>CM061057.1:46584669-49152169 GCA_030762865.1 Paraleonurus japonicus
AACCTTCTAAAATCTAACTCTAAGAATAAGAAGTGTTTTTGAAGATGTGAAGTGAAGTGTTCTAAAAACACTTGAGAATATTTGAAAACTCTTTTAAAATTACTTTGTGAACTGAATAGTGAATAGTGTGAAAAATCAGATTTGCATAAGTGTATTGAAAAATAAAATCTAGACCTATTTATAAGTCTGAAAAGACAGTTAGTTTGTTAGTCAGTTCTAACAAACTGAAAACTGCTCAACAAACTGAATCTTGAAAACTGCTCTTGACCTCAGCTGATTTCACTCTACTCGTCTGCAGCTGACTTGGTGAAGACTTGCCTTTCTTATTCTACTCAGCTTGTCTTGACCTCGTCTGAGCTCTTTATGATCGTCTCCTGCAGATGACTAGACTTGAGCTTGTCTCCAGATAACTTGCAAACTTTGATCTTCAGATGATTTAATCAGCCCTTAACCTAGTCTGATCAGCTTAGTACCGAACTCTAATCTGAGTTGTTCATCAACGTTGTCTGTTCATCTGGATTGTTCTTTTAACTCATCAAAACTCTACTTGATCTAACAATTTTCCCCTTTTTGATGATGTTAAAACTATAAAAGAAACATACTCACAGCTGATGTTAGTCAAAGTTATTCAAGATAGTCAGATAAGCATGTCATAACACATTCACACTATCAATTCAGATTGAAGCACTTTAATTCACACTTAGAAAGTTTTGAAGTAAAAATTCTTAAGTCTTAAGACTTTTTCAAAAGATTAAAAAAATTTTAAGTCTTAGGACTTAGAAAAAATTTTTAGACTTAAGAAAAATTTTACAAATACTAAGTCTGAGATGATAAATTTTCTCAGATGGTTCATACTTAGAAAAATTTTAAAGTTTCTTAAAGCAATAAAGAAAACTTTTAAAACAAACAAGTAAATCAGATAAGAACCATTCATCTCATTCATATACAACTCATTTACAAATTTACATATGGAACAGATAAGAAGATTTAGGCTTATCTAATCTGTCCATCTATCTTTCTCCGGAAGCTGCATCCAATCGAATATCCGCGTCCTCAGCTCAGCAATTTCCTTTGGATCAGTCAACTTCATTTGATTTATACCATAGTTGATAGTTGAACTGGTCCACTCCTTGTCAATCGAGCCATCATCATTCAGCTTTATCGGAATGGATGAGTAGTCTGGAGCAACCAAATCCACGTTGTACCACTCGTCTCCTTCATCAAGAAGTTTCTGGTACAAACTTGGATTTTCCTTCTCCATCCAGTCATGCCAAACAATTGTTTCATTGTCTGATGATGCTCCAACTCCTTTGCAAATGTACCAAAAGAAGGTCCACTTAGCTTCGTACTTCATGTACTCAGCTGCCCGTGATGGATGTGCAATCATTTTCGGGGGAGCATCAGTTCTTTCTGCAGGTCTGATCCAGGTTGTCTCTGCTCCTCCTCCAGCTGATGGGACTACCCACTTCTTCTGGAATCTATCAAATATTCTGCCAGCCTCCTTCGCCGATTTAATCTTCCTTCTGGCTTCCCTTCGGCCGTAATAGACCTTTTCTGCCTTGATTCGTCGGTCCCTTTCTGCCTCTATCCTAAGCTGCTCAGCTGATTTCTCAAGTGGTCTTTTTCCAGCAGCTTTGGACATCAGGCTCTGCCTGATAGGCGACACGACCTTCTCTGCCTCTTTCTCTTTCTCTTTCTCCACTACCATCAGCTCTTTCCCTTTCCCCTTCTCTGCCTCAGCTTTGGCTCTGGCCTCCTCCTTTCTCTCTCTGATCTTAGCCATGAACCTTTCAGACTTCAGCTCAGCTTCTATCTTTCTGGCCAGCTCATCTGCCCTGATTGCCTCCTCAATCTGCTCAATTCTAATCTCAAGGGCAGTGAGCTCATCTGATTGGCTGGCTGCTGAAAGTTTGATCTGGTTGAGCTCGGCTTTCACAATCTCCACATCTTCCCCCTTTTTAACATCATCAAGTAGCATAGCAAGCTGCTCCTTGATAACGGTAAAATAGGTGGAAGCTGAGGATTGATTGTGTAGGATCTCATCGGCCAGCAGCTGATTGTCAGCTTGGGTTTGGATCTTCAGCTCTCCAACCTCCTTCTTCACTTCAGCCAACTCTTCTTTGACAGTCATTTTAACAGAATTGGAAATAGAAGATAATAGAATTACCTCAGATGCTTTTAGCATGTCTTCCATTGTTACACTGGCAGAGTCTACAATGTCTGCAGTCTTCATCATTAGCATCTGGGTGAACTTATCTTCTACCCTCTTCTCCAGCTGATTCAGTATTGAAGAGAAGGTGGATCATGGGCTGCTGGGAGGGGTGGTGGGTGAGGTTTCAGGCAAGCCAAGGCGGCTTCTCAGGAAATTCAGGAGTTGCTCCTCTAATAGGATAGTTGAGATAGACGTGATTCCTGCAGACTCCAGAATGACCTTCGCCCAGGAGATGAAGTTGTCCCAGCCTACTTCATCGGTGAACAGGCTCATTTCCTCCAGGTCTCCAGTCCGCAAATGATGGACCAGCCAGATCTCAATAGATTTCTTCATTACTTTAGGGTTAAACTGAAGTTTGGGAATTAGCTCAGCTAACCTCCTTCTGGCGTCTGATCGTAGGGAGAGCTCGAAGCTTCCTACAGAGCCATCAGGTCTGGGAGTGTGTATTGGACTGATTTGGGGTGAAGGAGTGGGATTCATCAGCTGACCCCCGCTGATCAGCTGACATCAAGGGTGTCTGATCTGATGGAGTCTGATCAGAAGTTGTCTTCTGATTATCAGATGGGTATTCTTCTTCATCTAATTCTGAATCAAGACTAGGTAGATAGACAGTTCTATGTTTAGTCTTGGACAGTTCAATTTTATCTAGACTTTCAGAAATTTGATTCACTTTATCTGAGAAAGAATACAACTCATCAAAAACAACATGAGGGGTTTCCTCCACACAAAGGGTTGTCTTGTTAAAAACTCTAAATGCCTTGGAAGTGTTAGAATATCCCAAGAATATTCCATCAGCTGCCTTAGCATCAAAAGTTCTTAACTTAGATTTTCCATTGTTATGGATAAAACACTTACAACCAAAAGCTCTGAAATATGAGATCCTTGGAATCTTACCATTCCAAATCTCATATGGAGTCTTACCCTTGTCTTTGACAACTAAGCACCTGTTCTGGGTATAGCAAGCTGTGTTGATGGCTTCAGCTCAGAATCTGTGAGGGGTATCATACTCAGCTAACATGCTCCTGGCTGCTTCCTTCAAAGTTCTATTCCTTCTTTCAACCACTCCATTTTGTTGAGGAGTTCTTGCTGAAGATGTCTCATGAATAATCCCACACTCATTGAAAAAGTTAGATAAACAAGAATTCAAAAATTATGTGCCCTTATTACTCCTTATTTTAATAATATTAACACCCTTTTCATTCTGAATCTGTCTGAACAGATCAGGGATCTTGCTCATAGTCTCATTTTTCTTGAAAAGAAATATAACCCAAGTGTATCTAGAAAAGTCATCTACTACAACAAGAGTATATTTCCTTCCACTGAAACTGAGAGGAGAAACAGGTCCAAACAGATCCAGATGAAGTAGTTGCAACACTCTTTCAGATGAAGAGGAGTTAATACTCTTAAATGAGTGTCTAGGCTGTTTACCTTTCTGACAGGCATCACATTTAAGATCAGTGGATAAAAGTTTTTCAGGTAATCCCTTGACAAGGTTCTTTTTAGCCAGCTTACTAAGGGTCTTGAAATTCAGATGACTAAGCCTCTTGTGCCATAGCCAGCTGAGATCTTCTCCACCCTTAGCTATCAGACAGGTATCTTTGGGACAACTATTAAAGTTGGCCACATAGACATTACCATGTCTGAATCCAGTTAGCAGTACCTTATCTGAGGAATTATCTAAAATATCACATTTATCCCTTGAAAATTTGACAAGAAAACCTTTATCACAAAGCTGAGAAACAGATAGCAGGTTATGTTTTAAACCTTCAACAAAATATACCTCAGATACCTGAATATCCTTGATAATCAGAGTACCTACACCTTTAGTCTGCCCACAATTATTGTCACCAAATAAGACTCTTGGACCATCAATGCTTTGGAAATTTGACAACAACCTCTTGTTATGGGTCATGTGTTGTGAACAACCACTATCAATATACCATATTGAAGCTAAGATCTCTTCCTTGAGTGATGATCCCTGTGTATCCTGAAAAACAGATCAGTTGTAAGGTACCCTAGTGATCTTGGGTCCTTGAAGGTCAAGTATCACTTTAGGTAACCAAATAAACATCTCATCTCTAAACAATAAACCAGACTCGGTTTTTCTACCAAATCTGTCTACAATTATATCACTTTTGAAGGATAACTTGTTGTATTCAGATTGGGTAATTTTCCTAAACTTAGGAAATGTAGGATAACATCTGCTCCTTCCATCAAAAGGATTATAATAAGAATTTCTTCTTATTTTGGTTCTTGGGTTTCTCCTAGTCTGATAAGGAGTCCTCATCTGAATTTTTGTTTTCAGACTGGGAGATGCAGTCCTTACTTGACTAGTTGGTTTCCAAGGACCAATTTTAACCTCTTTTGATTGATCAGATGCTTTCACAAATTTCCTAGGTTTTTGTACATCTGATTTATTATTTCTATCATAACCAAGACATGTTTTGTCATGGGATTTCTGAGAGGTATTAAAGATATGGTCTATTGCTGACTGTGAATTATTAAGTTGACTAATTTTGAAGACAAGCTTCTCATTGTTTTTCTCAATTGATTCATTTTCAGCACAGACTACTTCAAATTTGTCTTTTAAAGTTTTTAATTCATTTTATAATCTCTCAGGTAAGCTGGCTGATGTACTAGCCTCAGCCTGGGGAAAACATTCCCCCTTGAATGTTTCCTCAGTTTCTGAACAGTTCATCACCTGCTTGCCTTTAATTAGAATTTGAATTTGATCCTTTAAAGCCAAATTCTCTGTCTCTAGCTGTTTATAAGCAGCCAGAGATGTCTTTAAATCTTTCAATAATTCATGGATAACAGTTTGATCATGATCAGATGCAGACTGACATGAATCATTATCTGAAGATGAATAGTAGATTACCTCTTTAGCCATGAGACAGATTTCATCATCTGATCCGAAATCAGATGAGGATGATGATGATGATGATGATGATGATGATGATGATGATGATGATTTCTTTGGCTCCTTTTCTTCAGCCAACAAAGCCCTTTGATCTGCAAACCTCCTGTCTCTCTTCTTCCTCTTTTCTTCCCTTTCCTTAGGAGTCAGTTGAGGACAATCATAGCTGAAGTGTCCTGGCTTGTTGCATGTGTAACAAGTATCACTCCTGTCTGATCTAGGGCTGGAAGGATTTCTTCTGACAGGTGATCTGTATCTTCTTGTCTGGCTTCTGCTTTTGTCATCATCTGTAGACTCATCTTCCTTTCTACCTGATCTGGATCTTGATTTATCCTTACCTGCAAATCTCAATTTATTTCTTTTATACTTCATTCTCAATTTATCATACCTTTTAGTGAGCAAAGTCATCTGCTCCTTCAAAGATAGGTCAGCTCCTACAGACTCTGTTGACACCTTGTCTTCTTTACTGACAAAGGCAACAGACTTGGATGAGGTGCTCAACTCCATCTCATGCTCCTCGTCTTCTATTTGAATATCATATTCTAGAGCTTTAAGATGAGAAAGCAAAGTATGGTGAGTAATAGATGATAAATCTTGAGTAGCCTTAAGAATATTGGATTTCTCCCTCCATCTCTTGGTTAATGATCTCAGAATCTTGTTATTAATCTCCTTTTCTGTATAATTCTTTCCAAGGTCAGCTGCTTTGTTTAGAAGATTGGTCAACCTTACATCTAACTGATCCACAGACTCATTCTCCTTCATTTTGAATGTCTCAAATGCATACAAGACTGACTGCAGCTTGTTCTCTTTAACTTGTTCAGATCCTTCACAGACATTGGCTAGAGTCTGCCACATTTCTTTGGCAGTTTTGCATCTCTTAACCTTCTCTATCCTATCTTTACTTAGAGTCTCAATGATCTCAGTTTGAGCTACTTGATCAAGATTGTGGACCTTTCTTTCATCATTTGTCAATTCAGAACTCTTTTTCTCCTGTCTGGTTCTGGATTCAGCTAACTCAGCTCCAGTGCTGGTGCCTCCATGATAAAATTTTATAGGTCCCTCTTCAAGAACCTCTTCCATCCTATCATGAATGGCCTTAAGATGATTCTCCATCCTAAATTTCCAGTAATCATAATCTTCAATAGAGAATTCAGGAAGATTCCTAGACTTCTTGCTTTATAGGTCCCTCTTCAAGAACCTCTTCCATCCTATCATGAATGGCCTTAAGATGATTCTCCATCCTAAATTTCCAGTAATCATAATCGTCAATAGAGAATTCAGGAAGATTCCTAGACTTCTTGTTTTTCCCTGATGACATGATGAAACAGAAACAAAATACTCCACAAACTAATTAGTAGCACTGTTAGTAGCAATGAAGAAAATCAAGAAAATTTCAGGATCTCAGTTAAGACCTAAAATCAATATCAAAACAGCTTAACACTGCTCTGATACCACTTGTTGGTCCCGAATAGTTGAGTAGATTAGGTAAAACAAATATCAGCCTTCTAGCAAAAATCTAGAAGGGGGGGTTGAATAGATTTTTCAGATTTTTCAAATCTTTCAAAATATATTCAAAGTACCAGATGTACACAGCGAAATTCAATATTAATCTCAACTTTTAATAAGATCAAAAGCAACACTGATATTCAGATCTTAACTTTAATTCTGAAATTAAACTTTGAACAATAAATTGTAACTTGAACAGAAAATAAATGAAAGCAGTAAAGAACACCAGATTTACAGTAGTTCGGATTATAACAATCCTACATCCACTCTCCTTCTCCAAACTTGAAGAAGGGTCTCCACTAGCTGTTTACTTACTTACTTTACAATCTTTACAACTTACAACTTGATCTTCAACTCTTCAAAAATACTAATCAACCTTCTAAAATCTAACTCTAAGAATAAGAAGTGTTTTTGAAGATGTGAAGTGAAGTGTTCTAAAAACACTTGAGAATATTTGAAAACTCTTTTAAAATTACTTTGTGAACTGAATAGTGAATAGTGTGAAAAATCAGATTTGCATAAGTGTATTGAAAAATAAAATCTAGACCTATTTATAAGTCTGAAAAGACAGTTAGTTTGTTAGTCAGTTCTAACAAACTGAAAACTGCTCAACAAACTGAATATTGAAAACTGCTCTTGACCTCAGCTGATTTCACTTTACTCGTCTGTAGCTGACTTGGTGAAGACTTGCCTTTTTTATTCTACTCAGCTTGTCTTGACCTCGTCTGAGCTCTTTATGATCGTCTCCTGTAGATGACTAGACTTGAGTTTGTCTCTAGATGACTTGCAAACTTTGATCTTCAGATGATTTAATCAGCCCTTGACCTAGTCTGATCAGCTTAGTACCGAACTCTAATCTGAGTTGTTCATCAACGTTGTCTGTTCATCTGGATTCTTTTAACTCATCAAAACTCTACTTGATCTAACAAGAATCCTCATCTTGAGACTCAGTAGGCAACTCCTCTGACTCTACCTGAGCTGACGTTCCCCCTTCATCAGCTGTCCCCCGCTGATCAACTGATGTCAAGGGTGTTTGTTCTGATGGAGTCTGATCAGAGGTTGTCTTCTGATTATCAGATGGAGATTCTTCTTCATCTGAGTCTGAATCAAGACTAGGTAGATAGACAGTTCTATGTTTAGTCTTGGTTACTTCAATTTTATTTAGATTTTTTGAAATTTGATTCACTTTATCAGAGAAGGAATACAACTCATAAAAAACCACATGAGGAGTTTCCTCCACACAAAGGGTTGTCTTGTTGAAAACTCTAAATGCCTTGGAAGTGTTGGAATATCCCAAGAATATTCCATCAGCTGCCTTAGCATCAAAAGTTCTTAACTTAGATTTTCCATTGTTATGGATGAAACATTTACAACCAAAAGCTTTGAAATATGAGATTCTTGGAATCTTACCCTTCCAAATCTCATATGGAGTCTTACCCTTGTCTTTAACAACCAAACACCTGTTCTGAGTATAACAAGTTGTATTGATGGCTTCAGCCCAGAACCTGTGAGGGGTTTCATACTCAGCTAACATGCTCCTGGCTGCTTCCTTCAAAGTTCTATTCCTTCTTTCAACCACTCCATTTTGTTGAGGAGTTCTTGCTGATGATGTCTCATGAATAATTCCACACTGTTGGTCCCGGAATGTTGAGTTGAATAAAACCTTGAGTTAGCTTTCTAGAACAAAATCTAGAAAGGGGGGTTTGAATAGATTTTGTAGATTTTTCAAATCATTTCAAAATCAATTCAAAGTATCAGATTATCACAGCGGAATATAATTGAGAACTCAACTTTTAACAAGATCAAAAGCAAGGCTGATATTCAGATTTTAGTTAAGATTCTGAACTTTTAATCTTGAATTAACAAAATTGTAATTTAAACAGAAATTAAAGAAAGCAAGAAATAACACCAGAATTTATAGTGGTTCGGATTATAACAATCCTACATCCACTCTCCTTCTCCAAACTTTGAAGAAGGGTCTTCACTAGCTGCTTAATTACTCACTGTACAATCTTTACAAATTACAACTCAGAATAAGATGTGTTTTTGAAGATGTGAAGTAAAGTGTTCTATAAACACTTAGAAAATATTTGTAATCTCTCGTGAAAAATACTTTGTGAAATCAATAGTGAATAGTGTGAAAAATCAAATTTGCATAAGTATATGTATCTAGAAAAATAAAATCTAGTCCTATTTATAAGTCTGAAAGGACAGTTATGTTGGTCCCGGAAAGTTGAGTTGATTAAAACCTTGAGAAAGCTTCCTAGAACAAAATCTAGAAAGGGGGGGTTTGAATAGATTTTGTAGATTTTTCAAATCTTTCAAAACCAATTCAAAATATCAGATTAAGCACAGCGGAATATGATTGAATTCTCAACTTTTTATAAGATCAAAAGCAAGGTTGATATTCTGATTTTAGTTAAGATTCTGAACTTTAATCTTGAATTAACACAAATGTAAATCAAACAGAAACTAAAGAAAGCAAGAAATAACACCAGGATTTATAGTGGTTCGGATTTTAATAATCCTACATCCACTCTCCTTCTTCAATCTGAAGAAGGGACTCTTCTTACTGCTTACTTTCTTACTTCCAACTTACAACTTACAACTTGTACAATTCTTCAAATCTTCAATCTCCTAAACCCTTCTTCTAGAAATCTAACTATTACAGTGTGTATTGGATTTTGAAGATTACAAGAGAAGTGTTCTAAAAACACTAAGAACTTTTTGAAAACTCACTAGAAATATTTGTGAAAAATTGTGATTGAAATCTGAGTAGTGAATAGAGTAAAAATCTAATATGCATAAGTGTTCTATCTATCTTTTTTAAAAATGAAAAACCTAGACCTATTTATAAGTCTGGAAAGACAGTTAGTTTGTTAGTTAGTTCTAACAAACTTGAAACTGCTTAACAAACTTAAACTGCTCTAGACCTCAGCTGATTCTTCATACTCATCTCATGCGGTGACTTGGTGAAAACTCGCCTTTCTTATTCTACTCGGCTTATTTTGACCTCGTCTGAGCTCTTCATATTTGTCTCCTGCAGATGACTAGACTTGAGCTTGTCTTCAGATGGCTAGCATAATATCAGACCTCAGCTGACTAGCTTAACGCATGATCCCGTCTCGATCGGCCTTACATCCTGTTTGTTCTTCAGGTTGGCTGATTAGTCTGATCTGCTCTTTAACTCATCAAAACCTTTTGATCCAACAATTTCCCCCTTTTTGATGAAGTTAAAACCTATAAGAAGGAAACATACTCACAGCTGAAGTTAGTACTAGATTTAGTTAAATCAATCAGATAGATATAGCACATTTTCACACTTCAACAGATTCAGTCACAATCAAGTCAGAAAAAAAAATTAAGTCTCTTAAACTCTTTTAGAAAAAAATTTAACAAAATTTTAACTCTGAGATATAAGAATTTCTCAGATGATTTATACTTAGAAATTTCTTTTTAAAAAAACTAATACACAAAATTCACATAAGTCTGAATATATTCATTCACAGAAATTTACATATTACAAAATAAGAGAACTGATAGAAAATAAAAGATAAGGAAAGAAAAATCCTGTTCTATCAGATTCCCCATCGGTCGGCTCACGGAATGTTTAGTTTGGTGAAAATCCTCGCTCTAAAGCTGCTTTTGAGATCATTTCTCATCTGTGAGCTCGGATTCCCTTTCGCCTTGGCCACAATCTGTTTCGACCCATTCCAGATCAGGAGAACCATCTCTTTAAGCTTGGGGGTGACTGCTCGTAGAGGTGGTGCGATCAGATCGCAGGTTGAACACATTATGTGCCTCATCGAGCAGCTTCCCATAAAGATCTGCGTCCTCCTTCTCCATCCATTCATGCCAGCAGATGTCTTCGTTGGCTGCTCCGGATGGCGATGCCTTCAGAATGTACCAGTAATACATCCACTTAGCATCCAGGGCTTGCTTTTTATAATCGCTGGTGTACTTCCCTGATACCATCTTTGGAGGAGCTGTGGAGCGGTGGACAGGGCGGAAGTCAGCTTCATTTGCAGCTTTGGATACCCACTTCCGAGTATCCTGTCCCACTTCATTTCAGCCTTCCCCATCTTCTTGACCTCTTCTTTTCTCTCTTTTCAAACATCTCCTTCTCAAAGATTGATTCTTCTAATCTGCTCGGTGATAAGTTGGAGAAGTCTGGTTCCTTTCTTTTGCGCTCGGCTGATTCGGGGCTGATCATCCGCTCGGCTGATGGAGTCTTCTCGGCTGCTGCTGCTGCTGCTGCTTTCCCTTTACCTTTGCCCTTGGGCTCCGGTTCTCGAGACTCTTTCATGCGAGCCAGCGAGCTTCTCGCTTTTTTCTCTTCTTCCTCCTTCTTTCTCTTCTCCTCATCCTCTCGGATGGCCTCTTCAATCTGGGTTACCCCGGTTGCAAGGCGATCAACTCGTCTCGATTTGATTTTTATTTCCGCCTTGGCTGCCTCCAACTCATTTGTGTATGCGCCTTTGTATCAAGTTTATCATTATTGACATGACACCGGTGTGAGGGTTTCGATCTGCTCTCCGCACCTTCCCCTTTTTAACTTCATCCTTGAGGGATCAAGCTCATCCTCTATCGCTGCACAACGTAAATGCAAGTCGTTCGATCGGATGTGAGTGTTGAGACCACGACTTCGTTGTCATTTCTTTGTCTTCTCTTTCGGTGCCTTGACCTCTTCTTCAAGCGCACTCGATGCTGGGAACCAACACAGCAGTCTTGAGATTGGCTGATAAGTTTCTGGTCATGTTGACCTCGGCCAATCTGCATGTTGGCAAGCATAGTGTCTGTGGATCGCTCGAATCACCTTTCTTGTTTTCTTCTCCATCATCCTCTCGAACTTGGGAAATAATTTTCTTTGTGAAGTTGCTCAAAGGCAGAGGAGATGGCGGAGGAGGTGGTGTGTCCTCTTCCTCCGAATCGGATGAGGAAGAGGTGGTAGGAGAAGTTGGACTAGGGGAGCTCATGGGGATATCCCCAAAGATATTTGAGGTATCCACATGAGGTTCGGGCTGGGATAGATGAGGTGGGAGTGTCGATGGTGGGGGTGGGATTTACGGTGGGGGAGATGATGGTGGGGGTGGAATTTGTGAAGTGGTGGGTGGAGGAGATTGAAGTGATTGGAGTAAGATGAGTTGGGGTTGAGTTGGGGGAGATATGGAGATGGGGGTTGGAGAGAATACTGGTCCAGATAAGAAGGACATCATATGAGATGGGGATGGTGGAGGAGATGAAGTTTGGATTTGGGGGAGAGAAGATGAGGTTGGACTTTGGACACTTTCGGGGTAGTAGTCTGCATTTCAGAGGCTCGAGGTGCCGGCTGGGACACCTCTTCATTGCCGGTTTGGGTTGGAGATGGGGAGGGGAGAAATGTACCGACCTCGGCCGGGGAGGGGTCCCTTCAGAACTTATTTCCTGGACCTCCTCCAGCTGAACCACCTGAGCTGCAATCTGCAGCGTGGATGCTTCCTCAGGAAGGAGAGTTGGCTGATCTGCAGACGATCCTCCCAACTCGGAGGTTTTCACCAACCTTCGTCTCCTTGGGGCCTTCTCCTTCAGCTTCATCGGTGCATTCGGCCTCGGTGAGCTCACGGTCGGCGGCTCCGCCTCCACATCTTCTTCCTCCTCCTCCTCCTCAGCTTCTTCTTCAGCTGGAGCTTGAGCTCTAACCTCAGCTCCACCCTCATCAGAATCAGCTGGAGCCCCGAGTGGCTCATCTTTGGTCAGAAGCCCCTTACGCCGTGTAAGATCGGACCCCGTCTGACCAATTTATCTCGGCTGACAGCAAGTCCTCCATAATCACAGTCACTTTGTTAAAAAGACTAGTGATTGACTTCGCCTGCCACTTCCCATTGACTACCTCCAGACGCTTCCTTTCCGTCTCCAGCTTCTCCAGTAACAGACCAGCCCAATTGGCCTGAACCCCATCCAAGATTGTTCTTATTACGCAGAGTCTGGGTCTGGTCAGCCCATCGTGGGAGCTCTGTTCTCCCAATATCACCTTCGTGACAATGGTCATCAGAAGGCGATATCGTCGTCGGAGCATTCTCTTCTTCAACTCCGATCGGCGATCCTTCATGGAATTCCAGGCAATCATCTCAAATGATTCTACCCATTCATCAGATTTGTAGGTGAGGGGGTTCACACCCTCACTGCTCGTGTCAAAGATCCTCACCACCTCCGCCGGAGAAACAGTTAGTTCCTCTCCATACACCCTGGTTCTGAAAACTCCCTGTTCATATGTCCCATTGACATAGAACTCCAGCCCTCTCATATCCAATGTCTTATTGGAAGGGGATTTCTTGGAGCAAAACGTCCTCAATCCAGCCCTCTCCAATAAAGACAGAATTTCCCTGGATTCTGCGTCGATGGTGGTGTCGAAGTCGACATACATCTCCGACTTCACCTTCTTTGTGTAGGTTTCGTTTTGTACATCCACCATTGTTGATGTTACTCCTCTTACAGAAATGCTCATATACAGGTTTTAGAGAGAATGTGAGAAAATTTGCAGAGAATTTTGATAAGTTCTGAAAGTGAAAAGAATGAATTTGGAGAAGAAGATGTATTTATAGGGGAATAGATTGGAAAGAGAAACCGCCATTTTTGAAAACTTGAATTAATCTTAGCCATTTATTCAAAAAGTTTTTACTGAGTATTAATCAACGGTTAAAAACTAAGATAAGCGATTAGGATTCAGCGCGTGAGTTGTAATCGCCTTTGGAATGCGTAAATAGTTACTTTATAGACTGTTGATTTGACCAATATAGGTTACTTTATGCAGAGAAGTAAGTATACCTGACGTCAGCCATGTGGTATCTTACTTCAACTATAGGTTTTCAAAACAGCTGAGTTTGAAAAACAGATTAGTTTAAAAACAGATGGGTTTTGAAAAGTCATCTGATAAAGTAACCTGTCTGAATCTGAAAACCAACAGTTTAGATGTAACTTTTTTTTTTTTAGCAATTTCAAAACAAGTTTAAACAAACCAGACTCAGATTTTTCTTAAAACAAGGTTGTTTAGTAACTTTGAAAAATGCATTTTTAAAAAATAGGTTTGAATGAGAAGAAATGAAACAGTATGTTCTGTGACCTGTTCCTGCAACAACATATACTCACAAGAAACCATCAGAAGCTTAAGATAAATCAGATAGGATGTAAATAATCATCTGGTTTCCTCAGGAAATCAGCTGACTATTGTGTCCTTGTCTGATTTACTCAATGTCAGACAAGCAATTATCAATTCAGATAAGGTCAATATGACTAATCCTTGATTCTTGATTCCTAAAAGGAGATCAATGATATCAGCTACCTGATTGTCCTTTGACACATATCTAGTCTGATAGTTCTTTCTAGACATTAATTTTAAAGAAAAGAAAAGAAAATAAGGAAACAGATGCACACAAATTAGAAATCAGCTAAAGATGCATCAAGTAATCCTAATTCTAAGCACATTTCTTTAAACCTAGATTCAGCTAATGGTTTTGTAAGAATGTCAGCTCTTTGTGATTCAGTGGCAATTTTCTCAATTCTAATGTCATTCTTTTCAACATGATCCCTAATAAAATGATGCCTAATATCTATATGTTTACATCTAGAATGTAAAACAGGATTGTAAGTCATTGCTATTGCACTATTACTATCACAGTAAATAGGAACAGCTGATGTTTGAATATTATAGTCTCTAAGCTGTTGACTAATCCAGGAGGAGTTGAGAGCAACAACTTCCGGTGCCATGTATTGACTTGATTGTGGAGGTGGCAATGGATGATGTCTGTTTCTTAGATAACCAAGAAATCAATTTGTTGCCTAAGAATTGACAAGTTCCGAAGTGGATTTTCTATCAATCTTACATCCTCCAAAGTCCGAATCTGAATAACCTGTCACTCAAAGTTGTCATCATTTGGGTACCATAACCCTACTTGCAAGGTTCCTTTGAGATATCTAAGAATTTTCTTAGCAGTCTCCAGATGAGTTTTCTTAGGATTAGACTGGAATCTTGTACATACCCCAACCGCAAAGGCTATGTCCGTCTCTACTTGCGGTAAGATAGAGAAGAGATCCAATCAGTCCACGATACTCCGTTGCATCGGTGGGTATCCCGCTCATCTGAATCCATTGAGAAGTTAGTTGCCATAGGTATTTTAACTTCTCTGCTAGTAGTCATTCCAAATTTCTCAATCAGATCCTTAGCATACTTAGACTGATGTATAAATATACCCTTACTCATCTGTTTAATCTGTAAGCTTAGAAAGTATGTTAATTCTCCCATCATTGACATTTCAAACCTGTTTTTCATGAGAATGCTAAACTCTTCACATAATTTGATTAGGTGAACCAAAAATTATGTCATCTACATAAATTTGAACTAGTAAGATGTTGCCATCTACTTCCTTTCTAAACAAAGTTCTATCAATCTTACCTTTAGAAAAACCATTTGATGTCAAGAAATCGGATAGAGTATCATACCAAGCTCGGGAGCTTGTTTGATCCATATAGAGCTTTGTTGAGTTTATAGACCTTGTTATTGGTCTTAAACCCGGGAGGCTGCTCTACATAGACCTCCTCAAGTAACACACCATTAAGAAAAGCAGACTTAACATCCATTTGAAAGACTTTGAAAGACTTATATGCAAAGAAATGCCAAAAACAATCTTATTGCCTCTAATCGGCAATGGAGCATTGGTTTCATCATAGTCTATTCCCTTCCCTCGTGTGAATAACCTTGTGCAACCAGTCTTGCCTTATTTCGAACAATAATATTGTTCTCATCATTTTATTTTTTAAACACCCATTTGGTGCCTATAATCTTTCGTGTAAGGGTCTTTCCACTAGATCCCATACATTTTGCCTTTCAAATCGATGCAGTTCTTCTGCATGGTTGTTATCCAATTTGGGTCGATAATGCTTCCTCAATAGACTTGGGTTCAAGAAGCGACACATAACAACCGAAAAGACTTTGAGTCTAACATCATTCGTTCTGCACACTACTAGATGGATCTCCTATAATCTCGATCGAGATAGATGATAGCTTCTCATCCTTTTGCCTATATGAGGAGAAGGATCCTCATCTTGAGTCTCGGTTGGCAACTCATCGACTCAACCTCGGTGACATTCCCCCTTCATCAGCTAACCCTTGCCGATCGGTGATGTCAAAGGTGTCTACGATTCAAGGAGTCTCGATCGGAAGTTGTCTTCGATTATCGGATGGGGATTCTTCTTCATCGATTTCGAATCAAGACTAGGTAGATAGACAGGTTCTATGTTTAGTCTTGGATAATTCAATTTTATCTAGATTTCAGAAATTTGATTCACTTTATCCGAGAAGGAATACAGCTCATCAAAAATAACATGAGGAGTTTCCTCCACACAAAGGGTTGTCTTGTTAAAAACTCTAAATGCCTTTGAAGTATTAGAATATCCCAAGAATATTCCATCAGCTGCTTTAGCATCAAAAGTTCTTAACTTAGATTTCCCATTGTTATGAATGAAACACTTACAACCAAAAGCTTTGAAGTATGAGATCCTTGGAATCTTACCCTTCCAAATCTCATAAGAAGTCTTACCCTTGTCTTTGACAACTAAGCATCTGATGCAGGTATAGCAAGTTTGTGTTGATGGCTTCGCCCCGAGAACCTATGAGGGGTATTATACTCAGCCAACATGCTCCTGGCTGCTTCTTTCAAAGTTCTATTCCTTCTTTCAACCACTCCATTTTGTTGAGGAGTTCTTGCTGAAGATGTCTCATGAATAATTCCACTCTCATTGAAAAAGTTAGATAAACAAGAATTCAAAAATTCTGTACCCTTATCACTCCTTATTTTAACAATATTAGCTCCCTTCTCATTCTGAATTTTTCTGAACAGATCAGGAATCTTATTCATAGTCTCATTTTTCTTGAAAAGAAATATAACCCAAGTGTATCTAGAAAAGTCATCTACTACAACAAGAGTATATTTCCTTCCACCGAAGGCGAGAGGTGTAACAGTCCAAACAGATCCAGATGAAGGAGTTGCAACACTCTTTCAGATGAGGAGGAGTTAATACTCTTAAATGAGTGTCTAGGCTGTTTACCTTTTTGACAAGCATCACATTTAAGATCAGTTGATAAAAGTTTTTCAGGTAATCCCTTGACAAGGTTCTTCTTAGCCAGCTTACTAAGGGTCTTGAAATTCAGATGACTAAGCCTTTTATGCCATAGCCAGCTGATATCTTCTCCACCCTTAGCCATCAGACAAGTATCTTGGGGACAACTATTAAAGTTGGCCACATAGACATTACCATGTCGAAGCCAATTAATAGTACCTTATCCGAGGAATTATCCAAAATATCACATTTATCCCTTGAAAATTTTACAAGAAAACCTTTATCACAAAGTGAGAAAAGCAGATAGCGATTATGTTTCAAACCTTCAACAAAATATACCTCGAGATACCGAATATCCTTGATAATCAAAGTACCTACACCTTTAGTCGACCACAATTATTATCACCAAATAAAACTCTTGGACCATCAATGCTTTGAAAATTTGATAATGACTTCTTGTTATGGGTCATATGTTGTGAACAACCACTATCAATGTACCATATTGAAGCTAAGATCTCTTCCTTGAGTGATGATCCCTGTGAATCTGTAAAGCAGATTAGTTTTGAGGTACCCTAGTGATCTTGGGTCCTTTTGGGTCAAGAATCACTTTAGGAATCCAAATAAACATCTCATCTGCAGACAATAAATCGACTCAGATTTTCTACCAAATCTGTCTACAATTATATCATTTTTAAATGACAATTTGTTGTATTGATTGGGTAATTTTCCTAAACTTAGGAAATGTAGGATAGCATTTGCTCCTTCCATCAAAAGAATTATAATAAGAAAATCTTCTTATTTTGGTTCTTGAATTCCTTCGATCGATAGGGATTTTTAAATTTGAATTCTTGGTTTCAGATGGAAGATGTAGTCCTTATCTCGACTAGTTGGTTTCCATGGACCAATTTTAATATCCTTTGATTGAACAGATGCTTTCACAAATTTCCTAGGTTTTTTAACATCTGATTTATTGTTCCTATCATAACCAAGTCTGTCTTATCATGAGATTTTTGAGAAGTATTAAAAATATGATCTATTACTGATTGTGAATTATTAAGGTGACTAATTTTGAAGACAAGCTTCTCATTGTCTTTCTTAATTAATTCATTTTCAAGACTGAGACTACTTCAAATTTATCTTTTAAAGTTTTCGAGTTCATTTTCTAGCCTTTCGGGTAAGTGGCTGATGTACTAGCTTGATCGATGAAAACATTCCCCCTTGAATATTTCCTCGGTCTCTAAGCGGTTTCATCACTGCTTGCCTTTATTTAGAATTTGAATCGATCCTTTAAAAATAAATTCTCTGTCTCATTTGTTTATAAGCAGCTAAAGATGTCTTTAAATCTCTCAATAACTCATGAATAACAGTTTGATCATGATCGATGCGGGTGACAAGAATCATTATCTCGAAGATGAATAGTAGATTACCTCATTAGCCATGAGACGAGATCTCGTCATCGATCCAAAATCGATGAGGATGATGAAGATGATGATGATTTCTTTGGCTCTTTTTCTTCAGCCAACAAAGCTCTTTGATCTCGCAAATCTCCTGTCTCTTTTCTTCCTCTTTTCTTCCCTTTCTTTAGGAATCGATTGAGGACAGTCATAGCTTAAATGTCTGGCTTGTTGCACGTATAGCAAATGTCACTCCTATCGATCGGGGTGGAAGTATTTCTTCGACGAGGTGATCTGTATCTTCTTGTCGGTTCTTGTTTTTATCATCATCGAAGATTTATCCACCTTCCTATCTCGATCTCACGGATCTTTGTCTATCTCTTCTGCAAATCTCAATTTATTTCTCTTATACTTCATTCTCAATTTATCATACCTTTTTGTAAGTAAAGCCATCTGCTCTTTCAAAGATAGATCAGCTCCCTCTGAGACTCTGTTGACACCTTGTCTTCTTTATTGACAAAGGGCAGAGACTTGGATGAGGTGCTTGACTCCATCTCATCTTCCTCATCTTCTATCTGGATATCATACTCTAGAGCTTTAAGATGAGAAAATAAAGTATGGTGAGTAATAGAGGATAAATCTTGAGTTGCTTTAAGGATATTGGATTTTTCCCTCAATCTCTTGGTTAATGATCTCAGAATCTTGTTATTAATCTCCTTCTCTGAATAATTCTTTCCAAGGTCAGCTGCTTTGTTGAGAAGATTGGTCAACCTAACATCAAACTGATCTACAGACTCATTTTCTTTCATCTTGAATGTTTCAAATGTATGCAATACTGACTGTAGCTTGTTTTCCTTAACTTGATCAGATCCTTCACAAACATTAGCTAAAGTTTGCCACATTTCTTTGGCTGTTTTACATCTCTTAACCTTCTCTATCCAATCTTTACTCAGAGTCTCAATGATTTCTGTTCTAGCTACTTGGTCAAGATTGTGAACCTTCCTTTCATCATTAGTCAATTCAGAACTCTTCTTTTCTTGTCTAGTTCTTGATTCAGCTGATTCTGCTCCAGTGCTGGTGCCTCCATGATAAAACTTTATAGGACCTTCCTCAAGGACCTCTTCCATTCTATCATGAATGGCCTTCAGATGATTTTCCATCCTAAATTTCCAATAATCATAATCTTCAATGGAAAATTCAGGAAGATTCCTAGACTTTTTACTTTTCCCTGATGACATGATGAAAACAAAGACAAAATACTCCACCAAAGCTTATTAGTAGCACTGTTAGAAAATGAAAGAAAATGAAGAAAATCAAGATAATTCCAGAATCTTGTTCAAGACCTAAAATCAATATCAGAACAGCTTAACACTGCTCTGATACCACTTGTTGGTCCCGGAAAGTTGAGTTGATTAAAACCTTGAGAAAGCTTCCTAGAGCAAAATCTAGAAAGGGGGGTTTGAATAGATTTTGTAGATTTTTCAAATCTTTCAAAACCAATTCAAAATATCAGATTAAGCACAGCGGAATATGATTAAATTCTCAACTTTTTATAAGATCAAAAGCAAGGTTGATATTCTGATTTTAGTTAAGATTCTGAACTTTAATCTTGAATTAACACAAATGTAAATCAAACAGAAACTAAAGAAAGCAAGAAATAACACCAGGATTTATAGTGGTTCGGATTTTAATAATCCTACATCCACTCTCCTTCTTCAATCTGAAGAAGGGACTCTTCTTACTGCTTACTTTCTTACTTCCAGCTTACAACTTACAACTTGTACAATTCTTCAAATCTTCAATCTCCTAAACCCTTCTTCTAGAAATCTAACTATTACAGTGTGTATTGGATTTTGAAGATTACAAGAGAAGTGTTCTAAAAACACTAAGAACTTTTTGAAAACTCACTAGAAATATTTGTGAAAAATTGTGATTGAAATCTGAGTAGTGAATAGAGTAAAAATCTAATATGCATAAGTGTTCTATCTATCTTTTTTAAAAATGAAAAACCTAGACCTATTTATAAGTCTGGAAAGACAGTTAGTTTGTTAGTTAGTTCTAACAAACTTGAAACTGCTTAACAAACTTAAACTGCTCTAGACCTCAGCTGATTCTTCATACTCATCTGCAGCTGACTTGGTGAAAACTCGTCTTTCTTATTCTACTCGGCTTATTTTGACATCGTCTGAGCTCTTCATATTTGTCTCCTGCAGATGACTAGACTTGAGCTTGTCTTCAGATGGCTAGCATCAGACCTCAGCTGACTAGCTCAACGCATGATCCCGTCTGATCAGCTTACATCCTCAGCTGTTCTTCAGGTTGGCTGATTAGTCTGATCTGCTCTTTAACTCATCAAAACCTTTTGATCCAACAAGTTAGTTTGTTAATCAGTTCTAACAAACTGGAAACTGCTCAACAAACTTAATTTTGAAAACTGCTCTTGACCTCAGCTGATTCTTCCCACTCGTCTGCAGCTGACTCAGTGAAGACTTGTCTTTCTTATTCTACTCAGCTTGTCTTGACCTCGTCTGAGCTCTTCATGATAGTCTCATGCAGATGACTAGATCTCAGCTGACTGAATTGGTTCTAGACCTTGTCTGATCTGTTTAGCTTAACCTCAGTTGATCCTCAGATCGTCTGATCAACTGAGCTGCTCCTTTTTAACTCATCAAAACTTCTTGATTCAACAATTTTCCCCTTTTTGATGAAGTTAAAACCTATAAGGAAGAAACACACTCACAGCTGAAATTAGTACTAGAATTAGTTAAAACAATCAGATAGGTATATCAGAGCACATTTTCACACTACAACAGATTCATTCACATTCAAGGTATTTAAAAATTTAAGTCTTTTAGACTCTTTTAGAAGTACTTAGAGAATTTAGTTTTATAACTTAGAAAAATTTTTGGAAAGAAAAAAAAAATTTTAACTCTGAGATATAAACTTCTCAGATGATTTATACTTAAAAAAAAATTTTTTTTTTTAAAAAAAATTCTTTAAAAAACTTTAAAAAAAAAAACTGATACACAAAATTCACATAAGTCCGAATATATTCATTCACAAATTTACAAATTTACAAATAGAAGAACTGATAGAAAATAAAAGATAAGGAAAGAAAAATCCTGTTCTATCAGATTCCCCATCGGCTGGCCTCTGGAATGTTCAGCCAGTTGAAAATCCGTGCTCTTAGCTGTTTAAGCTCTTCTTCATCTGTGAGCCCGGTTTCCCGTTCTGCTTTGGCTATAACCGTCTTGACCCATTCCAGATCAGGAGAGCAGTCTTCTTTCAGCTTGGGGGTAACTTGCTCATAGGCTGGTGCAACTAAGTCACAGTTGAACACATTGTGTGCCTCATCAAGCAGCTTCACATACAGATCGGCATCCTCCTTTTCCATCCACTCGTGCCAGCTCTTGTCCTCATCGGCTGCTCCAGATGGCGATGCCTTCAAGATGTACCAGTAATACATCCATCTGGCATCCAGGGCTAGCTTCTTGTACTCACTTGTATATTTCCCTGAAACCATCTTTGGAGGGGCTGAAGTGCGGTGGACAGGGCGGAAGTCCGCTTCATCTGGTGCTTTGGATACCCATTTCCGGGAATCCCTGTCCCACTTCAGCTCAGCTTTCCCCAGCTTCTTCAGCCTCTTCTTCTCCTGCCTCTCATATTTTTCCTTCTCAGCATGGATTCGTCTGATCTGCTCAGCTGATAGGTTTGAGAAGTCAGGCTCCTTTCTTTTTCGCTCGACTCTGGGGCTGATCAGCTGTTCAACTGATGAAGACTTCTCTGCTGCTTTGCCTTTACCCTTGCCCTTGGCCTCAGGTTTTTTTGCTTCTTTTATCTTGGCCAGCAGAGCTTCTAACTTCTCCTCCTCCTCCTTCCTCCTCTTCTCCTCATCCTCTCGGATGGCCTCCTCTATTTGGGTTACCCTCAGTTGCAAGGCTGCCAGCTCATCTGATTTAACTTTCAACTCAGCCTTGGCTGCCTCCAACTCAGCTGTGTCTGCCTTAGAGTCCACCTTGTCTGTAAGTGACAAGACTCCAGCTGTGAGGGTGTCCATCCTTCCTTCTGCTCCTTCCCCCTTTTTAACTTCATTCTGGAGGGTCTGGAGCTGTCTTTCCAGAGCTGAACAACGGACCCTGAAGTCGTTCTGATCAGATGTGAGAGTGTTGACCAGGATCTCGTTGTCAGCTGCCATCTTTTGCTTCAGTGCCTTAACCACCTCCTCCAGGTCACTTAGCCGAGATTCAACAGCAGTGCTGAGATTGGCTGATAGGTTCCTTGACATGTTGACCTCAGCAATCTGTATGTTGGCGAGCATCGTATCAGTGACTGCTCGTATCACCTTCCTTGTCTTCTTCTCCATCATCTTTTGAACTTGAGATATTATCTTCTTATGCATATCTTCAAAAGCTGATGAGATGGCAAAAATTGGACTGGCCTCCTCGTCTGATTCAGATGAGGAAGAGGTGGTGGGAGAGGTTGGACTGGGGGAGCTCATGTGGATATTCCCAAAAATATTGGAGGTATCCACTGGGTGGGGTTCGGATGGGAGAGATGTAGTGGGTGCGTCTGATGGGGGAGGGGGGATTTCTGGTGGAGGAGATGATGGTGGGGGTGGAATATGTGAAGTAGTGGGTGGGGGAGATAAGGTTGTTTGGGGTAATATGGGTTGAGTTTGGGAGGATATGGGTAAGGCTGGTGGGGAGATGGATATGGGAGTTGGTGCGAATACTGGTCCTGTAAGAAAGGACAGCATCTGAGATGGAGATGGTGGAGGGGATGAAGTTTGTGTTTGAGGGAGGGTAGATGAGGTTGGGATTTGGACTATATCGGAAGTAGGCTGTTTTAGAGGCTCTGAGGTGCCAGCCTGGGACACCTCTTCATCGCAGAGTGGCACGGAGAGGGGAGGGGAAAATTGTACCCGACTGTGGGTGGGGGAGGGGGTCCTCTCCGAGCTTATCTCCTGGACCTCCTCTGAATGAACCACCTGCTCTGCGATTTGCAGAGTGGTTACCTCTTCGGGTAAAAGACTTGGCTGGTCGGCCAGACGTTCCACCGGCTCGAGAGGTCTTAATCAACCTCCTCCTCCTTGGTGCCTTCTCCTTCAGCTTCATTGGCTGGGCAGCCTCAGTTGAGCTCACTGTCGGCAGCTCTTCCTCTCTCTCCTCTTCTTCCTCCTCCTCAGCTTCTTCAGCAGCTGGTGCCTGAGCTCCTACCTCAGCTCCACTTTCGTCTGAATCAGCTGGAGCCCCAAGAGGTTCATCCTTCGTCAGAATCCCCTTTTGTTTAGTGTAGGGTCTGACTCCGTCTGACCAATTGATCTCAGCTGACAGTAGGTCCTCCATGATCACCGTCACCTTGTTGAATAGGCTGGTGATCGACCTCGCCAGCCACTTGCCTCCAACAACCTCCAACCTTTTCCTTTCAGTCTCTAGCTTTTCCAGAAGCATCCCAGCCCAGTTAGCTTGGACCCCATCAAGTATTGTCCTCATGACACATAGTCTGGGTCTGGTCAGCCCGTCATGAGAACTTTGTTCTCCCAAGATGACCTTTGTAACAATGGTCATCAGAAGACGATACCGTCGTCGGAGCATCTTCTTCTTTAACTCCGATCGCCGATCCCTCATAGAATTCCGGGAAATCATCTCAAATGATTCTACCCATTCATCAGACTTGTAGGTGAGGGGGTTCACTCCTTCACTGCTTGTATCAAAAATTCTGGCCACCTCCGCCGGAGTAACGGTTAAAACCTCTCCATAAACTCTGGTTCTAAAAACTCCGTTCTCGAACGTCCCGTTGACGTAGAACTCTATTCCCCGCATATCCAGTGTTTTATTGGAGGGGGATTTCTTGGAACAGAATGTCCTCAATCCAGCCCTCTCCAATAGCTCTAAAACCTCTCTTGATTCGCCATCAGAGGTTGTGTCAAAATCCACATACATTTCCGATTTGATCTTCTTATTGAACGTCTCATTGTGAACATCTACCATGGTTGAAGTAATTCCTATTTGTTTTTGAGAAGTGCTCATGAAATGATCAAATATGAGTTTTGAAAAATTTTGCAAAGTGTTTATAAGAATTTCTGAGAGTGAAAAAGTTTGTTTAAGGAAGAAGATGTATTTATAGGGGGGAAGATTGGAAAGAGAAACCGCCATTTTGGAAAATTTGAATTAATCTGAGCTATTTATTCAAAAGCATAAATCAACGGTTAAAATTTAAGATAAGCGATTAGGATTCAGCGCGTGGATGTTAATCGCCTTTGGAATGCGTAAATAGTTACTTTATAGACTGTTGATTTGCCAGATGTAGGTTACTTTATGCAGGGAAGTAAGTATACCTGACGTTAGCCTAGGGTTACCTTACTTCGGCTAAGGGTTTGCAAATCAGATGAGTTTGAAAAACAGATGAGTTGAAAAAGTCATCTGATACAGTTACCTGTCTGTTTTTTTTTTTAAAAAAAAACAGCTTAAGTTCAAAAATTTTTAGCAATCTTAAAGTTAATTTTTTTTTTTAAATAAACAGACTCAGACTTAATTTTCTAAATATGGGATTTTCAATCAATCATTCCAAAAAGAATAAAAAAAAAAATGACCAGATGAGGTGAAACAGTATGATCTGTGATGTATTCCTGCAAAGACATAGACTCATAGAAAACCATTAGTAGCTTGAGGTAGATCAGATAGGGTGCAGATAGTCATCTGTTTTTCAGAAAATCAGTTGACTATTGTGCCCTTGTCTGATTTACCATATGTCAGATAAGTAATTATCATGTCAGATAAGGTCAATATGACTAATCCTTGATTCTTGATTCCTAAGAAGGAAATCAATGATATCAGCTACCTGATTGTCCTTTGACTCAGATCTAGTCTGATAATTCTTTCTAGACATGATAAACTAAATCGAGAGAGACAAGAATTAAAAAGAACAGAATTAGAGATTTACTAAAGAAGCATCTAATAAACCTAATTCTACAGATAATTTTTTAAACCTTGTCTCTGCCAATGGTTTTGTCAAGATGTCTGCTCTTTGAAAGTCAGTCAAGATCTTCTCAAGTCTGATATCTCCTTTCTCTACATGGTCTCGGATGAAGTGGTGTCTGATATCTACATGCTTGCATCTTGTATGAAGAACTGGGTTCTGAGTAATAGCTATGACACTATTACTATCACAAAAGATTGGTACATCTTTGGTGATAATATTATAGTCCCTTAGCTGCTGACTTATCCAGATCAGCTGAGAACAACAACTTCCAGCTGCCATATACTCAGCTTCAGTTGTAGAAGTAGCTACAGAGGTTTGTTTCTTAGACAACCATGAAATCAGCTTACTTCCAAGAAATTGGCAAGTACCAGATGTAGATTTTCTATCTATCTTACACCCACCAAAATCTGAATCTGAGTATCCAGACAGCTCAAAGTTGTCATCAGCTGGATACCACAGTCCAACATTTACTGTTCCTTTCAAGTACTTGAGGATTTTCTTTGCCGCTTCAAGATGGCTTTTCTTAGGATTAGCTTGAAATCTAGCACAGACTCCAACTGCAAAAGAAATATCAGGTCTACTAGCAGTTAAATATAATAAAGAACCAATAAGACCTCGATACTCAGTCTGATCAGTATCTTCCCCCTTCTCGTCTGGATCCATTGAAAAATTTGTCATCATAGGTATCTTAGCTTCTCGGCTGGTACCTATTCCATATTTTTCAATGAGATCTTTTGTATATTTGGCTTGATTGATGAATATTCCTTTCTTTGTCTGCTTGACTTGAAGTTCAAGAAAATATGCCATTTCTCCCATCATGGACATTTCAAATCTGCTTTTCATAAGACTATTAAATTCTTCACACAAAGATATGTTAGTTGATCCAAAAATTATATCATCAACATAAATTTGAACTAATAAAAGATCACAACCAAACTCTTTTCTAAATAGAGTTCTATCAATTCTACCTTTAACAAAACCATTTTGAATTAAATAATCAGACAAGGTGTCATACCAAGCTCTTGGTGCTTGTTTAAGTCCATATAGAGCTTTCCTTAGTTTATAAACTTTGTCTCCTTTGACAAAGCCAGGTGGTTGCTCTACATAAACTTCTTCAGCTAAGATTCCATTTAAAAAGGCTGATTTAACATCCATCTGAAAAACTATGAATCTTTTAAAAGCTGCATAGGCTAAAAACAATCTTATGGCTTCCAGACGAGCTACTGGTGCAAAAGTTTCATCATAATCAATACCCTCTGATTGTGAATAACCTTAAGCAACTAGTCTGGCCTTATTTCTAACCACAATATTGTTTTCATCCCTTTTGTTTTTAAAGACCCATTCAGTTCCAATGACTTTTTGATGATGAGGCCTTTCAACAAGCTCCCACACATCTTGTCTTTGAAACTGATTTAGTTCTTCTTGCATGGCATTAATCCAGTTGGAATCAGTTAAAGCTTATGTAATTGATTTAGGTTCAAGTAATGACACATAGCAACTGAACATACAATCTTGATTTAGTTGGGTTCTCGTCTGGACACCAGAGTCTAAATCTCCAATTATCTGTTCAGCTGGGTGATATGACATTACTTTCTTACCTTTATCTTTTACAGTGGATGATGTTTTGTCTGAATTATTTATTTCAGATGATTCTATGTTACCTTCTGATAACTGTACCTGATCAGCTGATGTGTCGTTGGTCGTCTGATCAGTTGGTAAATCAGCTGTTGAGGAATTTCTTTCGGGTTCTTTTTCTTTGTCTGGTTCTTCCTCTTCATCTGAATCTGATTCCTGATTGTAGAATTTTATAGTTGATCTTTTGATATTCATCTGATCCAGATTATCTGATATCTTTGTGATGTCTCCTGTCTTATCAAACTCAAAAGAAGATTCATCAAATACCACATGGGGTGTTTCTTCTACACACAAGGTTGTCTTATTAAAAACTCTATATGCCTTTGATATAGATGAGTATCCTAAGAATATCCCATCTGCTATCTTGGCATCAAAAGTTTTTAATTGAGATTTCCCATTATTGTGTATGAAACATTTACAACCAAATATATGAAAATATGAAATTTTGGGAGATCTTCCCTTCCAAATTTCATAGGGAGTTTTACACTTATTCTTAACAATCAGACTCCTATTTTGAACATAGCAGATTGTATTTACTGCTTCTGCCCAAAACCTATGAGGAGTGTTGAATTCAGATAACATTGATCTAGCTGCCTCTTTCAAGGTCCTGTTTCTTCTTTCAACAACTCCATTTTGTTGTGGAGTCCTTGCTGCAGATGTTTCCTGAGCTATGCCATTCTCAATGCAGTAGTTATAAATCAATTTATTTAGAAATTCAGTACCTTTATCACTTCTAATTTTAACAATATTTAATCCCTTTTCATTTTGAATCTTTTTAAGAAATTCTGGAATCTTGGTCATAGTCTCATTCTTTTTGTATAAGAAAATAACCCAAGTAAATCTTGAAAAATCATCAACAATTACTAAGGTGTATTTTCTTCCACTAAAGCTGAGAGGAGTTACTGGACCAAACAGATCCATATGAAGAAGTTCCAAAATTCTTTCTAAAGAAGGATTACTTATTGTTTTTAAAGAAGCTTTGGTCTGTTTTCCTTTTTGACAAGAAACACATACATGGTTCTTTGAAAATATTTTATCAGGGAGTCCTTTAACTAAAGATTTCCTTGCTATTTTGTTAAGAGTTTTGAAGTTTAAGTGACCAAGTAAATGCGTGCCCAAACCCAACTTAAGTCATCTGAACTCTTAGCAACAAGACAAGTATCTTTAGGACAGCTTTTGAAGTTAGCAACATAGATGTTACCTTGTCTTACTCCAGCCAATAGAATATTTTCATTTAAACCATCTAAAACAAAGCATGCATTATGAGTAAATTTGACACAAAACCCTTTATCACAAAATTGTGAAACAGATAATAGGTTGTGCTTCAATCCTTCCACGTTGTAAACTTCTTGAACTTGAACATCTCCAATCATTAGTGTTCCAACACCTTTAGTAAGTCCATAGTTGTTGTCTCCAAACATCACTCTTGGTCCATCAATGGTTTGATAGTTAGAGAGAAGTCGTCTTTCATAGGTCATGTGCTTTGAACAGCCACTATCAATATACCAGATGACCTCAAGAATGTCTCCTCTATCAACTATCTTCTTGTCTTCTTGCAATCACAAATTTATTTCTTAGGTACCCTTTATACTTTGGGTCCTGATCGTTTATATTTAGCACTAAGTATTTACGACCAAACAAATATCGAACCCAAGGGACTAGGAGAACGGCGAAGCCTCAAAAACATACGTTTCCATATAATTATAGTGGCTATCCGGATGCTAACACTTAAATCAACAACAAAATAAACAAGAGCAAGCAAATAGCAAAAGGAAACAAATAAAACTCTAACGAGTGCAAGTAGTGTGAAACGATCGCTCGGGTGTCTTCCTTACACAATCCTTCGGGTATCATACAAATTGATCACAAGTTAAGGCATGGAAATGGCCAAAGCTAAGAGCGATCACGTAAATTCTAGCAAGCTAGCTTCTAGGACCGTTGATCACCTAAACACGTTCACAATCGGGTACTAATGTCTAGGGTCGTCCCTTCACTACACACCTAGGCATGCAATGTCCACTAATTGGGGAATCTAGCAACTCATTCACCTCTCGGTGCAATCAATTACGATCAAAATCATCAAAATCAATCAATTAGTTCACTCAATCTTATCCTAAGCATATCCAACTCTCGTTGTAATACACCAATTCAACGAATCAAGCTAATGAAATTAATTAATCAAGAGATCATCACAAAGCCCATTAGTAGAAGCATTAAAACCACAAACACATGCCAATCAAAGTGATTAATTCATGATCAACACCAAAATCATGTGTAACACCCAAGCAATCAAGAGGGTTAGCCCATGGCTAATTTGATCAACAAAATGGAATTAAAAGCAATTAAAACAATACCCATGACTAAGAAAATTAAAGGAGAAAGAAGCATACAAATTAAGAACTAAACCAATAGAATTAAGAGATTGAGGAAGGGTATCACCTTAAATGTGTTGATACACTTGATTGAATTAAATTCTATGTCTAATTTGCAAAAAGAAATGAAGAACACCTATACTATGTGTGAGTGTGTGTAATTCTAAGTCTCGGTGTGTGTAAAAGGTGGAATAGTGTTGACTGAATAATCTTCGCTGAATGAATCCTTCCTCTCCCTTAATTCTTCTTTTTTGTTCGCCCAAGAGTTGTTGTTCCCTTTTCCTTTTTTCGCTGATTGTCGTTGCTTTTCGTTCCCCCCTTTCTCATAAAACGTGCTTCTCGTACTAATGCCACTGTCACGCTCTTTTGGTGCTGAATGGTGCCGTCTCGACTCGAGTGGGAGGAGGCGTCTCGGGTCGAGACGGAGATGGCGCTGGGTCGAGATGGAGTTCGAGACGTGCTCGAGACGAAATAGGCAAGCTACGTAAATTTTGTTTCGTCACGACTCGAACGAAGCGTTGAGGCTCGGATCGAGGCGAAGAACGGCCAAGTCGCGGCGCTGATGTGGCTGGGAAACGCAGCTATTGGCGGCGACGGCAACTGGAAAGCGATGACGGCGACGCCTGGTACTGTTACGGCGGTGGCTGGGCGCTGGTTTGCGGCAAACAGGGGCGACGATCGGCGCCGGCGATTGATGGCGGCAGAGGCTTTGTATCAGCGGTGGTTGTTGGGTCGTCGGTGATGATTTTGATGAGCGGCGCTGTGATGGTGGTTGGATTTGGTGTTCTGCAGGTTGGGGAAGAAGACGCTGGTGCGCAGATCTGTAAAACCCGACGGGGGTGTACTTATCAATTTCATAGGTGTAGTGGGTGGGTGTATTTATCAATCCAAAGGGTGTATGCGGGTTTGGGTGTTTTGCCTATCACAACTTCGTTCGGCCGTATCTTTTGCGTACGAACTCCGATTGACCTCATTCTTTTTGGGTTACGACCGTCTCTCGACCCTCTTTCATACCATGTAATTGCTCATTTGATTTAAAGACGACAAATATCCTCAATTTGCACTCAAAATGGCATCAAACCTACACATTAAAATCCCAAATATTAAATCAAACAATTAAGTGCAATTGGACCAAATAATAGTGAATTAACATGAAAATCATATTAAATTGAGACAATTAAGCACACAATTAACATGCAATAATTCACCCTAATCAGGTCCTTTCAAGTTAAGTTGACTCTTAGGAATCCAGATAAAAATATCAATGTTCCTTAAAACCATAGATTGAAGCTTGCATCCATATCTATCTACTAAGATAAGACTTTCAAGATCAATCTGATTTAGTTGATCTTTTGAAATTGTCTTGAATCTTGGTAAGAATGGATAAGATCTGCTTCTTCCATCAAAGCTATTATACCTAGGATAGATCTTTGATTTAGTCTTAGGTTCAGCTTTAGGAGTTACTTTCCTCGTCTGATTTTTCTTTTCAGAAGTATCAGATGAGGTGATTAATTCCTTTGGTTTCCAAGGACTGAATAAAGTTTCTACCTTAGGTTTAGTTGCTTTCACAAATACTCTAGGTTTTATAGGATCATTCTTCTTATTCCTATCAAAACCTAATCCAGTTTTATCACTAGACTTTTGAGATGAATTGAAGATTTTATCTATTGTAGTTTGAGAATTATTCAAAAGTCCCAACTTGAGATTTAATTCCCTGTTAGTCCTTTTATAATTTTCATTCTCAGAATAGATATTTGAAAATTTTATTTTTAAAGAACTCAGTTCCTGTTCTAACTTTTCTGTCTTATCAGACAAGGTACTTGTGATCATCTTAGTCTGACATTCTCCCTTGAATGTACAGTCTACTTTCTCACCTTCCTTAGTCTGATTGACCTTAGTTAGATCAGAAATTTGATCCTTTAAATTAAGATTTTCAGTCTCTATCTGTTTATAAGCAGATAGAGCAATCTCCAAATCTTTCAACAGTTTATCAATAAGACTAGGATCAGTTTCAGATAAGATGTCACAGTCATTATCTGATGATGAATAGTAATGTACCTCTTTAGCCATTAGACATATGTCATCATCTGACCCAAAATCAGATGAAGATGAGGATGATGATGATGACTCACGAGCTTCTTCTTTCTCAGCTAGTAGAGCTCTCTGGTCAGCATACCTTCTATCTCTTTTCTTCCTCTTTTCTTCTCTCTCTAGGAGTAAGTTGAGGACAATCATAGCTGTAGTGACCAGGTTTGCTGCAAGTATAGCATATATCTCCTCTGTCTGTTTTTGGACTACTATCTCCTCGTCTGATAGGTGACCTATGACTTCTTGACTAATCCTTCTTTTTATCATTATCTGAACTCTTTTCATCTCTGTCTGATCTATAGTTCCTTCTGCCTAATCTGTCTCTTTTGTTTCTTCTGTACTTCATCTTCAGTCTTTCATATCTTTTCAACAAAAGAGTCATTTCTTCTTTTACAGACAAATCAGATGCTTTAGAGATCTTTTCAGATTCATCCTGATGAACAAATGCTACTGTTTTTCCAGATGTAGATGACTCTGCCTCATCTTCTTCATCTTCAATGTGAATGTCATATTCCAGTGCTTTAAGATGAGAGAAGAGAGTGTGATGTGATATTGATGACAAGTTTTGTGTTGCCTTGAGAATATTGGCTTTCTCTCTCCATCTTTTGCTCAAAGATCTGAGTATCTTGTTGTTAATTTCTTTTTCAGTGTAGGTCTTACCCAAATCAACTGTTTTGTTCACAAGATTAGTCAATCTCACATCCAGTTGATCTACAGTCTCACCATCCTTTATTTTGAATGTATCAAATGCATGTAGAACAGACTGAAGCTTGTTTTCCTTGACCTGTTCAGATCCTTCACAAATTCCAGCAAGAGTCACCCATATTTCTTTGGCAGTCTTGCATCTTTTAACCTTTTCAATCCAATCCTTACTTAGAGTCTCAATGATCTCAGTTCGAGCTACTTGATCAAGATTATGGACCTTTCTTTCATCATTTGTTAACTCAGAGCTCTTCTTTTCTTGTCTGGTCCTGGATTCAGCTGACTCAGCTCCAGTGCTGGTTCCTCCATGATAGAATTTTATAGGTCCCTCTTCTAGATACTCTTCCATCCTATCATGAATGACTTTTAGGTGATTCTCCATCCTAAATTTCCACTAATCATAATCTTCAATAGAGAATTCAGGAAGGTTCCTAGACTTTTTGTTTTTCCCTGATGACATGATGAAACAAAGGAACAAAATACTCCACAAGCTAATTAGTAGCACTGTTAGTCAAAGAAGAAAAATGAAGAAAATCAAGATAATTTCAGAATCTTGTTCAAGACCTAAAATCAATATCAGAACAGCTTAACACTGCTCTGATACCACTTGTTGGTCCCGGAATGTTGAGTTGAATAAAACCTTGAGTTAGCTTTCTAGAACAAAATCTAGAAAGGGGGGTTTGAATAGATTTTGTAGATTTTTCAAATCTTTTCAAAATCAATTCAAAGTATCAGATTATCACGGCGGAATATAATTGAGAACTCAACTTTTAACAAGATCAAAAGCAAGGCTGATATTCAGATTTTAGTTAAGATTCTGAACTTTTAATCTTGAATTAACAAAATTGTAATTTAAACAGAAATTAAAGAAAGCAAGAAATAACACCAGGATTTATAGTGGTTCGGATTATAACAATCCTACATCCACTCTCCTTCTCCAAACTTTGAAGAAGAGTCTTCACTAGCTGCTTACTTACTCACTGTACAATCTTTACAAATTACAACTCAATCTTTAACTCTTCAACAATCTAATCAACTCTCTGAAATCTAACTCTAAGAATAAGATGTGTTTTTGAAGATGTGAAGTAAAGTGTTCTATAAACACTTAGAAAATATTTGTAATCTCTTGTGAAAAATACTTTGTGAAATCAATAGTGAATAGTGTGAAAAATCAAATTTGCATAAGTATATGTATCTAGAAAAATAAAATCTAGTCCTATTTATAAGTCTGAAAGGACAGTTAGTTTGTTAGTCAGTTCTAACAAACTGGAAACTGCTCAACAAACTTATTCTTGAAAACTGCTCTTGACCTCAGCTGATTCTTCCCACTCGTCTGCAGCTGACTCAGTGAAGACTTGTCTTTCTTATTCTACTCAGCTTGTCTTGACCTCGTCTGAGCTCTTCATGATAGTCTCCTGCAGATGACTAGATCTCAGCTGACTGAATTGGTTCTAGACCTTGTCTGATCTGTTTAGCTTAACCTCAGCTGATCCTCAGATCGTCTGATCAACTGAGCTGCTCCTTTTTAACTCATCAAAACTTCTTAATTCAACACACACTCATTGAAAAAGTTAGATAAACAAGAATTCAAAAATTTTGTGCCCTTATCACTTCTTATTTTAATAATATTAACACCCTTTTCATTTTGAATCTGTCTGAACAGATCAGGGATCTTGTTTATAGTCTCATTTTTCTTGAAAAGAAATATAACCCAAGTGTATCTAGAAAAATCATCTACTACAACAAGAGTATATTTCCTTCCACTGAAACTGAGAGGAGAAACAGGTCCAAACAGATCAAGATGAAGTAGTTATAAAACTCTTTCAGATGAAGAGGTGTTAATATTCTTAAATGAGTGTCTAGGCTGTTTACCTTGACAAGCATCACATTTAAGATCAGTAGATAAAAGTTTCTCAGGTAATCCCTTAACAATGTTCTTTTTAGCCAGCTTACTAAGGGTCTTGAAATTCAGATGACTAAGCCTCTTGTGCCATAGCCAGCTGAGGTCATCTCCACCCTTAGCTATCAGACAAGTATCTTTAGGACAACTATTGAAGTTAGCCACATAGACATTACCGTGTCTGAAGCCAGTTAAAAGTACCTTATCTGAGGAACTATCTAAGATATCACATTTATCCTTAGAAAATATGACAAGAAAACCCTTATCACAAAGTTGGGAAACAGATAGCAGATTATGTTTCAAACCTTCAACAAAATATACCTCAGATACCTGAATATCCTTGATAATCAGAGTACCTACTCCTTTAGTCTGTCCATAACTATTGTCTCCAAATAATACTCTTGGACCATCAATGTTCTGGAAATTTGATAGTAGCCTCTCGTTATAAGTCATGTGTTGTGAACAACCACTATCAATGTACCATATAGAAGCTAAGATCTCTTCCTTGAGTGATGATCCCTATGAATCCTGAAAAACAGGTACCCTAGTGATCTTGGGTCCTTGAAGGTCAAGCATCACTTTTGGTAACCAGACAAAAATCTCATTTCCAAATAATAAATCAGACTTGGTCTCTCTACCAAATCTGTCTACAATTATTTCACTTTTAAATGATAACTTGTTGTATTCAGATTTAGTAATTTTCCTGAACTTAGGAAATGTGGGATAACATCTGCTTCTCCCATCAAAAGGATTGTAATAAGAATTTCTTCTTATTTTGGTTCTCGGAGTTCTCCTAGTCTGATAAGGAGTCCTCAGCTGAATTTTTGTTTTAAAGCTGGGAGATGCAGTCCTTATTTGACTGATTGGTTTCCAAGGACCAATTCTAATCTCTTTTGAGTTATCAGATGCTTTTATAAATTTCCTAGGTTTCTGAACATCTGATTTACTAATTCTGTTATAACCAAGACCTGTTTTGTCATGGGATTTTTGAGATGTATTAAAGATGTGATCTATTACTGATTGTGAATTATTAAGTTGACTAATTTTGAAGACTAGCTTCTCATTGTCTTTCTTAATTAATTCATTTTCAGCACAGATTGTTTCGAATTTATCTTTTAAAGATTTCAATTCACTTTCTAATCTTTCAGGTAAGCTGGCTGATGTACTAGCCTCAACCTGGGGAAAACATTCCCCTTTGAATGTTTCCTCAGTTTCTGGGTAGTTCATCACATGCTTTCCTTTAATTAGAATTTGAATTTGATCCTTTAAAGTCAAATTCTCTGTCTCTAGCTATTTATAAGCAGCCGGAGATGTCTTTAAGTCTCTCAATAATTCATGAATAACAGTTTGATCATTATCAGAGACAGATTTACAGGAATCATTATCAGAAGATTAATAATAGATTACCTCTTTAGCCATGAGACAAACTTCATCATCTGATCCGAAATCAGATGAGGATGATGAGGATGATGATGATTTTCTTGACTCCTTTTCTTCAGCCATAAGAGCCCTTTGATTTGCAAATCTCCTGTCTCTCTTTTTCCTTTTCTCTTCCCTTTCTTTAGGAGTCAGCTGAGGACAATCATAGCTGAAGTGTCCTGGCTTGTTGCACGTGTAGCAAGTGTCACTCCTATCTGATTTAGGGCTGGAAGGATTTCTTTTAACAGGGGATCTGAATCTTCTCGTTCGGCTCCTATTCTTGTCATCATCTATAGACTCATCTTCCTTTCTTCTTGATTTGGATCTAGATCTATCCTTACCTGCAAACCTCAATTTATTACGTTTATACTTCATTCTTAATATGTCATACCTTTTGGTGAGCAGAGCCATCTGCTCCTTCAGAGATAGGTCAGCTCCTACAGATTCAGTTGACATCTTGTCTTCTTTGCTGACAAAGGCAACAGACTTGGATGAGGTGCTTGACTCCATCTCATCTTCTTCATCTTCTATTTGAATGACATACTCTAAAGCTTTAAGATGAGAGAATAAGGTATGGTGAGTAATAGACGATAAATTTTGAGTTGCTTTAAGGATATTGGACTTTTTTCTCCATCTCTTGGTTAAAGATCTCAATATCTTGTTATTAATCTCCTTCTCTGTATAGTTCTTTCCCAGATCAGCTGCTTTATTGAGGAGATTCGTCAATCTTACATCTAGCTGATCTACAGTTTCATTTTCCTTCATCTTGAAGGTATCAAAGGTTTGTAATAAAGACTGCAGCTTATTCTCTTTTACTTGGTCTGATCCTTCACAAACATTTGCCAGAGTTTGCCACATCTCTTTGGTTGATTTGCATCTTTTGACCTTCTCAATCCAGTCTTTACTCAGAGTTTCGATGATTTCAGTCCTAGCTACTTGATCTAGGTTGTGGATTTTCCTTTCATCATTTGTCAGTTCAGAACTCTTTTTCTCTTGTCTGACTTTCAATTCAGCTGATTCAGTACCATTGCTAGTGCCTCCATGATAAAATTTTATAGGTCCTTCTTCAAGAACCTCCTCCATCCTATCATGGATAACCTTGAGATGATTTTCCATCCTGAATTTCCAATAGTCATACTCTTCAATTGAAAATTCAGGTAGATTCCTAGATTTCTTGCTCTTGCCTGAAGATATGATGAGATAGAAAAATAAAACACTCCACAAACTTGTTAGTAGCACAATTAGTAAAAATAAAGAAGATGAAGAAAATCAAGAAAATTTCAGAATCTTAGTTAAGACCTAAAATCAATATCAGAACAGCTTAACACTGCTCTGATACCACTTGTTGGTCCCGATTAGTTGAGCAAATTGGATAAAACTTGTATCAGCCTTCTAGGAAAAATCTAGAAGGGGGGGGGGGTTGAATAGATTTTTCAGATTTTTCAAATCTTTCAAAATTTATTCAATGTACCAAAGTAACATAGCGGAAATTCAATATTAATCTCAACTTTATTAAGATCAAAAGCAAACTGATATTTTGGTTTTAACTTTGATTCTGAAATTAATCTTCAATTAATAAGCTAGAAATTGAAATAACAAGTAAGTAAAAGAAAGCAATAAAGAACAACAGATTTATAGTGGTTCGGATTATAAAAATCCTACATCCACTCTCCTTCTCCAACTTGAAGAAGGGTCTCTTCTATCAACTTACTTACTCACTTTCAATCGTACAGCTTACAACTTACAAAGATCTTCAAATCTTCAAACTCCTAAACGATTCTGTGAAATCTAACTCTAAAGAAATAGAAGTGTATTTGAAGATGTATGAGGAAGTGTTCTATAAACACTTAGAAAAATCTATGAAGAAATCAGTGAAAACTATTTTGTGCGTTTTGGAAACTTGTGATTTTTTAGAGAATATCTTGTTGAATTGATAACTCGTGTGTTCTCTATATTCTAATGAAGTGCCTAGACCTATTTATAAGTCTGAAAAGACAGTTAGTTTGTTAGTGAGTTCTAACAAACTAAAAACTGCTCAACAAACTTAATCTTGAAAACTGCTCTTGACCTCAGCTGATTTCTTCTTCTCGTCTGCAGCTGACTTAGTGAAGACTTGCTTTTCTTATTCTACTCAGCTTGTCTTGACCTCGTCTGAGCTCTTAATGATTGTCTCCTACAGACGACTAGATTTGACCTTATCTCCAGATGACTTGCAACTTCTAATCTTCAGCTGACTTGACCAGTCCTTGACCTAGTCTGATCAGCTTAGTATGAGCACCTAATCTTAGCTGTTCTTCATAGTTGTCTGCTCATCTGGATTGATCTTTTAACTCATCAAAACCTTCCTTGATATAACAAAAAACACGCACAAATTCACCCTAATCAAATTCCCCCAAACTAAGAGTGTTGCTTGTCCCCGAGAAACGATACAATTAAGCACAAAGGGTGAATTTGATTTCAAGAAGTTCATCCAGCATTAGAAAGCATAAGATCATCAAACTTGATCCATGACAATAAGCATCAATGTCAATCATCAAGCATCAATGTCAATCATCAACCAACACAAGAATATTACATGCAATGACTAATGTAAGATCACACACTCAAATCCATGTTCCTTTCATGAGGTGTTTCACTCAACTCTTAAAAAGTTTTTGGACGTGTATGCACTCAAAAATCAATGCACAAAAATGCACACCATATGCTTGCCTATAGACTCAATCTCCATTATGTCTTTTTGTGCTTCAATCATAAATCAAAGAGGGCTTTCTTACGGTTTTAACGTAGGCTCTTTGGACGAGGTGGGTAAATTTTTGGCAAAGTTACTCAAACATTAGTAGAGCAATAAGAGTTGATTAATCAACACAATTCAATACACTTTCGATTTAATTCATCAACCATCACCCATTCTTTTGCTTTTTCTTTCATCAAATGCAAACACCCCCCACTCCTTAGAGTCTCTTTTCTTTCACTTTCAACTCTAACTTGGTTTTTCTTTCACATTTGTTTTTTCACTTTCATTGCACAACTCAATCTTTCTTTCTTACAACCCTTCTTTTCAATTTCTCTATTCATCTCTTGCTATCAACTTCCATACACAATCTTTTTTTTTTAACCATCATTTCAACAATTATGCTCTACTAAAAGTATATGGACAATTAGGCTCAAAAATGGATAACGATGGCTATAATTCACATGGCTTGCCAAAGAAAATTTGGATTCAAGGCTCAAATTGGCTAACTATGGAAGTCATTGTTTTGGTGGGGAAATTTTTAGGCTAAGTGACTTTAAAAACCAAAAATAGCCTCTTGTCATTTTTACGAATTCCACACAAAACTCAATTTCGACGAGTTCTCAAGGCAAGTTCTAGTATGCACAAATGTGATCGAATCTCTCAACAAGGAATGAAACCGTAAAGATACACGGATCATTAGGCTCAAAAGCTCGCACGGTTTCCATGAACATGAACTCAAGCATGATTACTCACACAATCACCACACATATTATCTCATGCAAGCTTCCAATCAACACATCACTCATTGCACTTCACTAGTTTAACTCTCCACTATCAATTCACATGCCTTTTGAACATCTAAAAATCATTCCTCCCAAATACAACCATTCACAAAAATAAACTCAAAGATTTTCAACAATCATCCACAATTAAGCTCAAGAATAATCATCAAACAACAATAAAAACATCATCCACAACCCATCAACAAACATCCAAGAAGTTAAAAACAAACATCACACAATCATTAATACATCCCATCAAATCAAGATTAACAACAATCTTTTCAATTCAAATACAATCATCAAGAGAGAAGAGATACTGAAATTAAATCCGAGAGATACCACCACTAATGCATTCGGAGGTGGAGGCGGAGGAAAATAGCCTTGAGAAGTGAACCATGAGTACATCGCCTCCTGCATCTGAAGCTGCCTCATCTGATTACTAAGAATTTCCTCCGTAATCTCCCTCTGCCGCCTCTGCTCCTGCTCCAATCCCACCACTCTTTTCTCCAAATCGGTAATCGTCTACGTCTGAGCCTCCATCCTATTATGCAATCTCTCGCTGCTCTGCAAAAGTGTCTGATACTCGTTACGACGATGGTAGGTATGTGCAAACACCTCAGCAACCGGCTCTCTTCTTCTTGGCGGTTGCGGTGGTGGTGGATCTCTCTCCTCCTCTTCTTCATGTTCTTCTTCCTCCTCCTGGTCGACTTGCATCCTCGATGACTCTCCCCATTCTCTTCTAGGTTCCAGCTCATCCGGCAAGTCTCCAACAAAATTCATCCAAGCTCTGTGCTCCCGAGAGGATAAGTTGAGGTTCGCCACATTTCCCTGAATAATTGTGGTCAACTCCGGTTTCAGAAGTGGGAACCATCCATCGGCCTCGAGATTAAAGTAATATCGTCTTCGAACCCTATTGAGCATCTTCATATTAGCCAATGCCTTCAAATCTAGTCTCATCGGTCCTTCAAGAGGTTGTGCTCGAGACCTCTCGGCATCCCACCCAAAGTGCTCAGCTAGATGAGTGATCAATCCTCCACATTGCACATTCTTCATTGGTTTCTTCTGACGCATAAACTGATCAATCAAATAGTATCCCAGGTGCGTGTGTAGGCCTTGAACCATCCGGTACATGACGAATAGTTCGTGATCTCTCACGAACCCCGCCTCAAATCTTGAATAAACCGTTTGGCCTATGATCTTGTGGATGTATCGGAGCACTGGGTTACGTATCTGCGATGCCTTAGTCTTGCTAGGATGGAAACCGGGCAAATCGTCCTCATTTCTCGCTGCGATCAACACTTAAAAAAAATTAGAGAAAAGAAAATCACTTTTATTTCGTAAAGCAACCACTATAAATTTAATAAGTGTATGTTGCCTTTAAAAAGGAAAGAGACTACATAATAAATGTGACTTTGATAAGATAAAGCAAATAGACGAACAGGATTAATGCTTGGAGAAAGAAATCAATGGTACTGTGCATGGCCAGCAACAGTGCCTTCAGATTCGTACAAGGCCGTTGTAATTATGCAGAAAAATGAATTAAAGAACTTGTGAGAGAAAGACACGTAGCATGGGTCATGGATATATATATATAATCTGCAGCTTGTAACTTTTACATAATTGAATGAAAGTTTTTTACTATTCTCAGCTTTCTATCTTTTACATTATGGATATTAACCAGCTTTTTCAATATGGTATCAGAGCTCTAGGGTAAAACCTGGAGACTCTGTACCTTTCTCACACATTTATCACTCGTATATTCAAATCACATGGCTGATTCAGCTGAGAGCACCAAATCCGATGGTGTTATCCCTTTATTTCCTTCACCTCATTTTCATATTCCCTTTCATCAACTTCTTTCCGTCAAGCTCACTGAAAATAATTATTTAATCTGGAGGCAACAGGTATTAGCAGCTGTAAAAGGCTATGGTCTTGAAGGCTTTCTCAATGGAACAAAGAAATGCCCACCTCGTGAGAAAAATATAGAAGACAACGAGGAAGACATGCAAAATCCAGAATACTTGTCATGGAATAGGCAAGATCAGTTGCTTGTCTCTTGGTTACTATCATCTTTATCCGAAGGAATTTTGGTGAGCACTGTTGGATTACAAACATCCAAAGAGATTTGGGAATGTTTGGAATCCAGTTTTTCTAGCCAGTCTCGTGCGAAGATACTGCAATACAAGCAACAACTCCAAAATATTAAGAAGAATGCGATGAGCATGAGAGAATATCTTAACAAAATCAAGGGGTGTTGTGATGTGTTGAATGCTTCTGGTTACAAGATTACTACTGAAGACCACCTTCTCTACATAATGACAGGGTTAGGAGCTAAATATAACCCTGTCATGGTGTCCATCAGCTCAAAAATCGATCACATATCAGTTCCTGAGTTAAGTTCATTACTCCTAAGTTTAGAGGCTCGACTAGAAGGGTTATCTTCTTCATCTTTTAGCACCGAAGGCTCATCACCAACAGCCAACATTGTTCAACAAGGAAGTAATGGAAGAAGGTTCAACACCAACTCTACTAGAGGTAGAGGAGGAAACAATGGGAGTAACAGAGGTGGAAGAACCTCTTTCAGAGGTGGATTTCAAAGAGGAAGAGGTGGTCGAGGAGCAAACGATGGACCTGGATGCCAAATTTGCCATAGAACCAACCATATTGCAAAAGAGTGTTACCATAGAGCCAACCTTGATTATGTTCCTCCCAGTTATCTGCAACAAGGCAATCAAAATCAGCAACAATCTGCAAATAGGTCTTATCAAGCATCTTTTAACTCAGCAAGTTATGATGGAGGTGAATCAACTATTGAAAGCTCTTGGTATCCAGACTCTGGGGCATCAAGTCATGTGACTTTTAACCTGAACAATCTCGGTGTTGGTTCTGAATATCAAGGCTCAGAAAGGGTCCACATGGGAAATGATACAGGTTTGCATATTTCTCACTTTGGTAATTCTATTGTAAATGTCCCTAATTCAACTCATCATCCTTCATTTCTTCTGAAAAATCTTCTTCATGTGCCTCACATTAGAAAGAATCTTCTAAGTGTTTCTCAGTTTGCAAGAGATAATCATGTTTATTTTGAGTTTCACCCCTCTTATTGTCTTGTGAAGGATCAAATCACACATCAAGTTCTGCTCCAAGGAACTCTTGAAAACGGCCTCTATAAGTTCAACTTGACAGCTTCTCACTTAGCCAAACCACATGTTTCTGGTTCCATCTCAGATCATTCTACTCAAATCTAAGCTTGTTCTGCACAAATTCCAAGAAGCACATCTCTTACACTTTGGCATAAGAGACTTGGGCATGCATCTTTCCCTATCACCAAGAAAGCTCTCAACAATAGTTATATTTCTTTTGTTGATGACACTTCTAGTTCTATTTGTACTGCATGTATGAAGGCTAAATGCCATAAACTTCCTTTCTCTAGTTCTGAAACCACTGTTAATCATCCTTTTGATTTAATACATTCTGATCTTTGGGGTCCGGCTCCTATTACTTCACTAAATGGCTTTCGTTATTATGTGAGTTTTATTGATGCTGCCACTCGATACACTTGGATTTATTTGTTAAAGATGAAATCTGATGTGAGAGATGCCTTCGTTAATTTCAAATCCATGATTGAAAATCAGTTTAATGCCAAAATAAAGATCCTTCACACAGATGGAGGAACTGAGTATAAGCCTTTACTTCCCATTCTAAATGATTCTGGTATAGTGCATCAATTATCTTATCCTTATATCCCAAAACAAAATGGCACAGCTGAAAGAAAGCACAGACATATTGTTGAACATGCACTTGCCATGCTTTCTCAATCTCAAGTTCCCTTGTTGCATTGGGATGATGCTTTCATTACCAGTGTGTATCTCATAAATAGAACACCAACTCCATCTCTTGATCACAAAACACCCTTAGAGTTGTTGATAGGTGTCAAACCTGATTATCATAGACTCAAAGTGTTTGGATGCCTTTGTTTCCCTCTACTAAAACCTTATAACCAACACAAGTTTGATAATAAAATTGATTATTGTGTCTTTCTTGGTTACAGCCTTCAATATAAAGGATATAAAGCTCTTCTACCCAGTGAAAAGATTGTTATAACAAGACACATCACTTTTGATGAACACACTTTTCCATTCATTGTAACCTCTACTCCACATATCTCCACTGATAATTGATTAGGGTGAATTATTGCATGATTTTATTGTGGATTAATTGCATATTTTGATCTATTTTATGAGCATTATCATCCTTCCTTATAATTGTGAGCTTAACGGTTGTGGAAGGTATTATATTTGTTTTGTAGGTTTTTGTTCATATTTTGTGCAATGGACAAGCCTTCAACCAAATTGAGTTTGATTTGAGCTGATGGTCCAAGAAACGAGCCCACCCCGTGTTCATTTCTCAGTGAATCCAATGTTCAATTGAAGACTCAGAAAGACATTGAAGAGAAAGCCCCAACGCAAAAAGAATCAAAGCAATCGGAGGTTGGATGCTCAAGATATCGAAGGTCGAAAATCAAAGAACTGGTTGCAGAGTATGTCTCGAGCTGTGGTTCGAGTCGAGACAAGCCTGCGGTTCGAGTCGATACAAAATGGATTTACGTGAGCAAGCTTCCACGTCTCGAGCTCGTCTCGACCCTGTCTCGAGTGGTGTCTCGAGTCGAGACAGGTGGGTGACTCGAGTCAAGATGGATGGTGTAGCTCGAGACAAGCAGAGCATGCTACGACTTTGTGGGGTCAGGTGTCTCGACTCAAGTCAGGCATATGTCTCGAGTCGAGACAGTCTTCTCGGAGCAGTTTTTGTAGAATTTAATTTTTCGAAGGACTCCATTGCAATTTCAACCTTTTCACTCGAGTCCCCTGCTATAAAAGTCCATTTTTCTGAATTGAAGGAAACACATTCTATTTGGGAACTCATTCCACACTTAGGATTAATTTAGGTTGGATTAGAACTTTAGAATTCCTTTCCACTTTCTCTTGTTTTTCAATTTCATAGATAGATAGCATTAAATTCTCATTAGATTAAGTTTACCCATAGCTTATCTTAGTTTAATCTTTCAATTCAAGCAAGGAATTAACTATTGTAAGGATCTATTGTTTTTTTGAACGGATTGTAAGGATCTATTGTAAGTTTTCATCCAATTCAATCAAGGTGATATTTCCCAATTTATTGCTTTCATCTATTTCATCATGGGTAATATTTCTATTGCTTTGATTTCTATTTTGTTGATCAAATTAGCCATGGGCTAACCTTCTTGATTGCTTGGGTGTTGGAATTACACATGAATTTGGTGTTGAACATGAATTGATCACTTTGATTGGCATGTGTTTGTGGTTTTAATGCTTCTACTATTGGACTTTGTGTTGATCTCTTGATTAATTGATTTCATTAGCTTGATTCGTTGAATTGGTGTGTTGCAACGAGAGTTGGATATGCTTAGGATAGGATTAAGTGAACTAATTGATTGATTTTGATGATTTTGATCGTAATTAATTGCACCGAGAGGTGGATTAGTTGCTAGATTCCCCTTTCGTAGACATTGCATGTTTAGGCGTGTAGTGAAGAGACGACCCTAGACATTAGTATCCGATTGTGAATGTGTCTAGGTGATCAACGGTCCTAGGAGCTAGCTTGCTAGAATTTACGTGATCGCTCTTAGTTTTGCCCATTCCATGCCTTGATTTGTGGTTGATTTGTGTGATTCTCAAAGGATTGTGTAAGGAAGACACCCGAGCGATCATTTCACACACTACTTGCACTCGTTAGAGTTTTATTTGCTTCCTTTTGTTATTTGTTGTTTGATCGTGTTTGGTTATTTGTTGATTTCTGCTTTCGCACCCGGTTCGCCACTATAATTCTACGAAAATGCATGTTTTTTAGGCTCCATTGTACTCCTAGTCCCTTGGGTTCGATAATTTGTTTGATCGTAAATATTTAGTGCTAAAATACAAGCGATCAATAATCATGTTTCAGCTCTTCTCATCCCTATTCCAACATCCATCTAGACTACCAATGACATTTCTCATACACATGACCAGCATACCACACCATCTTCACCTGTTTCTGTTACTTCATCTTGTTTTCCTTTAAAGGGGCAGTTACATATTGATTTACCAAGTATTGAATATGATTCCTCTCATTCTCCTAATGTGCATCTAGACTATGCAGATACTCAGGTTCAACAACATGTTTCATTGCATCCCATGATTACTCGAGCTAAGGATGGAATACTAAAGCCTAAAATTTATGCTGCCATTGATTCTTCAAGAATAGAACCCTCAAATCACATTGAGGCCATGTCTGATCCAAATTGGAAGCAAGCTATGGAGGCTGAATATTCGGCATTAATAAAAAATAACACATGGGAAGTGTGCTCCCTTCCTTCATCTCATTCTCCCATTGGTTGCAAATGGGTTTTCAAATTGAAGAGGCATGCAGATGGTTCCATTGCTAAATACAAAGCTACACTTGTGGCAAAAGGTTACACTCAAGTTCCAGGTTTTGATTTTACAGATACTTTTTCTCCAGTTGTTAAACCTGTAACTGTTAAGGTCTTTCTCTCCATTGCCTTGACACACTCTTGGCCTTTGCATCAACTTGATGTTGATAATGCTTTTCTAAATGGTGATTTAGACACTGAGCTATACATGATTCAACCACCTGGTTTTGAGTTAGCAAAGGGGCAGCAGATGGTGTGCAAACTCAAAAAGTCTCTTTATGGTTTAAAACAAGCATCAAGAGCTTGGAACACTAAACTTGTTTCGGTATTGAAATTACTTGGTTTTAGTGTTTCTCAAGCTGACAATGCCTTGTATTATAGACATCATCATGGTTCTAATATTCTTCTAATTACTTATGTGGATGATATAGTTATTACAGGATCAAATGCACAAGAAGTTCAAGAAATGATCCAGAAATTGAGGAACTTCTTTTCCATTAAGGACCTTGGTGCATTAAGCTTCTTCTTAGGAATAGAAGTCAAAAGATCAGCAAACGAAATATTTCTTTGTCAAAAGAAATATGTGCAAGACCTGCTGAAAAGCGTTGGGATGGAAGAAGCCAAAAGCCTTGCAACTCCTATGATCACCAACAATCAACTTTCTAAGTTTGAAGGTGATCCAATACCAGATCAACAAAAGTATAGGAGCATTGTTAGTGCATTGCAGTATGCTACTATAACTACACCGAACATAGCCTTTGCCGTCAACAAAGCGAGTCAATTTATGCAAAATCCGTTGCACACTCACATGAAGGCAGTAAAACGAATACTCAGGTATCTGGTTGGAACAATGGATTATGGTTTACGCATGAGAAGATCCAAAGAATTGGACATTGTTGGATTTGCAGATGCAGATTGGGCTTCAGATTTAGATGATAGAAAATCAGTATCAGGCTACTGTATATTTGTTGGAGGAAACTTGGTGTCATGGAGTTCTAAGAAATAGCAAACGGTTTCGAGGTCGTCTACTGAAGCGGAGTATCGAAGTTTGGCATTAGCAGTGTGTGAAGTAACTTGGATACAGTCACTACTGAAGGAAATTCTTCAATGCAGCAAGAAAATACCAACAATCTGGGTTGATAATCAAGGGGTAATTTTGTTAGCAGTTAACCTAGTTTATCATTCAAGAACGAAACATCTCGAGCTCGATCTACATTTCATCAGGGAAAAAATAATGAAGAAACAGATTCAAGTTTTACACATACCGACGTCTGATCAAGTTGCTGATAGTCTCACAAAACCACTTACAGGGCAATTCTTCCGTCGCATGCGCAACAAGCTGAATATCGTTCCATGCAGCACGTTCGAATTGAAGGGGCATGATAAGATAAAGCAAATGGACGAACAGGATTAATGCTTGGAGAAAGAAATCAATGGTACTGTGCATGGCCAGCAACAGTGCCTTCAGATTCGTACAAGGCCGTTGGAATTATGCAGAAAAATGAATTAAAGAACCTGTGAGAGAAAGGCACGTAGCATGGGTCATGGATATATATATAATCTGCAGCTTGTAACTTTTACATAATTGAATGAAAGTTTTTTACTATTCTCAGCTTTCTATCTTTTACATTATGGATATTAACCAGCTTTTTCAATAGACTTCAACCAGGTGGCTTAGCCCACCTGGCTACTGGGTTCCTCACTTTAGTAGGGACCCAGGTTCGATTCTCTTTGGGAACAAATTATGGAGTCATAAGGTGGCTTGGAGAAATTTGAAGTGTTTGGGTGTTTGGTGAACTAACTACTAACAAATAACATTTAACGATAAAAAGAAAACATAATAAATCTTATTTCATTTAATCTTCAGAAACATTATAATAAATGTGGTTTGCTTAAAAAGGGAGTCTTAAAATAATAATAATAATAATGATAATAAATGGAAAATATTAATAAATGTGATTTTCCTTAAAAAATTAGAGAAACTGAAGTCAATTTTATTTCCCATACATTTTATGGAAATAAAAATAAATGTGATTTTCCTTCAAAAAGGATATGGGACTACGAAATAAATATGACTTCAATTTGGAAAATAATAATAAATACTATTTGCCTTTAAAAAAAGAGCTTGAGTGAGATGGTGTCATGCAATGGTGTCATGCATAAGACTTTTTTTTTTTTTTTTCCCCCTATTTACTTTAGTGAAACTTGATATATATTTATATAAATGAATTTTTACCATTTCAATAAAGGCTAAAAGTTATGGGATAAATTTGGTTTAAATTCCTCAGCTTCCGCTCGAAAAAATGCACATGTGACTGACACACGATTGAAAAGACATTGTTTTGTGAATTTTCCGGCCATTTGAGACTAAATTGTTGAAATTTAAAATATATATGAGACTAAATTAATAAAACAAATAATTATTAGACAATTTCAATAAAGGTTAAAAGTTGTCAGACGAAACTGATTTGGCATTCATCTATTATTTTTCTTCTTTATTAATTCAACTTTAATGTGGTTTGATTATGATATTAATGAATTAATTTGGATATCTCCATTATCTTTCTTTTGGGAATTCTCAAAAAATTTAACATTGCTCCTTCACGATTTTGTGTCTTCCAAAATTCAGGGTATATTTCATTTTTGCAATTGCTTAAATTAAATCTTTTATTTATTTACCTATTCAATGAAAAAACACTTTCCATCTATTACTTTGAAATAAAATTATTACAATACTTTACTTTTAATTAGATTAGATCATCAAACATAGGTTGATTTGAACATTATAAATTTAGTGAAAAATGTTTGTGTTAATTTAAATAAAAGTGATTCGTAGTGTATTTTACTTGATTTAAACAAAACTAGCTATATCTATTAAAAAGTCATAGTAGTAGATGATTTAATTTTCATAAGATTTTTTTAAATTTTATTAAATGCATATTTATCATGTACTCATAACATTTATGATCAAAGTTTTGGTGTTATCTCTCACACACCAACTGATCAATGAAGATGTCACACATGTTATTATATCACAGACCAACTGATCAATGAAGACGTCACACATGTTGTATATCGGTGTAATTTTTTTTTTTATTGATAAATGTTAGTTTGTTAGTTATTAGTAGTTAGATCTCTCAGCACCCAAACACTCCAAGAATAAATAATTGTGGTAAAATTATTAGAAAATAAATATAATGAATTAATTTTAGATATGAAAATGGTTCATGATAAGTTTATCATGAAACTTTTTTGAAAAATTAAAAGTATCAAATATCAAATGTATTAAGAATCTCATCATGAGTATCTAGAATTAAGCCAGTGTATCATATTATTTTCTGTTGTATCAACAATAATTATTTTTTTTACCATTTAATTTATTTATGTTTAGTTTATAAAATACTTTATTATAATAAATAAGTTTAAAATATAAATTTTTAAAAACAAAATTATAGTATCACATATTTAACCAGGAGTATCAAGTATTTGACAAATTAAATAGTATCAAGAATTGAATAAAAATGTCTGTCAAAAAAAAAAAAAGAATTGAATAAAATTGAATAGTGGTTAATTATAAGTTTATCATGAACCATTTTTATACAAAATCTACTCTTAATTTCATACCTATCTTTAAGTTCGGATTAAATGAAATTTTTACAAATTTAAAATGAGATGAAAATTTTTATGGTATCAAAGCAGATTAATTCTACACCACTATAAAGTTGAAGTTTTGGATAAGATTGAAATTAATTCAAACATTATCCCTAATGCGTCTGGATCCTTCTTCATAAATCCAACATCTCTATAAAAGGTGGAGGAAATAATGCCCTAAAAATCATTGAGCCTTCATTTCCAAAAACCCTAGCGGCGGCCGTCAATTCCATAAAACCCAGATCTGCATCCATGAAACACACCCTCTTGGCTCCTCTACATTTTGAATAGGGAAAACAGTGAAGGTACACTCTAATTTAGTTCGTTTTAAATTTTTTCTCTTTATAAGATTTCATTTGGTTTGCTTCCCTCATGTAAGCGTATAAAATTATAAGAGGAAAATCAGTCCATTCATTTAAGTTTTTAATTGATGCTTTTAATGGTTTTATAATTATTTATGCCTTTAATATTATTTTTTTTGGAATTTGTTGCAGATGGTTTTTGATGCAGTAGGTAAGGCTGAAAATATTAGAAGGGGATGTGGTTCGTCAAGAGGAATCCATATCATATCTAATCCGAAGGATGTTGATTTAGAAATTGCCACAAGAATGAATGTTTACCAGCAGAGACAAGATGTCTTTGGCTGTAATTCTGATAAAAGGCAATTGGGAAGAGGTCTGTCTAAGATTGAAGATGATGAAGAAATCAAGAATCTTTTGGATGATGACAACCAGGTTTTTTGTTAATTACTAAGTTTCTTGTACTCGAATTCCGATTTCACTTTAGTGTTTCATCCCGTGTTTTTTTAATAGTTGACATGAGTTGCTTGTGCTGTTTGCAGAGAATTTTTGATATAAAAACAAAAAGGCTATCAAACAAAAAGGTAAAGTTCTTAAGCAGATGGATCTGAAGGGTCAACTCCTTGATATTAAGACGTAATGCAGCACGAATCCGATTACCAATTTGTTGCGTTTGACTTCTACATGCTGCTTTGGAGTTTTAGCTTTTGCGTTTTGAGTCCTTTAATTTAAAGAAGCCTACTATATATATGGCAGATGCTGAAGGCTATGTGAATCCATATATTGATAAAGATCTTGATGCTGCTTTGGATTCACTTGGTACGGCCGATGATTCCAGTATCATTTTTACTGATATAATGCCTGAAGAAAAGGATTCAACAAGTGAAATATTAGAACTGAGTATTATAAAATTGTTGTTTTTTTCTACTTTATTATATATAGTGGACCTTACGAAGTCCAGATTTTTGGTCTAAAGATGAATGAGAGGAAAGAACATTTAGATGTTCTTATTGTTTTGAGAATCTACTAAAATATTCTCTTTTATTTTATTTGGAATTTGCAACAAAAATTGTGTCTCCTTTCCATTGCCTAACACCCCTTCCTTTCACCCACCTCTCCTCATAGTTAAGAGTGAACAAGCAACCTCAGTTTCACCCGAGTACAAAATGAGCAAAAAAGTAACAAACCCCAAAAGACTCGACGACAACACTTTTATTCAATAAAATATCCAAATCCAATAGGCGTAATTTGAATATATATTAGACTAAATAAATAATTAAGAGACCATTTCATTAAATGTGCAAAGTTATGGGACAAAATTGATTTAAATTCCTCAATTTCCATCGGAAAAAGTATTCATGTGATCGTCGTCATATGATAAAAACGATTGGTTAGTGTAAAAATTATTTGAAATTCTTGTGTAAAATTGGCCTATTTTGGTAGAATTTCATACATAGTTATATTAAATTGACTAATTACACTTGAAATGAGAAATATGGTGTTTTGTAATTTTTGAACGTAAAATAAGGATTATTGGTAAGCAAGCGTGTCTTTAAAAAGGAGGACTACAAAATAAATGTGAATTCAATCCATCTTCTGGCAAATAATAATAAATGTGATTGCCTTTAAAAAGAAAGAAGAGTGAGCCTTAAAATGAGAATTGATAATAAATGTGATTTGTCTTAAAAAAAGAAAGAAGAGGGAGTCTTAAATTGAGAATTGATAATAAATGTGATTTGCCTTGAATGAAATTAGAAAAAGAGAATCACTTTTATTCTGTACTAACCCCTATAAATTTTAGGAAAATAATAATAAGTGTGTTTGTCTTTAAAAGTGAAAAGGGACTCCACAATAAATGCGACTTCATTTAATCTTCTAAAACATCATAATGAATATAATTTGCCTTAAAAAAATGGAAGTCTTACAATAATAATCATAATAATAATAAATGGAAAATAATAATAACTGTGATTTGTCTTAATAAAAATTAGAGAAAGGGAAATCAATTTTTTTCTGTAAACATTCCCCATAAATTTAATGGAAGATTAAGTCTTGTTTGTCTCACGTGAGACCATTATGAGATTATTACCACTGTTCAATAGAAATGTTATCACTTTATAATAAATTGTACTCCCTCCGTCCCAAGAAGTTATGCACACTTTCCTTTTTCGTCTGTCCCAAAATGTTATGCACACTCCTAAAATGGAAACATCACACAATATTAATACCCTCACAATATTATTTAAATAACAAAAATATCACTCTTACTTTACTCTCTACTTTATTCTCTCTCTTACTCTTTATTCTCATAAAAATCAACAAAATTAAATTTTCTTAGTTTCCGTGTCCCAAGAAGTGTGGACAACTTCTTGGGACGGAGGGAGTATCACTTTTCAAAAAATGTAGCAAAATATTATTTCAAGACAAAAATTGATACACTTTATATTCAATAAATTGCATTCCCTCCGTCCCATTTTTTGTTGCTCAAAATCCAAAAATTGACGTCTTATTTTTATTTTTTCATACCCAAAATATAGCGCACATAAAAAAAAAAAATAACAACAACAACAACACCCTTCTAAACTAAACCCTTACAAACATCCTTTATTTACACCCCAATGTCACTCAATTAACCTTTCAATAAAGTTGACTTTAAAATAATCTCTTTCAATAAAGTTATAAATGCACATTTACCTTTCAATTTATACCTTTTAATACTAATAAACAACTATTTTTTTAATACTTGTGTCATTTCCCTTTGAGCAATCAACATTGGGACGGAGAGAATATCACTTTTCAAAAAAAAAATATGTAAATTAAAAAATATATCATTTTAAGAAAATTTTAAAAAATGATACACTTTACATTGAAAATGATAACATTTTATTAAAAAGTGAGAATGATATCATAATAGCCTTACGGTGAGATGGTGTCAAACAAGACTTACTCTTCCAATAATTGTCTCTTAGTCAATCTTCTTTATTTGCCTTAAAAAATAAAGTCTTGAGTGAGACGATGTCATTCATGAGACTTATCCCCACCTATGTACTTTAGTCATATTTAGTTCAAAACAACGTCGTTTCGTGCGGCTATTTGGGATTGTTGGGCGCAGAGTCCAGCATCCTTCCAGTCTCACCGGGCGTGATAAAGGCAGGTGGGCCAAGTCCAGGATGCATTACAATCGTGGCGCTGCAGCTAGATATGTTTAAAGGAAATAAAGTAGCACCTTACAACAAGTTCGGGCTTTTAGTCTAGTGGCAAGCGCTTGATCCTATAATCGGTATCAGAGCACAGGTCACAGGTTCGAATCCCAGGTAAAGCATTTGTTGGGCAGAGGTTAGTTGCCAAGTCCAGTGGCCATGTGGAGGCCATCAGCCGCGGAGGCTGGTAGTTGTTGGGGGGATTGTTGGGCGCAGAGTCCAGCATCCTTCCATCCTCGCCGGGCGTGATAAAGGTAGGTGGGCCAAGTCCAGGATGCATTTGAACCGTGGTGTTGCAGCTAGATATGGTTAAAGGAAATAAAGTAGCACCGCACTACAAGTTCGGGCTTTTAGGCTAGTGGCAAGTGTTTGATCATACAGGGACTAAATTGTCGAAACTTGATATGTGGGACTAAACCAATAAAGTAAATAATTAAGAGACCATTTCAGTATAGATTAAAAGTTATGGGACAAATTTGGTTTAAATTACGAAGGGATGAATTTGGTTTATTAAGAAAAATAACTTGGAAAACATCAAACAAGAACTGAGTACAACAGCCTACATTCAACGACCACAACCGAAGCACATACTAGGATCTCTAAGCCATTGGCAAAAGGAGAGCCAACTGTGAGTTTTATTCCTAGCCCTCAACCACATATATATAAGAAGCTTGAGCGACCGATCCGGCAGAACAATCCAAATTGCAGTTTAAAACACATGTAATTAATGCACCTCATACCCGCTAAACAAATTTTTAATGACCGAATCGTTGATGTTGAACCTCATACCTTTGTAGAACAGGTGAAGAATAGATGATGTGTTTCTTCCGCTGCGTCACCACATAAGGGGACATGTTGTCGTGAACTGAGGATTGAATGCCCCTCTTTAAAGAATTTAATTTTATTTAAAAGTTCAAACTTGTAGAGAGATGTGAAATTAATTCATTTATATAAATTTCTCTAACACCTCTGTGTATAAAAAAAATAAAAAAAGATAGGGACGACAAATCTACCAAAGCTCGAAATAGGATAATACAGAAAACTCGATAGGCCCGTTTTCAATGATGCAATAAAGGAAATGGTGCACAACTGGACTATTTCCACACGATATGAGGATATGGAGTCGTTGCTTATCAGTGGCGCTCTAAATGGAAAATTACATGGAGCATCAGACTTGCTAGGTAAACAAACCCCCTCCAGAGGGGCCTTTTAGTAATTGTGCAAGTGTTTGGGATTTAAATTATTTTCATCCTCTAACTTTTCACCTTTATTGAAATGGTCCTCTAATTATCTACTTTATCAATTTAGTCCACTATGTTTATATATTTTGTCAATTTAGTCCTCTAACTTTTCACATTATTGAAATGGTCCTCTAATTATCTATTTTATCTATTTTATCAATTTAGTCCACTATGTTTATATATTTTACCAATTTAGTCCACTAAATTTATATATTTTGTCAATTTAGTCCAACTCAATATTAAATATAGGTTAAAAAAATTAAAATTATTAATAAATTCATATTTAAATATTTTTGTATTTTTATTCAAATAATTTAAACCCAATTGTGTGCATGTGTGGCATCCTAATTAAAAAAACTACTAATTTTAAGATTAAAAAAAAACTACTCCCTCTGTCCCAGATCAGTTTTCACACTGATCTGGGCACAGAAAATAAGAAACTCACTTTTTGAGTTGAATTGAGCGCTGACCGGAGAAAAAAAAAAGGGCAAAGTCGCCAATTCTAATTTATGCTAATATTGATTAGCAAGCATGACCTCCAAATGAAAAGAGGATTAAAAGAACCCAAATCATTGTTAAAATATATATGGGTTACCTTTGCCTAGAAAGAAATCATCAAAATAAACTTTAACCAGGGATAAAATTCAAAAACAAGAAACCAAGAAAAAAAATTTTTGTATATAATAAGAGGAGGAAGAAGAAGAATTAAAAAAAAAATACCCAAAAAACAAACCCCCATCCCCCACCGAAAAATTCAGTGTTGAATCGCCATTAAAATTTCTGCAAACCCTCATCCATAATCAGGTTTTAAAATAAATATCAAACTGGGTTTCATGAACAAACGATACCTCGAGGGATCAAAGGAACCCAAATGGATATAGTATCATCTCTGCTTCCGTCGTCTCTAGTCTCTCTGTCGCTTCTATCGCCTCTAATCTCTTCGTCGCTTCCACCGCCTCCAGCCTCTCCGCCGCCGCCAACATCTCGGCCGTCTCCCTCTTTGTCGCCTCTAGGTACGAAGGAGACAGAGAAGTGGGTGACGTTCTGAGGGAGACAGAGACAAGGTGGGTTGCGATCGGAGGTGGCCGGAGATGAGCGACGGTCGGAGCGGAAAAAGGTAGACGGCGAATGAAGTAGGCGGAGAAGAGGTAGAGAGAGACCGATACGAGAGAGAGAGAAAGAGGGGATTCTAGAAACTGATTAGGGTTTGTAGTGTGTATTTTAAATGTATTATGGGCCTAGTATTTGTATGGGCTTTGTGTATTTTCGGTAGGGATATGTATTTTTTTATTTTTTAGTGTACTTTTATATGGGCTGTGTATTTGTATTTGGGCTGAGTGTATTTTTTTGGGCTCAATGTATTTTTTTTGGGTCAGATACGTATTTTATATGGGCTCAGCGTATTTATACAGACCATGTATTTATACGAACTGAGTTTATTTAATTAGGTATAGTTTAATTAATTTTGATTGATTAGATAATTAATTAGTGTGATGTGAGTTAAATGTGTAAGAAAAAGTAATGGCATTGTGTAAATAAGTGGAACTTTTGAGGGTAAGGGTTATGAAAAAACTTTCCTTTTTTGGGTGTGAAAACTGATATGGGACAGACGAAAAAGGAAAGTGTGAAAACTGATCTGGGACAGAGGGAGTACTAATTAAAGAACCTTTAAATCTTGTCATTTTTAAAACTTTTTTTTTCAATCGGATTTTTTGTTAAGGGTTGTTAAAATTGAATTGTATCAACGTTAGTTTATTTATAATTAAATATTATAATTATATAAAATTAAATTAACCCTATTGTATTGTATCAACCCTATTAATTAAATTAATTTAATATTATAATTAAATAAAATTATATGTATATTTATTATATAATTAAATTATGTTATTAATTATTTGATAAAAAATATTAAATATATAATATATTAAGTTGTAAAATATAATTTAAAGAATAAAAATATTTAAATATGAATTTATTTATAATTTTAATTTTTTTAACCTATATTTAATATTGAGTTGGACTAAATTGGCAAAATATGTAAATTTAGTGGACTAAATTGATAAAATATATAAACATAGTGGACTAAATTGATAAAGTAGATAATTAGAGGACCATTTCAATAAATTAAAAAGTTAGAGGACTAAATTGACAAAATATGTAAACATAGTGGACTAAATTAATAAAATAGATAATTAGAAGACCATTTCAATAAAGGTGAAAAGTTAGAGGACGAAAATAATTTTAATCCCGCAAGTGTTTCATCTGACGTTGATGTCCAAGGTCGTAATTTGATTCCTTCATCAATCACCACATCAATTTCGTCTTCATCCATAAAACCAACCTATTATAACACCAATCAAATTACAAATACATTCAATCAATCTATTATAAAATTACTTCAAAGACATCTAATTTTGTTTATAATTAATAATGATATAACAAGTTTAAAAAAATTAATTGATTTTTCCATACATTATGTTTTGAACATGAGAAAGACTCAAATGAAAAAAAAAAAAAAAATCATTGATATTTCCATACTTTATGTTTTATAAACATGAGAAATACTCAAATTCAAAAACACAAGTGATTGTAAAAGTGGTCCTTTTGTTAACAATAATAGTTTTTTTTGTATAAATAAGTGTAAAAAATAATTCTTGTGGGATCAGTCTTGCAAATAAAATACACAAAAAAGAAACATTTTCGAGCGTGGTACCAAAATTGCAATAAAAAAATTCTCTTGGACCATTTTTGCATTTAACGCAGCTATGCAAAAAGTTTGGGTTTACTGATGAGAACCGCGAATTAGGCTCGATGAATTCGATGCCCCAACTCAGGTTGGCAAGCAACGAACCCCTCAATCCCTCGTAATTTCGATGCTCCAACTCAGGTTGGCAAGCAACGAAACCGGATTCGAAGCTCTAGCTCGGGCTAGCAAGCTATCGAATCAATTCACAAAGCAAGAATTTGCTTTAAGAACTAGTTTGCTGTCTTTTTCATATATCAAATGAGCTTATACAACTAGTTATATAGCCATCAATTCTACCTAACCAACTAACTAACTCCTAACAACTCCAACTAACAACTAACAAGAAAATGCAACTCTTGCAAAATAGTCCCTAATATGCAATACAAAAAGTTAAAGGACTAAATACAGAATTCATGACAATTCAATTTCTTGACTTGATTTATAAGTTCTCAACATTTACATACAACATAATCTCGTGTCAAAACACCAATCCTTGGCCTATTTGACCAAAACGTCATTATTTATACGATTTATCCATATTTCGTAGAAACATTGTACTTAATTAAATTACCTCGTTAACTGTCCCATTGGAAGGAAGGTGTTTGCCATCAAAGAGGAAAACTGCCGTTCAATTTCCATTCTTTTTTCCTACACAAAGATAAATAATTTTTTCTTGAATAATCCAAATTTACCGTACGAAAAATGAAATTTATCTCAAATCAGTCTACAAACGAAAGTTATTATACACGTTTGCATTAATTCTACTAATTGTCGTTAAAAAATTCTCATGTGACCAAAACTACAATTTTCATCTAAATATCATCAAAATGTTGTCAAATGCACCAAATCAGTTATTATACCCAAATGGTAAACATAACAAAGAAGGTTGCACATATAAAACATAAAAGAATTCAACTTACTAAGGAGACAACACTTACACGAATTAGATCAGCTGAGTCATCCAAGAAAGTCATAGTATATATGCAAACGTCTGCTTCAGGGCATTGCAAAAAATAGATATGAGTCTCTGACTGCACGTAAAGATCGATGATTTGGTGAGATTTACAACCTTTACCAAATTAGCTAGATACATATAACAAGTAAGAAAAAAATAAATCAGGACAAAGTGGAATAGCTCACGTCATGATTTGAACTTTAAAAGATATACATATAAATATAAATAAGGGCCAACCTGTGCTTCACTAGACAAGTATGAAAATCCAACTGTGTATCTGCAAACAGAAGTCGTAGTAGTACATATGTTCTCTGCTATACCCTGTGTGTGTGCTAGAAGCAATAAATATAGTTAGTCTACAAATCACACTATTAAAATGGATAAAATTGAACAAAAAATAATGCAATTAAGATAAGATACTCCTTGAAAATAATTAAACACGACTAATTGAAGAGTAAGTCTTGTGAACTCAGATCCAATTTTTTAATAAAATTTTATCACTTTTATATTAAATTGTATCACTTTTTAAAAAATGTATGTATAATGTACATTTAAGTCAAAATTGAAAAGTGATACACTTTGTATTAAGTAAATTGTACAATTTTACAAAAAATGTATGTAAAATGTATCATTTTAAGATAAAAAATTGAAAAGTGATACACTTCACATTATAAGTGATAATAATTTATTAAAAAGTGATAATGATTTTACAATCGCCTCACAAAATGAGATCCGTCAGACGGTCTCACTCAAGTTTTTGCCTTAATTGAATTGTCAGCTAACATTTGTTTCCTTGGTGTATGAATGTTACAAGATATAATTAATAAAGAGAAAATGAAAAGTAAAAAACACCTGTGAATCGAAGCAAACTCTAATTTCGTCTTCCTCTACAGATGAACTTTGCGCTCCAGCTGACATCTTCAATTGTGTGTCCTGTGTGTTTACAAGGATAGAGTGTTATAAAGAAAGAATCTAGAAAATGAAAGAAATAGATCTCTTAATTTCCTTTTCAAGATGATTATTATAACCTATTGCGATTTAATTTATTTGTAAAATATTGTGAATTAAAATAAAAACACACACAATAATCAAAAGAAAGGTGAAAAGAATACCTGAGAGTTGAAGAATATCCAAATTTTATTTTGTTCTGATTCTAGTACTTTGCACGTTTGCCATCTTCTGTTGTATACAAGAAATTAAAAAGGAATGCAATATTAATAATTTGAATTTTCAATTCAAAATAATTTGAATGATCGTTTAATATCTTGAAAGGTTTCCATTGTTAGGTTGGCTACCTTGTATCACTATATTTTTTAATTTGAATTTTCAATTTAAAAATATACTCAAACCTGACCTTCCCAGATCTTAATTGGGATGGCTAAAATAATCTAGAAAAGCAGATAAACATAAACATATCATAATTTAGCAAATAACAGTGAGGTTCAACATATAATTATATCAACACAACTTATTACAAAAAAAAAAATTACCAACACATGCATTACTAAACATAGCAAACACCAGACGAAGTATATAGCTCAAGTAATTAGAGATCCACTACCTATGGCCCAAAGGTCATGGGTTCGAGTCACTCTTTACCAGATAAAAAAAAACATTGCAAACACCCACGATAAAGCACCTCATGATTCAAAACATAGATGTAATCAATAGAAAAAAAAAAAAAAAAACAGATCTAACTCAATTTCCAACATTTGAACAATACATTTGCTAAAATTGGAATGTAACTGAGTAGGTTAAGACAAGAGGTGAGACCTCCTTCGACGAATTGACATTGCATGGCATACTGAACTGGCGGTAGCACACCTTGTAGTCATCGAAATAAAAACCCTAAGGCGAAATATTTAGAAGAGAAAATACTCCATTTGTCCCATATATATGGATTTATGGGAGCGGCTATTAACACCTCTCTCGCTTAATACCCTTACACTCTTACAAGTCTTTGAAAGACTCTCACCCGTCACACAACACTCTATCAGAAGAAAATGAGAAAATAATTTAACTAGAATCAAACACAAAATTAATGTGTATTGATTGGTGCACTTGTATCAAAGACATTTAGGCTCGTTAAATAGCATCAAAAAGCCCCGTCGTTTTTTCACAAACCGATGTGGGATAAATAATCATGCTTTTAATCTATTACCTTATAAAGTTAAACTTAAAAAAGTTTATGTGGCAAAGCCACATTCTTCTATTTCGAAATCCCTCTCTTCTCATTCATTTAAGTTTTTAAAATTAAGCTATTTCAAAATTCCTCTCTTCTCATTCATTTAAGTTTTAAAAATTGATCTCAACCATTTATTTATAATTTTTAATCTTAACCATTGATCTCATTCCATATTATTCTATATAAATCTCTAAGCTCTCATTTGTTTTTCATTAAAAATCCTAAATTTTTTCTTCTCTCCTTTTATTTTATCATATTTATATTTTAATTCACTAATTTCATCATTTAATAATGAGTTGCTAATCTTTCTTTCTTTCTTTTTTTGATTGCAGAACACATATAACATGAGATAATCTTCATAGTATTTAGTTTTTTTTTTTTTTTTTATAATGAGTTATTAGTCTTTTTCTTTGTGTTTTTTTAATTTCATCAATTTTTTTTTTTTTGATATTTTGCTATTTGTGCAGACTTTGGATGTCCGATTCGATGTTACTATACAAATAAAAGAATTTTGTATACTGACTAATTATGATTAATACTACAAACTATTTCTGGTAAGTTTTTTCTTTCTTTTTGGTTAAAACTAGATTATGATTTTCTTTCTACATGTTCATATGTTCGTTTATTGAAGTTTTGATCTTTTTTTTTTTGATTGTAGATTGCAAACTAATGATGGATTCGATCAGCTGGACAATCGACAATTTAGAAGACTATAATTTTATTTGTATCCATTAGAATTAGAAAATTTTTTTTATATAGGGTTAACTAATTTATAGATTTTGTTTTGAGTGATTTTAAATTTGTATATTGTAAATATTGATAATATTGATTGTAAATTTATAAATTATATATTGTATTTCATTCAAAATTTTGTACAAGTATTGAAATTTATTTATTTATTTATTTATTTATTAAGCTCTTTATACGAAATCTACGTTTGAAATTTTAAATCATCTTAAAATTTGTGTTCAACTATTCAATTCATTAAGAAAGATTACATAGATTTCATCTTTCATACTGAATTAGATATTCAATTCAATAATTAGTTTTAATTTATTATCATTATCGAATATATAAACCAAGTCAACCATAAAAATAAATAATATAATTTTTAATTAACACTGAATACCATATCGAGTGTTAAAGTTAATATTGTATTTTGCCAAATGTTTTAATATTTTGTTTTTCTTTATTAGATTATTTTATGATTCGGTCATTCTTTTATATATAAATTATTCGACTAACTAAACTAACGTGAAACAAATTTTCTTAATTTTTAATTAACATTGAATACCATATCCAATTTTTTTATACTAAATTAAATTTAGTATAATTACTAATTAATTTGATTTACTATAAATTAACAAAAGAGAAATTTGATTGAAATCAATTAATCGAATATAATTATGGTAAACTGTATATATTTTACTATAATAAATTTAATTTAATTTAATATAATTATTCAGCATTTCAATTTCTCTAATAAGATAAGATTTGTCATGAAATTTGGATTATATACAGATATACAAATTCATTAAGTGAACATACAAAATCTACGTTTAAAATTTTGAAATTTTTAATTAAGTTGTTCAATTTGTATTTCAAATATTTAGAAAGCGTATATTTGATGATATATACAAATTATACAAAACGTATAGTAAAAAAAAATGTAGATATAGATATAGATATTTTGAAAAAAATATATATTTGATTTTTCTATATTCTTACAAAAAATATTTAAATTCTTGATTATATGATAATTTATAATTACATCACAATCAATATAGATTGATAAAATAAAGGTAATTTGATCAATTCTACTAAAATTATGTTGCAACTAAGACAATTATTAGCAAAAATAAATATTTAATTAACAAAAGATTAGTATGATTAAATTTAATTAATTGAGTCAATTAATTTAATTATGGTAAAATGTATATATTTTGCTATAATAAATTTAATTTAATATAATTATTCATTATTTCAATTTCTATAATAAGATTCATAAAAAAATATGGATTCACCATATTGAGATATACAAATTCATTAAGTGAAGATACAAAATCTACGTTTAAAATTTTAAAATTTTAAATCAAGTTGTTCATTTGTATCCAAATAAAATTTAATTTACGTTTAAAATTTTGAAATTTTAAATCAGGTTGTTCAATTTGTATTCATATATTTGGAAAGTGTATATTTAATTTATTTAATGATATATACAATTTATATAGATATATTTAATTAATTTATTTGGTGATATATACAAATTATATAATAGTCCGCAGAAAGCAAGCATATATTTAATTTACGTTTAAAATTTGTCATATATTCATATAATAATAAAAACAGTAGTAAATGTTAGTATAATTAATTAAATATATAGAATATATTTTTACATAATAATTTAAATTTAATATAAAATAGATTGTAAATTATGTCTCTCAAATCTGATGGAAAACTATGCAAGTATACTACAATTGTTGTCAAAGAAATTATTTCAATTTAAATTTATTGTGTAATGTAAATATTTAAAAAGAAAAATTAAAATTTTTAAATATGATTTTATTCAAACCCTGCGAAATTCGCGGGCCATATACTAGTTTAACATAAACCAAACAAATTAATGTCCTCTCCCCTCTCATCTATTCATGTCAGCCGACGCTGCCAAGACTTCATTCTCGATGCTAAGTTGTCGATGCTGCCATTGCCGCCACCATGGTTACATCTTATTCTAATGTAAATAATAATCTTATTGTTCCGTGAATTTCTTTTAGCACATAAATTTAATCTTAGAATCTACAAGCATACAATGTGCTTTTGTAATATAGCAAATTAAGTGTAGATTCACAGAGAATGGACTAGCAACATAAAGTGGTCTTTGTAGATTGGTTCTTTCTTGAAAAATTCAATTAATGGAGATTTCGACTTAACTACAATAACTAAATAGCAAGAATCCTAAAATTTTCACAAAGGAAATCTAGTATACAGTTAACCAAGCATCAATTATTGATTACTAACTCTTGCAACATAAAGATAAAAATGTGGTTTCCTTTAGGGGGTGTGAATATTCAATAATTCGAGTTAAAAACCGATTTGGTCCCATAACTCTGGCTTTTTCCGCAAAAGATCCTAAAATATTTCAAATTTTCAATTTTGTTCCATAACTCACCAAGTAGTCCAATTCCAGTCCCATTTTCACCGGAAAATGCAAATAATGTCATTTCGTCTGATGTTTTTTGCACGTGACGACGAAAATCGGTCACCATGCTGACTCAGCAAATATGTGATTTTTTTTGTCTCAACATAATTTGTCTCAATATAAAAAAAATCCACATATTTGCTGAGTCAGCATGGTGGCCGATTTTCTCCAATTTCTGTCATCATGTGCAAAAAAACGTGAGACGAAACGATGTCATTTGCATTTTTCCGGCAAAAATAGGGACTGAAATCGGACTACTTGGTGAGTTATGGGACAAAATTATAAATTTTAAATATTTTGGGACCTTTTGCGGAAAATGCCAGAGTTAACTCTCAATAATTCCATGGGTTTCTTGAAATAATATCTGCAACCCTAAAGCAGATGGTGATCTTGGAGAAAAATATCTTGATTTCTTCAATGAATCATTGTGTTCAACAACATTTCTTCGACTGTATTCATGGCTTAATTCCTATATGACTAGATCAAATAAGATCACGGCTCAATTCCACCAACATATTGGCGTGCTGGGCTGCAAGGGGAAAAAATTCATTTTAGAGTTCATTTGGACCTGTGTTGTTTGGTTCCTGTGGAAATTAAAGCTAGAATCTACAAGATTTTTTAAGATGTGGAAAACCAATTCGAAAACGCCTTTTGAGGAAATTAGAGCCAAGTCTGGTGTTTGTTCTATCAAATAAATTATTGTGCTATCACTTAATCTTTCGAGGACCTGTAGAATGTAGAAGGGGGAGCGATTTTGTGGTGATGTACCTTTTGTTTCAAAATTTTGCTTGAGCCCTACCTCGAGTACTCGTCAGAATAAGCCTGAAAATAAACCCAAAATAAGCCTGAATAAGCTCAAAATGGGCCCAAAATTCAGCCCTATTTTAAGCCAAATCGGGCCGAATTTCAGCTCAATCGGGCCAATTAGCCCGATTTGTAAATATGTCAACTGATTTGGCCTCATTTCTCCACTTTTTAAAGTTATTGTTCTCAATTTATCAGCCCAAAAAAGTTACAGTCCTCATTTTGTCAATTTCCAAAAGTTACGGTCACTAAAAAATACTTTTCCCGTACTCGTTTTAATAATTTTTTTCAATAACAATATATATATATATATATATATATATATATATATATAAAATGATCCCTAGGCTTATGAAACACCTTTGGAATCCATTTATGAAATGACAATAAATGGGATTGGTGATGAAGAACACCGATTGGGAGTGAAATTTTGAAGAATATTGATTATTCGAGATTGAGAGTGAGATCTATTTAAAGAACACCAATTGAAATTGATAGTGAACCTAAATTAACCCCTTCATCCTCTCTTCATCTTCGATCTGGATCTCAACGATTATGGCTCAATCTCTTAGCAACTTGATGAGTTATTGCATTGTCTTTGTTGATTTTAGCACCTCTTTTGCAGTTTAATTTTTAGGAGTTTTTATGAACATTAAACGTCAGATTCTCTTTTGAATTATTGATGAAATTCATTTGGGATGGGGAACGAAAATCCTAGAAATTGTATTTTGATCGGGAACCCTAGAAATGTTTTCACTCGAATTTGTTGGGTTTCGTTTCTTGTTGTTGTGAATATATTATAATATGGACATTACTTGTTGGGAAATATATTTAATGGGCCAAGATACCTAATGGACTTTTAGGGTTACATCTCAATTCTCTTTCTATTTATATATCTGCATTATTGTAACGTTAGGAACAACAAGAAATATAGTGAAATATCTCCTGGTGTGGTTCGCCCCCAAACGTAGTCATTCTTGACGAACTGGGTAAACAAATTCTTGTTCTTCTCGTTCTTTATTTCATAACACGTTATCAGCACGAATGTTCTGCCAATTTGGAATCCCTCCCGGCTCTCAAATAAATCCCTTACGAATTCCTTCCGGCTCTCAAACAAATCTTTTTCGGCTCTCAGCATCATCGACCTTCTTTAATTGAGGAATTGGATTCGTGTATTTTTTTTAATTATCCTTCCATAAATGATTGATATATGCATATATATTTTTATAGATAGTGTATGATAATGATAATTAATTGCAGTACCATATTCATATTTTCTTTTTGCTATTAAGTTCAATCTGTGATACCGTGATGCGATAAAATCTATATACAAATGAATATCTCTCTATATGGATTTACATTATTTTGTTGTTTTGACCACAATTAGCCAATAATTTAATTAGAATTACAACTCTGTATTGATAAATTTAAGCGTTTGTGTTGGTCCCTAGATTGAGTGATTTTTAAAAGAGTTTAAACAGATCTCCTAGAGATTGATAATCTAGAAGGGGGTTGAATAGATTATCTCAATTTCTTCAGAAAATTTAGATTCTCATTCCAAACTTAATTTTTTAAACCAAAATCAAAGTAGACAGCGGAAACAAGTTTATACTCAATCTATTAAACTGGATCTAAAGCAATCTGATACGAATCCAATAAAATAAGATATAATCAATAGAAATTAAATGCAAAAAATAAAGAACACAGAATTTATAGTGGTTAAGATCAAAAAATCCTACATCCACTCTCCTTCTTCAATCTTGAAGAAGGGGCTCTTCCTTCTCACTTACTGACGATTGCAAAGTACAATTTCAGATGTTCTTCGTCTCTGATTCTCCTTCAAACTATCAATTTATCTATCAGATCTACGTTTACAGTACAGATTGTGATTTGAAGGTTTTACAGAAAGTGTTCTTCAAACACTTAGAAAATATTACGAAAAATCTTCTGGAAAATAGTGAGTGCTCTAGATAATATGAGTTTCAGAAAATGAGTGCAAAAGCTCTTCTAAGAACTGTGTTTAGTCCTATTTATAAAGCTGTAAGATGGTTAGTTTGTTGTAACAAACTTGTAACCGCTTAACAAACCTATCTTTAAAACTTTCTTGATTTCAGCTAATCTTGAGTTAGTCGTCTGTCTCTGACTTGGTGAAAACCTATTTTTCTTATTCAACTCAGCTGGCTTTGACCTCGTCTTGAGCTCTTCATTAATCTCTCAAACAGATGACTTCTTCAAGACTGTCTTCAGATGTCCTCCAAGTTCTTTGACCTAAGCTGACTTATCTCATCTCACCTAGTCTGAGCAGCTCACTTAGTGAAATGTATTACTTCAGCTGATCTATACAAATTCAGCTGGTCATCCTACTTACATGAGCTCATCTAACCTATATGTTTTAACTTAATCAAAACTAAGAACCTGATCTAACAAATTGAGAGAGAGGGGGAGAGAGAGAGAGAGAGAGAGAGAGAGAGAGAGAGAGAGAGAAGTGCTTGATTTGCTTGTTGGATTTTATGATTATTATGATTGATTGAGTGTTATGATAATATTTATGATGATACAAAACGGTTTACGATATGTTTGAAAACAATGGAATATTTTTGTTGCCTCTTTAATATTAGACCTAATTTTTAGGCCCTAATAATTGTAGTGGAAAGATGTCTAATATTACTAAGAAAGAATTTATTGAGCTTAATTACTTGACTTGGCCCTTGATGTTGTAATTCACCTAGCTTCATCTATTTGAGTGGAACAAAAGGTTCTCAATCCACTAATGCCCAGAAGGCAAAGGCTTTGATTTTTCTCAGACACCACCTCATTATAAATGCATCTCATATAAAATACAATTTTTGAATTCCCCTAGTAGCCAACGATTTCCGCTAGCACTAGACAATGTGATTTTTATTTTCTTGTTTACTGTGAGTGATTAATAAAAATTAATGTACTCATAAGGAGTATGGCTTCAATATTTATGCATTAATATTAAACCACTTCACAATTGGGTGATTGATATATTGTATTAACTGTTTGTGACTGGAAATTGATGTTTACACTAAATATTTGTTAAGTCTCTTTTGTCTTTCTGCAAGTTTTTTTGAACTTAATTAATTGCTTATTCAAAATGAGTTTACTATATTTCTGCTGTCATTCTAAAGAGCATATAATATGTGATATTACGTTTAAGTTCCTAAATTGAAATAAAAATTTCTGGAAAGTAAAAAATCTCATCATGCTAGTTTGTCTGAAGTAGATTTTGACCTATTGAGTGTTGAGCTCAAAGATTTTATTATGTGATATTACGGTTTTTTTTTTCTTCTTTTTTTTTTTTACATTTTTTTTATTGTTTTTTTTTTCATTTGATCGATTGTAAGTTTTAGTGATAAGAATTTTTAAGACCAATCGTTTATCGAACCCATGACACTAGGAGGAAATGAGGCCATGAGATTAAGCGTTGTCATAGTATTATAGAAGTAACACGGATATACAAATATTTAAATGACACGGAAGCAATTAATTAATAAAACTAAGCAAGCAAGTAAACTAGCAAAGAGATTTCAATAATAAGAGAATAGTGTTCGGGTGCAAATCACCAAAGACTCATCAACTATGACTAGCATACAATCGGGGAATCAATTACAAGGGATGACGATAGGGGATATCTAACAAAAGTTCACACACAACCGTACTTGGTAAGCCTAGGGTATGCATGATCAATTAAACACATAAGATTGTTAGAGACAACACTCTAACCCCCCTCACTAATTACTAGCAATTAAATCAAGCAATTAATGTACTCAAATGCAGGTTCTAATGAAATTAACCAAGTATCATTGCGTTAATCCAATATTGACATCAATCACACAACTAAAATCTAACACCGTAGCCAATAATTCAATTACCCAAATATCTTTGTGATAATTAATTCATCAAACAAGGGTTTAAGACATAATTAAGCAATTAATTCATACAAAGTACAAGAGAGTAATCAATCAACCCCAAAATTGAAATACTCAATCATATTAACACCATAATCAATTCATCTAAGGGTCATTACACCCAAACACTACAAGATTTAGCCAAGCATGATATTAAGCAATAAACCCATGAAAATCAAAATTAGGGAAAACATAATTAAAGGAAATTAACCACTAGATAAATGAAATAAGGAGAGATGTCACCTTGTGAGTGTGTAATACACTTGATTATAAAAAACTATCTTCTACTTTGAAAGAAATTATATTAACTATGAAGAGCACCTAAACTATGTGTGAATGTGTATTTAATCTAAGAAAGAGCATGCTAAAATGTAGAAAGTGTGGAGAATGTGTGTGGAAGAAAGGGGAAAATGCCCTAGAAATCCTAAGATAATAGTCTCCTTCACTGTTGCTTGTTCACTGCGGTGTCTCGCTACCTACTATTTTTTTTCTCTTCCCTTTCATGCTGTGAGCTGCTTACTATTCTACTGCCTTTCCTTTCTTCAAAGCTATTCACGCTTTTTCTTTTTTACCAACCTGTTGCCTTTCTTTTTCATTCCCTACTTATGCCCCCTTTTTAATTGCTGCTCCCCGTTTTCAGCTCAATGTTGTTAGAAATTGATGGGCCTTGGCATTAATTGAATAGATGGGCCTCTAACTTTGGGCTTCAATTCATTTTTCTTCTTTTTCTCCTATTTTGTCTCGTCTATTGAATTCTCCTTTAATTGACTTCACAAAATAATAGACACGTATTTTGCTCCCAATAATGCTCAATTTACCTACAAAAATAGCAAAACAATACCCTTCTCATCTCAAGTGCAATTAGTCAATTTAGTGTAAATAATGCGAGAAATCATATTAAATTAAGCAAATAAATCACATGAATTTCTAGCAATTTTCACACTAATCAAGTTCCTAAATTGAAATAAAAATTTCTGGAAAGTAAAAAATCTCATCATGCTAGTTTGTCTGAAGCAGATTTTGACCTATTGAGTATTGAGCTCAAAGATTTTGGAGATGACGAGTGATCAAAATACATGATCCTTTTAATGTTTATAATATTATTTAACTTCCCAAAGCTTGTTAAAAAGTTATTTTCGATTGTGAATCATCAATTGTCTTGGCTTATGGAGAAAGATAATATTTTGTGTTTGGTAGATAATACTACCACACATACTATCCTAAAAGATAGGAAATTTTTTCAAAATTTGGTGGAAAAAGGGGAAGTGTCACAACAATTGCTAATGATAATATATTAATCATAGGCTCTGGTAGAGCTTCAGTAATTCTCCCTATGGGTACTGAAAACAATAGTGAATATCTTTTGATGATACAATCACTAGGATGTCGAAAATATGTTGTTGAAAAGCTTCCTTCTTTCTTACCCGGATTGTATTATACATACATTCAACCTTCTAATCTCCATATTGTCATGAGCTCAAAATTGAATGATCCAATTTCTTTCAAATTATGACATGAACAGTTAGGTCATCCAGAAAACAAAATATGATACGTCGAATTTTGTCTAATTCCTTCTATTTGTGAATTTATTTGCGATGCATGTGCAAAGGGTAAATTGCTAGACTATTATTGCAAAATTCCAACTTACCTATTTCATGTTGGGGGCATGCAATTTTACATGCTGCAATTCTAATTCAAATCTGACCTACTGCATATCATGACTACTCCCCATTACAACTAGTGCGTGGGAAAGAACTTAAAATTTTCCATTTGCGCATATTTGGTTATGCAGTATATATTTCATATCACCACCAAAGCGTATCTCAATGGGCCCACAAAGAAAAATAGGTATAAGCATAGGTTTTGAATCTCCATCTATTATGAAATACCTAGAACCTATGATAAGGGATTAATTTACGGCTCGGTTCGCTAACTGCATATTTGATGAAGATCATTTCACGGCATTAGAGGGAGATAAAAATCTAAAATTAAATGAATACCGAGAAATTTTATGGAATGAAAAAAGATCTTCAGTATTTAGATCCACGCACTAGTCAAACTGAACATAAAGTTCAAAAGATAATTAACTTGCAATATTTAGCAAGTAATCTGCCAGATGCATTTACTGATCATAAAGGAGTGACTAAATTGCATTTACCTGTTGTAAATGCACCACAAAGAGTAGAGGTCTCAAAATGAAATCAAGTATACATATTGATGCCCCCAAACGCCAGAAGTGTAAAGGACCTTTTAACACAAAGAAAATAAATCCGCGAAAAATCAAAGCTAGCAAAAATATTCAGTTACCCTTGAAATCTCCCAAAGAGATTTGTCCTGAAGACGAAAATCCTAGTAACGATATATGTGCACAAAATACTAGGATTGTGGAACGACCAGACCAAAATATTTTAGGAAATGAAGAAGATCTAGTTGATGTAAACATAAAAGTTACTATGAATTTTATAAATATAGGAGATAATAATAATAGAAGTATTATTGTTGTCGACAAGGAATTTGCCGCCACAATTGCTCTTTCTATTACCAATAATGATCTGGATCCAGAACCCAAGGCTGAGTACCGGAAGCGCTCAAACTGGGTAAAATGGAAAGAAGCAATTGAGGCAGAGCCAGACTCGCTAAACAAAAGAAAAGTATTTGGTACTATCGTACCTACACCCGAAAATATTATCCCTGTTGGATATAAATGGGTATTTGTACGAAAATAAAATGAGAATAATGAGGTGGTGAGATACAAAGCGAGATTAGTAGCTCAAGGGTTTTCGCAAAGACCCAGTATTGATTTTGATCAAACATATTCTCCTGTTATGGATGGAATAACGTTCCGCTACTTAATATCTCTGGCAGTAAATTAAATTTAGAAATACAGTTAATGGATGTTGTAACCGCATATTTATATGGATCATTGGATGTCAATATTTATATGTAAATCCCTGATGGACTTAAGATTCCCCAGAAGAGGAATGATGAAAATCGCAGTATGTATAGTATAAAACTGCAGAGATCATTATATGGCCTAAAACAGTCGGGTCGTATGTGGTACAATCGACTCAGTAAGTTCCTCTTGAAGAAGGAATATATAAACAATGAAGTATTTCCTTGCGTATTTATAAAGAAATCATTAAATGGTTTTTGTATCATCTCAGTTTATGTTGATGATCTAAATATAATTGGAACATGTAAGGAGAATGAAGAAGCTAAATCAACCTTAAAGGCTGAATTTGAAATAAAAACCTTGGGTAAAACCAAGTATTGTCTCGGCCTGCAGATCGAGCATCTCCCCGAAGGAATCCTTGTACACCAGTCAAACTACCTAAAGAAGGTATTGGAGAGATTCTATATGGATAAATCTCATCCTCTAAGCACACATTGTTCGCTCCCTTGAAGTGGATAAGGACTCATTTAGACCTAAAGAAGATACAGAAGACATACTAGGACCAGAAGTTCCTTACCTAAGCGCAATTGGTGCATTACTTTATCTTGTAAACTGCACCAAACTGGATATTGCATTTGCAGTAAATTTGCTTGTAAAGTTTAGTGTTTCTCCTACAAGGAGACATTGGAATGATGTTAAATATATTTTACAGTATCTTCAAGGTTCACGTGATCTTGGTTTATTTTATACAAGAAATCAAGACAAAATATTGGTGGGCTATGCAGATGCTGGTTATATGTCTGATCCCCATACTACCAGATCTCAGACTGGTTATGTTTTTCTCTGCGGTGGTACCGCAATTTCATGGATCCTGTTAAGCGATCTATGGTTACCACCTCCTCAAACCATTCAGATATTATTACTTTATATGAGGTCTCACGAGAATGTGTTTGGTTAAAGTCATTGTAAAATACATTTGTAATTCGTATGACATTCTAAAAAATGATATATCCCCTACTGTCTTTATAAGGACAATGCAGCTTGTATTGCACAGATGAGTAATGGATATATTAAATGAAACTTGACAAAACACATTTTCCCAAAATTCTTTTATCTGTATGAACTCCAGAAGAGTGGTGAAATTATCATACAAAAGATACGCTCTAGTGACAATCTAACAGATTTATTTACTAAATCACTTCCTACATCTACTTTTGAAAAATATGTCCATGTTATTGGGATGCGTAGGCTTGGAAGGTTGTTGTCTTCAGGGGGAGTAACAACTTAAAAACAATCCTTAAGATTGGATCCCGAAAATCAATGATTGTACTCATATTCTTCCCCTAAATTACTCTATCGAGGATTAATGAAACATGGATATCACGACGTAATGTCCAAGGGGGAGTGTTGTGAATATATTATAATTATGGACATTACTTATTGGGAAATATATTTAATGGGCCAAGATGCCTAATGGGCTTTTAGGGTTACATCTCAATTCTCTTTCTATTTATACATCTGCATAATTGTATCGTTAGGAACAACAAGAAATATAGTGAAATATCTCCTGGCTTAGTTCGCCCCCAGACGTAGTCATTCTTGACGAACTGGGTAAACAAATTTTTGTTCTTCTCGTTCTTTATTTTATAACACTTGTGAGGAAAGTGAACGAGTTGTAGGTTTTTTCAATTGCAAATTTAAAAAGAAATACAACTGCATGATAACAAATGAAAAATTACACACCAAATTAAAACAGCCTGCAAAAATAAAAAATTTTGTCATTGTCTTATCGCCACCAGGCACCTCATCCGCCGGTTTGATGAATCACCTCATCAATTTCGTCTTGATCCATTAAACCAACCTATTACAACACCAATCAAATTACTTCAAATACATCCAATTTTAAGTATAATTGATAATGATATAACAGGTTAAACATATAATTGATATTTTCATACTTTATGTTTTAAACATGAGAGTATCAAATTGGACTGTTTGACGGAATATTATTTATGCGACAAAAAAATATAAGAAAATATTTGGGGCCATCACTGTCAGCTACAATCTATCTATCAAAATCACCCTAGGATACATTCACTGTTTAAAGTTACTCTCGCATGCAAATGGGCACATGAAATTCCAGTAATAACCCTTAACTGATAAACAGTGTTTTACTGTTAAAAAAAGATTCATCGGCAACAATATTTAATGAAAAATTAAAGAAAAGCTTGCGCAGGGTAGGACTGACATCTGTCAGATCAACAAATTAAAACAAAATCTAGGCTCAATTATTTAATATATCCACATTCAGACGCAAGAACAAAAGATTTATTATTTTGCAGCGAAATTATCATGTGCAATTAATCTAGGGATTTCAGCCATGACAGAGAAAAACATAGCAGAAGTGTTGATTACTGAGTATGTGAAAATTGGGAGATGGAAAACGAGTTGCTGACTTGGCTAATCACCGGAAAATCTGCGAAGATGGTGGTTGGAGATGTGGCGGTGCGACGATGATGGGAGGAGGCTGGTGGTGATTCACGCTATGGTGTGAAGCGGCGAAGGCTGTGCGACGCGACGGCGAGGATTGAAACGGCGGCACTTTGCTCGGTGGGCGGTGGTATGTGGTGGTTGGGTAAATAATTGGTGGTGGAATCGTGGGCGATTTTTGGCTGTTGCAGTGATGATTTGGTGGTTGCGACGCTGGTGTGCAACGGATTTGCTGAGAAGACGAAGTGGGTGCACTACTATGATTTGTGGGTGTAGTGGGTGGGTGTACTCCCTAATCTGAAGGGTGCAACTCGACTGTGGGTGTACTCAGGTTATTTTCGTCATCCCAACTTTGTTCGACCGTATCTCTTTCATACGAACTCCAAATGACTTGATTCTTTTTGCATTGCGCTTGTATCTCGGCCCTCTTTCCAACCATGCAATTTCTCCATTAATTTGAATACAACAAATGTCCTCAATTTACAATTAAAGTTGACCTCAAACTTGCAATTTAAACTTATAATATCAAATTAAACAATTAAGTGCAATTGAACCAAATAATAGTGAATTATCGTGAAAAGATGACTTAATTTATGGGGTGTGTGGTTTGTTATTTCCCTATGCGTCCATTATTTTTCTTTTATAAAAGATGACTAAATTTTATATGGTAAAATTTTTGTGGCATCATCTCATGCAATGGGATTCTGTGAGATGGATCAAAAAGCAAAATTAATATCATATGAATACCTATATAAATTACCCAATAATATTAATAATGGCCTATATTTGTCATTTTAGATAAATATATTATTTTTGTTTTCTACATTAAATCTGTAAAAAAAATTAGTAAACATTAATATCATATGAATACCTATATAAATTTATATAAGCCACTGAATATTAGAAAGCATTAATATGAATTTTAAAAACAATTGTAATGTTTGTAATAAAATTTAGTTTTTACGCACTATCAGACATATATGTATCCCGTCAAAAAAAAAAAGACATATATGTACACTATCAGACATATATATACACTATCAAACATATATGCACATTTGTACATTGACCGACATATATGTACACTATTAGACACATATGCTCATTTGAACATGGACCGACATATATGTACATGGACAGATATATATGTACACTATCATACATATATGCACATTTGTACATGGACCGACATATATGTACATGAACCGACATATATGTACACTATAAGACATATATGCACATTTGTACATGGAACGATATATATGTACATGGACAAACATATATGTACACTATCAGACATATATGGTTACTATCAAACATACATGCACACAGTGTTATATATATGCACACAATATTGTGTGAATACACAAAATCTTACAAAATATGAATGAGCTAAATTCCGATTTCATAATACAACATTCTACCTAGAGAATGTGAATACACAAGTATATTGTTGTCTTAGTAACATTTGTATGCAAAGAACTGATTGCTAGTCTTTCTTGATCCACCGTCGATACCACAATTATCCTGTAAATCAAGAACTGTTGCGCTATCCAACATACAGTGTACTTTACATCGATTGCTAGTCTTTCTTTGATCTCTGCTTCCTTTTTCTGCAATCCCAAAATTGCATGTGTTTTGTCTATTCACTCTGAAACAAAAAATAGAAAAAATCACAAAGGTAGGATATGCAGAAGATGCAATTAGAGCTACTGAGTTTTTCAACCCTAATATAATAATTTAATAAGATGCGTGCAAGGCGGAAAGCGAGTGTCCTCTGCCTGCAATCTATTCGATAATATTGCTTAAACTAACATTTATATGCCACTTAGGTCCAAGATAAGATTGATTAGATTATGAATATTGGTTGAATCAAAAATTGATGAGGGATAAAATCTCTTACTGGGGGGAAAGAGTGTTATTTTAAGAGAGTTTCATCAGGAAGTAGATAACAGGGGAATCAACCTCAATAACTAGTGCATAGATCAAATAAATTACTTAAGAGACTCCACACCAACAATAGCAAAATAGCTGAAAAAGAAACCACTGCTAGACTACTACACAATGAATATGGAAACCACCAGTCTAATTTATGTAGATAGAGAATGTATGAATAGGAAGATTCTAATTCATGAATTTAACAATTTCGATGCATACAGAATTGATGAGTTGTTGCACCTGAGCAAGTGAACTAATTTTGGCAAGTATTAGTTTGATTTGTGAATACACTTCAAATCTGATATTTTAGTTAAGCTTTCAATACTACAAGGACTGGACTTCCGCTTGCAGTAAGAAACACTTGGCTAACTATCAGAAATCTCCTTTATATTAAAACTAAGCAAAACAAGGTCATGGATAAATAGCAGATCAAACACAAAGCACCATATACAGTCCTTATCTTATTATAAGATTGAAAATTCAAAAGCTTTTAACCAAAATAGACTGAAAATCCTTCATGACCAAGTACTCACCAAGAAAAGCTAGCCAATGAAAATCACAGAAGAATAGTAAAAATTAATCTTCACAGACTTTTGATTATCCAAACACTTTGAAGTATCCATATACATGGCCTGCTAAGGAAAATAACATTCAACACACAAAAAACCTAGTGGGAAAAAACAAACATTGCCTAATATCATAAAATAAAGTATAAAAAAAAGGTTGCACAATATCAATAACCCTTACCCCATGGAAATTCCTTATTGCGGATATGCAGGTATGGGTATGCCTGCACCAGAGATTAATAGTATGAGAAGGAATCACTTTTCTAATCCTCCAAAAATTCAGGATTTTGCAATTATTTATAAATGGAACAAACACTTGTATAAATACTCAAACAAAAATCCAAAGAATTCATCCAAACAGCATTCTTACGGGAGGCTCATCATGGTGCGGATGACCCTTGGAAAGGATATAGCAAGCGAGCATAGTGCAGGATGCTATTCCAAGATATGTTATCTTCCCCCACTTGGAAGCCTTAGCTACATTAAACAGGAGAAAAGGAAAATGAGAGAATAATTTCTAGATTTTTCCATTAAAACCTCTCAATTAAATCAAATACCAAGCAACAAGTCATCGAGGCGTAATGATCTATGGAGAATATGAAGTGCAATTGAAACCCTAGATAGGAGGTGGAATCAATCGAAAATCTAAATAAAGAAGTACAAACAAACAAAAAAATTAGGAATTTCATATGAAACACCACTTCGACACAAAAACAACAGGAAATTCTCATTTGCTAATATCCATAACAAAGTACCAGCTTCATCGTGATGGGAGGAAGCGGAGAATATGCGCCTAGAAGCTGGGGAAGCGCGTGACTTGGTACCTGGAGTTTGGGCCTTTTGTTGCCGCGATTTGGTTCGCTTCTAGGGCTTGGAATTTGGGGCTTTTCTGGTCGCGTTTTGAATCGCCCCCTTCTCTTCTCCCTGGGGTCGCGATTAGGGTGTGGGCTGTGTTCCCGTCTTCGTCGGCGTTGGGTTCAGCTAGCCAGCGCTGGTCTTCGCCTGGGTTGTGCGCCGCCTTCGGAGCTCGGTTCATCGATCGGTCTTGGCGCGCCGCTGCTCCTTTGCCGGCGACGATTCGCGACTCCTCCTGCGATTTAAGACTCACCTGAGTTGGTGGCCGAGTCTTCTCATCGGTTCTGCGTTTCGTCGCTTCTTCCCTTTGTGCTGTGGTCAGTTCCAGTGTTCTTGTTTTCCGGTGGTCCTTTGGCTTCTGCGTTCTGCTTCTTTTGGGACTCTGTGAGTCTGCCTTCCCCGAAGAGTATAGGAAAAAATGATTCACAAAAGGAAATATGAGAGTTGTTTTCGCACAAGGTGATTGCCCCAAAATGTTCTTCCTCTCGAAGAAACTACAGAAAAAGTGAACACTTTTTTGGAGAAGAAAGATAGCTACTGTTACCGTGAATTGACATTTGCGTGTAGGAGTAGTATTGTTTTTAACTTCTGCAGAAGCCCATAGCCTAGCCACTATTTAGTGACATTTAATAATATGAATATTAGGTGGAAAAAGTGTTTGTGTCTAAGAGTATTTTTTTATAAGGGGCATAAATGGTTTTTTAAAGGGGAAATTGTATCTATCAATAATTTAAAATAGTATCTGTATCTAAGGATAATCCTAACAGCTATACTGTACTACAAAATAATTATCCCAAAATATTTCCCATATTGTACGGAATATATTTCATAAGAAGATTTATACATATTCTGTATAAACATTGTATTTAAATTAATTACCTCATTAACTGTTCCATTGGAAGGAAGTTGTTTGCCATCAATGAGGAAAACTGCAGTTTTATATTCAATCTCTTTTTTCGTACAAAAAACTTGTAGTAAGTTTTGTACGTTGGTGTCTTTCTGAACTTTGTAAAAGTCATTGCTTCCATCCTGCAATTTGGAAAGAAGATATATGTGAACTCCTCTTTTTGAGATACTTTCGTTTGATGAAGAAAATAAAAATATTTTTTCGGAATAACGTTGTACGTGAAAAGTGACTCTTCGAAAAAAAAATAGGACTACTTTCGCACATAGAGAAGTGTTTAGAAAATATTCCTTGCTATGAAATGTCTTCATGTTTACAAGAAGTATGTACAGATCTCTTATATTTTTGTGAAAAAAAAAAAATTCCTTATTAAATAATACAAAAATATTGAGACATGTGTTTTTTCCATTTTAAATAAAAAAAAAAAAAGAACACTCAAGAAACTAGGAAAAGAGACACATATAGAGGAAACAAGATTTATAAAATTAATAGAAAATGTATAAGAAAAATAACCTGTGATGTGAAGCAAAGTCTGACTTTGTCTTCCTCCCTAGATGTACTTGAAGTTTGCACTCCGGTAGACATCTTTAGTTGCGTGTGTAGAATAATAGGGTGTATGAAAGAAATATATCCCTTAGGGTAAGCTATGTTTTTAGAGGCTGATGTCTATATATATATATATATGAGAGAGAGAGAGGTAGAGAAGAGGGGGCGGGGGAGAGATAGCTTTTGGCTTTGTTCAAAGTTTACACCTCTCTTTGTAGATTCGAATTTTTAGATGAAACAAAAATTTTTTATGGTATAGAATCTTTGGCTCACGCTCAGATTCGGGGTTCGATTCCCACGCGAAGCAACTCCTCTCATATTAAATTGTTCAGGGAAAAGTTGAGAATTCAGTCCATAAGTACTGAGGGGTTGTTAGGGAATCAACATAAATGAATTAAATCCACATTTTCCTTCAAGTTCAAACTTTTAGATGAGATAAAATTCTTTTAGGATATTAGAGCATCCGACTCATACCCAGATCGCGGGCTCGATCCCCACGTAAAGCAACTACAACTTTTGTGTGAATAAATAAAGTTAAACAGGCAATAATAAATGGAGTTAGTAGGTGATTAAGAAAAGATGCTCCTTGAAAACACTTTAATGAACACAATTAATTGGATATCTGCAGTTGTGCCAAATGAAGTAAGTGCCAGCTCACTTTTAACATTGAGATTGAAATGAAAATAATTATTAATAAAAATTATTACACAATATGGGATCATGTTACTGTGAGATTATTATCACTTTTTCAATAGATTGTTATCATTTTGTAATATAAAGTATATTACTTTTCAAATTTTTATCTTAAAAAGATATATTTTATACATATTTTTTCCAAATGATACAATTTATTTAATGTAAAGTTTATCACTTTTCAAATTTTATCTTAAAATGATAAACTTGCATATGTTTTTATCAAACTGATACAATTTACCTTTAGGACTCGTTTGTTTTGAGATATTAAATTTTGAGTGATAGTGAAACATATGATACATTTGACTTTTTATGTGTGATATGTTTTATTAAATCATACAACTCAAATGTTTGTTAATATATATTACAACATAGTTTAATGATCGTAGTATTTTTAGTGAATAAGAAATTTGCGACCAAACAAAATATCGAACCCAAGGGACTAGGAATGAAATGAAGCCATGAAATTGCATGTTTTCCAGAATTATAGCGGCTAGTCAAGATTGCAAAATTAAAGCAATAAAATAACAACACAAATCCAACAAGAAATTAAACGAAACACATAACGAGGAATACCAAGGAAGAGATAGTAGTGCTCGGGTGCAAATCACCAAAGACTCGTCAATTTCGGATCATCAACAATCAAGTGTTCATTCTAAGAGGGATCATAGGGATAACCAACAAATAATTCAAATAAAACCGTACTGGATAAGCCTAGGTTCTAAATGATCGATTAAACACGTAGGAATGTAAGAGACGGCACTCTCACCCCCTCACTAATTACAAGCAAACAACAAGTAATCAATGTGTCATAATGAGGTTCTAATTAATCAACCAAGTATCCTTGTGTTAACTAAATATCCACTTCAATTACCCAAGTAATCCTAACACATATGCATCAATTCAATAAACCAAGTATCCTTGAGTTAATCAAACCAATAAACACAAGATCAAAGCTCACCCAAGTAATTAAATCATTCAAAGCATCATTAAAACAAGTAATCACCTCAACAAATGAACACCCAATCACCAATTCACCAAAATCAACTCATCAAGGGATCATTACACCCAAGCACATATGAAATTTAGTCAATCATGGCTAATTGAAAGAAACTCATGAACAATAAGTAAATAGAAAACATGAATAAGCTGGAATTAATTAACAAAACTGAAAATAAATGGTAGAAGTCACCTTGATGGAGTCTAATACAACTTGTATGCTCAATTCTATCAGCTATAACTCTTGGGTAATTCAAATCCTTCCAAATGCTAAGAACACCTATCACTATGTGTAAATGTGTGCAGAGAGTAATTCTAAACTAAATCCCTATGAATTGTGCTAAGTGTGGAATAATACCTCCATCAGCTGAATTGGGGGGTATTTATAGTGGGGGCAAAGTTACAAATTCCATTTTGCAATTAAGGGCCTCGAAAATGACAAAATTCTACTCAAAATCGTGCAGCAGGTGGTCCCACTCGGCCACTGGGGGTTCCACTCGGCCGAGTGGCTTGGGCGCTGGTCGAGTGGCATTTAAACTGGAAGTTTCTGACTCGGGCATTACATATTCCACTCGGCCGAGTCACCATGCTCATGGCCGAGTGGAATTTCTTCTGGAATGGGGTGACTCGGCCACTACTGCCTTCACTCGGCCGAGTCCTTTTGCTATGGTCGAGTGAAATTTCTTCTGTAACTTTCACACTTGGGCATTAGTGTCCTCACTTGGCCGAGTCATATATGCTGTGGTCGAGTGGGCATCCTTCAGTACAAACTTGACACTGGCATCTTCATTTCACTCGGCCAAGTGACGTCCCACTCGGCCAAGTGACTTCAATTCCTCTCGTTCTCGACTTTTGACCCTTCTCCAAGATTTTTCGCCTCATCAAAACTTGTGCATCGAACTTTTGATCACTTTCTTCTCACTTCTCAGCTACCTCTCCTCCTAGAATGGATCTTGCTCACCAAGTTGTTGTCTAGCTCGATCCTTTGCTCGTTTTTCACCTTTTTCCTAGAATGAGTCAACACTTGCATTAAAGTATTAGTTCCACAAAATTAAGCCCATTAACTTAAGATTTGCAATGAAATACACCAGATACGATATAAAATGATCATCAAATATCATGCAAGAATGAACCCAATCATTTAACATGAGTTATAATATTTTCAAGTGTTTGTATTGAGAATTAATTCATGTGATAAGTTAAATTTTACAATTATACCCCCATTTACTATTTTTTTAAAATAAAAATGGATATTTTTGTCAATTAACTTTGTAATAAATGGATGATTATTTTAATAAAGGAATGGATCCATTTTCACTTAAAAATGGGAAAACAAATATTAGGCTTTCATATTTTTGCGGGCCACAAGTAATACAAATCAACAATAACAAACACTTGATTTTTAGGGAAAACAAACTATATCCCTAGTAATCACTCAAAACAAACATGCCCTTAAGTGATAATATTTCTTTTGAAAAACTATATTGGTCATACGGTGAGAGAGTCTCGCACAAAACTTGCTCAAATTACTATTGATTTTTTTAGTATTATAAATTAATGCTGCTTAATTATAGTATAACAATAGCAATTACTAATTTGGATAGCTAACAATAAAAAGATTAAAATTATGTATATATGGATTTCTAGAGGGAATGACTTTCAATCCTACGCCAAAAAATAAAAATGCTGAGAAATAAATAATTCATATGTTTCCACTTTATGGTATATCAATGATGTTTTCCCACTTTTCTGATTTTTTAAGAAACAGACTTAAGTTGGCATATTTTTTCAAACGTTCGAGGGTTGAATCGCATGAGAGAACTCATTTGAAATAAATAACATGATATTCACAAAAAAAATCAATAAATATAAATGATAATCAAAAGAAGGAAATCAAACCAATAAATATAAATGATACTCACAAAAAGAAAATTAGACTAATAAACATGAATGCATAAGGCTTTAAATCAAGCATAATCTTCACATATGCAAGCAAACATGCATGTATTGATCAATACTAAAAAGTTCCCAAACTTTAAAAACCAAAAATCACCATCAATTAAGTCGTAAACACATCAAGCCACACGATACTGCATCCACAAGAGTGGCTCAATCACCAAAACTAGAAAAGGTAAGGAACAACGGTGCAACATAAATGAAGGTAAACACGCGAGAAATCCTCCAAACTTAAATGAAACTATCTAGTTGGATGAAAATTTAGGGTTGAGTGTGTTACCTAAAGAAATTTCCACCAAGTGAATTCACATGAATGTAAACCAACTGCAACCGATTTTTCCCTCAAACTTTTTTCACAAAACTCTTCCCGTTTGACATCCTTGCACACTCTATTCTCCTACACACCAAATATTTAAAAAGAAATATTAATGCAACTAATAACTAAAAATAAAGAAAGCAGAAAGCAATAAAAGAATGAGTTTCCTCCCATTTAGCGCCAAATTTAATGTCGTAATCGAACGTCTATGAGTTCAAACTTCCCTCTTAAGCTTCACTTTGGGCACTTCTTTTGGAACAAGCAGATGGATTGCTTCATACGATGCTCGTTGAAGCTGAAGAGATCACCTTAACTACTTCGCAACTTGTGGCCTCTTCAAAGATACACATTCGGGGTAAATTGCAATTTTGGTCCCATGATAATGGGTGATCTGCAAAATGATAATTTTTTTGACCCTTTTGGTCTAATAGTTTTTTTCGACATTTTTAATACTAATAGAATTGCAGTTTTAATCCCAAGAGAATGATTAATTACAGTTTTGGTCCCAAGAGAATGAGGTAAAATTATAATTTTGATCCTGAAAAATAATGGTTAAAACTGTTTTTGCAACAAAAAAAGGACCAAAAAATAACGTGGGATCAAAATTGTTGTTGAAAACTTCTCATGAGACCAAAACTACAATTTTTACCACACATTCATCACAATTAAGGGTCCACACACTTTTAATTTCAGTTTTCCAAGAACATTCTTTAATTTAGAGTTGCACCATACAACCTCATCTACACCTTCAAACCCTTTCTCTTTAAGTTTCCTTTCATATATCTTCATATTTTCTCGAGCCAATCAACTTCACTACTTTCTTCTTCCTATAAAACTCTTGTCATACTAGCATCTTCATCTATTATTTTCGTTACAATCTCCAAGAGATACAATCTCAAATGTTCAAATGTGGGTTAACACAATTCATTGGACAAATGCAAGATTCAATTAATTGAGTTCAAAGGTTTTTCAAGGAGTACTATTTCTTCCTAATCGCATATTAGCAACTGGAATGAAGCCAAAAGATCTTGCTCTCTCTCAACATAAATATACAACCGCTTAAAGGACACAGGAGACACACAAATTAAATTATAGCAAGAAGAAAAAGTAATTAACAATATATATCTTCCATTTTCTTGATTATCGTTTTATACTCTCTTTTTCTACACACACAACACACACAACTGAAGATGTCAGCTGGAGCACAAAGTTCATCTGTAGAGGAAGACAAGGTTAAAGTTTGCTTCAAATCGTAGGATTTTTTTTTCTTTTCATTTTATTTTAATTCCATCTTGTTTTCTCTCTTTGTGTGTTTACTTGTTTCTTGTGTGTTGTTGTCTGTGTTCTATTATTAAATGTCATGTGCATTGTGTTAAACTAAAAAACACAAACACAACACACCTAAACTTTAAATTAAAAAAAAAAACAAAAAACTGACAGACTCACACAAGAAACAAGAAAAATCTCACATGCATATAGGAAACAAGATAGAATTAAAAGAAAATGAAATGAAAAAAACACTGTGATTTGAAGCAAACTTCAACGTTGTCTTCCTCTACAGTTGAAATTTGCGCTCTAGCTGACATCTTCAGTTGTCTGTGTTGTGTGTGTAGAGAAGAGAGATTGTATAAACAAATTATAAAGAAAATGAAAGAAATATTTTTCTTAAATAATTTCTCTCTAGAAGACTACTATTTAATTTGTGTGTGTGGTGTGTTTTAGAGGAGTTTTAATAACTGTATCATAACATTTAAGAGTTAAAATTAAGTGGTACCATAACTTCATATTTTTCCGCAAAAGGTCTCCAAAAATTTAAAATTTTTTATGTTGTCTCATAACTCCTTATATGGTCTGATTTCAGTCCAAAAGTAACGAAAATTTTATAAACGATGTCGTATTGATACACATTTTCTTGGGACCTTTATTGCGAAAAAGTTTAAAATTATGGAACAAAAAATGCAAAATCGGGCAAAAAAAAAAGGACCAAATTTGTAACGAATGTAGACTTATGGGGTGAAATTGAAATTTTTTAATTTTTTGGGACCTTATGCGAAAAAATTTAAAGTTATGGGATGACATTGAATTTTAACCCTAACATTTAACTTCCATTAAAAAAAAAATTATAGTGTATTCAAATGTCTCGTTTTTTTAACAAGTATGTAGCTAGAGATCTATTATTTTTCCAAAATACTCTTCACTCTTTCACAATAAATAAAGCAAAAACTGAAATATTTTGATACAAATATTTAATTCTGAAAAGAACATAACACACCTGTCAAAAAAAAAAAAGAAAAGAACATAACATAACACACATATATGAATTAAAACAAGAAAATCAGACAAATAATTATCGAGAAAATAATACCTGAGAGTTGAAGCAATCTTTTTTTTTTTTCTTGGTCTTATGCACTCTCATCAGGGCTCCTGACTCTATAAATTTAGCACTTCTGCCACCTTTTGTGGTGTTTGTAGAAGAAGTGAGTATAGTAAGCAAGATACAAAAAATTGAAAAGGACAGAAATTAATAAATTGAATTTTATACCCAACACGATTTAAACTTAATTAGCACCTCAAATTGTTTCAGTTGTTAGGAGGACGACCATGTCCAACTCATCTTTAATAGCAATACAAAATTTGAGTATCAAAATTTGGGCATGATACAATTATCATTATAATTTGTATGAATCTGTCTCATTTGAAATTGGTATTATCTATTAAGATAAAATCAAATTAGTCAATGTTTTTACACAATAATTGGTCAATAATATATTAATTGTGTGTCTCATCTTACAAAATAAAATTAGTAAGACAGACTCACACAAAGACCTCCCTAAATCTAGAAAAGCAGATAAACAATTCATATATTGCACAAAAAGGTGAAGTTCGATTTATAATTATGTCACAGTTTATAATTTACAAATATAAAAAATTTCTACCACGAAATTCTTAAATTTTTACTTTCAATGTATACCAAACAATGCAAACACCCACAATAAATCACCTCATAATTCAAAGCATACATGCAATCAAAAGAATAAAACAAATCTAACTCGATTTTCAACATTTGCACAACAAATCCGTCAAAATAGGATAGAGAAGTTAAATGATTGAGTTTGAGGCAAGAGGTGAGGCCTCGTTCGATGAATTGGTGTTGCTCGTTGAATTGAATTGTCAGCGGCGGCGTACCTCATAGTCATCGACATGAAAACCCTAGGCTAGCGGCACAATATTTTGAAGAGAAATTGCTTCATTTGTCCCATATACATCTATTTAAATTTTTTAACACCTGGACAAATGTTATATACACCTATTTAATTTTTTTAACAAATTAAACCTCATCTGAATCAGAATGTATTGAGAAACGCAATCTCCATTTACACCAAGAGGAAAACAAAACAAACGAAATATAAAATGCAAAAAAAAAAAAAATCAAAGCAACAATCAACAACACAAGAACCTAATGTGGAAAGCTCCAAAAACAAAAACAAAAAAATATATATAAAAAATAAATAAATAAATAAAACCACGACTTAAGAAATAAATATATCTCTCTCTCATATCTCTCTTTCTATCCTCAATTTACAAGTCTTTGAAAGATGATGAGAACCGCGAATTAGGCTCGATGAATTCGACGCCCCAACTCAAGTTGGCAAGCAACGAACCCCTCAATCCCTCGTAATTTCGATGCCCCAACTCAGGTTGGCAAGCAACGAAACCCGATTCGAAGCTCTAGCTCGGGCTAGCAAGCTATCGAATCAATTCACAAAGCAAGAATTTGCTTTAAGAACTAGTTTGCTATCTTTTTCATATCTCTCAAATGAGCTTATACAACTAGTTATATAGCCATCAATTCTACCTAACCAACTAACTAACTCCTAACAACTCCAACTAACAACTAACAAGAAAATACAACTCTTCCAAAATAGTCTCTAATATGCAATACAAAAAGTTAAAGGACTAAATGCAGAATTTATGGCAATTCAATTTCTTGACTTGATTTATAAGTTCTCATCATTCCCGGCCCCATAAAGAACATCCTTGTCCTCAAGGATAAGCTTCGGATCGGTCTTCTTATTTCTTGGAACGTCAAAAGAAGATGACATTATTTTTCCTCTATCGAAAACGAAAAACCGATCATTCAAAGTTGAACAAAATCGTGTGAACATTTTCACTTTGTCCATCACAATTTTCTTCTTCTCATTTCCATTCTTGACAACATCTATCTTCACCCTTGGCTAAGAAAAGACTCCCACCTTGAAATGAATGAATTGTTCATCAATAGACGGATCAAGATTCTTCACAATCAGATTTCCAATTCCATAATTTTGGATGGGTTCATCTCCACCAAAAATCGCTTCCTCATTGACATTTTCGCAAACACCTTCACTACACCTTTCAACATTTCTTTTAACAACTCTACTTTCTTCCTTTTCAAGGTTTTCTTGCTTTAAACTTGCTTCTTTTAATTCCTTTTCCTCTTGCACGAAATCTTCATGATGATAACAAGAAGAATGTGGCGGTGTTTTCTTTGATTTTCTTGACGACGATTTAATTTTATTTGTTTGCTTCCGTCGCCTTACCTTCACCAACTTCTCCACCATCTTGATGATTCTCGTCATCCTTCTCTCCATAACGTCTAATCCGTTTTCCAAGATCTCCATTCTTTCTCCAAGAGTACATGCACCAGCTATTTTTCTTTTCATTTTGAAGCGCGATTCTTGTCGTGATTCCATGCTCTCGATGAAAGCACCAATTGATGAGAACCGCGAATTAGGCTCGATGAATTCGACGCCCCAACTCAGGTTGGCAAGCAACGAACCCCTCAATCCCTCGTAATTTCGATGCCCCAACTCAGGTTGGCAAGCAACGAAACCCGATTCGAAGCTCTAGCTCGGGCTAGCAAGCTATCGAATCAATTCACAAAGCAAGAATTTGCTTTAAGAACTAGTTTGCTATCTTTTTCATATCTCTCAAATGAGCTTATACAACTAGTTATATAGCCATCAATTCTACCTAACCAACTAACTAACTCCTAACAACTCCAACTAACAACTAACAAGAAAATACAACTCTTCCAAAATAGTCTCTAATATGCAATACAAAAAGTTAAAGGACTAAATGCAGAATTTATGGCAATTCAATTTCTTGACTTGATTTATAAGTTCTCATCAAAAGACCATCACCCTTCTCACAACACTCTATCAGCAGAAAGTATGAGAAAGAGATTTAATTAACTAGTATCAAACACAAGACTAAAGTGAATTGTCTAGTACACTTACAACAAAGACTTCTTAAATAGCATTAGGGAATTCCCCTCCCCTTTGTTCATTAACCGATGTGGGACCAAAAAAAAAATAATTTAACACAAACTCAACAAAATGTCGTTCCTCTCTCATCATTTCATGTCCGATGATACTACCAAAACTCCATTCTCGACGAGGCCCCATTAAAAATCTTGCTAAGGTAGCTTAACTAAATAGCAAGCATCCTCACATTTTCACAAACAAAATCTAGCATACTATTAACCAGGCATCAATTAATGTTTATTAACTCTTGCAACTTGGCAATAAAAATGAGATGAAGATGGATAAAAATCAATTTAGAAAATATGATCATGAAGCTTATGAAACACCTTTGGAATCCAGTTACGTTCACTAGACTATATCAAGTAGCAAGTTCACTCTGCAACCTTGGTGAAGCTAGTTGGGATTAATTTGCTCATGAATCAAAATTCTTATAAAATCTAATCTATAAAAATATAATGATGCAAATGTTGATTTAAAACAAATATGTGTGGAAAAATAAAAGGTGAACATCAATTCCAAATCTTCTATCATTTTTTTATTACACAAAGGGTTACATACTAAAATATTTGCCTCGTTGCAATAATTTTATTTAAAATAGTTGGTCTAGAATCAATGTTTAAAAGTGATAGAGGGAGTACAATTTACCTTTAAAAGTGATAATATTTCTATTGAAAAGTGATAATATCAGTCTCGCACAATACTTGCTCAAATTACTATTGAAAAATTTAATGACGAAGTGGTATAGTTCAAGTGGTTAGAGCTCCACTACCTATAATCTAAAGGTCATGAGTTCGAGTCACCATTTGCCCAATCAAAAAAACTATTGAAATTTTTAATATTATATATTAACCAATGAGTTAATATTCAATTTGGTCCTATAACTTTGGACTTTTCCGCAAAAGGTCCCAAAAATTTATCATTTTCAATTTTTGTCCTATAGTTCCATAATTGTTATGATTTTAGTCCAAAAGTCGTCAAAATTCCACAAACGATGTCGTATAGATACACATTTTCTTGTGATCTTTTCGAAAAAGCTCAAAGTTATGATGTAGTATTGAAATTTGGACTTTTTTTGCAAGAGGTCCCAAAAAATTTAAGATTTCAATTTTGTCCCATAATTCCATAATTGGTCTGATTTCAGTCAAAAAGTCGTCAAAATTCCACAAACATTGTCATATTGACACACATTTTCTTGGGACCTTTTGCGAAAAAGCTCAAGTTTATGGGATAAAAAATGTAAAATCCGGTAAAAAAAAGGACCAAACTTGGAACAATTGAGGAGTTTGAGACGAAATTGAATATTTTAAATTTTTGGGACCTTTTGCGGAAAAATTCAAAATTACGGGACAAATCAAATTTTAACTCATCAGATTGATAGAAAGGTAATTTTTGGCTTTTAGCCTTCATACAAGTTTGAACAAATCTAATTACTAGCAAAGCATCAAGTTTTCTATGAGAGGTCCGAGCACATTGATGTTAAGCTACATTTTGTATGAGATGTTAAGGGATTATATGTGAAGGGATAGGATAGACACATTCACATTAGGTGGAGAATTGATGAAGATCATTGCAAATTTGTCTAAGTAATGCAAAACCGGTCGAATTTGATTATTAGCTCAAAAATCGGACTAAATCGAGACAAAGTTGAACCGGACAAACCTGAAATTTAACTAACTCAGAAGATATACATTTACAGTTTAAATTTGAGAGTGAGGGTCCTTTGTGGCATTAATTGTATATTTGATCAGCCGATAGTGAAGTGTAAAGGGCACCTCCACCGCCAGTTTGAGTGATCATTACATCAATTTCATCTTGATCAGCCAATCCAGCCTTCATTATACGAATCAAATTATTATTTATACTTAACAATGATCATATACCAGGTTAAAAAATGCACCAAAACTTTTGTGAGATCGTCTTGTGGAATGTGTTACGTGAAACTCTCACTTTTCAACAAAAATACATCAATTTTAAGGTAAAAAATATCACTTCTAGACCTTTTTTTCTTATAAAAACTACTCCCTCCGTCCCAAAGACATATGCATAGTTTTTTTGGCACAAAAATTAAGAAAATTTACTTTTTGGAGTAAAAAGTGTAGGAGAGAGAATAATGTGTAAGGGTATTTTGGATGGTGGAATGAGATAAAGTGTAGGAGAGAGAAAAAAGTAGGGTAAAAGATGAGTGACATTTTTTAAATTAAAATAATATTGTGAGGTTATTAATATTATGTGATATTTCCTTATTTAGAGTGTGCAAATGAGTGTGGAACGGACGAAAAAGAAAAGTATGCAAATGAGTGTGGGACGGAGGGAGTATATCTTTTTTTATACACTTTAAAATGTGATACTTTTTATTTTAAAATTTATAATTTTTTTCATACGACGATCACAGACAAAATTTATCCTAAAAAACATAGTCAATATTTTTATAATTTCATTTTGAGAAAAAGACACAAATTCACATAAACTATTTGTTTCATATATTATACGACGTGGGAATATTTATTGGCCCGTAACTAAAAAATCCCCATTATGTGAGACAAAGAATTAAAAATAAAATCATATTAACTGCATTGTACTTAAATTAATTACCTGAGCAATAGTCCCCACGTAAGGAAGGGGTTTGCCTTGAAAGAGGAAAACTAATGTTTTGTAATTCATTTGCCTTTTTGTACAGAAAGCTTGTACTAAATTCTGGACTTTTATGTGCTCATTACATCTGAAATAGTCCCGGGTTCCATCCTGCAATTTGGGAATAAATGTGAGACCATCTTACAAAATATATTTCGTACGACGCAAAAATAATAATAATATTTTTCAAACCATATAAAAACAAATAAGTATTACTTCTCAACTAAATATTTTTTTTCTTTTTTATCGCAACATTGTGTTGAGGCATATATGTTTTCTAATGTATATATTTGTGATGACAATTTTATTACATAATAAAATAATGTCCCAAGAAAAAATAAAATCACTCAATACATTCAATTGACATAAGATTCTACAAATTTAATTGACATAAGATTATTTTGTTAAAATGGAATATAATCACTGAAACATAAACGTTGAAATTAATTATTACCAGTTCAGAAGAAAAAAAGATAAGTTTATCACTATATTTCATGTTTCTAATAAATATAAATATATATGTGTGTATTTATAATATCATAGCGTATGACTAGTTCTGATATAAAATTTAAAAAAAAAAAAAAAATCATAACGTTTGACTAGCTTATCATTTGAAAAAAAAAATATTACAATCTGCTGCCTCATACGTTTTTAACAAGTATTATTATAGGTCTGTTATTTTTACGAAATATTTTGCATTCTTGGAAAAATCAGAAATTAATATTATGACATAATTATTAAAGAATACAAAAAACCAATATAGACTTGTATGTTTGTATAAACACAACGCACATACATGACATAAAAGAAATGAGAAAAAGAAAACCTGAGAGTTGAAGCAAATCCTGATTTGGTTTTTGATTGAGCTTTGCACTTCTGCCATCTTCTCGAACTAGTGTTGAAGAAGAGAGTGTAAACAATTAAGAAACAATAAATTGAAAAGGAAAAGATCTCTCCCAAACTATCTCAATATTATTACAAACTATTTAATGCGTGTGAGAGAAGGGTAGCAAAAAGAGGACCGTAAGCCCACTGCAGATTAAAAAATTCATATATAAATTAATGTCAAATTAACATCAATCGAGGCAAAATTCGTAAATTGAGGTCAATTGGCCCAAATCAACTCAAATCGAGCTAGCCATAGGTATTCAAAATTTTCCAACTTGATGTCAAATTGACTTTTTTGGCCCAATTTGGGTTGGATTAAAAATAACATAGATTTTTTTTTTCCGGATTTCGGACTAAATATACGGCTTTAAACAATTCATTAGTATTGGGATCTTTAATCATAATTGTTTCGAGCTAAATGGACTACTATCACATTATGGAATAAAATTTTGAAAAACCTAATTTAAAATTTAAAATTCAAAATAATTTAACCCAAGACCTGCAAATTTTAATGGATAGCTAAATTATTCTTAGAGAAGAAGAGAACAATTCTTTTATTAAGAAAAAAAACATTGAAGTTCGACAAAAAATTATATCAAGACTCTTTTACAAATTAAAACATCATATCTTCTTAATTTTTACATTCAGTTCATTAACCGTACACCCATTAAATCACCCACGATTCAAAACTTACATAAAAAAAAAAAACAAACAGATCTAACTTTTTTTTATAAAAATAACAGATCTAACTCAATTTCCAACATTTGCACAACAAATTAATTAGCCAAAATAGGATAAGAAAATTAACAAGGTGTGAGGCAAGATTTGAAACCTTCTTCGATGAATTAATGTCGCTCGTCGAACGGAATTGTCTGCGGCGTTGCTTGTACCTCGTTGTCGTCGAATCCAAATCCCTAGGCTAGCGGCGCAATATTTTTTAAGAGAAATTACTTCACTCGCCCCATATATATTGGAGAACCATGTGCATTTCACGTGAGTATTGGCGATCAATTAGGTGCAATTTGGCTTAAATTTGCCGAACTTAAAAAACATTGTCCTAGTTTTGCAAGCCCAAAAATATAGTGTCCTACTTTTGTCAACTCTAATAAGATAGTGTTCTAAAAAAATAATTCTCCCGAGTTAAAAATATTTTTGGTCCCGTAATTTTTACCTTTTTTGCAAATCATCCCATAATATTTTTTTGTACATTGCTTAACTTACGTTTTAATTTTTGCCGGCCGATTTGCAAAAAATGTGAACGTTACAGGACAAAAAAAGGTCAAAAATAATATTGTTTTGCAAAAATTAGACGTAAATTGAGTAATGCACTAAGTTACATGACTAAATTGAATTTTTCAACTATCTTGAAACGATTGGAAAAAAAAATTAAAAGTTACGAACCAAAAATATATTTAAGTTACTCTTATGAATTAATACTGCAATTTTGTAGAAAATAATAGGAACAAAATTAAAGAACAAAATGTAGAAAATAATAGGAACAAAATTAATGAACAAATATTTATTGCAAACTATAGGTAATACAAAACAATAGCAACACTCCTGTATAAAAAAACATAAAAAAAAAAAAAACAATAGCAACACTTGAAGTATATAGAAAATAATTTATATCACTCAAAACAAATGGTTGTTTTGGGTTCTAAAAATTTACATGTAACTTAAAAAAAATAAAAAATTACATGTAACTTGGGATAATAGTTTAGGGTTATAGATGTACATTTTCACTGCATAAAAATAATCAATTGAATTTAGGAACCATTAAACGACGCCGTACTCCATGGATTCCCCCTTTCTACAACCGTCAAAATGAGAAAGGAAACAGCTTTAAGTGAAATAGCAAAGAACGCCGAAGACTGATAAGAATTCTCTGAGAAATTCACCATTCGATCATAGTCGAAGAATTGTCTGAATTTTTCACCGTCTCTGTATTACAAGTGTAATCAAATCTTACGCTGAATTTGAACAACAAAAAAGGAGCTGAAGAAAAGTGATGTCATCAACGCCGTCGTCGACGCTGACGGCGACGCAGAAGTACGCCGCCGCTGCGTTGTTTTCTCTGGCCCTGCACCAAGCCCAGATCCATCAGACTCATCCCTTGGGATTTCCGTCGCACCAAGATGACGACGACGGCGCGTCGGAGGAACGCGCCAGTTCTAGCAGTAGTTCTGATTCCGTCTCCGATGACCCCCAGCTCTGGGTCCACCAGTCCTCCGGTCTTCTTCGGCCGGTCTTCAAGTACTAATTTTCACTCTCTCTCGCTTCGATCATGAAAATAAGAAGAAAAATATAAGAAGTTTTTGGTGTGTGATTTAGGTATCTGGAAATTGATAGCAGAGCCTGGGGTGGGTTAGAGGAAACTGTAGCATATTCCCCTGCCAAGCATCACGTTGGAGCTGTTAGTTCTTTCTTTCTTATTTTTTAACTTTTGTCTTCTCATTTAATTACTTTTTCGAAGGTTTTATGTACAATGATTTTCCTTTTTCCCTCCCTCAAGTACATAGTTTTCAGTAAGTATAAATTTGGTGATGCGTATGATAGACTGCAGATTATTGCATCTTTTGGAGTAATAGGATATGCCAAATATGGTGGGTTAAATTAGGAAGCGAACTCAAATTTAGGAAATTCCCCTAATATGTGTGCAATGTTATTATTTCAAGTTTTTTGGTCTCACAAAATCAAATGTGAACCCGTTGGCTATTGGTTACAGAAGGCCATGTTAGTGTTAAGTTGTAATTGGTCATCAATGCTTTGATGAATAATTTCTTTGATAGAACAATCTGGTTTGCATATGAAATGTTGTTTTGGGAAGAGGAATGTTACTGAAAGTCGTCATACCAATTTTCGAGCTCAGAGACCAACATTTTTCTACAATAATAACTTTTCATGACACCATTTAAACATTTTTATGTTTGTGATAGAGGCCTTTTCTTAATTTTATTGGAAATCTGAGGGTATGGGATGCTTAAAATGTGGGGTTTCTAAAGTAACTACCGGGTATATACGGTGTTATATCAAGTGCTGTGGATCAACTCAGCATGAACGAACATGATTTCTAATGATGAATATGTGATCGTTTGCCAGTTTTTACGGTTACTCGCCGAGGAAAATAGCAATGTATCTGATGAATCTGCAGATATGGAATTGGCTTTAGCAAATAGTATCAAGGCTATGTCTTTGAGCATGGAAGAAACTCCTGATGATTATGAATCCAAAATGGAAAAGCAACGTGAATATGAGCAGGCTTGTCGGGAAAAGTTTTCAACCCCTGATAAGAAGCTGGATTCAGAATCTAAAGAGAACAATATGCCCAAAAGTAGTCAGCAGGAAACAAGTGCTATTACATCCATTGTTGAGGAAGCCCGCATAGAATCCATCTTTGAATCTGATGGAGAACCATTGGAAGAGATGGCAATGCTTAGTTTCCCAAGGAAAGTGACAGTTCTATACGAGCTTCTTTCTGCTTGTCTAGCTGATGCTCCTGAAGATAACAAAAAATCCACCAGGCAAAGAAAGGGCTATGATGCCAGACATCGTGTGGCACTGAGGTTGCTAGCTACCTGGTTTGATGTCAAGTGGATAACAGTGGTACATTTCACACTTCTACCGTCTTAACTTTGTGCAATCTCTCAGTTTTTCTTTGGGATACACTTTGTAGCAATGACAGTTTTTGGGTTATTTTTATTTCTTTGAACTGTTATGGGTATAATTCACTGTTATTTGGAACTTTAAATAATGTACTGTGGAATCAGCCAATGATGCCCTGTTGTAATTATAGAATCTCAGGGCTCAATAGTAAAGAGATAATGTTGTGCATGTCCATGCTTCAGTAAATCCTTCTCTTCTTGTTCTCACATTGTTGGTATTTGTTAATTGTCTTAATTGTCTAGAACATTTGATAGTTTTTGGTTCCATTACCAAGTGACATTGAAATGCATGTGTACTTACTTGTTCAAGATACAAAATAAACAAATATACATGAGGTGTTAATTGTGGAGACTGCACTCAGAACGTAGAATTTCTAGAAGCTTCCTTGGGTTGGGCAGCAACTATATCATGCAGCGAACGAATTGTGCAAGTATGGGGATACTTCAGCATTTAGGAAGAAGAATTCATGAACTATTGTTTGCTTTTTGCTCTATAGTTTCTTAGACACAAAGATTGTTTCTTGTTTGACCTTAGAGGGGTAAGCTTATTCATTTTAGGTCCAGGCTTAACCATCATATGTTGTTAACAAAGTCCTTTTGCTAAGTTGCTGAAAACCTTTGCTCGTATGACGTTGAATGATCTTTTTACAGGAAACAATCGAAATTATGGTTGCTTTTTCTGCAATGGCAATTCTTAAAGAAAAGGAAGAAGAAGAAGTTGCCAAATCTCCAAAAAGCAAATGGGCTAAGTGGAAACGTGGAGGTATTATAGGTGGTGCTGCGTTAGCTGGAGGAACCTTGATGGCTGTTACCGGAGGTATCTTTTCATCATGTTAAATTGTTTTGTAAATGGTTTCAAAGGTCCTTCAAGTTTTAAATAGAATGTAAATTGGATTCTGAATATATTTTGTGTGTCATATTTGAATAGGTTTAGCTGCTCCAGCGATTGCTGCTGGATTTGGTGCTTTAGCACCTACATTAGGGACTATTATCCCTGTTATTGGAGCTAGTGGTTTTGCTGCTGTTGCTACTGCTGCTGGAAGTGTTGCTGGTTCTGTTGCAGTGGCAGCTTCCTTTGGTGGTAAGTAGGAGATTCAATTTATGATATTTAGTGCAACTGAATTTCTTTCCTAAGTTAAAATATATTTAGCTTCGCACGTAGCTGATTCATCATTTGACTTTGCTTGCTATCAAGCTCTTTACATTTGCAAATGTTGCTTCCCTGCTTATTTTGTTAGCCATCTGGTGTCTTACTGACTCTTATTGAACAAGCTGCTGGAGCTGGACTTACTGGGAGCAAAATGGCTAGAAGGATTGGAGATGTTGATGAATTTGAGTTCAAAGCTGTAGGGGAAAACCATAACCAAGGGGTGAGGCTTTTTAGCTTGCATCTATAAAAAGTAAAGAGAGGAGGAAAAGCTACAAATATTCTCATCCTCTCTTCCTTTTCTTGTTGAATTAGTCCACTTTCCTCATTCTAGTTTTTGCATCAGCGGCTAGCGGTTGAAATCTCGATATCTGGATTTGTTTTTGAGGAAGAAGACTTTATAAGGCCTTGGGAAGTGCAAAATGATAACTTGGAAAGGTATATCTCTAGCTTTTTCCGATTTTTTTCGTTCTTGGAAGTGATTGTAATTTGTAAAGATATCATCTTGTACTATTTGGACTCAGATAAGTGGTTGGGCATAATTTACGCATGCCTATTTTTTCCTACGTTTCTACAAAATCTCAGAATATGTTATTCTGATAACAAATTTAGTCTACAGATACTCTCCTGAACTTGTTAAAAGCATGTGACAGCGTAATTATTTTTCTTTAGGTATGTACTTCAGTGGGAGTCCAAGAATCTAATTGCTGTAAGCACTGCTATTCAAGACTGGCTTACTTCAAGTAAAGGATTTTTTCTTATTGTTAAGTATAAAGCATGAGCAGGCCTTTAAAATGCTCGATGACAAAAAAAAGATGACTTTTTTTTGCAGCAATGGCCCTGCAAATGATGAAACATGGTGCCATGATGACTGTACTAAGCTCTCTTTTAGTGGCACTAGCTTGGCCAGCAACATTGGTTGCTCTTACTGATTTCATTGACAGCAAATGGACAATAGCCCTGAACAGGTTTTCCTTTGTACTTGATTGTTAAGAAGGTACTTGTGATGGAGAAGGGATAGAAACTCTCAATGTTGATAATTTAAACAACATAGGTTTGTCACATTAAAGAATAAAAGGCAGGAAAAGTATTTCAATTTTGCTAACTTTGGGATGTTCTGATAGAAATTTGGGTCATGTCGTGGGAAATAAGCTCGCTGAAGTAATCATCTATACTAAATATTTTTATGGGGATATAGTTTTTTTTGTCCTGTAATTTAACAATTAATTCTGTTTTAGTCACTTTGACTTTCACTAATAGAAAATAGTCCTATAAATTTTAATTTTTAACATTTTGGTCCAGTAACCGGCTATAGAAGCTGAAACATCTGGTTGACGCTGATATGTCAGAGTCTGATTAGTCTATGTGGCAGAGTCTAATTGGTCAATCATGTGTTTCACCACTTGCAACCAGTTACTGGACCAAAATGTCGTAAAAGAGAAAATTACAAGACTATTTTCAATTCGTAAAAGTCGATAAGACTGAAATCATAACAAGGGTAATTTACAGGACTAAGAATCCTTTTTCATATTTTTATTTTATTTTGGTGTTGGGGTGGGGTGGGGTGGGGTGGGGGAGGGTTGGGTGATATATGAATTTTTGGCCTTTGGTGCAAACTTATGAGGGGTTGGGGGATTTACATCTTGCTTTTTTTTTTTTTTTTTTTTTTTTAAATATTTTAAGCATGTCATGGAGAGCATCTATTGCTTCTACCATTACACAGTCACTGTTCAAAAAAATCTCAAGTGCCGCCATATTTTGTAGGTCTGATAAGGCAGGAAAATTGCTAGCTGAGGTATTAATGAAGGGATTGCAAGGTCAGAGGTATACCAACTTATTGTAATGAAGTATTCTTCTGTTTTACAATGTTGAAGTCATGCAGATCTTTGATTCTTATTGAACGTCGTTTTGAATTTTCAGGCCTGTGACACTCGTAGGTTTCTCACTTGGAGCAAGGGTGATTTTCAAGTGCCTCCAGGCTTTAGCTGAAAGTGAATCTAATGGTAAGCATAACTCTTGCAGGGTAATATTGCAAGTACAGTCAAGATTCCTGAAAAGTCCCTTTTTAATGAGAAGTTTATGCGCTTTTGTGGAATTTATATTTATCGAATGTGATACAATCCGTTAACTTCAGATTCACAACTGATTCTCAATTTTGTGTTTTCACCAGTTGGGCTCGTGGAAAGAGTTGTTCTTCTTGGAGCTCCCATTGGAATTAAAGACATGAATTGGGAAGCCACTCGAAAGGTTGCATATATTTTCTACTGATTAAAATTTACTACTCCCTCCGTTCCAATTTAACTGTCATTTTAGAAAACAAAAAAAAAAAAAAAAATTGTTCCAAAATATTTATCGCTTTTAATTTTTCAAGAGAAATTTAAAAATAAATCCAATTTTGTTTGGAGATACAAGAATCTATTTAAAACACCCAAAAAAATATATTAGTCATTTTATACAAGTATAGGTATTAAATGTCTTTTTTAATCTATATGAAACACCCAAAAAATGACAGTTAAATTGGAGCTAAGGGAGTTATTTCCAAGTAATAAAGGCCTCTCTCTGCTATTGCCTCGATAGTTATAATTTAACCATTGGATTCGTGCAGGTGGTGGCCGGGAGATATGTGAATGTATATTCTACAAATGATTGGATGCTTGGAATTGCATTTCGTGCTAGGTATGCAACTCTCAGATTGCCATGTCAAACTTGCACTCGCTCCGTTCCAATTCAGCTGTCATTATTTTGGTGTTTCACATTGATTTTTTGCTGTCAATTAAAATGTCATTAGTATCTATAATTATTTGTATAAAATGACTAATGTACCCTTTTAAGTGTTTTGTATAGATTTGTGTTTCTCAATAAATGACACATATCACGAAAATTAAGAAAATGGCAAAGTTAGAAAAAAAAATATTTAATTTATCTTGGAAAACCAAAAGAAACTGATATTTTGCAAAGAATTTGTTTCTCTAGAATGATGGTTAAATTGGAACAGAGCGAGTATATCTTAACAAGATTTTTGAAATGAGTACAATTCTTTCTTTCGTTCTTTGACATTTGACGATGTTGCCCCTCTGTGCGTTTCAACAGCCTTCTCACCCAAGGTTTGGCTGGAATTCAACCAGTCGATGTGCCTGGCATTGAAAATGTATGTCGTTTTCTGCTGAAATATGGTTATTTAGAAATGTACGACTTCTCCCTCACCCCTATTGTCGTTCTTACAGGTTGACGTAACTGAAGTTATTGAGGGTCACTCTTCTTACCTATGGAGAAGCCGCAATATCCTAGAACAGCTTGAGCTAGATACATATTACCCTGTTTTCAACCGAAAAATCATCAAATCATAAGTATACGGTACACTTTCCTCCTTACATATCAGAGAAAGCACGAACATTCCATTTGCTTTACATATCAGAGAAAGCACGAAAATTCCATTTTCTTTACATATCAGAGAAAGCACGAACATTCCACGATAGGAGGCTGTGTTTTTGCTTAATAATATTGATTGTATGAAATACAGAAACATGGATACCTGCAGTTTTCTGAATGCCTATACCAGTTCCATTTGCTAATTGTATACTTAAAAGTTGAATTATTGCATTGGAGTATATTGTAGGTGGAAAATATTTAAGGAAAAAAAAAAAACAAATGGATGTCATAATCATTTTTTTTTCAGACTACAAAGATCCGGATGGGGAATTTGATTTCCCCCATTTCATCCTTATTTGGATTTTCAAATTTCATATCTCTATTCAAATTCACATCCATTCATATTATACACTTTTATATAGGACCATACATTAGTGAGGGGAGTCTAGCTCAAATGAGCTTTAATCGAGTCGAGCACAAGTAAGTTTGATATTTTTGCACTTGTTTTATCTTTTTTTACTTATCGAGCTCAAGTCGAACTTTACACTGTACTGAACATAAATGCATGTTCAAACTTGTTTGATATATATTTTTAACTGAGCTCAAACGAGTTTTTTTGTATGATTTCGAATCGAGTATCGAATAGTTAGGTTTGATTTGCAGTCCTATCTACATACCTAAAAGTTTAAAAGTATCACATCGCCACTTGTCTTTCACTCATTCTCTCTTCTATTTTTTTTACTCAATCATTACTTTACCTAACTAATAACAATAAAATAATATATTTTTCAAAAGTATTGATTTGACATAAAGTTAATCCAAAACCAGATAGTGCGTTATTTCTAATGTAATGTTGAAGTACAATTCTAACATAACACTACAACATATCTCCACACAATGAGGGGTCACAGATTTAGTTTAGGTTTGCCTCAGAGTCATTGAAACTCCCTCCTTACTTAGATCTTCGGAAAGCGAGAACGGTAGGTCGTCAACTCCTCGCGCCTCTGCCGCCGCTGTCGATATTTTGTTTCTTAAAAAGCGGAGTTATTCGAAAGCCAGAGAAGGAAGCATTTCACAGCAGTTATATAAGTCTGCCTGAGTTTTCAGTCGAGGAATATGATTATTGGAAGTTCAGGATGGAGAACCATCTAAAGTTGTGGAGGCGATGTCTTGAAATTCCTTATAGATGGGGGCAGTTTTTCAAGAAGCAGTTGTGGGCAAATAGAATTCCAAGAATCCAAATAGTTGTCCACCCATTTGTCGTTGAAGCGCTCTGTTTTTGTGACGGGATTGATAACCACACAAGGGTCGAATTGGATTGAAGGATTATGCCATAATTCTTTTGTTACGTGCGTCTGAGGGATTTCGAACAGACTTGTTACAAAATCCCTCTGCTCATCCTTATTTTCGCCTCCAAAGAAGGTGAAATTAGGGTCGGCGAACTCACCCCTTAAATTCTCAGTTTCAGAATTCGAATTGAGCCCAACAGCAAATGACGTCGGGTAATTACCAGTGTTCGAAATTCCAATTATTGGACGTACACCGGAGCTCCGGCTCAGGCCGGCGAGCGACGGTGGTTTGGCAAAAGAAGGGTTTGAATCGCAAGAAGAATGTGGCAGTGTTTTCTTTGATTTTCCTGTTGCAGATTTATTTTTATTCCTTCGTTTCCATTGCAACACCTTCTCCAACCTCTTGACGATTCTCGTTATCCTCCTCTCCATGACGTCTAATCGGTTTTCCAAGGTCTCAATTCTCGTTCCGAGAGTGCCTGCACCATCCATTATTCCTTTAATTTTTGAAGCGCGATTCTCACCGTGATTCTACCTCTCAATGAAAGCACCAATTGATGAGAATCGCAGAGATCGTATCGGAAAAACCGAAGTCCCGGCTCGGGCCGGCAAACGGCGGAGTCCGTCAACGAAGAATTTCAGAGAACTGATTTTATTAACTCTTTGTCTACTCTAATCGATACAGAATTATTCCCTATTTATCCCCTTAGGGATTCTGATTTACAATTCCAGAAAGATTACTCACAGGAATTTAGTTGAAATGGGCCCTAAATGGCCAAAGCCTAATTCCTAATTATTGGGCCGAGAAGTTGCTGGATCATTTTCAACTTGGGCTGCCAATTTCATCTTGGTCTCCGACTTTCGTTTCCATCAACTTACTACCACACTCTCGAGTGGAATTTTGAATTTCATGTGCAGATTTGTGAAGTCTGATTAAAGCAAGAAAATGTGGAGATGGGACATTCCTTGTATCAATATGTTGTGTTCAAATTGTAATTTAACTGAGAATTTGGATCATTAAAAAAATAAAATCACGACTTTAACATTTCGATTGTAATTGGGACTTTTGAGCAGTTTTGGTCATGTCCGAGTCCAAAATAATGTCAAATTGTTGGTGTAAAATAAAAAAGAAAAAGAAAAGTTAATTCACTCTCTTTTAGTGGAGAGTGAGACTCACTATTACACTACATGGCAAATGCATTTCACTTGCTCTCTCCTTACATTTCATTTTCTCTCTTCTGACTTCTACTTTTATATATATATATATATATATATATATATATATATATATATATATATATATATATATATATATATATATAGATTAATCTTATTCAACTAGTTAGTAACACAAAATTGAACGACGAAATTTAAATATTTGAACATAAGAGCACCTCCAATGGTGGATGGATGGACAAAAGTTAATTGGAGGGTGATGTCCATAGATTGGCCCAAGAGAGAAAAGTCCAATATATTGGACACAATGGATGTTAGAGGATGGATCAATGCAATTGGAGAGTGTGGGCGTGACCTCCTCCACAAGAATATCGCGTGCATTACACGCGTTGAGAAGGAGAGTAAAAAGGTAATATTCCCACTGACAACTGTATTCTGCTACCCATTCAATTATTTTTTCTTTTTTAAATTATTTTACTGTTTGATGGTCAACAAATGGATTAAACATATATATTTTTATGAATTTAAAATCTAACCGTTTGAAACATTCAACAAAAGTGTAATATTTTTTTTATAAAAACTATATCTGTTTTTATGCTGCACATTTTCAAAAAATTAAACCAACGACTATTTCATTTTTTTACCTATAAATACACTTTTATAGATTATATTGACACATTTTTTCATTTTATCTCTGAAAATTACATCACATTCTCTATCTCAATTTTATTTTCAATCACTCTTCAAATTCTAATTTTTATCCAAAATGGATAAAAATAAAAGATTCAATTTTAGTAATTTATTTGATTCTCAAAATATAGATGAAGGTGAGTCTTCTCCAAATTCTCAATTTCCTCCAAATTTGTCATAATCACAATTCAATACTCCTACACAATTTCATCCACAAATTTCTCCAAAATTTCCTTTTGAAAATTTTGAAAATATGACAAACTATCCCAATTTCATCCAATATGGTGAATAATCCAAATAATGCTAGTGAAGCTCAATTTTCTGAAAATGTTTGGCAAAATGCAACCAATCAATTTGTGAAGCACCACAAATATTTGGATTTTCTACTCCACAATCAACAAGCAAGTCGTTCAAGTCATCCAAAGGGAAAGAACCGGTCATCCCGACATCCTTCCCAGAAACTCAAGTTTTTTATCGTGAGCCACCAAACACGAAAAAACGGACTGTTTGGTCAATTGAAGAGGTGGAACGTCTAGTAAATGCTTTCATCAATATTTCTAAAGACCCAAAAGTCGGTAATGATCAGAAGGAGTCGATTTTTTAGAACCGGGTTGCTTGGTACTACAACAAACATAAATCGACTTATCTTGTTGAACGTACGCCCGAGAAATTGAGATCGCATTGGCATTACATGAGGCTTCTTGTATATAAATTCAATGCATGTCACATTGTTTTCAATGAAATGTATAGAAGTGGGTGTAGTGATGAGGACATGTTTAAAATGACATTGCAAAAGTACCAAAAAGAGAACGAAGTCGCATTTAATCATCAACACATAATCATCAAAGATTGGCCGGCGTTCCAACCACAATCCAATGATTCGTGTTTTGGCATGAAGAAGGCGAGGACCTCAGAATCGGAATCGAGCAACACATCTTCCACCCAAGACTTTAGGTGTTGATTTTGACTTAAATGATGAAACACGCCCGATTGGACAAAAGACCGCAAAAAGAAAGGCGAAGGTGAAAGCTACACTCAATGATGATGGTCAAGACTGCAACAATGATTTAAGATAAAAGTAAAACGACATCTTAAAAGGTTTGACTGATTTTTCATGTATCAAAAGGACCGAAGTTTAAATAAAAAAGGCCCACCTTGAAGCGAAGAGGGAGAGAATGCAGATGAAACAATACCAGGTTCTCCAAAAAGACACAAGCAACATGATACCTGAACAACGTTTCTACCATGACCAAATGTGTGAAGAAATTAAGATGAAATGGAAATCATCCTCTTAAGTTAATTTCATGTAGTAATTACTTATTTAATTTTTAATTATTGTTATGAACTTTTAAATTATTGTATTAGTTAATGAATGTTGTAATATATTTAACATTAATGTAATTAATCGTTCTAGTTAAAATTATATTGTTATTCTTTGTATATATAGATATAAGTTAAAAATCCACTTAATTGCCCACCTAATAGCCCACATAAATACCGACCTAAATGCATCGTTTGCACGTAAGTAGGCATTTAGGTGAGCATTTAAGTGAACAATTTAACTTATACCTATGCATTGGTTGACACAGATGTGGGCATTTTGGTGGGCAATTTAATATATATCTATGCATCGGTTAACATAGATGTGGGCATTTAGGTGGACAATTTAACTTATATCTATGCATCGGTTAACATAGATGTGGACATTTAGGTGGGCAATTTAACATATATCTATGCATCGTTGACATAGATGTGGGCATTTAGGTGGAAAATTTAACTTATATCTATGCATTGGTTGACATAGATGTGGGCATTTAGTTAGGTAATGATATACCCGTTGCAAACTAGCCGTTGCAAACAAGCCGTTACAAGAAGCTTATAAAAATGAGTAGTGGATGAATTTTTCATTTCATATCCAAGCATTTAATCTTCAAATACACGAACATAACTTGCATATACACAAATGTCTCAATATTCAAGCACTTCCACCTCATCCAGTGATCACGAATACGAAACCAACGATCCAGAGTTAGATATGATGTCATCGATACTTCTGGAAACTTAAGCAGTAATGGAGGAATATGAACGAAGGTGTTTATCTCAAAAAATCATTCAAAGAAGAAGGTATATCCAAAGGGAGCGTGAAGATGGACACGAGAGACTTATGAATGATTATTTTCTTGAGGTCCCGCTTTTTCGCACCGGATATTCCGACGACAATTTCGAATGCGAAGGGACTTATTCCTTTGTATAGTGAGTACACTTGAGAATCACTCACTTATTTTCTAACAAAGGATTGATGCCGCTCATTGAAAAGGATTGTCACCACTTCACAAATGTACAAGGTGGCTATTCGCCGATTGACATATGGAGTTCCGCCGATCATCTTGATGAATATCTACGAATGGGGAAAACAAGCTATGATCGATTGTCTTTTCAATTTCTGTCTAAATGTGGTTGAAATATGGGGCAATCATTATCTAAAAAGGCCAAACGATGCCGACACCCAACGACTTCTTCTTCATATGCACGAGGTGAGACATGGATTCCCGGGAATGTTGGGAAGTCTAGATTGTATGCACTGGGAATGGAAAAATTGTTCAGTTGCTTTGAAATGTCAATTCATAAGAGGACATGGGTCTCCTACAATCGTGCTGGAAGCGGTCGCGTCTCAAGACTTGTGGATATGACATGCTTTTTTTGGTGTCGCAGGATCACATAATGATCTCAATGTATTGTATGAATCTCCCTTATTCAACAACGTGCTGCAAGAAAATGCACCTGAAGTTAATTTTACGGTGAACGACACACAATATAAGCAAGGGTACTATCTGACTAATGGAATCTATCTAACATGGGTTACTTTCATGAAGTCTTTTCCTTGTCCGGACAATCCGAAAAGAAAATATTTTAAAGAAAGGCAATAGGCTACAAGAAAAGATGTCGAACGAGCTTTTTGAGTGCTCCAAGCTCGATGGACAATTGTTAGAGGACCAGCTAAATCGGTGGTATAGGAAAAATTAAAATATATTATGTTAACATGTATTATTTTACACAACATGATTGTTGAAGATGAGGGAGAATGGTTGCAAATTCTCCGAATGATGAAGGTGATGAGCCTGCACAACCCGTCCATGGTCCAAATGGAGAATTTCGAGATTTTCTCCGGAGAAATTCTCAAGTACATAACGGCGATATGCATCACCAACTTCGGGACGATTTGGTTGAACATATTTGGACATGCTACAACAATAATTAATAAATTAAAATTTTTATTTTAATGTTGTACTCTTTAATTTGTAATGCATTCTTGTATTTGCCTTTATTTTAATATTGTTATAATTTTAATAGTTCTATTTCGTGTATTGTTATAATTTTAATATTGGACTTTTTAGTTACCAAAAAATTAAAATTTACATATAAAATTTTATTATATTTGATTTTTTTTCGTTAATAACTTTATAAATAATTATTTTATTTAATTTAGTATTATTTGATAAATTGAACATTATTAGAAATAATTTAGTTATTTATTGAAATATAAAAAATAAATTAAATTTAGATGATTTGATGGTTGGATGGATGAACCATTGTGAATGTATTTTTAATAATATTTAATGGTTGAATGGATGAACCATTGGAGATGATGTGGAGGAGAGAAGGTGGTTGGATGGAAAAAATCCATCCAACCATTGGAGATGCCCTAATGAGTAATATTTTTTAAATGATATATTATAACTTTTCATTTTACAAGGCTTTTAAGATAGTCTTCTGCAATCCATAATGATGAAAGCAGTTGTCTTATCAGCTAATATGAAGAGATAGGTATCCTAATTTTACCACCAAGGTGATTCTAATTAGTCATTCGAAATTATATTCAATCCATTTTATTCAAAATTAATTTAGTTTCAAGATCCCACATAAAGATTTGGAATTTATAAAAGTTCAAGCGATGGGTGAATAAAATTTGTCTCATACATCATCAAAGGAAGGTTATCAATGCTTTGACAATTACATACAATTCCAAAATAGTACATTCAAATAAATACTTTTCTTTCAAAATAGTTATACATAATTGAACGAAAGCAGATTAGGTTAATTTGAACAGAATGACTAATTTAATTTGAGCAGGAGTAAATATATTTTTTTACAACGTTTTTTGTGGGGTGGATTCAGAAAAAATAATATTTAAACAAACACATTTGATGATTATTTAATGGTCATATTTGGGTTTTGGGTAAATTGAAATATTGTAACCACAATATTTATAATGATAAACAGACCATCAGTGAAAGAGATATTTGGAATATTTTCAAAATAAATAATTATCATTTGAAAAATGAGCAATATTGTTAGCCAAGAAACAAAACTTTGAAAATTGGTTGTTGGCAGATCAAAGACTACTGCTTACTTATTGCAATGAACAATTATTAAAGTAGCAACTTAAATAATTCCAAAAAAGAGGCAAAAAAAGAACCAATGAAAATTTTAAATTCTACCTAACAAACAGAGGATCTCCTATGTACAAAAATTAAAAAATGAACATAATAATTTTATTCTCAGCATACTTCATTATAATTCGGTATGCATGAAAACCTAAATTAATGGCATAGTCTTTTAAGACATTGAAGATGAACATGCATTCCATGCTTACCGAATTATAATGGAGTTTGATGAGAATCCTGTCGTGCCGCTCCCTACCTTTTCCCTATCTGATCTACGTTGTGCCAAAAAAATATGGGGTTTTTCATCAAGACGATGACCCTCTTCAAAGCCCTTCTCTTCTCAACATTCCCGCCCCCGAGTCTCATCCTTAAAAAATTGAACCTTCGCAGGTTCATAACAAAATAATTTTATTTCTATTTCAACAATTGAACTTTGTTGATGATCATATTAGGGGGCTTGGAGGTGAGCTTAAGAAGCTTAGAGTTGAGAAGGCTTACCCGCAGAAGGTGCTCAAGGCGACGGAGAAGAGGAGATCAACTTAATGGCCGGTGATAGGCTAATTCTTGCTATCATTTGCTTATGGAACCCATTTGTAGAATTTGCATTTTTGGTGCTTTCTTTTATCATTTGCTTATGGTGCATGTTAGTTGGATCTAAGTTGTTGTTTCTTTACTTATAGTGTTAGCTTGATATATATTGTTACTTCTTTTATCTCTGCTTGTGACTTGGATCATTTGGCTTGTATGTTGGTGATTCTTAGTCTTTTCTACGTTATTATTATTTGTGATTGTTGTTCAATTTAGCTTGACTCTCTCCCTCACCAGATGTAAACCATATCGTGCCTAAGCTCACCCATCTTCCAACATCTTCATTTCCTCTGTTTTTAACCAAGATATGAGAGGTTGGAGCTTCATTAAAACGACGACACATTGCTTGGCACCGATATGAAAAACAAATCGCCAAATTTTTGTTGTTAACAACCCTTCTTCATTTGGTGCATCGAGTTACTTGCTCTTGCGCTCTGGGCCGACCAACTTTGGGTCAAGCCGCTCACGACTTTGTCCTAACTTAAAGAGTTTAGGGACATCATTAGCATGAAAACTAGGAGACCTCGGCCGGAGACTGAGCTCTTCGCGAGGAATTTGGGGAGTGGACCCCGTGCTTGCGAGAGACTTAACTCAATCACAAGACTTGTCGGACATTGAGCCTATTTTCAGCAAGAGACTAAGCTCGTCCCAATTTTTTGTTAAGGTGCAAAGCCCATGCTCGGCATGAAACTAAGCTCGGCACATTTATTTTTTGGATGCGTCCGTCCATGCTCGACAAGAGACTGAGCTCATCGCGAGTCCTGCAAGTGGAAAATCTTGCTAATAAAGGGGAACATTCTTGCTGATAAGGCTTGATGTTTACGCCGAAGAGGCAAATGCCACGAAGGCAGACAAGTTAGGGCCATGGAGGCAGATGATCAACGCCACAGAGGTGAAACAAATCAATGCCGAATAGGCAGATAGGCGACGCCATATATGCGGGCATCGATGGCGAAAAGAAGACTGTCAACACCACGAAGGTGGATGAGTCAAATGTCGAATAAGCTAATAGTCGACGCCACGTAGGTGGCAATCGATGCTGCAAAGATGACTGTCAACACTGCTAAGGTGGACGAGTCAAATGTCAAATAGGTAGATGATCGTCGCCACGTAGGCAGATAATCAGTGTCGAAAAGATGACTGTCAACACCGAGAAGGTGGACGAGTCAAATACCTAATAGATGTTAGATCAGAAGAAGTTTTGATGAGTTAAAAGGAGTCAGATGAGAGTCAACTCTTTCTAAGCAAGATGACCAGTTAACTTCGAAGAACAATTGAGGAAAAAGATTCAGTACTAGGCTGATCAGATTAGGAAGAATTTGGATAAGTCATTTGAGTTTGAAGAAGCGAGAGATCATCTTAAGACGAGCTTGAGATAAGTCATCTGCAGGAGACAACTATGAAGAGCTCAGACGAGGTCAAGACAAGCTGAGTAGAATAAGAAAGACAAGTCTTCACCAAATCAGCTGCAGACGACTAGACCAAGATCAGCTGAAGTCAAGGCAGTTATCAAGATTATGTTTGTTAGGCATTTTTTAGTTTGTTACAACAAACTAACTGTCTCTCAGGCTTATAAATAGGTCTAGGCACAATTTTTAAAAACACACGAATTAATTCAGTATTCACACATTCATAATTCACAAGCTTTCTAAGCAATCACACAAGTTTTTCAAAGAAATTTTCATAAGTTCTAAGTGTTTATAGAACACTACTTTGTATATCTTCAACACACTCTTGCACTGTAATTTAGAGATTTCAGAGAGTTTAGGAGTTGAAGATAGGCTTGAAGATTTGAAGATCATCATCAGAAAAGTTGTAATTTGTAAGACTGTAAGTCAGTGAGTAAGTAAGTGGATGAGACCCTTCTTCGAGTTGAAGAAGGAGAGTGGATGTAGGATCAATTAGATCCGAACCACTATCTCAATTCCGAATTAACAGATGAACTTGGGTATGGAAGGGCAATAGTTTACGATCGAGGGAAAATCTTATGCCGCAACGCAGTTTGGAATTTTGCGCACCCTTTGCGAAATCCTGGGCCTTCCAACTTCAATTTTACCAAATGTCCATCGAATCTACGAATTAATTACTCTCCTCCAAGTTTTCAAATCCTCGGTGAGCAGTTTATCAATGGCGGTTTCGCTTCTCTGCTTTCTTGGTGGAGTACATCGCCAACTTGGGGTAAGTATGCAATTTCACATCTTAATAGTAGTTTCTACAATTCAAGGCTCAAGAATCTTGGTAGAAGTCGATGGCACTTTGTTTTCAATTGGGAAATTTGTCTTCGTACAATGGGAAATTTTTCAATTTTCGGCCAAGATCGATTCTCATTTTCCGTAAAGTTGATACGAGTTTGCGAGAATTTCATTCAAATTTGGATGGCCAATTTTTTTTTTTTTGACAGAGGGAAGTTGTTTTGCAATTTTATTTTATATTTGGATCTAAGATTTTGCATAGGTTGGACGTTGTACCATATTCAATCCACTTGTCACCAATTTCCTAAATTTGGAGGAGGATAAGAAATCCGAGAAAGCCATGGCTACTTATCTTGAGAGTTGTTCGAGATAGATGGGAGAAAATTGCAACCGATGTATTTGAAATATTTGTGGAAAAGATACGGGACCATTTTTTCGATTTAATCCTTGAGGACAAGGAAATTCGTGAAGGGGATGGGAATGATGGAAACGAAAGTCGGAGACCAAGATGAAATTGGCAGCCCAAGTTGAAAATGATCCAAAGAACTTCTCGCCCAATAATTAGGAATTAGGCTTTGGCCATTTAGGGCCCATTTCAACTAAATTCCGTGAGTAATCTTTTCGGAATTGTAAATCGAGAATCCCTAAGGGGATAAATAGGGAATAATTCTGTATCGATTAGAGTAGACAAAGAGTTAATAAAATCAGTTCTCTGAAATTCTTCGTTGACGGACTCCGCCGTTTGCCGGCCCGAGCCGGGACTTCGGTTTTTCCGATACGATCTCTGCGATTCTCATCATAAGTCTACTACACCAGTATCGGCGGATATTTCTGGAGCGGGTTTGGGTATCACTCTGCACCTGTGTCCCGTTTTATATATTACTCTCTCCCTCCGAAAAAATTTATTCTCGCTTTCCTTTTTAGTCTGTCCAGAAAATATATTTCGATTCTTTTTTAGTGATAATTCTATCTCGCACTACTTTATCATCTCCCTCTGAACACCGGCAAGGGAAAAAAATTTTAAACGGATGGAAATATATTTTAATATATTTATATATGCATATATTATATATAAAATATATAAGTAAAATATATTCCTATACTTTTTATATTTATTAATATATATAATATATAAATAAGAATAATTTAATTTTATAAATCATTATGTCCCAGTTCGTTCATAAAATAAGATGGGTCAAGTATTTATATGACTGGTGTGCGGTTGAATTTTTCGCACAAGTATGTATACTCAGAATGTGCGATTAAAAATTTCACACAAATGACATTTGTTCGAATAAAATTTTTACACAAAATATGTGTACTTAAAAATACATGTGTATTTGGTAATTTAGTGTGTTAAAATAACCTGATGCATCTAAATATCCATCCCAATCTTGCCATCTCTAGCTCAGATTGAGGACCCTGTGGTGGGCTGTGAATTTCTGCAGCCTCATTCAACGTGCCTCTGAGGTTGTCCCAGGTGGGACCGTGGGAATGGGCATCCTGTTTTAGGTATAAGATGAATAATTAAAGTAATTACTCCCTCTGTCTATAACTGTCTCATTTATAAATGGAAATATATTTTATTTTTACAATACACTTATATCAATGTTGTTACATTTTCAATTCTAATAACCTTTATTTAACATACACATATTTTACATATAACTTCATTTAAATTGATCAATATACTAAAATTTTATTTTCTTAATTTTCATAATCCAATCAATTGTGTAAACAACTTTTTTTTTTATCGGTAAATATTAGTTTGTTAATTGTGCAAACAACTTTGATACGGGGTTTATAATTTAGGTCATCTCCAACAGTTTGCTGGAGTGACTTTTTTTGCCAAAGAATGGGCTCCAGCAGTTAGCCAAAGGTGTACCCACAATAGAGGAAAAAGCTATTTAGTTATTTCCTCCTTCATTAGTGGCGCACGCCACTCAGCTCTTTTCTTTCTTTTTATTTTTTTGTTTTACTAATTAATTTAACAATTGTTTAATAATGTGTTGTTTAATTAATTCAATTATTTAATTTGATTTATGTGTCTACCGAAATTAATGTAGTTGTTCTTATTTAGTTTATTATTAAATGTAACTAATATTTTTTTAATTAAAATACTACACATAAAATTGAAACAATACGATTACAATTAAAATAGAACAATACATAAATTAATACGAGTACTACATTACGATTACACAACTGAAGCGGAACTACTACATAAAACAATAAACCTTAACACTATTGTAATTTAAATTTTCATTGTAATTTAAATATCAATTAATATTATGTTGAATTTTCAATTTAATTTTGTGTGAATTTTTAATTAATTATATATGTTCCTCAAAAATTAAAATTTATCATATAAGTTTACAAATGTATTAAAATTATAGAGTATCATAGAATAAAAAAATGATTTAAAATGAATATTATAGAATATTATAATATGGAGGCAAAAAAGTAGAGGTGACTGCTGGGAGTGAAGTGTTGTCTCTAAAATAGAGTAGGTCTCCAGAGTAGAGGCAAATTGCTGGAGATGATCTTAATTTATAGATAGCAATTGAACAAACAAGTAGATGATTAAACAATTCTAATTCATAATTAAAAATTAAGTTACACAACTTATACTTCCAGATAAAAATAATTAATATTAATAGACTAATATTTCTTAATAAAATAATTAATTTCATTTAAATATACTATAGCAGCTTTTTTCCTAAATTTTTGAGATTAAAATTATTACACCAAATTACGACAGCAAGAAAGTGAGTCAGTGAGAAACTACATTGACAAATCACAAGGAAATCGGCTGGTGCTGGTTATGGCGGAAGAAAAAATTAAGGGCGAAGAAGAGAAGATGATACCACGACCTGAAATGGCGGAATCAACGAACGCGTCATCAGCTATTGCTGCTGTCAATTCGAAATCGGAGGAGGATTCAATTCCAAACGGTCGCAGCGCATCTCCTTCATCATCGATAAAGAAAACGAATACTGCAGTCCAGGGAAAATCTTGCAAAGGCTGTCTTTATTACTCCTCAAATTTCCAGGCTAATTCTCGGAACCCTCTCTGCGTTGGCCTCTCCCGCTCCCTTCCCAACGGTAGCCCTAATTTCCCCCAATTTTTCCCCTTTGTTGATTATCGTGATTTTGATATTGATTCCCCCCTTCCCCTAAATATATGATCTGTGTTTGATTTTTTTTGGTTTTTATGTAGCTGGTTTTTATATGTTGAGAAATATATTTCAAGAATTTAGATCAGCGAATAAATATGATGCAAGTTTTATAGTTGTTTTTCTTTTAATCAAGTTTTGATTTCGGTCATGGGTATGGTGACTCGAGATATTGTAATGGAAAATGGATTGAAATACGAATATTTGAAGTTAAACAGAGTGCTTTCTGTCAAAAAAAAAAAAAGAAGTTAAACAGAGTGTTTGTGATTTACTTCTTAGCGACCTTGGTGTAGAGATTGGATTTTGGTTTGTTAGAAAAGATTATCTAAAGAGTTTTGCTGCATTTTTGTAGATGTAGAATAGATTATTTTAAAACCATGAAAATAAATTTCTACATGCACCGAAATTCATGTTCTTGTGATTGATTTACATATTGCAGCTATGTAAGCACAACATGTTTTTTGTTTAATTCTACGTATGGCTGAGTTATGTATACTACCGACTGGATAATGTTACATAAGATATAATTTTTTGTTTGATGAATAGTGCCTCAATATATTACTGAAGACTCTAAGATGCACACGTATGATGAGGGGAGGAGCCTCGTAGACTTTAGATATGGTTGTGTTGGTTATTCTCTTTACAAGGACCGTAAAGGCCAGACCTCCGATGGGCAACAGACTCAAACAGAATTGCCGGTCTGTTTAGGTCTTGAGGTTAGTGTTCTACAGCATTCTTTTCTTTATGTGTGCTTATTTTGCCTAAGTTTGCTGAGATTGTTTTCGATTCATAGTGGTTTTCTCCAACCCTTTATTCAAGAAGAGTGCTGCTACTTTTCCTTGTCTCATGTTTTGACTTAAGTCTAATATGATTTTGCATTTGTTTTACTTAATTAAAGGTCAAAAGCATGCTAACACTAAGGGGCACTTGGTTCAAAATTCTTTAATGGGAATGATAATAGAAATGAGTATAAGGTAATTGTGGATAAAAGATAATTAATTCACCTTCATCATACTTTGTACGGGGTAATGAGACTCAAATAAGTTAATCATTATCTCATTTTGATTAACTACCCACCCTCTTGTGAGCATTTATCCTCAATCATTATATTATTCCTCAACCAACAATCATTTTTTAACCCCACTTATTCCAAGGTTAGGGAAGAGGTTAATTGGAACCTCTAATAATGTAACACCTCATTCTCATTGTAATTCACTATTCAATGATTTCATTACCGTTGAAGAATTTGAACCAAGTGCTCCCATATGTTGTGGTTCAGAAGACACTCGCAAACCCACTATATGCTTATTATATACTAATATGAGTTGGATTATTGTGCTTAAATTTGACGTGGTGAACTTGATAAGCATAACTGCCTTGTTAGCTATTTCTCTCCCGTATCTGCTGTGTCTCCTTATTACTTAAGCTGACATAGTTTTGCCTCCTGAGCAGGTTTTAGTGGATCAGAAAAAGGCTTCTGATTCTGCATCTGTTCCTTCTCACCTTCCCAATAGAGAAGGCAAGTGACTTAATTACATTAACTATCAGTGAATATCTTTTATGAACTGCATTAAGCGCGTAATATGTATGGCGAATATTTGCTCAAGTTTCAGAAAGAGATGCTTGTTGAAGATATTTTGCTTACATTGTCAATGTAACTTATTGTTTTCATTTTTACAGATGGAAACAAATTACCACAGCATCATCGGTCACCTAAACCAACTAATGCAACTGGGGATGAATTTTTGACAAGGCAAGCTTCTTTATGCTCATAATGCAATTATATACATTTTGTGGCTCATTTTTAACAAACGATCCACATAAAGCTTAAATGGGATGTTCCACCAGTTACATCATTAACAAAAGCAGATTTAGCCATCAAGAACATGTTCGGTATATTCTGGCGTATTATTAGTTACTATTAATGCAAACCTTCACCTCATGCATTTTGGAAGGCAATTTTGTGGCCTAGTCTTGCAAGACTAGAAATATTTGGGATAGAACGTTGAAGTTCTGTTAAAAGCATATTCTACAATAAATCATCATGGTAATAAAATTATAACTAGTTGAGTTTGCAACAAAAGATATTCTGCTCATCAAGCATAAGGTTCACACAAAAACTTGTATGAGACGCAATGCTTCTGCAGATTTTGTGATACTTCTGAAAAGTGATATCGCAAAAACAATATAAAGTATAAGACAGTCTCATACAAGATTTCCTCTAAGATTTAATATAAAATTGAGCCTAAAAAGAAAAGTTAGTTCCTCATCTATTTCACTCCATTAAAGTTTGTGCTCTTTACTCTTCAAATTGTCAAGCTTCTTACCAGTACTATGTTATTCAGGTTTTCTCGAAATGCAAACCTGGTGGCCAATGGGGTTGTGAAGAACATGCGTAGAGTAGGAAATCAGATAAAACAAAGCATAGACGATGTCCTGTTTCCGTACAGAAGACGACCCAAGTAAGGTTCATTCTATTTTCTGCAAAAATAAAAGGCGATGGAGCAAGATTGTAAGAATGAACACTGCTTTTCCTCTCGTCGTTGTTAAATCGCTACTCCCAATGGCACGAAGCAATTTTCCCCCATTCGTGTCTGTAGTCTGTATCTTTAGGCATCTCCTGTGCTTTGGGAAATAGACATTCTGTTACAGGTTATAAGCCTGTCTGCACTCTTATCTTGATCATTACATGTACATCACAACTGACTAGTTGTTGTGTCCCAAGTTTGTATTATGCTTTCCTTGATTATAATATGTAATCCCAAACCCCACCCCCACCCCCCACCCCTCCTCCTCATGATAGGCGTTTAGGTAAAATGGGATTACTCAATTTAAAACTTTATTTTATTTTTGTAAAAAGAAAAACTCAAAACTTGATTTTGTAGTTTTTAAATGTTTTTGAATTGGTGTGATGGTATTGATATGCTGTTATTTTTTGTATACGAATTTTGAATTAAAAAAGGAATATGTGGAATCCAACTCATTACATGTAACTATATGGGTGATCATGAGTAATATTGCATAAACAATTATATTTTTTAAATCAGATAAATTCTAGGGTAAGTGCCCGTTTGGTAGGCATCCTTATCTTATTGCTAAACATGCCTACCAAACGGACACTAAATATTAGTCTACTAAATATATCGGAAGATTAGTTTCTCCTCAATTCTCTTTTGGTGACAATGAAGCGGATTTAAACTCGAACCTACATTAAACATTCCATTCGAGGTGGATTTGAATAATTTTTGCATGTTTGGTGAATATTGCACCATGCAATTTCTTCCAATTTTAAATACTTTATCATTTATGGAATATCTCTTTATTAGTGTAAGGATCACTTGATAAGCTCAAATATCTTGGTTATATAAAATTTAAAATACAAAAATTACAATTATTCTGTTTTGTTCAAATATAAAATACATACCTTAGAAGTTACCGTCACATCAATCTGCCCGTCTAGCTCAGTTGGTAGAGCGCAAGGCTCTTAACCTTGTGGTCGTGGGTTCGAGCCCCACGGTGGGCGTTATTTACTTCTTTTTTCTTTTTTTTTCCCCACTGTCTATTTTGTTTCTTTTATCTCATCTATCTCTCAATGTCTATTTTGTTTCTTTTATCTCATCTACCTCTCAATGTTCATCTATCTCCTTTTTTTTTTTTTTAATTAATTAAGTTGTTTATGTGTCTATTTTGTGTCCTTTTATCTCATCCATTTCTCAATCTACATATTAATTAAGTTGTTTATGTATCTATTTTGTGTCTTTTATCTCGTCTATTTTTCTATTTCCATCTATCTCAACTATTTCTCAAAGTTCATCTATCTCCTTTTTTTTTAATTAATTAAGTTGTTTATGTGTCTATTTTGTGTCTTTTATCTCATCTATTTCTCAATCTCCATCTATTTTATGTCTTTTACCTCATCTATTTCTCAATCTCCATCTATCTCATCTATTTCTCAATGTTCATCTATCTCCTTTTTTTTTTTTAATTAATTAAATTGTTTATGTGTCTATTTTGTGTCTTTTTATCTCATCCATTTCTCAATCTACATATTAATTAAGTTGTTTATGTATTTATTTTGTGTCTTTTATCTCATCTATTTTTCTATTTCCATCTATCTCAACTATTTCTCAATGTTCATCTATCTCCTTTTTTTTTTTAATTAATTAAGTTGTTTATGTGTCTATTTTGTGTCTTTTATCTCATATATTTCTCAATCTTCATCTATCTTACGTGGCATTCTATATTTTTTTTATTTTTTTTTAAAAAAGAGGAGATAATAAACAACTTAATTAATTTAAAAAAAGGAGAAAATCACGCCATATAATTTTTTAAATTCAATCATAGTTGAAATACATAAGTAAGTATAAAATCATACCTTTATAAGACGACAAGATATTAGATGAAAACGCCACTCATTGCGGTGTTGTTGCCCGGTCAATCACCAATTCAGACATTTATTTTCAAGGGTCCATAACTATTAGATACAATTCTTATACCCTTAATATTAGTAGGTACAATTTTTTCCTAATTGCACTCCACTACAATTATATTAACAGAACTATCAAATTTACCCTTGCTTGTGTCAGATTTGTCACTTTGTGTCAACTACTTTTTGATAAGTTCCATTTTCCATTTTTTTTATTTTCTTCATATTTTTTATTTTCATTATCAATTACAAGGTCAGCTCATTCCCCTGAAATTAATTGTGTCATGTCGGCTGATTTGTTTCATTTTACAGATTCATTTCTACACATTAATTTTCCATTCAAACAAATATTTACAAATTCATTTCCATTCAAACATTTAATTTACAGAAGATTCACTTCCATTCAAACAAATATTTACAGATTCATTTTCATTCAATCATTTAATTTACAGATTCATTTCCATTCAAAACTACACATATGAATTCAGCGTTAAGTAAAAAAAAAAATACATCGTGGATTCAACACAGTAGAATCAACATTTAAGTAAACTAGCTCATGTGCAGAAGTAAAAATTTGCACATGTGCAGAAGTAAAGATCTGCACATGTGCAAATTCTTTAGCAGCTTTGTTACAACAAAAACCAAGAAATAAGAAAGAAAATCCAATCGATCTGATATCGAAATCTAATCCACCGACCTTACCCGGCGAGAGAGAGAGAGAGAGAGAGAGAGAGATCGGTGGATCTGGGCGGTGGATGCGACGGCTGCGTCGTTGCGGTGGTCGATCTGGGCGTCATTCTGGTTCGGTGGTCGATCTATGGTGGTGTCGTGGTGGTGTGTGTCGCGGTGGTCGAAATCTCTTCGGTGGTCGATCTGGGCGCCGCCGTCGATTCACATCATCGCTGGAACAGCAGCAGCCGTCGCTCTTCTTCCCAGTGCCGCCGTCGCGCGTCGCGTCCATCCACGGCGGATCGGAAGGCATACGCGGCGGTAGCTTCAAGAGAGAGAGAGAGAGGCGTGAGAAGTTGAAATGAGAGAAATGAAAGGGACGTGTCTATTAGATGACAGCTGCACAATTGAGGGTAAAATTGGAATGAATTAGTTTGACTTGTAGTAGATAGTATTTTGACTTTTTTATTGTATTAAAAAGTAATAAAAGACCGGCAACAACTCCCGTTGATCCCCAAGAGAAAAATAGTATCTAGTAGTAATTCATTCTATTTTCAAAATCAAACAAAAATATATATATATATATATATATATATATATATATATACTTTAAAATAAAAATATTGTGGGAAAAAACAGTTTTAAAGATTAGAATTTATTAGAATGCAGAATTTCAAAATTAATTAATTAAGTTGTTATGTGTCTATTATCTCATCTATTTCTCAATCTCCATCTATCTCATCTATTTCTCGATGTCCATCTATCTCCTTTTTTTAATTAATTAAGTTGTTTATGTGTCTATTTTGTGTCTTTTATCTCATCCATTTCCCAATCTCCATCTATCTTACTTTGCATTCTATATTTTTCCATTTTGAAATTCTGCATTCTAATAAATTTTAATCTTTAAAACAGTTTTTTCTCACAATATTTTTATTTTAAAGTAGAGTTGGTCTTGTGTGAGACCGTCTCACGGATCTCATTTCGTGAGACATTTTTTTTGACCCACTAATGTACAGTGACATATCAGCCGCCCAAATGATCGATACTACATTGACCCAGCCGCAAGCCCGAAACTCAGTCCATGTCAAGCCCATTAAAACTAGCAGTTCATGCATAGGCCCACTGCCCATTAACCACAAACATGCGATAATCAAAATAATAAAAAAGACTAAATTTGCATTAGATTTATATTCTTTTTCTATAAATTAAACTAAAAATATATATAAACACAAATAAAAAAATTTATATGATTCGTTTTTTTTTAATGAAAATCAATTAGAGAATAGAAACCTTAAATACAAAATAAAAAAAAAAAATTGAAGTTATGTAAAATAGAATTTATATTTTATATGTATATTTTTAATTTGAATATTATCACTCTTCATTTAAAAATTATCATTTTTCATATAAATAATAATATATTAGGGAGTCATGTATTAGATCATCTCACGGAGTCTATTTTCGTGCGACGTAGGATTCATGTTCATCTACCGCTCATTAGAAGATATTTTAATCAATCTCATCAATTTGACCAAAAATTTAAAAAGTAACAATGTCTTAAGAAAAATTGATAATATTATACGAAAGTGGGTTTTTTTTACAGGAAAGTGATAATGTTTTCTATTAAAAGTGATAGTCATTTTAACAGAAAATATTGTCACTTTTTCAATTAAATTTATCACCTTTTGAAATGTAATACACTTTTAAGTGAAAAATTATATATTTGAGTGTCAACCGTAAATAAGTATTCCCATCAATTTAGCATATTAGTCGAATATTGAAAAATGATAATGTTTTAAATAAAAAGTGATAATGGTTTATTAGTTAAAAATGATAGTCACTTTTAAAGAAAACATTGTCATTTTTCAATTAAAATAACCACTTTTTTAAAAGTGATACACTTTTAAGTGAATAATGATACATTTAAGTATCAACATAAGTAATTATTTCCGTCAATTTGTCCTATTAACCGAATATTAAAAAGTGATAATGGTTAGTAAAAAATGATAGTCATCTTTAGGAAAAATATTATCATTTTTTAAAGGCTTAATTGTAAATAAAATTACTACTTTTTCGTAAATTGCAATTTAATTTAAACTTTTAAATCTTGTTAAAAAAAATTCATTTAAAAATTTTGTTTTATAATATACGGCGTGGCTATGTCAGGTAAAGCGGAACCCTGGATGAACTATAGAGTAAAGTGATTCTTTTTTCCTATTTCTATTTTTTTACTCTTGCCTATATACATACCTTTTCTCCCAAACCTTTTGCTTATATAAACAGACACTGCCTAATTGCTCTTCTCTTTCTCTATCTCTCTCTTCCCCTCTTTCTCTATTTTTATCATGATTTGGTAAAGGTTGCTGGTCTTCTGTTAATTTTAAAGTTTAATATGATATACATTTGCGTGTTTGATCTTTGGTCCCATTGTTGATGACATTGAAACAAGTAATTCTTGTTTGAGATTCGTGAAATATATTCACTTTTTAATAAATTGTTATCACTTTGTAATAAATTACTATCACTTATAATGTGAATTGTATCACTTTTCAGTATTTTATCACTTTTATACTAATTTGTATCACTTTTTAAAAAGTGATAACAATTTATTAAAAAGTAGTTTCATCTCATGAAATGAAATTCGTGAGACGGTCTCACACAAATTTTTATCGTTTTCCTATATATGGTCAACATTTTCTTTAAAATATTACTTTGTTGCATTATATTGCCTACTGGAGTACCATTGATAATTATTTTGTGTTACATATCCAGAACAATAGGTGTTGCTTGACTGTGCTTAATGATCTAAATGAATATGATTGTACCATTGATAATTATTTTGTGTTACATTGTCACTTTTCACAAAAATACTGTCACATTTCACTAAAACAATGTCACTTTTAATTTAAACACAATCACATTTTAATATACTTTTTTGCATATTAAATGTGATTATCATTATTCAATAAAACACTGTCACTTGTACGTTATCAATTTGTATTATTTTTTTAAAAAGTGATAACAATTTATTAAAAAGTTCATCTCGCGAAATGAGATCCGTGAGACGGTATCACACGTAATAATCTATTACCATTGTGCTCACGGATTTGCACGAATCCATCTCGTTGTTAGAATTCTAGTAAGTGGTTTTTTATCATCTTGTTGTGCTCACATATTATTGTAGTTTCTTTGAGTTGTGCACCCTGCCAAACATTGAACTAATTGGACAATTTCCTTTTGTAATTATTATTTAAAGGGGTTAAATTTGCAAGAATTTATTTTTTGAATGATTGTCATTCTTGATCTGCTTTATAATATGACTTGTTACCCCAATATACTTTATTTTGCAAGGTAAAATAGAAATCCCTTTGTTAAATTTGATAAGTGACATATTTTTTGTAGTATGTTAATGTAATGAAATCAAAATGTGTTTTTTCTTACAGACGGACCCCTACTTCTAACTAGTGCAAACTCTTTAGATACAAATAGTGAAATTATTTTGCATGTTGACATGGCTGCTAACACACAAGGTAATCTATCTATATATAAGTTAAAAGTGACGTATTTTAGTTAAAAATAGTAAAAATTAATTGAAATGCCACAACAATAAAACTTTCAGATTCAATTGATACGCAAACTAATGATGAAAATTGATGTTATAAATATATAAAAGACAACTTTAGTTTCTTCACCTCCATTAAGATTCTCTGAAGTACTCCCTGAAAAAGAAAAAAAGACAACATAAAATGAATAATAATTTTTAAAGTATTGTGATAGAAAAATTAAATTTAATATTACATTTTAAAGTAAGTATTGTGTGAGACCATCTCACGGATCTCATTTCGTGAGATGGCCCAGTTTTTAATAAATTATTATCACTTTTTAAAAAATTATTATCACTTATAATATGAAGTGTATCACTTTTCAAAATTTTCAAGCAAAGGGTGACTCGAACCCATGACCTTCGGGTCATAGGTAGTGGAGCTCTAACCACTTGAACTACACCACTTCGTCACTTTTCAAATTTTTAACTTTGAATGATGTATTTTACAACATTTTTTATAAAATTGTAAATTTTATTTAATAAAAAGTGTATCACTTTTCAATTTTTAACTTAAATGATATATTTTTATACATTTTTTAAGAAATGATATAAATTAGCATAAAAAGTGATACTTTTCACATTATAAGTGATAGTAATTTATTAAAAAGTGATAACAATTTATTAAAAAGTAGGATTGAGGCTCTGTGTTGATGGGCCTATATTATTGAAGTAGCCCAATCGGAGAATGAATTAATTGAAGAGGGGCATGAGTTATTTATTAGCCCAGTTAGGAGAAAATTCAAAGAATACTCTCGCTTCCATAAAACGGGCTTCAAATCCGTTGGTTCATTTGTCCTTTTTTTTTTTTTTTTATTATCAGTAAAGAAAATCATATTAAAAAAATTGAGTAGTATAAGGCATACCCCTCAAACAAATTTTACAATTTATAAGTGAGAAGAAAGAAGAAAGAAGAAAGAAGCTAGCATGAAACAGAAGAAGGAAAAGTAAACTTACAACAAAAGAGAAATTCAACATTGCATTTCACTACTTCCTTCTTGATAATGTAGATATAATTATAGCAATTACTACATACACTTACCAAGAATCTAAGCAAGAAAAATGAAACAGAAGATTTGAAGCCATAAAAAGAACATCATCCATCAATATAAGATTTTTAAGAGGCCTAAAACAAAAGCAGCAATAGAAAGCAGAATTGATCAGGTTAGGCTCATTTCTATCTGATTTAGCATCTTCGAGTGAAAAACAGGAACTATTGAGAATAAGGGTGATCGTAGTATTTTAGTGATAAGAAATTTTCGACCAAACAAATATCGAACCCAAGGGACTAGGAGTACAATGGAGCCTCGAAAACATACGTTTCCATAGAATTATAGTGGCCAGTCAAGATTTCAAAATTAAAGCTACAAAATAACAACACAACTACAACAAGAAATGAAACAAAACACAAAGCAACAAGCACCAAGGATGAGATAGTAGTGCTCGGGTGCAAATCACCAAAGACTCGTCAATTTCGGATCATCAACAATCAAGTGTACATTCAAAGAGGGATCATAGGGATAACCAACAATTAATTCAAATAAAACCGTACTTGATAAGCCTAGGTTCGAAATGATCGATTGAGCACGTAGTAAATGTAAGAGACGACACTCTCACCCCCTCACTAATTACAAGCAACAACAAGTAATCAATGTGCCTTAATGAGGTTCTAATTAATCAACCAAGTATCCTTGTGTTAACCAAATATCCACTTCAATCACTTTAGCAAACCTAACACCTATGCATCAATTCAATCAACCAAGTATCCTTGCATCAATTAAATCAATAAACACAAGATCAAAGCTCACCTTAGCAATTAAATCATACAAAGCATCATTAAGACAATTAATCACCTCAACAAATGAACACCCAATCATCAATTCACCAAAATCAACTCATCAAGGGATCATTACACCCAAATACATATGAAATTTAGCCAATCATGATCAAAATAACAAAACCCATAGCAATAAAGAAAGAAATAGTAAAACCCATGAAACTCAAGAAAATTGAAGGAGAAGAAAGCATGAGAATAAAGAAATAAACCATTAGAATAAAGAGATTAAGGATGGGTATCACCTTAAATGTGTTGCTACACTTGATTGAATGAAAATCTATCACTAATTTGCAAGAAATTAAAAAGAAATTGAAGAACACCTACAACTATGTGAAACTATGTGTGTTTAATCCTATCTAATTCCCTATCTAATTGTGTGTTTTGTATCCCCCTTCAATCAGCTGAAATGGGGAGTATTTATAGTGAGGGCAAAGTTACAAACTCCAATTTGCAAATAAGGGCCTCGAAAATGACACAATTTCACTCAAAATCGCGCAGAAGGTGGTCCTACTCGGCCACTGGGAGTTCCACTCGGCCGAGTGGCCTTGTATTGGCTTGGTCGAGTGGCTTCTTCTGGTGCAGAGTGACTCGGGCAAAATTCCCTCACTCGGCCGAGTGAGCTTGGTCATGGCCGAGTGAGAAATCTCCTGGAATTGAGTGACTCGGGCAACACTGCCTTCACTCGGCCGAGTGACCTTGTCTCTGGTCGAGTGGAGTTTCTTCTGGAATTGGCCAACTCGGGCAACACTGCCTTCACTCGGCCGAGTCACTTGAGCTCTGGTCGAGTCACTTCTCCCTGTGTGCCACCTCCGCTTCAATCGCTTATATCTTTTGCGTACGAACTCCGATTTGGATGATTCTTTTTGCTACGCGAAACTCTCTCGACCCTCTTTCCAACCATTTAAGTTCTCCTTTGATTTGACAATGTTAACAGTCCTCAAGTTTTCCTCAAAGTTTGCCTAAAACCTACAAATTCAAACTCACAACTCCAACTCAAACAATCAAATGCAATTTGACAATTAATTGTGAATTAAGCTATAAATCATCATCAAATTAAGATAATTAAACATTCAAATCATAAGCAATTTTACCCTAATCAAAGGGATAAAAAATCAATTCACAAACTAAAATCAGACACAGTTAATTCGCAATTCCACTAAAACCCATACCCTGAAATAGCTAAAATAAATCATCAATTTCATAAGAAACAAACAATAGCCATAGTAATTCCTTTCATTCACTAAATTAAAGTCTCAAGCCTGATGTCAATCTGCAAAAGAGTTCTATACAAGAGAATATCTCCAACTATCATTTATTAACCCAAACATCCATAAATCAAAGTTGCCACATTCCAAAATCGAAGAAATCTCCACAACCACAAATTATTTATTCATAAAATATTAAAATACGCATACACGAAACACACAACACAACAAAGAAAGGAACACATACAAGCATAATTCCAACAGGCATAGAAAAGAAAGAGATTTCATACATATTATTTTACCTTTCCTGCTTTGGAATAGACGAATCCTCAATATCCTCAGTGTTTTTATGCTTTTTTCTCTCCTCACTATTCCCAACTTTTTAATGTTTTTTCCTCCTTGATTTCTTATAGCAAAATTTCTTCCGACGAACCATCACCTAATACAGAAAAATATGAATAGAACACAAAAAATAAAATCTAAAACAAGAAATAAAAATTATTTGTCGGCTCACTACCGATTGACGGTGAAGAACCGAGCTGGCTACCGATCGACGGTGAAGAACCGACGATGAAAGTGAAAACACTGTAGATAAAAATAGGGCAAATACGTAGGTGAAAAAAAAATGAAATAAATTGGACAAATTGAGCAGGGCCTTGTTTGGGTTAAATAAAAAAAGAAAAAAAAAAAACTAAAATAGGCTGAACAGTTCATTAAAGTAAAAATGGGTTAAGAGAGATCCGTCTCACGAAATTAGATCCGTGAGACGGTCTTACACAAGTTTTTGTCTTTAAAGTATATATAAATTTTGTTTGATTTTGAAAATAAATGTCTAAATTGGTGATTGACCGGGTAACAACACCGCCTCATTGCTGAGTGGCGTTTTCATCTAATATATATCTTGTCGACTTATACAGGTATGATTTTATACTTACTTATGTGTTTTCACTATGATTCAATTTAAAAAATTATATGGCGAATTCAAATATTGTCTGTTAAAATATTGAATTATTTTCAATGGGTTGTTGAAATTTGGGTTTCCAGTTTTTTTATTTGGTTTTCTACGGTTCGACTCCAGAGGAGTTGTATTTGTGTTGAAAATTATGGATTCTGAATTTTCATTTGAATTGTTTATGTTGCATGTGTTTCCCTAACATTTGAGTGCTAAGGTGGCGAAGACTCCTTCATTCTTAATAAAATAAATACAATTATACAATTATATTAGTTGGTTAATAAGCGGGTTTTATACTAGTTTATGTGTCTATTTTGTGTTAAAACGAAAATTACTTTCATTTATCTGTTTTTTTCCTTTGTTTTTTTTTAATTAATTAAGTTATTTCTGTGGCTATTTTGTGTTAAAACGAAAATTACTTTTACTTCATTTTTCCTATTTATAATATTTATGTGGCTTTTTTGTGTTAAAAAGAAAATTACTTTCATGTTTCCTATTTATATTACGAGATCAAATAATATAAACATATCTGTCTCCATTAAATTAGCATTTACGAATTACGATTAGGCGATTAGCTTTTACATCAACTATCTAGAGTTTTTTTAAAAGCACTATTAAAATAATGATCATTAATGTATTTTCAATTTTCTTTTCAAGGATAATGAAATTAAAATCCGTGCCGGGAATAAAGCTGAATTTGGTGATTTTTTTTTTTTTTTTGGGGAGAAAGGCAGTTGAATTCTTTGTTTCTTTTCTCAAGTTCTAAATTTCATCATCACAATTGCATATAGAGGAGGACACCAGCAAATCAAAACTGTCGCTCTCCAATCTAAACTATCAATTTTCACATTTTCTTAGGAATTTTTATTTCGCCCCTTTTTGTTGATTCGCGGAAAAAGTTGATCCATTTCATTGAACTGTGAGATATGCGAAATAATTTGTTTTGCTAATTTGATATATTGATCCAAAATTTGGTTCGTTTCTTCCGATATCCACAGATTTAGAAGCAAACCTACTTCATTTCCCCCCTTTTTCGGTTTTCTTTCTTCTTAATTTCAAACCGCCGCCGTTTTCGAGGAAATTGTTGATTTCTTGTTTGAAGGGTCATCGGAAGGCAACAAAATGGCCGCGTATGCGGCGGCTTGCAGGCGGGCTTTGTATCTTGGAACCGGGTCCACTGGAACCCGGTTTTTTTGTTCAAACACCGTTTCCGAGCTTGCTAAACCCGACGGCAAACGCCCCGTCCTCTTCGACACGCTGTCCCTCGTAATTAATCCAGTTTCTTGATTTTGATTTTAGTATTTGAAAATGAAATTTGTACCGCATTTGATTGGTTGTTGCCAATTTGTGCTCAATAATCACAATCTCTCTCTCTTTTGATTAGGTGAGGAGATTAGAGAAGCGAGGCGTTCCTCCGAAGCATGCGGAGGCGATGACGGAGCTTATGAGTGATGTTCTTAATGAAAGCATAGAGAATGTTTTGGATTCCTTTGTTTCTAAAGGTGAAATGCAAAGAGTAAGCTCTCTTCTCTTATTTTTCTAACACTGCCATTTTTTATGTTTTTGTATATTATATCCGTTAGTAAAGATGAATTGATTGTGTCTAGTTAAGAATGCTTTCTTGAAGTTATTTCAATTACTCAACTTCTATTTCTGTTGTGTAGTTGGAGTTGTCACAAGAATCCAATGTGTCCAACTTCAAAACTGAAGTTAAAAGTGCCCAGGTATATAACAAAGGCAATTCATGTTTTCTTTATATATTTATTTCGATGTGATGGCATTTCCACGGTACATTTCTAATCTTGCCTCAGCTATTGCCTAGTGGATGTTGAAATTATGTCTTAGTGGTATAAAAACTTGTTTGAGCCCAACATATGTCCTGTGCAGTTACTTCGCTTGTTGTATTACGTTGCCTTGCTGTTTAAATAGATGTGGTATGTTATTAAGCAAAGCATAAAGGTAAAGAAACTAAGGAACCACCCGTTGATTGGTTGGTGTTTTGAAAGATGTCGTGATGTTGATTCTTCTTATCATGTCTTGGTTGTTGCCTCTACAACATCTTGAGTTTCGATACTTACGTGATGCCTTGGACATGGCTTTGTCGTTGACATTTAACTAGGCAATGATTAGCACTATAATAAACACGATGGTCTACTGTACCTTTGACTGTTACGCCTATATTAGATGTTGGTTGACATGTTTTGGTTTTTAATGATTTGCTTGGTTACATATAACAAGCCTACTTTGTTTGCCATTTTAAAAGAAAATAAAGTTATTAGTATCATTTTGATTGTGTTTCTGATACATCCTATGATGCAAATTTGTCTGTAAGAACATACCAATGATCATACCTTTTTGTTGTTCCTCACAATCAACGTACTAATCAAATTCGATGATTGGCTGATGAATGTTGTTGGTGCACTTTTCTGAAATTGTATTTAATACTCCCTCCGTCCCAAGATAACTTTCATATGTAGTGTGGCACGCACTTTAAGAAAAAAGAGTAATGATTGAAGTTTTGAGAGATAAGTTTGTAAACTTTTATGTATAAAGTAAAAAATCTTTATTGGGATGTGTGTATGTGAGAGTAAAAGTAATGACAATTGTGTAAATTAGTGAAAATTGTGAGGGTGAAGTTTATAAAAGAATTTCCTTTTTAAGGGTGTGAAAGTTAAGTTGGGACGTCTCAAAAAGGAAAGTATGAAAGTTATCTTGGGACGGAGGGAGTAGCATTGTTATGATTTTCAGAAATATGTGTTATAAACCGTTTGCAATCTACTCGTCCTTATATTACTGCAATGTAATGAGCTATTCTGTTTGAGAATTTTAGTAGGCACAACTGTACTAGTAGATTTGAATTGAAAATATCCTAATTAAATTATTAATAATATGGGACATATTTTCTGGAAAAAGCTCAAATGGCCATTACTGTTGTTTTTGAGCTTGTGAAGCTTATAGATCAGGCTCGGTTGTGATTCGGGTTTTTGGTTATGTCTTCTGAGTTTGAGTATTGAAAATCTTCACCTACTTGTGTTGGTACATTACAATGCAGACTGCGCAAAGTGTATTGGTACTTTCTGTCGCACTTGTGAGATATGTACTAGTTTTATATACTTGAACAGCCTAAACCAGCCTTTTCTGGGGTTATTTTGATAGTTCATTAGTGTTCTCATTATTAAGAAGGGAGGCATACATATGTAGATATGCTTCTTGTCGCTGGAATTGAATGACTTATCCTTGGAATGAACAAATGGATCGATATTAAAAGGAATTTTTTTTTTAAAAAAAAATCTTAACTTTTCTCCGTAGGAACCTTTAAATTCCAGTTTGATATTGTGATCTGTATTGCAATATTCTATATAGACATTCTGCTGTTGGTAATTACAAGATTTTAGAAAGCTCGCTAGTTTGGAAGATTTAGATAAAGTTGGAAAAAAGTTCATAATCTGGGAAACAGAGACTATTAAAAAAAAAAAAAAGTACTGAATGTTTAATTTTGGTTCTCATTTTTGGCAGTCCAAGTTGACAACTCGTAGATTGGTAGGTTAGTGGAAGGCGTACGAGGGGTAGACCAATGAAAACTTGGATAAAGTTGGTTAAAAAAGACATTCTTGATTGTGAACTGAGATTGCATTCGGAGAGATGGGGAAAAAAATCTATTTAGTCAAAATAGCAGAATTGAACTTGACAATGATGATGACGTTGAGGAAATATGATATAATTTGAATTTCGATGAAGGAAAGATATCATAAATTGCTAATGTGACAATGAGAGTTTTCAATTTGAATGACATGTATAAATCTGTGTTTCTAGATTTCAATTGTTCGAAGGTTTGTCATTAAATCTAGTAACTTGCATCTTTGGTTTATCTAGGTCAATTAGAACGAGTCGAGCTCTGCTTTTCATTGCTCAATATTATGGCTTGAAACTGTGGCAGAAACATGTCTAATTCATTTGATTTTGAACGCAGGACCACCATTTCTCTTTATTGCAACATGAGACGGAAAAACTCAAGAGTGATATAGAGAAAATGCGTAGTGAGTTAAGGTATGTATGTAGATTTATAGACTACATACGTCTGCAACCTTTTCGTTGTGGATACGTCTTATGTTAACCAGTTTTACCGTGCAAGAGTTTAGTAATAATCACTTTATTACAACAACTAATACTTTTGAATCCTAACTAACTAATACTCCGTTCGTCCCACTGTTACTTGTACACTTGTCTTATTGGGATGTCCCACAATAATTTGCACACTTCAAAAATAGTAAACCCTCCTCCACAAACTTCACCTTCACAATATCTCCATATTTGCACAAAATTTCATTGAAGTGGGCCCACGAATAAATCCAATTAAACCTATCTCTTCACTTTATACATAAAGGTAAAAAAACTGCCCTTTAAAACCCAACCCAAACTCTTCACTTTCTTAATTTGTGTGCACATTTTAGGGTGTAAATTGTTATGGAACAGGTAATATGGTTTATTGAATTTAAAAGTACACACAAAATATAAATCAATTGCACGGTAAAGCTGGTTTACATAAGACTGTCTTTCGCGTCGGATAGTCTATTCTGAAAGACGTCAAACATCTTTGTTCAGGTACGAAATTGACAAAGTCACAGCGGGGCTACGCTTGGACCTTAATCTTGAAAGGGGGTAAGCTGTCTCTTTTTTTTTAAAATAAAAAAAAAATTATTCGGAAAAAGGAAATCACCCATTTTTATGCAGGAGGATTCGAGACGAGTTGAACAATCAAAGCCAAGTGACGAATAACCTCACTACCAATATTGATCGAGTGAGTACATTACGTTGCTGGTGAACCACGTAATTTTAAGTATTCGATCTTATTCATTCATCCGAATTTTGTATCAGGAAATTCACACACTGCGTGCTCAACTGGAGGCAGCAAAATACGATGTCATAAAGTATTGCATAGGTACGCTAGCTTCAGTCTCTGCTGTTGGTCTAGCTGCAATTCGTCTTGTGCTGTAGTTAGCTGGATTTTATACTCATTTTAATGTCTGAAATCCAAGATAGACTAACCAGTTAGATATTCAACATTTTTTTCTTTAATTGTTGTAAGAATAATTATCGTATTTTTACCAACATTTCAATCCCTGTAAAATTCGTGGATGAATTATGCAATTTTTATTCCACCTTTTTACTTTGATGTAAATTGAACCCAACATTCGAGGCCCAATGGGAGGTTGAGTTTAGGGTTTATCTTAACCCCAATTTGGATCAGGTTATTTGCATTCCAAGTATTGGTAAATATACCGGCCTAATATTTTTATTATTTTAATGTAATTATGGAGTTATTTATATTACTGTTTATCAATTTAAACATAATTTACTCAACCCCTAATTTATACACCCATACCCATAATTTACTCAACCCCTAATTTATACACCCATACCCCGTCGTCGCCATCACTACCATCATTGTCGCCTCTCCTTCCAGTGTCACTCCAACCAATCTCTAAACTCTGTCGGCCCCTTCCGCTCCCTCTTTCTAACATTAGGCCAAATAACCTGAAAATTAATGTTGTGGTGACTAAATAAGTCGAAAATATATTGAGTTCAGTTCAGAAAAATGTATCGTTATTGTGTTCGATTAAAATAATCGAGAATTCATTACTTGTTCGGTTAAGGTGGTTGAAGTGAACAACAACATTCCATTTTGGTTGGTCAATAGCAAAAAATTGAGAAAAATAAAAGAAGAAAAGAGGATGGAAACGTGTGGTGGCAGCTTTAATGTTATTGAGCTCAAACTATTGAATTGAAGGATGAGACATTAGGTGCCATCGGTTGGCTGGTAGTGAGGATTTGTGATTATCGATGTGAGGTGGGGTGGTGTGGGAAAGGAGAGACATGAAGGGGAGGATTTGGGACTAGGCATAATGTAGGTTGAATTAGGGGTGGGTGTATTAATCCATTTAATAAAATGATAGGGCAAATTAATCGGGGGTGTCCTAATTAAACAAAATCGCATATAATCTTGGCCCTTTGTTTGATGGGCTAGCCAAACCTGACCAGATCCAACCACTCATTAATTATTGTATAATTTTTTATTTTCTTTCGATATATCCAAATTGAATATGGCTTAGTTGTTTATCCACATGCGGTTGGCCCATATAAAGTAACAAAATTTTAAACATTAGAGGATTATGACTAGGTTATCAAATCAATTATACAATTATTTTTTCTATTATCGAATATAAGCTTGACTAGGTAGTTGTCTTATCATTACCAAATTATAGTACTATCAAGCAGCATTAGGTAGGGGTGGTAATTAGTGTATTTGTGTTGTGCTTCTTGTTGAAACGACAATAACATTACACGATAAAATTAAACAAAAACACGATACGATAAGAATTTGTATTGGCATGATACGAACACACACAAAAAAAAAAAGTTTTGACACGACAAAATATGACACGATAAGAAAAATAAATAAAATTTGTGTTATAATATTTAACACAACGCGATAATATAAGTTACACGATATGACACGATAACACAAATAAAAAAGTATAAAATTTCTAATAAAATTACAAATTATAAAGTCATATATATAACTAAAAATTTTATTTTTTAAATTTAACGGGTTGATGTGAAAATTTTGTGTCATTTTCGTAGCGACACTATAACTCTAAACACTAATCCACAATTTTCGTATTATTTTGTATATCGTGTTATCATATCATTTTGAAAATTATCACTCCCTGCATTAATCACCTTTTGAATTAATATGAAAAATGATCAACACATTAATTGCACTTTGAATCTCTAGCATCACTTGTGGCTGACGTTTTATTAAATGTGAAATTCAATTAATTCACCATTAGGCACCTTTTGAAGTCATATATATGAAAATGATCAACACATTAGTTGCACAGTTGCACTTTGAATGTCTAGCATCACTTGTGGCTGACGTTTTAATTAACCAATAATTATATTCAAACAACTCAAATAAATAAATATATATATATATGTGTGTGCGCGGGCTTTAAAAAAAGTGAAATCTTAACTTTGAAATTATAAGCTCGTTCTGAAAATCTTTAAAAAATTGTAAAATATTATGTTTATTAGCCAGTGTGCAAAGTACAATTTTATAGAGAGCTATGATATGTATGAAATTAAAAGTAGGTATAATAACAATAATAATAATAATAATACTAATAATATTAATAACAATAATAATAATATTATTATTATTATCATGGAAAGTGACCAGAAGGTGTATGTTAGTTTGATTCATTTATGCTGGGAAAAAAGGGTTAAGATAGTAATTAGTAATCGAACTTTGAAAGTGTATGGTTTAATAAATAGTATTTGAAGAGGGATATTTATGTTGTGTGGATTTAAAAGTTTGATTTTATTATATTTAAAGACAAAACGTTATTTAAATTCAAATTAGGAAAACACAATGGGTCCAATTTTATTTTGAGTAGAACAGATGGGAACCGGTTCAAGGAAATCCATTTTTGAGTGCCACTGTTAATAGAAATATTTAAATTTTTAAAAATTATAATTTATATGCACAATAAAATACTTGAAAAAAAAATACGTAAGCTCAAGTGTACATGACTTTTTTTCTTGTAATTTTAGGGTATTTAATTATACTTCATTTCACTGTTTAATTTGTTTTTTTATTACAGGTACGTAGAGCCGCTTTAAAATTAATTAGTTTATTATATTAATAAGAATTTTATGTTTATGTTGAACTCATTTCATACGTACGTGTAATACATGAAAAACTATTTGAATGACCAACAAGATATTTTTTTGGTATTTAAGAATTATAAATCGATATATATATATATAGAGTAGGCTAGTTTTCACAGTCATGATCATGAAGTGGTTGGTTTACCATATTTATTCTTATCAAGTTTCGCTTTCTATGTTTATGTCAAATTTGTCATCTATTCTCATCTACCTACTCTTACTTTTTTTTTTTTTTTCACAAAATCTAGTTTGAAACTAGTTTCATATTACACTTATAAATTGACATCACATTATAAAATAATTATGGTATCAGTGAATGATTCTAATGGAACCATTTTCATACTATGAAATTATTTCACACGAGAGTGATTTTTTTTTTTTGTGCAATCGTCTTTTTTCTTTTGGACAAATATGTTGTGTATCATTGATAAATCAACATTTAAACGAGGAAATTTTAACTAGAGAATTTTAGGCGTCTTGACATATAGAATTTATTAACAAAAAAAATTAAGAATGGAAAGATATGAAATAGAAATATTTTAAATCCACTAAAATTGTGCATTAATTACTGCATCTAAGATTGTAAGAACATCGATCGTAGATTGTATATACGAGGGTGCAATTTGATGCATAATTTGAGAAGTCAATATATTATTTTCGAATACAAAGAAAAAAGAATTACAGTAAAACAAATAACCTATTTCGCATATATAAACAAACATTTATAATTAAAATTTCATTCCTATATTTTTCTAATCAATTATTTATATTCTTTACCCTAAAACATAAAACCATAATTATATGTATACGTTATACAAAAATCAAATCGCAAAAAAAAAAAAAGTCACATTAATTCATGCACCACATACATGCTAAGATTTAATAAAGAGGGCAAAGCAAGCGGGGAGTGGGCACCGCTGACAATCGGGTAGCGCGTGGCGCTGTGAGGCCAAACACATCATTCATATCAAGCTCATGCGGTTTCATTCCGTCTGGCAATTCCCACGTAAAACAATGGAGAAGGTGCACCACCGCCACTTCAAGCGCGTAGAGTCCGAGTTGCATCCCGGGGCAAGATCTACGACCCGAACCGAACGGAATGAACTCAAAATTACTTCCCTTGTAATCGGGTACACCATCTTTGAGAAAACGCGACGGGTTGAAGGAGTCAGCATCTTCCCACGCGCTTTCATCGCGGCCGATGGCCCACGCGTTGATCATGACTCGCGACTTGGCTGGAATGTGGTAGCCGGCGACGGCAGCTTCTTCGGCGGTCTCATGGAGGAGAAGGGGGATCGGCGGGTGGAGGCGGAGGACTTCTTTCAAGCAGCAACGGAGGTAAGTCAGTTTTTCGAAATCAGCTTCTTCTACTTTTCTAGTCAAGCCCACGACGTCGTTTAGCTCTTGTTGGACTTTCTTCAGGTCTTCCGGGCTTTTTATTAGCTCCGCCATTGCCCACTCGATTGCAGATGCCACTGTCTCGGTCCCACCAAACATTACGTCCTGATTTCAAATTTATACATATATATTAAAATACACATTATTTTAATATGAAAATATAATAATTTTTTATTGACGTAATAAGAACCTATTCAGAAGAACATAGTGAAAATATTAATCACAATGTAAACATATTTAGAAGATTACTGCCGAAATGTTAATCATTGTTTATTTGTTTTTTCATAAAATTAAGGACAAGTTCTATATATATGAGATCATTTCACAAAATGTGTGTGGAAAATATATTACTCCGAAATTAAAGATTAAACATCAGTTTTTATATTTATTTCTTACAATTGAAAAATAACTTTTACGAGGAAAACATACGTAATACTATTTTTATTAAAAATGTATACTTTGTTTGTCCTCCGAGACGGAGCATGCAACATTTTGTGTAATACCAATATATTAGCGAGTAACACTTGTGTGAACCGAATGAATAAAATAAACTCTATTTTTATTATTATTGTCATGTACGCATATGCATTGTTATAAGTAAATGTGACAATAAATGTGCATGATAGTGACAGTAAAAATAAAGTTCATCGTATGCACCCAATTCACAGAGATTTTTGCCATGAGCCAAAATCAAACGAATAGAACACATATTACTACATGAAATATTCAATATTATTAATATAGATAAATATAAATATAACATGTCAAAAGATAACCTATAAATAAATTATAACAAATCATAACATATAAGGAGGGTACCTTATAGAAAAGTACAAAATTAAATTTATTTTATTAAATTTAATATATTAATAAAATAATTAATGGAATCTTATGTTAGGTGTCAAGTGCTATTCATATCACAATTTATTTGGACTTAATGTCATATTTAATACAAACCCACATTATTCAAAGAAGTTGAGTTTAAATCGAGCGATCCTTGAAATTTCAGCATATAACAATTTCAACAAAATATATATATACACACACGCAAATATTAATTAAGATGTAACTTGTGTCCTATATCCCCATGTTTATTTAAACTTAATTAGACTACCTTATAATAAGTAAATAATTTAGATTAAGTCTTGTGTGAGATTAAATGAGATTCGTGAGACGGATTCACTTTTTAATAAATTATTATCACTTATAATATGAAGTGTATCACTTTTCAATTTTTTATCACTTTTATACTAATTTGTATCACTTTTTAAAATGTGATAATAATTTATTAAAAAATAAATCCGTCTCACGAAATGAGATGCGTACAGTGTCAGACAAGTTTTTGCCAATAATTTATTTTAAATAAGAAACAAACAAGACTTAAAACATTTCAAATCTCTATTTCCTAGCTACATTATTCTACATCTTACCTCAAAAAAAAATAACTTTCAGTTTATGCACTGATTAAATAAAAAAATATAAAATGGATAGAGAAATAGAAGAGAGGTAGCATTTTGAATATTCAACAATACGAATGTTCAAATACCAATAATTAGCCGTTTAAATTAATTCATTTAGGAAAAAGAAACTAAAAATACAAACAGAACAAACAAACATTTCAAATTTTATTCCTCACATTTCGTTAAAACTAGTTTCAAGTTTCATTCACCTCTAAAAAAATCTGACTTCTATCTTACCTCTAAAAAAATTCTTATCCACTCATTTTATATCAGAAAACATAATTACATATATTATATATATAATATTATTATTATTAGTAGCATTATGCAGTGACTAAGTAAAATCATTAGAAAATAATGTAAACAAGTTTCACCATCAATTTTTTTTAGAGTATTATATTTATATATTTTACTAAAAAGTATTAGTTATTTTAATTTAAAGTATTAGTTTGAATGGTATTAGTTGGTTCATTAAAAAGTTATTTCACTGAAAGATAGTACTCCTTCCATCCCATAAAAGCTTTCACATGGAGGAGGACACACAGTTTAAGAAAGAAGAATAATGATTGAGGTTTTGAGGGATAATTTTGTAAACTTTTATGCGTAGAGCTTATGTGTATACAAGTAAAAAAACAATAATATTTTGTGTAAATTAGTAGAAATTATGAGGGTGGAGTTTATTATAAAGGGTTTTCTTGTGAGACGGACGAAAAAATAAAGTGTGAAAAATTTTATGGGCGAACTAGAGGATTAGTTATAAAATAATTTTAGTGTAAAACTTGCTCAAACAATATAACTCATAAAAAATGCTGTAATAAAATAGAGTAAAAAATAAATAAATTGTGCTTACCATAATGATGGCCTTAATATTATCCCTTGTAAGTTTGATTGAGTTCTGCAAATCGTCAGAAACATTGACCTCATTATGATCACTATAGAAAGCCAACAATTCATCCACCATATCAGTATCACCGGGCCCAATTTCGGGCTTTTTTTTCTGCATATGCTCATCAATCACAGAGTCTATAAAGCCATCAAGCGCGGCCCGAGCTTCGACCAATCTGCTATTCAGGCCCTGTGGATCCACCCACCCTAGCCACGGTATGAAATCCGATATATTAAACGCCCCAAATAACTTCGAAAACTCCTGCAAAATCTGGATAAAATTATCCTGGCCCTCATGCGAGCTCGACCCGAAAGCGGCCCGGTATATAATATTCTTGGTCAGCCCGAACACCAGTTCCCCGACGTTCACGGCTGCCCCGCTGCCTGTGGCCACCACACGGATCATCTCGTCGACCTCGTCACGGACTGAGTCCCACGACTCGGCCCGTTTTCGGCTGAAGAGTTTCATGACGCATAGCTTTCGCATTTGGCGCCAAAAGGGCCCGTAATGCGCGAAAGCCATGTCGGCCCGATCGTAGGTTAAGTAGCGGATAGCAATAGTAGCGGGCCGGTTCGAGAATATGTTGTCCTGCACTTGTAGAACCTGTTGGGCCATCTCGGGACTCGAGATGGCCACCATGTGGAGGTTCCCCATACGAAGGTGGAAAATTCCGCCGTATTTTTTAGCAAGTTGGGCCAACCCGCGGTGTGTGAGTTGACCCATCATGCCCATGTTGCCAATCACGGGCCAGCCACGAGGACCGGGAGGATAACGCTTTCGTCGAAATCTTGATATAATGAACAAGAAAAGTAGAGGGGGAATGAAAAACATTAACAAGGGTTTTGCCTCTAGAGCTTGGAGAAAAGCAACCATTTTCATTTCCATTATTTTTCAAGAATTTGTAGTGTTGTACAAGAATTGTTTGTAAAAATTCTTGCAACTTTATTTGCAACAATAATGGTGGAAAAGAGTGCAACTAAATTTTGTTGCTAAATCTTGATAGTTAATGTGATGGCTTTATATAAATGAGCAATGGGGTTGTTTCACACACTAGTTGTATTGGCACGTTTCCAGTATTAAATTGATTTGAATGAAATCAAGGTGGGCCATAAATAAATGTGTATTTAATTATGTATAGTTTTGGAAATAAGATGGCAAGTGTTTATCTCTTCATAAAAATATCTATTAGTAAAATATAGCAGTCAGCTTTCTGCAGTAATTATATCTATATCAACCCTCTTTAATTGGATATGTTAATGAAATCGAGACACTAATTTGTTATTTCTTTTACAAATATTAATTAAATATATATATACACACAATCCGATATAGATAGAAACCAGACCACCACATGTTCCTATTATTTCTTTCAAGCCAGTCAAAATGAAGTTTGAGAAAAAAATAATAACATAATTTGAAATAACCAGAATTTAATTTATTTATTGATTTTTTTTTTTTACTCTGCCCATTCTTGATTTTTAAAATTTTGGTTTGAAATTAATATTTCAAACTCATCGCAAGTTGATTTAGGAAAATTAAGCTCTTCTTGAAACCTATAAGAAAATCAAGTCGTAACGATGACGTATCAATATCTCAGCCGCAATCTTGAAATTTTCTATTATTAATTTTATTTTGTAAATTTTTTTCTTAATTGTCATTTTTTCAGGAAGATTTAGCACAATTGTTTTTTAAGCATAAGATTGATGATTCACACAGTAAATCGCAATTAAACATGGAGTCCGTTTTAAAAAAATAAAAAATTCTCTCAAACAAAATAATGACTTTATATTCTAGAAAATTTTTAATTGTATATTTAATTCAAAATTTATATATTTATCTTAAGTTTTTCTTTTCTTCTAATTTTCAATTTTGAAAATAGAAGAAATTAACATATTTGTGAAGAGATTATGCAACTTACTCCTTGGTGGTTGAGATATATTCACATATATATATAGGAAATAATACAAAGTCAAGATATACAAGAAATTTCTTATAATCAAGGAATGGGAATAAATCTAATTAATTTAAGAAAGAAATCAGTCAATAGAGGAGTGAGTCAATTACCTCCCCCTCCCCACTCGACAAAATATCCTACAGTAGTAAATAAATAATAAAAATATACAAATATTAAAATTATAAAAATAAAATTTCAAATTATTAAAGGATTTATAAATTTTATTAACCAAATATTTTAACAACTTATAAGTTACTTAAAAATTATATATTATAAACTTTTAAAATATAGCTATAAGATGTTCAAAATAAATTTTGTTCTAAATTCATACTTAAGTACCTTTATACTAATGAGCCTTTAGCAATTTTATTTAAATAGTTCTTTTAAAAAAAAAAGCACTCCTATATAGTTCAGTATTTTCATAAAAGATTAAATCGGCTAGTTCAACCGATTGAATCGGGAATCAGGCGTGAAACCAATCGAACTACCTCAAAAAAAAATTAGGTTGAATCGAAAAAAATCGGCCAAAAAAATGATTGAATCGTTTTTTCAAAGTTTAAACAATGACATATCTCATACTCTCTTTTATTTAATATTTTAATAATTAAATTTATTAAACAAGTCTCTCAATTCTCAAAACTGTCTAACGCGTAATGTCTAATATTCGTTTCTCTCTCATTCTAATATTTTTAGTATTTTAAAATGTTGTTGTGTTGTATACGATTTTATTGTGTTTTTTTCAATATAATACTAATAAATTATAATTTTAAAATTTTACAAATACATATTTATTATTTAATATATATAAAGAATATAAAAATAAAATAAATAGTTATCATTTTAATAGTTAAATTGCCGATTTAATTAATTGAACCTCCAATTCAATTTAATCAACAAATCAATTATGAAAACACTGGTCGACACTACTGCACAAGTAGGGATTGCAACTGTGTAGACCATACAATATGGATAAAGTTTAGATGTATGATGGTTTAATAATTTGTGCAAGTGGTATAGTGTGCAAGAAATCGAGAAAAATGAATTGACATCAAATAAAATAATAAATTATCATAATAAAATCATAAAGTATATAGCTGCGTATTCATTAAGATTTATATTTACTATATTAATAACAACAAATGTTGTTTATTAAGTTAATTATCAGCTATATATGTACAAACTGTGATGTAATGAGACCGACTTGTTAATTGTCATTTTCTTGTTCACCTAACCTATTTATTTTACACCATTTATATTATTTTGAAATAAAAAATAAATTCTCTTAACTTTATTTTATGTACAGGTCAGTTACAAATAAATTTAAAAAAATTCAAAATTGTAAATAGATTCAAAAATACTTGCATAGTAGCACAAGACAAATTTGCACCGAAGCACAAAAATATTTACACAATTAACCTATTTGCAATTTTGGGATACTTTTTGAACCTATTTGTAATAATTTTTATATTTATATACAAATGTACTTTTTAAAATTCGAAGAGACTAGTGATTTGTTTTTTTTTTTTTACCTGTACGACTCATTCATTTCATTAAAAAAGTAAATTATTGGTATGACACGAAATCATATATAAAACGTGCTCTCATCAACAAAAATTATACGATCCTAATCTTATACAAATTGTATATTTTAAAACCAAATGTGGTTTAAACACTAAAAAGGAATTCTTCACACAAGATTCCTATTTAAAAAAAGGGTTAATTAATTGCAGTTTATTACATTTTGAGTGATTATCAATTACAATATATATATTTTTTTAAATTTACAATTTCAATACATGAATTAATTATTTATTATAATTTAATGCAATTTTTGGTGTAACTAAAGATGGGGTGGCAGATGGAGAAGCCTTCAACTCAAGGCACTTGACTATTTTTTTTTATCTCAAGTGGTATTGAAGACAGTTTCAATTGGCACATCATCACTAGTTATTCCGCAAATTAAATCAGTACATTGAATTGCAACAAAACAAATTAGTTTATGTATCAAATTATAAATTTTGAAAATAAAAATATACTATAATTGATCCAAAAGATCATGAATTTTTATACCATTAATTAAAAAAAAAAAAACTAGTACTCCCAGATTCCCGTGAACTTCCGACATTACTCTTTAATTTTGTATAAAAATATAAAATTACCTCGAAAATAGCTAGAGCAATAAAATCGTGCTAAATTATATGAAATAATGAAATTTGTTTTATAGTGGTAGAACTTCACGTGCAAAGAAAATAAAAATAAATTAGTACATTGAATTGCAACAAAACAAATTAGTTTATGTATCAAATAATAAATTTTGAAAATAAAAATATACTATAATTGATCCAAAAGATCATGAATTTTTATACCATTAATTAAAAAAAAAAAAATAGTACTCCCAGATTCCCGTGAACTTCCGACATTACTCTTTAATTTTGTATAAAAATATAAAATTACCTCGAAAATAGCTAGAGCAATAAAATCGTGCTAAATTATATGAAATAATGAAATTTGTTTTATAGTGGTAGAACTTCACGTGCAAAGAGAATATTCACATGTGTCATGCTCCTACAATGAACCAAATTCATATCATGAAATATATTGTTACTATCAATATTTACTATTATTGTTATGTAGATATTTTGTTATAATATATATGATAGTGATAATATATGTAAATAACAATAATAAAAATAAAATTTATAGTATATACATAATTTACACAATTTTTATTTTATGATGGGAGCATAGAACAAGTACACAAGGACGTGTAGATTTTTATTTTTCCTTAAAAGAGTTGATATTTTATTTGTATGTAGATATTTCGTTGCACTAATTATAATAATTTTGATTTAAAAAATTCAACCAATTTTATAAAAAACTTTTTTCCGAATTATTGAAAAAACAAAAACAATTAAAATATATTTGTTCATTCGTTAGAAAGCTCATATAATTAAAAATATTAGTATTTTGCTAAAGTACTAATACTGTTCAATTTATAAATTAATTTTTTTATGAAAAAATATGTTCTTATTATGAACTATTATTTATTACGTCCTCTGTCTAAATAATTTAATCTTGTTTTTCATTTTAGTATGTCCAAAAAATTTAATCTTATTAATTCACAAACAACCACTTCATTTATAAATGGACCTCATAATAGCCCATAGGCAAAATCTTGTGTGAAGCAGTTTCATAGTATGAAATTAATACCATTAGAATCATTTACTGATACCATAACATCTATTTAGTGATACCATTACACTTATAAACTGATATCACAGTATAAAATGGTTATGGTATCAGCGAATGATTCAAATGGTATCAGTGAGTGATTCTAATGGTACCAGTTTCATACTATGAAACTACTTCACAGAAGAGTGACTCTAGCCCATAATACCTTCAACATATATACTTTATACATAAATTACTATTATTTTTTAATACTTGTGTAAAAAAAAACAAGACTAAATTTTTTTGGACGCGAGAAGTATATTTTAAGCTTTTTTGCAAATAAGTCAAATTTTAATTAAAATTATATCAATTAGGCATTATATTAATACAATGTTTGCCTTATTAGTTCGAAATGGAATTTAGCAACATAAATCCCGCTTGGTGTATAATAATGAACAACTTTCCTATAAAATATTTTATACTGATTTTACAAAAAAAAAAAAAAAAATCGCGTTAAGAAAAAATAGAAAAATTTGTTCTAAATGTGTTATTGTAATAACAAATATTATTTGGAAATTACTTTGGAATCGTTTATCAACAAAAGACGAACCCAAACAAAAGGGGATTCTCAATTTAAATGATAGCTTGAACTGTTTTCTTTGAAAATCTGTGTATTTGCAACTCTCACATGGAATCTGGTTATCATTTCTTTTTTGAGTACAATTTCTCGTACAAAATTTAGATGAAGTGCTCAAGATGGCTTAATGTAACTACGGTACTTCACTCTAACCTCTTGGTTAATACGTTGGTTCATTCTCGTGTTTTCAAAGGAATGAAAGGAAAAAAGAAGGCTACATGCATATTAGTTTGGTGTTGTTTGGTTTTTATGGAAATATAGGAATGATATATTTTTTAGGAATGCGGAGTTTGTATAGTAGATAGACTTACTGTTGATCTTAAGGCTAGATTGTGAAGTTGATTCTTTGTTAAAAATGTGTATTCTAATTTCTTGTATAGTGATTGGTTAGCCAATTTGAGAATGGTATTGGATTTTTTAACCTTACTTTTGTTGTACTTTGATTGAGTATTTCTTATACCTTGTCATTGTTTGTTGCTTATTTAAAAAAAAAAAAAATTCTGATTAAAAAAAATGTCACTCATGCATAAGAAGAGTGGTCTAGAAATCTAATTTGCTAAAGTACTTAAAATTCGTGATTGTTATAATATTCTTAATGTTTATCAGGAAAATGGTGAATCAAATTCATAACCTTAATTCTTTTTTATCAGAAAAAAGAATATTCATTAAAGAATATAGGGTACAAGGACATAACCTTAATGATATAGGTAGCAGAGTTCTAACCACTTTAACTAAACTACTTCACCGTCACACGAGAACTTATTATTTTAAATGTGTGTATGTAAATGGTAGATTTTGATTTTTTTTAATCGGTAAAAATATATATATATATATATATATATATATATATTAATAAAAATAATTATAAGGCACACCCATTGAGCAGTTTTACAATCATTTACAAATAACAGAATAGGGGCTAGAAAGTCAATCCCTCAAATCAAAGCTCAAAAATATTTTATATGTAGCAACTAGCCAACTCCATACTCATATTATCTCTAGAAAAATATATATTAAATGATAGATTTTGATCCATGAACTTCTTTGATATTTTCGAAAAAAAAAAAAATTATTTGATTGTTTAGAGTCCTTGTCTTGGTTTAGACACTTTAACTTTTGACAACTTCATCTTACCTCTGAAAATTTGGCTGTTCACACACTTAAAAGTGGTAGCCTTGAAATTATTTCTTAATATTAAATACATAATTATATAAAAATTACAGCCACATAATTAGGATGTGTTTTGAAACCTAGATTGGATTTATTATAAATTACAAACAGCATAATTAGGATGTGTTTTGAATTATTCATTCTAAAGAAAAGATATTAATTGATTTTTAAGTAAAATTAAAAGTAAAAGGTGTTCGAAAAAAAAAATTAATCAAATTAAAAAAATGATTGTTGCAAATACTTTTACTAATAACTAGAGTAATTATATATGAGGATAATTAATATTTTTTTCTTCTTCCAATAAAAATAGCTTTTAGAAATTTAAAAACAAATAAAATTTGTTTTGCCAAAATTAATTTCAAATGATTAAAAAATAATTGCAAACGCTATATGAGTTATTTTCTTTTTTTTTTTTTTATAACCAAATTAATTACCTAATAAAGTTTGTAAACTCCTCTCATTTATTACGAAATCTCACGGATAAATTTTGTAATTTATCCTTAAATTTTTTTATAGATTTGACGGGTTGTTTCTACGAGTCCCTCCATATTTGATTTATATATTAACATACTCCACTGTTTATTTTTGTTGATATTTTAAAATTTGTCGGTGGCATTAAGAAGAGGTAAAAAATAATAAATTTGGCCTTCAGTAAATTGACCAGTTTGTATAGGAAGAAGATTTACTATGTGAAAAAAAAATGTGAGAAGATTAGTTAATAAATAAAAGTTAAAGCTTATGATAAATTTTCGAAAAATGAAGGGTAAAATGGTACAAAAAATCTAAAAACATCAAATAATTTTAAAACAAGGATGCTATGCTAAACCATCATATAAAAATTAACCAAAGGGAGTAATTTTTTATTTTTTTAATCGTTGATTCATTGGCATGTGATTTACTCTAAAAAGAATCATGATTATTAGATGACCAATATTAAGGTAATCTTAGCGTGTAATGTTATCATTACCATGTCATTTTATCTACAGTTAAAAAGGAATTTTCCAGTTTCCACAACAGTTAAAAGTAATATTTCTATCTATATATGTTTTGTAATGTCTCAATCAGGATCCCCTTATCCAAAAAGAAAGTAAAAAACCCTTATTACTAATATCTATATTACCATTAATCATCTTTCCCCTTATCTTACCTTTTCTTATCTTCCCTTAAAAAGGTTGGATAAATGTTAGTATTATTATTTTTTTAACGGGCAAATGGTAACTCGAACAGATAATCTTACATTATAGGTAGTGAGACTCTAACCACTTGGCATATATATATCACTTCATCATTATCACTATAATAATAATAATAATAATAATAATAATAATAATAATAATAATAATAATAATAATAATAATAATAATTATTATTATTATTATTATTATTATTATTATTATTATTATTGTTGTTGTTGTTGTTGTTGTTATTTTCTTCTTGTACTCCCTCCGTTCCCCCCAACAATTTGCAAGCAAATAATCACACAAATTTTAAAAATAAAATGTAATGATTGGAGTCTTGAGGGTAATTTGATAAATCTTATAAATAAAGTTAAAAAAAAAAATTAATTGGATGTCTGCCCAAAAAATGGTTGTATAAATATGTAAATATTGTAAGGGTGAGATTTATTGATTGGAGTGTATAGGGTAAGAGTTATTAAGACCAATCAACAAAATATCGAACCCAAGGGAAAAAGTATGCACATGAGGCCCTAGAAATACAAGTTATTAGTGACTAAAGTTGCAACAATGGTTTGGAACAAAAACAACAAAACACTAGCAAGAATACAATTAAACAACAAGCAAGCAAATGATCGAACACTAAGAATGCGATAACAAACACAACAATAAATGGTGGGATAGAGGTGCTAGGATTAACATCCATCAATGAATCATCAATTAACAAGCTACAATTGAATCAAATTGCAAATCAACTAAGATAGAAAGCATAAATCATCATGAAATTAATCACTCCATTAAAATCACAATGCCTAATGTGAGTATCCTTAGTCTTTCCCATCTCTCAATGTAGAAATCCCCAATTCATACAATCATGCAAAATTGAATCCCGATCAACACCTAATCACGTTAGCTCAACTCTCGCCTATTGCTAGGGTGATCAACCACTAATCTAAAGAAGCAATTTTACACAAAGCACAATGAAGAATCACAATTAGGAAATAAACTAATGTGAGTATCCTTAGTGCAACTAATCTCTCGATTACGAAGCACCCAATCCACACGTTCATACACAATTATCACCCGATTAATCCCGGATCACGTTAGCGCAACTCTCGTCTATAGCTAGGGTGATCAAACACTAATCTAAAGAGATAATTATGCATGAAGCACAAATGAGAATCACAATTAGTAAGCAATCTACTCAATTGATCTCCAATCATCCACAATTATAGCATCATCAATCAATTCATCATCAATTTCAATTAACCCAAGCACAAGAGAGTTAGCCCATGGTACCACAAACAATACCCATGGGAAGAAGATAGAATTGATCAAACACAAAGCAAATCACAACAATTAAGAAATTAAAGAGACAAAAGAGGAAAAACATCACCAAATGATCTTCAATTAACAAAAATAGGAATGCTTGAGTCTTCAACACCAATCTCCAAAGGAATTACAAGCTTGAATTGAAAGGATAACAACTAGATCAAATGCTAATCTATGGCTAATCTACCAACATCAATTGAAATCTACTCCTAATTCTAACTTCTACTCTAATCTAAGAAGGAAATTGGCTTGGGGCTTGAGAAATCGCCCCAAAACCGCTACTAACTGCTACTATCAAAGATTATTTTCAGTCCCCCTGAATTGTCCTGCTTCTCCTCTTTAAATAACGAAATTTGGAAAATTCTCCCCCTCGAGTCGAGGGTCAGGCCTCGACTCGAGGCTTCTGCAAAATCCTCTCCCTCGACTCGAGGGTCATTCCTCGAGTCGAGGCTACTGCCTTTTTCCAATTTTTGCCTTTCTCTACACAGCCCTCGACTCGAGGCTCTTGCTCCTCGACCAGAGCTCGAGTCCAGGGCATTTTTCTCGCGCGGGGCTTCGGCCCCGACCCCTGTTTTCGTCCCGGATGTCCGTCTCTTCATTCTAAGCCTAATGGTACTCTCGGTTTGGCAAAATTCCACCGAATTACCTGCAAAATGGACGGAAAACATCAAAATCTCACAAATAATACTTTTTAGGCAAAAGAGTGATACTTTTCACATTTAGGCACAAAAACTAACACTTTAGCTCACTTTTTGCACTAAAAATAGCCCTAAAAACATGTATCAATTCACTCCAATCATTTATAAAGAAGTTTACTCATTCGAATTTGCAAACAATTGTGAGGCGTATAGAAAATATCTGCAAATAATTATGGAACGGATAAAGTATAATTATTAGATTAGATCTCATTACAGTGAGTTGGTGCTCCTCCCCCCATACTATTCAACCTGTGTGCCACTTTTTATATTTTAATATATAGTGGTTCGTTGAATATTTTTTAACATATCACGTGTCATCCATTCATATTATGTAATATGGAGTGGAACAACAAAAGTGACGAGGCAGAAAGCGCCAAGTGGGAAATCCCAGAGCTATTTCATTTGCCTTTGCACTCTTCTGATTTCATTTAATTTACTAGTAATTTCTCCCGTTCGATGCACGGATTGAATATTATAAATTTTAAATATGTAATTAAAATATAAATTTAATTTATTAATTTTTTTACTATTACTTTTTATTAATATATAAATTATGTTGTTTACCCATGAATATAATACAACTATTTAATTAATTCTATAATTTTTAATAGTTACTAATCTCATTACAAATATTAAAATTCAACAAAACTTATATAATCTAAAATTAAATTATTTAAATTCAACTCATATAATTAAATCTTAAATAAAATTATTTAAATTCAATTCATATAATAAAATCTAAAATAAAAATAATAAAATAAATATTTTAGATCTAAATTTATTTTTATATGTGCAATACTTATGTTAAATTAAATTTTTTAAAAGAGAATTAAGTTGATATATAATGTGTTAAAATTAGATTTAAAATTAAAATTTATGAAAATTTGAAATTGTTAGTGTAAAGTAAAAAATAAAAAGAAAGTTAATTCACTCTCTTTAGTGGAGAGTGAGACTCACTATTACACTACATGGCAAGTGCATTTCACTTGCTCTCTCCTTCCATTTCACTTTCTCTCTCCTGACTTCTACTTTTATATATATATAGATATAGATTAAATACAATTTATTTGTTTCACTCGCGCGGTTGCTTTTTAGATAATCGAAAAGAATAAAAGAAAATCCAACTAAACCGCTACCTTCATTGTTGTTGAATAATTAGTTCACTTTTTATTTTAAAGAGCGAGAGTAGAATAATATAGAGGAAGTCTTCGTGATAGTTTTTATAGATCTTGTCGGTTTTGTCAATGTTAACTTTTTTTTTTTTTTTTTTTAACAACTCGAACTCATTACATTTCAGGAATAGACAGTGGAGCTCTAACTGAAAAATTTTCATGTTGTTTTAATGTGTTGTACTCGATCTTGTATAGTATTATACAAGACACTAATGTGTACGGTAGCAGATAAGTTTTTTAAAAAAATGTAAGGTGGTTAATACATCTATTTTTTCCTCCACATTTTTTAAAGATAAATAAACTTGTGGACGTCATCAATATATATATATATATATATATATATATATATATATATATATATATATATATATATATCATTGTCAATTGCTTTCGATTAAAACGTGGTCTCTTTTTCTATAAGAGCTTGGCAATTAGGATGTGATGATCAAAATGAAAATGAAAACGAAATAATACTAAATGTGGATGTGTTATGGTTCACCAACAAAACCATAATATTTTATTGGAGCTCCTCAATTTTATTTGGGGACTTAAATTTAAATTGAGTAACACTTGTATAGATCGGGTGTATACTATACGATAAACTTTATTTTTAATAGTGTTAATAATTTTCACGCTTATTATTATTATCATTATTATTTATTATTTTTAAAAATAATAATAATTTTATTATAAATAAATAAAAAAAATGATAGTCAGTGATAGATAAAAAAATCTAAACTAATAGAGAAATGAAATAACAATTTTAGCTAAGATATGAGGTCACACGTGAGAATTGAAATAACAACTCTTTAATTTAAGGAACGTTTTAATTCCTTGTTTTTCTTTGCTTAGTGCCAAAATTTACGAAAGTTGTTTTTGATTTAGGTATGATCATGCTTTAACTCAATAACAACTTTTTAATTACTCTTTAGGTGTGATTTCAACACTAAAACAATTTTTACTCTTCAAAACCTTTGCAAGTCTGAACTCAACCTTTTCAAATAAATCCAAATTGTATCCAGCTCCATTTAAATCATTTCTAATACTCCAATTAATTTTAATAAATGTCTGATCAGCATGTACTTAGTCGTTATTTTGCTCTAAAAATATTCTCAATTTTAGTATAAAATAAATAAAATATTATTTTTCTTTCTATATATCAAGTGTAATTAGCCAAAAATTGTTAAAGAAAAACACGTAATTATATGAAATTGTGACCATAATAAACATGTAATAATTACGTGCAATTATCATCCGATGATCATTTAGTTAGTACTAATTGTTTTTTCTGAAAAGTAATTACTAGTCATTTTCAATAAAAAAAATATATTATGTGTACAATTAATTATACTCTATAATTACTATATAGAAGTGTACTCATTCTTATGTCATGTGAACTTACATGTAAATGATTTGTTGTATTTATTTTGTTTAAGAAATCTAATGAAATAAGCACGTACATCAGTGGACAATATTTTATATGTTAATTATTTATAATTTGATGTCATATAAGTAATTAGTCAAATAATTATGAATTTTCTTTTCGAAAAAATAATTATGAATTTTTTTAATTATGTGGCATCACACAATAAATAGTAGATATACAAATCAATATTCACCCGTGGACATGCAATCATTCTCGAGAAATCTAGTTACATGGAAAAGAGGCATTAATGTATTGGCCACGACACGGATGAACATTTCAAGCATTGAACTTAGACGCACTGAACTGAAATAATCTGATTAAATAAATTCTTCTATGTCAAAATTCGAATTCAAAATCCAAAGGTTCACATTTGACATGTTGAAAACATAAGTTCAACGTAGAAAATTTTGGAATTGATGATGTGGATAGAAGCCGAAACCCTGGTTTATTTATATACTAGATGAGTCCCACGTATTACACAGTATGTTTGTTAAATAAATTTTATAATATAATATATTATACATATAATATTTTCCGTCAAGTAATAATATATATGTATAAAATTTTATGTAATTATAATATTAAATTTAAAAAATGGTAATATTAATAGTATAGGTATCAAAATTATTATAATTATGTGAAAATTTACTATAAGATTTGTTTCAAATTTATTTTAGAATTACTAAAAAAAACAATTAATAGAAAAAAAATATTATATAATCGATGCATAAATATTACTCCAAATAGTATATATATCATATGTTTGCAATAAATATCATATATGATTATATTAAGTTTTTTAATAATACTTATATTTATACATATATTCATTAGGATGAAATAAAGTAAATTAATTGAGTCAGTCTTTTTTAATAATTTTACTCAATATGTTAATACTATTGTATAGATAATTAATTATACATTGACACATAATCATTACTAATATACAACTCTTTATATTATTGACTTCTAATCACACACATAAATTATTTTTCCAATTTAATGACACATCATCTGAACTCACAAAAAATATACACATAAATATTATAAACTCTATATTAATATATGATGAGATTCACTTGTTTGAAATACTCACAATTAATATTTCATAAATATTCAACTTTCTCAACAAAATATCTAATACACTTTTATATACTGGTGTTAAATTAAATAGGTTTAAAATTATATAAATATGTATAAATTGGTTTAGTTGGTAAACATTAAAATGATTATGTGAGAGTTGTAAGGTTCAAACCCTAACAAATAATTTTTTAAACTTTACAAAAACTTAACACATAAGCAAACTTACCATAAATCAACACTTCACAATAAAACACACATAAGCAAAGTTCACCATAAATTGACACTTAAGCAAAAACAAACTTCATATTAATATATAGTGGATATCGTAAGTTTTATGTTAGAGGGAGTAATATTTTAATTTATAGATTGAGAATTTAATTTATTTTTAAAAGGAAGAACAAGGTCAAAAGATTGTTGGATCGATCATGAAATTTAGCCGGAATCGATATGAGGATTTGGGCGTGAGCCAAAAGTCATAATATTATAAAAGAATTATATTTTTTTTAAAAGTTTAAATTTATAGAGAAATGTAAATTTAATTTATTTATATTAATTATCTATATATCAGATCTGCGAAATATATATATATATATATTAGTGATTTTATTTTTATTGATACATAATTTTTTTTTACCAAAAAAGTAGATTCTTGGGAACAAGAAGCACCCAAAGAGTTTAGAATACAATAAAACCAAGTTACAGCAAAAGAAAAAGCAAAGAGCTTAACACTCTAAAATTCTCCTAGGATTAGTAATACACTCGTTGAAAAAAATATCATGAGAAATAAAATTCACCGAGCACTAACATCACAATCTAACCCTAATAATCTTATCCACAATCTTCTCCAAATCTCACGAAGTATTATCAAAAATCACCTTGTTTTCTAGTTTTTACAAATTATCCAAATAATGCAAATCCAAAAAGCAATAGCTAGTTTCTCACCTTTTTTTCCAGCTAAAGATACACGAAATCTGCTGGAAGTCTTGCAAGATTGTGCATTTCCAAGGGAACATCATCTTGACCAAAACGGAAAGGAGGAGTATGTTCTGAAAACTCGTCACACAAGCAATAACTGGAATTCTCCGGGGACCAATCCCACCGTCCACTAACGGGGACCCCACTTAAAGTCGTTCATTTTAAAAATTGTTTGCACCCAATGAGTTACGAACCTGAAACCTACAGAGTATTACATTCCTAATCCTCAAATCCTTACCACTTGGTCAACCTCTTGGGGGTTACATGAGTCGTCATACTATGCTGAAGCTTTGGTCGGAGTAATAGAATCCCGGACTTTTCGATAATTTACGATAATTTAAATTGAATCAAGAGTGCATCTCATTATTTTAGGATTCATTTGGATAGAGTGGATTTGAAATCAAAGGATTTGAGGATAATGTATCATGCATTCACACACAAACTATAATGGAGAAAAGTTAAATGAATGAATTTGATTCACTCAAATATTAAGCATAAGTGGGAGAAGTTAGTGGATTTCAAATGACTACGTTTTGTTACGTATTTGAAATCCTCCCACTTATAAGTAAAATTTATGTGAACCAAATTCATTCATTTAATTTTTCTCCATTTTGATTTGTAAATGTATGATGTATTATCCTCAAATCTCTTAGTGAATTGTAGAACGAGATTAATAAATTAACCAGTTGTTTGGGTTGAGATGGTTCTCTCTAACTAGAGGTGTATGATCTTTTTATTCTTATTTCTTTATCAATGACCAAGTTTACTATTCTACTACACTCTGTCTCTCTCTATCAACTTCATTCGACGACTGTTAATTGAGTCGCGATTTTAAGAAAAACGAGAACACAAGTTGAGACCAAAATGAGTAAACTTAATTTGAATATATAATTAAAATTTTGTGGGAGATAACGTTGTGTGCACATCAAAATTAAGGCAAATATATATATATATATATATATATATATATATATATATATCAATTATTACACTGTGTAATTAGTATATTTTTTAATAGAGTATGACAATTAATTTAAGATAAGCCGTCACACAATTTTTTTTCTTATTTTTTTTTACAAAATGCCCAATACCCACTAACATATACTCATTTTTCATTTTCTCTACTTAAATGAGTGTATCTTCTATCTAATATAAATATATTTGTTATTTAACTTGTTTCATACAACAATATTACCTCACACAAAAATTTATTATATTGTAAAATTAAATGTTTATTACGTTTTAGGGATGGCAATGGGGCGGGTCAAAACCCGGACCCGCCACAAATCCGGCCCGTTCGGGGCGGGTCTGGACCCGGTCAAACGGGTCTCGGGGCGGGTCTGGATCCGGTCAAATGGGTCTTTGCCGGGTCTGGGATCGATGGGTCCTAGTATTATATGGACACGACTCATATATATATATATATATATATATATATATATATATATATATATATTAAAATATATATACTAATTATTTAATTATTTTATGTTCTAGGATTTAGGGTTATATTTTATTTAAAATATTTAAAATAAAATATTAAAAGTTTTATATTTTAATTATTTTATTTAAAAGTTATATATATTAAAAGTTTTATATTTTATTTGATGTGTGATTAAATTTATATATTTATATTTGATTTGTCATTTGTTGCATGGTTAAGACACTAATGATATTTTAATTTTTATTTGTTACAATTTTAATGTTTCACGTGTATATGTTATATTTTTAAAATAATGTTGATGAATTTTTTATATTTGTACAGAATAAAGGCTTAAAAATGTGAAAATCTAAAAAAAAAAAAAAAAAAAAAAAAAAAAAACTGGGCGGGGCGGGTAAAACCCGCCGGGTTCGCGGGTCCAAGCGGGGCGGGACGGGTAACGGGTCCAAAAAAATTTCTGATGGGACTGGCCAAACCTGTCCCAGACCCGCCCCGTTGCCATCCCTATTACGTTCGAACTCATACAAGGGATCCCCAAAGTAGCTAGGTTGGTGGGAAAAAAAAAAATAAATGCAACTCGTGAAAAAATTGAGTATTTAATGTTCAGAAATGATGAAAATGTCTGGATAAATTTAAATAAAAAAATCCCATTGAGTTTTTTAATTATCTTCTGAAAATTAATGATGATAGAATGGCCAAATTGGTAACGCAAAGTAACAGATAGCCAAAATGGAACTATACAACTTTTTTTACTTTCTATTATCCGACTAGTATTTAGTGGTGTTATATAATATAACACAACCAAAAGTAAATATTAACAAGTATATAGTGACAAAGACATTAGCCAATCCACTTTTTTGTTAAGCACCAATCAATTCTATTTAACGGATATATATTAATTTTTTTATAAAATAATTTTTTGAAACAGTTTTACATAAAATTTACGCAACTTGCTAATAAGCATGAGATACAAGTTGAATAAATAAGGAATATATTGTAAGTTGGTGGAATTAGGCATTGACTAAATTAAGTAATGTAGTTGTCAAGTCAAAAGTTGTATAAAGAAAGACAAAAACTTGCATGAGACGGTGTCATGAATGAGACCGAGTCATTTTTTTAAAAATTGTTATCACTTTTTAAAAAAGTGATACAAATCTATATCTATATATATATATAAAAGTAGAAGTAAGGAAAGAGAAAGTGAAATGTAAGGAGAGAGCAAGTGAAATGCACTTGCCATGTAGTGTAATAGTGAGTCTCACTCTCCACTAAAGAGAGTGAATTAACTTTTCTTTTTCTTTTTTACTTTACACCAACAATTTCAAATTTTCATAAATTTTAATTTTAAATCTAATTTTAACACATTATATATCAACTTAATTCTCTTTTAAAAATTTTAATTTAGCATAAGTATTGCACATATAAAAATAAATTTAGATCTAAAATATTTATTTTATTAGTTTTATTTTAGATTTTATTATATGAATTGAATTTAAATAATTTTATTTAAGATTTAATTATATGAGTTGAATTTAAATAATTTAATTTTAGATTATATAAGTTTTGTTGAATTTTAATATTTGTAATGAGATTAGTAACTATTAAAAATTATAGAATTAATTAAATAGTTATATTATATTCATGGATAAACAACATAATTTATATATTAAAAAAAAGTAAAAAAATTAATAAATTAAATTTATATTTTAATTATATATTTAAAATTTATAATATTCAATCCGTGCATCACACGGGAGAAATTACTAGTTAGTATAAAAGTGATAACAAATAGAAAAGTGATAACAATTTGTGAAAAAATGATAACAACTTATAAAAAAGTGATAACAATTTATTAAAAAGTGGCTCCGGCTTATGTCCGTCTCATGCATGAGACGGAATCACACAAGAGTGTCCCATAAAGAAAAGGTAGACAATTTAAGATTCATTCATTAATCAATATCGACAGTTGAGCATAGTCGATCGTTGAATTTAATATTCCCAAAATAAGATTTAATAACTTGTAAAAGGGTTAATCAAATCCTAACAAGTAACAAGTAACAACCATTCAAAAACTTATAACTTATAGTATCACGTTTCTTGCTGTATCGATTGGTATCAGAGCAAGAAACGTGATACTATGGAGCAAGGATAAACTTTACAATGAGAATAATCTTAATATTATTATAATTCAATCATCAACTGACCCTTCATTTATAGCCCAGAAGCCTTTTAATACTAACTTTGAATGACTCTTCAAATACTAAATCAAAGTAAGATTTAGCAAGCTGTAATAAATAAGGTCTAAAGAATTAATTGAACGGTCAAGCTCATATAAACATTGATATGGCTTCATCTCCATCAAAAACTCGCGAGATGCCCCACAATTTTTTTGTTTAAAATATACTCCCCCGGTCCCAATATTTATTTCATAGGGAGGGAAGCACAATTTTTAAAAAACGGGAAGAAAGTGTAGGAGATAAAATAAAGTGTAAGAGTATTTTGAGTGATTGAATGAAATAAAGTGTAGGAGAGAGAATAAAGTAGAATAAAACAAGAGTGACATTTTTTAAATTTAAATGATATTATAAGGGTGTAGTTTATGGAGAATATTTTTTTTTAGTGTATGAAAGTAATGTTGGGACGTAAAAATAAGACAAGTGTGAAAGTAAATTGGGACGGAGGGAGTATTTCTTTTAAATGATTAACTATTTTTTTAAAGGATTTTAAAGGATATATTAACTATTACTCCCTTGAATTAAGAATAAATATTATTTGTCGTACAAATATTAACTAATATACACTCTTAAATAATTAAATATCAATGTTAATTAAATTAAGTAAAGAGTAAGCAAGAGTTCTTTGTTTTTCCTGAATATTGATAAAGATAAATATAGGGAAAGATAAATGTAAAAAAAAAAAAACAAATATATATTTTTTTTTTTAAAAGATTAGGTCTTCAGTAATTATATAGATTCATTCACTAACACCATTATACTTATAAATTAATATCACATATAATTTAATTTTTTTTTTGTGTAAATTAAGTATGGTATTAGATTATAAAATAGTGATAATAATGAATAAATATAGTGATGTTAATATAAATTCAATTTTATATTAAGAACAGTTTAAAATGGTTAACAAAATGATATATATCTAGAGATATTAAACGGGCTTAGGGCTAGCCTACAGGGCCATGGGCCTAAACGATTTCGGGCCTTACCGGTTCACTTTTAGTGGCCGACAATTGTTGGAACCTTACCCTAACCCTAGCGGGCTACGGGCTAAACGGACCACTAACGGGCTTCGAAGAAAAAAATTAATTTTTAATATAAAATCTTAAATTATAATTATAATATAACATAATACAAACTTAAAACATAAATATTGTTCATAAATTTATTAGAAATACATCAAAATATTTAAACAATAAGGAATTACAACAAAATAGATTGTCAAATGCGTTTTACATTTCCAGAAAAAAAATCGTCAGGAATAAACTCAACTTATTTGCGAACATTCTATTTTTTTTTCTTGAAATATCTCAAACCCTTTTAGTAATATTTTGTTCTTTATTAACTTTTACCTCTAAAAATTTTCAACTTCAACTTTTCCCTTATTAAATAACTAATAGGCATGAGGTTAGTAAATTAAAAAAAATAAAAAACAATAATAAACGGGCTAACGGGCCAGCCCGGAAAACCGGCGGGCTAGCCCTTTTAGCCCGCGGGCTAATCGGTCTGGATCAAAAAGACCCAATTTTAAACGGACCATTAAACCCCTGGTCCCAACCCTTAATTTTTCAGGGCTAAAGCCTTTTTAACATCTCTAGTTTAACTATATATACAAACAAAGTGCCTTCTTACTTCACTATATTGTCAGTATGACTTCAGAAAACAGCCATTAATGTCAGTGATACATTATATAATTGTCCAATTAATACTCATTGACAAATCCATTTTGCTTGTGTTGGAGAAGGAACTAATTAATTTAAGTGGACTTATACATATAATCCAACATTCAACTTGACACTACTTCCATGCACAAAAGCAAGGAGTAGTATTTATGTCCAAAAAAAAAGTAGTATTTTTATGTGTGTACACATGACTTTCTTTTTTAATAATTTAAGAGTTAATTACAACTTGCAACTTGTATTATAGTGCATTTTACAATTTGTAACTTGTACTTAATTTTGTAATGAATTGCAATTTGTACTATATAAACTTGACATTTTAATATCTTAAATACAAATTTTATTCTTTTTTTCCTGCCAAATTAGAGATCGATTCTTTATTAGAAATTAAACATTTGATAAAAAAATAATTAATAAACCTAAAAGGACAAATATAACATTGTTCAAATATAATTTGATAGTGAAAAAAAGAACAAAATTTGAGTTGAGGTACCAATCTGCAAATTTTACATAACACCGGTTGCAATTTATTACAAAATATAATATAAATTGTAAATTCTAAAACGTGATATAACAGATGTTGTAAATTGTAATTAACCCTGTATTTAATTAAGTATTATTCCACGATTTAAAGATCGGATAACGATATATATGGATGGTAGAAAATCGTGAACAATCAATTGTGACCATGTAACGTTGATGATACGTAGGTGATACTTTTATTACACACGCAAAATAATTAAATCCATTTTAGGTATTTGTAATTAATTTGACGGTACAATTCTTGAATTTAAATTTTTTTCTATTATATACATAGAAAATTATTTAATTATACTTTAAATTCGTAATATTTTGTTATTTTATCCCTCTTGAACTATAAAAATTTTATCTCCTTATTTTATGAAGTAATTAGGGTCTTCCTGCAATTAGTATCTCTTGTAATTGTTTTTTATTAATACATTTTTTTGGGCTGTAAATAAATTGATTAGATGGTACATTTATTACTCGCGCAAAATAATTAAATCCATTTTGTGTGTACATGTATATATGACCTTTTCTTTGTTTAATAGTCATGGGTTTAATTTTTTGGTTCATTTACATATAGGTTAAAAAAGGGTAGTATAATTATAAATAGATTCAAAAAATTTGCATGAAACCACAAAATATTTAAACATTAAACTTATTTGTAATTTTAATTATTTTTTTAACCTGTTTATAATTTTCTCTATTTTTTTTAATCCCGTTACATCGATCGAGTGGCGGTGGTAGACTTCCATCTTCGAATGACGTAGCTTATAACCCAACTATTAATGACCAACTAATTAGTTAGGTATCTTGAATAACATTTGTGGAATCTTGCGTATGATATATTCCATTTAATTTGATTAACTTATTAAATAAAAATCATGTGACGGATCAAAAAATATAAGAGCATTATAATATAAAAAAAATTAATTTCATATCTCTCTATAAATTTGACTTTTTAGATGAAATGAAATTCTTAGGCTCATCCAAATTTTGGGGTTCAGATCCCGCTGAAAACAACTCCACATATATAATTAAATTATTCCCTCGATGAGCCCTCTCCAAAGGAAAAAATTGAGAATTCTCACACAATTGAGAGAGTGTTTAAGAGAATTAATATAAATAAATTAATTTCACATCTTTCTATACAAGTCTCGTTGAAAACAATTTTACCATAAAATAATTTTTTAAATAGAAACCTATGGGGCTGCTAAAAAATTCTTTAATCTTGATATTGCTGATTTTGAGTTTTCTTTTAAGAGGCGACGGTGTGCTGACGACGCTACTATACGTCTCTCTCTCTGATTTGAGTGATTTATAAAAATATATATTTTTATTTTTAATCTTATTATTTTTTCTGTGGTTTTTGTGTATTTTTCTATTCTTGTTCCATTTTCAATCATGATGGATTGGCGTTTGATATATATATCTCTTGAGTTGAGTGTGTTTGATTTTCTCTCCTAAGTTAAGAGCTTGTGATCATTTCTCCTTAGTTGAGAGCTATTATTTTTTCTCTTACGTAGAGAGTCTTCATTTATATTTCTTCGATTTATCTTGTTGGATCAAAAATTTTGGCGTTGGCAATGGAGATATTGGTTACTTAGGGAGAGAGGTGGATCGTCAAATGTGTCAGTCAATAGTGTTGAAAGTGAATATTATCACTCTATTATTGAGCACGCAAAAGAATGAGTGAGTCAAAATAGCAAAGTACTTTCATGTCAATGTATTGTAAAGCTATATATTACAATTTTTTTATAGTATTCATAAAAATATCAATATTTTAGCTAATATTATTTGGTTAGGGTGTCTTAATCTATTTCAAATCCTTATTATTGGATCAAGTATTCAACTTTATGAATAACCTTCTCAATATTTCTTGTAGTTTTATTTCTAAAGTTATAAAATTTATTTCACTTAAAAAAAAAAAAAAAAAAAAAAAAGCTGTATACATACGCACGTCAAAATGTACTTCTGGTTCTAACTTTAATATTAATTATATAATTATAGATAATATTCTCTGTATCCCTTTTTAAGTTTAACATTTGAGGGATGACACGAGTTTAAAAAATATATTATTTTATTATAAAGTTGTTAATGAAGAGTGTAAGAAAAATAAAAAAAAATAGAGAGAGAGTGTGTAGTAAAATATTTTATTATAATGTGGTGTCACAACTTTTTAACAAAAAAATAAAAAATAAATAAACTTTAAGAGGGACGCTCGAAATGACAAAATATTACACTTAAAAAGGGGAGGAGGTAGTACTTTTTACAAGAGTAGAAGTGATGGGAATTTCATATATATATATATATATATATATATATATATATATATATATATATATATATATGCATGCGTGAAAGCAATTCTTTTATATTAATTCCTTAATATTTTCCCTCATTAATAGATTGGATTGTCAACTCTATCATGAAATAATTGAGGAGGTCCAACGAATGTATCTGAAGGGTTTTAGTATGGGTGTTTAACTCTAATACCAAGAAAGAATTTTACTATTTAATTTAAAGGCTCAAACTTGCATAGAGGTGTAGAATCTATTCATTTATATTAATTTTCTAATACTCTCAATCAACCATGGCGTGGATTTGAACCCAAATTTTTTGTTTTAATACGATAAATGAGTTCATCTCATCTGAAAATTTAAACTTGTAGTAATGTATAAAATTAATCTAAGAGGAAGTCTTGAGTGAGACCTTCTCATACATGAGACGTGATACTTTTACATATTTAATTTTATGATTCTTTTCAAATATGACTATTATGAAAATAAGTAAAAGTGTCACGTCTTATATATGAGACTTTCTCACATAAGTTTTTGTGATTAATTTATTTGTATTAATTAATCTCATAATAAATACTCCATAACTTGTGTTATACATTATTATTATTATTATTATTATTATTATTATTATTATTATTATTATTATTATTATTATTATTATTATTATGTAGGCAGTGTTGGGCATTACTTAAATAAATAGTGGTCCCTCTGCATTATTGATAATTTCGTTATCCACTGCTTAAAAGTATTAGGGAAATTTGTATTTTTTTTTTTTTTTTTGTTTTTTTTGACAGGGAAATTTGTATTTTTCGACAAAGCACTCCTGACTTTTGAGGAGTATGGTTGATATTTCAAGTAGAGCCTGCTACCCATGTGAAAATTTGCAGATTCGTACATAAATCAATTCTAATTTTATTTAGTATTAATTTTATTTATTTAACAATATCCATTGTTTTTTTTAAAAAAAAATTATTATTTTCAGTATTAATTGATTTTATAAAACAGTTTTAGTTGATCAATTTATTTGTTTCACTGCACAGTACTCCCTCAATTCCACAATTATTTGCACAGTTGATTGAGCACGAAGATCAAGAAAATATATTTTTTGGTGTATTGACTAATTTAAATGAAGAATATTATAGGTAAAACCTGTGTATATAAAGTAAGATAGTTAATTGGGTTGAAAAAGTAATGATATTGATGTAAATAATGTAAATTGTGATGGTGTTAAAAATGAAAGGTGTTTTCACTTATAAGTGTTCAAACAGTTGTGGACAAACGAATAAGATAAGTGTGCAAACAATTGTGAAACAGACGAATAAAACAAGTTTGCACATAATTGTACAATGAACGAATGAGACAAATGTACAAACACTTAATAACGAAGGAAGTATTAATCATTTAAATTAAATATTATTAATTGTGCATTAATCCAACCACATCCAATTATCTGCCTTGAAATTAGGGAGAATTTTAATCTTGACCAGGCAATTCTGGCAGCAGTAGTTATTTTATTTTGAGATGGTTGGTGAGATTGTAATGTTATAGTGGGTATTAAAAAATAGTATATACTATATAACATGTTACATATTAAATTTTCTACATAAATTTCAATGTAAAGTAAAACCTCTCTATACTCATATCCTTGGGACCACAAAAAAATATTCCTAAATGGAGGTTATTTCTAAATAGAGTTATAAGATTTTTTTTTTTTAAATGCATGTATATTATATAATGGTATAATTAGTAGATACATGTACATGTAATGTGTTGAACTTAATTGAACTAATTTACTCACGTAATATGAAAAGACAATATTCAAGAGTCACCCACCATAGATGCATGTACTTGCTTTTGATTGCTTTAATTTTTTCATCTATAAATACTATGTATAATACATTTTTTTTAAATCATGTGGACGAGCTAATGCGCACACGCAAGTTGAAGGATAAAGTTACAACACAAAAGATTAAATCATTGTCACAATCAACCTTGAACAAGTATTTTAAATCAACTTAAATCTATTGTAAAATTATATATATTATTATAATTTATTCCTAAATGGAGGTGTATTTCTTTATGTTGGGACTTGAAAAAATATGAATTATGACAATATGAAGTTTATTCCAAATTATAACTGGTCCCAAGTTGGGACCATGAATTTTTATTCCTAAAGAGAGTTTATTCCTTAATAGAGTATTCTTTTTGAGATGTTTTACTGTATTACAATATTATTATAATAAAATTAATATCTTTTAATTAAACAACCCATTAAAAATTAAACACAAAATTAAAAAAAAAAATCATGATAAAACCGATTCTCATTACACTATATCTTTTATAAAAATAATTTAAGATCTTTCACCTTCAGTGTAAAAATACACAAATATTACTAGATTGATTTATTATTATACGATGATTTTATATGTTGTTATTTTTTCAAACTTTTATATTTATTTATAAAAAAAACCGAAATAAAATTATTGTGATAGCCTGTAAAGTATCCGTACATCTTATTATACTACTCCCTCCGTTCAAAAAATTATTCTCACTTTCATTTTTAGTCGGTCCAAAAATTTTATTTTTATTTTTTTTATAATAATTTTGTCTCACATTACTTTATCATCACTCTCTGAACATCACATATAACATATCCACAACATATTTCTACATTATACATAAACTATTATTATTTCCGTCCTATAGAACTCTTCATGGGAGAGAGTGCACACTTTTTAAGAAAAAAGAATAATAATCGGGGTTATAAGAGGTAATTTTGTAAATTTTTATATATAAAATAAGAAAATTTATTGGGTTGTATGTATGTGTGAGTCCTAAAGTAATGACATTTTGTGAAAATTAGTGGATATTGAGAGGGTGAGATATATAAAGAATTTTTTTATTTTAAGAGTGTAAAATTTATTGTGGGAACTGACAAAAGAAAAAATGTGAAGAATTTTATGGGATGAAGAGAATAAAAAGAAAGGAAAATTAAGGGCTACCTCTTTATCACAAAAAGGCAGTTTCAATCTTTCAATTCAGAGTGATTGTCCCCTTTTTGTTTTTTTTTTTTTTTACCAGAGAGTGATGGTCTTGATGACATTAATCATTCCCAGATATTTTAAATAAAAAACAAGGAACTCGTGTACTTCTTTCCAGTCCATTATTAGCCAAACCCAAAGGTGGGGCGAAAAGGCCCACCAAACATGTGGATGTGTCGTTTATTTTCTAACTATTTAATTATGGAATAAATTTTTTTGTCGGAAAAATAATAATTCCAATTCATAATTTTACTATATAGATAAAGGATTTATAACCACTTGAATTATTCTGGATGAAAATTAAAATGATAACTTACCATTGAGTACCAAGCCTAGAAAATATTTACTACCAACTGCAAAATATCTTGCATTTGTACTATTTTTACCCCCATTTTGTATATGCACACACAATTCCAAAGGAAAGAAAAACTTTTTTTTTCTCAAAAATTCATTTCAACTATTTATTTATGGGCCCTTCCTATTTTTACACCTTTCTTTGCTTTTGTCGAGCCTGGGGTAATGGGTAGGGGATAATAAATGCTAAACACAAGTATAAAAAAATGGGTCATATTATCTACATCTTCAAATTTGGTAGATACCCCTACTTCATATTGTTATAATTTTAATATAATTATAAAAATACTATATTACCCTTTAACCTGATTTGCTCAAACTTAAATTTCACCCACAATATCGCCACGAATGTTGCTGTATCGTTGCCTAGAAGAAAATCAGCGTAGAAAATATGTTGTTTAGTATATGTCTTTAGCTTTCTATGAAGAAAATGAAGAAAAATCATTCACGCCTATTACAACAGATTTGAGCAAAATCCTTCACTTCATTACAATGATTAAAAAATATAATGGTAAAAAAAGGGGGTCGGGGAAGAGAGGAGGGGGGTTGTTGCAGTGAAATGTCATTAGAAAAAAAAAATCAAGTGTGTTCGGCCTCAATTACCCAAAAATCGTTGTGAAATATAACAAAATAAATCGAAAATCATTATTAATTTCAACAAAAACTGATTGAAAAAATTAATTGATCGAATATCTAGTTCTTTTCGGTTAAAAAGATGTCAAAATTAGCTATCATTTTCAACAATATTTTATCGAACAAATTAAAGAAGAAGAAGAAGAAGGGGCGGCGCAACCTGGTGGCGGGCACAACTTGTTACGACATATTTTTGTAAAAGAAGAAGACGTTGTAAACAACATAGGCTGAAGCTTGGTGGCAGAATCGGAGCACGGAGCTGCAATTTGGTGATGGGAGCAGCTACAAAAAAGGTGGCAGTGGTGGACAATAGTTTTTTCAAAGTGGGGAGATGAGTCGTGAGAAAATACTAGACTAGACGAGGCACAAATGGAAGGGTACAATGGGTAGTTTAAGATGAGTGTAGATGGGTGTACAAATTATGTAGGTGTATCTATAAATTTTGGGGGTGTAGATAACCCGACCCATTAAAAACATGGCAGACAATCCATGACATAGTGGACTTGGGCTGAAGATGATGGACAGAATAGCCCATCATTTTAAAATTAAGTGGGCCGCTTGGACCTTGACAAAGATCCACGATGATAAGTTTAAGCAAGAAATGTCTGTCGAAAAAAAAAAAAACAAAAGTTTAAGCAAGAAATGATAATGTTATAAGTTCGACTACGATATTAATCGAGTGTTTTGAAAAGAATTAATTCGTAAAAATACATTGTGGAATCAAATTGGGAAGTATTTTGAAAATGAGAATATAAAAGTGAACGTAAAAATAAAATGAGGAAAAATACACGGTGAATTAGTTTCATCGTAAATTTTTTTTATATTTTGTGTATATTTTTAAATAATACTTCCTCTTCCTCTTTCCCTTTTCAAGTTTATTATTTGAGGGAGGAAATGAGTTTAGTTGAATATATTATTTTATTGTAGAGTTGTTGATAAAAATTGTAAAAAGAGTTAAAAGGTAGAAGAGTGTAAGAAAAATAAAAAGTTAAATATTTTATTGTAAATATGAGACCACAATTTTTCAAAACTTTAAACGGATGATAAAATTAATTTTAAATTTTAATAAACAATAAGCTACAGAGAAAGTATAAGCTAAGTAATATTGTATATTAAAAAATAATTAATACAATTTTGAATTGCATGATGAAATTGGTTTACGTGTCGTGTTGTTAAACGAAACGAGCCGTCCGTGAGCTTGACTTGACTCTCGAGCTCGCAAAATACTTGTTTATTTAACGAGTCGGCTCAACTTATAGTGTTAAAAAAAGTCGAGCTTGAGCTCGCAAAATACTTGGTTACTCAACGAGTCGGCTCGAGCTCATCTCATTAGACTCGATAGTTAAGAATTTTCTTATAATTCTACTCGACTTGTTTGCTAGTCGAGTCGAGCTCTATTTTCAACTCATTAATTTTATCGAGCCGAGTTCGGTTCAACTCGATAAATAGTCAAGTCGAGCTCGAATTTCAACTATACACAGCTCGACTCAAATAGCAGGGGTGTTTACGAGAAATAATATTCTGATTCAGTTCTTGAGAAACAAATGTGAGAGATTTTATATTTTGCGTTGGGTTGGACTTTTCAGCCCATGAAAACTTGGGTCACTTCTGGTGTGTGAAGCCCATTTGACTTTAATTGATTTTATGACCTAATTAATTCAGCCATTTTTTTTTACAGGTAATTTATTCAGCCATTCATTTCAAGGTTCTATTGCAGCATATTTCCCTTACTCTACTATTTATTATTTTATTTCATTTTCAATATATTTTAATAATTAAATATATATATATTTATTTTTTAAATTATTAACCTAATTAATTTATATAAGATACTCAATTAGTAAATTAAATACAAATATAATATTCTAAAAGTCAAAATCATAATATGTAAATAAAATTTTGTTTTTCCAATGCGTAGTTATATTCGCAATTAATTGTGTAATTATATTAATAAATATAGGGTGTTGAACAGTAAACTTCATGTTCAAACTCTATATTTATATTCAAAGACGGATTTATAGCACCCAAGGCACGTGCCCCTATATGTATATATATATATATTTTTTTTACTACTACTGTATTTATATATTAATTAGGAATTACAAATTAAAGAGTATTTTACACAGGTGGACTTGCATTAATTATTTTTTATAGTGTTTATAATTATATTATAATCACAAATTATATTTACCCTTTATGCTTGTATTTTACAACTTAATTATATTATATGAAAAATTATATATGTTTTAATACCTGTATTTTACCCTTTTTTTATTACAAATTATATTATATAAAAAATACATTTGCATTAATTCTTTCAGTTGTCACTATATTTTTTGCGGTGTATATCATAAATAATCGTCTACGAATTGAATGGTAGATCAATGAATGAATAATTTTTTTTTTTTTTTAATAATTAGTTTGGTTGTATATATTGAGGGAAGTTTTTGATAGTGTTGAGAATGAGTCAATCATATTAATTAATATTTTAGTTTATGAAAACTCGTAAGTTCCAATTATAATAGACTTGAACTATTATTTAATAAAAAAATTCTTAATATATTTTATTTTTATTTTTTTGATAATTAGTCCACTTTAAAATTGATTAACCATTTGATTACTATAATATCTGCAGATCAGAAATACGAATTCGGCTTTTGCAATATTAGAGGATGAGAGCAACAAGCAGTTGAAACATTTGCAAATTATTCTTGAAGATTACTTGGAAAATAAATCTTTTTTAAACATCACAGTTTTTCAGTATAGATGTCATATTTTTTGTTCGTTTATTAATGTTATTTTGTTTTCATCTTATATAAAAACCTTAACTGAAGATTTTAAGTTTTTTGTAATTCAATTTTACACTCGTATTATCTATTTTTAATTACTCCTCGGGCTAATTAAGAATGTGCTCGCAAATGTCAATACGTCTTCAAGAGTTTGAATTTAAGTATGTCTTGCATGAAACGGTTTCACGGTAAGACAAAATATTTTTGAAATAATGCTTTAACACATTTAAAAGAATAAGTGTTAATTTGTAAACTGTCTCATCACGAGAACGTCTCATATAAATTTTTGTCTTTGAACCTTAATTAAACCTCCTCTCTTATGATTTTATGCTTGAATATACTCGCAGCAATGCTTGAACATACTTGCCCAATTAAAGTCTTTTGAGAATTAGGTTCACGTAATTTTTTTTTCAAAGTAAAATATTGTTAATTTAAAAGGTTTTGAATTTTATGCAATTTATCGTTCATTTAAAAATTATAAATCATGATACTTTGTATGTTAAATAGTATGTAAAATTATTTTTTTCAAAGTAATATAATAATTCAAAAGTATCATGATCTCCCAATTCCGAAGTATTTATCACTCCTTTGAAGGGTTGCGCACCATCCTTTTCTCTTAAAATATATAGTTACGGTTCATAGTTCTTATTCTTGAAATATAAACTCTAAATCTAATATCTTGATTCGATGGTTTTTTGAGAGAATAAATAAATAAAAAAGAATAATTGTTGATAGTTTTGGGCGAATTTTTAGTTCAATTTTCCTATGAAATTGTAACTTGAAATTCAACTCAATATTCTTATTTTAAATATTGAATACACTTAAATATAAATATTCTTATTTATAATATTTGAAGTTCGTAATTTTTTGGAATAATTATTAAATATTTCATTTGTGTAGAAAATTGTGAAATGTTAGAAATTATTCTCATCTAATAAAGAAAATAAGATTTTCATTGGTATAAGTCCCGAAAGATATGTTAATAATCAATTCGGGGCCTGAAAAATAAAATTTATCAATCCGGAACCTGAAAAATGTATATATTAAGGGATTTTATCAATTTGGGACCTGAAATTATCAATTCAGGGGCCTTAATTTGAGGTCCTGGATGATAAAATCTCTTAATATAAAAATCTTTCAGGTCTTGGAGTAATTATTTTTTTATTTATATTTTAAAATTTTATTTTGTAGATCGTCAGTGGTCATTCAGTCTGGAATTTGTTCGAATTAGTTTTATACTAGATATTAGGCCCGCGAATTTCGCGGGGTTGCTAGATAAAATCATATATATATATATATATATATATATATATATATATATATATATGATTGAATAATTATTTCACATATTTATTATACAATATAAATTTAAATTAAATAAATACAAAAAAATTCTAAATGTTTATTTGTTATTAAATAATATAAATGTAGGACAAAATGAATTTATCATTTCATATATTTTAAAACATAATTTACAACTAAAACTACAAATTTCGAAAATTTTCTTTGTACACAACATTTGTAGTATACTTGGATAGTTTTCCATCGGAGCCATGTGAAATAATTTTTAATTCTTTTCTACTCTTTATTCTGAAAAGTGTCACGTACAATGTGTGAAAACAGGCTTGGGAAGGTACAATTTAACATTTGAGCGATTGACCTTGACTTTTATTTATCGTCATCGCAAAACACAATAGAATTGGAAATTGTCTCCTCTGAAAATTTACCGGCATTGATGGATCTGAATTACTAAGTGTCATTCTGGGTATGAACACTTTATTCCCAATATTATTTCTCAAGATAATTTCTGCATCAACAATGTGATTTCCAAGCTTTTTGATAGTTAATCTCGTTCCATTGCACAAACCTGCTTTCTGATCAATATTTCTCATCAGCATTATCAGCACACCTTTCTTTAATGTCAATCGATGGTTCGGTAGTCCAGAACAGCTAATAGAATTTAAAAAGTCCACAGAAATTAACTCGTCGTTTCTTCCTTCTTGAAACTCTGATTTGCAAACACTATCGGAACTCAAATATTCTTTGGTTTTACCTGGAATCATAGCTAAGACCTTTTCATTAATAGATTCAACATCTGTAAGCCTTGGTGTAAGTATAGATCTATCCTCAAAGTATCTATGAGTAGATAAATTATCAATCAATGATGGATAAATCATTTGAATCAAAGCAACAACCGGATCTGTTGCTTTGTAAATCAAAATATCTTCTAGAATTTCAATATCCCAAGAACCATCACTACCTTCTCCAAAATCACCATCACCAATCTTCAAAATCCAATTGAAGAATTCTACAACCTCATCATTACATGTTGTAGAATTCTGTAGCCGCATATTATTCGTCAATTTCAATATCTATGAAGTACCATATTATAATAATGAATTAAAAGTAATAACTGTAATTTTAATTAATTTTAAATTCAATATTTTAATAATAAACAGTTAAATTATAAATATCAATACCTTGCAATGATCCCCCAAATAAGATGAATTTATTGTTGCATGTACAACATCCTCTCTACTTTGTTTTTGTATGACAGGTAATATCTGTCTAAAATCACCACAAAAAACATTAATTGTCTTTCCTCCAAATGGCAAATCAAATGTAGAACCATCAGAAGACCTAACAATATCTCGCAGGCTTCGATCCAATGCTTCAAAGTTAAATCTATTCATCATCAGGGCCTCATTCCATATTATTAATTTTGCCTTCAATATCAACCGTGATAAATCTGTATTTGGCATTATGTTGCATGTTGAAGACTCATTGATATTAATAGGTATACAAAATCTTGAATGAGCAGTACGACCACCAGGCAAATGTAGAGAGGCTATTCCACTTGATGGAACATTAAGAACTATATGACCCTCTGATCTCAATAAAGCTGAAACAGTTCTCCATATGAATGTTTTTCCTGTTCCACCATATCCATATAAGAAGAAAACACCACCACTATTGGACCAAACAACTTCGAGAACTTGTTGTAGGACATCATTTTGTTGAGATGTTAATGAAGAACTCAATTTTTCATATTCTGACGCCAACTCCGATCGATCATACAACAATTCTTCGTGTATAATGTTACTCTCTAAATCAGCTATTAAAGAATAGTCTGGAACAGGCATCGATGTGTATCTACTTAAGGTAGAACCATTCATCTATAGCAATTTTTCAATATCGACCAATGCATAATTTTTCAACACATTATCATTTAGAAGCAAATCTGAAAAATTAAAATGGATGAATAAAATAAATATTAAAATTTTTAGTAAACATTAAATAATATTAATAGACATTAAAGTTATTAATATTTTTGTATAAAAAAATTAATAATACCTGGATTGTTCGTCAAATGTCGTTGTCTTGGAAGAATATCATCCGTCATACATTTCCATGTCTTTTCAAAAACAACTTTTGGAGAATTCATAGATGATGATATGAGCAATATTGCAAATAAATTTCTAACATAATAAGCACATTCCCAAAGACTTAACTCCATTATTCCATCAACATACTCACGATCATCATCCAACAATCTCATCTAATAGCAAGCATCTTTAAAAGTTAGATACAAAATTCTTCCAATTGTCCGTATCTCCTCATGTGATCTTGCACCTTTACTATGTGGTAATAGGATTCCCAAATAATAATGTTCTCCAGCACCAAGAGAAACATTGCACAGTCGTCCCAGTGAGAACTTATTGTTCTTTCTCCTCTCCCAACTGTATTTTTATTTGTCCCCGATATAATGTTTAGAAAAATCAATGTATGTTAACTGTCTAGCTTTGTCAGCATGAGTGTTTCGTCTCATCCATGCTAAAAACATTGATTGGTTCGCTGATGGTCTCTAAAGCACTTCATCAATGCAATCATCATCATCAAAAATTACATTTTGTTCATCTTCAAGATGGAAACTTAGTCTTTGTACTGCAGAGAATCTATAGTGTATTTCAAATCCAAGCATCCTCCACACTGCTTCACACGGCGATACATATCTGCAGTTGATAAAATTTTCAACCTCATCATCTTTTTTTGATTTTTTTCCTACACCTTCAGGCTGGACAACACTTGCAGTAATTCTGTCAGGACCCTTGTTGATGTATTTGAACAAATACTTGATGGATTTATGTCTTTTTTGAACATTTTTTGTTCACCATGCATGGAGAATTTCTCCTGGCAGTTCCACACGGACCATGCATCATATATTCTTTAACCAAATCATGCAACACTATATCATCATCTTTATTAGGTATTTCTGCAGATATGATTCGATCAACATGTTCAGGGTTTGGAAGCTTATTCTGACGATTCAAGAAGAGAAGAATATGTGCATGAGGCATTCCTCATTTTTGAAACTCAACTGTGTAAACTACTGTATAAACAAAATTCAATTTCATTAAAAAAAAATTCAATGTAATAAAAATTTACTTCATAATTGGTTAAATAATATTTAATAAAAAAAAATACCTGCATCAATTTTGCCAAAAATTGATTCTTCTTTAAAATCTTTCATAATGCGATCGAGTTTCATCTTGAATACTCGACAAAGTATGTCAAGTCTGTCCACTGCTTCAAGGTGCCTATCCTCTAATATTCTTCTTATCTCTGGCCATTTTGGGTTGCATGTAATTGTGATGAATAAATCTGGATACGAAAAGGTTTTGCATATTGCCATCGCATCCTGAAAATCCTGCTTCATATATCTCGGTCCTCCGATAAAGGAAGATGGAATTATTCTTTTTCCAATCGAAGATGGATCAATATCTCTTCTTTCTGCTGCACTTTTCATATCGCATACTTTGTCGGTTCTCATTTTAACCTGATTATTCCTAATGTAGGACAATCTCTCTGACTTTACCATTGTATATGAGTCAACCAAGAATTGTTGGAAAAGTCTTCTGGATATGAACAAAATTGAAGGTTCATTTCTCCTTTCATGTATTCTAAATGCAAAGAATTCTCGCATTGTCAATCTCACCCTTTTTCTAGTAGAATTTTCACCATCTCTATGAATAACATCGAGTCGGTATCCATCCTCACCATAAGAGAATAAAAGTGGATATTAGTAGAGGAATGTAGGATGAATGAATCCCACTTATGCGTTTCAGTTGTCCATCATATGTCTCAAGAATAACATTCTGTTTTCCCATATTTACATCTATATCTCCAGGAATAATTGCTGCAACTTCTGGTGTAGTTGGAAGGTTATGAGTTCTACCATCACCAATTTTTCTCTCTAATAGTCTCATTGTCACTGTTGGTTCAGCGTCAGATCCAATGCGTTGTTTTGCATTTCGAAATTGAATTGCAAATGGATTATATCGATCAATCATTCTTGTCAATTCACTAACAATCTCGTCATCCAATCTCTTAGATTTTTCGACATACTGCTCACTGTTCAAAATATATGAGGAATAAATATTTTCAATTACAGCTTAATAAACAAATTTGCATACAAAATAAAGATTTAATATATATTAATATTTTAAACTTAATATGTAAAAAAAATAAGAATTAATTTAATTTAAAAATTAACCCGATTGAACTTATTCTTTTTTGGATTTCATTATCAGTGTCGTACATGTACAGTTGTGAATATTTTGGCTCTTGTCCAGTCTAAGGCAACATACTGCCTATTTGATGGTAATTAGCTCCATGCAATCTAAACACATAAGGTCCTCCACTTCGATTGATTGAATGATCAACCTTTCCACCCATAGAAGTAAAACTTAAAATCATGTTGTACGCTCGAATATTTTTAATGAAATGCTTGCTCTTATCATTATTTCCCGATAAAAGAATTCAATGTCTCAGGTGGGCTTTTCAGAACGGGTAGTTGTATTTTTCCATTAGAACAACAAGATTGAAATTTTGGGGAAAACTCGTTTTTCTTTTTGCCACTTCGTTCTTCATACCACATATATGCATTGCAACAAGAACACATATGGCATCACCAAAATCAATATACACTGTAAAAAAAATTATTAATATTAATATATTATGAAATTGTTAAATTAAATTGAAAGTAGCATTGATAATTACCATCATCGAAATTAGTGTTGTTTTTGTTACTTCTATCGGGAGCAACATGATCTCATTTTCGTACTCCTAAAATAGGAAATATTCAACATTTATTATATTATGTAAATGTATATACGCTTTAAAATATTTTGTTTTATCACATAAAAAAATTAAATAATTGAATATTTTTAATACTAGCAATAAAAATAAATATCATACCAAGAGGTGATTTTCTTCCATGAGAGTTTCCATTAAATCTGTCACGTTTCTCTGAAAGAATCAATCTTCTGTGTATTCGAGCATCCTTAGTACAATTTTCTAAATATATATATTAAATATTGAAAATTAGTTTTGGTATAAATAAATTTAATATGAATGGAATTTATCATTAAAAATTCACTTAATCAGTTGTAATTTTCTATTTTTTTTTAGCATCACCATGATAACCTAAATTTTTTTGAAAAAAAATTAATTTGAAATTTAAATAGTAGTCAATTATCTATTAAAAATAATCATATATATATATATATATATATATATATATATATATATATATATATATATATATTAATTAGATATGTAATTTACTACATCCTACCTATCTATATTTCAACAGTTAAAAAGATTAAAATCAAAAGATAAGTAAGTTTAAGGACAAATTTCAAAATAACAACAATACTATGACAAAAAATTCAATATGGAAAAAATTAATAATAAAAAATGAATATTTTCACTCAGATCACATAAGAATAAATTTTTTTAAATAAAATAAATATCATACCACTTGAAGACATGTTTCTTTGATTAGATGAATTAAGAGCAGCATTTATATTTGATGCATCTTCAAAACACAATGTATGTGTCACAGATGATACCAAATTTTGATTAAAGCGATGCTGGCTGATGTTGCTATTATTTTCATTTTCGTTCTCCACCGCTTTTCCTTTATCTGAGATTATAATATATTGCAAAATATTAAAATGATAAATATTTATATTTTTATATTATATTAAAGTATTATGTATTTTATTAAAAGAATAAGTTATTAATCTTTTGCATTCACACTGGTGTTATGTGTTAATATACCAGTTGGTATATTATTTCCACGAAAAATGTATTGAGGACCAGGTGTTACTTTTTATTTGAAAAGCACATGAAAAAAGAAATAATTAATAAACAAATATGTATTGTACTTAAAATAGAATTGCTAAAAATAAATTTGAATTCTTAATCAGAGAAAGGATGTCGAATCATTTTTCGAGATGATGAAGATTCTACAAAAGAAAAAAAAAATATAGATTATTATAAATAAATAAATAATTGAACTTACCAATATATAAATGAAGATACCAATTGACATTAAACAAAAATACCTTCATGCGTTCTTGAATAATTTTTTTGTAGCAACCCAATGTTTTTTATCATTGTTGATGGAGTGTGATTTTCTTCCAACAATTCAAATTGAATAGTTAAAAAAATAAAAAATTATTTTATATAATTACACATAGATATGAAGTAGTAGATAATTAATATTTAAAAACAGTTTAAATAAATAAAATTCAGTAAATTGTATCATTTGTTAATAATGATGCTGATGTGACATTATTAGACTCCATGAATACATCACCTATTTTCCAATTGAAATTATTTAATATATTATTGAGGATAGGAAAATATGCAATTAATAATTAGAATAACATTCTTTAATCCTTAAACATTTTTATATTAAAAAAATTTGTTTGAAGATATTTCCCATAACAATTAGTGTCCAGATACAAAAATATAAAAAATCAAAATATTAATCAAACAAAATAAAATTTAATACTGAATTTTTTGTAAGGTTATTTAAATAGTAATAATTCGTTTTAAAAATATACTATACATATTAATAAATTAAATAAAAAATAATAATACCTTGTGTTATTCGAACTGATGTACTTTGAACAAATGAAGAATTTTCATTCATACCGGATCCACTGGCTATCTCTTCCAAAAATTAATAAGGCATCACAAAAGAATGGCTAAATTATAAATTGAAAAAATAAACCAAAAAATGTCACTTTCGGTATTTAATTGTTGTTAACCTGAATATATATTGTATAAAATATGTTATTTAAAAAATATGTAACTGTATTTTTTTTAAAATAGAAAAAAATAAACAACCTGTAGAAGACAGTGCTCGTTTAGCATCAATATTTCTCTTACGGAGCATTCTTGCAATTTTACTTTTCATCCTTCCAACATTAGGATCTAATTAAAAATATTACCAAGAAATATAATTATATATTGTACAATATCTTTTAAAAAAAATATATTGTATTGTATTATATTTGTAATTTGAAATTTATAATTAATATAAATTATAACATACCAATTGGAGATATTCTACCACGTCTTTCTGAAAGTATTGATCTTCTGATCATGCGGGCATGTTTGGTACAATTCACTGCACATATGTTTTATATTGATAATTAAATTTTAAAGAAGTGATGATTAAATGAAAACAATAACCTTATAAAGTATAGCAGTAATGCATCAAAGTTTACAACAAATCAGTGAAGAATATAATAGTGAATTTATTTATAGTAGTAGTAAATTTATCGAAAAACTCACAATTGTATAAATCTCTTAGATACTCAATTTCAACAGCTCCTATAAAAAAATTAATTAATCAATTAATAATAAATAATGAATATTAAAAAAAGACATATCACATGAGTATCATTATATTAAACAATTTATTTTTATATATACATACTACACATCTATATATATGTATAAATTAAAATTAGCAATAAACTGAAATTGCATGATAACAAAAGAGAACCCGTTGATGATGTTTGATAAGCGGGAACGTATCTGTTTTCTTTATCCATGGTTCGAACTTTTGTGGTTAATATTCAAGTTTAAGCAGAATCAAAAATTAATAATTATTTAATATATTAATTTATCTTAGAAAATAAACGAAAAAAATATTATGTCATTAGTATACCTGGAAACATCAACGAAAAATTGTTGGAGATATGAATATTCAGAAGTCAATTTCTTCAACACAAATGTTCAAGACATTACTGCATAATAAAAATTAATTATAAATTTTATAAAATATAAAAGCAGAAAAAAATAATTCTTTTATTTAATTCTTTTGATATTACTATCAACTTATAATATATTTCCGAAATCGAATTTAGAGTATTACTTAATCCATCAATCTTCACAGAGAATTAATGAATGAGATAGAAAGCAAACAAAAAATTAAAATTGAAAAAACATACATGAATCATGAAAATATATAAAACTGTAAAAAATAAAAATTTACTTTACCGAAGTTTTATTGAGATAATATATGAAAAAACCATCTGTAGAGAAAGAGGTGGAGATGTCGGTGGTAGTGACAAAACTGTAGTGATGAAGACGAATACAGTTTGTCTTTATAAGAGAAAAAAAAATACAATTTTATTGATAACTTTATTTTGCATAAATAGAAGCATGAATATGAATATTGGTGATTTTGACTATAAAAACAAATAAGGAAAACAAAAATCATTAGTTACCATTCTAATCTTCCTATAAATCAGTCATATAATAATTTCGAAAAATATATTTTCTAAATAAGTAAATATAATTGGGCTCACGAATTTGCTAGAAATTCTCGTTTGTTTGAGAACTTCTGAATCCAATTTGCGTTTGCAGCAATAATAACTAAGTTATTTTGGTTTTCAAAAAAAAAAAAAGTAAATATATAAATTCAGGATTTTGAAGTGATATAATCCTCTATTTATAATACCTTCTCCATAAATTTCTCATTTTTTCAACCAATTTTAAATTTTTTAAATTTAAATTAATTTTTCAAAAATTATAAGCGCGGTTCTATTTTACAATCTTTTTTTTTCCTATTTGACTATTTTGAAATCTTTAAAAAAAATGCACTTATTCACAAATTTTTAAAATTTAAAATTTAAATTACCGATATAAAAAAATATATACTGATATATTTGTCTTTAAATCTTTAAAAATACATTAATTTCCTACAAAAAAAAATAAAAAATATATGAATGACAATATTAGTTGATACGAATTAGAACAACAAAAACATTAAATTAAATGTGTAAATATATACGAAAAAAAATTAACAAATCTGCAAAAAAAAATAAAAATAAAGAAATGAGATGGATTAATATTGATGACCTGCAAAAAAGAATGGTTAGAGAAGAGAGAAAACAAATATTTAAAAAATGTGATCGATTAATATTGACCTGCAAAAAAAATGTCTAGAAAAGAGAGAAGACAAAAAATTATGTTTTGTGAAATTAATAGAATGATAGATAATAGGTATTTATAAACAAATATAAATTAGATGGACAATTGAGATTAGATTTTAAAATTGAATAAGAAATCAAGAAAAATGAGAAGTGAATGAAAGAAAAGGAAAATTGAAATGAGATGGTGTGGTTAAAAATTACCAAATATATAATGAATGATTGAATGACATATAAGATTTTGATGGAGATGAAGATGAAAAGTCTGCATTTAAGTCTTATTTATTCATTTTGCTAAATCTTATGTATTTTAATATACGAAGAGTCATTCAATTTAGTATTTATAGGTTGTCAGTTTGTAAGTGAAAGATAGTTGAATTATGAATTGAATATTTGAGATTATTCCTCTTTGAGACGTGTTCGTCTCTGACTTGTTTACATTCTCCGGGTATTCTTAGAATCAACGGAGTCTCGTAATTATCATTACGCTTCCCTGCATCAGATTTAGATTCTAAAAAATATAGATAGATGGGTAAGATAGGATAGGATTTAGGATCTGTAATGTCACTATTAGTGCACCGTTTAAAATGAATATTTTAGCTTGCGGACCTATAAAATTGACCGTAATCAACTTATTTAAAATAAATTATGTAACGTCAAAATAAAAATATTTTAAATACAAAATTAAATTTTGAAAATAGACTGAAGGGGATGGATTTTAATTTGATGGGGTTCTCAAATTGGGTGGAGCGGGTTTAGAATCGGACAAATATGTTCAAATTTGCTCCCGTAGTCATCCCTATACAGTTACAATTTTTTTTGCGTTTGCAGGTTTTACTATACAAAATTAATGGATTATAATTTATACTATATGATAGGGATCAGTTCAGCATTCATAATTTAAATTATGAATAAAGGATTAATTATCTCATTTTCTTACTTTTTATAAAAATGAACTGCAGAGTTGGAGTTCGCAGGTTCCAAACCCTCTGAAAAGGAGACTCTTTCAAAAGGACAGAGCAGCATAATCTCTTGATCAGAACCGAAGTGTTCGAAAAATGATTGTCTCGTTTTTGACACAGCGATTTAGATCTAATCATTATATGAACTGATTTATTGTCATTCCGATCTGAATAATTATCAAAATTCGGTTAGGCAGTACGACGGGGACCACTGTGATACAGGGAACGCACCCATTATAATTAGAAAATTCTTCCCTAAACATTGATAACAATTGTCAGTATAGTACGATGACATGGCAAAAGTTTGTTGGAGAATTGGTTATGAAAAAAGACTTTCATAACCCTGAATGGAGAAGATATATATATCCTTCTATTCAAAGGAAAAAAAAAGGAGAGAGAGAAAAAAGAAAGAAAGGAGAAAAATGCAAAAAGGTGCGTAGAAGTCTTTCTGAAGGAAAGATGGAGAAACTATAAGATTGAATCATAATTCAAGGATTCATCGGAAGATTTCGGAGTCTTTTACTTCCAAGTTTGTTCCTCCGAGGAAAAAGTTTGTTGATAGGTTGTAAAAGACCTTTCTATAACCATTTTAAGGTATTATTATGGTTATTCCTGAAGATTTCGATGGTGTTATTTAGACATTATTATCCTTAGATTTATTCTGTCAACTATACAGGGAATATGTCTTCCTTCTTTTACTTTGATTACTTTTCCTAATATCTTTTGAATGGGATTATATTTTATAGACGTTGAAGCTCTCCTCAACCTTGTCTTCTTATTCCCTTTTTCTTAACCAAGAGAAAGGGAGTCAGTTCATCAAGATTTCTGGGTATTGGAATAATATTTTATAGGTATTGTTTGCTTTTCAATATTGTTCTCGTCGATAATATAGTTTAAATTATATCCTGCCTTCAAGCTCAGAGTGTATTTTAACTCCCGCTGGAAAATCTTTCACCTCAGCTCTTCTGTTAACCTTACCTACTAAAGAAATCAAGAACCATTCGTCGAAGTTCTTGGATCTACGCTGAAATCTTCTTTAGGTATTTTTCCTTCTTTATGTAAATTGTAATTTGTTAATGTGATCTAAGTTGGGTCATATCAACTGGCGCCGTCTGTGGGAAATCTGGGTTAAGGCGTGAGATTAACCTCATGCATCATCGTCATTCGATCAGTATATATCTCATCACATCTTTGTGCATCTATTTCATCGTACCATTGACACGAGGAGAGTCACTTTGGGGATGAGGGAATGTCATCTTATTTTTTATTTTTCTTTGGCTTTTTGGAGATAATTAAGATACCTTCTGCTGAAATCTTCTTTAGCATGGCGGAAGGGACTTCCCGGGATCTAGCTCGCGAATTCGAAGAAGTAGCGCGAACCCCTCAAAACCCCTCGGGAGGGAGGAATGATCCCAACACTACTCCAGAAGTTCATCCTATGATTATGATATCCCAGGAACAGTTGGATGCTTTGGTCAATCGTACCGTTGAGAAAATCCTAAAGGAAAGGTCAAGGATACCAATTGCTCCACCGGAGGTCGTACCACCCGCAGAGACGGAGGTTCTGGCAGAAGAAGAAATCGCTCTTCCCAGGAATACAGAAGGCCGAGTGCGAAGGGAAATTCTGATAAATACTCTAGCGGAAAACAGAGATCATTCTCCTCCGATAATACGAGCTCCTCGTCGGGCCGTTTCAGAGGGAGGCCCTACTAAAGGAGGGAACAGATCAGTGGTGGTACCCAGGAGGCAAGAGGGGAAAAGGAGAGAATATTCTGATGAAGAGGAAAGCGCTGACTCCGAAGTGGCAGAACTAAGGAAGGAGATGGAACTTTTAAAAAGAAAATACGAGAGCATAGGTGTTCCATCCCCTCTCCCTACAGGATCTCCATTTTCTCGGCAGATTTTAGCTGATCCGCTTCCTTCCACCTTCAAAACATTGGCGTATGAATACGATGGCACTTCTGATCCTCAAGATCACCTTCTCCGCTTTGAAAATGGAGCTCTCTTGCATCAGTATTCAGATGGGGTCAAATGCAGAGTCTTCCTAACTACCTTGGCGAAATCGGCTCAGAAGTGGTTTAGCCAACTCCCCCCCAACTCGATACACTCATTTGCCGAGTTCAGTTCTCTGTTTCTACATCAGTTTGCAAGTGCGCGAAAACAGGCTAAAACCTCGTTGTATCTGATGAGCATTAAGCAGGGAACGGGAGAAAGCTTAAGGAAGTATGTGACGAAATTCAACGAGGCGGCTCTAGAGATACCCACGGCTAACTCAGACGTCAAAGTAAATGCCTTAACTCAGGGGCTTCAGCCAGGTGACTTCTTCAGGTCCTTAGCCAAGAAGCCAGCAAAAACGTTCGACGAGTTACTCTTCAGAGCTGAAAAATACATAAATTTAGAAGAGGCTACCCGAGTGAAAAGGAATGAGGAAAAGATGTCAGATCCTCATAAGGAAAAGGATCGAAGAAGAAACAGAAGTCGGGATCGTAACAGAATAGGAGAACTGAGGAACAGATCATTCCCCGCTAGGGGGAGTGAGTCTGTTAGAAGGGGAGCTACAGATTCGCTCAGGTACGATGTATATACCCCGCTGAAATTGGATCCCTCTGCCATGATGGAAGTCGTCATAGGACATCCTGATTTCAAATTCCCCAGTTCCGCTCACAAAGGGCCAAGGAATCCCAGATCTGAATTTTACTGTCGGTATCACAATGACTATGGACATGATACCAACAGATGTCGGCATTTGAAGGATGCAATTGAAAATTAATACAAGATGGGCACTTCCTGGATTTCGTCCGAAGAGAAAATAACTTCAGTGGAAATAAAAGAAAAGAGCCTGAAGAAAAAGGAAAAGAAGTGGTAGCCCAGCCGGTGAAGGAAATATCAGCACATAAAAAGGGGTTTATCCAGATCATAGTAGGGGGCGACGGGGATTCCCATCGAGGTCGCAAGGCAGCAGTTCGGTCAGCTATCATGTGGACTGAATCCGGAACACCAGAGAGGAGCATTGTAGATGATTCGCCTACTATCCAATTTGGACCTGAAGATGAGAAGGCGGTTCTCAGGCCGCATAATGATGCTCTGGTCATCACGGCAGAAATTGGAGGGTGTGATGTAGCTAGAACCTTCGTGGATACGGGCAGTTCCGCTGATATTATGTTCATGAAATGCTTTGAGCAAATGAATCTGAATGTCCAATTGAAGCCGGCAAACACGGCCTTGTACGGTTTCACAGGGGGATCTATCCAACCCAGAGGACAAGTAATGCTACAACTACGGTTGGGGCAACCCCCTCATCAGAAAGTCAGGATGATAAACTTCTTGATTGTAGAAGCCCCTTCGTCATATAATGTCATCCTAGGAAGACCTTCTCTGAATTCTTTCCAAGCTGTGGTCTCCACATACCACTTGAAGCTCAAATTCCCAGTAGGTGATGAGGTTGGGGAGGTTGTAGGGGACCAGGTTAGCTCTCGAAGATGTTATGCTGAAACGGTTAAAGAGGTCACGCATGCACTCCAGAATTCCTGTTTAAGAGGAGATGATCCGATAGGAAAGAAATGCAAAGCCGCCGAGTGCCTGGAAGAAGAACCAGAACCGAGAATTAAACCAGAAGAGGAACTGATGCCGGTGGAATTGTTTCCTGATAAATCGGGTTTTGTTACCCACATTGGAAGCCAAATGGATTAAGATGTTATGGAGGGTGTAATAAAATGTCTAAGGAGAAATGCAGATCTGTTTGCCTTTCAGACGTCAGATCTGAAGGGCATTCCCTCGGAGACAGCCATGCATTCCTTGAATGTCGACCCAGAAGTAAGACCAGTAAAACAAAAGCTGAGGCATTTCGGACCTGAGAAAGATAAAGCTATCAAAGAGGAGGTCTCGAAGTTATTAGGAGCTGGACACATTGTGGAGATCAGATTCCCCGTGTGGTTGTCTAATGCGGTCATGGTAGCCAAAGGAGTGGCTAAGTGGAGAATGTGTATCAATTTCAGGGATTTAAACAGAGCTTGTCCTAAGGATCACTATCCTTTACCGAGAATCGACCAGTTGGTTGATTCCACATCTGGCTGTGAGTTGTTGTCGATGATGGATGCGTATCAAGGATATCATCAGATCCAGATGAATCCCGAAGATGTGGCTAAAACAGCCTTTATTGTGTCTTGCGGAATTTATGGGTACGTAAAAATGCCATTTGGATTGAAGAATGCTGGAGCTACATATCAAAGGATGGTAGATCTGATATTTAAAGATCTGATTGGAGAAAGCATGGAGTTTTATGTGGATGATATGTTGGTGAAGAGTGAGAAAGCTGTGGATCACGCCCTACATTTGGAAAGAACCTTTAGAGTTATTCGCACCCATGGCATGATGTTGAACCCCACTAAGTGTGCCTTCGGGGTGACGTCAGGGAAGTTCCTGGGGTATATGGTAACTCCAAGGGGTATAGAAGTTAATGAGGCCAAAGTAAAAGTTGTTCTCGAAATGAAAGCTCCGAGGGGTATAAAAGATATTCAGAAGCTAAATGGTAGAATTACAGCCCTGAGTCGTTTCATATCTAAATCAGCAGAGAGGAGCCTACCTTTCTTCAAAATTCTAAGGAAGGGATGCAGATTTGAATGGACAGAAGAATGTCAGAGAGCCTTTGATGATTTAAAGAAACATTTGGCAGAACTTCCCCACCTCACTAAACCAATTGGAGGAGAAACTTTATATCTTTATTTCTCGGTAGGGAAAGCACCCTTAGTTCAGTATTGTTAAGAGAAGACAAAGCAGTTCAGAGACCTATATATTATATCAGTAAAATGATACAAGGACCAGAGGTCCGGTATTCCGATCCGGAGAAGGCGGCTCTGGCGGTTATGACAGCTGTAAGAAGATTAAGACCTTATTTTTTATCGCACAAGGTCATAGTCAGAACAGATCTTCCACTCAAACAGATCCTTAAAAGACCAGACCTTTCGGGAAGGATGGTCAAATGGGCAGTGGAATTGGGGGAATATGATATAGAATTTGAGCCTCGAACTGCAATCAAAGCTCAGGCTTTAGCTGACTTTATACAAGAAACTACTCACATCTGGGATGAATCCCCTTGGGAAGCCTACGTTGATGGATCTACCACTATCAATGGATGTGGAGTAGGTATACTGATTGTTAGTCCAACCGGAGAAGAGTTACAATTTTCTATTCGATTTGAATTTAGAACCTCCAACAACGAAGCTGAGTACGAAGCTCTTCTCAGGGGAATGATGATGTTGCGGGAGTTAGGAGCACAGAAAGTGGTGATGTATTCAGATTCACAATTGGTAGTCCAACAAACAAGGGGAACGTATGAAAGAAGAGAAGAAAGAATGATGAAATATGCTGAGAGGGTGGAGGAAATGAAAGAAAAATTTGTGGAATTCAGAATCGAATAAATCCCCCGGGCTGAAAACACCAGAGCAGATTACTTAGCTAAATTGGCCAGCTCAACCCCTAAAGAAGTGGGTCGCACAATCACTTTATTGACTGCTGAAGAGAAATTAACGGGATCTGAAGTGCTGGTGACAGAGGAGAAAAGAGATTGGAGAACTCCCATTATTCATTTCTTAAAAACGGGTCAGAGGATGGAAGGAATAGGTATCTCCCAGAAAGCCGTGTATGCCAAGTATTGTTTAATGGGCGATCTTTTATTCAAGAGATCCTTCACGCATCCCTACTTAAGGTGTTTAGCAGAAGAAGAAGGGAACTATGTAATCAGGGAAGTACATGAAGGATGTGGAGCTAGTCACACCGGTTTTCAAGACGTGGTGAGGAGGCTACTCAGAGCAGGATATTATTGGCCCTCTATGATCCGAGATGCTAAGGAATTGGTGAAAAAGTGCGATAATTGCCAGAAGCATGGTTCTCTTATTCATATTCCAGCAGAGGAATGGGGAGTCGTTCATTCACCGTATCCCTTTGACAAATGGGGAATTGACATAGTGGGAAAATTTCCTTTGGCCACTGGAAGCCGGGCTTATTTGATCGTAGCAGTTGATTACTTCAGTAAATGGGTGGAGGCTGAAGCAGTTTCAAAAATAGACGAGGAGCAGGTTCTGAAGTTCTTGTGGAAAAATATATGCTGTCGGTTCGGAATTCCTAGAGTATTGATTTCAGACAATGGTACCCAGTTCTTTGGAACCAAGGTTCAGAAGTGGTGTCAGGAAAAAGGGATCCAACAAAGATTCACCTCTGTGGCTCATCCTCAAGCTAACGGCCAGGTTGAAGTAACTAATATGAGCATAGTAGACGGGATTAAGGCTCGGCTGGGCAAAGCTAAGGGAAAATGGGTAGACGAGCTGGATTCAGTTCTATGGGCATACAGAACCAGCTCAAAGACAGCAACTGGGGAAGCTCCCTTTAATCTGGTATATGGGTCTTCAGCAGTGATCCCAGCGGAAGTGGGAATAGCTACGCACCGGATCATAAATTATAATGAGGAGCAAAATGGAAACCTGCTCAGAGAAAATTTGGACATGTTGGATGAGGAGAGGGAAGCAGCACATCTCAGATCTGAAAAATATAAAAGTCAGGTCAGGGCATTATATAACAAGAAGGTGAAGATCAGAAGATTTTCGGTAGGAGATCTGGTTTTGCGGAGAACAGATGCCTTAAGGCCTACGGGGAAACTAGATGCCAATTGGGAGGGACCATACATTGTCGTAGAAGTACTGAAAGGGGGAGGGTATGAACTAATGGATCAAGAAGGAAAAAAGCTTCCACGACCTTGGAATATCGGGAATTTGAAAAAATATTATGTCTAAAGACAGAGATCGTGCTTATCCACTGTTTTGTCTTTATCATTTCTTTATATTTTTCTAAGAAGGATACAGAGCACCGTATTTACCATTCAATGAAAGATGCTTCTTAAATTTGAAGAGGTTTTGTTTTCTGCCATATTTTCTTCTAATACGTCCCTATGAATTGAATACTGTAAGTCTCAAGTCACATTGAGCAAAGTTGTCTATTTTAAAGTACCCCATGAAACTCAGATTACTCTGAGTAGGGAAATCACACGGTCAGACCTAACGGAACCTGGTCTGGCCCCGCGCCGGACCTAATGGAACCTGGTCCGGCTCCCCAGACCTAATGGGGCCGGACCTAATGGAACCTGGTCCGGCTCCCCAGACCTAATGGAACCTGGTCTGGGGGTCACACGGGCAGACCTAACGGAACCTGGTCTGGCCCTGCGCCGGACCTAATGGAACCTGGTCTGGGGGTCACACGGTCAGACCTAACGGAACCTGGTCTGGCCCCACGCCGGACCTAATGGAACCTGGTCCGGCTCCCCAGACCTAATGGAACCTGGTCTGGGGGTCACACGGTCAGACCTAATGGAACCTGGTCTGGTCCCACGCCGGACCTAATGGAACCTGGTCCGGCTCCCCAGACCTAATGAAACTTGGTCTGGGGGTCACGCGGTCAGACGTAATGGGACCTGGTCTGGCCCCACGCCGGACCTAAGAGAACCTGGTCTGGAAGTCATGTAATCAAACCTTGTGAAATCTAGTCTGACCCGACGCTAGATATAACGAAATCGGGTCCAGGTAAAATCATGATGATAATTCAAAAAAAAAAAAAAAGGGAAGATCACTTCATTCACGATCTGAAGTGATACCTGCGTGGGAGTATGCGTCAGCATCAGCTCTGGAGAGCTGATACTTTTCTTGAGTTGAAATTTTTTTCAAGAAATGCGTAAAAAAGGAAGATCACTTCATTCACGATCTGAAGTGATACCTGCGTGGGAGTATGCGTCAGCATCAACTCTGGAGAGCTGATACTTTTCTTGAGTTGAAATTTTTTTCAAGAAATGCGTAAAAAAGGAAGATCACTTCATTCACGATCTAAAGTGATACCTGCGTGGGAGTATGCGTCAGCATCAGCTCTGGAGAGCTGATACTTTTCTTGAGTTGAAATTTTTTTCAAGAAATGCGTAAGAAAGGAAGATCACTTCATTCACGATCTGAAGTGATACCTGCGTGGGAGTATGCGTCAGCATCAGCTCTGGAGAGCTGATACTTTTCTTGAGTTGAAATTTTTTTCAAAAATTATAAAAATACCGAGGCAATTAATGAAAAACAAGTAGTTGAGGATAACAGGGAACAAAAGATGTTCATTAAAAAACAATAGAGAAAGTAGGAGCATAAGTACAAAAAGTATTCCCCTAACAAAAGAAAATGAAAACAGTAAACTACTAAATGAAAGCTAAAAAGATTAAACAGCTACTCAGCAGGAGTAGAAGAAGCGGGAACAGAGGAGTCAGACGGTTCTTCAAGCAAAGGAGCTGGAGTTTCCAAGATAGCAGGTAAAGGGGACAGCGCTTCAGTAGGAACAGAAGATGAGGCTCCCTCAAAACGAACATCATACGTCAAATCAGAACTCATGGAGAGAGGGGGAACGATGTCATCACGAAGGATCATCTCGCGAACGGCATCTCGTATCACAGGAAGCCAAAAAGGGTGATCAGCAGGTTCATTGACGTTTCCTTGCCAGTGCGGAGAGGGGGTCATTGAGGTGAGAATAGCTCTTTTATTAAAGGAGCCCGTAAATCCTTGAGCCTTAGCCTGACCTTGTGCGATTTTAAAGCCAACAGACGCATAATGGCCGATGTGAGCTCCCATCTCTTGAACATATAGGGCACTTCTCTTATAAGCATCTATCAAACCTGTATGTAAAGATTTCAGGAAAGCTTGACCACCAGAAGTCAGGAATAGGCGTTGACGACAAAGCTGAACTCCTTGAATTATTCCTTCAGAGACACCTTCTGATCTGACTAGGGATTCCCTCTCAACCAATTCTTCCTTAAATTTCCTTCGAGAAGTCTCGATCTCGAGCTCCAATTCAGTAATCCTTTTTTCCAAATCTAGCGCGCGGGATGTTGACTTTTCAAGTTCACTAGTAGCCTGTATTAGCTGATCATTTTTTACCTTCAAATCTTCGTGAAGCTGTTCGGTAGAAATAGCTTTGCGACGCTCTTTCAAGACACCATGAAGGGCCAGGAACTAAGAAAAAATAAATAAATGAATAGGCGTATATATATATATATATATATATATATATATATATATATATATATATATATATATAAAAGAGAAAAGGGATAGAAAAGGAAGAGTAACCTGTGTTAACTGACGATCTCTTAGCTCTTCCAGTTCTTCTAGGGGGAAATCGCGGGTCTGAAAGATATCTTCTCGAGTAGCCATAGCACTCATCATATCAGAACTCTCACGGTTCGACATCTCCAGTACACTCTTAGGAAGATGTAAGGTGAAATAATCCTCTTTTGAGTGATGGAAGGAAGATTTCCTTTTACCTCTCTCTATTGCGGAGGATTTGGAAGACTTAGGGGGACGAGGATTTGGGTCAGAAACTTCAACAGGAGGTGCGGATCTTTTTGGGGCAGAATCAGGAATAGGAACAATTACAGTTAGAGGGGAAGCATCCTCGATCACAGCTGAGGAGGTAGATGTTTTATCAGAAGTGGTAGGAGGACCAGCAGGAAGCGAGACATCATGCCTAGAGGGAGGAGGCTCTGATCCGGTGGTTTCTTCGTCATCAGAAATAAGTAAGAAGTTTTCAAAATCCATATCTGCGTTAACAAGATAGAAAAAATCAGCAAATCAAAAAGAGGAACATAATTGCAAATTAAATAAGTCCAATATTTATACCAGTGTGAGGAGATAGAGGGACTTCAGGATCGAAGAAGCCAAAATAATGAAGAAGTTTCTCATTACGAACTATGTCCGCTACTTTAAAGAGCTTATTCTTACTCCCTACCCCTACATGTTTATTCAATTTTTGAAAAAGAGAGTGGTGATGTTCCGAAATCAGGTCACTGCGAGCTTTATCATTGCTAACTGCCTCATAATGCCACTCCCCACACGCAAAAGGCCAACCACCTTTTTTTGGGGTGACCACAAAATATTTTCGCTGCCATTTGCCGTCCACACTAGGGGGCTTACCCAAAAAGTGAGACGGACCCTTGGTACGTGAACTAAAGTAATAAAAGTGTGATTTCTTCTTTATCTCATAACATGCATGAAAAATGTCGGAAGAAGGATCCCCTCCATAGTGTCGAAAAAGCATATACCAGGCGATTGCCATTCGAACCGAGGAAGGATTAATTTGGTTTAGAGATACACGAAAAAGCTGACAAAGTCCGACCAAGAAGGGACTGATAGGGAAACGAACTCCAGCTTCTATGTGAGCTTTCCAGAAAATTAGAGAAGGGAGTTGTATGAGCTCCGGACGTTCTCCTGAGTTGGGAAGGCGAATGGTAAAATCACTAGGATGACCTAATTTTCCTTTAATATCAGCCAACTCCGATTGTTTTAAAAGAGACGATTCTAAAGGATCAAGTTTAATTTTAGAAGAGGCATGGGAACTAGAAGAATGAGGATTAGGAATTTGCTGCCGATGAGTCATTACACGAGTATATCGAGGAGGACGATAGGAACTTTAAATCCTGGAGGGAATTAAAGGATCAGTGTGACCCGAAAGAAAAAGTTGATCAGGAGTCTGACCTCGAGAAGGGTAAGGATCAGATGAATGAGAATCCAAGGAGGGAGTGGCGGATGTATCGACGGAAGGGGAGATGTGTAATATCCCGAAATCCTTATATGAATTATTAATGCATGTTATTAATTTTAATAAATTAAGTATTATAATTTTATAATTTTTCTAATTGAAATAGAAAATTTAAATATTTTATAATGTTTAATTATGTGTATTTATATGCAAATATATTTATAAGAGGTATTAAATAAAATATATATATATATATATATATATATATTAAATATATTAGGTTAAATTAATAAAATGTAAACATTACTGATAATGTAAAAACTTTTATAAGTTAAATTGAAATTTTTCTTTGACGTCCATATGCTTATCATCACTTTTCTTCTTTCCTTCCGTAGCATAGCGCCGCAGGTACGTCCATTTTCTTCTTTTATTTTTCTCCGTTAACGCCGTCTTATTCCGTCGCCGATGGTTTTCTCCGGTATTATCATATTATATATGGAAATGCTCGTAGCGATTCGTAGATTGTAGAAATAAGATCAGCTTGTTGTTTCGATTCCTGTAACGTCCGATAATTTAGTGCGAAGCTTCGAAAATTATTGTTTAAATGTGCTTTTTCATTCAATCACCACCGTCGTTTCGGCAAACGATAGGTGGCGAGGCTTATACCGTTGTGAAGTCTGTTGTGCGTAGAGTAGAATTATATTCTCCATTGTTAGAATCGGTATATGAAATTAGTAGAAAAATAAGCCGAAAGTGACGCGTAGAAACGGGTTTCAACGTTTAGAATTAAACTTTATTTTTGTGGATTCTTACGTTTCGAGTCATTATGGGATGTAGTAAAGGTCATAGGCCTAATCGTGAGTAGGAAACGATGAAAATGGAGTATCAAAAGCTTGAAATGGACGTTAATGGCGTAAGTGAAAAATTGGTCGTTCTCTGTCAAAATGGCCGTCACCTTTCCGGTGACCGTTTGAGGCGAGGTTTGGGTGAAATAGGAAGTCGAGATTGTAAGGATTCCAACGGTATTTTCGGTTTTCCAATCGGAGGTGTAGAATGACCGTAGGGACCTTTTGTACAAAAGCTTGAAAGTAGAGGGGAGGCCAAAGAGAATTAGATTAACTTCAGGGACTAAAATGCAAATTCTGAATTCTGGTCAGTTGACCAGTCAACGGTCAACGGTCAACAGTCAACGTTGACTTTTTCTTTAATTACAATTTTGCCCCTCATTTTCAAACGCTTGTAGAATCTTCGTTTTTCATCCGATTTGATCCAAACCAGCGTCAAATTGTTCCAAATTCAAAGATCTACATTTTAATTCTAAAATCACGGGACGAACAGCATTATAAAAATGACCGTTTTACCCCTGAACGGTCTGCACGCCGTAAACTCCCGTTTTTAATCCAAATTCTTTGTTTCAAGTCCGTTTTTATCCCAACGAGTTTCTACACGCTCTAAATAGAATTATATTATCAATAAACTAGCTAGTTTGTCTTTTGACTGTCAAACACATTAATCGAACTTTAAAATCCTTAGGAAAAGACTGGTTTGCCCTTTAACCCCTAGACCAAATCCAGTGGTCCTATAACTCTAGAAAGCTCTTATTATAATTATTATAAGTTAATTATCATATCTATTACAATGATCCGAGAGCACGATATTATTTGTAGGGGAGAAGAAACTGAAGCATAAAAGCGATTCCGCTCCAAAAAAAGTGCTCATATCTAATCAGGTGGGATAATTTCCACTCTTAATTGAGTTTAACATTCCATGTTATGATTGCTATGTTAAGGTGCAATATGTGAGTAATATATGTCATGATTATGCAACAATTGTGATATTATGTTCAAGCCGGGTAATGGCCCGTACTATGTGTATTATGTTCAAGCCGGGTAATGGCCCGTACAATGTTCAAGCCGGGTAATGGCCCGTACTATGTGTATTATGTTCAAGCCGGGTAATGGCCCGTACTATGTGTATTATGTTCAAGCCGGGTAATGGCCCGTACTATGTGTATTATGTTCAAGCCGGGTAATGGCCCGTACTATGTTCAAGCCGGGTAATGGCCCGTACAATGTTCTGCGGGTAATGGCCCGTCAATGTGCACATGAGTTATGTTTTCATGTTATGTGTTATTTGCATATACATTTTATCAGTGCAATCATTGAGATTATTCCACTGGGTGTATTTGAAACACTCACCCCTCATATCCATTGTTACAGATCTTGAGTTTGATGTGGAGGGACGATGAGGATGCAGCACTGTACCTTTTGGTTCGGTTGTGTAATTATTGTATATATTATGAGTTATGCTACTTTGGAGGGAAAAATAATGGTTCTTTTGTCTGACTAGTATAAATATACTAGTTGAAACGTGTAACAAAACATATTTTGCCCTTTTTCTTTTGATGTGTAATTATCGCATGTGAGCGAGGTTTGTTAAATTCTTCTTTTTCAAGTATGTATCACTGATTTCTGGTTGCTTTGGGGTATTATTTTTAATTTGGTTATAGCTTCCGCTTATAAAGATAATAATTTTATTATCGTATCTTTGGAAATGAGTTTGAAATGGTATTTTAGTAGCGCCTCAGCCCCAAAGTGATATTATTTTAAAAAGGAAGAGAACTTGGGGCGTTACAAGATGTCCCCAGACATTAATCAAAAACAAAAATAAATGAAGAATGAAAGAAGAAGTAGGGGGAAGAAATACCTGAATGCGAAGAGAAGGAATGGAAGGGAAATCGCCGGAAACTTGATCGGAAACTTGACGGGAAAATTTATGGAGAAAAAGAAAGGAGTAAAAAATAGGAAAGTAGCGTAAAAGGTGAAAAATAGGGGGAAGGTTACTTATACTGAGAATAAAAATTCTTTTCACCCCTCTATCACTTACACGTGGAGAGCGTAGATGGAAGAAGGCCAAGGGGCGTCTCTAAATAAACGGCTGGATGGTAAGATAAATTCAAACTTTTCGAAAAGCGGGAAAAATTTGACTGATGAATTAGACTGGTGTCAGGATAAGGATCGCGTCATCAATTCTTCTAAGAGAAGTTATACCCCTTCTCTCAGAAGAGGGGGTCAGTTGATAGGGATCAGTTCAGCATTCATAATTTAAATTATGGATAAAGGATTAATTATCTCCTTTTCTTACTTTTTATAAAAATGAACTGGAGAGTTGGAGTTCGCAGGTTCCAAACCCTCTGAAAAGGAGACTCTTTCAAAAGGACAGAGCAGCATAATCTCTTGATCAGAACCGAAGTGTTCGAAAAATGATTGTCTCGTTTTTGACACAGCGATTTAGATCTGATCATTATATGAACTGATTTATTGTCATACCGATCTGAATAATTATCAAAATTCGGTTAGGCAGTACGACGGGGACCACTGTGATACAGGGAACGCACCCATTATAATTAGAAAAATCTTCCCTAAACATTGATAACAATTGTCAGTATAGTACAATGACATGGCAAAAGTTTGTTGGAGAATTGGTTATGAAAAAAGACTTTCGTAACCCTGAATGGAGAAGATATATATATCCTTCTATTCAAAGGAAAAAAAAAAGGAGAGAGAGAAAAAAGAAAGAAAGGAGAAAAATGCAAAAAGGTGCGTAGAAGTCTTTCTGAAGGAAAGATGGAGAAACTATAAGATTGAATCATAATTCAAGGATTCATCGGAAGATTTCGGAGTCTTTTACTTCCAAGTTTGTTCCTCCGAGGAAAAAGTTTGTTGATAGGTTGTAAAAGACCATTCTATAACCATTTTAAGGTATTATTATGGTTATTCCTGAAGATTTCGATGGTGTTATTTAGACATTATTATCCTTAGATTTATTCTGTCAACTATACAGGGAATATGTCTTCCTTCTTTTACTTTGATTACTTTTCCTAATATCTTTTGAATGGGATTATATTTTATAGACGTTGAAGCTCTCCTCAACCTTGTCTTCTTATTCCCTTTTTCTTAACCAAGAGAAAGGGAGTCAGTTCATCAAGATTTCTGGGTATTGGAATAATATTTTATAGGTATTGTTTGCTTTTCAATATTGTTCTCGTCGATAATATAGTTTAAATTATATCCTGCCTTCAAGCTCAGAGTGTATTTTAACTCCCGCTGGAAAATCTTTCACCTCAACTCTTCTGTTAACCTTACCTACTAAAGAAATCAAGAACCATTCGTCGAAGTTCTTGGATCTACGCTGAAATCTTCTTTAGGTATTTTTTCCTTCTTTATGTAAATTGTAATTTGTTAATGTGATCTAAGTTGGGTCATATCACTATAATATATATGTTACAATCGGAAAATGAATATAGCACAAATACCAAATTGATAAAAGGGAAATTTCAAATATATATTTTTCTCTATTTATAATATTTTATTATCAAATTTAAATTTGATATTTTTGTTTGCATTCTAATTATAATATCTACATAATAAATTGTCAATGTACTACAAATGTATCACAGGAAAATTTTCTAATTTTCCAAAAATGAAATAGATTGTACTGATTCAAATAGCTGGAATTAACTATAAATGTTTGTAGAAAAAGACATAATTTAAATTATAAGAAAATAGGAAGCTCAAATTTGCACGGTTATCCAAGCTTTTGAAGGGTCCTCCACACAAAATCAAAAAACTTGAACCGCCAAACACACTTTTGAACTAAAATTCACCCACCCAAAAACAAAAACTAAAGCAGATTTTATATGAGGTCGTCTAATCATAAAATTAATATATTTTTTTTACGTACTAAATACATTATTTGTTAAAGAGATTTGTTACATAATATATATATATATATATATATGTATTATGCATCATTTTTTTAAATATCAATAAAATAATTTTAGTCTTTTTATATATCTCCTTTGGACACCTTAACATTACAATTAATGTTATTATTTTTCTCACACACGATTTAATTTAATATTATTAAATAATTTTTTTATTAAAGTTTAAAATACTATACTATCCTATAAAAAATAATTTGTATTATTACACAACTTTTACATTAAAATGAGACGAAGAGAGTATTACTTTTTATTCAAAAATAGATTGCATCATTTTTTCAAACATTAAAGTCAAGTGGTTAAAGCTCCACTATCGAGTCACTCTTTGCTCGATAAAAAAATATATATATATGTAGAGTGTAATATTTTAAGGCAAAAAAATGAAAGCAATAGGATTACATATTATCTTTTATAAATTGAATCAAAAATGTATATAAATATTTTAAAATAAAAAGTTGAATATATTAAAAAATCATACTTTCATGGAAGTAATGACACAAAAATTAAGAAAATTTTAAAAATAGGAATTTAAGGAATAATTTTTTAAACCATTATTTATAAAAAAAAATAGAGTTAAATTATATACATGTATAAATTTGAAAATAATGTGTTCAAAATTAAAGATATTATGAAAATGGAATTTGTAAAATTCATTAATATAAAAAGTTCTATGAATGTGAAAAGCACTATAAAATAATATTTCTATTGAGGATAATAAATGTCCGGCGGATTCAAACATATTTTTGACAAAGAAAAGATATCGAAATCAATTTGCATTAAAACTAAAAATATAATACAAAATCAAAGTTGAATTACAGTACTAATTAAAAGTCTTTCCTAATTAATTACGCTCTCTTTAACCTACCTTACCAAACATGGGTCCATGAAAAAGAATGTACATCGATTGAACCGGGTTTAGTTGACTAAAACCGGCTACAATTTTCCAGTTTTGTCAACTCAATCCTACTTTCTTATCCCTTTAAATTTTAAAAACGCCTTTCAAAAACTCTGAACCGGCGGAGGTAAACCGGCGGGATCCACCTGCACCTCCTTCTTCCGCCGCATCTCCAAGACTTTCCGGTGGTTGTTGGAATGCAACTCGCTTGAGAAACTGGGGCTACAAGCGGGTCGGTATTCGGGTAAAAGCCGACCCGACTTGTACCGCACACCGCAAGCGTTACAGAGCGTCTTTGCGCCGAGCGGCCCCGCCCGCCACTGAGGAGTTTTTGTGACGCCGCAATGGCTGCACCTGCGCGGCTGCGCCGCCCCTCCGCCTACGTCACCTGCTTTCTTTTTCTGTTTCTTCGTCGGCGCAATCGCACCGTCGGTAATGCTCAGGTGGGAGGGCGAAAACGACGTCGTGGAAGACGAGGACGACGTTGGCGAATAGGTGAATGAAGACGACAAAACGGGCCAAAGACGGACCCCTGCTCGGGCTCTCCTCGTTCGGGCCTTGGTTTGAACGGGGGTGGTGAAACACGGCTGCTCTTGCGCCGCCGCCGCCATGTTCTCCGCCGCCGCCGGGAATTTCCCGAAGAACGAACAATCGGAAGACGAGTCCTCCACAAAATGAGATAGCCATTCTAAACTCTCTAAACCCTCCGCCTGTAGAAACCGCCGTAACCGTCTGTAAACAACCCATTTTTTCCACTTTCACAATCACAACAAAATTGAAACAGAGTTTTACCTGAACAGTGAGCTCGCTTCCACGGAGAGCCTCAAATTCCTCCTTCCCGGAAAGAGAACCGTCCTCCGGCGGCGTCGCTGCACGTTTTTCTCCCAAACCAGGGCTCATTTTCACCTTCCACATTTCCATTTCCGGCAATTCCTCCACCTCTGTTTCGGAATATCCATTACTCAAATCTAGAAGCTCGTCAACACAAAATTCATCCCCGGCGGCGCCGTCATTACCAACCACCACTTCATTCTCCGGCCCGAAACCGCCAATTGATTCCTCCATACCCTACAAACAAAAATACCCACATGCAGATGAGCAAATATAACGCGAAGACAATGATTAACCCAACAAAAAATCAAACGAAGAACCTGAAATTGAGGAGGAGAATTGAGCAGGTGCGGTGATAAATAAAAATGGGGGAAAGGGTTGAATGTAGAATACATATGAGTTCGGTAAAGCATTGAATGAGAGAGAGCGTGAGGGATGAGGAAGGGGATAAAAGCAACACAGTGACACTGACCGAATAATAATATGGAAAATTTAAATAAAAGTCTATCGATTTTGTATCTATATATGTGTATATTTATAACCCTTTTTTTATAACGCTTTTAATTAAATGTCATGCAATTTAAGTTTCAGATTATCAAGATTGTCCTTCGTATGTAAGCAATTAATTATTCTCGATTTATAGTTGACTAATAACTTTAGCTTTTTATATTTTCGCAATAGGAAGAATTTTAATTATATTAGGGCTCAATTTTTAAATTGAGTCTTAATTTAGGTCTTGAATTTTAAATTGTCTTAAATTAGGGTTTAGTTTTTATTTATTTTTTCTTAATTTTAGATTTTTTTTTCCAATTCAAGACCCGATCAATTTGTTTTTATAAAGCACTCAAAGTATAATAATTTTTTTCTTATCAATTTTTTTTAATATAAGATATTAAATTTAAAAATTATATTTTTTATTGGACACTTGCATTATACTTATTTAAAAGAAAATTTTTAATTTTTTTATTTTTTAATCTATGTAATGAATGTTCTTATACAATATTTCATGCATCTAAGATCCGTGAAATAACTCATATATAAGAAATTCGCGAATTCTGGGTGGGTTGGATCGGGTCTCGCAGGTATTTAAAAAAAAACACTCACGCTAGGGTAAAAAAACAAAATTCGCTCATAGGTGCTCTCAGTGGTGTTATTATTAGGTTAAACATGTGTTATTGTAACTATAAATATTAGTAACACATATTTATTTTTACAGTAACACATGTTTAACTTCATAGTAACACCCCTAATAAAGATTTTATTGTTATCTTTGTGTGAGTTTTTTTGGCAGAAAAAATGTGTTATTATATGAGCAAATGTGTTATTATATGAATAATCCAGAAACAGAGTAACAACCGCAATATTATTTTCAGTATAAATTTATGATTAGAAGTTCGTATAAATTTTGTTTATTACTGTTTAAGTTATCTCCACTATTGGATCATCCAACACCTAATTATCTGTCAATTTTCAAAAAAAAATCATCCATGTTTTTTTCCTTTTTTTTTTCTTTTTCTGTTTTTTGCGTTTTTCTCTTCAATTAGATATCGATCGTCATTGAATTCCGTTGTTATTCTGCCGGATCGTCATTGAATTTCGTTGTTATTCTGCCGAATATCGCTGTAGAATCGCCTATTTTGAATTTTGACCCGCAAGATTTTTGAAATATTTCAAAGAGACGACCTAATTTTAAATACTCAAAATTCAAAACGTAAATTGATACTTAACCTAAAAATTGAGCCATAATAGGAAATATTCCTTTTGTAATATTATCCATCCATTCTTAAATTTTTTGATATAAAATATTTGTATTATATTTTAAACCAAATATTCGTTTTGTAATATTATCCATACATTCTTAAAATTTTTGTTATAAAATATTTGTATTATATTTTAAATCGTGTGTTCAAGAATTCAAAATCTTATATAAAACGAGTATTTATAATTGAAAAGTTTTGGAGGTGGACAATGAATCAATTACACTGTTGGAACTTTGATTCCTACCAATAAAGAAATTGACATACCTCACATATTTAAAATGAATAACTTTGATTTTATAGTACTTCATTCATATACCTTTTTTATTCCTTATAAATTGTATCGCACTATTATTATTTTTATCGTTAAATTTAACACGTATCATGTAAATGTGATAAAATTTTCTGCACATTAGATTTTAGGTATATTTTGGTTCAAATTATTTATTATAGTGATGAATTTTTTTTTCATGTACGTTCCCATAATGAAATGAATATGTTGGAGGATGGGTTGTTACAATAGTGATTGATGATTAAATTGTTAGCTTGTTGCCTTAATTTTAGAATAAAGTGGACAACAAATAATTGTTAGTTGCCAAATTACAAGAATAATTGAGGTTAAACGATTACAGGGGAGGACATAGTCAATCAAAATGGGTAGTACCTTATTTAGGAGGGATCTTAGTGGATTGATCATTTTTTTTCTCATTAACCACCATAATTATTATATACCCAATCTCATTCGCCCCTTAATAGGTTATAGGCAAGGATATATATTGCTTATGACTATAAAAAATTGCAACTGTAATTTTAAGAATTGATGGATATATCGATATCACATATTTATATCACAAAAATTTTTAGAAAAACGACGGAAGTTTTATAAAATTTTAAAAATTTAACATGGAATGTTGGGGATATTATAAAGTATTATACATATAATTCAATTAAAATTACAATAAAATGACATGTTTAAATTAAACATATAATAGATTATATATCCCCTAGATACAAATATAGGGAGTTAAGTTTTTTTTTTTTAATCGGTAAATGTTAGTTGTTAGTGGTTAGAAATTAGTACACCAAGTCTCCTTACCATTCCAAATTCTCCAAGTCTCCTTATACCTCCCACTCCAATTCGTTCTCAAAGGGAATCGAACTCAGGTCCCCCACTTAAGTGAGGAGCCCGGTGGCCAAGTGGGCTAAGCCCCCTGGGTTATATAGGGAGTTAAGTTGATGATGTGTCATCTTGATATTTGTTGTTACTAGGGATGGCAACGGGGCGGGTCTGGGACGGGTTTGCCCTGTCCCAGGACCCACCCTGCCAGAAAATTTAGGACCCGCAATCCGCCATGTCCCGTGTAAGGACCCGTTGGGTCCTATCCGCTCTGCCCCGTTTAATATTTTAGTAATTTAAAATTAATTTTAATATATCCAATATTTTTATTTTGACTTTAAATAATTCAAATTAAAATCTATAATTACTTAAAATAGCACATAATATTCATCTAACACATAAAAATAATATAAATAATATATTTTCACAAATATACATAAAAATATTAATGTATTTATATGTGGCGGGTCCACATACGGGTTGGCGGGACGGGTTTTACAAAAACCACAATCCGTCTCATACCTGCTTGACCGGGTCCAAACCCGCCCCAGGCGGGGCGAGTTCAATGCGGGTCCGGGTTTGAACCCGCCCCATTGCCATCCCTAGTTGTTACCCTTTCTAAATCTTAAGGATTTGTGATTAATGTGGAGTGGATTAACAGGTAAAATAAATATAAAGAGACAATGATCTTCAAGAATGAATGTGAATGATGAGCAATGAATGCTCGAGTGGATGTTTGAAAGCTGTAAAATGAGAGAGGGATTGCTGAGAGTGTTAAATTCAGTCTTAAGTGTGAGAATTGGGAACCCATTTATTGAGCCATAAAGACCCTATTTATAGGACAAGAATGTTGTCCTAGGATCTCACGATTTGAGGTCATGCATTTAATGCATGGATTCTCGTTTAATATGGACTGTATTGCGTCCGTACTTAAATAGGCGGCCGACCACTCATGTCCCTCCAGCTGTCTGCTGGAGGGGGATTTTCTGATGTACGAATGATCTTATTATTATTACCAAAAATGTTTGACATTAATTCTACCTCTAACATGGGGATATCTTTCATATTCTAAGTTGATTTCCTGTACTTATCACTGAGCTGGTCTTCTTGGTCGGCTTTATCTTGCTCTTGGTGTGGTCGGCCTCTATTTTTTCTAGTCGGCATCTGACACTTAGTTTGGGTGGCCATTCCTGGTCGGACCTGGACTGATTAGTGCCTGATTGGGCCTTATCCGCAGGCTGGGCCTAATCCTTCTGTTGGGCTTGGGCCCAATTAGCATTTGAGAATAATTCATGATACACCAATATTCATTTTGCATAGGTGTCATATTTTTACAAAGTTTGAGTGAGTTATGATGATGTGTCAAAATTATATTAGGTTGATTGAGTAATTAATAAAGTTAATTAAATCAATTTTGACTTAATTAGTATCTAAAATATTATTGTAAAATGTTATATTTCCTAATTAAAGCAATAAAATAGTTAAAATGAGAAAACAATTAATCCTAATAATAATTAATACTGTAAGTCAATTAATTCTAATACTAATTAATACTATAAGCCAATTATAGACTTTATAGTAAAACACTATTTACTATTGTTTTAAAACCAAAAAAAAAAAAATAGTTATTTTGAATTGTTAATTATTTAATAAAAGTAGATAATACTTGTGAAATATATAACTTATACAACAAAAAATTAATAAAAATGAATAAAAGTATCCTAATATTTGATATATATATATATATATATATATATATATATATATATATATATATATATAAATATATGATTACAATGACATTAATAAATTATTTTTTTTATTAATAATGATAGAAATTAAAATTGTTAGGGGTTGTTTGGTTAAAGGGAGTAGGTGGAATGTATACTTTAATCCCGAGTAGCAAGTTGTTTGGTTTATGAGACTTTGGCCCGAGATTATATCCCAGCCCGAAAAAAAATCCTGCACTTATCAATGTCATTGTTGGATGGATTTATCCAGTGCTTTATGGCAGGATTTTTCTATCCTTCTTTCATAATGTCTTTAATATCCCTCAAATTTAACACAAAATGACTTAATTCCTCATAATAAGAAAGGGTATTATTGATAATTACCATACTTATCTCATATATCCTGCAATGCAAACATAATATAATCATTTATCAAGAAGAATGTAGTCCTGCAATCCAAATATATATATTTTTGAAACAAAATAATTCAAACAGTACAATCCCAGTAAATCCTATCACTACTAATCCATCACGTCTTGTGATTAAATGGGTATATTGTTTTATAGGATATTCATTTTTTTGTTTTGGCATTCATGTTTGTCTCAAAATAATTTATACATCATTAAAATTTTATAATATATTATACCTTATATATATATATATATATATATATATATATATATATATATATATAAATTGTTAAAATTATTTTATCAATGATTATGTGATACAATTAATTTTGAAATGTCATTATTTATATATACGGATACTCCAGTATGCCATATTTTAATTTTATCTCAAAACAATACATGAATCAATTTTATTGAATCTTTGTTCTCTTTAAAATATTCCATCATCCGCAAGTTAAAGTGATAAGAAATAACATTAAGTAATACAATTAATAATGAGATCTCTCAATTTACATAATTTTTTTTATCAAATATATAAGTCATAAAACAAGTCGATATAATTAGAACAGAGTGAGTATTTAATAAAGTCAAACAAGTCTATATAATTGGAATCGAGCGAGTATTTAATAAAGTGAAAAACAATTTTATATAATTGGAATAAAATGAAGTATTTGATAAATTTTAATATTTATATGATTTTTTGACATATAAAAAATATTCAATCAATTTATATTTATTATATCTTTATTTTTTTTATAATATGTACGTTCAAAAAATGTATCACCATAATCGACGTAATATGGGGGGTTAAGCTAGTATATTCTGTTTGACGTATTGCGTGGATTGGTTTGGTTTGTGTGGACTGAAATTAATCATTTAATTTGTTGGTAAGTATTTTAACCTTCGCGTGACATTTGAAGAGGTATGTGATGAAAATATATTGAGCAGTTCAATACATAAGACATATATGCATTATATTGATATACACAATATAGGGTTGGCAAATCGTGTAATTGTGTCAACATGATAACGAAACGATAGAATAAGATGAAGCACGAACATGATAGATAAGAATACGTATCGGCACTATACGAACAAAAAATTTTTTGTGTCAACACGACACGATAATATTAAAACTGAAAATATAATCTAATTTTTTTTTAATTTTAGACACAATAATGACACAATAAGGACACGATAATATTTAAAATTTTGAATTTTAAACTATTTAATTAAAAATTTTAAAATTAATATCATATTGTATTGTTGTAATTGTATGCGTGTCATTAACATGTTAATGTCAAATACGTATTAGTGATGTGTATCAGATCACTAACAGATTCGCAGGTTGCTAATGAGTTTTTTTTTTTTTTGAAAAAATATAAAATCATATCATTAGCTCACACGAGCAAGAAGAAGAAAGCCCTACCACACTCTCCGGAGGGTCATTCCAAGAAAAGTGGCTCTCATGAAATCGAGCAGCCTTAGCAACAGCATGTGCCACAAAATTGGCACTCCTCTTAACAAAAACAATAGAACAATCAGAAAAGGAAGACAAAAGATCCCTACAAGCCTCTATATAGTCTCCAAAAATTGAATTGTCTATAGACGGGATCCTCAAAGCATCGACCACAACCTTTGCATCTCCTTCTAAAATAACATGATCTAAATTCAAACTCTTGATCCAAGAAAGAGCCTCATAAAAACCCAGAACTTCTCCTACACGAACCTCCATGCAGCCTTGAAAAATTAATGAACGACCACCCAAAAACTGTCCTCTATCATTATGCAATACAATATCAATTCCAGTCTTTCCTATATCTGAGAAAAAAGAAGCATCCACATTTACCTTGAGGTATTCAGACGGCGGTTTATGCCAAGCAGGACACCTCTTAACACCACTTTGTATTCTAGTGTCGTCAACATGAGTAATAGCTCGACTTTGTTCCTATTCGACTAGAACAGCAGCTGCAATGCATACGACTAGGTTGCTAATGAGTTGATGTGTTAATTTTATCGTATTTAACGGGTTGACACGACACGAACACGACACAAAATTTTTGTGTCCTTATCAGGTCGACACGATAAGGACACGAACACGATAAGCCTAAATACTAACCCATAATTTTTGTGTCGTTTTCGTATCGTTTTCGAAATTGCCACCTCTAACACAATACATATGTATATATTTATCTCTTTGTAATGTGTAAACACTAATATGCAATATAGATTTATAAAAAATTTATAATTTAGTAAACGAATCAAATAATTTTGATTTGATTCGGTATCTGTATTCAAATTTTAATATTGATATTCGAAAAATTATAATTTGAATTCAAATTCAAATATATTTTTGGATTCAGTTAATTTTCAAATATTAATACAAATTATGGTATATTCACAAATATTGAATTCGATGTTTAAATATATATACATATATAAATAATAATAGTACTAATAAATATTCCCTCTATACAACAGAACTTTAAAATTATGGAAAATAAAATGTATATTAAACTCATCAAAACTATACCCAAGCATGCTTACTCCTCTCTATATTCTCAATTTTGGATGGGGAGGTTTTTCGGGATGGATGGAAGAGTTAGCTCGGCTGGAGAGTAACTAGTTTGTTTGTCGAGTCTTCGTTTATTTTTATTTTTTTATAACTTGGTATTCGACCCAATAATCGACTAATCCTTCAAAACAAGCTAACGAAGTGATCTTCTGAACAATTGAGATTAAAGCATGAGTTTGTAAGGTGAAGAGTTTTGTGCATTTTTCATTTCAATTTGAGTGAAATGATGAAAATATTTGACAAAAAAATGTCATTTTCAAAGGCACGTATGTGACATTTTTTTTTTTTTTGGAAAATAATGATAAAAAATTAAATTTAGTAGTTTATATGTCAAATTTTAATAGTTTGCATGTATTAATGAAAAAAAATATAATTCGGTAGTTTTGGTGCGAAAAATGCTACTCACTTTGTCTCATGCTCAACGATACATATACATTTATTATTTGTACGGTTATTAAGGTAAGAGGTAATTGTTTATTGGTATTAAATAAAATAAAGTAAGGGTATACTAATCCATTTTACTTTATTAAAAAAGGTAAATTTTGGTTAGTGTAGATAAAATAATGACATTGTGTGTAATTTTTAGGTATTTGGAGGATATATATGAAGATGATTATGATGATTTATTTCCTTTTAAGGAAATGTATTATTGAGTTTGAAACAAACCTTTTTTTTTTGCAAATGTATCATCAATATAAGATGGAGGGAGTAATATTTTGATAGATTTCATGCTATTAGGATTAAGAAAAAATACCATTGTTACCTTTAATGAAGTTGTATAGTTTCAAACACAAAATCACAAAATCTAGTGTGAAACAGTTTCATAGTATGAAATTAATATCATCACATTAATTCACTGATACCACTACATTCATTTATAACCTGATATTACTTTATAAAATATTTATGGTATCAATGAACAAATATAAAGCTATTAATGAATAATTATAATGATATTAATTTTATATTATCAACCATTTTCATGGGAGAGTGACATATTTTAAAACCGGATATTTATTTTTATTTCCAGTAGACATCATTTTAAATTCCAAATAATGCTCATGATGGCGATGGCATGCCTTGGACGGATGCAAGGACATAATTGTCATAAAGTAGTAGTATATGGAAATCAGACCCTACTGACCTGTTACCTTCACTCCACTTTTTTGTTTCAAAATTCACCCTATATAAATGATTCTCTCAACTCCTTTTGTCTCCAATGATTCACATAATTTCAAAATAATTCTAAACAAATATGCAAAAAAAAAAAAAACATTATCTACCATTAAACCTCTGGTTCAAACCGGCCACGATTATAATGCCATCAATTTGGATTAAGAAACCAAACTAAAACCTAATTGATACAGAAATGATTAGAAAACGAATGTTAGGTCGAAACCACTTATTTTAAGAATAAAAATTTGATTTGAAATTTTTTACTCTAAAAAAAAAGTGAATTTGAAAAAATAAACTTTATGTTTATGATTTTTTTTTTTAATACGATGATGCTGTGACAAGGAATGGTGAAGACACTAGGGACGTGACAACGTCATCAGAATTGGCGAGGTGAAAGGATGATGCGAGGATACGAAGGTGCCTTTTCGCCAAAAAAAAAAAAAAAAAAACGGGGACATGGGATACTCAGCGATGACGTTGAGCACATACGTCGGTCTCCATGCCGAGCTCCGTCCTCGGCCAAGTAAATATGACAGGGAATGATCATTTGCCCAGAGCCTCGATCAAAGGGTCCGCCAACTATGTAAGTGACATCCTCGTACGGCAGGCAAATGACGCAATCCCATTGGCTGGACGAGCTAGTCGTACCAATCAGTATCTCTTTCGAGAAAAGTGAGATCCATGCATTAACTGCAAGAATCTCAGCATTAAATGCCCATATTAGGACGACACTATAAATAAAGCACATTGAATATAATAACAAAGATCTTGAATACCTCAACTTAAGACTGGGTTTTAAACCCTCAACAATCATTCGTATGTTTATTGTTCTTGCATTCATTACTGTCTTTAAGTATTAAATATTCAATCATCCACATTAATTCCACGACAAAAACTCATTGCTCAAATCATTTATTCTTAATACCGTTTATTCCATATTTGCTCTATTAATACTTGATATATATTAATTATAGTTGTTATACGGGTAACATGCAACACACGAAGTATAAAATATATTAATAAAAATAATTTATATATTATTTATTAAAATACTTATTAAATAATATAATAAATTATTCTACACAAGGGTATCTATATAAATATACAAAATAACTAATATATTTATTATATATATATAATATAAACAAAATATAATTATATACATATATATATATTTATTAAAATAATTATTATAAAATATTACCATAATATATTGAATATGTAAATTTGTTACCTGTTACTTATATTAAAATGTTACTTAAAAAATATTTTTTAAAATTCTTGCCTAGAAATGTTACTTAAGTAAAAGTATTATCTAATTAGTGTTATCTACATAAAAATATTATCTAAAAAATGTTACATAAAATATTGCATAATACATAAATTTAAAAAGTGTTACCATCCATTACATAAATTAATAGTGTTACTACATGATGTTACATAAAATCTATTATGTTGTAGTATATTATATTCCTTACCTTAATTTTTCGTCTAAAAAAATATTGTGAAGTTTATACTATGACTATAGGAGTATGTTTTTGATTTATAATACTCCCTCCATCCCTCTCCAAGTTTAATATATGTGGGATTATACAAATTTTAATGAATATAATATTTTATTATAAAGTTATTGGTGAAAAATATAAAAAAAATAAAAAAAATAGAGAGTGTGTACGAAAAGTAAAATGATATTTTATTGTAAACATGGGGTCACAACTTTTCTAAGAAAGAAACATTAAACTTTAAAAGGGATGTCCGAAAAGATAAAAAGTAACACTTGTGTGAATCAAACGCATATCATAAATTTTATTTTTACTATCATTGCACACGTTTTAAGAAAAGTGAGTAATGAGTTCAGATTTGAGGAATAATTTTGTAAATTTTTATATATAAAGTAAAAAGATGAGTTGAATTGTGTGTAAATAATGACATTTTGTGTAAAATTTGAATATGGTAAGAATGTAGTTTATGTAGAATATTCTATTTTAAGGGTGTGAAAATAATTTTGTAACGAACGAAAAATAAAGTGTGAAAATAATTACTAAATGGAAAAGTAAGATTTTCTGGAATCGTCGGGTGGGGTCGCCTCGTGTCACTTTTAGAGTGGAAGAGTTTCTGACAATTTTTCGAGTCTTTAAATTTTTTAAAATAATCATTGTATTGGGTGTTTCTCAGTCGGTGTCGGTACGCCACATTCACATGCGGGCCGGCCGGGTCGACAGGCCTCGCAATGCGGAGCCAAGCAAGTAAAATTCGGGCGGGCCGAATGTGTAAAGACCATCATGTCCTTTGACTGTAGTACTGTTGCCAAAGCCCAGGCCAAAAGTACTCGTCAGATTTCTGATGTTTTCGTAATTGGCAGAAGCTATGCAGTAAGGAGTAGAGAATCTTTGATTGCAATATTGCATAGATACATTACTAACCTTTTCAACTGATGTATTTAAGAAACGGTACTTACATTTTTTATTTAATATTCCATCAATCATTTGCATACAAAATAAGAAAGTAAAATAATGAGTTGTATTTTGACGGATAACTTTATAGATCTTTATGCATAAGTAAGAAATTAGTTGAATTGTGTGTATGTGTGGTACCAAAAGTAATACTCCTTTTGTTCCACAGGTGTTTGCACACTTACCTTATTCGTCCGTCTCACAGTTGTTTGCACACCTATAAATGAAAACACCTTCATTTTTAACACGTCCACAATACACATTTATTTACATCAATGTCATTATTTTTTCAACTCAATTAATTAACTCATTACTTCACATACACATGATTTTTCAATTATATCCTTCACTTACACATGGTTAACAGTTAACTTCCTAAAATTGTATTTTCTTAACCTCTACTCAGTTAGCTGTACAAACATCTTTGGGACGGAGAGAATAACACCTTGTGTAATATTGCGAATAATGTGAGGGTGGAGTTTATAGTGGGATTTCTATTTTTCAAATGTACAAGTTATTTTGGGACGTCTAAATAAGAAAATTGTGCAAGTTATTATTTGATAGAGAAAATACTATTTGATATATATTGTTCAAATATTTTGTGTGTTTATTTTTTTAAAAAAATTTGAACCTATGTTTAATTAGACTATTTTTTTGAATATATATGTAAATGATCTTTAATTTTTTTATTAAAAATATTGATTATTTATTATAAAATATTTATGGCAAAACAACTGCATAATTTTCACAAGATTAACTCTAAAAAAAAAAAAAAGTGATAAGAGCTAGATACTCTAATTATCTATTCTTTGATGTATGCTTATAACTTTTGTATAACAAGTAAAAACACAAGTTATAACAAAAAAAAAAAAAAGACTAATAGTGAAGTTGTTAAAAAATATTTAAAACACAAATCCATACTATTACTGTATAATTTAATATTTTTACTTATGAAAAATTAATTCTATTACTTAGTAGTATACGCTGCACAAAATATACAAAATACTCTCTCCAAAATACGATTGAACAAAATGCCACATGCTATATGTATATCGTAATATGGATTAAGTTCCATATTCTATAGCAAATAGATTTATAAGTACTATGTTTAAGTTAACAATGTTAACATGGTAATTTTTATTTAATAGTTAAAGCTTGAAACTATGAAATGCACAATTACTAATTTATTTTCGAAATTAAGCAAAATTTTATCATCTCTGGGTGTTTGGTCTAGTGGTATGATTCTCGCTTCGGGTGCGAGAGGTCCCGAGTTCGATTCTCGGAACACCCCATTATATTCTTTTTATTGAATTTGAAAAATGCAAGAAAAAATATAAAAAAAAATAATTCTGCACCAGCCGGGAATCGAACCCGGGTCTGTACCGTGGCAGGGTACTATTCTACCACTAGACCACTGGTGCTTCGTGTTAAATTCGTTGACGGTACATATAAATCATAGAGAAATATTTCAACCCTTGAAATGTGACATGGTTATATTTGTCAATTAATAATATAAATTAAATTAGTTTAAAAGTCAACAATCTAGTTTAAATTAACGTTAATATCTTTTGAATTGATATTTGGAGTTGTATATATGAAAAAAAGATCAATATATTTTTTGCTTAAAGTTACATACCATTGTTTAATGAGAGAGAGGGTGAAAATGGAGATGAAGACAAATAAGTTAAAAAATTACCATGAACAAGATATAGATTAATTGGAGAATGATCTAAAAAATCGTTAAAGATAAAATTAGAATTTAAAATTTAAAATTTAAAATTTAAAATGAAAGGAATTTTGATGGAAAATAACTGCAACTCTAAAATTTAAAATTTTAAATGTAAGGAATTTTGATGAAAAGAACAGTAACTATAAAATTGTAGGATTTCAAAATAATGACACATGTGATGCCATATGGGATAAAAAGAGATTCAGAATAGAGGAGATGAAAGATGTCGCATATATATTTACTATGGGCTTTAAAAATTGAATTTGAAATTTTGAAATTTAAGTTCGATTCTAATTTGAGATTTTAGAAGCTGAATTTTAATTACTCTAACATCCAACGCTATAAATACATATAAACCTCACAATCATTCTATCATTACTATTACATTCAATAAATAATATAATAATAAAAAAAATTTATATACGGATTTAATAAAAAATAAAACTACATCCTACTTATATCCCAAAACAAACGCATATCAATATAAGCCATAAAGATTTCGAAATCCAGACATCATAACCCTCAAAATTCCAAAACAAACATACCCTTAATATGTTCGTACATGTATTCTTTTTAAATCGAGAAAGCTTTCATTCTTATTTGACACAAGACTCTCTCTTAACAAATTTAGAGCATCAGTTTGGCAACACTAAAATAAAAAAAAATCGAGACAAGAGTGAGCTCGCAGGCATCGGAGCTTAGCTCGAATGGGCAATCGAAAAGGCGGAGTGCACTTTGAGATCTATCCCGAAAGCTCATTTCCGTAGTTTAGACAGAGATTCGTCGCCCACTTAATCCGATCAGAACGCCCGATTTGTATATATTTTTTTTCAGATGATTGTGACCTATGCATTTTTAATATGACATTGAAAAACGCTTTAGTTTTAAGAACAAAGTGGATTAAATGGAGCTCTATCTCACGGAATTGGATCCGAAAACACAAAGCCTCATCTTTTTTAAATTATAATTTTTTATTTCTCATCAATTAATTGAAAGTACAACATTTTAAAAGATATCAATTCTTGCCAACGTCCAATATTCATTAGTTTAATTATCAAATTTAGTCGCTCCGTCAAAAGAAATCTTACTTATAACAACATTACAATAAACAAATCATAAACTAATCAAACTCAACATTAAACTTCCAAGATAAACGATTCACATACAGATGATATGAACAATGTTGAAGATTGAAGTAGTATATATATCTTTCCACTAACCTTTTACATCATCAAGAACGAAGTAGATACAACCTTAATCTTTATTACAAGGAGGAAGTGGAGGTCCACACAATCCAGCATTCCCAGAAAATGAAGAACCCGGAATCACAATCTTGTGAGGGGGAATCTCCCCCCTCAGTCGATTCCCAGAGACATTAAACCTCTGAAGATACTCAAGATTCATCACTTCCTCAGGAATCTGTCCACTCAATCTGTTTTCCGACAGCAAAACAGTTTTCAAAGCCTTAGCATTGCCAAGCTCCTTCGGAATTTCCCCTGAAAGCCCGTTTCCTTCGAGCTCCAACACCTCCAAGTAGCTCGATTTTCCCAGAGATTTCGGCACGTGCCCTGTTAATGGATTGTGGGAAAGAATCAGTGATTCAATGAACTCCATCACTGGTTCATCTCCAATGCTGTCCTCAATAGGCCCCCTGAAGTTGTTGTAAGAAAGGTCGATTGTACGGTAGTGGCCTAGTGCAAATTCGTGTGTTTTCGCGAATAATGAAGTTATGTTTCCTGAGAAATTGTTGGAGTGAAGATCAAGATCGGATAAGAGTATAAGGTTCTTGAACTGATCAGGGATCGACGAATGGAAGCCGTTGTTTGATAAGTTTAAAAACGAGAGATTCGTCATGTTTCCGATCCAGACAGGGAGTTTTCCTGTCAAAGAATTGCTGGATAAGTCTAAAGTTGAAAGAGAAGAAGTCGACAGCCAGGTCGATAGCTTTCCTTTGAGCCCTGTTTTCGCCAAAAGTAGGCGAAAAAGCCGCAGTTTTTGGATCCAGGGAGGTATGCTTTCTAATGCAAGAGGATTGAATGATAAGTCTAAATCCTGTAAAGATTGTAGGTTCACAAGTTGAGGTGGAATCGGGCCTGTTAATTTGTTTCTTGATAAATCCAGGCTTTGCAAGTTCTTGAGATTCCCTAAACTAGGAGGGATTGTTCCCTTAAATTTGTTGTTAGAGAAGTATACACTGTTAAGAGAGAGGAGATTGCCTAGGCTTGGAGGTAAGTTTCCACTGAGCATATTGTTTTCGAAAACTAGGCTTCGAATCTCTGAAAGATTGCCTATGGAAGGTGGGATCGTGCCCGTGAGTTTGTTTTCTGATAAACGAGCAAATTGGAGAGATCTAAGGCCGTCTATGGATGAAGGGATGTTTCCGGTGAGGCGATTATCGTTGAGATAAAGTACCTCGAGCTTAGATAGTTGACCTAGTGATTGTGGTATGGTTCCAGTTACATTGTTTTTGGATAAATCAAAGTATACGAGGTTCTTTAGTCCACCTATGGTTTTTGGTATGTTGCCTGAGAAGTTGTTGTCATGAAGATCAAGATGAGTTAGTGAAACCATCTTGTGGATGGAAGATGGTATTGAACCAAATAAATGATTTTCCGAAAGGCTAAGCTGAGATAGTGAGGTTAAATTATTGAAAATGCGGCCTGGGATAGGGCCCGTGAGACGATTGTTGCTAAGATAGAGGCGTTTCAATTGATTTAGGCCATGGATTGTAATCGGGATTGATCCAGTGAGACTATTCGAATCAAGAAATAGGTGATTTAAGCTAGCAAGCTTGCCTAGTTCGGATGGAATACGACCCTTCAAATATTTGAGATTACTCAAATCGAGAAGCTGAAGAGACGAGAGGTTACCAAGAAATGGTGATAATGTACCTGACATCGATGTATCAACGGGGTAATCTAAGCCCGAGAAGACCCCGGGTCGGGTGACATTGACGACCCGGCCCGATGAGGGATCACATGAAATTCCCTCCCAAGATGTGCAACAATCGGTGGCGGGAATCCATGTTCCGAGCAAATTTGAAGGGTCGGAAGTGATTCGTTTCTTGAAATGTAAAAGGGCTCGTTTGTCCGTCCGATTACAGGCCCGGGATTGAAGTATAGAGAAGGATAAGAAAACGAGGAAGAGAAGTGATTTTGGTGAATGATTTCCCATTGAAATTTGAAGGTGCGATTGATGGAGAATGATGTTAAACTTGGAGACTGGTGGTGTCAGAAGGTAGGTTTAGAGGTTTTGTCATGTATTTTGAGTCTGTTATTCTTGTTGAAGAATAATTTGCACTGCTTCTGTTAAATAATGCTTAAAATATGACTCCACATGTCCTTTTTCCTTTTCTTTTTTTAATTAAAAAATATTCCTTTTCATTAATGAGAGGACCACACGAGTTAGATTAATTCATTTTTCTTTTTATTTTTTTTAATAATGGGAATTCCTAATACCTCAACTTGATTTGTCACATAATGTGACACTGTGTATCAAACTTAAGTTCTTGATCAGATGATCCAATGAATTGAAACTTCCTCATAATCAAAAGATCAAGAATGATAATATATGTTAATTATGAAAATATCCTATTTTCATCTAACTAATTAATTTTGGGAGAAAGACATTTTTTGGTATGCTCCATAAATTTGGAGTTTGTTGCAACGGATTAGTGATTAACGGAAATTAGCTCGGAAATGTCAAAGAAAAAAATATAACATGAATAATTTTTTTTTTTTGTGTGTATATATATTTTTTTTTTATTAAACAGTGTTAATTATTTTATTTTACGTTCCACAATAAAATTAATTTACAAGAGTCTTTCTGATTGAGTTTGCAAATAATCAAATTTTATTATTCCAACTCTCTATACTATTTATCATTTATGCCATATCTTCATTGAAACGAGACCATAATAATTAAAGCCATGAAATTAATTAAAAGGTCACAAAAACGAGTGGGCAGATTTAAATTTTTTTCAACAAGTAACCGCAGGATTGTGCCATGTCTCGTGTGAAATTATGGGCAGCCACTTGTAATGTTGGATTTATAATAACATGTGAAGTGTGAATTAATTCAAAGCATGGGATATTGCCTCTTTTTTTAGCAATTTTTTTTCTTTTAAATTTCATTCATAAAGATTAAGATAAGCTTTGTTTGGACGTTACTCTAACTTTACCTATTTTCATCATTTCTACTCGTTTGATTTTATCTAATATACTCATTTTCACTTTTATCAGATCTATAATTTATTTGCAGCTTTTCTTTAGTTAATGCTAAGACACCAATCTTTAGTTGCCTCTTTGCAAAGTTTCTATAATATATGTGATACCGTCTCACAGCTTCAAACGAAAAAAATATAAAATTTCAACTAAAAATATCATGAAATTTATCACTTTTCAAAATAAGTACACCTAATCCTAATTCAATATCTATGTAGGTTTCAAACTTACCTTTGAATATACAGTAAAACCTCCTTGAACCAATACTCGATAAATTAATAATCTTTCTAAAATAATAACTTTATTCGATCCCGATTTGGACTCTTTATGTAAATTAATAATTTCGATAAAATAATAAGATAATAATTTTGTTAAAACCCTTATATAATAAAATATAGGTCAACAAAGCTATTTAGGACAATTTAATAAAATATAAATTTATTATTATAATTTTTGATTGAAATTCAAAATGAATTTCATCTCTATCTTTTAGATGAAAAACCATAGTATTGTTGGGTATGATTTTTAATTTTTGTTTGTTTGTTTATGTAGTAGTTGTTTCATCATTATACATTGAACGCATTTAGTTCTAGTACATTGAATAACTAGATTAAGTTCCTACTGTTTAATATAAATGTATTTTTCTATGTAATTAAATTTAAATTCAATGAATATAAAAAAACCTCTTTAGTTAATACATTATTAATTATTCAATTATTTAGTAATTCTCTATAATAAATAAAAATTCACAGTCTATTAATTTAAAGAGGGTCGACGTTAGCTATTTACGTCGTGGTGATCCCCACGATTTATGATCATCGCTTCTCAACAAATTTCCACAAATATGCATTACTACTATGATGCTTATCTACCCTTCCAGGTCCTGAGTTCAAGTCATGTGAAGGAAAAGTGTGGAGAAATTAAAAAAATAAAATTGACTTCGTATTGTCGGGTTGATGTAGGGATGACAAAACGACCTGCCACAAAGCTGCCCCGCCCCACCCCGTTCAAAAATGGGATAGGTCCGCCCCGCCCCGCACACGGGTCAGGTTGGGCATGAGTATGTGTTCTGCCCCGTCCTGCACTGACCCGCCCCGCGCACACACACACACACACACATATATATATATATTATATGTATATAATATTATATATATTTTATGTTATAAAATATATATTATTGTATTATATAATATTACATATACTGTATGTATTCAATATATATAATATTATTTGATAATTTTTTTATAATTAAATTATAAATAAAAAATATTAAAACGGGGTAGACGGGTCAGACCCGTTCCGTGCGAGGCGGGTTCGGGGCTAAAGTTCTCAATCCGCAGTGGGGCACGAGGTAGGGCGGGCCTGGGTATTTAGATTACCCGCCCTACCCCGCCCCATTGTCATTTCTAGGTTGATGTGAAAAAATTTCGTCTCACCATAATATGATGTGTTATGTTTAAATTCTTTAAGGTAATATATACGTTAGTTTTATCAAAATTGTTGGGCTTGAGCCCATGGGTTTTGGCCCATGGCCCACTAAGCCAACACCTTTAAACCCTGGGATGCAATTTGAATTGAATTCTTCCTTCTCCAACACAGAAGAACGTTGGACGCTGCTTTGAGAAGAGTGAAAGTTCAGTGCAACCTTGGCCCCCCTTTTTTCTTCCTCCGTTCATAATCCGGCAAGCAGGTGGCCTGAGCCCGTTGGCTCGTTGAGACTGTGAGAACGGTGGATAGACCCAACAGTGGTATCAGAGCCACGGGTCGCCGTTCTCTGTCTCGTTCGCCGCCGGAGGTCGCCGTCGCCTGTCGCGTAGCCGTCGCCGTCGCAGGGTGCCGTCGCTGGGCGCGAGGCCGTCGGCCCAGTGCGCCGCCGTTGCGGGTCCACATTCTTTGAGCCGCTCGCGTCGTCGCCGTCGTGGAGAAGCCGCTCGCTGGTCGCCGCGCCGATGCTGCTGCTAGCCGTCTGCCGCCGCCCGCCGCCGTCATCGGGTAAAGGGAGGTAAGGTTACGCTCTTTTCTTCGTTCTTTAGTTTTGTCTTTCTTTTTTCATTTTTTTTTCTTGCCGTTCCTTGTCTTTTTTGTCATTTATTCTGTTGGGCAGCTTGTGTTAGCTTTATTTATAAGATTATAGTTTCTTATTTACTAACGGTTTTTTCAAGCTTGTTGAACGAGATAAGATTTCTTAGGGTTTAGCTCAAAAAAAAAAAAAATTTACTACTGTTCGTGTAGTTGTTGGTTTTTTCTGCGGCATTCGTGGGATGCCCCGTTATTGACGGGAATTAGGCAGACGTTTGCTCGGTCCCGGGAATTCTTGAAGTCTCGTTTGGTGTATTTGAGACCCTTACCTAGGGCTCGCTCTGGTAAATTGGCTGGAACCTCTCATTTCTTGCTTTTAGTAGTGTAGCCGCTTGCCGCGGGTTTATTGCTTTTTAGAGAGCCGCTTGCCGCGGTTTAGGGCTGTTGGGATATTGTGTCTTTGTAGTTCTAGGTTTGAAAGCGTGAATTATATGCTCTTTATCCTTGTTTTGTGGTCTTATCCCTTGGTGACTGTGTGTGCTGCTTCCGCTTGCCATTTCTTGATTTTCTTGCATCTCTGTGCTTTGTGCTTGTGTTCTAAGCTTTGTAAACCAAATGGCTACACTGCGTCCACATATGTGTTGGCCCCCTTTCTTGGTAAAGGTGATTTGATATCTGGAAACGAGAAAATGAAATGCATCTTGATCCAAAGAGCGTGTTTACAAAGCCGTAGATCACTCTTATCCCGATGATTTATCCGAAGATAAAAAATGTGAGATGAATGAACTTGCTTTATCTGCTATTATCTTGAACTTATACGAATCGTGCTTAGAAAGGTCGGTATATTGGACTCTGCTAAAGAGCTTTGGGAAAAGCTAGAAGAGCTATATCTTTGAAACTTCTTTGCCTAATAAACTGTTCTTACTTGAAAAATTCTTTCGGTTTAAACTTGATTTGAACAAAGATATTGATGAGAATTTAGATGTGTTTACTAAGTTAATTCAAGATATTAAGCAAAAAGCGGAGATAAGCATATTGATGAGTACACACCCATTGTTTTGCTAAATGCCATTCCTGATACTTATAGTGATGTTAAATCTGCGATTAAGTATGGTAGGGATAATGTCACTCTTGATATTGTTGTTAATGGCCTAAAGAGCAAAGAGCATGATTTGAAACACAATGGGAAGAGTAGTAAGAATTCTGGTGAGGTCATGCATGTTAGAGGGGAGGTCTTCTAATAGGTCTCATAACAAGAAGAAACATGATAACCAAGATTCGGATTCTAAAAAGAAGTCTCAAGGAAACAATAGGTCTAAGTCTAGGGGTCGAAAGTGTTTCAATTGTGGTGAAACGGGTCATTATTACAAAGCTTGCCCTAATCCTAAGAAAAAACAGCAACACAAAGAGCATGCTAATGCTAATATTGCTTCGAGTTCTTCTCTTGATGGTGATGTTTATATGGTGACTGAAATATGTGATGAACAATGTGTGAATTCTGTGCATTCTGATTCCATGTGTGAGAATGAATGGTTGATTGATTCTGGTTGTTCTTTCCATATGTCTCCTTTTAAAAATCTGTTTTCAACGTATAAAGAGCTGAAACATGGTTTTGTGTCTATGGCTAATGAGAAAAAATGTCATATTGCTGGGATTGGTGATGTTTGTATGATGCTTGACTCCGGTGTTGTCATTACCTTGAAAAATGTGAGACATGTTCCTGACTTGTGCAATAACTTGATTTCATGTGCTGCATTAGAAGATGATGGTTTTGAGGGTAAGTGGGGAAAGGGTTGCATGAAAATATTGAAGGGTTCTTTGGTGCTTTTCAAAGCTATTAAGAGAAACAACTTGTATGTGTGCTTTACCAAATCTGATTATTATGCTAATTCTGTAAATGTTGTCAAAGAGGATAAAACTGAATTGTGGCATAAAAGATTGGGTCATATGAGTAACAAAGGGCTGGAAATTCTGCATAAATCTGGTGTTTTCGGTGATGAAAAACTGTCTTGCATGCCATTTTGTGATTCATGTGTGTTAGGAAAGCAGCATAAAGTGAAATTCCCTGTTAACCCCTACCCCAATACTTCTTCTTGCACTGATATACTTGAATATTTGCATGCTGATGTTTGGGGTCCTGCTAGTGTGTCCACTCATGGTGGAAATGTGTATTTTCTATCTGTTATTGATGATTTCTCTAGAAAAGTTTGGGTTTTCTTAATGAAAAACAAATCTGATGTGTTTGAAAAGTTTAAGAACTGGAAAATTCTTATTGAAAATCAAACTGGGAAAAGGATCAAAAGTCTTAGGACTGATAATGGTTTAGAATTTTGCAACAATTTGATGGATAATTTGTGTGCTAATTCAGGATAAAAAGGCATAAATCTGTTCCTTACACGCCTCAACGAGAATGGGGTTCTTTGAAAGGATGAACAGAGAACCTTAATGGATAGAGTTAGGTGCATGTTATTTGCCTCGGGCTTTCTAAAAATTTTGGGGGAGAAATTTGTTTGTCTCTTTGCCTATCTTATTAATAGGTCTCCTTCTGTGCCTTTGAAAGGTAAATGTCCCGAAAATGTTTTCTATGGTAAAAGCATTGATTATTCCAACTTGCGGGTGTTTGGTTGTGCTGCGTTTGTGCATCAAAAGATTGATAAACTTGAACCTAGGTCTAGGAAATGTGTTTTCTTAGGTTATCTGATGGTGTGAAAGGTTATAGACTTTGGTGTAAAGATGAGCTGGATTTAAAGTTGTTATCAGTAGAGATGTTGTGTTTAATGAATCTGAATTTCCGTGTTTACGTGCTTACGTGCCTTTGCTGAAAGTGAGACTGCTCTTAGTGAGGTGGAGAGTTTGCCTTGTTTATCCGAATCGATAATGTGCAAAAAAATGAAGCTGAAAACACTGAATTAATTCTTGAAAACACTGAATTAATTGCTGAAACTACTGATTTACTGCTGAAAATTCTCGCTTTACTGCTGAAAATGTTGATTTGCCTTGAAAATTCTGATTTGCCTGCTTTGAATATGTGGAAAATGTGCTGAAAATGTTGATTTGGTGATTATCGGCTTGCTAGGGATAGACCTAGGAGAAACATTAGGCTTCCTGCTAAATTGGATGATTTTCACATTGATATGCATGCTTTCAGTGCTTTTGAGTCTTGTAACAATGAGCCTAGATCGTATAATGAAGCTTTGAAGTCTAAAAATTCAGTTGAGTGGTTAAATGCTATGAAAGAAGAAATGAATTCTCTGCATGTTAACAAAACTTGGAATCTTGTGCCTAAACCTATGCATTGCTCTGTTGTGGATTGTAAGTGGTTATTCAAGATCAAGGAAGAAACTGAATGTGTTAGATTTAAAACTAGATTAGTGGCCAAAGGTTTTACTCAAAAGGAGGGGATAGATTACACTGAAATCTTTGCTCCTGTTGTCAAATTTACTACTGTGCGCATTATGCTTGCTCTTGTTGCCCATTTTGATTGGGAGTTGAAACAAATGGATGTGAAAACAGCATTCTTGCATGGTGATTTGGATAAAAAGATTTACATGAGACAACTTTGATGGTTTTGTTGATTCTAAACATCCACGAGCATGTGTGTCTTCTTCATAAATCTTTGTATGGATTGAAACAATCACCAAGACAGTGGAATAAGAAATTTGATGAATGCATGATGTCTTTGAAGCTGAAAAGAAGTTCTTTTGATCATTGCCTTTATTTTAAAGAAAATGCATCTCGTGCCTTTCTTCTTGCTCTTATATGTGGATGACATGCTACTTGTTAGTCCTTGTATTAAAACTGTTGAGCATGTTCAAAAATGTCTTTGTGATAAATTTGATATGAAGAATTTAGGTGATGCTAAGAAGATTTTAGGCATGCATATTGATAGAGATAGGAAAAATCATACTCTCTGCTTAGTCGATTTCTTATGTTGATAAGGTTTTGAGTAAATTTTCCATGTCCTCTGCTAAATCATCAATGTGCCTCTTCTTTGCCCACTTTGTGTTAAGTAAGTCTCGAGTCTCCCATGACGAAGTCTGAAATTGATGAGATGAAAAGTGTGCCATATGCCAATGCTATTGGATCTGTGATGTATCTTATGGTAAGCACTCGACCGGATATTGCATATTGTTAGTTGCTTGAGTAGGTATATGTCTAATCCAGGTATGCCTCATTGGGAGGCTTTGAAATGGCTTCTTAAATATCTCAAGGGTACGGTGGAGGTATGTCTTAAATTTTCTAAGTGTGCAAATGGTGTGAATTTGGTTGGCTATGTGGATTCCAACTATGCTAATGATAGAGACAATAGGAAATCCACCACTTCATATGTGTTCACTTTATGTGGTTCTTGTATTAGTTGGAAATCTCAATTGCAAAATGTGGTTGCCTTGTCTACAATGAATACGAGTATATTGCTATTTATGAAGCTATTAAAGAAGCTATTTGGTTAAAGGGCCTCATTTTGAAATTGGTTTCCTCAAAGGTGAAGTGGTTGTATTTTTCGATAGTCGATCTGCTATACTGTTGTGTAAGAATCCCGTATTCCATGATAGAACCAAACACATTGATGTTCGATACCATTTTGTACGTGATGTTGTAGAAAAAGGTATTGTTGAGCTAGAAAAAATTGCTTCAGAGTTTAATCCTGCTGACATGGGTACTAAGTGCCTTTCTTTGGAAAAATTTAGGTCGTGCATGAGGATTTTGAACTTCGATTCTATCGATTAGGATTGTCTCTTGCTGCCTATATATGTTTTTTCTGTTTTTGTGTTTATGACTTGTGTGTCTAAACTGTTTGTTATTTGTGTTCAACATGTGTTTCTTTGTTGTGTTTCCTCGTAATAGCTTATCTTGCATTTGCTATTATTGTCTCGCACTAAACTTTGTGCTTTCTTTTGCAGGTGTGCAATGTGCACATTGTGTGTTGTGAGTGTTGTGTGTGTGTGGGCGATGATGATCACCTGTTGGATTTCGGAGTGTTGATGGGGATGGCCAAAAAGGTGGAGAATTTGTTGGGCTTGAGCCCATGGGTTTTGGCCCATGGCCCACTAAGCCAACACCTTTAAACCCTGGGATGCAATTTGAATTGAATTCTTCCTTCTCCAACACAGAAGAACGTTGGACGCTGCTTTGAGAAGAGTGAAAGTTCAGTGCAACCTTGGCCCCCCTTTTTTCTTCCTCCGTTCATAATCCGGCAAGCAGGTGGCCTGAGCCCGTTGGCTCGTTGAGACTGTGAGAACGGTGGATAGACCCAACAAAAATGAGTTTCTAGCCGAAAATAAAGTTTGCAAGAATTGCAAAATCAATGAACTATTTTCGGCGACACTCCAGCTCGGGCCGGCAAGGGACGTCGGTTGCAAAATAATATTTGCTCAAGAAAGAACTATATTTTTCATTAATTCCAAAGGATGAGCATACAAAGCATTATATAGAAGTTTCTTCCTAACAACTTGCTAACAAACTAACAAACAAAAAACTTAAAGAAAGAAACTACCAAAAAGAATTACAAAAACTAAGTGTAAGAAGTTGCTGGACCAATATTAAAATATTGAGTTCGCATCATTCCCGGGCCCTTCAAGATTGTCCTTGTCCTTAAGGACGATTCCAAATTGCACAACCTTATTGACCCACTTTACCGCGATCAAAAACGTAGTTTCCAACGAACATCAATTTAATCCCAAATCGTACGGAATTAACTTCAGCCCCAACAAGAAAACTGGAATTATAGATGAATCTTAGCTTCCTCTTCCAAAACTCATTGGTCAGTCTTTCTTGCTCTGATTGTCTCCGGCAATGACGCCAAAATAGATTACCAAAAGAATCCAAAGAAGCACTGAGGCATTGGTCAAAGAACATATCATTTCCAAACTCCTTTTCCTTTGGATGTTTCTTTTGTTCCTCTATCTGTTCATCTTTTTCCATTAGCATATTATGGCGCTCCTGAATTTCCAGAGAGGATTCTTCAACAAACTTGGTCAGTTTATGAAATACTTCATTGCCTATCCTGCACTCTTGAAAAGTTACCCTCATTTTCGCCGTTACAGGGATTGACAAAGCTTGCTTGATTTCTTTAATCAGAGAGGCATCCGATACACACGAAATCCCAGCTCTACGCTGCTTGGAGACGATCACGCAGCAGGCGCCGGCGAATTCAGCGATCTTGGCTTGATCCAGATTGTCGACCTCCACGACCTTGGTATCGATAACGGGATTTCTGGGAACTAGATTGGGTCTGGGAACGACAGAAAGGTTCTGGTGGAAAGACATCCGGCATTTGGATTGGGTTGAACAACCTGTTAATGGGTTAAAGTTTGATGGTAGAGGGCCGTTTTTCTTTCCCTTGGATTGGGCCATGAAAGATGATGATGATTGTTCCAAGGCTGATAGCTTTGAGCCTTTCTTTTTGCTTGTCGATTTTCGATTATTTTCTTCGAATTTTCCAGCAGCCTTCTTCTCCAACTTCCCCACCATCTTGATGATTCTCGTCATCCTCCTCTCGATGATCTTGAATCGATTTTCTAGGATCTCCATTCTTTCTCCAAGAGTACATGCGCCAGCGATTTTTCTTTTCATTTTGAAGCGCGATTCTCGTCGTGATTCCATGCTCTCAATGAAAGCACCAATTGATGAGAACTGCATTTTCTACCGACACACCGGAGCTCCGACTCAGGCCGGCAAGCAACGATGTTTGCAAGAATTGCGAAATCAATGAAAGCGATGTTTGCAAGAATTGCAAAATAAATCAAAGAACTATATTTTTCATTAATTCCAAAGGATGAGCATACAAAGGGACGTTTCTTCCTAACAACTTGCTAAAAATAATATTTGCTCAAGAAAGAACTATATTTTTCATTAATTCCAAAGGATGAGCATACAAAGCATTATATAGAAGTTTATTCCTAACAACTTGCTAACAAACTAACAAACAAAAAACTTAAAGAAAGAAACTACCAAAAAGAATTACAAAAACTAAGTGTAAAAAGTTGCTGGACCAATATTAAAATATTGTGATTTGTTTCTTGAAATGTAGAAGGGCTTGTCGATCCGTGGGATTACAGGCCCGTGATTGCATTGTCAAGGAGGATAGGAAAATGACGAGGAGGAGGAGGAGGAGGAGGAGAAGGGGTTTTGTTGGATGATTTCCCATTGAAATTTGAAGGGTGGTGTACTTATGAAGATAAATAATTAGGACAGCTTCTTTTAAATAATGCTTAAAACGCGTTTAACAAGGTGTTTCCTAGCAATTAAGAGGCAAGTTATTTTCGATTTTTCTATTTCCTAATTTATTTATTTCCTGCAATTAAACACCAAAAGTACATCAAAAAAGATCATACTGCAGGAAGCAACAGGGGGTCGAACCGTTGGGGCATGAACTGCACAGGGTAATATCGATGGGTATCAAAAGTACCTCCATTGAAATTCTTAATTCAAATTCTATAACAATAAATTAATTATGTACTATAGCCCCTTGAAATAGAGTTTTAGCAATTAAAGAATAAAGTAAGAGTCGAGTAGGACTATATATTAATTCTTGATAGACAAACACTCATATAGAATATTTTACGAATTTAGAATCCGTAAAATTATATATATAAAAAAATTCAGGTATTCTAATCGGGTCAGATAAGGTCAAGCAAATTTTTTTAAAAACAACCTGCGCAACAACAAAAATAAAAAATCGCTCCCAATTTGTGTTACTATAAGGTCAAACATGTGTTATTGTAAAGGAAAATATGTGTCACTGTAATAAGTAATACATATTTGTCCAAAAAAATCATGCAAAGAAAAAAAAATAAAAAGGTAAATTGCAGAAGTAGTCCTATGAGAATAGGCTCTCACGAAAATGGTCATTTTTTTAACAAAAATGGTCCCATTCGAATTTACCGTTAAAAACTAACGGTTTCTGTTAGCACTTTTAGTCCCATAAGATTGTATTTTAAGTTTTAACATGTATTTTTTTATTTTTAATTTGAATCTTTTTTATATAAATTTTTATTTATATTTTAAATCATTTAGATTATTTATAATTATTAAAATTAATTTATAATTTTGAATATTTTAGAATAATATCAGAATTTAAATTTGAAGAATTATAATTAAAATTTTTTAATTCTATTTTAGATCTTAAGTTTTATTTTAAATATTTAGTCTTTAAGTTATTATATATAGTTTTTAAATTTTTTAAAATTATCATAGTTAGTTTTATCCAAATTTAATTCTTAGATCTTACATAAATTATTACTTGTTTTGAATTTTTTTTTTTTTTTTGTATTTTCATATTACAACTAAATTCTATAAATATATTTTTGTTTTTATTTTATAGATTTTACATATATTATTAATTAGTTTTAAAGAATTTTTTTTTGTATTTTCAAAATATATTCAATTCTATATATTTTTATAAATTTTCAGATTTTTAAATTTTATTTTTTGTATTTTAAATAATGTCCAAATTTTATATATAATTTTACAGTTTTTTTATTTATAATTTCATTTAATTACATAGCTAATTTTTTTTAATAATAAATTTAAAATATTAACGGAAACCGTTAAAAATTTAACGGACTGGACCATTTCTGTTAAAAAAAGGACCAAAAAAGAATGTGAGACTAAAGGTGTTGGCTGAGAATTCTCATGGGACTACTTCTGCAATTTATCAAAAAATAAAAACTCACTCACAAATTGTGTTACTATAAGGTTAAACATATGTCTTTGCACGATTCAACTAATCCAACCCACTTAGGATCCAATTAATCATTATTAAATATATTTTGTTATTTTAATATATTGCATAATTATTTAAATAGTCAGTCTCATGTGCATCAGCTGAACAGTGCATCTAGGCACATGAGTAAAATGTGGAGGTAAATATAATTGAAACGTGCATACTAATATAACTGAAGCCTGCAGACGTGATTTAACTAAAAATATGAAATGAAACGTGCAAATCAATATAAATAAAATGTACAAGCTAATATAATTGAAACGTGGCGAGTACACGGATCTAAGATCAGTGGTCTAAGTGCATATGTGATTTGGTGTTATTTAATCTAGAAAAGAAACCCCTTCATCAATCTTGTGTATACATAAAGTCGTTCTCAATCTTCAATTCTTAATTTTCTAATTGACCTGCTTTTTTTTTTTTAATTACTTGAGGGTTGTGATTGAGTTAAATTTATTGGTTTTATGAAGCCAGAAACACAATCTTGTGGGGTATCTCCCCCCTCAATCTATTATCAGAAATTCTAGCTAGATTAATAACTTCTTTAGAATCTCACCACTCAATCTGTTTTTTTGATAAATTCAGGTACTGCAAGGCCTCCACATTTTGTAAATTTGAAATGATTGGGCCCTATAGTTTGTTGTTAGACAAGTCTAGATAAAAAAGTTGGAGAAGTTTGCCAAGGCTTGTTGGTAAATTTATTGCTTGTAGGCTTATAGCTCAATAATATTAGGTTAATTAGGCTCGCGAGCCTTATCAAACTTAGCTCACAATTTTACTATTTTACCATTTTATGTTAGTTATTTACCAATATACTTTAATACATTGAAATTTGAAGGGTGGAATATTTTCTCAGCCTGTTGTTCTTGATGAAGACTAATAATGTCTTTTGTTTAAGTGGGTTTGTATGAATTTTAATTAAAAACTAGAATTTGGATTTTGAAATTTTAAATCTTATCTAGTTTGAGATTTTTTTTTTGGAAAATCTTATCTAGTTTGAGATTGAGATTTTGGAATTGGTACAAAGCCTATAAATCTACCGCATAATGGGCTCCTTATGGATTTTGAAATTTTAAATCTTATCTAGATTTAGCTTATTATTTTGCATGATTACATTAAATTTATTACAATTATTATGTAAATATATATATGTTGATGTGTAATTGTCAAGTTATTATTTGACTTCATAAGAAGCCTATTATAAATTTCATATCAATTCTGTTTAAATAATAACATACATTATCCTAATTGATCTTCGCAATTAAGAATCACGTTTATTTTTTATTTCTCTTATATCCCGCAAATTGATTTTCAGCGACTAAAGAATTAAGGCAAAATTTACTTGACATCGTCTCACCGTAAGACCATTATGAGAGCATTATCATTTTTAATAAATTATTATCACTTATAATGTAAAATGTATTATTTTTTAAATATATTTTTGTCTTAAACTGATATATTTTACACACATTTTTTGTAAATTTGTACAATTTATTTAAATGTAAAGTGTATCACTTTTTAAATTTGTGTCTTAATGATACATTTTCTAAAAAGTGATACAATTTAGAATAAAAGTGATAATATTTCTATTGAAAAATAATAATAATCTCATATACATGGTCTCACGTTGAGAAGGTCTCACACAAGACCTATTCAAGAATCAATTAAACTATTCATTATAAGAACGAAAATATAAAAAAATAAAAGTTAGAGGATGAGAATAAAACAATTTGATGTCCACCGGATCAATATTCGTGTCACATGGGTATGTATCAATTAAAATAATTCTACATCGAATTTACTGGAAAGGTTACCTATTATAGCAGGTCAAAGGACGAAAATGTTAATAAAATAAAAGTTAGAGGACGAGAATTAAAAAATCAAAGTCAACAGGACCAAAACCATAATAGATAAAATTTAGGGGAAAAAAAACCATTTTTCCCTATTTTTTACTTAAAAACTATCATTTTTCAATTTATAAAATAACTCCTTGTAAAGTGATAATTATAGAGTGAAAAGTATTCCCTCTGTCCAATAAAAATATGCTCACTATTTTTTTTAACAATTTGTTTTGCTTCATCATTCAACCATCACTTAATTTTTGAACATGATACTTTATCTACTTTATTTACGTTATCTTAAAACCTGTCAAAACCAAATGAACATATTTTTAGTGGATGAAGGGAGTAATATTTTTCAAGTAATAGGTGGTTATCATTTGATCTTTTACAGAATTATCAGATTTGACACATAATGGCTGAGAAAATACGATAGGAATCGACCAACAATAAAGAGTCCTGCATTTGAGATTAATTTTTGTCCAGATCTAACAACTGATCTCTCTTCGCAATCACATTAATTAGTTATCCACCGATGTAGAAACACATAAGTGATTGTGATAACAATTACGTTATTACTTCAAATGCTGATACAGATGCTCTTAAATCAATACGAGTTGTGCCTTTTAAGAGTTGGGTAGATATGTGTGAAGATGAGTTAAATCTGCCACAGTAGTAGAAATGGTGGGACAATGAGATGTATTTGACAACAAAGGATAGGTTTATAGAACTCTATACTAATTTTGTATAGAAATTCTTTTCTTTGTAATTTAGGAGTTAGCTCTCCATCCTTATTAGCTTTTAAAAGGGGGGCTCCGCCCCTGGATCGAATTGTGATTTTATGGTTTTTTTTTTTAATATAATACCTATTAGTCATCTGCAAGCCTATAATTTCATATTGATGTTGAAAAATATTTTTTGCCCTCACTCTTTCGCAAATGATTCCAAGATAGTTAAAAAAAAATTTATTTTAGTCCCATAACTTTGTAAATTGCTCATTTTTTTCAAACGTCTTTGTTTTAGGCACATGCCTTGAGATGATATGCTAAAAGGTGAAATTTATATATGTGAGCAAAGTGAGCCCAAAAAAAAAAAAGACCTAAATTGAGCAATGTAAAAAAATACGCGACTAAATTAAAATTTTTAAACTATTTTGATACGATTTACAAAAAAATACGGAACAAAAAACATTTTAACTCGCGAGGTTATTGGATTTTGAATTTGGATATTGAAGAAGAAGAGTACCGTTCACTTTCGTTTTACTGTTGTATTTCTTGTGGTGTGTTAATCAACTTCAAATAAAACCAACACTATTTATAGTGTGCTATAGAGATTTCTTGAAATAATAATAAAAAAAACTATTCAATTTTTTTTAATCACTCGGCATTTTCGAGACAATATTTTATTAATCTACAAGTTTTTGAATATATTTCTTTTGTATAAAGTCATTCTCAATTTTCAATTCTTAATTTTCTAATTGACTGCTTTTTATTTAATTATTCGAGAGTTGCGATTGTTGTGAATCATTATAGCCAATAATCGAATCTCTCTTGAGGGATGTTTGGTGCATCTTATTCCAGCTCAAATAGTTGAAAAAATTGATTAGAAAGTCAGTTGTTGCCTGTTGGTGCATGATAGTTTTGAGGGCGTTTTTTTCTGGCTGTTGGAGGTGGTTTTTTGATGAGGTCTCTTCAGGTGATTTTTAGACCGCATTGCAAGGTTTACGTAAGAGTCATATAAGATCTCAGAAATCCATCTAGCGGTAATCGAGTTATCACTCTCTAAAGCTCAGCAAAAAATTCTGTCAATTTCTTAGGTTTTGTTTCTAAGTGTATTCTAGCTTGAACACTTAAAATTTCTTGGTGTATCTTGCAATCTAAATGATCAATAAAGATGGAGGAGGCTCATTATAGTGGATGTAGATCCTTTTAGAAATCGAACCACTCTAAATCGGGTGTTAAGTTTTTCATTGAAGATTCATTTTCTGATTCTTGATTCTAGTTGTTGCTTGAGTTTGGAAATGTTTCACAATGCGATTGAATTATTGTTTTTTTTTGTCTCTCATCAGATTCTAGGTGCTTGGAATTTTCTGATTGTTTTGTTGTGAAAATTAATATTTTATAATACTAATGTCTAATGACTTGATATTATTCAAAATTCATACCATATAAAGGGAATCAATATTGTTGAAAATAAAATCTTGTCTATTCTCATATATATAAAATTGTTGAAGAAATTCAAGATCTGTTTCTTGATAAATTCAGGCAGTGCAAATGATTGGCCCCTCCGATTTGTTATTAGACAAGCCTAGAAAAAGAAGTTGGAGGAGTTTGCCAAGGCTTGTAGCTAAGTTTACACTAAGCAAATTGTTTCCCAAATCCACTGCTCTAAAAGTCGTTGTAAGATCGCCTATGGAAGACAGAATGAGGCCCGTGAGACGGTTTATGGATAGATTAAGCTGATAAAGAAAGGGTAGTTGAGTTAGTGATGGTCGTCTGACTCCGATTGTTGGTTTTGGGACAAAAGATTCTAGAACTGGTCCCAAATTTTGATCCCATTTTCGTGGGAAAAATTGAAGCTGCTCAAAACCTATATCACGTGACACTCAAATGTGTTGAAATGACGCCGTTTAGATTTTTCCAACGAGAATGGGGTTAAAATTGGGCTATCTTTTGAAATTTGGGATTATTTCAAAAAAAAAAAATTAGGACCAAAATTGAAGAGTTGAAAAGTTATGGGGACGGAAAAATATTTTATCTCATATTTGGTGCGGGTAAATTGTATTTTTTATCACAAAAGAATGATTGTCTGCAAAATGATTTTTTTTTTTATACTTTTGGTCCCGTAGTATTTTTTCGACATTTTTAATTCCAAGAAAATTGCAGTTTTGATCTCAAGATAATGATAAATTGCAGTTTTGATTCTAAAAAATAGTCGAAACTATTTTTGCAAAAAAAAAAAAAAAAAAGACCAAAAGAGAACGTGAGATTAACATTGTCGTAATAAAATTCTCATGGGATCAAAACTATAATTTTTCATATTTGGTGCGACCATTTCCATTTCATGGGTTTTGAGTTCGGATATGGAAAATATGTAAGAAATCAAACTCTGACAATTTCCCTTGAAAAAAAAAAAAAAACTCTTACAATTTTGAAATATTATTAAAAAATATATTTTAAATATTATTAAAAAATATATTTTGCCATTTTCCCAGAAGCAACAAAAAGCAATTCTAATATTCAGATAATCATATGGCTTTTGGTGAGAAATAAAATTATGATATTTGAAGATGAAGCAACTTTCAATCTGATCCAAATGGAATAGGTACGATTGAGAGAATGAAAAACGAGAAAGGGTGAATAGAATTTTACTATTTTTCCCCTATTATGTTAATTATTTATAAATATATTCTAATTATTTACTCGTTCTGTCCCAAATCAGTTTGCACACTTTTCTTTTTTGTTTGTCCCATATTAATTTTCACATTCAAAAAAAAAAAAAAAAAAAAACTCCTCCTTAAACTCCACCTCACAATATTCATATATTTACACAAAATGTCATTACTTTTTACACTCAATTCAATCACTTCCCTTACTTTAATTGTTAATCTCGAAGGTGGGTGAACTAATCTAACACAATGAATAAACCAGAAACTCAAACACAAACTGCGCAAAATGAAGAATAGAGAAAATCAAACACAGAGATTTACGTGGTTCAGTGATAAAACACATACATCCACGGGATCAGGAACACTCAACTTCACTATATCATCAATCAATTACAGATTACACACTCCAATTGCTCAAGGATTTCAGATTCTCTCAACAATGCGTAAGAACCCTAATTCTCACAATGTCAGTGAATACGTAACTAACTATTGGGGAAAACTATATCACAATCTTCAGTATCAAAAACCGATTAAAGCCCAATACATCTTGACCGTCGATTAATCCAGATAAATGATCAAGCCATCAGATGAAAACCAATTCTGCGTTGAGGAGCGAAAGTTAGTTAAGAAAGTAGTTAAGCTCACTTTCTTTTCTTAACCAACCGGTTCATCACTTAAAGCACCGGTTTGAGACATTAACCCGGTTCACGACTTAAACACACCTCCACAAGTCTTCGGTCAAATAGTACTAGAACTTAATATCACTGATACTTCTGAAATTGAATTCACAATTCTCCACCTCAATTCATGAAGTATAAGAGTGATCCATCATCTCCAATTCCATCCAGCATTATCAATGCACATCCCATGAACACAACTTCACCTTGTCTGAAAAAATTCTGAACTTCAAGCTTGGCAGTGCCTTAGTTAACATATCAGCAGCATTATCATGTGTTGATATCTTCTGAACTTAAACAATTCCTCTGTCAATGATGTCTCGAACAAAATGTAGCTTGACATCAATATGTTTTGATCTCTCATGAAAGACTTGGTGCTTCACCAAGTGAACTGCACTCTGATTATCACAATGAACAGTTATAGCTTTCTGATGCACCCCAAAATCTTTCATTATACCTTTAAGCCACATTGCTTCTTTCACAGCTTCAGTCATGGCAATGTATTCTGCCTCTGTAGTAGATAATGCAACAACAAATTGTAGCACTGATCTCCAGCTAATTGCAGTGCCATAAAGAGTAAAGACATATCCTGACAAAGATCTTCTTGTATCTAGACTTGCTGCATAATCAGAGTCAACATATCCTTGTAAAGGACTTCCACTTCTCACTGATCTTTCAAACATCAATCCCAGATTTGATGATCCTCTTAGATATCTAAGAATCCACTTCAATGCTTCCCAATGAGTCTTCCCAGGGTCTGACATATACCTGCTTACCATGCTAACTGAATATGCTAAATCAGGTCTTGTACAGACCATAGCATACATTAAGCTCCCAACTCCACTAGCATAAGGCACTTTAGTCATTTTCCCTCTTTCAACTTCTGACTTTGGACACTGATCTTTAGACAGCTTGAAGTGTTGTCCCAGTGGTGTGATAACAACTCTTGACTCATGCATTTTAAACCTTTTGAGAACTTTATTGATGTATCCAGTTTGAGATAAGAAAAGCTTACCAGCAATTTTATCTCTCAAAATCTCCATTCCCAGTATCATTTTAGCTTCTCCGAGATCTTTCATTTCAAAGGTGTCACTTAGCTTCTTTTTCAAACTTTGAATCCTGATTATGCTCTTGCTTGCAATAAGCATATCATCCACATACAATAGAAGATATGTATGCACCCCTTTCCCTTGTTTTTCAAGGTATACACAGCTGTCATACTTGCACCTCATGAAGCCAATGGAAAGCATGAAATGATCAAATTTTGTATACCATTGCCTTGGACTTTGCTTAAGTCCATATAGTGATTTCTTCAGCAAACACACCTTATTCTCATTTCCAGGTGCTATGAAACCCTCTGGCTGTTTCATATAAATCTTCTCCACCAAGTCTCCATGAAGAAAAGTTGTTTTAACATCTAACTGATGCAACTCTAAATCATCATGAACAACCCTTGAAAGCAATAATCTGATTGAGCAATGCTTTACCACAGGTGAAAAAACTTCAGTGTAATCAACACCTTCCCTTTGAGTGAATCCCCTTGCTACTAATCTAGCCTTGAATATGATCTGATTAGTCATTCCAGCTTCAAATTTCTTTTTGAAAATCCACTTACAGCTTACAGTTTTCTGATTTTTAAGTTTCTCCACCAGAATCCATGTTTGATTCTTTTCAAGAGACTGCATCTCTTCACTCATAGCAACAATCCAGTGCTCTTTTTCAGATCCTGATATAGCTTCTCTGTAGGACCTTGGCTCATAGTGTTCAACTTCTTCAGCAGTAACAAGTGCATAAGAGACTAAATCAGCATGACCAAATCTTATAGGTGGATGTATCTGTCTTCTCTCTCTATCTCTTGTGAGACTGTAATCCCTCAGATTATGAGTCTGTTCTTCTTCATTTAGAGTGTCAGCATCCTCATCATCAGTATTATCTGGCTGATCTTGATTTTCAGCATCATCTTCATGTTGCTGAGCAGCATTCTGATTTGTATCATGATGGTCATCAGTATGTTCAGTAAGCTGATCCTGTATCTCCACCTCAAATTCTGTAGATTCTCCAGTGTGTCTTCCATCTGATCTTTGAGAGCTTTGAGCATTATCATATCCCATAACTTGCTCATTGAAAACAACATCCCTGCTTACCATACACCTCTTATGCCCAGGTTCTAAACACCACAATTTATACCCCTTAACTCCCTTTGGATATCCAATGAATATGCATTTAAGAGCTCTTTGATCTAATTTGTCTTGCTTAATGTGAATATAAGCTTGACAACCAAAAACCTTAAGCTTTGTGTAATCTGAAATCTTCCCATGCCACAATTCATCAGGGATTTTGAAATTAATAGCTGAACAAGGTGTTTTGTTTATCAAATAACATGATGTACTTACAGCTTCTCCCCAGAAAGCCTTTGGAAGATGAGCATCAGACATCATGCACCTCACTTTATCAAGTATAGTCCTGTTCATCCTCTCTGCAAGTCCATTTTGCTGTGGATTTGCTGGTACTGTTCTATGCCTGGTGATGCCTTTCATTTTACAGAAATCTTGAAACTCTTCAGATAAGTATTCAAGCCCATTATCTGTCCTCAAGTGTTTTATGCTTCTGTTTCTCTTATTTTCTAATTCTGCCAGCCATTCTCTGAATCTTGGAAACACCTCATTTTTGTGCTTGAGAATATACACCCACACTTTCCTAGTGAAATCATCAATGAGAGTCAGAAAATACTTACCCCCTCCATGTGTTTCCACCTTTGCTGGACCCCAAACATCTGAATGAATATAGTTCATAGCTTCAGTGGTTGTATGAACTCCCTTCTTGAAGGATTGTTTCTTTGTTTTCCCAAAAATGCAGGTTTCACAGAATTTTAGCTTCTTTAAACTCCCTCCTGGAATAGCACCACTTTTGGATAGTTCAATGAGACCCTTTTCACCAACATGTGCCAGCCTTCTATGCCAAAGAACTGTATCAGATTCACTCATAACATTATCTGTGGATCCAACAATGGTTTCCCCTATGAGTGAATACATGCCATTCACTTTTTCTCCTTTCATCACTGTTTTATCATTTTTTGTGACAAACAGTGAACCTTTATCAGTATAGAACTCAAAGCCATTTGCATTCAGAGATCCAAGAGATATGAGATTCCTTTTCAATTCTGGTACAAATCTTACATTTGATAAGATCCTTTCCCTACCATCAAACATCTTCAATTTAATAGAACCTGATCCCTTTACTCTGCAGCTTTCATCATTCCCTAGTAATACAAGACCACCATCTGACTTCTTCAAATCAAGAAACCAGCTCTCTTCTGGACACATATGAAAGGTACACCCTGAATCAAGTACCCATTCCTGGTGAAGCTTATTCTTGCTTACCATGAGTACCTCAGCACTGTCATAACCCTCCTCAGCTACAGCAGCATCTCCAGATTTATCTTCTTGAGGATTTTGATTTTTCTTCTTATCAGGACAATTTTTCTTTAAATGTCCTATTTTATGGCATGAGAAACATTTCCTCCTCTCCACAAAATTAGAGTTAGCCTTTTGATCTGATTTATTTGATTTCTCAGACTCCTTCTTATTCTTGAAATCCTTCTTTCCCTTCTTGAATTTCACATGCAGACTTTCCCCTTGATTTTGATTCCTCTTATCTTCATCACCTTCAAGATATTTTGTCTTGATTGCAGTTTGAATCTCTTCATAGGTCAACTGAGTTTGCCTTCCATAGATCAATGTATCTCTGAAACTCTTCAATGATTTTGGTAAAGAATTCAACAGGATCAATGCCTTGTCATCATCCTCAATCTTCACTTCAAGATTTTCAAGGTCATCAACAGCTCTATTAAATTCATCAAGCTGCTCCAGCATATCTTTCCCATCTACCATTTTGAATGAGTGCAGTTTCTGTTTCATCAATAATCGATTTGAAACAGATTTAGTGAGATATAGCTCCTCCAGTTTCTTCCAGACACCAAGAGCAGTTTTCTCTTTTGCAATTTCTCTGAGAACACGATCTCCTAAGCATAAAATGATAGCACTATGCGCCTTATTCTGAATCTCCTTCTGTTTTTCTTTGTTTCCAGATGATGATTCAGCAGCAGGTTCCTCTAATGCCTCATCCAAACCATGTTGAACTAAGAATGCCCTCATTTTTATTCTCCATAGACCAAAATCATTTTTACCAGTAAATTTCTCCACATCAAACTTCATTGTATTAGCCATCATTAGTTTCCCACAGACGGCGCCAATTGTTAATCTCGAAGGTGGGTGAACTAATCTAACACAATGAATAAACCAGAAACTCAAACACAAACTGCGCAAAATGAAGAACAGAGAAAATCAAACACAGAGATTTACGTGGTTCAGTGATAAAACACCTACATCCACGGGATCAGGAACACTCAACTTCACTATATCATCAATCAATTACAGATTACACACTCCAATTGCTCAAGGATTTCAGATTCTCTCAACAATGCGTAAGAACCCTAATTCTCACAATGTCAGTGAATACGTAACTAACTATTGGGGAAAATTGTATCACAATCTTCAGTATCAAAAACCGATTAAAGCCCAATACATCTTGACCGTCGATTAATCCAGATAAATGATCAAGCCATCAGATGAAAACCAATTCTGCGTTGAGGAGCGAAAGTTAGTTAAGAAAGTAGTTAAGCTTACTTTCTTTTCTTAACCAACCGGTTCATCACTTAAAGCACCAGTTTGAGACATTAACCCGGTTCACGACTTAAACACACCTCCACAAGTCTTCGGTCAAATAGTACTAGAACTTAATATCACTGATACTTCTGAAATTGAATTCACATTAATAATAAAAGTTTACAAAATTATCCTTCAATATTTCACTCATTATACTTTTTTTTTTCTAAAATGCATGCCCAGATTAGTATGAAAACTAATTTGGGACGAATGGAGTATAAAATAAAAAATATATTTAATGTTAAGTAAGTTATCAAACCAAATTGAGCTCAAGTATTTCGAGGTTTCTGTCAAATCGAGCTCGAGTTCAAAAGAATTGAGCTTGATCGAGTTTGAATTGATATTCAAGTTTCAGATTTTCTAATTGAGTCGAGTGCGAGCTTGATTCTCCTCAACGCACTCTTCATAACAAGTTCGTATTAACAATGTCCATGTTTCCAAGAAAATGATTCAGGTTACTCCTCTGCAATTTAATTAGGCTGGAGTCGAACTCAAAGAAACTATATGCTCTCTTTTCACCTTATTACTGTTAATCCCCCAAACTCCATTTTACCTCTAATTTGGATAGAGAATGATGCATAAAGTGTTTTAACAGAGAAATGCAGGTAACCTGTTTGAGGAAATTTCTGAATAAAAAGCCCAATTGTATGTAGTCTATTGTACATACTTCAAATGATAGAAAATTAACTACTCTTGATAAGCAACTGTATCAAGAACGAATCACATCAACTACAACCTCAATGATTCCAAGGAGGAAGTGGAGCTCCACACAATCCAGGGTTCCCGGAAAAAGATGAAGCCGGAATCAGAGTGTTGTGAGAAACATTAAAACTCTGAAGATGTTCAAGATTGATAACTTCCTTTGGAATACCCCCTGAAAGCTTGTTTTCCTGGAGTTCCAAGGCCTTCAAGTTGCTCAATTAATGGATTGTGGGAAAGAATGAGGGATTTGAGTTTAGCAAATTAATTCTCCAATGCTGTCATCAATTGGCCCTGTTGTAAGAAAGATCGATTGAATAGTATTCTTTATCTGAGAATGTTGGAGTAAGGTTTCCAGAAAAGTTGTTGTTGTGAAGATCAAGTTAAGACACTCCAATGTTACATGTTGCAAGAGGATTGAATGATAAGTCTAAAACTACTAAATTTGTAGATTCACAAGCTGGGGTGGAATCGGGCCTGTGAGTCTGTTTCTTGATAAATACAGTCACTGCAAATGCATCTTCAGATTCCCTAAACTTGTAGGGATTGTGCCCTCCAATTTGTTGTAAGCCAAGTCTAACTCATTAAGATGGAGAAGATTGTCAATGCTTGAAGGTAAGTTTCCAGGCCACTGGTATGATGCCTGAGAAGTTGTTTCCTTGTAATGATAGTTCTTTTAAGTGAGTCAATTCGGGTGGAATAGGGCCCTCAACTTTCTTGAAATTTGATTGAAGGGTTGAATGATTTTGGTATGAAGATGATTAAATAGTTGGGACCTTCTGTTAAATAATGCTAAAGATTTTATAACTCCTTTAATTATTATTTTTCTAACAAAATGAGGATACTCTCTTAATTAATTCCCGAAAAATCTATAAAAATTCATAAGCTAAAGGTAAGTATATAATGTTATTATTAGGGCTGTTCACGAAGTTGACTTTTTGACTTTAAATATTCATCGCCAAAATCAATAAATTCATAAACAAAAAGTTCAGTTAGTTTTATGGAATTTGAATTTTCTCTATTTTTTAATTGATTTTCCTTATTTACTTGTAGATTGCAAGATGAAGTTGAGTAGTCTCTATCTTTACAACAGCCGTCTCACGGGGCCTATCCACGACCTCATTTTCAACAATTTAACCTCACTCTTCGATCTCCGTCTTTCAGAAAATCAAATTTTCGGTCCAATACCATCTTCGATCCGCAAGATGTTCTCATTAACTTATCTGGACCTACACCAAAACAACTTCTCAGACGGCATACCTGAAACACTAGGGTGATGTTCTTTTTGGGTTTTAAGTGACTTTTAAAAATCGATTTTTAAAATTTAGGAGTTTTTAAATTTATGTTCATTTTGGGTTTTTGAGTAGGGTAGGATTTAAAGAAACTTTTTTTTTTTTTTTTTTATAGGTGTGTAAGTTTTATAGGTTATTTATAGGTCTATAGGTTTTTAAAACTCAAAGGTTATGTTTGGTTAGGGATGGGGTCATCCGGATGTGGATGGTCCATCCCCCATTCCATTCTATTTTGGATTGGTCCCATTCAAAACTCCATCCAAATACACATTCAACTATGTAATACATCTACACACCTATTTTTAAATATTTCAATACAATCACATCAACTTTATCTTTCACATCAAATATATTATATTTATTTATCTCTCTCTCATCATCAATCATTACCCCACTAACTAACAATAATATAATATTATATCATCTTCTATCACAATTATTCAATCATTATCTCAATCTACTAACAATAAAAAATAATACACATCAACTTTGATTTGACATAAAACTCCATCCACCCCTACTTCTCCATCCCTAACCAAACACAAATTTACTATTCACTGGATTACCCCAATCCTCATTTTCCATCTCCATCCCCAATCTCATCCACCACCATATCTAGCCAAACATACCCAGAAAAAAAAATATACACTACGTGAACTCAACAACATACACTACGTGAACTCAAGAACATCACACTATTATTAGATTTATCCCAAAATCAACTAACTGGAGTCATACCACCATCACTAACTCAACTAACCGGTCTTCATAGGCTTAATCTCTCCGGAAACCATTTCACGGGGCTCATTTCGTCTTCCATAGGCAATCTTAAAACTGCGGTTAGAGAAGTGGATTTGAAAAACAATTTGCTCACTGGAAACTTACCTACAAGTCTTGGCAATCTCCTCCAACTCCTTTATCTAGACTTGTCTAGATTTAGTGGTGAGACTCCTCAGGAAGTTATTGGTCTTGAATTTCTTCAACAATTTGATGTTTCTGATAATAGATTCTATCGAGTAGGTTTTACGTGAAATGGAGTACAATTTGGGACTGACACTTTTGATACTTTAAAAGGAATAGTTGTTAATTTGTGAAGTATTATTTTGTGTACTGTATCACTATGAAATTGTCTCACACTATTTGTTTTTTCTATCATATTCAATTTTGAAATACCAACCAAATATGTGAGTGAACTTAAATGCATAAAAGTCAAAGTTTTATAAAAATGATTCACGATAAGTTTATCATGAAACTATTTAAATTAATTAAAATTCGTATGTTTAGAATTATCAATAACAACAAGGTTTTTACTATTTTTATTATTTTACTATTTTAATTATAATATTTAAATTTAAAGTATCGAAATTTAAAAGAAAAAATTCAAAAAATCAAGTATATATGTTAGGTAATGGTTCATAAAATTGAATACTAGTTTATATAATAGAATTGTTCATATAAGTTGTTCCTAAAAATTTACTTATATGACTCAAATGTAAGGTAAATGATGTCTTGACTCCATAATTTTTAGATCATAAATAATAGAGCTCGAACCACTTAAACTATACTACATGTTTTGAGATTGCTAATTGATATATGTTAAATTGCTTAAAAATCTCTTTTAATTGCTTTTTTTTTTTTTTTTTTTTTTTGACATACTCTTTTAATTGCTTTCAGATCCTTATAAACTTATGGAAATAGCAATAAAGTGTTATTGTTTAAAAATCTAACCAGGTACACTTGCATGCAAAATAGTCACACACCAAGGTTAATAATATATAGGGAAAAATTCATTTTTCATACTCAAAGTTTATCTTTTTCCAGATTTGGTACCTCACCTTTAGGCACTCTCAAAATTGGTCACCAAAGTTCATTTTTTGACTCAAAATTGGTCCTGCCATCAGTTGACCGTCATTGACTAACGGAAGCACCTGTTTTAGGCGCGAATTCATCTAGTGTTATAAGTATTGACCCCAAATTCGACAGTTCACTTCCCTCTTTTATCAGGACCCTAATTTTTTTAATTTTTTGGCCCTTGTATAGCTTAATATTTTTTTCATTACCGATAAAAAAATATATTTTTTTTCATTAAATGTAATGTATTTTATTTTGTGAAATGTATGTGGAATTAATCTACAATGTCTTTTTTAATGAATTTAGATATCTCATGAAATGTATGTGGAATTAATCTACACATATTTAATGTTCACTTTGTTTCGTGAAATATCTAAATTCATTAAAAAAGATAGTGTAGATTAATTCCACATAAATTTCACAAAATAAAATACATTACATTTAATGAAAAAATATTAAGCTACACAAGAGCCAAAAATTAAAAAAAAAATTAGGGTTCTGATAGAAGAGAGAAGTGAGCTGTCGAATTTGGGGGCAATACTTATAACCCTAGATGAATTCGCGCCTAAAATAGGTGTTTCCGTTAGTCAATGACGGTCAACTAACGGCAGGACCAATTTTGAGACAAAAAATGAACTTTGATGACCAATTTTGAGAGTGCCTAAAGGTGGGGTACCAAATCTGGAAAAGGGTAAACTTTGGGTACTAAAAATGAATTTTTCCCTAATATATATATATATATATATATATATATATATATATATATATATATATATATATATATATATATATATCAGATTTTTTTAACATATATATACGAGATATAGGAGATACAGTATTTGTAAAAATTAATAAAGTGGGTCCAATCCAATGAGACCAATTATAGTGGAGATGGGGTAATTCCCATTTTAGTGAACATCACTTTAAAGTGGGGAAAAAGAGAGGGCACGTGAATGAAAGATGATGCATATCACGGGAGACTCTTAACTCTAACTCAATCTAGTATTGTCCTTATTAGTCCTTACACTTCTTCTTATTACATCATTTCACTTTTTAGAGTCGGATTAAATTAAATTTTTTATTTAATATTATAATAATATTGTAATAGTATATGAAATGAATTACTACTACTAAAATAATGGATGGATTTCATGCACAAATTCAACCAAAAAAAGTCATCACAATAATGAATTGAATCCAATCAAATTAAAATTTCAAGATATTTTTTTTCTTTTCAGCATTCCACTTCTTGTTGGTCAACTACTCAACTTCATCTTGCACGCATTATAAGCATGAAACACTCCAATTTGCCTGTATGAGACCAGCCTTTTTAATTAATTGTTTATATTGCTAAAACTTAATACATTTAATTGAAATAAAATTATTTATACATGTACACAATAAAATAATACTCTCGGTCCAAAAAACTATGCCTACTTTTTTTTTTTATCTAAAAGTTCATCAACGATGTACTTGTATATACCTATAATTGCATTCAGTGACCATAATGTGATAAAATAAAACAATAAATAAATTGTCATTTCGTAAGAAGGAAAAAGAATATAATTGCAAAACATAAAAAAAAATTATTACAGAAGCAATTAATTACTAGGGACCATAAAGGACATGTTCACACTACTCAAGGAATGATAGGGCCAAAGGCTCTGCACTCCATCAACGTTTTTTGGGACCCACCCGAGCAGAAAAACAATCTTAACGGGCACCGATACAAGCAGTTATCCCCTAACCGAACCGTTACCGAACCCGCTTTCAGATCCAGAAACCCGCCCGGTATCGGCCCGTATAAGTAGTTTCCCCCTAACAGAAGTCTCTCAAATTGGGCGGTTTCTTGGCCCAAACCCGAGCCCAACACCTTCAGCACGTACTGGGTCGGAATCAGACCCGAGAACTTGTTATTCTCCAGAGATACAGCTGATAATCGGGGCATTAAACCCATGAACGCGGGTAAAAACCCGACTATTTGGTTATTGCTCAAGTCCACGGATATAAGCGGGCTCGTGAGACCCGAATTGTCCGGGGCCTGAACCGACCCGAACTGGTTGTAAGCCAGGGTTAGCTGCTCCAACGACGGGTGAGTGAACAGGGTCGCTGGGACTGAGCCACTGAGTTGGTTGTGACTCAGGTCGATCACTTGCAGGAAAGGTAAATTATCAATTGTCGCTGGAATATTCCCTTGTATCTGATTATTCCTCATGGCTAGCTCGATCAGGGACGGCGGAAACGACGCCGGGAGTTCGCCGGAGATGGAATTGTCGCTGGCGTCGAGGAAATTCAGGTTGCTGAGTTGACTCAGGTCTGGAAACTCGCCGCTGAGTCGGTTCCCTTGAATCTCGAGCCTTTTTAAATTCTTGAGACCGTTGAGATTTACGGGGATTGTGCCGGTGAGCAAGTTGTTGTCTAGATACATCTCCTCGAGGTTGGAGAGAGAGCCGAGTGAGGCGGGGACCGAGTCGGAGAGCGAGTTGTGAGAAAGGCCGAGTCGCTTGAGCCGGGTGAGTCCGGATAGCGAGTCGGGTATGGGTCCGGAGAAGTTGTTACCGGAAAAATCGAGATTTTCGAGGTAAGGGAGGGACCAGGAGACGGCGGAGAGGGAGGCGGAGTAACCCGCTGAGTCGAGAGCGAGTTCGGTGAGGCGGGAGGAGGAGTTGAAAACGACGTCGCAGCGGAAGCCGCAGGTGAATTTGTCGGAGAAAAGAGTGTCGCAGGGGTCAAGGGCGAAATCCCATGAGTCGACGCAGGACCCAGGGGGGATTGAGCTTGGAGTGATTGTACCCTTGAGCTGCTTCAGGACTTGTACATCCTGCCAGTGTGTGCCCGTGTGTGCTTGCATGGAGAAATGGAGAAGAGCGATTGCAAAGAATGTGAGGAGAGAAGGAGAAGGAATCGCCATTTTTAGTGGATTCTCTGAAATTGAAATTGAAACTGGAATTGGAATTAAGGAAAAGTGTGATATTGAAGAGAGGGGGGGTGGGGTGGGGTTTGGAGTTGCAGAGGCAGAGATATGTCCCCTTGGGTGATGATTTCAGAGGACGATGGATGGTTACTGGTAACATTCATTTAATATTTTGTCATCTGAATATAATATTTACTTCTTATTGAAACCAATACATATAATTAATAAATAAATTATCAAAATCTGTCATCAAACCGTTACAACATCTATAATGTGGTCTCGACTATACACATATATAAGCTCAATAAATAAGTACAACATAAAATCTAAATTATGAGCAAGTATTTCATCAATTGAGATTATTTTTGCAACATTGCTGAAATATGTTATGTGTTTAAATGGATGGACACATGTGTTTTAAGAAATTGAATAAAGTAAAGGTGTTGTAGGATGTGAGGTACACTTGTTAATAAAATAATTGTTTATAATTGTTCGTGAATAAAGATAGTTGGAGGGTGAGAATTTAAGTAATTAAGTAATAGTTGGAAGGTGAAGATAATGCAAAGATAAAATAATTGTTGAATTTTAAGGCGCGTATGCAATTTTGATCAAATAAAAAAAGTAAGCACGATTTTAATGGACAGAGGGAGTAGTGCATTATATTTTTTAACACATAAAATAAGATAATGAATAAAAAAACATAACAATAATACTCCGTTCGTTCCCTGCTTAATTTCTTATTGGATTTGGGCACAAATTTTAATGAGTTGTTAATTAATATTTTGAATAATAATATAGAGGGTATAAAAGATTTTTTTTTTCAAATTTATGAGATAAAGTAGAATAATAAAGTAGAGTAATAAAATAACGATATGTGATTTATAATTTTGAAATATTTGGAGGAAATAGAATAAAAGAGTAGAGTTGTTTCTTTACTTTATTATGTTTTGTATGTGAAGACAAGTAAAGGTGAAGCTAAATAGCAAAATGAGAAACTCTCGTATTCACCATGCAATTTCACAAGGTTACATTATAACGAAGAGTAAATCTCTTATTCATCAAGTGCACCATGCAATTTCAAATATATTTTTAAATAGTATTAACCGTATTCACTAAATAGTTGCACCGTTTTAACTGAATAATAATCACATATCTCAATAAAAATAATTAATACAGTATTATTTAAAAATACACTTAAAACGGTATTGTATAAGTGTACAGAAGAACATTGTCTATAAGGAAACGTCTCAACATTTTAAGTTAAAAAAAATTCGTGGGAATCAGCCTTGCTATAATTAGCTACCAAGTTTCTAGAAAATGAGCACTTGTCGTATTACAATTCTAAAGGGAAACAAATTATTATTAAAAAAAATGGAAAAATCATCTATACAATGCTCCTTTCGTGAAAAATAAAGTACTTGAATTTGGATTTGTAAATAGGAGAGCATCTACTTATATGACATGATCAGTAATTAAAGTAATTACTCAATAATTTACGTCAATAAAATTGAAAAGATTTAATATTTTGTAATTAATTGCAAGAATAACTACTCTAATGATTGATTGAGGATGCCTTAGCCTTTAAACATATTCCAGATGGCCCTATCTACCATAACCACAGCTAAGCAGTAGGTGACATAATTATAATTATATCTTTTACTTATAATTAATACTTTATTAGGAGGGTCTAATAATCATTGTCTCAAGATTTCTTGTTTCTTACATTTCTTTAAGTACCTTTTATTTTACCTAAAACAGTAATATTATTGGTGGTACATCTGATGATACTCGATCTATAAATACTTCACTATACACTCGGTGATACTTTAATGCTCATTTCCTGATACATTCATATATCTAGTGAAATAATTGGTATCATACAATAGGCGCAGTACCAAATACAATTTTATATAATACTCATAATTGGTAAATTCATTATTTTTTTTCCTACCCAAAAATAAATATGATTGTCCTATGCATTATTAAATGATTTTTGGTTATTTAATTTTTCCTGGACCACCCTACCAAATTTGTGGGAATTTATCTTGGTTTCTACTTCAAAAAATAGGCAATTGGATTGGATCTAGGAATATGTTTATATTTTCACATAGATAGCAAAGCAAATTGAGTGCATCAAAGCCCTTTTCCAATATACATCTCACTTTTACATCACATGATCAGTCACCAGAATTGTTTGTTGATGGTCTTGATGAGGAAAATTGAAAGACAACCCACACATGATTTTGACATTTTTTAAATGTTTAAAACACCAAAATGTCATCCAAAATTCAAAAACACATGGCAAAATGTTGTCCCAAAATCAAGCATCATATCATACAAAAAAAAAAAAAATCAGCAAGAAACTGTGGAGAAAAAAAATTGAATCAAGAGTCTAGAGAGAAACCGAAAAGGCAAAAATAGGAAGAAAAAAGAACACGTGTATATAGTTCGTCTTCTCACCATATTCTGAGTCATAAATTTCCAACCTCATTATTTTCCATAAAACAACGTATAAAGTACATCGAAACATATTACAAGGAGAAATACGTACGTGGTACGTAGTTAGATATGTGAGAAGTTGCATACTTGCACTAAAACCTGGTATATGAATATCTACACTAAAATATAAGAACTACAGAAGCAAGTTTTATCTACCCTGAGTGAGGGGTAAGCCTATTCATATACAGACGCCTAGGAAGAACCCTTTTATCAACATTCTTATGCTCGTTTTTCATACTCAGCTCGACTAGTTAGACTTGCTCGCCTTTCCGTTATTTTTCAAGCAAAATTCCCCCAAGTGCTTCTTCACATAACCTTGGTTGATTTCAAACACAAAACTCATTCCTTTTATCTACAAATTCAACATTTTCAAGAATTATTCATATAAAATGAGAGGGATAACATGTGTATTCTGTGGCAGTAGTTAATTGAAATAGTTGGTGTAAATATAGAAGAATCAATTTTTTTATAAAAAAGGCGGTGGGAAATCATGCAAAAGAAAGTTGATTAGTTAGTTCTTAAGAATGAAGAGTATTTTCTTCAATTTTATAAGATACAAGAGACATTACCTCGATCAAACAACTTGAACCGAGGGGCAGCAATTGTCCACAACCTACTGATTCACCATTCACAGAGACTGAACTCTTGCCAAGATTTTTTAGAACGAATGATCCATCTGCCTCCATCTTGATGATAGCCTGCACAGATGTAAATTAAAGTGGCGGTTAAGTTAAGGTTCCTAAAATTTAAATACAAATGCCAAACTGTAAAATACCCAATGAATAAGTCTACCGACCTTAAAAAATGTAAAGAATCCTAGCAAATGTTTAATACCATCCCTACCCCCCACCAAGGGGAAAAACTAAACAATAAATGAAGGGCTCATAACCAAATATTTCATGTAGTAGTAACCAAGTCCAAAGGTGTATGAAGCCAAGAAACCATATATTACTCCCTCTTCAAAAATATCGCTCTACTTTCTTATATTAACTCACAACAAAAAACATATATTATTATAAACAATTAAAATAATTAGCTTGACTGATTGACAATATCTAAAATTTGATCTGTATCAAAATATCAAATACATGCATGCACATACTCGATATGCTTTTATTAGCTCTCATAAATAAGGCTTTTATGATCAGTTTCATTCAATAACAGTGCCTAAACTTTTTAAGATTAAAATTGCATTAATCATACCTGCCGCCTAGATATTTTATTAGCTCGTCCTTCTTTCCTTAGATCAATATCAACAACAACATCATCTGTTGATCTTCCAAGTAAAACCTGCATCAAGCAAGCAACCTCCATGGAATTACTAATAAAGAACTCACAAAGGCCAAAAAGTACACATCCTGATTGGAAAAATTACCACTATAAATAATCTAAAGCACAAATACACTGAATTGTAGAGATGGAAACTATAAACTACAAAACAATAAAATTCATAACAATTATCAAGTAAAATTATTGTTGAGAATTTAATGGGACTTCTCGATGTACTGAATTTGCATAAAAGAAAGACAATTTATCAAGGATAGCAAAATAAGTAACTCCCATGCAGGTTTAAGAATGACGCATTTGCATCAATAAGATATCCAAATTAAACTGCCTCGAGCTAATGAATTCTCAAGAATGCAGGATATTAACAGGTAAGAATGCAACACTGACTCAGGTATTTAAGAGCCTTTCCCTTTGAATAATGCATTTCCTGTCAAATTTGACCCATAACTAGAGTTTAGATGCATATGTTGCAAGTATTTTCTTTCAAAAATACTCTTGTTATATCATATATGTAGATGAAGATAAATAAAGAAAATACAACTTTTCATGGTATTTCTCTTAAATCAGAAGAACATTTAGACCAAATCAAGTCCAAAACACTTGTAGAAATTACTATATAAAATCAGAAAACGATATCCATGCTATTGACAGTATTGTGCCTGCATATATTGGAGCACTAGATAAGTCTTTATTGATGTTTCTTTGGGTGATATGTAGGCCAATTATAGAAATGTGATGAGACATCTAAAAGTGCCAACAGGCATGAAAACTTGTAATGGGGCATGTTATGAATACAGTTCAAATACAGAATGACTTAGTCACCTACATGAAAAACTATACAACCCATGCTTTATTTAGTAGTAGTAACACTCCAGGCTAATTGTTAAAATTGATAGACAGATACTTTTTTAAGGACTAAGTGGTTCCAACACATGATAAACATGTCAACTAGAAATGGTTACAAAAATGAGGACCTGCTTTTTCTTTATCAATTCCTTTTAACTGCAAAAAACAGAAATGTTCAAGGCTGTTAACAAACAGAGTACCTCTGGCTTCCTGATGTAATGCCTCAAATGGCGGCCATATAAGATAGCAAGGGCTCCTTGAGATGTCATGGTCCTCTGTAAGCAAGAACGGGCACCTTGTTCCAACCTTATGATTGTCCTCTTAGTATCATCATACTGATAACTTGGAACTGAAAAGTAAAGTGGACAAACTCAAAAACTATGATCGAACATTGAAATTTCCAGATGATCCTAATATAAATAATAAAAATAAAAGAAAAGGATAAAAGCATATGTGTGAAACTTAATTTTATTCTATAAGTTCTCTTCAATTGAGGGCAGATGCTTTGCAAAATAAACAACATAAAGACTTGACTTTACCAACCAAACAGAGCACCAGATAAAATACCTTGCTTAATAAAGTGGTTGTCTTGATCATATGGATCTAAGTCCATTTCAAGTATCTGCAAAATAGACATTGCAAGGTCAGTAGCAATACTTCTTTCTCTCCATATACTCTTGGCAGAATAGATTCAAGTAAACTGTCAAAGATCTATACCATGGCTTCTATGTCAGAAAAATAAGGCACATCATCATCAATATCAGATTCTACTGGATCTGACACTGACACACTTTCCACCGATTCTGGAAGTTGGCTTCTCGAAGAACCTGCTTCCATAGATTGTATTATCTCAGTGACTCTTGCAGGGTTGTCCCCAACCTGTATACAATGAATAAAAAGTGTAGGAAGTAGTAATATAATTATATACTGAAAAGTTCTAAATTCAGAAAACATATCAAGAATATCAGGGCATCAATAAACTACCTTCATATCAAGTCCAGTAACTTCTTTCTTGGCCAGGATAGTTGGAAGTGCATACAATGATCCAGCTTTACTGGAATTTCCAATGGCCTTGTTAGCAAATCCAGGACGTAAAGCCTGAGATCTAGAGTCGAGACTTTCAATGTTGGCTGCACGTGATTCTGGCAAGCTATTTACTCCCACTGTATGAGGCCACACATAATCTTTTACAGAATCTTTTGCTTTTGCAGGCAAACAGAAAGCTTGTTCACAACCCCTTTCATAAGTTGTAGAAGTCATAACAGAACCCGTTGTGTTAGGTTGAGCTGCAGAAGAATCGAATGATGAAGAAGGATGTATAAGCAAGAATATATCATCATTGCATGGAATTTCAGTGTCCTCAGTGTTCAACGTGCAGCAGATTTTTCCATCACTAAGTCCAGGAATATCAGAATTTGAAGTTGACTTTGAAGGCATATCAACCTCTGGCTGGCAATTCATTTGTGGGTCCCCATTAACAGAGGATTCAGCCACTTCTAATGCCACAGGATTCACACTAGTCTCAGATTCTGGTTTTGGTATTTCATTTTCTTTACCATCTTGATTAGAATCTTTGATAACTGAATCAGTATCATCAATACAGCATTTATTGGCCGCACATTTCTCATCTTCATCCACCAAGAGAATCTCATCCTCATTCGAAAGGTTCAAAAGTGAATCTGGGTCAGCAAATTCGCCGGAATATGCTGCTGAGTTATTTTCTTTATCATTCTGAATCATTTCAACAGTAACCTGGGCTGTATCTTGCAGTGGGGGAGCAGTAACATGTTGCATTGTTCTCAAGTGGCGCAAGTGAGACTGGGTGGGCGGAAACACAACTGTCTGAAAAGACGAAAAAGCACCTGAATTTGATGTGTCAAATTGTTCTCTACCTTCAAATCCAACAGAAGAATTGTGAGGATTCTCATTTATTGATTTTTCCAAATTATTAGTTCCACCATCTAATGAAGAAGCAACATTCCCATCAAATCTATAACCTCCCATGGTTCTGTTCTGGCAATTTTCTTCAATGGACTCTGGATGGGATACATTAGCTGCACCAGATGAAACAGCAATATCCGTTATTGTTCCAGGAAAGGCTTGCCTCAAAATATCTAAATCTTCTTCCTGAAGCCCTAAATGGTCTGATAAATCATCTCTGATCATACAGTTTTGACCCAAAGAATTACCATCATGCCCACTGAATTCATGCGAATTGGGTTCGAAAAAACCTAGATCACTTTTACTGAACAGTTCACTGCGAATTTTTTTCCTCATGGCATAGTATTTTCTACGAATGCTCTCAAATTTTCTCTTCTTTGAAACTTCTTTGTTCCCCGTGAAATTAATCTCGGATCTATTTAACTTTGGTGCAGGGTTGATGCCAGAAATTTCGAGCTCAAAGATACGATCAGCAGCTTGGGTTGAAATATCAGGATCATGGAGAAGAGAGTCCCATCTCTTGTACAGTTCTTGATAAGTATATCTACGAGAAAACTGTACGGCACCTTTTGCAAGTGCTTCCAATGATGCACCAGCCTGAGAAAACGAGTATGAACTTATAATAGTTCAAAAGTTCCTAGAAATAAATGCATAAGATGGGAAATCAACATTTTTTTTTCTTTGAACCTGAAAAATCTAGATTTGCATTGGTAACCAAATTTTTGAGTCACATAAAAAGAAACGCCACATTCTTGCCCCCCTTCTTATTTATTTTTGGGTGATTTTTAGGATCAGAAGGAGGCCAATACTGTGATGCTTAAACAATTTATCTGAAAGGCGATTGGAATATGTGACCCAAATATTGTGGCACCAGCAGCAGACAAAGGTTTATTAGACTTATGGCTCCTAGTTGCTAACTTGTGCTAAAACATTTAGAGCTAAATGGATGAAGCCCAAGAATGTAATTTTTCCAAGTAAGTGCATTAATAGGATGACACAAACGAGACACTCCCTCCTCTTTCAGAGGTTGTCAAGGTCTAAAATTTCAAGGAACTAGGGTTAAAGTTCTCAGAATTAACTTTCCTACATTATGATTAGTGTAAGGGAAAGAACATTTGAAAATGATCCAGCATGACTTTTCATGCGATACATGATTAAAATTAGACACATCCAGCCAATAGATTCAACACTGCATCTGAAACTGTTCCTAATCTCAAGAAAATAGTAAACCTTTCCATTTGTAAGACACATGGTCACGATATTTATAAGATTAAATTTGGTATTGTTAACCAGAAAGCATATGGGTTGAAATTTTTTATATAAGAGAATCACCAATAATAGACACAAAAAGAAACTGGCAGAGATTTTATAGGGTGGAAGGAAAAACATACAAAAGGCAGTAATTAACCATGCAATCAGCTATTCATTTATTTACTTTTGTTTACTGTACAATGTAATATTATGCACCACAAGTGTTACAAATGGTTATGTGGCCAGCCCCATTCTCATAGACACATTTGAACAATCCAGAACTTACTACTCTTGCCATTTTTCTCGAATCTGACATAATGTACAGTCCAAAGCAGCTCTATAACAAACTCTTCTTTCTACTACAAAAGGCATACCATTATACCGAACAATTTTGAAGCATTGCACCCTGAAGATTATTAATTTTCAAAGATAACAGCGTGCTCAAAACTGATAATCCTATAAATCATATCAAATTTGCCACCACATAACACATTGAACTGATGTATATGAAAATTCAGCAATCACCAAAACGGAAGTCATATTATAACCTTCACCAATTCGAACATCCAAATAAACAAAACGAGACTAAATAAAAGATCTAATACGCAAAATTCACAAGGATAGAATGTCAGAAGAACATATATGAATGAGTTCAAAGTTTTAAGTGAAGTTTTTTTTGAACAGCAAAAAGAGAATTTATTAAGAAAAAGAACAGTTCGTACAATTGGCATAAATCCCCAAATAGTGAAGTAACAGAATGTGAGATCAAAATCCCCAAATAGAATTACCTCAACAGCATTCTTCAGCAAGAGGTCATCTTCAGGAATCCACTGAATTGACGCCGTAGGATCCGTCGCCATATAAAATTAGCTTCTCCTGAATCCTAATTACACATTCAATTCACGGTGAACTGTACAGACGCAAATCGAGCTCGCCGGAGCAACTTACAGCGAATTCCACCCGCTGCAAAATTGAGCTCTTCGCACACTCTAAAACACTGTTAGTGTGAGTGGCAGAGAAGAAGAATGCCCTCGTATTCACATCAAACCGAAATAGCAACAACAAATTCGAAACCCTTTTCACAGGACAAATAAAATGGGAGGAAAAAGTTGTAATCTACTAATCTTTTCCCAAAAAGGAAATGAATAAATAAAAATTATGCGAAATGCAAAAGCGTTGAGCGATTTACAGATGAAACAGCGACCAATTATCCGAATTTGCTTTCGTGTTCCGTTGCATCAATGGCGCTTGGGACCATTGAATTCTGCTGCGAGAATCCTCAATTCGAATATTCCAATAATGTTAAACCACTCATTTCATGTTTGCGATGATTTCAAATTGTTTACGAGTCCAACCGTTTATCACTGAGCTTCTTGGGAAATGGTTTGGCTCTAGCTTTTTTTGTGAGGAGAAATATAACACCCACGGACGAATTTAGTTGCCCTCTTCAAATTTAAATTTTATTACAATTAAAAAAAAATACCACTCGTGTGAATCGCTAGGGATGGAGGAAATACCGAAAATGCCGATATACCGACGTTACCGTGCCGAAAAATACCGAAAAATACCGAATTTGCGGTATACCGAAAATTTCGGTACGGTATGGTTACCGTACCGAAATTTTCGGTACGGTATCGGTATAGGATTTTAAAATTTTCGGTATTTCGGGTATTTCGGTATATACCGTATACCGTAAATATTTTTTAAAATAATTATTTAATTAATTTGTTTATAATTTAAATAATATAATAAAGAAATGTACAATAATAATTTTTTTTAATTAATTGTTCGGTATGAACGGTAAATCGGTATGATTCGGTGTGGTCGGTATAGTCGGTATGATTCGGTATGTACGGTATAATCGGTATGGACGGTACGGTAAGGTATACCGAAAAATCGGTACGGTATGCGGTATGAATTTTTTTAATACCGAAATTTCGGTATACCGAACTTTCGGTATACCGAAATTTCGGTACGGTATCGGTATGTTTTTTATAAATACCGAAATTTTCGGTACGGTATACGGTGTTTTCGGTATACCGTACCGATCCATCCCTATGAATCGCGTGTATATTATGAATTGATACATGTGAATATTCACCATAGTAATAATAAAAATAGATTAATGGTATGCATATGTTCACATAAGTTTTTGTCAGAGTCTTTTGTGTCTCGTATACACGTTAAATTTATCATATTTATTTTTTCAATTTCATCCAAATTTTGATATTTTTAGTCAAATATTTGATACTTTGGTTAAAATATTTAATATTTAAATGTTATTTTTTAAATTAATATTTAAAATATTATAATACTGTATTTTTTATACTTTCACATACACACAAACCAGTAACTTTTTTTTTTACTTTATGAAAGTTTATATGGGACAGAGAAAGTATTAAATATGAATATTTATATAATAAAAATATTAATTTATTGTTTATACTCTTGAAAAATAATATAAAATCACTAGCCCTTGATACTACTCATGAGAATTTTGAAACTATTAATTAAATATTTGATATCTTAAAATATATACACACGTAAGATCAACTATTTTTCCATGAGAACAGAGGAATCCTCAAATAAAATACTCCCTCCATTCCACAATTGTTTGCACAGTTGACTTTTTAATAGTTTTTGTGTGAGAATTATTTCATAGTAATATGTGTACAAAAGTTATTTTATATTACACATATTACTATAAAATAATTCTCACACAAAAACTATTAAAAATCATTAGTAATATAGAAGAATATAGTTGATGTTGTCGTGTAAGCTCTCAAAAATTTGTCTTATATAATATTTTAAATCTGTAAAATTTTATTATTTTGTTTCTTTACTTTTATGAAAAAAATATATTCTCTTGAAACAAAATTCTGGAACCGTTTTGTCGTCTTGATAATACCACTTTATTCTCAATTCCGGTTTGGACAGTTCCGGTTTAGTAAATTGAAAAATCAACGGTTCAGAACCATTTAAACAAATCTAGATATAACAAGCAATAAAATCATTAAACTTGCTACATTGTTACATCAACAAATGATGTCTTAAATCATATCTTCACACACCCACAAACAAGACAAGAGTCTAATGTCTCTTGCACCCCTGCTTCATTTCTTAACCTAAATTAAATATCAAATGCCAAACGAGGCCTAAGGCGAATTCTCGACGTCCATTGTCACTGTACTACCGACGAAGCTATTCTCGCGTTCAAAGCTCCCCTCGGCCCGAAGGTCTCTAGGATTACGGTGGTGCAAGAGATGGGGTATTTCATACTTCCCCTCGTTTTCCACTAGGCCATGTGGATGCTCGTAATTTGTTACCTTTAATACGAGATTATATGATCCATAAACTTAGCAAACTACGGAAAAATGCATGAAGTAAAGAAAAAAATCAATGGAATACTTACTAAAATGCGTAGATGTTCTTGCATATCCTGCAACCTTCTAACCTAAAATCGGGATGAAACAGTCATTTTTATAAGTTCGTTGGGAGTTCTTGTGTCGTGTATATTATGAGATTCGCTTACCTTCAACTTTGCAACGTCTGTTTGCATACTGAGCATCTGGAACTGTCACAGAAAATGTATTAGTAATCATGATTCATGCAACTTATATATGAACTCAATTACTCAAGCTTATAAGTAGTTCCAATAAGTACTTTTGCAATGTGATTGCTGATACATATGTATATGCCTTAAGCTACAGATTCTATTGCCAAAAGTAGAAATTTGACCCACATTGAGGCTCATAGAGGGTTGAACATGGAACAAACAAGGCATGAAAGAAGAAACTAATGCAAATTAACAAGTATATATTGAAACTATGTACTATATTAAAGTAAAATTCTAAATCGACTGTTAAAGTACTCAAAATCAACAGAGAGAGATATAATCAAAGGGCTTATGTAAAAAACCAGCTTATATCTAAGAATGTAATTGACCATGTGACTCAGCCCACCTGGCCACCGGGTTCCTCACTTTAGTGGGAGATCCGGATTCGATTCCCTTTGGAATGAATTATGGAGTTATAAGGTGGCTTGGAGAAATTCTTGGAGTGTTTGGGTGCTTGGTGATCTAACTACTAACAACTAACAAACTAACATTTACCGATAAAAATTTTTTTCTAAGAATGTAATTCAAGAAAGATTGCTTAACACAATTCTTGGAATCCATAACTACAAAGGAACAAGGCAACAACTTGATGAATCAGTTCACAAACTAGCACAAATCAACACGTGTTAAAAAATCATTCTCAAATTATGCTTCGTCTACTCAATGAACAAATAGCAAGCAACTTCAAGAATCAGAAAATCAAGCAATTTAACAACAAAAAAGGGAACATAAACATAGGAAAAATGGAACAGATGGATGCAAAACCTTTCGATAATGTATAGTCCTGAGACTTTTTATCATATCATCTTCAAGACTGCATAATTGCTCCATGTTCATATCATCATCAACTTCTACGCCTATTCTCTGCCTAAAAAGAGAGGGTATCATATATACTAACATGATCTATCTTGAATTTGCACTAATTGAAGAGGAAATTATTCAATTAATATATGAAATTATACTCAATAAAATCAACCATACTTGATTTCTCTTCTCAATGCATTGTTCACATCCCTCAATCTTCTCAAATCTTCCTGCATTGTCTACAAAAGTAGCCAAAAACTACCATGAAATGAAACCCTCTTACAATTACAGCAACCAAAATGGTGTTCAATTGTACCTCATAGTGAGTGCTCCAAAGATCAACACCTAGAGTACTCTGATACTTATCAATGATTTTCTTCAATCTGGAAAAACCCATTAAAGAAAATGTCAAAATTATCTCTATAGCCATCAGAATGATCTTTAAATTAAAGAAAAAAAAAAATGAAACCCTCCATGGGTAAAATACATACGTAGAAGAGGGGGTGGTGTATTCATGAAATTTGTTGCCGGAACACATGATGATTGAAACCTCTGCACCAGAGAGAAGAGTGAGTTCACGTGCTTTCTTGAAAATGGCTTTTCTTCTCTTTGAGTAGGTGATTTGATCCTCCATTTTCTTGATCCCCATTTCTCCAAGATCCATGATTTGTTATCTCCAAAAGAGAATCACACAGAAGATATGAGTACTGGGAACTTGAAAATTAGAGAAGTGAGAAGAGGAGGAGGAGGAGGAGAGAGAAAAGGTTGCCATTTGCAGTATGCAGAGAACGTGTGTTTGGAAAGTTTGATGGTAGCTTAGCTAGTGCAGAGCATTTGCTAGTAGGTGAAGGCCTTTATGAACCATATTCTAGTGTTTGGGTTCATTTGAGTAATATAGGTAACTCCACTTTAGAGTGGCAAATGTGTGATTTGCCCTACCACCATTGACAATGGCCCAATTCTTGTCTTGGAATATACAAGAGGCCACACCAACTTATTGAATACACATACGGATATAAATGAGCCGAGCCGAGTCGAGCCGAATACCATCAGGCTCGAGCTCGGCTCGATTTGAATTTTATTCATTAAGCTCGAGCTCGGCTCGAATGTAAATTATTTGACTCGCGAATAGTTTGAGTTCGACTCGCCAAAAGTTAGTTAATAAAATAATCAAGCCTAGTTCGAGTTCGGCTCGAAAAAAAGCTCGTTAATGAGTTAATCGAGCCTAGTTCGAGCTCGGCTCTGAAAAAAACTCGTTAACAAATTAATCAAAGTGGTTTGAGCTCGGCTCCAAAAAAAAGCTCGTTAATGAGTTAATCGAGCCGATTTAACAATCATTTATTTTACCTCCGCTCAACTTTTTTCACGCTCAACTTTCTTTTCAAAATTTATTAATGGGAATGAATCACTAGTCATTCTCATTACCTAATTCTAATACCCCCAACCAAGCGACCCCTTAGTTTATATTTAATTCTTTATTAGAATTGATAAGTTAGATTTTTTAATAAAAATAAATATATGTATATATACATAATAAGCCAAGCCTATTCACGAGCCTGTTCGCGAGCTTTGTAAACGAGCCTGTTCACGAGCTTTATAAACGAGCCTGTTCGCAAGCTTTGTAAACGAGTCTGTTCGCGAACAGGCTCGCGAGCCTTATAAATGAGCCTGTTCGCGAGCTTTCAAACCAAATACCCACAGGCTCGAGCTCGGCTCGATAAAATAAACGAGCTCGAATTTGGGCTCGAGCTCGGCTCGTGAAATTTAACGAACGAAATCGAATGAACATTTTTCGAGCCGAGCCCCGAATAGTTCGCGAACGACTTGGTTCATTTATATTCCTTTTATACACACGTATTTTTCAGTATACTTGTATGAAAATTTTATGCGAATAAGTGTTTTTCGTGCGAAATATTTAGTCGCACACTTTTGAGTACATATACTTGTACGAAAAATTCAACCGAATCCAAGACATTTATACAAAAAATTCAACCGCACATCAGGTGTGTGTACTCAATAATTTGATGTGTTTGATTAACCTGAGCTATCGACAACAGTGATAAGTTTATAAAAACTTAAAGTCGACTTGAACTAAAGTTTATCGATATAAAGAAATGGTCTGAGATCGTTTCATAGATGGAAGCCAGTAATTATATTATCAGACCCAATCCATTTAAACACAAATTTTCTTCATCGTATGATTATTTGATAGCCACTGCCATATGAAATGGGCTCTCAGTACTAAAGCTCGGCCCACATTTATTTTCTTCGTGGTGTTCTTGGATTTTTTTTTTGATAGAGTTCTTGGATTTTGTTGAGAGAATATTTTATCTGCAAATTTCAGTAGGAAGAAATGAGGAATTTTAGAATTTCAACTGTGTTAAATATATTCTTTAATTTGTTTAAAATATAAAATAAATCTATTTTAACAGTATAGAGGGAGTATATATATATATATATATATATATATATATATATATATATATATATATATATATATATTATTTAGGCAAAAACTTGTGTGAACCGGGTGCATACGATGAACTCTATTTTATTATCACTGTCATGTACATTCACTGTCACTGTCATGGACATGCACCATCACTGTCATGTATATGAACGATTATAAGTAAATATAACAGTGTATGTGATGAGTTTTGAATATTTGAAATTTTGAAACTAACAGAAATTCATAAAATCAGGTTTGACTAATTCTAGAGAATTCATAGTGATCCTTACTTATACGCCCCTGCAAAATTGACGAGCCATCAGCAACGACTATTTTGGAATAGAGATCCTGAAAACATGCTCGGTCAAATCCCAAACATAATGAAGGTCAATTGCAATATGCTTCATACGGGAGTGTTGGACAGGATTGAGGGCAAGACGAGTGGCTCCCATGTTATCGCATAGAAGTCGTGGGGTTGCTGAAAATGGAAGTCGAAGATCATCAAAGAGGTGACGGAGCCAATAAATTTCCGAAGCAGCTGTGGCGAGAGCCCTATACTCAGCTTCGGTTGACGAGCGAGCAAAACCACGTTGTTTGCGAGAGCGCCAAGAGATATGAGTAGAACCGAGAAAGATGATGTAAGCCGAGGTAGACTTACAGTTAGAGAGATCACCACCAAAATCAGAGTTCGAGTAGGCAGTTAAGGCAAGGCTGGTCAAACGGCGCAAAAGGATTCCATGATGGAGAGAGCCTTTAAGATATCGGAACAATCGTTTGACGGAGGCCCAATTATCAACTGTGGGAGAAGACATGTGTTGGGCAAGTCGATTAACAGTAAAGGCAATATCGGGATGAGTAATGGTCAAGTACTATAAACCACCAATAGCACTTCGATACTCAGTGGCATTAACATGACCAGAGGTGACCGAGGCCTTTGTAGAGCTGGGCGTGCATAGAGGCTTGACCCCATCCATCTTGTGACGACGAAGTAAGTCAACCGTGTACTTTTGTTGAGACAAAAAGAGGCCCTCTTTGCAAGATGCGACCTCCACACCAAGGAAATAAGAGAAAGGGCCAAGATCCTTCAATGCAAAGGATGCCCGAAGATGATGTGTGGGGAATGCAATCAAAGAAGAAGAGGATCATGTGACAATAAGATCATCCACGTATGCAAGGACATAGAGACAATCTGAAGCATGGTGATAAGTGAACAGGGAGGAGTCGGCCTTAGAGCGAGCAAGACCAAATGACTCGAGGGCGCCACACAGCGAGTCATACCAAGCCCTCGGAGCCTACCGAAGTCCATATAATGAGCGCCGAAGAAGGCACACATGCAACGGAGAAGAAGGATCCTTGAAACCAGGGGGTTGAGTCATATATACGAGAATGTCAAGATGCCCATGCAAAAATGCATTGCTAACGTCAAGTTGTCGAATAGACCAACCAGAGAAAACAGCAAGTGTAAGAACGTTCCGGATGGTGGCAGGCTTAATAACAGGGCTGAAAGTTTCTTTAAAATCAACACCTGGACGTTGATGAAACCCCTTGGCGACCAAGCGGGCCTTATATTTCTCAATTGAGCCATCCGGGTTGCGTTTAATGCGGAAAACTCATTTGCAACCAATAATATTTGCATTAGAAGGTGGGGGAACGAGCTCCCAAGTGTCATGCCGCTGCAAAGCCGTAAATTCATTTGTCATTGCATTTCGCCAATGCGGAATGGACAGGGCCTGCGCTACTATTGATGGCTCAATATCAGCGGGTAAGGGATGTTTTGTCGCTGTAAATGTCCTCTTTGGTTTGTGAATATTATTGAGACTTCGAGTCCGCATTGAATGCGTACGAGGTAGAGAAGAGGCAACAGCTTGAGTGGCAGGTTCAACATTATTGTTCAACAAAGGCGTTACTACGGGTGGTGGTGGTGGAATAACAGCAGGTGGTAATGGAACATTGGTAGATGCCACAGGTGGAGCTGTGGCAAGGATGTGAATAGCTGGAGAGGGCAAACATTGAAGAGATATGGTGCACGAAGAAGTAGTTGTAGGAGTCGTAGGCTAAGAATAACCCGGAAATGAAGACTCAATAAATTTGACATGTCGTGAAACATATATTCGACCGATATCAATATCAAAGCACCGATAAGCGCTTTGGGATGTGCTGTAGCCCACGAAGATGCACGGACGGGACAGAGGAGAAAGTTTGCCCGAGATGTAGGGGCGAAGCCATGGAAAGCAAGGACACCCAAAAACCCACAACTTGGTATAGTTTGGTTGAGATTTGAACAAAATTTGAAAAGGACTCCGACGTCCCAGAATTGGAGTGGGCGTTCGATTGATTAAGTAAACCGTCGTTTGAAGAGCAAATGCCCAAAAATGGGGAGGCAAATTAGCACCATGAAGTAGTGCACGTCCAACCTCAAGAATGTGACGGTTGAGACGTTCGGGAATACCATTTTGTTGTGGCATATGAGGAGCCGTAGTAAGCCAAGTGATACCTAAAGTAATCAGAGAAGGACATAATGCTTGAAATTCACCACCATTATCCGAATAAAAATTACAAATTTTATGACCAAATTGACGTTCCACCAAAGGCATAAAATTCATAAAAACTGAGTGCACTTGAGACTTGGCAGATAATGGGTAAAGCCAACAATATCTAGAAAAGTCAACTAATAGAAGAAAATACTTCGAACCATCAAACGAGGGAATAGAAGTTGGTCCCCACACATTGATCGCTTGTAATTTAGCACTAAGTATTTACGACCAAACAAATATCGAACCCAAGGGACTAGGAGAACGGCGAAGCCTCAAAAACATATGTTTCTATAGAATTATAGTGGCTATCCGGATGCTAACACTTAAATCAACAACAAAATAAACAAGAGCGAGCAAATAGCAAAAGGAAACAAATAAAACTCTAACGAGTGCAAGAAGTGTGTGAAACGATCGCTCGGGTGTCTTCCTTACACAATCCTTCGGGTATCACACGAATCGATCACAAATCAAGGCATGGAAATGGCAAAAGCTAAGAGCGATCACGTAATTTCTAGCAAGCTAGCGCCTAGGACCGTTGATCACCTAAACACGTTCACAATCGGGTACTAATGTCTAGGGTCGTCCCTTCACTACACACCTAGGCATGCAATGTCCACTAATTGGGGAATCTAGCAACTCATTCACCTCTCGGTGCAATCAATTACGATCAAAATCATCAAAATCAATCAATTAGTTCACTCAATCCTATCCTAAGCATACCCAACTCTCGTTGTAATACACTAATTCAACGAATCAAGCTAATGAAATTAATTAATCAAGAGATCATCACAAAGCCCATTAGTAGAAGCATTAAAACCACAAACACATGCCAATCAAAGTGATCAATTCATGTTCAACACCAAATTCATATGTAATTCCAACACCCAAGCAATCAAGAGGGTTAGCCCATGGCTAATTTGATCAACAAAATGAAATTAAAAGCAATTAAAATAATTCCCATGACTAAGAAAATTAAAGGAGAAAGAGGCATACAAATTAAGAAATAAACCAATAGAATTAAGAGATAGAGGAAGGGTATCACCTTAAATGTGTTGATACACTTGATTGAATTAAATTCTATGTCTAATTTGCAAGAAATTGAAAAGAAATGAAGAACACCTATACTATGTGTGAGTGTGTGTAAAAGCGTGAGTCTCAATGTGTGTTGTGTGCGTGTAATCTTCTATCTAATCTAATTTCTTCAAAAAATCTTTCCTGCCAATCTTCCCAATATTCACGCCTCTCTCTTCTATTTATCTTCTTTCCAAAAAAATCGTTGTAGCAGTGCCTTTTCTCCCAAAATAAAAACGCTGACTTCTTCATTTTAACAAAAACGTGTTCGCGCTTTGTTGCTGCAGCAGTGCCGCCTCGACTCGAGCTTGATGTCTCGAGTCGAGTCAATGGAGAGTCTCGGGTCGAGGTACAACGGCGCTGGTTCGAGACGTGTTTCGAGACGGATTAGGCAAGCTACGTAAATCTGATTACGTCACGACTCGGACGAAGGTGAGGGCTCGGGTCGAGTCAATGGTTGAGTGACGCGGCGGCGACCTGGGCTGCGTCGGTGAGGCCTGGGTTACGTTGAATGTCGGATCTGGAATAGGAAGAGGTGGTGGCGCTGGTATGCGCATAGCAACGGTGAAGAGTTTTTTTTTTTGCGGCGGCGCGAGTTTCACGCAACGACGGTGAATGGTGAACGGCGGCTTGGCTTCGATTCACGCCGGCGACGAATATAGAAATTGAGTTTGGCGACGTTGAGTAGTGGTTTGAGTTGTGGAAACTGCTGTTGGTGATGATTTGCAGATTGGGATAGGGCGCGATACAGTGGAATTGGAGAAGAAAATGGTGGGTGAACTCATCAATATCGTGGGTGTATGGGTGGACTCGCTGGTGGGTGTATTTCTTAAACTGATGGGTGCACACGATTTTTGGTGTGTTTTTCGCCGTCTCCTTCGTTCGACCGTAATTTCTCCATACGAACTCCGAATGACCTGATTCTTTTTGCGTTGCGCAGCTCTCTCGGCCCTCTTTCAGCCCATATAATTGCTCGTTTAATTTGAAGACGACAAATGTCCTCAAGTTGCACTCAAAATTGGCCTCATCCTACAAATTCAAACTCAAAACAACAAATCAAATAACCAAATGCAATTAGCCAATTAAATGTGAATTAACATGAAAATGATATCAAATTTGAGACAATTAAGCACACAATAATTACGCAATTTTCACACTAATCACACATCAGCATAAATATAGTGCAATGGATGTAAAGCTTTAAAGAAACTAGTAACGAAAGGGAGTTTACTAGATTTGCTCAAATGACAAAAACACAATCATTGTCTACATTGGCTAGCCTTATTCAACACAGGTAAGTGAAATGAATTAATAATAAATTGACTAGTATCCATAGACGGATGTCCAAGTCGAGCATGCCAGTTCGGAAGAGTTGCACGGATCCCCAAACAAGCTGTTTTATTTCCATAAAAAAATGTACCAAACCAGACGGAAGATGATACACTCCATCGCTGCAATTCCCTCTAATTAGAGAGGCCCCCATGGCTCGATCCTTAAGAAGAAAATAAGGCGAGAAAAATTCCATGGATACGTCATTATCATGAGTAAATTTACTAACAGATAGTAAATTCCACTGAGCACTCGGAACACATAATATATCAGACAGAATAAAAGAACGAGCAGGATATTTCAACAAAGATGTACCAGTGTGAGAAATTGGAAGACTCGTACCATCAGCAATATGAACCTCATCGGTTCCATCATATTCAGAGTGAATAGAGAGGTTATTGAGATCAGCAGTGAGGTTGTGAGAGGCACCAGAATCTACTAGCCACTGATTGTTGGAAGCATCACCAACAGGAGAAGCATAATTGGCCTGAAGAGGCGGACGATGGCAAGTGAGCGCCGAATGACCTGTTAAACCACAAAGTTGATTACCGATCAAAAAAAAACCACAAAGTTGACAAACGATGGGATTCTGGCCCCCAGAATTCGAACCACCACGAGGCTGCTGGGAGCGAGATGACTGCTGACCATAATTGCGATTCTGAGATGAGTTAAACTGCTGTCCACGACCCCCTTTGGAAGAGCCACTACCACGGTTTTTAGTGGACGACTTACCACCACGGAAGCCACCAGGAGCATGGTGAGCTGCATTAGCCGTGGCAACGAGGTGCTTAGATGCCGTCTCCTGACGCTTAAGCGATAACTCGTGTTCAAACAATAGATCGTGTAACTCCTCGAATCGAAGAGGAGTTTCACGAATGCGAATAGGCCCAACAATGTTCCCATATTCGGGACCCAGGCCGTTGATGACGAATAAGGTGAGTTCATTCTGGGTAACAAGCTGATCAATGATAGCCAATTCGTCAGCCTTCGTCTTAACGTAGTGAAGGAATTCTGTGATTGATCGACCATCAATAATGATGCGGTAAAGCTCACTCTTTAGTTGGTTGATACGAGAACGAGAACGTCCAACAAACATACGGGTCAATATACCCCAGGCTTCGGCCGAAGTAGATGCCAATGAGACAATAGGGAGGACCTCCGGAGCAAGAGATCCAAAGATTGCAACAAGGAGCAGTTGATCCTGCTGAATCCATAGGGAAATTTCCGATGCATTGGAGCCATCGGCATGACGGATGGGACAAGTCTTTGTGCCGTCGACGAAGCCCAAGAGATTGTGACCTTTGAGAAGGGCAATGAGGTGGGCTCGCCACGAAGGGTAGTTCTTGTGACAAAGCTTGGTTGGAAGATCATGGCGTGCGGATATGGGCACGATTGATGGAAGAGAAGGTGGAGGAGGTGTGGTCGTGACATAAACACCACTTTCTGAACTAGTTGTCATGCTGGAAGGGAAGATGAAACAGGAATTTAGGAACGAAACCCTACTGATACCATATAAGATTTATAAGTTGTGTTTCATTGAATTGAGAAAGGAATTACAATGTGTATATATACACGCAAAGTTACAGTGATGAGTTTTGAATATTTGAAATTTTGAAACTAACAGAAACTCATAAAATCAGGTTTGACTAATTCTAGAGGATTCATAGTAATCCTTACTTATACAGTGATGGTGCATGACAGTGACAGTGACAGTGAATATACATGACAGTGATAATAAATAGAGTTCATCGTATGTACCCGATTCACACAAGTATTACTCATTTAACATGTTTGACGTGGAACAGGTTGAAAACACATTTGGGGGGGGGGGGGGGCTACAAAGAATTGTGAGAAAAATATGGTCTAATTTTCAAAGTCACTATCAGATTACACATTAAACTATTTTTTCTAGACCGAAACGATGAGATCTACATAATTCATCGCCTTCGACCATAACTTATGGACTCAAAAGGATAAATTCTATTGTTTGAGCCAATTTTCAGCCATTTTTAAGTTCAAAGGATTTTATTTCCTTTTCATTTTAGATTTTTAGAATTTATTTGCTTATATATGTTGTTTGTTACCTTTATTTCAAAACATTCAATTAATAGAGTATGTTTTGTATGCACTAGGTGTATCGTACAATGAAAAAGAACTTAGGTGGAAGCCAGTTGAAAAAGTATTGTTTGTATTGAATAATAGTGATTGTTTGTATTGAACAAAAGACATTTGCTATTGTTTGTATTGAACAAAAGACATTTGCTAATAAGTCTCGTGCTGCAATGGGAATGGAAATGAAATGTTTTTTCCTCTATGCTCCTAGATTCTTATTGGAAAAAGAAATATTTTCATGGTCGTTATATCACTAGTGTTGTGCTCCAATTTAAAAAAAAAAAATACACCACACATGTCTATTTTATACATAAACTATTAAGATTCATTGAAACTTTGTCAAAAGAAAGGGTAATAATTTTTTTTTTTTTTTTTATGGAGGGAGTATAATTTTAGTTTTAAATTTAAAATTAATTCTAGTTGGGACTTTTGATTTATGGTACAATACCTATAAATCTACAATTACACTTTCTTATACAATAAATTTTCTTTTTTAATATAATTTGATATATTTAAATTATAATTCACATCATCTAATCACACACCTAAATTTCAAAACTCATTTTCAAAATTATTATTTTCAAAAGCTGTAAAAAGCATTTTTTTTTTTAAAAAAGAGAAATTTAAAAATTATTTGTAATAATTGAAAACAGATACATTTATTATTATCTCTACGACTTCCCATACATTTATTACCGCATTTGTTGCATGTCATATACAGTCTGATGAGATAATATAAAATTAGGGAAATTTATTTAAATATTCTAATTTTCAATCTTATTTTTAAAATTACCGTGATTTTTAAAATCAAGCATAGTCGCAAGTGTGACATGCGACTCCTATATATAAATTTATATATTTAAAATGGCATCAGGAAAACGCAATTTCCGACTCCTATCAATTAATCTGACTTATATGTACTTCCTAGTTCATAGTTACTCCCCAGTCCCCACCTACATTCAACCCCCAACCCTCCTCACCCCCACTCAATTTAATATATTGGAGTATTTATTTATTAATTTATTTTTTTGAAATTGATCAAAGTAATTATATTTTTTTAGTATGTGTCATTCTATTTTTTAACAAATATCTTCAAAATTTATATCCTTACACTTCACTATTATTTACACTTTTTTTCACTCAATTACTCTTATTTTTGTTTAAACTTCTTACATTTTCTTCTCTCACCATCACATCAATTGTATTATATATATATATATATATATATATATATATATATATATTATATCACTTTGTGAAAAAAAAATGAAAAGGTTATATCGGGACTGAGGGAGTATCTTTTCAAAGTATCTTTTGCCTAATAATTAATATATCAATTTTTTATAATTATTCCTAAAATTATCAAACAAAATTATTGAATCATTAATGAAAGACAAATAAATTTAAATTTAATGACAATCATTATAATTATATACAAAATTTTTATTGGGAGACAAATAATATCATTAAATAAAATAATTTATATAAATAAATAACGTTTCACAATATTTATTATAGCTAATAACAAAGTGTATCTTCAAATACATTATTTATTTCATCCCGAAATATCTTTCACATGTAAAATACATATACAAGAAGAAAGAAAATAATCTTTACCCCTCAATGAAAAGATATTTCCTACGTTTTCATATAAGCTTTCCATATTTTTGGCACAAAAATTAAGATAAGTGATATAATAATAGATATAATACAATGATGTGATGGAAGAAAAATAAAAATACTAAATTTATATAAAAGTAAAAGTGAAGTGACCCTAAGTATAAATAATAGTGAAATGTAGGAATATAAATTTAGAAGGTAATTGTCAAAATAAAATTAAAAATTTATAGTGGCACAAACTAAAAAATAGAATTATTTTAATCAATTTAAAAAAATATATATTAAATACTTGTTTTTAATTATATTAAATAGTAATAATATTAAAAAAAAACACTTATAATTTGGAAAATTCAAATATAGAAATGTTATGGGTTAGAGTGGGGTTGGGGATTGTGGGTGGGGGATGGGGGGTGGGGGGGGGGGGGTTTGAATGTAGGTGGTGCATACCATATGCAACGGGCTCCCAGTACTAAATAAGTCGGCCCACATTTATTTTCTCCGTGGTGTTCTTGAATTTTGTTGGGAAGAAATATTTTATCTGCAAAAAAATAAAATAAGTTTATTTTAATGGTACAGAGAAAGGGTTAACTTTCATGTTCCGAATTGATAATTAATATATCTTTCAAGACTTGAATTGATAAAAACTCTTTTATATATTAGGTGCATCATGAAATTTAAATGTATTGTTTGTATTGAACATAGAAATCTGTTGATAAATAATATTTGTCTTGTGCGCTGTATTGAATTCAATAGGAATAATAATGAAATTATTTTTAGATAATGGTTCCATCACAATTTTTTTTATATGGAGGGAGTATAATTCTAGTTTTAAAATTTAAAATCAATTCTTGGACTTTTGAAATACTAAACACCTATAAATCTATGATTATACTTTTTTTATACAATACATCTTTTCTTTTTATAATTAATTTGATATATTTAAATTGTAATTCACATCATTCAATTATACAAATAAATTTTAAAACTCACTTAAAATTTAAAAGATTAAATGGAATACAATTTGAAAAATAGGGTTGAAGTTTTTTGCTTGGAATCAGTTATATAGAAGAGAACTTTTTTAATCCAATCTCAAGAATTTAGAATAGATCAAATAGTGCAAATTAAGCAATTAGATTGAGGAATGGCTTCATCAATTTATATTAGGAAGCATAATATGATCGTGACCCGTATTCATTACCAAGTATTGTCTTCCACAGGCAACACGTAGGTCGCACGTTCTTTAAGCACCACTCTAAAATCCAACCTCACTCCTCAAAATCCAAAAGTTGCTGCCCAAATGATAGTTGAATATTTGAAATAATTCATTACTCCTACTACCATTTGATCTAGGTTTAGCTTAATTATGAGTTGCTGAATTAATGGCGGAGAAAAACAGTGTGGGTAAATGCTGGAATCATCTCCTGTGTACAGCGTTGGGTGTGGGTCCCTATCAGCAGAAGACCCATCCATCAATAGGGGTTGGCAGTTTCAAATCAAATTTAATGCCGAACAGCTATCACTAAAAATTGGGCAAAAGTTTGTATAAATCTGGTGTTGAAGATATTGAGCGGAAGAGAAATTAGGTCATGGAGGGTTCCGAATTTGGGCGATTAATCGGGCTTAAAAAGGCCTTTCGAAGCGGGAAAACAAGAGGAATCGATTGGCGAAAAGCGCAGCTTCGGGCACTTTTGAAACTTATAGCGGAGAATGAAGCCCAAATTTTTGAAGCGCTAGATCAGGATCTGGGCAAACACCCTGTTGAAGCTTATCGTGATGAGGTATGTATATTTCTTCAGTTTGTTGCTTATCGTGAGCAGATTTTTCGAGTCGATTCTTCTATCTCAGAATTTGAATACTCTATCAACGTCAAGTAATTCTTGAGTGAGACTGTATAAGTTTCTTTGAATTTCTTTCCGTAGAACATAATTTGTGTTTTTCCGATTTTGCAGAAAATAAAAATTTTGGGTTGATCTTAAATTTTACACAAAACTTCCCATGAGATGAGACGTAGTTTATAATATTCATATTTGGAAAGTACGGTAAATATGTAATTTTTTTCACTTTTTATCTATCCCATCAATTTTAATGTAACACCATATGTTAATATTTTTTTTAAATAATACTTTTATTAAAGTTAAAAAGATTATTTTATTTCATAAAAAAATCATTTATATTAGTATTAAGTAACTTTTACACTAAAATTTGTATAAAAAAGTAAATATCACAACGAGTAGAGAGAGTATTTTTTTTCTCTTTAATTTTTAGTACAATAGTATGGTTTATTATTCCTATTCTTCTTATTATTATTTAAGACAAATTCATGTTATCTCTACATTTATAAAATGTGAAAGTATTTTTTTAAAATCAATCAATTTATTGTAATTATTTGAAGATTTAATAAAATTTGCATAGATTTTATCAATTATTGTATTATTAACACATAATAAGCATTTAAAAAGTCAATAAAATCCTAGATAATATATTACAATATGCCAAATCATAATTAAATCACACAAAATACATTTAAAATAAATAAATTAAACCTTCTAATAAATCAAACAAAATGCATTTTATACATAAATTAAAAGTCCGACACTTTGAATTTAAACGTCATAACTAATAATCTCCGAGATTACTTCACTACTCTCCGAGATCTTGAAAATATCCGTTTAAATTTGTATAAAAATAATTCAATAAATAAATAAAAATAGCTTTATGCAAAATGTAGCATTAATGATTGGAGATAAATTTGAGTGTAGCTCGAACTTTGATGTAAAGTAACACAAAATTTGCACTACAATAGTGTTAAGTGTTAACCCTTGTAGATGCTCTACTCTGGCTTTTCTTCTCTAATTTAGATTCCTTATTTGTAAGCTTTATTTGATAATGAGGTTTATTTTTTCTATTTAAAAATCTAATCCATGATTTCAGTTTACTATTGATGTTTTCCCAATTTCATATTACAGATTGGAGTGGTGAAGAAATCAGCGGATCATGCATTGCTTCACATCAAAGAATGGATGGCTCCTAAAAAGGTAAGAATTTTTTATAGCATGAATCTCATTTGTTACCTTCCAACTTAAGGCAGACAGGTATCTGTGTATCCATTTTATTCCAACATATTTTAATATCCTGTTTCCTTTCAACTTCAATAGTAGTATCTCATTGCGTTATGATTAGCTCTTTTTGGCATATCTTCTTATCTGCACATTAGTAAATTTTTAACCAATTGCCCACACTGTGTGTGTGCCTGTTTGTATGGTAACAGTACTGACCAGTAAATGATGAATCACAGTTAAGATAAAGGGCCATTTACCAGTAAAATATTTGATGAAGAATCATTAGTCATATATATGGAAAAGGGCTTGCTTGTTTCAAGCAATTTTCTTATTCATTGGTTGCTTATAATTTCTGAATCAATAGTCATTAGAAATTTATATTTTACATTTCTAAAATAAAAAATCATACTTCATCATTCCAGGGAAAACTACCATTACTTTTGTTTCCATCAAGTGCACAATTATTGCCAGAGCCACTCGGCACTGTACTCATATTTGGATCCTGGAATTTCCCTATCAGTAAGTTCCCTATCCCACCCCCCACCTAAATGTGTCGGTTGGAATGTCCTGTAGGCTGTAACACAATGGTGTAACATTATCTGTTACACCCGTTAGATTAGTGATACGTGTCTTTTATGAGAAAGAGAATCACCCCCTGTTCGCCTCCCATCTAATGTGTGGCTTAACGTATTGCACTTTACTGTGGATGGATTTATGCAAACCCCTTCTTAGGATCAATTTTTCTTTTGAAGAGTTAAGCTTAAAATTCTTTTGGGACTTCATCAGGTCTTACACTGGATCCTCTAATTGGGGCAATATCTGCTGGAAACACAGCAGTGATAAAGCCTTCCGAGCTGGCACCAATGTGCTCTTCTTTACTTTATCGTACGATCCCTCTTTACTTGGACACCGAAGCCATTAAAATTGTTGAAGGTGGCAGTGATGTTGCTGAACAACTATTGCTGCATCAATGGGATAAAATTTTCTTCACAGGTTTTATTTTATCAGTTTCCATGAATAGCATACTTAATTCTTTTTAATTGTGTTGTATAAAGTATCCTACTACATATGATCATGTTTCAAACTTATGAGATACTGTCTTTTTTATTTCTCAAATGCGAATTCAGACATTGTTTTCATTTCAATGCCGTAGGGAGTTCACGTGTAGGACGCATGGTCATGTCTGCAGCTGCTAAGCATTTGACGCCCGTTGTTCTAGAGCTGGGCGGAAAATGCCCCGGCATTGTTGACTCTTTCACGGGCTCGGATTTAAAGGTTCCTCTTACATATGTGCACAATTAATACTATTCAATAAAAACAATTAATATTGTTCAGTGAAAAAAATTTATATTGTTCAGTGAAAACAACTAATACCATTTAAAATTGCACTTGAGTTGAACGATACAATTGATGCGTAAAAGTATCTGTCATTCGAAAAAATCCAATTAAGTGGATGATGGAGGAAGATGAATCACACCATCCTATTAACCTATCTAACGTATAAAGCTTTCGAATGCCTTGTCTTACTTCGCTCGTTTTTTGTATTCTTGTTAAAGGTAGTTGTGAAGAGAATAGCTGGTGGGAAGTGGGGACCCTGTGCTGGTCAAGCATGCATAGGAGTCGATTATCTGCTCGTACAACACAAGTTAGCTCCACTCCTGGTACTGCATAAATCTTGACCCCATCTTTATATCATGGATCACATCTCTGTACAATCGAACTGAAATTAATCCAATTTGATGACAATTTCTTTCAGATCGAATCACTGAAGAAGTGCATCAAAAAATTTTACGGGGACAACGTGAAAAACTTGCAGAGTATTTGTAAAATTGTGAACAAGCATCATTTTGATAGGGTGTGTAATCTTCTTGAGGAGCCTGGAGTAGCAGCTTCCATTGTTTATGGTGGTTCACTGGACAAAGAAAACTTGTTAGTTTTCTCAACCTTCTTTTGTATTGCGCTTTCTCAATCTTTAGAGTACTAAATTTTTAGACATTAACAGGGTTATTGAGCCCACAATTTTACTAGATCCTCCACTAGATGCTCAGATCATGACGGAAGAAATTTTCGGCCCATTGCTTCCTATCATTACAGTAAGATCAACTTATATGTTTTACTTCCTATAAACTAATTTTTGTATATGATAAAAAATTGGCCCGTGGTTGCAGCTTGATAACATCGAAGAAAGCATCAACTTCATCAACGATAGACCAAAGCCTCTCGTTATATATGCATTTACTAACAATCAGAAATTTAAGGATCGAATTCTGCAAGAGACGTCGTCTGGAAGTGTCACATTCAACGATACCATGATTCAGGTAGGCCTTGTTTCGTCACTGCACCATTATTTTTATAGTTGGTCTTACATAAAACAGTTTCATCATGCAACTGATTTGTAACTAAAACAACTTATACTATCAAACTAATATATTTTAATGAAACAACTAATACTGTTTGAAAATGCACACAAAATGCAAACCAGTTGGTTTACATAAGACTTTGTTAAGGTGATATTTATCCCCTCTCTATCTCTTGCAGTTTATATGCGATTCGCTGCCATTTGGTGGGGTAGGTCAAAGTGGTTTCGGGAGGTACCATGGTAAGCACTCGTTCGACACTTTCAGCCACGAGAAAGCAGTTCTGCACAGAAGTTTCTTCCCTGAACTGGAGCCAAGGTACCCTCCATGGAATGATTTTAAGCTGGACTTCATAAGATTGGCTTACAACTTGGATTATATTGCCATATTGCTTCTTTTGTTGGGCTTGAGGAAAGTAACACCACGAAATCGATTACATTAAGCCATCACTTCTTTTCCTATTTAGCAACAAATCTACATAAAGTGAAGAATTTGAACAACATTATATGGTGAAATTGCTTTTCTACATAAGCTGCATTTGCACAGCATTGTAACACCCTTTCTTCATAGGGTGTTGATTGGTTACACAACCATATCTAATCTTCATTTTTGTTGAATGCCCCTTGATTTTCTTGTTTTATTCTTCAAGTGGCCAAATTTCAGATCATGGGTCAAGAATGTCAACGGGAGGGGACGGGGACGAATCAGTGGAGTAAATGAGGATTTTTTCTCTTTTATTTTTATTCTTTTTCTAATTTTCTTATAATTTTTTTTATTGTATTATAGAAATTAGTTAGAAAAAATATAATAGTAAAAATTATGTTAATTAAGTAAAATTATAATTAAAAATACTTATAAATTTATATTAACTAATATAATATAAATAATTTTTTTATGGAAAACGAGACGAGAAGTATGGTCTCCATCCGAACCAATGGGATAAACTCTCCCCATCTTCGGTCTCATGGGAGGAAAATCGGGGCGGATCACCACGGGGAACATGAATTTTCCACCCCAACATCAATCAAGAGACGGTATACAAATTAACACTTTTTTAATACAAATTAATATTTTTTATTAATCTTAAAAATCACAAAATATGATACTTTATATGTGAAATAATATTATTATTTCGTACGATAGAATGTATTACCGAACTCAGTTCACCATAAGTTATAAAACTTATGTGAATCTTATTCACAAGAGTTTTTGTTCTAATCTAATCAAGTTCAAAGAGGTAAAAACTAAAACGAGCTTTAATCTAGTGAAGTTGAAAAGGTTTGATCTTTCTACCTTTCCACTTATCAACAAATTCAAGATAATCACCTGAGAAAAGAAGAAAGAGAATAAGCATTAATCAGACATCAACAACATAAACCAAGCAAGCCTCAAGTTCAACAACATTAAACCATATATCCATCTAAACATTAAAACCAACAAACAAAATACACTAAAAAATTTCACAGTACATCCCTATACACTGCCTTTCTTCTTACACAGGGAACAGTATTAAGCCACATGGACCAAACTGTTGACATAAGGCAGATACTTAGTCGAAGCAGCAAAACGCATCTCCACCCTAGTCGCCACTTCGACACTCCCATCTCTCGTGCTGCACGTATAGATCGTCCCATCCTCGATCAAAACCATCACATTGTCCCCATCTAGGCATGGCAGAACACGGTACCTCAGATACTCGTCTGATGTAGTCGGTCCAATACTTACGCACAGTTGACGTTTAAGACTCAACTCCATGCCTGCATGCACCATAATCGAGTATGTATTACTGTTATGTTGCAATACCCCCACGTAGCAAAGTTCTCCTTCGATTTGAGTCAACACTCCACCTGTTGGACACTCGAACGGTAGAGGTATAAACTCGTACACCTCAGAAAACAGATCAAAAGCTATCACACTTCTCATGGATGTTTCCATGTAGACGATTCCATTCATGTAGAAACAACTGTTGCCTTTGATTCTCGTTTCTTCCATGTCAACTAGGATGGTTCCGGAAACTTCCCAGGAGAGTGTTTGCGAGGAGTAGATATCGAAGTAGACACAATCATCTACGGATATCACACGAAGAACGTGATAGTTTGCTTCCATGTTGAGTACAGATGGGTCGAAGGCAAGAACAACAGCTGATTCATATCCAAGGTATAGAGTAGGAGAGGGCAAGATCGTCCAGTTTTGAGTTGCGGGGTTGCAAACGTAGTACGCATCGAAGGGTTCAGGGCCTTGGCAGAGGAGTAAGCCGTTGGAAGAACTCAGTAGGTTAACATCTTCAGGCAAGAATGACGATGTTGGAACTCCATAAGCAGTTTGGTCTAAGGTGACGAATGTGTGGTTCGTCTCACCAGATTGGACAAAGAAACCAGACAAATCTTTGAAGTAGTAGCTCTGCTGGTGAGCAAGAAACGGGCTTTTGATCCATTGGTCCCACTCCTTTGAGACGGATTTGAATCGGGCAATGGACTTAGCGGGAAGGTAAGGGAGAACAATGTCTTTTACTAGATCTTTGATCTCCACAGCTTTTGTTGATGGAGCAAAGTGGGAAACGAATTCCTTATCGTATAAAACATCATCATATGGATCCTTAATTTCCATTCCTTCAACCATATCCTCGCTTTTCAAATCATTGTCTGAATCCTCGTATTCCTTGTTTTCCAAATCATCAACTGGATACTTGTTTTCCAAATCATCAACTGGATACTCGTTTTCCAGATCATCGGCCGGATACCCTACCTTAACGTACTTCACATCATCATCTTCCATGCCAAATTCCATATAATCATCTACCTTCTCAACCTTCACATATTCATCATCATCATAATCATCATTTATCATTGTATGATCATTCATCTTCATGGTTTCCATTGTTTGAAAATGTGTTTTGAATCTGCAGTATGATATATAAAGTAGATGTCAACATGAAGCATTATCAACAGAGAGAAAACATCAGCATTGTAAATTCAATGGAATCAAGAAAACTCAACTGTAACAAAAATTTCAATAAGTATGCGGAGAAATATGAACAGGGGATAATATAAACAAACCCCAATTCTCCAGCATCACAAAACAGAGAAATTTGTACGGTTTATGTACGGAAGTGTTTGAATCTTTAACAAGAACCCCATTTCATATTCTATGATCAAAGAAACTCAACATCGAAAATGAAATTTTCAAGAATCATGAAAAATAAAAGTAGTGTAATTTTACATCCCTTGTCAAGAAACCCCATTAAAAAGGGGAAATGATCAAAGAAACAACAAAGAATAAACCATATTCAAGAAAATGCTAATAAAAGTTTTCACATCTCTGATGATAAACCCCTGTCAAAATTTTTAAATTATCATAGTTTTTTTTTTTTTTTAATAAATGATCATAGTAATAAAGCAAAAACGAAAACTATGGAGAATCATGAGAGAGAAAGTGATAACGCCACATGATCAACGAAAAAGAAACAGAAATTTCAATCATAACATGTAAAAACAAGTAATAATTCAAAAATCATGAGAGAGAAAGACGTACATATTTTCCGGAAACAAAAACCCAAGATCAAACTTTGCAATTGCGACTCAAATACTTCTAGGGATCTTTCTTGAAGAAATCTTTGATAACTATGAAATTGCAGAGAAATTTCGCTGCTAAAGAGGGATTGAATTGGTATGACTATCGAGTGATAGCAATATTCGGACCAATACTGTCTAACCGTGTGAGAATGAGTAGACTGATGACAGAAAATCAACGTTTTCTCATTCTAATCAAAGCCAAATATTTAGCACTCTCTTCCAAATTATTTGATTCGAGTATGGACACTCTTGGTCTTGGTCTTCGTCTTCATCACTCTGTCCCTGGTTTATAAAAAGGGAAAAAAATGCAAATGAAAATAAAGGTACTTTATTGTACATTAATAACTGATATTACAAGAAACTTATCTTTTTATTAAAATATGAGTATTATAAATATAGTCAAAAATATCATGTCATTGTTTCACATAAATTTTTGTGCTTATAAAAATATACTCCCTCCGTCCGTACTCAAAGCAACATTTATTGTTCGGCAGCCCAGAAAGAAAGTTTCCCTCCCCCTCTAATAAGCTTACTTACCACACGTCGGTTATAGAGAGTCGGCTGAATCGATCCTCGAATGCATTTCCGCTTGTTTAAAGTCGCACATGCTTTAATTCAGGAGTTATTTAATAACATAAGTTAATTTTTTATGAGTATTGGATAGTTTAATAAGAGAGTTATTTAATCGTATTAAATTGAGCTAATTTAAAAAAATAATGACAATAGTGTAATATTGAGGTGATTGGATAAGATAGATAAAAAAAATTAAAATTATTTTATTGATACTTTTAAGGAAATATAATACATTTAGTAAAAAATAAACTTTATGACAAAATAACTCATTTAATACATTTAATACAGAGATAAAAGAGGATAAGAAGTGGTATATTATATATCCATTTTTTAAAAAAGAAAAGGTGGTACATGTGATCCACTGTGAGGGAGTTTATTAAAAGAAATTTTTTTTTTTTTTTTTACAGGAATTAAAAGGAAAATTTATTAGTGCTAATTGCTAAATAAACAAGTAATTATTGGCTTGGCCATCCTTCGCCTAGAAGTTAACTTAGGGTCTGTTTGGTTGCAATAAAATGCGCCAGATTAAGCCCATTATATGGACGTTTAAGGCGTTTGCTTTGTAATGCCTGGGCCTTTTATTTATTTACACAAAGATTATTTTTTTCCAATTCAAAATAATTTTATTGTGTGTTTGTTTTTCTAGACAAAAATCATGCAAACAAACAATTCATGTAAAAATAGATCATCACACTAAAATTTGATGTGAATATGACTCGAATCTATAATAAAAACTTACACCAAAAGTAATTTTCTCCAAATTTAACTTTTCCCACACTTCCTTACAATTTAAATTGTCCATTATCAAATGAAACCAATTTTAATAAAAGTGTTATTTATTTGTATTAAAGTATAAAATAAAGAGTAATAGTTTCAACTTTATTAGAGTAACCACAATGGTTGGATTTTCATCCAACCAACCACCTTCTCTCCTCCACATCATCTCTCTTTAAAAATTTAATTTTTTAAGCACACTTTCACATTCATTCATCCATCCATATTACTATTCATAGACCCTACTACCAATTCATTCCACTTTATTTATATTTTTTATTTTAAACAATTAATGTTATTTTGATATTAAAATAGATGTAGTAATTCATCATAAAATATTTGACAATTAAAAAAAAATTAAGTAAAAAATTAAATCAAACATTTAGAAATTCCAAAAATTAAATAAAATATTCAAATTAAATTATTAAAAGAAATTAAAACACTACAAGAACATTTGAAAATTAAAGAGTACACCACTTAAATTAAAAAATAAAGCATTCAAATTAAAACGATAATTCAATAATTGTTGTTGTAGCGTGTCCAAATATGCTCAATCAAGTCAGCACGAAGTTGGTGATGCACATCGCTGTTACGTAACTCATGATTCCTACGAAGAAAATCTCAAAATTTTCCATTTGGGCCTTGGACAAATTCCATTGGCTCATCACCTTCATCGTTGAAAAAATTTCCAATCATTTCCCCTTCATCCTCGACTATCATGTCATGCAAAATTCTTCATTTGTTTGTTGAGCAGAAAATCCAAATATTTGTGGTTGCTTCTCAAACTAATTGCTTGTATTTTGCCATATGTTTTGAGCTCCATTGGCAAAATTTAGAATATTCACCATATTGTTGAAAAAATTTGAATAGTTCATCATATCTCCCAAAGCCTTGTAAATTTTGAGAATATTGGTTACCGAACGAAAAATTTGGAGAAATTTGTGGATGAAATTGTGTAGGAAGATTAAGTTGAGAATAAGAAAAATTTGGAGGAAATTGAGAATTTGGGGCGACTCATCTTCATCCGAATTTTGAGAATTTAATGCATGACTAAAATTAAATTTACTATTTTTATCCATTTCAAATAAAAATTTGAAAATAAAGAGTAATTGAGATTGAAATGAAATTGAGATAGTGAAAGAGAGTGAATATGATAAATATTTGAGAGATGAGAATGATAAATTATACACAAATACCTTATATTTATAGACAAAAAAATTTTATATTTTTTTAATTTTAGAATATAGCTGTTATTTTTTGTAGAAGCTGTTGTAATTTTTTTGGTTTGTTGAAAAAAAATTTATGAATATTTTTCATCTTAAACGGTACATTAATCTGCAAATCTATCCATAGCAAAACAAATAAACAATTACAGTAAAAGTCTAAACGGTTAGAATGAAAAAAAAAAATTGAAAAAGCTAAAAAAGTAGAGTGATGCGTAAGTTTTGCAGTTTCTCTCTCCTATCCAAATGTTTGGATGAATTCTTTTCTCTCTCCTCTTTAATAAAATTCCACAATGGTTTAAATAACACTTTCCATCCATTCAATTATTAGACAACCAATTAAATGCACCATTGTGGGTGCTCTTAGAGTGAGTAATTGAGTGGAGAAAATTTAATTATAGTGAGAATTAAGTGATATGCAATGTAAATAAATTATGTTTGCAAGGATTTAGTTTGAAAGGGTAAAGTCATTTTTTTTTTTTTTTGCTATTTTAATACGAAAAAAAAATATACTCCATCCGTCCCGAAAAAACTTTAATATGTAGGAGGGCACACACTTTAAGAAAAAAGAATAATGATTGAGGTTTTGAGGGGTAATTTTGTAAACTTTTATATATAAAGTAAAAAAATTATTGGGTTATGTGTGTGTGAGTGTAAAAATTAATGACATTTGTGTAAATTAGTGAAAATTGTGAGAGTGAAATTTATAAAGGGTTTTCCATTTTAAGGGTGTGAAACGTATAATGAGACGGACGAAAAAGAAAAGTGTGAAAACTTTTATAAGAAGGAGGGAATAACATTTATTTTTAAATTTTGCGTAATTTTTCAGGTTTCAAAATTAAATGGACCTTTGAATCTGGGTAATATCATAAGCATAATTTTTCAACAATTTAATATTGACCAACAATACAATTCCAAGAATGATATAGACATTCCATAAGAGAACTCAATTATATATCACTCCCTCTCGCTCCAGTAAATTTTTTTCACTTTTTCTATTTTGTTTCGTATCAATTAAAATTTTATATTTTTTTTGTTGATGTTAGTGACAAGTGTTACCCAAAATGTGCCAACATTCTGGTCATAACATCAGAATTCGTCCTTTCACTTCCACTAACCCTTAACCCATGAAATGTCTTGTTTTTACAGTTTGAAGACTTATGGCAGTTTCCTTAAGTCATGCGGTTGAAAAGGTAATAGTGAGGAGTTGAAAAAAAACATGGGGAAGTTACAAAGAAGTTACCTACTTTCAAGGGAGATGTGGAAGTTATCTTCAAGTACTATAAGTCCAGAATATATATATATACACGGCTGCTATGAAGATTAAAACTTGAAGTTGAGGGAAACACAATCTAGCATAGTCTATTGGCATAGATTATAGAATTTATTGTACGTTTCATACTCGATACTTCCGTTGGTGAATGTTACAACGTTTCACTTAACATTGGATCTTTATTAGTGTTAGTGATAGGTTAGATTGATTAACATCTAGTCACTATATACGGAGATCTATTCACGGTGTGGCTTATATTTTCACCGATTGTATCACTTATTCATAGTCTATACAAAATTTTGATATCCATCTTGCAAAGTGTTATAAGACTTACGCTGTGTATTTCTGATAATTTAGTTTCGTCTGTGTTGTCTTTCGAATGTGCCAACATTCGTGACAATATTCTGCAAAAACACTCACTCACACCTTCACTTTTTTTTTTTATACTCCAATAATATATTTAATACATTTTTACATATTTTTATTACATCTTTTTATGTCTCTCAATCACATCACTTATATTATACTCCCTCCATCTCACTTTTTTTTTTTTTTATACTTTCCTTATTCATCCGTCCTAACTCTTTTTACACACATTAAAATGGAAAACATCACACAATATTAACACTCTCACAATATCATTTAAATTTAAAAAATATCACTCTTATTCTACTCTATTGTATTATCTCTTCTACTTTATCTCATTAAATCACCCAAAGTACTCTTACATTTTATTTTCATAAAAGTCAATAAAATTAATTTATCTTAATCTCCATGCTCGGAGAAGTATGCAAAAAGAGTTGAATTATTGTACTGCTCCCTCTCATGACTTTTTGACACAATATTTAAAAAATATATTAGAATAATAATATACTACGTACAAGTAATGTCATTGAGAGAGATAAAAAGGTGAATTTAAATATATCAAATGAATGACATTTTGTGTAAATATGTATGTCGTATATGAATAAATATATTGTTGGGATATTCCAAAAAAGGAATGAGACACTTTGATTGGGACAAACAAAAATGACAAATTGAGACACTTTCAGTAGAACGAATGGAGTATAATTTTTTAAAATATTATGAAAAAAAAAAAACTTTCACCATAAAGTACTATTTATATATCTAGTGAAAGCAATGTCAGGGCATTTGTCCCAGATATATCTTTGTAACCAAACAATTACCACAAAAAGAATATTGCAAAGTCAAGTTAAAATCAACGGTTTATCCTAGAAAATCACACCACATGCAATGTTTCTATTAGTTTTTTTTTTTTTTTTGAAAGGGATGTTTCTATTAGTTGCACCACCATTAATTCATATATCTGTAATGATGTTTTATTGGGTAATAACCATAATACTTTTTATATAAAAATAAAAATAAAAATCACGATGAACTTAATTTACAGAAGGCCTACTTCCGATCTCTTTTCATATTTCTTTTTAATAATTCAAAGATCTTTTCCCCTCCCTCATGGTATTGCGTAAACTTGGTTAATCAAAATAATCAATATTGTAACACTTTGTTTATTTTTTTTTTTTCAAAAAAAATAATCAGTATTGTAACACTTTGGTTAGGCAGTTTTTATAATTGGGTTGAGATTTCAAACTGATAAATAAATCTTGTTCCTGCAATTAATATTATTTCGTATGTTTTATATATTATTTGCTAAAAAGGTATGTTGATGTATTATTTTCTTAAATAGTAATAAAATAATTTAAGTGTCTTTATTTATCACTATTAATACCTCAATATTACACCACGTGTTATTATTTTTTCTTCACTAATCCAATTTAATAGTATTAAACAACTCTCTTATTAAAATTGATGAGACTATTCTATTCTTATAAAAAATAATTTATAATACTAAATAACTTTTATATTAAAATTTGTAAGGGAGTAAAACTTAAAACAATTTGAGAAACCTCTCATTCACAAAGCGTGAGGAGCAATTCAAATCGCTTTTAGAAACAATGCATTTTTTGTTTTTTTTTTTTTGGTTAATGTCATGAAAGTTGAAACTTCTTGGATTGTTTATACCTTCTTTCTCGTTAGTGTCAGCGAAGCTTCTTTATGTAGTGTGAAACAATTTTTTTTAAAAATAGTGTGATGTAAACTTCATGGCAAAGTCTATTAAACTTGATTCATTCATTAAAGAGTATCGACAAAGTGGTATATCTCAAGTGGTTAGAGTTCCACTACCTATAACCCAAAGGTCATGAGTTCGAGTCACCTTTGCCTGATCAAAAAAAAAAAAAAAAGAAGAAATTCATTGAAGGGTATTGGAGGGTATTATTTATATTATTAAAATGTATTGAGTCGTGATAACTGAAAAATATATCATATATAACTAAAGGGTATCAATCGTGATAAATGAAAAATATTACTTATATTACTAAAAGATATCAGTCGTGATAACTGGAAAGTATAATTTATATTACAACGGAATAATATTATATTAATTATGATAATTTAAGAGTATAAAGGAATAAAAGAAAGAAATAGTATTAAAGAAAAATCGAAATGGATGAAATTGATGAAATATGTTGTTAAACAGGTAAAACGGATAAAGGGAAAGTAATATCAGAAGATTCTAGAGAAACGTATTATCAAATGAATACATATGAAGGAGGTACAACACAAACATTAAATTTTAAACCTGAGATATATGAAAATATACAAAGAGAAGTAGAAGAATTATCAATAAAGAAAATATTTAAAACTAAATGGTTTGAAAGAAATAATGAAATAAGGTACATAGCACATAAACTTGAAAACATAATTGATACTACTAGTGTAAATGGAAAAACCAAAATAAATCTCATAACAGATGAATTAATAAAAAAAGAATTAGCAAAATTATCTACAAAAGAAGCAAGAAAATATATGAATATATATTTTGGAGGAGTAGAGTTCACTATGAAAGCATATTTTCAGAAAAATATTGATACACCTATACAAATATATATATTAGATGACAGGATATTAGAAAATCTATGAGATGCGTTGATATCTGTAATAAGAGGAAATTTGATATATCAAAAATTAAAATTTACAATACAACCAGATTTTAGTATATCATTAAAAGATGAACATAAAGAACTAGCTTTAACGCTATATTACAAGTTAGATGGAATAAAGATGTCACCTGGTAGTAAAGTAATAAGTATTGAAACAAAAATGATATATGCATTAACTGAAAATCATCATGTAAGAAAACAACACGAAATGAACATTTTAGTACCAAAAATGTATCAAGAAATATTAGAATAAATAGAACACAAAAAAACTCAAAAATAACAATACCAGAAGAGATATATATGGATTTTAATATCAAAACAATCACCCCTTCAAGAAAAATAATACCAAAAATAGAAGGATCCAGATTAAGTTTTACAAAAGAACCAATAATATCAAGACAAACTAGTATACCTAGAACATTAAATTTGATAAATATAAATACTAATAGGTTAAAGATAAAAGTAATAATATTTAAAAATATAATGACAACAGATTGCATAGCAGAAATAAATACGGGAGCTATTAAAAGTTTCATACATATAAATAGAATTAATGAAGAAGACTGCCATCCAATAGAACCGCAATTATATAATTACCCAGAAAATAAAAGAGAAGTAATAATTACTAAAAGTGTCAATCTAAAATTTAAAATTCAAGACTTAGAATATAATATAAATATTGGGGGTAATAGAATATGATAGTATAAATGAATTATTATTAGGAAGTGATTTATTAACTATGATAAATTATAAAATAAATAATTATGGAATAGAAATAAAAGATTAAGGGAAAACAAGATTCATTGAAATAATATGAATGTAGAAGAAAAAATAATAAGGAAAAAACAAAAGTTAAAACAAGTAAAAGAGGTACTAGCGCAAGAAATAATTAGAAAATGATATAAAACAGTTAAAACAACGGTGTGAAAAATTTGATAAAATATGGATAAATATGGGAAATGGTTGGAAGAAACGAATCAATAACCCTGATTAACTCTAACGAAAAACTAAATGCCCTATGGGAAGAAATAGTATTAAAAGAAGGAATAAAAAATACCCTAACAATAATGAATGAAATAAAAGACAATCAAATCAATATAAGATAAATAATAAAAGAAGAATTAACTAACTTATGGAATGTCTCTGAAATACTAACATTTAAAATAATACTAGAAAAACTAACTAAATTAGAAGAAAAAATAAAAAATAAACAAGTGGTATTAGAAGATAAACCTAGTACAAGTAATCACAACAAAATAATAGACATCGCTATTAAATGCCAACCCGAAATAGTACCTACAAATGCTTGCAAAAGAAGCAAAGAACCTATAATGATAGATATTAGTAAAATGAAACCCAATATCCCAAAACTAGTAAATGAAGTGTTAGATAGATTAGCATTATTACACAAAAAAGGAAAATTCTAATGGAAAAACAAGAACATAGTGTAATAACATTCTTAAAAAAGCATGGAAAAGAAATAATAGAAAAAGATAGATATAAATATGAACCTATGAGGAAAGAATCTAAAAAAGTACTTGATCAAGAAAATACTAGAGAAGAAAAAATAGATAAATTAGAATATTTAGAACTAAAACTAGAAAAACAAAAACTAGAACTTAAAGAATTGAAGAATGAAAACAAGAAATTAAAGTTAAACACTAACGAGTAATGGTTAGAAAAATATAAGAAATATAAAGAAAGATACAAAACAACTAAAAAAGAACTAAAAGATACTAAAAGAGAACTGAAACAAACAAAACAAGAATTAATATGTATAAAATAAGAGTTAGGAGATGTAAAAGAGGAGTTAAGAAATGTAAAAGAAGAATTAATAGACTTAAGAAAGCAGTTGAAAAAACTAAAAGAAAAAGAGAAGAAAAATATCACTAGTGAAGAAGAATCAGATGATAGTTTAAGCAGTAAAAATATTAGTGACGCAATAGAAGAAACTTCAGACACTAAAGAGAAAATAATAAATTACATAGAAGAAATAGAAAATACTAGTAACTCAGATATAATAGAAGAAAATAATCAAATAATGGAAGCTTTAGGAAAAATGAAAAATGTAAATGCGATAATAGAAGAAGAACCAGAAAGCGATATAGATGAAGAAATAAAACAAGAAACTATAGAAACAGAAATGGAGACTGGTGAAATAGTAAATGAAGATACAAACAACTATCCTGAAGAAGAATTATCAGACCCAAATCTAGAAATTATAACAAGAAAAAAATACTAAATTACCTAAACACATACCCGTAGAAGAATTTAAAGAATTCATAGGATCAATGTCACAAGGAGTTAATTTTAATGGATACTTCCTAGATTTAGATAATGTATACGATGAACAAGAAATTAATAGGAGAATAACATATTGAAATCTTGGAACTTATATAGCCCTAATGACCTCTAAACATACTAATGATTTAGAATTCGTTTATGACTTAATATCTAAAGCTCTAATAGGAAAAATAGCATTTTGGATAGAATCAATAGCTTATCAATTAAAAACTGAAGTAATGAGAAATGCAGGAGATTGGAAATCTATGCTACAAATATTTGATATGATATTAAAAAGAGAATTTTTAGGAGAACAATGGATAATAGCCAGAGATCAAGTATTAGTGGAAAGAAAAATGGAAATAATAATGAATTTTAATAACATGAAATGTTGTAAAATTAATAAACTACCAGAATATACCATAAGTTTTACTAAATTCTTTTATGAAACCAGATTCTTACTAGAAGAAGGTTTAATATACCAACAATTATATTATGATCATTTGTGAAAACCATATAATACTGAAATAACAAAAAAATATAATAAATTAGAACCTCGAGAAAACACATTAGGAAAACGAATAAGAGTATTAAGAGGATATCTTATGAGAAAATGTGAAGAATATAGACTACAGCAAAAGGTTAAAAAAGATAAGAAATTAGGACTAAGAGAAGTATGTGGATTCACATAAAAAAGATTAGTATTTGGATGTAATGATAAGAAATACAAAAGGCATAAAAGAAGATATAATCAAAAGAATAAGAGATATAATGACAAAGGGAGAAAATATAATAATTATAATCCATACTATAATAAATATAAGAAGAAAAGATTTAAAAGGTACAAAAATACACCAACAATTAGAAGAAGATTTAAACATAAAAGAAAGTTTAGAAAAAGAGAAAATATAAACCCTTTAAAAGAAAATTTAAGTGAATGTAAATGTTGGAATTGCAATGAAAAAGGACATTATGCTAACAAATGTCCTAAACTAAAAGAAAAAGGAGTAAAATACCTAAATACAACACAATTTATAATGAATCGAGAAAGAATAAGAGAAGATACAATAAATTGGTATGAATGCGAAGAATTTTATATAAGCCAAACAAAGACAGAAAGTGAACTAGAAAATATTGATTTCATTAATGAAGAATCAGATTATAGCTCAGAATAAACATAATTAAATGGTAGCTATATATATAGAAGCTTATGTAGAATACAAACCAAGTAAAATGATAAAACAGGAAATATTTATTGACAGTGGAGCAGATCTATGCTTAGCTAAGAAAAAAGTATTAGCAACACATAGATGGAAGAGATCAAAGGCACATAGAACTAAAGTAACAGGATTTAATTAACAGAAAAAAGAATTAGATATAATAGCAGAAAATATGAGAATAATATTGAATAAAACAATATTTAAATTACCAATAATATACCAAGAGAATAATATGAGACAACCCATATTATTAGGAAATAATTTTCTAAATTTCTTTAAAACACAAGTAATAAATAAAACTACTCTAAGCTTACAAACACCTTGTAATAAGTGGATAATATTAAATAGAATACTGCTCATACAAACATTGAGAATAAATAATCTAATAACAGAAGGAAATATCAATTTAGAAATATTAAAAGAAAAGTATCTTAATATGTTAAAACCAAACTTTGAGAAAAATCCCATACAATTATGGGATAAAGAAAAAATATATATGCTTAAATAAAATTAATAAATCCAAATGATATAGTCAAAACTAAACCGATTAGGTATAGTCCAACAGATCAAAAATAATTTGAAAATCAAATAAAAGAATTTCTAGATATGAAAATAATACAAGAAAGTAAAAGTTCTCATATTAGCCCAGCTTTCTTAGTACGAAAACACAATGAACAAAAACGAGGAAAAGCTAGAATGATATAGATTACAGAGAATTAAATAAAAATATCATATTTGATGGATATTTATTACCATATAAAAGAAATCTTATTAACAGATTAGGAAATAAAAAATGGTTTTGTAAATTTGATTGTAAAAGTGAATTTTGGCAGATAAAATTAACAAATGAATCAAAACCGTTAACAGCTTTTAGTGCTCCTCAAGGACACTATGAATGGAACGTATTACCTTTTGGATTAAATGCACCACAAATATTTCAAAGAAGAATGGACAAGTGTTCAGAAAATTAACAGATTTCTGCTTAATATATGTAGATGATGTATTAATATATAGTGACACCTTAGAAGACCATATCAAACACCTAGAGAAATTTATAAATATCATAAAATAACATGGAATATTATTATCCGAAAAGAAGTTTGAAATTTTAAAAAATAATATAGAATATCTAGGGTATATTATAGACAAAGAAGGATGTTGGTCCCGAGATTGAGTGAGTAAAAACAATAAAGTACACATTCCAGAGATAATCTAGAAGGGGGGTTGAATAGATTATCTAAATCTTTTTTCAAAATTCAGATTACCTATTCAAGATAGAACAACGTAAATAATTTTAGACTCAATCTTTTTAGGATCAAAAAGCAATCTGAAATTAATCTGTTTGAGTAATTGATTATCAACAAGAAAGTAAATGCAGGAAGTAAAGAACACTGGGATTTATAGTGGTTCGGATCAAATTGATCCTATATCCACTCTCCTTCTTCAACTTGAAGAAGGGCATCGACTCACTTACTTGCTTACTTACTTATTGAGTTTACAGTTACAATGATGTGAAGATCTTCTTCTTCAAACCTATCTTCAATCTATCAAACTATCTAGAAACTTGAAGAATACAGTGCAGAAAGTTTGAAGATATAAAAGAGAGTGTTCTATAAACACTTAGAAACTTATGAAAACTTTTTGGAAACTTGTGAGTGCCTTTGAAATCGTGAATATTAGAATCGTGAATGCTAAGAGTTCTTTTCAGAACTGTGCTTACTTCTATTTATAAGCCTGTGAGACGGTTAGTTTGTTGTAACATACTAAAAACCGTTCAACAAACTTATCTTGAAAACCATCTCGACTCCAGCTGATCTTGAACTAGTCGTCTGTTGCTGACTTGGTGAAGACTTGTCTTTCTTATTCTACTTAGGTGGTCTCGACCTTGTCTTAAGCTCTTCATTATTCTCTCCAACAGATGACTTCTTCGAGACCGTCTTCAGATGACCTACTCTTTCTAGACTTCAGCTGACTATACTGGCTTTACCTAGTCTGATCAGCCTAGCACTAGTGTTCATTACATCAGCTGTCCTATACATACTTAGTTGGTCATCTTATTTACATGAGCTCATCCTAATCTGTACACTTTAACTCATCAAAACTACTTCAGATCTAACAAAGGACTACAATTACAGGAACATATAGTAATAAAAATAAAAACTTTCAAAACCCAGTTAGAAAATAAAAAAGAAGTACAACAGTTCTTAGGAATAGTAAATTATGCATCAGACTATATAAAAGATTTACCATTATTACGAAAACCCCTACAAGAATTAATTAAGAAAAATAAAACATTTGAATGGAAAGAAGAACACGATAAAGCGGTTAACACTTTTAAAGAAAAAGTAAGAAATTTGCCTAAACATAGAATACCAACTGAGCATGATCAGTTAGAATTATATACAAATGCTAGTGATATAGGATGGGGAGCATTCCTTATAGCATATGAAAAAGATGATATTGACAAAGAAAAACCATTAATATGTGGATATGGTGGAGGAACGTGGAAACCAAATGAAAAGAATTATCATATTAATGAGAAAAAATTATTAGCAGTTAAAATGGGAATAAAGAGATTCCATTATCATTTATTACCAGTAAAATTTATTGTTAGAACAGATAATATCCAAGATAAACTTTTATAACCAACAAAATTTATCCTTTACCAGAATTAAATAAAAGGAGAAAGTGACAATCTTTTTTATTGTTGTTATGATTTTATTGTCAAGAATATATCTAGAACTAAGAATATTTTAGCTGATTTTCTTAGCATGTACAATTATGGCAACTGATATCAACTATAATGAATCTATCAACAAGGTTACAAACACTATTACAAAAAATAATGAAGCAATAGCTAAAGCCTTTGACACCATTACACAACTTAATAAGGAAAATACTTACCTACTACAACAGTTAGCAGAAGTTACAAAAGACAAACAAACTATGGAAACCCTACAAACCCCATCAATAAACAAACCACAATCCTTTGTATCCAAATTAGCAATTATGCCATCCACATCACCATCTCAAATAACACCATCCATGTCCATGAGTGATAAGCTGAAATATAAACCTGAACTTACAAACGCATATGAAAAGATTAGTAAATTTTATGATTATAAAACTAACAGTGAAATATTATGCATCTAAAAAATCAGTAAATATCCAAGATATCTATGTAGTGAAAGAGCCAATCCTAAAGTCGTACAAAAATTATTTACTTATGGATTTATTGATAAAATAATAATAGATGAAATATTTTTTAGTATAGCCAAATTACCACGAGTTATAGTAGACTCTGCCTAAGCCATGATGGATTCTTTTGGCAAGGGAATATATGGAATACAAATTTTTAATGCCTCAACTGACCTAGTAGATAAACCCATTGTAATATGTCAACTATTTAAAACAGGAAGAAATAATATAATTAGTGGAGATAATGAAAGCTTAAAAATGCAAATACCCTGTACCATAGAAAAATTTCAAGAGTGGTTAAGTACCAAACGAGCTATTGAATTATTAACTCTAAAAATAAAAATAGAGGATATGCTAAAAGCTCAAAAGGCTAGTATTATTGGCATTTCTAAAGGAGGAGAAGTTGCTGAAATTATAATACTATATTATAACAATGATACGCTAACACAGAATACTACAGAATTAAATAATATGCACGACAGAATTGTAAACATGAAGTATACCCATTCACCTGAAACTATAGAACAATATAAAATATTAGCTAATCAACGAAAAAGACCAATTATTACTATAAAAAGTGAAAAAAATAAAAGAAGAAGGCCCTCAGATTCTTTTCTATAAAAATAAATAATACTGACCCAATGTAGAGAAATCTACGAAAGATCTATATAAAATAAAAGGCTAATGTAGAAGAAATTCTACAAAGCCCAACATATCACAGGCCTAATATCAGGCCCATATTACACAAAAATATTAAAAATCAATGTAGTTCAACCTACAAAAGCCATATATCAAAGCCTAATATAGGTCCATATCACTCAATAATATCAAGAATATGGAAATGACAAGCATCAAGACAGCTGGAAGATGATTTATTAAGAGCAATAATACAGCAAAGAAGACAACAAAAAATACTACAAAGAGCACTACAAAGTGGAAGATACATGGCAAGACAACAAGAAATACTACAAAGAGCTCTACAATCAATAGGAATGATGGAAGACACTTGACAAGAATTAGATGGAAGAATAACAAAATGGTAGACAAAGAATACTATTTACTTTTGAAAAATTATAATTGTAATAATTATCTTGTAGATTATGAAGCTTGAGGACCTCTGTATAAAGACATCATTGTAACAAAAAAAATCAATCAATTCCAAAGTTTATCTTCTATCTTCATTCTCTTATTCTCCATGTCTAGCTAAGCATCTTTTTAGTCTGTAATCTTCATACCAAATATAGTATCACAAGTATAGAAATATATCTGAAAAAACACACTTAGATCCATATTATTTCAGAAATTAAACCCCATATAGAATTCTAGGAAGATCCTGTTGAAGAACTCTCATAAAGCTAAGGTCATCATCCCGTACAGTGGAAGAGGGAGCAAAGAGTCAGGATAGATTGAGATCATCCGGGAATTAGAAATTTATAAAAGGTATGGTTTCTAAATGATATGTTTTTAAGTTATGTTGTAGAAGATATAGAGCAATGGATTCTAAATAAATCAAATTTAAATAATGGGCCTGGCTCACCTGGATTACATCGTACCTAAGGGCACAACCCCTTATTTTGAAGGGTATGGAGTATGAATCGTGTCCCTGTCGCTAAATTTACGAGAAACAAAAATGAAGGGATCTTCAAATGCGCTTCAGCTGCGTCACTTTCCTTTCTCATCTCGGCCCTTTACGCACTCCAATTTTTACAGACGTACATTTCATTTCTTCTCAATATCTGAATTTCCAAGTAAAGAATCGATTTTTTGTGTGCTTTTTCTTGATCTTTTTTTAATAATATTTAGATTTTGTGACAACTGATTTGGTTTTCAGAAGGTATAATAAATTGTGTGCCGAGAAGGGCTTTTCTGAAACTGAGCTGTAATTACGATTTCGAGCTGAAAAGGGTTAGGGAAAACGACGACGTTGTGGGTGCGATGATGTCGAAAACGGGTTTTGAGCGGCGCTCAGTTTTGATTGCAGCCGTAGCTTGTATTTTGGTGCTGGGAAATTCTCCAGAAAAAACCCTAGCTTCTAATTCACCATCAGCTTTTGTGGAAAATGTTATATACTCTAATAAGATCGCCATCTTCTCCAAATCCTACTGCCCGTAAGTCTTTTTATCATCTATAGTCGCTATGATCTTCAATTTGAGTTTTCTATGAATGGTAGATGAAGAAATTTGGGGTTTCTTTTGTGAATGAGCATGTGATTTTATCGATGATGTATGTATGTATGTATGTATGTATGTATGTATGTATGTATGTATGTATGTATGTATGTATGTATGTATGTATGTATTCGTGCGATTACAATTTGTTAGGGAGACCCTTTGATTGAAATTGGAAATATCATGCTGAAATCAGTATATGTAGAATAGGATTATATAAATTTGCATCTAGAGACTGAAGAAGTGTTAGAAAGACGTTTGATTTGTTTTGTATCTCTGAATTTTGTTATTCGTCCTGCAGTTTTTAGTGTTGTTTTAGGATACTGAATACAAGTGATGGTACTTAAAGAACTTGGCTCTTAACAATGGTATGGTGGGTCTTAGTTCTTCTGATACCTTGTACATCCCGAATTAACGACTTCCTAAGGCCCCGTTAAATCACGTTAGATCATCGATTTTCACATATAAATGTTAAAAGTTGTAGATATGTAATTTTGAAATCATGCAAGACTTGGAGGAAAAAGAGAATATGGTTTTTGGGAGAGCAGATAAGCTTTTACCACAATCACACTATTTTATCTTCGGTCTGGCATCCTTGTTGATGATTTAGATCAAAATTGTTTCTTTGATTAGAATCTAAGCTTCATATTTGTGCTATATTGGGAGGTTAGATATTCCTTGCGTGCCAAGCGCATATTCGGTGAACTTGAGGAGGAGCCCTTTGTCGTGGAGCTTGATCTTCGGGGTAATCATTTTCTTTTACATTTTCTAAGTTCAATGATAAGGTTTCCTAAGTGTTTATTATTTTATCTCCCAATTTTTGTACAATTTTAGTTTTTTGGCATTCACTATATTGCGTTGATTACATGCAGATGATGGATATAAAATTCAGGATGTTCTTCTGGAACTAGTTGGGAGACGAACTGTCCCTCAAGTATTCGTCAATGGCAAGCATATTGGTGGCTCTGATGGTACGATTCTGTAACCTTCAAGTGCTCTCTCTCTCTCTCTCTCTCTCTCTCTCTCTCTCTCTCTCTCCATAACATCTTTTTTTAATTTATTATTCTTTGTAACTCAGATCTGCAAGCTGCAGTTAGGAGTGGTCATGTGCAAAACCTTCTAAGTAAAGCTTAATGCAAATTCGTTGAATAAGAGATTTCTGCAGCTAACCTCCTTTAATGGAGCCTTCCAGCCGGTCGTTTGTGGATTCCAGATTCGAACTTATAAGTAGGCCTTTGTTTTGACTGGGCATTATCTCCATTCAGGTCATCATGTTTGTGGTTTTATTACTATTTTACGAGTATATTAGACGCATTTGAATCAAATATGCAGGGGGTACAAGTTTCCTATGCATGTGAAAGCTTTTACTCTCAGCATTTAGGGGTGTTTGCGATTGTTTTTTGCTTTTGAAAAGTTTGTAGACTATGAGAAAATTACTTTTAATTAACAGTTATTTGCTACCATTTGAATCTAAATCCTAGTTTTTGAGAACAATCAAGTTTTTCTTCTTCTTTGACATTTTTTTATTGCAAATTCCCTTCTCTGGCCTCTGCAAATTTTTCGATATATTAGCTCGTCAATGTGTTGGATTCAATCACCCTGTTTATAAGTTCGATTCTTTTATTTCATTTTAATGTTCCGGCATATATTTTACTATTGTGGAGTCATATCATGTGTTCTTGTGATAAGTGAAAATCGTTGGTTAATTTTAAGCATAAAAGTAAAAACTATTACATGTAATTTGATTGCCTTGTTTATGGCTCTGATATTATCATGATTTCCTTGAGTTCGAAAACATGCTAATCCAATAGATGTTTTAGACCCCAAGATTTCTAATTGGGCCTTATTTTAGACCCCAATATCTCTTATTGGGCCATGCTAATCTGCAATGGATGTTTGGCCCAGGTTATCTGCACACACATTTTTATTTAGAACACCCACATTATGAAAATACACATCATGTATTGAGTACACCCCTCAATAACTCACTAAAATACTCTTTTGCGAATAAAATTTTTCCTCAAAATTCAAAAAAAATTATCCGAAAATGTGTTCTTTTTTTTCGGAAAACATTTCAGAAAATTTGGAGAAATTTTGGCCAAAATATGAGAACAATAGATTTTCCGAAAAAAAAAATTCTAACCTCAGAATTTGAAAAAACTATCCGAAAAATGTGTTCTTTTTTCGGAAAATATTTTTGAAAATTTGGAGAAATTTCGGCCAAAATGTGAGAACAATAGGCTTTCCGAAAAAAAAAAAAAATCAAACCTTAATTTCAAAAAAAATTGCCGAAATTTTGATGTATTTTCGAAAAAAAATTACCGAAAATTTGTACACTTTTTGATAAGGGCACTTTTGTCATTCCACATTTATTTTACCTTTTGATTTTCAAAATATGGGTGTTCTAAATAAAAATGAGTGTGCACATAACCTGGCCGTAGATGTTTTAGACCCCAAGATTTCTAATTGGGCCTTATTTTAGACCCAATATCTCTTATTGGGCCTGATTTTAGGCCCAATATCTCTTATTTTGGCCTTATTTTAGACCCAATATCTCTTATTGGGCCTTGTTTTAGACCCTAAAATCAAAATTTTGGCGCCCCAAGACTTAAGCCCAATGACAGAAAAAAATGACTCATTAATATGGCCCACCTATAAGGTATCCTAAAATCGAGCAGGATGTGTTTTGAAACACTAAAAACAGCTTACACCCGTACATGGTAGGGCATATTCTTTCATAAAAATCACAAAAATTTGTATGAATTCTCTTCTCCAAAGTATTATTGTTTAATGGAGTACTTTTTTTTTTTTTTTTGAAAAAATAACATGTAAAATTAAATATATTAAACAGTAATACTTCATTTACTAAATAGTTACACTTTATACTTATTAAAACAAAAAGTTGCTCGAAAGAAATTAGACATTGTAAAAGCGGTGGGGGCATAATCTGTCAAAATAATTAGACATTGTGACAGTTAATTAACTACCACGACATTTTGTGAAACAAATTTAAAGGAAAGAGACAGTTCGTAGATAAATAGTCCACACTATTCTAATGCTAGCTCTATTATGTCACAATAGATAAATAGTCTTTATTGATTTGTTTTTCTTCTATAGATTATATATTCGTTATTTTTTAAGAACCATTTCTTTGTGGATCGTTAAAGTATTTTAGTTAATTTACTTGTACATTTATTTTTAAAAAAATAATGTTTTACTGAATCCTTCAATTGAAATGTTCATCCCGTTACCTATTAATCAGGAATTAGGATAGTCTCATGCGAGATTTTATTTTTATTATTATTATTATTATTATTTTATAGAGCTTGATTCTTGAATTATCTAAAAAGGGAAATAAGGGGAAAATACATAAAGTACTACTTGTTTGCGTAGGATTTTAACTATTCATGAAAGTTTATAGAATAAATTTAATCTAGTTACTATAGTCTCTACAAATTTATTCATAAAAGCAGAAAAACTTTACTTGAGCTAAATTAAATAACAACGTGATTTTCATCCCAGCAGGAAACTTTATATCTATGGATCCAAATACTTTCAAATAAAATTAATTTAGGGTCTAAAATTAGTAAAGCTATTAATTTAAATCGTAAAAATGTTTCATGTCGATCCAGAATGAGAAAATAAAAATCTATCAAGATTTATTTATTTATATACTGTACATTATCATTATTTTTTCATTTCAATTTTCTTTTCCTTTTTTTTATACGCATGTAATTAATGCAATATTATTGGATAATGAAGAATTATATGATAACAAACATGATTTTAAAATATGTAATCTTAGAATACTCAAAATTAAAGGGGATATTCAGATATGGATTATAATTAATTTTAGACCAAAGTAAATGGCATTAACCAATAACCACTAGGCACTAACTACTTGCAGTGGGCTAGTAATTATATTAGAAATTATTATTAAAATAATCACATTAAACAATTATTATTGCCTAATTCGAACAACTTTAGTTTTAGCGAATGCTGATTTTAATTAAACATGGCTTCTTTGTCTTCATAATCTCAATTCTCTGTCTCTCCTATGTTGATACGTTGAGATGAGTCCTTTATCTTTGTTCCATGATCCCGTCTCATATGTAATAGGTACACTGTGCAACTCAAATGTCAATTTAAAGTATCAACTATTTTTATTGAAAAAGTGTCGTTGTTTTCACTAAAAAATACAAGTGATTTTCAGTGAAAATAGTTATTATTAAAAAAACATGACTTGAATTAAACAAAATATCTCATACATACAAGAGTTTATCCATTAACTAATATACATAGTGGTACTTGGATACTCCTCTTTAGTTTAAGTTAAAGGCATGGGTTCGAGTGGTATAGCTCAAGTAATTAGAGATCCACTATCTTTGGCCTAAAGGTCATGAGTTCGAGCTATTATTTTTCCGATTAAAAAAGAAAAAGAAACTAAGGCATTATATTGACTAATTAAAATATTGAATGGTAAATTGTTAAAAAATTAATATAAATAAATTAATTTAACATCTCTTTACAAGTTCAATTTTCTTTTTGTAAACCTACCAAATCAAAATTTTAAGTGATAAAATTCATTCACGTATCATAGTCTTGGGTTTATGCACACGTCTTGGGTTAAAAATCCGCTGAAGCAACTTCAACCAAATTTAATTGTCCACTCGATGAGCCTTTTCTCCAAATGGTAGAGGTTAAGAATCTGGTCCACGAATGAAATGTAATGATAAGGAATTAATATAAATGGATTAATTTCACACCTCTTTAAAAGTAAAAACTTTTAAATGAGATTGAATTTTTTGATAGATGCTTTACAAAAATATAGAAGATTAGGGTTGCAAATGAAACTTAGATTTACATCATCGATTATACACTTGTCTCATATTTTATCTCATAGAATTAATGACACTATATGCGGGTGGTACACTAGATATAGAAAATTAAAATATGATAATAAAAAAAAGATCTTGTAAAGTAAGAATGAGTTAATTCAAGGGTACGTGGACATGTGATATTCTTAATTACAATTATTTGTTGTCCCTAATTTTCAAAGTTGAATAGTTTGATTATTTCAACACTAATTTGTAGCCGTTGATCATAAGCTTTGTACGTAGCTTCGCTTTCGTCCCCTCTCTTAGGGTTTAGTATGGTATACAAATTACAATTAATGCATCCAACTTTGTGCCTAATTACTCTGACTAACTTTGTACCACAAGACCTCACAACTTGTATCCACCATATTTTACGAGCAAACATTGTTGTAAAAAAACCTAGGCGTAGGCGCTAGACGGTCTCAAAACGCCCGTTTACCGATTTTCGACTTTTATAACTTTGCAAGTAACACCTGTGTGTATCATTTATATCGTGTAATTGATATTATTCAGTAAAAACAACTATTGATGTTCAGTGAAATTGTAATAAAAACTAAAAATATAAATGTATAAAATTTTATAAACATTAACAAATGCACTAATTTAAACTTAGATAAATGAAAAGGACCGCGTCAAATTACTCTTAAGAGAGATTGATATTGATTTAAAGGTTATAGCCCGTAAGTTTTTATTTCATTTTTTGAGAAATTGATTAAATGGTCGTGATTTTTACCAGTTACAAAATTAGTGTAAATTGTTGAACAAAAATAGCTGACACTATTTAAAAATATACTCAAATTGAACGATGCAATTTGACTTAAAAAAATTATCCAATGTCAGGGAATTGTATAATTGTATTGGATCAAGGTCCACTCCTTAGTTCTAAAATATATCCAAACTCAATTATAAAATTATTAAAAAGGAAAAATGGGTTAAGATAATCTATTGTTTCATTTTGTAATTAAATTTTTAATACATATTATGAATATATATATATATATATTTTTTTTTTTTTTTTGACGGGATGAATATATTAATTAATAATTAGTAATTAGTGACAAATAATAATATCCTTTATTACATGTGGCATGTAGGTATACGAAAATCATATAAGGAAACATCTATCAAATTGGAATATATAGGGGACAACGAAGAAAGAGTGAAACCCTAAGAAAACTATATAAAACAATATACTAGTAATTTAATTACACTACGTTGTTATTACTACGTATGATTAAATATTTTTACTTAGCTAATGAGGGGTTGAAATCATAATATTATACATCGTAAATTCAAGGCTTGGGCCTAATTTCCAGTACATGAAAAGTAAAATCTATCCCAAAATGCAAGTCTCCTATAAATAATGCTCAAATCCTACGTAAATAAAGTTTAAAAGCTATGCACAATCAATTGCAAATTTTAATTAATTTGAATACTGAGAATATAGGTCTTTTACAATTCATTTGAGCACTTATTAATTACAGTATTTAAATCATTTTTAAGGGTAGAGCGCCATAGGATAGGTCTCAATATCTTGCTGAACATTGAAATTGATTAATCTGTTAAAATAATAATTAATTTAAAATATATAGTTAGTAATTCACCAGGTCTTATATTTGCTCGTCACGTTTCATTTATATTGTAAGTCTGCATTAATTCACTTCACGTTTTTAATCAAATGTAGCTCGTACGTTTCAATTAAATTAATCTACACATTTCACTTATATTAACACACGTTTCACCTCATGAACTGGTTTTAGTAATTTATGTGTGGTTAATTGTTTAATACATGAAAATTTACAGTTCAAAACACAAAAATTCCTAAATAGTGAGGGATGAATGATTAACATGTTAACCTTCTCGGAAGGATGAATGATTTTAATTAACATGATAAAATATATGTTTTCTTCAAAATTAATTATGATCGCTATTTAATCGATAATTTAAATATATGAATTCTTGATTTAATACCAGGGTAGGTTAATTAGGTGGTATTTATAGCAGAGCAGCGTATTAGTCAGACTGTGACAAAGAAGTTAATGACCTTAATTAAGCGAAAGTTACATGATCAACAAAGTTTATGAAGTAATAATTATAATTAGAATAAAATTAATTTTTTTGGACCAAATGTGTTCGCAGGGATCTATCTAGTCTATAGCTTTCTTTCTCTTAAAATCAGTAATAACTAATAATAATTATTGCACATTTATAAGGTGAACCCCTTAAATAATACTCGTTTTGTTAAAAAAAAAATTTAAAATATTTTTTTCATTCCAACCAGGGCATGAAAAAATTACTATTTTCGATAAGGTAATATATTTTTAAAAAAAACTTTGAAAAATTACTAGTACCTTTAATTAAATATATTTATTTATTTGGACAGATAGTCCCTTTAATATATAACATAAATTAATAATTTTAAAAAGTTATCTGACTTTTTTTTTTTTAAAAGTAAAAAAAAAAAAACTAGACTAATTTAGTAAAATTTGTTTGTTGTTTTTTCTTAAAATTTAAATCCAGTTGAAGTTCATCTCGAACATTGTTATTGCATCTAAAAGTTCAGGTGTTGTATTTTTGAACTACAAATAAGATAGGTAATAAGTAAGGTACCTATCAATGAAATAATGTACCTTGCTTATTACCTATCAAAAAAAAAAAAAAATCACTATTATCATGTACAACAAATTTATTTGTATAATAAATATATATAATGAAGTATATATCATACATAAGTTTGTTTGAAATGCAAATATTTTTATGTAATAATTAAATTTTGTATTAGTTGAAATGGGAAAGATCTTTAAAATAATTAATTATTAAGGTATCAATTAATTAATAATTCTATATAAAACTTCATAGTTCCAACTATATTCATTTATAAAAATTGCACAGTTGCAGACTTTACATAATTTAAAGTAAGAGTTGGTCTTAAAGAGTTACCACACAAATGCTTCACATTTATCAGTTTATAATAAAACAATTAACATTTTTTACTAAAAAACAATTACTACATTTTGTTAATAAAATAATTAATATTATTGAAAATATACATAAAATATATAACAATTGCATACCATAAAAACTAATTTATATTAAACTATTTGCGATAACGTAATTCTCAACTTTTGATACTCTCTGTTCTTAATTAATGTTTACCTTCTTTTAATTAGGACAAACAAATTTATGCACCACTTGCATTGTGATGCCATTTCAATTTAATTTTAATTCAAATTCTAATGAGTCATAATCGCACCAAGAAAAAATGAAAGGATATAAATTATAAAAATTATTAGTTTGTATATTTAACAATATTAATATTTTCAAAATACAAAACGAATATTTTTAAGGATTTTTATCGGTACAAGTCCAGAAAGATATGTTAATTATCAATTCGGGGCCTGAAAGATAAAATTTATCAATCCAGGACTTGAAAGATATTTATATTAAGAGATTTTATCAATTCGGGACCTGAAAGATATGACAATTATCAATTCGGGGCCTTAATTTCAAGTCCTGGATTGATAAAATCTCTTAATATAAACATTTTTCAGATCCCGAATTGATAAAATTTATCTTTCAGATCTCGGATTGATAATTAATATATCTTTCAAGACTTTGATTGATAAAAGCCCTATTTTTAAACTTCTAATTATTTTCTATGAAATTGCTTCTGCACACTAATAAAAGAAAATCAAATTTATTTAAAAAATTATAAGTAAAAAAACTACACTAATTTTTTTTTATCGGAAAAAGAAAAAAAAACTACACTAATTGCAGCATGGTGATATAAATGCGTAGAAGTATTATTCTTTAATCCAGATTACTATGTTTGAATTATTTTAATTATAAATATATTTTCCATTTGCTCGACCTGAATTATATACTTTAAAAAAATGTAGAAGAAATGCTGCATGAAGCACAAATAAGAGCTAGAAATTTAACAATAAGTACATCATATATAAGTCTACGAAGTGATGATGATATAGTTGTGTTTGATTAATAGTTTTGTTTTCAATTATATATTTCAATTTCAATGTACTCTATAGTTAATTCATTCCTTCCTGTGAGCCCAAGGGAAAAATTGGAAAATAAAATAGATATTGTGTTTTGGCTAAAATTAATATACTATATGTTGAAAACTTTTTTGTTTTATTAATGATATGACGTGCAAAAATATTTTTTCCGTCTCTTATACACTAAATTCATGTGTATTTTCAATACATTCAATCGACACTTTTCAAAAATATATTTGATTTGCGTAGTTCATCTAGTAAGGGAGAAGACTAATGGACCACAAATTCAAAAATAGCGGATTCGAACCTGTGCCATCGAAGTGTTTCCACCCCAATCACTTTGTCACTTACCATATTTGTCTATGGCAAAGTCTTATGTGTTATATACACCGTAAGCTTACAGTGTTTCACTAATACTCTTAATCAAATATTTGATACTTTTGGTTAAATGCTTGTTACTTTAAATATTACATTTCATAAAAAAATTTATACTCTCGATTAAATTTTTGATACTTTTGATCAAATATGATATCATTGACCTAATTTTTTGATACTTCTGATGAGATTATTAATAGTCTTGATCAAATATTTGATATTTTAATTTTTTTTTTAAATAATAATACTGTAAACTTGCAGTGTATATGCTCCAGTGGTCAACCCAACTATGCTATGTAAAATTATAAATTTTAAAAACAAGAAACATAAAATTGTATTGATTATATGCATGATGCCAAATGTTTGAGTAGCTATTCGGCTATTCCTAGCTATGTATATAGCTTTTTGGAGCCTAGAATAAATTCCGAGTGATTCTCGCGTTTCTAATTAAGCGACACAAGAAATTTAAAATTTCACGCTTATTTAGTGAATGCTCATATTTGTTAAAATATTATTTCAGAGATAAACTCAAGAATTTCAGCACCGTCCTCTATTTTATCATGTATTTCATATTTATTATTGTGCAATTCAAAATATCTTTTTAAAATATTATATATTTTTTTTATAAAATAAATAATATTATATAAAAATAAATATAAAATACAAATGATAAAATTGATTTACAGTATATTTTTCCATATAATATTATTCTTCACATATCATGCATATATGGTTGTAAAATCCAAATTTATTGATAGAAAACTTGTGATTATTACCACCTAAACTTGCTTAATTAAATACATAAATAAAAAAAACCACAACCACGTGCGACCATTGTACCGCTTATGTATAAAAAAAGAGCAACGAAGTGACATTTTTCTAAAAATAAAGTATTTGGATGACATTTTTTTTCTGAATTCCTCTTAATGTGGAAAAACAATTTTAAGATTTGCCTCACTAATATTTTCTTTAGTTTAAGATTTTCTTTTCATGGACATGTCTTTTGAAATTATTTATTGGGTACCTCTGTTGGATATAGGAGAGGATCCCTCTGGGCATAAGGTGCTGGCGCAAAACTGCGCCGTTTTAGCTTCTCTATTTTTGCTTAATTTGGAAAAGAATTAAGAATTCTGTAAAAAAAAATAAATAAATGAATTTTTACATTGAATTTCGACGATGAAAAACAAAAGTTAGCGATCAAACTCTTCACATGTACAACTGTATCAAATTTTTATTATAGTCACCCTGGTGTGAAGTAGTTTTATAATATAAAATTGGTACCATTATAATTATTTACTGTTATCATAACTATTTTATATTTTAATATTAGTTTATAAGTGTAATGAGATCATTAAATAAATATTATGATATCAGTACATGAATATAATAGTATTAATCTTATAAACTGAACCGAACTTTCATATACCTAGTTACCAAATAAGCTCTCGTGTATACAGTTTCATTAAATTTTTCTAGAAGGTTCAATATAATCATATGTGGGTTAACAACACCCAAGTAATTATATATGCAATATATACATTGCTTCAGTTCCGCAATTATAGTCTACTTTCGTATTAAAATTGTTAATATTTATTTATCATTAATCCTCATATATCATACATAATGATATTATTTTGGAACCATTGATGTCTATTATCTTAAATTCACAATAAGATTACAATAATTGAATTCTAATTAAGTATTAAATACGTTTCTTTTATCTTTGTAAAATAAATTAAGTGATCACTTTCTTTAATATACACACACGAAGACACTTGCAACAACTATCTGAAAATGTGCACCGGTAGATAATTTGTTGCTTAAACCAAGGGGTTTAGCCCACTTGGCCACTAAAGTGGGAGACATGAGTTTGATTCCCTCTGGGAACGAATTGGAGTGGGAGGTATAAGGAGGCTCATAGAATTTGTTGTTGCTTAGAAAGGAAAAAAATCAAATTGTATTGAGAATAAAATGTGAATAGTATTGAAAAATATTGATAGAATATTATTAAAAACTGTGAGGATATTTTGAAAATTGATTTTTGGGATTTAAAAGTGTGCTGCTCTATAGGTCTCGCCGTCTTGGATTCGAAATCCACAAGATGCAATCAATTTTTTAGATGGGTCAGTCCATATAAAGCTTAGATTTAGCTTCAATTGGAGCTTGCACTAGTGGGTGGTGAGATTGATCCCTCGAATTATTCGATTTTTGAATAAAAAACTGAGTCATAAAAAAAAAACATAAGGTGCACCGTCTCATATTCACCTGGTGTACTAAATACGTACATTCATTACGTTGCACTTAAATTTATATGCATGCATCATTTCACATTTTTAATCAAATTTAACTTACATATTTTAACTATATTAATTTACACGTTTCGATTATATTATCTTGTACGTTTCTATTATAACAGCCATCACAAAGCGAGCATGAAAAATTATCTAAAACCAAACACGCCCTCTATTTTTTCATATTCCAATCAGTAGGCTATGTACGCAGGCCGGCGGAAGTCCGTATTCTGTATTTAATTACTCTTCGCTAATGGTCATAAATACGTACACCTCGCTCACTAAACTGACAAATATACCCCTATACTCAGTTTTATAGTCAACCAACCCCCCAATAATCAAACCCTTAATTAATTAAAATTTAATTAGATGCCTTACTTTCACATGGTCCCTCAAAATCACTAATTATGAACATAATTGAAACAGTTTTAACCACTTGGGTGTGTCACTTTTTCCACTGGAATTATGAGTAAAAAATAATTTAGAATTATTGAGAGGTGATTAATTAATTTGAGGAGTTTATTCTAATTAATTACCGGAAATTATGTTGTTGGAGTTAATTTGAAGTTTTTATTATTATTCTTTTTTTGGATAATTATGTACATGAGTTGGTTGTCTAAAGAATAATTTCGAACTACTAATTAATATAAGTTTATTATTATTATCATTATTGTAATTAAATTTAAAAAAAATTGTTGCAATTAAATTAAAGGGAAGTGTTTTTTTTTTTTTAAATATATGATTCTAAGTAATGATTCCTAATTATATATGTGTGTATTTGTGAATATATGATTCACATAGGTATGTAGCAAGACAACAAAGTTATAAGTACATTGTAGTAACTCGTGTCTATAAATAAAGCAATTTAGAAACCTAGCCTAACCTTAAATATTTTTACTTTGGACAAATATTATGGCTAGTAGATTTTTTTTTTTTTTTGGCTCAGATGGGCATAGAGGGTAATTTAACTGGAGCACATACACTCCGATATTTCGAATTTATTTTGTGTGGTGATAATTTTTTGCTGAAATGTTGCAGGAGTTATTGTTGGACTCGTGTCTTCCGAAAGTCTTCTTCCTTACGTGGCTGCCACTCGTTCACATCCCTCGATTTAACAGTTAACGATTAAATTTTTCATATTTTGTTTTATATGATAATGTCATAACTACCCATACATATCTCAGGAATTGGTAAAATATAAACGACTTCAATTTAAATTTTTTTTATTAATTTTATGCACTTTAGTTTACAATCGACTAATTTAAGAGTTTCGTGTAATTTTTAATACACATGAGAACTTAAAAAACAATTTTTTAAAATAGATTCTTGTGTGATATTGTTTTATGAGATGCATCTATCCAATAAATTAATATTTCATCGGCCCACAAAAGATAAACTTACTTTTTATTTTCACATGTGCTATAAAAATATGACAATTACTATATAGATATTATTAAATTAGCATTTTCATCTTTGCTCTACTTGTGTATATTGTTACTAGTAGTTGTCTTGGGAATCATGTAGTCCAAAGGGGCTAAAGGAAAAACCAAAAATAATAATAATAATAATAATAATAATAATAATAATAATAATAATAATAATAATAATAATAATAATAATAATGTTATAACTATAATAACTTTAATTTATTAATCTGAAAGAAAAAATTATGTAAAACTATTTTTGTGTGAGGAATAAATATAGTATATCAAATTCAATTATTTGATTAAAAAGTGAAAAAGTAATTTATTTTCAAATGATAAATTACATATGATGATTTTGACCATCTCAAGATCAACCATGCATCTCTAACTTTAATTGCGATATTAATTAATTAATTAATGATAATTTTTTTTTTTAGATTTTTTTAAAGTAGAATATTATCACTTATCTAGAGGATATATGGATTATATATCTTGAAGATTACTTGCTTCTGCGTGAAGTTACAAAAAGATACATGCGTATACAAACTTTTTTTTTCCAAGGTAAACGCAGCCTCTACCTCCAAAACTAACCTTTTCGACTGATTTAGATATATAAGTAATTAATCTAAATTAATCTGATTAAAACTATTAAACTATGGTAAAGATTTAATTAATTTATTAGGTTAAATATAACAAAAAATATTAAAAAATTTAATTGTTCAAGAAAATTAAAGTTCACCCTTAAATAATAAAATTTCAATTTAAACGTTAATAACAAAAAATAAATAAAAATGACTTGAAATCGATTGTAAAAAGCGACTCATCTATATTTATAAATCTGACTATAATAATACTAATAATTATTTATTTAAAGACCAATTGCAAATTAAATTAAATTTGATGGATCTCTTATTTTATCTTGATTCTATTTTATTAATCTATTTAGAAATTAATAGAGACATAAAGCAGCGCGTTCTCCGGTCCAAAGGACAATGGGATCAAAAGTTACCCGATGACACGTGGCGTCACACCAGCCGCTAGATTCTCATGCAGATGCCCACCACCTTTAGATCACTCTAAGTACTTTGATGATCATCACGGAGAGAAAGAGACATGGAGAGAGAGAGAAAAAGGGACATATTTCAGTGTGTGTTGTGCGTGAGAGAGAGAGTAAAAGCTGATGAGCTGCAAAATTAACACTGAAAGAGTTGAAACAAAGGAATAGAGAAAATGGTGGTTTTGTGAATAATCTCAAATTGGTAGAGAGAGGAGAGAGAGAGGAAGAAAAGGAAGGAGAAACAGTTGCTTTTTGGGAGGCCATGGCGGCGTGGCAGACCTGTAATTCTGCGTCTTAAATGCAAACAACACAGCCACAGACTTGAAGAGCCGATTAATCCCTGTCCCCCATAACCCCAAAAGTCATCGCCCCCATCCCCCTCCCCCCCCCCCCTCCCCCTCCCCCTTACCAAAAAAGGCTGCCATCCCCCCCTCTCCAAAACACACACTTCTCTATTAATTCCCCTCATTTAAAATCAAAAATTGCGCTTCAATTCTTGTTTGTGAGATCAGAAATTTGTTATTTCTTTCACATGCAATCTTCTCATTGCAGCAATTATAGTACTACTCTTCCTCATTCACTCATTTCTCAGAAATTGTCTGTCTCAAAACCCACATTTCAAGATTCCCAAAAACGGTATCCCCAGAAAGAATTAACCCCTCCCCCTCCCCCCTTTTTCCCCCTCTCCTTTTCAAGCTTCAGCCGTTTCGTGCTATGGAATTAACCCCAAAACGAGAATGGCCGGCTTTTTCTCTCTAGGCGGCGGCGGAGGCGGTGGTGGTGGTGGAGGGGGGAGGGGAACAAACCCCGATCAAGAAAGCAGCAGCCACCACAACCCTCCTTCAGAACTGAATCCGGAAAGCTGGTTCTTATACAGAAATGAGGAGCTTCCGTACAGGGGTTTCGAGCTGTGGCAGCAGCCGGCGCAGGCGGAGAACTTCCTGCAACGCGGCGTGGGAAACCAGCTGCAGGATCTGTACGCGTCGGCGGGGGGGCTGGCGGTGGGGCCGAGCCGCGGCAGCGGGTACGAGTCTCCTCGATCGGGGTTTCTGATGATGAGGAGCAGCGGCGGAGGAATCAGCTGCCAGGATTGCGGAAATCAGGCGAAGAAGGATTGTGTGCATATGAGGTGTAGGACGTGTTGCAAGAGCCGAGGGTTTCAGTGTCAAACGCACGTGAAGAGCACGTGGGTTCCGGCGTCCAAGAGGAGAGAGAGGCAGCAACAGCTTGCGTCGTTGCAACAGAATCAGGAGAGAGAAAACCAGAGAGAGATTAGTGGCAAAAGGCAGAGAGAGAATCCCACTTCTTCCAATTCTCTTGTGTGTACTCGTATACCTACTTCCACTTCAGGTAATCTAATACCAAATGCTAATGCTAATGCTAATTCTTCTTTTCTTACTTTTGATTGCTGTAATCAAGAATTCACAAATTCCCCCTCCCCCCTCTAACGATTTTGTTGGATAATTGTTGTTTTCTGTATTTCATGTCTACTGTTTTGTAGTCGCTAGCTACATCACATGATGAGAAGAAAGAAAAACCCCCCCTCCCCCCCTCTCCCACAACCCTCCCACACACACATAACGATTGTGTTTGTCAAAATCGACTGCTATTGAGAAATCCCATCAACTGTTTTGTGTTTATTTTCTTTGATTTCCCAAGATAACTACTGTTTTTTGGTATACTTGACAAACAAATCACAGTATATATCCTACTTTCTCTCTCTCTAAAAGTGTGTGCATGTTCAATAACATATATATATGTGCATGTATGTAGGTTTAGAGGTGGGGAATTTCCCCCCAGAGGTGAGCGCGGAGGCGGTTTTCCGGTGCGTAAGAGTAACCGCCGACGAAGCGGAAGATCAATACGCATATCAAACGGCCGTCAACATTTCCGGCCACGTTTTCAAGGGAATTCTCTACGACCAAGGCACGGAAAGCCAGTACATGGCGGCGGGAGAGACCTCATCCGGCGGCGGCAGCGGCAGCCTCGGCGTTCACCAGCTCAATTTAATAGCTGGCACTTCCGCCACCGCCACCTCCGCCCCTCAAACCTCCTCCGCCGCCGCCGCGCCTTTTCTTGACCACTCTTTATTTCCAGCTCCAATTAGCAGCTTCATGGCCGGTACGCCATTCTTCCCACCGCCAAGATCTTGAAAAATGAAAAGAAAACGTGTCGAAATAATTAATTAAAAGATCGATCAAACTTAATTTCACTAATTGCTATGCACCATCATACCTTGGATTTCTGTAAGAAAAAACACATAGGATATTTATTTTGTATTATTATTATTATTGTTGTTGTAAATCCCATTGAGGCTGATAAGAAATTATTACTAGCATAAATATTATAGAGGGCAGGAAATCAGGGGATTATTATTATAATGCATGTCTGAATTTTAGTTAATTAAAATGTTGTTGTTTTTACACACTTTCTCTCTCTTCTAGGCTTGAATTAATTTGAATTTATCTCTCTTGCTTGATGAACAATATATAGTAGAACAATCTTGTTCATTGAATTTCTTACAATATTTTGATTTAGCCATGCAGAATTGATAGTATCTCAAAATGGGAAAAAATTTATACCTTCTCTCTACACATGCATAGTTTTTTTTTTTTTTTTTTGTGACTTGTTTTCCATCACTTGCCAACAGTTTTTCAAATGAATTATGCACATATATAGGAAGCTGCTTTGTTTCTGATCGATTGTTAAATGCAGTTGCAGGAGTATATATTATATATCATACACATTTTTGTACAAAAAATAAAAATGAAAAATTTATGAATTTATGCATCAAGACATTTATCTAAAAGTGGTGCCTGTAAGTGAAAACAGAAGAAATTGGAATCATTTCTTGATTCAGATACTCACACACACACAAATATATATAAGTTCTTGGAGGTAAAATGACCTAATTACTATACTTATTCAATTTCTGATCTTCCCAATTGAAGAATTTCTTGAAATCTTCAACTTCATATATAGTATGGCACATTAAATTTTCTGGTGGAAAGTATAGTAATATTCTCTGAAACTGGTATGATGAATCAGACCTTTCACAGATTTTACACTTAATTTTCTTGTAATTAGGTTAAGGTTTAAGTCGTTTGAGTATTGAGATCGATTCTCTATTATAAATAGTTATGGTTCATCTCTCTTATTCTACCTCTAATCTTATAACTTAGGGTTTAATCTGTTTCTTCGTAGCTACTTCTCAACATAATAAAAATATCTTCTCTTAATTCTATCTGTTTAAGCTAACATATATTGTTATTGAACCACGTAATTCTTTATTTTTGATTTGTCGATTTATTTATTTTTCTTGTATCTATTATAATGTGTGTAATGATGGTATGAGAACCAAATACATGGGTTCAAAACCCGTTAAAGAAATCTATCTCCTCTCTAAAAGAGCGAAGTAGAGAATTCAGCTCACTAAGTAGAGAATTCAGCTCACTCGTCCACGAGTGAGGAAGAGCGTTGGAAGAATTAATATAAATATATTAATTTTATACTTTTTTATAAATTTAAATTTTTTTATTGAGATGAAATTATTTTAATAGGATAAGAGATGAAACTCATATTTAGTTCTTGCCCTATCTACATATATAAGACGGAGTTCTTATTCATGAAACAAATATACTCCATCTCCGCCCCGAAATTAGCTTCACATGTGAAGTGATATTCTTTTTACGAAAATTCAAATTAGTGTAGGAGAGAGAATAAAGTGTAATAATATTTTGGGTGATTGAATGTGATAAGGTGTAGAGAGAGAATAAAGTAGAATAAAATAAGAGTGATATTTTTTAAATTTAAATGATATTGTGAAGATGTAATTTATAGAGGGTAGTCATTTTAGAGATGGGAAGTTAATTATATGATGAGGTACTATTTCATGAATCAATTAGTCAGCCTTTAATTGAACTTTTTTCTTCTTATTGTTGACACCAAAATTGAATTTTACATATTCTTCGAAGTGGGCTTAAACCATATAGTATCTGTGTTATGAGATTTGGACAATGATGTGAAGAAAGAATTTACAATAATTAGGGCTCCACTGAATTATGCAGATAAAGCAAATGAAGATTCTATGGTTGTTGGAAAATGAAATTGCACTGACAAAAATATAATGTTGTCCCTATTTATAAAAGAATTATTTAAGAATGTTTCATATAAATTAAAAAAATCGGTAAATATCAATAAATATAAGTGTAATGTGTTCTTTTTATCATTTAATCTATTTTTTTTCAAAAATATTCATAAGAGTAAAAATTGGAATATGTCATTAATTAGTATAAAATGATAATTATTTTGGATTATCTAGAAAGACAAACAAAATGAGATTGAGCAAGCACAATATATATAACAGTTGAAAACACTAAATTAGACATGCCAGCTTTCATTTGATAAAAAAAAAATTAATACTGAAAAAATTGTCACTCGATTATTTTTACAGTAGTATGTGACATTTAATTAAATTGAGTATTATTTGTGCAAAACCACATGTATTCTCGTATGACATAATTATGACTAACATTCAAATGCAACTGATGTACGTAAAACTACTATTCATCTAGTACAATAATTAATATTTTTAATAAAATATGAATTAATAGTAATAAATTTATATATTTTTTTAGTTAAATTCATAGTAATTGTATAATGTCGAGTAAGACTGTTCCATTTCAGGAATTTTTTACACTACTAAACATTAAGCTCTCACTGATTGAAAAATCTGAGGGTTATATGTGTGTGAAGTTGATTGCATGCATAATTAAAACCTCTGCAAAGTTAAAAATCAGTCATCACCCCTAAAAAAAATAAATAAAAAACCATTATTCATAATATTTATATATGTATGTGACTAGCTAGCTAATCAAAAGCTGAGTCAAACCTATGAATATGTTGGTCGTAGTTTTCAGTCACCTGAAAAAAAAGCTTGAACAATGATCAGTCGATGTTTTCCTTAGAAAAAAAATTAAAATTGCGAGTAACAAATTAATTAATAATGTTACATGAAAAATTAAATTATTGTGATTGGAGGGTGCATGGCCTGTGCTGATCATTTGATTTTTTCAATGTCTAGGTTTCAGCTTTATACAAATATGATCTATGAAATTTTGAATTCATAGTCGGCAAAGCTAGAGCGCCTGTAAGATCAAATCAAGCATATATATACTTTATTAATTAAAGGAAAAAAAATATGCTTTCACCTCAATTTTTCAGGTTTTTTTTTTTTTTTTTTTTGGAATACTCACCTTATGACTAAGTGTAAGTCTTGTAAATACATTTTAAAATTAGTTATTTTTATTATAATGTATTATTAAAATTAATATATTTTAATAAAGAATTAATATTATAAAAATTCACATAAAATACAAATAAATTTTATGATAAAAATAAAATTGGTTCGTATTATACTTTCGGATTGAGAAAGATGACATTGGAGTTTAAAATTTTATTCAAACCAAGATGTAAGTTTGTGCCCTAATAATTATCACATTCAACACGAGAAATGCTCTACTTAGCTTTATGCCCATCATTATTACAAAATTCAGCTCAAAATAATCATCTATCTATCATTTTTAAATCTTGTATTTTTTAATGTAAGAATCACCATATACATAATGTCTACAACCGATTCTAATAATTTTTTCACAGTATCAAAATTTTTGATGCACAGGATCCTAAGTTCATATACCGTAGAAAATAATTTCATTCATATTAAATTGTCTAATAAATGAGTCTCTTCCCCAAAGGGTAGAGTCGAGAATCCAGCTAGCCATCCAATATGAGGGAGGGTGAGAGAATTAATATAAATAAATTGATTTTACACCTCTTTACAAGTTTGAACTTGATAAAATTCTTTCAGGACCATAAAGTTCATGTGAATCCATTTATTTCATTTTTGTTTTCATAGCGAATTTTTTTATCTAAATAAACTCAGGCAACATAAACATTCATAGGGTTTCGGTTTTGGTTATAGTTTAAAAAGTATGATGAATTAGTAAATTCAAATTAAATTAACTTAATTAATACTAAAAGTTAGCTAAACAATCCAAATTCTAAATTAACTTGCATCGCTAATCAATTTTTTTATCGGTAAAAAGAATTAATATTAAACTTGCGTATAAAATATACCCAACAAGAGTTTTTACAATCTATCCACAAAGTACCATTCTGGAATTATCAAGCCAATCTTTAAAAGAAAAAGAAAATATTATTGTAATATATATGTTAGTCCAATGAAGAAGCCAATCTTTAAAAGAAAAAGAAAATATTGTTGTAATATATATGTTAATCCAATGAAGGTAGTGTAATATATATGTATATATAGTTCCAACACTGTATACATATTTTTGTGGGATCAGTCCTACAATTAAAACACATACAAAAGACCATTTTCAAATATATATATTAAAAGTGCAATAAAAAATTCTCGTTGGAACCACTTTTTCAATAAACCCATTTGAAATCAACTCCCACGCTGGAATTGCCAAAATTTGTGCTCCATAAATTTCCAAGTTCATTTCATCGTTTACGTTGTTGTTTTTATTTTTTTTTAATGTCTCTTCAACTAAAATTGATAAAATAATATATTCTTGAAATATTTTGTTATTCACACTATAAATTTTTTATGGTACCTTTAAAATGAAAAATTCTTCATAAGTTCACATTTACGATGTATCTACAAAATCACATAAATGTCATTATTTTTGAGTGCACATACACACAAAATTCAAAATTCAGCTAATTAATTTGTTTAATAAATTTATAAAATTATCCATCCACCCTCCAATCTATTCAGTCTCTTTCTTAGTAGCATAGCCTATATATAAAAACAAAAGAATCTCCATGTTGAATATGTACTTTTATTTCAAAATTTGTTGTTTTATTGAGGTGCAATATAGTAAAAAGGGAGACATTGCATGAATGTTAGTCCCCCTTGGGTGGTGACATGTAGCCGAAAGAAGCTGATATGATGTCATGTCATCAAAAGAATTTTGGCTTTCCCAATGCACAGGAAAGAAAGAAAGAAGAAGAAGAAGGAACCCTTTCGTACGTACAAACTTACTTTTCTCTTACCATCAATATATACACATTCCTATTACACGTATTTCAAGAAAAAGTGTAATGAATTGAGTATTTAAAGGTAATTTTATAAACTTTTATTATTAAAGTAAAAAAAATAGTTGGATTGAATGTAAGAAGTAAATGACATTTTGTGTAAATATATATGTATATTGTGAGGGTGGAGTTTAACGAGAAGTTTCCGTTTTTGAAATGTAAAAATTAATGTGGAACAAACCAAAAAAAAAAAGTGTGAAAACTAATATAGGAGAGAATATTATATCCTTTCAAATATATATATGCTAACTTTTCTCTTACCATCAATATATACAAATATATATGTGTATATGATCATTGTCTTGATTAGCTTTTCTCGTATCCCAAACACTTGCTCTTCCTCCTCGAGCAACAAAACCAAAAGCCACCTCGTATTCATTTCTTCTATAAATCCAACAAATTATTGCATTGACTCTGCCTCTGCCTGCAGCTTCTATGTATAATTGTGTGTCCACCCTTTTCTCTTTAATTTATAAATAAATCCATGTTCCATTACCTATTTTAGGGTATATATATTGCACATAAAATATATCACCAATCTAATTTAATTTTTTTAATTTTGATGAACAAATTAAATTTTAATTTTTTGGCAATTCGAACTAACAAGTAAATTTTCTCATAAAAATAACAAGTCATCTACCTAATGATAAATAATTAATTATATTAACATGTTTAGATTTATCCAAATGACAACTAATAAATTTTTCTTATTAAAAAAAAAAATCATTACTTAAAATACAAGGAGTACTCCAATTCCTAAAACCACAATTCAATCACCACAGCACTCTCAAGAACTCAGCTGGAACCATTCTGAAATAGAGTGATTTTTACATTAGTCTCTCCTGCACCAAAAAATTTGTTAGTAAAATTTAATGATAATTTCAATAATTAATTGATAGTTGAAGTATAATAATAAAATAATTATTTTCATAAACATCATGAGAGTAAATTTGGGGGAGGAGTGAGCATTTGTTTTCTTCTTTTGTCCTGTTACTGCTGTGATCTTACTTAAATTGTTGGTTAAACAAAAGTATTTCTTACTGGCTTTAGAATATTTTAACAGTAAAAAATGATTGATTAGCCACCCAAAAATTTATGTTGATTGTCTAATCATGTATTTGATTGGTGAGTTCAGAATTAACTAGTGTAGGATTCCCTTGAGCATTGTTTTGCTCCCAAGATTAGACTAATTCAATCAATTTTGACTCTTCCTTAATTTATTTTTAAATAATTAGTTGGGTATATATTTTTCTAAGAATCCCTATGATTTCACCTGTCAGTCACTCCTTATCCAACTCCATTTAACTGGCTTCGATGAACGTCACAATATTTTGTTAAGTGTTTCTCCTCAGTCCCTAATAAAGTTTTTTCATTGAATTTTGATACTCCTTCCGTTCTACACTTATTATTATGACATCGAATTTTAATGTAAGAGTTGTTTAATAATATAAATTATTTTTTATGGGGTAGGGTAGTTTTTTCAATTTTAATAAGAAAGTTGTTTAATAGTATTAAATTGGGTTAGTGTGTGAAAAGTAATGACATATGATATAATATTGTAGTATTTGAGGAAAATAGATAAAAGTGAAAAAATTATTTTATTACCATTTAAGGAAATGATGCAACGAATACAAGACGAACCTTTTTGGCAAATGTTATAACGCGTATGAGACAAAGGGAGTATAATATTAAGAACTTATAGTAGAATAATAATATAATATAAGTGATTGTAATACACAGAGATAAGTATAAAAAATATATTAAATATATTATTGGAGAATACCAAAAAAAAAAAAGAACGAAAAATTTTGATTGAAACAGACCAAAATAATAAAATGAGGACCATTTCACTCTAATTAAAAATTCACTTAAAACCCACCCACAATCACACAATTTTGAAGAGAAATAAGTGCAGTAAGGTTTAAATTTTTATTTTTGTAAATCTTTCTCTCTTAAAGAGTAAACACTTAAAATATTTTATTTTGTATAAAATTATTGTCCTAAATTTTTTTGTTTTATAACCCACCTAATTAGTAATCTGAATCCGTCAGATGAGATTGTCCTTGTGTTGTTTTTTCATTTGAAATTCTTTAGTTGTATCCTCGTAATTTGATTTTAGTCCTTCGAAATACTTCGCTAGTTCAAAGGTTGGCCCAAAATTTGTTTTTTTTTTTTTAAAAAAAAAGTGCAAATAAATTTTGAATGGTGAAGTGACTACTTTTCACTTCTAAATTTGGCAAAAAGCAAATGGAACAAGTGCAGTTTGCTGGATTTAAGAATTATATTTTATGTGCATTGTATATATTCGTAAGAACTTTTGCACACCAATTATATTATATACAATTGATATAATTTTAATTTAACTTTAATTTATTTTTATGGATTATAGGACCTATAAAAAATACTAGAATAAAGAGTATAAGTTTATATAAATAGAAGTACTAATTTATATAATGAAAAACATTAGCGTTCTTTAGTATACAAATAGTTTTTAAAAAAACAGTTAAACTGGTTGGTTAATACTTTTTGGGTCAAAATTGAATCAATATATAAAGTTTCTTTACAAACATAATTAATAATAACTATAAACTGGCAATATAAACTTTTGATATAAAATAAAAGTACTCCAAATTAAATACAAGTGGGGACTGGGGACATACAATATCCTCCTGCAAAAATATAGAAATATGTGGTGGCAATTCATAGTCGTATTTTGTGTCGATACGATAGTGATGCGGTACAATAAAATTGTACACGAAAACGGCACAATAAGAATTTGACTGATGCGACACGAATAAGAAAATTTTGTGTCAACACAATATAACATGATAAGAAAAACAAATAAATAAAAGTTAAAGTTTGTGTTTTTTTTTTTTTTTTTTTGATCGGGCAAAGAGTGACTTGAACCCATGACCTTTGGGCCATAGGTAGTGAAGCTCTAACCACTTGAACTATACCACTTCGTCAGTTAAAGTTTGTGTTATACCCGTGCCCTACTAATTTTTTATTGGATTTGGACACAGATTTTAATGTGAAATTATTTATTAAGTATTTTTAGTAGCAAAGTAAAGGGTATGAAAGTATTTTCTACTTTATAAGGTAAATTTGAATAATAAAGTAAACTAATAAAATAATAACATGCGTCAACCAGGTGGCTTAACTCACCTGATCACTAGGTTTTTCACTTTAATGGGAGACCCAGGTAAATTGTATAATTTTTAGATTTTTGGATGGGTAATTTAAAAGAGTTGAGTTTTTTTATTTTATACAATAACACATGATTAAAAAAAATACAAAATCTCCAATAAAATTATAAATTATCAAGTTATATATACAATCGATTTTTTTTTAAAAAAATTAATAGGTTGACAAGAAAAACAATGTCAACATAAATAAGATAAATCCAAAAACTAATCCACAATTTTGGTATGATTTGCATATTTTAAGTTGAAGGAGAATAATCTTCTTTAAAAAATTGAAATTAATTAGTATGAAAATATTCATATTTGGTTAGAGAGTTCTTTAATTCGTAAACTAATGTGTGAGAAAGAGAGAAGAGTGTAGGATGAACATGGGCTTGTCTCCTATTATTTAGGATCATAATTAATTACTAGGTAGCCTCATGAGAGAGCTTTATTAATTTAAATAAAAAAGACCTCCATTTGGATTTGTATAAGGTTTTTCTTGTGACAGTTGATAAGAAATATTGAGTGCAGTTAAATTTTATCCAGAAAGTGATCCCAAACATGATAAAATTTACAAACCTAGCATGTGACAAAATTAAAAGAATTTCTTTCTCATTTAAAAATTTAAATTTATAGAAAGGTGTATATTTATTTATTTAAATTAATCCCCAAATATTTCCCTTTATTCGTAGGCTAAATTTTCAACTCTAGCATTTGTAAAAGAGGCTTATCAATTGAATAATTTAATATGGATGAAATTACTTTCTGCATAATCAAACCCAAATATAGATATGAGCCAAATATACCATGAAAAATATTCATCTCATTTTTTGTTTATCAGGTAAATGATAATTCGAACTCGTGATCTCATGGTATATATAGTGGAGCTTCAACCACTTGAGCTGTTTCATTTTTTTTTTTTAATCATCTCATTTAAAAATTTGAACATATACAGTGATGTAGAATTAATTCGTTTATATTAACTTCCTGATTAAAGCTATAGTTAATTAGATCCACTATTTTAAAATACTATCATTTTGAAGAAAGAAATTATTTCAAAATATCTATCGCTTTTTATTTTTCAAAAGACATTAATTTTTTTTCCAACTCTGTCATTTTTTAATTTTTGTGATATTTAGGATAAAAGCAAATATTTCTGTGCACAATGTTTTTATCTAATATCATACTGTAACTAAAATAATACTATACAATGTTGCTAACTAAACTAATATTATACAATGTTTGAAATAATACTACACTGTAACCAAACTAATACTATACAGTACCTGAAATAATACTATACTGTAACCAAACTAATATTATACAGTACATAAAATAATACTACACTATAACCAAACTTTGCGTACAATATTTTTATTGTGCACAATATTCACACAAATACTTCTCTTAGATAAATGATTCATTAATAACCTCTAAGAGGATATATTAAATATTTTATATACATATTTATTAGTATTAAATGACATTTTTATGATGATATATTAATTATTTTATACACATATTTATTAGTATTAAATAACATTTTTATGAGGATATATTAATTATTTTATACACATATTTATTAGTATTAAATGACATTTTTTATGTGTGAAAAATCAAAAGCAATTGTTAAAATGAACAGAGAAAGTAACTATAATACGATGTAATGAATGAACCTTAAATATATTTATGATATCACTATTAAATATAAATGAACGGATTTGATCTTATGCCCACAAGTGGACACTAATTTATATGTCCACCACCAATCATGGGATATCACGTATACAGGAGATTTGAGTAAGATCAAATCCGTATAGATGAAACACCTAACATTTTATGCATATAACAGAAGGATTCGTACTAAAGAAATAAAAAGAGAAGATGAACCTTAAATAGGGGTTAATTATTTGGTCTCTCTCAATAAAAATACAACAATCATTGGCTAGCTCTATAGCTTGATTATAATTGTACCAAATTGGAGTACTATTTTATTCAAGACTACTATGACCAGAAATTGATAATTATGTTAACTGCCTGCGATATTATTACTGGCACATTAATTAAAAATAAATAAAGGTTAAATTCAATTATTATTTACAGAAACTCGATTAATTAAACAAATTGTATTCAATTGTACAATGTGGAGATGGATGATTAAACGACCCTACATCTCTACAAATTAGGGACATTGAAAGATCAATTTCATAAATTTATAATGTATTTTCCCCTCACAACAAATATATCAGGTCAAAAACATTGATTGCAAAAGATAGGCTAGCTTTATACATACATATATGGAGAGAGAGGTTTTCATGATTTTCATTTCAGACAAAATAGATCAAGTGGATATTCAACCTACCATATCTCAAATATTGCAATGGAAACAAATATGTGTTGATACAAATGAGCCTTTTTTTTTTTTTTTTTTTTTTAGCCTTTAATATTTTTAAAATTGAAATAATCGACACTTCTAATACCCCAAAATAAATATATGTTTTTTCTACTAATGTGGTTTATTGATAAATGGGAAAATTACAAATAGGTGTAAAAAATTAGCCAAATTACAAACAGTTAAAAGTGCAAATTTTTGTGCTTCTGTGCAAAAAAAATTTGTGCTTCTGTGCAATTTTTTTACATCTAATTGTAATAAGGCTTACCTCTTTCTACCTTATTGTAAATGACCTTGATAAATTTCTTAATTTTACGAAAAAAAATATAATAAGCTTTATGTCCAAAATCATGCCGACCAAAGAAGACATAATACAAACCATAATTTCAATTTTTTCTATTGGAAACATAAAAAAAATTCTAAAAACTCATTCATTAAATATCTAATATCAAATTTGGTGGATAAAAAATAAGAAAATGTACCATAATTTGTTTTGAATTAATAAATGTGCATTTCATTTAGTTTCAAAAGGAAAAAGGGTTCATTTGCACCAATGAAATACATCAAGGTTTTTTCAATTTTAAAAAAGTTAACGTACTTATTTTCACTAAAAAATACATTAAAAACCTACTTGAACCAAACATAATACTTCAGGGGCCTGAATGTACCCCATCCCACAATATACATACTATAATTCCATAAATATGAACTAAAGTATCAAACTATTCTCATCAACTCTGAAATTGAAAAATACATTATTTACCAAAGTAGCATCATTACTATACAAACTATGTAAGTCATTTAATTGGTGCCCAAAATTTTATCAAAATCCCAATAGTAACATGCATCAGAAGACTACTTCACAGATAGCATCCAATTATTTCATGATTAAATAAATATATCTTTTAGTCACTAGATGTATTAAAAATTTGAGATTTAGAAGTGCCCAAAACTGCTGCTGTTACATGATTGTCGTAGGTTGTCTAACACTCCGAATCACATTTTTATACACCCATCTTTCTTTCATGAGAAATACACGTAAAAACATACCTCAACAGATGCATTTCTTGTTCATCTTTGCACGTTGCGGGCCCCATCTTCCGTATTGTTAACAAACTACAGGTGTTATTACAGTTGGCCCGATGATACCCGAGGCTTTCCCTTTGTGGAATTTAAGTACTGGGAGACGAATAGCACTCCCATCACGAGAATAAGGCAGCCCACAAGTGTGCTGAAGAATAGGGCACCCGGTTGTCTCGTCTGGACAAAACCATACACCCCATTAGAAGTTACGAGAATTAGATCAGTCAACCCATCATTTGAAAAGTCAACGCTAATCAAAGCATGTGTAGGGGGTGCAGGAAGATCAACAGATGTTAATATACTCCCTCCGGGAGATAATACTACAGCTTCTTGATCTCCTGCTGCCAGAATCATTTCTTGGGTATCATGTTGGCGTAACGGGAATGGCATCAGTGTGGGGACCACAGTTGATTCGGTCATCCCAGATGGGGACGGAAGGTTCGACCATGTCGAACCTGTCAACAGCTGCCAGTTCCAGACAGCATCATGTCCATGCAAGCCTGGAGAGTATGATGTTACCTGAAACATATGCATTACATTCAATCAGTCAATTCTTAAAGATTCCTTGCACATGCTTGTGGAGTTAATTTCACAAATCATTCGGTATTTTTGCCCTAATTCAATTTTAGTCCAAATTCTTTTTACTTTATCAATTTTTGTCCTTTTCAACAAGAAATTCATTTTCCGAAAAGCTGAAGGTTGGGTCTTATACCAAACTCTTTGTCTCGTCCAGCCCGTTCTATTGATTTCTCAATTTGATTACCACAGCTCCGGGAATTTTGTTTTTGGTGGACGAATCACTATTTATTCACGATTTCGTGCTTCTTGGCTGATTTCCGGCTATTTTCATTAGTAGAAGGTTGTGTCTTATACCAAACTCTTCCTCGCATCCAACCTGTTCTATAGCTACCTCCAACCGATTACCACAACTCAGGGAATTTTGTTTTTGGTGGACGGAATCATTGTTCTATTTGACTAGAGGGCATAAAAATCCCCAAATTCATTTGAGGAAAATTGAATTTTCCAGTGAAAAGGACCAAAATTGATAAGATAGAAAGAAAAATGACTGAAATTGAATTCAGGCAAGGATACAAGCCGATTTGTAAAATTAACTCCATGCCTGTGTGCATGTGCGTCAGAGAGAGAAAAAAGACTTTGTGTATAAAACAAAATACCTCGCCTCGATTTGTTAGGAAGACAACATCGCCATGGCTTCCCTTACGATGCTTATGACCATCATTTCTGGGGATCAGAATGGGTGTTGCAACCTCCAATGAACTCACATCTGCATGTCGACCAAAGTTTCTCGAGAACTCTCCATGGAATAAATTAAATGGAGAGTGATGGCATATAGAGGCATTAAAAAGCTGTTCTCGTACAGGCACGCCTGATGTGGCGACAGCCCAACAGGGCCTCAGCACCTCCATCGACCCACTCACAACAGTCTGTTCAGCACCATTTGCTCCAACAACCTTCCGGAAGCAGATAAAGCATTGAAGACTCATCAATAACTTAAAGAAAATCAGCTTGATTTCAAATTGGCAAAGCTAGTTCAAAGTTTTTTGTTACTTATATGATTGTCCTTTTGATGTCGTGAAAAATGGTAAGTGCCCAGCCTCAACTACAGTTTAATAGTGGAAAAGATTATGCACCAACAAAGATCGAATATCAACAAGGAAGCTGAAGTTAGCTGTTCAAGTATTTAAATGGAAGTTTGTGTATGCAGTATTTATACTTTGCAGTTTGCAGTCCAAACCGGTATTACTTACACCTATTGGCAACTGACTAAAGGCCAAACCACTTTGATATTTATGATAGTTCCCAAATTGGACCATAAATTGCATAAAGGGAAATTAGTACAGAAGAAGCCAAAACTTTGATTTAGCAACTCTCCTTTAACAACCACAAGTAAAAATAAAAAAATTTCTACTGTCATGTTAAAAACAAACAAAAACTCTCAAGTATATCAATCATCCAAATAGAGACACCAATTTACATCTTCAAGATAGAGAATCTAAAATATCATCTACCAGTGATTAAGATGAAGAGAAAGGGAGAAAAGATACTTTATAAACACCAAAACTGAGTGAAAGATCACCTGGACATGATCTAGGACGCCATCCCCATTAATATCGGCATGAAGTCCACCTTCTTGAAGATGTAGCTGGATGACAAATGCACATTATCAACTGTCATATACATTTTCTAATGATGGAACACAATAGCCGTAACTTGTAAGCTATGACAATTGCAAACAGCAAAAACTTGAGCCGACTCACGTATATTTGGGAATCAATAAATAAAATAGAGTTGTGATACTACAATCCAGGGCACAATTAGCCAACATGAAGTTCATACTATCGCATAGTTTTCAACTTAGTAGAGATCAGTGAGACTGCAGTACATTGCACAGCAGCGTCAATACTCAGCAAATTATTTAGGTATCATACATGATTGGTTAAAAAGATCAGTGGTGCTTCAAAGCTTGGTGCTCTATTGACTCGATCTAGTTCAAATTAAAAGGCATGGAGAGAATATACAGTGCAAAGCAGTTTAAAAGTTAATCCTATATATACCCGGCCTGATGTATTAACAACTTAAGAATGAAGCTTTAAACTAAGATTTTCACCTTACATAATGTGCGTCCAGATGCTAAATGAACAGCTTCAATCCCTTCCTTTTCATGAGCAACAACAACATTAGGGACCCACCAGAGCTGAGTGTAATTTGTAATGGTAGGTATATAAGGCGAAGGCTGCAAAAAAGAGTAGATGAAATCATTGGTAAAGATTATGACAAAGTATTGGCTAAAAAGTCGAATGGCAATATATAAATGATTAACAGCATGCATGAGTGCTCAATCAAGGGGATAAATGAAAGGAACTTTAAAAAAAAAGAGTCAATTACTGAGAGAAACTATGAAATCTCACGTCCTTTGTTTTTGCCGATTTAGCCAGCTTAACTGCCTTCTCAATCACATTAGAAACTTTTTTGGTCACATCCTTTCCAGGAGATTGTTTTTCCTCAGGCTTGTGAAATGGGTAGTTGGTGGTCTTGCCAGGTAATTTCTTTAGTGTTTTCCTCTTGTGACGCCTGAAATGTGCCAGCTTCAGCACAGTGTCTTCTCGGCGATCCTGACAAAATGAAACTCAGCAGATTTCATGATAATGACTGGGCTTGAGAAAAGAGAGAACTACACTACCATACTTACCCAATGGTGTGGCATGACTCCAAGAATGGATTCTCTAAACTCCCTGCATTCAAACTACAGTAGACAACACTTCAATGAACTTATCCATAAATTATGTTATCGTTAATCCACCTTTATCATGTCACATCAAAACAAGTGAAAAGATGTCCTCAAGAAAGAAAGTATTCTAGTGAAATCTTCAGCTATTCTACATGGCATACCTCTCCTGGATGACGAGTGTTCATCGCATGAACATCAAGCTTGTAACTGTGTTGTGGAATCACCTGTGATGCATCAGATGTTTGAGCATCAACGTTCTGCAAGAGAGGGAAGTTAAATCAGATTGAGAATAACCACCAAGGACAAAAAGGAGGATATGAAACCCATATAGTTTGTCAATTTGAACATGAACAATAGGTATTACAAATTGCCATCCAATGAAAAAGTGCTTTCCTGATGCTACAATTGTCCATCCTCCACCACAGGACAAAATGGGAAGGATCTATGACCATGACTTTTGATCAAGGAAAATCTCATTACAGGCTTCCAATTCCATTTTCCAATTAAGGAAAGCCACTAAAAGAAGGCTTGAAGAAGAAATTAATATTTCACAGCTAAAATCAGTTATTAATGTACTCTATCTGAGAATTTTATGGGTTAAATCCGAACTTTTATGGGATCCATCAAAAGAAAGTCACCAGAAGTATAAAATTACCACTTTTCTGGTCCACCGCAGTTCACCACTTCGACCACCAAATGCATAAAAAGCAAAGTGTCGTAGATCTACTACTCCAGCATTATCAGAGTCCTGAAAGGAAGGAAAATAACAGTTATGCATACCCATGGAAGATAATAAACACGTTTAGCAATATAATAAGTATATTAAGTACTTGGCAAACAGCTAATATTTGGAACCTTGAAAAATATACATATAAATAATCTCCTAATACGAATAAAGTTTTTACTTTAATCCATTTGACTTAATTAAACAACTAGCCTTCCTCCTTCAGGATCATCACGAAAAGCTTGATCCAGAATACTTTCCGTCTGCATAAAGTTAGCACTTCAACTATCAAAGGATATATCAATGAGTAGTTTTGCTTCTTTGCATAGACTTAATTCCAAATGCAGTGCTAGTGGGCTTCCATTGAGCAAATTTGAAACCACGTCAAAAGGTTTGCCTTTTTATTCTACCATAGGCATTACGATATAGCACATATTGTGTTCATCATTAATGTTTTTAAGACAAAATTTTCATCGACCTGTGACCAATTAGAGCCACACCAACACTTTAGCACATAAAAGGAAGAAGGCTCAAGTAAGACAAGATAGAACGACTTAAGCCTTGAGTGAGCATCCTCAAATACATAGAGTAACATAAGAAATGAGCATCATTAAATATATAATCACAACCTATTATCTACAGGAACTTTCTGGAAGAATGTTACTCGTTCAAAAATGTAAGGTCACAAAATGAATACCCTTATTAAGAATTTAATTCTAACCAGAGATGAAGCTTCTTTTTCCTTTTGGATGTTCTTTCGGCAAAAAGTATGTGATGGTAGGTAAAAAATCAAAAGGCATGAAATTTGTATACTGGATTCTGAGCATTTTAAACGGGATTGTAAATGCACAAAATGTGAGACACAGAAAACAAGGAATATCAAATTGTAAAAAAATTTGTGAGATCTCTGTCTATGGGGGAAATTTTTTTTGAGGACCGTACATTGGAGGGTGGGGGGAGGTAACAAAAACAAGACCGTTTTGCAGGCTGGCAATTTCAGGACCGCGGCACTCTGGGCTAGCAATTTCAGGACAGTAACTTTTAAAAGTCACAAATTTAGGACAAATCAGCCCAAATTACTCCAAATTGGGCCTACATTCAGCCCGGATTCAGGTCAAATTGGGCCAATCAGCCCGAATTAAGCCCAGGTCGGGCCAATTAGCCCAATTTGGGCTGATTTGACCTCAATTTGCGACTTTTAAAAGTTATTGTCCTTAAATTGCTAACCCGCAAATGTATGGTCCTGTTGTTGCTACCCCCTAATGACGGTCCTTAAAAAATATTTTTCCCTCTATGGAAATAGGCATCAAACTGGAAGTTAGTTTTTTTATTTTTCTAATTTTAATTTGTTATTGTGTGCATTACTTTTCAGCAAGCAAAATTCTAGAGGAACACAGAAGTGGAACTGGAAAGAAAGATACACTTAGCCAAGAGGGAATACGATGAAGATCAATTGTAAACTAACTCTGGTTCTAGAGACTCTAGTCTCAGATGATATAACCCTTAACATACAGCAAGTTGAGTAATTAAACACTATTCATAAGAAAGATTTAAAGCATATAAATTAGACATCAGAAAGATGACAATTGATCTTACATCCTTTTCAGTGGCACTTCTTCTATGTTCCTCAGCATTTTTCGCAGCCATCTCAATCTCCTCAAAAGGATCAACATGCATCTGGATACAAGCATAATATAAATTGTAATCGAGCAGTTAACAGACAAACAGCTCCCGCATAAACAGGATATTTGTTGTTAATAAAACATAACTTACTTAAAGGAGGCATATAATGTGAAAAAACATCAAGATGTTAATCCCAATGGAAGAGGAAAGAAATAGTAGGGCTGAACAACATGAAACTCTATTTTATTACTGTAACAACTGAAAGATCATGGAAATTCAAGACTATTAAACAGAACAATTAAGTAATATCAAAATCAATTTGATAGGAAGATCTGACAAAGGATGATAATAGTCCAATACCACTCCATTGCTCCATCTTCAGTAAAGAATCAGTACTCCAAAACCAAAGAGCGAAGAAAAGGCAATTGTGTATGTTCAGGTTATAAGAAACCCAAATTATTTTTTTATACACTTGTATAAAACATTGAAAAATAAAGCCCCCTCATACCCCGGAGAATCTCTGGGGATGATCAAGTAATTTACACTATACACAAAGAATGATCCATATCAAGTAGCACTTAATTTGCATGGAGAACTTGAAGTCCTACTTTTCAGAAAATTAACAAATAAAAATCATGCATGCTTCAAGCTGCCATACAAGTTATTTCAATAACTGAGGCTACGTTAGTTTCGGGATTTACCCGGATGGACTTAGAACTTCCCAATCCAGTTTTCAAATCTCATACTCAATCCACACCTAAAATACTTATAACCCTATACTACTTTTCCCAATACAACTCACTTAATACATTTTTAAAAAATACTAATAAATATTATTATTATTATTATTATTATTATTATTATTATTATTATTATTCCCAATACAACTCTTTCATTCTCTTTCCTACTTTACTCTTACACACTACAATAAAATAATATAACATCAATTACTATTAAACATTGATTTGCCATAAAGCAAAATCTCACCCTACCAAAATCTCTAAACAAACACATACTTTTATTATTCATCAAGAATTTTACATCCAAGATTTAAAGTCATGACTTCCCCCGCCCACCTAAATCCCAAAACAAACGTAGCCTGAGGGATTAGGATATGAAATCTTACAAGAAAGAAATGCGGGAGCAATAATGGATTGTGATCTATTATTGACCAGACTACATATCCTAATATGTAAGTTCAGGATTAAATGGCATATCCGTACATTTATAGTTGCCACACACAATTAGGAACTAAAAATGTGGGACCCTTCATATTCCGAAGGCATTGGAAAAGAAAACCTCCTGAATACTGGTGAAGCGGAATCAATATGAACTAGAACACCATAACTCAAGCATAAATCTGTTTTCTTATTAAACAAACTGGGGAATGATAAATGACGTACATTAGGCTGCATCTCCATTCTCCCACCAACAATTACCAAGCCTGCATCCCCATGCCTCAACGTATAATTACTTATTGAGATAGCAATCTCCCTGTGATGAGCATTGTGGGGAAAATCCTTCTGTCGAACAACAAAGAGAATCAGTATATAGAAGAATGTTGATGCCGGCTTAATAGCAATAGTATGCAACAAAATAACTATATATATAAGAACGGTCTAAAGTAGGCCTTCTTATGCACCTGCAGATTTACTTCCCAAAGCTTGTTGAGGTTGTGGTTGAAGCACATCACAGACCAGCCTGATGTTACGACAACTAACACTTGCTTCCGTACTTCTCTCTTATTATAGCTCTTTTCAATAACACCGGTAGCCATTGCGACAGCACGCCTCCCCGTAGCAATGCGAATTTTTTCAGGCAAAAGAGAGAACTCTGTCAGCACTCGCGCTTCAGCAAAGCCTTCATCCACACGCCTTGTATGAGGTTCCAAAATCTAATAGCATAATCAAAATATAGTCAATTTTGGAAAAGCCAGTGATTAACTATTATCAGGAAACGGGTTGAAGTCATAGAAGCGTTGCCATATATTTCAACACTAACTAAAGCATGACTAAGACAATCAGAAGGAACTCTAAACAATGCATTAAGATGGATACTGGTTCTGGGCAAGTACTATTTAAAAACCTAGCAGAAGTTGTTATATGATTAGTAACATTACTATGGACTTGAAAGTTTTTATTTTTCACATTTTTCCAGGTAGATACTGATAAAAAGGCCCCGAGAAGGCTAGAGAAACAAATAGTGCATGATGATGTCGCCATCATTCTGGAATAGCTGACCGCCATTAAAACATGCCTAATCGATGCCACGTATCGTTTCCCTTACAGAACCCATTTGCGCTAAAAAGTGGAATTCTACTATCAATCTTTCATAAACAGAAATCCAACAGGGAGGCAACCACTTCCACATACAAAAAGTAAAATGTTGATAACGCCATACTCCGGAAATCTCTGAGTGTTAACTTCCATCATCAATTAACCACAACCGAAAATCAACTTCAATTGAAGATTTACATAAGCATGACATACATTCGAAAACAATACTCCAGGCCAGGGTACCTGTATTTTTGCATCGTGTGTAGCCACGAGAACCTCTTTTTTCCCATCGCCGTTCAGATCGGCAACAATGGGCGGAGGGAGACGATCAGCCTCGTACTTGATTGGATAATCATCGGACAGATGGAACCACGCCTCCTTGAACGAAAAATCACCCTCGTGCTACATTTGTGTAACCAACGAAGAATTTATAACTCTCCATACTACAACAGGTAAATATAATAAACTAAACACAAATAAAAAAAAGAGGAAAAATGCGCAGCTAGGGTTTACGAGGGGCTTTGCGCATTTACAAAATACCTGAAGAGAGAAGAAAATTGCGAAAGCCGAGAGCATCAGAATTGCTAAATCTCGCTTCCTCATCTTCACCTCCTCTAGCTTTCCTTATTAATTACTAATTATTAGTAAATACTTTCTGCTAAATATCACAATTTGATGGATCGATTACAAAGCAGAAGCTCGTCCTAAGCTTCTCTTCCGCTTTAGTCTCTACTGTCTAGAGACCACGAGAAGAAGAGGGGAAAAGCTTGAGAGAGAGTCAAATTGTCGGATCAAGTTTTGCCCGGATAGAATGCCCATCATGTTCTGACCTGCCCCGAAAAACTGCACATACCGGATTTTTGTCCTTTTATATAAAGGAAAATGTCAGAGGGCGACTCGTTAAAAATTCTTCAATAACAATGGCAATACGGAACTATCTTCACAGTTGACTTTTTAACGATTTTTGTGTGAGAATTATTTTATAGTAATATGTGATTTTTTAACTTTTTTTGTGACTTTTTAACTAACATATCATTTGTACATATATTACTATGAAATAATTCTCCCACAAAAACTGCTAAAAAATCAACTGTGAAGATAGTTCCGGAACGGAGAGAGTATAAGATAATTGTGGTATTTAATGAGAATAAAAGATGGTTAATGACATTATTTTTCCTCCTAAATAAGGTAATCATTATCCATTATAATTAACATTTTCTCCATCTATAATCATTCCCCTCCACCACTAATAACAAGCTTATTTTATCTCATTTTTTTCAAAATTGAAGCACAACACTAATAATGTAACCAACATGACATTCCTTCCTCCAATAAATTTGGAGGTATAAGGAAAAAGTCAATTTCATTCTCATTCTCATTGAAGATCTTGTAACAAGCGCTCCCTTAATTCTTGTATGCAAATTGAAACCGTTTCATTTTCTCCCTCAATCCCTTAGAAATTTTCATATGACAGTAAGCACACACTTTTTAAAAAAATAATATAATTAGAGTTTTGAGAAGTGATTTTATAAATTTTTATATAAAAAAAAAAAATTGTTGGATTTATGTGTATGTATGAGTCAAAAAATAATGATATTTTGTGTAAATTAGTAAAAATTATAAGGGTATAGTTTATAAAGGATTTTTCATTTTAAGGGTGTGAAATTCATAGTGAGAATAACAAAAATGAAAATGTGAAAGGTTTTATGTGACAAAGGAAGTATCATTAATGAATTGTGTGAAAAATATTCAAATATTGTTATATAAGCATAATTACTTAATAAATAATAGTAAAATATTACAAATTATAAGCATAATTACTTAATAAAATATTACAAAATTAAAATAAATTCCTTGATGTAACTAGTATATACAAGAATTACTCATATTAATAGTTGAGTCTTTATATTACTATTTGCATTAAAAAGATTATATTTTTAACAAAAAAAAGTACCTAACTAAAAAATTTGAAAATACAAATTAACACAAAATGTACTAGAATGCTAAAATATCAATTTTAGGACATAGTTTTAAATTTTTATTAAAAATTTAGCACATAATTATTTTTTTAACCAAATCATTTCCATACTTTTTACTTTTTATCAAATATAGCACATACCTTTTTATTTTAATCAAATTATACTCATATTTTTTACTCCCTCCGTCCACTAAATCTATGCTCACTTGCCTTATTTGGACGTCCACTAAAACTATGCTCATTCTATTTAAGGAAATAACACACTTAATTTATACCCTTTTTAGAATCACATAATTACACAAATGCCACTCAATTATTCTTACAACTTAAAATCTAATTAACACAAATTAAAACTAATTAGTCTAACCCAGCCCACTTACTTAAACTAACCCAGCCCACTAAACTAACCCAGCCCACTAATTAAACTAACCAAACAAAACCTAGGTCTCTCTCTGTCGATTCCATTTACCCCAGCCACTCTCTCTCTCTCGTGTTCTTGAAACTTCGTCTCCTACCTCTGAAACCCTAGCCGCCTCCCACAAAGCCGCCTCTCCCTCTCTTCTCCGATATGTTTTCCGACGCAAAACCCTCCGATTCACCGATTAAAACTGCCGATATGTCGGATTCTCCGATTATGTTGTGCGGTTTTTTCGAATCGGCCACCACCGCCTCATGCACACACTCTGTCAACACCCCTCTCTTCGATACGCCTCCGTCACCCACTAGCGACACCCCTCGGTCAGTTTCACCTACCTTCAAAACTCCTCTCTCTGATTCCCCCCTTAAACTGACCCATCTTACCGATTGTAACACAGTGGTGCCCGATTCAGTGATGTATCATGGTTTGGTGTCCGATTCAGTTATGGTAGAGGGTTTGGTGTCTGATTCAGTGATGGTGGAGGGTTTGGTGTCCGAGTCAGTGGTAGACGACGGTTTGGTGGCCGATCCAGTGATGGACGAGGGCTTTGGTGGCTGATCCAGTGGTGGACGAGGGTTTGGTGGCCGATTCCCGTTTTGGTGATGACTACGCAAAAATTTGGGGCGACTTTTGTGGGCCATGGTGCCCTGAGCTGCGGCAGTATGCGGTTGAGAGGTATATTGTGTGGATTCCAGCGGCTAAAATACTTTTGAAAAGGTCATCTCTGATATCTTTTCGATTTTCTGAGGGTTTAAATTTATGATGGTGCCTGTCTGCTGAAATTGTATGCTGAAATTGTTGGTTAATTCTGAATTTATGATGAAATGTCTGTTGGTTTTTACTGAAATTGGTGTTGAATTGACTCTTGAGCATGTGATATTGTGTTTAATGCCACCACTATGCCTGCATGTGTAGTTAGGAGGCTTAAACAGCCCTGTGATGATTTTTTGATTACTTTTCTGAGGGTCTTTATGCTGAAATTGTTGGATTTAGCTGAAATTGGTGATGAAATGACTGTTGAGCTTGTGATATTAGGTTTAATGCCACCACTATGCCTACATGTGTAGTTAGGAGGCTTAAACAGCCCTGTGATGATTTTTTGATTACTTTTCTGAGGGTCTGTATGTTGGAATTGTTGGTTAATGTTGAATTTGGTGATTAAATGACTGTTGAGCTTGTGATATTGTGTTTAATGTCACCACTATGCCTACATGTGTAGTTAGGAGGCTTAAACAGACCATGTGGTGATTTTTGATTACTTTTCTCGAGGGTCTTTATATTTGAAATTGTTGGATTTATTTGAAATTGGTGATGAAATGACTGTTGAGCTTGTGATATTAGGTTTAATGCCACCACTATGCCTACATGTGTAGTTAGGAGGCTTAAATGACCATGTGATGATTTTTTGATTACTTTTCCGAGGGTCTTTATCTTTGGAATTGTTGGTTAATCTTTGAAATTGGTGATGAAATGACTGTTGAGCTTGTGATATCGTATTTAATGCCACCACTATGTCTGCATTGACAGTTAGGAGGCTTAAACAGACTTGTGATGATTTTTTGATTACTTTTCTGAGGGTCTTTATGCTGATGTTGTTGGTTTTTACTGAAATTGGTGCTGAATTGACTCTTGAGCATGTGATATTGTGTTTAATGCCACCACTAAGATTGCATGACTAGTTATAAGGCTTAAACTGACCCTATGATGGTTTATTGATTAATTTTCTGAGGGTTTATGTGCTGGCACATTGACTGTATTATGAGTTTCATTCTGAAAATGATGCTTAAGCATGTTTAATCAGTTTAATGTCACCACTATGATTGCATGACTAGTTAGGAGGCTTAAAGTAACCTTGGAATGTTTGTTTGAATCATTTTCATTAATTCACATAATTATAGTCATTGCATCAGTCACAAAAAACAAATTCATTCATTCACAAAAACTGCTTCATTCATTCATTCATGGTCACAAATATTTTTCATCTATTCATTCACAAAAAGATTAACCATATGCTAGTGTTTACAGCTTAAACATGCAATGATATTGTTCTATGTTTAAGCTGTAAGCATTACAAAAAGTTTATACTGCATCATTATAAAAAGTTCTATACTGCATCTTTAACAAAAACTGACCTTGCATGATTATGTTATCCACATCAAATCTTGCATTAGAGTATCCACATCATATGCACACAGAATTTGATTCTCAGGCTGTCTTAAGTATTCAATGCATTCTTTGAGTAGTAGTTGATCAACTTGAAGACATTCTGGAAGTCTTCCTTCTCTCATTAATCTTTCCTTGCTCATGTGGGGCAGCTTGTATGAATTGTGACCCTTACATTTCATGATCTCAATCATGCAATTCTGTAGACTTAGAAAAACATTATTCAATGTGATGTGGGTTAGTTTGTCATATGAAAGCATCACATTTTTAACAAGATCATCAACATTATATGATGTTGTTTCAACTTGCAAACTCTGAATTGCTCTAAACCACCCTAAATCATTAATGTTAGTATCAGGGGAGTTAGCTGGTTGACAAACCAGATGGATATTAAATCCATCTGAGCTTGCAGCAGCTCTGAAATCAGTGTCATTATCTTGAATATGAGGTCTGGCATTGTCTTGTTGAATAAAAATGTCCCTTGTTCCATTTGTTGGCCATTTATCCTTAATTGTTGGTATTATCTGACAAAACAATGTAACCAACATGAGTATTTGTGTTTAGGATACTTGTTTTGTTATGCACTATATGATGAGTTTAATCTGATAGTGTAAGTTAGAGTGAAAAGTAATGAACCTGATTGATTAAGCATTGTTTGATGACATCCTTGTTGATTGCTTCAATTGGCTTTGTCTCAAATGTGCCCTTCAATCTGTTTTTGCTATTCCTCTTTGCTGCCTCTTGTTTGGTGAATGGGAAAATGTCTATTTTCCCATCAAATATCAACTCACCATTACTTGCATATTGTGGCCTAGCCACTGCACACATAAACATCAATTTTGTGATGAATCTTTTGCTCTTGCATGATCTGTATGGTTCAGTTTCACCTGGAACCAAGTAGTACCTCTCACTCTGTTTTGTGAGGTAAAACCATTTTTCATCAATATGGATTGTGTTGTGTATGCCCTTGAACTTGACTATGTTGGCTGCTCTATCATACTCTAACTGGCTTAAACTGAACTTCAACCTTTGAAGTTTGTTTTGAGTGGTCAAATCTGGTTTGATGGCATTTGTATGAGGTTTGATCAGACCATTTTTTACCCAGTTGCACACTGCACTCTTGCTTACACCCATCTCTCTAGCTATTCTTCTATAAGTACACCTCTTTTGTAAAGGTAAGCTCATCAATTTCTCTGTATCTACCTTTGATGTGTCACTATGTGTTGACCATTTTGTTGGTTCGAAAATGACAGCCTTACCTGCACTTATTTTTTGTTTTGTTGCAACCCAAATGGAGGTCACTGACCTTCTTGAGATCCCAAATCTCTCAGCCACTTCCTTGATTTTGCCTTTTGTCAGCTTCCCATTCACTGAATTTTCAAGAAGCACCTGAGCTGCTTGTGTCTTCAATGCAGCTGAAAGATTTGTTCCAATTTTTCTCATTACTGCTGAATGTATTAAATGTGTAATAGGGCTTTGAATGCTGTATTTATGGCATAAATTAGGTGGGAAACTTAAGCTTTTGTTTTGGTGGGAATTCACATTGTCATCACTATCAGAATTTGTATTAGTAGGTGTAAATATTGTTAAAAAAATGAATGTTGCAGGCATGTCAATCGGCCATTAATGCATGGCTGATGCCTTGAAAATATTTTGAATGATTTTCCCTCCCATTTTAAATTGGAGGGAGTTATTAGCATTAACCCTCAGCTTGACTTTAATTAAAAAGTCAAACTCTTACAAGAATACCCCTCACAATTTTTTACTTTTCCAGCTTTTATATTTATTTTAATTTATTGTCTTAAAACCTGTGCCCAAGCCACTGAGCATTGTTTTCATGGACAGAGGGAGTACATTTTTTTTTTACCAATTTTGGCACATATTACTTATCAATTAATTTAAATGTCATAAACAAATAATTATATTAAACTGAGGAAATGTCAAATAATTAAAAATAAGAAAAAAATATTTTTTATATGTTTAAATTAAAAAAATCAATTTAAAATATATAAATATAATAATATTTGAGAATTTAAAATTATCTAAGTTATTGCATTAAAAAGAGATTTAAAAATGCAAAAAAAATACTACTTATACTGAATAATAATTAAAATAAACTGTATAACTTTTTATATTTTTATATAATATATATACAGAATTCTTTAAATATATATTTTTTTTTTGTCTTTTTTCAGAATAATAATAAATATATACGTGCTAGATTTGCAAAAAAGTGGAAAGTATGAATTAAAATTGATAATTTGGCCAAATAAGAATGCTACGTTTTCTGTATAGGATATATTAAACCTCTTTTTTTTTATGACCAGAAAACCAACAAACCGCTACCCAAAAATGTGCCTCCCAAAAATGTGCCTGAAAAAATTTCGGTCTCATGCAATAACTCATTAACCACACTAAAAAAAAAAACTCAATTTTAATTGACTGAACTATTTTTAAAGAGGAATTGTGGGGGGTGTTTTTTACAAGGATGACACAGGTTGATAACCATTAACATAATTATATTGTACAGGTTCTTGATTTCTTACAAATAAAACAGTGTCACACTGGTTATGTTACAAATGAACTAAATTCTATCGACGAAACGACAGCGATTCCTTCCTCTGTATCTCCATGTGAGATCGAAGTTTAGCAGATTTGGTCCTTGTTTGCTCCAACTCCTTCTCCAGTTCCTCGATCTATTCGATTTGAAATCATTCATAACATTAACATGTCTTAGCAAGAGATGAATATAATAGAACTACTTCAATTTGTCATAGATAATATCTGCTAAACTACTTGTAAACTAATGCAACATGATAAAATTCAGTGGTTATGTACCGTTCGAGTCATTTCATCTTGCTTCTTCTTGTACTCCTCGCACCTATATCCAAAGACATACGGGCCGTGAAAGGATGTAAATCAGACCAATGCCAGAATCACAACATTGAGGCAATATTGAGAAAAATATAGCGTCGTAAGACCTATAGGGCAAGTCTTTATCCTTTCTTCAGGTAGTATGGGATTATAAGTTTATAATAACATATAATATAGTTATTGACAAAAACATGTATACACCATGCGCAACGTGCAACTCATATGTAATTTTAAAAGGTATTAATTGTTTAACTAAAAGGGTTTTTATCAGTACAAGTCCTGAAAGATATATTAATTATCAATTCGGGACCTGAAAGATAAAATTTATCAATTCGGGACCTGAAAGATGTTTATATTAAGAGATTTTATCAATTCAGGATCTGGAATTGAGGCCCCGAATTGATAATTATCCTATCTTTCAGGTCCCGAATTGATAAAATCCCTTAATATAAACATATATCAGGTCCCGGATTGATATCTTTCAGGCCCCGAATTGATAATTAACATATCTTTCAGGACTTGTACCGATAAAAATCCTAACTAAAATGTATTAGTTGTTTTCACAGAAAAATATTAATTGTTATTAATTGTGTGTATAGGAGTGTTAATCCTAGTTATTTGATCTTTCCTGGTACCTCATGAACAGCTGGATGTTCTCTTCACAGAGCCGATTGACTGTTGCATCATCTAGAGGAGGACCCTGCGACAATTCAATGAAACCTTGAAAAACGACAGAGTAATCGAACATCTACACATTGGACAGTAAAATGTGCTTTTAACTCAACAATCTTCCAGAGAATCTGACAAGAATGGCCAAAACTACGGAAAATTTGCATCCAACCACACACACACACAGAGAGGAAGGACGAATTGCAAGACTAACAGAATCGGGCCAAAAGGTCTGCTGAACGGTTGCTGATTGGTGATTGGTGCTAGTTCTGAAGGTGTTTCCTCTAACTGCACCAATCAAAAAGGAGCTCTTGATTAGCTAGAAGGGTAATTAAAGGTAATATAGAGTGCCCGCATTTTAAAATTGCCGACTCATTTGTACATTACCATCTTCAGTTCGTGGTTGTGTAGGATTATGATGTCCTAACAAGTGACAGTGAGCCTTCCTGGGTAATCATAAAAATCAGATCCATATAAAGTCGCTTGAGAGTTAGCTTATCGTCAAGATACAAAACGACTCAATTACAACGTAAGGGGACACCATATTTGCACAACTCAACACAAAAAAGGTAGCCCTGAACATATTTATCTGCAAGAAGTACGGAAAAGATAGCCAGCCAGGACACAAATTGTCCAAAAATGGAACATTTTTTAAGATTGGCATCTTATAGTTTATATCCTTATTTATTAAGGTACATAATTATTTTTTTCATTCCTACTTTCTTTTCTTATTTTTTCCACTTCATGTGAAATTAATATATCTTATATTTTTTGGAATTGTGACTATAAGAATATTGTGGACAACTTGAAACTATAAGATGTAAAACATGGTGTTAAATTGTGTAAGTCCTAATTGTTTCTATCTTTTAGGTCCCAAATTAATAGTTTTCTATGTGACAGGTCTTGAATCTTTCAGAAACATAATTGATAGTTTTATAATTTTTCAGGCCCTAAATTAATAAAACTCCCAAAAAAAAAAAAAAAGACTGCCTTGAAGAATGGGGAAGTTAATCCAGGTTTCGAGTGAAATGGACATTAGGCATAGCATGACAACCGCTAATTAATCAAAAGAAAAAGAATACGCACGAGAAGCATACCAGTAGTCAGAAACCATTTGTTTCAACTTTGCCTCCAGTTTAACAAACAGAGTTGACCTCTCAAAATCCTGCTTGTCGTGTGCTGGTTCTATGAAATTAGCCTCAAGAACTCCTGAATACCAAAAGTCAACAGAGAGAACGGGAAGAAGAAAGGCAAGAAGCACGATAATGAAATTTGGATCAGTAAGCCTACCAACAATACCAAGCCCTCTGGAATTGCCATCTGCAGTCACCCTCCAATACGGCTGTCATGATGTGAAAATCTAATCAACAATTTGAGAATCATTTGTACCATATACACATTATGATATTATTCTGTGCTATTGAAGATCTCTTTAAAAGAAACAAAGATAATGAAGGAAGGTTTTTTTACCATCAGCAATATACCAAATAACAAAATTATTTGAAATATTGAAGTAAGAAGAATTTGATATTATATCTGAATAGAATAGCAATGAGTACCCTGATGAGACGATTCTTATGGTAAACATTGAATCCACAAACGCCAAGTGCAGGAGCCTCCTTGATGTAGCCAATTATGGTCTCCATTGTCGCCTATGCCATCATATAATAATTATTTTTGGAGGCTTCTAAACCATAACCAGAAAATAACAATTAATGAGTGCTTCCAGAAGACCGCTCCCTTTTTCTTTGACACTTATGAAAACCAGGAACAGAGTAGGAGTTTTTATAATTTATCAGATGAAATTTTGGTTTACAGCTTACATTTACTGAGGCATCTCATTCTGCTGTTACTTGCCAAAAAGTGTTTTCCAGTCTCGTAGCCATCAACAATTTAAAATAAATTATAAAAGAGAAACTTTCACTAATCAATCCCCGCAGACAAGAACATGATTCCTAATCGGAAAATCATTAGTTCTCTTTGATACTAAATATCCTTCAAATAAGAGCCTTCTTTAATTCATACATCTACTCTCCACTCCATCTATAGTACTTTGACCTCAAGCATATTCCAGTACCACTTCACAACTATAATTGCAGATATGTAGCCCAATTTCAAATTTGCAACTTCTATAAGCCTTTAAGCATTCAAAAGACCAGCCATCAAAGCATGTATGGACGCTTTTACCTCTCTGCTAATGATTAAGGATGCAGATTTTTAAAATATTGGGCACAATTATAGGTTACAGTGTTACTGTCACGAACGAGAATTTTCCAGAAATCAACTTTTGGCAGAATATTACGTCATAAAGTTCTCCAGTCAATATTAATCATACTGGAGCTCAAGCATGACAAACACAAAATGTTCAAGGCAAAATCAACTTCGATAATAGAGAAAATCATAAAGCTCCACAATTGAAGATCAAGGAACGCCAATATTTATATCTATGAGGGGGTGAATCCAAAGGAGAAGGCAAAGAGAAAACAAAGGTTAAATCAGACCAAGGAGGTGATTAAAAAGTTATTGAAAGTTTCCCCACAATAGATAAATCCAAGTTGATTCCCAAAATCATGTAATATAAAACTTAACAGGTTTATCTGAAGGTGTTAGGAAAAATATTTTTAGATTTTGACGAGGCTTTGGGACCAACAGAAGGCCAAATCAACTTCAGGATATTTGGTGGCACTCGGGGCTAGTTTATCGATTAGTGATAATAGTAGCCTAATATATGTAAAATGGTTGAGAAGGGTGTTACCTAGTATGCATAAATTCCATGTCCTCAAAAGCTGGTCAATGCTTAATAAAGTCATGTTATAGATTTTACATGACATTCTAAAGTAAAAGAACTACATTTTCCACATCTGACATCCTAATTTAGAACACAAAAACAGCACCATACCAACTCCATTGGAAAACAATGCTGTGTGATATCATACCTCCAATCCCATTCCTTGGGGGGTGTATGTGACTTTCTTCGAGTGTTTCAAGTCATTTGCAATACTGAATTGCTCAACAGGCTTTCCTCTTAAAATTATTTTGAAGTTCGTAAGTTTCTTGAGGTATAATATTGATGCATATGCCTGAGAAAAGACATTACAAAACTTATATCCATAAGCAGATAAAAGGGATTCAAACAAATTGGGAAACATTCTCTTGGTACACAACCTATATCTAGCATGCATAGTGTGTGCATATGTGCAATATAATTAAGTAATAACAATTATAATCGCAACTGGAATCTATTGGCCACTTCTCAGTGGTTGGATATTTCGAAGTGCCAATATCATATTGTGAAGAATATTTAATTCAAAGTATCATAGTTTTATCAGATAGGAAAAAAATCAACCAAAAAAACAAAGGAAAATGAAAAATACAGTTACACCATCCAATTATAGCTACTGTTGCTTTAATGATTTTTATATTTTTTGACTTGTTGCTTTTATGAAAATCACTGCTGCCATTACATATCTAACTTCCATATCTAGCAAAAACAAAGATAGCATCCATTAGCTATATCATCATTTGTATATGCAAGATTTCATAATTCTAGGCATTTATCTGTATACACATTAATCTAGAACTGATCCATATTGTGGACACGTCAGATTTCTTATGAAGACTATAACTGGAAGAAAAAAGTAAAATACACACCCTTAATGAGAAGCGCAATCGATAGGATAAGTGAGCCCTCAGTTCAAGATCTCTCTTGTATGTTTTGGATGCATTTCCCTGATTAACTTCATCTCTCAACCTTATATCCTGGGTCAGAAGAAGTTAGCAATGTTAACAATAAATATAAGTGTTAATGCTACCCTTAGCTAACAATGAATATAAGTGGTTTCTGGTACAATTCAACAATAGGCAGTATAAAATATACAAACACTTAGCCGGCAAAAAAGTGTCATTCGAGCAGATTAAAATTTTTGGTGCCTGAAACCAAGAATTAAAATAACATTTTGCAAAACCAGCACTTTGTGGAGTTGCCCAATGGCTTGCTAAGGCATGCTTTTGTTAAGGAAACAATCTTCAAAACAATTAGTCACATGAAACGTAGGATAGGCAGGATAGGCAGTCACATGAAAGGAGAATAAAATGATAGGCATTGAGAAATTAACTGATCATGACTAAAGAAGGGTCAAGAAGCTCAAAACCAATTAGGTCTTCTTCAGTTATCTGACAATTAACTGTCTCAAACTTGTGTGACGTGATGGGAATTTAGGGCAAGTGCATCTTTCTACTACACATATCTTCACGTTTGATATTTTGTTACATCAATCCTTGGACTAATATCCTGTAGTTGGTATGTGATATTCACAAATAGTAATAAGTTATCATTTTTCTCTTTCTTCGTTTTTACAATAGTCTATTAAAATGTACCCTCATAAGTTCCAATTCGCCATTTGAAATTGCTAATGGGTTATGTGCACTTATATTTATCAGTATGAGCGGTATCTTCTTTAGGATGAGGCCTTTTGGGGAGAGGCCATAAACAAAAACCATATATGCTCAGGCCAAAAGGAGATAACATTTGGAATCAAGAGTGTACACCGTGTGCCCAACAGGCAACGCACCATAAGATTTTCTTGTAAATTTACAAACATATATATTATAGGTTTCCTAAGTTTTAGAATATCTAGTTGAACCTTGCATTCCTCAAAACAGTTTTACAGTGCTTCCTAACTTCATATGTATCCAGTATTGCTAAATCAAGTTCCTTGAATTAAATTTCTGTTTTTGACTAGAGATAAACTATGATTCACTAACAAGGACTGGGAATACATGAAACAGATTATCTTTTCTGAATACTGAGCATTTGCCATCTTATTATAACAAATGGAAAAATATAAGTTTTGTCTACTGCGGTAATTTAGATCTTATATTACAAACTTGATTTATCACGAGGAAAATTCGAAAATAGTGAGAATGTCAAGAGTCAAATTCTTAGCTAGACTGTATGCAGGCAAAAGGATCTTATGCTTGTTCATCAGTAAATATGAGTATGTTTGACTGGGGACAACCACAAAACATAATTACAAATTTACAACTAAACTAGTTATTGCACAGATCAGGAAAGTGTCACTTAGCATACCTCGTCATCATCATCAAAATTCAATTCATAAATGCCTTCATCATTCATCCATAGGTTATATATTATAATCCTCGTTCCATGCGGTCCAATATTCTCAAACTGGAAAGAAGGAAGAGAGTATGTTAAAAAAATGGTACTTACACACAGCAGATATGAAAATATAGACTACATCAGTTGGAAGGAAAATATAAGTCTAAATCACAATTACAATGGATGACTTTTTTATTACAGAATTTAGCCTATATAATGTCACATAAAAGATGAAAACAGGCAAGTTTGCACCAGAAATCATGACAAAATATAGGCATTAAGCAGCAGTTAATATTGCAAAAATGGCTAGTACTGAAGGCAATTTCTAACCCCAACCCTATTTCAAGAAAATGTCTCATTGAGTCACTATGATAAATCTAACCAATTGGATCACAGAAAGAAGAACAAAACCACTTCTCCAAAAATTACACTAGATTTCACAACAGAGTCCTTCAGATTCTAACATTTCTCTCAAGCTGTAGAGAACGAAATAGTCACCAGAAGGTGTCTCTGCAAGTAAAATTATAATCTGAATCCTCGTAAAATCAGAAAATCTTGCTTCTTTTTAGAAATTTTCTTTAGTGGTCATGTGGTTAGAGGAAAAGAAAAATGTAGCAAACAAGGTTTTTGGCAATTATAAAATATACTCCCTCCGTCCCATAGTACCTTTCACACTTTCCTTTTTTTGTCCGTCTCACAATATCTTTCACACCCTCAACATGAAAAACCCTTCATAAACTCCACCCTTACAATATACTGAATTTTACCCCAAATGTCATTACTTTTGGATCCACACATACACACAATTCAACTCATTTTTTTACTGTATACATAAAGGTTTACAAAATTACCCCTCAAATCCCTACCCATTCTTCCACTTGTTTAATTTGTGTGTCCTCCCTCCTATGAACGCTTTTTTGGGACGGAGGGAGTATTGATCATGGAAATAAGTAAAGCAATCACTCCCTGATACGGAGGAGAGGAAACTCTGAAAATTGATAGTAGAACTGATGCATGATGGAAACAAAGACACTAACTTTAATCGTCTTGTCACATTATATTACCAAAGATACAAAAAGTGCATAATAGAATAAATGTGTTCGCTTCCATGTAACCTGTTGTAAAAGATCATCCTTTGAAGTGAAGGGAGACCATTCAAGGATGGTTTTCAAGTTACTGGACCAATCATCATTAGAGCTATAGATTATAGGTACCGCCCAGTCGTCTGAAATATCAAAGTCAATCTGCAATATCATTCCAATGTGCATGCATGACTTGAGTTATTCAGAGAAATGCCAAAAAGTAGATATCATAACTCAAGGAAAAATTTATATTAGAAATCAAAAGTATACCATTGGAACAATCACATCATCTTGCCTCGTTCTCCGCAAAAATGTGTAGGATAAAAGACCGACACTTTGGGTTGCTCGACTGAAGGATATAAGTGTAAACTCAAGTCAAAAAACAGATTGATTCCAAAGTACAAAGGTGGGACTACAATTGCCATAATGGGTCACGAGTTTAGAAAAAAATATCAGACAATGATGAGAGAAAAATATCACACCAAAAGGGACAACTTTGATCATAATCAATTTCCGTACTTCAAACAAGATTTCTCACACATACATATGTAAAATTAGTGAAGCAACTTAAATTATTTTAAAAACTACTTTAGCAGGTTTAAGAAACTCCACAGAAGTATGAGCCCAAAGCAGATTGCATAATTAATAAACAAGTATCAGATCTACCATCAGACATACATATCAATGGCTAAAGGCAACAACTCGAGTTTAATAGAGAGCAAAAGAATACCCAGATTGATTTGCACGACTAAAAACAATCACATCAGCTCCTAAACGCATGGTACTTGTTTTGAATCCATTACCATCTGGCAGAGAAGACATAGCTTTAGAATTCAGAAAACATGTTCATAAGCAAAAACTAGTTATTATAAATTATCAACCAAAGCAAGTCTGATAGACTGTCGACCAAAGGTATGACCAAACAGTCAATAACTAAGGTAAAAGCAACCAAAGTGAAATTTGTTAGGAGAAGTCTTTGACAGACCATTTTGATTCTCATTCAAATATAATTGCATAACTCAAACAGCGCAATTTATTTAGGGAACACTATTAATAATTGGCAGACTTAAAGGTAGGTAACCCAAGAGATGTACGCCCTTACTAGCACACTTTAGCAGAAAGAAGTTAGTTACATTGCCCAATAGTTGTGTTTGATGTCTTCGATGAGTAACCCAAGCTCATGCACTTCCGCATAGATTCTGGATTCATTCCGCCCCCATCATCTGCACATAGATGGGTTTTCAAAGATCAATTAACTAATTTGCACACACAAGATCAAGAAATACATAAGAGAATGCATGATGAGGTAAATTAAAAACTAATTGCACCTTGGAAAAGTAAGGCAGGAGAATTATCCTTTGTGTTATAAATCCGATCAACGTTCACAAAAGTTGCACCATTCTCTATCTGGGTTAAAGTTACATCAATACAATAGCAGTTTCAGAGTCTGTACACTAAAGGAAGCATCTGGGTTTGGACAACTGCTAAAAAGATGAAATATATATCCCAAGGTAACACCACAGAATTATAAGTGATAAAAAAAATTCTACATTTGTCTTAAACCACGTAAATTTTGAGGCCCCCCTGCAACAATTGAGAAAATTAGAAATGGCTGTATGTACTTTTCAACTTGAATAGCTACAAAAGCCCAAACCATGATAAACTTATTTCACTTATAAAATAAAAACAGAGCATACAACACAAAACTAACTCTTCGAGAGATTCTTGAAGCCCTTTGAATATGCATACAGTCACATATGGTGATATTCAACCTCTTACATAGGCATCTAAAAGATTATTTCCTAGGAGAATTCCATGATGATATTCGAGTATAACATTGACAATGATTACCTCATCCACAGCATTGTCCAATAGCTCCGCAATAGCTGCAAGGAAGCATTCACATTAGAATTTGCAACAAGATCATGGATCTTTTTCTTCTTTTTTCTTTCTTTACGATGTTTCCATTTCTCATACTTACCCTACACTAACATGTCCTACACTACAGAAACATGCCCTTTAGTGTGTGATATAGGTTTCAACTAAAAAAACACACTCAATATGAAGAAAAATAACAATTAGCAGCATATCAATAAGTAATACAGCATTCTGAGTGAATGTATTATAGTGTATGTGTATCAGTAACAGTAAAAAAATATGCATGTTTAGCAATCACATTTACTATTGAAAACCATATTTTAGAACCAGTACCTCCGAAGGCCCATTTGTGAGAGGTGGCGTTTGAGTGCAGAAACTTGGGATGAACACGTGCATGCTCCAAATCACCTATAATTGACATTACAAAACAAACCCAGATTTTTTACAAGATTAAAATTTTAACTTTAAAAATTATAAAATATATATATATATATATATATATATATATATATATATATATATAATGCCAAAAGAAAACCTTGAAATACAGTAGATCTTGCGGGACCAATTTCATAAGCGCCGGCTTTCCAGAAACTTCGATTATCGAGAGGGCGAAAATTTGCCACCACCGCAGCGGCGCCGTTAGTAGTGGAGGCAGATAGAGTTGTAATTGTGGGAGGTGGCTTGTTTTGTAACTTCGCGGCAATTGAAGGTTTACTTTCAGTATTGTGAATTCGAGAAACAACAGTTGCCGGCGGCGGTCCGCCGCCGCCTTCTTCGTCGCTATCGAGGTCGACAATGTTAGCGGTGGCGGGGATTTGCTTGGGTGGCATTCTGTCGATTACTGTAGTAAATTGGTGGAATCGAAACGTAAAATCGTAATTAAAACACGCGATAATGGCACTTTTGGTTCTCTAACTTAACCAATTTTTTTTTCTTTTAGGGTCGGCTTGGTAGGGCTTAATATTCAACATGAGATAGATGTTGATATATTACTTGGTAAGACATAAAAATTTTGTATATATTAAATTATGCAAGATCTCAATATTATTTGGTAGGGTATAATAAATCATGCATAATTTTGTAAGGTGATTAATAGATCATATAAGATCATGATTATTACTTGAAAATACAATTTTACCCATAAACATAAATTTTGATATTTTTTTAATTTCCCACCAATTCTATCTTTATTTCCCCCCAAAATTAATAAATTTTCCCCCTTTTATGCTTTGACCTAGCTGAAAGTCACTAAAATAGAAATCATTCATCTCACCAAATCATCTCCCCAAAATTCGCAACCTTCTAATCCAATATTGGCGATTAGTGAACACGAAGAAAGCATTCGACGGGCTTCTCCCTACACGTGCAAATTCATCGTCCAGTCTTCGACCTTCATTCATCCTCCATTATTCTAGGGACAACCAGGTAATTGGTGTTTGCATTTTGGACTGAACGGCTACGAATCTTTATTTTGTTTTGTGGTTGGTTTTTTTTGTTTTTGCGTGGAGTAAATCGACAAGCCATGGGACATTCTATATTAGCTCTTTATAAAAAATCATAATACATGTGTGCGGTTATGATTCATTACGAATGGGACTGTGTGCGGTTATATAAAATGCGAATGGGACTGTGTCGAACAAATACTCTTTGCTCTTTATAAAACAATGATGAGAGGAATTCTCACTTCTTGGACATAACATTTGAATGAGATAAAGCAGTAGCCATGCAACATCACTCATACAAAGTGAAAAATGACATCTAGCAAGGAAATGATAAAACATAAAATTAAAAGACATCTACAAGAGCACGAGTCTGGTACCACACGAAACACAACCTTAATATAAAAAAGAGCATATTTAGAAGAAGATAAAACACGAGGCCCCTGCTCCCAATTTAATTCCTTCCCTGGACCCAGAACCATTTGGTAGGGCTTGTTGAGTCCCCAGACTCATGTGAATGCGGAGACGGAACAGAGTCAGTTTGGTTAACTCCATGAGGGTTACTTGGTTGAGTTGGTCCAATTTGACGAGGGGGTGAACAAAGGTCATCGAACAATCGTCTAGCAGTGGCATTCTCATGACGTATAAATGGAGATATCACTTCTTCGCTCGATTAAGACAAGATAACAGTTGGCACAATTCTCGAAGTGTTGGCAATATGAAAGCTGGTGGAGTCATCATTGATTTCAATAATATCTTCACTCCGGGGAGGGAGATTGAGTTGGTCCATGTTGAAGAGAAGGATCAAATCATCGAATTCGGGTTCACTGTGGTATACATATGCCCTTGCAAGACGATTACCCTATAAAAAAAAAGCATATAAAACATATGCTTGGAGCTGCATTATTTAAGTAAGTATGTAGATGAATAATTAAGGCTCACCCTAATTAAGAAACGCCAAGTCTGATCATCCGTGTGCACCGTGTTCAGCTCTCTATTCCAGAAGGTGTTTGTAGTACTCACGATGTCTTTGAAACAATCATACTTATCCCGCATAAATTCTATCCTTGCAACAACTTCCTCGTAAGATAGTGTTTTCCCATAATGTTCATTTACCTTCCCAACAACAGTGGCAACTGCATGGTAGTTGCGCTCGTTACGTACTGTCCAGTTACCAAACCTGCGTTGTTCAACCAAGCACTCGATAAAGAAATGATCAATGACCTTGGTCCATTTTCTTGAGTATAACATATCATCTTGTGGAGGGATGTTTTTAGCACCATTGTTGGATGTTTTGAACAAAGACAATGCATAACCCTATAATCCAGAGAACAGATATATATAGATGTGTGAATCTCACATGCACAACAGTGTGGGATGACTCAAACCCACAGGTTAACCACAGGTGTGGCAACAGAGTCATCACATAGCCCCAAGTGTGGGATTTCTTAAACCACACACTTACCCTGGAATATACCCACCGATGTATAAAAGGGACATGTTTCACAGATGAGATTCTTTCACAGACTGCATCCACAAAACTACACCACATAAAAGACAACTAGTTGTAATTCTCAAGACGTGCACATTATCAAAAATGCATAATGCCAAAATTACAAATAGCACATGTGTACAGTAATTGCTTGAAAAAAATATTGAAAAATAGCTTGGGATCAGCCTTAAAAAGAAGAACAAACTCAACATTGCAAAATCTATGTCTCAACCCAACTCAACAAAGCCTTACAAATAGCACATGTCTAAATGAAGACTTATCCATGTCTCAACCCAACACAACATTGCAATATCTATTGGAAATGACAACATTCAAACCAGAACCATTACATCTTCAACCAATCAGTCACACACTGAAATAAAAAAAATAAAAAAAAAGATACAAACTGTTCAACAATTTTGGTTTAATGTCATAATGTGCATTAATAAACACTCATCATGCTAGAAATACAAACTCAACTATGGTACAATCTGACCCAGCTACCCATTCGACCTCCAAATCTCGAACATAGAATCTGTCAGCTCTTCCCTCCAATTATTAATTCGGTCGACGACTCAACAGTGTCAATAACATCACCAGGCTGAGAATCATCAGCTTCGAGAGGCTCGTCGTTGTTCAGTTGTTGCTCCATCGAATCTACAGGCATTTCGGATCGAATAAAGTTGTGGAGAAGAAAACATGTCATTATTAGACGAATTTGAATCTTCAGTGGATAGAAGTTGGGACTCGAAAGAATTTCAAACTGTTTTTTAAGGACGTCGAATGCACGTCCTATCACATTACGTGCTTTTGTGTGTCTCATATTGAAGTGTTTGTGGGGATTTGCAGGGCGATCAGTGTTTGGACCCCATTCTTTCAAGTGATAGCGACATCCTCTGTATGGTGCTAGAAAACCCTCAGAATTAGCATATCCATTGTCGCAGAGATAGTAGTTCCCTATTAATTTCAATAAAGCAAAATTTACTTAGTATCGTTGTTACAACTATGGTTCAAGACAAGTAGAAAACATTCTTTTATACCCTTTGGGACCTTGAGGCCATAGATTCGAGAAACAGCATCTCGTAGGACTCGGGAATCAGCTGCTGATCCCTCCCATCCAGGGAGAAAGTAGACAAATCGCATTTGTGTATCGCACATGTAATAACCCAAAACCAATTATAGGATTTTTTTTTTATTTATTTTATAAGTTTAGAGATTACTTTATTCTAATTTTAATTTTATGTATGGTTTTTCTAATTTTTCTTCTACTGACAAGCGGTTTCGATTCAAAATCCTTTTCAATTTATATCCGTAATTCGGATTCGTTTATTAAAAATTACAAATTTTTAAAATTAAAAAGCAACAAGGAAATATAGAAGAAAAATCCAAATAAAAATCTTTTATCTGACGCGCATTTATTAAATTTCGGAGTCGAAACTCGAACCGAAAAATACTAAAAATTCAACGTCGAGACCACAATACTATATTTGAAGAGTGGGCTGCCAAAATGACAGCCCAAATTCCCAAAACAGCCGGCCATGTGAGGGTAGGTGGGAGTAGTGAGCCTAACTTGTACTTTTAACCCAAAATATCTTCTAAAATCTTAGGATACGTACTTTAGACTTAAGCCTATTCTTCCTTAATCTCCTCCCCACCATCCAAATCAGCCGTGCACTTCCCCTTTCTCCCCTATAAATAGACTGCTGCCCCTCTTCATCTCCCACACAAAAAGGCTTTGGGGCTCTCAAGATAAAAAGGAAGAAGTTCTTCAAGGGTAAGTCTCTAACCTCTCTCTTAAGTCTTATACATTTTCTTAGCTTAGAAAATTCAGAAAAAATATTATATGAGGCCCTAAGAACTTTTTTTCACATAATATGATATTATATGGAGTGCTTGAGTTGGAATTTTAGTGTTTGGAGTCAAAATGGTAAAGTTATGCTTAAAACATGAAGCTGCCGAAATCATGCCCTAACCACTGACCCATTTTTTGTAAAATTTATTCGGACCCTTTCCACCCGTTTAAAAATCATAGAAAAATTCCTAGATGTAGTATTTGAAGTGTAGAATAACATATTATAATTTCGTGGTCACTTCTGTTTTGTAGACTGAGAATAAAATCGTGAAAGATTACGTGTCGGAAGTAGTCCGAAACTGGGAGCAGTGACTCATTTCATTTATTTTCCCCCTTTCTAATAGTTATAAAATTCTAGGAAAAATCTGTGATGTACCCCTAGATGTTTTGTAAATCATATTAAAAAATCATAATATTTTGTTTATTACTTTATGAGATATGAATTGTTTTCTGAGTACCTGGTCGATGTTCGACGCACAGGGTTATTCTGTCTTGCACGAATTTATTTTTCCAGTTAGACTAACGTATAAATTATGGAAACATTCATGGATGTCCTAAAACTTGTTTATAACAAGATTCTAAAATTTGATGATTTTTAAACAAGTATCCAATAAGTTATGAATTTTCTCGTAGGACATGTCCAGTAACCGAGCCAAACGATAGATTAAATGTTCACGATTTTTCTGGGCAGAATCCGTAAGTCAAATGGCTTGGGTTCCTGAATGAAAGTTGTTCATACTTGAGTAATTCATCACATGTTTTAATTTCATAATTTTTTGATATTTCTACAGAGAGTTATAGATTTTATAAGTTTAAGGTCACTGTTTTGCCGAAACAGAAATTTAGAGTCCTTATTTCAAAATCTTCTATAGTTTCGTAACTCAAATGAACTCGGACTCTTAATAAACTTTGTTTTACACTGAAAGAGGTACAACATACTAAAATTTCATAATTTTCCAACAAGTCTAAGTATTTTATTTCGTTTATGCGTGTATAGGTATTGTTTCTTCGATTGTTAGTACTTGATAAATTAAATGGCCATAACTTTTAAATACGAGCATGTTTGAATATCAAATGTGATATTTTATGAATACATATACTTGAGTGTCTTACATATTTTTCTTAAAAATGAACGGAACCGAAAGTCTCAAATTCGGGACCCACAAACTGTAGTACACTAACAAAGCCGTTGGACATAGGATTAAACCCATAGAAGCTTTTGATAAAATAAAGTACCCCTTCTTCATTCAAAGTCTTGTACAATAAGATCAAGAACCTAAGTTCTAATGGACAAAAGATTTGTCGAACTAAACATACGGATTGTACTAGATAGAGTACGGTCGGAACCAGAGACTGAGACTTTTGTACGAGAGGTCTAAGCAATCAAGAAGTTAAACTTCCTCTTAAAAGTTTTCCAGGTGGGTGACACTATTTGTATAGCCAGTTAATGTTATATGGACTGTTGTCAGTTTTCCTGAATTAAACAAAAACAGTTTTCTCGAAAGACGCCAACAACTCAAAAGCATGCAAATGCACAACTCCTAACTATATGAATATATGAGAACAAGTTTCTTTTGCTTTGATTAATTATTTTTTACTTGGCAGAGGGTAAAACCCTATATTATATACGAGAATTAATATCTCTATTGATCTGCAGAGGGCGAAGCCCTATATATATGTATAAACGGGAGAAATAAGGTTGGAAGAGGGTTTGGATTGTGTGCAGAAATGTCACTAGTGCCACCTCGCGGGAGAAATAAGGATGGTAGAGGGTTTGGATTGTGTGCAGAAATGCCACTAGTGCCACCTCATTTGGGACGGAGAATTACTGGTCTCGAACGTACTAACGTGTCATTCCACAATGTGATTACGGGGATCGGACGTGGTAGGAAACTATCATGTGCCATCTCATATGTGCTATATTTATATACTAATTGTTACAAAGAAAGATGAATCTCTTAATCGAACGAAAGTTAAAGGATGAAAATCATATAACTGAAGATTACCTTGTACAAATGAGCTAAATGTCGTGACCAATAACTAAAGATGAAAGAAGAATAAAAGATTCAATTATTTCGGGCTTTCCTGTCAATCTGTGTAACAGCATACAAGTTACCCACTGAGATTTTATCTCACACCCCAAGCTAAATATTTCAGGTTGCGAGAATGAGGCCCGGGAGCTGCAGTAGGCGACGCTTCCCACTCTCTCTTAATTAATAAATAAATTGTCTTAGTAACTTTCGATCTTTTGTAATGAACACTTTGCTAAACTTATGTTATTATCTTCCTATGGGAGTTGTACTCGTCAGATGGTTTTTGTCCAAGCTGAATAATGACCTTTTATAATAAAAGAGTTCTCTTCACTAAGTAAAATGTTTCTGAAATTTTTCCGCTACAACTTAATCGATTGTTATTCAAAAGAAAATTTCTGGCCCAGTTTTTATGTTTCACTAAGTGATGACTCGGGTTTAGGACGTCAGACCTCGAAGGTCGACTTTCTAAATTTCGGGGTGTTATAGCATACTCCTAGGACATTTGTGGATATACAGCCTTTTCGGGTTCTATATCTGGCCTTTTAACTCGGACTAACATGGACATCGATGTATGTACCATCGAGAGCACCTAAACACCCCTGGATAAGACATAAGAAAAATTGTGATGAGATGACAATATAGAGAGAACAAAGATGAATTGGTTAATACTATTTTATTACCTTGAACCATTTCCATCGTGGATTCGTCGAATCATCGAGGACAGGGGTAGGCCTTACAAGAAATAGGTAGTGCAATTATAAAAGGGCTTTCAAGACAAGGTGGATGTAATGGTGAACTGTTTGACTTGACCTTTGGTAGTTGAATTTAACAGTTCTTTGTTTTTTGTGATGAGTCAAAACCCCTAAGAACATGGAAACTTATTCTTCCACACACAAATACTTTTGGTTACTAAGGCCTCCTAATTCCCGAAGTAAAAAACATAGTCGTGCAAAAGTATTACGATCCATTCGGAGGTTTGCCACACAATCGGGAGGTTTGCCACACAATTTCGCACAAAACAATATAATCGGACAGATTGTTTCTTGCATATTGGAGAGCATCTCCATCAAAAAGACTCCAAAATCAGAAGATATTATGCTAATCATACGAACAAAAGCTATTTTATTGGAAAACATCTCCATAAAATAGAAATAGAGGTGTATATTAAACACATACATGGGTTATCTACCTTTCCGATTTACCCAACCGAACCAACATCCAAAGTCACAACGGACCGAGTTGAGAGCTATTGTTTATTGAAGACAGCTGTGACGCCGGAAAAAAACATGTCTATTTCCGTCGAACTATATTTGTCATCGGATAGAGATTGGAAAGTGGCGCCCTTTGTTGAACTAATTGCAGCGACAATGAAAAATGTGAAAGACACCTAGTCGGAATCGAGGGTTAATGAGATGCTGAAATTTGAATTGGGCCAAAAATTGGGAAAAGGGAGAAGGACATTACCGTCTCGTCTTCAGCACTGTTCAACCGAGCTTGTTGGAGTAAGGGGGGTGAGGGGTTACTGGTTTTAATAAAGGGAACAATGATTCAGATGTAATATGCCTTCATTTCTTACCAGGTCGGTTGTATTAATTGTGGATCTTGTATTATTTATGTGTTCTACCAAGCAACATAAAAACTAGTATAAAATGCATATTATGGGTCTTATATACCCTACCAAGCAGACCCTTACCCTACTTTTATATTACAGGAAAAACAATTATATAGTATAAAATAATCCATGAAATATAATTTAAATAAAAAAATGTGAATTAATAAGGTTAAATCAGGTTAAGCAGATTTTTTTTAAATTTAAGTAATTTTATAACTTAAAAAATTTATACATATAAAAGGAGAATGACAACTCTCCCATCGTGACACCTGTGTCATCCTACTTTTTTTTTTTATTACAAAAGAGTAATGTGTCATCCTACTTACGTCAAGTGAATAATGATAAAAAAATGCAATATAATTTTATCGGTATTATAATTTTGTATGTTCGGTATATTAACACTAAGGACCCATTTGGTAGCCTATAAAAGGCCAAGAAATAAGTGTTGATATTTGGTAGATTAGAAAATAAAGTTCAAAAGCCCGGTCAAACTTCGGGCCTAGTAATGAATTCTTGGGCTTTACTGTAGCTCTTTAGAAAATACATATGGTCTACCCCCTCGGATACATTTTCAGGATTTGAACAGTGGTTGTGATACAAATGTGTAAAATCATATTTACCCTTCCCTCATAACACTCTCTCTCCCTCACAGTCCACAATTACGTGATGGTCTTCTCTCCCCTCCCTTCCACTTTCTCTATTTTCCGCTCTTTCCCTCAGCCCACAATTCCACAAATCATGTCTCCTCTCCCCTCCATTCATCTATCGTTGACATGTCAACGCTACTTTCTCCCTCCCGCTACTTTAGAATTCAGAGACTGCTAATTTGGTGTCATATTTTGATGTTGTCGCTTCACCGCTCGCACTGTTTTAGAATGTTGTTTGTTTCGCAATTTTCTATGATCTCATTCAAATTAGGTGCAGTGTATAAATCTCTCAAAAAATTAGGGGATTAGGATTATTGATTGGACTATTTTTCAAGACTGGACCATTTTTTTCTATCATGTTCTTTCTTGTTTTTTAGAATTTGGGGATTTGATTGTTGGTTTAAATTGTATGAAGTTTTACTGCAATTTCATTTGTTCAATTGTATGGATTTGAAAGAACTGTATAGAGTTTTGCAGTAATTCTTGATAAAATTTTCTCTATTTTGTGGTTTGATTAATCATTGATTTTGCTGGAAGGAAGAATTATTAGTTTTGCCGAAAGAAATTCCATTGAGTTTTAAATTGAATTTTGCAGTTTTTCAATTGACATTTGAAGGTGTTCTTGTGTTTAAACTGAATTTTATTTGAGTTGAAAAATCTAAGTAATTCCTCAATGTTCTCGCGTTTGCTGTATAACATTTTCATGGTGACATATATTGTTTAGTTTACAAATTTGCTTCATTTCATATTTTCAATTCTTGAATATTTTTTATGTTGAATTGTTCTTGTATTCTTGAGAATTGTGGATTTCTAATGCATATTTCTCCGTTTTTGCGATTCTACAAATTTCAATTAAAGGGCATTATAGTATTTTCAATGATTTACTGGTAATTCACACATATATAAGAGAAAGAAGAGGAAGGAAAAAAAACAAGACCGCTTCCCTCGTCCGGCGCGGCTACCGTCGTCTCCGCCGGTATTTGTCTTCCGCCGCCGTTAGGTCGGACACCGTAGTTGTTCGTGGGCCAATGGGGCGATTCCTCCAATGATGTCGTGCTTGCGATGACTAGTTGATGGATCGTCTCGTTGACCCCTTAGTGTTTTTGTTTTCTTTGATTTTTTTTTTTGTCTTTGTTGTTGTTTTGTAGTTTTGTTTATTTCCTTTTTTTCTTTCTTGGAGTCGTTTTGTTGTCTTCTAGTTTTTTTCGTTGTTTTTCTGCTTAGCGGCTTGTCGTTGTTTCGAGTTCCGTTGGTGAACGCCTCGACGATTTGTGTGGTTTCTCTCACCTCGTGTGCCCTTTACTCCTTTTTGGAGGTTGTTTGTGGGTCCTTGACCCGTTTGGCTCTTGGTGGATCTTTGTCTTTTGTCTTTGACTTTTTGGAATGAGATTGCCTGAGGTATCTGGATTTTTCTCTTTTTGAGATTGGAGACTGGTTTTCTCTTAGGCGGAGATTGCGACAGTCCCTCCACTCCTCTCAATTGGTTTGAAGCAATTGTTTGAGCCCAGAAAATAGCTCAATTGTACTTGTACTTATCTTTTATATAAGTTATTTCTATTTTTGACAAAAAAAAAAGTATTTTCAATGATTTCTTATTAGTTATATCTCCTATCAAACAAATTATTAAAATTCATACCATTTTTATTGCATCCTACCAAACAATCATATTAAATACTCTATCTCACCTTATCTTTAGGGTCCCACAATATATTTTTTCTTACTTCATTTTTTTTGATTTATCTCATCTAACCTATCAAATGGGTCCTAATTTGAATTTAGTCCACACTACGTTTATTTTTTGAAATTTTTTTCAATAAATTTTAAAATTTTATGATCTCGATCCTATTACCGACTCTCCAACTAGTTACCTAACCAATTAACGCCCACATGAATTTTGATTTTATTTTTCTTTTCTTTTTTAATTTATGTAGCCTTTGTTCAGCATGCCCTCCATGGATCATCTTCCCCAACCTCATCCCAGATTCCTACACTAGAATTTACCACTTTACATTTTTTTTATTAGTCGATATATTTAGTCCAAATCCCGACTAACTATGGGGATCAATTCTTTTTTTTTTAATCGGTAAATGTTAGTTGTTAGTGGTTAGAAGTTAGTTCGCCAAGTCTTTTTACAAATCCAAATTCTCCAAGTCTCCTTATATCTCCCACTCCAATTCGTTCCCGAAGGGAATCGAACCCAGGTCTCCCACTTAAGTGAGGAGCCCGGTGGCCAAGTGGGCTATGCCCCCTTGGTTAACTATGGGGATCAATTCTACCATTGCTATTTGTTAGTAGGAATTCAGTTAAAATTAGAACAAAATTTTGTTTTAACATTATGCACTAACTTAGTTTATTTAAAATTGATTTATTCAGATCAGTTGATTAATCAAGTACACAATTTTTTTTATTTATATATATAAAGTCTATTTACCCTGCCCCATTATACTTTTTACATTCATTCAACTCGTTTGCCACCTACAATACTAAAATGACAAATTCCAAAAGCTGCATGTGAAAACAAAATCTTACTTTGAAAATAAGACAAAGTTATTCTTTTTCCAATTTCATAAAATATACCTAATGAATTTTTTAAATTTTATATTTTTGGAGTAAAGTAGTTATGAAAAAAGAGAGATAATTCTGACTTCAGACTTTAAATTAAGAAATGCACCTGTTACAAGATTATTAAGTCGGTGAGTGCAACAGATATAATTTTATAAGAAAAAACTTGTAATTAAATATCTTAAAAGAATTTACAAATTTTCAAACATCTTATCTTGTTATTATGTATAAACACTAACACTCTCGAATGGGTGTGTAAATGTATATAAGTTATGTGGATTGATCGATGGATCCTGAATGAGAATGATTTGTTTTTTCTCCATCTCACAATATATTGGAGAAAGTATTATTTCTATAATAATTAGGGAAAATTACAAATAGGTGTAAAAAATTAGCAAAATTACAAACAGGTGTAATGTGCAAATTTTTTGTGCTTCTGTGCAAAAAAAAATTGTGCTTCTGTGCAAATTTTTTACATCTAGTTGTAATAAGGCTTACCTCTTTCTACCTTAATATTATACTTTAGTTTTAAAAAAAAATGAAACAAAAAAAATTGTTAATTGTAGCATACAAAATGATTGAGAAGATAAAATCATGAAAAAGAGAAATAATAGTTAATTAAATTGAGGTTAATGCATAATTTTATTTAAAAAAGAAAATAAACATCATATTTACCATATAGTATTCATTTTTCAATTCTATTTCCACTATCTACCTCAAAATGATAAATTTTCCCAATAAAGAAATTTGAACTCTCAATTATAATTTATAAGAATCTATTTAATTTATTATTCATAAAAAATAGAATCTATTAAATTTATTTATAATAATAACCATTTTGTGTGGTGCATAATATTATACTCTGAAGGTGAAAAGTGATATTTGCTACTTCCGGCAAATTAATAGCTAAGAGAAGATCTTTACCATTCTTCTCCTCCATTCCAGCTGATCCTAACAATCTCTGAGCTCCGATTTTCAGCTGATCCAACGCCCTTCTCGTTGCGGCGGCGTTCTTCTCCCTCCCAAGGTAGCAAATAATCATCCAGATTAGTATTTTCAATTTGTAATTTTGAATCTAATTAGGATTCAGAACTAGGGTTTGAATACAGCTCGCAATTGTAATCAGATAGCTGAATGCTTAATGCTCGCGTTCCCTGTATTCATTGTTTGCAATTCGATAATTAGGTTACCCTCTCTGTATATCTTAATTGATGCCTTGAATATTCGCTGGTTAACATCAAATGTGGTGGCGATATGGGAAATTTATCATCGTTTTCTCATTATAGGCAATGGGATCAAGTGAGGAACATAGTTTGATGATCGAAGGCAATGGCGCAGAATCGAAACAAATTGATCGAGCAAGAAGCCGATTTCCACGCTGCATTGTGTGGACGCCCCTTCCTGTGCTATCATGGTTTTTCCCCTGTATTGGCCACATTGGGATATGCAGGGAAGATGGGGTCATTCTAGATTTCGCAGGGCCAAACTTCGTTTGTGTTGATAATTTTGCGTTTGGTGCTCCAACCCGATACATGCAACTAAGCAAGGAGCAGGTGGAGTTGATTATTATGGTCTTGATTTTTGTTTTTGTTTCATGATAAAATCACCATTTGCATAAGGAAAGCAGTTCAGCTTTCTTGATCTGTTGAGTCATTATGATTAGTTTGCGATTTTGTTGATATGTGCAGTAAAATAGCTTTACGATGCGATTATGATTTTTATTCATTTATCTGGTGTAAATGAAATCCTGCAACGCTGTACTTTTATAGACTTCCATGCACACTACCCTGAAGGCAAAAACATCCTTAATGCTTTTATGACTTGGATAACGTATGTTCAATAGCTTATAACGCTATTGTTTTGAACTTGTTAATGCTATCTAAAGGCAAATAACTTCATAATATGTTTACGACTTTGAGAAATTATGCTCAGTACTTATTGATGCAATGTGGCATGATTTTTACTCATTAATGATATCCTGCAGTGCTGCACCTTTCTTGACATCCCTGCACGTGACCCTGGAGACGAAACGATACAAAGTGGAGATAGAAGAGAAATCATGACTTGGGATGATGCATTACGCAGAAGCACGCAGGAATACCAACACCAGTCCTACAACATCTTGACTTGCAACTGCCATTCTTTTGTAGCTAACTGCTTGAACAGGTTGAAATTTCAGGCTGGTGATTGGAATGTGGTAAACTTGGCCATTCTTATTTTCATCAGGGGGCAGTTTGTGAGTAGGTTAGCTATTCTCCAAACCTATTTACCATTTATTTTTGTATTATGTATCGGCCTTGCCTTTGGAGGAGAGACCTTCCTCATTTATTTGGCCATCTTCATTTTTATTCTTGTTGGGTGGTTTCTTACTGGTACTTACTTTTTCAAAAAGTTGATCTACGTGTAGTCCTTGTTACACAAGCTTCTAGACCAGTGTGTATCTTTGTACTAGATGATGTACATATGGTGTTATACCTGCACCTTCTTACTTACTAGAAAGATGTTGAAGTCTTTAATGTTTGCCCGTGTTTGTTCGAGTTTGTCATTTGCTTAGTTAATCAGCATCTTTCATGCGTCATTTCTGTATTTGGAAGTCTATTAGAAACTAGTACACGGAGGAGGGGAAGTGCCTCTCTTAACTAGATTTCCTGCAGTCTCAGTCTTTTCTTAGGAAAAATAGCATTCTTATCGCTACTATTACTCTTGGAAAGAGATCATTCAGCATCAAAAAGGGGAGCAAGAAATCCTTCGGAGATGGAAGAATGATCTGGCACTAACAGATAAAAAGACTTGCCTAGTAAGATTTATAGTTTTGAGATGCTGTTGGATTTTATGTTTCTTTGTCAAGTATAAAGTGGTTATTTCAAGTGATTTTCATTATCATGATGTTGTAATAACACTTTTTTTTTTTGTTAATTTTATAAAATGTGTTCTAATTCTATGTCCTACATATTGGTATAGTAGGTTTTGCTTTTATTCTGGCAAAACTGAGGTGAGAAAGGACATGTTATTGGTTCAGAAGAACGACAAACAACAACCACCGTAAAGAAGTCGTCGGCTTGAGACAATCTAATAAATTAGATAGGTAGATGGATGGAAATGTTGTTGATGGAAATCGCAATGAATTGTGAACAGATGAATCAGAAATATGTTGGCGGAGCAGCTCATAATAAATGAAGCTTTGAAGTGGTGTTAAGAAATGAAAAAGATAACCCTATAGAAGATGAATGACAAAGATTAAATTAGATAAAATGGATGGTAGAGATCGACATTGATTGACATTTAAAATACATAATTTTTAGAAAATTAAATAGAAGAATCGTGTAGTGTAATGTAGGTTTGGATTAAAAATTGAATCATTGTGTTGTCATTTTTACTAATTCGCTTACTCGAATAAACACTGAACAATTTAAAAGAAGGCAATTATTTGTGTGCATAATGTTTTTATCTAATATATTAACTTGGAGAATTTGGATTTGTAAAGAGACAACTAACTTCTATCTACTAACAATTAACATTTATCGATAAAAAAAAAATATATTATACAATGTTGCTAATTAAATTAATAATATGCAATGTTTGAAATAATACTACACTGTAATCAAACTAATACTATACAATACCTGAAATAATGTTGTACTGTAACCAAACTAATAATATACAGTACATGAAATAATACTACACTATAACCAAATTTTGTGCACACAATTTTTTTTGTGCACAATATGCACACAAATACTACTCTAGAGTTTTTATTAGTATAAAAATATTTATTAATTGTATTATATTTTATAATATGAATATATATATATATATATATGTATATATATATATATATCGAATTTGATCTTATGCCCACAGGTGGACACCAATTTATATGCCATGTCAATCACCTATCATTTGATGCTATTATTTAATTAATTACTTATGTGACATCACATGATTGGTGACAATCACCTATCATGTAATGCTATTATTTAATTAATTACTTATGTGGCATCACATGATTGGTGGTGGACATATAAATTGGTGTCCACCTGCGGGCATATGATCAAATCCGTAAGATTTAAAATGCATATTCGAAATAACAAAATATTAAATATAATGAGGGATTTATGAAATATTTTCTAATTTAAAGAATAAATTTCCTTTTTATTAATTAAAAATTAATTAATTTCCTTTTTCAGTAAAATTTCTTAATATTTGTGAAAAGTCCAGGGGCACTTTTGTGTGAGACCGTCCCATGCATGAGACGGACATGATACGGAGTCACATTTTAATAAATTGTTTCTGATAAAAAAAATATTTTAATAAATTGTTATCACTTTTTCATAAATTGTTATCATTTTTTTATAAATTGCTATCATTTTTCAATTTGTTATCACTTTTATACTAATTTGTACAATTTATTAAAAAATTGACTCCGTCTCATACTGGATTTTGCCAAAAGTCCAAAGAAACCCACCTTCTTTTGTCTCGTTCTATGTTTTTGACCCACCGGAGATTCAGTGACTATATTTCCGGCCACTTACATGTCTCAGGCGGCCCCATTACATTTTTCCTTCTTCAAACCCAATCAATTCGAAGAAAATCTCTGAGCTTCTCACAAGAAGGGGATCTACAATTTTCTTTTGCCTCATCTTCCGAGGCTATATCAGGAGAAAAGAGAAAAGAATCGAGAGAGAGAGAGAGGTATATTGACAAGAGATCAGCCTTGGGTTCCGCCATTTTCTATTTGTTCACCCAAACCACACCACCACCTATCTCCGCAACCGGCCACCGCCTCCGCCGGGGGAGTTCGTCTTCTCTCCCGAGAACAACTAGGTCAGTCTTTCTCTATAGCACACACTGTTAATTTACATTTCTGCGCTCAAGTTTTTTGGTCTTCCCTTGGAATTACAAAACTGTGGTTCCTTTTCGTCTACTCACTCACTCACTCACCAGATTCAACCTGTCAACATCTTCAAAGTTGCCCTCAAATTCTCCCCAATTCTTTCACATATTATGCAGTGACAGTGTCTGAGATGGATCCATCGATTATTACCAAAGGACGGTACAAATATGTACATATTCGCCCACCTGAAGCCATTGATGTCCACCATATCATCGTCGCAAGAAGGGGAGCGGGCGGTCTATTGTTCTGCACATATTCCCTGCTTTTCATCTTCATCTGCTTTCTTATTCACCACCTATTGCAGGTACATTTTATTTTTACATGAGAATTTTATGTACAGTAGTAGCAGGAGAGTTATTTTGAGTATGATAGGATTTTAATTTTGTTTCCATACTTGATAAAACCTAGCTCCATGTGGGTACCTAGAGATTATCATCGTAGTCTTGAATATATAAGCCATGTAGAGTGTAAATTCAGTTGATTTATTCTATCGTGTAAAAGTTTATCAGCTCTGGTTTTCTAGAATTCCAATTGCTTTTAACTAAATTTGAAGTTATGCGAAGTTTTGAAACTTTTGCTGTACTTGATGTGCTTAAAAGAACTGCGTAGCCATTGAAATTAAGGAAAAAGGAGAATGAAAAATTAATTTTAAATTTATCTTGATCTGCAAGAGGTTTAGTATTCAGATACACATTTTGTCCAATGTTTCTTTGTCAAATATTCCCTAATAGAAAATGTGAAATAATTTAGTTTGTATTTTCCATAGGAATTCAACGTTTTCTTTATAATATGTAGGACGTGACGATTGTCTTCCGCCTATTGATGCCAGACCAACCAGTTGCTATTGTTTTTTGGAGCTTTGTAGTAGCTGCTTTCCTTTTGAGGCAGCTTCTGAGGAAGCAAGTTGAAAAAGGTGAATTTATTCCTCTATTTCTTTGCATTCCTATTGTTGGGTTTCGTTGTAGTGATGACCTGGAATATAGATATACTTAGTGAAACTCAGAAATAGATGTATTAAGGGAAATACAACTGTTGACATTTGTTTTGTTCATTTTACTTAATGAATAACTCAAGGTTATGTTTGTTAGTATGCTTTCTACACCATTTTCATCAACATTAAAGTGGTTGAGTTTTGTTATCCCGTCAACATTCTATGTCTGTACTGAGTGATATTTTGATATTTTCGAAGGACCAAAAAAGTTAGTCTAAACTTTGTGATTAGCTTGTCTGGTAATGGAGTATATATAAAGTGTACATTGGGGAAGAGTTAGACAAGATAGTTGCTAGCGGGAAAGCCATCATGTTTCAATTTTTTCTCCTTACATTTTCTTTTGTCTGTATGTAACAGAGTCTGTTATCGTCTTCCCAGCTTTTGGGGTTCAGCTTGAGACTGTTTACCAAAGGTATTCCTTTAAAAAAAATATGTTAGTTTTCATTGTTTATAACAAGTAGTATAAATACAAATATTCTTGTATTATAAGTTTATTAATCTCATCAAATAGTAATAAATAAGGGTATAATGTCTTTTCATATTCTAATTATGAAAATTTGGTTTGTGTGAATGGATAAAATCAGACAGATAATTAGGAACAGATGGAGTATTAGTTTTCAATTATCTGTAACAAGCGATGTCCTACTGCTTCAACATGTGATGTTCATATATTTTCCTGATGAAAAAATGGTGATACCTTTTGTCATGTGTTCTTCCCACTCTCACCAATTTTCAACAGCAACTGTTCCCACTCTCACCAATCTGACTATTTTAATTGTTCAAAAACAGTGGTCAAACGTTGCGCCAGTTTGTTCCGCTTAGCAATATCTTGAAACCTGTCCTGAATGAATGTGTAACTCCAGTTACCTGCTACTGGAGTTTGTCTCTGATTCTACGTGGAGAAGAACAACTTTTGCTAGTGTTCAAGGTAAAAGGTGCTCTACTTTTTTAATTGTTTGCCGTAAATTTTCAACACGCCTGAGAATAAGCAAAAATTTGAATCGGAGTTTGCCTGCTGATTTGTGTTTGTAGTCATTACACCCTCCGTTTCATAATAAGTGTCGTTTTAGAGGTTAAATTTTGTTTCTAATTAATTGTGACTTATTATTTACACTCGTCCGTAATCCTGAAAGATCACTTATTTTTTAATTAAGGATATCTTTTAGAATTTATGTAGGGTTGACTGCGGATACATATGTTAAAATTTTATGTTCCTTAATTTGATGTACATAATTTCTAAAACGACACTTATTATGAAACAGAGGGAATACTTATTAATGGGATGATGACTCTACTTCCAGTTATGTGTTTTTGTGTTATAGTGGTAATCATATTTCATTTCAATTTCAATTTCTAGGGATTATATCCTCCTGTCACAATGTTAGTTCCCATTTGGAAGGCTTTGTGTGCTGCCATTGATGACGAAAATTGCACTGATGTGCATCAGATTGCAACACCAGATGGTGCGCTTTGACGCAGTAAAAATATAATTATTTCTGGTTTCAAGGTAGTTTTGCATCTTGATTGCTCAATCCTTATCAATCTCTTGGAAGTTTATATAATCAAATCAAGAAGAACGGTACACGGAAATGATTTCGCCTTCCAGAGACCCCCTGTGAAGAGCTGGGAGCACAATGCAGGAACCTTATTGTGGCATCAAGACTTTCTGATTGTGAGTAAATCATTATAATCCTGTTACTATTTACTTATATTCCTTCACCATTTAAAAATAATGCAATGTTTAGGGAGCCTCATCTCTTTAACTTTTGTCTTCTCCTGTCATTATACCTTAAGGATCATCACTTGGTATGGAGAATTAGACTTTTTTATTAGGTAAAAAGAAATCATAATATTTCCAAGTGGAATGAACTGAAAGACATAGGGTATCTTGGTATTTATAGGGACGAGACGGCCAACTCAAATAAATTTACTCCGTCCGTCTCAAAATAAGTGTTCCATTTTATCCATTCACACAAACCAATATTTTCATTTATTAGAGTATCAAAAGGAACTTATACCCTTATTTAATACACTTAAATTTATACTTATAAGTTGATCATTACCATCAATTTATTAGTGACATTATTGAAATAAATAGGGCAAATTTGCATTGATTTGTATAGAGTATATTCTATAAACTTGTACACTATGATATTCTCTTCCATTTCACATTGCGAAAGCTGCAAAACACGAAAGAACATAAGAATGATGGCTGATACCCAACCTTGTTTCTTCTACAAGGACAGGAAAAGCAGAGGATGGAAGGCTACATTTTGTCCTATCAAAATGCTTACATTAACCGAAGTTATGGTTTTCTCTGTGTTTCCAAGTATGTCCAGTTTAGTTAGCAGCTTTTTCTTTTCCTTTCTCGATTGATTGCTTGTTTGATCGTACAAGATTATAGTTGCATAAAAGAATTATCACTTGACAACTAACTTGTGCTCAATGTATAAGCTCTGAAACAGAGATAATTATAATTTAATTTCTAATGCGTCGACGTGTCAGAGCTTATACTCCATGTTAACATTATAGTCTAAAATCAAATAATGTGGATTTATATTGAGTATTGTGCTGGCAGGGACGGAGCCAGGATTTTGATTCAAAATTTTATTGGGCTTGTCTTCATTTTTGTATATCTTTATGGATGAAGATTACAGGGGTGGGGGCAGGATGGGGATACATGGGGTGAGGAGGTGGGATGAGGATTACAGGGTGGGGTGAGACCAATTGAAATCCTCTGTACAACTTTTGGTGTTTCACTTCATGTTTTATAATGTGGATGAATGACAAGTGATATTTTAAAAAATATTCAATGAACCATAAAATTTTGGGTTCACATATTAAATTTTTTTTAGAAAGATGGAATATAAATCGGAACATAATTAGTGGCATAAAGAAATTGATCTGGGTGGGACACGGCTGATTACAGGTTTACAGGTAGTGGGAAGGAAGATGGAGGATTTGGGTTTTTTTAATTATTTTTTTTATTTAATTTGTTAATTATAATATAGATCTTTAATTTTTAAAATTAAAATTTAGTTTTTTTTTTTTTTATTGAAAATAGGTTTTTATTCGATTATTTTGAACTCATTTTTTTAATGGTGTCCTATTTATAATTTAAAGTTTAAATATTATTTATGGGGCACTCTCGTGTGAGACGGACATGAGATGGAGTCACTTTTTAATAAATTACTATAACTTTTTCATAATTTGTTATCATTTTTTCATAAATTGTTGTCACTTTCATAAATTGTTATCACTTTTTAATACGTTATCACTTTTATACTAATTTGTATCATTTTTTTTTTAAAAGTGATAATAATTTATTAAAAAGTGATTCGGTCTCATGCATGAGACGGTCTCATACAAGTTTTTGCCTTATTTTATTTGTTATTTTGACATCAAAATTGATATATTTACACAAATTTAAATTATTTAAGTATTATTTTAAATATAATTCAGGTTTTTCATAAACAAATTTGAAAAAAAAAATGATTTCATAAATACATTTTCATTTTCTTTAAATCACACTTGAAAACTGAATAATAATGATTTTATACGTAATTTACTTTTTTAATAGACTTTCATAAATATATATATATATATATATATTTTTTTTTTTTTTTCAGATTCATTCATAAATAGATTTGTTGCTCATGATTTTGCAAATGTGATTTAATGTTTTCAGAATAACTCCATTGACGTCTCTTTCATACTTTCCAAATCAAGGTTCAATTCAATGTCTCAATGCTTTTGTGTGATTCATCTTCTTCGCTAGAAATTTTATCTTTCTTTTCTACAAATCACACGTATTAACATCAAACAAAACGCATTTTCTAGCTGCGATTTGTGGCATGGATAGAAAAGAATTCATCCAAACATTTGGATGGGAGAGAGAATCTACAAAATTGCCGTATTCGTACACTTTTTCCAGCTATTTCAGTTTTTTTTCCTTTTTTAAATCTAACCGTTTGACTAATAACTTTTAAGGTATGTTTGTCTTGATAGGATGAATTTAGGATTTTGTGAATTACGTCTCATACCCGTTTGAGATTTAAAATCGGACTTGCAAATTCAAATTTCAATCCTCACCTAAAAGTACCTATAAAATCTATTATTATTCTTCCCAATACAAATTACTTTATTCACACTCATCCACTAATTCTCTACACCATTCATTTTTAAACATTATTCATCATGATTTCAAAACAAACATACTAAAAAAAAAACATACTCTTAGGGCATTTTGTTTTGAGTGATTACTAGGGATATAGCTTGTTTTTCCTATAAATCAAGTGTTTGTTATTGTTGATTTGTATGACTTGTGGCCCGCAAAAATATGAAAGCTTAATATATGTTTTCCCATTTTTGAGTGAAAATGGATCCCTTCTTTTATGAGGTATTAAAATAATCATCCACTTATTACCAAGTTAATTAACAAAAATATTCATTTTTTATTTTTAAATAAATAGTAAATGGGGGTATAATTGTAAAATTTTAACTTATCACATGAATTAATTATCAATACAAACACTTGAAAATATTATAACTCATGTTAAACTATGTTGTAATATATATTAACAAACATTTGATTTGTATGATTTAATAAAATATATCACATATAAAAAGTCAAATGTATCACATGTTTCACCATCACTCAAAATTTAATACCTTAAAACAAACAAGTCCTTAGTGTATTTGCTGGATAGGATTGCAGTTTAATATTACTATTGATGAACAATATTTCTTGAAAAATTTTACAACAGCTCCAAAAAAATTACTATTGAAGAGACTTATTTCTTCGTAGAGTAAATACATTTGATAGTCACTCACCATACTTTCAGTAGAGACTCGATGCACTAATCGAAGAGATTTTCACCACTACAAAAATGCACGGTGACCATTTGTCAACTGATCTAATGGAGCCTCTGCCAATCATTTTGATGAATACCTACGACTGAAGGAAACAATTGCGATCAGTTGTCTTTTTAATTTCTGTCAAATTGAGATAAAAATATGGGGCAATTATTACTTAAAAAAATCGAATAAGACTGACATTCAACAACTTCTTCAATTGCACGAGTGACGACATGATTTTCTAGGAATGCTAGGAAATCTTGATTGTATGCATTGAAAATAGAAAAATTGTGCAGTTGCTTGGAAATGTCAGTTCACGAGAGGACATGATTTTTCTACAATCGTGTTGGAAGCAGTTGCGTCACAAGACTTGTGGATATGATATGTTTTTTCGGAGTAGGAGGATAATGTAATGATCTCAACGTATTATACGAATCCCCTTTATTCAATAAAGTATTGCAAAGGAATGCACTTTATGTTAACTTCACGTGAATGACGCATAATATACAAATGGATATTATTTAACAGATGATATCTATCCAACATGGACTATTTTGTGAAGTCTTTTTCCTTGTCAGACGATCCGAAAAGAAAGTTTTTTAAAGAAAAACAAGAACTTGCATGAAAAGATGTCGAACGAGCTTTTGGGGTGCTCCAAGCTCAATGGACAAGAATTGCATGAAAGGATAATCTTCATACCCAAATAAGAAAAATCAACATAATATTAACACCCTCATAACATCACTTTAATTTAAAAAAATAACACTTTTATTTTACTCTACTTTATTTTATCTCCTACACTTTATCTCATTCATCCACCAACATAGTGTTACATTTTATTTTCTTTCATACACTATGTCAACCAAAAAGTAGCTTTTCTTAATATGTGTGTCCAGTTTATTGCGAAGATTATTATGGAATGGAGGGGGTATTAATATATTATAATAAAATAACTGATCCTATTAAATAAATACATATAAAATATAAATAAGTTTTTTTCTTTTTTTTCTTCGGTCAAAAAATATATATATATACTTTTTCTTATATTTATGCAACAGAAAGGGAAATAAATTCAACATCCAAACATAATAGTCCAGCTGGCATTTATACATACACGTCGTCCATATATATAGACGCACTGCACACACACTGCATTTACGCAAAAGAGATTGTTTCCTTGTGCACTACGTTTTAAAAAAGGGAGAAATGGCGACGCCGTCAGAATCTGAAGGACAAGTGATCGCTTGCCATAACATTGATGACTGGAACGAGCAGCTTCAGAAAGGAAATGATAACAAGAAGCTGGTATTATTACTATTATTAATTTAATTAATTAGTTAATTTTTCATTTTTTGGCGGTGCTTTTTGCATAAGTGATTTAACGTTTGATTCGGTTATTTGATTTAATTTTTCGTTATTTTTTTTATGAAAGATCTGTTGTTTTCTTTTGCGATTTGTTAGATCTAGTTTTTTTAATCAGATGCCATCAAAATTCTTAACTATTTTAGCATGTTGTAGATTTGGGTGGAATAGCCAATAAATTATTGATGGAGATTTCCTCTTTCTTTTAAAATTGATGGAGACTTGGGTTGCATAATGATTGGGGTGACATTTTCGTTGTTTGCATGTGTGATGTACCTACATAGATGGGCTTATATCATTATGGTGCTTATATTCTTTATCTTTTCAAGTATGAAAATTCTCAGTTAATTTCCTTCTCTTTTGACCTACCTTGATGTAAACAACCATTATTGGACTACTATGTGATGCTTTATATTTTTTGTTTTAATTATTTGGGGAGCTATGTATTGTGATCCACTTGACCTAGTTCATAATTATTTTGAATTAGCTGCTTTAGTTTTAGTAGTCTGATATCATAACGACCTACTTCATAATTGTTGTGTTTATCAAATTTGGTTAAGAGTTATTTCAGTAGTGGAACTTTTATTCCAAGTGGTGTTGGGCATAAAACTTGCTTTAAATTATTTGAGTAATACCAAAGACAGATTTTAAGTTGATGATTTTAGATTGTTTCAGTTGGTAAAAATGGAGGAATCTAGTTTCTGAAAGGGAACAAGACAGATTTTAAGTTGATGATTTTAGATTGTTTCAGTTGGTAGTTTCTGAAAGGGAACAAGGGTCTGTTTTGAAACTCTAAAAATAGCTTTCAGAATCATTTTTTCTCAAAGTTAACTCTCACAGCTTTTGAAAAATGAAGGAATTTATTTTCTAAAAGGGACCAAGGGTCTGTTTTGAAACTCTAAAAACAACTTTCAGAATCATTCTTTCTCAAAGCTAACTCTCACAGCTTTTGAAAAATAAAATTAAAAAAGTTTGAAAACACACTCTACATGTATGGGGCTGTATAATAAATTTATAGTGCAAATTTGCAGATTTCTCTCAGGTGTTCACTCTTTTGCCATGTATTAATGCAGATAGTTGTTGATTTCACTGCTTCCTGGTGTGGGCCCTGTCGTTTCATCGCCCCATTCTTTGCAGAGTTGGCAAAGAAATTGCCCAATGTGACATTCTTGAAGGTGGATGTGGATGAGTTGAAGGTAATGCGAAAGTGAACAATATGTTTCTTCTTAAGAAGCTATTTTGCTCTTCTATTACTTTTTTTTAAGGCAACAAATTTTATGGGACTGTCTCATGCACAAGACAAATCTCATTTACCATGTTATATGATTCATGGGTTAATGGAAATTAGTTCAATCATATTTAAAAGTTTGACTCAAATATTAAAATGGAGTTTCATCTCATGCATAAGACTCTATCTTCTTTGAAAGCTCTCATCCCTATCCACGGAGTTACTGATGCTCGATAAAAATGTCGTTTTTGCAGTCAGTTGCTAGTGACTGGGCAGTGGAGGCAATGCCAACCTTCATCTTCCTCAAAGAAGGGAAGATCATGGACACGGTTGTGGGAGCAAAGAAGGATGAGCTGCAGAGCACTATTGCTAAGCATCTCAGTTCAGCTACTGCTTAGACATATTTCCAAGTATTTCATATTATTCACTATTCAGTGTGCTCATTTAGACCAAACTTTTATTTCTCCTTGCAGATTTAAGTAATGTTGACATTTAATTCATAAAGTACATACTTTGTGGCTCACTCTATGCTATTATTAATTTCCATTCACAAAATTTCCTTGAGAATGCACTAGAATTTATTTTGAAGTCCCAGACCTTCAAACCGTGGTTACTGACCTCTTCACGAGAGTGATTCTCGTGGGATCACCTCCGAGTTCTTCAAAAACCACGACCAGATTGTTGGTTGGTTTTAACCAAGAACGCGGTAAATGATACCTGAAAAATAAAAATTCTTCTGCTTCTTAGTAATCTAAGCTTGATATAATTTTATAAACATCTCTGATAATGAAAATCCATACAAAATTTTACCATCTCTGAGTTGGTTTTCCACAACCAACTTGGCACTTTTGAGGCTTGAAAATCCCAGTATAACTACAGTGGTTGCAACTACCAGCGGCATACGTTGTCCAGTATCGTCCAAGATTCTGACCGTTGACCCACAATTGGCCTTTGCCCATGCTACTCATGTCCAAAGCCAGTGGTTCATCTCCATCAGGCATATTGAAATAGGCCTGTTTAGGTTACATCCAGAGTTAGAATTTGTGTGTTTTTGTTTGCTAGATAAGAGGAGATCTTGTTGTACCTTATGCCATGCTAAAGGCTGTTGTTGTTTCTGAGCAATTAGGGAACCCTTCGTCCAGTCAACCGAAGAAACACCATCCGGAGAGACGAGATTCATGGCTTCTCCCTTAAGCCCAACCTTTAATCAAAACACATTCATGATCAGATCAAATATAGATGAGTAACACTTGCGTGAACTTGGTTCAAATGAACTTCATCTCTTTTTTGATCCATTTCAAAATGGGTCTAACGAAAACTTGGATCTATGGAGTCCACGGATCTCAGATTTGTGAACAAGGTTTATACCAGTTTTTGATAATATAGATTTGCAGGAAAGCAAGAAGTGAGGGAGTGGTTAAATTAAACCTTGTAAGACCATTTTGCCCATGACAAATCCATTTTTCCCTTGTCAAGTCCAAGCAGTGCAACAGGACCCAAGACTCCAACGCCCCATGTCTCAAAATGTCCACCAACATTCTTCAATGGACAAGAAGATGAATTATTATTACTATTATAGAAATATTATATTACGGATCGATAATGAAGGCAAAAATGATCAAAGAAGCAACTAACAGGCAGTCCAACAGCAGCACTCAGGAGACTAATTTTATTCGATCCACCACGAAGATTGACTTTTCCGTTATACGTGAATCTCCTCTTTTCCCTTGTCCCAAATGCAGAACCAGAAAGCTCGCCATTAACAAAAACAAGCAGAGTGTGACCACTGGATTGCGCAATAAGAGTCGGTAGCTTCCCACCATGCAGAAACGACTCCGACGAACTGATATCAATACTGCAGCAAACATAGAGAAAGGTAAATTTAAATATGTGAACTATAACTCTTTAATGAGTTGGACGAACTGATATCAACACTGCAGCAAACATAGAGAAAGGTAAATTCAAATATATGAACTATAACTCTTTAATGAGTTGGTCTTACATAAAACAATTTTATTGTGCAATTGATTCACAACTATCACTTTATAGTAAAAAAAAAACTAGTACTTTTTAATGAAACAACTGATACTAACAAGCTAATAAGTACGTTTTAGTGAAACAACTAATACTGTTTAGAAATACACACAAAATGCAAACCAATCGTTCAATTGCACGATAAAACTTTGCGATCTGTAATAATAAGAAACTTCCTGATTTAGCTCACCTAGTTGTGTACCAGAGGTAATCACTAGTATCCCTAGTGACATTTATCTGTTCTAAAAGGCCAACCGCCGAAAATGCTGAGCGGTCATCCGAAGAATATAAATCTTCATTATACGTTTCCCAGGACGATATTTCACTATTGCTCGGTTGCATGTCCATTCGTGATTTTTGAACTCCAACCTGTGGTGCAGTTCAAACAACGTTTATACAACATTCGTGATTTTAACATGATAAGTCTCTAATATTGCATACTTTGGCTGTATTAAAGGCCACATTTTTGCAATCGGGAAGGATGCTGATCGACCAAGGAGGAAGGCGATAGTGCATGTTATTAAACGTCACACTTGCTGCAGAGTTTGTATTGTAATTCGATAGAAAGGCCGCACAGTCTCCAGATTCTGAAGAGTATACATGAGCCTGGAGAAGATGTTTCAAAATTTCAGAGTTACTAGAAAACGGAAAAAAAAAAAAGAAAGAAACCTCGTAAAATGGAGGTAAAAAGAACCTGCTGAAGGCTTCCTAATGAAGTCACGGTAGGGTTCGCTGAAATAAGCGCTTTCTCGCATAGTTTAACAGCTTTGTGCAGCTCTTTCAGGTGACCGTATTTAGGTTGTCTGATCAAACCTGTGAAAGTTAAGAAGCATGCATTCTGAGGAACAAATTCATCAAAATATGTAGAGCTTAAGTCGATATATGTTACCATATTCATCAAGTGGAGCATCATAATCGTAGCTTGTAGTTATGAAAGGGCCTCCAGCAGAACGACCAAAATTCGTTCCACCGTGAAACTGTTCAGACAGCATGGTAAACTCAAATTTTGTCTGCAGGTAACTATTGAAGTCGAGTATTGATAAATTATTGAGAAAACATGAAAACGAACCATGTAGTAGTTCACAAATGAGCCTCCATTTTGTATAAATTTAGCTACAGAAAATGCCAGATCTTTGACTGGCCTCTCATAAATTGGACCACCAAATTCTGTAAACCTGATTGTAGATGTAAAAGAGAAAGATTATAAAGGGTAGGTACGTTGAGTGCATGTGAAGAAACAGAGAAGATTACACACCAGCCACTCCAAGCCTCGGTCCAAATAGTCGGTTTGTAAGGCTTGTTTGGGGAGAAAGAATCGCAATAGAATCCGTTGCACGTGTTAATCTACCGAAAACAGCAGCAAAAGTCATGAACATAGCACAGTTCTTCCCATTGTACGTATCAACAATCAAATGCAATCAAAAAGTGATGGAGATACTAACGAAGATCGATATTAGATTTTTATATAATAATTAGATTTTGGAATTTGTGTTTATGATTTGATTTTATATAATTAGGATATGTGACAAATACATCTGTGCACCACCGTGCAACTGGTGCACCCAAGTGTTACTCAGTGTTTATTTATGTTTCTTGTTCTCTTAAGTTATTGCATATTATAAATAGACAGGTTTCAACATTGTTATAAGGAAGTTGAATTTGATTAATGAAAAACGAGAGTTTTCTCTCAACATCTCTTTTACAGTATTCTTTGTGAATTCACAATCACTTTTCCGGAGATTCTTAGTATCAACGGATTAGTTTGTGTTCTGTGTGTTTTACGTATATTTTCTCTTTATTATACACTAGGCTGCATCAAAAGAGAATAATCGAATAAACTCAAGGAAAAAAACTGAATTTTGTTTTCAAGATTGTTACCACAGGATCGGGGGCATCTTCTTCTTTGCACATCACCCACGGGACGCCTGTATCCAGCCCAACGGCCATGTTTGCAGCCCAAGTCGCGTATTGGTGGCCAGGTGCACCGAGTTGCTTGGCTTGTGTACCGTATTCGTTCTCAATCTATGCAACACTATAGTTAGTACTAAGCAAAATCCTATTCAGACCAACTACGTCACACCCCAATAAAGCCATATGATGTTCTTAAATGTTGTTACTGAACCTGGGAAAGTATAATGGGGCCACCCTGAGATTCGTACAGTTTTTCGCTCTTCATCATGTTAACAATTTTCTCAGTGAATCCTTTCATAGCCATCTACCACAAAATCAAAACATTATTACAGCAAAGATTCTAACAAATAACAGAAAAAGTAAGTAAACACACCTTGAATGGCTCATTATCTGTTCTGAAGCTAATCCCAGGAACATATTTCAACCAAACTGGAAATCCCCTGAGCAAGAAAATCGACAACGAAAAATAACAGTTATGCTAACTAAGCCCTGATGTAAGAATGTAATCAAGAAAAAGTGGAGTTATTAATTATCGAATTTGATCTTATGCCCACAGGTGGACACCAATTTATATGTCTACCGCTTTTGTGGCATGCCAATCATCTATCATGTGATGTCACATATACAGGGAGCCCACTATTATTTAATGAATTACTTATGTGGCATCACATGATTGGTGGTGGACATATAAATTGATGCCCACCTGCGGGGATAAGATCAAATCCGTATTAATTATTAGTTATTACCCAAAATTCCACTCTGCACAAACATAAGGCCCAATTCTGAGATGAGCATATAACCCTGCTTTCTGAATGGTCTTCACAAATTTCACCAGATCATATCTCCCTTCAAAATTATACTGAAACAAGCAGAAAACAAATTCACCCCCAAATTGAGCAAAAAGAGGTAGAAAACAAACAATCTAGTCAAAATCAAGAGAGGGAGAGAGGTACATTGGCAGGACTAGGCTCATGAACATTCCAAAAAACATAAGTTTCAATTACATCCAAACCTCCATCTTTAGCCTTGTTTATCAGATCTTCCCACATCTAAAACATAAAAACACAATTTTCAAGATAATGCATAACAAAGATGCTTAAGTTGATAGAAGAAAGAATTCAAGAAAAGGGGTTCAACTTTTAGTACCTCAGGGGTGCTTCTAGGGTAATGTATGGAACCAGATATGAGAATTCTCCTTTCTCCATTGATAATTAGGGCTTTTCTATCATAAGTAACACTGCTTTTCACAAACACCACCATGCACAAACCAAAAACCCACTTCAAAACTGAATCAATTCTCATACTTTCACTCTCTAATTAACAATTCCCTCTCTCAAAATTGCTTCTCTCTCTCTCTCTCTATATATATATATATATATATATATATATATGTAAATTGCATGTATATCTATGCTAACAGAGAATTACAGTGTAAAGCAAGAATGTGAAAAAGAATGAGTGTGAGAAAACTATAGAACTGAGCATTTCTCGAGATTGACAATGAAATGTGAATGCGTGTTTATCTATATATACATATATATATACACACACACAGTTGTTGTATGTAAAGTGTTGAAGCAGTGGGAGTGAGCTCAACACTTGAAAAAAGGTGAACTTTGTGAGATGAAAAATGGACAAGAAAATGAGAGAGAAAGTGACATACAGAAAAGGGGGACACGACAGCTCAGATGAATCTAAGAAAATATTAAACAATTGTTAATTACTTTGAAAAGCTATTGGTAAGACTGATGAAGAATTTCTAAGCTGGAAAATATCTGTGCAATCTTTATTGTTGGACTTGTACGATTGCTATGTCTGCAAATACTTCGCTATCAAAATTGAAATTGTTGTTGTGATCATGTGATTGTTGTCTTTGATTATTGCTGAATTTTATAAATTAACTTTAAACTATATCAATTATTTTTATTATATAATATTACTATAATATTAATTTAATGAAATAATGAATACTGTTAAAAAATAGGGTTACTTACAAGTAAATTAAAAAAAATTACAAATAGGTTCAAAAATATTTGCACGGCACCACAAGAAATATTTGCACAGAAGCACAAAAATATTTGCAGCTCAGCTCTCGCCCTCGTCCCATCCGCAAAGCTGAGGCGGGATAAAAGCGTAACTCCCCGGTGTCATAGATTCTCTTTCTATCTTCCTCCCCCGTGACGCTCTCAAAGCGATCGCTATCTTTTTCTTTCTTGCTTGTCAATCGGGAACGACATCCGATCTGAGATCAAGGTGTTCAACCCTTCCGATCAGACGTTTCTACTTGAAGATTCAAAGACATTCTTCACGGATCCTTGAAGATTCAAAGGCGTTCATCAGGTCTTCAAGAGCGTTCATCCGAAAAGTCTCTGCAAGTAGCATTTAATCCTAATCCAAGATAAGACTCTTAAGCCCTTGGATTAACGTTATAAATCATCAAATCTAACCTCGAACGAGATCAACCCGAAGATTTCGTCACCAAATCAACCAAGTCAACACCAACATTCGAAGAGAAGCATCAGAGGATAAAATCTAGAGCTAGAGTCCACAAAAAATTTTATAAGAAAAGTGTGAAAACTGATGTGGGACAGAGAGTATTTAGTTTTCAACAAAATGGTATAACTTAAACAGTTAGAGCTTCATTATTTATATCATAAATTATATATTCGAGTTATCATAAGTTGGGTTCGGTACATTAGTTATATAAAACATTGAACATGAACTTTGAGTAGATAATTTGAAATTGGAAAATAAAATGCGATTAAAAAAATTTAAAGGAAAATAAATTGAAAAGGGCAACCTTTTGTGATCTTAAAGTGACTGTAAAAAGAAGCAATCTATTGGAAGCACTTTCTTCTATGCGATTAATTAACTATCCGTTAACAAAAGAGCAATACATAAAGTTAACTGTAGTGTGTTTTGAGATGATGAGAAATGAACAATTAATTAAAAACAATATAATTCTTAATCAACTTACTTTGGATACTCAACCATGGTGCAAATAGGAGTTGCATAGCTTTACATTATTGTTTGAGACCGTCTTATACATGAGAAATAGTCACTTTGTAATAAATTTTTATCACATTTTCATAAGCTGTTATCAATTTTTCATAAATTGTTATTATTTTTCAATTTGTTATCACTTTTATACTAATTTATATCAATTTTTTAAAAAGTGATAACAATTTATTAAAAAGTGGCTTGGTCTCATCATTCATGAGACCGTCTCATACAAGTTTTTGTCTTATAGTGATATTTGTTTGAATTAATTATACCTTGTAAAATTGGTTTTAATCAATCACATATTTGAATCCTATATTTTAATTGATATTTTATTTTGTATATGTTACCTTCATTACACATTATGTAAATATTAATATCATTTAATACACATGATGATAGAAGCTATTTTATACTCCTATACAAGATGAAACAATAAATAAAATAGTAGACACAAAGAAGCATCAAAACAACTATGTTTATACCATCACAAAAACTTGTACTTAGGTCATATTCTAACTAATTTTATTCAAGTATAGCAATCTTTCAATTAAATGTTAATCAACGAAGAAAGTTGACACAAGTAAAGTGAAGTACTAAGATGAATTGCATTTTATCAAGATATAAAATAATATAGGTATTTTAGAAATTAAAGAAAAAACATAAGGATGATTCCAAAAAGAAGTAACGGACAAGTATGTAGATGCCTTGACCATCTTTTTGAGGAAACTGGTCAATTTTGAAGTGATTGTTCAAATATTATTTCTTGTCGGATTTATTCCTAATTTCGTAGCTTAATGATTAACGCCGTCAACGTCCATAATTGTAGCCGTTGCTCTTCCACCAACTTCACTCATCTCATTTCCGTTAACGTCGGTGCCTGCGAAATTCCAAAACACTCCTCAAATACCTACTCGCCTTTTCACTCACTCTTCCATTTTCAATTTACAATGCACCGGTACCTGTCAAAAAAAAAAAAAAAATTTACAATGCACCGGTTATATACGGATTTTTTAATAAGGCATAGTGTTTACAAAATCGCTTTCAGGTTTATGGTTATTTTTGAAACAATTTTTAATATGAGGAGGGGTGACACTGACTACGTTGCCACATGAACAAATCCGACCAACTCTACACCATTTCTGCAACTAAATAAAAAAAAATATATATATATATATTTTGTAGATGGGGCGTCATAACCGGTGGCGCCCCTTAAAAATTCCGACCACGACCTGCAACTCGCCTACAACTAATAAAAAAAATAATTTTCTAAATGGGGCGCCCACACCGGTGGCGCCCCTTAAGGAATCTTCGACAACTTTTGGCTCCTGCAGCATTAGTTAAAAAAATAAAATATTTTGATGGGGCGTCGTGGCTAGTGGCGCCCCTTCTGCATTATTGAGGGGAATCTTTGACTGGTCATGGTCAAGCTGTGCACTGCAACTCTGCAATTAAGTTATGGTCAAGCTGTGCACTGCAACACTAGGCGTGGTCCTGGTCAAGCTGCATGCATGCAACTTGGTACGTCCGTAATGCATGCGTCTCATCAATAAATTAATAGATATGCATGTTATTTGATCTATTTAAGAGACGCGTATGTATTATGATCTGCACATTATAAGATTATAAGAGTAAGAAGTGAATGAGAGCAGAAAAAAATTATAAATCAGTAGAGGAAGAACAACATCACTCTTTTGAGAGCACATTTTTGTGAAAGTAAAGGTGACAAAAATTTTAATTTTTCGTAGTATACCTTTTATTTTTAATTTAGTTATACAATATATTTTAATTATAATACATGTTTTATTATTGTAAACTTTTTTTGAAAAAGATTGGACTTATACAGAGTTTGAAGAATATTGCAATTCTTGATACTTTGAGAAGATTGCAATTTTTGATATTTTGAGGTTGATATTTATTTTGCTATTTCATAATTTACTTTGCTAAATGGAAGTTGTTTTTTACTGAGCGTAGAATAATATATTTAGATTTGGTAATTTTTTTGGATGAAACGTGTACATTTTTTACGAACTTTGCAACACACTCGTTTTTATTAAATTTTCGGGTAACGATTCGTAGCTCAAATTACTTAGATTTCTACACTCATTAGGGAACAACTTTCATTTAGAAACCTAAGTCATTCGAGTTACGGACCGTTACCGAAAATTTAATAAAAATGATTGTGTTGCAAAGTTCGTAAAAAATGTACACGTTTCACATAAAAATTCATAAGTCAATGTAAATCCATCCAAAAAATACCAAATTTGAATATGTTATTTTACACTCAGTAGAGAACAACTTTCATTTAGAAATCTAAGTCATTCGAGCTACGGATCGTGATTAGAAATTTAATGAAAATGAGTGTGTTGCAAAGTTTGTCAAAAATATACACATTTCATATAAAAATTTATAACTTACTGTAAACTCATCCAAAAAATACCAAATTTGAATATGTTATTCTACACTTAGTAGGGAATAACTTTCATTTAGAAACCTAAGTCATTCGAGCTACGGATTGTTACCGGAAATTTAATGAAAATGAGTGTGTTGCAAAGTTCGTAAAAAATGTACACATTTCACATAAAAATTCATAACTCACTGTAAACTCATTAGTAGGGAATAACTTTCATTTAGAAACCTAAGTCATTCGAGCTACGGATCGTTACCAGAAATTTAATGAAAATGAGTGTGTTGCAAAGTTTGTAAAAAATGTACACGTTTCACATAAAAATTCATAACTCACTCTAAACTTATCCAAAAAATACCACATTTGAATATGTTATTCTACACTCAGTAGGGAACAACTTTCATTTAGAAATCTAAGTCATTCGAGCTACAGATCGTTACAAGAAATTTAATAAAAACGAGTGTGTTGCAAAGTTCGTAAAAAATATACATAAAAATTCATAACTTACTGTAAACTCATCCAAAAATTATCAAATTTGAGTATGTTATTCTACACTCAATAGGAAATAATTTTCATTTAGAAACCTAAGTCATTCGAGCTACGGATCGTTACCGAAAATTTTATGAAAATAAGTGTATTGCAAAGTTCGTAAAATAGACTAACATTATTGATTGATGCTCCATTATCACTCAAACTATAAATATTTCATCTGCAAAAACAATTGGCATGTCAAGAAAGTAATAACCATTATAAAAAATAAAAATTCATAATTATGAAAAAAAACTTGTCCGAGAGAAATGAGGTATGAGGAGAAAATGAATTGAAAAATTTGTTTGGGGAGATGGCTGATATAAATGGTGTTGGGGAAGGGATGAAGAATTGACTACACACATTCATTCACGCCTCTGTCCAGTCAAGATTCCTGCCTGCGACGCCTGCCTGTGACCCTGACGCCATTGACCAAGATTTCCCTAAGGGACGCCACCAGCTACGGCGCCTCATGATTTTTTTTTTAATTGATGATGCAAAAAAGTTGACGCAGATTCCCCTAAGGGGCGCCACCAGCCACGACGCCCCCATCTATTTTTTTTTATTATTTATTTGCAGAAATGGTGCAGATATTGTCGGAATTTTCAAATTGTTTTAAGGGGCGCCACCGGCTACAACACCCCATCTAATTTTTTTTTATTACTTGATAGGTGTGGTGCAGATTTGGTCGGATTCGTTAATGGGGTGCCGTAGCCGATGACGCCCCTCCTTATATTAGCAATTGTTTCAAAAACAACTACAAGTTTGAAAGCAGTTTTGTAAACCGCTATACTTAATTAAAAAATCCGTTATATACATGTACTCCCTCCGTCCCATACTCGTTGTCACATTTGTCAAAGAAGTATATTTCGTACTCATTACATTATTTCTTTAAATGATAATAAAATAACTTTCTTACTTCAATTTATCCCCTCAAACACTACGGGTGTGTTTGGTTAAGGATGAGGTCATCCGGATGTGGATGGTCCATCCCCATCCCATTCTATTTTGGATTGGCCCCATCCAAATACCCATCCAACCCTATAATACATATACACACCTATTTTCACATATCCCAATACAATCACATCAACTCTATCTTTCACATTAAATATATAATATTATATTTATTTCTCTCTCTCACTTTATATTATACCTTATTAAATTAATCATTATCCCACTAACTAACAATAATATAATATTATATCATTTTCTATCACAATCATTCAATCATTACTTCAACCTACTAACAATATTAAAATAATACAACATCAACTTTGATTTGACATAAAGCTCTATCCACCCCTACTTCTCCATCCCTAACCAAACACAAATTTACTATTTGCAGGATTACCCTCATCCCCATTTTCCATCTCCATCCTCCATTCCATCCACCACCATCTCTAACCAAACATAACCTACAATATTACATCATATGTCACTACTTTTTCCACACCAACCCAATTTAATACTATTAAACAACTCTCTTATATTAAAGTTGAAAAGACTATCTTATCTCCATAAAAAAATAACTTATATTATTAAACAACTCTTACATTAAAACTTGTTTCAAATAATAAATGAGACGGGGGGAGCATTATATTTTAGAAGTTGCACCATCGATCTTTCATTTCACACAAACTCTCCAATTAAATTTATTCACAATATTAAACTAATATCATTACATTAACTTAATAATATCATAACATCCATTTACTAATATTATTTCTTTTATATGAAATTGATCATATGCCTACCGATGACACCACCTTATATTTTCATCACTAATAAGGTGATGACACATAAACAATAAATTAATTAATGGTGGGTTCCCCTATTCATATGTCATCACTCCATTAGTGGTGGCATGGTGGGCAGTAAGTTGGTGTCCACAAATGGACATATGATCAATTCTATTTTTTTTATAAACTAATATCGTAGTATAAAATGTTATGGTATTAAGAGTAATATAAATTCTTATATGAAATATTTCACGGATCCTAGATCCGTGAAATAATCCATATCCAGATCTAAATTAAGAAATTCGCAGATCCTAGGCGGGGCGGATTTAATGGATATTTCCAAAAAAAAAAACTCGTGCAAGGGTAAAAAAAAAAAAAAAAAAATTCGCCCCCCTCGTGCTCCATGTGTGTTACTATTAGGTTAAACATGTGTTACTTTAACAATAGTTATGTGTCACTATAAAACAAAAACTGCATATTTATCTAAAAATAATCACTCGAATGCAAAAATAAAAATGAAAAAATGGTCAAATAAATCTCTAATCTAATTATATGTGTGAATCAAATAAGTCTTTAATCTTCGACAACTTTATTCTTATTAAAAGAGTGTGATTTTATTAAGATGATGACTTATTTGATCTCAATATTAAAGAGAAATGATTTTAATGTGTTAAAAAAAATTATGGGTCTATTTGATCCCCAAGTTTAAGATTTTGGGATAAATATGTGTTATTTATTGTAAGGGCAAATATGTGTATTAAACTTGTGCAAAGGTAAAAATAAATTTTTCCTCTCAGGTTGTGTTATTATTAGATCAAACACGTGTTACTGTATGAAAAAAAAAGTGTTATTAATGAACAAAATTAATATAACACATGTATAAATATTTTGATCTTTTAAGGACTAGTAACACGTATTTACCCTTACAATAACACATAATTGTTCTTACAGTAACACGTATTTTTATATGAATACAAACGTGTTACTGTATAGTGAAAGATGTGTTACTATATGAAAAAAAATATTACTATATGAATACAAACGTGTTACCTTATAGAGAAATATGTGTTACTATATGAACAAATCAGAAACAGAGTAATTTTATTCTTGCGAAATTAATTTCAGATTTTTTTAGAAAAAACATGTAACTGGTAACAAAGACGATCCAGACAACAACACACTTCAATTTGATGTTTGTTGATAAACTTTGTTATTGTTTTGATCGGATCCGTAGTAATTATTTGATAAATTTCAAAAAATTCATCCATATCTTCTCTTTTTCTTTTTGTATCTCTGTGTGTTTCTTTTCAATTTGATGTCTTCGTTGATTTCCGCTGTTGTCTTCGTCGTAATTCTCTGTTAAATCATCTCCTAATCGACGGCGTTTCTGCATTCTTAGTTTTTTATTACCATCATATTTCTTATTCATAGCCACCGCCATTGTTTTTCAAAGAAAAACTCAAAGCAAGGAAAGATGAAGAAGAAGAAGTTATGTGTTTTAATTTTGACCCATTTTTTAATTAGGAAGACCCGCATATTTTTAAACTTACCTTTTTAATTAATATTTCACGGTGAAGTATTTCACAAAAGACCACCTCTAAGAGTAATGATATTATTTAATTAATGTAACAATATTAATTTTATATGGTGAATAAGTTTCACCAAAATACAAACTATTTATTTTTATATTATTCTATTTATGAAAATTATATAGTACTATTTTATCATTTTAAATTTTAAATATTAAAAATCTAATTCTAATTTTGAACGTCAGCTGAGCCGCCACCCGCTGCTAAGCCTGCTATTGATTTTTATTACTTATAGATTTTGGACGGTGTGACAGTCTTTAAAATGAGAAATAGAGGATATAGGGTTTTATTAAAAGGCCCAGGTTATTTCCACACACCAAAGTTTAGAGTACACGCACTTATCCAAGTTGACACACTTTTTTTATAAGTACACACACCCGAAATCTCATAACTGCCCCTCCCACTAACCACGATCCTGTATGTGTTGTTCGAATTTTTGTTTCGCACATTCATTCAAAATGCGGAAGATAAAATCGCACACGATATTTCTAAGTACACACACTTTGTGCGAATTTTTTTTTCGAACAAAGTGCAATTGTGCGGCTTTTTTTTTTCGCACGGAGGGGTATCTGCATATGTTGATTTTTTTTTACAAGTACACACACCATTGTGCGAAAAAAAAATCCGAACATAGTACAAATGTGCGAACAACCAGTGTCGAAAATTTGAAACCTGTCATCTTCACACAAAATCGGCGACAACGTTCAAATACACGTAATATGGTAATGTAAATGCATATTTTGAATACAAACTACTCAACAAATCATTTTAGAGCAACAAAAACACAAAAAATACAAGAAAACCCTAGGTATAAATCAAACAATGAAATAACCGAAATAAAAACTTACAACAACATATTTTTCATCACTTGAAGTCCTCATTCACAGCAAAATAACTTCATCACGTTTCTTGGTCGAGTTTCACGTTTTCAGAGCGACATATGTTGGGGTTTTTGAAACAAAAAAAAAAGAACTGGGTCGTTTATGTACGTGGGAGAAGCGCTGCAATGTTTGGTTCCAGGTGTGTGTACTTGAAAAACTAGTTTTTGTACCATATTTCACTTTAAGGGTAGGTTAGTCTTTTTTACTGTGGTTTGGTTAATTTTTTTTTCAAGGTGTGTGTACTGTGAAGTTTGGTGTGTGGAAATAACCTGGGCCTTATTAAAAAGTATATAATGGGTAGTTTACTGTGGATGTGGGTGTATTTCATATTAATGGAGGTGTATATAACAGGACCCTTGAATGAAACTACTTTAACTGATGTTGGGCCATTATTAGTAAGACAATTTAACTGATAAGGCCCAATAATGGCCTGTTAAAGCCCATTAAAACTGACAACGTTCATTTCCCTCCAATTTTTAACTGAATTTTCACCTCATTCGTGCAAATCAACAGAGAAATCGGAAGACAGCTATTTGAATGATCCACCGGCGAAAAGCTCTCTCCGATCATCTTCTCAGTCCCATATATCGACGGAAAATTATCGAACGATGCCTTCGGACAAAGTCCGGCCATTGCTACGGCGATATGGAGCGAAAAAACAAACCACAAAATCACGAGGAGAATGAAGGAGGGAAAATATGGCTGCTTAAGAGCAGAGGGCAACACCTTCTGACAAACCCTAGAGTTCTCGATTCCATTGTCCGAACTTCAAATATAAAACCCGATGATACTGTTCTGGAAATCGGACCCGGCACCGGGAATCTCACTTTCAAGCTGCTTGAAGCTGCGAAGAATGTTGTCACCGTCGAAATCGATAACCGTATGGTTGAGACTCTGCGGAATCGCGCCGCTGGAAGAGGGTTTGAAGATCGTCTCAAGGTGAGGTTTTCTAACGCCTGATTCATGTACTTGTACTGTTTGATGAAATGCCTGATTCATGTACTTGTACTGTTTGATGAAATGCCTGAATGAAATTGTACTTCTCATTTTTGTCTCAATTAGCAAATGAGGTTTATAAGTAGTTCATGTGTTGCAGATTATCAGCGGAGATGTATTGAAGACAGAGTTTCCAGAATTCAATATGGTTGTAGCAAACATTCCATACAATATATCCTCACCTCTGTTGGCCAAATTGGTTTACGGGGCGAACAAAAATCCATTTCGAAGCGCCACATTATTGCTTCAAAAAGAATTCTCAAGGAGGCTACTAGCAAAGCCCGGTGACTCTGAGTTTAACAGATTAGCTGTAAACATGAATCTGTTAGCCGAAATCGAGTTTGTAATGGATGTGAGCAAGAGGGACTTTGTCCCACCTCCTAAAGTTGATTCTTCTGTCATCAAAATCTACCCTAAAAGTGAGATCCCAGATGTAAACCTCAATGAATGGTGTGCATTCACAAGGACTTGCTTCAATAACAAGAACAAAACGCTTGGTGCAACTTTCAAGCAAAAGAGGAAACTGATCGAGCTGTCGAAAATGTCTAAAGATAGCAACTTTCTTGAGGTTAGTAATCAAAAGCGCGATGAGTTTGATCCTGATGTTGACGGCGATGAAGATGAAGTGAGCCCAGACTCGGGCCTGGACTCAGATACGGGCATCAGCTCGTTTAGGGGTAAAATTTTAAGCGTTTTAGAATCTGGTGGATTTTCAGACAAGAGGCCATCAAAACTATCGAGCGATGATCTTCTGCATTTGTTGTCCCTCTTCAATGAAGCTGGAATATATTTTCATGATCAAGCAACGACAAAGGATGTGTATGATGCTGCTTATTGTGATGGTCTGCTGTAATAACTATTGCTTCATATTATCATATATATACATTTATTATTTGATCTTGTATTTCAAAATATCGTCATACATCATGAGTATAAAATGGCATCATCGGCACATGCAGCAAAGGTGAAACTTTTATTGAGATTGGAAACTTGTGATGATTTTATTGGACACAAGTATAACGTATGTTTTTTAATTATTTGAGCTGATCAATCTATTATTCTCCCTCCGATGATTTCTTTTATGTATGGAAAAACACATAATATTAAAAGTGAAGTAATGAGGTGTGATTTGATTGGTAATTTTGTTAATCATTATGTATAAGAAAAAAATTAGTTGAATTGTATGTACGTACGAGTCGAAAAATAATACTCTCTCCGTCCCATACACGTTGTGATATTTGCCAAAAAAGTTTGTCCTGTACTCGTTGTATCATTTCTTTAAATGATAATAAAACAACTTTTTCACTTTTATCTATCCCCTTCAAACACTACAATATTACACTATATGTCACTACTTTTTCCACACTAACACAATCGAATATTATTAAACAACTCTCTTATTAAAGTTGAAAAGACTATTCTGCCCCATAAAAAAGTAACTTATATTATTAAACAACTCTTACATTAAAACTTGTGTCAAACAATAAATGTCACAACGAGTATGAGACGAAAAAAGTACTCCCTCCGTCCCAGAGACATTTGCACAGTTGACTTTTTCAAAGGTTTTTGTGTGAGAGTTATTTCATAGTAATACGTTTACAAAAGTTGTTTTATATGAATGATATGCTAGTTGATCTTATTAACTAGTATACCATTCATATAAAATAATTTTTGTACACATATTATTATGAAATAACTCTCACACAAAAACTATTGAAAAAGTCAATTGTGCAAATATCTTTAGGACGGAGGGAGTATTAAGTATTGTAAGGATGAAATTTATTAATTTTTTTTATTATTTTTATTTTAAGTACATGAAAGTTATTTTCATAAGAGGGAGTCTCTTGTGAAATATTTCATGTGAAATGTTAGTTAAAAATGGAAACTCCAAAAAACTCGCGGGTCACGCTGAGAAACGGGTCAAAAATTAATTATCATGCAAGCTAGGTCAAGAAATCGCAGAATATGCGAAAACGACGCAGATCAACAACGACGATGAGGCGCTAACACACCAGAGATCGACGAAAACAACATCAAAGATTCAAACAAAGGATCGAGACGATAAACGCGCACAGAAAGAAGAAAGAAAGAACGAACAATGGATGATTATTTTGAAAATTGTCAAATAATCACTGATAATTCTCGCGAAGTTCTTCAACACCTGTAATCGTGTTAATTCTCACATGCGATTAATCGGGTAATTGTATTGTACAACAAAAATCACGTAAAAACACGAACTCATCTTTAAATTACTTGAAAAAAATGTGTTACCTATTTAATATGTGTATGTTATCGCATATGGTAAATATGGTTACTATATCAAAAATAGTATTTTTGTGTTACTTTAAAATATAATTTGTGTTACTATATTCACTAAGGGGTGTTACTCGTACTATATTAATAATATATGTTACTATATACACTAAAAAAAGTTGTTACTCTAAAACCGGTTCCTTATAGGAATGATCATTGTGGAAACAACAGAGATGTTGGATGATTTTAATACTCCAAGCCGGTGAAAATAATTTACAAAGTGATGAATATCTTTGGTTCACTTATTGGGATTAAAAGAGATACACTAGAACAGATGTATAGCCTATACCGCGTGCACATGCCCGTTCATTGGGATTTAGTGTCCGTAAGGCAACAGTATTGTATCTTCCGATGGAAGCAACACAATAACATCTAAACCGTACGTGTGTTCTTCCAACGGTTTAAAGAACACAACTGATAGTGCGCTTCTACGAAAGTCTACAAAGAACAAAAAATGTGGGGAAACGAGAACTAATTGCAAGGCACAAATGAGAGCAAGACTTACTGAAGATGGAAAATATGAGGTAGCAAAGCACATTACAGATCACAATCATCCATTAACAAGAAAAGAATGGAGTCATTTACATCGTTCGGAAAGGGCAATTACAGGTGGGAAGGCTGATGCTATCAAAGAGATGGTGACATCTGGTATAAAACCAGCTGACTCTTTCAGATATCTAGCTTATAGTGCTGGAGGAGAAGACCAAGTTGGGCATACAATGAAGGACCACATGAACTTTGTTGATCGTCACAAGAGAAGCAAAATAGAAGGCGGTGATGCAAAAACATTCATGGAGCTAATACAAAATCAGTCAGATGAGGAAAGTGAGTTCTTCTACAAGGTACAAATGAATGATGAGGGCAGGATGAGTAATGTTTTTTGGAGAGACTCGATGATGAAGGAAGATTATGGAATATATGGCGATGTTCTTGTGTTTGACACCACTTATAAAACTAACAAGTATGATCTGATTTGTGCACCATTCGTTGGGATAAACAATCACTGGAAAAATACCATGTTTGGTATAGCATTCTTATCCGACGAAAAGACAGACACTTTTGAGTGGCTTTTTACGGTGTTCAAGAAATCAATGGGTGGGAGAAGTCCAGTAACAATATTCACTGACCAGGACCTAGCAATTGCAAATGCAATAGAGAGAGTATGATTTTAATTCATTAAAACCGATATAATAAGTACTTACTCGATATATATCATATGTGTTCTTGTATGAAATATGTAATGTTACTTTATAAGTGTAATTGTGTTACTATTACATTGTTTTGTGATGCTACTGAGTTTTCCCGTATACCACGACATAGACTATGCTTGTGGCACCTCCAATGAATGCGATTTAGATTTGCAAAGCTAAAGGGAAATAATGCATTTAAAGATGCATTCAATAAGTGTTTATCGGGTCAGTAGAGATAGAGATGAGTTCGAGAGTCGTTGGAATGGGATGATCGCAGACTACAACTTGCGAGAATAATGCTTGGTTTAAAAGACTCTACACTCAAGGAAAAGTGGTGCAATCGCATTGAGCAAAGACTTTTTCTCTGCTGGAATACTATCTTCACAAAGAAGTGAAAGCACAAACAGTTCCATCTCATTCAATTCGAGAAGGAGCATTGGGTTGACTGATTTTTATAAAATTTTCAATAACACAGTAAGTGCATGGAGAATGAGAGAGAGAAATGATGAATTCCAATGCCAACGTAAAAAACCAGGATCTTCTTTGGAAATTAATGGAATAGTGAAGCATGCTTCGTAAGTTTACACACTTGCCATTTTCAATATTTTTGAAAAGGAATTTCTCAAGAGTCTATCATGCACTTCACAGGAGATAGGAAGGGAAGACACTACTTTGATATATGATGTTACTGAACAAGGTATGGTCAATAGGGTGATCTTCGAAAAAAATATGGTTTGTGTGCAGTGTAGCTGCAAAAAATTTGAGGAATGTGGCATACTATGTTGTCATACAATATGGGCACTGCATATTAACTCAAGATGAGATAATACCAAATGCATACATATGTAGAAGGTGGACAAAAAATGCGAAAACAGCTTTTTGGGACAAAAACAGTGGACTAACAACGAGTCAGACTCGTAGTACAGTTCCATGGAGACATGAAATGGCAAGGAAGAGCTACAATCTGATTTTAGAATCAGAAAAGAATGAGGATGCACGGAAAATACTTGAAGATGGTTATGAAAGGGACTCAATGCTTATTAAGACATTAGTCTCTAGCGAGCAACCTCAAACATCTACTGAGGTTGAAGGTAGAATGACTATATTGGACCCTCAACGATCAGTCACAAAGGGTCGGAAAGCACGGATAAAGAACCATTTCACTAGAAGCAAAAAAAGAGCAAAGAATAATAGCAAAAGAATTTGGCACAACAACCCCAAACCCCCATTTATTTTAATTTTCAATTGTATCGGTTTCAAAATCGTGGCATTGTTGCACATATTATTAAACTTCTTATTTTGGTTATTAAATTTTTTATGTTAGATACAATGTTACCGTTTAATCAAAAATATGTTATATTATAGCCTAATTGTGTTACTATAATTATAATTGACATAGTTAAAATATATAATCGTTGCATGTTTATACATGTTACGGTTTTAGAACAAATTATGTTACCATTCGTTTATAATTATGTTACGGTGTATATTATATTTATATCGATTAATTCTATATGTTATACTTCATTAGAAAAAAAAATAAGTAGTTATGCAAAGATGAATTACCTCCATATGCATAATCTCCCGGCACCGATTCTTCATTATAAACTTGATATGTGATAAAAATACTGTTTGTATTCTTTAAAACAAAAAAGGATGAATTACAAAAACTATGTTACAATACATGTTTTAACTATGTTACTCTGAATAATTTTATATATGATGTATACCTTATTATGGGTGATTAACCAACATAAATATTTCTACATCCCTGCCAAGAAAAATAGATATATTACAGATGGGAAAAAACACACATAAATAAAAATCCCATCAAAGAACGCACCAAGTACGATAAGAATACTAAAATATTCACAATCCTAATAATATACAGACACTGCCACCTAATTAACACAAAACATGATCAGTGTCTACCACTAATTACCAACAAAACATCATCAGAATTTTTCCAAAAAACACCACCATCACCAGGCAACCAAAATAACAACATGCCCAACAAAATTCACCATAAAAAACAGAGTATTCATCAGCCATCTCCCCCGATCGTAAATTAGAACAGAACAAAATTAACTTAAATATTCATCAGTCTTTTTTAACCTCGGCCTTAAAATCTTTCTCCTTTCATATGCAACGATATCACCTTCTTCCTCTTCCTCTCGTATAAAGAATCGAATCTTTCACTGCTCCAAAGACCCAGAGCCTTCTTCTCATAAAATGCAAAAACATTCTGAAAGACCCCCTCCCTTAGAATGTTACTTTGAGATTCAGCCACAATAGAACAGAATTTAGCTCTATAAAAAATCCTTGTACCAGCCTATAAAACAAAAGAAGCAAAACACAAAAGTAATGAATAAACACAATCACAAAAAAAAAAAAAAAAAAAAGAAAGACTAAAAACTAAAAACATACATTTGAAAGATCGCTCGCCATAAACTTCACCATGAAAATTTAAGATATGATGCATCAAAAATAGACCACAGTCCTTGTTCACATCCTTCGACTTCCATTTCAGCTTCACATCTTCAATGTTAAAAACATTGACATCACTAACTCTAGGATGATTCCGTTTCTTCATCAATCTTACAATAAACATTTTTCGTGGAAAAAGATAAAAAAAAAAAAAAAAAGACACTAATAAGATAACAAAATCAAACAAAGAAAATAAGAAAAGAATAAAAATAAAAATAAACTAACCAACAAACGTATGCGTTATTGACGTCCTCTTCTCAACATGGACAAGGTTATCCAAGTATTGAAATTTACCCGACAAAAGATTCACAACAACAAGAGCATAATGTCCATATATACGTAATGGCATAAAAATCAGAATGTACATAAAAGGAAATAAGAATAAAAAGTGTTACTATATATAATGAAATGTGTTACAGTAAACAAAAAAATATGTTACCAGTTCAAAGAGACATGAAAACCTCTTCCGATGTCATATCCAGAAAGTGCTCCGCACCTCCCATCACCTCCTTCTCGTATGCCTCCCTATCGTGGTCATTGCGTAGAATCCTATTCAACGGTACCTACAAAAAAAAAAAAAAATATATATATATATATATATGTTACGGAAATAACAAACATGAGTTACCTTTAAACTAAACATATGTTACTATAATAATAAAACTTACACCGTAATCCAGCCCAAAAACAAACCGTGATGGACTCAAGAACAGAACCCCGATTCTCGACAACAGCTTAATAGAGAAACACAAAGCATTAAGCACATTGTGTGCTATCTCCGTATCGAATGCATTGTTAGGAAATCCTCCCCGTTGACCAAATACATCCCATCATCATTGCGTAAAAAACTCCTCACCGTAACAAATACATAAAGGAAAATGTAAAATGAATAATGCATAAAAAAATAATTAAAAAGAATAAAAGAACAGAAAATACTTACATTACATTTCCACCAAATGGAAGATATAATCAACCAGCTCAATCTCATGTCTATCCAAATCAAAAACAAACTTAAATTTGTATTTACAAAATTTGATACAAAACCAACATCGTGGCTAAAACCCCGAATTAGATCCCTAAACGAATTGTCCACCGCTTCATCAATAGCCTTTGCAGATTCACCTCATCCACTGTGAAAACAGCCTTCATCTCCGTCGCCTTCCTCATCTTTGCCAGCCTTCCTTCTCACCCTCCTTGGATTCTCCTTCCTTCCCCCCACCTCTTGCTCAGCCTCCTTCTTGCCCTCCTTGGCTTCTCCTTCCTTCTCCGCCACTTGCTCAGCCTCATTCCCCGCAAAAACACCCTCACCCTCCCCTCAACTACATCCTCATCCATCCCCTCTCCCGCACTCTCATGCTTCTCTCCCCGATCATCTTCTTTCCCATCATCGTCATCACTTTCTGAGACTCCTCCTCACCCACATCCCGACCAGCCTTCTTGCTTTTCCCATCACTTTCTTCCTCATCCTCCTCATCACCCTCATCGTCCTCATCATCATTGCCATCCCCACCGATGCCCTCCTCTTCATCTTCTTCTTCCTCACCGCCACCGTCCTCATCACCTGTGTCCTCCTCATCATGTTCCTTGTCCGAATCGCCACATGAGAACTCATCATCCTCAACCTCCGCAGACTTATCACTCGATGGGCGATCGCTAAACGGATTGTCCGGGAAACAGCTCATAGCTAGGCATATCAGCTATGTTCTTTGCACGCATGAAGTTTTCAACCAGTTCATCAACGTTTTGCAGATTTTTTCATCTCGCCCTTAATCGGGAATCGAATCGGAGGTTGAATCGTGCAATTTCTTTTTAATTTCGTTCAATCTAATGATGTAACCATTAGATGTCTCGCTTATATCGGTCATCAAATTCTCCAACAAAGACCGCAAATCCTACAAAGATGTAAGAATAATAAAAAAATAAAATGACAAAAATCATTTAAGTGATATTTTAGGTGTTACTAATAGAAATAAATTATGTTACTATAACATGATAAATGTGTTACTTGATTTAAAAATAAGTTGGTGTTACTATATAAATATAAATATGTTACTATTATATATTAATACATGTTACTATTTCATAAAGACTAAAAAAAAAGTAATCACATTTAAAAGGATAATAATACCTTTGCATCCCCACTAAAAGACTTTGCCGCACCGACCGACACTTACAGCCTCTTCAATCCATTGATGGTCACGGGATACTCATCCAAACACACTCGCCATCCCCATACGAGACCATTGTTGGACTCCCCGCTTGCAACGGACGTGAAGATTATCATTGTTCCAGTCTTTGTATAAGAGGAATACTACGTGGCAAACGAATACCATGCCACCTAATCCTATGCAAATATGCAACCCGCGTAATCAATAGACATCCAAGAACATTGTGGGAAGAGTTCTTCCTCACGGCGTCAACAACACTCTCACACGCTTTATGGAAAACAAAAGAACACCACCAAGTTTACGAGATAGAATCAACATCAACAAGAGACTTAAACAGATTAACCGAACAAACCAAATGGTTTGCAGATGGTGTAAAAAGCGACGACATACAAAAAAAAAACAAAAACGCTTAAAGTCTTCACCGCCATCCTTCGATGGGTTTTAAAAAAAAGCAGCCCAACTCACTCAACTTTGAGTTGGCCTTCAAACCATACTCCGAGAACTTCTCCACAGAACATTTTCCTCCCCGGGAGTAAGACAACATCACACCCCCGATTCCTTGGAAGCATGAATATATCATGCACATCATCCGCGTAATCACAAAACTACGACCTCGACCCACGATAGTTGCCACCGCATGGATTAAAACTCGAACCAGCCACCGAAGCATTGGGTAACCACTCACCTTAGTCAAATTCAGCTTCAACAAACCACCGAAGCCAATCTTCTTCACAGACTCCCCGGGCAAAGAGATTGAGTGAGTTAATCACCAACAACAAAGAGAGGCCTCCCATGAGGAGTGAAATCCCTATAGATGAAAAGAAAAATATAAATCAAACAGAAAAAATACATTTACACAAATGAAAAAATAAAAAAAAAAAACTGCTTTTTTTGCAAGTGTGCTTCGAATCGTAATTCTTCTCCTTGTTAACTCGCTAATGGGGACTTGGATATGGTCAGCCAGACCGACTTTGCTTTGTCTAATGGCTCCCCGCCGCTTCTTTCTCGACCTTTTTGGGGCCAAATCCTTTGTTCTTCTAGGACCCATTTAATATATATTACTGTATCAAAAACAAAAAACACAACAATACCATTTAAATAGGAAAACAAAATATGTTACTAGAAGAAAAAAGATATGTTACTTTACAAATAAAAATATGTTACTACACAAGAAAACACAACATGTTACTAACATAGATAAACACATGTTACTAAACAAACAATACTATGTTACTATTCATAATAAAATGTAACAAAAAAATGTAAACAATATATGTTACTAACATGAATAAAACATGTTACTAAACAAAACACTCTATGTTACTAAAACCAAACTCAACTAAAACAAAAATGAATATAAAACAGAGCATAACACTAAGCAGAAGCAGATACGAACACAGATCTGTAAAAAATATCAGAAAAAAACAAAATACAATAACAAAAACAACAGAAAAACCAAACACCAACAGAGAACGAACAAAAAATAAACATCAATACACAAAAAAAAAAAAAACAAGATCACCAACAACACGTAAAAACAGAAGATACCCTAACTTCAAACAACTAGGGTTTAGGAATAACAAAAACCGAAAAAATGCGATAATAAAACACATAAAACTTAAAAGAAAACATTCACAAAAAAAAAAAAAAAACGCGTAATGTGAAAAAAAAACTTCGAACAAAGACCTTCGCTGCCTAGAAGAAAACGTCGAACGATAAAATACAACGAAAATGTGAAACCACAAATAAATAAACTCGCTATACGCCGAGAACCGCCTCGATAACCGCCGTGGAATCGCCACGATCGTCGCGGGAAAATCGATTTAAGACGGTGAAAATTTGAAATTTGGGTGAAAATGAAGACGAACCGTCAAAACCCCAATTTTATATATGACCCATTTAGGTGAACCGGGTCTGGGCATGGGTTATTTCACGGATCCTAGATCCGTGAAATATTTCATATAAGTATTTGTCTTTTCATAAAGGTGTAAAAGAAAAGTATTTTAGCCAAATAAATAGAAGTTCTCCTTTACCGAGTGTAAAACTCATGTGGGATTTAATCTGAACCGAAAGGAATAGAGGGGCCTAAATGAAAATAAACAGACACCTCCTACGTCGCCGTTTCACTATCTTCTCTCTACACTCACGTTCAAAGCCGTCAAGACGCCATTTCTGTGACTCAGCAATAGCACTGAGATCAGCGTCACAATCATGGCTTTCAGTTCCCTACGATCCATAATCCGCCCCGTATCCAGAATCCTTCTACCCGGCCCTCATTACTTTCCAGCAGCAAATACATTCTCCACCACCTCTTCGTCGGACCTCCGCCGCCTCGTCGCCCCCCTCCGTCGCAATATTCCATGGATTCCTCCTTGCAGCGCCTTCCACAGCCTCACTGAAACTAGGTTCCCGAAACGTAGACCCAGCGAGAAGCCCCGCCGCAAAAGAGCCAGCTTGAAACCCCGAGGTCCGACATGAGTTAGGGTTTTTAGGGTTTAGCATACTTACATTTTTCTGAATAGTTTTTAATGCGATTTGAATGGAGATTTGAAAATGGAATTGGTAATTGGTTATGGAAAATTATTTTCAGGTCCTTATGCCTGGGTTAGACATGAGCCTGGAGAACCTGTAGTCCTTAACCAACCGAACGAGGGAAGTACCAAGAGGAGAAACGAGAAGAAGAGAATTAGACTCCATCGAGCATTTATAAAGGTATATTTTTAATTCTTGACTGTATTTAGGGTTGATTCATCTTGTTGTTGGGTCTTTAAGTTGACTCGTTTTGTCGTTTTGGAGCTTGATCATGTTAGTTCTAATCGTGCTAATTGATGCAGATATAAAGATTACATTAGAGGGATTTAAAATTTAAATTCTACCTGTGAAAATTTAATTCTGTTTTGAAGTTCATCTGTACGAAAGTTACATATGTTTGCAGAATTATTCTAGCATACTTTGAATTTCGGGCCTTATAAAATCACGTAATCATGCAATGCCGCCCTTGATTGGATACAACCTTTTCCCTCTTCTGGAATTATGATTGCATGGATGATGCCAGTTGCAAGTATCACTCAGCAAGGAATCAAACTGAACTTGAATTTTCAGGCTTGAGATTAAAATTGAGCATAGGGTAACTTTTGATGTGATCTTTTAAGATTGTTCGACCCCACATTTATTGTTATATAGTATGAAGATTTAACTTTGCCACCAGCCTATTAGAATTGCCGCAGATTTCATGATTTATCCCTTGTAAGTTATGATTTGTGTACCATCCATAGTTGTGCTTAAGCTTATGCGTGATGATAAATGTTCCATATGAGCTTAGGTTAGGACTTAGGCTGCATTTGGATTTAATGATCTTATTTTGGATTTGAAATCCATAATAACAAATTTATAGGTGTTCATTTGGATTGATATGATTTGAAACCCATCACTTTCATTTTTAAATATTTTTTTCGAGGGATTTTAGTTAGTGGATTTCAAATTCACTCTAATTTGGGTGGGGATTGAAATCCATTGACTTCAAGTCCTTGCATTTCAAACCACTCAGTCCAAACCCAACCTTGAAGAATTTAGCATTGAAACCCAAGTGCAAGCTTAACAAGATATGCTGAACCAATTGGAGCTTATAATTGTTTTAATGAACTTGAAATTAGCTTACAAGAGAGAGGTTTTCAGGAGGCTAAATGCTTTTGACTGCAGTTACTTTGCATTGAGCTTTTCGCGTGGAGTATAGATACAGGAGATGTTATGTTGTGGCTTTCTGCTCTTGGAAGAGGAGAGCTACTCCAAAGTTACTTTTAGCTTTAAAATAGACACGTTAAGAGACTCTCCAAAAGTTCACCAAATACTATATCGAACCTTGATCTGTAACTTATCAAAGCTTCTGTTGCAGATTGGTTTTCCATATGTTAGTGGTAGCCTGTCGACAACTGATAGATGTTACAATATCTTCATTGAAGTGCCCAATGTCTTCCAAATTAAATTTCTTTGTAGTTCACTCTGCTTGTGTCTGTTAAACAAAATACGGCAGCACTCTTTTAGTCTCTTGAGGTGCTGACCTCAACAGGTTCTGCTTTATTCGAGGTTCTATGCTAAATATCTAGATTTTGGTTAGTGCTGTGTCCTTATTGTTGATATTAAATATGCTTGTTCTTTACACTAGCCATGCTACACTTGAGTACACGTTTCATTAATCTGCATGAGAACTGATATTTTATTTTGGCAGTCTGAAAATAAGAAACGCAGAGTTCTGATCCAAGAGGCCAAAAAGAAAAAGCTCATGCAAAGGGTGGAACGGAAGATGGCTGCTGTTGCAAGAGAAAGAGCCTGGGCTGAAAGATTGGTCGAGCTGAAACGGATCGAAGAGGAAAAGAAGAACAAATCAGCAATGACTTGATTTATCTCGTTTAGATATAATATAAACTGCCTTTTCGTTTATCATATGGAAATCAGTGTTATTTTCGGCATCTGGACTTTAGATTTAAAATGTGGATCATATAAACCTGCTTTCAACCTAAAAGTTGGAGTCTTTCCCTTTCTTGCAACCCTCCCTACTTTCGATTTTTTTTCCCTAGATTATTGATTAAAAAAAACAGTAATTTTATTATTTTTTGGAGGAAGTCTCTTGTGCGCTAGGTACACCGTGCAATTCAAGTGTATTTTTTTAAAAAGTTTCGGTTTGATTTCACTTGTACTGAAAATAACTGATATTCCTATTGTTTAAAAAGCATGGTGCACTTGATTGATACATAATTTTTTCAATTTTTTTTTTTCTGCAAGGAACTATTTTTTTCTTGTTACAGCTGCAGAAATCATTTTGAGATCTGATACTGATATTGGAAGTTTTGATAGAAATGTGGGTACTGATTGATACATGTGGACAATGGACTGCATATTTGGTTGTTGATTTTGCAGATGACCATTCTTGCCCAGTCTTCTGCAATTATCTGACTTCACCGACTCCTTTGGGCCGACCCATCATGTGCTTCGTCATCAGCCACACCACTCTTTTTTTTTTAAAATATATATATATATATATATAAATAAATAAATAATATATGGGTGTAAATCAATTGGGTGACTAATGTCAAGTTCAAACTCAATTGAACTCTATTCGTATAAACTTAAAACTCAATTAGATGAAAAGCTTGAAATATTTGAGTTGGATTTCACTCGATATCGTTATATAAATATATTATTTATAATTAGATTATTTTTTAAAATAATTTGCATTATTAGAATAATATAGTAAAATTATGTGAGCTAGGTTAAATATCATAGTATTACTAAACACGAACTTGAGCTCGAGTTAATTTCAAATTTTTTTCGAATCAACCGTGAGTAACTCACGACTTCTAATATAACATATTGCAATTCAAAGTCATGTTTGCAACAACAAAATTGTTTAAAAAAAAAAAGTCGGTATTAAGAAATCTAAATCATTTATTGAAATATTTTAAAAAAAAATTGAAGAAATGTAAATGAGAATTAATAACTTAAAAATACAGTTTAAGGGGGAAAAAAAAGGTAACATGTGACAAAATATATTACGGATATATGTTATCAATTTTTTTATAATAAAATAAAATTAAAAACTGAAGCACTTAAAACTAATTGTATACGAAATTGTGAAGGTAAATATTAATGGAAATCGGGTGCATACGATAAACTCTACTTTTATTACCACTGTGCATATATTCACTATCACGATCATATTTACTTATTATAGTACATATTCATGAGAGTAATAGTGAATATCACAATCATATTTATTTATAACAATACATATACATAATAGTGATAATAAATATGGTGATAGTAAAAATAAAATTTATCGTATACATCATTTTTACACTTGACATACATTTTTACACTTGACACGAGTGTTAATCATAAATACACTCTAAACATATAATTAATCTATTACTTCTCTTTATACATTCATCACAACACACTTGATATACATAGTAACGAGTAACCAAAAAGTATATCATATCGTGAAATGAAATACTATTTGCAATACAATACCCACAATCGATCCAATAACATGACACTTCAAAAATCTTCAAATAATAATGTTATAGAATAATTATAGAGATTTTTTTTGTTAACAAAATAATTGTGGTGGTTAATTTAAATAAAAAAATATCAATGCATTTTCATCATACATAATAATGAAAAATACAAATTCATTATTACTCCATATTTAATTAATTGTCTCTATTTCTAATAATTTCTCCTCCATCATTCAATATACTCAAACGACGATCAATTTGTGTCCCTTTATTTAAAAAATAGAGCTTAAACTTCTCTATTTCTATAAAATTAATTTGTGGGCCCAAAATAAAGCTAAAAACATATTCTTTTCGCTATGAGAACATAGAAAAAGAAAAAAGATTCTCATTATTATTCCGTTAAATTTTTTTACCAAACTTCCCCAAAAATCAATCTCAGAAAACAACAGTGTGCAACACATGATATAAAACTGTACAGAAATTGATCAAATGATTATATTCAATAGGCATCATTATTGACGAAGAAACGATAAAGACGTACAGCATGGGACAGGGGCCAGTGGCCACCTTTGTACCTCTACTACTGAGAAAAAAAAAAGAAAAAAAAACTTATCCAACTAACACTTATATTAATGCAAATATAAACTAGGTTAAAGATGAGAAGAAGGAGGAGAAGAAGAAGACGAATCACTCTCTCCTCCACTTGCAATATTTATTTTTGTTGTACCACGGACCCGAAGACCCCTCCTCGTTGGATGAGGAAAGACCCTTCGGACAGCGACAGCGCGACCAGCTCTATAATGCAAGTTGAATCGTACCCCAATCTTATCAAGATCACAATCATATCCGTCGATATTTTCACAAAACAAACACATGTATGTATGTTGATAAAACTGTCACCTAACATTGATTAAGGTAAGGAGAAAATAATGTACTAAATTTGGTACGAACGAACCGGGCATTAATTTGTTAGCTGGGAATTCATTGCTGTAGGGGCGTGACGGTGATGGGAAGCTTCCTCTTCATTCTAACCGTCGGAAAGTAGATTATTTCATCCTTTTCAGCAGCCCATCTGCGATAAGGACAGAGGAAGAAAGCTCATTTTACCTAATTTTCATTCATCAAGATTAATAAATACTATATAATTTCTTGAAAATGTACCGATAAGTTGTGACGAGATGATGAAGGAAAATCGAGATTTCAAGGCGTGAAAGTTCCAAGCCGGGACATAGCCTTTGTCCTCCACCAAATGGTGTGAAAATGTTGCTACTTGCAGCACCTCCAGTATTCTGTAACAAGCAATATATATATATAGGGAAGAACTAATTATTACTTGAAAATTTAAACTTAGAGGACATAAATTAATTATTGGAGGAAATTATTTAATGAAATAACTAATATTGTTTCTTAAATTACATAAAATACAATCCCGTTGCACAGTAAAACTGATTTACATAAGACTTTGCCAATTTATGATTAGATGATCAAGAATTGATGAAGGTCTAACCTTCCATCTCCAAGGATCAAATTCATAAGGGTTTTCATAATTATTTTCGTCCATATGAACGGAGCTGAAAGAAGCCAAGACGCACCATCCTTTTGGTATCAAGTAACCTGAAAAAAAAAAACATAAACATGAGCAAATGCTAAAAGTTTGTTGCAGTGATTAATTTACGCCATGTGAATTAAGTAAATTTTTTAATCAAATGATTTGGAGCAAATTTGGTGTATATTATCAGCATTACTTAATTAGAAAGGTTAAAGTTAACCTTTTATTTTGACATCCTTGAGAGCTTTTCTCCACACGGCGTTGATTATATTCGCCAGCCTGAGTGTTTCGCTGATCACCTATACATAAAAGATTATACAATATCAAGTTTCCCGCAAAGCGAAAACAAGAAAGGTCGACTAGTAGAGACGTACATTTTGTGTAAACGACAATGACATATAATCAGTCCAAGAATACTCTTCACCCGATTCATCCTTTCTCTTCTTCAGTTCCATGTTCTCTTCCTGACAAAATTCAAGTTGCAGAGATTAATGTTGTTAAATGTTAATGTTGAATTTGCATTTTCAAATAGTCTTAATCAAGTTAATTGCTGCCCTTTTGCAGAAAAAAATAAAATAAAAAACAGTAGCAGAGGTAGAGCTTATGGAAAATAGCAGCATTCCATTATTTATTAAACATGTGGGCAACACAGTGGGAATCGCCCACGTGAACGAATGCATACCTACAACAATAAATAACGAAACGAGCAGTGAGTTTCAGAATGATAAGAGTCGGGTTGACCTGGTTGACCCACTACTGGTAAGGGATCCCAACAGTTTGTTTTGTACAAAGATGTCACACATCATGAACAGAAACTACTTTTCTATTATATGTTTGATGAAGATGAATTGAATCTGTCACAAAAAGTTTTGTAAATAATGCATGTTTTAACGAAATTAGCAATTGGACTATTCTCAACTAAAAGACACATATAGATCATATCCAGAAAATGTGAAATTAAATATAGCCAAGAAATTATACAATACCCCACAATAGTACCAGAAGAATCACATTACGTACCACCAAACGTGCTAACGCGAGAGGGCTGTCGACGAGAAATTTAACTGCTAGGGTCATGGCTGTTGGAACAGTCTCTTCGCCTGGAATCATCATTTCAATAATATTCCCACTAATAAAATCGAGAGGGAGTCCGTTTTGCTGTTCATCCGTGTCGCGTAGCAGCACGTCTATTGCATCGTTTGCAACCTCTCGTTCTTCCTTCTTTGTCTTCTCCATGTTCGTTTTCCTCTCCTCTATAATTCTCTCAACCATTTTTAACAATCTTTCTTTCGCCTATCGACGAAATAAACACCATTAAATTGAAAATGTTCAGTGAAAACAACTAATACTGATCCACTAGCTAATACTCCCTCCATCCCTGTGTAAGCTTCCCGTTTTGCCAAAAAGGACGTCCCAACCAAAGCTTCCAATTTCCATATTTGTCAATGTTGTGGCCCCACATTTTTCTCTTTTTACCTTTATTTCTCTCCATCTCTCTCTACATTTTTTCTTTTCCCATCACATCTCAACACCACTACACATAAAATACTAGTATTTTTTTATAAAACCTGTGTCATTCTCAATTGAGAAGCTTACAAGGGAATGGAGGACTACCTTTTAGTAAAACAAGTAATATCATTTAAAAAAGCACTCGAGGTGCAAATACCTTCAAAGATTTGTAGAGTCGAGTTCCAGGGAGCTTAATGGGTAAGCAAATTAAGCCTTTGATAAATTCTTCGAACTCTCTCTTGAGCAAATTCATCTGGTCGCCTGGACCAACGCTCAATAGAACTCTCACTAGAATTTCAAATGTAATCTTTTTGGTTTCATCTTGAACGTAAAGTTGGCGACCTTTGTCCATCCAAGTAGATAGCGAGAGAAGAACAACCTTCTCGATATCTTTGGTGATTCGAGCCTTGAGTTGTGGCGATTTCAAGAAAACTCCGATGAGGGCGTGCACTCTCTTGTGTAAAGAACCATTCATTTGGAGAATCGACGACTTTCCAAGAAGCTCAGTGATGGATTTCGGATAACAAGGTATAAAAGCACTCCCATGGTTTAGCAAGATCAATTTGTTCACACCAGGATCAGTTGACACTACAATAGCCTTTCCTAAAATGTGTGTTCTAAAAACATCTCCATACCTAATCACACACACACACACTTAAATAATCAAAACATAACATAACATAACATAAATAATAGCATAGCCTATCAATTATATCCACCAAATGTATGCACTTTATCTCTAAAAATTCCAACACCATTAGAGGATATCCTTCACTCTCCCTGATTAAACAAATGTGTCCTGATTAAACAACTGATTAAATTAAATTACTTTTTAGGATTTGTGATAATTATGTCAACAAGCATACCTAGCTATTCACATGCTTTTACATCTATCAGGAATTGATAAGATAATAAACATATATCCCATTTATCTTATATGATTAAACCTTTGAATAAGAAATTAAGAATCAATCTAAAACAAATTTACTCCGCAGTCAAAATCTATTTCCAATTTTTTTCAAACACACATTTCTTCTTCTCCTAATTATATTTAAGGATTAATCACAAATGTCGGCACAAAATCAAAGAAAGTAAAACAGTGTGCTACATAAAAATGTCAAATTCATATGTACCTTTGGTTTTTTATTTTTTCAAAAATCAAAAGCCCCCCTTCAATTAAATTCTTAAATCCTATCACATGTGTAGAAACATTTGCATCTTCTACTTTCCAAGATTCAAGCTTTAAACTAATGAAAACACACACACAACACATACATACAGAGAAATACATACATAGAGGACATGTGTATCTATATATATTCATCCATCACCATGAAAACCAGCACACATGTAATCAACAAACACACACTCACACACACACAAGTGTGTCTCTGTGTGAAAGAGAGGGAATAGTTTCTTACAGAGATTTGCGTTTTTCCATGAAAGAAACAGGTTTAGAAGTGTAACCAGACGCTATAAACTCGAGCGTTTCACCAATGAATGGCCAACCCCAACTCCCTCTCGGAATAACATACCCCTCTTCTCTCTCATCACCATCTTCTCTCTCATCCCTTTTCATCTTCCACACTTTATACAAACCAAAAACTGACACCACAATAACCATCAAAATCCAGCTTTCCCAAGTCAAACATTCCATTTTTTCTCAATTTCCCTGCAAAATAATCCAAAATAATTTATGGGCTTGTGTTTTTTCTTGTCAAAATCACTTCTTTATAAATATATGTATAGAGCAGTGGGTATGATGATCATAAATATATGTATATATATATATTTGTATTGGTGTAGCTATGATGGGTCTGAGACCTATACACTGCACACGTGCAGTTCTATATATGCAACCCTACTCCATCGAGGGGGAGAGAGAGAGAGAGGAAAATAATTATTTAAAATGATGGATTTATTCAAATTCGTTTTGTCTTTGGTAAGGGAAATAAATGAGGAGTGGTGTGTGTGAAATGTTGAAGATATAATAATAAATGTAATAAAAAAAATTAATTATTTTTTGATTGTTGAATCATAATAAATGGATGCAACAATTGCCACACCCTTTTATCAAAATTTTTTTGTCTCTTTTATCAACTGGATTGGATGTCTCTCTTTCTCTGTGTATGTAATTTTGATATCAAAATGTGTGTTGAATGAAGGTCATTAATTTATGATAAATTACGGCTTTACCCGAACCTTTTGGGTAGAGGGATTACATACTGCAGGGGAAGGGTGGGGGTGTCTTCAATGAAGATTCTCTTGTATTTAAAGTTACAGATATTGTACTACTACTTTTCATTTAATTTAATGCTACCTTTTCTGTATCGAGATCTGGGAGCACGACGCTCTGAATTGTAGTTACATTATAAATTAAAGTAAAAACTTGTTACAAATTAAAAGAAAAATTTGTATGACACTGTTTCATAAATTTTATTTTCTTATATATGATTTATATTATTATTTTTTAATAAATTATTAGTATTTTTTTAAATAAATTATTTACCTATGAAGTGTATCACTTTTTAATTTTTTTATCTTAAAATGATATATTTTACATATATTTTTTGTAAAATTAGTAATCCAATTTATTTAATACAAAGTGTATTACTTTTAAATTTTTTATTCAAATGTACATTTAATATATATTTTTTTAAAGTGATAAAATTTTATAAAAAATTGAGTCTGTCTTACGAAATGATATCCGTAAGACGGTCTTACTCAATACTTACTCAATAATATTGGTGTTCGATTTTCATAGGATGTTTGATGTATGAATGTTAAAAAATATTCAACAAATCATCGTAATTCTAGATTCATAATTTAAAAATTTACTAGGTGAAATACAAAATGATATAAAAAAAAATCGAACTGATTTTTGTGTAACTTTATATCTCATGTTCTTTTTTAGTATAAAAAATATGTGGAAGTTGATTTATCTCATATCATCTTCATTTTTATTTATAAATTCAATCTACCAATTCAAATATATATTCACTCTTATTTTATTTCTTATTTTTTATTACTCAAATTTTTTTTTAAAAAAAATTGATGTTTTATTTTTTTTTTCATATCCAAAATAGCAAAAAAAAATAACATTATTATCTCAAACTAAACTCTTATAAAAAAATTTATTTGCACATATGTCACGCAATTAACTTTTTCAATAAAATTGATAACAAAGTAATTTTTTTCAGTAAAGTCTAAAATACTTATTTACCTTAAAATTATACATTTTAATACTAATAAATAATTTTTTTAATACTTATTTTTCTTTCATATAATCATTGCTCTACTTACTAACAATAATAAAATAATATGTATCATCACTAAAGAATATTGGTTTGATATAGATTTTCGTCCACCCACTACTTTATCCAAACTATTACAATAATATATTATGACAAAAACTTGTATGAGATGTTCTCATATATGAGATCGAGTCACTTTTTAATAAAAGTGATAACAAATTGAAAAGTGATAACAATTTATGAAAAATGATAACAATTTATGAAAAAGTGATAACAATTTATTAAAAAGTTGCTCCGTCTCATGTCTTACTCATGCATGAAACGGTCTCACACGAGAATCCCCATATATTATTAATTGGGTTTGTCCAATCGAAGATTTGTCTCATCACATTAAAATTAAAATCGAAAAAAACGCACTATGCAAATCCATTCGAACTTGAATTCAACTCAAATTATTTAGGATTAATTAGAAATTGATTGCTCATTTATTCTTTTAGATGTTTGGGGATAAAAATGGATGAGATGTGAATGTGGTGGATATAGGTAATTCCATGAATAAAAAAAATGTGATTCGTTAGAAGAGTAGATGTGGATGAAAAATCAAAAGTCATATTATTATTAATATTGAGTGATTGAGAAAAAAATAGGAAAAAGTTGAACGTAAATTGGAAAGATAAAGAGTGGATAAAAGAAAAATGATGATATAGTTATATTAAATTATATAAAAATAAATGTAGATATATTTTTATAGAGGTGAATGTATAAGTCCAAAAAAATTGAATGTGAACATCCACATCCGAACATGCACATCTCCAAACGAACATCAACATAGATTTCATATTCTATTTTGATATTTCATCTCGTGTTTCACTATATTTGATATCTGACAAATGTGATATATGTCATTATAAATTATTAATAGCACTTGTCATGTAGTATTAAGGATAAAAAAAATATAAGATAACGATGTTTAATTTGACTATTTTAAGGTGATTTTCATGATACATATTTGTAAAAAAAATAATTAAAGATAATAATATGTGTGCATATATAGAATACGGATTTACAGAAGTGTAAGATTTTAATTTTTAACCTACTTTCTTTCGATTTTCTTTTATGCAACATTTTATTTTAATTGCAGGGGATGAATATGAGACCAATCATAAATTATAAATTGGTTGTGTTATGTTTTATTTTCAGGGTAAATTATTTTGAAACACATCTTATCTTATACACTACTATTTGTCACCCCTCTAAAATCCTCTATTTTGAAATAGAGTGATTCTATACATTTGGTTATATATGGAATTATGCATTTATAATTTTTGTATACATGTTAATTTTATTATATATTATTATTAACATTTTTTTTTTCTTTGTTTGTTAGTATACAGAATTCTTGATTGATTCTTGATTTTTGATTCTTAATTTAAATCAGGATGCTTGATTCATGGAATACTCTTTAAATTTTAAAAAAGAAAGCAAATTTGCAGGAATGATTAAGCAATCTTAACAATTTTGTTGGGATTGATTAACAATCTTCCGTGCATACTTAATTAAAACTAAATTTGTCATTATAAATACAAGTGTTGTTTTATTTTATCACTCTATCATCATTTGCATTTTTATTACACGCAATATTCTACAAGTTAAATTCCCTCATAATCTGTTAGTATGACTTATGCATCTTATGTTATATTTTATATCTTATCTTATATATGTATATACTACTATTTAAACTAAATAAATATTTTAAGTATTTGATCTATTTTTTTTCTTTTAACCCCACGTAATACGTGGGATTCTATTCTAGTTATTTATATATGAGGGAACCAGTTTAGAACACCGAATTGATTAAAATAAAAGAAAAATAAAAATAAATTCAAAGTATACAAAGTGTATATTAATGAAAATAAATGGGACATCAGTAAAATACTATTCATCAAGAATTCCAGGTTCAATGATTTTAAAATCTTGATTTCTACTATACTATTCATAAAAAAATTTCACATTCAATGATTTTAAAATTTTGATTTCTACTATACACCCTAAATTCTGAAACAAATGTAACCTTGTGGGATAACATAGACGAGATTGAGTGGTGAGAAGAAGAAAAAGACTATCTTTGATGCAATGAGTCTATCTTAACCTACTTTTCACCCAAGTAATAGAAATTAAAAGCAAGTTAAGGAATCTAAAAGAACAAAAAAAAAAAAAAAAACGACAAGATATACTATGAACTAGTTTCACTCTAAAACTTGTTTGTATTTTGTATATATTTTTGAACAATTTAATTATTTTGTTACAATATACTCCCTCCGTCCATCAAAATGTGTTTAATTGGCTGGTCACATGTTTTAAGAAAATGAATCAAACAAATAAAATACGTAGACAAAGTAGATAAGATAATAATTTGTGAGATCATTTATGAATAAAGTAATTGTTTGTGAATAAAGATGACTATAATTAAGTAATTAAGTGATAGTTGGGGGATGAAAACAAAATAAAGATAAATTGATTGTTGATTTTTAAGATGTAGTCGTGTAGGTACACTTTTAATGGACGTCCAAATAATAAAAAAAAAATAGACTATTTTGGTGGCTGAATAAATATCAATTCAAGAAGTTATGCGCTTAAGTTATGCACACTTGTAAAAAGAAAACATCACACAATATTAATACCTCACAATATCATTTGAATTCAAAAAGTGTCTCTTATTTCACTCTACTTTATTCTCTCTCCTACTTTATCTCATTACATCACCCAAAATACTATACTCCCTCTGTCCCATTTTAATAGTCGTTTAAGGTTATTTCACACAGATTAAGAAAATAATAAATATGTGTATAAAAGGACAATTTTACCCTTCTTGTGGAAGTAAATTTCAAAGTGAAATAAATTTGTCTAGAAAAGTTGAATATCAAATATTTTGGAAAAAAATTTAGTCCCTAAAAAGACCATTAAAATGGGACGGAGGGAGTATTAAAAATAACTATAATATTGTTTTGAATTACATAATAAAATTAGTTTTTATATGAGACCTAATAATGCATGGACTCATAGTCTAGTCAAATGCAATCACTGAATTGAGAGTTTCATTCTGCACAATAACTTTATAATTAGTTTAAAAAACTTGAATCGATCGAAAATTTATCCACCATTTTCAGCAATGAAGAGAGGTAGAATTGGCAAAGTTGAAAAGAGGATGAATATAAAATCACGATATGAACACGGATCCTCTCCTATAACTCCAGTTATAGAAGGAATCGTTGGATCACATGTCTGTGTGCATGATCCAACGGCTATCCTGTAATTGAACAACTCCCTCATATGAATTAAGGTAAGACGTAGTCTTTTAGTAATTAATTATTGTGGTATTAATTTATTTTTTTTAATTGACAAAATTTTCATATATAATTGGCATATGTAATTCGATAAAAACACCAAGCATTGTAATTTTTGGCAAATTATTTAATTCACTGAAATCTCGGCACATAAAATTATATCAATCAAATAAATGACACCTAAACATAAATTCAATAATTCTGTCAAAAAAAAAAAAAACATAAATTCAATAAGAAAAAGAACACGTCAGCAATATTAGTACAAAAGGCGGTTAATTAATTACAAAAAAGGTGGACTAGTGTGTGTGTGTGTTTTTTTTGAAAGGGGTGGACTAGTGTGTTTGATACACTTAATTTGAGTGCATCTCGAAGTTCATCTAATAATATATCGTTTTTCCAGTGAAACTCTTCGCACTCCTCTTTTTTTTTTTTTTTTTTTAAGTGAAAGTTTCGTGCTTTTAAAATTAAAAATTCTTTATAAACTCTATCCTCACAATGTTCACTAATTTATATAAAATGTCATTATTTTTAAAATCCAAACATACACACCAAGCCCTCAATTATTACTCCTTTTGCCTAAAAAACCTAAAAAATCCCTCCTAGTAAGAGTTATATGAAACAAATCCCTCCTAGTAAGAGTTATATGAAACAAATGGATTATATTTCATGTTTTTTATAAGCATATGTAGATCCTAAAATATTATATACACTCGATTCCTTAATCATACTGCTTCGGCCTTTTTCAACATACATATATCCTTCAACTGAAACGGCAAATGACAACTAAATACGGTTGATAACTTCGAAATTAAGGAATAGAAAAGGAATAAGGGGTAAATCATAATAAACACAGTGTGAATATCCTTTATTCTCTTGTTATTTTATCTCATAAGTTTATGATAATGAGTGAATAGATTCCTATAATATTAATGATATTCGAGAGAGTTTATTAATAAATACTCCCTTCGTCCCAGAGTTGTGTGCGCGTGTGAAAATATACATTTATTAAGAAAACTTAAATTAGTATAGGAGAGAATAAAATATAAGAGTATTTTGGATGGTTATATGAGATAAAGTGTAGGAGAGAATAAAATAAAATAAAGTCAGAGTGATATTTTTGAAATTTAAATTGTATTGTGAGGGTGTAGCTTATGAAAGGTATTCCATTTTAGGAGTGTGAAGTTAATTGCGAAACGTCCCCAAAAAGACCGAAAAGGAAAGTGTGAAATTAATTGCGAAACGGAGGGAGTAAATAATGTTATACTGCAAAGGAGTTATTATGGTGAACATCTTTTTGAGTAATTTTATGATCCATTGAAAATCAAATTGCTGACATCAAAATTTGCTATAAAAAATTCTTAGTCCAATATTTTCTTTAAAGACAATTGTCAAATTTGGATTAAAACTCAAACGTTGTCTTTGGACTCTGCCTTTTTTCTTGTACATATTCTTTCTCCTCCCGGCCTTTTTGTACAAAACAAAATACGAAATCTACGGAGCAAAATGGATAAAGCAAAACTATATTGACCACTGAATCACCCTAATTATCAGGAAAAAGGACAAATATATGTATGCAACACTACGGTGACAACTGAGTCACTCTAATTATCAAGAAAAAGTAAAATATACATGTAAATTGCCAACTTATAAATTAAACACCAAAATCAAAATCATAACCGTGGTACACTAAAGTAATTTATGAAGAGAGATGAAAATGGATATGGAAAAGGCAATGACAAATCAAACTAAATGTGAGGTTGGAGTGAACCACAAAGGTGATGGTGTAAATCCTCTTTATGCTTGGGACATCATTTGCTTGTACTAAAAAAAGTTTATTCTAATACTAAAATAAGCAGAGGGGCCTACAGACCAAAAATTCACCCTGATGAGAAAGTATGTATTATCAAAATGGACTCCCCAACAAAAGAATTAAGATTACATTCCATGGATGGAGGAGGAGAGCAATCAGAGACTGGTCTTTGAACTTTTATGACTAAATGCCTGATGTGCAATATCTTTCTATCTACAGGTCAACGTGCATGTTATGAAACACACATCTCGTAGAATGCATTATCTGATGGGAGCAGGAAACTCTGAGAAACCTACTGGGTGTGGTGTGTGCAAGTAAGCAACATAAAACATACCAATGTGGTTTCACTACTAACCTCTCAAGAGAAGGCCACGGTGGTCTCCTTGCCTCATTTGTAAGCTAAGCTCTGCTAAGACAAGCAACGGGTTCTTCATGCAAATCAGCAAAAAATGAGCTCAAATTGGTAATGGCGAGTGCTTGTCCATGAAGCGACGCCCTAGTGGATTTTACTATGTGAACTTCCACGTAGTCACCAACAACTGGATTCCGCTTGACATCATTGATGACTTTATCTGGAATTGCAAGATTAGTGAATGATACCCTGTGGCCTCTATCACTCTTTCCGATGAGCTCTGTATCAGGTGCTCTCTTGTTGGGTCCTTCAACTAACACGAGTTGAGTGGACCCCACTTTGGAGTCGAAACATTGACCTGTGCTCTCCCGAAAAGCTTCAATAAGTTCGGTTAACCTTCTCTGCTTTACACCATCTGGAACATCATCAATGTAGTTCCTGTGGGCATGGGTTTTCTCCCTCATGCTGTAAGCAAACATGTATGCCATGTCATACCCAACCTCCCTGACTAGGGACAATGTTTCCTGGTGGTCCTCCTCGGTTTCCCCACAAAAACCTGCAGATTAAGAAAAGTTAAATAACTTTATGCGCAAGTTAACAAATCAGTATCCCAGTTTGATGGGATTAGCTCAATATTGACAATTTTTTAGATTCATAAATGAGTGATTCTTCCTTCATTAAGATGATTTTCCTTACGTCACACTCCATTTTAAAGGGCGCTTGATTCAAGAATGGTATGAGAATAAACATGAGTTAATTGTGGTGGTTAATGAGAACAAAAGATAATCAATTCAACTTCATCATACTTCTTATGGGATAATAAGCTCAAAATAAGTTAAACATTATTCCATTTTGATTAACTACTTCCCCTCCTATAATCAACTCTACTCAATCATTCTACTATTCCTCATCCAACAATCATTTTTTGTCCCAATTATTCCAAAATTACTAATTAGATAATAAACACCAATAATGTAATCACCATTAGGACAACCCTTCTTCCAACACATCTCTTTCGTTTTGGGGACATAGAGGGAAACTACCATTCTCGTTGAAAAATTTGAACCAAGCTCCCCTTGTATGCATGCCAATCAGATAAACTAGAGAAGTAATCACGTTCTGAGGCACAACTATCACCTACTTTTTTCCAGTTTGTTCATAACAATTTTATCTCTACTAAAGCCCAATTAAAGGGCATTCAATAAGGCATACCAATATCGCCTATAAATTGATACAATAATAAAAACAAATAAAGTAATAAACATACCACATATGAAATCACTGCTCATCCCAATATCAGGAATTATAGTGCGTATCTTTTTAACAAGGTCTAAGTATGCTTCTCGAGTATATCCCCTGCGCATCTTTTCTAATAGTGTACTGCTGCCCGATTGTGCAGGCAAATGAATGCTTTTGCAGATATTATATCTGTCTCGCATGACATACAATAACTCATCCGGAAAATCTTTTGGGTGAGGGGACGTGTATCTGAATCGCATCTCTGGAAATTCAACTGCAAGTCTATCAATCAGATCAGCAAAGCGTAAACCCATATTCTTCACTTTGGACACACTGGAAAATCCATCACTAAGCTTCCAGTTCACTCCAGATTCAACCTCTTCAACACTAGATGTGTCATTATAGCTATTCACATTTTGTCCAAGAAGAGTTACCTCTTTAACTCCTTCTTTGCAAAGTTCTCCCACCTCTCTAACAATGGACTCTACAGGACGCGATCTCTCTCGGCCTCTTGTGAAAGGAACAATGCAAAATGAGCACATATTATTGCAACCCCTCATTACAGAAACGAATGCACTTATTGAATTCTTAGAGATACGCACTGGATTGATATCAGCATAAGTTTCTTCAAGTGAAAGAAGTGTGTTTATCCCTTTCTGGCCAGAGTCCACCTCTTCTAACAGCCGTGGCAAGTCCCGATAGGCATCAGGCCCACAGACAACATCGACCATTTTATCTGCGTCCAAGATTTTATCCTTGAGCCTCTCAGCCATACACCCTAGTACAACAACTTTAGGAGGATGCAGAGACTGTGACCTTCCTGTAGCAACATTACTCTTCCATTGCCTTTTCAGAAACCAAAAATAATTAAGTCTCTGCCATACCTTTTGTTCTGCATTGTCTCTGATCGCACATGTATTTATAAATATTATCTCTGCACTCTCAGGAACCTCCACCACTTCATTATATCCAGATTTCTTCATGATAGATAGCACAATCTCCATATCATTTACATTCATCTGGCATCCATAAGTTTCATGGTATATACGACCTCTTGGAGGAGTATCAATTATTGAGCTAGAAAATAACGAGAAATAAAAATATAAGTTCTTCAATTTTAAAGCGTAACCTCTGAAAACAGTAAATATTCCAGAATGAACTATTAATTAATTGGAACAAAAAATGAAGGAGCGACCGCTAATATTTAATGACCGGTGAACACGATAAACCTACATGACGACTTCAGTGTTGTATACAAATTATCTGTCCACAGAGATCATAAAACGACTTTCTACTTTCTTCGTAATTTTCATCCCGTGCACCTTCATGTCTTTCTCTATCAGAGTATCTGTCTTTCTTTACTTATTCAACTTTTAAAAAATGATAATTCCTCTCAATTTTCATCCATAAAAACAAAACTCCGATGCTGGTATGAAATTATAACTAAACTCAAATTTTACTGCATAACACTAATTCAGCATGTAGCATCTCCATCCAGCGCAGGTACATTTCATTACCCTCTCTCCGTTGTTCAAAATTCAATTAATCTACTTGCTCTATCATTCCAGGCATATACGCAAAAACCACGAATAACAAAAACCACGCACACCTTTACACTTACTCGAGCTGGGGATCGGAAACGCTAGCATCGGTGACAGCTGCAGTGGCTTTGGGCATGAAACAATGGAGACTCGGATTATCTGAAAATTTACTGCCGCTGGAAATCGAAGATTGACAATGTGAGAAGCTTCTGGAAATGCTGTGAGAGACAGCTGAAGTGGAGCTCCGCCCGCGTGCACGGTGGCGGCAAAGGATACGAGCGGCGGACGTCGAAGAATAGCCGCAAGGCTTCAAAGAGAAGAATCTGAGAGTGAGAATTGAGCATCGTTTAGGGAGCGTTATGCAGGGTTGTTGATTCAGAACCGAAGAGAGAGAAGATAGAGAGGAAGACGCCATGAGAGAGAGAGAGAGAAGATAGAGAGAGAAGGAATGTGTGAGCGCTGAGAAAACTGGATAGAGGTTGTTTGCACTTTGCAGTGATCGATATTGGGCCTTGGCCCAAAATTGGAGTCCAATAAATGCAAGCAAATTGAAGCCCAATAAGTACAAGCAAAGTTGTTACCTTTCTGCACTTAATTTTGGGAGGGCAAAATGGTAAATTCCGGTATCGCCACTGGAATACTACTGTTTGCCTAAGATTTTCACTCAGTTGCCCCGATTAATAAAAACAATATATAATAATTTCCAAAAAATTATAAACAATAACAATTTATATAAAAAAAGATATATTACATCATGGCAAAAGTCAAAATAAACACTTAATTACATCTTAATACGATAACATAGAAAACAATTACTACATTTCTTTTATATTCTTCATATTTGAAATCTTTGCATTTTGAAATACATCATTTTTATTGTATGTTATTGTATCATTATTCAATAGATTATCACCCGTTCTAATCCGAAATGAACTTTTGATGTTCATTGATGAAAATGCTCTTTAAATTATGACTGTGGCAACGGGGAAGATTAAATGAAAAAATAATATTTTTTCATGTAGCGATCATCTTCTAACCAAGTCCTATCCTTTTTAATTCAAAGAAGTTTCATCCACGATACACATGAATAACGTTTGACTATTCATTTAATTTACAAATTAGATGATTACAATTTTCAATATAAATTAATGTTGGGTTATGGAGTCACTTCACCTCCCACAAAATTAAAAAATATAGTATAAAATACGTACGGGTAGTTGAGATGTGTAAGTACATAAAAACCCCTAACTTTATGAAAAATTGTATGATAATTGTTATAATAAAATTCAACTTTAGGAAGAATTATTTATAATCGAGGGGACACAACTTTTCATTAAAAAAACGAGAAGTTTTACTTGTAAATAAGTCGAACTAGTCAAACGCATTGTTATTCAAGTTTGTTTGAAATTTTATCGAGTTTTGATATTCATGTTTGAGCTTGTTGGATAATTAATCGAGTCAAGCTCGAATGAATGTAGTTTGACATTTTTGCACTCATTTTTTTTTTTACTTATCGAACTCGAACTTTAGATTGTACCGAATATAAATTTATACTCAAACTTGTTTGATATCTAGTCGAACTGAGCTCGAACGAGCTTTTACCGAATAATCTTGAATCAAGTATCAAATAGCTTAATTTTCTATAATTATACCAAGAGATGTCTAGAGAGAGAATTTTTCAAGAGAGAGAGAGAGAGAGCGCGTAGAGTGGGTGAGGACATGGTACTGGGTAGAGAACCTTCTTTCGAGTGGCAACTGGTAAAGCAGAAAAGAGAACCTAGGAACCTTAGCCCTAGAGTTGGTAATCGTTCGGCCGAGAAGAGAATTGATATGAATAGAGTTTGGGACTCCGACAAAAGATTTGTGACTTTCTTCTTCAAGAATTTTCCGGATAACCGCAATGTTAATGATTTGACTGAGAGATTCAAGGACGTAGGTTTGGTCAGAGACATTTTCATTCCAAATAGGAAAGGAAGGGATGGAGTACAATACGGTTTTGTTCGATTTGGTAATAACATTGACAAGACCATGGCAAAGACGAAGTTGAACAATATGTAGTTTGGAACATACAAGCTCAGAGCTAATCTGTCGAGATTCGAGAGAGGTTCTTTCAGACAAGTCCTGAGAGTGGAGCAAGCGGTACACAAGCATAACAAATGGCATCATGCGTGGAGGAAAGAAAATATTTCTTATGCAAATGCTTTGGGTGGTTCAAATAAACCAAAAGAGATCCAGAAACATACATTGCCTAATGTCTTGTTCTATTTCAGCCTGCGAAGTCGGGATTTAAAATTTGGGTGGAAAACACATTTCTCTAAGGGTCACATTACGTTGATTCAGTCAGTTTTATCTTCTCTACCGAAATATTGCCTCTCTTTTTACAAATTACCGAAGAAAACCATTAGTGTCCATACAGCTTTGCAAAGAAAATTTGGGGGGTGTGTGGAGAGGATAAAGGAAAAATTTCTTGGGTTAAGTGGGGTGAAATGGGGAAGGATAAAAAAAAATGGGGGCTTGAGTTCCGAGATCTAGATGTCTTTAATAGAGCTTTGTTGGGAAGATGGGTGGGCAGATTTTTAAATAATGAAAATATGTTATGGGTAAAAGTGCTTAAAGCTAGGTACGGAGATAACCCATTTTCTAAGGGAAGAAGTGCCGATGGGGATAGGGGACAGGGAAGGAGGGGTTCGAATACATCAGGCTAGTGGAAAGACATTTGCAATTTATATTGGGAAGTGGAGAGAGAAGGCTTAAGGAGGGAGTTTGTGAAGGTAGTGGGGAAATGGGAGAGAACCAATTTTTAGGCAGAACAGTGGGTCGGAAGGGTGCTTTAAAGGAATTATATCCTAGGTTGTTTAGGATAAGTAGACAGCAAGAGTAAAAAATTAGTGAAATGGGAGTGTGGGAGGAAGGAAGATGGAAATGGGTCTTTGAATGAAGGAGGAGTTGAGAGAGATAAATATTGATATGTTAAATAATTTGCTTGTTGATATTGGCAGGTGCACTTTGAGCAGGGATGGTGATGATTAGTGGAGGTGGATCCATTCTACAAAGGGAGTGTATACCACAAACGAGGCATACAAGAGGGAAAAGAATGATGAGCAGGGCAGGAGCAACCAACAGAAGACAAGATGTTCACAAATCTTTGGAACAATTATGCACCAAGAAGGATCAAGGCAATAATATGGAAAGCTATAAAGGAGAGACTACCTACAAAATTGGAGCTTTATAAGAGGGGCGTGCCGATGTCCAGCACGATCCCTTCCTGTCCAGTATGCGGTGAGGGTAAAGAAAGTATACAACACATATTATTTTTGTGAAGCTACAATAGAGACATATGGCAGAGGTACTACAAATGGGCTGGTGTAGAAATGGTGGCACATATCAAACCAGCCTTCCATTTCATGCAACACGGGAGCATGCTTGGAAATTCAGGGAATACAAAGGTAGCAGCAACAATATGGACAGCAGTGGTATGGGAGATATGGAATGCCAGGAATAATTACGTTTTCAATGGTGAGGAGAATAAGGGGGCGCTTGGTTGGAAATTCTTCAATGGCAATAGGAATGAGGATTAATATAAGACAATTGTGGTGCTTAATAAGAATAAAAGATGGTGAATGACATTATTTTTCCTCCTAAATAAGGTAATCATTACCCATTATGATTAACTCTTTCCCAATCTACAATCAATTTTCCTCAATCATTCCCCTCCACCACCAATAATAAGCTTCTTTTGTCTCATTTTTTTCAAAATTGGAGCACAACACCAATGAAATAACCAACATGGAGACATTCCTCCCTCCAATACATTTGGGGGCATATGAGGAAAAGTTAATTTCGTTCTCATTCTCATTGAAGATCTCGTAACAAGCGCCACCTAAATTTTGTAAGATTTTTACTGAGATTAAGGCAAAGGTGTGGTCATGACTAGAGGTGAGAAATAAGATTCCTAGGCAAATAACATTTAGAGATTGGAGCTCAAATCCTAGAATTAGTTGAATATTTGGCGGATAATTGTAACAAAATATTGTAAAGCTTGGAGTACCCCTTGAACCCCAAATTTTTATAATATTTTATTTGTTGATCAAAAAAAAAAAAAAAAGCTTGATTCGATTTTCAGCCCTACTTCCAAAATGAACAAATGATAAACTTAGAGAGACAAGTGAGAAGCTTAAAGAGTAACTGTGGGAGTAAAAGGTACTAATGATAAAACAATCAGCAACAATAAAGTGCAACCTGATCAATTTGACTAGAAATGTCACAACTGACTCTTATTATTCTAACAACATTAAGAGTAAAAGATACAATTATGCAAAGGAAAAATGAAATGTAGTTGAAAGTTCATATTTCCTTCCCCATGAAATAAATATGTTTTAAGTTTAAAGGTCCAACCACCAGACTTATGAAGCACGCCGCCATAACACCACCACCAATAAAGAATTTCAGGGTGCCTTACCAAAGGGCTTTGAATCATTGTAGCAAATATCCCAAATTATCAAAGGGCTTTGTATCATTGTAGCAAATATCCCAAGCATAATCCAACACCACCACCAATAAAGAATATCAGGGTACCTTATCAAAGGGCTTTGTATCATTGTAGCAGATATCCCAAACAGAATCCAACGCCAGCTTCGTTAGATACTCTGTGCAGCGTGGATCTTTACTTACCGATGATGCTGCCCTTCGCCTCACACACTCCTTCAAAAGCGAGTAGAGCCAGAAGGAGTTATGCAAATGGACACAAACACTTCAATGCGAGACATAAAACACAAGTAATAAGAGTAAGAAACTCACTGTCTCATGACCTCGTAAATTTCTTTGACCACGTAAATACTCCCTCATATAGTGGCAATCGCCACTCAGAAATGAAGCTCGAATCTGCACATATTGTAATGAATGATGATCAAAAGAAAGCAAAACAAGTGAATTCAATCAAACAAGATCAAGATGGGGGGATGTATCATAATTAACCTCAGCACAAGCACGATGATAACAATTATTCCAGTCCAAATTTTTAGCACGACATTCATCATATGCATGAATGAGCTCGTGGATCACCCCTTGTGTCACCTCATCTTGAAATCTCAAATAATTACAGCATATTATTATCTACAACCAACTAACCAAATGAGTGAAAAATAATAAAAATAAACACTTGAGCTTCTTCAACTCTCACAATTTCCCATATTATTGCATAAAATTTAAACTTGCAGACTTCAAAAATTACAAAATTTTCCTAAAAGTTAAGAAATTAGATACTAAAATGGTGCGAATAATTAATCAAAGTACCCCTAAGCCGGGAGCGTAACCAGCAGAAGCTCGGCCAGAGCAACGGACGCCATTAATGAATTTCTCTGGGTTGATTGGGCATCCAGACTTCTCCAGTTGTTCAATCAGAAGCTTCACCTTTGAATCTGAAATGATAACATACATACATACATATACAAAGGCACGGAGAAATTAATTAATTTAGGGAAGTGAGAAGAACATCTGAAACACCGTACTATTCATAGCTTTTTTAATCTTTTCCCGGCACTCCTGTCCGCCCATTCCGTTGTACATCAGCCCATCGGACCGATTTGAAACTCCAGCATAACCTTCAAGTATGTTAGTATGTCGTCCATTCCTTGTTGAATTATTGTAGCTCACGAATTGCAATGGAAGGGTTTAGCTGCGTTTTATGAAAATAGGGGATGAGAGAGAGAGAGAGAGAGAGGGGGGAGATTCCATCATCTGATATTAATATTTTTCCACTCGAAAATAAAATATAAAATTCTTTTTAAAAAAAAAAAAAATAGATAAATGTTACCGAAAATCTCAACTAATAATTGGTTGAGGTGCTACTAGCCTACTACATATAAACTGCATTGATTTAAGCAGATTAAATTACAGAACAAATTAGAAAAAATAGTCAATAATCTTTGTAACATTGAAACTGAGAGAAATCGGGGTGAGAAGGGCTGAAAAGTGAAGAGCGATGGCGACGAAGGGTGGCGCCAAGGCGGATTGCGGACGGTATAAACGCTAAGAGTAAGGAACAGGCTCGATCTCGTGTAGGCCGAAGGGAGGTAGGATAGTGGGTGCGGCGGGGTGGTGGTGGCGAAGGGCGGTGGGTGGGTGGCGCAGAGAGAATTTTTATGCTGGGAAATATATTATTGTATTACATTCAAATGTATTAAAAAGTGAAGGACATATATTTAAACCTCAAATGGGTTTGGTAGTGAAATGAGTGATTATAAATTTATAATTTATTTTATTGTGATCTATTTAAGTAAATTAGATCAAACACAATTACTTTTCTTGACCAGTAATTATTCGCACTATTCACAAATTTTACTATAAAGTTGAAAATATTGGGAGAATGTATAATCATTTTTCTATATGAATTTTTAAAATTTTCGAGACACTAATATTGAATACAAAATACATATTGTAAATAATAATTCTATTTGCGTTTGATATAATTGTTTCATTTACACATTCATGTTTTAGATATAAAAATCTCCAAATTACATGTAGATACTTCTTGATTTATTCTTATATAGTCTAAAAAAACAAAATAATTTAATTTATCTATTTTATTAATTAAGAATAATTGTTTTATTGCATTCTTCAACCTTTTTTTAGAAAAATTGAACTTATGATTTCAAGTTCTAGAAAAAATAAATTAAGTGTATTTGTAAGATATCTATACATATATAATAACAAAATCTTCTAATAAACTTTAAAGAGCTAACTGTATAAAGCAATATTGACATCAATTTAGAGGGAAATATAAATTACTAATTCATAACCTTAATGCAAATATACTGGAAGTAAATGCAATTTATATTATTTGTTCATATAATGTTATACGTAGCAAATCACTTACAGATTCCGTCGAATTTTCCCAAGAGAGATGGAAATACATCCACCAGGTAGACTTCACATTATTACCACAATATCGACAACTGTAAGAAGAAAAGAGTTGGCTCAAATAATTGTAGTATGCATAAATAAGAACATTTAGACTTCAAGCCAATTAAGAAATTTATACTTAAAGTCAATAAAGAAGATGAAACAGTATCATAAACAAAATCAACAAAACTATTATTATGAATTTAATAATAAAAAATTCACCTTCAACTTCAAAATCAGAGCCCCAAAAAATAACTCAGAACTAAAAAAAAAAAAAAAAAAGCAACAAATAAATCAAATGGATCATGATTCGAATTCTGTTAGCAAAATATGAATTCGAAAAACCCCTGAATATGTGTATTATTATAAGATGAAAAAAGAAAAAAGTGGAACCACAACTCAGTCCACTGGTCCAAGGTTATAGCTCAAGAATGAGAATGAAAGAAAATAATGCAAAAAATAAAAAATGACACAAAAACCTGGCATATCCTCAAACCAAACTAGCGCAAATTCATATTGGCAAATTGTCGAACAAGATGTGTGCATATTCAGAAACCCAGCAAACGCCAATATCCAAATTACTATTCAGAATCCCGGATTAACATAATAAATCCCCATGCATCAGATTAAACATAATCAAATAACCGAATTGGAACCACCAAAAATAGGAATCAAACGAATAGTCCCAGCCATTCACGAACAAATCCCAGGTCATAAGGTCGGCGATGAACAATTCAGTAAAAACTTCACTAATCCAATAAATCGCAATCGAAATGAAAATCTCCTGAGAATCTCGGCCATATTCTCATTGTGACAAATTAACGAACAGATTGCAGGCATAAATTTTGTCGAATAGAAGAACACCTACAACATGTGAAAATAAACCCAATAATCCATCCTTATCAGAACCTAAATTATTTCGTAAACAACAGAGTCCGAATTAAGAAATCAGGAAATCATTGAGACCATGAATTCGAAAAAACCCCCAAATTAACAAACAGAACATTGCTGAGACTTCCCATAGTATAGAACCGACAATCCAAAGCAATTATTTTAAATCGAAGAAGGTTCTGAGCACACACCATACATACATAATTCATATAGCCGGTTCCAAACCAAAAAAATTATACAAAAACCCAGAAAATATCCGACCCAATTAGACTCCCGAAAATTCATGGAACGAGAGCTGCGGGGGGTGGCAATCCTATAATGTTTTACTGAACTATTTTAAACGAAATATACCTGGCCAAAATATTCAAAAATATTTTTCGGTTAAGGAGGTCGAAAATGCAGTCCTTTTTCAAGCTGATTAAACGAATGATGAAAGAAACAAATGACAGATCGTAAGAAGGCGCGTTGAGACGACGGCGGTGGCGCTGGAACGACGGCGACGACGGCGGTGGCGCTGGGATGTAAGGAGGCGCAAGGGTCTTCTTTTGGGTAGGGAAAATATTAGATGAGTATACTAATTAAAAAACAAGAGTACTAATAACCTGGCCTTAATGTTCAGCATGAATGGACTTTTTAGTTAATTCTAGGCCCAAGTTATTTGACCCCATTTTTAATAATTACATCTACTAAAAAATTTAAATAAAAAATAATTTATTAAAAAATAATATTACTCTTAAAATAAATTCTCAGTTTATCGGCTATACTTTCCAGCAAATCCACCACCATTTATAAATTGTTGCAATAAAAAATATAGGAAATTTCAGGGCATTTAATGTAGGCCAGAATGGAGAATCAAACCATCAATAACTAAAACAAGCAGACTACGCTCAGTCTTCTTTGACTACTAAATAATAGAGATGTTAAATGGGCTGGCCCTAACCCATTAGGGCCAACCGTATAGGGTCACATGTCTAAACGGTCCCGGGCCTTACTGGATCGTTCTTAGCGGTCTCGTAATTGTTGGAACCTAACCCTAATCCTAGCGGGGTACGAGCTAAACGGGCCATTAATGAGCTCCAAAAAAATATTTTTTTAATATAAAATATTAAATTATAATCATAATATACAACACAATACAAACTTAAAATCTAAACACTGTTCATAAATTCATTAAAATTACATCAACATAATTAAACATAATTATAAAAGTTCAATTCAAACATTAGAAATTATAAAATCTCAATTCAAACATTATCGGTACATTAAGAGAAAAAAAATAAGAATGCAATGAAGAAAAATAATATGATAATTGATAAACAACATATTTAATTTGTATATTTTACAAAAATAAATATTCATTAACATAAAGGGTTTTGCCTAATGTAAAAGGAAAAAAAAGTAATAAAAGTATAAATAATTTAGTTAATTATTTATATAAATATATATAAAAAAAACCGGCTAGCGGGCCAGTCCGGGAAACTAACGGGTTTGCCCGTTTAGCCCGCAGGCTAATCGATTCGAGCTAAAAAGACCCAGTTTTAAACGGGTCACTAAACCCATGAACCTAAACCCTGCATTTTTCAAGGATAAACGGGCCAGTCCACAGCTCTTTTAACATATCTACTAAATAACCAAGACAAATGACTACATCCAAAATAAATGCAATTAGCAAACCTAATTTTTATTTTGAAAATTATCAGTTTTATCAAAAAAAATCCAGTCACTAATTTCGATAAAATTTCAGATATTATTTCGAAAAAAATAAAAAAAATCAGGAAATATTTTCAAAAAAAAAATTCGAACCAAATATTCATTTATTTGTTTCGAAAAAACAATCAGATTTCAAATAAAATTAAATCGACTAAAAACTCAAATAAAGATTAAAATTTTAGGTAAAAATAAAAAAGAAAAATAACAATTGACTCTACATAATAAAATGTGAAGAATAGGGAAATAAAAATTTGCAGAGGTTAATTTATAGTTCCTAATGGACCTATTGTGCAGAGAATACTTTCAAACGGTGACTGAGCAACGAAGGTTAAAGGTGATAGCGAGCAACAGGGGTTGGCGGCGACGATAAGTGGTGGAGGTTGGAGAGGACGGCGAGTGACGGAGAAAAGATAGAATGGAGAGAAGAAAAGATTAGCGTCTGAGAGAGAAAAAAAATTGAGAAAATTAGAGTTTAATTGGAAAGTGTAATGTGGGGAGGTGATGATAAGTATATTCTTTTAAGATTTGAGATTAAGGGTTGATTTGTGATTTCATATATTTAAGTGTACTATTTTGAAATTATTTGTTTGAATTTATTGAAGAAAATTCAATTATTGTTTGGAAATAAAATTAATTGAAATGTTGAATTTTTATTATTATAAAATTATATACAATATAAAGATATTAACCTCATTGAAAATAAACTACCCTATCTTTTTCTCTATTTTTCTAATTTTTCCAATCTATCTTATACATGTCCATCTTTTTCATCCTTTTTATTATTATGATCATCTTTTCCATAACTTTGTCAAATTGTTGATAACTTTTTTTAATCGTAATTTATAAGAAATTCTTTAAAAAAAAAAAAATATATATATATATATATACACACATATAGTGTCCTTGAACAATACAATATAAATACTCCCTCCGTCCCGAAACTATCTTCATATGTGAAGAGACATGCTTATTAAGAGAACTTAAATTAGTGCAGGAGAGAGAATAAAGTGTAAGGATATTTTGGGTGGTTGTATGAGATAAAGTGTAGGAGAAAGAATAAAGTAGAATAAAGTAAGAGTGACATTTTTGAAATAAAATTGATATTGTGATAGTATTGATATTGAGTGTTATTTCCAAATTTGGGGAGTAAAGATAGATAGTTGTGGGACGGACCGAAATAGAAAGTGAGAAGATAGTTTCGGGACGGAGGGAGTACATTTTATACACACATAACAAAATATAAAATAGATCATTTAAAATGACTATTTAAATTTTTTTGAGAAATATAAGTTTAGCAATAATACATTAATATTGATAATTTTTTAGTTTAAATTTGTATTTTTTTTATCAATCTAGAATAATTTATAATGGTAATATATTTAGATACATTAGTAATAAATTAAATATGTTTTCTCATTATTTTCACGTGTAATGATTAATTGATAATGTTTAGATATTATAATAAATAAAATACAAATGAAATGTGCAATAAAACAGGGACGGATCCAGGATTTCGTCTCAAGGGGGGCGAAGAGTAAAGAAGAGGAAAGTTTAATAATTCAAGGGGGGCGAAATGATAAAATATTAAGAATTTAAAGTATAAATAAAAAAAATTTCCATACATATAGTAGAAAAATTTTAAAGCCAAGGGGGGCGACCGCCCCCCGCGCCCCCCCTAAATCCGTCCCTGCATTTTATGCACGATCTCAGCTATGTGCATGTACATTGCGTGCAAATTTGTGCATGATGTGTATGTGCACGTTTATATACATAAAAATTAGACTAATAAGTATAAGATATAAATTACATCTCATGAATTAGTAATTAGATTTAATTTTCTTTAAGAAAATTTAATTTTATTGATGGAGTGGTATATAAAATAAAATTTAAAATCAATTAGATATATTTACACACTCTGCTACGGGTGATACCCTAGTACTAGTAATGTCAACAATTTTCAATTTTATTGTAATTTGCAATGATGATAATTATAAGTCAAAAACAATATTTTAGAAAATACGTCCTTAAAAAAATGTAAATACCTTCCAAAAATACTTTTTACACATGGTAAAATATTACAGGGCGAGTTTTTTATGAAATATTTTACGATAAAATATAGCTTACAAATAGAAATTCAGCAAATCTTATAGGTCGCGCATAGAGATAGGTCAAAATAGGAAATTTCTTGCGAAGTAGGCCAGAAATCGCAGCATAGAGACGAGTAGACGACGGTGATCAGAAGGCGATAAAACAATGAACTCCAACGAAAACATTAACGAAACTCAATTCTTTTATAATAGAATTGAGGATAAAACCAATTTAAATAGAAATAAAAATTTATAATCAATTCTTTTGCGTGTTTAAACACATTTAAACCACTTTTCTTTAATGTTGAGATCAAATAAGCCCCTCATCTTAATAGAATCACATTCTATTAGTGAAAATAGAGTTGTAAAAAATTAGAGACCTATTTAATCCATACATATAAGACTAGTGACTTATTTGACCATTTTTATTTATATTTTTGCATTTGAACGAGTATTTTAGACAAATATGTATTATTTATTTTACAGTGACATATATTTATAGTTATAGTAACACATGTTTAACCTAACAGTAACAACCTTGGAAGCACATGAAAATGAATTTTTTTTTGTCATTCCGCAAGTTTTTTTTTTTTAATACCCATTGAACCCCACCCAACCTGCATAAAATTCGCGAATTTCTAATATAATCCGTAAAATATTTCATATAAAAATTTGTCAGCAGTGTATTGTCATCTTGACAGTAAAACAAGCAAAATATGTTTTCAAATAATTTTGTCTTGATGATAAAAGTAAATCAAGCAATTGTACAATAATATTGTTTACAAGGAATCGTTTAAATATTTGTAATTTGCAACATCATGTTATTTTATCATATTGGCACATCATTAAAATAAAAGATACTTATTATTTATAATTTAGATTTTGAATTACGAAAAACATAGATATCATATTGGCACATGTACAAAAATTTAGTAATATGATGTTCATAATTGGATAAATTAAAATTATTTTTTTAGAAAAATATTTATTTAAAATAATAATATAAAATATATTGTCAATTCTCACGTTATATGCGGTTTATATACTAAAGGGTCCGATTGGTAGGTACTCTTATTTTAGGTGAGATAATAGTATGTGTACAATTTTAGTAATGGTTAGAGGTAATAAATTGTTTGGTATGTTGTAAAAAAAAAAAATTATCATGACCTCAAATCTGCTTGGTAGGAGGTAATAAAAATTGTTTAAATTTAGTACATTGATTGGTATGTCATATAATATTAGTATAAAAATTAAAAATACAATTTTACCCCTAATATTTTTTCATTTTTCCCCCAAGATTTTTTCATTTTCCAACCGCCATTTTTATCAGTTTTCTGCCCCTTTCAATATTAACAAAACCCACTTCCATACCCATTCCTACCAAAATTATGCATTTGAGGAGGATTCGAAGGGTCTTCCACCGCTAATCTCTCATACCCATAGCTACCCATCGTCGAACTTCACATTCCTATCCATCGCAAACTCGTCCAACATTGACGTTAGCTATGGTAATACACTTCTTGTTTTTCTTGTTCATAATTTATTTACATTGTGATGTGAAATGCAAAATAGGGTTATTGGGTTTGTGTTTGGGATTTCGTGAAAGACGAAAGCTTGGGACAATGATTTATATGTATGATTCTACTGCCACTCATTTTGTCTTTTGATGAAATGAATTTAGTTGCTTAAATAAAATTAGTGTAAATTCGAGTTGCTTTATGCATTTGAAACTTGGGGAAATCTAATTTGAAAAAATTTGAAAATCGTGTGTGTGAAACACATATTCTTGCCCCCAAAGGATATTCACGAAACACATATTCTTGCCCCCAAAGGATATTCACACATAATTGAATAATATGTTCATCTAATATGAGCAGGCTGAATAATTCCAATAATATTCATCTAAACATGATACATGTGACTGTATTTTTTGTTCTATCTGGTTTTAAGTTGTGACTCACATGTGAACTAATTAGAATTGTAGTGAAGGGATATTCTTTAATGTTGTTCATTTCATTAGTTTAGATGGAAATCCTAGAACGAGATGTGTTCGAAGATGCTTGAGTGTCTTGTAACTGGTCGGTCTCTTGGCAATATCAACCCGGAAAGCTGTGTTGAATTCAAAAAAAAGTATTGTTTGGAGTTATTCAACAAGAAGAACATTCTGAAGACCTGAAGAATCTGAAATTTGAGATAATTTATAAAACAATGTTGATCTTTTTGGTTTGTAATTTTGGATTAGTTTGACAATACTTTGATGCAAGTTGTATGTTGACCTTTTTGGTTCTTTTCAACGAGATGCAAGGTGTTAACTTATTATGATTGCATTTTATTTATGAACTTCCATTTTGTTTCTTAACTTTAATTTGACTCAGCAGTGATCAACAGTTAGTACACCTTTAAGATTGCATAAGAATAACATAGACAAAATGAGATACAATATTTAATACAATAATTAATACAACATGTTAAAATAAACCAAACGAGAGCACACATGCATTTTAAATAATATAGTATAATCAAATATATAATTATCTCCTTGCAACGACTTACTCCCATGATAGATTCTTTCCGAATTCTTCGTTCACCCTTCCAAGAGCAATTGCTACTGCATAAAAATTCAGTTGGTCACGGCAAGATCAAAGACCTTCTCAATGTTGGTCTAACAAAAACTGGATGAAACAGCTATCCATTTTGAAATACATCATTTTTATTGTATGTTATTAAATAATTATTCAATAGATTATCACCCGTTCTAATCCGAAATGAACTTTTGATGTTCATTGATGAAAATGCTCTTTAAATTATGACTGTGGCAACGGGGAAGATTAAATGAAAAAATAATATTTTTTCATGTAGCGATCATCTTCTAACCAAGTCCTATCCTTTTTAATTCAAAGAAGTTTCATCCACGTTACACATGAATAACGTTTGACTATTCATTTAATTTACAAATTAGATGATTACAATTTTCAATATAAATTAATGTTGGGTTATGGAGTCACTTCACCTCCCACAAAATTAAAAAATATAGTATAAAATATGTACGGGCAGTTGAGATGTGTAAGTACATAAAAACCCCTAACTTTATGAAAAATTGTATGACAATTGTTGTAATAAAATTCAACTTTAGGAAGATTTATTTATAATCGTGGGGACACAACTTTTCATTAAAAAAACGAGAAGTTTTACTTGTAAATAAGTCGAACTACTCAAACGCATTGTTATTCAAATTTGTTTGAAATTTTATCGAGTTTTGATATTCATGTTTGAGCTTGTTGGATAATTAATCGAGTCAAGCTCGAATGAAAGTAGTTTGACATTTTTGCACTCATTTTTTTTTTTACTTATCGAACTCGAACTTTAGATTGTACCAAATATAAATTTATACTCAAACTTGTTTGATATCTAGTCGAACTGAGCTCGAACGAGCTTTTACCGAATAATCTTGAATCAAGTATCAAATAGCTTAATTTTCTATAATTATACCAAGAGATGTCTAGAGAGAGAATTTTTCAAGAGAGAGAGAGAGAGCGCGTAGAGTGGGTGAGGACATGGTACTGGGTAGAGAACCTTCTTTCGAGTGGCAACTGGTAAAGCAGAAAAGAGAACCTAGGAACCTTAGCCCTAGAGTTGGTAATCGTTCGGCCGAGAAGAGAATTGATATGAATAGAGTTTGGGACTCCGACAAAAGATTTGTGACTTTCTTCTTCAAGAATTTTCCGGATAACCGCAATGTTAATGATTTGACTGAGAGATTCAAGGACGTAGGTTTGGTCAGAGACATTTTCATTCCAAATAGGAAAGGAAGGGATGGAGTACAATACGGTTTTGTTCGATTTGGTAATAACATTGACAAGACCATGGCAAAGACGAAGTTGAACAATATGTAGTTTGGAACATACAAGCTCAGAGCTAATCTGTCGAGATTCGAGAGAGGTTCTTTCAGACAAGTCCTGAGAGTGGAGCAAGCGGTACACAAGCATAACAAATGGCATCATGCGTGGAGGAAAGAAAATATTTCTTATGCAAATGCTTTGGGTGGTTCAAATAAACCAAAAGAGATCCAGAAACATACATTGCCTAATGTCTTGTTCTATTTCAGCCTGCGAAGTCGGGATTTAAAATTTGGGTGGAAAACACATTTCTCTAAGGGTCACATTACGTTGATTCAGTCAGTTTTATCTTCTCTACCGAAATATTGCCTCTCTTTTTACAAATTACCGAAGAAAACCATTAGTGTGCATACAGCTTTGCAAAGAAAATTTGGGGGGGGGGGGGTGTGTGGAGAGGATAAAGGAAAAATTTCTTGGGTTAAGTGGGGTGAAATGGGGAAGGATAAAAAAAAATGGGGGCTTGAGTTCCGAGATCTAGATGTCTTTAATAGAGCTTTGTTGGGAAGATGGGTGGACAGATTTTTAAATAATGAAAATATGTTATGGGTAAAAGTGCTTAAAGCTAGGTACGGAGATAACCCATTTTCTAAGGGAAGAAGTGCCGATGGGGATAGGGGACAGGGAAGGAGGGGTTCGAATACATCAGGCTAGTGGAAAGACATTTGCAATTTATATTGGGAAGTGGAGAGAGAAGGCTTAAGGAGGGAGTTTGTGAAGGTAGTGGGGAAATGGGAGAGAACCAATTTTTAGGCAGAACAGTGGGTCGGAAGGGTGCTTTAAAGGAATTATATCCTAGGTTGTTTAGGATAAGTAGACAGCAAGAGTAAAAAATTAGTGAAATGGGAGTGTGGGAGGAAGGAAGATGGAAATGGGTCTTTGAATGAAGGAGGAGTTGAGAGAGATAAATATTGATATGTTAAATAATTTGCTTGTTGATATTGGCAGGTGCACTTTGAGCAGGGATGGTGATGATTAGTGGAGGTGGATCCATTCTACAAAGGGAGTGTATACCACAAACGAGGCATACAAGAGGGAAAAGAATGATGAGCAGGGCAGGAGCAACCAACAGAAGACAAGATGTTCACAAATCTTTGGAACAATTATGCACCAAGAAGGATCAAGGCAATAATATGGAAAGCTATAAAGGAGAGACTACCTACAAAATTGGAGCTTTATAAGAGGGGCGTGCCGATGTCCAGCACGATCCCTTCCTGTCCAGTATGCGGTGAGGGTAAAGAAAGTATACAACACATATTATTTTTGTGAAGCTACAATAGAGACATATGGCAGAGGTACTACAAATGGGCTGGTGTAGAAATGGTGGCACATATCAAACCAGCCTTCCATTTCATGCAACACGGGAGCATGCTTGGAAATTCAGGGAATACAAAGGTAGCAGCAACAATATGGACAGCAGTGGTATGGGAGATATGGAATGCCAGGAATAATTACGTTTTCAATGGTGAGGAGAATAAGGGGGCGCTTGGTTGGAAATTCTTCAATGGCAATAGGAATGAGGATTAATATAAGACAATTGTGGTGCTTAATAAGAATAAAAGATGGTGAATGACATTATTTTTCCTCCTAAATAAGGTAATCATTACCCATTATGATTAACCCTTTCCCAATCTACAATCAATTTTCCTCAATCATTCCCCTCCACCACCAATAATAAGCTTCTTTTGTCTCATTTTTTCCAAAATTGGAGCACAACACCAATGAAATAACCAACATGGAGACATTCCTCCCTCCAATAAATTTGGGGGCATATGAGGAAAAGTTAATTTCGTTCTCATTCTCATTGAAGATCTCGTAACAAGCGCCACCTAAATTTTGTAAGATTTTTACTGAGATTAAGGCAAAGGTGTGGTCATGACTAGAGGTGAGAAATAAGATTCCTAGGCAAATAACATTTAGAGATTGGAGCTCAAATCCTAGAATTAGTTGAATATTTGGCGGATAATTGTAACAAAATATTGTAAAGCTTGGAGTACCCCTTGAACCCCAAATTTTTATAATATTTTATTTGTTGATCAAAAAAAAAAAAAAAAGCTTGATTCGATTTTCAGCCCTACTTCCAAAATGAACAAATGATAAACTTAGAGAGACAAGTGAGAAGCTTAAAGAGTAACTGTGGGAGTAAAAGGTACTAATGATAAAACAATCAGCAACAATAAAGTGCAACCTGATCAATTTGACTAGAAATGTCACAACTGACTCTTATTATTCTAACAACATTAAGAGTAAAAGATACAATTATGCAAAGGAAAAATGAAATGTAGTTGAAAGTTCATATTTCCTTCCCCATGAAATAAATATGTTTTAAGTTTAAGGTCCAACCACCAGACTTATGAAGCACGCCGCCATAACACCACCACCAATAAAGAATTTCAGGGTGCCTTACCAAAGGGCTTTGAATCATTGTAGCAAATATCCCAAATTATCAAAGGGCTTTGTATCATTGTAGCAAATATCCCAAGCATAATCCAACACCACCACCAATAAAGAATATCAGGGTACCTTATCAAAGGGTTTTGTATCATTGTAGCAGATATCCCAAACAGAATCCAACGCCAGCTTCGTTAGATACTCTGTGCAGCGTGGATCTTTACTTACCGATGATGCTGCCCTTCGCCTCACACACTCCTTCAAAAGCGAGTAGAGCCAGAAGGAGTTATGCAAATGGACACAAACACTTCAATGCGAGACATAAAACACAAGTAATAAGAGTAAGAAACTCACTGTCTCATGACCTCGTAAATTTCTTTGACCATGTAAATACTCCCTCATATAGTGGCAATCGCCACTCAGAAATGAAGCTCGAATCTGCACATATTGTAATGAATGATGATCAAAAGAATGCAAAACAAATGAATTCAATCAAACAAGATCAAGATGGGGGGATGTATCATAATTAACCTCAGCACAAGCACGATGATAACAATTATTCCAGTCCAAATTTTTAGCACGACATTCATCATATGCATGAATGAGCTCGTGGATCACCCCTTGTGTCACCTCATCTTGAAATCTCAAATAATTACAGCATATTATTATCTACAACCAACTAACCAAATGAGTTAAAAATAATAAAAATAAACACTTGAGCTTCTTCAACTCTCACAATTTCCCATATTATTGCATAAAATTTAAACTTGCAGACTTCAAAAATTACAAAATTTTCCTAAAAGTTAAGAAATTAGATACTAAAATGGTGCGAATAATTAATCAAAGTACCCCTAAGCCGGGAGCGTAACCAGCAGAAGCTCGGCCAGAGCAACGGACGCCATTAATGAATTTCTCTGGGTTGATTGGGCATCCAGACTTCTCCAGTTGTTCAATCAGAAGCTTCACCTTTGAATCTGAAATGATAACATACATACATACATATACAAAGGCACGGAGAAATTAATTAATTTAGGGAAGTGAGAAGAACATCTGAAACACCGTACTATTCATAGCTTTTTTAATCTTTTCCCGGCACTCCTGTCCGCCCATTCCGTTGTACATCAGCCCATCGGACCGATTTCGAAACTCCAGCATAACCTTCAAGTATGTTAGTATGTCGTCCATTCCTTGTTGAATTATTGTAGCTCACGAATTGCAATGGAAGGGTTTAGCTGCGTTTTATGAAAATAGGGGATGAGAGAGAGAGAGAGAGAGAGGGGGGAGATTCCATCATCTGATATTAATATTTTTCCACTCGAAAATAAAATATAAAATTCTTTTTTAAAAGAAAAAAAAATAGATAAATGTTACCGAAAATCTCAACTAATAATTGGTTGAGGTGCTACTAGCCTACTACATATAAACTGCATTGATTTAAGCAGATTAAATTACAGAACAAATTAGAAAAATTAGTCAATAATCTTTGTAACATTGAAACTGAGAGAAATCGGGGTGAGAAGGGCTGAAAAGTGAAGAGCGATGGCGACGAAGGGTGGCGCCAAGGCGGATTGCGGACGGTATAAACGCTAAGAGTAAGGAACAGGCTCGATCTCGTGTAGGCCGAAGGGAGGTAGGATAGTGGGTGCGGCGGGGTGGTGGTGGCGAAGGGCGGTGGGTGGGTGGCACAGAGAGAATTTTTATGCTGTGAAATATATTATTGTATTACATTCAAATGTATTAAAAAGTGAAGGACATATATTTAAAACTCAAATGGGTTTTGGTAGTGAAATGAGTGATTATAAATTTTATAATTTATTTTATTTTGATCTATTTAAGTAAATTAGATCAAACACAATTATTTTTCTTGACCAATAATTTTTCGCACTATTCACAAATTTTACTATAAAGTTGAAAATATTGGGAGAATGTCATAATCATTTTTTTATATGATTTTTTTATTTTTTCGAGACACTAATATTGAATACAAAATACATTAATTTCAGATTTTCTTTAGAATTGCTCAGTTTTCATTCAAGAAACAACATTCTAAATACACATAAAATTAGAAAATTGAAGACTAGAACGAACAATCAGCTATTTGCCTTCAAAATAACCAATTCATAAACCCTACATATCAATCAGTTACTATCAAGCTTTCAATTAAGTTCTCACCTCTAATTGTTCTAGCCTGTTGGATACCGGGCATAATGGTAACCCTTTTTAGATATTTTTTAAAAACACAAATTTTCTGAAAAAATCACAAAAAATAAAAAATTACGAAAAAAAACCCAAAAATCAAATTGAAAAATAAAAAAATCACAAAAAATCGAAACAATTCAATATTTCGAAAAAGAAACTCAAAGAAACCCCAAAAATTCGGAAAAACAAAAAAAAGAAACCCCAAAAATTCGGAAAAACAAAAAAAAGAACCACCCCCAAAAAAATTCTGAAAAAAAAAAACAAAAAATAAAAAAAGTACAAATCAGATTGGTTCGAAAATCAAATTCGAAAACAGTTCAATATTTCGAACTTTTTTTTCGAAAAAACAGCAATAGTTCGGAAATTTTTTTCGAACAAATTACATAAATTCGAAAAAAAATGCGATTATTTTTCCGAAAAAGAACACATCTTACGGAAAAAAAAACACAATAATTTGAAAAAAAAAATCAAAAAATTGAAGCAAAGATTCGTAATTTTTTTTTTCAAAAAATACAGAAAAATTAAACAAATCAATCACAAAAAATAAGGAAAAAAAGAAGAAAAACCTGTGAAGAGAAGAGGCGGCGTTTGTGTGGGAACGGGCGAAGAGGGCGGCTGTGAGGAGAAGGAGAGGGCGGCGCGCGAATGAGGGGAGGAGATAAGGGCGGCGGCGCGATTGAGGTGAGGAGAGAAGGGTAGCGGCGCGATTGAAGGGAGGAGAGAAGGCGGCGGCGCGGTTGAAAGGGAACAGAGAATGAACGGCGCAATTGAAGATGACAAAAGTTTGGAGAGAAATAGGGTTTTTCTGATTCTAGATATTCCCAAACGGAAAGCGATGAAAGAGGAGGGACTTCGGAGTAGAAGCAGAGCGTGTTGTGTGTACATTGGGCAAAATAGGTAGTTTAGGTACTGTGTGTATAGAACGGTGTTTTTATCCAATAGGTGTGTTTATTATATTCGGTGGTGAGTTAGCTGAGCCTTAAAAAAACAAGTGATAATAACCTGGTCTTAATGTTCATTATGAATGGGCTTTTTAGTTAATTCTAGCCCGAAGTTATTTGACCCCATTTTTAATTATTACATCTGCTAAACAATTTAAATAAAAGATAATATTACTCTTAAAATAAAATTCTCAGTTTGTCGACTATACTTTCCGGCAGATCCACCACCATCTATAAATTGTTCCAACCAAAGATATAAGAAATTTGAGGGCATTTATAACTAAAACAAGCACACTGCGCTCAGTCTTCTTTGACTACTAAATAATAGAGATATTAAACGGACTGTCCCTAATCCATTAGGGGCAGCCCTATAGGGCCACATGCCTAAACGGTTCAGGGCCTTACCAGTTCGTTCTTAATGATCTCGTAATTGTTGAAACCTAACTCTAGCGGGGTACGAGCTAAACGGACAACTAACGGGCTACGAAAAAAAATATTTTTTAATATAAAATATTACATTATAATCATAATACAACACAATACAAACTTAAAATCTAAACATTGTTCATAAATTCATTAAAATTACATCAACATAGTTAAACATAATTATAAAAGTTCAATTCAAACATTAACAATTATAAAATCTCAATTCAAATGTTACCGGTACATTAAGAGAAAAAAATAACGATTGAAATGAAGGAAAATAATATGATAATTGATAAACAACATATTTAATTTGTATATTTACAAAAATAAATATCCATTTATATAAAGGGTTTTGCCTAATGAAAAAGGAAAAAAAAGTAATAGAAGTATAAATAATTTAATTAATTATATATATAAAACGAGCTAGCGGGCCAGTTTGAAAAATCGACGGGCTTGCCCGTTTAGCCCGCGGGCTAATCGGTCTGGACTAAAAATATCCAATTTTAAACGGGTCACTAAACCCATGAATCTAGCCCTGTAGCTCTTTTAACATCTCTACTAAATAACCAAGACAAATGACTACACCTAAAACAAATGCAATTAGCAAACCTAATTTTCATTTTGAAAATTATCAGTCTTTTCAAAAAAATTCGGCCACTAATTTCGATAAAATTTCAGATTTTATTTCAAAAAAAATAAAAAAATATCAGAAAATATTTTCAAAAAAAATATTCGAACCAAATATTCATTTATTTGTTTCGTAAAAACAATCAGATTTCAAATATTCATTTATTTGGCCTCAACAGTCAACTCCCATTACAGGTTGGAAAGCTTCATCTTGCAAAGGACGGAGTTTTTGATGAACAATGGAGAATTTGACATCCGTATACCGTCTACTGAAGCACTCTTCGAGAAACCTCTTTGATCGTCGCGCGAACCGTATAATTTTCACTTCAGCTTCTTCTTTGAGCTCAGGTACCCATTTTGCTGTAAACGCCTAATTTAGTTTGTGAAATGAAATTACTTAAATTGAGCACATAATTGTTTAAGTTGACTTCTTCCTGGAGTTTACCGACATTACAACTTTTTTTTTTTTTTTTTGTGGCTTTGTTTTGGGTGGTGGAAGTTGATTTTATGATCGTTCACTGTCTAGGGGCTGCTATGTTGTATGCTTTACGTTTTGGGAAATAGGAACTTAAAAAAACTGCTTCATATTCCTGTTTGGCCGCGTATGGTGAAGAGACTTAAGTTGATAATCGGGTTGGCACACTAAATGTATGTGTTTAGTTATCGAAGTAATGACATTGTTTGAAAATGTATACTAGTATATTATTTAGAATCACAAAGATATGTTACATTTGATGCGTTTGCTCGTAATCTTTTAAGTAGAGAAAGATAATATATACAGATGAGCAGATGTTGTTGACTGAAAAATAATAAAATTTGGAGTGACAGGAATGATAAAGATGTTGGGGAGAGAATGAATAAATTTAGATTGGTTAGGAAAAGTTAAAAGCAAATAATTCTCACATTCATATAATAGTTCTGACCAATTGATGACATCAATTATGCCATTTTTTGTTTATTTACTCACATATATTTTTATATATATAGGTTGCTTCTGTTGAAAGTTGCCCTCTTTAAGAAATAGTCATATTGGGAGAAAAATTAATCATAGTTTGATCTCTTTTACACTTAAACGATTTGCATCTTAATTGATGACAGGTCTTATTTGCAAACCTGTTCGGATTTGTGAGCAGTTCAAACAAGATGATTACTTTCACAGACAAATTGTTTCCATGCATGTTGGCTTCCTAAGAAAGTTTAGTGTTGGCATTCCTGCTTCTTTGCCTAGAGTTCAGGGTAATGGTTTTCGAATTCATCATAGAAATCTTGCTTCAATTGCCCCAATTCCAATTAGAAACCAGTCTTTTGCTACGGTTAATGCTGATGATATAAGCTACTTCAAGAAGATTTTGGGTGAGAGAGGTGTGGTTCAGGATGAGGAGAAGCTGGATGATGCAAACACAGATTGGATGCGGAAGCACAAAGGCTCAAGTAAGCTAATGTTACAACCTAAAAACACACAAGAGGTTGGTGTCTTCTTCACCACTGAGCTTGCTGTTCTTCATTTTTGATGAGGTTTTTATATGAGATATGACTATTGAATATGCCCGAAGTCCCTGAGGGTTTGTATTCTGCTGAAGTCCTAATTATTGTAATCAAGCTAATTTCTTGGTTAATGCACTGTTATATTTCCTTTTGGTTTAACCTATTTAACTTGCTTCCTTCAGGATTATTGTTCCTATCTAGTATAATCGTTGAAACTAAAGCACTTCTGCTATAACTGAGATTAAGACTGTCTGAACTTGGAGATGACATCTTATAATATACTTACCTAATCATCTCAACTTTTTAAAATTTTCTTGCACTGGTGAGGTATGGCTAGTTCCAGATGAATAGTCAGCAAAGTTGTGAGAGGAAGATCTTTATTTGCTTTTTCATGGAAGTAGAAAGAAAATTTGTTGTTTAAAAATCATTAGTTTGTAAGCCACTTCTTTTTCAGCAGTTATGTTACACTGATACACTTTCCAGATAAACAATGTCCTCTTTTGTGCACTCTAGTTTCTTCTCTGTGCTTTTTGAATTGTCAACATAGTTGGCATTTCTTTCTTTGTTTCTGTAACTGTTGTCCTTCTGCCCTTGTATAGGTTTCTCAGATTCTTGATTACTGTAATACCAAATGCCTAGCTGTTGTACCACAAGGTGGAAATACAGGTCTTGTTGGAGGAAGTGTACCCGTGTTTGATGAGGTATTACTATATCTGTTTCCTATCTGATAAGGCATATCCTTATATGAACTTTGCAGCCAGTATTTCTTGAAGTAAGGCTTCAGTCTTTTGTCATATTATCACCTGGAATGTCTCTTTTGTTTGCTGTAATAGGTGATACAAACTCCTATATGATAACATATAAATTGGTGATCAATATATATGTATTCAGCAAAGTTGATGCATATTGGAACTTTATCAGTTACTAGAAGACTATTCTGGGACACGTCACTGGAGTTAAGGTAGATAATAAAGAAGCAAATGAAAACAACTATGATGATTAGTCAGATTGTTCAAACTGGCGAAATACCATAGGTGGGAAGAGGATATCCAATGAACCATGCAAATATGCAATTATCAGTAGGTTAACACTTAAAATTTTTGAAGAAAAAGATTTAAATTTAGTCAACTTTGAAATAAGACCTTCTATTGATTCATGATTTGATCTGAGGAGCCTGTGATATACATAAAAATGACATGGAAGGTTCCAATGTTTCAACAGTTTGAACACCCAATTAAACTCTCATGATGCATAGTGTAGTAATATTTGGAATTATCATTCACTTTTTGTAATCTTGTACAAAAATCTATGAACTATGCTAATTTTAAGTGATGGGTTTCTCCTAGTTAGATGACTTAACGTATACTCATCACTTGGTCCATACCTTTCCACCCTGCTTTCATTGTACTACACTTGTAAAGTTAATCTCATGCGCTTTTGATTCTTCCATTTGGTTTTTTCTACTTAGGATATATGTCATTCTGTGTGTACTTGATGTTCTCTTTTTGAAATTGATCATTTAGTTAATCACATTTGCTACACATCTTGTGCTTTTCTTTACCCACTCAATTTGGGTATTCTGGAACTTCTTTCTTCGAGAAAATCACCTTTGTCTTGCGGATGTGTCCTCTTGACGTTTTATCATTTGATAATTATATCAGATTATTAACCTTGTTTACTGCTGCTTTTCTTGTCCATCCAGTCAATTTTCTTTGTCATGTGTTGCAGAGTTACTTTCTGTCTGGGTTTTTTCTGATATTATAGACTTATGTTGAACTTCTTTCTGACTGAAGCATATGACTCGGTTTATAATTGGTTTTAATCATAATCTTTTACATGAAATATGATACTTAAATATGACTCGCATATCTGATTATATCCTTACCTCCCCTATGCTCAAGCTTGAATTATCAAATTTTACTCTCACCTAAGCTCATTGATAGTATAAAGTGTAATGATATGATCATTAATTACCCATACTTAAGGAAGACAAAATGTGTATTCTTTGGTGAGTGACTTTTGAAGTTAGAATTTTTGTGGTTCCTTCATGTTTTGACCTATTGAGTATCTCCCTCCCTCCCTCTATATCTCTCTTTTCAGGTTATTATCAACCTTGGCTTGATGAATAATATCATATCCTTTGACAAGGTAATGCTTATACTCTCTGATAAAAAGTACCAGAATGGTATTTCTTATATTATATGTGATGGCCTTTTTTGCTGCTGAGTCAATTTAAGTTGCAGGATCCAATGTGATTTTCTTGTCAATTCTTATATGTATTTGTTTAAAGTTTTATCATTGCACTTTTAGCCCTTTCATCTTTGAATCATTTTGTGTTTGGAAAAAATTCAGAATCAACACATTTTGTCTTCCAAATATTTCTCAATTAACACATGAATTCTTGACCCCTCTTTTAGTTGTTAATAGGTTAGCGGTATACTGGTATGTGAAGCAGGATGCATTCTGGAAAACTTGATTTCTTTTCTCGATGATGAAGGGTAATTCAAATATTTTTTTAAATTTTAATTCCTGTTATTGATGTCTGGCACCTAGCTTAACATCATGATCAATCCAAGTCGATTTTGAAGTTTTATGTCATTCCTCACCTTCACTTAAGGAAATATGCTTCAGTTCTTTGTTTCAAGGAGCATATATAGGTAGCAATCTTTAAGGATAAGATTATGTAATGTTAATGTATGCAATATGCAGTTCTTAAGTTCAACCTAAAATTGAATTAAGAAAACAATTGTAAAACTTGTTCATAAAAAAATCAGATATTAAGGATCAGTGGGTTTCATTCAGGCCTTGTGGTAATTCAGTGCCTTAATAATCAATCAGTGGTTCATTCCTCAATCATTGATTTGCTCAAGTTCAGACCCAATTCTCTTGTTGTCAATTAGCCAACTTTATGCAACATGGAGTTTGTGAGAGATGGGGATGGGGAGAGCATGTTCTCTGTGTATGGCGTTGGTGCCTTGACCTGTTGCATGATCAGAAAAGTTTCACTAGTGCCTTGACCTGACAGAATTTTGCTCTCTTTTAATGCTATTCTGTGAGCATTGTTATATTTTTATGGCTACATCCACACAAGCATTTCTTTCCAAGGCTCCCAAAGTGAGAGGGGACTGTAGGAACTAATATTTTCATTTCTAGAAATGGGAAAATTTTTATGGATTTCCAACAAGAAATATTTACTAATAAATTGATGGTTTATTAATCCCATGGATGGATGTTATCACAAGAATGTCTTTAATTTGTTCATGTGCCGTTGCGACTATATATCTATTCGGTGCATTTATTTGTCTGTTCATCTATTGCTTTCTTTTCTTTTATGTTGATGCTGGCATTAATGCTCCTAATTGTGATATTTGGACTTTGTGAAGCTTATTTCATGTATTTCCCCCATACCTACCTTCCACATTAGTTGTTTTCTTATCCAGACATATAATGCCACTGGATTTGGGTGCTAAAGGAAGCTGCCAAATTGGGGGAAATATTTCAACTAATGCCGGGGGCTTGCGCCTTATCCGGTATGGTTCACTTCATGGAAGTGTTCTTGGTGAGTTGTTTTCCTTGTCCTAATATATATGTATATATACTCCCTTGTTACCACTAAGATAGTCTAGTTTTCGATTTTTCAATATACCAAATTATAGTCTTGCTTATTTGTTATAGTCATTAACTATTTTTCAATGGACCAAAATGACCTTATTTAATAAAGTTATTTTTAATTTCAATGAACATTTAATTATTATGTCATCTCTCTTGTAGGGGTAAAATAGGAAGGAATGAGAAAAATTTAGAATTCCAACCAAATTAAATATGTTTTCTTAACCTGTGTGAAAATTGAAACACATCTATCTTAGTATGGAGGGAGTATTTTTTGTAATCACTTCTATAAAATCATTTGATGAAAATTGTCCTATGAAAATTTCATGTCTGTGTATCATCCACAGTTACCTAATTCACCTCCCCCTCCCCCCGGATATCCAGATCGCGCATCTATTTCGCTGGTCATTTTTGGCCCAGATCCCTCCGGAATGCGATCTGGATCACCTAAATTGGTGACCCACTTTTAAGAGAGGTTCAGGACTTTCTATCTCGCTTAACAGGACTATTCACCTATAGAGGTGCTTAATATTTTTCTGGATATATGGGCAGCTTCTAAGTTTTGATTGTTTAACACTCCAAGGGCAGTTGTTTTGATTTCTTCTTTCTTGAGCATACTTCTTTGGGCTGACATTTCAGGTCTTGAAGTTGTTTTAGCAAATGGTACCGTGCTTGATATGCTTGGAACTTTACGCAAGGACAACACAGGATATGACTTGAAGCATTTGTTTATAGGTAAATATTATCTCATCGTTTTTACCATAATGTTAACATTCGTCATATTTCTTGTCTAAACTGTGGCACATATCAATGTTTGCAGGGAGTGAGGGGTCATTAGGAATTGTAACAAAGGTTTCCATACTTACCCCTCCGAAGTTGTCTTCTGTAAATCTAGCTTTCCTTGCTTGTGATGATTATAGCAGCTGTCAGGTAAAAAGTGTGGATCTAAAAGAATTAGCTGGATAGTCCTTGTCTTTCGTTACTACACAAGTTTTGCATACAAAAATGTTAGAACTCCCTTTTTCTGAATATAGGTAGTTTTGGGTTTATTCTCGTTAAAACCTATTCATCCATATTTGGATGTTACTACATTATAGTTTAGGCAAAAACTCTTATAAGACCGTCTCATACATGAGACGGGTCTCATCCCTAAGAGGAGTATAAAATATATTAATAGGGGTATCAAATATATATGAGGTTCAAATGCCTGAAAATGGAAATTGGGAAAAAAAATAAAATTTAAAAATTGTCAGCAGGGTTATCAAATATGTGAGTAGAGGTATCAAATATTTGAGTAAGGGTATCAACTATGTAAGACAGGTCAGGGGTGAGACCCGTCTCATGTATGAAACTCTCACCCAAGAGTGCTCCTATAGTTTAACATTTATGACAATAGCTATTTTCAATACCTACAGTATCCTCCAATACATCTAATAAATTGACCCCAAACTTTTATTTTAGTTCAGTGAAGACTGATGATGGCATGATGCAGAACCTTTCTGATAAATTAATTCCTTGTCTATCTAGAAAATATTGTCCGAAGCCAAGAGGAAGCTTGGAGAAATTCTTTCTGCATTTGAGTTTTTGGATATGCATGCTATGGATCTGGTAAGGTTCCTGAATTCTGAACAGTGTTTTCCTGCCCTATTCACTTTTTGTATTGCACTATATTATGCAAGTCTCTATTTTTTGAAAAGACTATGTCCATGTTGGTTCTGTTTATATGCTAACTGTGAAGAGGCTGTGCACATAAGATCGATTTTACGATCAATGATTTATAAGGAAATTCAATGCTAGGGGTATAAAACAACTTCTACTATAGCCGGGCTGTTTCTCCTTACTTGGGGAGAAGGAGGAGAAAAACATTAAATCCAAGCCCCGATATTACTCTCTGATTATTCATTTTGCTTCTGAAGATAGATTTATTTGTTCAAGAAATGCTGTGGAAAATAATTGATACAGTGGTTCTCCTTATCGCACACTTTGATTATTAAGCATACTACTATATCCCCAAAACTGCAATTATTTTTATGAGCTTGCAAATATCAACTTATTTTAACAATCTTTTCAGGGAAATGGAAAATAGACCGCAGGATCATTTTTTCTTTTTTAGTTTTGTTTACAGCTTAAAATTGTAATTGAAAATAAAGAATACAGTAGTTACCAAATGATACCTCTTTTGGAGCAAAAGCTATTTTGTAGCATATATAAAATAAGATCAAATCTCTGTAGCATTACTGGAATAAGTTATGGTTCACTTGTTTGACAGGTTCTGAAACATTTAGATGGCCTTCGTGATCCTTTACCTTCCTCAAAGCACAACTTCTATATTCTGATTGAGACCACAGGCAGCACAGAATCTCACGACAAGTAATTTATTTCTACTTGCTATAAATAATCTTCTATTGTCTTCAGGATTTTAAAAACTTATTTTTTTACTTGTTCTTGAAATTCGTGTAAAAGTTGTTTCAAAAGTCCCTGTTGATGTAAATTATTTCCTTAAAAAAAGGGACTTTTTTTTTTTTTTTGTGAAATTTTGATGACCATTGAAGTCTTTTTCTCTCTTCTCGCTCAATTACTCTGCTTTTTGAAGAATTTTCCCATGGAACCTTTTACCTGAACTTTATAGTTGTTTGCCATTAAATTAGAAGTTGTTACCAATAGCTAACCACTGGTTCCATGCTTTGTTTTGCCTGTCAACCTTTTGTATTTGTGATATTGCTGCCACTCAAGGTTATTAACCTTAAGAAGCTGCTGCAATATACTAATCTATCATAATGTTTTGAGTATCCAATTTGTTGCTAACAAGCCATTCCTTCTTGAATCTCTGCTATTTGGACCATTAGGGAGAAGCTTGAAGCATTCCTTATTCAGTCTATAGAAAGTGGTATGTTAACTGATGGAGTTCTAGCACAAGATATAAATCAAGCATCATCATTTTGGAGAATACGCGAGGTAATTAAAGCTTAGGCTTCACACAGTGCATTTTGCTAACAAGGTTTAGCACAGTGCTTTTATTTATCTCATGATTACTTTTCTTTAAACAGAACACCAGGTGGCCATGAGTAATTTCATCTTTGGCCGATCACTGTTCTTCCATATTTGCTTACTTTATGTAATTTTTTTCAAGGTCTAAAAATATATGTTTCCTGATACACACACGGCACACCCATAACTAGCAAAAGATGAATGTACAAGTAAAACTTGCATGTTTGTTCAGAGAAGTAGAGTGGTTTGAACTCTTTTGCTCTATAGGTTGTAAGACTAGGTCAAGGCATTGGCTATTGTGTTAGTTTTCACAATGTGCAGATGAGTTACGTTTTATGTTAAACAGGGAGTACCTGAAGCTCTGATGAAAGCAGGGGCAGTATATAAATATGACTTATCTCTGCCTCCCGAAAAGATGTATGCTCTTGTAGAGGAAATGCGTGAACGTCTTGGTAATCAACTTAACATTACTATTAAAACTATAGCTTGAAATTTGAAAGATATTTTATGGCACTTGAGGATTATCTTTGAGCACAACGTGATCCTAAATTAAATTTTCCAGGTACTACAGCAAATGTAGTGGCTTATGGTCACCTTGGAGATGGCAACTTACATCTCAATATTTCAACCCAACAATATGATGACAGTGTAACGACTGTGTATCCTTTTTCATATGTATTCTCTACCTCTGAACTACTTAAAAAATGCACACATTTATTTCAGATATTATCAAAGATTGAACCATTTGTATACGAGTGGACATCTAAGCAACGGGGAAGCATCAGTGCGGAGCATGGCCTTGGACTTATGAAAGCAAATAAAATTCATTACAGCAAATCTGCTGAAACTGTAAGTCTTAACACACCTGTCATGCGCCAATTATAACAAAAGTTCATCTTTCTGGGTTGTTGATTCTTCGAATGATAAAAACATTTAGCTGCCAACTTTCTGAATCATAGCCGATGCCCATCATTTTCACCATTTCTGAAACCCCATGAAGAAAACCTGTTCGTTGTTTTGCAGTAGGCTATGTTTTATCTTCGATTCAAATTGATCGAGTATTTGGCATGCAGGTGCAAGTAATGGCAACCATCAAGAATCTTCTTGATCCTAAGGGAATACTCAACCCCTACAAAGTTCTTCCAACGAACGAACCAAAGAAATAAGCTTGATTCAAATTGTACAATATCATTGTAAATTCTAAATTGAGCAAGTTGACAAAACTATAAGTTCTTCTCAACAGTCAAGTTTTTAAAATGAAACTTGTACATTCTCAACACTAAATTGCAAATCGTGGTAAAGACGATGGTAAATTGGCAATTGTCTCTTGCTATATGTGTACTACGTTAAGAGAAAAATAGGACCGCATCCCGCCCAAACAGAAATGGGCCAAGCCTATGAGTAAAAGGATCAGGTTATTTTCACACACCAAATTACTGAATACACACATTTTTAAGTATACATTTGTGTAAAAATTTTATCCAAATAAATATCTTTTGTGTGAAATTTTTAGTTGCACATTCTAAGTACACACATTTGTGCAAAAAATTCAATCGCACACTAAATATTTGTGCGAAAAAATCAACCGCACACCAAGTGTGTATATTTAGAGATATTTAGAAATATATGTACTTAGTAATTTGGTGTGTTAGAATAACTGGCCTACCTAAAAAAGTTGGTGATAAATCCAAATTGGCTGAAGCAAAAAGAAAGACAAATGGCCCAAGCTTTGTAAAAGTGGTAAAAAAGAACCACATCAGCCAGCATCTGCAATTCCATACATTTGCTCCAAAAATCCAGTCGCCTCAGCTTTTCCAGTACTAAGACACCTTGCGATATGAAGTCTTGTGTGAAGTCAAACATGGGAAAAATTAAGGTCAAACGAAGTAATGCCATGATTTACCTCTTTGCCTGCACTAACACGCAGTAATGTTTATTCTCTACTAACAAGTCGAAAAGCCAATGTTAAATAGAGATTCTTGAGTGGGTGGGGTTGTTTTGGGGGGTGGGGGGGTGGGAAGAAAAATCTGTGGAATAAAAAAATAAATAAATAACAATATTATATGTCCTTCCTCCTAGCAAGTTTCAACATATTCAGCACATTCTCATACACAATAAATGTTACAGAAGCAGCAGGAGCATTTTTTAGCACGTTTGCAGAGATACCCTTGTAAAAACCTCGTAGACCCTCGAATCTGCAACACAAACATGGACGGAAAAAGCTCATCAAAATGCACCACAAGCTATGGCACAACAGTACAGGGAATGAAAAATGTATAGCCAATTTGTCAGAATATGCAGAAATTGAAAAAGTGGAGCAATTTCACCTTGCAGTTTCTTTCATAACATGCCAGCTGTCCATGTATCTAGGAATGCCCTCAAGACTTGGGCGTTGCTGCAGAGAAAGAACCAAACGTTGGTTTCCATATGTTTGAAAGAGGCATGTTGAATAGATATGGAGTGTTAACTAGTGCTGTTTCTTTACCTGTAGTCTAGCTCGAATAACCTGGGTCAGTCAAATGCAACCACATCAGCAAACACTAAAGAAATAAGTGGGTTAGCACGGATTATAAATCTTCAAATATTGCCTACCTGAAATGGATATGTTGAAACAATAGCAACTAATTTTGATGAAGCGCCTAATATTGCGTAATCGAGGGTGTCCTGCAAGCGCGATGCCAAAAAATATAAATCTTACAAATCAAGTGCAAGTCAAAATCAACTTTTCATCTTCTTATTCTTCTCTTTGGAAGCAAAAGCATAGGCACTGTAAGTTCACATACACCAATTCGATAAGAAATGTACAAATTTTGTAACTTTAATCAACAGATTTTTGTAAACTAGAAGGAAAAAAATGTAGTGTGAGGAATATAAGATGTGAACACGAGGTTGGCTTTAACTTTTACAGAATCAGAAGCTTAATTATCGTTAAGAATCTTCATGGCCCAAAAGGAGGAGATTATAGACAAAGAGGTAGCACACTAAAGGAAACTGTAAACTCACCAGCGAATCAGCAGTAGGGTTGGAACTTCCTTCAGTCCTATAATTATGAATCATTTTGCGGAGTTCCTCGTAAGCTGTAAACTGAATAGCAGCATGTGTAACCTGCTGAAAACCCAGTAAGTTCCTTAACTCTAAAGAGAGATATGCCTAAGTGGGTTGTAGTGCATAAACAGTACTCCCTCCGTCTCAGTTTTTATTGCTCAAGTAAAAGTGGCACGGTGTTTTAATGAGAAAGTTGTTTACGAGTATAAAAAGGTATAAAGTCGAGGGTAAATGGACCATTTCTACTTTATTGAAGGGAGTTTACTTTAGTTTGAGAGGGTGAAGTGGGTAAAGTGACATAAGGTGTAAATAAGAGATGTTTGGAAGGGTTTAGTTTGAGAGAGTAGAGTTGCTTTTTTGTCATTTTGGGTATGAGAAAACAAAAATAAGACATCCATTTTAGGATTTTGAGCAATCTAAAATGGACGGTGGGAGTATCAAATGATGAAGATTACACTAGTAGAAACCGATTTAATGTTAAAAAAGTAAACAAAAAAATTATGAAAACATAGATTGATGATGAAAAACCGAACCAGAACAAGACCAGGAACGAGCCCCTTGTAGAGAGCCATCCATCCCTCTTCTTTCAATATGGTTCTTAAAGCATCTGAAGAACAACAGATGGAAAAGGTCAAAAAAACACTACCTAGTGATAACAACTGATAAAGAAAAGCAGAAATCCCCAAAATATCAATTCCTAAAAAAACAGCAATTCCAAGAGTGCCTGTCGGGAGAAACAGTTCCTGAAATACAGGAGGTGTCAAATGTCTAATTTGGTAGGCATAACATTAGCAAACAAACGAATCAATGCTTATGTATACTAGTATAGGACGAAGAGTTAATCCCAAATCAAAATTTCAAGTTTTCAACTTGTTGATGCTATATTTAACTAGGCTTCCAGAAGGTCTCTGTTAGAAAAAAGAACCAAGAAGAAGATTTTTATTGAATAAAATAAGCTGGAAAATAAAGTACAGGAGGGAAAAGCTTCCCCAAAAGATGTATACACCTTTCCCAAGAATTAGCATCTAGAATATTTTCTTTTTCCCCTCCCCATCCTATGGAAGTCTTTATTTATAAAGAGCACATAACATAAGGTTAGAAATTACTATCCATAAATTATGCTAAATTAGAATCCCAAACTTCAGCCACTCTAATTGCCAATTCAGTTTGGGACCCTTTATTAACCTTACTTCTATTAAATTATCCATGAACTCCGTCCATGTGCCTTCCTTATTAGTCTCAGATGACTGTCAATTTAAAAGAACAAAATTTTATGTAAATATTTCAAGAAAAGAATGGACTGCCATTAATCTCATGAAAATTGACAACAATATTTCACCTTGATATAAGAAATCGCCAATATTTAGGACCAGATAGACAATTTTAACAAAAGACTGTAAACCGGCATGTAGAAAGTCCAACATAGCAGGTCAGTAGCTAACCATGAAAACCAGAATATGGACGTGCTTGCTGTGGAGTTTGAAGCTGCAACCTTGTTTTTACAAGCCAAATAGGATTGGTGCAAACACAGGCCTATAAGAACCACCAATACACATACATTAGCAAGAAAATTAATGAGTTATTGGAACAATAAGAATCCACATTTCAGTTTAGGAGGGAAAACCAAGAGAAGAAATCAGAAAGAGGTGTAATGTGTTGTCTCCACAGTTTCCTCAGAGTTATATATACAGATGAGCTACACAATAATTCAAACACTATATTGTCGGAGCAACCTCCTCCCTAGTGCATAATCATGCTGATTCAGAATTTGTATTGCTTTTGGATTTTATCAAGATTCAAGAAGTATAAATATGATATCCATGTTAGATGGCCCATGTTGGGAGTCTGTCCACCAACACATTCTTCAGAAAAGCAAGCCAATATCCTCCTCAGTGGGCAAATATCAGATGACTCTTGGTATATTGCCTTGGACCAACCAAGACAAAAGCTTTATCAAGCCAAGGTGACTTGATAAAGAGAGACCATTCTGTCTAGAATTAAACGAGATAGAAGGCAGTAGGATACAAAGTATCTCCTATCCTCCGCTATTAAAGGTTGAAAGAATACCCTAATTCAGGTGAGTACTGCACATGCAGTGGGGTTAAGACCGACAAAGTTTAGCACAAAAACAGAGAGAGAGAGAGCATTATGATTGGATTACTGTTGTGAGCGACATGGATTTGACTGTTGATGAACTCTACTAAAATGGTCAACGGGTCAGTGTTGAAAGTGAGTCCTTTATAAAATTTTGAATTCAACTACAATTTTCTATGCTTATATTTTTATAAGGCAAATATTTGTGTGCACAATGTTTTTATCTAATACTACACTGTAACTAAACTAATACTATACAATGTTGCTAACTAAACTAATACTATACAATGTTTGAAATAATACTACACTGTAACCAAACTAATGCTATACAGTACCTGAAATAATACTATACTGTAACCAAACTAATACTATACAGTACATGAAATAATACTACACTATAACCAAACTTTGTGCACAATATGCACACAAATACTACTCTTTTATCAATAATAGAAATGAGAAAACACCAACTAATACATAACATATTGTCTTCTAGCCTACTTCCTCAAGTTACACTGTCAATTCTGGGTATACCAGTGCTCAAAATACTTAATCGATAAGAAGTTCAAATACTGACCAAGCCTCCAGCTTCAGCAGCCGAGGCAAGATGAAGACTAGGGCTCAACTTCTCTCTGCTTCTCAAATATCGCTGCTTGGCTTTGCTGTAACTGTAAAAGAATAAGGTAAGCACGGTTGTATATTAAATCAAATGACAAGTTTGCTTAAATAGATTGATGTAAGCAGCTAATTAGTGTTAAAAACTGATTGATAAAATTAATGCAAGTAAACTATAAGTAGCATAGTTATAAGCAAGCAATATTTTGTTTCATAGAGATCTTCATAAAAACTCAAAAGTTGGACTCAGAACATGTATTGCAACTAGCACGATGAGAATTTTCATCCAATACTAGAAGGACACACCTTCCATATGAATTCTAACCACAAGGACCTAAAGGAATCAGCTGACAAATTTAAAGGACAAACATATTTTATGAAAAACTTTTGGATTAAGAACTTAAGTGTTTGCTACTCAAGGTATCCTTAGAGGTGCACATTCAGTACTGTCTCTTACCAATGATCATTCTTGCGTACACATATAAGGGGAGAAGTACAGCATGCATTCAGGATTTAAAGGAACCAATGAATAATTTACATCAAATGTTCTTTATGAAGGTTTCCCTCATGTATGTACACTCACCATGTATAGAATACTGGTACTCTTTAAACCAACAAAGCTAAGTATATTTGAAAACTCATAATCTCGTCATAACACTGTTATTGATGCTTACAAGTAGAAATATAAACCCCATGAAACAGTTGATCCAAGAACTGCGGGGTAAAAGCCAGCATATAGCCCTTTCAGACCCTGAAGTGAAAACAAAACGTGATTATTTGAAACATGAACTAAAAATATTTAATCTTTAGAATAAAATGGTTACTTCAATTAGAAAAAGGAAGCCACAAAAATGATGAATACGCTCTCTGGTTATAACTGATGTTTTCCTCATAGCAAACTAAGCTACAATACCACTGTACTTCAAACAAAAGGTGTTTAAAACATAGTCAAACAATGATGTCCAAATCTCAATCACCGGTCGCTTTTCTACATGGCAATGGTGTCACCAAGTTAGCAGCCAAAATTTGAACAATGATATGGTTCTTTTCAGGTATTTTAGGTTGACCACAAATAGATAGTAACCGACCATTAGTTTTTGCGCTCTATACAATCATTCACTAGCCATATGAATTATACAGTTTGTGATGCAAGGGACACCATTGTATTGTATCCCAAGGAAAGGAAAGAAAGGAGAAAAGAAAATTATTCCACATCAATGTATACCAAACTTTAAAAACCACATCAAAGTATACCAAACTTAAAAAAGAATCAACAAACATACCAATTGGAAACACCTGATGAACAGATCATTGATGTGAACGCAGCTCCTAACATAAGTTTCTACAGGGAATTGAAGAAAATTTATATACTATTTCTAAATTTAAGCTTACGCATAAATCATTCTACATATTTCCCACAAGAAACGACTACTACAAAATGGCAATTGCAAGCAAATTCATTGCAAAACGACATCATAATCATAATAAATACAAAGAAGGAAACATACATTTAAAGGTCATAGTAAATCTCGAAATTGAGAACGCGGAAATCAGAAATCTACACATCCAAAATAACATACCTCAGTGCGAGCAATGGTAGTGAGAGCGTGAAGAGTGTTCTTGTAGGAAGGTAGGTTCATTAATCGACCGTCGTTCACTAATTCAACAAAGAAATCAATGTTCGCTCAGCCAAAAAAAATAATCAAACAATTGCAGGTTTGGACGAACACAACAACAAATAACGAGAGAGAGAGAGCTCTACCTTGGAATCGGGTGCGGACGACGTCGAGTGGGTGAGTGAAGGTGACGGTGGTAAGGCCAGCGGCGGAACCGGCGGCCGCGTTCTCCCACTGCCAGTCGGCCGCCATCAATCAACGGCTACTCAAATATAGTTTCAGCTTCACTTTCATCACGGCTGCTATGGTAGGTCGTTAATGGAGTCGTTTTTCGCTCCTCAGTAACGGGAATCGACTTAAAAAGTTAAAATTGAGAAAAAATGGGCCGGCCCCATAGCTTTATTTTTTTATTAAATGGGTCGACCACTTTTTTAAAAAATCAGGTTCAATTTAGCCCTATTTTTTCGGTTCAACATTTATATTTTATCAACTAGTACAAAACTATTACGTGGGTGTTTTATAATATTTGTCAATTATTGACATAAATTAAATTAATTTAAAAGTCAACAATGTAGTTTAAATTAACATTAATAGCGTTGAATTGACATTGGATTAGTATATATGAAAGATCGATCAAGATAATTTTTGTTTAAAATTTAATAACTATTGTTTAATGACAGAAGAATGGAGCGAAAATGGAGATGAAGACAAATGCTTCAAAAAAGTTTCATGAAAAAAGTATAGAGTAATTGAAGAAAGATTCTCAAAAGTATAGAAAAATAATTAATTATGACATAAGATTAGAATTTTAAAATTTAAATTTTGAATTTAAATTTGAAATGAATGGAGATGAAACATAAACTTAAATTTAAAATAAAAGAAATTTTGATGAAAAATAACTACAACTTTAATATTGCAGGATTTCAAAATAATAAAATATAGTGATAGAGAGAAATTTAGAAATAGAGGAGATAAAAGATTATACTATTTTTTCCTTTTAACAATAAATAGGGATGAATTCAACCCCATTTTTATAAAAATCCTCGCGCGCACACTATTACAATTCGTCCGACAATCACCTCGTGCCAATATTTGATTTATATGTATTTTTATTATTTAATATTGCAATATTATTCAATTATCGTTGTAATGAACCGTATATTATATGTATTTTTGTTGTATAATCAATGTTTTGCAAAAAAACTAAAAATCTCGGTGAACAACCACGTTGAGCTACTGTTTTTTTCTAAATATTCTTGCTTTGTTCAACTTTGTTTCCGAGCATTTGTGTTATGTACGTAAAAAATATTGAACATTGTGTTAATTTTTAAAAAATAATTGTCGAATAGGGAGTGAACTCATTAATTCTTATGGCTAAAATTCAATAAGGATATTAAGGTCTTTTTAACAATTTTTTTTTTAAACTTCTCAAAAAAATGATCCATATAACCTATAGCTCATTTGCAATTCATAAATCGTTTATAAATTTGTGTTGAAATCGTTTCACATGTCCATTTCATCTAATAGGTACCACTCTTAGACAGAAAGTATATTATTTTAAATAAAGTGTATGACATTTAAAAAATAATATATACATGTATTATTTGGTGAAATGATGATAAGTATACACTTTATCTTTAAAATATTTTTTTTACTAAAAAAGTAACATTAGTCACACAAAACAAAATTTATGAGATGGTCTTTATAAATTTTTATTAAATCATAAATATAAAATGATCATAATATTACTATCTAAATATTTTTCGTTCGCCATTGTAATCTTAGAGCCAATCTTATGTTGAACATGAGACTCAAAATGGTCAAACGACACTAACGAAAATTTAATTAAGTGTTTGTTTGAATGCTAAATATAAATAAATTAGTATAATGCTCATGTATTTACCGGGATTTTTAAATTTAATATTTATTAAAACCAGTAATTAATTTATGTTCAATATTAATTATTTTTATAATTTTTAAAAATACTTGATATAGCATAATAAATATAAAATAATAATTAATTACATTTTGAAATTTGAAGAACACTAACTTTGAAATTACACGTTCCTTAGAAAGTCATGTAAGTGAAATTTTTTTAAAAGCCAAACGATATTTTATGCATTAATTCTTATTTTTTTTCATGTGAAATAACTATTTTCAAAATATTTTATTATATAATGATAGGTGAGATGTTTTTTTTTTAATTTTTTTTATTTTACTTTTATTTGTCCTGTATAATAACACATGTTGACTTATTTTCTATGTCCCGTATTAAATGTATCATTTGCTAAAAAAAATATTTTCTACTGTTTGATTAAATGACAATAAAATAATTTTGAATTTTTTATGTATCTCCCTTAAACACCTCAATATTAAGGCACATGCCATTATTTTTTTCACACTAACTTCATTTAATACTATTAAACAATTCTCTTATTAAAATTAAAAATATTATTCTACCTCCATCCAAAAACAATTTATATTATTAAACAACTCTTACATTAAACAACTTTTACAGTAAATATTACATATATATAGGACGAAGGGAGTATCAATTTATATTATGTATCTCCCTTAAACACCTCAATATTAAGGCACATGCCATTATTTTTTCCACACTAACTTCATTTAATAAACAACTCTCTTATTAAAATTAAAAATATTATTCTACCTCCATCCAAAAATAATTTATATTATTAAATAACTCTTACATTAAACAATTTTTACAGTAAATATTACATATATATATAGGACGAAGAGAGTATCAATTACTACAAAGCATACATCATATAAAAGAAAAAGTGTGTCTCTTGAGAAAGAGTAACTTGATCAACATTGAAAAATGGATCCAGTTTATCTTTCATCTATCCCAAACAATATCCTTTAATAGTATAGAAATCTTGTTTATAGTACACTTTGAAAAAAAAATTACTGCAAGACATATATTATATAAAAAAAAAATTACTGCAAGGCATATGGATCTCACTAATTATTACTAATATAATATTTAATTATTATTGCAAATCTTAATAAATAAAAACATTTAACAATCATAAGCACACGTGCACATGGAAATTCTTAGGTCATTTATACAAGTTCCCGTTGTGTGAGGTTGAGGAAATTTATTCTGGCATTTGATTTGACATTCACTATCACTTTTGCATGGGCCCGCCAAATCCTTTTCGCATTGCTTCGCTTTCACACACCCCACTGCACTTGTAAAACCAATCTAAATTAAATATAATCTTAAACCAATTAATATATAATTTAAATCTAAGATCACAAAATCACAATGTGAGTAACAAAAGATTTGAAATAGAAATATCACCAGAAATTGAGACGAAGACGAACAGAAAGAACAACGTTGCACTAACCCTTGCCATGTGATGGTGTGCAAAATATAGAGAGGTTTTCAATGATTCTTTTGAATATATGCATGTCAAAGGAGTGCTACTCTATTTATAATGATGTTGAGAATAAATTTCTATTTTATGGCAATAATACTAATGAGATTCTAACAATCAAATTAGATACGAATTGAGATTATCAAACTATCAAATAAATGTAAAATTTCATAAACTCTATAGAATATTTGATTTTGATATTAATTGGTCAAATGTTGATTTTTTTTTTTTAATATTTTATGGATTGGATTTTAACTTAACTTATTTGTCCATTATAACATGATACATTACTTTTTTTGAAAAATTAAGCTATTTCCATGATTTTAATTTTGAGGGCACAATAAAATAATTAATATTTAAACTCTCACACTTCGATGCAAACTAAATAAAGAATATATAGCATTGAAATATTATAATTACAGATGAATTTGTGGTCTTCAATTTTTTTAAGCATTCTACATCATTGGAAATTTCTTATGCCTAATTTTTTAAAAAATTCTTTTACTGGTACCCCCAAAAAAATCTTTTCCAATAAAAATAATTAAAGAATCATTTAATAATTGATTACACAAATATACTTTTTTTTCATGGCGAATGTGAGAATATATTACAATTCTACAACACTCGAGTTATTTACTACCCACAATAATTTTGATAAGAATATTTTAGGAATCTATCTCAATTAATATAATTTAACATATATGTAGCATAAATTAATATAATAAACATTAAATACATCAAGCTACTAACTATAGTAATTTTAAAAAAGAAATTGACCAATATTTTGCATATGTCAAAATATTAGTAAGAATCTCCTTAATATCTCGAAGACAATGCTGCAGTAAGTGAATTTTATCTTGTGAAAGATCATCTAAGCACAAATTTCTATTGAAAATGAATTTTATCAACTTGACATTCGGCAGTTTCAGAGGTCTATGAAGATTCTACTTCAACTCAATCAGGAATAATACCCAACTCTGTAATACATTATATATATATATATATATATATATTTTAAAAAGAAATATATTCATCTTAAAAAAATAATTTTTCAGTTAAAAGTAATATTGATTGCACGGTGAAACGATTTTACAAAAAACTAGCTCATATTTTTATTTCCCTTACTCAATCACTCACTAAATAGTCTTTTTTTTAATCCTTTTTAATGATTCTTAGGGCCCGCTTGGTTGGGGTATTAGAATTAGATAATGAGAATGACTAGTGATTCATTCTCATTGCTGAATTTTGGAAATAAAGTTGAGCACGAAAAAATTTGAGCGAGAAAAAAATTGAGCGAAAGAAAAATGAATGATTGTGAAATGATTGATTATAAGAGAGAAATTATGTAATCAAAATAAATTAGTGATTATTTTATTTTTAAATCAATTCCAAATTGTAAATATTATCAAGCATCATCAATAGAAATGATTAATGAGTCATTTCCATTACCTACTTCTAATACCCTGACCAAGCGGGCGTATAGTGTCTCAGGTAAAAAAATCTTTTACATCAAAGAGTCGCAATGTAAATGCCATTTAGGGTGTGGAGTAATATTATAAAAAGTATTTGCTCGTTTCAACAGGATTGGAGCACGTGATGAACCCACAACACTATTAAAAAATTTAAAATGGCTTCACCAATTTTCCATCACAGAAAGAAGAGAAGAGAAGAGAAAGGGGAAAGAAAGAAAATATGTTCATGGTCTTAAATGGCGAATCCAAGCAATTCATTGGTTCTGATTCAACATACATAAGAACAACACAAATTTGCACTTCATCATAGAAGAGGGATATGATTAATGAGTTAGCTGCAACTATGTTTTTACATGTTGGATGAGATCCATCTAAGTTGCTTATGAAATATGTAAAAGCAGATTCTGCAAAATTCTCTGCATCACCAGAAGAAACCAGACTGGTCCTCTTTGCTCATTGAAATAATTGTATTCTGATCCGCATATAAAAGTCCTGAATGCTCCATGATTGTCTGAAATGGATCATAGAGAAAATATCAGAAACCTTGTCAAACTACAGAAACAACCTACCAAAATGATGCAGTTCATGAGAAACTCATACTCGTTATAAAATTCTGGGTCGAGAACATGGATATTGTGGGTCATTTACATTCCACCAACCGCAAAAGCTCAAGGTTCACGTACATAACTCAAACTGGCTATTTCAGTTAGAATATCATGGGACTCAATTAAACTCAAATCAAAGTGTAAAACCCACTATATGGATGAGTCCATGGGCCCTAGGGGTTGAGGGTTTGAGGCTTGAATTCTTAATGTACGAATGCTCCCTAATAATCATGCTTGGAGTGCTGAATGTGGGTTATGAACATGGCAGCAAACATCCAACACAACAAATCCAAACACAACCAAAAGGCAAATGAAACATATATATATATATATTTTGCTCAAATCATGTTTAACAAAATAAGTGAAAATAAATGAGAACTTTTTTATATGAGTACATATATGAAGCAAGCTCAGCCAAAATGATTTCAAAATATAGAAATCATATTCGGACACCCCATCCCAAAAACCAAAGAATCCCATTTTGAGAAATCAATTATCATTTGGTTATAAAAGATTTGAAACACACGGTTTCTTTGTTAAAGTCAACTCCATCAATGAAGAAAAGCACATCAAGATGGTGAAATAATACAAGCAACCAACAAAGCAACTCCACAAACATACCTTTAAAAGTTAACCACGGCTCAAATATAGACTATTTTGACCTCATAGGATCCTATCAATGGTTGCTACGAAATATATATGATTATATTTGACCATATTTATGCCTTAAAACTGCACAAGATGGTAGTAGAATCAAGCTAACATCAGAACATTACTTTATGCTTTAAAACTGACTAGCACCTCCAATCTTGAATAATATCTTGAACCTACAATTTCTGGTTTACTTCACCATAATTCCTCAAAGAAACAGCTAAACATAAATGTGTTCTGCACTACTAGAAACTAAGGTTATTCTACACATTGTGGTATCACCAAAGCATCTCATTGATAATCATCTTTCGAACATCTTTGAAGTTTGAATAAGAAACCATCATACAAGGAAATCGCAATTCAAATTCTCAAAATGCAGATATAAAATAACCCAATTTGGCAAATTTGAAGTCAATGGATATCAGAAAAACCAGTTTACCTCACTCCATTATCACTTTTGCCCCAACACCCTTCAACTTCTCGATAATCTTCTCAGCCTCCGCCTTCGTCACGCCTTTCTTCAACAAAGTTGGTGCCTTCTCCACCAAATCCTTGGCCTCCTTCAAACCCAGATCCGTAACAGCTCTCACTTCCTTGATAATCTTAATCTTGGCAGCTGCATCATAACCCCCCTCGAGCGTCAAATCAAAAGCCGTCTTCTCTTTCTTCTCCTCTTCCTTCGCCGCACCTCCCCCGCCTTTCATCTTCGCCCCCGCCATTCCCGGGCCCATTCCGGGCATCATAACCATCATCATGGGCATTTCCTCAATCCCCATTTTCTGCCTTAAAACCTCGGTTAAATCCGACAATTCGAGCAATGTGAGACCAGCAATTTCATCAGCGATTGCAGATACTTGTTCAGGTGGGGCCAATTTAGACTTCTGAGCTGTATCTGAGAATTTCCGAATCCAATTACGTGTTCTAAATGGGGTTTCGATTCGGGAATCGAGTGATATGGATTTGGGGAAGTGGCTGAGGGTTCGAGAAACTAAACGGGAAAAATGGTGTCTCATCGCCGAAGAATTACTTGAATTTATCGGATAATAAATGTATAACGCAGCTAAAAGGAGACAAATTTCGGGCTTTTCTAAAGAATCGAAGATGAAGATCGGGGTTGTGCTGAAACTTGTAAACCCTCGAATCCAACTGTGATTGAGAAATGAAAATCTGTGCAGGGTTTAAGCCGATCCGGACTCGGGTGGGTTTTCCTTAATATGGATCCAAATTCAAACCCGGGCTCCTCTTTATTTTATTTCACATCCCTCAATTTTCAATAAATCATCTTTAATTACTGATTTGTTTTAATAATTAATTTCTCATCCCTAACCACATAAGGAAATGGATTCTCTACATTTTTTTGCTGTAAATTTCTTGTAAATTTCGGGAAGCTTTCCGAAATTTATAAGAAATTTACAACAAAGAAATTGAGAGTATCCAAACCCAACCACACAATGCTATTATTACCACACCTGATAGAATTTTACCAAGCGAATTTAATATTCCAACGATATAATTTAGTTAAAATAATAATTATTTCTTCTTTATGTGATATATATCTATAACAAAATACCTCCAACTACGACACGTTGTAATGGACAAAATCATTCATGTAAAAAATGAATGAATTTCGTTCATAATGATTCAATAATCTTTTATATTATAAACTTCGATATATAGAAATCGTCAAATCAATCTGTATGAACTTTCAATTCTCTAAATCTGGAAGATTGGAACAATCAATTAGATGATTAGATTGTAATTGCCTAATATAAAGCTAATTTGATAAATTTATTTAAATTTTAATTCGTGAAAGACGATTTGATATTGAAGACAATAGTGATGTTAAACGAAACGAGCTGCTTGTAAGCTCGACTCGTCTCGTTAGATTCAATAGTGAAGAATTTTCTTGTAATTCCATTAGATTATTTTGTAAGTCGAGTCGATCTCTATTTCTAGCTCGTTAATGCACTCGATAAATGCTTGAGTCGAGTTCGAACTTCCAATACACGGCTCGTAATGAATAACAACTGATCGATATTTATAAATAAAAATTAATATATCAATTATATGAAAAAGTGAATGAGCATAGGCCATAGGTTTGTGATCAACACAAGCAAAATACACCAATTGAATTTTCCTCCTAATTAATCAAGAAAAGAAAGCCATTAAATACACAAGATCATCAAATCAAATATTCAAATTACAACACCACAAACACAACACTTTTCATGTACTTGAAAAGAAATCAAGAGTTGATCTTCCTGCAGTTGGTCCTTATCTCTCCTCTATAGCCTGTCAAAGGAGAGATATTCCCCATCTTAACCATGGACACAGCAAATTGCTCAAAGAAAAGCTCATTACTCTCTGCATATCTCTTCACCAGCTCAAGTGATTCTTGATTCTTGGTAACAAGAACTTGATCAGAGCTCAAAAGCCCCTTAAAACTCAACAAATTCTTAAAGTAGCTGTTGTCAAACACTCTAGGAGAGACAAAGTCCAAGAAAAACAGATTCTGGTCGCCCCCTGATCGAGGGCACCTCGTACGTAGCTGAGCTGCGTACGATTGGTCTAGAGTGAAGTCGGGTCGAGCGTTTCCTGTTTGGTTGTAGAGCCTCTGTCTGAAGCTCACACACCTTGAATTTCCTATGGTGTGACTTCCTGCAATAAAGATTCTATTTTTAAGTGTATGTCTTTCAAATTTAAACTAACAAGATTGAATGATTTTAGTTGTACCAGATAATGCTACAAGATCAACAATGTTCAATCCTTGTAACTTGAACTTAGTGAGAATAGTCTGAAAAGTGTTGTTTGGTGCAGGAATGTTGTTGTTTGAGCCACTCAAACTTGCTCCTTTTGAGTCCCTTCTTCCCAATGGTACCACCCACCTAGGCCCACCAGCCTACATTTATACAATTATGTAACAAAATATTTGAAAACTTATATAAACAAGTGCATTCTTAAAGAGTATTAGTTTGTTTAGATGAAGAGTATTAGTTCGTTTTACTAAAAAGAATTAGTATCAGAATGTAGGAACTCACAAGAACAGTGGAATCTCTTGCAGCAAGGGCCATGATATCAGCACAAGAAACAGTTTGGGGGCATGCTTTTTCAAGTGCAGATTTGATCTCATCGATCACTTCGAATCCACGAACAGAGTTCCTGTTTGGATTCGACCTCTTCTCGCTTACGAGGCCTCCCGCATTGTCCAAGAGTATCGATGCATCACACCCCTGTTATCATATTATAGTTTAGCATTATGTTAATTGTTTATTTATGAAATGTAGATCATATGGATAATGACAGACGAAGTGATATAGCTCAAGTGGTTAGAGTTCTACTATCTATGTCCAAAAGGTCATGGGTTTGAGTTACTATTTAACCGATTAAAAAATAAAAAAGAATAATGGCAAACCTTGACAAAGCAATCATGGAAATGAAGCCTAAGAAGTGAAGCAGCCATTCGGGGGTCTGAAGCGACCGCCTTTGCAACGATAGAGTGCACGATTTCTTGAGCTCGAGGGCAAGATCGATCGTAGAATTGTGGATAGAGGTAACCTCCATTGGTGCTATGAGAGAAGGAAAGAGGTGCAAAAGCAACAAGAGTTAGAACTAAGAATAAGTTGATGGACTTGGCCATTTTTGGTAATGTTGATGTTGAGCAAACGTGGTGAGAAAAAGGCTTGTTTGATGAGATTGGAGATGAAATATTGAGTATTTATAGAGTTTACTTTTGAGAAAGTGAGGGACAAAGGGTGTAAGAGGGAGTCAAAATACTTGGAGTTGGTGGGATTATTTTGAGTTGAATTGGTTACTTTCTCCATAATAGTGGATAGAAGTTTTGGAAGCAAGTACCTTTTTTTTACTTATAAGCATAAGTCATGACTCATGACTATCAACTATTACCTTGATTAAAGTGACTTGCATACATATTTCTTTTTTAATTGAAGTTTTGGAAGCACGTAAATTTATTCAAGTTGAAAGATATTTATATACACGTTCTCCCTTATTCGTAGGCTGAATTTTCTAGTTTATTTTTTGGAGAGGACACCTATGGAGTGAATAATTAATATGAGTAGAATTATTTTTAATGAGATTGTTTGATTCCAAACCTTTTAACTCTAATACCATGAAAAAATTTTATTTAATCTAGAATTCTGAATTTATAAAAAAGTTTATCTTCATAGTTACCCAATATTTGAACCTTGATTTCACTAGCATTAAGCTGATTCCTGTAATTTTTGTTTCATTACGTACAATGAAATTATAAAGCATTTTATCTTTTTATTTATTTATATTTTGACAATGCTAAGTATGAAACATCTACATGACCAAGTCCACAGGTTAAAAGTTTGTGAGAAAGATGAATCAAAATAGCTGTAATAGACGTATCTCAACTGCTCTGTTGACTAATAACTGAGGTTTCTCTCAAATAATTTATTGACTCTGAATAATGTATTTAATTATTAGAAGCTGCAGAAAAGGAAAAAGAATTAATAAAATTATATCTTTACAACTTTAATTCTGCTTTTTATCTATTATTTGACTCCCCATGATCTACAAATGTTGGTTTGAAGGAGCAGAGAAAGCTAACCCAATCAAGTCATAACGAATGCATATAAGACGTAATAGTTGGAGAACTAATCCTCTGATTTTGTCCTATATTTAAAAAAAAAAAAATGAATTCTTTCTTTTTCTAATTATAACTATTTTTTTTATTATAATCCTTTTTTTAAGGAATAAAAACCTCTTTTCAATATAATAGTTCTTAAGCGATAAGAGTCGGTGACTTGTGAAACGTAATACTCCTATCATATTCAATGATACATTTACTGTTTACGCTGTTATTAATTAAGGTAGAATTTGTTTATTGGTATTAAATGAAAATAATAGTATATAGTCCATTATACTTTATTGCAAAAAATAAATTTTGAGTAGTGTAGATAAAGTAATGACATTGTATATAATTTTTAGATGTTTGAAGGGTATATATGAAAATAATTATATTTTTTTTTATTTTTAAAGAAATGTACCACTGAATTTGAGACGACTTTTTTGGCATATATTTTAGTATTTAGTATGAGACGGAGGAAGTACCAGTTTTGACTAAAACGTGACACTAATTTTAACTGACACGTGCAGACTAATATAACTAAAACGTGACATTAGATTTAATTGAAAACGTAATGAATGCACAAATTTTAAATCCCGTCCATGAGGCCTTATCAAGAGGTAAATTTTTTTTTTTTTTTGTTTGATCTCGTATGAGGTGAGTGCATGCATGCACTCACTTTCAAAATAATAATATTTTGAAAACTAAAAATAAAAAGTAATAATAAATTAATTAAAAAGTATAATAATACAATTCGAATGCATACATGCACAGAGACCAACTTTTTTTTTTCGTACAAGAGATAAATCTCAGTGCAAGTCATGTACATAATTTTAACTTTCTTAATTCATAGGATTACTATCTAATTTGACTACATCTAATTATTTATGCATGCAAACACAACTTTTTCTCAGACAGAAAATTTGCGTAGCAGTTGAATAAATAAATAATTTTTAATCGTTTCTTGTTTCACTTGATTTTGAATAATTCAATTGTTTGTTCGATCAAACAATTATAACTTATCATATATATTTTCTATTAAAAAATGTTGAATGGTAGAATAAGATGAGATGTGATTTCGCCATTTTGCCCAAAGGCAAGAGACACAAGACCTGGCCAACTTAACCTGATACTATTACGTAATGTATTTATTTTTAATGAAATTACAACTTAAAATTACAATCATAAATTACTGTAATTAAACCGAAAGATCAACCAAAAAGACCCCTCGTCTACAAACCAACCAAAACAACATAAAGTTGAACGAAATAAGGCACAAAAAACATAGTACAAGAAATGACAAGATCCTACGTAAAACAAATTTTCGAAATGGTCGAGATTGCTCGTGCAGAATCAATCAAATCGATCCATATCCATGTGTTCTTTCACTAGTTCTTCGTGTTGCTTGAGTAGACGCTCGTGGCTGGTCCCACGATGCTTGATTTGCAAAAGGATCATTAGCATCACCGGGGCGTGCATAGCTCTGCACGCCTCCACTCGCCTGCATATTTTCAGGTCAAATAAAGTGAATCGTCACGTTTAAAAGATCATAAAAGTTGAAGGATTGAATAGCTAACTCAACTTACAGTTTCCAAACATGCTGATAACAATGCCATTCCAGGGACTGCATCAAGTCCACGCTGCAAATGTTGGTTAAAATTTTAATTATGCACGAAAATAACTAAATAGACATGACTATTTATTTTGGCCATTGAATTTAAATTAACGAACCAGATTTCCCACTCGTGTCCTATAAACAAACCCTCCAACGCATAACAATGTCGAGGCTACAATTAATCTGTTTGTGAAAGCATCATTAGGCAATCAAACAATACATTAAATTTAATTTCAGTCAGTTATTATAGCAGGTTGAAGAAGAAAGAGATGCAATAGAGAGACGAGTGCTTGCAGATGTAATTGACATACATGCATGATAATATTCCAAATATAGCCCATCCTTTTGTCGCTTCACCACGTTCATCTTGACTGTGCTCTATACAGTTTGCAAGGGAAAATAGCATGTCAAACGAGCATTATGTTGGATGCAAGGAGCAGCAAACACAAACGAAAAGAAAGAACAGAAACTTAATACGGTATCCCACGCCAAAACAGGTGGCAATTCTCAATAATTTAAAAGCCTTCGACACGAGTAATACTTACTAGGCCCACGGGCCAACCCTGACGGAATAAGAAATAATCAGTAATTAAATTAACTAACAAACTCAGGCCCACAGCCCATATCATCATCTGGATCTACGCCTATAAAACGATAGGCATATCACATTACTAGTTTTACAAAATCAGGTACATGAACAATTATAAGGCAGGGAGAAAGAGTCAGATAGTACCATAAAGAGATACAGAGGGAGAAAGATAAGAGAGGCAATCAGAGACTAGCAAGTGCATATGACAACCATTTTTTGGTCATAACAATCATGTGTAAGCATAGAGTAGATTGTAAAATTGGTCCCATATCTATTGGGTGTGGGTGATTTTAGTCCCATATGAATCAACTTTAAGTCTTATAATTTTTTTAAAATGCTGCAATTTTAGTCTTACATTGACATTTTTTTTTTTTTGTTTTAAAAGGATAATTAATTTTTATTTGAAAAAATTGAAATTAATATGTTGGGGTCTTATTATGCCACGTAAGCATCACCAAGTCATTATTCCATTTGCTATACGGAATTCCTACACAGCTCACATGAGCTGCATGTGCAAAAATCTTACAATCATGTTAATATAGGACTACCATTACATCATTTTTAAAGTTATGAGACTTAATTGAAAAAATTGATTCTTATGAGACTCAAATCGCCAACACTCAATAAATACGGGATCAATTTTGCAATTTACTCGGTAAGCATATGATTATAATGTGAAGGCAATGGTGGACAAGTAGTTAGATGCTGAATTCTTGCAATACATGCTTACCGCACATCTTCGCAAAAGTAAACTGAACTGGATCATAATTTTCTACTGGAATGGTAATTTCAACTTCATAAGGCTTCTCTCGAGCCTTTTCACCTAATATACGAGCAATGTTAGAACATCAGTGGGACCATCACAAACAAAATTTAACGTATCACATGGACTAGTGAAACTATTTACATCTCCAATCCACAAGTATCATTGTGGGAGACAAAGTAGTTGGTGGTTTGCCCTTTGCTCCCGAGCCAGACAACTCAACGTCCAATCCTTCCTCTGGAGAAATCTGGAAGAAAAAAGTTTCCGGGGGAAAAAAAGAAGAAAAAATCGAACGATATGTTAAGCAAACGCTGATGCATTTATACAAAGAGATATTAAAGAAATAATGAACCTTGATTGTGGGTTTTTGTACTAAAGTCGAAAGGGAAGCAACTGCTGTTAGGTGTAGGGTTACATCTCTTTGGTCAGTGCTGAAGCTGTAGTAACCATTGAGAAAAAATTGGTCAGGCTGCTTGCAGACATATTTGCCTGTAATATACAAATGATCAATAGAAAATGATCAAGAACAATTAATCTTAGCATCAACTTAAACAAGATGAGTTGCATACACCCCCACCCCCAACCAAAAAAAAGGAAAAGGAAAAGGAGAACTGGGAAGAAATGATAATAATTAGTACCTATATTCCTCATAAGCCTTTTCATAACCCAATTGAGTCATGCCATTATAGACCTACAATCAAGAAATGAAATATGAGATAACATACATAGGTCCACCACACAATCGTCTGCTCAACAAGCAGAAGTTCACAGAATAAGAGGGCTCCTTACAACTTCCCAAGACCGTGGATGAAAACCAACTGTGAAACCTTCAAATACCCGCAAACCTGGCTTTGCACATGGTATGGCAAGATCAATGAGTACTCTGCCACAGAAGTACAAGCCAGACACTTAATTACAGAAATCGAGAACATGATAACAATATTGCAAAAACAAGATGGACTCAGTAAATATTCTGAAAAATTATGGAATTATTAGTCAAAAAGAAAACTGCATTTTAACCATTTGAGTACTTGATACTATTACTGTTTCAAGTTTTCTCTAGTTCATCGCATTGCAAGTTTGACTCAAGATGCCAAGTTTTTGCTCAGGTTCTGATTTTGGCCATTTTTAACACACTCCATGAGTTTCAGAATCATTTTATTTTATGCAAGTTAATGGAATAAAAATTTCATAATATGTCATGTCCTATTGTTTCCACTAAAGGGCTATAACTCACCTAATCTCTTAACGAGCCAACGAATACTTCAGAGAAAATAGAATTGACAAACATCAAAAATATTGTTTCCAATCATATGAAGTTTTCTAATCACCAACAAGGTCATGCTGTGTGTGTGTGGGTGGGTGGGTGGGGGTGGGGGACAGACGGACACACTAAAACTAGAGTTTGTAGAAAAACCTGCATGTCGATTCATATGTGACATTGCAGATGCATCCAAGTCCACCTAAGGAAAACATATAAACAGATATTAAAAGCAGATAACTGAACCACAGAATTAGACTTCTATGAGGAAGAATTTCAGCTTAGAACACCCACAAGGACTTGATATCCCGAACTACATGTACAATACACACATTATCTATTCGTAAATATTGCAAAATCCATCAAGGCAAGTGTGTTTATCGCTTTTAGATTAAATATAAACTGATAGGAAATAGAATATCTTCAATTCCTTGTCAAGAAAAAATCTTCTTTGTCAAATCAATTGCCAAAATCAGCACTAAAGCAGAAAATAGTATACTTCGCTTGGGAGTTGGGAACACACAGAATACCCTAATTTCACATTTTAGTTAAATCTATTGTGGCTCTAAAGCTATGTCTTCTGCAGTCTTGGATTCTTCATGCCCAAACCAAGTCAAAAGTTTGCAGTAACACAATTTTTCTGCACCTGATCATATGTGATACAGGGTTCATCTTTACATTGTTCTTGTACATGTTTTCTTCTCTCACACTGTTCATTATAGATCTATTTGTCCATTGATCTACATCAAAATATGCAACCATGTAAAATCCTTTAACAACACCTATTTTATTGCTTTGCGCCGTGCATTTTATTTGTTGTAAGAATGTTCCATTGTACCAGGATTTAATTGTTAAACTTCCACGGCAACACCAATGGATGTGAATACAAAAGCCATCCAGGCATAAACACTAGCTTGGTAAGTCAATATATGATGTAGAGCAAGATTTATTTATTTATTTGATAGGTAACATAAATTTTATTAATGCAGAGCAAGATAGAAAGGTAATATTAAATTTCAACTCGACCAAAAAACAAAAAGCCTTGTTAAACTATAGAGAAGTGCATGTATGTGATCCAGGCATCTAGTACTGCCAAATGCGTGTGTGTTTGCTCATTGTGTGTATGTGTGTCTTTATATGTATATGCTTTTCTAAGATTTCAGATATAATGGTGAGTGATATGAAGCTTCACATACCTACACATTTTCCATTGGGACAATTCCCACAGATTATATTCACCTGAGATTGTGAAACAAGTCACTTTGATTAGAATTAATATGGTAGCTTCAATGAAAACTGCAATTTTAGCTGCATGAATCCACTCTTCTACATCACCCAAAGTTAAAGAGTGAACAATAACAGTATGTACAAGGAACTTTGTAAAGCAGTAATTTGTTGGACCTGAGCAGTGCGTCCCAATTTGTCGTAACTCTTCTCGCAGTTCAATAGATCACCATTGTAGTATTCCTGGGATGTAGAATGACAAGAATATAGGAAGGTCATAAAACAAAATCTCGAAGTTCAAAGTCCACTGAATCACATAATCAAAAGATATTTCTATACTGAAAATACGAATATACAATGCCTAACTTTGTTGGCAGGATTTTCTAACTGGATTCCACTTTGATATAAAATGATTTTTGAAAAGACAAACATGAAATATTTTGTTGATTACATACAATCAAAATACCACTAATTAATAAAAAGGCGATCAACCAGGGAGGTACAATATCATAACAAAGCAATGTGCATTTCCATATATGTATAAGATGATGTAAAATAGATAAAATTTGAAATAATTCTAAGCTATATGTGAGCACAGCATCATTAAAGCTGGTAGCTCAATAGCAGAATGAAGCGGTTACAAATTTGACTAATATGAGCATCTGATTCAAGATTGCAGATAATTCTAACTTGTTGGTGCTTTCACTGACATCATGCCACTCTCACCCTTCTGTGTGTTAATATACCTTCAGAAGTAACTAAATTCATAAAACCACTTCATCTTAAGTAAACATATACAAATTTATGACAATGAATCAAACTTACCTGCACAAAGTTAGCATGCCCAGAACTGGCAATAAAGTGATTTAAGCTGTCAAATCTTCCGTAATCCACATATCCCTATTAGTTCACACGCACGTGCAGGTAATTAGCAACACAGAATGTCAAGATGACCAGAATGAATGTAGAGATTACCCCACCCACTCCAAAGGAAAAGCAGAAGATGGTCAATTAAATGTGCTTCAAGCTAGTGACTTTACACGGATATTAACATAAATGAAACAGATATGCACATTCAATTTGGTTTTCTCTGAGTTATAAATGAGTAATTTTAAGTCTTACGAATATTATGTCCTCGACTGATTTCACATTTTAGCATGACTAAAACCATCAATATACTGTAAAAGTGGATTTGGCAGTCAATGAACCTTATAACCAATCTAGATTGTTGCAGAACTTCTCGAAATGTATTTAGAATTCTTTGTACGCAAATGATGATTTTACAAATGTTAGTGGCAAGTAATTAAGAAAAATAGGAAATGGTGGCCCAGTTCTTGAGTGATGAAAAAGGATAGAACAGAATTATCTTTTTTTAAGGTCAAGTAGATTAAGAAGCAATCAAACTTGTAGCCATATATGAGAAAATTTTAACATTCATTCCACAGGTTTGAATGATGATGAAAGCTATTTATGTGGATGAATCATCAATCACAGTCAAAGTCAAATAAAACCAGAAGACAATATATTTACTACCGGCTGGGATCTAGTCTCGACATCTTTACAAAACCTAACCACCAAATCAGGGTCCTGCATGAATACCATATCAGATGTATAGTCAATACCAACTATCTCTGAAGAATGCACTCAGAAAGGAACTTACTTAAGTAGAAACATTCATGATTCTGAATTTGATCGAAGGCATTACCTTATCATCATCATACTCGAAAGGTTGTCCAACCAAATTACTCTAAGTGAAGACTTAAGAGGAAACAATTAGAAATTAAAATAGAGAAGTAACATTAGAGCCATTTCTGTCAAAACACAAAAATCTGCCTTAAGCAATGCCGAAATCAGCCTTTCAAGTTCAGATAAAAAAATTGCACTTCAGTGTCGAGGACATTATTTCATAGGTACAAACATAATTCATCCTCAATTTATGATATACAGTTCATAAGATTAAGAGAGCCCACAATTAAGAAACCTACAGGTTTATCCCGATTTCTTTAGTTTATTAAGCCAAAGGAAAGGCACATCTTGCTTGTCTTGAACTTATGAGGCATAATAAGGATACAAAATCATAAATGTGACTGGTGTTACCAAGTGCATAACAACTAGTGCTTGGTAAAACCACGGAAGTAGCTCCAAGTGCGCCAAAAATAGCAGCTGAAAAATGCGACAATCAATAGAATTAGATATAACAGTAAAGTAGCAAACCTAACACAATAAACCGCCTAACCCACACCCAGGGAAATTTGAAAAAGAATATAAGAAAAGGAAAATTATATGATATAATACAAGCAGTTATACATCGCCTACCTGCAATTACTGCAACGAAGAACGCATGCATCGTAGCAGCACACAAATAGCTCCTATCCGAAATCAACATAAGATCATATACACTATAGAACCGCTCCTGCCAACAAATTCCAGCTTAAGGATACTCATCAAAATTCAAATTATAGCCTAATATTGGTTAAATGCGAAATGCTCTCAGCTAAAATGATTAAAGTTCTTGATTTCTACTAGCGTTGATCGAGAAGGAGAGATTTACTTGACCAAAAATGCAAAATTAATGAAGAGAACATGGAAGTATGGAACGTGTAGGCCGGTGCTTAACGACGTCGTATCGAATCTGAGATTTTGGCATCGACGGACTTCCCCCTCATTGGTGATTGGGCCTTATGGAAGCTTCTGTTTCTCAACGCTTTATGTGGGTATACTATTCAAAGCCCAAACCAGTGCAATAATTTCAGATGAAAAAATATACTTTTGAGTTTTGATTAACTTATGGATATAAAATAAGAAAGTAAATTAATGATATTAAATTTTGAAAGATAAATTTGTATATTTTTATGTATAAAATAATAAATAAGATGGATTATGTATGTGTGGATTTAAAAGTAATATCATTTTTTGTAAAATTATAAATAATGTGAGGATAAAATTTATAGTGAATTTTCTATTTTCGGAGATATTTTGGTGTAAACTTCATATATTACTAATAGGGAGTTTGTTTTTGCTTATGTGTCGTCATGAGGTTAATTTGAATGAGGTGTCACATTCTTATTAAATGCATATATATGTTAATAATTTATGTGTCATTTTCCTATTGATTTATAATTAATATGACATATATGTGGCATTTTAATATAGAAATTTGATACGGATAAAAATGTCAGGCCCAACTACACGTAGGGCCCAAATACGACTAGCCCAATAGGGCCCAATGACGTTATTAGACACCCTAGATAAAGGGAGAAAAACCCGAGATGGGCCCGAGCCTAGATCGGCCGAAACCGGGCTACGAAGCCCTAAACCCACCTACAGGGGGGCCACGAGGCCCAGGCCTGTATGGAGAGGGGCCATGAGGCCCAAGCCCGACTACAGATAGGACACGAGGCTTACAACTGAATACAGGCCGCGAGGCCCAAAGCCCAACTGCAGGTGGGCCGCGAGGCCCAAACCTGGCTACAGGTGGGCCGAGAAGCCCAGATGAGATTTAAAGGGTACGTGAGGGTTTTTTACTAAACCCAGGACGGTTATTTATCAGATAAGATCAAGAAACGCTGGAAGGAATGAGTAGTTGAGATAATTGAGGCCCAAGCCAAGGAATATTCCCATATTCCTCATCGACTGGTCTAACCTCCCTCCGAGGGGGAATTCGTAGATATGATCAGATTTCTTAAGGAAAAAGGTATCCACGCACGACATCATGGCGTAAACGTGCGGGATAGTGCCTAGAGACCGTGATTAACGGTTATGGATCTTAACGTACGTATAAGTAAGACACCCCACAGGGAGGTAACGGTATCGAATCACTATCACTCTCACTTAGCTACCTTATACGTACTTTCTTGAGTGTTTTCCGGTGATCTGACTTGAGCGTCGGAGTGCCTACGCCGGAGAACCCTCCGGCGTGTTTTGCAGTGCACGTTTGTTCGAGGGAAGCTAAGGATCCTAAGTGCGTAAAGGCTTTACCCCGTGAACCAGGTGGGGAAATAGGCCCAGGTCAGTTTTTACGCATCAATTGGCGCCGTCTGTGGGAAAAGAAGAGCTGAGACGTGAGTTTTAGTTTCTTTTCTAATTATCTGAAAGAGGGACATCATGACGGGTGAACGTACACCCATGAGACCGATTGCACTAGTACCCAGCAGGGAAGGATAACTCCCGCAAACCCAATGCAGGTGAAGCCGTGTCCCACCCCGTTCCTCCGGTGGCTATGCCCAATCTTTTGGAGGACCGCCAATGGTTACTGATGGCGCGCAGGTGAGAGCTCAACTCCGGCCAACACCATCCAGAGTAGGAGAGCTGTTAGAGAGGAAGGAGGAACATGCCCTCCTCTTCTTCCGCAATACCGAAGGAATACCCGTGGTAGGAATCCCCGGTGCGGCTAATGCTCCAGCCCAGGGGGGATGCCTCGAGAGAATCCCAGAACCATTTGCCCTCGCTCGTTCTAACCCGGGAGCACTGGATGACATGATAGCTTGAGTGTGGCTGGGCAATGGCTGGAGGAGGAGGACCTCCACCAGTAGGGAGGACCGGAGAACCAGGACCGGGGAATATGCCCGCTCGATCCCAACCGGGGGGGAAGCGGGGACGAGTATCAAGAGGAGAGAAGGAGAGAGGTGGAATCCGGGAACGGGGAGGAGGCACCGGGAGCCGAAGGAGCCCAGGAGAGAAGATCGCCAGCGATCCCTCGGCCGAGGGAGGCTGGTCCCGAGGAAGCTGCACGGGGGAAGGAAACAGCCCCTCTGCAGCGAGGAAGTAAGATCGAGGACCAAGAAGAGGGTACAGGAGACACCCAATCTGAGGCCATGAAGGACCAAATCAGATCCTTGAGGAAACAAATGGACAACATGAAACATCAGATGGAAAATTGGGTTAGTATGCCTCGACCCGTTACGGGTTGCCAATTTACTGAGAATATCTTACAAGATGAATTGCCTAACAATTTTAAACCTCTTAATTATGAATATGATGGTACGACTGACCCCTATGATCATTTGGTGAGATTCGAAAATTCGGCCCTCCTCCATCGATATGGGGAGGGTGTGAAGTGCAGGGTCTTTCTTACTACTTTATCTAAGGCAGCCCAGCAATGGTTTAGCCAGCTAGAACCCAATTCCATCAACTCCTTTGAACAGTTTGGGGAGCTCTTCTTGCATCAATTTGCTAGTGCAAGGAGGCAACCCAGAACTACGCTAACATTGTTTAACATGAAGCAAGGAGAGAATGAAAGCCTACGGGCCTTCATGAAGAGATTCAATCAGGCGGCACTAGAAGTTCCAACCGCCACCCCGGAGGTAAAAATTAATGCTTTTACTAGTAACCTCCGAGATGGAGACTTGTTTTCCTCCCTGGCTAAGAAGCCAGTTCAGACGTTCGATGAACTGCTAAGGAGGGCAGAGAAGTACGTCACATTGGAGGAAGTAAGAAAGGCAAAGAGAGCCGAGGTCAAACCAAATGGACCTGAAAAGAAGAAGGAGTTATCGAAGAAAAGCTCAACAGCAGAACCTGAGAAAGCTGCAAAATCTGGACCCCGCTCCAGGTTTGACAAGTATACCCCCCTGAAGCTCGAGCCAGCAGAGCTACTAGAAGTGACATCTGACCATCCGGAAATGAAGTTTCCATGGACACGGTCCAGGGGGCCTCAAAAACCTAAGTCAGATAAGTTTTGTCGTTTTCACAATGAATATGGACATGACACTAACAATTGTTTTCACTTACGTGATGAGATTGAGAGGATGATCCAAGCGGGACATCTTAAAGAATTTGTTTACAGAGATCGAGTTAGCTCCAGGGGTCAAAAAAGAAAAGAAGCTGATGATAAAGCTGAGAAGAAAGGAAGGATGATCGAAGGGAGGCAGGATGAGAGACCCTCCCAGAAGAGAGGACTTATCCAGATGATAGTCGAAGGTCCAGCAGAGGGAGACTCCTTCCGCGCTAGAAAAGCTGGAGAGAGGACCCTCAGGAGAGAGGTAGGAGAAATGTCCAGAGAGGTGGATCATAAAGAAGCTGTCCATGCGCCTCGAATTCATTTTGGTCCAGAGGATGGAAGCTTAAGGAAGGAGGACCACAGTGATGCACTGGTCATCACAACAGATGTGGCGGGATATACGGTGGCACGGATCTTCATAGATACAGGGAGCTCTGCAGACATCATCTTCCTGGAATGTTTCAAGAAGATGAATTTGAATATAGAAATGCAACGAGTGGATACGGCGTTGTACGGATTCACAGGAGGAGCAGTACACCCTCTAGGCCAGGTAACCCTCCAGGTGGGGCTAGGTGAAGCTCCACGGAGAAGGGTGGTTATGGCAAATTTTTTGATTGTGGATGTACCCTCATCCTATAACATGATTTTTGGTAGACCATTGTTGAATCTATTTCAGGTGGTTATATCAACTTATCACATGAAACTCAAGTTTCCAGTGAATGACGAGGTGGGTGAAGTAGCTGGAGATCAGCTGCAATCCAGACAATGCTATGTGGAGGCAGTAAAGATAGCCGATAAAGAGCTACATCGCAGCCTGAAAAGAGACAAAGAGGTAGGCCGAGAGTCCAAGAGGTGCAAGATTTCCGAAGAAATCGATCCTCCAAAGATGGAAGCTGAAGGAGAGCTGATGATGGTGGAGTTGTATCCCGAAAAGAAAGGATACACAACGAGGATTGGAGCCCAGCTGGAGCCAGAGTTGGAGAAGGACCTGGTAGCAGCTCTACGAAGAAATGCGGACGTTTTTGCTTTTTCTTCCTCTGATATGACAGGTATCCCCGAGGAGGTGGCGATGCATCACCTGAACGTGGATCCTAAAGCTAAACCAATAAAACAGAAATTAAGGGTCTTTGGACCAGAGAAAGATGCCATTACGAAGGTGGAAGTAGAAAAAGTCTTTGGAGGCGGGACATGTCAAGCGAATACAATTCCCCCACCGGCTCTCCAATCTTTGTGTTGGTGGCGAAACCAGGGGGAAATGGAGAATGTGCATAGATTTCCGAGACCTGAACAAGGCCTGTCCTAAGGATCATTATCCCTTGCCTAGGATTGACCAAATGGTCGACTCTACATCGGGATTTGAGCTGCTAAGCATGATGGATGCCTATCAAGGCTACCATCGATACAAATTTTCCCTCCGGATATCCCAAAGGTTAGTTTCATTATTGCTAGTGGAACTTTTGTTACATTAGAATGCCTTTTGGGTTGAAGAATGCAGGAGCTACCTATCAGAGAATGGTGGATAAAATGTTTCGAGAACAGCTAGGGAGGAACATGGAGGTCTACGTTGATGATATGCTCGTGAAAAGCGTAGAAGCTGGAAAACATGTGGCAGACCTGGAGGAAACTTTCTCAGTGCTCGGGAGGAATGGCATGAAGTCAATCCAAAGAAAGTGTTCTTTTGGAGTGAGATCCGGGAAATTCCTCGGATATATGGTGACCCAAATGGGAATCGAGGTTAACCCCGCTAAGGTGAAAGTCAGACTTGATATGCAGCCCCGACCAATATCAAGGAGCTGCAGAGAGGCTGAATGGGAGAATTACGGCTTTAAGCGAGATTCATAGCCAGATCTGCAGAGAGGAGCCATCCCTTCTTTAAAATCTTGAGGAAGGGATCTAAGTTCGAGTGGGATGAGCGATGCCAGCAGGCGTTCGAAGATCTTAAACAACACACCGGCCCCGATTACCTACATTAACGAAGCATATACCGGGGAGACACTCTACCTCTACCTCTCTGTAGGTGGGGTCTCACTCGGCCTCCGTCTTTGGTGAGGAGGAGGGTCAACCGAAGCTTTGTTTACTACATTAGTAAGCTCATACAGGGGAGTCAAGTGAGATACTCGGAGATAGAGAAAGCAGCCTTGACTATAATGGTCACTGCACGGAGGTTACGGCCTTATTTTTTGTCACATAAGGTCATTGTTCGGACTAACTACCTTTTGAAACAGGTGATAGGGAGAGCTGATCTTTCAGGGAGGATGGTCAAGTGGGCCGTTGAACTGGGAGAATATGATGTGGATTTTGAGCCACGGAGGACCATAAAAGCACAAGCCCTCTCTGACTTCATCCAGGAGGGTACACGTGCGCAGGAGGAAGGAGAATGAAAGGTATATGTTGACGGCTCTGTGTCTATGCAGGGTTGTGGAACTGGGATCGTGATCATTGATCCAGAGGGTCAGGAAACGCAAGTGGCAGTGAGGTTTGAATTCATCACCTCCAACAATGGAGCTGAGTATGAGGCCCTGATTCGAGGAATGGAGATGGCCGCAGACCTGGGAGCAGGTCGGGTGGTCATATTTTCAGATTCCCAACTTGTAACCCAGCAGGTTACAGGGGGGTACGAAGCCAAAGATGGGAAGATGGTAGCCTACCTTCAGCGAGTAGCCGAGCTGCAGGGGAGGTTCGATTCCTTTGAGGTCCTAAGAGATACCTCGAGAGGAAAATTCCAGAGCGGATAGCCTTTCGAAGCTAGCGAGTTCAAAGAACCCTACCAGGGGGGGAAGATCACCTTAGTGACTGCAGGTTGAATCAACAAATCCCTCAAAAGAGGGGTTATCGGAGTCAAGATGACGGAGAACCAAAGATATATCGAGTGTTGCAGAACCTGGAGAGCTGCCCAGATAAAAGGAAAGCTCAGAATTGGAGAATCCGATACACGATGATCGAGGACAAGTTGTACCGGCGGTCCTACACGCAGCCTTACTTGAGATGTTTATCCCCTCAAGAAGGGAGGTACGTAATTAAGGATATACACGAGGGTTGTTGTGCTGACCATGCAGGAGCTCGGGCAATAGTTCGGAAAACCTTGAGGGCTGGATACTTCTGGCCTACCATGACCCAGGATGCCAAGAGCTGGGTGAAGAAGTGCGAGAAATGCCAAAAGCATGGCCGCCTCATCCACCTCCCTGCAGAGGAGATGGGTACCATGCACTCTCCATGTCCCTTTGCGAAGTGGGGGATGGACCTAGTGGGCCCATTCCCAATTGCAGAGGGCCAGCGGAAGTTTCTATTGGTGGCAGTAGACTACTTCAGCAAGTGGGTCGAAGCTGTACCTCTAGCAAGGATAGAAGAAGGTAACATAATCAAGTTTTTATGGAGATATATTTGCTGCAGGTTTGGTATACCTAAAATCCTGGTATCGGATAATGGAACCCAGTTTATAGGAAATATGGTACGAGAATGGTGTGATAACCTGAAAATTGTCCAGAGATTCACGTCGGTGGCGCACCCCCAAGCCAATGGTCAAGTGGAGGTCACCAACAGAACTATTGTGAACGGGATACGTGCCCGACTGGACAAAGCTGGAGGGAGGTGGGTCGATGAGCTGGAGTCAGTTTTGTGGGCTTATCGGACCACCCCCGTGGAGCCGACGGAGGAGTCCCCTTCCACCTAGTGTATGGGGCAGCCGCAGCTTATACCTGCAGAGGTGGGGATGGAGACACATCGTTTAGCCCACTTCGGGAGGCTAGAAATGAAGAGTTGATGAGAGAGAACCTAGACATGCTAGAAGAGGAGCGCGAGATCGCCCACCTGAAAAATGAGAAGTATAAAAGCCGCATAAAGGCTGCTTACGATCAGAAAGTTGTGAGTCGGAGATTTGAAGAAGGAGATCTAGTCCTGAGGCAAGCTGACGCATTGAAAAACATTGGAAAGCTCGATCCCAAGTGGGAGGGGCCGTACAAGGTGACCAGGGTCCTCCGAGGAGGAGCTTACGAGCTACAAGACATGGAAGGAAATCAACTGGCTAGACCCTGGAATGTCTGCCATTTGAAGAGGTTTTATACCTAGAGAGAGTACCCTCCTCGCCATTTTGCAAGTAGGTGGTTCTTTTTATGATAGAGTTATTTTATTTATGTTCGAATAAATTGTAATTTCGCCCACTTTGGTACTCTTTTTTCCCCTCCCTGCGGGTTTCCCACTGGGTTTTACCGCAGGGAGGTTTTTTAAAGAGGCCGGCCAAGTTAACTCTTAACTTGTGTTGATCGATTATGGTCAATGGGGCAAATTGGTTTGTCAATTAATGAAAGCGATTTTTCATTATCTATGAGTTCATGAGTTTATTCTTTCGTTGAGTACGATTGAAATAATAGGAATGCATGATTATACGATACAATTGCATCACAACACACGATTGATTACGTGAGAATTAATAACTTGCGAAAAAGTTAAACAACAAACAAAATGCACGATAAGCATTCAATGAGAAATACAATGAGCATTCACGAAATGAATTCGCATTATGAGAAACGAAGCTAAGAGATAGCTTCAAAAAATACTAAAGTTAAACCTACAGAGAGGGTTTAACCCACCTACACCCAGAGAGGGGTTAGGAGAAAGAAGCTAAGAGATAGCTTCGAAACACTAAAGTTAAACCTACAGAGGGGGTTTAACCCACCTACACCCAGAGAGGGGTTATGAGAAAGAAGCTAAGAGATAGCTTCGAAACAATAAAGTTGAACCTACAGAGGGGGTTTAACCCACCTACACCCAGAGAGGGGTTATGAGAAAGAAGCTAAGAGATAGTTTCGAAACACTAAAGTTGAACCTACAGAGAGGGTTTAACCCACCTACACCCAGAGAGGGGTTATGAGAAAGAAGCTAAGAGATAGCTTCGAAACAATAAAGTTAAACCTACAGAGAGGGTTTAACCCACCTACACCCAGAGAGGGGTTATGAGAAAGAAGCTAAGAGATAGCTTCGAAACACTAAAGTTAAACCTACAGAGAGGGTTTAACCCACCTACACCCAGAGAGGGGTTATGAGAAAGAAGCTAAGAGATAGCTTCGAAACACTAAAGTTAAACCTACAGAGAGGGTTTAACCCACCTACACCCAGAGAGGGGTTATGAGAAAGAAGCTAAGACATAGCTTCGAAACACTAAAGTTAAACCTACAGAGAGGGTTTAACCCACCTACACCCAGAGAGGGGTTATGAGAAAGAAGCTAAGAGATAGCCTCGAAACACTAAAGTTAAACCTACAGAGGGGGTTTAACCCACCTACACCCAGAGAGGGGTTATGAGAAAGAAGCTAAGAGATAACTTCGAAACACTAAAGGTAAACCTACAGAGGTTTAACCCACCTACACCCAGAGAGGGGCTAACCTATCTAGACCCGAGAAAGGGTGTAATAGTTAAAGAGATGGCTTTAAAAAGTTTGGTTAAACCTGCGATGAGGATTTAGCTGACTAAGTGTAAGACGAGAAACAGGGCTTTCAGGCCTTGACCAGGCCCACAAGAAGGGCTCGGCTAAACTCGCACCTAAGAAAGGCCTTGGGGTGTGGAAAACAGCCGAAACAGTGAACCCGTTAAATTTGAACCTATAAAGTTTTGAAACCGGTGTCCCGAAAGGATTATCAAACTTAAAGCTATGAAAGACTTAAAGCTAGCACGTTGGACTTATGAGTGTCTGACGAGGTTAGTCCCAAGAGGGAGATTACGAGGCAGGAAACTAAGGCATATTGGGCTAAGGGTTTAACCCGACTAAGCCTGGTGAAGCCTAAGATAAGAAAATAAGAAATAGTTTCGAAACATCAGTATAAACCTAAGGAAGGGTTTTTGTAGAAGAGAAAAGCTAAGACCCTAGAAAGGGTTTGACCAGCTTCAAAACCCCAGAGGGTTAAGGAATGCTAAGACCAAGGAGCACGTAGGGCTTACTTGCTCCTCAGAAGGAGTGACATGAAAGCGGAAATGGACTATCGGGTCGCATGTCACCTAAGCAAAACATGCAGAGGGGATTCAATCAGCCTGAACCCCAAAAATGTTTGACAAAACAGGAACTGAAAGGAGGTCTACTAGAGCCAACTCGACTCTTTAGTGAGAGCCCAGTTGGATAAGGGAGAAATCTGAGACATAAACGACAAAGCCTACGAAAAGGGCTTAGATAGATCACGCACTTAAGAAGGGTGATGAGAACAATGAGCTAGAAAAGCTTTTTAAAATACTAAGTTTTACCTACCAGGAAGGGGGCTAACTTATGTAAGCATGAGAAAAACTATCTAAGGAAAATCCCAGACTATGAAGTCAAGGGAAAATCTGAAAGCCTAAAGTGTAAAACCCTAGAGAAGGAAGAGGGGGGTTGATGAGCGGATGAGTTATCAGTCTATAAAGAAAAGGATACGTACACACTACTAGCTAGCGTAATGTTCCTAATGACTAAGTGTTGTATGCAAGCTAAACGGCTTGGAAGCTAAACAGTTTGTAAGCAAACAACGAAAACTGAATGAAAGAAGTGCAGATAGAAAGCATGCAAACTCCCAGCAAGGGAAAACACAAGTATTCATGCAACAACGAAACTCCCGGCAAGGGAGGATAAACACCAGATAAGGAAATTTGACTCCCAACAAGGGAGGATTGCATATAACCATATCAGAAAGCCCCCCAGCAAGGAGGGCAACAGAGTTTTAAAAGCACAAACAAAATAAACTCCCAACAGAGGGGAGAGCAGAATTCAGGTTGCCAAACCGGCATAAGAAAAAGAAGAAGAGAATTCATAACAAGAGTACTGAAATATGTAAATTGTTTCATAAGTTTAACTGGGGGATCGGGGTGGTTCTTCCGTATCAGCAGCAGCGGCAGCCATCTCCGCATCCTTCTCTAGCGCCTGGGATAGACATGCCTCCTCCCTGGAAAGAGGAAGGGCGAGGGGGCACAGAGGCGGGACCATGGGAGGCAGACTAGCCGAAGTTATCTCGGTCTGCACCAGCTTGTCAACCAGCCGCTCCAGGATGGGGAACCACCAGTTCTCTTCTATGGATCGAGAGGAATCACCCTTGAAAGGAGAAGGGGTAGGCATGGCCATAAGAGGACCATTTTTGTCAAACTCCCCCGAGAAGCCAGGATCCGCTTGCTGCTGCACCGCTGCGTTGAAAACATAGTCATAAAAGAACCTGATGTAAGGGCTCATATCCCCAAGAAAGCTGGGATGGCTAAGATAATCCTTCCGTAGAGCGGGCCAAAGAGAGTGGAGGAATTTTTGGCCAGGTTCGGAATGGAAAAGGGTCTCCAGGAATGACTTGGCCCCCTCTACCAGAGCCTTCTGGTGGACCTGGGATTCTTGCAGAGCACAGTGAACAGACAGATCATTAACCTCCTTCTCAGCGGCCTCCCGGGCTGCCTGGGCCTTTAACAGCTCTCCTTGGAGGGAGGACACATCCGATTCTAGCTTCTTTACGCGAAGGGATGCAAGGGAGGCTTTCTTCCTTTCAGCCGTAAAGGAGTCCTCCAAATCCTTGATTGAGAAGAAGGAAGGGCATTGGAGGGGCCCCAAAGGCCAGAAAGTAGGACACCAAGCTGCAAGATGGAATCAAGAAGAATATGAGAATTAAGAGGATTAAAGAAAGCGTAAAAAAAAAATAAATAATGCAGCAATATGAGGAATATTACTTGAGCAAAATGGCTGGCGGCATGATGCTGCTGCTGATCGGGAGGAAGGCTTAATGACCTTTTCACAGTCTTGAGAGGAAACCAGCTCACTAAAAACTTGCTGGTAGTCCGGTAGGAGGAATAGGTGTCCACGTCGATCGGGGCAGAGGATAGGCCCTGGCTTCGCCTGGTGGGATACTTGCGATGGAAAGTGTCCTTTGAGGGCATAGAGCTCTGACTCGCGGACGCTTTGCCTTTACCCGTCTTGGACTTCTTTGGGGAGGAACATCGACCTCCGGGTCTTCCACACAGTGAGTCGGATCGGGGGATGAGGGGGTGCGGTGGAGGCATCACCTTGTGGAACCGTGGCAAGGGGGGAGCTGAATTGGAGGAGTCCCTCCGGGCCCTCTAGAACCTTCGAGAGCCACAAAGATGTCCGGAAAACAAAGATCAAGGTTAGACTAGCCATAATAAACACATGGTTGCAATTTACGAAATGAGATCATGCGGTGTTTACCATCTCCGGTTCAAGGGAACCCCTGGAAGAACTAAACTTAAAGTGGGAAAGAACACGAGGATTAAAACAAAGCCCGGCAGTTGAAATACCCATGGGCGTGTACGTGAGCATTAAGCCTTTGAATCACGCGACGGTTAGTGGAAGAAGAAATGTGATTAGGAGGGGCTGAAGGAGACGGGTTCTTGTACACCCATCTTTGATTCTTGAAAGGCCAAGGTTTGTCGGGGTTATGAAGACATAGTGGTTGCCCCACTCTTTGTTGATATTGGGGACTTTGCCAAGGAACGAGCATTTCCCTTTCACCCTACTTGCTCAAGTAGTAGAAAGGGCCAGCGGTTTTACAATTGTATTGTGAGAAGAAGAGTTCGGCGGAAGGTTTTCCTCCGTTTCCTTTAAGAAGGATATAGAAAGAGATTATCATGCGGATAACATTGGGAGCAAACGATTGACAGGATACCATAAAGATCGGATATCCGACACAAGAATTTAGGAAGAGGAAGGCGTAACTTGACCTCAAAACCGGGGCTGCCAAAAGGCTAGAGTGGGGGAGTTGCTAGGTTAGGGTGCTCCCTCGATCGGGAGAGACAAGCTATATCCCGCTGAGATATAGTCGCCGGAGATAAGATCGTGAAGGGCTTTTTCTGAGATTTTAGAGGGTCCAGCAAAAGATTCCCAAAATCGAGCCCGGTCTACCTCTGGAGAGGAGGAGGAGACGGGAGGGGAAACCCTATGCGGGTTAGGGCTCGGGGAATGATGAGAACTCTGGGAGGAGTTCCGAGCAGCAGATACAGTTTTAGAAGAGTTAGACTGAGACATTGCTAAAGGTACCCCTATGGATGAACGAAAAAGGGGAAGGGAAGGTTTACCTGGATGATGAGAGTAGCCTGAGGCGAGAATGGAGGAACACGTTCACGAAGGGCTTGTGGAGAAGAATTCTTAATAGAGCGAAAATTCAGAGTAATATAAAAAGAGAGAGGAAGCGGAAATAATTGATTTGAAATAAAGAAGGAGACTGATGGGACGCGTATCGGTGTACGAAGGCTGAAGGGTAGATGCATGCTCGACAGCTGGCGGCCCAGGGAGACGAAGGGTCACTAGACCCCAACAGTCAGCGAGGGGGGATGCATCTCAGGAAGCCGAAGCTGCAGGGAGGATGTCCCAAAGCTAAAACTGCAGGGAGGATGTCCCAAAGCTAAAGCTGCAGGGAGGATGTCCCCAAAAGCAAAGCTGCAGGGAGGATTTCCCAAAGCTAGAGCCGTAGGGAGGATGTCCCCAAGAGACAAGTTGCAGGGAGGAATGTGCAAATCTTCCTTACTCCAGCGAGCTCCAAGATCGCCCACCAGAGTAGGGGGGAGTGGTTGATACGGATAAAAATGCCAGGCCCAACTACACGTAGGGCCCAAATACGACTAGCCCAATAGGGCCCAATGACGTTATTAGACACCCTAGATAAAGGGAGAAAAACCCGAGATGGGCCCGAGCCCAGATCGGCCGAAACCGGGCTACGAAGCCCTAAACCCACCTACATGGGGGCCACGAGGCCAGTGCCTCAGTATGGAGAGGGCCATGAGGCCCAAGCCCGACTACAGATAGGACACGAAGCTTACAACTTAATACAGGCCGCGAGGCCCAAAGCCCAACTGCAGGTGGGCCGCGAGGCCCAAACCTGGCTACAGGTGGGCCGAGAAGCCCTGGCGAGATTTAAAGGGTACGTGAGGGTTTTTACTAAGCCTGTGGACGGTTATTTATCGATAAGATCAAGAAACGCTGGAAGGAATGAGTAGTTGAGATAATTGAGGCCCAAGCCAAGGAATATTCCCCATATTCCTCATTGACTGGGTCTAACCTCCCTCCAGAGGGGGAATTCGTAGATATGATCAGATTTCTTAAGGAAAAAGGTATCCACGCACGACATCATGGCAGAACGTGCGGGATAGTGCCTAGAGACTGTGATTAACGGTTATGGATCTTAACGTACGTATAAGTAAGACACCCCACAGGGAGGTAACGGTATCGAATCACTATCACTCTCACTTAGCTACCTTATACGTACTTTCTTGAGTGTTTTCCGGTGATCTGACTTGAGCGTCGGAGTGCCTACGCCGGAGAACCCTCCGGCGTGTTTTGCAGGTACGTTTGTTCGAGGGAAGCTAAGGATCCTAAGTGCGTAAAGGCTTTACCCCCGTGAACCCAGGTGGGGAAATAGGCCCAGGTCAGTTTTTACGCATCAAAATTAATTAAAAAAATATATTTCTAAGGAGGTTTGAACCTTAGACCTCTTGCACAATATGTATATTTTTCAATAAATAAGTTAATATATAAATCTTTAAATATTTTAAATATCTATTTACATCTAAAAAGTGTTATCATATGATAATTTTTAAACATAAAATTATATTTAACTTAAACCTATAAGTGTATGTAAGAAAAATTGTGGTTGTATCAACTTTTATAAGAAAAAAAAAACTTAATATAATCATATATGATATTTATTGTAAATATACGATATATATATATATATATATATATATATATATATATATATTATTCGGAGTAATATTTATGCATCAATTATATATAAAAAAATTCTATTAATTGTCTCCTTTTTTTATTAATTGTAAAATAAATTTGAAACAAATCTTATAGTAAATTATTTCACATAACTATAATAATTCTAATCCCTAGCATGAATTGTCATACAATTAATATTACCACTATTTAAATTTAATATTATAATTACAATTTTTTATACATATATATTATTTTAATATATATATTATTATTTGAAAATATTATATATATAATATATTATATTGTAAAGTTTATTTAACGAAAATACCGCGTAATACCCGGGAGCTCATCTAGTTATGGATAATTTGAGGTGATTTTTATGATAAAATTTTTTATTTTTGAAATATGTAAGTTTTTTTGAGATATTCAAATAATTTTTTTTTTTTTATTTTGGGATGGGTGAAGTATTTTTTTTTTAAAAGCGAAAAGTAATCAAAATATTGAATACCAAGTAATATAAATTTGTATATATTCATTTGACGTATTATAATTGATTATTCAATCAGAGATGCTGAATGAAACGTGAGAGGTGAAGAAAGGGGAATAATACTAAAATTCAACTTCAAGGGGAGAGCGTGAAATTAGGTGGGTTTAGCTTGGATTCGTTTGTGTTGAATGTTTAGATGGACGTGTATTTGAAATGTGGTTAGTTGGATTGCGGGAGCAAGGTGTTCGACGAAATGCCTGAACGAGATTCAATCTCGTGGACCTGGCTGATTGACGCTTATCCAAAGGCAGGGCAAATGTATTATGTAATTGAGCTGTTTCACACCTCTCCAGTGGAGGGCATGATGGTATGGAGTATTTCGAGCAAATGCAAACTGAAGAGGTACTGACATTAACTGCTGTCATCAATGCTTGTGCACAATTAGGTGCAATCAAATACGCCGGTTGCTGAGAACATATAGGTTCAGCCATGCTTGATATGTACTCAAAATTAATGTGGAAGCTTTGAAGAAGCATATATATAACGTTTTCAAGAATCCTCACAACAAGAATGTCTAATGGTCAATGGATTGGCAATTGCAAATTCTGTTGTTTGACTTGGTGACATTCATAGGAGTTCTTACAGCATGTTTCCATGGTGAATTGCGTTTCTTCGTAACAATGAACTTACGGTGTGGAACCATGCATTAATCACTATATAAAGCACTTGATCTTATGAAAAGCTTGCATTTGGGGAGCTCTTCTCGGATCGTGCGGTGTTCATGGTAATACTGATGTTGCTGAAATGGCGTCAAATCATCTGTGGAAGCTCGAACCTAGTAATATAGGAAACTACATCTTGCGTTTATGAAAAAAAGGAAATTGAGAAAGATCCCTGCTTTTAGTCACACAGGATCTCCTGTTACATAATGGTGTTACATCTCCTGTTATATTAATTAGATTTGTGCCACGTGTACATACGATTATATTATATCAGGATGTTATTCTCTTATTTGTAAATTTTGATGAATGTACACGTGACGCAAATTTAATTAATATAACATGAGATGTAACAACATTATGTAACAGGAGATTCGAACCGACTTTTAGTTGGGTAGTTCTATGTTCATATTCACATACAGACATACTATATCATATCATTATAATTAACATGAAAAGGGAGATACAAACATACAGACGTTCAATCAAAGTATCATGGAACACAGTAGACACACACAAACACACCGCCGTCTCAGTCGAAACTGAGACGCGTCGTCTTATTACAACTGGACCAGGCCAGCTATGTAGATACATAGCCATATAATATTATCACATGACATCTAAGATCTAGTGGTGGCCACCGCCAGGCAGCTTCTCCTCAATCTTTTCCATCATCCCTTTCTTCTCCTGCTGTTCATATCCGACGCCGCCGGGAGTAGTGGTGGTGCCGGCGCCCTCATCCCCCTGAGGAAGCTTCTCCTTCAACCCCTTCTTTCTTCTCCCACCAGTAAGGACCACACGGTCTTCCTCAGAAGACTGAATCACACATGACAAAAAGTGCAAATTAAAAATAAGTTAGAATTGATTAATTATTACGTACCCTCACCATTTTATTTTAAACGTCGCTTTTAATTTTCTCACTAATTTAAAGAAATATATTTAATAGTCATAACTATTTATATAAAAGGACTAATAAATTATTTATAATCAAATATCACAAAAATTGAGACAGGACATTGTGAGTAAAATTAATTAAATAATTTTGAATATTTACTTTTTTAAAACAACGGCTAATAAAATTGAAATATTTGAAATTGAGAGAGTATTAATAATTACGCACCGAGCTGCTAGAGCTGCTAGAACTGCTGGAGCGACGGAGAAGGCCGCCGCCAGTACCTAGTCCAACACCGGTGGCAAGCCCTCCTCCGGTGGTGGGGGTGGCTCCGGGCTGATTCGTGGTGCCGAAACCGGCGACGGGGTTGCTGTACTCATCGGTTTGGCGAATGGGGTTGCCGTACTCGTCGGTTTGCTTGCCGTACTGGTCGCCGTGCTGTGCCATCGTAGGTTTCAGAAATTTACACAAACACAATAGAAAAGTGCAGAGATTTAATGTAACTGATGGATTTATGTAATGAGTATATATGGTGACACTCAAATGGAGTGTATTTATAGAAGAGGTGAGGTACGTATATGCAGTGATCACTAGAAGGGAAAGTTGACACGTATCGATAATATTTACATTTTGGAATGGAATTAAAAATAAAATAAGTACTAATTTATTTTGAATATCTAATCTCTTTTTTATAATCAATCACTTATCAATTATTCATTTTTTCTTCCGCTCCAACTTTTTTCTCGTTAAACTTTCTTCCCAAATATTATTAATTAATAAGAATAAATTATTACTCATTCCCATTACTTAATACTAATATTATAATGAATAAGATTTAATAGTAGTAGTATATATGATGATTTCTAATACTTCACTGCCACGTCAATTACTTATAAATTTTATTATTTATATATTATAAATTTCTGCTTAAATTAAAATAAACATGTATTGAGTTTGTTTATTTATCATATAACTCGATTTTATTCTAACAAAATGATATAAATGTACAGAAGCAGAAAGAGAAATTATGAATCACGGTCTTGTTGCACATCCTTTCCTTTCTTAAGTACTGATGGGAGTTATTCATACGTATCTGTCAAATGGTACTGATGGGAGTTATTCATACGTATCTGTACGTCAAATAGTAATGATGGGAGTTATTCATACGTTTTAATTAATTACTTTTATAATTGATGATCTATGTATAGATGTGTTAGATATATACATGTTTTTAATTCATCCAGTGCAGCATAATCCCCATTAGTAGATTTAATCACGTAAGTGGGTGGAAGGGAGGTGGGTTTGGGGCTTGGAATGGAGGAGGGATTTATTTGACAAAGAGAAAAGTGTTCTTGATCAATTATTATTCTTGATTAACAGGTGTCACCTCATTGAAGGAGAACAGAATAGCTGGCGATGGATGAAGACTCCGGATGGCATTTGCAGGACAAAGAGTGCGTGATCATGACCTCAAGAGTTCGCTTGGAAAGAGGTGATCCAATCCGAGTATGGACTTGAAGATGGAATGGAATAAATTGGTACCATTTAAGGCGGCTGCAATGGCATGGAGGCTACTTTGGGACAGATTGCCGACTAAGAAGAACTTACTTCGGTGGAAAGTGATTCAAAATAGTGACGAAGCTAAGTGCTCGCTTTGCGGTGTTGAAGAAGAATCAGCCGACCACATATTCATCAATTGTCATAGTGCAAAAGAGGTGTGGAATGACATCCATGTATGGATTAATTCTCCGATGTCGTCGCACCACCGTTTAAGGGAGCATTTTTACAACATTCAGACATCTTCCAAGGTAAGAAAGACGAATTATTTTCAATTGGTATTTGGATTTGCATAGTGTGGGTCTTATGGAATTGGCGGAATAAACACATATTTGAGAAGGTGATTTGGAACAAGGAAGCAATTGTGGATGAGATTAGAAGCACGTTGTGGAGTTGGTTTTCAGCGAAGGAGATATGTTTGAGCACTTTCTCTTTGAATACTTGGTTGACGGAACCAAGGTGCTGCCTTGAGTCTTTTTAGCTGCAGTTTTTTTATGCTTTAATCTTGTTATATTGTCAAACTTTTTACTGTCAAAACGAATGGTACTTCTTGTACCTACTGCTGTATTTGTTTTCTGTCTAGTTAATAATATATTCCTTTTTCGATAAAAAAAAAAAAAGAAAAAAAGAAATTAATTAAGGGCGGGCAATAGGCTAAAAATATCACATGTTTTACACATAATAAACAAATTTTAAAGATAAATTTAATAGGAAAAGATATACAAAACCATATCAATTCAATAGTAAAATTAAATAAAGTTCAAAGGAAAGATAAAAGATAAAAGAAAGTCATTCATTATGCAGAATTTTATAGGTAATAATCTCAATTAATTTTATAAATATTTACATTTGTCTACGAAATACTAACGCAGTATTCATGGTAAAACTGATGTTGCTGAAATGGCGTCAAATCATCGAGAAAAAATCACAAACGGTCATGTATCTTTGCTTGAATCCAATTTAGTCCCTTTTCTTTTTAATTTATCAATTTTGGTCCTTCTCACCAGAAAATTCTAATTTTTATAAAAAAATTGCCCTAATATTTTATTCTTGTCACGTCGACAGCCGTTTCAAGTCTCATTTGAATCGTCACCCATCCAAAAAATAAAGCCCTCAATTATTTTTCCTCCTAAGTAAGGTAATCATTACCCATTATGATTAACATTTTCTCCATTTACAATCATTTATCCTCAATCATTCCCCCCCCACCACCAATAACAAGCTTCTTTTGTTTCATTTTTTTCAAAATTGGAGCACAACTCCAATAATGTAACCAACATGGAGACATTTCTTCCTCCAATAAATTTGGGGCATAGAGGAAAAAACCAATTTCATTCACATTTCCATTGAAGATCGCGTAACAAGCGCCCCCTAAGTTCCCATCACTGAATTCTCCCCAAGGCACCACAGTCAACCAGTCAAGATAATTTTGTTTTACATTAAACTCACTAGAATATGCTTTCGACAATTGCAGTTTTGCTAGTTCTTCTTCAACGACTTGCGAAACATGCGGTGGGATATTTTCCTGCTCGATTATTTTCTTTTGTAGCAAAAATACCAACAAGTCCAGAAGAAATAAGAATATACCACCTATACACAGAACCAACTTAATGGAACCATCCTTCATCAACTTTATGCCCAAATTATTGAATCTCTCTCTTGAATAATGTTGAGATGTCTTTCTCCATTTCGTCCCAGTTTTCATCAGTGCCACAAATTTATCAAAACTACTAAGTCCATCCTTGTATGTGTCAACTTAGTAACTACAGATTGTTTCCACCAGCTAGCCCTCTTGACAACCAGTAGAGTAGGAGCTAATGAATTAACCATATCCATTATCCATCGAGGGAGGATTATATATATGCCACCCGGATCATATCCTCCAATTACATGGAATACCAATAAAAATTGGAATTTCTCCCTAAACTCTTGGAAAGTGTTAAACATTTTTCTGTATCCTATCCAATTACACTTCTTTGTTGCCCACTCCTCGACAATGCCCAACCAGTCTACAACAACACCATCAACACATAATAACTTCATATTTTGTAATTCCTTCTTACTACCATCAGGAACCATCAACTGAAAAAATTTATTGATGAAAACACTAACAAACCACAAATAAACAGGAAGATAGGATAACTCAGTGAGCCTAATTCCATATTTCTCAAACTTTCCCTCATAATCTGAGCAAGAATCACTAAACCTTAATTTATCAATATCAATATTAATTTCAACTTCCTTCAACTCCTCAATTCGAACATATTTTATTTCCTCAACAACAATAGCAATACCCAGGTCATCATCACATGCTAAAAACAAACAAGAGAAATCACAGGGGAAAAATGGTGAAATTATAGGGGGAGGTCAATACTCATCACCAAGGAATTCATATGAGGGAAAAAATTCTCTTACCTCAAGTTTCACTAATTTCAGCAATTTGTCAACCATTTGATCTTGTGCGTTTAGGGAGACAACCAAATTTGGGACTCCAATTTATTTGGCTAGTGGAATATGCTCCTTTGTCTTTGGCATTGGCCCATCAGCGCCGGAAGACACCAAAATTACTCTGTCCAAAATTACTCTGCCCATTTGAGCAGCGCTGGTGATCACGTTCTTCACGTAATCGGTGTGGGCATAATGGTGATTTTCAGTCCCGTATTCGACAGTCGCATAGTTGATGGTGATAACCTGGGCTCTTTCCTCAAGGGCTAGAGTAATAACATCCTCCGAATCAATTGAGCCACCGTAGCCCGTTCGATCAAGTTTCGAATCCACCATGATATCTGATCTATTTCCCTCAACTTCAACTAGGATCTGCGCTGGGATTTGAGATTTGGTGTTGCAATCCTCGCTAACAAAACTGGCGTAAGGTTCTCCAAGGATTGATTTTTCTTCCAATATCAGTTTTTCCTTGTTAACATTTAACAACTGCAACTGCATATTAGCCATGGTGTTGGTTATATAATCCAATTTTTCAACTATACCCTTCTTTTCTCTTGCATTTCATTGTTGAATTCAGAAATTTGTTGTTGTAATTTGATTTCCCTAACCATTCTTTTTTGTAATTCAATGTGGAATATCTCTTCCAATCTTTTCTGGGCATCTTCAAGGTCTGTGAAGCAAATTCCCTCATGCCGAAAATCGTTGGCTCTGATGCCAATTGTAGTGAATCGATCATCACCACATGAGAAACTCATATTTTTGAAAATTATCTAAATATATTTGAAGAAGATGATTGAGAAATAGAGAGAGATTGAGAGAATTGAGAGAAAGAGAGAGAGAGTGCCGAGAAGGAAGATAGATTGGAATAATTTTTGCTTGTTTTATTTCTCTAAGCATTTGATTTTTAAATCTTAAACAAACCTAATGGGCTTAAAGATCATAAAATAAAGCCCAATATTAATTAAAAGTCCAACACAATAAATAACAATTCAAATGGGCTAGTCCCATAATTAAAATAGCAATTAAGATAAAGCTAACTCTAAAAATGGTATCCAATATGCTCATGACAGAGGGGAGAGTCGAGGCGTATAAGTTTCTTTTCCTCTTGTCGATCCTGTCATTTTTTGTATATTTTCGTGTCATTTTGTATGCTACAACAAATTTCCGGTCATTTTCTGGTAATTTTCCCGGCCAAAATTTGAATTATCCGACAGAAAGACCTATTTTGATATTAAAAGGACCATAATTGATAAGCCAAAATTATGAAGAAAATAGGTGGAAAGAAGGTGAGGAAATTGTGAACGATCCCTGCTTTTAGTTGGGTTGAAGGGGGGTAGTTCTATTTTCATATTCACTTTTAAAAGTATTAGAAAAGAATAGATATAAGCCAAATGTGGGGTCTGTTCTTTATAATGAATCATAGTGAGAAATTGTCTTTAGCAAATAGCATACGCCTCACTGTTTAGAAACTGAATCTTTCTTAGGATATATATGTGACTGAGGATTGTCACTTGTTTATGTGTGGCTTTTGTTCTTAGTTCTAATCTCTGGTAATATAATGAAGCAACCAGGGATGCATCTGTCGATTAATGTGGCAATAATTCTCTTTTTTTATACTGCAGACAGAAGTGATGCGCAGGTGAGTTAAAAATTAATTGGGACATGGTTTTTTCCGTAAAAATTTTAAAATATTTTAAGTTTTTAATTTTCTCTCATAATTTACTAGTCCAATTCAATCCCATTTTTATCGAAAAAATACAAATAACATCATTTTCTCACTTTTGTCCCATTTTTATCGATAAAATACAAATTGTTTACTACTTCCTCCGTCCCGGATTAACTTGCACAGTTGACTGTTTTAACGATTTTTGTGTGAGAATTATTTCATAGTAATATGTGTATAAAAGTTGTTTTATATGAATGATATGCTAGTTAATAAGATCAACATTCATATAAAACAACGTTTGTAAACGTATTACTATAAAATAACTCTCACACAAAAATCGTTGAAAACAACGTTTGTAAACGTATTACTATGAAATAACTCTCACACAAAAAACCGTTAAAAAAATCAACTGTACAAATTAATACGGGACAGAGGGAGTATTACTTTTTTGCACGTGACGATAAAAATTAAAAGAAATCATCTGCTAAAACGTGAGACGAAATAACATCGTTCGTATTTCTTCGATAAAAAGGGGACTGAAACGGACTATACTCGATGAATTACAAGATAAAATTAAAAATATAAAATATTTTAGAATCTTTTTCTAAAAAAGCAAAATTATGGAAGCAAATCGATTATCAACTCTGCACAGGCGGAGTAAAACCGCAAATTACTCCCAAGAAATATATCAATAAGAAAATTATAATTAACATGAAAAGGGAGATACAGAGATACAGATCTTCAACAAACATAAAAAATCATTAAACCAAAGTAAACACACAAACACAACGCGTCTCAGTCGAAACTGAGACATGTCATATTATTACAACTATATAAAATGGACCAGCTATGTAGATATATAGCTATATATATATATATATAATATTATCACATCTAAGATCTAGTGGTGGCCAGGCAGCTTCTCCTTAATCTTTTCCATCATCCCTTTCTTCTCCTGCTGTGGATAACCTTGTTCATATCCGACGCCGTGAGTAGTGGTGGTGACGGTGCCGGTGCCGGTGCCGGCGCCGTAGCCCTCATCCCTGTGATGTCCGCCGGGAAGCTTCTCCTTTACCTTCTCCTTCAACCCCTTCTTTCTTCTCCCACCATAACCGTCATCCTCAGAAGACTAAATCACACATGACAAAAAGTGCAAATTAAAAATAAGTTAGATTTGATTAATTATTACGCACCCTCACCATTTTATTTTAAAAGTCAGCTTTTAATATTCTAACTAATTTTAAAAAAATATTTAATAGTCATAACTATTTATATAAAAGGACTACCAAATTATTTATATTCAAATATCACAAAAATTGAGACGGGACAGATGAGTAAAATTAAATAATTTTGACTATTTACTTTTTTAAAACAACGGCTAATTAAATTGAAATATTTAAAAATTGAGAGAGTAATAATTACGTACCGAGCTGCTAGAGCTGCCGGAGCGACGGAGATGGCCGCCGCCAGTAGCTAGTCCAGCACCGGTAGCAAGCCCTCCACCGTGCCCTCCGGTGGTGGGGGTGGCTCCGGGCTGATTCATGTACGGACCGGTGGTTCCGGTGGAGCCGAAACCGGCGACGGGGTTGCCGTACTCATCGGTCTGGCGAATGGGGTTGCCGTACTCGTCGGTTTGCTTGCCGTACTGGTCGCCGTACTGTGCCATCGTAGGAATTCAGATTTTTACACAAACACAATAGAAAAGTGCAAAGATTTAATTTAAGTATTTAACTGATGGATTTATGTAATGAGTATATATTGACACTCAAATGGAGTGTATTTATAGAAGAGGTGAGGCACGTATATGCAGTGACTCGAAAGTGGAAACGAAGGAAAAGTTGACACGTGTTGCATGAAAAAAAGGGGACACGTTGCATTTAAATGTGTACACCTGTCCGCGGTATGGATAAGCTCCTACGTACAGAATTATTAAATTAAATTAAATGCTCTAATAATAATAGTAGATAAGATTTATCATATATATCGATACAGGATCACAACTTGTATGCGTACCTCATTCTAATAGTTCACTGTCACGTCAATTACTTATAAATTTTATTATTTATATATTTATAAATTTCTGCTTAAATTAAAATAAACATGTATAGAGTTTGTTTATTTATCATATAACTTAATTTTATTTTACAAAATGATAAAAATGTACAGAAGCGGAAAGAGAAAATATGAGTCACCGTCTTTTCACATCCTTTCCTTTCTTAAGTATTGATGGGAGTTATTTATAAGTTTTGATTAAGGCATCTAATCTGAACAATAGAGTGAAATTTAATTCATTTTAAAAAGTATCAGTTGTAATAATTGAAGGGTTAGCATCAAAGTTTAGGGTTTTTGATTAGCCTTCTGTTGCTTTACTTAACAGAAATTAGTTTTGGTTTGCTGTAAGCTTGTTTCGCCTAACCGTCTGGTAGTTAGGTCATTTTTCCTCTTATAAATACTGTGTAATTCATTGTGATTAAAGTTATGCAACAGAATGCTAATAAAAAATACTAATCTTTGATGTTAACACTAACAGAGTATTATTTATATTAATTAAAGGGTATCAGTTGTGATAACTGAAGATTATGTCGTATATTATTAAAAAATATCAGTCGGAATAAATAAAGGATATTACCTATATTAATAATGGACAGAAGTCGTGATAACTGGGTATTACATATATTATTAAAGAATATTAGTTGGGATGATTGAAAGGTAAATTGACATGTCCTTTCAATGTGGATCAAGTTTCACCGTGAAACTTGATTCACATGAGACACACTCTTTGATTAATTACTTTTATAATTGATGATCTATGTACAGACTTGTGTTTATTATAAACGATGGATTCATAAACTTGATTAAGTACATGTGTGTGACTCGTAATCTCTGTTGCAAAAATCCCGCTTAAGCGGCGCCTAGGCCCCGACTAGGCGCTAGACTGTCGTCGGCTGATTCGATTTTTTATAAATTCGATTTTATAGGTAGGATTTAGGCGACGCCTAGACAGGTATCAGAGTCGAGTGCTAGACGGTCGAGATAATTAAATTTTTTTCTTTGTAAAATCGAATTTATTTATAAAAGAAACTAAATGTTGAAGTTTATAAAATGTTAAACCTTTAAATTATTTTGATGTGAACTTGGTATGTGAAACATGTGTTTTGTTGTGTAGTAGTACTATAGTAGTTAGAATATTAACTATTTGACTAATTGCTTTGAAATTATGTTGTTAACTTATTATGTTCTTTTGTAGTTTAAATCAATTTTTTTTAAAAATAATAAGAAAATGGACCGCCTAGGTAGCAATTAGGAGGCGCCTAGATGATCTAAGCGCTAGGCGGCATAAAACCGTCCTATTAGCAATTTTCAACTTCTACAGCCTTGTTCGTAATTAATTAAATGTGTTAGATATATATGTTTTTAATTCATCCAGTGCAGCATAATTCCCCATTAGTAGATTTAATCACGTAAATGTACGGGCAGATCCAGAAATTAATCAAGGGCGGGCAATAGGCTAAAAATATATGTATAGCAAAAAATATCACATATTTTTTAGCATAATAAACAAATTTAAAGATACTGCAAAAAAAAAAAAAAAAAAACAAATTTAAAGATAAATTTAATAGGAAAAGAGCTAGATCGATATACAAAATCATATCAATTCAATAATAAAATTAAATAAAGTTCAAAAGAAAGATAAAAGAAAGTCATTTCTTTTAAAAAAAAAAAAAAGAATTGGCTACATAATATTTTGTTGCCAATAATCTCAATTTTATAAATATTTATATTTATCTACGAAATACAAATGAAAATATTGTAGAAAATTTATTTGTAGGTAATTTATTTGTCAATGAAAATGTAATCCATGCATAGATAATTTACTTACTAATAATCCGTAAGCAATCGTCAATGTGTACTAAAATTATCTTACATGATATGATGGTTGTCTATGGATTATTCCGTAGGTAAATAAATATCTTCAATTGTTTTGTTAATAATTTTATAGGTGAAGTGTTGTAAAATAAATTATGAAAATGTGTAGTCATGACGTAGACAATCCTCACTATTTAAACACAAAATTAATTTTATTGAAAATTTTTGTAGCTAATTTGTTATTTTCTTATTGTGTTTATGTGAGAAATTAATACAATATGACAAATATTTTTATATTTCAATTGCACCATATAATTTAAGTGCATTTAAAAAAAATATTAATTAATCAATATTAATTGTTTTCAATGAAAAGTATTAATTAGTTATTTTCATTCAATATTATTAGGTGTGCATTACTTGCACAGGGCAATAAGCTACTGTATCCTAGTCCCTAGATAATATGTAGAATAAAATATGCTAATTTAGTAAGTTGCACATATAATTTTTTATCTGTAAATGTTAGTTGTTAGTGGTTAGAAGTTAGTTCGCTAAGTCTCCTTATACTTCAAGCCTCTCCCACTAAAGTGGAAACCCGATGGTCAAATGGACTACCTCCCACTCCAAATTCGTTCCCAAAAGAAATCGAACTCAAATCTCCCACTAAAGTGGGAACCTGGTGGCCAAATGGGTTAAGCCCCTTGGTTACATATAATATTAACATATATAGTGCATTTGTTTGTCAAAACAAAAGAACACACATGACATACAAAATAATTTGATCGATTAAAGGTAATCTGTGTATTAAATTAATTAATTAATTAAATACGTGTAATAAGCATAATTGATCAAAAAGAACATAAAAATTGGGATTCGTTTTGTCTTAAATAATATTTGGATTGAATATTTTGACCTTTTAATTTAATTTTAATAATATTTGATTAAGTTGAATTAAATAGAATGAGATAAAAATTCAACAATTCAATTATAAATAAAACATACTCCTGTATAAATGGTTGTTGAGGTGATATAAGTACTGATCGAGTGCACAAAAAATGTTTTGTGTTCAAGTAAAATTATTGGACTGAAAAAAAAAATTTTTAAAAAGAAGAAAAAATATGTTATAATTTTCAAATTAACGGTCGTATTTATAATATTTAAAAAGTTAATTGCGAAAAATATAATATCTTTTTGCGGATTTTAATTTAATCTCAGCTATTGAATTTTTGGTAGATAAAACTTCAATTTAACAATATTTTACAATTTGAATTCACGGATAAAATATGTCCGGATTGAAAATGATACTTGAAAAATTTAAACAACGTCGTTCCACAAATAAAAATCAATACGATGACATTCCAAATTTTAACATTAAAAAATATTGGTTTATCTGGAAAAAACACAAAATCAACGTTATTAAAAATTCTCAGAAGAAAAAAAAAATGAAATTAAGCTCAAAAAAATATGTTCAACGTTGGTTTCCCTTTCTTCTTCGTTTCTCAAAAACCATCTGGTTGAAATATAAAACAGACCAAAGTGCAGGTTTTTATTTGGAGATGCATGAAAAATATTCTGCCTGTTAATACGAATCTCATTGGGCGTTTTGTTGATGTTGATCCTTTTTGTAAAAGATGTGGAACTGAGATTGAGACGGCAGAGCATGCCCTTAGGGACTGCTTATGGGCTGATCTTTTTTGGAGGTCGTCTTCTTTCTATGCCCAGGTTATTCAAGGGACTATGGAGTGTCATGATCTTGGTGGTTGGATTGTCAAGGTTGCGCATAAACTTTTGTGTGAAGAACAAGGGGCTTTCGTTTCCCACCTCTGGATGTTGTGGTTTAGTCGGTACAAGTTTGTCTTTGAGAACTTAATTCTTGGTATTCCAGCTCTGTGTGTGAAGGCATCCTGTTTTGCGGCGGACTATGAAAAATCTCTTTGTCGTTCTTCTCGGAAAAAAGGAGGCCTGATTGATAATTCCAAATGGAGTCCTCCACCGATTGATATAATCAAAATTAACACTGATGCTTCTTTTTTGGCTGGTACTGCTGTTGGCATTGGAGGTGTTGCTCGGGATTGTTCGGGTAATGTTATCTGGTGTTTTTTGGAGTATGTGCCATGCAAACTTGGAGTGGATGAGGCGGAGGCTTTGGCTATGCTTAAAGGAATGGAAATTGCAGCATCAAAAGATATTAAGAAGGTTGTGTTTGAATCTGATGCTCAGGTCTTAATTGCTGTTGTTGCTTCGCAGAAGCCTGATCTTTCCCGCTTTGGTTTGCTTTGCTTGGATATGTTCAAGTTAAGTAGTGCTTTTGATGTGGTTCATTATAATTGGGTTAGTGATTGGGGTGAATTAATGCATGTTGTTGGGGCCTATTTTAGTGCAAAAAGTGATAAAAATGTTAGTTTTGTGCTTAAATGTGTAGAATATCACTATTTTGTCTAAAAAGTATCACTTGAGGTATTTCGTCCGTTTTACAGGTAAATCGGTGGAATTTGGCCAAACCGAGAGTATCGGCATTCTTAGGATGAAGAGACGAACAAGACGGACGAAAATGGGGGCCAGAGGCCTCGAGTCGAGGGATTGGATGGAAAGAGAGAAGTCGAAAAACACACAGGCCTCGACTCGAGGGAGGAGCCTCGAGTCGAGGGATGCTAAAATTGAAGATCCCTCTAGTCGAGGGCTGAGCCTCGACTCGAGGCCGGCGGAAAATCGCCAATACAAGGCTGACACATGGCGGGCGAGATACCCATATATATATAGGCGTGAAGCAGCGTTTTTGGGGGAGAGTTAGAGTGTTCAGATTAGGTTTGGAGAGAAACAACACACACTTTCACACATAGATTAGGTGTTTTTCAATTCCATTTCAATTCCTTGCAAATTAGGGTTAGATTTCAATTAATTCAAGTGTCTCAACACATTCAAGGTGATACCCATACTTTTCTCTTTATTATTAGTGGATTATTTCTTAATTCTTATGCTCTCCTCACATTTAATTCTCTTAATTTTCATGGATTTTGTTGAATTGATGATGAGTGGCTAAATTCTTTTTGTGTTTGGGTGTGATGATCCTTGGATGAATTAATTTTGATGATCATGTGATTGGGTGTTTCATTTAATGAGGTGATATATTATTCTATTGTGATTTGCATGATTTAATTGCTAGATTAGGTTTTGATCATTTGTTAATTGATTTAATTTGCTCAAAGAGATTTGGTTTATTAAATTGATGCTTAGGTGTTAGGCTTGGTTTTGTGATTGAATTCAATATTGGATTAACGCACGGAGACTTGGTTAATTTTCATTAGAACCTACATTAGGATACATTAATTGCTTGATTATATTTCTTGTGATTAAGTGAGGAGACTTAGGGTGTCGTCTCTAAACTATCTTACGTGCTTATTTGATATATTAAACCTAGGCTTATCCAGTACGGTTGATATGTGATTTTATGCTAGATAGCTCCTATTATCCCTCATTATTTGAAACGTCCGATCATGTGTGATTCGTAATTAAGGATTCCTTGGTGATTTGCACCCGAGCACATTTTTCTCATATTTATTATCTCTTGGTAATTTGCTAGTTGATTATTCTTAGTATTTAATTTAGTTTTAATTTTGCATACCCGAGCCCGACTCTATAATACCATGTCAACTCTTAGCTTTAGGGATCCTTGCTCGACTTAGTTCCTTTGGGTTCGATAATTTGGTTGTGTCTTAATTATATTTACTCGAAAAAACTGCAATCAGTTAGACGCACTGGGAATAGTGTGGCCCATTGTTTAGCTTCTTTGGCTTATGAGGGTTTGGGTCTTATTATTTCGGATACCATTCCTGCTTCTTGTATGAACGTTTTGAATGTCGATTTTGGTGGCTTAATAATATCCTTTAATTTCCCTGTAAAAAAAAACCATCTGGTTGACATCATCGAAGGTTGGTTTCCCCTTTCACCAAGAAATTAGTTCTATTTTACAATTTGACAATAATTTAAAAAAAAATGATACATATTAATTGAGGACTTGTGAACTAAATAAATTATAAATGAATTCAGGCCCGCTTGATTGGGGATATTACAAGTAGGTAATGAAAATGGCTTATTAATCATTCTCATTGATGATGCTTGGTAATATTTACAATTTAAAATAAATTTAAAAATAAAATAATTACTAATTTATTTTGATTAAAATAATCTCTCTTATAATCAATCATTTAACAATCATTTATTTCTCCTCCGCTCAACTTTTTTCTCGCTCAAATTTGTTTGTGCTCAAATTTCTTTTCAAAATTCATCAATGAGAATGAATCACTAGTAATTACCATTATCTAATTCTAATACCCCAAATCAAGCGGCCCCTCAGTTTGATAACGATTATAGTCTAGATACATGTGAAACATAATTTCTGAAATGTAGGTCTTGTGAATTAAATAAATCATGAATGATTTCAGTTTGAGAACCGACAACTATAGACTAGATACATGTGAAACAGAATTTCAGAAGATTGTCAGTTTGAAAAGGATTTAAATTTAGGATTTAATTAAAAAATTAAGAATTTATGTTTGAAAAAGAAAAATGTGAATAATTCTTTTTAATCGGGCGTGAAATTTCATTTCGATAATATAAATGATGATATGGTAAATTTTTACTAGACAGGCTTGACATTCCCATCGATCATCTAAATAATAACATGGTAAATTTTTACTAGACATGCCCAACATCCCCTACATTATATATATTATGCTTGAAGTTTTATTTATTAAAATTGATATTAGATTGTAATTCACAAAAATATGATCATTTTATCTGCAACTAAATCCATTTAAATAAATACGAAAATTAAAACAAAGACAGTCTTTTTTTTTTTTTTTTTTGAAACGAAACAAAGATAAGTCTTATTATTGTATAACACTTGCTAATTTATACGATAACAGAGTAGCACATATTTGGAGAAGTAACTTCCATTCAATATTCTATTTTAACAGGATTTCATTCAAGTTGGGTGCAATAAGTTAATTTTATCAGTTCAGTCTCTTTTTTGATATTCCAATTACCTTCGGGGACATATATATAATTTCTTTTTTCATATTCCAATTAACTTCGGGGACATATATATAATTTTTGACAGGTTGAGTTGTACATATTTAATTTCTATAAAAAAAAATCTATTTTGGTGCAAGGACTTCCATAAGTATTAGTACTGGTTTTCAAAATCAATCATCATTTTTTTATCAAAATCAAGTATTCATAATAGTGGGAGCCACAGAAAAAGATTATTAGTATATTGCAACATATATGATATATACATATATATATATATATATAACATAGTTTATGTGGCACAAAACATATCAACGATCCAGAATCCCCAATTAATTCCAGCCTCGAAAAAGAAATAAATTTCCAAAATACGAATGATCATAATATAAATAAGCACTTTAATTAATATATGAAAAAGGGAAACGCTCAAATCAAACATACAAATCCAAACACAAATACATCAATACAATGCCTCCATCAGATCAGGTAAGCTGAGACATGGCTTATTGCGCAACATAATATGTATACATGTGCCACGTGTACATATATATACACTATTTAATGGTTTCCGCCGGGTAGTTTTTCCTTGATCTTCTCAATGACGCCCTTCTTCTCTGCGGGACGATCCTGGTCATACCCAATCCCACCGCCGGACGAGTGTATCGGTTCCTCCTTATTGCCTCCGCCGGGCAGCTTCTCCTTTATCTTCTCCTTCAGCCCTTTCTTTCTTCTCCCACCGACACCGTCATCCTCAGACTGCATAATATATAATTATATTATTATCCAAATATTTGAAGAATTTTCATTTCAAAATAAAATAATAAAAATAATTTTAAGTAGTACATACCGAGCTGGAGCTGCCAGAGCGGCGGTGCTGTCCACCACCTGTGGTGCCCAAACCAATACCTCCACCGCCTCCACCGCGAGTGTCGTACGCTCCGGTGGTGCCGGTGGCTCCTCCTACGTGACTCTCGTATGCTCCGGTCGTGCCGGTCACCCCTCCACCGTGTGTCCCATGCTCCCCGGTGGCACCTCCACCGTGGCCGCCGTGTGCTCCGGTAAGCCCTCCACCGTGTGTGCCGTGTTCTCCGGTAAGCCCTCCGCCGTGGATACCGTGTTCTCCGGTAAGCCCTCCGCCGTGGGTGCCATGTTCTCCGGTAAGCCCTCCACCGTGGGTGCCATGTTCTCCGGTAAGCCCTCCGCCGTGGGTGCCATGTGTCACCCCTCCACCGTGGGTGCCATGTTCTCCGGTATGCCCTCCACCGTGGGTGCCATATTCTCCGGTAAGCCCTCCACCGTGGGTGCCATATTCTCCGGTGGTGGCGTGGTGATCAGGACGGTGGACGGGATTGCCGTACTCGTCGGTTTGTCTGGTGTTTTCGCCGGTCTGTCTGCCGTACTCTGCCATCCTCTCTGCGATTGAAATTCCTCAAATATACTCAACACGAAACAGAGTGTGATATTAAAGTGATAGATGTAAGTGATGCAGCTAAACGATGGCGCGGGTGGATTATAAATAGAAGAGGCGAATGCATGGGAGAATCACAAGTGTCACCTAAAGGACACCTCACAGTTCTTCCAATTCAATACGATTCCGACACGTGTCCCTTATCCGTATAAGCCTGCTCCTCTACAAATATTATTAGCATAGATAAGATTAGAATGATATTTAATGATGGTGAGTTAGGTATGACCCCTTGGAAAAAGCTAAATGTGTCGACTGGGAGTCTGGGACCACATTTAAGCAGAATAATTAGGGATGTTAAACGGGCTGGCCCTATCCCATTAGGGCCAGCCCTATAGGGTCACGGGCCTAAACGGTTTTGGGTCTTATCGATTCACTATTAGCGGACCGACAATTATTGCAACCTAGCCCTAACCCTAGCGGACTACGGGCTAAATGGTCCACTAACGGGTTCGGAAGAAAAAAATTAATTTTTAATATAAAATCTTAAATTATAATTATAATATAACATAATACAAACTTAAAACATAAATATTATTCATAAATTCATTAAAAATACATCAAAATAATTAAACAATAAGGAATTACAACAAAATAAATTGTCAAATGCGTTTTATATTTCCAGAAAAAAAATCGTCACGAATAAACTCAACTTATTTGCGAACATTCTATTCTTTTTTGTTTCTTGAAATATCTCAAACCCTTTTAGTAACATTTTGTTCTTTATTAACTTTATCTCTAAGAATTTTTAACTCCAATTTTTCCCTTATTAAATAACTAATAGGCATGAGGTTAGTAAATTAAAAAAATAAAAAATAATAATAAACGGGCTGACGAGGCAGCCCGAAAAACCGGCGGGCTAGCCCTTTTAGCCCGCGGGCTAATCGGTCCGGGCCAAAAAGGCCCGGTTTTAAACGGACCATTAAACCCCTGGCCCTAACCTTTCATTTTTCATGGCTAAACGGGCTGACCCGCCAGTCCGTGACCCTTTTAACATCTCTAAGAATAATACTAAAATTTTATCTTCTGTCAAGAAAAAAAAAATACTACTCCACATGAATTAAATTTCACATGCATTTTTTCCATTTGATTATATATATTTCTACGTCATTTATTGATTTTCCGCTTCGCAAACAAATCGAGAAAAAATTAGGAATGATCTTATATTTTTACTTGAATTCAATTTTAATTTTTTTTCTTTTTAATTTATTAATTTTAATTTTTTTAGTCTCAATTTTAGTCTTTTTCTCTGAAAAATTCTAATTTTTGTTGGAAAATTGCCCTAATTTTATATTCTTGTCATGTCGACGGCTATGTCAAGTCTCATTTGAATCGTCACTTTTCCAAGAAGCATAACCCTCAATTAATTTCAAATTTCGATTACACCTTCCTCGTAAATTGCAATTTTAAAATAGTAAATTTTGTAAAATTTCATCACTACTTCCAAGTATTTTACGATGAGGGTCGAGGCCTATAAATTTCATTTTCTCTTGTCGAGCTCGTTATTTTGGTACATTTTCGTGTCATTTTGTATACTACATTAAATTTTTGGTCATTTTCCAGTAATTTTTCCAACAAAAAATTGAATTATCCGGCTAAAAGGATCTATTTTGATATCAAAGAACCATAATTGATAAAATAAAAAGAAAACTGAGCAAATCTGAATTCGAGCAAAGTTACAGGACTATTTCTGAAATTATTTTTGATTGGATGTGAAATTTCGTGATAATTTTTTACTGGTCATTCATGCTCGAAGTTTTGTTTATTAAAATGAAAAGTTGAAATTAGATTGTAATTCACAAAAAATGTGATCATTTTATGTGCAATTAAATTATTTAAATAAACTTAAAATTAAAATAAAGGTAGTTTTATTATTTTTATAACATTTGATAATTTATATGATAACAGAGTAGCACATATTTGGAGAAGGGGATTTCATTCAAGTTGGGTGCAATAACTTAATTTTATCAGTTCACTCTATTTTCTGAAATTCGTGGATGCCGATTTTCCAGACAACTTGCGTTACACACACATATAAATTTGAACAGTTTTGAGTTATACATATTTAATTTCTCGAGTTAAAAATTGATTTGGTCTCATAATTCTGACTTTTTTTGTAAAAGGTCTCAAAATATTTTAAATTTTCAATTTTATCTCATAACTTAATAAGTAGTTCGATTTCTGTCTCATTTTCGCCGGAAAAGTGCATTTTTGGACTAAAATTGAACTATTTGGTGACTTATGGGACAAAATTGAAACGACGAAACGACGTCGTTTGCATTTTTCCGGCGAAAATGAGACTAAAATCAGACTACTTGGTGAGTTATGGGACAAAATTGAAAATCTAAAATATTTTGGGACATTTTGAGAAAAAAGCCAGAGCTATGAGACCAAATCGATTTTTAACACTTAATTTCTGTCAAAAAATCTATTTTAATTGGAGCAAGGACTTCCATTCAAAATATTACTGGTTTTCAAAATCAATCTTCACTATTTATCAAATCAAGTATTCAAAATAGTGGAGCCACAGAATAAGATTATTAGTATATTGCAATTTGCAAATAACAGAGTTTTTTTTGGCACAAAATATATCAAAGAAATAAATTTCCAAAATACGTTCAATATATAATACTCCATATAAAAAGCACTTTAATTAATATATGAAAAAGGGAAACGCTCAAATCAAACATACAAATACAAACACAAATACATCAAATACAGTGCCTCCATCAGATCAGGCAAGCTGAGACATGGCTTATTGCGCAACATAATATGGCTATATTGTATACATGTGCCACGTGTACATATATACACACTATTTACTGGTTTCCGCCGGGTAGTTTTTCCTTGATCTTCTCCATCACACCCTTCTTCTCTCCTGGACGATCCTGGTCATACCCAATCCCACCGCCGGATGAGTGTTTTGGCTCCTCCTTTTTGCCTCCGCCGGGCAGCTTCTCCGTTACCTTCTCCTTCAGCCCTTTCTTTCTTCTCCCACCGACCCCGTCATCCTCAGACTGCACATTATATAAAAATAATTAATATTATTATCCAAATATTTGAAGAATTTCATTTCCTCTCAAAATTAAATAATACTCCCTACATCTCCAAATTAGCTCACATATGACTTTTTAACGATTTCTGAGTGAGAATTATTTAATAATAATATGCATATAAAAATTATTTAATATGAATGATATGCTAGTTGATATAGTTCCGAGAGACGGGGGAGTATTAATTTCAAGTACATACCGAGCTGGAGCTGGAGCTGCCAGAGCGACGGTGCTGTACAGCACCAGTGGTGCCCGTACCAATACCTCCACCGTGGGTGCCGTGTCCTCCGGTAAGGCCTCCACCGAGGGTGCCATGTCCTCCGGTGGTGGCGTGGTGATCAGGACGGTGGACGGGATTGCCGTACTCGTCGGTTTGTTTGGTGTTGTCGCCGGTCTGTCTGCCGAAGTCTGCCATTCTCACTGCGATTGAAATTCCTCCAATATATTAAACACAAAACTGAATGTGATATTAAACTGATGATAGATGCAAGTGATGCAGCTAAACGATGGCGCAGGGGGATTATAAATAGAAGGAGGCGAGATGCATTGACTCCAAACTTGAATGCATGGGAGAATCACAAGCTTCGCGTAGAGGACACCTCACAGTTCTTCCAATTCAATACGATTCCGACACGTGTCCCTCATCCGTATAAGCCTGCTCCTCTACAAAAATAATTACTCCCTTTGTCACTTGGATCACATCAACTAACAAAAATTAATTTTATTGACTTTTTTTAGAATAAAATGTAAGAGAGAGAATAAAGTGTAATACTTCCTCCGTCCCATTTTAATGATCGTTTAAAGTTATTTCACACAAATTAAGAAAATAATAAATATGTGTATGATAGGACAATTTTACCCTTCTTGTGGAAGTAAATTTTAAAGTCAAATAAATTTGTCTAGAAAAGTGGAGTATCACAATAAACAAGAACAAGGGTATATTTGAAAAAACTCATTTATTTCTTATAGATTGTTGCAAAATGACAAATATTTTAGAAAAAAATTTAGTCCCTAAAAAGACCATCATGGGATGGAGGGAGTAGTATTTTGGGTGATTTAAGGAGATAAAGTAGAAGAGAAAATAAAGTAGAGAGCAGAATAAAAGTGATATTTTTATAATTTAAATAATATTATGAGGGTATTAATATTATGTAATGTTTCTATTTTAAGAGTGTGCATAACTTGTTGGGACAGATGAAAAAAAAAATTATGCATAACTTCTTGGGAGGGAGTATAATTTTTTTAAAACGGAGGGAGGGAGTAGTATAGATAAGATAAAGAATGATAATTTATGGGAGTGAGTTAGGTATGAGTATTGAGTATGACCCTTGGAAAAAGGTAAATGTGTCGACTGGGACCACATGTAGGGAGAGTGATACTACAATTTTATCTTATGCAGGACTTAAAAGCAGTTATTAATCCACATCTTTTATTTGTATTTCAAATTCCACATGAATTAATACACTTTAAAAAAAAAAAACAACAAAAAATTCCACATGAGTATATATATTTTCTACGTCATTTATTGATTTTGTTGCACTTCTCAAATGAAGCTCCTTATTCTCTTAAAGGAAAAATTGTGTCTATGTCGTACAATAGGAAGAATAGTGAGAAAAGAGAGAGCACACAAAGTAAATGGCATAAAAATTTGTATATTATTATTTCACGACGTCCCTTTATATAAATGTACAATTTAAAGTTTTAGATAGATATGTGGAATATAGTGAAACGTTTAAACTACCCCATCAATTATTTTTGATGAAAACATACCAATATGTTTTTCCTTCAAAAGACAATATATCCATAATTCTTTTTTCTAAGAGGCAGTACATGTGGGGAATTTGTGCCTTTGACTATTTCCTCCTTTTAATAAAAATAAAATAAATACGTGAGAAGTTTTAAAGGGAGAGGGAAATATTTTACCAAATTAGATACGTGTACTTAGAATTGCATCCGCGTAATGATTAAGTAGTCGATCGAAAGTATTCTATAATTTGGTAAATTCTATATGTGATTATAATAATTAAGTGTTTCACTCCTTAGACCAAAATTAATTTAGTCCCACTTAATCTTCTCTATTAATATATAACAATAATTTTAAGGAATTTTGTCTTATCAATTTAGGATTAAAATATTTTCAGTACCTTAACATTAAAAAAAAAAACAATTGAGATTGAAAAGATAAGAATATCAATTTATGACCTCAAAATATTATGACCATATTTGACAATTGACATCTTATAATATATCCTTATTTATTTATGCATACTATTCTTCCATTTCTTCTACCTTCTTTTGTTATTTTTCCAATCTAGTGATTTTTTTTTTTAATTGTAATTTATAAAAATAAGTTGGTTAAGTAGCTAGGAATATAGCAATTGTATTTTCTCTTGCACACAATTATTTAGTGCACAATCTTACATAATTCGAATGAGAAGAGAGGTAGTCGGTCTGTTAACAGATTTTTCTTGCAAAATTATTTATTTTATATTTGATGTTTAATTTTGCATTTTATGAATGAATTAATAATATTGAAAGGTGAAAAATAATTAAAGCACGATGTAGATTACATCAAATGAAATATTGAATAATATGTACAGAGCATAGATGGATGATAGGTGGTAAAATTAAAAAAAAGCGTCGTGAGTTGAAATTCATAGTGATAATTCTTTATTAAAATACTATAAGAATTTTTCCTGAATTTGTGACCCCTTAGTTAGTCCTCTTCTTTGTCGTCATTCGTGTACATCCCTCAATTTATATAACTACACGATCAAAAGACTTTTAATACAGATGGAAGATTTACACGTTCAATTATTTTTTTCTAAAAAAAAATATTGATGATGTCGGCAAAACGAAAGATTTTCATACCGAAGACGTCGGCAAACGTTATTAAGCGAGATGCGTAGAATTTTGTCTGATAAAGTGGCATTTATTTAGTACTAATGATGTCGGTAAAACGTAATTAATTGATACATTTAGTATTTGGATGTCACGTGGCGTGATAGAGTGATATTTTTTTGAGGAAAGATTTTCATACCGAATATGTCGGCAAAAGGTTACTACTTACTGATTAAGATATGTAGTAGTACTTTGATGTCACGTGGCGTGATTGAGTAACAGGTGTCACCTACATGTTAGAAAACAAGGCCTGCCACGATTCAGATCAGGCCCAGCATTATGTGGCCCAAACATAAATGGGCATGGGCTTTACATTTACAAACCTCATATGAAATTTCCATTTTTAGGTATTATTATTAGAGCATTATATGACACGTGCAACACTGATAAATGTTTGAAAAAAGAGTATTCCAGAAGCATATATGATGTGTATTTACGGTTTGAAAATTAAAAATTTTCTAAAGATTTAGAGTAATACATGTTTAACCCAAATCTTATATGTGGGGATCAAATAGACTTAAGAACTATTTTTTAACACATTTATTAAATCATTTCTTTTTAATATTGATATCAAATAAACTCTCATCTTAATAAAATTACATTTTATTAATGAAAATAAAATTGTCGAAAATTATAGACATATTTGATCTACACATATAAGATTAGAGATTTATTTGACCATTTTTTTTTATTTTTGCAAATATGTATTATTTATTTTGTAGTAACACATATTTGTCGTTAAAGTAACACATGCTTAACCTAATAGTAGCACCCCTGGGAGCACGTGGGGATAAATTTTTTTTTTTTTGCTCTTACATGAGTTTTTTTTTAAAATATTCATTGGACGCACCACCCAGAATTCGCAAATTTAATTATATGGGTTATTTCAAGGATTCTAAACCCGTGAAATATTTCATATAAGAATTTGTCATTAAAAAAATATTAATTAAAGAGTTCACTTATTTCACTAAAGATTATTAATTAAAAACTAATATCCCAATAAAACTTATTTACACATACCAACCATTGAATTAATTTCCTGCTATGCATTAGAATTACAAGAAACTGTTTGTCTACAAGTACAAGAATTGAGTCATTAAATTTAAAATGTATAGAATTGCAAAATAATACATATCCAGATGTTTTGTTCTGGTCTTATCATCCGTAATCCTAATTCCTATACGTGTATTGTATGTATGTATGAGTATGGCTATGTATGAAGTGTGAAATTGGAAGGATCGACTCCGATGGACTTGTAATAAAATTTCTCTGCATTCTCCATTCGATGTCTGAACATATCCCACTCTTGTATACACCTCTGTCTCACCTAACCAAACCAAACAAGTGCATATAAATAAACAAATTACCTCTCCTTTAAATCAGTTTCACTTTGCAATTCAAACTAATATCAGTTATTTTTATTATATAATATTACTATAAAACTAATATTTTTTTAATAAAACAACTAATACTGTTAAAAAATATACACAAAGTGAAATTGATTCATAGTATATTTTGTCAAAATAAATATTCAAATGAGAGATAATTTTTTCTTATAGAAGTTGGGTCACACTTGGCTGTAAAAAAAACATATGATTAGACTACTACATACCCCTTGCCATGGAGCCTTGCCATTTTCTGCTTGCCCCTATAACAAAAGAGGAGAGAGAGACTTAATACTCCATATATATAATTAACCAACAAAATAATTATATGCTCACCGTTACAATGCATATAAGTAATTAATTAAACAATGGTGGTGGACAATTTGTATGTATTGTACCTGATTTCCGAGTGAGGGAAGTGTTTGATGAATGATCCACTGAGCGTCTACAACTCCAATTTTTTCATGAGCGGGCTAACACAAACATGTATATAAGCAGTGATTTCAAATAATCCAGAGTTTGATGGAGAAGAGAAGAGACCTCAACGCATCTTTGGAGGGCCAAATCGAGACCCCATCCATGCACCAAGTCATTCTGAATCATATGCCACACGCAGCGCCATGCGTCTCGAGAAAACACGGGAGCCATGATTTCTACAAAACTGCCAAATGATCCATTTTTGGCATTTTATACTTGTTTAATTTTACTAAGGCTCCATTTGGATGGAGTCATTTGAAATCAATGAATTTGAGGATAATACACCATAAATTTACAAATCAAAATGGAGAATAACTAAATGAATGGATTTGATTCACACAAATATTACTTATAAGTGGGAAAATTTCAAATACCCAGCAAAACTAGTCATTTGAAATCCTCTCACTTCTCCCACTTGTGCTTAATATTTGAGTGAATCAAATCTATTCATTTAGTTTTTCTCTATTTTAGTTTGTGTGAATGTGTAGTATATTATCCTCAAATCCCTTAATTTCAAATCCACTTCATCCAAATGGAGCCTAAAACTATTTGTATTGGTTATATAAACATTTATTAATGCACACATACGCTGCACAAGGAGGCAAATGGGGGTCAGAACACCAGCCTGGCTTCTCCTCTGTCTCCCTACACAACAAAGAAAGCACATTTTTTCACTAAAAGGTATCAATTGTTTCAGCCTTTAGTAATAGTTGATAAAAAATAGTGAAGATGCACTCACTTGTGAACATCGCGTCCGTCTCTTCTTTTGGTCATCTGCCAAGCTGTTCCCCTGTTTGGGTCCAGGCCAGGCTGTGAAATTTCCAAACCATACTTGCTCACAAGCTTGATGTATCTGGAAGAGAACATGCAAGTTAGCAATGCATTGGCGATCATGCAAATTAAATATAAGGTTAGTTAAATGGATGGGACTTACTCTTGTGCATCAAAATGCTCCACCCCAAGGTCTTCATCCCAAATAAATATGTAATCATACGGAGCAACAATGTCTGGATGCAGAAACCTTTTAGCATACCACCTTTTAACAAGTTCACACATATAACATCAATATATTGGCTGGCATATATAATGCAGAGATATATAGTAATTAATTAAGAGATGCATATATGTTACCATTTTGTTTGTTTCCTAGCACTAATATGAATAGCTCGTTTGGACCACTCAAACTCATCCCATTCGGTTGTTCTTCCATCATAATGAAACAAAAGGATGCTAAAATTTTCGGAAAACTGCAACAATTAATATATATAATTGGTGAGAGCTAGATTGGTTGAAACTTGAAAGAGAGATATGACTAGAGGGAGGCATACCAACCTTTTTCACTGCAGCATCAATGTTTTTCTTTTGACCTTCACCAACAGTAAAAGTCACAAGATATTTCGGTTTGCTACCCAAGTCCTAAAGAGTCAGTCACAAGGTAAACAAAAGTCAAATTTTAATTTCATTGATATATCGATCTTTTAAACTAAAGAAACAAAACAAATCAGGAGTATACCTCAGTGGGTTTGCCCCATAGTCTTCGGAGATACAAGTCCGACTCAGATACAACAATACCAGGAGGCAATCTTTCTGCGCCTTTGGGATTTGATGCTACCCAAATCTGAATCAGAATCACATAACATAATTATTTCAACACCATGCATGTACATGTACATGTTTAATTAAAATATTTCAGAGAAACAATCACAAAAGCAGCACTTGGCCTCCTGATATAGCTAAAGCAAAATTCAATGATATAGCTATTGCATTATCACATGAGTTGCATCTAAATCGAAAGTCACCCTTATGCTATTGTCTTAAGCCAACACCAATGCTAGCTTTATTCTCAACAACATAGAATTATATTACTCACTTTTTAATGGTTTTTATGTGAGAATTATTTCATAGTAATATGTGTACAAAAGTTATTTTATATGAATGATATGCTAGTTCATCTTATCAACTAGCACATCATTCATATAAAACAACTTTTGTATATATATTACTATGAAATAGTTCTCACACAAAAACCGTTAAAAAGTCAACTGTGAAGTTAGTTCCAGGACGGAGGAGTAAAAGTTTACTGCGTATGCATGCAAGAAACGCATATGCATACCTTTGATATATTCATCACGGCTTGGCTATTCGTATTGTTTTGGGAAGAGTAGTTGAGTGTACCTTTGTCCACAAGTATAGAAAAATCATGAAGAAGAGCAAACGTGATATTTAGCTGCAAAATTAAAAAAAGTAGAATTATATATATAGATTAGTGAAGAACGATCGACCACATTCTTGAATGAAGTACGTAACTACCTTCGTTAAGAAGAAGCCAAACATCATTCCAACACTCATTGTAATAAAAACCTTCATACTTTCATTTCCCTTTTTATGCCAATACTTTGCTTGCATTTATTTATGTTACCAAAACTCACTTATCTGCGTCCAACGTTTTACCTTTTTGTACACCATTTCAAATTCCATACATTATATTATACACTTTCAAAGCAGACTCTTCATTGCCAATTAAGCTCCACAGTTTCAAAACCACATGAAGAGTTTTTTGTCTCATTAATTGAAGATGTTCAAAATTTTGGTGCCATTGATATATCCAAGATTACATCAAATCAAATACTCAATAATGTGCATAGACGGATGATGTCGGCAAAACGTTAATTGAGTGAGATACGTCTGATAAAGAAGAGGTCGGTAAACGTAATTGATTGATACATGCAGTATGACAGACTGGTACTTTTCTAAGGAAAGATTTTCATACCCATGCCAAGATGTCGGCAAAAGGTATTAAGATAAATGGGCATGGAATTTTCATTTTTAGGTACTATACTGTAACTAAATCCTTATATTACTAATAGGGAGTTTGATTTTGCTTAGGTGTCGTCACGAGGTTAATTTGAATGAGGTGTCACATTCTTATTAAATGCATATATATGTTAATAATTTATGTGTCATTTTTCTATTGATTTATAATTAATATATGGCATCTATGTGACATTTTAATATAAGAATTAATTAAGAAATATATTTCTAAGGAGGTTTGAACCTTAGACCTCTTGCACAATATGTATATTTTTTAATAAATAAGTTAATATATAAATCTTTAAATATTTTAAATATCTATTTTATATCTAAAAAGTGTTATCATATGACAATTTTTAAACATTAAATTATATTTAACTTAAGCCTATAAATGTATGTAAGAAAATTGTGGTTGTATCAACTTTTATAAAAAAAAAAATTAATATAATCATATATGATATTTATTGTAAATATATATATATATATATATATATATATATATATATATATATATATATATATATATTATTCGGAGTAATATTTATGCATCAATTATATAAAAAAATTCTATTAATCGTCTCCTTTTTCTTATTAATTGTAAAATAAATTTGAAATAAATCTTATAGTAAATTCTTTCATATAATTATAATAATTTCAATCTCTAGCATGAATTGTCATACAATTAATATTACAATTATTTAAATTTAATATTATAATTACAATTTTTTTATACATATATATTATTTTAATATATATATATATATATATATATATATATATATATATATATTCTTTGAAAATATTATGTATAATATATTATATTTTAAAATTTATTTAACGAAAATACTGCGTAATACGCGGGAGCTCATCTAGTTAATACTATATAATGTTGTTAACTAAACTAATATTATATAGTATCTGAAATAATACTACACTGTAACCAAACTAATATTATACAGTACTTGAAATAATACTATACTGTAACCAAATTAATACTATACATTACATGAAATAATACTGAATTGTAACCAAACTTTGTGCACACAATTTTTGTTGTGCACAATATGCACACAAATATTGTATTGGACTTACCTGTATTCTTTTTCAGGACGAGGTCTTGTATTGGACTTACCTGTAGTGGGAGCTAAGGACCGTGCTTTCATTCAACAACTCACATGTGTGAAGCATCTCGCTAGCCTTCAGAATGGAACTATGATTTGCCCTGTCTTGAGTCGGATAGAGCCCACCAGGCGAAAGAGCACATATCTTATTATACGACATTCGTTGCGACCTGTGGAAGGCTAAGATCAGGGAATTGGCGCTGCGTTCGTTGCTGCCTTGCTAAAGCAGTCAACCATTTGGACATACCTCTTTTCATTCGTGTTGCGTGCATATGATTCGCAAAGAAAAGCATCAATTAACCTTCTTTCACCCTGGATGATAGCTAAGTGAAGTTAGAATCTTTCGTTCATTCTTCTTTTTCTCGTTCCAACTATTATTGCACAATAATTCCAAGTTTCATCATAGGAGAAGAAGTGTGATTGGCCTTCGTTCATCTGTTCTTATCTGACTCTTTGTGCTATTCATGCTGCGATTCATGATTCGTAAGGTTGTTTGTCATACTCTTCTTCTGAATCATATCCCGCCACCAACTACGATTTCAAAGTGCACACCAAACGTGCAAAAGCATCTCCCGGATAGAACAGAGTGCTAATTTCTCACTACAACGGAGCTATCCGATCTTGCCAACTCTCAACCACCTCCGACCCTGCCTACCTATTCCGATATGGACAATCGAATGCGACAACCAACGCCGCATCATAAGGACATTCCCGTCTCTCTATGGTTGAGGTTTCGGCTGTGCTCTTTCTTGCCTTGAAGGAAGGATACGAAGACCAATCGAAAGCCATAGATGGATCCCCATTTGCCTATATTCGATGGAATAGCCGCATGAGAGCAAGCTTTCTTTAGAGTAAGGGGTTCATTTCGTTTCGCATCAAGCCAGCTGCTACCTTAGAGGCTCTTTATGGCGCTTCTATTGGAACTCTTCAACTGCAGACTAAGCAAGCCTTCCCGCATTCATGACTCAAAGGGTAGCACTTGACTGGGCCTTTCGAGAGCCACATCCTGGCACCCAGCTCCCCGGCAACAGTGCAACAGAACGACGTATTCTTACTCTTTTTCCGGATTAAGTAGAAGCTCACCCTTCTGTATGTCACCTCACTTTGAGGAGGATTGCGCTAGGTTATTATGTATGGTATCAACAAGGAAGTACAAGGGAGGGGGTCTCTACGGGAATGGCTAGCGCGCCAAGGAAGAAGACGGAGATCGAGGAATATCTGGACTCTATGGAAGAGTACGAACAAAAGCCGAGAACTTCTCTTACCCTCCAACCTGGCCTGATAAGAAACGGGGAAAAGCATGAATAAGTATCTCCCTGAAGAAATAGTTGATATGCTACTTGAAGAATGGGGAAAGGAAGAAGACGAGGACACTCCCACAGAAACCTGCAGGTGTATTTCCCTTTCTAATTCAAGCTTGCTGAGGAAATGATTAGTCCCGATTTATTGCATGAAGTGGCTCATCCTTCTTTCATTACCATCCAAATGGGTCACAGGATTCAGTTAGCGAGTCCGCTTCTTTACGCGGATAATCTCATTATCTTCCTCCATTTGATCTAGGCGACCACTTCAAATAACAAGGTCTTGGACCTCATTCTTAATCAAAATGCTTCCTTATCCTGACGTTAATAATAAGTAGAAATCCACTCTCTGGTCGGCATGTGGATGCTCGATCTTGCCCTTCTATAAGCCTATCTTGGGTATGCAGGCGGGCTTCTTCCAATTTTTCTATCTCTAGGTTCTCCTCGTCCCTTAGATTATTAGGGCTCCACAAAGGATTGATCTTCAACCAAGGCGCCAGTAGTGTGGTTCGCTCGCTGGCATCGGCATCAAAGGCGCCCTTCATTTCGGCCGGTCTTCTTTCTTCCTTCTAGTCGAGGCTTTCAAAGAGCTGAGTCGTACCCAAACTCTATCGAGTCCGCAAGTAAACTACCTCGCTGAACTAGCTTTAGACTAGGCAATAGAGTGAAAAACTTAAGGAGAGATTGATCCCCGCTTGAATCACTGAGAACAAACTTTCTACAATCCGATAGTTATAGTAGCTTATCGTAGCTAACAGACGATCTTCACCAAATTGGGTCAGAATGTAGCCCGATCCGAACGCAATTAGATGTCTCAATACTGACTACCTACCCGTACCCGTACCGAAGCGACGAGACCTTGGGAAGGCATCACTTATGCTAGAAGGCTTTACCGTCTCCTTACTAGGAGCCCAGATCTGTTTTGTGCTCGGCTTGATGCCATCTCAGATGTCCGCCTGCCTACCCTATTTTCTCTTAGAGAAGGGGCCTAGCGTGCCAATGATTTTGCTACAACTACTGTGATTTCCACTGCTCCTCCTTTTTTTGCTACCTTGCTGAAGTCTTACTGCTAATGTCCTAAGCCCCTAAGGCCTAAGCGGGGAAGGAGGAAGAATAGCGTTCTAGTGCCCTATTTGTCTAATATTTTTAATTCCCCCCATTCAATAATTCGTATTCGTAGCGTCCGATTCCATTCCTGACTAGCGGACAGAAAGAAAGCAAGAATTCCTCCTGCTCTACGATTAACTGTTCCGTTTAAGGGATTAAGGCAGTGAACTCGTTAGGACAGCCAGAAGAGCTCTATGTTCTATTGAAAGCTGTCTCAAAAGAGCATCAAATCCTGAAAGCAGGAAAGGTCCAATTCCATGTGTTGCGCATGATTAGGGATTAGACTTAGGGCAATCAGGTCCTTCCCTAAGTAAAGGAACTTCATTTCTCGCCGATTGTACGTCCTTTCAACTGATTTTGGACATGAAACTGAATGCACTCGTTAGGTTAAACCTGGGGCTGAGAAAGAGCTTGTGAGTGAGGAATGGGGCTCTCTATGAACAGAATCCGCAGCTATCTTGCTTTCATCTAGCTACTCCCAAACAAAGGAATTTTGCACTCTATACGGTATGGCTACAAAGCGAAGAAGTCGGAAGCAGTTCATCGCCTGTGGGAGCTTGTTCTTTCCCCAAGACACATTATCGGTCGTTCAAAACTCGATTTCATCTCCCGGTTCTCCTTTTTAAAATTGGATGGGTTCAACGCTTAACTCCGGACAATCAACGTAAACAAAGACTCAACCCGCCAGGGAGCGGAAAGCCGGCATGTTTTCAGTCGGCTTGTCTTCTGCCCCCTTTTTCCACTTGTTTAAAAACGCCCTAATCCTAATGAATGCTTGTGGGGTCAATCAAAGAAAGCTGCAGTAAACTATTGGATAGACAGAGTTGAGAAGAAAACGAAAGCCTGGGCTAAGACTTATTAAGCGGGAAGAGAAGTACTCATCCCAGCCATGCTCCAATCCATTCCCACCTTCACCATGGCCTGCTTTAAACTACCCCAGTTTGCCAAGGCCTCCCTTAGGGAAACTGTCTGGTGGGGTGGTAGATGTGCCCGGTGTTGTCCCACAAATTGAGCACACCCGACATGTGAAGTAGACTAGTAACACTTCTATTGAGGCTTCATCCTAAAATCAATTGGTGATATCCTGAAAGGAGTAGTTTATTAGACTTATAAACCAATCTCATTTCTTTCAATTATTCGATGTGAGACAACTCACATGTATAATGTACCATATTGTCAATAACAAGAGAAAGGGATTCATTAGAAACACACATTAATCATGATAAAAAAAAGAGTTTTAAAAACTTGAATAAATTAAATAGACTTGGAAACCTCCAAGAATGGAGGTGCAGGCAAGTCATCCTTGGCTATCAAACGTTGGCTCTTGCCTTCATGTAAGACCAATTTTCCCACTCAAGATATGCAGTTTGAATGTTTTTGGTTTCAATTTATAGAGGCAATTAGAGAATAATTCAGATTCTGTTGACTTCTCTGTCTCTCCAAAATTAAATTCTTTTTCCATTTTCACCACAAATGTGCATGCACTAAGACAAAAAGAATATGTTCCAAGATTAGTTGTTGACACTGTACTCCACATGAGAGAAGTTGACGATTGAATTTTTTGCATTAACCTGACAAAAAGATTTTGTTAGATCATGTTATTAGTCAGAAGAAGAACAATGAGGTGCAAGGTACTTACATGTTAGAGAAATTAATCAAGTGGGCGTATTCCAAATTAGTTTATTTGACAATATGTAACTACAGAAAAATAATACAAACGAAAATTAAAAATATAGTTTTGTTGACTCAATTTATCAGGAATGATTGTATTTAATGGCACTATCAAGCCAGAAGATCTACAATTTTTTTTTTTTTTGATATGAATGATTAGAGGGATATTTATATCCAAAAAAAAAAAAACTGTGTTGTAGCCCTAAAAGCCCATCAAACTAAAAATACTGCTTAAAAGGCTCAAAACATTAAGTAATCTTTATTCGATGGTTGAAATTTCTTCTTTGAATGACAATCAATCTAGAAAATTATCGTAAGATGTTTGACTATATAGTATATTATGAGACGATTTGAACCGCACAAAATTACTTCCAATAAGAAAAAAGACGCTTAAATTATAAAGAATTGGTTCGTACCATATTTATTCAGTTAAATTTTCTTCTTTAAATAACAGTCAATCTAGAAAACTATCGTACTACGGGCCCAATGACAGACAAATGGTAAATGAACTATCGTACTACGGGCCCAATGACATATACAAATGGTAAGTGAGTAAGGTGACTGGAGTGACAAAACTCCGACGTAACGAATTCGATTCTGTGTGGTGACAATTCTTTGTTAAAATATTGCACAAGGGTTGTTGCTGGATCGTTTAGACACAAATCCCCTCCCTCGTATGATTGAAGTGTGTTCAAGTTGGTGGAATGCAACTTGTAAAAAACAGAATAAATTCAATATATAGATAGGCCAATTTGACCAGCACTTGTTTTGACTCTATCTTTACATGCTCGATTGACGAAATATCCAACCTGAGCTGAATGATCAATCAACTTGTGTTTCATTTCCTATTCCGACACTTTTTATTATATGATGCGCCTACCCAGCTAATTATGTCGGGCAAATAAAAAGAAAATACAAGATATGTATATATATAATACTATTTAGAATAAAAGATATCGTGCATCTTCTTGAATTAGGGTATACTATAAATGTCATGCCTCAATATTCTTTCTTTCCCCTCCTGTGGGTAATTTGACCTCTCGTAAAAGGGAGAATCAATAATGTTTGACTTCTAAAAGGCAATTTCTTTGCAGAGAATCTGTAAACAACCTGCTCTTCATATTACTCCATTGTTTCAACAAACATACATGGCATGCAGCACATGTAGGACAGCACCAAAAAGGGTCAAGAATCGATCTATGAATTACCAGGCTACCTACGTTCAAAAGGCATACCAGCATTTATCGTCTCATGGACGATAAAAGTAAGCCCTGTAGAGACCGACACGATGGAGGATATAGACTCTTGGCCAGATCCAACGCTCGTACTAACTCCAGTATTTGAGACGAGAACATGTAAATTTCATCAGCTTCATTCTCTCTCACCCACTCATCTACACTCCTGTGTAATATTCAAACAATAGTATGCATTTGGCCAATGATACGCACAAAGTTGAAAATCACACTTCTACACCTTGATAGAAATAGATTACCACCAGAAAAAGGATAATATCATTTTGGTCCTGTAAAATTTACCTTTTTCTAATTTTGGTCCTGGAAATATACTTTTACTTACATTTGGTTCCATCTTTAGTTGACAGTATGTTGACTGACGGAATCAACTATTTAGAGGTGCTAAATGTAATATTTAAAAGGTTTTTGAAATTTTTTTTAGAATTACATTTAAATGCAAAACTTTTAAATAATTACATTTAGCACCCCTAAATAGTTGATTCTGTCAGTCCATTGGACAATCAATTAACAACGAGACCATATGTGGTATGTACTTTCAAGACCAAAGTTGATAGTGAGTGAAAGAGGGGGACCAAAACTAGAAAAAGGAAAACTTTTGGGACCAAGCATGATATTAGTCCCGGAGAAGGAATTGTGTTGAAAGAAATATATTACCTTGAATCAAACTCCATGTGACTAGAGGAAGAAAATAGCACTTTGATAATGGGATGCATAACTAACTGATAAGCAGGTTCTTCGGGGTTCAAACTCCCGGAACACCCCCAAGAATTTGGATTCAAGACAACAATTTGTAATACTGGTGATTTTGTTTGTATGTCTCTTACTATAGTTCGGAATGACAATTCATCTTCTGCATTTTCCAGTAACTGGCTAGCAAACATCCTCTCAAGGGTGTAATTCCTAGTTAGAGATGACAGATATTAAATGATCAAGAATTAGTCGCAAGCAAAAAACAATCAAGATGAATGAGAGAGTTAAGGAAAAAGCAAGAAATTAATGCCAAGACTACTTTGTTCTTGCATCAACTTCTATTCTTCCAAAACGTTTCATGAAGGTCAACACTTAGATTATGCCAGTTGATATCATCATAATGCTAAGAATTCATACGAGCATTCATTGGAACACATGTTTGACCCACTTATGGAGCTCAACATGATATAATCACAAAAAAGAAAAAAAAAAAGAGCTCATACTTAAGATCACTAAAACCTTTCCGGTAATTTTATTCTTTCATCAACGCTATGGTCATGATATGATATTGGTTGCTCCGTTAATAATACAGTTTGATCATGAAAATCTCCTAAATTTTGCATCCTTATTGTGTTCTCACCTTCATCCACAGATAACTGAGCAGCTATAATGCCAAATTCAGAAACACAGAACATACATAAGCATGTCATCTCATAATAACAGGTCCTCAATGCCCACTTTGCAACCAAGAGTGTCCTCCTCCACAGAGAACTGAGCAGCTAATTTCTCATAAAAAAAGTAACCATAGTAGACCACTCAAATAACTAGCTTGACATGCCTCCATTGAGTGAAAGTTAAGGCCAATTTGAAGCACAAGTTAGAATTTGAGATATAACGCGTGGAGTTAATATGACAATCAAGATTAAACCAAGATGAAAAAATCTACGAAGAAGAAATTTCTACTTTAAGGAACTCACTCAAATGCATCATCTGATCCAGTGGAAACATAGCATTTGAATAGGCGAATTCCACCATCCAATGGCACATTATCATCAAAGCAAGGATATGCTCCAACAAGACAGGAACATTGTGGGCATAAAAAGGTGATCCATCGAATATCTTTTGAAAGCTCGGAAGAACGAACCATGAAACCATTTCCCAAATAGCCATCTGCAAACATTTTCTGATTTTCAAGAAGTTCAACACTTCCTTCATTCATTTGCAACTGAGAAGAGGTTTCCAACACAGCTGGCGTGCAACATCCAATATGACAGTTTTGAATATTTTCACTCACCAATTCTTTGTTATCATTAATCTGCAACACGGACAAGGTGTGTGATAGACTATCATCATCAACTAAATCTTTTGAACTTTCATCTTCCACATATCCTGTTTTGTTATCTTCAGGGTGGAGACCTTCACAACAGCCTGCTTCAACCTTTTCACAAACCCCATTTGATGAAACTCTAAAATTTTGCTTAGTGGGCACATCAGGGAATTCACATCCTAGAACATCATTCTTGCTTAAAAGAATAGACGTTGCATTCAACAGGCATACACCTGGAACACAAGTGTAGGATTTTACATATTCTGCCACCAGCTTCTCACTCGCGCCTCCAAATGAGCAGCAACAATTTCCAAACCAATTGTCAGCAACATCTCTCCAGTTAACCGAAGGTATTTCCCGGAAAGATCTATAACAATATTGAGAAAGTGGATACATGATGTCGTTCTGAGCATATAACACTATTATTGAAGGAAGACTTGGGGGACGCTTGATTCATATTCTTAAATGGAAATGGTAACGGGAATCATCAAATAGAGAATGATGTATTGCCCTAATATTGGAATAAATTGGGACAAAATATGATTGTTGGTTGGGGAATAATGAAATGATTAAGGAGAAATAATTATAGGAGAGAATGTAGTTAATCAAAATGGGATATAGTCAACTTATTTTGAGTTTCATTACCTCATACGAAGTATGATAAGGATGAATTCATCACTCTTATTCTTATTAATCACCACAATTACCCTGTATTCATTTTTATTACTATTCCCATCGAAGAATTATGAACCAAGCGACCCCCTTAATCTTATGAAAATAGAACAAATATAAATGTACACAGCCAAGTCTCTAACTTGATGTCAGATAAAAAACAATATACAACCCAAAAATGCAATGAAGTTGTGAGAGGGAAAAGGTTCGTGAAGTGATGCTAAAAGTAACTAGTAGTCAAATTCCAATTAAAGGGAAAAGATAACCTGAAACAGAACTGAATGCACTTAAAGAAATCAAGTGTCTACCTGAGACCCTTTGTCAATTTAGACGAGCAATTTCTGCAGTAGAAGTGAACCTCCTCCTCCGTACGAGATAATTTCTTTAAATCTGAAATCCAAAGTACTCATAGAGTAAACTGAATAAAGAGAAATTGCATTCCTAATAAACTAAATAATCATAACAAGTTCAAACAAGAATTACGACCAGTGGAAATTCTTTCACTTACCAGAATCCACAGAAAACGGACGAAGCACGTCGCCATTTTCCTCGTTATCAAGAATTGAATCAAAATCAGATACGAGAGGGTGGTCAACCGGAAGTAACAAAACGAGCTTAACCTCAATGTGATCATCGAATAACCTGAAACGGGTCGGAGATTCCGGGTCAATCAAGACCCTCGGAACCAGAACCCTAACCGATGTCTCTATTTGCCCTTCCGCTTCCAAAAACGACACCGTAAGCAGAGATTTCTCGGGGACAAGGCTTAGTTTGAGGTCTCTGCATTGAGCTGAAGGCTTTATGCTTGGGTTGAATAGAAGTAAGCGAAGTATTGGGGTGTGCGATTGAGCTTCCCACGTGAACCGCCACCAGCCACAGTCCTTGGCAGCGGCGGCCGCCGGCGTTTTATCGGCCGATGATTGTTGTGACATTTTTTCCCCCACTTTTTTGCCCGCTCTTTGGGCTTGTAGGTGAATTGGCGGGTAAATATTTGTTGGGCAAAATGGGCTGGGCCTGTAGGATTAAACAATTGGCCCATTTAGGTAATGGGCCTATAAATTATTGACTTGGATTTAATTAATGAGCTAATTAAAATTAGAATGGGCTGTTTTGTATAATTTTTTTTTTAAATGTAGCTCAAATTAAATGTCAGTGTTATAGACCTAACTCTTAATTAAATTAATGTCAATGTGTGGCCTAAATGGAAAACCCTGTCTCTCTCTCTCTCCTTGGGAAGATGAAAAAAATATATATTTTAATGAAATTGTCTGACGTCAGGAGACAAAAAGGAGTTCTCAAAAGTTGCAAGTGCATGAATCACTCATCAATGAGGTAATCAAATGATTAAAGAATGGATAATCATAATTATCTATTGATTAGGGGACGCTTATGAGATATATACCCTTTCCTCTTCTCTACATTAATTAAGGTGAAATTCGGTCATTCCAAAACAAAGTTATCATATGCATTAGATGTACCAATATTAAAATAGTGTAAGTAATCATATTTCGGTTAAAGTTGGTATACAGTTAAATTAAAATTAGTAACATTTTATTTCAAATTTTCAGTCAAATTTAGTATCACGTTTCAACTATATTAATTTACATATTTCAACTAAAATTAGTATTACGTTTCATCAAAATTAACTTACATTTTACTCATATATATAGTTAAACGTAGGGATGGATCGGTACGGTATACTGAAAATACCGTATACCGTACCGAATTTCGGTATTTATAAAAATATATCGATACCGTATTGAACTTTCGGTATACTGTACCAAAATTTTCGGTATACCGCAAATTCGATATTTTTCGGCACGGTAACGTCGGTATATCGATATTTTCGGTATTTCCTCCATCCCTAGTTAAACGGTGTAATTGGTGCATAAAAAACTGAGTTCAATTCAAATACTATGATTTGTACTAGACGAGAAATTGTGCATTACGGGAGAATAAAAAGTTTATATTACGGGCTATTCCTAAGTTTTAATTTTCACATAATTAAATTAATTTGGTGTATTAAAATTTTCGAAGGTCATTCTAGATTTATTAAATATTTTTATTATACATATTTGAGAATATTAATGCATGGGTTGGATATTGATACATTCTTAAATATATATACTTGTAAATATCTCTATTTTATAGATATAAAAATATTAAATATGAATACTCCTAAATGCTCTATTAAATGTATACTTGTATATTAAGTATTTTTTGGTAAATTTACTAATGAAAAAATACACATCAATAAATAATGAAAATTCCTTATGTATGTTAAACTATATTTTCTTAATCATTCCTCAAGATCTAAACTGCAGGGAAGACAATTAGTCAAAGAAAATTTATATACTATATAATGTTATTCCTTTTTAAGATTCCAAGTACGTGTTGATAAACTGATAAGCACATGGTTTCTTCTTTCAAAATCAATAATAAAAACAATTTTATTCCATGACAGATCAGCATTGAACCGACCCATCTTAGATTCAATGATTTTCTTACATTCAATAACATATACTCCATATATATTATCAATTGAATTAATCGAGTATACTATTTTTAATCCAAACAAATTTTGATACTATTGATATAATGCAATGTGGCATATATCTCATAATATCTTATTCTATAAATTGATAGTGTGATTGCAAATTGCAATCATCGAAGATTAAGTTGAAATTCTCTTTTCTATATTAGCTCAATTAAGTTAATTAACCATATATACAAAATTTATCAAGTATAATTTATATTTCTCCCACAAATAAGCACCTGACTTGTGAGTTATTGCACGTCAACAAAGTTTTTTTACGACACAATAATTTTTTTATGGCAATACATATGTAAACAAGTTTTATCATAAAATTAGTTTGAAAAATATTAGTTAATTATTTTATTAAATGAAATTAATTGTGTTTATTTTTTATTTTTTATTTTTGGAAAAGAGAAAAATTATCATTAAAAAAGAGCACAGGCCGTGCTCAAGGAATAAGTACAGCATATCAGAAAGAAAATATTAATTGTGTTTATGATAAATTACTAATTTTGAATGATCTAAGTTTCTTTATTAAAAAATATTAATTATTTTATTTTAATATATTAGTGGTAAACTAGTTTCACATACACACTACCAACTCGTCTTTTAATAAGTACAGCATGGAAAATTGCAGATAATTAATGGGATTTTCTTTTTTTACAAAGATTTCTATATATATATGAGGGCAGCAGAAATCTTTGTAAAAAAAGAAAATCCCATTAATTATCTGCAATTTTCCATGACGACAACCAACATAATGCAACAAAAAATACAATGAAAAAACAATAAGTTCACTGCATAATTAATGTTATAAAATATTGCATTATTGCATGAGTGAGTTTATGGATTTTGTATTATAAATATAGGTTGTCAATTCATGCAAGCCAATAATTCAAACTCTTGATGCCATCACACCTCCATATTCAGTCCAAAAGCCGGTGTCGCCCTTAGAGTAGTCCACCAACCTTAGGTCATCTTCTTTTCTCCTTTATCTTCTTGAAAAATTAAAAAAAAATTACGTTATTCTTATTGATTGAAGCTTACTTGGCACATTAATAAATATATTAAAAAGACACATACTGATTTCTCATTAGGAACACAAATTGCAAGACAAGTATTGGACTTGAAAAAGAGCATCGTCATGTTTTCAGAAAGTGTGAGCATTACTAATTTTAGTTAGTGATTAAAACATAACACCAATCGCATTCAATCTAAAATTATTAACTGTATAGTGAATATAAATGTATAATTGTCGTCATGTTTTAAAAAAGTACTTCACCTGTGCTTCGCACGGTCAATAATTATAAAATAATTTAAAAGAATAAATTTTTAAAAATAGATTAGCATGAAATTATATATCTAAAATCGGCATAAATTAATGTTGTATGAAAAATTTATGATATAAGAGCAATTCAATTATAACTACATCATCTTCTTATTAAAAGAAGAGTAATACTTAAAACAGGACACATAAAGGAATTAAATATTTCCGAACACTTCACGGAATACAACATTTTTTATTTTGTTGCTATCAAAATTTACATGCTCATCCAATAATACTTTCAAACCTGGTCGGTTTGTAACTCTAGTTTATGCAACATAAAGTTGATCATGACTAAAAACAGGTTTACGCAGATACTACTTTAAAAAAAGACTGTCCCTAACTTTTGTTTATAGACATAGCATACGATATAATTAAAGAGAATTATCTACGTTAAAATTTGAATGACAACCTTGTATAAGATGGAGTCAATGAGAGACGTCTAGGTATTAAAGTAAGTTGTCCAGCATTGCTTCCAGTCAAAACTTTTGCATCAATTATCCTACTACTCAGACGTATCAGCATCAACCTTCCAAAAAAATAAACACAAATGTTAGTGAATAATTAATGACAAATAAATAATAGAATTAACAAAAAAACTGAAATAAATTACATACCTAGTAAAATAAATATAAAATAATTCACCCTAAATTACGATTACGTATTTTTTTCGAAAAAAAAAAATTACGATCACACATCAAGTAAAAAACTCACAACATGATCAACAGAGAAAACCACAAATTCTGGAATAATTAGAGTGTTAATAGTAAACTCTGCATAGCCAACCCAAAAAAAAAAAAGTTAACAATACCGTAATAATTGTAAATGTAATATATTTTTAATATAAAATTTAATAATAATTCAAAAGATTATAAGACTTACCACGCTTAACAAACATCCCGGTTTGGATTATCACATGTCCAATTTGACATATGGAACCACTACTCTTATATACTTTCATAAATAACTCAAGGTTATATTTGAAAGTACAAAACAATTTGTCTTCAATCTCAAAACCATAATAATCCTGAAACTCACACCACCCTCCTTTAAAACACCAAATACCTTGAACATTGGAAAGACCTAACAACCATTTCTTTCAAGATGTATCAATAATTGATAATTTATTAAAAAAATTCTGACTATAACATAAAACAATACTCCCTCCTATTCAAAATATATGTCATTCTAAGCTCATGCATACATTTTAAAAAAATTATTTACTTCCTTCTATACCCTTAATTAATAGCTTTGAAACTTTCCACATAACTTTAAAAATTATTATTATCAATGTAATTTTTAAAAAAATTAAGGGTAAATTGAAAAAAACTATAATTAATTTACATTGAAAAATGCAAAATGACATTTAAATTGCAAATAATACGAAAAGTCAAAACGACATATCCCTATTATACTAATAGGGAGTTTGATTTTGATGATGTGTCAAACTCACATTCATTTGGCTTATGTGTCAAACTCACATTAATTTGCCTTATATATCACCCTAAGAATAACTTACTTAAGTATGTGTGTATAACTTATGTGTCATCTATGTGGCTCTACAAAATCTATTTAAAAAATGCATCCACATGGATTTGAACCTTGCACCTCATATGCCAATTTATAAATATTAAATATCTATTATATTTATCTTAAGTCTAAAGTATATTAGAAGTTTTGTTAGTAGTAAAAACAAGTAAATTAAGTATATTTATTTTATTATTACTGAATTTATTAATTAAATTATAAAATATTCTAACTATATAAATTTTTTTATATTTATTTTAACATCTCACTATATTTGATGATTTTTTCATTTAGAAAATCATGAAAATTTCAAATATATTATTAAATATATGAAATAATTAATGAAATTTTAAAAATAATATTGAGTCTAATTAAAAGAAATATAATCACATGGATTTGAAACTATTATAGAATTGACGTAAATCATAATTAAATTGAGATTGAAATTAAAGGTCATGAATTAATAAAAAAAACATATAATTTTATACATATATTTTATTTGAATATATTTATTATATAATATAATTATATTATTTCACAATGGATAAATTAATTTATGCATACATAATATATTATGATATTAATTGATTTTTATGAAAATCCGCGTAATACGCGGCGACTCATCTAGTATTATGAATAGGAGGGAGTATTATCTAGAATACACTACCCAAAAAAGAAAAAATATATTCAAATTATTGAAATTTAAAATAAAAGTTTTTAGTACATGCAAAAATATTTAATAGAGAACTAACCATCATCTTAGAATATTTTACATGATCTTTTAAATAACGGTAATGATGTGTATCCAAAATTTGGATATCCAAAAATAAAAATTCAGAATTAATTAATGATTGTTTTTACCTAATTACCCTTATTAATGACGCCATTATGAGATCTCGAAATAAAGGAAAGTTGACAAGATGAATAATAGTCTTATCTTTTGTACCAAATTAATTACTTTACATCATAATGTTTTGTCCGAAATATTAACACCCATAACTGAACTTGAAGAGAACAACGATCCATGATAAAAACGATCTCCAACAATAATAATTATACAAAAAATTAAATGAAATATAAAAAGAGGACGAACTAAACTAAAAAATGAACACAATGAAATGGCATCGTAACTATGATATTAGGATAAAATTGGTGGAGGAAATATATAATTTATAGGCAACAAAACACAAGAACCGTGAAATGTCATCGTAACTATGATATTAGGATAAAATTGGTGGAGGAAATGTATAATTTATAGGCAACAAAACACAAAAACCGTTACAAAATAAACGGTGATGATTGCATGTGAAACAACCAAGGGCCATGATTTGATAAACAATTAATACATTAAAAAATAACAAAAATAATATTTGACCAAAATGTACGGTCAAGATGAAGATCAGATCATAGATCAACGACTCTAGAAGAATGACGCCAAAACTATTTTCGGTAGGTTAGCTTCTATTATATATGTATAGATAGATGGATAGATAGATAGATAGATTTTACATATCAATATAATATAAAATTAAATAGAGATTGTGAAATTGTTATGAAGATAAATATAAATTTTTTCAACGTACTAATAACAAATATTTTATAAATTAATTAAATAAAAAATATTAAATATTAAAAAAGAAAGACGATTAATAAAAATACATTAAAAATAAACTTAAGCTTAAACTTAAATCATAGTAATTAATGCAGGGTCTAATATTCCGCCTACTATTATGGCATGTATTAGAGAAGAAATATATATATATATAATAAATATATAGACAACAATGTTGACTTAATTAAATATATAATTAATGTAGGGCCATTTACAATAAGGTAGAAAGAGGTAAGCCTTATTACAATTAGGTGTAAAAAATTTGCACAGAAGCACAAAATTTTTTTGCACAGAAGCACAAAAATTTGGACTTTTACACTTGTTTGTAATTTTGCTAATTTTTTACACCTATTTGTATTTTTCCCATTAATGTAATATCAATAGGGATTAAATAATAACATATCAAAAGGCACAATGTAAGAAAATTTGTTAATCAATTAAAATGTAAATGGAAAGATATATAACTATTTAAATAAATTTTATTTTTATCAAATAGTCAACACTACATATATTATTTTATTTTATCATATAAGAAAGATAAAAGATATATATATATATATATATATATATATATATATATATATATATTATAATCAAATATTTTTTTAATAATAATATTCATTATTATAATTAAATTCTAATTTTATAGTATCAATATGATAATATGAAATCAAGCGTTATTATTAAATAATGCATAAATATGAATAGATATATTATAACAAATAAAATTCATTGTTATTATTAGATTATTATAATTTTACATATCAATATAATATAAAATTAAATAAAGATTGTGAAATTGTTATGAAGATAAATATAAATTTTTTCAACGTACTAATAACAAATATTTTATAAATTATTAAATAAAAAATATTAAATATTAAAAAAGAAAGACGATTAATAAAAATACATTAAAATAAACTTGAGTTTAAACATAAATCATTGTAATTAATGCAGGGTCTAATATTATGCCTACTATTATGGCATGTATTATATATTTACGCAAAAAAAAAAAAAAAAAAGGGAGTATATATATTAATTGTTCTTTATGTTTTATTCTTTGATAAATGTAGAGTCAAGATCAAATCTATAAATTACGATCAACGGTCCTAAATGTTTCCCTCCAATTCTCAGTATGGAAACCAATTGTTGTATAATATATTTATAGATTACTTTCCCCATCCCACGATTACTTTCACACTTTTCTTTTTCGTTCGTCTTAAAAAAAAATTCTTACTCTTAAAATGAAATGTCCTTCATAAACTAGACCCTCACTATATCATTTATATATAAAAAATGTCACTCATTATTTATTCTACATTATTATCTCTTTTGTACTTTATGTCATTCAACCACCCAATTAAAATACTCTTATATTTTATTCTCTCTCTTACATTAAATTGAATTTTCTTAATAAGAGTGTCACTTCACATGTGAAAATCATCACGGACCGAGGGAATAATAAATGTTTAGTAAGCGCATTGTTAAAGCATAGGACTAAATAATACTCATATTCAATCTGGTGTTATATGAATAGAGAATATAAATATCATTTAGGATTGATCAGAAAGAGTGTGAGCAACGTTAACATACATGTTTAGTAAGTTTTTAGTGTTTTTGTTTTCAGAACGTAACTTTCTTTATTACTAATCGACAAAAGGAAGTCCAGTACATGAAAATTGACAAGTAATATAATAACATAAAAGTGATTTGATCGATCATATTTAATATGACATATTACATATTCACATTAAGAAGATATATATATATATATATATATATATATATATATATATATATATATATATATAATTTGGTAAAAAAAAAAAAAAGTACTTCATTTAAATCATATACAATTACACTTTGTTGAGACGAATCACCAATCCAAGAATTCAACTTAACCATATGGAGTATCATACATTTATCAAATTGCAATAAAACCAATTAACCCAACACAATCATAGATTCATAACAACATTAATCAACATAGCCATCAGTACATGAAATCATGTGGAGAGGCCATGATTGGATGATTAACTTGGATCAAATTCCGAGGACTAAAGAAATGATCAACCCCATTAATAATATTATCATCATAATAATCACAGCAATCTTCAACAGCGGGTGCAGAAAAGGTTGGGTTTGAGCCGATGCAGGTGATAATATCCTCGAGGGCATGAAGCCTGTGACTGAGTTCAGAAATTTGAGCCCTGAGAATTGAATTCTCGGACTCAATATTCAAATAAAGCTGAGTCGTAATATTGGTATTAATCAAAATGTGATTATTTTCAGCCCTCAGATTCGTCATCTGAGCCGTTAGATCATCCACGTGTCTCTGTTTCCTCATCCTTGATCGTCTCGCAGATTCGCGATTCGAGAGCATTCTCTTGCGTTTTCTCATATCTGTGATGTCTGCACAAATTTGGGGGGAGCTTGAAGTACCTGATGAATTTTCACTTGGAGTTGGAGATGCCATTTTTGTATGTATATAATATGTGGATAATTAGGTAAAAAAATTGGGGAATCAGAGAGATTTAGGATTGAATTGATATAATAATTACTTGTTCATGAAAAAACATAAAACCAGTAGAGGAAGACGACGGAGAAGGATTGAACGAGGTGAGAACGACGATGGAGAGTTGAGTTTATTGTAGATCCAGAGAGGATGATTTCACTGAGCATAGGAGACATGATCAGATTCTAGCGATCAACACTTCCATCCACAAGAAAAATATTGATTTCGGATTTTTTTTTGAGAAAGAAATGATTGCAAGCAGTAAATGCAGAGATATGAAGAAACCTGGTTTCTAGAGAGAGAATTGAGGGATGAGTGAGAGAGGGGGAGGGTTTTTGGTGGGGATGGAGGTGGAATTTATACACACAGAATACATAATGAAGGGAATAAAGTAATGTTTAGGTGAGCAATTATTGTGATTAAACTATTGGTAATGTTGTTTTATTCAATAATATGTCATTTAATTATTTAAAAAAAATAATTATGGAAATAAATCTGGCTCTCAGGTTTGATAAAAAGTTTATATGGACGAATTTTCATTCCATATATGAATGTCCCAAAAAAGAATTTTCATTATTCTACTCCCTCATTTGCACACTTTACATATTAATGTTGTGATAAAATTACCCATTATTAACCAATTCAGTCGAGCATTAATTTTTTTTTATTCATTTTGTGTGACCAAAAGTTAGTGCAAATTTATACTAGAGGGGGAAATACGACTTTTGAGCTAAAGATTCTACCTGAATCATATTTTAAAATAAAATGAGGTCTAAGTACATGAGAGCATCCTATGAGACTCCCTCTAATTTCGATCTCAATTTATAATTTGTTTTGACTCCCTCTGTCCCAAAAGTGTTTGCATACTTTCCTTATTCGTCTGTCCCACAATTGTTTGCACACCTATAAATAGAAATACCTTTAATTTTTTACACACTCACAATACACACTTATTTACATCAATGTCACTTTTTCAATTCAATTAACTAACTACTTACTTTACATATACATTCAATTATACCCTTAACTTACACATGATCAACTCTCTAAAAATGCATTTTTTTAACTTGTGTGTTCAGTCAACCGTGCAAACAGTTTTGGGACGAATAGAGTAATAAGTGTTTCAATAATTAATCAAGCTCATTATATAATTGCAAGTAAATTTATTTTGAAATGAAAATAAGTCATACATCAATTACTTAGTCTACAATTTTGGGGTGTTTTTTTTTTCTTCACAGAATGTGATGTTTTCAAATTCTTTCAAGTGAATAACTCAATTGTTATTTTTTTTAAATTAGATTTCAACAAGTTATTTGCTATACGACTAACTACTTTTGTTAAGGGAGCGATTAATAACTAAGGCCGCTTAGTTGCAATTTTTTTAATGGAAATGAGAATGACAATATGAATATAATGTAATTATATTGATTAATGAGAATAAAAAATAATTATTTACACTATTTTTCCCTTCTAAATAAGGTAATTACTATCTATTTTGATTAATTTATTTCCCTTCTACAATCATTTCTCTTCAATCATTCACCTCCACCACTACCAACAAGCTTATTCTGTCTCATTTTTTCTAAAATTAGAACACAACATTAATGATGTAACCACTATGGAGACATTCCTTTCTCCAATATATCCAAGAAAAATACAATTTCATTCTCATTGAAAAACTTGAATCAAACGCCTCCTAAAACCACTTCATAAAAATAAAATGTAAGTCAATTTTAAGATGTTTTAAACTCATTTAAGTCATTAAATGAATCATTTAGCTCGAGTCAATTTCTAAAGGCAGCAATATACCAAAAGCTTAAAAATCAGATTTTTAGTTAAAAATAAGTTCAACATTATTTACAACTATAATCTGTACATATGCATTTTTACTTCTTCAACGACATAGTTCCACTATTATGATTTCTAAATATCCGAAAATACAAGTATTCCTTATGCTAATTTATTTATATAGACTTTATTAATTTTAAACACAAAATCTCATAGACAATTATGCACCTGGTTTCAGATATTAGTCTGTGCATTTTATTTTATGTTTTCAGTCAAATTTAGTTTACATATTTCTTTTCATATTTTTTTTTAGTTAAATCTAGCCTATATATTCCAATTATATTAGTCTTGTACGTTTCAATTATATTTACCTACACATTTCATTTGTATCAACCTACATATTTTACATGTATGTTCATTTGTACAATACAGCTAGTGCATAAATACTAATTCAATTTTAAATTAGCAATATTTTATAGGGACATTATAATAATTTCATCACGTTAGCTTGAATATATTGACATTGAGACATTTTATGTTAGATATGGTTGAGCCATTAAGCACTAATCTAGCCATCCAAGAAGAATGTTACTGATTAGCTATTAATTTATATAATTAATAGTGGGAGAAATTTTTCACCAAAGTGGCTGTAGTTTAGTGGTAAGAATTCCACGTTGTGGCCGTGGAGACCTGGGCTCGAATCCCAGCAGCCACATTTTATATGTTTAGTTTAATTTTTGCACTTACTCTTTGAGGATTTTTTTTTTTTAAAATTATGTGAAATTTTTTTCGTGTACTAATTAAGAAAAATCAATGATTGTCATATATTGAATGTACAACATTTAATTTATATTATATTGAAAGTAAACTTGTGAGACGTTTAATTTAATTTCAATAAAAATCTTCATTATATGTTTTCTCTCAATTTTGAAAGTAATGTGTTTTCTCTTATTTAAAATTACAGAAAATTTAAGAGACTGAAAGTAATGTGTTTCTCTTATTTAAAATGACAGAAAATTTAAGAGACGGAAATAGTTGTTGTAAGCTTTACTTGATGACTATTGACTCATGATTATTATTTAGAAGTCGAGAATTTATTGTAATTTTTCGAGTTCCTATATTGGATTTGATACCGCCCCTTGTCTCCCTACTAATTTCTTTAAAATGAGTGAAATATGATGAAGTTTGTTTTAACGTTAATATGAAAATGAAGATTTTTTACATGTTTTAATTTAATATCCATATTGCACATATAAACATAAAATTTAAAGTATGAATTATAGATAAATACTTGTATGTAACGGTCTCATGCATTAACTGAGTTCTCATCACATGTATATTATATGATCCATGAATTTATGACTCTATCTGAATCATGTTTTAAAGTGATCCATTAGATCATCTCACACGAGATTTTTCTTAGATATGATAATCTTTAATATTTTATTATTGAATCTAAATTTATATTTTTTATATATCTCACATTACACACATATAATATAAAAGGCAAAAACTTGTATGAGACCGTCTCATGCATGAGACCGAATCACTTTTTAATAAATTGTTATCACTTTTTAAAAAAGTGATACAAATTAGTATAAAAGTGATAACAAATTAAAAAGTGATAACAATTTATGAAAAGTGATAACAATTTATGAAAAAGTGATAACAAATTATGAAAAAGTGATAATAATTTACTAAAAAGTGACTTCGTCTCATGTCCGTCTCATGCATGAGACGGTCTCACACAAGAGTGCCCCAATATAAAATTATTGTCAACACTATCGTGTATTATATATATATACCACGATAGATTTTTGGTCTAAATTAAAAGTGTAGACCACTTCCAAATTTTAGTTGGTGATAGTGATTAATCATATCTTTCCATATTAACGTTTGCCTCTGGATTTGAAAAAGGAAGTATAAGTATTCGTAAACTAAAGTTAACCAAAACAAAATACATTATGAGGAAATTAACCTAAGCAATGAGCACAGGTTGGATTCTCTTTGAGAACGAATTATGTAGTTATAAGGTCGCTTGGAGAAATCTAGGAGTGTTTGAGCGCTTGTTGAACTAATTATTAACAACTACTAACATTTATCGATAAAAAAAGAAAAATAAGCTTATATAAATCGAGACAAAAACTGATAGTGAACGTTACAAAAGATTATGGTGAACAAATGTTGGGTTGAAAACACGCCCACCAACTGTTTGAGAAAATAATCAAAAGAAGAGTTTATTAAAAACATAAAAATAAAATTAAAATTGAGCAATAACACCAAACATTTACAAAACTTTTGAAAGCAAATAAAATAATAAATAAATAATATTATTTATTATTTATATTTATCCACATATGAAGTGGATAGATTTTTGGTAGAAGTTAGATAACTTCTATTTATATGTTAAAATATATGCGATCTTTTGACGTGAAAATCTGAGTGATACTCAATGATCTTTTCCTGAGAGAAAAGACGTAGAAACATTCAACTCTTCTCAATACATCATATACACACAAATCCAAAGGCACTTAAATTGTGAACAATTGAATGCATTTCGTACGTAAATGTATTTCGCACTTTGAGGATCACAGTCACACGTAGAATTCCAACCCGGTTCGATTTTTTCCGCTGCGTTATAGGTTAGTGAATCCTAACCACTGTATTTTTCAACAACTTTGCTCTTAAATTCTTTGCTTGTTGTACATTACAATTACCTCATCCTTCTGGCAATTTTCCAGAAACTCTCCATTTTCCTTGTCCACACTATGAACACTTTCATCTTCATCACTACTCTTCCCCTTAGTAATTACTTCGTCTTTTTTATCCTTCTTTTCCTTGAGCAAATCAATCACCCCTTCAAGAGCAAGATCAACATTGTCACTCATCAATTCTGCAGGAGATATCTCTACTTCATAGGGAAGAGCTGATGATCATTAATTCCCAGATAATTCGATGCCAAAATATCAAATCCTTCAGGGGTGAATTACCCATATGAATGTGCATATCCATTCCCCATTCCCGTATATTAATTTCTCACACATCGAAATTCGATTTTAAAATTATAAATATACTACCATAACCTCCTTTAAGAGTAGATCGGTCTCACACTATTTAATTTTTTAAAAATAAAATTTTAAGCTCTAGTTAAAGCCTAGTGTCTCACAGTTTCATTAAATAATTAATTAAATACACATTTGAATTAACCATGGATGACTGGTTTCCAAAATGTCTGCCCCTTTTCCTGTCGTGCAATCCTCTTATATACTAATAGGGAATTCATTTTTGCTTATGTGTCAAAATTCTATGCATTTTGTTTATGTATCAAAATTTTATGCATTTTGCTTATATGTCGATTTTGTATGTTTTTGTTGCTATGTGTCATTTTGTATAAATGACATTTATATATAAGTTTGTATAAAGTAAAAGTAAAGATTTGAACTCTAAACCTCTTATATTAGTTTTAAAATGCCTACCACTAAACTAATCTATAAATATTTATATGTTTTGAAAAACTATTTTATTTAACTCTAGCACATAAAAGTGCATTAATTTTTTGTGATCGTATCAATTTATATTTTATCTTAGTATATTTTAGAAATTTCAATGTTTATGAAATATTAATTTGTGAGTATTTCAAACAAGTGAATCCTGGAATATATATTAATATGGAGTTTATAATATTTTTGTTTCAATTTTTTGTGAATTCCAATGATATGTCATTAAATGAGAATATAAATTTATGTATGTGTTTAGATATCAATTATATAAAGAGTTTGATATATTAGTAATGATGACGAGTTTAATGTGTAATTAGTCTCATATACAATATTAATAATATTGAAATTATTAATAATATACAAAATTTTATACATATTATATATTGTTATTTGATGAAAAATATTATATGTATAATATATTATATTATAAAATTTATTTAACAAACATAGAGCTCATCTAGTTGAATATATATTGCAATATTTCTTTCTAGATTGTTTGCATTCCTGATGGAATGAAGAAACGTAACTTATTTAGTTTTAAATACGGATAACCCTTATATATCTCAACATAATTCAAATTAAGATCTAAAACATACTAAGATTTAGCAAAAGAATATATCAAAAACTTTATCGATAAAATTAAGAATTTCAAAACATAATAAATAATATTTTATTGGTCTATGTAAAAAATGAATCTAGATTATTTTACGAGGAGTTGGTCTATTGTTAGGCAGGTGCATACATGCTTTAATTTTGTTATAACACTTTTCAATTAATTTTACTGATATATTTCATTTTTAATTTGCATGATACTGTTATTATAACTGATACTTTTTATATATAATGAGTGACACTTTTTAATTATAATATCTCACACTTTTAACAGCTGATGCAAGTGTATATATGAAGTAATTTCTTATGAGCCCAAATCCTTTTATGATTGGGAGGGAGTATAAACATTCAAATTTTTATTTATAAGCCCGCCCTTCCCATTTTCCTTTGGGCCCTAAATTGGATTTGTTATTTGCTATATTTCTTGAATTTTTACGCGAGTCACAACTATATATATCAATAGTACTAATTTATAAATAAATTAATGTGTTTTACTATTTTCATTATCACACGTGTGTGGCCTGTAATGTTTATTAAATTTAGAGAAATGGGAGAACCTAAATAAATAATTTAAATTACAAGTGTAGCCCACTTGCAACTTTTGGTAAGTGAGTGTGAATCATCACACCTTTCCAAAAATCACATGGTCACTTTCGACTAATATGCACATTTGGATTCGGAAAAGGTAGTACTAACTGCTAACAAGCCGTAAAGAACAAACAACATGACGAGTAAATTAACCTAAAGGCAATAAGCATGCCTTAGTGTTGTACTTTCATTGTTGGATTCCATAATCTAAACCTTCTTTCACCTAAGCTTTTAACATATTAAAAACACTAATATTTCATTTTCGTTGATTCGATATGTAGAACAATAAACGCCCACCAACTATTTGAGAAAATGACCAAACGAAGACATTCAGAAAAAGAAATTGGGAATTAACGCCAGAAAAAAAGATCATCATACTCAATTACATACATAATATGGCGCATATTTACAACATAATATGGCTTCTGCACTAAACTTGGTCATGTTTATTTTAAAATTTTCATAATCATCAATCATCATGGATTAATTTGGCACACATTTACAAACCTTTGCTCTTAATTTGCTTGTCTGATTGCTTTGAAGATTTCCTAAAGCTTCTGAGGATTTTCCAGAACCTTTTCTTTTCTTTCTCCAGACTACCAACACTTTCATCTTCATCACTTGTCTTCTCCTTATCCTTCTCCTTCTCCTTAATAATTACTTCGTCCTTTTTATCCTTCTTTTCCTTGAGCAAATCAATCACTCCTTCAAGAGCAAGATCAACATCTTCACTCCTCATCAAATGCTCTGCAATTTCTGCAGGAGATATCTCAACTTCACGAATCAGCTCCTTGATCACAGGGAAGAGCCTCTGATGATCATCAATTCCCAAATAATTCAAAGCCAAAACATCAAATCCTTCAGGGGTGCAATACCCCATATGAATGTGCATATCCATTCGACCAGGGCGTAACAGAGCTGGATCGAGCTTGTCCTTGTGATTCGTCGTGAAGACGATGATTCTTTCGTCTCCACAAGTCGACCACAATCCATCTATGAAGTTCAGTAATCCCGACAAAGTCAGCTGTTCACAATCAAGAACAAATGCAGCAAGGTCAGTATACATATCAATTCAAGAATATATACAGCAAGTGAATTTGAATCATTTGATTTGAATTAACCTTGGATGAATCGTCTTCATTAGGGTCTTTCTCCCTTTCCCTGTCGTGCAATTGAATACTGCAATCGATGTCCTCGATCACAAGAATGGACCTGTTATTAGTACAAAGCAGAATCCTCCTCAGCTCCGAATTGGAAAACAAACTTGTCAGCTCCAAATCGTACACATCGAATTTCAGATAATTCGCCATTGCTGCAACCAAGCTCGATTTTCCAGTGCCTGGAGGTCCGTACAGAAGGTACCCTCTTTTCCAAGCTTTTCCAACTTTCTTATAATAATCTTTTCGCCTCAAAAACCTGTCAAGATCATCGATAATAGCCCTCTTCAAGATCGGGTCCATTGCCAGCTTATCGAAAGTCACAGGATGATCGAGATTGATGTGTCCCCAGTAGCCGCCGCCACCGTTTCCCCCCTCGTCGTCGTCGCTGTCGTACGGACAATCCCTCATATACAATTTGATTGCTCTTTCTTTCTCTTTGATTTCTTTCGCTTTCTCTAAGATAAAGGGCAAGTACTCATCAACAACAGTTCCTTTCTTCGATTTCTCGAAAGTGAGCTCGAAGTATCTCTTCTCCGGCTGAAAACTGCCCTTGTCTCTCTCAGCTTCAATCAACACGAACTGCCATTTCAGATCCAATCCTTGGTAAGAATCCAACACTTCCTGGTCTTTCACCATGCTCAGAGTGATCTTCTTCTGCTTCGCATTTTTGTTCACCTTCAATCTGTCGGCGTTGGGGTTGATTTTAGTGCGGAGGTATATTTCCGCGGCGTCGTAGATCTGGTTCCGCGTGATGCCGTTCTGCTCATCCACCACCATGGTTATGTGCGTTGATCGCTGAGAGAAAAACCTGTCGATAATGTGTTTGAAGAAATGACTAAACACCTTGTAAAAGAAAGATTTCACGGGCTCAGGAATCATATCATGCGCCACCGACCGGAGAAGCATCATCGAAGCCGCCACCGATGCGTAGGCTGAGAAAGCATTTGATGCCATCGACTGCATTTCCGTTAATGAATGCATCTTTGATTTCTTAATGGAATGCAGATGAATAAATATCTTAATCAATTTGTGTGTTAATTTTGGGTTTCTTGCAGGAATTTATATAAAACAGAGCAGCAACTTTTAGTTGACGCTTAGTCAATATTCGCAAAACTTGGCGTGGAAGGAGATGAGGAGCTATACTAAAGTGTTGTGAGTTTGCGTAAGTCTGGCTACGTGGCTTGTTACTAATGGCTGCCTTTAATAGACGTATAATTAGAAAGTGATAGTGACGCAGAGAATAGAAACTCAGGCTTGGCCAGCACGCTGACAGTGTGACGGTGTGAATACTGAATAGTCCTTGCAAGTACCCTCACGTTTCAAAGAAAAGAGGAATACGACGCTCAAAGAAGATTTACACTTTCAGTGTGAGTTACTTTTTCTTGTGGCCATAAAAATTAAAATAAAATAATATAGTTGTAATACAAATAATATGATGGAAATAAAAAAAAATTGAAGATTTAAATAGTAAGAGTAAATGAGTGACATATGTATAAATTTTAAAAAAATATAAAAATATAAATTTAATAGGTAGTTGTAAAAAATAAAATAAATAATTTATAGTGAAACCGATCAAAATAAAAAAAACAGATAATAGTTGCACATTGTCAAGAAAATTTTCAAGTGAAATTAGTACATATATTATTTTATTAAAAGTGTAACACCTCTAACTTTTTAGACGATTATTTATTATATTTAATTTTTTTAGTGGATTTTGTTCTTTTTTTTTTTTTTAGATAATCGAGTTTTGTACTTTTGTTCATCCAATAATAAATTGATGTGGATAAATATAACGGCCCATATAAGATGTCAAAAGATGAATAAGGGATGACATGTCAGTATGTCACATGTGCATGTTCAATATGAAAAATAAAATAAAATACTTATCAGTTATTGTATCGAGATATTTAATTATTGAATGTTGATGTAATTTAATTAATATATTTATTAATCAATATTAGTATTAATTTATAGGAGTAAATACAGTTATATTATTCTATTTTTAGTTGCTCTTATCGGATTCATCACTAGCTGTAGGTATAATTAATATTTTTGTTTAATGTTAATAATTTAATTAAGGTAGTGGCAGCCAAAAGTGTGAGACGCGTGGAAACTTCTAGTATAATTAAGCAAGTCATTGGTAAAGCATATTAAATTATTCATCTAAAGATGATTCTTCATCAAAAGTTGAAATGGAATTATGTACCAAAAATACATCCTTATCAATGTTGAAAGAACGTATCAAGGGTCAAAAAATAGCACAGATGGTCGGTGAAGATCACAATCAAGAAAGCCATCAATTTCAAAAATTCTTTCTTATTTTCGCCTTGTGGCCTTTTTTTATTAAGAAAAAAAACAGCATTTTTCAGATTAAGATGTTTTGTTCTGTCCAAAAAAAAAAAAAAAGATTAAGATGTTTTGTACTTTTTTCATCTCTTTTAAAATAAAATTAGGCCTTACTGTTAATACTAATTGTTTACTAGGTTTATTTTGTACTTTATCGAGATAATAAGTTTGAATTATTATTTTACCAATTAAAAAAATACATGAAAATAATATTTGGTGTAATATTTTGTACTTGCATGGAGAAATTTCACCCTTGTAATAATTCATTAACCACATATGAGAAATTAATTGCGAGTATTATATTAATATTGTGTGATAGATTCGATTGGAACAAATATAGATAAAAAATTGATCTCGTTATTATCAATCATTACATTTATATATTAATTCCACCGTTTCGAGCGTCTTTAAAGACCAACTTACCCATTATTGATCTAATTAAAATACGTACTATATATGCTAGTTATAGCAGACCTTACCTAACATTATTTAATCAAAATTAAACATGGCAAAAGTGTTGAACATACTTAACTAACTAATTGGAGCAAATTTCTAATTTGAAACATCGAATCTCCCTCCAGCATTAATTAATAGTGGAGTCTATGAAGCAAAACTTGATCTCAACCAATTCAAACATTTGCAGGAAATCCTCGTCATTAAATGTGATTAGTGAAGAATGAGTGGCAACATTAACCTAATTTAATCCATTAATTAATCTAATAAAGCATAACCCCACAATTAATGATAATGTCACCATCCGATTACAACAGTTTCCTAATTTGAATATCGCTGTCTTCACCGATCACCTCTTTCGCTTTCGTTTCATCATCGTGATGATCGTGAATATCCTCGACGTTCTTATTCTTAGAAGCCTCTTTGTTGTTGAGAAATTTGAGCACCTCTTCAAGCGAAGAATCGACGTCGTCAGTCTTCATCAGCTCCTCTGCTACTTCGGCCGGAGTGACGTCGTTTTTCCTGATTAGGTCGTCGATTTCTGGGAGAAGGGGATGATCGTTGTCGACATTGAGGTAAGTGGAGGCGAGATGCTTGAATCCGTCGGAGGTGAGGTACGACATGTGTATGTGCATGTCCATGCGCCCGGGTCGGAGCAATGCCGGGTCGAGTTTTTCCTTGTTGTTTGTTGTGAAGACGATGATTCGTTCATCGCCGCAGCTCGACCAGAGTCCATCGATGAAATTCAATAGTCCGGAGAGTGTGAACTACAAGGAAATTGAAAAATTAATTATAAATTTGAAATATATACATTTCAATTTGTTGAAATTGTGCTGAAATTGAAGAGTATTACTGCCTGATGATCGCGGCAATGTCCACGGCGGCCGTCTTGGGTAGACGACGGCGGCGACGCCTTCCGATCCGGCAACTCCACGGTGCAATCAATGTCTTCAATCACGAGTACGGATCGATTGGCTGTCCTGAGAAGCAATTTTCTCAAATCGGAATCACGTTTAATGTTAGTAAGCTCCAAATCGTAGATATCGAACATTAGATAATTCGCCATTGCTGCAATCAAGCTGGATTTTCCAGTCCCCGGCGGGCCGTACAGCAGGTACCCTCTCTTCCAGGCCCGGCCCACTTTCCTGTAAAAATCCTTCCTCCGTACGAACCGATCCAAATCATCGATGATGGACTTTTTTTGAGCGGGTTCCATCGCGAGAGTGTGGAAAGTGGAAGGGTGTTCTAGATTGATCGAATCCCACACAAATGAAGATCCATAGGAAGAACCACATGCCAAAGTGTGCAATTTCACAACTTTCTTCTCGGCCCGAATAGAATTGGCCCGATCCAGCAAAAAGGGAACATACGAATCCAGCACTCTGTCCTTGAAATGCTTGTGAAAACGCAGCTCGAAATAGCGTTTCTCAGATTCAATCAGAACATTATCAGTCTCCTCATCGATCACTTTTGAGCTTTTCCTTCTCTCCTCGTTCACGAATCTCCATTCGAGGTCGATTCCATCATAGAAATCGAGAATCTTCTCGCTCCGGGCGAATTTGATGGTGAACCCGGTTTCCTTGAAGCGCTTGCTGATTTTGAGGCGCTCAATATCGGGTCGGATTTTGGTGCAGAGGTAGACTTCGGCGGCGCTGTAAACCTCGTTGGTTGACATTCCGTCTCTCTCTTCGATAACAATGGTGGCATTGTGGGACCTAGGCGTGAAGTAGCGGCGGATGATGTTGACCACGTAGTGTTGTACCTGACGAGGTACAAGCTGGTGAAGCATCGTCTGAATCAGCATCACAAATGCCGAAATCGAAGCGTACATAGCGAAGATCGACGACGCAGGAGGCACTGAAACAGCCATGCTTGTGGAAATTAATTGATTCAACAAAAAACAGAGTATTTCTTTTTACATGTTGGATGAGAGAGAGAGAGAATGTAGTAGAGTGAGAAACTGGGGAGGAGAGGATGTGTAATATATATATATACACATCGAATTGATGGGTCCCACTTTATATCTACACCCATTTTATTCATCTTTCTTTGGATTAGGTATGCAAGATTTTGTTTTCATGTTATTGGCACATATCAATAAACATATTATTCCAATTCTTAAATAGATCTTCCATACTAGTAATGAATTTTTGTTAAATAATCCATACACAATCCAGATGATATGCAATAATATTATTAGCATAATACCAAAAAAAAATCGAGTAGCACTTGTACCACACAATAATAGATCTCAAAACGAACAAACAAAAAGTATATGGAAGAATATATTTTTCTCGGATTTCTTGCAAAATCTGTGACTTGTAGCCAAACTTCATGAAAGAGCTATAGGTATGAGTGTCTATGTAATGAACTTGAAATTTGATAACTAACCTACTAATTAATAGTGGTAAGTTTATCAATTGGACAACTATTAAGTTTAATTCAATTGCAGAAGTTGTTAGTTCTATTTTTATACTCATTTCACATTGAAAAACTTTTTAGCTTAGGGTGTAAACCGCTTATTAAGGGATATGCAATATTTGGGGAATATCACTTAACTTGATCCCATCTGACCAAAACAACTATGAATGCTGTTGAAGGTATATATATTAATCAAAGCAATAAGGGCAATGAAATATTTTTATAATGGTTTAAAGAATTATATATTTTCTACATCACTCTTTCCAAACAACAATAAAAATCCCTTAATTTAATAGTGATAAGTTCGCTTGGTCTTTTCTAGCTCCTTCGATATGGATTCGATTCGACTACTAAAAATTTATTACTAAGGGGGGGTTGGTTGTAAATAAAAACTTTTGGGTTTTTCCAGCTTAAGTGAGAATCCCTATACAAGATAAGCTCAAAGAATCTGGATAATATGTAATACATATTGAACACAAAGGATAATTCAAAACCCTAGTTTATTTTTGGTAGCAATGAGCACTAAATTTAGGGTATCAGTTCACTTTTATTATTTCCGTGAAAATCCATCTACAATTGTGCCTAGAAAATTGTTGCTTTAGATTGTCCATGTCAATTGTCAGATTTCTTTAAAATAATTTGGTTTTGGAACGAGAGTGGAGAAGCTAAAAGAAGCAAAAGAAAACACAAAAGGGTTTTTGTCGTACTACAATATTTAAACAAAGTTGTGTATGCTTTTTCCTTGCCCTTTTGATGTCAACACACATACACATGAAGTGTATGCTTTTTTATTCCAAGCCCTTTATATGTCAACACACATGCATACATGCGAAGGGCAAGAATCAAGCTAAATTCATATTAAATATTGACTTTAGAGTGAGGTTGTGCTGGTTGAACGTGCACCGTCGGATGAGGTGATCTGCGATACACGAGTGACGCTTGTCCTAAACCCTAGATATAAATAGTGAAGTGGTCCAGTTGGAATCTTTGGAGGGTAGCAAATATTTGTGGAAACGAATGATTTTGTGGTTTATTTCTTTTTTAATGAATGTTTGTTGGTTCTACTCGAAAGAGAAAATCCAGGGATGAAAGTTTTGTCCAAAGATTGAACAACCAATGGGGTCTTGTGTAAGAGCATCAATTTGGAATGCCCTTTTTACCTAAATAAAAGTTTGGCTGATTAATTTCTTCACATGCTCAAAAGATGTACCAATTTTCCAGTTCTTGTTTCTTTCATAATATGGTATATTTTATATGTTGAAGCAATTTTAATCTTTTGCAATATTTGGATTGATGTGTTAATGCTTTAGTGAGGGTATGTGAATCCCAATATGAACTTGTTGAAAACTAGACAAGGTGCATACGATGAACTCTATTTTACTATCACTATCATGCACATTCGTTGTCACTGTCATGTACATATATTGTCACTGTCATATTTACTTATAATAATGCATATGTATGACAGTGATAGTGCATGTGCATGACAGTGACACTGAATGTGCATGACAGTGATAATAAAAATAGAGTTCATCGTATGCACCCGGTTCACACAAGTGTTACTCTGAAAACTATCATTGTATCACATGAAAGAAACAATGTTCAAATGATATCACTAATAAATTGGAGAGAAATTTGGGAGAAATTATTGGGGGGTTTGCGAGAAATTTCCTCAACTTTTAATCATTTTTTGGATTTTTTCGAATTTAATTGTGAGTGGTTTGCATCTTTTTTTATTCGATAAAAAAAATATTAAAATTTTATGTGGCATGACTATTGACATATAATTTAAGGATAATATGTTTTTAGAGTGACTGATGTAATTTTTTATTTTTTAAATATAGGTTATAATTCTCACACTAATGGGTCTAAACAATTAATTTTTGTGGTCCTATATTTAACAAAAACATAATAACTTGCATTTTGCCATATTGATATATTGTTTTTAAATTATCACCCTTATTATTCCACTAAAGAATATTATTCCCCACTTTTTTGTGTAGAAAACCAACTTTGCCTTTGTTTCCTTTTTCTTTCCTCCTATTAACATTATGCAAACGCCATTACTTTTTTTAAAAATGTACTCACTTTTTTTTTAGAAAACCAACTTTGCCTTTGTTTCCTTTTTCTTTCCGCCTATTTATAAAGACATAATTGACATTTAACTAATGTATGACTTATATCTATTTATTTTAGCAAACATTCCAAAATCTACTTGGATTAGCATTTGAAATATTTTTACAAACACAAGTAGTATTAAATAACTTTTCTAGTAATTGCTGATTTAAATCACCTCTTTAAAAGTAAAAAAAATTCAAACACTTTGGTGGTCAAAATGGCGTCTTGATATGTATTGTGAAGAAGTTAATTGATATGACACGGCAGAGGCATTAAATAAAGTAGATGTTTCTAATTTAAGACAAACTATCTCCATCATTCAACCTCAATTTCCCATTCACCAAATTGGATTAACTCGTATTATCAAAATATACGTTCTAATCAACAAAAATAAAAAATAAAAAAAAAATCTGATCTTTCTCTTTCTACCTTTATTTTTTTTTATATTTTTTTCTATCACATTTCAACATCCACTACACATCCACTACTATTTTTATTTAAAATGTATACTCTCAAATGGAGAGCTTATGAGAAGACGGTGGTAGTATAAAATAAATTAATATATCAAATTAATAATTAAATGCAAAGTAAATATGTAAGTATATAACATTATACAATCTTATTAGGTAAACATGTTTGGATATTAGGAATTCAGGGATATGAATCATCTAGGGGCACTTTTGTGTGAGACCGCCTCATGCATGAAACGAAATCATTTTTTTATAAATTATTATCATTTTTATACTAATTTGTATCATTTTTTTTAAAATGTGTCTCATACAAATTTTTGTCATGAATCTATAATAAAAAAATTATCCAACTCATTCTAAATCCGTTTAAAACTTCTTAATTGTACTCGTTCCACTAGGATTTAGGAGGATTGAGTACCCGTATTTGAAATTATTCACCTTTTTAGTCTAAACATTTTTTTTTAAATGTAAATTAAATTAGTAAAATATACCACCTGCGGCACTATAACCATAAAATGGAACGACCAGAGCAGTACTTTAAAGCAGCATATATAAAGTACAATTAGTTACTCTACGGTCAAAGTTCAAAATCTACCATTATGATTACCACATTAGTACATATTCTTTTTTTAATCATCTATTGTACAAAACTCTTATATCATACGGAAAAATATAGACAGTATTAAAAAATTATATGAAACGAGCCTAAAAATATAGACATAATGAACATTTTAACGCGTGACAAAGTTGGTAATTGAAAGTGGGAAGTAAGTAAATGGAATCATAATGTTATTATTAATTATGAGTTGATGTTTTCCCATGCAGCCTGAAAAGAAAATCCAGCTTACAACCTAATTGGGACCACACGTAGAAATAGATTCAGTCTAATTATATTAAAATTTATGGATACATATATTATGAGATTTAAGTTAATTAGTAAATTAAATAACGACTTCACATTATGTGCCTGCTTTAAAGCAAGGTTACATTTTAATTGTAGTTTTAGAGGAGAAAATTAATTTCAAAATGATTATCTATATTTTAATTTGTAAAAAAAAAAACATTACATGATAAATTAACATACATCTCAAGACATACTCTTTTTAATTTTAGTCTTGCATTGCAGTCCATGTTATTAGAGGTTCAATAATTGGCCATTGTTGCAATGAAGCTGGTCCATTTATACTCCCTTTTCCATGCCTTACCTAATCTCTCAACATCGATCATCTCCTTTTGATCGAATCTTGATTGTTTTCTTCTCCTGTTTATGGAGAAAATGTAATTGTGGAATTCAGTCCCGAGGGAATGGTCTTGGCTAATACTTTTCACTTTTTATCAAATCTAACACATACTTTTTATTTTTACCAAATTATATTTATATTTTTTTTTAATCAAATCTAGCACATATTTTTATTTTAATCAAATTATATTCATGTTTTTTTTACTTTTTATCAAACCTCACACACTCCACATATGACAAACTCTTGTGTGAAGAAGTTTCATACAATGAAACTCCTTTTGTTTATGTTTTGATTCAAATTTTGTGGGTAAGAGTCAATTGATTAGGTTTAGGGTCAGATTTAATGAGTAGAAAAATGAGTTAAATACTATAAAACTTGTTTATAGGAGACCCACTAAAAAATGAGGAAATGTCTAATAATTAAAAAATAAAAAGTGGGGGTATAATTTGGTAAAGAAAGAGAATGTGCTAAAATTGATGAAAAGTGAATTTAAAAATTGTATTATTACTGAACATTATTACTTGTTTTATTAAATAATATTCGTTATTTTCATTGAATAATAGTAGTATTAGTTATTTATATAAAAAAATATTAATTGTGTATTAATTGCACGGTGCAACTGTGCACGCACACAAATATTACTCCAAAAGAGTACAACTTTTAATACTAGTTTGTTATTTCATCTTCAAAAGTAGTTGTATTTTATTTTAAATTATATTATTAGATTATAATGTAAATTACTTCTATTATAAATCTATACATATGCTGGGTTTTCAAATATAATTATAATATAAGTAGCAAATTTTAATTTTTTGTATTTTGATGTGGTATGTAACAAACATTCAACCCACTTGGAGGAAGCAGTGGGTAAATGGGCAAGTGGGTAGAGGGGGTATGGAGTTGGGATTTGAAATGTAGAAGAGAGTTGATGGAGAGGTAGCATTCGGTTGTCAATTATTCAATAAAACTTGTTCATAGTATGAAATTGATATCATTACATTTATTCAATCATACAATAATATTTATTCACAATTCAGTGTGCTTATGTGCTTAAAATGTTATGATAATAGTTTATTATAGTAGAAGTATTACTAAATGAATTCATTTTCATACGGTGAACAAGTTTTACACGATAATTTGTCATATTTATATATAATAAAAACAACATATTCTTGAGCAAGTGAAAGCTGTTCTATGACTAAGTTTGGCCTTAATTATTCTCACTTAGGTGGAAAGGAAAGCACAACATTAAAGCGTTTAGATGATAGAAACGTGTGAAAAATAAAAAAATAAAAAAAATTCACAGGTTTACTTGCCATTCCTGTTTACTTAATTTTGTTATTATGAACATACTTGTTTTTATCAATTTACTGTTTCGGATGCATGCAATTACAACATAAATTTTATATAAGTAACAGAACATATACCAATCATATTACAGATTTTAGTATCATAAGGATTGGATGCACAGAAGAACCAAATAACAAAGAAACCGAAGAGATAATTAATCGAGCAGCTAGTTTGTAATACAGACAAACCTTACCTTCAACTGATGATTAGTCAAGTCATGGATATAGATTTGTACTGTTTTACGGTAGCTGTTATTGCTTGTTCAACTGGTAGCCTCTCCAAACTGGATGCCCCATAGAATCCATGCACTCCACTAGTTCTCTTTAATACGTATTCTGCTTCATTGGGCTCAGATATCGGGCCTGGAATTGCGTTGCAGAATCATTAATCTAGTGAGCTTTTGAGACAGAAGTATTGAGTGTGTGCAATTTTGACCAAAACTGAAGATAAATTGTCTTCTCCAGATATTCCACAAGACTATGTGTAAATAACCATAATGAAGAAATTCAGGAATCAACAGTAGTGGTTTGTATTAGATAAATTGTATTCGGTAGTTAATTGAACTCTGCCTTCGTTGTTGATGAATGTCTCTTAAATGATTGTTCTTTACTAAGGCCAACAGCCTACTATCCAACAACACTTGTTCATTTTAGATGGTAAATGATAGGTGCAGCAAGATTAGGTAACAGAAATATTTCCATATGCAAAATTCCTATTCAATGATGTAAATTAGTTCCAATAATTCTTAAACTGGAGCACAATTTTTACCTCCATGGCACAGGACAATAGCGTCCTTATTGATTCTGTGAGCAGCATCTGCAATAGCTTGTACAAGAACTACGCTTTCCTCAATTGAGAGAGCTGTTTTTGCACCAATTGAACCAGATGTGGTAAGCCCCATATGCGCCACGATGATGTCAGCACCAGCTTTTGCCATTGCTATTGCTTCTTCTTCGTTGAAAGCATAAGGGGTTGTTAAGAGGCCCATTTTATGAGCTTTTGCAATCATCTCAACTTCCAAACTGGAAATGAGAGATAGAACAGATCAACAGCTTATCGTGCATTTAGAATGTTAAAGGTCCAAACTTGTATAGATTACCTATATCCCATCCCGGTCTCTTCTAGGTTTTTTCTAAAGTTACCATCAAATAGACCAACAGTTGGGAAATTCTGTACCCCTGCAAATCCAATAGTCTCCAATTGCCTCAGGAAGAAATCCATCCTTCGAAATGGGTCAGTTGCACAGACTCCACCGAGAACCGGAACTTCTTTCACTACCTAAACTCGTTTAATGAGAAAAGATGAACTAAATCAGGTCATTGTTCCTATATTACAAGATCACAAAGTAGCATTTAGAAAATCCAACACAGAATTAACTACATGGATAAACGATTACTGCCATATCTTTCATGACTGCCAACTTAAAGAATCAGAGAGACAACTTATGGCCCTCATTTATCAACTTATACATTTTCAATAGAAAGATTTAGTTAAACACATAGATGTTCAGGAAAGAACAGAGTCCTACTTTTTATTGTGTGCCTGAAAGAATATTAAATATCAAATAAAATACTTACAGGCAACACCTCGTTGGCCATTTCAAGCACGATCGCATTTGCATCAGCAAATGGCAATAGACCTGCCAGGGACCCCCTTCCTGCCATCCTAAAACGCCCTGAGTTGTACAAGACAATCAGATCCACTCCACCAACTTCCTCAAACTTGGCAGATATTCCTGTTCCCGCTCCAGCACCAATAATGGGTTTTCCCTTATGTATTTGATATTTCAATTGCTCTAGGATTTTGTGTGTTCGTTGCAGTGTTTCTGCTCCAATTAAGCCAAAAGAATCTAACGTCAGTCCAAGTGTAGAAGCTTGAATAAATAAGGTGTTTATTACCAAAGAGGTGAAAGAGCCTTCCCACATTATTAGTTACAACTCAATTTGTCCCAATTCATGCCAAGAGTATTTTTCCCAGAAAGAAATGCATGAAACAAATTGCATACTTCCCAGTTTGAAAAATTAATAAGAGAATATAAAGAATACTAATTTATATCAGAAGGGAGGGAAGGCAACAACCTGGTTTTGCCTCTGGAAAGTTGTTCGGGGTATATGAAATGGGTATGCTCTGAGAACTTATCTCAGAAGCAGAAGTTTTGTTTTGAGCGCCTGAGGTGGATTCACAAATAGCTTGACTACTGATATCCTTTAAGTCCGTAGAGATCTCCAAGAATGAGTCAACTAGAGAATTTGCAAACTCGAGGTCATTAATATGATGTGGGAAAGCTTTAATCTGTAGAAGCACATTAATAAACAGAAATTACCTTCAATACACTAAACTGAGTTAGAAGCAAATTAGGGGATGGTGGGAACCATCAGCATTTTATTAACATTTTGTATGATAAACAGTCGTAGAACCTGACGACATTCGTTTGTTTCAATTAGCCTCTGCATTTCCTCTATAAGAGCACCAGTAGCATCAGGGTCATAAAAGGCCTTGCCTGGTGCATCCAAAGCAGAGACGCCCATCTTTGGCAGGCAAACACAAACCTTAGATACTGACTTGTTTAACTTGTCTGCAATAAATGCAGCAAACTTCATATTCTCATCCACTGTAGTTCTCATTAATGTAACCTGAGAAAAGGGAAATCAATTTTACTACATGTATCACATTAATATTTTGGAATTGGATCCCAAACATCCAAATAAAGCAAGGGAAGTGTAACAAAACAGAATATATTCTATCACATCTTACTCGACCAGAGAGCTCGGGTTTTGAAGTACATAAGGAATTTAAATCATTCTGCTTGACAAAATGACTAGGTCAGAAAATATCTTATTTCACCATGTACATCGTCGAATAAAGAATTTGGAATGAGGAATTAGCAACCAAGTTTAAATATATTATATTACTGAACAAGTTTATTGTTGGATATATTGAGTAATGGAAACAATAATCTTCTCTAACACCTTATGTTTTTAGATGATATGGTAACTTAACATGCATGACCTGTCAAAGGTTAAATAGAGAATAGACAAACAGGGTGTAAGAGAATTATCACCTGTTCATTGTGTTCATAAATTTTTCTTTGTTTGAACTTTGACGGTATGGTATCTTTTGGTCCAAAGTTCACCATATCCAATGCTCCGATACTGAGGACTAAAGGTATCTTCTTCTCTAATATGGCATCAAAGCGGGAACTGTCACATGCCATGATTCCTCCAACTACATAATCAGCCACCTCAGTTGTTGTAATATCCAAAACACCCTACGTGACAAAAAGGGGAAAATTACAGAAAATAAGAAATCTTGAAACAATCAACAGGAAGTGTATATTACTATAAGTAGCCATTTGGTGATGGACATCGTCCTGCTATAATTTCCTTGCACTTGATTGTAATTTGTAAGTAATAAACAATAATTGAAACCCACACATCAACAACAATTAACATATAAATTTCTGTTCGTGCTTTATCTATGAGTTCTTTAACCAGAAAAAACAAGGAGGCTCATTCTAATTCTGCTACTTTTTATATGTGGTTTCAGTTACAATGTGATTTTTTTTAAAGATAAATTAGACTCTCAAGTTTGATATATCAAATAGCTAAGGCTACAAAGTCCATATCTTGCATCAGCATTAAATGGATAAATTAAAAGAAATTAAACTTGGAATGTGGCCAATATACCTGTATAAATCCTCCTTTAACAAGATCCTCCATAGCCCTCCCTCCAACCCCAGTAGCATGGAAAACCAAGGTCTCAAATCCTTCCCGAGCCAATCTGTCTTTGACAGCATTGACACATGAAGTAGTAACCCCAAACATGGTTATACCAACTGTACCCTTTTCACTAACAGTAGCTAGAGACGTTTTCGAATCAAGATTTCCAATCACCACTCCAGCAAAAGCAGCTGCAGCATTAGATAGCACTACTCTGCTCACGTTATTAATGCCACAAATATCAACCACTGATGGATATAACACCAGATCAGAAGTTCCAACATAAGGTTCAGTTTGACCACTAGCCACAGTTGACACAATCATCTTTGGGATCCCAAGAGGAAGAAACCTAAAGGCACTAGCCATTAATGATGTCCCTCCACTTCCCCCAAGCCCTATAACTCCAGCAAGAGCACGATCTCCATGAGCTCTACTGAGGAAAACCTGAAGGGCTTTGTTCATGGTTGCAATAGCTTTGCCTCTGTCATCAGGGAGCGGGGCGCCATGCTGTTCCCCTGCTCCAGAACAGCAAGAGAGAACATCCATCTTTGACACAAATCCAAAATCATCAAAACTCTCGACATCTTTATTACCAGTGGAGACATCTACCACTGTAACAAGCAACTGCAATCATACACATTTAAACGGCAAAATCCACACATAAATTCAGCACACATTATGAAGAAACTTTAACACAATAAATTTAACACTGATTTCGACCTAAAAGCAACATATATTTTTTATCATTAACAACTGCACATTATAATGGCAATCAAGGGTAAAGTTGCCCGCCTAATCGATATGTTAAATCGCGGCAGCCGAAAGAGAAAGCCCTGGGGAAAAATCAACTCCATAACTTCATCTTGGCATCATAAAACAATCCAAGTAAGATAAAATGTTCATAGAGTTCGAGAATTGATGAGATATGCAACAAGACAAGACTCAAATTACAAAAATCTAATCAAAATTCAGCAGAGATCCAAGATGAACAGTATCATACAACAACAAAACAAAGCTGAAAGCGAAAAGGGAACAAAACTGACCGCCTTTGAGGAAGAACTGGCGGAAAAAAGACGAAGATTGGATCGAACGGACTGGGCGAGGAATCGAAGCTCTTCAAACTTTGTATCAGCAGTACCAATACAGAATACTTGCATAGCATTGTTCTTATTCGCCAATTTCTCCATATTTCCGGTTACTACTTCAACAGAAACTGTACATGAGTGTGTGCATATCGGATCACAACACTTGCAGCGGTTCGGAGATTGAGACTTCCAACTGACTAATTACTTTTTTTTAAGACTAATTATTTAATTTCTCACTTTCTTCACTGCAAAGATTATATGATAATGATTCATAATAAATTTATTGTAAAACTGTTTTGAAAAACATAATAGTATACCACGATATTTAGGGCCCGCTTGATTGGGTGTATTAGAAGTAGGTAATGGAAATGACTCATTCATCATTCTTATTGATGATACTTACAACTAGATGAATTTCTCGCGTATTACGCGGAATATTCATTAAACTCAATTTTACAATAAAATATTTTATATATATATATATATATATAATTTGTGTGATTATAATATTTAATTTAAATAATGGTAATTAAAATTATAAATAACATATTTATTTATACTTTAATTTTAAATTAATTTATTATAATTATATCATAATGCATGCTAGATATATATTAGAATTATTATGTATGTGAAAATCAATCATACGATTCGTTTCAAGTTTATACTATAATTATTAAAAAAATACTAATAGAAGAAATCTCATATAACTGATGTATAAATATTAAAATAATGTATATCGTATATCTACAAATAAATATCATATATATATGAAATAAATTAAATTGATTGAGTGGATTATTCTCTTTTTACTAATTTTAATATTAATATTGTATATGAGACTAATTACACATAACTCATCATAATTACTAATATATATCAAACTTTTTATATATTTAGCATCTAAACACATACATAATTTTATTTTCTCAATTAATGACATATTATTAGAACTCACAAAAAAATGACACATAAATATTATAAATACCCTATTAATATATTTGAGAATTTATTTGTTTGAAATATTCACAAATTAAGGTTTCATAAATATTAGAGTTTCTAAAATATAATTTGATACGGTCACAAAAAAAAAAACTTTTATAGGCTAAAGTTAAATAAATTAGTTTTTCAAAATATATAAACATTTATAAATTTGGTGTAGTGGTAGACATCTTAAAACCAACAAATGAAGTTTAGGGTTCAATCCTTATTAATATTTTTTACAAACTTAATATATAACTGCCACATATACACAAAAATAAAGCTGCCATATAAATCGACTTTATAATAAAATGACACGTGGCAACGGAAACATAAAAAGTTGACACATAAGTAAAACGCATAGAAATTTGACACATAGGATAAAATGAACTCCCTATTAGTAATATAGGGATAGGGATTTGGAATTGATTTAAAAATAAAATAATCACTAATTTATTTTGATTACATAATTTTCATCTTATAATCAATCATTTAATAATCATTCATTTTTGCCACATATACACAAAAATAAAGCTGCCATATAAATCGACTTTATAATAAAATGACACGTGGCAACGGAAACATAAAAAGTTGACACATAAGTAAAACGCATAGAAATTTGACACATAGGATAAAATGAACTCCCTATTAGTAATATAGGGACATGGATTTGGAATTGATTTAAAAATAAAATAATCACTAATTTATTTTGATTACATAATTTCCTTCTTATAATCAATCATTTAATAATTATTCATTTTTCCTCCGCTCAACTTTTTTCTCGCTCAAATTTTTTCGTGCTCAACTTTGTTTCCAAAATTCTTCAATGGGAATGAATCACTAGTCATTCCCATTACCTAATTCTAATACCCCCAACCAAGCGGCCCTTAATTAAGAGGTATTAAAAACCTTATCATATTAAGAATTCACAAATACTCGTGTGAACTCAACTGCCGTATGAAATTAATATTATTACATTAGTAATATCATAGTTCCTAACCAAGGGGGCATAGCCCACTTGGCCACCGGGCTCCTCACTTAAAGTGGGAGACCTGGGTTCGATTCCCTTCGGGAACGAATTGGAGTGGGAGATATAAGGGGACTTGGAGAATTTGGATTTATAAGGAGACTTGGCGAACTAATTTCTAATCACTAACAACTAACATTTACCGATCAAAAAAAAAAAAAAAGTAATATCATAGTTCCTCCTTTACATTTTAGATTATTCAAAATCAAATTGTGCGAATTTTAATAAAAATATTGTTTACTAGTATTAAAACGTATAAAGTGAAGGATAAAGAGGTCTTTTCAACTTTATTGAAATGAATAATGAGTGGGAGAGATTTAATTTTATCGAAAAATTGAGTGGCATAAAGTGTAAATAAGAGATGTTTGTAAGAGTTTAGTTTAAAATTGTAGAATTGTTTTTTTTTTTTTCTCTATTTTGGTTATGAGAAATAAATGTAGCACCTATTTTTAAATTTTGAACAACAAATGTAACAAATATCACTACACTTATAAACTAATATTATAGTGTAAAATATTATGGTATTAGTTTATAAGAGTAATAATTTATTCAATGAATGTAATTGTATCATTTATACTGTGAACAAGTTTCATTGTAGACCAACTCTTAAAAATTGGGATTGGTGGTATTATATCATTGTTCATAGTATCAACAACAATTAATTTTTTACTATTTAAATTATTAATATATATTATAAAATATAGTATTATAAAATTTTTATTTAAAATATCAAGTTCTAAAAAAATATTTAAAGTATCAAGTATTTGACCATGAATATCAAATATTTAAAAAAGAGTATAAAAAATTGGATAGTGGTTCATATAATTAAATATGATTTATATCATGAATGATATTCATATAATATTTTATCATTTGGACTAGATCTTATTAGATTAGTTCAAAATAGTACTTCCTCCGTCTCCGAAGTTTGCATACTTTACTTTTTAGTTTGTCCTATAAAAATCTGCATATCCCAAAATAAAAATATTCCTCACAACCTCCACTCTCACAATACACACATATTTATTCTTTATGTCATTACCTTTGAGATCCCACATACAACCCAATAAACACCTAGGATCCTTAAAACCTTCCCACTAATTTATCTCATTTTTCAAGTGATAATTAATAGGTCATGTATTTAAGGTCAATTGATGGATTAAAATTTCTCAATTAAAACTCAATCATAGATGAAAATAATTATGAAACTCAATTAAACCCAATTGATGGATTAAAATTTCTCAATTAAAACTCAATCATAAGTAGAACAAATAATTATGGCCAATGAAAATAAGCTCTTAAAACATGATAATTAAAAAACATGAACTATAATCAACAACAAACACCAAATAAAAGAAAATTTAAACCATAGATTTCAATAAAGATCCACCATTCCTAGAACAAAGAGTTCTAGCCAACAACAATCATCATCATGCTATTACAAAATTAAAGGACTAAAAGTGAGATTAAAGAGAGAAAAAAGAAAGCTTAGTCTCTTAGGGATGAAATGTTATTACAATTCAAGCTCAAAACATGTTTTTTGCTCCAAAATGATGAAGTGTGACTATGTGTAAAATGACTGCTGTTAAAAAAAATCTGGTGCCCTTTTCTGCTGCCCCTTTTTTCTCTTATTCTCCGTTGCTGGGTCACTAAAAATCGGGTTTAAAAAAAACGCTTTTACTCAACTGCTTGCTTGCAATAGGCACTGATAATTAAAAATAAAAGGGAAAATGCATTTTTTTGTCCTCTAAGTTTCAGAGATTTTGTTTTTAGTCCCCTTGACTTTGACTTTTTGAATCGCATCCTTCAACTTTCAATTTTTCGACAAATTAGTCCTCTGACCTACTTTTCTCGGTTACCTATCCAGTAAATCATACGTGGATTTTTTTTATTATTTTTTTAATGCTTCTAGAATACGTGGAATTGGAAGGAAAACACATCTTCACCCACGTGAGAATTACAGAAGCGGGGAATAGAGAACAAATCCCCAAAATTATAACCCTACTAATCCTGTAAAAATCATATAGACAAAATCGATCAAAATTTCCTAAAAATCAAGATAGCCAAAACCGATCAGAATCAAATACAAGCGATTCAACATACCTGGAGATTGGAAGATGAAACTGAGGGATGCAGACAAATATGGAGACCCTCCCCCAGAATACGGTATGCTTGACAATTCGTTTATTTCCTTGGTGTGTGTGTCTTGTTCGATTTATTCATAAAGTAATGTATGTCTTGTTTAATCAGAAATTGATGTGGTCCCTAGGGTTTGTTGTTTTTTACATAAAATATTAGTTTGAAGATTCCCTTAGTGCGTGGTCATTGGGTTTTTTTTGCATAAAGAAATAGGGTGTGGTCCCTTGTTTTTAATACATTTTTGCTATTGTTATCAGGAGATTTGCATTTACACTTTTGCTGCATAAAGGAAGAGGATATCATTGTTTATTAAAAAAGTAGGTGTATGTGTATTTACTATTTTTTACTGTATAGTGTATATATGGATGGGCTATGCTATTAGAGAAATATATATATGTAAATATATATTTTCCCAGACAAAAAAGAATAAGAAGGATACGACTTTGTTATATATACTTGTTGCAAGTTGTCCTTTTTTTTTTTATCTTTTATCTTGTCAGTTGTTTGATTGAAATGGGCTCTGGAAAGTTTACTTGAAGAATCTCTATTTTTGTGTTACTTTTGTGTGAAATCATTTCACTAAATACATTTTTTTTTGTGTGTTTTGCTTTTTTCAGATCGAAATGGTAATCTATTTACTCTATCGATTCACACTGGTGGAGAAATTTCTATGGGGGTAGATTATGTAGGTGGAAGTAATTTTAAGTTCGATTATGTTAAAAGAAATCTATTTTCCATAGAATCATTACATATGTTTTCATGTTATATGGGAGATAATGATTCTTGTCTTATACATGTAAAAGATGATGAAAGAAAACTTGAACAAATTAAGACAGAAGCTGACTTCCAAAAAGTTTCTTCAAAGGCTATTAGTGAGGGTAAAGAGTTGGATATTATCATTGTAATTGAAAGTGAGAGTCAGTCTGAAATTGAATTGGGGAGTGAGGATGAAAACTCTCAGGATAGTGATTTTGTAGTTGATGACTTAGGTGATAGTGATGACAGTTTGGATGAGGAGGAAGGGGTAAAAGGGGTGCAAAGGGAAGGCGTTAGTCATGATGAGGGGACTACTGATGATGATTTGGTTGATGATGATTCAGGGGAGGAGAATTTGGTAGAAAGTGGGGAGGATTTTAACAGTGGCAAAGACTCTGATAGTGATAATGATGGTCATAGGTATCCTATTTATAAGCCAAGTACACTTTATAATCCACATATAGAACTAAACATGATTTTTAGTAACAAGAAAGAGCTAATTGATGCCATACATTCAAATGTTGTAGTACAAAAGAGGGTAATCAAGATAGCAAAAAATGATAAGAAGAGGGTTCATGCTAAGTGTGTTGGGGATGGGTGTGAGTGGAAGCTGCATGCACTTAATATACCTGGGGAGGCAACATTTCAAGTTAGGACCTATCTTTCAACCAGGCCACAATAAGAGAGGATGCAAAACTCATAATTCACTTAAAGAACCAGAGCCTGATCTAGCTGAACATTTCCCTAATTTGGATGATATTGAAGAGATAGAACCAGAGCTGCAAGGTAATTCTTTATTATAAACATGCTTTTCATTTCACCAATTTTATTATTTCACTAATTTCTTGATACATAGTAGGAACTGAAGGATTTACATATGAACAAAGTCAAGTGACAAATTTGTCAAGTACAAATACGACTAAGGTTTCAAGTGTTAATCTTCAGGTAAATGCTTGATATAAATAATGCTTATGGTTATTTTATTTTTTTGTTATATTGTGCTCATGGTTGTGCTCATTGCAGGAGCCTCCACTCATGTATGATCAACTCATGCAAAGGAAGATGAACAATGTTGATCATGTGTTCAAAAAAGGTGGCAAAAATTTTGTGTCTGCATCCAACATCCGTAGAGTTGCATCTAACAAGGACAAGGCCAAGGACAAGGGCAAGAAGAAATTGTATTAGAATAGGGCTGAATTTTTAGTCTTTTTGGTATTAGATCTTTTGCATTTTGAAACCAAGTGAATCTTGGAAACTATGATAGGACAACTGTTTTTTTGGTGTGGAAACTATGATAGGGCAGCTGTTTTTTTGGTGTGAAAACTATGATAGGGCAGCTATTTTTTTGGTGTGGAAACTAAGATATGGTTGTTATTTTTTGGTGTGAAAATTATGATATTGTTGCTGTTTTTTTGGTGTGGAAACTAAGATATGGTTGTTGTTTTGGTTGTTGTTTTTTGGTGTGAAAACTATGATATTGTTGCTATTTTTTTGGTGTGGAAACTAAGATATGGTTGTTGTTTTGGTTGCTGTTTTTTGGTGTGAAAATTATGATATTGTTGTTGTTTTTTTGGTGTGGAAACTAAGATATGGTTGCTGTTTTTTAGTGTGAAAACTATGATATTGTTGCTGTTTTTTTGGAGTGGAAACTAAGATATGGTTGCTGTTTTGGTTGCTGTTTTTTGGTGTGAAAACTATGATATTGTTGCTGTTTTTTTGGTCGAATGGAAGAATCATATGAGCATCATGCATATGGACACCCAATGAGTTTGTAATATTCTTTGTTAGTTGAGGCTGAGGGATTTAGGCAAAGCTGAGGATTATTTGTACTTTGTATTAGCAAGTGATGATGAGAGATATGTTGTACTGGAGTTTTGATTTTACTAATTACCCAATTGATTCTTCCATTCGCCAAGGTTTAGTTATCAAAGTTGTGTACATTAATTTTTTACTAAATTTGTATTTCTTCATTTTGAGTTATTACTGAACCTTTTTGTGCCTTAAGTTACCATTTATAGGACAAATTTACAGATCCAGTTCTTATGATTTCAAACATATGGCAACTTGTTAGGGAAGTTAGCATAAATGAATTAATTTGGAAGTCAGCTTCTGTCTTAATTTTGCCATAGTATGGGCATCAAGCTTTTGTCTTAAAATTGGCCAGTTAATGCATTTGGCATGATGATATGGTGCATATGTATAAAAACAAGAGCACGTTATAATAAGCATATTTAGTTATAATAAGAATGATGTTTCAGCACATCAAAAGTTGTAGTATTAACAGTTGTATGTCACTATATTAGCAGCTAAGTTGAATCCTATTCCTAAATAAAGACAATTTCCAGCAAAAAAGTTTGAAATTTCACACTGAAACCTCAAATTGTAAGATAGAAAAATATGCAAAACATGACACTTTGTTAAATGAACAACTAATACTTTACAAACAAAAAACCAGCAGCATGGCTTTAAGCTCAAAATATATTTCATTGATTTTTTCTTGTTTTACAACAAAACAAAGAGCCAACAGAACATCAATACATTAACCAACATACAGTCAAACTAAGAGAATTTTACAACTAATACATTAACCAAAATGCTAAGAAAAAACATCAAGATACAATCAAAGCAATTTTCATCCGTTTTCCCCATTGTTTGAGCTTCTCGATTTGACCTTCCATTTCGCGTTTTTGCACCATCAATTGAACGATTGTATTTTTGGCTCTTGAAGGGATAGAGGGGTCTAACCACTCAAAGTAATTGCACCCACCTCCACCATGCTAAGTGTATTTAAAAAAACAAAAACAAAAATTGAATCAGTAAAAATCGGTTCTTCCAGTTTTAAATTAATGCGTACAAAACAATGAGCCAAATAAGCTTACCTTCCAGTGCTCACACCCATAAAATCTTCTGCCCGGATTTTCACCTAATACAAGAAATACGAACCCGAGAATTCATTCCACAGTGACAATGAATTATAGTAGCTCCGTTTGAATAAGAACTCGTTGACGATATAATTCTCCAACAATTTTCAAATTCCTTTTCACGGAGAGCGAATTGATTTTTTAGAGAAGCGTGATTTCGATCCAAAACGTGAAATTTCTTCAATCTTTCAATCTGTATTAAGAGAGGGCAGATTGCTCTTCAATCTTTCGTCGACTCAAATAGGAGATCGCATTTTCAGAGAGGCAAACTGGGGATTGGATTTTCAGAGAGGGGGGAATTGATATGGGGAATTAAATTTGTGATTTATGGGATTAGGGTTCTAATTTGGGGATTTTGTTCTCTATTCCCCGCTTCTGTAATTCTCACATGGGTGAAGATGTGTTTTCCTTCCAATTCCACGTATTCTAGCAGCATTAAAAAAAATAAAAAAAATTTCACACATGATTTACCGGATAGGTAACTGAGAATAGCAGATCAAAGGACTAATTTGTCGAAAAATTAAAAGTTGAAGGATGCGATTCAAAAAGTCAAAGTCAAGGGGACTAAAAATAAAATCTCTGAAACTTAGAGGACAAAAAAAGTGCATTTTCCCAAAATAAAATGGAACTCTTGCTTCTTTCCAAACACGTGGGCCACACTTAGCAATTAAATACCAGGTGCAATTTTTTCCTTATTGATGCCCAATTTTCTTATCTCTGCTGCAAGTATTTAATATAAGCGGCTTTTGTATACTTCTTGTAAACGGGCCACCTAGTTTAAGTGATAATTGAGTGCAAGTCAATTTTTTTCTTCGAGTCCAATTTTTTGCCTTCTCGATTTATTTCTTTGTTTGGTTTCATTAAAAATTAGGCACATGCTTTGCTTTCGAAAAATGCTCAATTTTCCTATAAAATAAACAAAACACAACTTTTTTCCAAATCAAGTGTAATTAGCCAAAATTGAGTAATAAAAATATGAAAGTATATATTAAAAAAAAAAATTAAGCATAAAATGCGCAATAAAATTATGCAAAAATCACCCGAATCAATTATGAGCCACGCATTTCACCTCTAACATCCATTCCATAGGAGATATTTGGGTGCCCTTTAACATAAAAGGACATTCACACTTCTTCGTCACCATATTTCTCACGTCTTTACTTATCTTGTTCTCCTCATCTTCAACATCATTATTAGTAGTCTTTTTTTAAACTTCTTTTTTGCCCCTCCCCTTAAACTTCCAATACTCGTCATCCCGCTCACACGCCAAAAATATTTGTGCCTTTTTCTTTCCACTTCCATTGTTAGATCAATTAACAACAATCACCATGTTGTGTTGTTTAGCCAAAAGGTTTACCGACTCCTTCAAAGCTTTCGGAGTAGGAAAATAGTTCATGTTTGTGAAGACATTTGTGTAGTTCATCATGTTGTAACACGAATATTTCATTAAATACTCCATCTCGGTAGGCAAGCCAAGGCCCTATAGGGGTACCCCAACCTCAGCACAAAGATACTCACCAGTCACCAACCAACTCTCTGAGCTGGGCTGTCCGGCCCCCAAGGCTGGTCGCTCACCAAGCTGGTCGACCCAATAGGCTGCTCGACTCGCTAGGCTGGTCGACACTCCAGCCTGCTCATCAAGGACAAGGTACTGACACTTTTATGAGACAAGACAAGACCATTTAATGTAAAATAGATCTTGTCAGGATTTTAGATCAACGATTGTAATTAAAACCCTAAAATAAAGGGTTAGGATCGTTTCTTGACCATCAAGTTTGTGCCTCTATAAATAAGACCCCAACTCATTGTAAAAAGGGAGATCATTTTAGCATCCCACCAAACATTCAATACACACAAGGCTAGGGGTCCCCATGGGACACTCAAAGCCATCTTCAAGGGAAGAACTTCCGGGTTCTTCCCCCATCACTTGTGTTTATTATTTTCTTATTTATTTTATCCGTTAAATCACGCCACATTCAACCACAAATCTTTTAAATTTAGAACGGATAACAACACATCACAATCTCATTTTATGGAACATCTACATTTGGTTGCGTTAAATCTTCATCGATTTTTGGTTCCTCGGAGTTAATAAAGCTTTGGGCATATACTTTCTCAAAATTTGTGTTATCATATGGGTTAATTATCATCTTCATCCGCCAAATTCTAAAGAAAACCAACAATTATCAGAATTGTTCGGTTAATAGTTATGGAAATATTGAACATATTTCGACTAATGATTGCCGAAAATTATATCATTTTTCGGCTAATATCTTTTGAAATATTTTTTCTTTTTCGGCACTCAGTTTTCAGTGTTTCTACAAATATTCAAAAATTATTTGTAGAAAAATATTTCTTATACTTCAATAGACCAGGTTCGAAAGTAAAATGTTGTGAAAATTTGAAAAAAATGCGCGAAAAACTTATACACTATACATGTCCTATTTTTAGGCCTAAACTACCGTATCTCATATCCAATATATCAAAATACATCTATTAACAACATTCAAGGTTCAAAACATACCCAATACATAAAAATACAAAAAAAAAAAAAAAAAGTAGAGAAATAACTTGCATATTTATATTGAGACTCTCGTATGGGTACCATATTTGGTTACTCCTTCAATAAACATAACAATGATTTACTCGATAGACAGAAGAAGTACAAAAATAATGATCTTAAAAAGTGGTGTTCAAGGTAAAAACTGATGAGTATGGTGAAAGAAACAAATGTGTGTATCTAAAATACAATTTTTTTTATTTTTTAGATTGTAAGTGTAATTTAGGTATTTAATAATTATATTAAATTATAAAATATTAAGGCGTGTGTATCCATTAAAAATGGATGTGTATTTAGCCGGAAATTAGCTTCACACAAGGCCCAAACGTTCTTCAAGTTGATTGAATATATATATGTATGTATATATTTTTAAATATTGATGCAAACATATTTTAATAATACAAAAAATTATATGAGATGTAATATTTTTGTAAATGTAAAAATATTTTTTAAAAGTTTGAGTATTACAAAAACTTATAAAAGTATTACGTCTCATTTATGAGATGAGATCGTCTCATACAAAATTTATTCTTTTAAAATTGTGATTTCATTGATTATTCATCTCAAATGTACTAAAATATACTCCCCATCCCATGATTTCTTTCACATGTGCTCGGACATACTAAATAAAAAAGTGGAGTAATAAATATGGATTTGAGTGGTAATTTTGTAAGTTTTTATGTATAAAATAAATAAATGAGTTGAATTGTGTGTATGTGTAGACCCAAAAAAAATGACATTAATTTTGTGTAAAATTGTGAATATTGTAAGGGTAAAGTATATAGAGGAATTTTAAATTTAAGGGTACGAAGACGTATGAAAAATGAATGAAAGTAATTACAGGAGAAAGAAAATAATATTTTGTATGCAAAATGATATGAGCATCTTATGTGAGACAGGTCTCATGTATCAAAGAAGGTTTTATTTTAGTTTTTAAAATCCACTTTTCTTTGAAACATAATTCATGTAAGATTATAAGTTCATGGATCGTATAATATTGGGTGTAATTATAATTTACAATCTGTAATATAATATATTTCATAATTTGCAACATGTACTATATTTTATAACAAATTGTAATTTATACTATATAAAATTGAGTGATTGGTATTTCAACGCAGTATTTTTTATTTTTTTTGTCTCAATTATATTTGACCAAGATTATATTTACAAGAATTAAATTAAATGAATTTGTACCTCAACTCAAATAATGTACACATTTTATTCACAAAAATTAAATTATACTTTGTGTCTTACTTTTTGCAAATAATTTTTTTAATAATTTTTTGTGGCCAGAAAATATATAACCTTGGTCAAATATAATATAGGCGAAAAAAAGAACAAAATTTGAATTAAGATATTAATCAGTCAAATTTTACATAATACAAATTATAATTTATTATAAAATATATTACATGTTGCAAATAAAATGCGTAAAAAAATCAAATTTTGTATCATGATATAACTCAGATTCGTATGAAAAACATCTATATTTCTAAAATAGTTTTAGATAAAACACATTAAGACTGTATAATATCATAACCAGGTGGCTTAGCCTACTTAGCCACCGGGTTCCTCACTTTAGTGGAAGATCCGGGTTTGATTCCCTTTGAGAACGAATTATGAAGTTATAAGGCGGCTTGAATAAAAATCTAAAAGTATTTGAGTGCTTGTTGAATTAACAACTTACAAACTAACATTTACCGATAAAAAAAATAAAAATAAAATAAGACTGGATAATATCATAAATTATCTATAATAGTAATTTTATCGATCTCAATTTGAACCGGTGGAAAAATCACAAATGTGCAACATATTTACATGAGAAAAGAAACATTGTCATTACAGGTGAAACGATTAAAATTTATCAGTTAGTCAGAAAAAGGGGGAAAAAATGGTAAAATGAAGTGGATTTTAAAATAGAATACATTTAATTTGAACATATCTAACTACTCATCCCATATTACATCATTTCAAACAAAAATATTCCGTAAAACAAATCCAACCAATAACAAAGCAACAGAATTCACTATAAAACTTGTATTAAAAATATTAGTAATTTCCTCTAGAGTTGTTTTACTATAAAATATTAATTTTAATTAATTATTTCATTAAATATTACTTTCTCGATTGCAATTTAGATCGCTCAAAATTTAAAAATGAACATTACAACTTACAATTTTATTTTCCCATACATAAAAAACACAACTCTAGCAAACATTTCTTATTTACATTTCATGTCACTCAATTTCTCACTATAATTAAATTTCTTTCACTCAATTACTCACTCCAATAAAATTTAATAAACCATTTTACCCTTCACTTTACACCTTTTAATACTAATAAACAACATTTTTATTAAAACTCATGCATCTGATTTTGAGCAATCTAAATCATAATGCAGGATGTACTAATTATAAACCACGGTAAAACTTATTCGGTAAAACTTATTCACGCAGTACAAACTCCCAAACCACATGAAAACCAAAATTATTATGCCACCTGAAAGAAACATTCCAAAAACCTTACTTCTAGGCATATCATATCATGATTTGAAATACCCTAACCCTTCACCAAGCTCAAACAAGAAGATTATCATATGCTCAACACAATCACATGTGAAATGCAATTTAAATTGCATCAATGGACACATACATCTTATCTTGTGAGCACCTCAATATTATTACATATTATTAATATTACGAGCAGATGAGGATTTATTACGAAGGTCAACATATTCTTATGTTACAGAGCCATGAAACAGATAAACAAAGAGAAAGCCACCAGATTTCCCAGCTCAAATAGTTTATACCAGTCAATAATATTTCAAGCAGTTGCTTCTTCAGATTGCTTAGCCAACTGTTTCCATTGATCAGGGGTCAAGGCTTTGGTTATGGAAAGAGCATGAATATGCTTCATCTCTTCCACTAACGCACCATTTACCAATCGGTGCCTCTCCAGCAATCGTTTGCCTTCAAATTGTTCCGACACAATCTCAATGGCGAAACTCGCACCACATCTGAAAAAGAAAACGAGTTTAATTAACATTATGAATGAGAGTTCATAGTACGAATAGTAATTGAAGTTCCACTTATATTATATGGACTTACCCTCCCGACGTGTCAACGACTTCCTGAAGTGGATGCACACCGCAATATGGGGAAAAAACAAAAATCCAGGGTCATGGATAAATCAATGTGCATAGATCAAGTAAATTTTGATAAGAAAAAAAGTTCCAAGTAAAAAATGATGGTGAACAATAAAAGGACGTCAAAAAACATCAACATGTATAGGCAAGTACAACTATGCACCAATTGTCCCATGCAACTCAAGTACACTTTTAAATGGTAACATTGAACAATATTACTTGTGTACCATTTGCACGGTGCAATTGGTGCACCCAGGTGTTGCTCCACAATGTAATAATGTTGACACCCAATTTCGACTAGAGAAGCATAAGCTGTGGTTGCATTAGTATGGATTTGAAATCTATAGGAGTACGCCATTTGGTGGTTGTTTGGATCAATATTTACGGGAAATCCATTAAATCTATGCACTAATTTTTAAAGGATTTTGGGGGACGATTGGTTATAAATTCTTCAATGAGAATAGAAATGAGATCGAGTATAGGTTAATTACGTTGGTTAATGAGAATAAAAGATCAATCCACTACTTCCCCTTCTAAATAAGTTAATCATTACCCCATTACGATTAACTATCTCCCCTCCTATAATCATTTCCCCTCAAAGGGGTATCGGGCAGCATTAAAAGCATTCTCCTTAGGTAAATCTCTTTCTACCGGGAATTCAAAAAGTTTTTTTGAGCGACAAACAAATAAACTGAGTAATAAAACATAATAACACGTTGGAATAATCTAAACCAACGTAGACATATTGCCAACGAATTTACTGTCTGTCCGATGATCATTCCCCTATTCCGTATCCAACAACCATTTGTTGTCCACTTTATTCCAAAATTGGGGCAACACACTATGAAAAAAAAAAAGATTTTCATTACTTTTTTTATTGATGAATTTGACCAAGCGCCACCTTGGTGAATTTGAAATCCACTTAATTGGATTTGAAATCTATTCATTTCAAATGTCTTGATCCACATGAGACCTTGGAGAATATATTACTGTATTTCCGACCTACTTGTACCCCTGCTTATCCCATATCTAGCCTCCGTCTGTTTACTTGATAAATTGCCTCATATTCATAAGCTCACAAGTACTAGTAACAATATTAATCTTAATACACATACATAAGGTTTAGGTTCTCAAGGCAAGTTTTGGCTCTCCTGTGAACATCAACACAAGAAAATTAATCGAGTTCTTCATTCAACACACATACAACTAGCCACTAGTCCAAAAATCCACCATATTCAATCATCAATTGAACGCTAACCGATTCTCAACACAAAATAAATTTAACTTGGAATGTAACACTTGAAATTCAAAATCCGATATTCGATAGTAAGTAGAAACTAAAAATTAAGGCTTAATTAACCAAACTACGAAAACCTCTCGATTTTTTTTCAGAAAATCAGAAAAATTGAAGGCAAAGATTAGAGCAGATATTACCAGATGAGAAGGATTGAGCTTCAGCTGCAGGGTTGATTCAACTTGGTCCTTGGTCACCGCCATATCTGTGATTTTGAATGCGTAGGGTTTAAGCTGCGATATGAGAGAGTTGTATTGGGGCATGCGACAACTTATAGGATGGAAAATGAAGGAGGCCTAACAAGATTCTCGCCAAAAAAGTGTAATTTGAAAGGAGATCAGTATCATATAGAATCTCGTCTCAGGATAACAATTTGACGGCCCCACCTGAAAAATCGAATTTCTGAATCGAACCAATGTATTTCAATTTAAATTGTTCGATTAATTCACAATCAGAAGTAGATAAAATGGTGATTGCTGAAGCCAGAAAGAACAAATACCTAAAAATTAATCAAATTGATGCCATGAAACTGCAAATTAAATCGCGCAAAGGAATTTCTAACTCGGAATTGCAGATGAGTGCGAGTTCAGATTAGAAGCACATACCAATTGAAGAAACAACAGCAGTTTTCAGAGTCGAAGAAAATGTTCAGACGGATTGTTGACCATGGAAAGGAGAGGAGATGAAACGAGAGGAAATTTCAAATTTTGATGCAGTGAGACGTGGGCATAATAACCTGGCCCAACTGCCTTAACCATCTTAGCTTAGGCCCAATTTAAAATTAGCTTCACACAAGGCCCAATCGTGCTTCAAGTTGAATTCATAATTTTTTTTAAAAAAAATATTGATGCAAACATATTTTAATAATACAAATATATATATGAAACGTAACATTTTTGTAAATTTTTTAAATAATTTTTAAGAATTTGAGTGTTACATAAACTTATAAAAGTCTACGTCTCATATATGAGATGCTATCATCTCATATAAAATTTATTCTTTTAAAAATATGATTTCATTGATTATTCATAGGGCTGGGTCGGTACGTTATATCGAAATTTCAACACCATACTGTATACCGTATCGAAATTTTCGGTATGGTAAATTATCATACCGATACCGTATACCGAATATTTTGGTATGCCAAATAACATTGATCGGTATACCGAATTTAAAAACAGTACCGGTATATACCGAACCATACCGAAATTTCATACCGAACAGAAATTTTTAATTTTAATTTTTAATCAATAAAATTAGCAATTCAATACAAGACTTCAATTCAAAATAATAAGACATGCCAATAAATGACAAAAAATAAATGTCTGATTAATAGATTCTCTTAAATACTGTAAAATAACAATTATTTTTTAAAAATTTGTTAATAGAGAAACAAAAACTTCAACAACAATAAAGCATCATGAACAAATTTTTTGCTAGTATATTAGATATCAGCACATAAACGAGCGCTAGAGCTAATACAATTATTATGTCAATTAAGAAAGAACGCAGCATATACATATACAGAGAAACCCAGTATGTGTGTCTATATATAACAAAATGACCAAAAAAGATAATTAAAGGAAACAACACTCATAAAAGCCGGTAATCTCAGGGATAGTCTCATAAAATAATCTTTTCAAAAAACAATAATTACCAGTAATATGCACATTAAATCACTTGTTTAACCAACACCATTTTATGACAAACAGACAAGGAAAATTAATAATTATCTGCTGCCTTGCCTCGTTCTTTCACACCTTCTATTAAGGGAGAGAGAGAAGAGAGATTATCAGTATAGATAAATGCATAGCATAGAGTCCCTAGATGCAGTCTATCTTGGGCCTCTCTATTTCTCTTGTTTCTCTACACAGTTTCTTCACTAATGAGTGAAATTAAGCTGAGGTATATGTATATATATATATATAAACCTGAAACTGGTTTGTGAGCAGTACTCCAAGATTGAGTTGTAGAGTCGGTCTTCTTCTCACTTTCCGACAAGCGCAACGGCGGGGGAAGCGAGCGGCGGCGGCGGCGAGGTGAGCAGCTGCGCAGAATCGCCAAGGAAAAAACGAGAAGTCGAGAACTGCAGCGGCTAGGGTTTTTACTTTTTTGAAAAGTGAAAATCTGATTTTTATTTCTTTAATTTATTTAAAGAAAGATAATTAATATTTAATTTATAAAAAATAGCAATTTATAGAGGAATTCTCATTTTAAAGATGCGAAAGTTATTTCAGAACATAAGAAAAATAAAAGTGTGAAAATAATTATAGACGAAGGGAATAATATTTTTTTATGCAGAATGATATGAACATCTCGTGTAAGATAAGTCTCATGTAAACTCTATTTTTCTTTAAAACATAATTCATGTAAGATTATAAGTCCATGGAACGTCTAATACAGGATGAATTATAATTTGCAAACTGTAATATAACATATTTTATAATTTACAATATTTACTATATTTTATAATAAATTGCAACTTGTTCTATATAAAATTGAGTTATTGGTACCTCAACTCAATTTTTTTTCCATCTCAATTATATTTGACCAAAATTATATTTACAAAAAATTAAATTAAATTAATGTACACATTTTACTTGTAAGAATTAAATTAAATGAATTTGTATCTCAACTCAAATAATGTATACATTTTATAGATCTAGTGGTGAGGGCTTGAGACTTAGGAGTATGATGCTCTATAGGTCTCAGGTTCGAAATTCAATAGGTACAAACAATTCCTGAGATGGGAGTCGATCATTGAGCCGGATACAAAGTTATAAAAAAAAATGTACACATTTTATCTACAAAAATTGAATTAAACTTTGTGTCTTACTTTTTGCAAATGATTTTTAAGTTATTTTGTGGCTGGAAAAAATATAACCATGTCAAATATAATCCAGTTGAAAAAAAGAACAAAATTTAAGTTGATGTACTAATCATTCAATTTTACATAATACAAATTGCAATTGTTATAAAATATACTACATTTTGCAAATAAAATATGTGAAAAAATATCAAATTTTGTATCATGATATAACTCAAGTTCGTATGAAAAACATTACTCCCTCAGCCCAAAATTTTTTTCATACTTTTCATTTTAGTTTATTCCACAAAAGTTTGCATATCTCGAAATGAAAATATTTCTCACAACCTTCACTTATACAATACACACATATTTACCCTTTATGTCATTAATTTGAAACCTCACATAAACTCAATCCAATTAATTCTTTTATTTTACTATAAACGGTAACTTCAAATCCACTACAATAAATTGCAAATCAGAATTTACCAACTAAAATAGCAGTTCCAATTCATATCATATATACCTAAATTTATATGGACTGCTTGATGTATTGACTTTTTATTTTATTTAATATATCATATTTTATGTTTTTAATTTTATTTTTAATACATATTACATATTAAATCGTCAGTAACGGTTAAAAAACTTCTAGAAAAGTTTGTTTTGATTTGGACGATTTACAAGTAGGGCTTTTCTATGGTTAGGAAGGCTTCGCCCTGCCTGGCATCAGGAAAAGCATTAGATAATTTTAGATCAACGATTCAACGAATGAAATTTATTTTAGATGATTGCACTTTGCATTAGTGTGTTTGCATTGTGTTATATGCAATTGCATTGTATCGCCTTATTAATAAAATAAATTTATAAATATAAAAATAATAAAATTATCCTTTTAATTTAAAATAAGTACAAATATTTAATAGTAAAAATTCATTAAATATTTTCAATATCAAATAACATTAAATTAAGTTAAAAAAATATAACAGTGTCGTCTTCTTCATGGGAGAGAACCAAACACCGTCCGGTCATGCCTCCACCGGAGTTTCTCTTCGGACCATTTTTCATAACGTGTCTAGTATCAATAGGTTCGTCTTGATTCTAATATCATTTCGCCCACATCAATTTTTCACCTCATTGTGTTTAGGTCCGTCAATTTTTCTTTTGAAAGTTGTGATTTTTCACAGCAAAATTCCACACCCACTCCTCGCCGTATATACCACTCTAATTGTATTGGTTGTCCCAATATTTTTCCATGATCATTGTTAAATTCATCAACCATAACTCCTTAATTTTTTCAATTAGTATTCATCAACCATAACTCCTTAATTTTTTTCAATTAAATTTTTCAAATTTGGATCGAATGAATTTGTATTAGAACTCAAGATGAAGAAATGATGTCGTGAGGGAGTAGAGAAGGTAAGAGCAAAGGAGAAAAAATGAGATCAATTGTAATATATTTTATGCACTTATGGAGAGTTGCAGAGAATTTGGGGAAGGGGATGGGTTTCGGGGCGGAAGGGGAGGGGGTTAGGTAGGTATGAGGTTTAATATTTCTTATAATAAATTTCAGTTATGCATTTTTTTAATGATTTCATTTTTATAAATAATATTAATTTAATTACTAAAATTTGTATTTTGTTTAAAAAAGTGTTAAAGGGATTATATATATATTTTTTAAATCTTAAATATTTTATATCATTGCGAAGTTAGATTACCCAACGAAGTACAATGACGTGTCAAATTATTATTGGATACCTGACGTCAGGCAGGGCGAATGTCTTTCCTGACCATAGAAAAGCCCTTTACAAGTAATTAAAAATTAAATAATTAACAATTGTGTGAATCAGTTCACTGTTATGATGATCATAGTGTTGTGCATGACAGTAACGGTGAATAATAATAATAATATAAAAGTAGAGTTGATAATATTATACTATTATCACAAGTGTTTGTCAAATTAAATAAAACATGATATATAGAGGTGTACGTAGGGGTGGGAATAGGCTGGGCCAGGCCAGGCTTTGCAAGAGAAAGTCTAGGCCTATTGTATAATTTTTAGGCCTGAGACTGACCTATTATTTATGATAGACTTTTTTTTTTAAGGCTGGGTCTGACCTGTTCCTGACCTCTTTAGTAAACAGGTCAGGCCTGAAAGCCTTTTAAAGGCCTATTTGTTGTAATTTTTCTATTTTCATCAAATTTTAAAAAAAATCACATTTATTACATTACACCGTAAACACTATAAAATTCAAAATACGAATAAAATTAATATACAAAAAATTATCAACTAACAAAGCAATAACAAAATCTTCAAATAGTCCAAAAACAATACTCCAATGGCATATATATTATATATCATATATTACAAATATATTATTATTATTATTATATATATATATATATACATATATAAATATAATATATTATTATATATATAATTAAATAGGCCGGCCTGTTAGGCTTTAAAGGCCTACGAGAAAGCTTAAGTCTAACTTATTTAATTAAATAGGTTTCTTAAAAGGTTTGAGTTTGACCTATTTATTAAACGAGTCGAGCCGAACTAGGCTTTAGTAGACCAGGCCGTAAGTCCTTGTCGGATAAACTGGCCTATTCCCACTCGTAGGGGTGGGCAAAAAAATCGGATTTCGGGTACCCGATCCGACCCGGTCGGGTATTACCCCGATCGGATCGGATATTTTATATTTTTTCGGGTATCGGGTACCCGATTTCAACCATGTTCGGATATCGGGTATATCCGACATATCCGATCGGGTACCCTATAATTTTTTAATTTCAATTTTTTCGAAATTTTTTTTTTCCAGTTTTTTTTTCAGTTTTTTTTTTTCCAATTTCAATTATATTAGTTATATTAAATTGTTAGGATTTGATGTCATTCACTCATTTTACTTAATTCGATGAAGATTTTAATTATATTAGTTATGTTAAATTGTTAGGATTTGATGTTATTCACTCATTTTACTTATTTCGTTGAAGATTTTAATTATATTAGTTATGTTAAATTGTTAGGATTTGATGTCATTCACTCATTTTACTTATTTCGTTATTGACTTCTTTTTTTTTATCGTTTTTAAATCTTAATTTTTTTTTTTTTGGAGTAGGTTATATTATGTTTCACTAAAAACTCATAAATATGTAAGTAGAGATATATTTTATTAAATTACAATATAAAAATGTCATGGAACTAAAAAATAAAAAATCGGGTACCCGAAATTAGATACCCGAAATTTTCGGGTACCCGATAATCGGGTACCCGTTTTTTCGGATCGAATTCGGATCTCAACAATAAATATCCGAAATTTCAGGTACCCGACTTCGGGTACCCGAACCCAACATACTCGATCCGAAACCCACCCCTACCCACCCGTAGGTGTACGATTGAAATTGATCCGACAAAGAACAAACCAATTCACTAGTGCCGGCGATATAATATAAAAATAGAGTGCGCGTAATGCTATTTATTTATTTTAAATTAATGAAAAATGGGTACAGGCAGTCTTGGGAATATTAATTAATTGGTAATTGGTAATTTGTGGTATAAATCGTGTTGGGAATTATGGAAGCTTGTGAATATTATTCTCTCCTTGATAGAGAGAATATACCTCCTTAGTTGTCATTAATTTTGATTTTGTCTTATTAATCAACTTTTTTTTATTCAATATCAATTTCACTCCGTCTCTTAAGCATTCGTCACGTCACGTTTCAATTATAATAGTATATCTATTTTATATTTATTAATTAATATGTTTTATTTCACATTTTTAATCAAATTTAATATGCATAATTTATTTATATTAATTTACACATTTAAATTATATTTATTTATACGTTTTAATTATGTAAACATGAATATTTCATCACAATCTCACTCTATCAATTTTAAGTTTATATATATACTTTTCGTAACCACTTAGGTTAATAATGATTTGATTAAAATAACACATAATCAATTATTCAAAAAATAATAAAAGACCGATCAAATAATAATAATAATAAAAGAATGTAATTTGCAAACACCTCTTGAATCGTGATCACATTGAGAATAGATTGCCTCATTTGCATTCGGTGGAATGAATTATAAAACTAATAGTTAAAAAAATAATATAAATAAAATTAAATCTACATATTTTTATAAAATTTAAATTTAAAAAAAAAAACAAAAATTTTTCATAATATTAACACTTAATGAAATCCATAGAAAATAAGGCCATCCATATCAAATCACTATGCAATGTCTTGAAAAAAAGTAATTACAATTAAAACAATAATCTATATATAATGACACAATCATCACATTAGGTGTGTTTAAATCTACTTTTCAAGATCGCAAAAAATACATCTGGAAACCTTGTATATATAAAAGAAACACCCCTTTCTCCAAAATACAACTACAATGGATCTTGAAAAGACTTTCCACATGAAAGGTGGGCTTGGAGAGACTAGCTATCCCAAAAATTCTTCACTTCAGGTCCCTCCCTCTCTCTCTCTCTCACACACATAATTATAATTATGAATTTCTTTTGATTAATAAATTTATTTGAATTGATTGCAGAAAAGAGTCGCAGATAAGGTGAAGCAGATAAAGCTAGAAGCCATAGAAAAGACGCTGTTGGAAATAAAACCGGGTCGGGTCGGGATAGCGGACCTGGGTTGCTCATCCGGGCCGAATACACTGTCAAACATCAAAGAACTGATCGAAGCCGTTGAAAATGTCCCCGAAATCCATGTTCACTTGAATGATCTTCCCACGAATGATTTCAACACAGTTTTTGGAGCTTTGCCAGATTTTTACAGGGAGTTGAACAAGCAAGAGGGAGTTTACATTGGAGCTTATCCTGGCACATTTTATGGTAGATTATTTCCAAAAAACTCCTTGCACTTCATTTATTCCTCCACCAGTTTGCACTGGCTTTCAACGGTAATATTAATTAATTAATTACTCTCACAATTTTTTTTTTTTTTGATTTTTATCGATCAAATCCTGAAAGATGCCTCCATCCCGCAAAAGTTTTCATATGTAGATGGGTATACACTTTAAGGATAAATTTGTAAACTTTTATGTATAAAGTCAAAAAACTTTATTAGGATATGTGTATGTGAGAGTACAAGTAATGACATTTGTTTAAATTAGTGAAAATTGTGATGGTGAAGTATATAAAAGAGTTTTCATTTTAAGGGTGTGAAACTTATATTGAGACGGACGAAAAAGGAAAGTGTAAAAGTTTTTGTGGGATGGAGGGAGTATTAATTATCAATTCGGGGCCTGAAAAATAAAATTTATCAATCCGGAACCTGAAAGATGTTTATATTAAGAGATTTTATCAATTCAGGATCTGAAATCAAGGCCCGAATTGATAATTGTCCTATCATTTAGGTCCTGAATTGATAAAATTCCTTAATAGTTAGTAATATAAACATCTTTCAGATTCCGGATTGATAAATTTTATCTTTCAGACACTGAATTGATAATTAACATATCTTTCGGGACTTGTACCGATAAAAATCCTTTTTTAATTTCTATCTTAAAATAATATTTATTACAAGTTTAATTGTGTGGTTTTGCTAGGTACCTAGAGGTATTTATGATGAGCATAAGGTGTCATTAAATAAAAAGAGTATATGCATATCTGAGAGGAGCCCTCCAGTGGTAGCAGAGGCGTACTTGAAACAATTTGAGAAAGACTTTTCATTGTTCCTTAAATCAAGGTCGGAAGAGGTAGTAAGTGGGGGTAGAATGGTCCTAATATTGTTGGGAAGAAGTGGACCATCCCATGTAGACAGGGGTATTTCGCTCTTATGGGAAATTCTCTATCAATCTCTAGCCATCCTTGTTATTCAGGTATATATAAAATCAAATCAATATCACTAGATACTTTCCAGTGAATTAATGAATTTATTGGAAATAAATATTCAATCTGAATTTTTGGGGGAACTAATTGCATGTGTGCTTGTAATTTTGTTGTGTTTTTTTAACTGATGAAATAATCATATTGAAGTTGATTCAGAGGTAGCATTTGGATCGAATCAATATGAATTGCAATGAGAATATTAATTACAACGAGAATATTAGTGATTAGCTCTAATCTTGAAAATATTTTGGGACAAAAATTGTTGATAAAGCTAAACTAATACTCCCTCCATCCCACAGCTATTTTCACAGTTGATTTTTTAACGGTTTTTATGTGAGAATTATTTTATAATAATATGTGTACAAAAGTTATTTTATATAAATGATATGCTAGTTGTGGGATGAAGGGAGTATAATGATTAATTGATTATAGAAGAGGAATTAGTTAATCAACATGGAGCAATAATTATTTTACTTTGAGTCTCATTTTCACAACAATTACAATATATCCATTATGACATAAGAATTTTGAAGATCAATTTAAAACTGCCTAAAGTATTTTTAATCAAAAAGTTGATTTTTAGCAAATATTTCTAATATATGATCACCATCTCATATGTTGATTAATGTATGTTAGGGAGAAATAGAGGAGGAAAAACTAGATAATTATGAGGTGAACTTTTATGCACCATCAAAAGAAGAGTTGGAAGATGAGGTAAGAAAGGAGGGTTCATTCAAAATAGAAGTGATTGAAAAGTTTGAGGCAGACAAGGTGGTTGGGGGCAATTACACGAGTCTAAGCTATGGAGTGGCAGTAGCAAAAGCAGTGAGGTCAATACAAGAACCAATGATTGTACACCACTTTGGAGAGGACATCTTGGACAACCTCTTCCAACTATATGGGAAATTAGTGGATCAAGAATTGCGTAAGGACGATATTAGCTCTATTACAATTGCTCTTGTTCTTACAAAACTATGAGAATATCCTAATTTTTATTATCTTACTTAACTTTTGTAAGAATCTAAATAAATACATCAAGTATATTCAAGAGAGTTATTTCTGCATTTTTTAGCCTTCTATCGTTTAGAGTAAAAGTATACTCCCACAGCCCAATTTGAGTATGCCGTTTGTTTGGATACAAATTTTAGACTCCATTTGGATGGAGTGAATTTGAAATCAGGGGATTTGAGGATGATATATCATGCATTCACACAAATTAAAATGGAGAAAAGCTAAATGAATGAATTTGATTCATTCAAATATTAAGCACATGTGGGAGAAGTGAGAGAATTTCAAATGACTAGGTTTAGTTGGGCATTTAAAATCCCCCCACTTATAAGTAATATTTGTGTGAACCAAATCCATTCATTTAATTTTTTTTCTATTTTGATTTGTACTCAAATTTTTTGATTTCAAATAACTCCATCCAAATGGAGCCTCAAGGAATATTGGTCCAATTTGAAAATATTGTTTAATTATTTGGGCACTTAAGAAATATTGGTAGTTTATATATAAAATGGATCATTTGTTAGATATTTTGATTGTACAGTCACTTGTTATTAAAATATTATTTATGAATAATAATTTGAGTAAATAAAGTGATGGTTGAAGAGTGAAAATAAAATAATGTGAAAAATATTATTGTCAAATGAGGTTTGAGAATGTTAAAATTGGACGGACGAAAAAATTAAAAAATTAAAATTGAATGAAGAAAGTACTATATAATGTAAACAATAACCTGAATTTGCAATTTATTATACTTTATTTTTCTTGTTTTGTTTTATTCTCTAAGCTACGTGTGTGAATTGTTGTTAGACTTTGTCACCCAAAATTTCTCTAAATTTTATACTTTTTTCGTCCCACAAAAAATAAATCAATTACTTTTTTTTTTATCAGGGAATAAATCAATTACTATATTTAATATACCATTAATTTTTTATTTTCTTTGTTTTTTCATATTTAATGTATCTTATTTTTTCAAATCAATATTTAGATACCAATAATTATCTTGAAAATGGATTCACATAAGGGTAAAATGGAAATATAAAGCTAAAATTTAATGTTTTAACTATAATAATTTTTATTTTTTAATTTGTGTCAGACGGAATGAGTATTTTTTTCATGCTTCGGCTATATATATATATATATATAAAGAATACTCTTATTTTTAAATTAATTTGAAAAAAGAAAAGAGAAAAAAACAATTAAATGGTTGTGGGAGTAAGGGCTAGCTATTCGAAATGGTACATCCCTATATTACTAATAGGGGGTTTGTTTTTTGTTAGGTGTCGTTATGAGGTTAATTTGAATGATGTGTCATATTCTTATTAAATGCATATATATGTTAATAATCTATGTGTCATTTTCCTATTGATTTATAATTAATATATGGTATATATGTGGCATTTTAATATAGGAATTAATTAAAAAATATATTTCTAAGGAGGTTTGAACCTTAGACTTCTTGCACAATATGTATATTTTTTAATAAATAAGTTAATATATAAATCTTTAAATATTTTAAATATTTATTTTATATCTAAAAAGTGTTATCATATGACAATTTTTAAACATAAAATTATATTTAACTTAAGTTTATAAATGTATGTAAGAAAATTGTGGTTGTATCAACTTTTATATAAAAAAAAAACGTAATATAATCATATATGATATTTATTGTAAATATACGATATATATATTATTCGGAGTAATATTTATGCATCAATTATATAAAAAAAAATTCTATTAATCATCTCCCTTTTTTTATTAATTATAAAATAAATTTGAAACAAATCTTATAGTAAATTCTTTCACATAATTATAATAATTCTAATCTCTAGCATGAATTGCCATACAATTAATATTACCATTATTTAAATTTAATATTATAATTACAATTTTTTATTACATATACATTATTTTAATATATATATATATATATATTATTTGAAAATATTATATAATATATTATATTATAAAGTTTATTAATAAAAATACCACGTAATACACGGGAGCTGATCTAGTATAAATATATTCTGAAGTTAAGATATCAATATCGATATAAAAATAATTTGCATAAATATAAATATTGAATTTTTTCGTCTAAATTACTTTTCATTTTAAGGAATTTTGTAAAATAAAGTAAAAACGCGTGTGACTATACGGCACGTGGGTAGGAAAAATAAAGCTAAAATTTAATGAGTTAATATAATCCATTCTCTCATTAAAATGTAATGAGTTAAAATTTAAATTTTAATATCATTCATTCTCTCTTATAGTTATTAACTCCTTCATAAATTTAAAAAAAATAACTTATTCATAATTAACTTTTCATGTTCATTCCATATCTTCCTTCCTCTTCAAATTTTATTGATCATCTACACGAGACGGTGGGTGCAAGTGGTAGCGTGTTTGGTGCATAATCTTTATTAATTCATCTTCTCCTTCGTCTTTGCTGTAATTAATTGTATGTTTATTTATCAGAGTGTCTTCAACACGTTTCTTTGCACACAAAACTACTTTCGGTCTATTCATATGTAATATTATCAACAACCAGTTTATATAGATATCATTTATGTTATTTCCAAAATTTTATTTTTTAAATTATTTTCAATCCCGCGCATTACACAGATATTGTACTAGCCTAAACGAAAACTTAATTATATAATAAAATGCAAAATCGCAAAAAATCAATCTAGCACAGTGTAATTTATCATACCATATATTAATTCGCAAGAAAAAATATTTATTTAATAATACACACAGAACTATGCTGAGGGAAAAAGGAAAGGATATATATATATATATATATATATATATATATATAATTAAATAAAAATAAATAAAATATGAGTTAGATAAAAAATATTTTATATTTTATAATAAAATATTAACCATTTTAAATAAAGGAGTCCAGTGTGAGACTACAAACATTTTCCATCCTCCAAAAGCACATAGAGATGCTTTTATCTTTTTCAATATTTATTTTAAAGAGCAATGAAAATTAGAGGGGCTTGGTTTTCAAAATGACACACCCTATTTATCTTGTACTACTATTTTAATTTAGATAAATTTTTGTATGCAAGTGATGCATATAATGCAATTTGAGTTTTGAGTTAGTTTTTATTAAATTTTAAATATGTCCTGATCTATTAATTAAAAAATTAAATTAAAATTATATATCGTAATTAGTGTATACAAGTGTGTGACTCGACCTTTTATTTATGTTGTTTCCTTGGGCCCAGGTTTGACATATATGTGGGTGTTTCTATTTAACCCACTCTCTTTTATTACTTTACGTTTATGATAAGCTAAATAAATTTATTTTAAATCTAATTGCTTAACATGGTGGATTGGTAATGATTATGCCTCACAAAATGGAAGATGAAAAAGAGAAAACAGTGGAAAGTGAAGGCAAGAGGTGAAGAATCTAATCTCTTATTTTCCAAAAGCTAAAGTCACTTTTGCTCAAAGATCATAAGCTGATTCAGTAGTTATGTTTTGTTGGTTTATAATTACACTAACGATCGCTTTTACAATGATAGAGACGGAGATAATCAAAAGAAAAAGAGCAAGAAAAATACAAATAGAAAAGAAAATTATAAAAGTAATACTTCTTGAAATAAAAGGTATCAGTCTCTTCTTGAACACGAACAAGCTTCAAAAATAGCAACGGCAACGAACTCAAACAACACGGACAATGAGGTAAGTCGAGTCGAGGGTATTATCTTTTGCCCACAAAATAAATACGTCGCGGTTGGTGCTCACGGCTCGACATAATGTTTCCAAAGATGAAACGACTTCGTCTCGGAATCAAGTAGCACCACTTGAAAACGAGCTCCAACGAACTGAAGAACGTGCGAACTGGACTGTATACTAGAATGTAATCAGAAAACTGGACGTAAATATGCAAAAATTTCGATGTGGGTGTATATGCTAATGCAGGGGTGCATTTGCCCGGGTGCATGCAGCATGAGAATGTCTCCTATTTATAGGCAGAACATCTGAGATCCTGAAGAGCCAAGAGACCCGGGATTTATAGCAATCAATGCCAATCCGTCAGGTGAGTTTCCATTTCGGTAACAGCTCAGTTGTTACACATTTGACTTTGAAACGCCACGAATCTGGACATCCGTTTGTCCAGATTTCTTCTCTGACTTTTGAATTCAAATTCAAATCAAATGAAATTCAGATTCACACGAAATTCCACCGAAATTCAGATTCAAATGAAATTCAACTTTTTGGGTCTGACTCGGATAGGACCCAGAATTTTTGGGCTCAAAAAAATTATACATCCACCACCCCAAGCCCAAGTCCATCCAAAGTCCAAGATCACCTGAAGATCCTGAAGAGCCAAGAGACCCAGGATTTATGGCAATCAATGTCAATCTGTCAGGTGAGATTCCATTTTGGTAACAGCCCAGCTGTTGATTGTCATCGTTTTATAATAACAAATATTTATGACCAATCAGTTATCGAACCCAAGGAAAAAAAGGAAAGCGAGGATCCCTAGAACTATGAGTCTCGTGAAATTAGAGAGTCGAACACGGGATTTTTGCAGTTAACTAAAGCTAACAATTAAAACTAAGAGCAATAAACTAAAACAAGCAAGCAAGTAAAAAATAATTAAACTAGAAAGCAAAGAACACGAAACGAATATCAGAGATAAGGTAGTGCTCGGGTGCAATTCACCAATGAGTCATCAATTATGGATCAAACGAGATCAAGTACCCACATGCAAAAAAATTATAAGGTCAATCACGAATGTAATACTCAATCGTACTGGATAAGTCTAGGACGAGTACAACAATTAAGCACGTAGATTGTCTTAGAGACGACACTCTAAGCCCCTTCACTAATCACCCAATTCACGATCAAGCATTTACGTACCCTTATGCTGGCTCTAATGAAATTAACCAAGTCTCATTGAATTAACCCAATATTGATATCAATCACACCTCTACTCTTAACACCTAAGCACCGATCTAATTACTCACGTCTCCATGCGATAATTAATCAAGCAACAAAGGATCAAAGCATAGATTAGCAATCAACACAAGCAAATCACATAAGGATAATCAATCTCTCACAAAAAGAAATACCCAATCAAGTCATCACCATAATCAATTCATCAAAGGTTCATCACACCCAAACACCAAGAGATTTAGCCAATCATCATCAAATCAACAAAGCCCAAGGCAATCAAGAGTGAAATAGAAATACCCATACCAATTGAAGAGATAAACTTGAAATTCTTCAAACTTGGAATTAAAACTAGCAATTCAATACACAATCCTTGAATCCTTACTTGGAAATGAAATTACAATGAAGCAAACTAATGATCTCAGCTAGATAACTAATGGGTAACTGAAATTAAACTCTAATCTATGAGAATTTGAAAGCAATAAACTAAACTAAGCCAAGTGTGTGAAAAAGTGTGAAGAGTGTGTGGGAATTGTCCTAAGGAAGAAAGGCTAATCTATTCTAGTGATGGAAGTGTGTATCTCCTCTTTACAATCTGAATTGGGGGGCTATATATACGGAGGGTCTTGGGTGCAAAATAATTATTGCAAATAGATCCCTGAAAATATGATGCTTTGCTTAAATTCCCGCGAACAGACCCAACTCGGTCTGAGTTGCACTGCCTCGGTCCGAGTTGCTTGCTAAACTGAGTCGAGTTGCTCTCGTCTGAGTCAAGTGGGCTAAAAATGGTCAGAACCCAAATCTATTCTGCCTTGGATAACTTTTCTTGAAAATTTCAAGAAATTTAGCAAACTTATCGGCTAGCCCTTGCTTCATGAATCTCGTGGGATAAGGTAAAGGAATAGGTGTGATAGGTACTCCCCACTTATCACGAGGGAAGTCTTCACTTTTATTTTCCTTTAACTCTTTAGCAAGCTTCTACTTAGGAGTCTTCTTTGAGTTTTCACATTCCTCTCCCTTCTTTTCTTTTTTCGAATCTTTGTCCACATCTACACCTCCCTCAACAACTTCATGTTCTTCCTCTTTTCCCTCCATTTGGCTTTCCTCTATCCCAATATCTTCATTAGCATTTTTTTCTTGATCCTCATCTTCAACATCACTTGGCATTGGTGGACCATTAAAATGTGTCCCACTCCTTAGCTTAATCCCTTTACAATGTTCACGAGGGTTCACTTCGGTGGTGGCCGGAAATTTGCCCTTAGTGTATTGTTTTCCCAAGGTGTTTGCTATTTACCCAATTTGAAACTCCAACTGTTTGATCTGATTACCTTGAGCATGAGTGATCTTCATATTTTCATCCACCTTTGCCTCCATCTTTGAATTGTTCTCTTCTATCTTATCCATCTTCTTCAAAATCAATGCAAGCATCTCATCCGTACTCAGTTTCCCTTCACCATTTGGTGGCTTTGACCCGGGATCAAACCCTGGTGGATATTGCACGGCCGCCTTCGGATTGACATAAGAAAAGTTCTCGTGCTTCCTCCAACCTTGGTTAAATCTCTGAGAAGTAGATGGAAATTGTGAAGGAAATTGATTTTGAGCATTAAATGAGTTACCCCCTTGTTGATTTTGGTATGATCTTTGAGGTGACCTTGAAGCTCTTTGTTGTGGTTGACCTTGAGGATAAGAATTCCTATTTCCTTGGAAGTTTTGTTGGTAGCCACCTTGGTATTGTGGCCTCCCCATGTAGTTCACCTCCTCATTAGGCCCCATAGGAGTAAAACCTTTACTTGAATCTCCACATGTCAATGGTGGTGAGTGATTGACTTGTTGATTTGGCAAGAGTTGTCCAAATTTCTCCACCATAGCCTTCAAAGTCAATCTCATAGACTCCACCTCATCAACTTGAGACACTCGATTGTGAGCTCCCCTATTCACGCTCACTTGAAAGGAGTCTTGGGCGATGTTCTCCATGATTTCGTTCATTTGTCTTACAGTCTTGGACCAAATCGACCCATTTGCACAAGCATTGAAAAAAGACATATCCACATCAGACAATCCATTGCAAAAGTACATAATCGTCTGTTCCTCCGGGAATCCATGTTGCGGGCATGCTAGAAGTAGTGCCCCATATCTTTCCCAAGCCGCCGGAATTGTCTCTCCGTTCTTTTGCCTAAAGTGAAATATAGCCTCTTTTGCTTGCACCATTTTGAAGGCAGATAAAACTTCGTCAAAAACTTCTTACTAAGCTCCTCCCAAGTACGAACCGATCCCGGAGTGATAGAATTGAGCCAAGCCTTGGCTCTTCCCTTAAGTGTAAAGGCGAAAAGTCATAGTTTCTTGGCGTCCTCCGTTACCCCATTGTACTTGGTAGTGTCCGCTATCTCCAAAAACTGGGCTATATGTTGTTGTGGACATTCTCCTTCATCGCTTCCCTCAAACGGCTTCTTTCTCAATATCCGTACAAGTGCCGGGCTATTCTCAAAATTATTGGCCTCAATCCGTGGCCTAGCAATCCCATCGTAATACTCCCACATTACCCGAGGTGGGACAGTTAACACTTGAGTTAATGTAGCACATTTAATACTTAAGTGTAATACTCTAACGTCTCAACACGTATATCAATTTCCCACTCACCGAAATTCAGTTTTAAGAAATTAATTATACTATCAACATAATCCCATTTAATTTCCTGGAAATTAAACCTCAAATTATTTTAATTAAATAATCAAATAAATTGATTAAAATAATTAAACTTAATTTCTCCAACATGTTTTATATTTTTCAGCTATCTCAAATATACAAATTATTATTTCTTCAAAAAAAAAAATTATTAGGGATTCCTTTTTTTTTATTATTATTTAAAATGTTCTTACTTACTGTAAACCGGTCTTGCATGAAAAAGTTGGAACCATTGAAGAAATTACATACTCTTCCAGTCCACTTTCATTTAATTTTAAAAATATTTCACACAAATGAATGAAATCACTATAAGACTGCGTTTATTTCTGCACTCACACGAATGCATTTAGCACTTTCCACCCCCGTTCCATACGAATTAGGGATTTAAAATTTACATTTCAAATCTCATATTTCATTTATACTTATAAAATTTATTATTACTTTTTTCAATACAATTCACTTTATACATTTAAAAAAACATCTATACCTATTATTACTCCTCCCAATAAAATAATTATTCTCTTTTCCTCACTTTAGTGGGAGACCCGGTTCGATTCTATTTGGGAACGAATTTGGAGTTATAAGGTGGCTCGGAAAATTCTTGGAGTGTTTGGGTGCTTGGTGAACTAACTACTAACAAACTAACATTACCGATTAAAAATAATAATAATAATTATTCTCTTTTATGTCTATCAATCATTACCCACGTATCACTTTTCTTACATTAATTCATTCTATTTCCTACTTTATTCTTACACAATACGATAAAATAATACAACATCAATTTATTAAAGCACTGATTTGACATAAAACAAAACTCCATCCTACCAAAATTCTAAAACAAACACATACTTTTATTATTCATAAAAAAATTTACATCTCATAAATTTATAATCATGATTTTCCCCACACATCTAAATCCTGAAACAAACATAGCCTAAATGATAGTAATAATAACATATTAATTAATGAATATTATCCTAAAAATAAGTAGAGTCGGAATTGAAATCTATCAATTAATTTTTATAGATAACTCAAAATGATACTCCCTCCGTCCCAATATTTCTTTCATAGGGAGGGAGGACACGCTTATAAGAAAAGGGGAAAAAGTGTAGGAGAGAGAATAAAGTGTAAGAGTATTTTGGGTGGTTGAATGAGATAAAGTGTAGGAGAGAGAATAAAGTAGAATAAAACAAGAGTGACATTATTGAAATTTAAATGATATTGTGAGGGTGTAGTTTATGGAAGGTATTCCTTTTTTAGTGTGTGAAAATAATGTTGGGACGTCCAAATAAAGCAAGAGTGAAAGTAATATTGGGACAGAGGGAGTAATTATTTTAGAATAAATCCTTTAAAACATATTTAAAGTGGACGGTAATTAATAATTATGAATCTTTGGGATGAAATGTTTAATTCCCTCAATTTATTTGACAAGAAACTCAAATCCATGATTTTTAAATTTCTTTAGTATTAGTTTATTTTTTATAAATTTAAAATTCATTGTACAAGCTAATTTTAGATTTGTATACTCCCTCTGTCCCGGGATAACATGCACACTTTGTTGGACACATGCATAGATTAAGAAAAATTATTTTTTTGTGTGAATAGTGTATGAGCGAGAATAAAATATAAGAGTATTTTTTGTGGTTGAGTTGGATACAGTGTAGGAGAGATAAAAAATAGGGTAAAAGAAGAGTGACATTTTTTAAATCAAAAAGATATTTTGAGGGTGTTAATATTTTGTAAGCTTTTCTTATTTGGGGGTGCAAATTATGTTGAGACGTCCAAATAAGGAAAGTATGCAGATTATCACGGGACGGAGGGAGTATATGTTTTAACTAGAAATATTTTAATATAAAAATTACTAAAATAAGGCTCAATATTATATTAAAATTTCAATAGTAAATTGACTCTATATTTCATCATTAAAAATCTTTTGGCTATACAATAATAAATTAACTCCAACATATTTATGTTGTATATGATTTGAAAATGGGGCTGTTAAAAATAAAGTAGGCTAATTATAAATAGATTTAAAAAATTTGAACAGAAGAATAAAAAATATTTGAATAGACGCAAACAAATATTTGAACATGAACATATTTGTAATTTTAAAATTTTTGTTGAATCTATTTGTAATTTTTTTTTTAATTTTAAAAATGGCTTAATGACTTATAAAGTTAACTTTATCGCAAATTGCAATTTAATCTAAATTAACTTATAAATTTCGTTAAATAAAATTTCAATTTAATTTTTTTTTGGCAATTAGAATCAACTGACATGTTTTCTCATGTTTAAAAATGACATCTCACCTACCTAACAATCAATAATTAATCGTATTAACATGTTTAAATTTTGTTCGAATGATAAATAATAGTTAATCGTCATTTTCATATATGTCGACCATTTATTCTAATTGCCAAAAAAAAAATTAAATTGAGATTTTGTTCAATAAAATTCAAAAGTTTAGACTATACTATAATTTGTGATAAGGTTGTAATTTTATTTGCAATTAAGCCTTTAATAATTAAGGCTAGCTCCAGATCAATAAAATTAAAAACAATAAAAATCAGTACCAAGAATTTCGTCAAATTATCAAAGTTGAGTCATAATTAGGTTTATTAAGACCGGTTTAAACTCAACTGAATTAAGTGAAGATGTATAATTTTAAAATTTTGATTAATAACTAATCAAACTTGAATAATGTCATGTGATTATCCTGTCACGGTTGACAGTTTATGTCCAACAATCATTAACCTTTTTCAATCCGTTAGTATATGCAACTAAAATTGATTGCGGCATTAGGGCAGAAAGTTGTTATTATTGTGTTATTATGGGTGGAGTACCACGTGTATGAATCACGGTATACAATAAATTTTATTTTACTATCAATATTATGCACATTCTCTATTATTGTTATTCATTTACATTATTATTATCATGCATGTGTACTGTTATAAATATAATAGTGATAATGAATGTGCATGATAGTAGTGATAGTGAATGTGTATGACACTGATAATTAAAATAGAATTTTATTGTATGCACCCGATTTACACAAATTTTTGTCCTATTGGTGTGGAATGATGATTACCCATTTATTATTCTTCGCATTATAAGAAGATTCATTTTCAAGCACAAACAATTAAAAATATTCACTGTATAAATGAGAAAAAAAAAGTTTTTTGGTCCCATAATTTATTGGGTCTCTAATTTTGGTTCCAAAAAAGTTGTATGTCCAATTCGGGTCCCATAACTTTTGAATTTGTCCAATTTGGGTTCCATTTTCGCCGAAAAATCTAAAACGACGTCGTTTTTTGTCAACGTGACATATGCGTGCTGGCGAAAATTGGAATCAAAATTGGACAAATTCAAAAGTTATGGTACCAAAATTGGACAAGTTCCCATGTCATGTGACAAAAAAACGACGTCGTTTGAGATTTTTTGGTAAAAATGGAATAAAAATTGGACAAATTCGAAAGTTATGAAACCAACATTGGAGACCCAACACGTTATGAGACCAAATTTTTTTTTCGTCGTGTATAAATAATTTGCTTTAGAGGCAATATATCCCATATGCATAGATTAAATCATACAACTAGATAGAGAGATGAAGTATACCAATTAACTGAAAATATAAAATGAAATGTGCAGACTAACATAATTGGTACATAAATTTTATTTTAAATTATTTGTTTCACTTTTTATATTCCCTTTGGTGTTTCAACTTGAAAAATAAAATATAAAATATGTGATCTTGTATGCATAAATTTTAATAAAACTAAAACTCAATTAATTCGATTGTGATTCTATGTGATTTTCAATATTGTACGTACTCTGTATCGAATCGTTAATTTTAATTACTAGTCGTTTAACACGTGCGCTTCACGTTGTATATACGTTGGCGAGGATTTTGGATCAGAACAGAGGTCTTTTACCGGAAGTCACCATCAATTTGCTTCAGAATCTGATGCAATCCCTCCTTCAAAAACTTCATCAATAGAATCTGTCACGTCTCCATCATCCATTATATAATCAATTCATTCGAAAGTAATCGAAGATGCCTATATATTGTTATATATGAAAAGTCAAATTCTTTAATTGACTCAAGTTTAAAAAGAAGAATAAAAAAAAATTCCAAAATTATTAAGAATAGAGATCAGATTGAACAAAAGAAGAAGTGGAAGAGGTAAAAGGGTCCAAAAATTCATTCATTAACTAATTATATACGTCATTATATATATAAGTGACCATAAAATATGGCATATATTATTATTTTTATAAATAAATAAATATTTATCTCTCTATTTATATAATTATAGAATAGTAATTTATTTCACGTGGTGGATTGATAAAATCTCTTAATATAAACATTGTTTAGGTTCTAAATTGATAAATTTTATTTTTCAGCTACAAATCGATAATTAACATATCTTTTAGGACTAGTACCGATAAAAACCCTAATCTATATCCGAAACTAAAAATTTCTAAGAAATATTTAATAAAATTATTCTTAAAAAAAAAAAAACTGTAATTAAATTAGTTACACACGATGGCTAGTTTTTCTTCCTGATGAAACTTAACTTGCTTAGCAATAAATTCTTCAATCGATCGCTGAAACTCCTCATTACTCTGTTCCTCCACCACTCTCCGCCGCCTCTCCGTCTCCGACCGCCGCAGCTCCTTCGCACTACCCTTTCTCCTGAAATTCTCCGACTGGCTCCTTCGGTGAACTCGTACTTTAGTCACTTCCAGAATTGTTTCCTTATCTTGGTACACAACCTCCTCCGGCTGATGTCCGCCGCCGCCACCACCGCCGCCGCCGCTTATGTCTGGAATTTCTGCATTGTGCTGCAGAAAGAGATTGCGCGACGTGAAGAAGAGGATTAGGACTATGATGTTGGTGAGAAAGAAAACGAAGAGATGGCCGTGGACGAACTTTACGACCTGCCGGAGGTACTCGCCGGCGTACGGCAGGCGGTTGAATGTCCACGTCAGAAAAACAAGTACGATGAAGATTTCCATCACGCGAAACACCTTTTTAATTTGTCGGAAGCCACAATTAATAATGGAACTCGATTTCTCCATTGCATTATGATCATCAAAATCAAAGCCCTCCATTTTATATTTTGATTTTTAAAAAATTTAGAAGAGAGTGGATTAAAGGCATTAATTTGGAAAGAGAAAATGTGTGAGTGTGTTCGTTCTTAAGGAGGGGTTCCTAACTTTTGCCTTTTTATAGAGTTTTTCCAAAATAATTATTATAATTAAATTATTTGATTAGGGATCATATGATTAAAGCGCTAGTCATTACCACGTTTTTGAGTGTACTATTAGTATGAGATTATGATGGTAAGATTACTATATATACTCATTTCTAATAAAACATGTGAGACTAAAAAAATCACAAATTTATGGAAACGTCCAACAAGATTAATTTACTTAATTGGTAGTATAATTTATATAGTGTGCATAATTATCCCTATATTACTAATAGAGAGTTTGTTTTTGCTGAGGTATCGTCATGAGGATAATTTGAATGAGGTGTCAAATTTTTATTAAATGCATATATATGTTAATAATCTATGTGTCATTTAATTCCCTATTGATTTATAATTAATGTATGGCATATATGTGGCATTTTAATATATGAATTAATTAAAAAATATTTTTTTAAGGAGGTTTGAACCTTAGACCTCTTGCACAATATGTATATTTTTTAATAAATAAGTTAATATATAAATCTTTAAATATTTTAAATATCTATTTTATATCTAGAAAGTGTTATCATATGATAATTTTTACACATAAAATTATATTTAACTTAAGCCTATAAATGTATGTAAGAAAAAATTGTGGTTGTATCAACTTTATACAAAAAAAAAAAAAAACTTAATATAATCATATATGATATTTATTGTAAATATATTATATATATATATATATATATATATATATATATATTATTTGGAGTAATATTTATGCATCAATTATATAAAAAAAATTCTATTAATCGTCTCCTTTTTTTTTTTATTAATTGTAAAATAAATTTGTAACAAATCTATGGTAAATTCTTTCACATAATTATAATAATTCTAATCCCTAGCATGAATTGTCATACAATTAATATTACCATTATTTAAATTTAATATTATAATTACAGTTTTTTTATACATATACATTATTTTAATATATATATTATTATTTGAAAATATTATATATAATATATTATATTGTAAAGTTTATTTAACGAAAATACCGCGTAATACGCGGGATCACCTAGTTACAAATACTAGCTAGTATGACACTTCGAGAGTCTTGTGTGGGGGCAAAAACTCCATAAAATTAAAATATAAATATGATTATATTAATTTTCAATTTATCTTTTCTTAAAAATTGAATTATTTGCTTATAGAACTACTAATCTACCGTATTAATTATCGCAATATAAATTTCATGTGAACAGTTCTATGCAACCGTGCACTTAAATTATAGGGTGATCATGATGAACCCTGAGTTTTTATCCTTTTGTTTGTATACTATCAGCATTATTTTAATAAAATATAATCATTATATATGTATATATATACATATATCATATATTGATAATATTCTGTGATAATATCGATGGTGTAAACATGTGCACTATTTTTTACTCCCTTCATCCCGCATTAATCTCCATTATTTGGTGGATACACAAAATAAGAAAATAGAGTAATGATTTGGATTTTGAAAGGTATATTGTGAAACTTTATGTACTCCGTATAAAGTAATAAATGAGTTTTTTTTTTTTGAAAACAAGTAATAAATGAGTTAGATTGTATACATGTGTGACTGTAAAAGTAATAACATTTTCTGTAAAATTGTTGATAATGTGCGGACAAGATTTATGGTGAGTTTTTAAATTTTGGGTTGTGCAAGTTATTTTAAGACGTGCCAATAAGAAAAGTGTACAAATTATTTTGGAAGGTTCGAATAAGAAAAGAGTGCAAATTATTATGGCATAGAGAGAGTACTTTCTTATCAAACTAATCAACTATATATCTCCAAGTTTTCTCCTAATCAAGTATGTTTAAAATGTGGAAGCGGACGTTGAACCAGACAACTTTAGTGTTTTGGGTCTTGTTTGAACTAGTCTGACCGTTATTAAAGCAATTTAGTCAGTATGATTTTATAATTATATAGATATAATTAAATATATAAATTATAGATTATAATCTATATTTTTTAATCTTTTAATAGTATATCCTACGAAAATATATACTAGTACTATTTATTTCAAGTGTTAAAATATATACTAGTACTATTTATTTCAAGTGTTGTTTTTATTTTTTAAATATAAATTATAATAGTAATAGTGTGAAATTATGTGTATGAATATATATTGACATGGTCAAAATTTTCACTATTTTTCATAATAGTACAATATGTGGTGTGAAAATTGCACATTTGATATTTTTATGGCATATTGCTACAAAAATGATAAAAAAAATCATTTTTTTTTTGAAAAAAAAAATTACAAATAAAATTGGACCGGCATGTTGATCGACATGTCCAACTGATCACCAATTTTCCCACTATTGAACGTTTTGTGGAAGAGGCAAGTGTCGAGCAACCCAACACATTTCAAAACGGTTTAATAGCCTTGTCGAATAGCGGGCAGGTCAATCCGACCGATCGGTACAACCCGTTTTTTTAAAACATATATAGTTGATCACCCAACAATATAGGCACGAGTTATATATATATATATATATATAATATTCTGTAAATGTATTACTCCCCCGTCCCAAGAAGTTGTACACACTTCTTCGGACACGGAGACTAAGAAAAATTAATTTTGTTGACTTTTGTGAGAATAAAGGGTAAGAGAGAGAATAAAGTGTAAGAATATTTTAGGTGATTTAATGAGATAAAGTAGGAGAGATAATAAAATAGAGTAGAATAAGAGTGACATTTTTTAAATTTAAATGATATTGTGGGGTATTAATATTGTGTGATGTTTCCTTTTTAGGAGTGTGCATAACTTATTGGGATAAGCAAAAAAAGAAATTGTGCATAACTCCGGACGGAGAGAATACTACATTATGCCAGTTGTACAAGTTGAACGTACGTCATCTGAAAATGAAACTTGTCTATTGCACAATAATTCTACCAAACGACCCCTACCATCTTTGCATCTAGGTTTTCGATAGATTATAATAGGCTACAGCGATGTTTCATGTTTGTACTAGAGTAAGTTTTGATTGAATTCAAAAATAGATTGAAAAGTATTAACTTAATTGGTATAAAAAATTTTACTCCTTCACCTTCATTTTAACCATTGTATTTAATTGTTTACCCAGATTAAAAAAATTATTAATATTAATGATTATTTGTATAAAATGATTAATATATACTCGAGTACTACTCTTGTGAAATATTTTTATGTAAAATTATATACATTTGTAACAAAAAATAAAAAAATTGTGTCAAATAATTTTTTTCAAATTAATCGCGTCAAAACAAAATAGAAAAATTAACTCCTTGGTGTATTACTATAATTAGTACTCCCTTCGTCCCAAAGAACCTTTCACACTTGACTTTTTCAACGGTTTTTGTGTGAGAGTTATTTCATAGTAATACATTTATAAAAGTTATTTTTATATGAATGATATGCTAGTTTATTATAGTAACTAAATGGACAAAAATGTGTTCATAAGGGGCAAATATGTGTTTCTTAATTTGTTTTTTGTCTAATAAGTTTTTTTTTTCCACATTTGTATTTGTTTTATGAGGTAACACATCTTTCTTCAAACAATAACACATTTTTTAATACCTTGCATGTGCAGTATTACTATAAGTATAAATATTTATTTTTGTAAGGACAAATAATACATATACTTATTTTTACAGTAATACATATTTATCTTTATATGAAAACATATTTATCCTTATAATAACACAACTTGGGAGCGAATTTTTATATTTTATTTTTGCGCAATTGCACTTTTGGTATCATGCTCGAAAATAGTCCTTTTATGTGTATTTTAATTGCAAAACTAATCCCATTAAAATTATTTTTTAGATTTTTTATATAAAAATGACTATTATTGTTAATAAAAGGAGCACTTTCGTAATACTCCCTCCGTCCCATAAAAGCTTTCACACTTTCTTTTTTCGTCCGTCCCAATATAAGTTTCACACCCTTAAAATGGAAATTAATGAATATGGTGAGGATCAAATTTATAAAAAAAAAAAAAAAAAAAAAAAAAAAAATTTAAAATGTGAAATTTATTGACAAACGGATAAAATGAAAAATGTGGAAATTTCTATAGACGAAATAAGTAATAATTTATGCTACAAAAGGACGTAGTAGTAGCTATAAATCTGAAAATTGTAGCTTTACTGTCTGCTATCAGTTCAGTTCATCTTCATCCTCACACCTGCCAACCAGTATTTATTTTACCTTTGACTCTGAATTTTACTTTTCCATCTTTTCTCAAAAATCAATACCCACCACCATTGTTTCTCCACGTAAGAAATTAAAGTTGTTTTCGCAGTCTATTAATCAAGTAATACTATTATTTCAGGGAGTGATACTCTCTCTATCCCACATAGTTTTTAGACTTTTTTTTGTTTGTCCAACATTAGTTTTCACATTGTAAAAAAAGAAATCCCTCCTTAAATTTCACCCTCACAATATTCATATATTTACACAAAATATCATTACTTTTTACACTCAATCCAACCACCACTCTTACTTTAATAATAAAAGTTTACAAAACTACTATTCAATATTCCACTAATTACACTTTTTCTTAAAATACGTGCCCAAATTAGTATGAACACTAATTTGGGACAAAGGGAATACTATTAATTAATTACTGTGTAGTAGTCCAATTCAACCAAAATTTTGACGTGTATTTAAGAAGGATGTTGCAATTAATTAGTATTACAATTACATATATAATGGGCAAAATTAGGATTTTAAAGAGTTATTCTCTTTTGTATCAGTTGTAGGTAAATATATGACATCTGCGGGCTAAATTTGGCTAAAAACGTTAAATGACACGTAAATACGTAATGACTAATATAGTTAAAAAAATGATGAAGTTGATGACCGAACAAATAATTTAAGGGCATGAAATTAGGAGAGATAATACGAAATTAATTTGATGATGAGTAAGGAGTATATATATGTCTTGTTGGGAGCAAATTAATTGATTAATTAGCATTGAAGAACAAAATGAATGATATTAGTGGCAATTAAATTATTTTGTACTTTCCTTTCGAAAAAAAAATTATTTTGTACTTTGGTTTGTTGGGCCCCATTTTCTCCAAAAATTTCGCCCTTGAGTAGACTATCAGAAAGCTAGCTATAATCACGTACCCCATATAATAGATTATCCAGAAAAGCCACGAAAGAGAAAAGCAAAGTTAAGAAAGAAAAGTTGAAAGACAACTCTCTCAAACTATAGTGGAGAATCTTGACGGGAGCAAGAAGCTAATAAGTGATTTTGATTTCGTACCAACAAGTTATGCGTACTTTCCTTTTTTATTTGTCTCAATAAATTATGCACACTCTTAAAATGCAAACATCATATAATATTAATACACTCACAACATCATTTAAATCACAACCGATGGAGTATCTCTTTTTAATTCAACCTGCTGCTTCCCTGTAAATATAATAATCATATATGGAGGAATATTTGTGAATGAGAGAGAATCGAATTAATTCTTCTGTTTCAACTTTCAAATTATACTCACATTCTTTTTAAGGCAATTTTAGACCACCGACTTATGTTATTTATGTATTGTTTTTTAATTAAAAAATCTATTGAAATTGATACGTAGATTTATAATTAAATAAACTTTTTTTTTTTGCAAATCTTCTCTTTCAGTAGATGGGGTTGTGATTCCATCAACATTGCACTTGGTCAACAACTTTGAATTTCAAGAAAAAAAAAAATTCATCTGTTTTTTTTGGGCATCAAGTGGAAAGAATCGAACATCGGATGTTAAGTTCTGGATAAGATTTTTATTATTATTATTATTATTATTATTATTATTATTATATTAGCATAAATTAATTAAAATTTTGAAAAAAATAAAAAAATTCAACTTCGTCATTGCCTATGGGCCTTGATACTTATGGGCTTGAGTTTGTCAAGGGCCTAACTTTTGAAACTTTAAGTTTAACCTCTTCAAATCTTTGCTGTCATTTAATTAAAAAAAAATGATTAATGAGCTCGTGCATCCACTTTAGTTGTATATCTTAATTTAATTTATCACATAGATAATAATGTAGCGGTTTCTATCATGTAAAATAGAGGATGTTTGAATGTGGTTATTAAACGAATTACAAACATAAAATGAACGAAGAATACGAGAAGAGGGAAGAACTTGGCTTTAGGTGTCCTCAAATGACTCCTAACCTTGTGTTGTATAAATGTTAAATATGAAGAATGAAATGTGTTTTTTCTTTACAATGGGATGAGACTTTATTTATAGACCTCCCAAGAATAAAAGTTAAAAAACTAAATATAATTATAAACTCTTTATTTTAAGATTTATTTACAACCGTTCTAAAATGCTAGCAAGAACTATTTTAAATTTAATGATCTTGTCTCGTCTTGTAAAGGTGTAAGTACTTTGATATTTTTGGTGATGTTGACTCTTGTTCTTCTCTGTCGATTGACTATCCAAGACCGGGGGCCGAGGAGACCGAGGATGAGGTCGGGGGCCGAGGTCAAAATGCCCCTATAGGACCTCAACTCGCCTACCGAGATGGTGGAGTATCTTAAAAAATATTCGTGTCATATTTAATTAATTGGAAAACCACATTTAAGATATGTATTTTTATTTTTAGGTACATGGCAATAACAAAGAATCAGAGATGTTAAAATTAAAATAATATACTTTATATTTTTAAAAAGTGATACACTTTATCTAAAAAATAATAATCTTTCCACTAAAAATTATTATTAATCCCATGGTATACGGTTTTATATAAGAATTGCTCTAAACCCACTACATAGTTGACAAATTATTTTCTCCAAACATGTAAACTTAAGTCAAATTGAACCCCAGAGAAATTTAAAATTTTATATGAATGAAGTAATTAAAGTCATCAATAATTTAATGACAACTTCTTGAATTGGTGTAGAAGTCAAAGTCAAAATTCAATGGTTAGGTGAACGATGGCTGCTAATCAATTTACATGACAATTAAGCTTTGCCTGTACCTATTTATTGTAGCCTCACTCTGTTCCTTGCCCCATTAATTACATAATGATATATAATACTCTACATTAAATAAATTCAATGTGTCATTTTTAAATGTTGATGAATATTAAATGTTATTCCCTCCCCCTAAAAACATAGTCCACTATTCTTTTTTGATTATCTTAAACTATAGTCCACTTTTTATTTATCCTATTTTTTTTATTTAAAATACTCTTATTTAATAATTATTGGAATTAGTCATTCTCAACTTTTTTATTATAGTCAACATAGTATTTTGCAAATAATTCATGACTTATTTCAATTCCAATACACAAATATTTATTACTCCATATATTTTTTCAATTCCAATACACAAATACTCTTTCTTTTTTAAACAATAATTGATGGAGTACTACTTATTATTAATGGTGTTATTAATATTAAATAAGGGTAAAATATGAATATTGTGTAAATTTATTTGCCATTTGGTTTGTGTGCAAACAAAAAGTGTATTATTTTTTTTGAGACGGAGGGGTATATTAAACACTTATATATTTTAATTTAAAATATTTAATATTAGAATTTAAATATTTTGTATTTAAAAATAAACAAGGCGGAGCGTGTTGTGTCCAATGCTTTCTTGTCGGGGGTGAATGATGAGAACTTAGCCAACAAGTCTAGCAATTGAGTTGCCACAAATTTTGCATTTAGTCCTTTAACTTTTTTATTGCTTATTTTTTTTTCTATTGCCTATTAGGGGCTAATTTGCAAGAGTTGTATTTTCTTATTAGTTGTTAGTTGGAGTTGTTAGGAGTTAGTTAGTTGGTTAGGTGGAATTGTTGCCTATATAACTAGTTGTATAAGCTCATTTGATATGAATAAAATAGAAGAAGCTTTATAGCAATTAATCGAATACTTTCTAGCCCGAGCTAGAGTATCGATTTGGTTTTCGTTGCTTGCCAACCTGAGTTAGGACATCGAAGTTACGTAGGATTGAAACGTTCGTTGCTTGTCAACCTAAGTTGGGGCATCGAAATCATCGAACCTAACTCGCGGTTCTCATCAGTGATCCTTGTAACCCCTACAATTTTAAATTAGGACTCGTCTCATTAAGAAAAAAAGGATTTTAAATTAGCACAAATAAAAATGTAAATTAAAAATATCTCAATGGAATATAAGAAGTAAACAAATTGACAGAATATCATCACATGTTCATTTGTATTTTGTAACTTTGGGTCGAGGAAAATTCATAAAAAAAGATTATGTGATATTTTTGCACTCATGCCTTTACTATTACTTTTTCTAAATCCAATTTTTTTTTTTTTTTTTAAATAGACAGAGGAAATTCATTTTGGTACGAATGGAGTAGCCATGCCTCATAAGCTATATTGCAAGAGTATGTGGTGCGAGTGCGAAAACAATACGATACGAGTATGGGAATATGATTTTTTTTAAAAATTAGGGTGCAATTCGTATAAGATACGTCTATTTATTTATATTTTATTATATATAAAAATATATATTTTAAAAATTCGTAAATCAAATGTATGTAATTCACATTTTTCAACCATACTTAATAATTAATCTAATTAAGTAACAAAATAACAATTAAAATTTTGTCCATCCAATACATAGGTTATGATAGTAAATTCAATATAAAATGAGCGGTACAATGTCAATTTAAATTATCATTTTACTAGTGTGAAATCGCACTAAAATTGAATTGAAACAGACTGATGCGGTGATTATAACTGTCACACCGATTAACGCGGGAGATCGCGGATTTTGAATTTTCAAATCCTTGCCACCGGTAGGATTTCTTCGGTTGATGCCGGAATGGTTTCTGGTACATCTTTGTCAGAGGAGGCGTTGAGGTTTCAGGTCTCCTCTACCATCGCCGATCTGCTGTCTATACAATTAAAATCCCTAATCCAGGAGATCATACAAGCATTGCACACATCGCCGGATATGGCGACGAAGGAAGCTCGTCATGAGAGGGGACACTTAGCAAATCAACAATCAGACCCTGCACCAATTGTGGATTTGACTGCTGCACATATTCCTATTCAAGAAAACAATACCTCTTTGAATCAGGTTCATCTAGATAGTGGACACGCACGTCACAGACAAGGAAATATTTCATACCGTGAGGTTCTTTCTCCGGTTGAGGAAAAGACTGACTGTGAGTTATACCACAGCATGGTAGCACAACGAAAAGGAGATTACCTTTCACTTAAGATTGATGAGTCACTAGTACAACAAGGTATTTCTCAACTCCAACACTCTTTGATTGCTAGACTAACTCTTACTCAAGGGAATTCCCCATACTCTTTAGAAAGTCTCAAAGAAAAGCTGAGACAACTTTGGAATATTTCTGGGAATTGGAACTTGATACCACTGGAGAGGGGGTGGCGATAATTTTCGTAAATATTTTGAAAAGAAAATTCCCGAGCACAATTGGCCTATATTCCGCAATCTTCGAAGCACCAACAACTTTTGGGTTCAGTGTAACGACATTAGAATTCAAACCAGAAGGAATAAAAGCCTTGGCAAAGAAAAAACCAACTGCGTTACCAATATCTTGTTGGATAATATCCCATGCACTTTGATAAAAGACCCCCCAAAGCCGTCAGGGCTTGGCGCACTCCCTGGTGACATTTCAAACACAACGGTTTTAATTTCGGAGATCGTTGGGGCACAAACTAACTCCTCATTCTGAGAATGATTGATTGTAGCAGAAATCACGTATATTTTATGGTCGTCAAATTATGGGGAACTTCAAGCTTTTTATGGGGCATATACTGAACTTTATGGAGGGATCGGTCCCTTTGAATTATCTGGGTATGCCAATCTTTTTTGGAAAACCCAGAACTGCTCATTTACAGGCAATTGCAGATATGATAATTGGAAAATTTAATCGCTGGAGCGAATCAATATTATCGATTGCTGGAAGGGCATGTTTGATAAACAGTGTGATTACCTCATCCCTAACTCATAGCATAATGGTGTATAGATGGCCTAGAGCGTTGCTAAAATCAATAGATATTGCTATGCGAAATTTCTTGTGGAACGGAAATATCTCCAAGCAAAATTATGGTACGATTCCGTGGTCCCGAGTCTGTGCACCTCGGACAGAAGACGGCTTTGGTATTCAGTGCATTAGAGCAACAAATAAGGGATTTTTGTTTAAACTCACTTGGGATATTTTGAATCAGAAAGATTTGGGGCTTAGCTTCATCTATCAGCGACAAACAACGGTGAAGGTAGGGATGTGAGATACCACATTTCCTCCTCCATATGGTCGGGACTTAACCGTATAAGGGAGGCGATGGATTCCGGGAAAAAATTCAAAGGTTTGCTTCTGGACAGAGAATTGGTTGGGTTATATTATTGCAGATCGAATTGAGATTCCTAAAGATTGCTGGCATAAGTTTGCGCAGCCAATTTCTGATTTTAGGACAGAGGAGGGGTGGATTTTAGACGCAGGTTTCGCTGAGAAGTATCCTGAAATGGCTGCTGATATCATAACAACTAAGATAACGGAGGGTACAACGGATGAAATGGTATGGACTGAGAATAAATATGGCAGCATTACGTCTAGAGTCCCCGAGGTTAATTGGGGAACCTGGATATGGGATAAAATAATTCCCCCAGCACGATCAACGTTATTTTGGAGGTTCATTTGGGCAAAGGTGCCGACATGGGATGTAATGCGATCGCATGGCTTCGAGCTAGGGACCCTCAAAATGTGTTTTCTGTGGCAATAATACAGAAGATTTTGATCATGTTTTTGGCAGCTGCTCCTTTACATCGAATCTTATACAAATAGTGGCAGTCTGGCAGATGTATTTAATAAAGGGATTGATCCTTCTTATGGCTTTCATGATATTTTCTTGTAGCTCATGCGAATTCCTTTCAGCCCGAGAGTGCTCTCAATATGGAAGTTAACATGGATAACTTTCTCTTGGATGATATGGGGATATAGGAACAGAGCGGTGCATGCGGAGGAAATCCCAAACATTAGTTTGTTTAAGGCGCAACTTTGGGCTTACGTTAAGGAAATTAGAATGGAAGATCTCGGGTATAATTTGAATACAACAACAGATTTTAAATGTGCTGCATTTTTTGAGATTAAATTTGTGCCTAAACCGCTGCCAATCATTACATCGGTCAGATGGTCTCCGCGGCTCCGCCGCCGATGGGCATTAAGGTTAATTTTGATGAAAGTGAGATAAATAATTGGATACAAGGGGGAGCGATCCTTAGGAACTGCATGGAATTTGTGGTAGCTTCTTTTCCTCGGAAAATGGGAAAATGTTGTGCTTATGAGGCGGAAATATGGGCAGCAATGGAGGGAGTTATCATGGCAATTAAAATGGGGTGGTCGAATATAATTCTCGAATCGGATTCTACTTATGTAGTTTCTTTGTTTCAGAGAATGGAGTTGAGAATTCCATGGAGATTCAAAGCAACTTGGAGGTGGATGCAAGAGTTGATTGAAGGAGTAAATTTCAAGGCAGTCCATATTTAGTCCATATTTACAGGGAATGTAATTATGTTTTTGATGCCATTTCCAAATTCAAGGAGTTTGAAGATTTTATTTTCTGGGAACTTATCTCAGAGTTCATTCTTTGTTTAGTGAGAAGGATAGATTTTCAGAATTTTTTGGTATTTCTTGATTGCTTTAGAGGTCTTTCCCTTTTTCTCGGTTAGAGATTTTCCTAAGGAGGGTTTTACCCTAACAAGGTTTTTAGTGGGGCTTCCAGCCTCTGGATCGGCTTGTGATCCTATGACTTCTTGGTTTTTCTTTTTCTTTTTATATAATAAATTATTAGACAATGTCAATTTAAATTACATTGTATAATAAAGTTCAATTAATATAATATATTTAATATTTAATTGAATATATCTGTCTAATCACCAAGTTAGATTCGTCCACCGAATTCACGAGTGCATTAGTAGTAGTTTTAGAAGACATGTGCGAATTCGATATTGCATTGTAGTAGTTTTAGAAGAACCAGTACATCATAGCCCATAAGTCATAACTCATAATCAAGGTTGTAGAAATCGAAAATCACTAATCAGACGGTTTTGTGCCGCTTAGCGCCTAAACGGTCTAGGCGCCGCCTAGTCGCTACCTAGGCGGTCCATTTTCTTATTATTTTTAAAAAAAATTGGTTTAAACTACAAAAAAATATAATAAGTTAAGAACATAATTTTAACAAAATTAGTCAAATAGTTAACATTCTAACTACGATAGTCGAATTTGATCTTATGCCCGCAGGTGGGCACCAATTTATATGTTCATCGCTTATGTGGAATGTCAATCGTCTATCATGTGATACCACATATACAGAGGAGCCCACTATTATTTAATTAATTACTTATGTGGCATCATATGATTGGTGGTGGACATATAAATTGATGCCCACTTACGGGCATAAGATCAAGTCCGCTACTATAGTACTACACAACAAAACACATGTTTCACATACGAAGTTCACATCAAAATAAATTTAAAGGTATAATATTTTAGTTTCTTTTATTAATAAATTCAATTTTACAAAGAAAAAAAATTTAATTATCTCGACCGTCTATGACCCGACTCTAAGACCTGTCTAGGTACCGCCTAGATCCTGCCTATAAAATTGGATTCGTAAAAAATCGAATCGGCCAGCGGGGTTTTTGCAAGGGAGCTCATAACTCATAACCACATTTTCTAGGGCACAATACCCCCAAATCCATTTTAGGGCAGATTTTGTGCCTTTTGGCAATTGAATACCAGATTCCATTTCTGCATCTTCTATTTCTACATCGTAGTGTCCACGTCTGACTGTAACAAATCAAATAGCTAGTGTTGGTAGCATCGTTTTTCTTCATCTCTCTTCAACAAGTAATTAATATACCCCATGTGTTAAACTTTGATCGAATTCGTTGCCTAACCAAATTAAATGCCAGTTTGTTTATATTTCTTGACAATGAATGGCTTTCCGAGTCCAATGGTAGTGCAGAGCTCTACCATAAGCGTCTACAATCAAAGATATGAAAATGTCTGCAATTTTTACAAGTCCGATTGCGGCAGCTGCTGCGTTTCCAGTATTCAAATCGACAAAATTTCAGGAGCCCAGAAAGTTTCTCGCCAGAAGATTGGAATTTGGGGGCGAATTCCATTGCAGGAAACCTGTATCTTGGAACGTTTGTAGACGAAACCAGAGAACTATGAAGGGTTCTAATTGGGTTCGTGCGAGTAGGAGTGATGAAGGTGTTCCAGCTCTTCAGCAGGAAGCTTTGGTGGAAGATTCTCTGGCTTCTGCAGATGGTGGGCTTCAAGCTACTCTTAATAATTTGGTTGGTGAAATTTCTAAATCTTGATGATTTTGTTGATTTCTATATTATATGTCTCTGTTTGTGTAATTAATGCTGTTATATGATGTAAGTTACGTTACTTGAATCACGAGCAAAGGGAAGTTGCATAATATGTATTTGTCACAGTGATTGTCATTGATGATATCTTCCTTTGCAAAAAAAATTGTGAAGAAATTAAAGTTGAATATTAGAAGATGTATTCTGATGAGGAATTTGAAAATTGAGGTTTCTTGGTGATGTTTTTGTGTTCTGGTATAGGGAATTACGAGTTTGTTTATAAATGATGTTTTGAGTTAATAAAAAGAGAATGAATAAATGTAAATGTGCGTATTCAAGCAACCCATTATCTTAAATATTCTTTTCTGGTCTGGAAAAATTCATTGGTTTATTACACTTGATTCAGAGCAAGTGGCTTATAGCGGTAGCTTTCCTTGGAATCAACATCTGGAGGCATGATGCTGAAGCAGTATGGGCTCTTATGGGTTCTGTTCTCAATGATATGCTCTCGCTCGCACTTAAGCAAATTCTAAACCAGGAAAGGCCTAATTCTGCTTTAAGATCAGACCCTGGAATGCCATCTTCTCATGCTCAATCCATCACTTTTACAACCATGTTTATCATTCTGTCAAGTAAGCTCACCTAATTCCTGCGATTATTTTCTGAAATGCATCCTTGTGAAGTATCAGTTGTATACTCAAGTTTTGGTTTTCTTGCTGTACTAATATAACTTAATAGAAGGCTTGTGTGAGACCTTCTTACGGAATGGGCCTGTGAGATGGACTCCATTTAACCAATATTAATAAGGAAATAAATGAGTTGGGTTGGTTTGAGCCTAATGTGGGGTCAAGTATAGACCCGTCTAACATAATAGGATCCGTGAGACGGTCTCACGCAAAATTAGGGGTGAATAAAATACCGAAAATATCGGTATACGGAGGTTGCCGTGCTGAAAAATACCGATTTTTGGTATGTTTACCGTACCGAAAATTTCATTATGGTATCGGTATGAAAAATTTGGAAAGTCGGTATTTATGTATTTTCGGTATATACCATACCAAATTATACAATATTAAATAATATAATTAATTATTTTATTTAAATAATTTCGGTATGGAATGGTATGACACGGTATATTGATATTTCGGTATGATATGACATACTAATAGATCGGTATACACGGTATATACTGAAAATTTTGGTACAGTATGATATACCGAAATTTCGGTACGGTACGGTATGCCACCCCTACGCAAGACCACCCCAAATTAATACTTCATTCGTCCTTCTGTAAGTTACCCATTTTGCCAATATGTGCGTCCCAACTTAAGTTACCTATTTCCATATTTGTCAAAGTTCTGTCCCCGCATCTCTCTCTATCTTTTTCCTTTCACATCACAGGTCAACACCCACTACACATTACTATTTTTTCTTAAAATATGTGCCACTTTGAAACGCGTAACTTACAAAGGGGCGGAGGGAGTATATCAAAAGTCCCAACAAACTCACTTTGTTATTTGGACTACAAGAGTACTTTGGCCATGTGCCATGTTATGTCAAGTATCACTCTTAACACTTTTGATGATTTATGAATGTGGTAAATGAAATGTGGTTTAGATTCACACTCTCTCTCTACAGTATCATGCATGTTATATATTTGATGTTTATTCTCCTCTGCAGTTGTGGAGTGGTATGGTATAAATTCTCTGACGATCACTCTAATTGGAATGTTAATCATACTCGGTTCTTATTTAGTAAGTATACAACAGTTGATTGGGTTGTGTGATTTTGACGTATTTGTTCAATTGTTCTGTCATTAGTAGCCGCTGAAGTTCTTTAAATTTTGTCCTGTGATTATTGAGAACTGATGTCAGATTTCTGCATTTTGTTTGAGATGGTTGAAGATAATTTTGATGTCCATTTGCATCTAGACCCTAGCTAATATTCTTCATTGCAATTACAGCAAGATTTCAGAAACTAGGTGAGACGCCGGGGATATTGATTTTTGAAATAATTAATATAAATACTTATTTCTTCTTCTCAAGTTTTTCAAATTCATGTTAGTTTAGATTATTGTACTTCATTTTGAAATAATGACTTGATAATAATAATAATTATATCAAAACTTAATAACCATTTGCCTCATTTGGATATATTGTCATGGTGAAGTTTCTCGCATTCACTTCATGAAAACTTACTGGTGACAATTGTAAATTCTTCGATCACTATGCCTCTCGTACTTTCATCCACTCATCTACTTTGTTTTCTTGCATGGAAAGTTGCCTAATTGCTTAATCTAAACTCTTGTTTTATTATAGTACTAGTGAAGCCTTGAAGCTACTACTAATACAGAACTTGCACATGCACTATATTGCCCTATAATGAAAGTTTAAGGTTTTCGATTTGAGAATATGTGTGTGTGCAGACATGGCTTCGGGTTTCCCAGAATCTTCATACAGTTAGCCAGGTGGTGGTTGGAGCTATCATCGGGTCGTCTTTCTGGTTACTTTGGTTCTGGTCATGGAAAGCTTATGTACTCAACTTGTTCGTCTCCAATCTCTGGGTTCGAATTCCGATTATTGTGGCTGGTTTTGGATTATTGCTGAATCATTTGAATTCTACTTACAAAGGTTGAAAGAATGACTATTTCAGATGAATCGTCGGAATTATTTTGAATTTTTGCAGCTTCATTTGGTGACCACTATGAATGAAATCCCATGCTCTTCTCTCTCTCTCTCTTTACATATGTTTTTTGTGGTTTAGGCGCTAAGTTGCTTTCAAGTAGTGTTAATTGTCAAATAAGAGTATTCACGATATTGTTCAGTATATAGTTATTTGAGAATTAACGGAATAAATTCAAACTCCATCCATCTAGGCAAAATATTATGTATGCATTGTGTACTGTACATCACTAATATTATTGTTTTAAGAATTAATGTCATTTTTTGTATGAATTAATACTATTTGTTGATAATGTATAGTGCACAAAATGTACGTAATATGTTTTCGTCGAAAATTTCACATAAAATGACCAATTAAATAAAAGGTTAAAGTTTATTTTTTGGAAAATGAAATGACGCATGATTGATCTATTGTCGGAGTAGATGATTATAATATATTTGTTATTTCGAAATCAAATTTAGGTGAGTGAGAAATTAATATACGAGATTGAAATGTAATAGGACACTTTATGGATTAAAGTGTTGAGAGTTGTGAAAATTAACTCAAGTGTTGATTATCTCATTGAATATTCATTGGGTTAAACTACTCCTTATTAGTATGCGTTAATTAGAGTAATTCAAACTACAATGGTTGTGGAGCAATCCTATGAACTACACACGTCCACATGCGTCCTGTATGCCTTAGTATTGGGTGATTGGACTCTATAATGTACTTTGAGTGAAATTGGGTTTCGCAGCCCACTTATCTTTTTGGCGTACGAAAAATGGACTTTACCCCCATGAAATTAATTATGGTTCAAAATGTAGAAGCTCAATTGACGATTGAGTTGGCCTAACTGAATTATTTTGAACTGCAACAAATTTGGATGTCTGATTTTTCAGGTGTATCAACATTTCAAATTTGGTGCAACTTTACTACCATGTCCGAAATTAATTTTGACAGCTCCCCTAGTGTTGGATTAGAGATGTTAAACGGACTGTGAACTGGCGGACTGACCCGTTTAGCCCTAAAAAATGAAAGATTAAGTCTATGAGTTTAGTGGTCTGTTTAAAACCGGGCCTTATAGGCCCAGACCAATTAACCCACGGGCTAAACGGGTTAGCCCACCGGTTTTCCATACTTGCCCGCTAGCCTTTTATATATATATATATATATATATATATATATATATATATCGAATTTGATCTTATGCCCAAAGGTGAGCACCAATTTATATATCCACTACTTATGTGGCATGTCAATCACCTATCATGTGATGCCACATATACAGCGGAGCCCACTATTATTTAATTAATTACTTATGTGGCATAACATGATTGGTGGTTGACATATAAATTGATGCCCACCTGCGGGTATAAGATCAAATCCGATATATATATATATATACACACATATATATATATTTATATATATAATTAACTATATTATTTATACTTTCATTTTTTTTCCTTTTTTCATCAGGTAACCTTTTATGTTAATGAATATTTGTCTTTGTAAAATATACAAATTAATTATGTTATTTATCAAGTATCATATTGTTTCCCTTCATTCAAATCGTTATTTTTTCGCTTAATGTAGCGGTAATGTTTGAATTGAGCTTTTATAATTATTAATGTTTGAATTGAACTTTTATAATTATATTTAACTATTTTGATGTAATTTTAGTAAATTTATGAACAATATTTAGATTTTAAGTTTGTATCGTGTTGTATTATGATTATAATTTGCTATTTTTATTAAAGGCTAAGGACGAACCGGCAAGGCTCGAAACAATGGAATTAAGGTTTACATCTAATTTAAACAAAATAGTAATCTTTTTCCTTCCTTCATAATTACATAGTTAAAATAGTAAACCTGAAGTCGGTGGACCAAAGCCCTAATTAAGGTTTACATCTAATTTAATCAATTAAAAATTAATTTATATTCTAATTAAATTAATCAAACAATCAAAATCAAATCCATCTAAATAAATATCTAATCTTTTCTAATTTACAATGGAATTCCATCACAATAGTTAGATATAATTTCATAAATGGTCCTGTAAATTTGTCCGAATCTAGATTTGATCTTTTTTCTTTTTATTTTATCAATTGTGGTCCTTTTTGCCAGATAATTCAAATTTTAGCCGGAAAAATTACCGGAAAATGATCGAAAATTTATTGTAGCATACAAAATGACACGAAAATATTTCAAAATGACGGTTTGGACAAGAGGAAAAGAAACTTATAGGCCTCGACCCTCCCCTCATCGTAAAACACTCAAAATTAGTGATGAGAATTGACAAAATTTATAATTTTAAAATTGCAATTAACGAGAAAGGTGTAATCGAAATTTGAAATTAATTGAGGAATTTTCTTACTGGATGAGTGACGATTCAAATGAGACTTGATACGGCCGTCGATATGATAAGAATAAAAATTAGGGTAATTTTTCGGTGAAAATGACCAAAATTGACACCAAAATGATCAAAATTGATAAATTAAAAAGAAAAAGGATTAAAATTAAATTTAAGTAAAGATACAAGACCGTTTGTTATTTTTTCTCCGATAGTTAGTCCAAAATTTGATGCATGATTAGTCCAAAATTGACATCAAATATTTGACCAAGAGTATAAGAAATTAGATGAAATTGAAAAGTGGAACACAGTGAGCTTAAGGTGTACACAAAATATATTAAATTTGATAAAAACTTATACATACAATATTTTACGAATCTAGGATTCATAAAATTATTTGATATAAATAAATTTGCGGAACCTAGGCGGACAAGTTGGGTCCAACGGATTAAAAAAAAAAATAGTGTGAAGACAAAAAATAAAATATCGCTCCTAGGTGTGTTCCTAAAAGGTAAAATGTGTGTTACTATAAGAGCAAATATATGTTACTATAAGTGTAGTACCCCGAACCCAAAATTCCTAAATTATTATTACTATTATTATTTTTTAATGATTAATTATTGTATGAAATATATGTATTTTTCGAAGATGTAATTTTTCAAGTAAACGGGTGAGCATTCTGAGCCAGAAGCACTCCTAGCACTTTAAAGTATAATGAAAAATTAAGGTTTGATATAGTGAGTATAATATAAGACTTAATTGCTATTCAAAGAAGAATTATTGAAAATTCTTACCAAACTCGTGTTCTATCGAACAAAGAATAGAGCTTAATAAATAATAAAAAATTGACGACGACAATCCTATTGCATCTAAATAATATGAATTACTAAAATAATAAATTTAACAATGCATGAAAAATTATGTGACATAATTTACGAAATTAAATAATGTAGTTATCTTATTTTTACGTTTTAGTAATTCATGAAATAATATGTGATAAATTAATATGCTCTCGAAATAATTATTCAACAACTCGTTTAAAGATTAAATGATATTGTGTAGTGATTTTTTTTACATATAAGATAAATATCTTAAATTAAATATTGATTAGTTAATAAAAAAAAAAAAGAAAAAAAAGGAGTAAATTAGTGGGCAAGTTTCAGCCTTGGCTAGGGAAGGGCCACGTCCCATTCTTTCTTCCATTTATACAAGTACAAACCCAACTACTTCTTCACATTCGTCAATCATCATCAGCTCCATCCTTCTTCCTTTTTTTCTTTTCTTTTCACTAAGTTTTAAACCTCCATCAAGTGAAGCTTCTTTCTTACACCATAGACATTAAGGTAAGATTTGTTACAAGCTTTTTTCATAAAAAAAAAAAAGAAAATGGAAGAAACACCCTCTTCTCACGGTTCCTCCCTCTTTCTAACTACTTCTTATTTTTTTGTTTTGATGAAACTATTCAAGATGCTAGCTTCTAACACTACTTGAGCACCTCCCAAGCTTCCAAGAATCATATTTCGTCCAAAGAATCAAAAGAAAACAGAGAAGGAAGCTACAAAGGTTGCTAAACTAAATATGCCTAAAAAACTGTGTTCGAGTAATTTACGTCAAGATCGTTGAATGCTTTAACTCGTTAATTTCTGTTATTTTCAGCCTAATATATGTTATTTGATGTGTGTACTACGAATTTATATTTTGCTTTAGAGTTTTGATCGAGTTATGATGGGTAAAATCATTGACGAACAAGCTACGTGACAGACTTATATGTTTTGGAGCCCCTACTTTGATGATATTCATCCTCTGTTCCATAAACGTTTTTTTTTTAAAATAAAAATATGTTGATGTTCTCCTATTGGCATACTATAAGTGTGTAAAAATTGGTATTGAAAATATCTACCTTTTAAGAGGAAAAAATTATGGAAGTTCATGAAAAATTACTTCTTGAAACTGGACAGTTTTGAACCATGAACTTGATGAGCTTGGTTACCTTGTTTTCAAGCGTCTAAAAATCTTGAAAAAAATCATGAATGATCCTCTTATAATATAGTATAACGTAGGAAAATTTCAGAATCATCGGAGTTGTCATCTAGGAGAAATAAATCTTTGAAATGGGTATGATACAAATCGGCCAAAAAACGTGACTGTGATTTATAATCAAAACTGGTACCGCTTGGCTAATGCAAAAATTATGAAATTTTAGAGGCATGTTCTATGATAAGTCTAGTACAACATATTTAAATGTCGTACATTTTGGCCAAGCCAAAGTAGAGATATGAAATTTTTGCTAAAACCTGTCCAGAGCGAGGATCAGTGAGTTCATCGTCATTTCTTGCTAATATGGTGTTAATCCGTAACGAATTAGGCTTAGGACCCTTAATAAACTTTGTTCTATGTTTAGTCATGTATAACATAGTTTAATTTCATAAATTTTGGACTTGTCTAAATGCCTCTTCTGTAATTTTAAAGATTATGTGTCAGTTTTCCATGTTTATTCGAAAATTGTGTTTTCTGAAGTATTTCTTTTCTCTTTTTTAATTTATAAAAAAATAAAAAATTGATGATAATAGTCTGTTTATTACCCGCCACACCAGAGAGCATATGCTATATTAATATATATGAGTAATGAGTAATATGGCACCATGTTAGTAGGCTGTAGGCTCACGAATATGGGGCAATTAATTGGGCTATATACTCAAGTATGTTTGGCCCAGGTTATCTGCACACACTTTTTTATTAAGATCACCCACAATATGAAAACACACACTAATTATTGATTACACTCCCCATAATTTTATGGTTGAATTAATCTGATAATACTTGTTATGATATTAATCTATGCATATTAAAGTATCATATTGTTAAATTTGAGAATTTATGGATGTGTATAAATATTTTATTTGGAATTTCTGAGAACTAGGACTATTATCGACATACTTGGAGAAACATTATGGGGCACTCTTGTGTGAGATCGTCTCATGCATGAGACGGACATGAGACGGAGTCACTTTTTAATAAATTAATATCATTTTTTCATAATTTGTTGTCACTTTTTCATAAATTGTTATCACTTTTTAATTTGTTATCACTTTTATACTAATTTGTATCACTTTTTTAAAAAGTGATAACAATTTATTAAAAAGTGATTCGGTCTCATGCATGAGACGGTCTCATACAAGTTTTTGCCGAAACATTATTTATAATTATTTGTTTTGATTAAAATTAATATACTTATGAGTTGTATGTGTTATTATATGCTTAAATTCAAATTTTTGATGTTTTGATTCAAAGCTTAAGTATTTAAATTTGTTTTTATAAAGTTGATGATTGTTTATTTAATCTTTTTACAAAAAATATTGGGTATATGTTTTCTTTAAAATAAGTATACGAACTTGTTATGTATATGATGAAATGTATTTGCACTCATTTTTGTAAATTGTAAAATAGTGTAAGTATTTTATTTGATTTTTTTTTTCCTTTTACTAAATTTATTGGACTAATTTTTAAAAAGGCTAAAGAAATGAGGCTCACTGTCCTCGTTAAACCCATGAATAAATTCATCAGATTTTTAAAACGCTTTTGATGTTGTAACTTGTTTAAATGAATTTAGTATTTATTAAGTATTCTCAAATATGAAAAACAGATCCAAAACTCAAAGATCCTAAACGGGTTAATCGAACGAAATAACAAGTCTTGTAAAGTTTACTAATAAAAATACGATCACTAAGATTTTTGAGGAAACTCGTGCTAGGTGAAGTGCGGCATAAGTCAAAGCTCGATCGTCCCTGCTATTTCTAAAATTCGAAATTTTTCCAAACAGTTCTAACTTATCTATAAAGTTAAAAGGTGGGTGACACTAGCCGTTAATGTTATATGGACTGTTGGTGCATTCTGAAGCAAAATAATTAAACACCTTAAAAGTTTTAACGACTTAGTTATTTATTAATTATGTGTAAAGAAAGCAAGACTGGATTCAGTGAGCGTACCCCAAGTGTACGTCTGATGTGAGTTCTATTAATCTCGTTTATGGAAAGCAAGACTGCATTCAGTGAGCGTACCCCAAGTGTACGTCTGATGTGAGTTCAACGAGCATGATTTAATATGTATACAAGATCAAACCTTAAATTAAATAAATGACAAGTAAAAGATTTAATCATGGGAAAGGAGAAATATCTATTTTCGGCATACTGCCAATCTGTATAACAACATACAGGTTATCCACTGAGATTTTTATCTCACACTCTAAACTCAATATTTTTCAGGTTATGCTCAAGAGGGGCCGGAGCTGCAGTGACACGGAGTTTCCCTAATTATGATGCTAATATACTTATATTCTAAATAAGATGCAATCGCTTAGAAAGACGATTTTAATTTCTTATGCCGAGTAAACGAACCTTTACGGATCGCTCGATATTTTACTTTGTACGCAACTACTTCCTTTCCAATTATTAAATAATAAAAAAATGCAACTCATGTATTATGTTAAAGATAATATATAAGTCTTCCGCTGTTAATCTCTTAAGTTTATCTTCGACTTGTTTACGTTTACGTTTAAATAATTTTATTCAAAAAAAAAAAAAGCTCAATTCTTCGGTTATTAAGTGACAACCCGAGTTTAGAGTGTTAAAAGCCACAAGGGCCTGCATTCTGAATTTTGGGGCGTTACAATAAGAGCAAGTAATGCATATTTGTCTAAAAAACTCGCTAAAAGGCAAAAATAAAAATAAAAATGAGAAAAATATCAAATGAGTCTCTAATCTTATATGTGTGGATCAAATCATTTTCAGCAACTTAATTTCATTAATAGAGTGTGATACTATTAAAATGAGGGGTTTATTTGATCTCAACATTAAAAAAAACGGGTAATGTTAGGTGAGACGGTCTCATACATGAGAGTCTCACCCTGACCCGTTTTACATAGTTGATACCCTTCCTCACATATTTGATATCCCTGCAAATAATTTTTAAAGTTCATTTTTTTTAAATTCTCATTCACAGGCATTTGATACTCCCACATGTATATTTGATACCCGTTTGAGACGGTGTCATACAAATTTTTGCCTAAAGAAAAAAAGGTTTAAATGTGTCAAGAAAAAGTTCAGGGATCTATTTGATCTCACGTACTCCCTCCTCCCCGTAAAAACTTTCATATGTAGGAGGACACACACTTTAAGAAAAAAAAAATAATGATTGAAGTTTTAAGGGGTAATTTTATAAATTTTTATGTATAAAGTAAAAATACTTTATTGCATTATGTGTATGTGAGAGTAAAAAGTAATGACATTTGTGTAAATTAGTAAAAATTGTGAGGGTGAAGTTTATAAAAGATTTTTCATTTTAAGAGTGTGAAACTTATAATGAAATAGACGAAAAAGGAAAATGTGAAAGCTTTTATAGGATGGAGGGAGAATAAGATTAAATGCTTATTTGATCTCACTCCCAGGTTGTGTTACTATAAAGTCAAATATGTGTTACTGTAAGAGCTAACATGTGTACTAAACTCGTGCAAAAGTAAAAATAAAAACTCACTCTCAGGTTGTGTTAATATAAGGTCAAACACGTGTTATTGTATGGAGAAATATGTTTTACAATATGAACAAAACTAGTACAACACATGCATAATTTTTTTTTTTAAAGACTAGTAACACATATTTGCTCTTGGGTAACACATATTTGTCCTTACAATAACACACATATGACCTTATAGTAACACACCTACGAGCAAGATTTAATTATTTTTTTTATGCTAGTTTTGTTTTGTTTTGTTTTGTTTTTAAAATGTGTTATTATATAAACACAAACGTGTTATATGGAAAACAATGTGTTATTATATGAACAAAACTAATATACATAAACATATATTTTATTTGTTTAAGTACTAATAATAAGTATTCATTCTTTGACGAAATGGTATAGCTCAAGTGGTTCGAGTCACCATTTTAACCGATAAAAAAAAAAAGAAAAAAAGTATTTACTCTTATATGTGCACGGGAGCGATTTTTTATTTTATCTCTAATACTTGTAGCCTTAATTGAAGAAGGATTCTTCCTCCAGGCTCCAAAAAAAAAAAAAAAAGGAAAAAGAAACGTGCCCTCGTGAGCAGTAGTTGACATTTTGATTTACAAATGGCACCAAAGGACAATTTCCTATACAACAATATTTAATTTTTTTTTTAAATTCCTCCCCCATCTAATACTTATTATGACATTTATTGTTTAATACAAATTTTAATGTAAGAGTTGTTTAATAATATAAGTTTTTTTTTTGTGAGAGTAGGGTAGTCTTTTCAACTTTAATAAGAGAGTTGTTTAATGGTTTTAAATTTTAGTGTGAGAAAAATATTGACATATGGTGTAATATTGTAGTATTTGAGGAAGATAGGTAAAAACAAAAAAAATTATTTTATTACTAGTTAAGAAAATGATGCAACGAATAAGAGACGGACCTTTTTGGTAAATGTCACAACGAGTATAACACTGACAAGTGTTATTTCAAGGTAAAATATTTTACATTCTCATAAAACTTTGCCATTGCACTGGACTGCCTTAACTTTCATTAAAATTTGGAATTTTCCATAATTAAGGAAGGCTGAATGGCGAACCCTTTCCACAATTTTTACGGACACGTCTCCCCCAAATTCATTTTAGGGCAATATTTTGTGCCTTTTTGGCGGTTCTCAAACTGGAAGCATCAAATCAGATTCCATTTTTGCATCTTGCTAAATTGTAGTGTGTCCACATCTGGCAAAATTAAATAGTACGTTGCCTAACCAAATTAAATTCCATTTTCTAATATTTCTAGATAATAATGAATGGCTTTCCCAGTCCAATGGTAGCGCAGCTCTACAATTAAGCGTCTATAATCAAAGATATGAAAAATGTCTGCAATTTTTACAACCCCGATTGCGGCATGTTATTTTCCTGTATTCAAATCGAGAAAATTTCAGGAGCCCAGAAAGTTGTTTGAAAGACGATTGGAATTTGGGGGCGAATTCCATTGCAGAACATCTGTTTCTTGGAAAGTTTGTAGACGAAGCCAGAGAATTATGAAGGGTTCTAATTGGGATCGTGTGAGTACGAGTGAAGAAGGTGTGCAAGCTTTTGAGCAGGAATCGTTTGTGGAAGAGTCTCTGGCTTTTGGAGGCGGTGGAGTTGAAGCTACTCTTAATAATTTGGTTGGTGAAATTTCAAAATCTTGATGATTCTCTTAAGTTATCATGTTATATGCCTCTGTTTGTGTTAATGCTGTTGTATGATAATAAGTGAAATTACTTGCATGAAGAACAAAGGGGAAGCTATATTTGTCGCTAGAATTCTCATTAATGATATCCTTTTTGCATGAAATTGTGAAGAAATTGAAAACGATGTAGAATGATGAAGAATTTGAAAATTGGTGTTTCTTAATTTGTTGTTCTAAGTGATGTTTTCTGGTGATGGATGTAAGCACATGAATTGAAACTGAGTTACCAAAAAGAGTGACTAAAATTTGGAGAATTATGTTATGTTCATACAAGCAACTATTTACCTGAGAATCTCTTTTCTGGTCTTGGAGAATGCTGTTTTATTTTTAAGATTTCAACAATTTGATTGGTTTATTACACTTGATTCAGAGCAAGTGGCTTATAGCAGCAGGTTTTGGTGCAGTCATCATCTGGAGGCATGATGCTGAGGCAGTATGGGCTGTTATGGGTTCTGTTATCAATGTTATGCTCTCAGTCTCTCTTAAGCAAATACTAAACCAGGAAAGGCCTAATTCTACATTAAGATCAGACCCTGGAATGCCGTCGTCTCATGCACAATCAATCAGTTATACAACCATGTTTATCATTCTGTCAAGTAAGCCCACCTAATTCCTGCAATTATTTTCTGGCAGGCATCCTTGTGAATCATCAGTGTTCAGTCATGTTTTCTTGTTGTATTAAGGGGGCGCTTGGTTCAAAATTCCGCAATGGGAATGAACATCGGGTAATTGTAGTGGTTATGACAATAAAAGATGATCAATGTTTAATCATTCCACTATTCCTCGATGAACAATCATTTTTGTCTCATTTATTCCAAACTTAGAGCAAAGCACTAACAATATAACTACCATTGGGACAATCATTCCTCCAACATATCCATTTCATTATGGGGGCTTAGAGGGAAAAAGATTCTCATTACCATTCCCATTCCCATTGAATAGTTTGAACCAAGCGCCCCCTAGTTATATCAGAATCACCCCGACACTTTTGATAATTTATGAACCTCGAAGTTATTCCTTGTGAAGTAAATTTTAATGTGGTTTAGATTCGCACTTGCTTCTTTCTATAGTATAATGCATGTATATTTGATGTGTATTCTCCTCTGCAGTTGTGGAGTGGTACGGTATAAACGCGCTTACAGCCACTCTAAGCGGAATTTTAATTGCACTCGGTTCTTATTTTGTAAGTATACACCAATTGGATTGGAATTTTGTTTTGTGATAATTGAACTTATTTCATACTTCTGCATATATATTATGATATGGTTGAAGATAATCTTGATTTTATCCATTTACATCTAGAACCTAGCTAATATTCTTTAGTCATTGCAATTACAGAAAGGTTTCAGAAAATAGGTGAGACTGCAGGGGTTGTTGATTTTAGGAATAATTATTATAAATACTTATTACTTCTTCCTAAAGTTTTTCAAAATTCATGTTAGTATAGAATTATTGTACTTCACTTTGAAGCAATAACTTGGTTTAAGAAACTAGTTGACTTAGAGATGATATTAATAATAATAACAAAACTTAATGAAGCATGTGTGTCTGCAGACATGGCTTCGGGTTTCCCAGAATCTTCATACAGTTAGCCAGGTGGTGGTTGGAGCTATCATCGGGTCGTCTTTCTGGTTACTTTGGTTCTGGTCATGGAAAGCTTACGTACTCAACTTGTTCGTTTCCATTCTCTGGGTTCGACTTTTGATTATTGTGGCTGCTATTGGATTCGTGCTGAGTCATTTGTATTATACTTATCGTTCGTTGATGGAAGAACGATGATCGTTACTTTTTTCAGATTGAATCGTTGGAATTATTTTTTATTTTTTTTGCAGGATCTTGCACCTTGATTTGATGAGCATTATGAATGAAATCATATGTCCTCTGTATTTGAGATAAACTTTTTACTCTAAAATATCAAAGTTGTTTGAACAAAGGGAGTAATGAATAATTTGAACATGTTATTTATATTTGTTAAAATTTGAAGCGCGGCTTGATTCAAGTTTCACAAAAAAGTTGAAGGTATAATATGTTCAAGAAAGATCACATGCTCTAGCTCCATTAAATCCAAAAAATACTATTTAAAAGATTAATAAAAAAATATATTCTCTATGTCCCAAGATTATCTTTACACTTTGTTTAACACAAAAATTAAGAAAGTGGAGGAATGAGTAGGAATTTGAGGGGTAATTTTGTAAATTTTTGTATATAAAGCAAGAAATGAATTGGATTGTGTGTATGTGTGGGTCCAAAACTAATGACATTTTGTGTAAATTTGAAGATATTGTGAGGGTGAAGTTTAGAGAGAGTTTTCCATTTTAAGAGTGAAACTAATATTGGGACGGACTGAAAAAGAAAATGTGAAACTAATTACGGCACGAGGGGAGTATTAAGTTTCATTCAATTTGTTTACAACCCTACCACCCAACTTCCATTTTAGGAGATGGAAGTTGGTGGTTACTAGTACTACTCCATATGATATTGATTATCACAAGGTACAAGAAATTTGATTGGGAATTTCACTCTTTAAATGCAAGTCATAGCCTCCAACTTCCATCTCTTAAAATGATCAAACTACTCTTTAATTTTAGTATTTAATTATGTGGAAGTGAACCTTATGACAACATCTCTCTTTCTCAATACTAATATGAGGGCAATATTAGAAGATTGCACATATTTCTCTTGATATTTTGATAACATCAAGTAATTTATAATAGATAATCCAATTTGCTAAATTTGGAGCTCAACTTGATTTCATGTTTGACAAGAAAGTTTAAGATATAATATGCATACTAGCTCTAATTTAAAAGATTGACAAATATCATGTAATTTGTTTCATTAATTCAAATTTGCTCACACCCCACCACCAAAAATTCAATAAAGAGATGTGAGTTGGTAATTACTACAAAATATTGATCATCACAAGGTACAAGAAAGATGGTAGCATATAGTTGTGGGTATTTTCGTCATTTAACACACCTCAACCATAAAAAAATTCCAGCTTTTAGTTTCTTGCAAACCATACATACCCTCTGGATGAATACTACTTCCATCACTAAGAGAAGAGAGATGATAAACAATTAAGATGAACATGTTTCTTACAGATGTATATATAGTTATAATTAGCATTAATTCCTGATCCTGGAAAAAATCTTTCTGATTTGGACCAACTTATGAGCCTGCTGAGCTATGAGATTGGCAGTAGAGGAATTGTCCTGGAGGATAATCTCATACCCATCGCCAAAAGAGTCCATGCCCTCCATTAAAAGCTGCCAGAAAAGGCCTCCACCAGCAGCTCCACCGCGCTTAGCAGATGCGTAAATCTTGAAATAAACGGCACTGAAGAGCGCGTCTCTCTCGTAGGGACGGAATCCTGGATCTTTCCAAGATTTGCCAAATTCTGTGATGAGTATGGGCTTATGGAGAATGCTCTGAGCATCTTCAATGTGTGCATCCAACCACTTGTTGAGGAAAGATAGTTGCTTTTCATCATTCCACTTTGATAGCCTAATCATCACAAATTAACAAGAATTACATAGTATAGTAGATACAAATTTCTATGGTAATACTGTTTAGTATCATTAGCTAGAAGAAACTTGTTTGTTATACCATTACCATTACCATTGATCAGGATAGGAGTGGAGAGTGGCAAAATCAATGCCTGGAATTCGGTTGTTTGCAATGAAATCAGTTCCAATGTTAAAACCAGGGTTAAGCTTGGTCCTCCAAGGTGAAGAATGACCATAGAACCCTTCTAGCCCAGCTTCTAGAAGATGATTTCTGTCTATGGATTTCACATAAGAAGCCATCTCCGTTATCCAACCCTGTTGTGTTGTCACCACATAATGTAGCATTTTCATATCAATATGCATAAGGTAAAGAGTAAGCCTCTTGTAGATCATGCAATTCAAAATGGTATTAGTTGTTTTCGAGGACCTGAATAGTTCTTCCAGAAGGATCAGAGGTGCATCTGGGTTCATTCATGAGTTCCCAAGCCATGATTGTTGGATCATTCTTGTAAACAACTCCATTAATTGTGTTATATCTGTTAACAACACTCTGCAACACACACACACACTAAATCATAAATACTTATAAAAACATAATCTTGATTTGAACATCTTGAAATATGAAAATCCACTTTTGCTAAAATCTAAAATGAATAAATTACCCTGATATGATTCTTGAAAAACACTTTAACAAGAGGGTTTCTAAAGAAATCATCATCAGAAGTGAGATACTGTCCTCTGCTTCTTGCCCAGTTAACATACTGCTTCTTCCCCCCAAAGCTTTCATAGTTGTTAACAAAGCTTAGTATCAGCTTAATCCCATATCTTCTAGCTTCAGCCACAACAAAATCCAGTCCCTTCAAACAAACCAAAATCAACAACCACAAATTTAAATTATAAACAAAAAATTAGTAGTCCAGCAGCCCACCTGGCCACCGGGTTCTTCACTTTAATGAGAGACTGGGGTTCGATTCCGTTTGGAAACGAATTTGGAGTTATAAGGTGGCTTGGAGATTTTCTTGGAGCGTTTGAGTGCTTGGTGATCTAACTACTAACAATTACCGATAAAAAAAAACAAACAAACCTTGAACATTTGTTCATTGTAAGTGCCAGGGGAGTACTGCAGAGGCCTGTAGCCGCCGTCGCTGAAAGCCCAGGTTCTTGCGACGGTGAGGCCATGGGCGGCGGCTTGCCGGAAGGCGGCCGACACTTTGGGCCGCTGAGAAGGGTCGGAGGCGTGGTACATTAGCCAGTAGGCGTTGAAGCCATTGGCGTAGAAAGGGCTTCCATTGAGGATGAAGTGAATTCCTCTGCTTCTGATGAACATGTCTCCATTTGCAAGAACCCATTTTTGTTGCAGGAAAAGGAATATGATGATAAACAGAGGTAAATGTTGCTTCATACTTCAAGGTTTTATCTTTTTTTTTTGGAAGATTTTGATGAAGGAAAAGGCTTGAGAGTGAAGAGAAGAGAAGATGGTTATGGTGGTTATATCTATGATATAATATTATTATTTGGTTTATGTATTTATAGGAAGTTAGAGGGCAATGTGGCAAATTATTTTTGGCTAAATTCAGAATGTGCAGTGGAGTACTTCTAGCTAATTTACATGGATATATTTTGGTGCAATTAATGTATTTGGTTCCACTAACATGTGAAATGTCATGGACTCATAGATACAAGATTCATGATATTGACAAAAAAAAAAAAGAAAATCAGTCAAAAAAAAAAAAAAATGATATTGACAATTTGGAGTGTGTGTAATATATACAGTAGTTTAAGTAATTCAAATCATGGAAAAATCAAGTTTGATTGTGGAGAAAAGGTTATGTGAGACAGTCTCACGGTAATACAATTTACAAATTAATACAAATTAATATTCACTTATTTCAAAATGTTAAAATATTCCAAATTATGCTATGGTTTCACACAAAACCTACTCTCACATAAAAATTTACAATAACACGATATGAATATAAAAAATTATATCGATATGATATGATTAAAAAAAATTAAAAAATAATGTACATAATAATATTATATGTTAATACACCATATAACACGATAAGAAACATACAAAACCCTCAATAAAATTATAAAATGCCTAATTATATATATAAATTGAATTTTTTTAGTTTAATAGGTGACATGAAGACGGCATGAACATTGTGAGTCCTTATCGTATCGACATGAACACGATTGAATCTAAGCACTAGCTAGCTCATAATTTTATTTTGTATTGTCATGTTGTATACAAAATTATTGTAATAATTTTACATGATCATGAATCCCATGTGTAGTTAAAATTAACATGCAAGCTAAAGAATTCTTGTTGGTGCTGCTAAACGCATGATCCTATCCTACATTAATTATTTTACTGCCCTATGTATGAAGTGTGTAATATAATAATTTTAATAAAATATGAAATTATTATAAGACTTTCTCAACTTAATGTCACAGCAAACATTTGAGAGTCATTATTATGCATTATGCATGGTTGGGTAGTAAATAAATTAGGTAGATAAGAAAGCTATTTTAATTAATACTATGAACAAATGCCCATCCTAAACCGTAAAGTGTTTCTTTATCGTATTGTCTATGAATATTGCTTCCTACCAAAATGAAGAGCACCGACGTTTTATGTTTAAAAACAAATGGTGATTTTCGTGGTTTTTTACTTTTTTATTTTTATTGTAGTTAAAGTAGTAAAGCAATAGAACCAACTAAAGCAATTTTCTTTAATCTTTTCTTTCACTCTTTTACCTTTTTATGTAAAACAAATATATAGTATATATGTTAAAAACAATTAGACGTTGGATATTTGCGGTCAATTCTTATAAAATACACCCACACTATATGCACCCACTCCTAAATTTTAAAAATGATATATACACATACGTTAAACTACTTAATATAACGTTATACATAAAAAAAATTAAAAATATATTTGCACTATATTTTCTTGTGCACGTTCAACCTCAACGAGAGTTACCTCCCGCCTCATGTAAATTCACCTTTCAATAGGAAGTCTTATTTTTTTTTTTTTCTTTTTTATGCAGAGACTGATCAAACTTTATCATAAATGACGGGGAAAAAGGACCAATGTATCTAAGTTTTATTTTTTTTCTCCATTTACAATATATTTGAATGTTTATTTAAGTTTGTGAATTTAAAATTTTTATAAATTATACTTGATATGAACAACAAATTTATTAAGTATATGAGATAATATTATGTTTTACTGAAGTTTTGATCAGTGACGGATCTAGCATAGGACAAGGGATACCGGATACAACTATACCCCAAACTATTTTTTTTTTTTTTAAAATTTTGAGCCAAGATAAAAAAAAATTATTATGTACTCCCAATATTTTTTTCTCTCACTTATTAAGTTATTAATATTCTGTACCTCAAATTTAAAATTCTGGACCCTATTTTTTATAATTAATAAGATAAAATTTGTATTTATAGTAATAATTCTCAGACCCAAATTTTCGTTCGCCAATTTTGTGTTGTGTTGCCACCCTTTCTCCATTCATTTTTTGCCACGTTTCAAATATTCCATCCGTATCATGGCATTAAAATCTAATCGATTATCTTGTCCAAGAGTAGTGGGACTTTGGGAGATGAGGTGAAAGGGACAAAATTTAGTAGAAAGGTTTCATCTGATATTTCATGCGTACACTCATTCCAAAAAAATAATAATATTATGTAAATTAAAAATAAAAAATATCAATAAAATTAATTAAAAAGTATTATAACAAAATTTAAATGTATTCATATAATTACCACACAAAAGACCAACTTAAACAAAAGACCAACTTAAGTAAAAATATTTTCTTTTTTCGAAAAAAAAAAAAGTAAAAATATTTTCTTTTTTATTCGTTCGATAAAAAAAAAATCTTTCTTGGTTTTTTGCAAAAAGTAAGTAGAAATAGTATTAATTGGCGCAAAGAGCGGCACCTCATATGCAGAAAGACATGCAGCGTGATATGCCTCTGAATGGTGCATTGTCCTATGACACGTGCCCATATCTCACTACTCACCAACACAAACCTTACATTTATTATTCTTTCAAAAAAAAAACCTACATTTATTACTCTCTAATCCATCAACTTTTATATATTCCATAAAAAACGATAAATATAAATTTTAAAGACCAATAGATATATAATAAAATGACAAATATTTATGGGCATATTATGAACACTAAAAAATAATGTGCACAATATTTTTATATAATACTATACTGTAACTAAACTAATACTATACAATGTTACTAACTAAACTAATACTATATAATGTCTAAAATAATATTATATTATAACCAAGCTAATACTATACCGTACCTGAAATAATATTATATTGTAACCAAACTAATATTATACAGTACATGAAATAATACTACACTGTAACCAAACTTTGTGCACACAATTTTTATTGTGCACAATATGCACACAAATACTACTCTAATAAAATAACAAATGAATTCTTTTTTTATTTTTTTTTTATTTTACTCCCTGTTTTATCATGCGTCTATAAGTCTATATCTAATCTCTCCCCAAATTTTCAAAAAATTTAGGATCCATTTCCTAATCCCACTCTCCTTTTTTTCCAACATCATCATGCTTACGACTACTAATCTTCATAATAATTTCTCACACAAGCTGTGGAAAAATTAATTAATTAATTAATCATGCTAAAAAATTCCTCATGTTCTTGTCTCAATCAGACCATGATAAGTGCCTAAGAATACTCATCAACTGATGAAAACAATTTTTTTTTATAACATTTTAATGTTACTCTACAACTGAAAATTTCATCAACTGCTGGAAATAAAAAACAAAATTTGAAGAACGGAGAAGATGATATGCATCCATTATTGAAATGTATGTCATAAAGCTTGAATCTGGCCACCATAGCCGTAGTATTTAAGGAGCCCTTCGTTTTGTCGCCAGTTCTCTTTTACTTTTACTTCTATCTGCGTAACTTCCTTGAATCATTTCCGAGTTCTTGCAAATGTAAAGGACAACGATGATTAAGGTAAGAAAATCATACCTCGAGGAAAACTTTCTTCTGCAAGAAATCTTCGATATCCAGACGTGCTGCTGTTGCTAGCAGCTTTAGAGCTTTTCCTTCCTGATGATGGCATTGATGTAAATAAATGTGTATTGTAAGGGTGTTAAAGTTGAAAGATATTTCCATTTATAGGTGTGCAAACAAGTGTGAGACGGACGAATAAGGTAAGCGTGAAAACACTGTGGGACAGAGGGAGTATAAGATAATGGAAAAATCATTTGTCCAGATTCCCTCTGCGTATTTGTGAAGGTCGATTCGTATTTGGACCTCAGCCATATTTTTATAAAAAACTAGTACATCTTCTACTACTGCTATTACATAAAATGAGCCTAATGACAGATGGTAAAAGGGTCTGCCTTATATATATATTCACATACTGCATCTCCATCTTAACGAAATCAGCAGAATAAAAAGAATATAGAGATTGAAAGACAGAGTATATTTATGCATAGAGATGTTATCACCTTTCCAATAAGTATGATCTTCTGTGAGTTCTTCTCAACAACAATCTCAACTTGGATGAAATCTTTTGCATTTGGTCTACTTTTATAACTAACCACATTAACCTGTTTGGTTTGACAAAAACAAATCAGATAGCATGTCCTCCCAGAATATACAGAAATCTTGAATTTCTATTGAAGTTTTAATCATATTATAGCCGTAGGTTTACCTGGCATGCATAAGGGACTTCGTTGCGGTACTGCATGAAGATTTTTTCTCTTACAATTTCACCCACAAAAAATCTTTCAGGGTGTTCACTAGAAATGTCCTGAAGAAAAACAGTTATTTGATTTCAGATGTCGAATTTTTTTTTTCCAAAAATATTTAAATGTGTGTTGGGAAAATATGATATACACCTTAGGATAGTAAGCAGGGCCGCAAGGAAGTTTTGAGAGAATCCACTCCTTGACATCATCCACTCCCTGGCCATACTTGCCACTCACAGGTATGACCTCATCTACATCTGTAAATTTCTCGTACCACTGCAAGAAACAAGGTATCCATCATAATATTAGTTAAAACAACTCACTGCAAGAACCAAGGGGCTTAGCCCACTTGGCCACCGAACTCTTCACTTAAGTGAGAGACCTGGTTTCGATTCCCTTTGGGAACGAATTGGAGTGGGAGGTATAAGGAGGCTTGGAGAATTTGAAATTGTAAGGAGACTTGGTGAACTAATTTCTAACCACTAACAACTAACATTTACCGATTAAAAAAAAAAAAACTCACTGCAAGTATGCAAATTCAGAACAGAACTTCATCTACAATGTTGATGTTTTATGGAAGATCAACAAATGAATCGTGGATAGCATCTCTGAACAAGTAAACTAAATGTAACTAGCTAAATCATTAGTATGCACCATGCATTGCTCTCATAACAAAATTTAACCAATATGTAAAGAAATGAGATTTCAGACCTCAATTTTCTTTGCAATTTCACCAGGTTTGAGAAGGTCCTTCTTGTTTAAAACCAACAACGTGGGTACCTTAGTTTTAAGGTCGCCGACTCCTTCCAACACTTCGTCAATCTAGCAGCATCAGCATATAAGTAAGTAGCACGACAGAAAATCGAGATTTTCTTATTAACATTTAAAAGAGTACCTTTTGAGGCACCTTACAAGCATCAACAACAACAAGCACACAGTCTGCATTGATAGCTGCACTCCTAACATTCTTCATCATCATAGAATCTAACTTGTGCATTTTCTTCTCAATAACACCAGGTGTATCGTAAAGTATCATCTACAAGTAATACCAACCTATAGATTAGACACACTACATTTTGTTTTCACAAGATTTAAAATCAAGAAATGTCAATAGCAAACAAATTATCCATCAATTCCTCAAAAAAATCAAACAAAGTCAATTAATTACATCGAAATGAACAAACCAAACCTGATAGCCTGTGCCAGAGCAAATACCAAGAATACGGTGTCGAGTAGTCTGAGGCTTGTCGGTGACGATTGATAGCTTCAGGCCAACCATTTGATTGGAAAGCGTACTCTTTCCGACATTGGGTTTTCCGACCACCGCCACGTACCCGCTCCGGTGATTCGGGTCATCGGGCTCAAAGTCCATTTCTTCCATCTCGTAATCGTCTAGCAAATTCATGCTCCTATCAGGCTTCATGCTCAGAGAAAGCAGCATCGAAGACGACGTCGTTGCATCGTCGTACTCTTCCTCATCTTTACTTCTCATATAATACCTACTACTATGCAGTTTCCCTTCGATTTCTTGACCTTCGAGAGGTGGGGTTGATGTTCTTTTACTGAAATTTAAAACCCTTTTGCTATTCTTCTTGCTGAGTTGGAAATGGGGAAGAAATTTGCAATGGGAGATTCTGAGTTTTGTGGTAGGAGGGAGAGGAATATTGAACTGCGCGGCTAATTCCTTCATTTTAGGTTTTTGAAATTACTAGTGTAACACAAAGACCATAGCTGCCGTCTCCTCCGCCGGCGCCGGCGTAAGTCAATCAAGTTCGACTACTATTTGAGGTGAAGTTGTATGGTAGCGGGAGAGCTCTCACTCCATAGCCAAAATCAAATGTTATCTTTTCCCCTGATGTCATCTACATTCAGTGCCTCAGTGGCATCATCCAAACGACGACGTTCTTTGGAAGGGTATTCTTGGTATTCCATAAGTAATGAAACATGGGCCTATTATAATGGGCCGGGATGTTTTAAAAGACCCAAAATCAGAGGTTGCCCCTTCCAACAAGAAAAGAAAAGGTTTAATCTAGGGATTATTTCTCAGAAAAATCACTCCTGAAGCTTCGTCTTTTCCCTCTTTGATCTGCGGTGGATTCATTCTGAGAATAAGCTGGTGAGTTTCATGATTTTGCTCTTATTAATTCTGCTAATCGCGTGTTAGATGAGTAGATTTCTTGCTCTTTTTCTCTTCTTAGTTGCAAACATGGAAATCTGTTCCTAATTGGTAGCTAAATTAGGTCCGTTTGTCGAAAAATCTATCTCTTTTATGCAATTGAAGTAATTATATTTAGGTGAATTGTATTTTAAATTTGAAGTTATTTCTGCTCCCGCAACTAGTATCTATCCTATGTTATTTTCTACTTCAATGGGTGCTTTAGTCTTGAAATTATGTAGAAAAGGACCAGGAAGAAGGGGATAGAGATTTAGGAGCCATGTGAGAATGCTCCCGCGTGTTTAAACTATGCTCTTTTATTTGATTTATTGGTAGATTAGCTTAGCTCCTGCCTCAGATTTTGTTTTTAAGATGTGATTTCGTATGAGAAGCCTTATCAGATGGTTATGTTCTGATTCAGTTTGTTTGTTTGTGCTTAATGTTGTAATGGTGATATCGGCAGTGACTTTTAGATGGAAAAAATGAAGTTTTAATGATGTTATGTTTATATTGTTGGTAATGCTGACTTTAAATCTGCAGAAGTTGTGATCTGAAAAACCGAAACTATGTCGTCATCACATCTACCTGCCACCACGGAGTCACTTATTCAGGCTTCTGAAGCTAAAACTCCGGCTGAGGCAATCTCTATCCTTTACAGTGTCCTTGAAAACCCTACATCTTCTTCAGAAGCCCTAAGGATCAAAGAACAGGCTATTACCAATCTATCAGATCTTCTCAGGCAAGAGGCCCGAGCAGAAGACCTTCAAAACCTTTTGACTAAATTACGACCTTTCTTTTCCTTGATCCCAAAGGCAAAAACTGCAAAAATTGTCCGCAGTATCATTGATGCAGTTGCTAAAATTCCTGGAACATCCGATCTCCAGATCTCCCTCTGCAAGGAAATAGTGCAATGGACACGCTCTGAAAAGCGAACTTTTCTCCGTCAAAGAATTGAGGCTAGGCTTGCAGCTTTACTGATGGAAAACAAGGATTATACAGAAGCACTGAATCTCCTCTCGGGTCTTATCAAGGAGGTGAGAAGATTAGACGATAAGCTGTTGCTTGTGGAAATTGATTTGCTTGAGAGCAAACTCCATTTCTCTCTGAGAAACCTTCCCAAAGCCAAGGCTGCACTTACTGCAGCAAGAACAGCAGCTAATGCTATTTACGTACCTCCAGCTCAGCAGGGTGTTATAGATTTGCAAAGTGGGATTCTTCATGCTGAAGAGAAGGACTACAAAACTGCCTACAGCTACTTCTTCGAAGCTTTCGAAGCTTTCAATGCTCTTGAAGACCCCCAGGCCATTTATAGCCTCAAGTACATGTTGCTGTGCAAGATCATGGTGAACCAGGCTGATGACGTTGCAGGGATAATATCGTCTCCAAAGGTAGGTTTGCAATATCAAGGACCGGAACTAGATGCAATGAAAGCAATTGCTGATGCTTACTCAAGGCGATCTCTCAAGCTCTTCGAGACTGCTCTCCAGAATTTCAAGACTCAGCTGGATGAAGACCCCATTGTCCACAGGCACCTTTCGTCTCTCTATGACACCCTACTGGAGCAGAATCTTTGCAGGTTGATCGAGCCCTTTTCAAGAGTCGAGATTTCCCATATTGCTGAGTTGATTGAATTGCCATCAAACCATGTTGAAAAGAAGTTATCTCAGATGATTCTTGATAAGAAGTTTGCTGGGACTCTAGACCAGGGTGCTGGATGCTTGATCATATTCGATGATCCCAAGACCGATGCAATCTACCCTGCTACGTTGGAGACTATTTCGAATATGGAAAAGGTTGTGGATAGCCTTTATGCAAGGTCTGCCAAGATAATGGCTTGAGGGTACAACTTTTTATGGTTAGCAATTTTCTTTCCATCGGTTAAGACACCAATTTACTTCTCTGCTGTCGTTCTAATCTGTGTAATTTTTTAAGGATTGCGGTGTCATATTCAGCACTGATTGCAATATCTTACTTTTGAACTATGAACTCTGATGTGCTTTTAGTTTCTTGCCGGTATGCTGTTGTGCTTTTGCATGATTACTCTTGTTTTGGGGAAGAATGGGTTTCCTTGGGAAGATTGAAGTGGTTGAATGTGTAATTGCCTAGGTACATTTAATGTTAGGCTTCTGTTTAGTAAATGATATATAGATCCTACTCCTACACCCCACTGCACTCAATCTTTGCTCATCTTGTGTTAAATGAATGATAGACATTTTGCGTAGATAATGCACGGCTCTTTTGAATGCTACCCCCTTTTCATTTAGCACTATTTGTTAGCACCCCATGTCTCACATCCTATGTAAAATGATAGATAGATATACATTCTGTGTTTAGTGGCCTTTGTGTCACAATTCAATTCTACCAGTTTGATTTGGAAATTTTGTGAGTATGAAGATGATTATTCGAAAATGTTTTGAGAATGTGTAAACCCCCTTATATTTTGCGCCTCTTATTATATAAGAGGAAAATTTACTTGAGAAAGAGGTTTAAAACTGTAAATTATAGAAATCCAAATTTGAGATGGACGACAAATGTATAAAATTTTAGGAAGCGTTTTGTTCAACATTCGAATGAGAATATGGGGTAATTGGGTGATTAATTAGAATAAAAAGATGATTATTTTATATTTATGTACATCCTATGGGATAATAGTCGTAAAATAATTTAATAATTCCCTCCATTTTGATTAGCTATCTTTCTCTATGATTAAAATTATTTGAAATATCTCCGCCAGTGATAAGATTAAAATCAATCAATAATAATGTATATCATTCTCAATATAATATAATTGATCAATGTTCCAATTATCATTTTCATCAAAGCATTTTAACCAGAGAGCACCTCAGTATGTTTGTGCTAGAGTTGTAGTCAAATCGAGTTAAACTCGTTTGATCTATTTAACGTATTGATGACTCCTGAACTTAATAAATTTATTATTTAGCATTATGGATATGCATGTTACATAAATTTATATATCCATCATGAATGGTCTAATGCCCACATAAATTGGGAAGCCGATAATTATTTAATTAATTAATTATATAATATCACATCATTCATGGTGGGTATATAAATTTGTGTCAATCGGTAAACATGTGATGAATTTTGTTTAATATCAATAGCATCCAACATGCTCATGTTAAAGTCTTATATGCATTGAGTGCACTGTGTAATTTAAATATATTTTTAAATAATACTATTACTTATTCTTTTAAAACAGTACAACTATTTGCACTGAACAACTACAATGTTCAGTTGTTATTGTTCAGTAAAATAATTGTGACTGTTCAGTGAAAACAACTAATACTACTTAAAATTGCATTTTAATTGTATTGTATGATGAACAATAAACTTACCCCATAATCATTTCACAAGTCCAAAACTCTATAAACCAAAAAGATGATGAGGAAGAGGCACGAGACTGTAAGAATCGAACATTACATGACAGAATCCAGCATATTTATTTACTATATCCATACACGCAGCGACTATCAAACCAAGCTGCATTTTGTGTAACCATCTACCTCAAACAGATATACTCCGTATATGTTTGGTAATAACTAGCACAGCTTACTGACTAGTGTGTATTTTATTCGACGGTTTCTATCAAAAACTTTGTATTGGATTTATACAAGCTGCAATAGCAGAAAATATGGAGAGGAAGAAAAGGAAGGCATCATTGTTATTCACAAGGCGGTGTTTTAACCACTTGGTTGTTATTTTTACCTAAAGCTGCACTATGCTATCTGAGGTTTGACTTTTGGACCATGGTCAACGCAACGGCCTCTGGGATTCGGAGTTGGAGGATGATCCTTTTCCACCTCGCAGGTAGGAATACAGAAGGATAGCTGACCCAACTGTAGCTGCAGTAGCAAGGGAACCCCACATCCACTTGTGTCTTCTATTCCTTTTTTGCCTGTGTCGCCTTGCCATCTCTGCACAACATCAAATGCATCACTACTATCAATGCCAGAGAAGAATATATGCATAGGTAATTCTTGTTATGATGTTCTTGTGTGAAAAATTTACATAACTCACTTAATTTTGTTGTGAAACAATCTTTTAAGATTTCTGGTTTAGTACAATGTAGAATGCTTGAATGGAAAGGGGATAAAAATAAAAACAGAGAAAATATTCTCTGTTTCAAATACCTCTACTGGCTAAGGTCACCAACCAATTGCATAAATGAAATGGAACCAACAACTAGAAAGATTGATGAAATATGGGGGGTTTTAATCCTAGGGAAACAACTTTACTTATGCCCCTCTCTTCTACATAAACATGCATGAAAGTATTTGAAAGATAAAATCAAAAATAATACATAGTTGAGACATAAATCAAAAAACCAATTCTCAACTTCCATATATGCATGTCGTGCAAGAGAAACTTGCTCTTAAGCAATATCAACATACTATAAATAAAGATATGACCTAAAAATGCCACACAACGGAGAAGCTCATCTAAAATTTCTTTTCGCTGAGTTTTTAATGCATCACTGAGAGAGGAAAGGATCCTCCATTTGTTACTTGTCCCATGAGGAGAATGCAGCAACTTAATACCAAATTATTAAAAACATCTTTGCACGAAACTGTGAATATAGCAGAAATTAGGAATAGAGCTTGAAGGGATAATGTATCATTAAGTTAAATAGATTGTCATGCATAAACTGTAAAATATTTCGAAAAATAGAGGACCAAGAGACGAAGTGGTTAGAGCTCCACTACCTATAGCCTAAAGGTAATGGGTTCGAGTCACCATTTGCCCGATAAAAAAAATAAAAAAATGACTATGAAATTAACGATGACTGGATGACCATACAATTTATAAATGAACAAAAAAAAAAGTAGTTCCAGAAGGAAATGCAAAACGTAAAGTGTTATTACTAGAGTGAAAAGATGAAGTTATCCTGTTCTCACTATATCCCCCCAACAAAACCCCAAATATTTGTTTCAGTCATTGCACAAGACAGATTACAAAGAAACAGGTCTTGCCATGTAAACTTTTCAACATAATTAGCTTCAAGATGCACCAAATGCAGAAAACCTGAGCTAGCATTTGAAATGTAAGCAACAGGCACCTGCTATTCACCATTTTATTTTAGAGTGTTAACATTAGTCAAAATTTAGCTCAGATGAGAGAGTATGCTTTAGAAACTCACCTACAACTTCTTGGTTCCTTTGAGACATCTCCTGGTTCACAGCTTCAAAGTAACGAAGCTTATCCAATAAACGAGCTATCTCAAAGTTTTTCAGGCTTATTTGAGCTTCCATCTCCATCTCAACTTCAGCCTTAGCAACACCCCTCCCAATTGTATTAGACACAAATCGGGCAAGATAGACCTGTTGGCATAATTCGGCTGCTGGATCAGCAGGTTGTTCACCTTCTCCAAGTGTAGCCGGATCAGCAGGAAGGCTCAGACCCACCAATGATAATTGTTCACGGATCCTCTGCCATTGCCTTTGAAGATTGTTTAAGGTTTCTTCAGCTTGTTTCCTCTTTTCAATCTCCATCAACAAAGTCAATCTTATTTCACGCAATTCACTTTCAATATCAGGCAAAGGCTGCAGAGTCCCACCGTCCGATGATAATTCTGAGGCATGAGATGCAACTAAGTCAAAACCAGTAAATCCAAGATAATGAAGCAATCACGTCATGATGTATTGATGTTGTAGATAACAACCGGAAAAGTTATTAAGAATGATGTTCTATTTCACTCAGCACTACGCCTCAACCCCAAATCAAAACCACCTCTTAGAAGAAAAAGATGCATATATTGCATGTATATACACACACACACACACACACATACATATATATATATATATATATACAGAACAATACATTAACAAGTAGCAATCACAATTCTTTACTTAGATACTTAGACTGCAAGAGGAACATATCATCATCATCAAAATCCATTATGGCTACGTGGATATAAATAATCAGACGTAAAGCTGTGAACATGTAAAATATTTCACATTCATGTAAACCTTAATCTTAAAGAGGCAAATGCAAATGAAGGCACCTTCCCACGCATCATAGAATTCAGCCATTGGTGTTGTTGAATTGAAAGACTGTTCTGCACCACCATTGCCCTCATTTTCACCAATGCTCTTACCACTCATAGAGTCTTGTTGATCAACAAAATTATCAACCTCCCCAACTTGCTGGAAACTGAAATCAACAGAACTTGTCACACTATTTTGCCCTGCTGGACCATTTTCCATATCACTGCTTCCATGTTCATCATTACAAGCACTGGTCATATGTTTTTCCATGGCATCTCCAGAGGCAAAAGGTTTGATATTATTATCAATAGTAGAATCTAAAACCGCAGAAGGAATGTAGATGTCATTCCCAGATAAACTTGGCACATCTTTTTCAGCAGCATTCCCATTTTCATCAACCTTAGTCTCATTAGTGTCCTTTTTCCAAGAAGCAACATCATCCTCAGAGAAACTCTTCATGAGTCGTGGACCCCTTCGCTTGTGATTAATAATGTACGGTGATGGGGGGAATGAAGAGGGAGAATCAGGGAGTGGGGTTGATACGGGAGTGGCGTAGAGCGCTGGTGAGATTTGAGTCCAATGGTGCTTGTTATCTGCAACTGTTGTAGTTGCAGTTGGTGCACCATTATCAAGTTTCATATGAGCAGGAACGCTAACTCCCTTCCCTAGCTTCCCATTAGGAGGAACACTAACTCCCTTCTCCGTATTCATACTAGGAGGAACACTAACTCCTCGTGCTAGCCTTCCATTGGGAGGAAGGCTGTCACCCTTCTCCAGCTTTGTGTTAGAAGGAATGTTAACTCCCCTCTCCAGCTTCACTCTTTCCAGATTTAAAGTAGGATTGTCCACTCCCCGGCCTTCAATAGAATTAGAAGTGCTGCGTCTCCTCTCAAGTCTCGTGTCAGGAGAATTTCTCATTAGAACCACGGACTTAGCCGCTCCAGGTTCTATGAGGCTGTCCAAAGCTATAGCTGTAAATGTCGGCATGACTTTCCAGCATCAAACAATCTGCAAACAAAAATAAAAGCCGCCTTAATCACTTCAAAAAGTATCAAAACAGATGAAGTTCATTTCAAAAGAAAGCAAAACTAAATTCTCAAATGGGCTCTAGCAGCCAAAGGAAGAAGGAGAACAAACTTAATTTCTTATAAAAGCTCCATGTCAACATAAAGGAAATGCAAATTTACGTATAGCAGAAACGTAATCAGTGAGATAAATCAAGAACTGCAGCTAAACCAAATCCTATATCACATTTATTCTGCAAAATACGAAAAACAAGAAAAATATGGGCCCCTCGTAATTTGTTCAAGGTGTATTTCCTTAGGTAACATGATTCAATAACACCTGATAATTTTTTAATCTAAAAAGTAAAAACCGTAAGAATCACAACACGGAACAATAAGGTCATAACAAACGAAAAGCAACACCAACAAAAAAAAATGATTCAAAATTCCAAAGGTAGCAAATCTTCACGAAATTCGCAGCGCGCAAACGATAAGCATCAAAACCTAGATTCTCAAACGATCGACGTATCACACATAAATAAAACTCACCACCGAATAAGAAAAGAGACGAAACCCTCGATAAAGGGAATACGAATAGTTGTGAAAAACAGAGGTAAAAAGCGTTCCTTAAATGAACTCCGAATTAACAGGCGCAGCTTCAATGGCGTAAGAAACGAAGGATGGATCCATAATTTCGAGGATTTGGGTCTCTCTCTCTCATCTGTCCATAGCAAGAAAGTGAATGCCCAAAGAATGGGAGAGAGAGAGACGGTTATATGGATACAACAGTCTTTCTCTTTCTTCCTCCTCTCGCTCTTCAAATTTTCTGAATGTGCGTCCCGAATTTTCTGCTTTATTTTTTAATCTTTTTTATTTTCGTATTTATTTAAAGTATGTTGTTGGTGACTTGGTGTTTGAACAAGGACCCTTTATTAGATAATTCATTTTTTTATTTATTTAAAGTGTAAATAAGTGTATCTGAGTTAGCTAAAATTTTAAATTTGATCTCGATGTCAACCATACGAATATTCAATTTTTTTTTAAAAAAAATATTATAGTCTTACGTGCACTTTTACATAAAAAAATTGGTGCAGAATTTACTACCATCATCTAAAAAGGTTAATAAATCAGGATAAAAAAAAAAGGATAGTATTAGTAGATAAATAGGTAAAATGGCTTTATTTTAAATTAATTAATATTGTAATAGACATTACATTATTGTAAACAAGAATTTATAAATTTTTAAAGTTCTGAGATTCTTTTGTTATCTTGAACGAAGATTATTAATTCTTTATGGCCAATATACAAATTTGTCATTAGAATGGAACATTTAAATACGGACGTTTTAGAATTCCTTAAATAATCCGTTTTATAGTATTATATTCTGGTTTATTTTTATATTATTTTAGTATAATTTTGAATAAAAATATTTATTTATTAGATTTTAAAAATACTTAAAAGATGAAGTTTGAAATAGAGTGAGACTATGATTATTTATTTTATAAACAAACAAATTAATTAATTGTAACTTAAATTAAGTACGCGATTATTATGTCGTCTCGCGAGGAATCGTAGAAATAAAGAAAAAGACACAAGAAAAACATGGCAAGCACGTTTGATCTACCCTAATGAAATTATGAAAACAATCAAGCTCATGTGAGAGACGAGAACAAGTAAATGTTAACAAAGCACAAGGAAAAAGATGGAAGATAAAGAAAAACAAGACCACATAGAAATCGGGACATATCAAGAAGAGAAAATAATAAATCCACAAGAAAAAATAACACATAATTAAAGTTAAGTGTTTCAAAGCGAAAATTTCATTATGTTGTTTTCCCTTCTAATGTAATTATATGTAGACAAGAAGGGACATGTTCAGTGGAGCCTGGTTGTTGAACGTGAATGTAAAGTATCATGTAAAGTACACTTGTATATTCTGTTCAGCGCAACATATAAAAGTATATTTGTATATTTTAATAATTTCACTTTATTTTTATTTTCTCCGGTGCATCTCCAATTCTACTAATTAAAAAGTAACTTAAAGAAAGATAAAATTTTATATTTCCTTTAAAAATGTAATATTATTATCTCAGTTATGTCGTAAGAATCCGTCTTCTACTTATTTTAACACCAAATATATATATATATATATATATATATAAATAAAAAGAGAATGTAGTTCTCCTTTCTTCTGCCAAGTGGCACCTCTCTCCCTTGTCATGTGTCGCAATTTCATTTAATCCTTAATCTAAAAAAAAATGTATATCATATGTTTCCTATTTTAATAAATTTCAAGAGACCTTTGAAATCCGTCCTCTACAATATACCTATTATAAACACTCTTTTTTTTAACTTTTCGACTTTCACTCGCATCCCACCGCTCTCTCTTTAAACTCAACAGCTTGTCGAATCGCCTTGAATCGATGTCGTGTTCGTTGTTTTTCATGAGATCGGTGCCCCTTTAGCTCAGCAACTCGATCGAATCATTGGCGAAGATGTCTTTGTGGGGGTTGAATTCGCGGAAATTGAATTGCCAGGTCTTTTGCGTTTTTGAAAAGGTGATATGTGGTGGTGGTAAGGAGAAGATGAAGTGAGGGGCAGTGACAAAGCCAACGAAGGGTAGAAGCGAAATTTAAAGGTGAGTTACACCAATTAGGGTGTTCCATTTTGGTATTTGAATCATATATATATATATATATATATATATATATATATATATATATATATATTTTTTTTTTTTAAATGATTGAGTTGAGCTTCACTCATAAAAGTTTTGTTTTTTATTAATAGATTTTTTTTTATTAACAAAGTACACTATTTCGTAATTTTAAATAGAGCACTAACCTTAAATGAATATATAATATATTTTATTACGTATAAATTTTAATGTTTCAAAGTTATTTTTCAACACACCCCACTATTAAGTTTTGGATCCGTCGTAATCCCCATATATCTAACCTCCCTCCCTCCCCACATACACATATACATGTATATATACACACTAGATGTAGGTTCACTGGATGAAAGAAAAATTGTATGAATATTAAAAATTAGATTTAAACTTTTTCTTATTGTGTAAATATTCTTGTAAACAAAAACAATAATAATGCATCATATACTTGAACTAAAATGGTAATTCAAATATGCAAAAATTGATAACTTTATGAAAAACTAATGAATCCAAAAATGAAATAAACAAATAAAATTCATCATAAATAAAAAATAAAATTGCCATAAATTAATATTTTCTTTGAATTTTTGAATGAAATCTGGATTAAATTAGTATTATATATGCATTAATTTTGAATGTAATAAATACAAAATATCCATTTTGAATAAATGATTTGACCGTTTTAAAGATCATATATAACATATTTTAATAAGATTGTACTCCCTTCCTCCCTATAAAATGTGTTTATTTGTCTATTTTGTCTGTCTCTAAAAAAATATATTCCCGTTTTATGGACACAATTTCTTTATCCTTACAATTATTTACTCAATAATTGTAGTTTACTCGCAACAGTCACTTCATTTATAAATGAACATCACAATATTCTTTACTTTATCTTTTTTTCTTAAAATCAAAGTACCACCAGGGCAAATGGAAGAAGAGTGAAAATAATTTGTACCATAAATAGTGAGAATTCTTGTTCTTATCTCATGTATACAGAACAAGATTTGCAATAACGAAGTATACAATATTTTGAATGAGGATACAGAGCCAGAGCCAGAGCCAGAGCCTCTAAGACTGAGGGAGAGAGTCGAGACCTCGGCCGTTGACGTACAAAGAGTAGTTCATAGTTGAGGACGACAGTGGTGAAAATCCAGAATACTTGCCATCTTTCTTTGCCGCACATACATCAGTAATCATCCTAAGAAGTTCGTGTTTCTGGATAAATGGTTGGGCTACATATTCTTCATATGGCATCCACTGCAAACATGTAAATCTCAATCTCAGTTTTTTGATTTCAATCACCACAACAAATTTTGAGTGTCTATATTATTCGAGGCGATGGAATACCCCTATGATCGAGTAGAATATCAGCTCAATATGAAATACGGGAATTTTATAGGACACTATGTTTGCAGACTGAAACATTTAGGCTCATTATATTTTAATTTTTGCACATTCAGACCAAAACACCTTAATTTAGGCTAAAATGTTACGTGTTGCTCACATGTTTGACCTAAATCTGCAAAAATTTAAAAATAATGGCTTAAATTTTATCAGCTCGATACACCCCAATTTAGCCTAAATGTACAAAAATTACAATGTATAGGCCTAAATGTGTCAAAATAAAATTTAATGGTCTAAACGTGTCACCTCATAAACATATTGTCCTACAATTGCAACCTTCAATAGTTACAGTCATCGTAAAACTATTCCCTATGAAATGCATTTGGATTGAGGGATTTAAAATGCAATGATTTTACAATGAATTACAAATCCACTAGAATATTAGCGTAAAACTTCAATCTAAACAACCATAATATCATAAACAAAAGAAGGTTTCTAAAAAAAGAAAAAAGATTTATTTTGCAGATGATAATCTTGAAAGCAAACCTGGGCTGCCTCTATTTCTGCTTCCTGTGGCTGAATATCTTTAGAGAGAGGTTGCATCATGCACACAAAAAACAGATCGGACTTCTCGAAAAAAGATTTGTGACTTTGTCTGCAACTCATAGTAAATGGATGGTAAAATATTAGGGAAAAAGATAATGCAGGCTTCAACTACATGATACATTTTTGTATTGGTGAAGTACCTGAATGCTAGTATTTCTAGAAATTTCGAATCAATCTGTAACGCAAACCACATCATATAACAGATTAACTACTCATCAAAATTCAATAACGATTTTCACTTCACCAAAATATGAAACAAAGTCGAGCAAATTGTCTTACTCCAGTTTCTTCTTTCACTTCTCTCACAGCAGCATCACAGATATCTTCACCCTGTGAACACGTTTTTACTGCAGAGGTTAAGAAATTGATCATTATTTGATTTTATTTTATTTTTCCGAATCATAGGATACAAAGCTGGGCATACCTCATCCACAACTCCTGTAGGGAACTTCCACACACCTGTTCCACGGAATGCCCCACTCTTCTCCTGAACTACCAGCACCTGTAAGAAATTATGGAATTGTGAAAATCGTGAGTTTCTTGTTTCACTTAACTGATACAGTTCATAATACTATTATCATCATAATTGAGTTTTCAATTAAGTTCTTAAATGAATTGTCCATGAGTCCATTGCTTGAGCATTACGTTAGGTTTTCAATTTGAGAGTCTATTTATATATCTTTTCTTAGGTTAGGTTTTCAGTTTGAGAGTCTATTTATATCTCTTTTTCTTCTTAGTTAGGACATCTACAGAAATTGTTGTGATATATCAGCTATAAGCTGGGCAGGATATTATCCTGAGAACACTTGTTAATTTACATGATTAGTACTCCCTCCGTCCCATAGAACCTTTAATAGGAGGGAAGACACACAAATTAAGAAAGTGAAAGAATGAGTAGGAATTTGAGGGATAATTTTGTAAACTTTTATGATATAAAGTAAGAAATTGAGTTGGATTGTGTGTATGTGTGGGCCCAAAAGTAATGACATCTTGTGTAAAATTGAGGATATTGTGAGGGTGGAGTTTATGAAGAGTTTTCCATCTTGTGTAATGACATCTTGTGTAAAAGGTATTGTGGGACGGATGAAAGAGGAAATTGTGAAAGGTATTATAAGACGGAGAGAGTATTAGTAGTATTGTTCTAGTTTTCTGGTTTCTTGTACTCTTGTGATGAGAACCTTCCTAATATACCTCATGAACACATATGGGAAGCAATATCATATGGGACCAAATCAGAACTGATTATTTGTGAATATTTACTGTGATTGACAATTTGAATTGATAGGATGTAATTATGCTTTGTTTCCTTATTTTAGGTTTGACCTAGGGGGTTTAGCATTGTATAAATACTGTAGGATTTTTGTAAGAAAGCATGCAGAAATTATTTGAAATTATCTCTTGACAGCTTGCGTGCTGATTGCTAGGGTAATTCAAGGATTCACATCCTTGGGTTTCTAGGATTCCATCATCTTGACTCTATCAATTTGATCCGACCTAACGAAATCCTTATGCCGGATACAGAGCCTAACTCCACCTTAAAACTATGGTCACGAGGAGAGGCTTGCCCTAACCCCTTTATTGACTGGAATAGTGTTGCATCATAAGTCATAACTCGATGTGAGACACTTCATTGACTGGTAAGCCACCAAGGAATCCTCCTCCCTGGCTTCTACGGGCTAGATCGTCGTCTCTGCATCACCCAGTCGCCCTTAGAGCTCCCACATCTTAGCTCTAATACCAATACGAAAGGACAAACCATCCATCCGGAAGGTCGGACCAAACTAAAAAAGTCAAGGGTTGAGAAAACAAGAAAACAATAAGAAATATAGTATAAAACGTTTTACAGGAATGAATCCTAGCAAAGCAACAACTATCATTTCCTAACTTCAATGATATCTGTGGATGATCTAAGAATATAATCCAACACAATATCAATAAGATTCAACACCTAAACACTACATGATCGATTTATTAATAATAATAGTAAGACAATAATATGAGTTGAATCATTAACGACCAAAACGAGGAGCATCAAGTCTGAGAAGTTTGTTGTTTCACTTCAAAGTATCATGATCTCCATGATTCAAATAATATCAAGAAACTAATATAAAAAACAAGTTATGTTGTGAAGCTTAAGTCCAAGCAATCATAGAACGCCAGAAACAACTATCTCCCCAAGAATTATATTAAAGTTGAAAGGAATAGAAAAATAAGAGCATTCATCAATACAGAGCTCCTATGCCTACCAGATGTGGTTCATTTAGACATTAATGGTCTGGAGTCCTCATTTGATCTGGAAGAGTAACTATTACTAACCACCAACACAAGCAAGGCAACTCATGGTGATTTATTATGATTGAGTAAGGATGTCAATGCTGCTATTAGTGCAGCAACGACAGACAATCACACTATTTATGATTGAGAAGAGGCGATTGTCTCACTTCAACTTTATTTTGATATCCAAGTTTAAACATAATAACGCATCAAGAAAACTAATTTTTGTAACAAGCAAACATCAGAAAGCCAAAAGCCACATTTTCTTCCCAATGAATAATATTTAAGATGAAAGAAGTAGAAAATAAGGGCACTAGACAGAGCATGAAAACTTAGCTGTACTCGGTGTCTCAAATGGGTTTGTTAGAGAATGGATTAACTGATTGAGGTAACACAAGAAGGTAGCGCACAACTATTTGATATGACTAAAAATAAGGGGGGGCAGGAACCAATCTTCATCTTTATCATTTTCTATTTCTTATTAGTATAATTTTTTTTTATTGTATTATGGAAATTAGTTAAAAATATACAATAAAATTACATTAATTAATAAAATTAAGTAGCGATTAGAGTTTAAATACTTATAAATATACATATTATATTAAGTAATATAATAAAATTAACTTATAACATAAATGATATCCCACGGGAAACGGGGCGAGGTCCCTGTCAACGAGAGATATATTCCCGTCCCTATGGGGGAAGAAATCGGGGATTCTCCGCCCCGTTTGGAGCAGATCTCCACGAGGAATGGGTATTCTCCGCCCCATTGCCAAGCCTATCCATGGATACTGATATCGAATGTAATTTCAGGCTTTATGAGCTAATTTTATATAAAGACTTTCATAGGATGGGAGGGGGGGAGGTGGGGGGGGAAGGAATGTTCCAATATCAGTTCTTGGGTCAGGATTGTAGATTGTTTAACTAAAAAATTAACAGAATCCAGAGGCAGGAATTTCATGAATCAAATACAAAAATCAACAAAATACTAAAAAAGTTAAAACATGGGAGCATACTTGATTCTTCTCATTCAAGACAAATGCAGCAATACCCACTCGATGTGAAGCATTAGCTGGAAGAGTGTTTGCAGTACCAGGAAGCCAATGCACGAGCATCAAGTATTTAGGTTCTGCATGGTGAAAATAGAATCCTTCCTGAAACACAAGACCATAAATTTGGAAATAAATAACACACTCGTCATTGATCTTTGCTACCTCTAATATGAGAATATTTCAAATATAACAAGAGGCATAACTAACCTTAACAGCAGGCTCAACCAGATTAACAAGCTCGATAGGCATTTTAATCCAGATACCCCTCTTTCCCTGCAACATATCCATATATAGCTCAGTCGAATCAATATATAACTCTAAACCCGATGACTATGTATATTTACTATTTAGTAACAATAGATGAGGCACTAAGGACCAAGTCAGTTCAACAGCAAGTATCCCCCCAAACCCACCCTCCATATCAAATATAAGGCAGTAACTCCTCCCCCCTCCCTCAGAACCAGAACAAAGAAAAAAAGCTACTGATTTTCATGTCACTAACCATATCTTATCACATATATTACAGCATAAAAGAAAGTTAAAAAATAGAGATGTTTGCGAATGCAAACACTAGATAGTAGCGTATGGCAGAAAACTTAAATACAGAAAACAGCCTCATTTGCTTTTAAGTAGTTCATGACAGCTCAAGCTCTTAAACATCATTAACTCACAAAATCTGCGGAGTCAAAACAAAAGTAGCCGAAAATCGGTGTTTCTGCAATTAGAATAAAGAGATAACAGTAGAATAATCTTCGCTAATTTGCTCTGCCATACGAAATGAAAATAACCTGCTGTCGCCACTGGGAAAGGGAGGCTTTAAGCAAGGAAGCAAAAACAACAGGATCCAGGGGCTCGCTCGTCATTTCAACTGTTACTCCTCCATAGACATCGTCTCTCCCTTCGAGTATCCGCTCAACTTGCTCAACAGGTAAAGCTGATGACGTCATTGAAGATCTGTGCCTCAACGACGAAATCCCAACCCTGTTCTTCGTTGGTCTTCCTGCACCAATCAATTCCCCCCACCCCCAAATAACTATCAATCATGAAATCCCTCGCGTAGAAGAATTTATTCTTTGAAAACAATGATCAATTAATTAAAAAAACCTTGAATCTTTAGACCTTTACAAAGAAGTAATGGATATGAAGTGGATTTGGTGGAGGGGAATAACAGAATTTTGCAACAGAGCATGGAAGATCTAATGAAGACTCTGCCAAATGTCATCTCCCCTCTTCTATATATACAGCCGTAAGTGTAGTTATATGTTCTTTAAGGTCTCGTTTGGTTGCATAGATAAAGACCTAATCTATGGCTTATCTTGTATGAAATCTTGTTTGGTTGGTATCTTAAAAGCCCAAGATTAAGGGTGGGCCCGAGATTATTAACTGTATGATTGCCGTGGAATTATCTGGACGAAAATGCGGAGATAACTATCTTGTGTGAACAGTGTCCCAGATTTTTCAGTGCAATTACTATTTTACCCCTCGAGTATATATATCCAACAAACCCTAACATTCAGCTCATAATTCATTCGCCGCTTCTTCTCTTTCATCAAACCCTAACCAAAGCCACAAATTTTGTCTTACTGATTTGCCGAGAAATTGGACGAACGAGCAACGATAGTGCCGTGGATCCCGCATGCTGATGTGATGGCAAATCCTCGACCACTCGCTTCGTCACCGACTGCGTTTGATATCGACAATGGCGGCCCTGACAAGTAAGGTTCCGGTGGTGGAAGATAAAACAAAGGTGAGATAGATAGTTGCCCTAACTCTACAAATAAGATCATCGAACTTTTTTTACTTTGCCTAATTTCGAATCGTAACTCCATTCTTGAAAACCTATGTAGGATTCTTCACTTATAGTGAACGGCGTCCCTTTCTCCTCCATGGTCAGCATATCTTATAACTTTTATAGGGTTTATTTCAACTATTTTGTGTTTCTTTCACACTCTTGTTCAAAGAATGTAACCGTTTGTTTCTTCTGTTTCATATCCTTTGAAAAGGTAATGCTTATACTCTCTGATAAAGGGTACCAGAATAGTATTTCTTATATTATATGTGAAGGCCTTTTTTGTTGCTGAGTCAATTTAATTTGCAGGATCCAACGTGATTTTCTTGTCAATTCTTATATGTATTTGTTTTAAGTTTTATCATTACACTTTTAGCCCTTTCATCTTTGAATCATTTTGTGTTTGGAAATATTTCAGAATCAACACATTTTGTCTTCCAAATATTTCTCAATTAACGCATGAATTCTTGACCCCTCTTTTAGTTGTTAATAGGTTAGCGGTATACTGGTATGTGAAACAGGATGTATTCTGGAAGACTTGATTTCTTTTCTCGATGATGAAGGGTAATTCATATATTTTTTTTTAATTCCTGTTATTGATTTCTGGCACCTAGCTTAATATCATGATCAATCCAAGTCAATTTTGAAGTTTTATGTCATTTCTCACCTTCACTTAAGGAAAATGCCTCATTTCTTTGTTTCAATGAGCATATATAGGTAGCAATCTTTAAGGATAAGATTATGTAATGTTACTGTATGCAATATGCAGTTCTTAAGTTCAACCTAAAATTGAATTAAGAAAACAATTTAAAACTTGTTCACAAAAATCTTTCCCACATAATTTTGCTCTCTTTTAATGCTAATCTGTGAGCATTATTATATTTTTATGGCTACGTCCACACAAGTATATCTTTCCTAGGCTCCCAAAGTGAGAGGGATGTAGGAACTAATATTTTCATTTCTAGAAATGGGAAAATTTTATGGATTTTCATCAAGAAATATTTACTAATAAATTGATGGTTTATTGATCCCATGGATGGATGCTATCACAAGAACGTCTTTAATTTGTTCATGTGCCATTATGACTATATATCTATTCTGTGCATTTATTTGTCTGTTCATCTATTGCTTTCTTTTCTTTTTTGTTGATGTTGGCATCCTTATTGTGATATTTGGACTTTGTGAAGCTTATTTCGTGCATTTTCCCCAATCCTACCTTCCACATTAGTAGTTTTCTTCTCCAGACATATAATGCCAATGGATTTGGGTGCTAAAGGAAGCTGCCAAATTGGGAGAAATATTTCAACTAATGCCGGGGGCTTGCGCTTTATCCGGTATGATTCACTTCATGGAAGTGTTCTTGGTGAGTTGTTTTCCTTGTCCTAATATATATGTATATATACTGCCTTGTTACCTTTATGATAGTTTAGTTTTCAATTTTGCGATATACTAAATTATAGTCTTGGTGAGTTGTTTTATAGACTCATATTTCATGCAACTTGGTTCTGTTATCCGTTGTGAATTGATCTCTTGGTCTATAAATTATTGGATCTAAAATATCATAGCTGGATTTTTTTGACAGGCTTTATGATCACACTTCCAACAAGATACATAACAATGGTTACACTTCAAGGAAGCTCCATAGAATCAAGTGATCCACTCTGATTCCTCAATATCATTTGTAATAGATAGATTAATTAATATCATTTGTAATAGATATCAGTTGTATTTACATGGCGTTTATTTTTTTATTTTTGTATGTTCATTCTTTGTTATTATGTAAACATTGTTATAAAACCGGTTTTTGTGTTGTTAAGTTGCAATTTGTTATAAATGTTATATTGATTTTCAATTTCCAACGAGGACGAAATGTCAAATTTACAAGAATATAATTTAATGCTATTTTTAATGCAAATTGATTCATTTTTATATGTATATAGACACACTCCAATGTATAAATAAGACAAATAGGAAAGTAATCAACACAGATCTCTATACACATTTCTGACCACATATATGTTTAGTTGACCTAGATTTTGGCGGGAACTGTAAAAATTCTGGAGGGAAACAATTAATAAATGATATTCAATACATAAAGCAACTAGGGCTGCATATTCAATTTTGTCTCATCAGTAGTAGGTGTGCTCCCACTAGCAAGGTAAGTTCCAACACCGATTCTCTTTATTTTATTAATTTATTAACATAGTGATACTTGTTTCTATTTATTGGTTCGTAAACAACGAATGCATTTATGATAGAAATAAAGATGAGTTGATAGGTGATTTAAACATGCCTTTTAAAAAAGCCTATGAATGTGCCGATTTTTTTGTATGTGGTTAATATGTTATGAGCCTCACACTTAATATGCATGTTTTAATTGTAATGATGATTTTTTTAATACAGTATACTTGGACCGATTATGTTTAAAACATGAAAATGTTACATTGAATATTGTATATTTATTGGTCATACATATAATTTGATATTTGATTTAATAGTTTATCTTACACTCTCTGTTGTAGATGTATGTTTAGTCTGTGCTTATGTATTTGTCATTTGTATAATTATTTACTCGCTTATTATTGGTATTTTGTTTATCGCCATCCAGATTGTAAAAAATTGTAGTGAAAGAAGACAGAGCATAAGATGAATTCGAGAAGAAATGAAAATGAGAATTTGTACTTGATATTAGAGGAGATAATACAACACACTATTTTTGTAGTCACTATCATAATAGAATTAATGAACAAGGACAATAGAAATGAACGTCGGGCAATTAGGTATAACATGGAAGAACGTATTCCGTATCAAATAAATGAAATGCGAAGGCTAGTCGGTAGGTATGACTCGGACTGCGTAGATAACCTTCGAATGGATCGAAATACATTCGGTAGGCTATGCTTGTTGTTAAAAAATTTAGGGGGGCTAACTGAGGGTAGGTTTGTGAGTATTGAGGAGCAAGTCGCGATGTTTTTGAGTGTGCTATCACATCATAAGAAAAATCGAATTGTGAAGTATAAGTTTCGAAGATCGGGACAAACCGTTTCTCACTATGTCCATCGAGTTTTGTGTTCAATTCTTCAACTACATTCAATTTTGCTTGCCAAACCGACTCCTGTTCCAGATGACTGCACCAATCCGAGGTGGAAGTGGTTTAAGGTAAGCTAAAAGACAATTAACTTGGCAATTCAACTTTTAATTTGGCCCACTATATTCACAGTAATTTCCCTTTATGCTTGCAGGGCTGTTTAGGTGCGCTCGACGGGACATACATCAATGTACAAGTTCCAGCAAATGAACGAGGACGTTACAGAACTCGAAAAGGACAAATCTCAACCAATGTCCTTGCAGTGTGCAATCGAGATATGCAGTTTATCTACGTCTTACCTGGCTGGGAGGGGTCGGCATCCGATGCTAGAATATTACGTGATGCAGTCAATAGAGCCAACGGATTGAAGGTTCCAACAGGTTATTCTCCAATGTAGTTTACAACATTTACCTTTTGCAAATTAACAATTTGTATTAATATATTTTAATATAACATCGTTACTTATGCAGGTAATTATTATCTGTGTGACAACGGCTACGCAAATAGTCCTGGTTTCCTAACACCGTATAGAGGTATTCGATATCACTTGAACGAGTGGGGACCAACAGCATCTCGACCTATAAACTATCAAGAGCACTATAATATGCGCCACACCCGAGCACGCAATGTTATAGAACGGGCATTTGGAGTACTGAAGATGCGATGGGGAATTCTCATTAGTGGGGCATTTGTAGTAATACCGTCCTGGATTCTTGGCGTACTTGCTCGCTTTATGCTTGATCATTTTGCCTCGTCCACAGTAGCAATCGGGAGAAGATGGTGGATCAATCTCATTCTCCATACGTATAGATCCTGCCACAAATATAAACACATGTCAACAAAATAGGTGTAAATTAGTCCTTTTTTTTTTCCTGACTTTCTTAATCAATGGGCAGCAGGATGATATTCACTCTTTATGCCATATCATTCACAGCAGGATGGTATTTACATTTTATCTGGATTACATTGTATATGCTGAGACAAATTTATGAATTTATGCAAACATACATATTCTTTTTACTGATACACAGGTAAATGCCATGTTTTTTACAAAGAACCCATTTCAAATTAAACAAAACTCCTATTTTCATTCAATTCAAAGTCGATTCCACAAAAAATTTCCAAAGCCAAAAGTTTTCCAAGAAACCACCAAATTATTCACCAAAAGCTTCAATGTCAGCTAAGACGAATGCACACAAGTGATATTTATGCACAGGTAGAGACACAAAGTAACCAGCTGCGTATTCACTAATCTGAATGAAAATTTCCTTCCTAGTTGATCAATAAATTATTCTTCGCTTGACAAATGACTATTGACTTTTTTTTATACAAGAGTGATATAAATATTTAGTATAAGAATATTTTTTTCCATAAAATTTTAGAAGTATGTATAGTAATTTTAGAAGTATGTTTAAATTTTGCTAATAAAAAAAAAAGAGAGAGAGAGACTTATAATATAAAAAGAAATTAACGAACAAATGTTGATGATAGAAAAAAATACAAGGATTAGCTTGTTGTTGAAAATGATGCGAGATGTGCCATATAACTGATTGTGTGTGTATACATGACATTTTGGAGTGGTTCAAACAAGAGAAAGAATGAGTTTCAATAACAAGCGCCACTCCACAGTAATTTGAGTGACTCAGACAATGATCCAATATTCATAGTGCAAACATACATATTCTTGTACAATATATGGATACAATATTTTAAATTTTCATCTGAACCCTTACCTCTACAAATCATTTACGAATTATGAATCACAATATTTATAATATGTGATATACTATATGAAAAATATTGATAGAAACGAAAAATTTTCATCTCCCACCATAGATTCAACTATCGGAAATATGTCGCGAAATAGACGTATGAAAAAAAAAGCTTACACTTACCTGCTAATTTGTAAACCAAAAATATGCCAAAACCGGTTCTGTTTGTAACAAAAAGAAAACCCTAGGTGTATCCCAATCGGTAGAAACGGCCCGCAGATCCTCGAAATTTTGAATACCGATGGGCCTCCTATGGAATTAGATGGGATTAGATTAACAATTATAAAAAAAATCCCCAAATCTATGGAACGAGAGGAAGCACAAACCTGAATTGAATCTGATAGAAATTGACGGGTGGAATGAAATCGGTACACAATTGCTACAGAAGAATGGCTAAACGGATCGTTGGACTGTCTTCTGACTGCGTGCAACCATGGGCGTGAAACTACGTTGAGCCCTTGATGTAGAATCTCCTCTTGCTTCACTTCACGCGAAAGTGTGCGTCAATGATAGAGGGGAAGAATCATTCTGATGAAAGTCAGGGGTATGAGTGACTTTTTAGTAATAAATAAATTAAAATAAAATGGAATGTGTAATAAAAATTAAAAGTTATCGGGTGTTCAGATTAGTACAACCAAACACTCACCATGAGACAATATAGTGATATAAAATCAGTATGTTTGTATATCATACTAATCTTAAAGATAGTAATCTATGCAACCAAACAAGGCCTAAATATGAGTTCTTTTGTTCCTTGTAATTTTAATTTTTTTTATCTTCGTGTATAATTTGGTACTAAATGTACATTTTAATTCTCACAATTTGTCACCCATTTAATTGACCGTCTATAAGAGTGTGTTTGTTTCACTGGATTTGGTAAATTTGTGTTATAGTTTAATTCGAAGGAATGATATAGATTGAATTTTACGTGAATCAATATTTTAAAATAATAATGGAGAATTATGATATTATTGTTGTTCAGTGAAATACTTTCACATCTCATAATAATTTACATATTTTTTTTATTTGTGCAATCAAAAATAAGTTGTCCACAAAAAAAATATAGAAAACTTATCGTAAATTTCGTCCTCATATTTATTATTCATAAATTTATATAAAATGTCACTACTTTTGAAAAAATAAAAAAATAGTGTGATATAACAGTGCTAGATATATATAAATATATAAATGTATAATAAGAATGAATTTGTATTTAGATGGAAAAATACAACCACCGAGACAGAGCTTGATATTGTTTGAGAATCAGAAATTATGTGGGTCCTCTTTGAAAACAAGAGTTTCACGAAGTTTTCGTTGGAGCAGAAATTGCGCAGAACAGATTAAGAGGAGCGGCGAAGGCAATGGCGTCGAAGCAAGGCTTAGGGATTTCAGTCTCACGTTGTTTTTAATATTTATGTGTTACTAAAAGTTATCTAATCCACTTCTTCCGTTCCATTATAAGTTACCCATTTTTTTCTCATAAAAATTAAGTTAAAGTAACATAATATAGATATAATACAAATGATGTGATGGAGATAGAAAAAAAATAAGAGTAAATAAGAAATTTAGTGGTAGTTGTCAAAAATAAAACGAATAACTTATAGTGGGACAGACCAAAATGAAAAAATGGATGACGGAGGGAGTATTTAAAATTAGTATTTTCTCCGTCCATCAAATTTATATTCACTTGTCTTATTAGTCCGTCCATCAAATTTATATTCATTCTTTTTTTTAAAAAAAAAAAACAATTATCATTAACTTTACATTCACAATCAATTACTTTATTAAAAAATGAACCCTATAATACCCTTATCTTATCTACTTTATACAATAAACAAATATTTTTTCTTAAATCCTGTGCAATTCTCTATGAACATAACTTTCATGGATAGGGAGAATATTATTTTGTGACGTCACATAAGTAGGGAAGTCCATTATTATTATTATTATTATTATTATTATTATTATTATTATTATTATTATTATTATTATTATTATTAATTTTACGGGAAGTAGGGAAGTCCATTATTATTTTATTGATTGTTTGATGAAGTACATATAAATTAATATTAGAAGAATTTCATATTTAGGCTCAATTTATAGGTTGAATCTTAATTTAGGTCTTGAATTTTAAAGAGTCTTAAATTAGAGTTTAATTTTTGTTTATTTCTCAATTTAAGATTCAATTTTTTTCTTTTTGTCTCAATTTAAGACTCGATCAAAGTCTTTATTTCAATTTTCTTTAATAAAATATATAAAATATAATAACCTCTTTTTAACGTAATATACTTTTAAACATAATTATAGAATGAGTGAAACTAATAAAAATGGAGGTATAGATTAAGGGTCATTCATTTTAGGCCCATGTTATATGCACATATTTTTTTATTGAGAACACACACCTGAGATAATTTAAAAGTTAAATATATGTATAATGACAAAAATATCCTTATCACCTTATTTGTATTATGTTTGTGTGTTATTTGTTGTATTAATTTTGTTGTTGTTGAGTTGTTTTCGATGCTAATGAACGTAAATACAGCGGTAAATATTTTTTTTGGTGTTTGAGTTTTATAAATTTTTCGAGTTTGATTTTATGAAAATGTGACCAACTTTCGATTTATTATTCTTTTTTTTTTTTTTTTTTTTGCGAAAAATTGTCTGATTTTCGAAAAAAATTTCCGGAAAAAAATGATATATTTTCGTAAAAATTATTTGAATGGTTTACAATTTTTCAGAAATTGAATAATAAAGGGTATTTTAGGGAGTTATTGGGGGTGTACAGTGTACTCAATAATTGGTGGGTGTTTTCATCACGTGGATGTTCTCAATAAAAAAGTGAGTGGATATAACCTGGGCCTTCATTTTATGACTCCATAAGTCCATAGCCATTAGCCCATTAGCCAGCTTCGGAGTTGGAAAAGTTATGAAAATAGCCCATAAAATGTGGGCTTTTCTAATACATGGCCTACTCACCCAGTTTTTAAACTATATTGGAAAAATATTGAATTGGTAATTTATGATCGATTTCTGTAGGTGTATTCAAAAAAGTAATTGACATAATGAAAATTAATTTTTTAATTATCATTTTGAAAATTTTAAATGTAAAAAAAGGTAAAGTATTTCTATAAACAATTAAATACATATATATAATTCAACCAAAAGTATAATTCAAAATTTTCAAACTGTAAAACAAATAATAAATTCAAAATAAAAACCCACATATTTTTCATCATTACACGTCATGTTCTATCTACTCTTTCTGGAACATGGGGGCTACTTCTATATCAAGAAAATGATTGATAACCAACCATATGAAAGAGTCAAATTTTATTTATACAAATTAATTCCAAAAATCCCTTAAATTAATATATATATATATATATATATATATATATATATATATATATAAAAGGAAACATGAAATTAATGCAATACTAACCGGCCAACATCGAGCTCCATGATCGATCATATATTACTCATAACTTGGTAATATATATCATTACATAACTTATAAACTACAACTTCATCTATCCATATGTAACATATAACATATAGACATGTTTTTTTTTTTTTTTTATCAGTGACTTGAACTCATAATTTTACTATCAACAAATAAACATGTTAGATATAACCTGCACCCTCCTTTACATATTCTATGTACCTTGAGAACTCGGGGTTTGCAGTTGCCTTCTTCTTTCGTCTCGTTTCAAAAAGACTAAAGAATGGATGAACTTTACTCCCCTTTTTAATTTGTTCAGATGGGAATGGAGATGGAGATGAAGATCGGCCCATCATTAGGGTTTTAGCGGGCAAGCTCTTGGCTCGGCTCAACTTAGATGCAGTTGACGACGGCTTGTTGTCATGATCGAGTAGTTGCTCGTAGCCTTGTCGGCTTCTTCGTGAGCTCAGAGCTCTAAACATTAATGGTGAAGAGATGATCGATGATAGTGTTTTTGGTTAACTAATATGATCGATGAAGAGGGTTTTTTATATGAAGGACTATATTGTTTGGTTGTCTAGTTGTAATATTCTGACCTATATATCAAACCTTTTTTTAAATGATAGGTTATGCCCAAATTTTTCACGTATTATACACTATTTATTATTTAATTAAGTTACTTTAAAACAATACGATAAATTAAGATTTTGTTATGAATTTTAACATGTCCAAAGAATAAATTTTTGTATAAAAAATAAGTTGGGATTATTTATTTTTTAATTTAAAAACAATAATTTTGTAAGCTCATTAATATTATGTCAAAACTATTTTAAAGAGTTTATAATAAGATGGATTATATATACCTCTTAACAAGAGGGTGGAAGCTGTGGTGTCTTTGTTGACTTATTGGTGCTAATTCTACCTACCATTTGAAGAATGTGTCTGTCGTCTCCATAAAAATCAAAATAATTTAAAGCTCTTTAATTGACAACAAGTTTAAATTATCTAGTTAGGTCTTTTTATTATTTTATTATTACAATCACACTACAAAAAACTGTGAAATACCAACGGACCAAATTCCGTCACAGATACCGATAAAATACCGACAAAATACTGTCGGAATTTCAAATTTCAGATTTATCTACAAAATTTTGAATTTTTTTATAAACAGTGTTTTTCGATGAATACGGAATATGATGGAATTTACCGACGAATTAATTTTTTGTCGGTATTTTATGACGAGAAAATACCGACGGATGACCAGTTTTACCGACAGAAATCCGTCGGTAAGTCCATCGGTAAATGACTATTTTTTTGTAGTGTCAGTGACGAAAAGAAATATCTCAAATGGTTAAATCTCCACTTTCTATCCGTTGAGGTCATGAGTTTGAATCACCATTTGTCCATTTAAAAAAAAAATTAGAAAATGTGCACCAACACTTGAAAAGGATCAATTTTATAATTTTAAGCAATTACTTCAGTTATTGGAAAATGTTTCCACTGTGATTTTTATCATTAGATTATAATTAGTAAATTAAGTATTAGATTCTATAATAAATTTTACCGTCCAATTCAAATACATTTTTAAACAATATTAACTTTTATTACTTAACACTTACAGTTATTTGCACTAAAATATTTATTATTGAACAATTGTAACTATCCAATTAAAATAATTAATGTCTTACACTTGCATAGTGGATTGGATCCAGCATACCCTTTTAACTAAAAAATGAATTCACTTATATAATGATTTGCTAAGCAGTCCTCCACTTCGCTATAATTAATTTTCAACCCACAAATGTAATTATCCAATTTCGCCCAGCCTACACGGAATGACGAGTAGCAACGTGCATATACAAGTTCAACCACCAGTGTAGTATTGTGATACTTTCCATCATCCGCAATGATACTATTTAAATGTGACCATCTTGGAAATTTTGTCTCAAAATTAAATTAATCGATAATTAAGATTGAAAGATAATTCCAAATCAACTTTCTAAACATGTCGACGGAAACCACCGTGGCGCCGCCTCCAGCCACCACAGTGTGTGTCACCGGAGCATCCGGCTTCATCGGCTCATGGCTCGTCATGAGGCTCCTAGAACGTGGTTATATTGTTCGTGCAACTTTTCGTGATCCTGGTATTTTTTTATAATCTTGCATAATTGTGTTTACAATTTTGATATGAATTTCGATAATAAATTTCTTATGAAATATCATATAAAAATAAAAATTTTAAATCCATTATAATATGCAAGTATTTATATTGAGAAGAACTCTATACATAACTTAGCCATTTGGCTCTCATCTCCTTTTTTATGTTCTTAATATGTCTTAGCTAGTCATTCCATCTAAACTTTTAAATCAAGGATTTCAAAAACAATTTGCTCAAACTCATTTAAGCCCTACTCATATTGCATTTATTGATAAAAAAATTAAAAATCACATTACATTTATGGGGCACTTGAATCTCTATTTCATTTCATAGTGATTATCAAACCAAGCCATTTCTAAATTATTTAGAACTCGATTGGAAAAATATTTATTTGAATTCGTTTAATAATACTCGTCAAAATAAACAAACAATTTCACGTTCAATGATATTCAGTTCCGTTAGATCTTGAGTAGACTCATTAACAAGCTCATTTGATTTTAATTTATAATTTTCACATTAAATATATACTATAAATATAAAAATGTATAATTAAACTTATTTAGTAGATGCATATATGATATACTCCCTCCGTCCACGAAAAATATGCTCGTTTGGTTTTGACAGATTTTAGAAAAACGTAGATAAAGTAAATAAAATAAGGGTATTTTAGGGTATTATGTGGTCCATTTATAAGTTAAGTGGTTGATCATGAGTGTAAAATCAATAACGTGTGAAGAAATTAAGTGATGGTTAAATGATGAAGCAACAAGAATTATTAAAAAAAATAGCGTGAACATATTTTTGGTGGACAGATGAAATATAATTTTATTTTTATAAATAACTCATAAATAATATAATTTAAAATTGATATTGTTAAGTCAGTATATGCTTGAAAAAAGCTCATGAATATTCAATAATTAAATTCAAGCTCAATTCGATAGTAAACAAACTAAGCTAAAAAATTCTAAGATTGACTCGATTCAATTACATGGCTAGTTTCATTTTATGCTTCATTATTTTTTGTACACATCAAATATATCATATTATTTCATATACTCCCTCCGTCCCGAAACTATCTTTACAGTTGATTTTTTAATGATTTTTGTGTGAGAATTATTTTATAGTAATATATGTACAAAAATTATTTTATATGAATAATATGGTAATTGATCTTATAAACTAAGATATCATTTTGTAGAAATATTTCTCAAACAATCAATCATCCCAAATTAGCGCATCTATACTATTATTAGAACCAAGATAAATAGATAGTGACTTGGTTGAGATTATTATCAAATTAAATTAAATAGTTACTATTATTGTAATGTTGGAGCAATTGCGTGGGAATTGGAGATGAAAAAAAAAAATTCAGTAAACGGTGGAAATGATTACATGTGTCATTTTATAGGTTGACGCGTTTCTGTAAAATTAACAATTATTAATCCTATACACCAATAAGAAGTTTAAGATGTTGATGTATACTTTAATTTTTGTGTCAATTTTTTTATAATCTAAATCTTATGTGTCGTCTTTAGACATTGAACTCATTTTCGTCCCATAAATTTTATTTTTCAATCAACTCTCATTACTTTACGAAGTCCCTGTCCAATTTTTCAATTTAATCTCAATTATTTATTAATCCCCTGTCCAAGTCGCCAAAAAATTTGCAAAACATTATTTTGTGTCTAGCTGGGGAGCACTCACCTAGCTTGCACTGAATATAATGAAACACGAAATGAAACACCAAATTGAAATAAAATATCCTAACCGTTTTCGATTTGTAGAAAAACACCGAATATCCTAACCGTTTCCGGTGTGTAGGGAACGTGGAGAAGGTAAAACCGCTGACAGAATTACCAAAAGCAGACACAAACTTGACACTTTGGAAGGCAGACATGAAGGTAGAAGGAAGCTATGATGAAGCCGTACAAGGTTGTGAAGGGGTGTTTCACATGGCCACACCTATGGATTTTGAATCCAATGACCCTGAAGTAAACATCTCTAATTAACAAAATTATTATATCAATAATCAAATATTATTAGTAATACTAATAAATAATGTATCCTTTAATCAATCGACAGAAAGAAGTGATTGAGCCAACAGTTGAGGGGATGATGAGCATCATAAGATCATGTGCCAAAGCCAAAACTGTGAAGAAATTGATCTTCACAAACTCAGCAGGGACTTTGAATGTTGAAGAACACCAAAAACCAGTTTATGATGAAACCAGTTGGAGTGACCTGGATTTCATTTACTCCAAGAAAATGACAGGATGGGTTAGCTCAGTTTAATTGCTATTCTTCCTATATAAATGGTGAAATTTTCTGGGATTTATTTCTTCTCTACTGCAGATGTATTTTGTGTCTAAAATCTTGGCTGAGAAAGCAGCCATGGAAGCAGCTAAAGAGAATAACATCAACTTCATTAGCATTATACCTCCTGTAGTTGTTGGTCCATTCTTCATGCCCACCTTCCCACCTAGCTTAATCACTGCACTTTCCCCCATTACTGGTAATTTTCTTGTATAAAATATCTACTTAGAGTGGTTGACTTTTCTAATTTTTTCGACTAATGTTTTCGTTGATTATTGACCAGGGAATGAGGCCCACTACTCTATTATAAAGCAAGGACAATTTGTGCATGTAGATGATATATGTGAGGCTCACATATTCTTGTTTGAGCAACCCACAGCAGAAGGAAGATACATTTGCTCCTCTGATGATGCAACCATTTATGATATAGCTAATTTGATTAGAGAAAAATGGCCTGAATATCATATTCCAACTGAGTAAGTTCATACCTAAGTTCTAGACCTTAAATTTAATTTAACTTGACAAAATTTAATGTTTTAATGGACAGGTTTGAAGGCATTGAAAAGGGAATACCACTGGTACATTTCTCCTCCAAGAAGTTGACGGAAATGGGTTTTTCGTTCAAGTATACGCTAGAGGACATGTATAGAGGAGCTATTGAGACTTGCAGAGAAAAGGGATTGCTCCCATATTCCTCTCAATTCCAGAACGATGGAGGAAATAAACATTCTCACAATCAAGAAACAGGGGTGCTTCCAATATGTAAGGACTTGAAACAGAATGGCAAAGTTTACATAGAAACAAACTGATGGCCACGTTTAGAAGACAGAGAAAGGACATTCTAAGAATTGCTGGTTTACTGTTTTCCACTATGTTGTTATGTTAAATCAAACCTCCCCATCCTACCAATTTAAATTATGATTCTGTGTGATTACTATTATGAGGCCATTTCAGCCTTTTAAATACCAAAGCGTGCATATTTTGAGGTCATTTCAGCTTTTCATTACCATCGCGTGTCAAAAGATGAAAGTAAGAAAATAATCAATATACCAAAGGCACTAGATTGTTTCAGACCAACCAGATTTTGTTAAAAAAAAAAAATAATAAGTGCATATCAAAGACTAAATTGCAAAATTTGATTCATATCTATTGGGTGTTGGTTATATCAGTCCCAGATTTTGTAATTCCATGTAATAACCAAACTAATGACTTGGCGTCACTTGTGTAGCATAATGAGACCCAACATATTAATTTCAATGTAAAATTTTACAAATTAATTATTATCATCTAATACAATAAGATTGTCAATATCAGACTAAAATTACATCATTTTAAAAGTTATGGGACTTAATTGAGAAAATTGATTCGTATGACTAAAATTGCCAACACCCAATAGATGAGGAACTAATTTTGCAATTTACTCTTCGCATCAACAAGGGTCCAGACCCACATAGGCTATAGCTAGCCATTTTGATGAGCCATAAATTGAGCCTAATAAGAATTCTTTTGTAATTCAACTGCAAATTCTGCATCATAAAAACTCAAGTTTCTGATGCGTCATAAGAACACAAGACGAAGTGTGCCAAATGAAGTTCATACAAATGTTCAAGAAAAGAACATGGTATGTCTACGCAATTAATCAACCAAAAGAAAATTACATGCTCGTAATAAAAATAATGTGTACCAGGATTGATTTGATCCCTTGGGCTTCAGCTGTGCTACACAATTTATTGGAGGTAGGACTCAGGCATATTTCTAGGAATCCAAACAATAAGCTGGAAAGTTGCAAATTAGGAAGCCTTTGGTGCTTTAACGTTTTCAGAAAGTTCTGGTTGTGCCTCACGAGCAATGGCTAATATTGAGTCATATTCTCCATCCTGTCTAGCATACTTCTTGTGAAATACCTTCTCAAACTCTACCTTATCGAAGTCCTTGGCATTTTCAGCAGCATGAACTTGGGCTAGGCTAGCGTAATTGATAGCTGACTGTGAGATGAAGGCAATTTCATCATCTGTGAGCTTCCTCAGGAACTTGGCTGGATTTCCTCCCCATACCTGGAATTGGAAAATCACACTTAGTGAGTTTGATTGCAATCTTTTAAGGGCCCCTATTTCTCTAATCAGTCGAATATAAAAAAATAAATGAAATCACAAAAATAATTATTCGGCCAGCACTCATTTTTCATGTTCTCTTTGTATAGCAATATAGCATACAAGCATAGCTGATTTTGGCAATATTTGTGTTGCTCGCTTGAATAGACCCTAATGTTTGTGAATTAATATTATTTAAGAAGAAGGGTTAATTGCATAAATATCACGACATTTTCATGTTTTTTTTTTCAATTACAACATATGTTTTTAAAATTTGCAGTTCAATACAGACTTTTTAAATTTAGTAATTATATAATATGACTATTTCAGTTCCGGCATCTTATGTTGACGTGGCAGCTGGAAAGTATTTTTGAAAAAATTGCAACTAAATCCATGATCTTTTGTTTTTGTTTAAATTTAATCACAGACTTTTAATTTTTTGCAATCTCACACTTCCACGTCAGCAAGTCTTGTCAGTTAGTAGTCATGTGATAGAATTGCAACGATTCGGAAGGTCGTGTATCAAATTGCAAATTTTAAAACACATGTTTTGCAACTGAAAAAACGTGAAAAGATCGTGTTTTGCTTTACAATTAACCCTTAAATAAATTAATCCAAAAAATAAATACATGGCCACATAGTTTTAAAAGGCGCGCCTGAGGCACGCCTAAGGCCCAAGGCGCCCAAGGCTATAGGCTCAGCGCCTTTTTCACCTATATTGAGGCGCTGATCATGAGGCGAGCGCCTTAGGGCGCCTTTGGCGCTTTTCTTGAGGCGCCTGAGGCGCGCCTAAGGCGCGCTTCTTGTCCATTTTTTTTCCTGAGCAATTTCTGAAAAATAAATAGCACTTTTAGGTCATTTTTTAGTAAGTGTTGACACTTTTATATGTAAAAATGTTTTTACTTTTTAATTTATCAGAAATTGAAGCATAAAATTAGGTTAAAAGACACAAAACTCAAACTAGGGTTTGCACGCTGCAGCATACTTCTTGAACCCTGAGTTCTTTTATGCAAATGAAGAAGCAGCATAAAATTAGGTTAAAAGACTTAGTCTATGAAGATGATAACTTGACTTGTAGTGTGGTTGGTGATGCCCTTGGAGTTGATGAGCCCGCATATCCAACTAGAGGGAAGAAATCATTGAGTGTGGGGACTTCAAGTACTAGGCCACCAAAAAGCAAGGGCAAACAAGTGGATAAGGGGAAAAGTGTAAAAAGTTCATCTTCTAGGCTTAGAGATGAAGATGAATATCAATTTGAGGAAGATGATGAGGAGGAAGAAGAATACATTGATGATGAGAACTTTGGTGATGAGGAGGAGGATGAAGGCTTTGAGTTTGATGAGGATGAGGATGATTGAGTCATTGAGGAGTCTTAAGTCTTGGCTGCTGTTTTTTTTTTTATTTTTTATTTGATGTGTTTGTGACTTTGTGTGAGTGGAGCCAATTTTAACAACTTTGGTATTAATTTCATGTTTAAATTGTGTTATAATGTTTATTTGTCAAGCTTTTTTGGTAGTATTATGTGGTTTATGTGTTTTTTTGTAGGAGAATATGTGTGAAATACGCATATAGGTTGATAAAATTAAGTTTATGTGAAAAAGGACGTGAGGCGCGCCTAAGGCGAGCGCCTTGCGCCTCGGGCGCTAGGCAGTCCTTTGGCGCCTTTTGGCGCCTCTCGCCTTTTAAAACTATGCATGGCCAGCACTTGTTTTTCAAGTTCTATTTGTATAGCAATATAGCATACAAGCATAGCTGATTTTTGGCAATTTGAGTTACTCACTTGAATAGACCCTAATGTTTTTGAATGAAAATCATTGTAAAAAAAAAGAAGTGCAGTTATCAAGATATATCTAGAGGAGAACCATAAACAATTCAAGCAGCTATTAACACTTCGATGCAGCATTATACATGATAATTGATAGCAGCTCAACCATATATCTCACTGACCTCTCCAGAGGGAATACGTGTGTTTTGTCTCACAAGAGCTCCAGCAGCAACCATAGAATGTTTCTCCAAAACCACACCATCAAGCAATGTTGCACCCATGCCAACAAATGTCTCGTCCTCCACAGTACATCCATGCAACACAGCACTATGACCTGTACGGTCCAGTACATAAATTACTCCCCAAGATCTGGAAACTCTTAAGCTGGAGTAGGATTTCTAAAAAGATGTCAAAAGTTACTAACCTACAGTGACATTGTCTCCAATAAGGGTAGGCAAGACCTTCCCACTCAGATTAGATTTGGCTACATGAATGAGCGAGTTGTCTTGTATGTTGGTTCCAGCTCCGATGCTGATGTTGTTGACATCACCTACACCAAAAAATCATTCATATTTAAACAAAAAAATGTCCAGAGTGCATCTGTACTTCCTACACTATGTTCAGGCATCGAGCTTTAGTGATCAAAACTTTTATCATCAAATTAAAGTGAATGCTATTGAATGAAATACTTCTGAAACACATTTATTAACTCATATATCATTTTACTTTTGTCATCTTTCGTGATACTCAATTACGTCTGTATAGAAAGCAAAAAGGAAATTATTAGATGCAGCGGGGGTATGCAAAAAGGAAACATGTTGATAAGTTATAAAGCCAAAACCTGCAGGAAGGCACAAAACAATTTTCTTGGTTCAATTGCAATTCTAATAACTCTAGGTATCAGTTCAGTAGTGCACATACCAATAGCTTAGTATTCTAATGATAAATGACATGGAGTGTTTTGCATGGAAGCCATGCTACAATGAGGGAGCAAAACATGTGTTCATTCCTCCAAAGAAACTCGAATTAGAATACTTCCCCTTGGTGCAGAAGTAACAAGTTTGCAATCAAGTTAAGTTACTAATTAAACACAATGTTCAGAGATATTTTAAACTACTTAAGGCAATTAACAAACTAGCAGGAGAATGGGCAACAACCACATCTTGAGATATATGGATATTCAAAAAAATGGTGCACAATTAACACAGTCAATCTTGTGAAAATAATATGTTTTCTGGTTCCACCTGAACTTCAAAATACCAGTCTACGACTATTTATTCAACTAAAGATTGACTTGTTCTCTGACATAGGATTGAGAAGCTTCTCGCATTATTGGAGAATCGGTCTTGATTAAGCAGCCATGTAAATATCTTCTCCAGGGGAAGAAATTGATGAGAGTTAATCACAATAAACAGCAGTTATATTTGATCCAGTGGAACGTACCTCTGAGAACACATCCATACCAAATGGAAGAACTAGGTCCAACATAAACATCCCCAGTGATGGATGCACTAGGGGCCACAAAGGCATTCTTATCAACCACTGGGGCTTTGTCAAATAAGTTCATGAGAATTCGATGCCTCGACACTGGTACAAAAGTTAAACTGTCAGAAACTAAAAATAAATGTAGGAAGAAGATTTACCATAGAAATAAAAGACATACATAACAATAGGCTATACTCGTGTAGCATTTATCAATAAATGTGTCTAAGCGATACAGTTTTAAAGATCACTTAATCTTGAAATAATTATGACTTGACACCATGGTAGGATTACAAATTACTACGGCATTCTCTCCATACTCCAATGCCAATGAGTAAAAATTAATATCGAATTATAAATGTGAGGTTCTATGCAAAGCCTGTTTCAAATACCCAACCCCCCGAGGGAAACTGAGTGACTCAGCCAACATAAATATAAATTAGGTCGAGCAAGATATACAAAAATACCCAGTTACTTTCATCTAATTTACTCATCGCAACTGAATCTCTAAATCTTTACTTGGGCATTCATAAAAGTATCGACGGCTACAAGAAACGGGTAAAATCACATGAAAAATTAAGCGAAAAGGATATTGAAATATTACGTTGTTCTTGGAAATGGTAGTTTCCCTGGAGGCGGCAGCCAAGGCGATCCATGGCTTGGCCGGTTTCCCTGATCCAGAAACCAACGGCGTAGAAAGCTCTCCCAAGAGAAGCCATCTTCGTTCCCCCTTTTCTTGATTATTTCCAAATTGGGGTTTTGGAATTGGGGATTTTGAGAGAAGAATGGGAGCTTGATATGAGGGAAAGTTTTGTTTTGGGGCCGTGGTGGGAGACTGACTGATGATGGACCAAGCTGAGTAACCCACTGAGTTACTCGCCGCTTCTTACATCGCTAACTAATTTATTTATTTTTTTAACAATTAACCATTTTCGAATTATAGATGCAATTTTTTCTAATTAAAATATTAATATTATTATATACTCTCTCCATACCCTCTAAAACCTCTCAGTTTGTCAAATTGAGCATCTCATCAACCCTCTACGCTTCTTGTGGTTTCCTTACCTCTCATGAGCTTTCTACGTCTTTTGTGGTTGTCTGTCCTCCTTTGGAATTTATTTCGTGAAGAGGATGCGGTGATGTTGGTGAACTGTTGTAGGTGATTCTATTCACTATAACACTTTTCAAAGTCACTCACGTGATTATCTCGTATCTACTAGACCTCCTGATTGGTCTAGCTCAGAGATGCAGTACTAGATTTAAGATTACAAGTCTGGATGTTTGGTTTTATTATCTTCAATGCAATCTTGTTTTGTTTTGTCCAAAAAAAATTGAGTGTCTCATCCAAAACTTTTCAACTTTTTAAATGACAAAAAAATATCCCCACTGTTATAAAACTAATACAAAGAAGACATGAAACTAATAGAAATATTATAGAGAGGAGAGAGTTATTTTATTTCATATGATGTTCTTCTTTTTCCACACTTTACAAATGAAAGTTTGTCACATATTTTATAGATGAATAGAACTTGTTCTCCAAGTAATATGGACTTGTTCCACAAGTATTCTTTCTCTCTAAGTATGAAGTTTGGTTTCCAAGTAATGAGTTTTTTCCTCTTCTCCAAGAAATGAATCTTCTAGAATATTTAGTTATTTGTGGAATAAAAGGGATATCCATAATTAATTATTTCATAACACTCCCCCTTGGATATCCGCTATTACATAAAGTATATGCCTTGTTAAAAACCTTACTAGGAAAAATCCAGTGGGATAAAAACCTTAGTGAAGGAAAAAATAGTACATATTACTTAGTGTAAATTCTCCCCCTTATTCCAGCATCATTTAAAATCTTTCAACCGATGCATTCCAATACGCTTCACCAATTTTTTAAATGTTGCAGTCGGTAATGCCTTGGTGAATAAATCTGCTAAATTCTCGCTTGATCGAATTTGTTGCACATCGATTTCACCATTCTTTTGCAACTTATGAGTGAAAAAGAATTTTGGTGAAATATGTTTGGTTCTATCTCCTTTAACATATCCTCCTTTCAGTTGAGCTATACATGTTGCATTATCTTCATATATAACAATTGGAGGATTTTCATTGTCATGTGATACCACTATTTTTTCGAATATAGTTGATCATGGACTTTAACCATACACATTTTCGACTGACCTCATGAATTGCTATAATCTCAGCATGGTTTGAAGAAGTGGCAGCAAGTGACTGCTTTGTGGATCGCCATGAAATGGCTGTGCCACCATATGTAAATACATATTCAGTTTGAGACCTTGCTTTATGTGGGTCAGATAAATACCCATCATCTGCATAACCAAACAATTCAGATCGAGATTTATTTGAATAAAATAGGCCAAGATCAACTGTTCCTTGGAGATAGCGAAAAATGTGTTTTACACCATTCCAATGTCGTCGTGTAGAAGATGAACTAAATCTTGCTAATAAATTTACTGCAAATGATATACAGTTAGCAAGATACATTAGCGCACCAATTGCACTAAGATATGGTACTTCAGGACCAAGAACCTCTTCATCTTTTTCTTGTGGTCTAAAAGGGTCTTTATTGGGATCAATCGATCTGACGACCATTGGGGTACTCAATGGATGTGCATTTTCCATTTAGAACCGCTTTAATACCTTCTGGGTATAAGCAGTTTGGTGGACTAAAATTCCACCTTCTAAATGTTCAATCTGTAATCCAATGCAAAATTTAGTCTTCCCAAAATCTTTGATTTTAAATTCCTTCTTTATATATGCAACTGTCTCTTGGAGCTCTTCAGGAGTTCCAATCAAGTTGAGGTCATCAACATACACGGCAATTATCACAAATTTTGATCCATTTTTCTTTATAAAAACACATGAACATATTGGATCATTGGTATAACCTTCTTTAACTAGACATTCAGTAAGACGATTATACCACATACGTCCAGACTGTTTGAGCCCATATAAAGACCTTTGCAGTTTGATAGAATAAATTTCTCTCGGATTTGATTTACATGCTTCAGGCAAGCAAAATCCTTCAGGGATTTTCATATAAATATCATTGTCAAGATTACCGTATAAATATGCAGTGACTACGTCCATTAGACGCATGCCTAGTTTTTCATGTACGTTAAAACATACAAGATATCAAAATGTAATTGTGTCCATTACAGGAGAATATGCTTCATCATAATCAAATCCAGGTCTTTGTTAAAAGCCTTGGGCTACCAAGCGGGCTTTATATCTCACAGTTTCATTTTTCTCATTTCTTTTTCGCACAAATACCCATTTATATCCCACTGACTTTACACCTTCTGGTGTTTGGACTATAGGTCCAAATACTTTTCGTTTTGCCAGTGAATCCAATTCTGATTGGATTGCATATTTCATTTTGGCCAATCATTTCTACGCCGACATTCATCAATCGATCTGGGTTCGTGATCCTCAATTTCCTCCATAATGTCAAGTGTTACATTGTATGCAAAAATATTATCAACTACTACATCTTTTCTGTTCCAACATTTTCCCGTAATGACAAAATTTATTGAAGTTTCTATAACTTTATTTTCTTCAGAATCCGACTCTTCAGGAGCAACATCTTCAGTGGCAACCTCTTCAGGGGGGTGAATTTTCTCACTATGTGCAAACCCTTTATTATCTTTTGATGCATCTCTTTTATTTGATCCTCTTTTCTTTCGAGGATTTTTATCTTTGGAACCTTGAGGTCTTCCACGCTTCAGGCGTGCTTGGGATTCATTAACACTTGTTATTTGCCCTTCAGGGACATCAATTTTTACAGGAACATTTTCTACAGGAATATGTGATTTAGTAATTCTTCTGGAGTTACAAAATGCATTCGGTAATTGATTTGCAATTTGTTGCAAATGTATAATCCTTTGAACTTCTAGTTCACATTCTTTTGTTCGAGGATTAAGGAAATCCAATGATATTTTCCAATTGATTTCTTTTTTCGGTTGATCCTTGCCTCCCCCTAATGTCGGGAAATTGGTATCATCAAAATGACAATATGCAAATCTTGCAGTAAACAAATCACCTGTTAAAGGTTCAATATATTTAATTATAGAAGGTGATTCATACCCGACATATATTTTCAATCTCCGTTGGGGGCCCATTTTAGTACGATGGGATGGTGTAATTGGAACATAAACTGCACACCAAAAATTTTTAATGAGAGATATTGGGCTCATAACCAAATGTTAATTATAGGGGAGAATGATTATTATAACTTGTCAGCCGAATTCTCACAAGTGTTGCTGCATGTAATATAGCATGTCCCCAAGCAGATAAAGAGAGTTTTGATTTCATTAACAATGGTCTAGTAATTAATTGCAATCGCTTAATAAATGATTCAGCTAGACCATTTTGTGTATGAACATGAGCTACAAGATGTTCAACTGTTATTCCAATAGACATGCAATAATCATAAAAAGCATGTGATGAATATTCAACAGCATTGTCTAGACGAATTTTCTTAATCGGATGATCTGGAAATTGTGCTCGTAACTTAATTATTTGAGCAAGTAATCTTGCAAACGCCAGATTTCGAGATGATAATAAACATACATGTGACCATCTCGTTGATGCATCAATTAATACCATAAAATATCGAAATGGTCCACATTGTGGATCTACATCCCCACAAATATCACCATGAATTCGTTCTAGAAATGCGGGGGATTCAATTCCCACTTTAGCTGATGAAGGTCTAACAATTAACTTTCCTTGTGAGCAAGCAACACATGAGAATTCATTCGAATTTAACACTTTTGTATTTTTCAATGAATGACCATGTGAATTTTCAATTATTCGCCTCATCATTGTGGAGCCAGGATGTCCAAGGCGATCATGCCAAATCATAAAGTCTTTGGGATCAATGGACTTCTGGTCCATTAGGTGATATACTTCAGCTATATTTATATTCGTATAATATAAGCCAAAAGAGAGTGAATACAACTTTTTCAATACACATTTCTTTCCAGAAATATCTTTTGTAATCAATAAACATTCATTATTTTTCTCATTTAGAGTCTCGATGTGATACCTATTTCTGCGAATATCTTTAAAACTCAACAAGTTTCTTCGAGACATGAGAGAGTAGTGCTTTATTTATAACAAGTTCAGTTCCTTCAGGGAGAAATATAGTGGCTCTTCCGGAACCAACAATCAAGTTCGCACTACCACTTATAGTATTAATATTTGTCTCCCCATTTTCGAATTGAGAAAAATACTTTCTATTTTTAAGTATGGTGTGCGTAGAAGCAATATCAATTAGACAAATATCATCATTATTATCTAATCCCAAAGGTTTGACATCCATTGATAAATAATTTTTTCCGGTGATATCAAGAGGTGCAAATTCTAATTTTGTGAAATTAGACATAATGATAACAAGACAAGATAAGAAAAATAAGCTAAAAGGAGTGCCCTTACTTCAAGAGTTGATACTTGTGGTTGCCCGATCCTTGTCCTTGCTCGAGAATCTTTACTTTTGACTTAAGGTAGAGACTCGTGCTGATAATGTGTTATAAAACTAATACAAAGAAGATATGGAACTAATAGAAATATTATAGAGAGAATAGAATTATTTTATTTCATATGATGTTCTTCCTTTTCCACATTTTACAAATGAAAGTTTGTCACATATTTTATAGATGAATATAACATGTTCTCCAAGTAATATGGACTTGTTCCACAAGTATTCTTGCTCTCTAAGTATGAAGCTTGGTTTCCAAGTAATGAGCTTTTTCCTCTTCTCCAAGAAATGAATCTTCTAGAATATTTAATTATTTGTGGAATAAAAAAATTTTCCATAATTAATTATTTCATAACACCCACATTTTTCTCTACCTTTATTTCTCTCTATTTTTTTTTTCATAACATTTCAACCACAATTACTACATATAAAATACTATTCTTTTAAAAAAAATGTACCATTTTCACTTCAAATTTAGATATAAACATCACTGTAGTGCGTAGTCCCTTTTAAAATACTAATAAATTTCATTAAATTTGGTGAAATAATCAATCTTCACTAAAAAGAAAAACCGTTAAGAGTAAAAGTTTTGAGACAACCGAAATATATTTTTTCAATTCAAGACGTCAATTGATTTATTATTTTACCGATAAAAAAATGATTTATTATTTTGCATGATAGCTCTTACTAGAGCACAATCCCGCGTATTACGCGGGTTGAAAAAAATATTAATTTTAGAGTAAATACTTCAAACATTTATTTAATTTAATTAATTTGATTTAAATAAAATTAATTTTTTTAAAATTGTATATATGTTATATATTTTTTTAAAATATATTTTTAAAGCATGTTGAATGTTAATTATATGAGTATTTTTTTGTAGCAAGTCAATTCCAAATAAAAGTTAGAGGGTGTAGGTTTTATTTTATAGATGTGTATAATTCATTTCATTAATCATAAATGTGCAATTATTTTACTAATTAAGTAATTAAATTAATGGATATATATAATTTCATCTATTATTTGGTCAAAATTTATGGATAGAATGCATACATATTTTTTATTGTCCTCTATGAAAATTAAAAATTCTAAATAAAAATTAGAGGTGTAGATTTTTTTTTATAGAGGTGTTAGGTGTAATTATTTTATTAAATTAAAACTTTAGCATATATTATTTTTCTATTCTAAACATATATTATAATTTTAAAATGTGTTATATTCATTTTTAATATTAAATTATCTATGTATTATAATTATAATTTTTTTGGTAATATATGATAAGTCTTTTTAAATGATTGTATATTGAAATTATAGATTTTTTTTTTTATCGGTAAATGTTAGTTGTTAGTGGTTAGAAGTTAATTTTCTACAATATTAATATGAAATATTTTTTAAAATTTAAATTGAAATTTTTAAATAAAAAAAATAAAATCTATCCCAATAATATCAAATTAAATTGTATATTTAAAACCTAATTTTAAACATAAAATATGAAAGAGAAAATGTATGATTGAAATTTAATTAATAAAAATGAATATATACATTAATTTTGAAAGAAATTAAATAAAAAGATACCATAGAATTTGAGTATTTTGAAATAGAGAGTTTTGGTGAGTTGGGAGTGATTGTCAAATAGTATGTTAATTTTTTTAAAATTGTATATATGTTATATATTTTTTTTTAAATATATTTTTAAAGCATGTTGAATATTAATTATATGAGTATTTTTTTGTAGCAAGTCAATTCCAAATAAAACTTAGAGGGTGTAGGTTTTATTTTATAGATGTGTATCATTCATTTCATTAATCATAAATGTGCAATTATTTTACTAATTAAGTAATTATATATATATATATATATAATTTCATCTATTATTTGGTCAAAATTTATGGATAGAATGTATACATATTTTTTATTGTCCTCTATGAAAATTAAAAATTCTAAATAAAAATTAGAGGTGTAGATTTTTTTTTATAGAGGTGTTAGGTGTAATTATTTTATTAAATTAAAACTTTAGCATATATTATTTTTCTATTCTAAACATATATTATAATTTTAAAATGTGTTATTCAATTTTAATATTAAATTATCTATGTATTATAATTATAATTTTTTTTGGTAATATATGATAAGTCTTTTTAAATGATTGTATATTGAAGTTATAGATTTATAATTTTCTACAAAATTAATATGAAATATTTTTTAAAATGTAAATTGAAATTTTTAAATAAAAAAAATAAAATATATCCCAATAATATCAAATTAAATTGTATATTTAAAACCTAATTTTAAACATAAAATATGAAAGAGAAAATTTATGGTTGAAATTTAATTAATGAAAATGAATATATGCATTAATTTTGAAAGAAATTAAATAAAAAGATATCATAAATAGCTCAAATGTATAGAATTTGAGTATTTTGAAATAGAGAGTTTTGGTGAGTTGGGAGTGATTGTCAAATAGTATGTATATGATGTATTACTTCAAATCGTAGTTGGTGCAATTTAATTTTCGTTTTCATCGTCATACTCCCACCATTCAATATTAAAAAGAGTTAATTACAATTTATACTCTGTATTATATCACATTTTACAATTTACAACCTATACTATATTTTGTAATAAGCAGCTCATACTATGTAAAATTGATAGATTAATTCCTCAATTAAAATTTTATTTTTTTTCCGGCTAAATTATATTTGGTCAAGGTTAATTATATTTATCCTTTTAAGTTTATTAATTATATTTTTACCAAATGTTTAATTTCTAACAAAGAATCGATCCTTAATTTGGATGAAAAAAAGTATCTGAGGTATCAATCTGTCGATTTTACATAGGATTAGTTGCAATTTGTTACAAATATAGTATAAGTTGCAAATTATAAAATGCATTATAGTACAGATTGCAAAATTGTAATTAACCCTATTAAAAACATAAAACTTTGGTTATAGGTTTTAAAAAATATTAGTAGTTTTTTTTTTTTTTTTTATCAGGCAAGAAAGATTTTTTATTAAAAATAAAGGCCCTGGGTATAAGGCATACCCAAAAGAGCAGATAATACAATTACAAAGATAACAGCCAAGAGCAAAAGTATTAGAGATTCAACAGAGTGATTTAGGATCCTCCAGCCAACAATTTAGAGAGGCATTGCCGTTCACAACTTTCTTCATCAAACACCATCCCCAAATTCTACCTTTTATCTCCTCAACCATCTTATTTGCAGGAGTCTCCCTTCCTTTGAAAATGAAATTGTTTCTTACTTTCCATATTACCCATACTACACATTCTCAAATACATATTGCAAGAGTCTTACCTTTTTCCCCCCTAAGCATGCCGACATGAGACAAAAAATGTAATTTGATGTCTTGATGTTGCACCCCTGATAGACCCAGTCACTGATAGCATGCATCCCAGACCTCCATTGCCTTTGGACAGAGAAGAAAAACATGCTGGGCTGTCTCCTCCGAATGATCACAGCAATAACACCTTCTGTCAGTCACCGATATTTGAATGTTCCTCTTGATGAGATTCGCTTTTGTGGGAATCCTGTCTTGTAATACTCTCCAAGCCAAAACTGCAATTTTAAGTAGGACAGCCTTGTTCCACACGATTTTAAGCTCCGCATCTAAAGGAAATTGAGACATAGCAGCTGCTCTATCTTCAATGAGTGCTGAATTTACTGAATAGCTCCCATCTGTGCATATCTTCCATCTCCACCTATCCTTTGAATGTTGGACCGGTCGAAACCTGTTAATCAAAGCAAGAAAAGGAGCAATATAAATCTCATCCCTCTCAATAATATCTCTCCTCCAAGAACAATTCCAATTCCACTCCCCTTCTACCCAAAACCCCATTTCCTTAATCGCACAGTTCTTAACTCTAGATAACAAATACGCCCTTGGAAATAGTCCCCTAAGAGAAGACGGACCCGTCCAAGCATCATTCCAAAAATCGGTATCCCCCCATCCCCTACAATTTTTTCAACATTATCCACAAACCATTTCCCTTCCCCCCCCCCAGCAGCTAATTGAACTACTTCTCTCCACCACTTCGATCTAATTCTCCCTCTCCCTAACCACACACACCCATCCCTATCAACTCTAATTTTTCCATGAATCGAACTCACAACCCTGCTCCACAAACACTCCTTATCCACTAAAAATCTCCATAACCATTTCCCCATTAATGCTTTATTGAAACACCCCAAATCTCGAATCCCCAAGCCCCCTTTTTCTTTAGGCAAACAAATATGGTCTCATTTAACCCAAGCAATTTTATTATAATTCTCACCCCCACCCCCACAAAAACTTGCGAAATAATGCTTTAAGAACTCTCAAAGGTTTAGACGGCAAACAATAAAAAGAAAGGTGATACACCGGTAGTGCAGATAGGACAGCGTTAAGAAGAATCACTCTTCCTCCGATGGAGAGTTTTTGTGTTCCCAAGCCTTTATTTTGCTTTTCACTTTCTGAATAAGATGATCCCACTCAGCTGTCTTTTTGTGGTTCCCGCCAACTTTAATGCCAAGATACGAAAAAGGTAAAGATCCCACCTCACATTTGAGTGTATCTGCCATTACTTCCAGATTTCTCCTCTCAACATTCAGCCCCATTATACTACATTTACTGTAGTTAACCTTGAGACCAGATAGTAATTCAAAGTTGCGTAGGATTGATCGCATGGCCCTAGCATTTGCTAAATCCCCAGAAGTTAAAAATATCGTATCATCGGCGTATTGCAACAGTGGGACTCTCACCTTTTTCGCCCCCAACTCGGCAGCCTCGAGTAAGCCTTCCATAACCGCTTTATTCACCAAAAGACTAAGTCCTTCGGCCACAAGGAGATATAGAAACGGAGAAAGGGGGTCACCTTGGCGTAACCCTCGCTCTAGTTTGAATTCTCCCTACGGGCTTCCATTGACCAAGACATTTGTAGTTGCTGTTGAAACACATTCAGAGATAAAGTGTATTTTCTACCATGTAAAGGAAGATCCATCAGGTTTGCTTCAGAGATAAAGTCTTCAAAAACACGCATATCCCCCCTGTTAATCTGTCTGTTTTCTCCTCTTCTCTCAAACTCCGCTCTAATTGAATTGAAATCACCACAAATACATAGGCAGCAATCCTCATTCTATTGAGACACCAAGTTTAACCTATCCCACAACTCTTTTCTCTCCTCAAGTGGACACGGCGCATAGACATTTACAATGCAACAGTTCGACCCATCAGAAATCCATCTCCCGTTGACAATCAAAGCACCCTCCATATGCCACCAGCTGGAACTAGTAAATTTATTTGAGTCCCACAGAGTTATCAATCCCCCCGATCTACCCTGAGATTCTCGAGCAGCCCATCCACATATATTATTACCCCAAATAAGTCTACAAACATTCTCATTCACCTCATCCAATTTTGACTCCTGAATACATACTAGATCAATTTTATTTTTCCTAACTAAGTCTTGCACCTCTTTTCTCTTCACCCTGCTCCCCACCCCCCTAATATTAAATAATAACATCTTCATAGGGAAACATCTTCCATCAGCTCCTTATCAAGAGGGTTTGCAATACTAACCTGGCCGTCTAGCTTCTTTGATTAGGATGATATAGTGCATGATTTGATGTGAGTTTAGACATGTACTTGTGCTAATTTCATTGCATTATTCATCGTGATTGATATAATTGTGAAGCTAATAGTCGAGAAGGGTAGTGTTGCATTTGTTGCAGGATTTGGCTTGGATAATGACACAGAATGAGAAAGGCAAAGAAGTGAGGGTCGAAACGCAACAAGAATCAGCTGAATCGGAGCTCGGGAGTTGAAGTTATGAACGTGTGAGCGAGAACGGCACCAACTCGGGCCGAGTTGACTCAACTCGAGCCGAGTTGGAGGGGGAAAACATGATTCAGAAAGCATTGAAGCCAAGCCAGAAGCCAACTCGACCCGTTCCACATGAACTCGAGCCGAGTTGACCAACTCGAGCCGAGTTGGTTCAACTCGAGCCGAGTTGAGGGCTCCAGAAGATTTCTGCCCAAAAATCCTTGTTTCAACTCGACCTGTCATCATTCAACTCGAGCCGAGTTGACCAACTCGAGCCGAGTTGGTTCAACTCGAGCCGAGTTGACACCGGCCTGCGCGGTTTTTGCTGAATTATCCGATTTTTGAGGGACCTAGGTGCAATTTTCGTTATTTAAAACTTTGCCCTCATTATATATACCCCCTGTTTCAGCTGATAAGAAGAGTTTTTTACACACTTAGAGCACAATTTAGACTTAGAGAAATTCCTAGTTTAAATTTCAGCATTCCTTCACACACACAAACACATAGTGATAGGTGTTCTTCCAATTTTGTTAGATTTCATTTACCAAAGTGTAATAGCTGCTAGAATTGATCATCCAAGTTGTAATAGACTCCATCAAGGTGAATTCTACCATTTATATCAAGTTTTGTTTATTGATTTCAGCTTGTTAATGTTTTCCCTTTACTCAAAGTTCATGGGTTACTTTCAATTAGCCATGTTTGGCTAAATTTCATATGTGCTTGGGTGTAATGATCCCTTGATGAGTTGATTTTGGGGAATTGATGATTGGGTGTTCATTTGTTGAGGTGATTAATTGTCTTAATGATGCTTTGAATGATTTAATTGCTAATGTGAGCTTTGATCTTGTGTTTATTGATTTAATTGATGCAAGGATACTTGGTTGATTGAATTGATGCATAGGTGTTAGGTTTGCTTAAGTAATTGAAGTGGATATTTGGTTAACACAAGGATACTTGGTTGATTAATTAGAACCTCATTAAGGCACATTGATTACTTGTTGTTGCTTGTGATTAGTGAGGGGGTGAGAGTGCCGTCTCTCACATTCCTACGTGCTTAATCGATCATTTAGAACCTAGGCTTATCCAGTACGGTTTTATTTGAATTATTTGTTGGTTATCCCTATGATCCCTTTTAAATGAACACTTGATTGTTGATGATCCGAATTTGACAAGTCTTTGGTGAATTGCACCCGAGCACTACTATCTCATCCGTGGTATTTCTTTGGTTGATTGCTTAGTTTAATTTCTTGTTGAATTTGTGTTGTCTTGTTGTTGCTTTAATTTTTGAAATCGTGACTAGCCACTATAATTCTATGGAAACGTATGTTTTTGAGGATCCATTGTACTCCTAGTCCCTTGGGTTCGATATTTGTTTGGTCTAAAATACTTGTTGCTAAAATATTACGATCAAAATGGCGCCGTTGCCGGGGACTAGTTGAGGACACTTAGGTGGAACTTGAATTCTAGTTGAGTGGAGTTACTAGTGGCATTTATTTTTGTTGTTTTGTTGTTTTTGTTTTAAGAATTTGATACTTGGTCTCTTGTTGGTAGGTGCTTGATCGAACTTTGAAAATTGATAACGAAGCTCTACCAAGAAGAAGGAATCGGAGGAGGAATCGTAGGACTTTTGATAGAGAAATGGAAGGGGATCCACCCCCACATGGAGAGAGGGTTGCTCATGAAGGAGGAGAAGGGGAGATCAATATTCAAGGCATCCAAGTGGAATTGAGAGGTGCCCAACCTCAAAGAGAAGAGATGGTGCATCAAAATCCACCAAATCCCCAAAATCCTTATCCTTACCCTTACCCATACCCATATCCATATCCACCACCTCCAATTCAAGGCCAAAATCCATATCCATACCCACCTCCATATCCACCATATCCTCCATATCAAGACCAAAATTACATTGATCAATACAATCCTCCACCACCACCCTTGCATAACAATCAAAACCCACAAAATCCCCCACCTCAAAGGGAAGGTAGACCCATTCGTGCTTATTTTGAGCCTCAACTACGGGAGTATTACGATGGGATAGCTAGGCCGAATATCCAAGCTAATAATTTTGAGATTGCACCGGCTATGATCAAGCTTCTCATGGAGAATCAATTTGAGGGAAGAGATGGGATAGATGATCCACACAAACACTTGGATAGATTCTTGGAGCTAGCGGACACTATGAAGTTCAATGGTGTGACCGAAGACGCAAAGAAATTGAGGATGTTTGCATTCACCCTCACGGGAAAGGCCAAGCAATGGCTTAGCAAAACTTTACCACCGGGAGCGTGCGACGTGGGAGGAGATAAGTCAAAAGTTTTTGCTTAAATTCTATCCTCCTTCTCGAACCGTCCAAGCAAGGAATGAGATTGCGGGTTTCAAACAAAAGCCAAAGGAGAGTATCAAGGATGCATGGGAACGTTTCAACAATTTGTTGATTTCGTGTCCCCAACACGGCTTTCCGGAGGAGCAAACCATATGCTTCTTTTATTGTGGAGTGGATGAAGCATCTCAACTACATTTGAATGCATGTGCTAAGGGGGACTTCTTATTCTTGACCTCACAAGAAGCCATTGAGATTTTAGATGGTGTAGCCAACAATGCCTCCCAATGGAACACCAATCAAGGCCCTAATCAAAGGGTAGCTCAAGTGGAGCAAGGAGACTTGATGAAGTCAATGATGATGACACTTATTGAGAAGGTAAGCTCCCTTGGTTCAAACCAACAATCTCCTCCGCCTATTGTGCAAGAAGGGCCAATGCAAGGGCCAATTGAGGATGTTAACTACATGGGTAGACCTCATCAAGGAGGCTACCAACAAAACTTTCAAGGGGGAAAACAAGGGCAAATCCCACAAGGACAAGGCCAATATCGACCTCTATACCAAGCTCAACCTCATCAAGGAGGCCAATTCTCCTCATTTCCACAAGGCACTCAAGGGAGTAGTTCGCACAATCCAAACTATAAAAGGAACGAAAATTTCTCATATTCAAATCCGAAGGCGGCCGTTCAATTTCCCCCGGGATTCGATCCGGGTGCCAAGCCACCAAATGGTGAGGGCAAACCTTCGACGGATGAGTTGTTGGCCTTGTTGATCAAGAAGACGGAAGAGAAAGATGCTAAGTTTGAAGCAAGGCTTGACAAGATGGAAAGCTTATTTGGGAGCCAAATTGCCCAACATGGAAACCAACTTAAGACTCTTGAATTCCAAATAGGTCAATTAGCCACCACTTTGGGGAATTTACAAAATAAAGGGAAGTTTCCTTCAAATACCGAGGTAAACCCACGAGAGCATTGCAATGCTATTCGATTGAGGAGTGGTACCGAGTATGATGGACCTTCTATGCCAAAAGATGATGAGCGTGAGAGTGGTGATTCTAATGAAAAAGAAGAGTTTGGTGAAGATGAGGCAATGGAGGAAGAAGTGGAGGACGAGTTCGAGAGAATGAATGAAGATGAAGAGGAAAAGGGAATGATGAAGGATTTGGAAAATGAGAAAAAAGAGATGGAAGAAGCAATGTCAAAGAAGCAAGGAAGGGTGCTTGAAAGAGGTGAAGGGTCAACCCGAGTTCCTAAGTGGAAGATAGCCAAGGAATTGAGGGAGAAAGAAGATCATATACCTTGTGACCGTTGGGAGTGCCCAAGACACCTATTCCACCTCCCTTCCCAAAGAGATTTATGAAGAAAAAACTTGAGGAAAAATTTTCTAAATTCCTTGAAGTCTTCAACAAACTTCAAATCAACATTCCATTATTGGATGCTCTTGAGCAAATGCCGCATTACTTGAAGTTCTTGAAGGAGCTCATGTCGAAAAAGAGGAAGTTCATTGATAATGGGACGGTCAACTTGACCGAAGAGTGCAATGCTATTCTTAAACGAAATCTTCCAAAGAAGCTCAAGGACCCCGGAAGCTTTACTATTCCTTGTGAAATTGGTGGGAGTGCGAAGATGAAGGCACTTTGTGATTTGGGGGCAAGCATAAACTTGATGCCTCTCTCTATATTCAACCGTTTGGGGTTAGGAGAGGTGAAGCCTACATCCATTAACCTTCAATTGGCGGATAGATCGGTCACTTATCCTAAGGGGATCATTGAAGATGTGCTAGTGAAGGTCGATAAGTTCATATTCCCGGTTGATTTCGTTGTCTTAGACATGAAGGAAGATGAAGAGGTGCCACTAATCCTTGGAAGACCGTTTCTTGCAACCGGGAAAGCCATTATAAATGTGGAGAATGGAGAGCTCAAGTTGAGCTTCAATGGTGAAGAGATCACATTTTCTATATATGATTCCATGAAGGATGCTCCAAGCAACAAGGAATGTCATTTGATCCAATTATCCACTTCTTTGAGAAAAGAAGATACGGGGGAAATGAAGGAGAAGCTTCTTAAGTCACCGTTGAGAGATCCCGAAGTTAGAGAGAAGAAGAAAGAGAAATTTGAGAAAATTCCCAAACTTGAGCAATTTGCAAGTTTGGGGGAGTTCGAGGGGAAAAAGAGGTCAAAGGAGCTAAAGAAGGAGATAGGATTCGAAGTTGGAGACAAAGTGGTGTGGAGCAAATCAAAGTTGAAGGGAGTGCTTGATGAGAGAAAACTCAAGAAGAATGGGACAATGACCGTGAAGAAAGTGCACCTTGGAGAAAATCTTGAACTTGAAGACAAATGGGGTGGTCGACTCTTTACCAAGGAAGCATTCGTGAAGCTTGTGCATTCTCCTATTCCGAAGGAGGTGCCTAATATAATAACTAAAAGGGAAGTTTGAACTCAATGGAGTTCCGTCCGGCATAGGACGTTAAAAATAGCGCTAGATGGGAGGCAACCCATCTTTTTCTTGCTTTCTTTGTTGCTTTGTTTGTTCTTTGTTTTAATAAGTGTTTTGTGTTGTGATAGGTCTTGGATGGCGTTTCGAGGGAATTAACGTGCGTTGAGAAGTTCGGGGGTATCATTGGTGCAATGTTTGAGTCATGATACGTGAGTTTTGGGTAAGCAACCCCGGGCTCGAACTTAGATATTTTTTTGCAATGTCTAAGTTTGGGGGGGATTTTGTTGTTGAGCACTTGACATTGCACCGGTGCACACGGATTTATATGACACTGCACAGGCGCACTACCCGTTCTTTTATGATGATCTTGAGGTTTTCTGTGTGTATGAAGATGATTAATGTTGCTTAGGATTGGGCTTGTGAGATTGATAATGATGATCGATTAATGGTTTGGAGATTTTATGCTTGAAGTGCAAATTTCATTGTATACTGTTTGCCCAAAATTTTTAATAGCTGAGCAATAAAAAGTTTGGGGGTATGATCGAGTTCACAATTCCATTTGCATTGCATATTGTGTTGTTGTGTTTCAGGCAGGAGAAGATGGTAAAAATGAGGAAAGAATTTGTGGTTTACTGAAAGATTCAACTCGGCCCGAGGAAGACCAACTCGACCCGAGTTGAAAAGGGCAGAATCACTCAGAAGGTGAAAAAGTCCAACTCGGCCCGAGTTAAGGCAACTCGACCCGAGTTGAAGTGGGCAGGAGATTTTGAAGCAGGATCAACTCGGCCCGAGGAAGACCAACTCGACCCGAGTTGAAAAGTCAACTCGAACCGAGTTGATGCAACTCGACCCGAGTTGAAGTGTCCAGAATTATAATTCGGGGGAGACCAACTCGACCCGAGTTGGTGAACTCGAACCGAGTTGGAGGCGACGGGATTCAAGTCAGGTTTGACTCTTTTTAAGTCAGTTTTTCACTCCTTATTCTCTCATTTTACTTCATTATTTCAAAATCAACTTCTCCCTTTCCCTTCAAAGAAGAAAACGCACGGTCACTTCCTCCCACATAGTTCTTCACCAACAACTCGGATCGAGTTAATTCCATAGAGTATCAAGTCTAGTTTTTCATTTCTCAGTGAACAAGAGGTATGTTTTCTACTCTATTTCATCCATGGGTTAGGATTGGAGATTTTTTTTTTTTTTTTTGTGAAGATGTGGAAGAACCCTAGAATTGAAATTTTGGGGCTTTTTATTTGTGGGATGAATTGATGCATAATGTGGCCTATTTGAGATGAAATTGTTGTTTTTGAGTGATGGGTTTTCCAATTCTTATGTCAATTTGATATGGGTATGCCAAATTTGTGTGGGATTGAAGAATTTGAAGCATTGGGTCTCATTGTTGCTTAAGTTGAAATAGAGGGAATTTGTTGAAATTGATGGTTAATTCTTGTTTAATTTGTGATGAGGAATTACTAATTGGTGAATATGCATGATGGGTGCTTTCAATTTCAATCCAATTGGGTAATTTTGTATCTCATAGGTTAGGCATGGAATTTGATTTATTGTTATTGAGAAATGAGAAATTGTGAATGTCTTGAGATAATTAGAAAGAATTGTTTGATAAATTGCTTAATGGTGAGATTTTTGCATGCCTCATTGGGAATTTCTTTTATAATGAAATTTTCATGGGTTGAAGTTGTGAAGATAGATTCTTACATGCCTTGTTGCTAGACTGTTAACTTCATGAATGTGATTAAATTGCATAGTTCTAGCAATAGGTTGAGGTTGTGAGAATTTCACGATTATGTTTGATATGTTGAGAAAATTTTAAGACTAGCCGAATTTGCTTGCTTGAATAGGAAATGCCGCCAAGGAGAAGAGAAAGGGTACGAAGAGACGTTGAGGATAGGGAATTCGCTGAGGAAGTCCGTGAATGTATTGATTATGATTGCTACAAGGGGTGTAGACGGACTCCCTCCGAATTTGGCATAGACTTCGGGGTTGATGGGTACAAGTACGTTGTGATTCATCGAGCTCGCTCAAATGTCCATTAGAGCAACAAAATATTATGATGAGGCATGTGTTGAGGCGCTCGGGATAAGAGAGGAGGTGGAAGGATTGTTTGAAAGGATAGGATGGAAGAACTTTCTCACAGTTCGAGAGCCGACTTATGAGTCATTGGTCATGGAGTTCTTGAGCACCTTGGAAGATGCAATGTTTGGTGAAAACGATAGACGAAACGGGATCAGATTCGGACTCGGGAACCAAGACCGATTTCTTTACTTGTGGGAAATTAATAGGATTTTTCATACAGAGGAAGAGCCGGACGTGACTGAACATGATAATTTAAGTGCTGGGAGTTTTTGGATAAAGATTGCCGGAGTTAATGAGTACGACAGGCCAACATACAACCCATGTCGCTCAAAGGCATCCTTGATTAGGAATCCAGTGTTCCGTTATGTGCAACGGGTTCTATCTCAAACGATATACGCTAGGCATGAAATTGGAGCTGTTAGAGAAGATGAACTAATAGTCATGTCTAAGATGGCCAGTGAGTGTGAAGCCAACTTTGCGGAGTCTCTAACTTATCAGTTTTGGCGGCAAAGAGCACCTGTGAAGAATATCCAAATAGGTGGATTAATAACCCCTATTGCTCAGCATTTCGGTATGGTTGATTTTGGTGAACCAATTGAAGGGGAGACTCGGTTAGATTTGGGGTCCTTGATGCGATCAAGGATGATTGTAAGAAAGAAGGGAGTCCTATGCCTTAAGCTCGAAGATGATAATGCATTTCCACTTCCAAAGCCGGAGCTCATAGAGGTACTGAGTGATAATTTGAGGAACTGGCAATTATCATCGCAAGCCCATAGAGATTGGATGAGCACACTTGACGATGCCCCAGAAAGACAGAAGAGAAGAAGAGATGCGCCGGAGTCGTCAAGAAGAAGTGAGACAGAGGAGAGAGGAGCTGAAGAGGAACCATCTATGGGACATGAAGAGGAACCACCGGCTAGAGAACCTGCCCGAAGACAAATCGTGCAAACATATCAAAGGAGGACTGATTTCTGAGAATTTGACAAGGGGGGTGGAACGACTTAACTTGAGGATGACGGGAGTCGAAGAGCGTCAAGAGAGAATCGAGACTATGCTTTTGGAGCAAGCTAGGATGCAAGAAGCTATGTATAATTGGCATTTGAGTCAAGGACATTTCCCGCCATACCAACCACCACAATGATGAAATTGATCGTGAGAATTCCGGAGTACCTTGTGGTGGTACTTCCTTTGTTTTTCCATTCTATATTTGCCGTGCTATTTCTCCTTGTGAGTTTATTGACTGTAGACTTGTTGAGTATCTCTTCTTTAACTAATTTTCGATTTGTGGGTTGTATGGATTTGATCTTAGACTTCACTTATTTTTAATTGTGGATTGAATTGTTGATCTTTAAGTTAAATTTGATGGAGTGAATGTTATTTGAAAGAATTGAGCATGTGAACTTGGTGATCATAGCTGTGGACTTTTCATGAGTGAAATTGGTGATCTTGTGATTTGAATTGGAGGTTGAATCAAGTTAGGGTGTGATTTAGTCATTGTAGCATGTACTTTTGTGGGAACTTGGTTTATGAGAGCATGTGTCTACCATAATAAACCAGGGAGTTTTGAGCCATAAATGGGTATTCATTTAACCCGATGATGTTCTTGTGTGTGATGTCGTCCATGTGGTCATGATCTAGAACTTGCCCTTGGTCTTATTTGAAGCTTGTCTAGGTCTAATTTGTTGAAAGGGATAAGAGGCATTTTCGTTGTAAGAATCAAGTCACTTAGCCAAATTGTATCCCCACCAAATTGATGAATTCCATAGTTAGCCCACTTGAGCTTTGAATCCTTATTCTTTGGCAAGCTTGTGAGATTAAAGCCATTTTGCCTATCTTTACGAGCCTTTTTGTCCCTATGATTAGTAGAGCATGATTGTTGGCAAAAGAATGGTGAAGTTAAAAGAGAAAAGTGTGGTGGTATGATTGGATAAGTTTGTTGTGAGAAAGAAGAAAGAAAAGAAGGTTGAAAAGAAGAAAAATTGAATAGTAAAAAAAAAAATGAAAGAAATGATGAGAAGGTGAGATTCAATTTTGAGCTTGATTGAAAAAGAAAAACTCAAAGGAGTTGGTGGTGAATTACATGTGAAAAGTATGAAAAGAAAAGAAAGAGTGATGATTGTTGAGACTTGAGATGGAGTGTATTGAATTGCTTAATCAACTTTCATGTGCTCTACTAATTGTGAGTCACTACTTCCAAAATTCCCCACCTTTTCCAAAGAGCCAACGGTACAACCCATAAAAGACCTCTTTGATTCAATGAATAAGGCCTAGTAAAAGGTCGAGAATTGAGATTTTTGGCAAGCATATGGTATTGTGAGTATGTGGATTGACTACTTGAGTGCATATCATCCTATACACTTTTGAGTGTTGAGCGTGAAACACACATCCTGCGAGTTGGTAGTTTACATGCTCAAATTCACCATTGTTGAAGCAAGATGCATGTGAATGTGATTAGTTACTTCCTGGCTTGATGATTCATTTGAGGAGAGTCACTTGATTGTAGAATTTTGTTGATTAGTCCACAGATTTGTGCGCCTATGAAAGCTTTTCCCGTTGATCATTTATTTCTTTGCTTGGGGACAAGCAAATCTTTTAGTTTGGGGGAGTTGATTAGGATGATATAGTGCATGATTTGATGTGAGTTTAGACATGTACTTGTGCTAATTTCATTGCATTATTCATCGTGATTGATATAATTGTGAAGCTAATAGTCGAGAAAGGTAGTGTTGCATTTGTTGCAGGATTTGGCTTGGATAATGACACAGAATGAGAAAGGCAAAGAAGTGAGGGTCGAAACGCAACAAGAATCAGCTGAATCGGAGCTCGGGAGTTGAAGTTATGAACGTGTGAGCGAGAACGGCACCAACTCGGGCCGAGTTGACTCAACTCGAGCCGAGTTGGAGGGGGAAAACATGATTCAGAAAGCATTGAAGCCAAGCCAGAAGCCAACTCGACCCGTTCCACATGAACTCGAGCCGAGTTGACCAACTCGAGCCGAGTTGGTTCAACTCGAGCCGAGTTGAGGGCTCCAGAAGATTTCTGCCCAAAATCCTTGTTTCAACTCGACTGTCATCATTCAACTCGAGCCGAGTTGACCAACTCGAGCCGAGTTGGTTCAACTCGAGCCGAGTTGACACCGGCTCGCGCGGTTTTTCGGTTTGAATTATCCGATTTTGAGGGACCTAGGTGCAATTTTCGTTATTTAAAACTTTGCCCTCATTATATATACCCCCTGTTTCAGCTGATAAGAAGAGTTTTTTACACACTTAGAGCACAATTTAGACTTAGAGAAATTCCTAGTTTAAATTTCAGCATTCCTTCACACACACAAACACATAGTGATAGGTGTTCTTCCAATTTTGTTAGATTTCATTTACCAAAGTGTAATAGCTGCTAGAATTGATCATCCAAGTTGTAATAGACTCCATCAAGGTGAATTCTACCATTTATATCAAGTTTTGTTTATTGATTTCAGCTTGTTAATGTTTTCCCTTTACTCAAAGTTCATGGGTTACTTTCAATTAGCCATGTTTGGCTAAATTTCATATGTGCTTGGGTGTAATGATCCCTTGATGAGTTGATTTTGGGGAATTGATGATTGGGTGTTCATTTGTTGAGGTGATTAATTGTCTTAATGATGCTTTGAATGATTTAATTGCTAATGTGAGCTTTGATCTTGTGTTTATTGATTTAATTGATGCAAGGATACTTGGTTGATTGAATTGATGCATAGGTGTTAGGTTTGCTTAAGTAATTGAAGTGGATATTTGGTTAACACAAGGATACTTGGTTGATTAATTAGAACCTCATTAAGGCACATTGATTACTTGTTGTTGCTTGTGATTAGTGAGGGGGTGAGAGTGCCGTCTCTCACATTCCTACGTGCTTAATCGATCATTTAGAACCTAGGCTTATCCAGTACGGTTTTATTTGAATTATTTGTTGGTTATCCCTATGATCCCTTTTAAATGAACACTTGATTGTTGATGATCCGAATTTGACAAGTCTTTGGTGAATTGCACCCGAGCACTACTATCTCATCCGTGGTATTTCTTTGGTTGATTGCTTAGTTTAATTTCTTGTTGAATTTGTGTTGTACTGTTGTTGCTTTAATTTTTGAAATCGTGACTAGCCACTATAATTCTATGGAAACGTATGTTTTTGAGGATCCATTGTACTCCTAGTCCCTTGGGTTCGATATTTGTTTGGTCTAAAATACTTGTTGCTAAAATATTACGATCATTCTTCAAGCTACCTTCCATGTCAGAATCATTCCCTCGTAGCCCTATGACTTTTCCGAATTCCCACGTAGATCGGATATCTTGTTCTTCATTCTCTGGATCCAGCTCAATTAATCTTCTTTTGTTTCTATTTCTGAGATCGTTATTAAAGATTCTAGCATCCTCTTTAGACACCATACCAGCTGCGAAACTGGCCCACCTTTGTCGTTCAGAATTGTTTAGTCGAGAACTCTGCCCTAATTTTCCCTTAGGATTCCCAATTAGAACTGAAGGCCCCTTCGAAATATCCTTTCCTTCTGTGAGTGGCAAGCCATTTTCCTTCAGATTTTCTTTCATCACTATACCTGTACCGGGAACCCTCGAATCATCCTGGATAGAAGTCGAAATTCCCAAAGTGTTAAAACTATTCCCTTCAATCTCAGAAATTTCTGTATTCAAATCTCGATTCCCTTGGTCTTCAGCGGATTGAAAATTCACACCTCTGGTGGGCCTGGGAGACTTCTTTGGAGGACATAATATCGGCCCACACATTTCTTCATTCGGAATCAGCTCACAATCAACCTCTAATTACTGAGAATTTCCTTCTAAGTTGGGCCTTATAAATGATTGGGCCAATACATTATTATTTGGCTCGTTTTCTAGTGGGTTTAGGCCCACCTCAGAATTTATCCCTATAAGATGTTCCTCTCTATTTACATTCTGCATAATTTCCTCATACTCTGGGGCCACCTCATTATTTATTGGCCCAATAAAATCTGTACTAGAGTTATCTTTCAAGTTCGGCCCATTAACCGACCCCTCACCAATATCCGAAGACTTGCCCTGTTTCCCATCCTCAGCGTTAATAGACACATTATTCAAATTCCTCGAAGAATGCACCCTTTTAACTGATTGTTCCCTGGATATAGGAATCGTCGGATCATTTATTGATTTGTCTGCCACCTGCTTTGGAAACTGCTCTTGTCCCCTGGCATCTGATTCGACACTATTCATCGAGATTTTTTTGTTTTTTCGAATAAAAGATTTACTTCCACCGTCTACAATCGCTGGCGCCGGATCTCTTGAGCCCTCGACGTCGGATTCCCAGCATGATTCCGAATCTTCATCATCTGACAACCTGGTATTATCCTTAATCTGGCATCCACACTGCAACTCTTCCACCACCCTGATAGTATAATTAACATCATCAATATTCACCCTGAACACATTGTTGATAAATCTTAAATTTGAAGTGGCTATTTGGATCCTTGCAACATCCAAATTCTGCTTCGAATCTGTACCTAGGGATGGCAACGGGGCGGGTCTGGGACGGGTTTGGTCTGTCCCAGGACCCACCCCGCCAGAATTTTTTTGGACCCGTTACCCGCCCCGCCCGGGTTTTGGACCCGCCCCGACCCGCGAACCCGGCGGGTTTTACCCACCCCGCCCAATTTTTTTTTTTTTTTAAGATTTTCACATTTCTAAGTCTCTACTCTGTACAAATATAAAAAATTCATCAACATTATTTTCAAAATATAACATATTCACGTGAAACATTGAAACTGTAACAAATAAAAATTAAAATATCATTAGTGTCTTAACCATGCAACAAATGACAAATCAAATACAAATATATAAATTTAATCACACATCAAATAAAATATAAAACTTTTAATATATATAACTTTTAAATAAAATAATTAAAATATAAAACTTTAATATTTTATTTTAAATATTTTAAATAAAATATAATCCTAAATCCTAGAACATAAAATTATTAAATAATTAGTATATATATTTTAATATATATATATATATATATATATATATATATATATATATATATACGGGGCGGGTCCATATAATACCAGGACCTGTCCCAGACCCAGCAAAGACCCGTTTGACTGGGTCCAGACCCGCCCCGAGACCCGTTTGACCGGGTTTTTACCCGCCCCGTACGGGCCGGGTTTGTGGCGGATCCGAGTTTTGACCCGCCCCATTGCCATCCCTATTTGTACCTCCATCACACGTAACAAACCGACATATTTGGGCACAAATGGCTGAGAAAAAATTAATGGACCATGCATGAATGGGGATTCCATACCAAAGTGTCCACACATTTCTATACGAATTTATGTCGATGTCCTTCCAAGGCCTGATCCACTCGAACCAGTGCATGGATCATTCATCAAAATCAAATAGCATATCCTCCGTTTTCTTATCGCCCGCACTCTGTAACAGTAAAGATTGCCCCCCATTGATCTCAGAATTAAGATACCACTGCTTTCTTCCAGCAATTCCTCCCCGTGTTCTTCCCAATAAAAAGATGATTTCAAGTAACCTGTATAGCAATCCTCCAACCATTTTTTATCCTCCACTTTAGTTTTAAACTTCAGAGACGTCTGGACTGGAGGAATCATATTTTGCTCAGGCACACAACTTTAGTTTTAAACTTCAGTCTTATTTTCGCTCCTCAATCCACTACCCGCCGGAAACACGTGCATTGTTGTCTTCTTCTCTTTATCAATCGGGACCCTATTAAACTTCGGAACAAATGCTCTAAGCTTATAGCTTCCAAACCATATATTATTTAGTTTCAAGAGCATCTCCTCAACATCACTATTCCTAGGAAATCTGACGAAGCCGAAAATGTGACCATTTTTATCTCTTTTATTTGGACAAAAAATATCCCTGACTTCACCAATACCATCGAACTTCTGTTTCAACTCCTCCATTGAGCATTCTTCTGGGAAGTTCTTGAAGAAAAAAGAGATAACCTCCTCCTCCTTAAGAGGTTGAGAGACCTTCTTGTACGCTGATGCCTTCTCTAACACTATCTTCTTATCACCATACCTAGGGGTTCTAGGGTTAAACCTATAGTTTGGTGGGCCATTTAACTGCCTCACCACTCTCCACTCGATATATCATATATGTATAAAAAGATGAGAGTATTTTTATTATTTGAGATAATATTATATTTATAAAGTAAATTAGTGTGATGACAATTGAGTAAATAGACGTAAATTAAGGGGCAGATCATGTAAAAAAAATATTTTAATTTATACATGCTTATATTAGAAAAATCGAAAAGAAAATTATACCTACTTGGAGTGAGTACATGCTAGTTGTCGCGTACATGAAATTGATATAATTAAATAATTGGGGTAGTTACTAGTGGGTACAATTTAACTAGTGGTATTACAAATAGATACATGACAAAAAACAATTGCAATCCAATACAATTTTTTGGATGAAAAAGTCAAAACTATCCTTGAGCTATGTGACAAGACTGCAGTGCAACTTGAATAAAACACTGTAGCTGCCTTGGTCATGAAGTTAGTGCAAAAAATATTTTTTTAATAAGCTTGGCACGAAAAACGAGACAGACGTGTTGAACAACTATATAATTAGTTGCACAACAAGTCAAATTATGTTGAACCGGAACACTGTAGCTTGCTTGAACATAAAGTTTGTGTAGCAATTAATTTTTTAAGACGCTTGACACGAGAAACGAGACAGAAGTGTTGAACAACTATATAATTAGTTGCACAACACGTCAAATTATGTTGTACCGGACTTTGCAGCTAGATTTGATATAAAATTAGTACATCAGTTAATTTTTTAAGACGCTTGACACGAAATACGAGACAAAAGTGTTGCACAACTATATAATTAGTTGCACAACAAATACAATTTACATTGAACCACATGAAAAAATTGCATATTAAAAAATTATATAACTAAGTTGTATAACTAAATTAAAATAATATGGGGATTGAACAACCATACGATTAGTTGGACAACAATACAATTTACATTGAACTACATAAATTCGCACCTTAAGGTATTTATTTACATTACACACACAATTAGTTGCAACAAACCAATAAAAATTAAACAACAACCTGATATAGCTCATTAAACGTGCTGATTAGTGTGGAAAGAGGGCCATGTGAGCTTCGCGTAGCACGTTTAAAATTGCATATTAAAAAATTAAACAACAAGTCACGCCCAAAACGCCAACCCATCCCCAAGGTCCAGAAAAAAATGGGAAAAACAAAGCAACTGTAAATAATCCCTCTGACCTTCACATACCTTCTTCATCCCCACTACAGGGATATTCATATCCTTTCTCCGAACCCAATAAATGTCCTATCCCATCATCTATAGATTTACCCAACAAAAACATTCAACAAAATTCATTTGGGCCTTTGGTGTTAATCACTAACGAATGCAATTTATCAGAAGGGGATTTAGAAGATGGTGAGTTGATGATTGGTGTGAAATTTGGTGTTTTGAGTTTAAATTGTAGGTTTGAGGCAATATTGGAAGATAATTCTAGAGCAATTAACATTTTCAAATCAAATAAAAAATTATATGGTTGGAAAGAGGTCCGAGAAAGCTTCGCAATGAAAAAATGATCGGGTCAAATGGAACTCGTATGAAGAAGATATGATCGAATAAAGTTGAGACGGCGAAAAACACAACAACCGCATACATCCATCAGATTAGGCAGTGCACCCATCCACTACACCCACATTCCCGATGAGTTCACCCCCATCGTTCTTTACAGATCTATTGCAGATCCGCCATCCCTACGCGCCTCCATTCATCTGAAACCACCAATCAACACAACAACAACCCCAATCACATCCAATCATCACCGTCATCGACACACCCATCACAGATTCGCCCAACCACCATTGCAGCCATTCCAGAAGGCCGTCGGAGTTGCGAACAGCCGCCGTCGCACCAGCGGCGCAGCCCAGAGCCACCGTCGTCGATTTCACAATGCATCAGCACTCATAACGTCACGACTCGATCTTCCAGCTCCAATTCTCGATCCGAGCCTGCGTTCAATGTCTCGATCCGAGATATTCACCTTCATCAGGTCGAGGCGTTAGACCCACAATTTACGTAGCTCACTCAGTTGAGTGACTCTCTGAGTCGAATGAGACTGCGTCTGAATCTTTCGTTCAATGAAAATATCATAACACGGAGTAAGAGGGCATCTGCAAAGTCAAACTGATGTGATATAAAAGAATAAAATAATAAGTTTTGGCAATCAAGTAACAAAAGGATAGTTTTGTCCAACAAAATTTGAGGATTGTATCTAAATGAAAAAAGGAACAGTAATTATATTAGGTAGTAATATGACTATGTTATTTTATACTAACTAGTAATAATTTCTAAATAATTTAATTTTTTTTTTTATCACCATATAAGTAATAAGTTGCATGATGCTTTTTTGCCTGTATATGTTGTAAAGACTCAAGAGGTGTTTTTAAAGGATTTTTCCTCAAACTATTTTAAATGAGAAAAATTAAACATATATTACCGACGGACAGAAAACCTTAATTTCCTCTAGTAATTTTAATTCCAAAATACTAATTAATTAAATTTCAAATTGTTAATCAACTAACAACTTATATAAATAACTTAAGATTTACCTATTGTGTATACGATTATATAAATTCAGACTTTATTAAATATTTTGTTTAACCTTTCCTTGTAAATATTTAATATGTTGAAATTCGTTTATAATCAATTTAAATGAGTATTAAAATTGATTAATTAATTTACAACTGACCATTCATCTTTGACCAATTAATTGATGGTCTAAAATTTAATTTCAGATGAAGTAAATTGTACATGATCGATTTCGGGAAAAATATTTTTAAGGAACTATCTTATTAGAGTTTGCAAAGGTAGGACACTATATTTTCGGGCTTGCAAAATTAAGACATTATTTTTTAAGTTCGACAAATTTAGGTCAAATTGCACCTAATTGGGCCAATACTCACGTGAAATGCACATGATTTTCTAATCGTGCTTGGGAAGTCAAGTATTTTTCCATGCCCAGTCAGCCTCCATATCACAGAAAAAAAAAATTGTGAAATCAAATTATAAAACAAAAATAAAAAATGTCGAACACATCCCTATCCCCATAGTCTCCCCAAATCTGAGAAATACATCTGTGTTCAGCATCCCTATTCCAACGATTTGGGATTAGAGATTATGTTTCTCAGACTTGGAGAGATTATGGGGAAAGGGATGTTTTCGATATTTTTGATATTTTTTTATAGTGCGCTTTTTTTTTTTTTCAATTTGATTTCATATTTTTTTTCCTGTGATATGGAGACTGATTCGACATTAAAAAATATATCTGGTATGACACGCTGCCTAAACCCGATTAGACAACCATATGCATTTCACATGAGTATTGGTCCAATTAATTAGGTGTAATTTGGCCTAAATTTGTCGAACTTAAAAAATAATGTTCTAGTTTTGCAAGTCCGAATATATGGTGTTCTATTTTTGCCAATTCTAATAAAGATAGTGTCATAAAAAAATAATTTTTTCATTCGATATATGTAGATTAACATAGTGTATTTACAATATCAAATCGAATTTTAGGGAGCGAGAAGTTTATATACGAAGTTGGGGTCCTTGGGGAGACACTTTTATGTGTGCTAAAATGTTGGGAAAATCGAGGAATAAGTTTTAATTTATCTCACATTAAAAAAAAAATTGTATTTCACTACAAATGTAATTCAAATTAAGTGTAATAATAGTATATTCGTTTTGTGATGAAAGATCTAACCTTGACTCGAAGCTCAAGACAATTCTACTTTCTGTTTTGAGTTGGTCGGTTGTGAGATGGGTGCATGTATGCACTCAAATTTTTTTATGACACTTTTTAATTAATTTCGTTAGCACATTTTAATGTTGCTAACACATAGCATTTTTCTATTATTATAACTAGCACTGTTTATTTATAGAAAACAACATTTTTCAGTTATAACACGTAACACTTTTTATAGTGGATTCAAGTGCATGCATGAAGTGAGTACATATAAGACTAAGCCTTCTATTTTCCAGTTTTATTTTGGTTTCCTTTTATTAACTCTTTTTTAGGTGCATCATAAGCACAACATAATTGACGTATTATATTGATTTTTTATGGAAAATTAAAATTAGAAGAACAAGTATTTCAGCCTGCAGACTTGTTAATTATAAAAACATGCAAGATAAAGGGGTTTTCATTTATTATTACTTGGAAATTTAGATCATAGTTTGCCCTGTGCATCATGATCAATAAAAAGTTGCATGTCTGCAATTAATACATCACAAGAATTTGACACAGACATCCTTAACTAACAAGAAGGGATCACAAGAGCATGCCCGAGAAGAAGCTTGCCTATCGAGCTAGCTTTAATTATACATGATTGCTTTAAAATGAAATGTTGGACATATATAGAGAGAGTAAGCCAGGCATCCAGTCAGTCACTGCCTCAGGTTTTCGACGATGTAGGAAGCGTACAGATCCCTGCAATCGAGAGAGATTCACGTTCGTATAAATTCGTTTGTCGATGGATTTAACTAGGCCCCGTTTACGTTAAGGGTTATAAGCAAAAGAAAATCAAAGAAATAGACTAACATGGAATACTTGATAGCATCAATAGCTGTTTCAGCAGGTAAGAAGTCTTCCACTGCAACCGTCTTGTTTTCGTTCTTTTTATCTATTCAATTCAAGTGAAGGACACACATATATACCGTATATAGGCCAGATGATCTGATAAATCAATTTGACAGAGCTAGTGAATGGTATGTGGAAAGGATACAGTCCTCAAAGAAACGACGAATTTCAGCAAGACGGTGAGGTGGAAGCTCGCGTATGTCTTTGTAGTGGCGGTATTCAGGGTCATCAGCGCATACTGCTATTATTTTATCATCCCTTTCACCCTGCATCCATCCATCTCCCCAATTAATTAATCAATTCTATGTATATATTTGAAAACTAAAGCGTTAGTTACCTGATCTATCATTGGCATGAGTCCGATTGCACGAGCACGAAGGAAACTCCCAGGAATAACAGGCTCCTGCAGCAACAAACATAATCATATATTCAATCTCAAATTTAGCAGGTTTAAGTAAAATAGCAGAGATATATGACCTGCATGAGGACAAGAACATCAATGGGATCATTGTCTTCACAGAGAGTTCGAGGAACGAAACCATAGTTGTGTGGATATACAACTGATGAGTACAGAACCCTGTCTACCTGTTAAATAACACTCATTATGCATCATCATCTCATATATATTCATCTTATCATAGTTTCATGTCAAATTAGAGCAAAAATGAAATTAAGGATTAATAGTATGCATGGTTACTTTAATAAGGCCACTGGCTTTGTCAAGCTCATACTTCACTTTGCTTCCTTTCCCTATTTCAATTACAGTGTTGAAATATTCTGGAGCACCTGGCCCTGCACCATATACACATCATCCAAATGTCATGCCAACGCATATCAACATTCATTCCTTCTTGTTTGAATGCCAAAATGATATAATTTGGACAAGGTCTTACCTATTTCCAAGTCATGCCATGGATGAGCTGCAACGGATCTTCGTGACATAGAAGAAAGAATCCTATCATTCAGGGAAACACGGACGTTTTCGCTACTTTTTCTACTTATTTCACCATTCTTGTCACCCATATTCAACTATCTTACATACGAAAGAAAACACGAGATAATTAGCCAACCTCTGCATTCAACTGGATATATAAAACTGCAAACTCTGGCGTAAGATGAATAGATAGATGATGATGATTGTTACTACTCAGCAACAGAGAGCCCATCGAGCAGATGAGATGCTAATTAATTAGCCACCAAAACATTTTGTCACCCAATCATACACAACAGAACTAAGCTAATGCTTTTCGTCTGCTTTCGTTTTCTTTTTACAGAAATTTTATTGCTAAAAATTAGGGACGAGAAATCCTTATCATGTAAGCAGAGCACCAATTCTTACACCCGACAAAGATAGAACACAGACCATAAGACAACTTTATGATTTTGATATGAATACATATATGATTAACGAAATACAAAATTCATAAGCATTAGTCTCCTCTCCTAACTTGCTTTTTTTCCAAATGAATTACTAGTAAATTAAGAGATGGTCTCGGGTTGATTGGAATCACAGAGTATCAAATGTTCCATCAGAACTGGCAAACATGCTGCAGCATACCTCAATTCAAACCACAATCAAGAAAATAATGAAGTCTCCGCCTACCATTCATTCATCAGAAAGAAAGAAAGAAAGAAAGCAGTTGTAAACAAAATTTCAAGAAATATTGATGAAATCAAACTCAAGATAGTTTCATCTATCAAACACATAAACCCCTGTTTTGTTTGAAAACAAAACAAAAAGGAACTCGAAAATAGAAGCACAACACAAGAATTCTGACAACTCAACTCCAAGGAATGGAAATCATACTCATATGAACGTAATAGTAACTCATTAGTTACTATACTTGCTTATGCTCTGCAATAAATAATTTATCAACACAAAATAATATCTTGGAATGAGATAAGAGAAATGTGACTTACAGGAGAGGAGAGTATGGCTAGCTATTCCCAATTAGCGTTACGAAGAGAGTTGGGTGTGTGAGGAGATAGAAACACAAAGGTGATAGATAGTAAATTTGTAGTAGTGGGGGTGGTGGTAAAGATGTGGGGCTTTTTCTGGCAAATACTCTTCTCCCTCAACCACAGACGTAGATATTACACATCATACGGTCAATAAGGAGGGATGGCTTTATCTCCAGAATTTCAAAAAAGAAAAGAGTTTTGTCCAGAGAGAGAAGCCAATGAGGTTATGCCACGTAATTGCAAGAGAGGTTCGTTATGCATCACATGCCAGAATATTCCTGAAAAGGATTAGGGATCTCCCCTTTTTTTTATTTCATTCTCAAATACTCCTGAAAAGGATTTGGAATCTTCCCTTTTTCTATTTTCTCATTCGTGTTGTCAAATGTCAAGAACACCCTTCTCTCTCTCACTCTCAAGATAGAGAATAGGATATTTTTTATATGCAGCTTTCTCAGACAAAAAAAAGTTGTCAACATTATCTGGAATAAAGAGTGTAAAAGGTGCAGCATCATTCATCACTATATTCATTCATTCATTCATGTTTTCTTTACATTTGATTGATATAACCAGAAAATAAGGTCAGAAATTCTAACGAGTTCAATAAACATTTAGAGGCTTGATATCTCTACAACGCACGTAACTTAAAAACTGAGATGGCAATTCTTCAAGAAGAGCCTGAACCACTGAGATTTGTCCGCCTGCACCCCATAAACAAGATCCAACATGAGACAATTAACATTGTTTGTTGAAGATGAGAGATGCACCTAGCTACATATAGCTTACCATGCACTTCACGCATTGGAACAAACTGAACGATATCACGTGTTGCTATCCTTCCCGTATTACTCTCTAATCGTTGTCCATTGTCAGCATCAAGAATCTAGCCCAACAAACATGACATCTTAACAATTAACAAAAACCAAAGAGTATACTAAAAAAATATATACTATACGTACCTCCATTTCCTTGAAATCGGCATTACCAACTCCAACAATCAGGACTGAAAGCGGCAAATCAGACGCCTTAACCAAAGCATTTATGGTTTCCTGAAGATCTGAGACTACTCCATCCTACCAATTTCAAAATTTTAGTACCAAAAAGGAAAATAATACAACGAAGGAATAACACATCCGTGATTTGATATCTCAACTTCTTACCGTTATAATCAATAACACGTAGTACTTTGCATGGTTGTCAGAAAGAGAGTAACCAGCAATATCTGCAGCCTTATTTATGACTTGACCGAACAACGTAGGTCCAGAAAGAGCGACGTTGTGTAAAGCACTCGTGTAAGCAGCCATAATACCTTCCACGCCCTCAACCTGTAGTCATTTAAGAAATATATAACTCCTTTTCTTTTTAGATACAAAATTTTGATATATAAAATAAAAGCAACTAATGTTAGGTAACATGTTTACCTCAAAATCAGATGGAGTTCCATTCAAGTTGAAACAGTGAGATACTGAGCCATTGGGTACTTTCCCGCCGAATCCCCAAGCAGGAAAGCGTCTGTCAGAATCGTAAAACTGTATCACCTGCCCGACTTCCATGATAGCCTAGGAATGAATTTGGCAGTAACATATACTCCATAAATATATATTATTATAAACAAATACATATTATATACATTATGTGCAATATCTATCAAGAAGTACCTTCTGGTAGGCGTTCAAGCGCCCTGAAGGATCAATGTAATGAAGTGAATCTTGACTTCTCGGGTTTCCATTGGAAGCTGGAAAATTTTGAATAGACTTAATTAATTCAGGTGCATTGTGAAGCATAGAAAAGAAGGAAATATTGACAAATACTTCTATGCACCAGTTGCACCGTACAACTCAAGTACATTTTTAAATGATATTAGTTGTTTTACTACAAGGTATTAGTTGGTCAGTATCAGATGATTTCACTGAACATTATTAGTTGTTTTCATTGAATAGTATTAGCTATGCATCAGTTGCATGTTGCAACCAGTACACCCAAGTGTAACTCAAAAATATTAGGATTGGGAAAGTAGGTTAGGTACCAGTGAAGTCAACAGCAACCATGAAACTGAGTTCAAATCCACTAGAGATATAGTCAAGAAAGCTGTACAGTTGTTTCTCAACAAAGCTATCAACGAAAATTTTACTCTCCATAACCTGAATTTCGTATATATATCAGAGATTATCAAAGTTACAAACACATTTGCAGATACAGAAATATTAGGAGTGTAAAATACCTTATCATGATGTCGCCATCCAAAAGGTGGTGAGATTAAATTTGCACCAGCTATATTTCGGTGAAGGGCTTCCAGTTCCGCTACAGATATCTGTAATTTTCTGTTTGATAAAGGGTGTCAACAAATAGATGTACAAAGATGAATTTATCAAGAACACACAAAAACGATAACATCAATATAGGTATGTACCCAATAAGCACATGGTTTCCACTATTATTGAAATCAAAGCACTCAATCACCAACGGGGTCTCCTGCAAAACAGATGAACAAATTAAGAAACGACATGTTAATATGAGCCAGGAAAAAAAATTTACAACTAGTGTTGATATCAAACTTCTCACAAGTTTTAGATTGAATTATCTATTTTACCGTTATTAATTGAGTTAGGAAGCTAAGAGTTCAAAAAATTACTTTGCTCACAAACTGTTGCATGGTCAAACATATAGGTTTCCATGATGGATTCAAGTTGTTGTTCACGACTTCGGTCTTGCAAATGGGAATAGAACCTCCAGTCTCAGCAGCCCTAGAGATTCTTAAAAAGGGATCCTGAAAAATCAACTCTATGATATTAACAAAACAAGTCATTTTTGTTAACTAGTTAGTATATATACCACACTCCAAAGAACTGTGGATCTGAAGATGCATACACTTTTGGAAAAAACCTCCTTGTTTTCTAGAGCTTCACAACGGAAAGCGATCTGTATGGCATTCCTTGAAGCAACAGTTTCCTCTGCACGAACAGTTAGCGTTCCCAACTTTTTCAAACCTCGTCCTTCTTTGTTATAAAGATTCAAGGTCAAACTCCGATCCCGTTTTGTCACAATCTGTCATGGAAATTGATACAGATAAAAGTATGACAAAAATATAAGAAAACATGAAGTTATAAAGAGAAACAGACAGATATATAGTTGATTCAACCTGCCTAGAAATGTGAAGAAATTATACGTATGATTCAACCAACTTTTGCACAACGAAGTTTTATATGCTTGATCAGGTACATATTTGAATGAAAAATTAATGGGATTGCATACATAAAAGTTGGCTTTAAATTGATTTATATATATATATATATATATATATATATATATCATAGAGGAAGCATTAAAACGACGTGAGTTGGGCAAGTCTGATAATCATCAACTCAAGTTATTTCAAAGAAAACCATCAATAGATAAACAGTCAATCATATTGTCAATAGAGCATAAAAGTAATCTATTTTATCTCTCAAAAACGAAACACAGCCTATGATCACCCTTATTGTGTTCATGATAGTAATATGCACGTGACCTAAAAAGAAAATGCAAAAACACCAAAATAACCACAAGCACATTGTCGCCATATTTTAACAATTAACACAATGAGAAGAAACTCACCTCAGAGACAGCACAACTAGCTTCACCAAGAAAATCTTGATCTTTTAATTTCAGCGTCTGCAATTTATTAAATCAATTTGAAATGAATCATCTGGAAATGCCTAATGGGCAAAAGTGTGGAAAATTTATGACAAAGAAAGAACTCTCGAATCTTGTGTCAAATTATATATAATATTCAAATATGAACAAACCACTCAAGCTAAGGAAGACACGAAAACAAACTTATTAAGTTGCATCAAATTTATTAACCATTAAAGATTTATTGTTCCATCCTTCTTCAATTGTCAGAGTTCGGTGTCAAGCATAACTATATTAAAAATGAGAATATAATAATTTTAGGACATATAATTGATGGGTTATTTTGTTTCTCTTCTCAACAGTGACTCAGGATTGTCTTGTATTGACAAACATATAAAGCAACAGAATATAGATATCACCGTAGTTGTCTAGCATTATCGTTGAATTTAAAGCCATAACTAAATTGATTTATATAAAAATATAGGCTTCATCAGATATATACTCATGACTAACCAGCATGAGAAGCTCAACTTTCAATTTATTTTTTTTTAAATTCAAAAGAGTCACAAAACACTGCATCATCTTTTAACTAAAATAGAACCTCAAAATCACAAGCAGAAAATACACAGCATACCTTTACGGGAACGTTATGATACTTTGTGTCGACATCATACACATGAAAGCTGTAAAAGAAAATGTTGGGTTATTATAATAACATCTGACAGTAAACAAGTTATAGAGAAAAGTGATACAAAGATTAAAAGAATCTGGATGAGAAGCATATGCACTTACACTAGTCGTTGAACAGTCTCAAAATGATAAGTAACATTTATCTTTTGAATCCAAATGGGGTCCAGATTGTTCATTATTACTTCAGTACGGCCAAGTTCCTCAAGCTTCCCATCCCTTTTCTTCATGTAAACCACTGTCATGGGATCACTCTGTAGGAACAAAGAATCAGAGATTCCAACTTGAAATTATACGCAAGCAATAACATCTGAAATTGGCAAACTAGCATGCATGAATAAACTTAAACAGTAGCATGACCAAAAATAAGTGAAAAACATAACAAAGGCAGCGAACTATTGGGATGGAAAACAACAATTATAAATTGCCTAGGATCTGTGTAGCTTAAATAATAATTTTGAGGCCTTGTTCTCTCTGTATTGCTCTTCACAACTCTTAATGCATGCAAAAAGCATATAGCCTGTTGGTCTTTTTTGATTTTTGAATGGATAACAAGAAAAGTCAACGAAAATAAATAACTTATATGTATGTTGAGATGGATCTTGCTAAAGCAGATGCAAAAAGAAATCCATGCATGTGTTTTCAATCTATAGAACAATAAAAAGAAAAGGTTAAGTTATAAAAGATAAAGAAAGCTAATTATCTTGTCCTATGACAAAAGAAAAGTAAGAAAAAAGCATTGACCTATTCACTGTAGAAGTCAATGGGTCAATAAGACAACGTCAATGCAACTACAGATGATACCAAGACTTGAAATGTGAAGAGATAATAAGAGTTTATGTTAAAAAATCCAACTTAAACCTAGTTTATTACCTTAGATACGAGGTCAAGATCAAGCAGTTTTGAAGCTGAAAGAGACAGCTGCAACTCAGAAGTAAACAAATCAGTCATATAAGTCAAATAGGCCACCATAAAATTGCAACAAGGAATTGAAAAAGGCCCCACTTATCATCACTTTTATATATGCTTGAAAAGATTTAGTTATATTTAATATCATTATCTTATTTTCATACAATTAAGCTATCATTATGTAGCTTTCAATTGTGTATTCTCTAATGTCCAGAAACCATCCGGCAATGTGGATTCGTCACCCTTAAGTATCCTCTATTTATATGTAATTTGGTCTAGTATTTTTAATTTGACAATGCAAGAAGCGGTCATCGTGAATAATTAACACACAGTACTCCATAAGATTTCATCAATGGAACACATGCAAGTTGATAAGCAACATTCCCCGCAAATATTAACAAATTTACGAAGTCAACGGGAATAGGAATCATATATTGCCCTAGTTTTGTTGATTCTCCTCTTTAATACCTCAATTTGAGTGAAAAGAGCATGTTCCCCTTTGACTCTGTAGAAGTAATCTACGGCATCGTTAAGACCAGAGGCGGCGGCGGCGCCACCATCTCCGACTCCGCCAACAGCCTGCTTACCGCCCTTCACATCAGACAAGCAATTCCCCATGATCGATTATATATCTATATATCTCCGTTCCCAAAATAAATTCGTGGCTGTAATTCTAAAACCTCTCACAAAAAACTTGGGAGATTTCTGAGGGATTTAATAACAGAACACAAACGCGTCTAAAATAATGTTCAAAAATGTGAATTTCGTGTTTGATCAACTCACGATATTCTCGCTTTGTATGATACATTGTATAAGACCACGAATTTGTAGAAGAAGCGTTAACGATGTTCCATCAAATTTCCAAAGAATTGCTGTTGATTCTTTAGTTGTTCTCCCACCCTAGGTCAACTAATTTTCTTTTTTCTTTTTAATTTTTAAAGAAATTTAGTTTCCATAGTCTTTGTTGAATATTACGGAAATTAACATCAATATTTTATTTTTCTTTTTAAATATTCAAGTTGGTGATCGTAATTTGGGTTCAACCATTTGTTGAAAAAAAAATTATGTGAAATGCGAAGTGAGTTATGAATTATGACAAGGATTTTATTTAAATAATATTATTTAAAAATTTTGAGTTGATTGGATCAAATATAAATTTATTTTACTCAACATAACATCATTTTTTTATTAAAATTGATAAAGATATTACTAAATTAATAGACTGCTATCAGGGGCGGAACTATGTAGACCTTGGGAGGGGCCTTGGCCCCCCTCACTTTCTCCCAAAATTGTTCTATACTTCTATATAGTATTGGTGGTATGCAACATCATGCTTCGGAAATTATTAATTAAATATATTTTAATTGTTTTTTAATATTTTCTTTTGTGAAAGCTGAATTTTTTAAATTTGTTAAGAGTGATATGTATGTTCATTATCTTTTGTTAGATTTAATTAATTTTAACTTAAACCTTTTTAATTAGTAATTTTAAGAATACCCCTTTTTCTTTTCAATTTTTTTTCCTTTCACAAATCTTTTTTATTCTCAACACTTTCATCTAAAATTTCATTTGATATTAATTTTCTTTTTATTTTGGTGACATACTCATTTCTCTAATATTGTTTTATTTGATTTTCAACTTAAAGAAAGTTATTGGAATTTTTTATATGACTGTCAATTAGTTTTTAATTCTTTTTACATAATTAGATATTGATAGTTATGTTTCTGTTTTATTTATTTAATTATACGTAATATTTTTATTATTTTTGCTCATATGCAAATTGGTATAGGAATTTAAATAAATTCATGTGTAAATGATTTGAAGTTATATATCGATAGATTACGTAATATAATGATGATTATTATGAATATTAATATATATTATTAGTTGGAAAAATAATATAATATTGTTCATAATTATACTAAATTATAAATTATGATAAGTATATTGTGAGCCAATCTCAACGTAAAAAATTATTTATATTTTGTGTTATATTTTATCAGTATTAATTATTTTATTAAAATGAGGAGTATTAATTTGATAATGATACTATAAAATGAAATAACTAATATTGTTTTGAGTTATATTGTAAAACTAGTTTACAAAAAATTTACTCTTTATATTATTCATTACTTAATTTTTGGCCCCCCTCTCGAGTTAATCCTAGTTCCGCCCCTGACTGCTATAGAAGTTAATAAAGATACAATTTTGGTAAAAATAATGGCATTTTCTTTTCTTTTCTTTTAATATAATATTTAATTAGACAATTTTGGTAAAAATATCATAATTAAATCTTTAACTATAGATTTTTATAAAACATTGATTTAATCGAAGATTCTTAATAATAAATTTGAATTTTTATTATTTATTGATTTTGAATATATATAGAATTACATACGCACTATTTAAATAACAATGAGTTAAGAGAAAATTGCTTTGCTTTCAAAAAAAAAAAGGAGAAAATTGCTTTAATAAAAGACGAAGATTAGGAATATAGAAAATCGACCAAAGCGGACGTCATATGAGATTTCTGTCACGTAATGGATAAGGTGTAGCTAAAGTATTAGCACATCTTTTCTTAAATCATGGATTTTGATCCTTTCAAAAAAAAAACATGGATTTTGAATAATCTTTGAAAGAATTTTCAACCAGTATTTGAATCGAGAATTTTGCTCTAATGCCATAAAAAAATTGTATCTCATTTAAAATTTAAACTTATAGAAAAGTGAGAAATTAATCTATTTATATGAAAAATTAATCTATTTATATGAATACTTTAATAATCCTGTATATATTGGAATAGAGAAATAATTATATTTGTGTTGCATGATTTTATCTTAATTTAAAAAGAATTTATACATTTCGTCGTAGGTTTTGAGATTTTTTACAAGGTCATTGTTTCATTAATTTATTATTAAAATTGGAAGCATATTGAGCTGTCCTGTTAAGTGTTTATATATTTTAATTGAGTTTATTGCTTTATCCATATTAAACTTTTATGTTTTTTGGATTTAATTTTTATATGTAAAAAAACCTAATTCTTCATTAATAAATTTATTTTTCATTTTTTGGACACGAATCTTAATTAATATTAATAGTTTATATATAAAATAAAATTATGTGATAAATATATAATGTTTAGAATGTGATGAAATTTTTTTGTGAAATAAAATTATTTTTAAAAATGAAATAAAAATAAATTTTTTAGATAAATAAAAAAAATATGAGAAAAATTTTATTGAAAGTACTAATACTCATACATGGAATAGGTCATTGGAAAATAAACTATGACGACTTTATTGTTGACTTTATTGATGATGCAAGAATGCATACGTCCATGCAACGTGCACATTTGACATAGCATTGCCACGTCATTCATGACACCTCATTTTTCACATTTATTTTTCCTATAAACTGTTATATTTGAAATTAATTACACATATACGTTGAAATAACTTAGGCTCCATTTGGATGGAGTCATTTGAAATCAAGAGATTTAAGGATAATACATCATACATTTACAAATCAAAATGGAGAAAAACTAAATGAATGGATTTGCTTCACACAAATATTACTTATAAGTGGGAGGATTTCAAAAACCCAACAAAACCTAGTCATTTGAAATCCTCTCACTTCTCTCACGTGTGCTTAATATTTGAGTGTATCAAATCCATTCATTTAACTTTTCTCCATTTTAGTTTGTGAGAATGCATTGTATATTATACTTAAATCCCTTGATTTTAAATCCACTCCATCCAAATGGAGCCTTAGTGAATTTTTATTTATTTACAAAATATTCTATCAATATATGTAAAAAATATTAAAAGGGAATTCTTAGGGGGCGCTTAGTTGGGGGTATTATAATTAGGTAATGAGAATGACTAGTGATTCATTCTCATTGATGAATTTTGGAAAGAAAGTAGAGTACGAAAAAATTTGAGCGAGAAAAAATTTAAGTAGAAGAAAAATGTATGATGATTAAATGATTGATTATAAGAGATAGATTATGTAATCAAAATAAATTAGTGATTATTTTTTTTATAAATCAATTCCAAATTGTAAATATTATCAAGCATTATCAATGGGAATGATTAATGAGTCATTCTCATTACCTACTTCTAATACCCCCAACCAAGCAAACCCTTAATTTAACGCATTTTTTTTTTTTTTTTTTTTTTAGTTTAAACGTCAAGAATACAATAGTACTCCCCCCGTCCCATAAAAACTTTCACACTTTTCTTTTTCATCTGTTTCATTATAAGTATCACACCCTTAAAATGAAAAACTCTTTATAAATTTTATCTTTATAATTTTCACTAATTTACACAAATGTCATTACTTTTTACTCTCACATACATGTAATCTAATAAAAAAAATTTATTTTATACATAAAAGTTTACAAAATTACCCCTCAAATTTTTTTTTTTTAATTTAAAATGTGTGTTCTCTTACATATAAGAGGCAGAGGAGTATATAATTGACATTTACTCCATATTGACGGACAAGACAGGAGAAGTCTTAGAAATCTGAACTCGTTGACCACTGGGATTGGGTCGTTGGCATCTAATTGGATGGTAGTTGATAGTATACATCTTGAAAGTTGAAACATGAGGGTCTTTATTTATTATTTATTTTACTGCTAGGAAAATATCCATTATTATTAATAAACCCTCTTTAATTAGGTACATAAATAATAATAAAATTAAAATAATATCATAATTACCAATTTAGTCTTTGATGTGTAAAGATGACAACACTCGCAAAAATTTAAGGATTAATAAATATATCGTAATTTCACCTTGGAAAATGGTAAGTCATTAGAAATATTTTTATCCTTGAGTTTTGATCGAACTTGCAAAACTATGCAAGAGAGAATTATTGGCTTAAACTCTCTGACGTTCAAGTTAAATTATCAAGTTATCAAAATTCCTATATTATTAATAGGGGGTTTATTTTTGTTTAGGTGTCGTCATGAGATTAATTTGAATGAGATGCTATATTCTTATTAAATGCATATATATATTAATAATCCATTTGTCATTTTTCTATTGATTTATAATTAATATATAGCATTTATGTGGCATTTTAATATAGAAATTAATTAAAAATATATTTTTAAGGAGGTTTGAACCTTAGACCTCTTTCACAATATGTATATTTTTTAATAAATAAGTTAATATATAAATCTTTAAATATTTTAAATATCAATTTTATATCCAAAAAGTGTTATCATATGTCAATTCTTAAACATAAAATTATATTTAACTTAAGCCTATAAATGTATGTAAGAAAAATTGTGGTTGTATCAACTTTTATAAAAAAAAAAAAAAAAACTTAATATAATCATATATGATATTTATTGTAAATATACGATATATATATATATATATATATATATATATTATTCGGAGTAATATTTATGCATCAATTATATAAAAAAAATTCTATTAATCGTCTCCTTTTTTTTTATTAGTTGTAAAATAAATTTGAAACAAATCTTATAGTAAATTCTTTCACATAATTATAATAATTCTAATCCCTAGCATGAATTGTCATACAATTAATATTACCATTATTTAAATTTAATATTACAATTTTTTAAAAACATATACATTATTTTAATATACATATTATTATTTTAAAATATTATATATATAATATATTATATTGTAAAGTTTATTTAACAAAAATACCGCGTAATACGCGGGAGCTCATCTAGTATTAGTATAAACGTGCGTGTGCATAAAGTTTTTCAGAGAGTTCACCATATCATACATGTACTAATTACACTTGTTCTATTTCAACTTGTCGGTTTATAGTTTGCCAACAATGACTTACAATTCTACAATAAAACAAAAATCTGAAATTGAAAGTTACAAAAAAAAAAAAAAAAAATTGAGATTTACTTGATATTTTTTGAATTGACAGTTTTTCCCAAATAGTAAATTTCCACCGTCCAAAATTTAGTTGAAAAGTCACTTAATTGTCTAATTAGATGCTTTATTTAAAGAAAAATCCTAAAAATTATGAGATCAATAAATTGATCCAAAGGCCACAACCCCACTAAAACTTCCTTAAAAAAAAACCTCCTTAGGGAAAAAGGTAAGAAAATGAAAGAACCTCTAAAAAAAAAAAAAAAAAAAAAAAAACCATCATCTAACTATGAAATAATAATTTGTTTAAAAAAAAAAATCTTAGCTCCCGTTTGGTACACAAGATATAGACCATAATTGGGTGTAATCTTACCATCACATCTGTTTGGTTCAACTCTTGAAAGCCCAAGACATCACCTTAGGCCCAAGTTTTAATCTTGAAATATGCAGTTAGTAAGACACAGTAAAATGGTTAGATAACAAATTTAGTAACCAAGATTCGCATATTCTTTTCCCATTTTACCCCTTGCTTTTTAGGGTTTCAGATTACGCCTCTTTTCATTTATCTCTTTGGCTTCTGTGATTCATTGAGCAAACGCATCTGAGTGAAAATGAAGAACGACGTTGGTCCATCGTCGAAAATTACGTGAACGACAATTATACCATCTCCGTGTAACACGCCTATTGTAAGTTCGATGGTGACTGTAAATACTGACGCTCCCGAACGTTGTCGAATCTACCGCGTAACGAACCAAATCGACGACCACGTAATTAGATGGGTATCACAAAATTTGAAAAATCACGATCTAAAAAGCAGAAATAATAAAGAGCAGAAATAATCTTGGCGTCGCGATATCAGAGAGCTAGAGAAGATAGAGAGAAGTGTGCCCTAGTGAAATGAGATAATACTGGGATATGAGGGGTTTCGACTTTTGATAGGGACATGAAAGTAATATCACATTACTATTTATTCCAATATGGAAAAACACACACGCAATTATCGGTAAAAAGATGTAGTCAAACCAAACACCTTATTTCTTTGTCTATAGACCCACTAACCAATGCAATCTTGTGAGATGCATTATCTACAAGAATAATAAACTTTACTACCAAACAAGGCCTAAAATAATTCATATATCTATCATTAGCCGCCAGAGTAGCAATGAAATTAGGAATCTCATTCCAACAAATATAATCATCAAAATTCTTGTAGTTCGAGATTGCATCTGCAACGAAATTGCCCTCCCTGAATATATGCTTTTCTTTTAAACTCAATGGCTTGTAAGAAAGTCATTTAATTATAAATGAATAGTAATATGGTCAAATAAACATAAATTTATGGAGTTGTGATAGGAATGAAGTACTAAAGACGACAAATTAATATATGTCTCGACCCTCAAATCGCCAGAAATCAAACAGATTTTGGTTGAGAATAATTGAGTCGTGATCGTGAAGTACGAATCGAGTGCAATGTTGCACATAAATTTTCGGCAGTACAAACTAGGCAAATTCTCAGAAGCTGATGAAGATTTCTATTTCACGTTAGGCCTTTGCAATCTACCATAGTTTTTTTAATTAGGCAAATAGTAACTCGAACCCATGACCTTTATATCATAGATAATGGAGCTCTAACCACTTGACCAATACCACTTCGTCAAAACTAAATTTAATTTAAACCTTTGCAATCTACCATGGTACTTCACTCGGAAAGCTTATAACCAGAAGTTCGAGTTTATCTACAAATTTTAATACAACTTTCATTGACTTTTTATTATATATATATATATATATATATATATATATATATATATATATAAACAAGACAAAAATTTGAATGAAATGGTCACATACATGAAACGAGTATACGACTTATAGTGCTATACTCTTCTTAATAATAATTTAAAACAAAGCATGGTCTATATATTAAAGTGGACCTTCGTCTCATATATGAGGTCTAAACATATTTGCAGGAGTGTTTCCAATAATGCTATGCACCAATTAATCCTCTTAATATAATTCAACTGATTTACACAAGTCAGATGAAGAGGCTAAAATGGTTGTAATAAATACATGTATATACACACATACGATATGGTAGTCAAGTCACAAAGGTTGAAGAGAAGGTGCAGCTGTTAAAGTAGGCAGCCAGTCCAACAAAGCCTTATTCACAAGCTCAGGAACTTCATCATGTGGACAGTGTCCTGCTTGTAGGTTTACGAGTGAAGTGTCTCGATAGAATTCCTTGATTCGTAGAGCTTTAGCTGGACCCACCCAAGGATCTAAGTCTCCCCACACCAATAGCAACGGGCACGAAAGTTTGCTCAACACACTGTCCAGTGTGTACTTCCTTTGGTTCGACATGAATCCTGTCATCAGTCTGGAAATACACACAAAACATAAAAAACCCTGATGTTGGAATGGGGACTGAATGTCGATCATTAATATCATACCTGTAATAAACTTCCCCTGCATTTGGATCATCTGCAGGCCTTGTTATTGAATCGATCAGATACTTATCCACGTTTGCAGAGTTGGTATATACCTGAAAATAAATGGTGACAACCAATTTCATCATATGAAATCTTAAATATCCCAACTTTTGTTTGGTATGACAGTTTTTTGGTGCCACAACTTGTCTACTGTCTAATTTTGGCCTCAATCGTGGGAATATTGAAAATGGTTTGGAGCAAAAATTGGATGAGGCCAAAATTGGACATTTGCATGACATAAAACAAGACACTATTTTAAGTTTTCTGGCTTTTCTGGCCAAAAATTGGACAAATTATAGTGAGACTAAAACGAAATTGTTAAAAACAATTGGACCAAATTGAACGGTAGACAAGTTATAGGAAAAAAAGGAATATAGTTTTTTGGAATATAAAAAGACTCGGAATATCCTTTTGCAAAAGAGAAAGTGCTAGAAAGTCACATACACTTTTCAAGACAGACTCTACTCGTGCTGGTTGCTTGGCTTGCCAAAATAAAAACCCAAGAACTACACGTTGAAAAGCTTCCTTCAGTGGCTTAAGGACAAACTTCTGCAAGATGTTTTCTTCAGACTCTGCTGTTGCAGTAATCGAATCACCAAATTGTCCTGCGGAGTTTAGAAGTACTACGCCCTTAACTTGATCCTTCAGTGATTCTGCTGCCACCAAAGCAGTAAATCCTCCTAGACTGAGACATCAATTAGGTGTACATGTAATGAATTCCCATTTCATCACAAAATGACATTAAAAGAACTATAGGACACCAATATATGACCAGAGATCAAAAGACAACAACGTAAGATATCCTAATGCATTACAAACTTCAATCTTCAAGAAACTTGTTGTCTATATGTACCCTTCATGGAAAAGATGGATATGAGTAGAGCGACCAATAGCTGTGTTTGATTTGTACAAGTAGCTAAAAAACGTTGTACATATGGGTGTATAAAGCAATTCAGTGGGTGTTACTAGTCGAGCCCAAATTCAAATTGTACTTTCCTGGTAGTTGGGTGCTTGGCTTAATCCTAAGAATATTTTGGTATCTAGGGAAGGGGGAAGTTTCAACCGTGATTTTATTAGAAACCAATGATATGTGCAGTTTATATAGTTAATTGTCAGTCGACAACATTCATTGAGCTTTCATTCATTCAGCATGTAAGAAACAACTATACTAAAATCTTAGAAATTTAACAATATAATTCTCCATTTTCATGCTCTCCATAAATTTGTATATAAGTAAAAAGGACAGTACGATATAAACGTTCAAATTACCTGTTTCCAACTAAAACTGCAGGTTCTTTTACTATCTCTCTTACAAAATCGACAACTTGATCTCTCCACAACAGAGCATCATATTCAATTAGCGCCTTCTCGCTCCACCCGAAACCAAGCAAATCTATGGCATAAACCTTGTAACTTTTAGCCAACTCAGGTATGTTGTACCTAAGGAAAATAAAACAAGGATTATTAACCATGGCTGCAATACATAAGATGCAATCACTAAACTAAGTTAAGTGCTAACAACAGACCATGTCCATAACAATGTGATCCAAGGCTTTCAATCTGCAAACAAAATCTTCCGTTGCAGATACAGTTGAATCATAGTTCAGAAAATTACTAACTTCATATAGTTAAAATGCTAATTAGGTATGCCAATTGTAATGGATTATATTAGTCATGTTGACGCGACTAATGGGAAACAAAGCATAGAAGAGTATCAAAATTGAGAATTGTCAGCGCTTAAAGCTTTAGCAGAAGAGTATTAAGAAAAAGGTTAACCTCCAATGAAATGCAGAAGCCCCAAATCCATGAATTAGAACAATGGGGAGCCCCTCCCCTTCCACTACATAGTGTATTTTTCGATCTTTCCAGGTCCAGTAATTATACCCCTCCGGTTTAAACGCCAATTTCTCCAAACCTAATTAAGTAAAACACAAGCAATCTCATATCATAACCAGAAATTAAAATGAAACATGATAAGAATTTAGAGAACAAAAGAAAAAATTGCCTTGGGCTTTTGAGGGTTCTGCAACAAGAGCAGAAGCCATTACTGAAGCTCCAGCAGCAACAATTCCTTTAAGCGCGAAATCTCTCCTACTCAACCCGCATCTGCTTCCTTCACATTTTCCATAAAAATAAAATGAAAAACAACAAACATGGGTGTCTTCATTTTCTCAAACCGATAAGAATTTGAACAAAAAATCAAGAGCTTACTGCGATGATGATGATGAAGTCTTGAGTAACTTTTACTCCCGAGCCACTCTAATTTCACGGAATTCGGCAAAGTGGCACACGAAGCCGACATTGAGCTTGGCTCGATTTGAGTAGAATTTATGGTGGAAGAGATGAAGATATACGTAGTCGATGCTGCATCGATCTTTTTTCTTCGACGCGAAGAAAGAATGTAGAGTTGGATTTGGACATTGAGTGGCTGTAATGCGTTTTTAAGGTTGTGGCATACATGAAATACAAGTAACGCCTTTCTCCTCCGGGAAAAACAATTTTAAAACACGCTATTTTCTCTCTTTGTTTTCTTGTGCTATTTTACTTAGTTCACCCACTTATTTTTCAAATAAAAATATTTTTAATTAGATAATCTTTGTAATTAATAAGGGATAAGGTACAAATCTTTGTGCTATTATAGATTAAAAAAATATGAGTCCATTATTATACATAAAAGTGTTGTTGATGTTTCACTCATATTTTAAAACTTATCATAATAATTTTTTCCGAGACTTTTTAACATTAACTTAGACAAATCGGGTTCGGTGAGTGAGATGGGAGAATGGGTAGATAGACAGTGGGTGTGGTCTTGGAGATGGAGAAGACCTTTGTTTGATTGTGAGTTACCTTTGTTATTTGATCTTAATGCTATGATTGACAGGTTTTCCCCGAAACAGAATGTGGCAGATTCTTGGAGATGGAGAACGTCGAGGCAGGGTATATTCTCAACCAATGATACTTACACATTCTTATGTAAACAGCGTTGGAGGACTCCTCTCGAAGATGAAAAGGCAGTTTGGAGATCACTGACGCCTCACAAAGTGGCTGCCCATGCTTGGCGTTTACTATGGGGGCGACTTCCGACAAAAGTAAACCTGCAAAGACGTGGTGTTTTGGACTCGAATAGTGATATGAAGTGCATTTTCTGTAAGGATGTGGAGGAATCAGAGGAGCATCTTTTTTTCAAATGCAACAGTACTCTTGAAATTTGGATGAAGTGCCTTGATTGGTTGAACTCTCCATTGCCAATGCAGGTTAATTCCTTCTCACACTTTATTGCCTTTAGGAACATTTTGTATGGGAAAAAAGGTAAGAAAGTTTCGACTTGTATTTGGCTTGGAGTTGTTTGGCTAATCTGGAAATGGAGAAATGATGTTATCTTCAATAATGGAATTTTTGATGTGGGGAAGTTCATGGGAGATCTTAAAAGGAGACTTTGGAGTTGGTGTGCTACAAAGGAGATAGCTTTTCAAAACATTAGTTATTGTGACTGGGAGTCGAATCTTAGATCATCTTTGATTTTTTAATTTGTATACTTTTGCTCTCTTGTAATTTTTGTTGAACTTTTCTAGTGGGATGGATATGTCTTATATCTATCTCCTTAATAAAATTGTCTTTTACCGATCAAAAAAATAATAATTTTTTAACTTTTTTGTCAATTTATCCACTAATATAATAATATATTATGTCAATTCGTTTAATGAAAGCGTCTCCATATTTTATTTTTTTAGTTGAAGGACTTATTTTTTCAATTTTAAAAGTAGAGGTGTTTATTTGTTAAAAAAAATAGTTTGGGGTCCAATTTGTACCTGAGACATTAGTTCAGGGTCCAATTTGTACCAAAAAATAGTTTAAGGTCCAATTTGTACATGAAACATTAATTCAAGATGCAATTTGTAATTTTATCCCAATTAATAAATACAAAAGTTTCTAAATGCGCACCACGTCCAAATCTCATATATTCACACCCCACAATACATCCATTTTTCTCTTTTCTTTCACTCTCGCACTTAAAAAATTATAATCCTCAAAATTCTTCAAAAATTAACATGGAAAACAAAGAATCGCCAACAATAAAAAATATATCGGTTAATCTCAACATTATAATTCTTTATATTTTGTTTTGGGTCGTATTTTTTTATATATATATATTATTTGATCACCAGTTTGCACAGTACAAATATTTGTCTATTCAATTATAGAAAAATATTGACCATCTAATATATTTTAGTTATATATTATTTGGATAATCCGTTTTAATTAATGTTTAGTGAAAACATCAATATTGACCATCTAATATATTTTAGTAAAACAATTAAAATCATTTTAAAACACACTTAAATTACGCAGTGCAACTTGTGCATAAAAATATTTGTCATTTCAATTATAGTTAATTTTGTAAATTGCTTGGCTAAAAAATCTAGAAAAAAATAAGGTTTGTTCGGCCAATCCATCCGGACAAAATTGGGATGTCCGGTTACATTAGCTGAACAAATAATCCCTTTCCGCAACTTTGGCCAAATGAAGAGCTTTTGTTCCAGAGGTCCAATTTATTCACTATTCAGCCGAAAAAAACATTTTGTTCAATTGGCTTGGCCGAATAGAAAGCTTACGCATGAATATGTTTTTTTTGTTAATAATAGACATATTATTTCTTAACATTCAAACACAAATTTTTGAATTAAGATGATTCGATGAATCGAGATTGAAGATTGAAACTATAGTGTTGGTGCTAGGGAAGACAAAATGATCCGTCTCTAGGTCGCCCCGCACGCGGGTCAGGTCGGACATGAGTATGTGTTTTACTCCGTTGATGCAAACAAGGGCCGGGAACTCAAGCGGGCCTACAATCGGGTAAGGCGTGAACGACTATGGGCCCAAGCCCAATCAGAGGATGAACAGGCTCAAGCAACTAGTTAGTTAGTTTTCCCTGATTGCTGTTATTTTTCACTTTTGGTCATGTATTGAGATTTAGTCCTTTAAGTTCTGAAATTGCATTAGTAGCAGGCGGTTAGGAGGAAAAACTATATTAACAGCAAGTCATTGTATTCTTGATTATTATCGAAGTTTATGAGATTTCTTGAAGCAATATTTCTTGCTTTTTCCATTCAATTACCTTCTAACCTGAGTTAGGGTGTTGAATATTAGTTGTTAATTCGTGATCTTCATCATCCGTCCCGCACATATATATATTATATTTAATATTATATAATATTATTTGGCATTTTTTTACATAATTAAATCAGAATTTTATTTAAAAAAATGGGGCAGGACGGGGTGAATGTGGTGATGTGAGGGACGGACCTGTGTATTTAGATACTCATCTCACCCATTGTCATTCCTAGTTGATGCATTTTTTTTTTTTAAATGGGTGTATTGTTGGATGGTTTTGAAATTTGTGAAAATGAGTATATTGGGTGGGTGTAATGAAGAGAATTCTAGTAATGAGGATCTATGGAAATTCATACCTAAATCACTGATCTTGGTCGCGAATTTGATGAAGAGCTAAAAGAAAACAATGCTCGTCCTTATCGGGAGTTCAAACAAAATAGATGTTCCAACAAAAGTTGCACACATCTATTTTTAATCGTATCTCCGAATCACAACCAATGTATCATTATATTTACAACCTTGAAGAGATCAAGGGTGAATTTAAGTTTCAAATTTCCATAAATCATGAACCCTATCTTCATATGACAGAAGACGAAGTAGTATAGCTCAAGTGGTTAAAGCTCCACTACTTATGACCTAAAGGTCATGTGTTCGAGTCACCCTTTTCCCGATAAAAAAAAAAATCTTCATATGACAGAAAAGAAATTTTTCAATTGCAAATCCCTTAAAAATACAAGGAGAAATCTGAAAACGTGAAATACAATCCTAATAATAAAGGGCATAATCTTTTTTACTATATCATTCAATTCAAACATTGAAATTTAACTTATCACTACAATATATAAAAATATAATCAATCAATTCAAATCAAATCAAATAGTATAATTCCACTAAATTCTATTATTATTAATTATATTAATTTCTTCCATCAATGCAAATGGGCCCTAAGTAAAACATTCTGGGCGGATAGTTGCGCCCTAAATAGTTAAATTATTAAACATAAAGGACCATCATTGTTCGGACAAAACACGTTAACTTCGTACAAGGATAAATTATCACTACACTGAAAGGAACACGTGGAAGATACCCTAATTTGCATTATTCAATGTGGCCGAAAACCAAATGTACATACCTTAAAAGAAAAAAAAGCAAAAAAAAAAAAAAAAAAATTGCATTAGACGTTATCATGGTGAGACGGTTCGTAAACTAACACAAATCAATACACATCCCTTCCAAAATAGTAACGCACCATTCTCAAATTATACTCTGTTTACCGTGATACGATTTCACACAAACACTCTAGAAAAAATAGTGATACGTAAATTACTAGTGAAGTTGATGCGAATGAATAAGATACATTTTCTTTTTTAATATCATATCTGCTTGAACGGTATTGCACACGGTAATGCGTGTGCAATGGAGCTAAATTCAGTGAATAGTTGGTTGAAATTCTTCATGTAAATGAAAATAAAAATAAGTACAAAATAATTATGATGATTAATTAAAATTAATGGAATGGGTGGATAACTCTCCACTACAATTTTAGAGGCCATATAACTCTTAGATACAATTTTTTTGTTAATTACTTCTAGATACAACAATTTGCCAAAAATACCCTTATATGTCATCAGCTACAATTTGACAGCCTTTTTGTCCTTTTCTTCCACCTTTTGATAGCCACTTTTTTACACCCATTTTTTTATCAATTTGTTTGGGCGGTAATTTTCTTTTTTTTTTTAATTTCATTCATATTTTATATTACCAATTCAAAATTTATAATTTTAGTTGAGGGTTCAAAATTAAGAATTAAAAAAAAATTGATAATACATCATTCTTCTTTGATAAATTTGAAAATTACATATCTGTAACTAACTCACTGCACATGTGCAATATAGTTGTGCAATTACACTATTAAAAATTCCTGGAATATGCAAAATAACGATTTCTCTATAAATTGTTGTTGCACATGTGCAAAATGACTTGCAAATGTGCATATGTATTTGCAAATGTGCAGAAGAATAAAAAAAACCAAACAACAAGAGTAAAGGAAATAAATAACAAATCTTTACAAATAGATTACCAGGTTGTTGCACATGTGCAAAATGATTTGCAAATGTGCAGATGTATTTGCAAATGTGCAGTAGAATAAAAAAATCAAACAACAAGAGTAAAGGAAACAAATAATGAATCTTTACAAAAAAAACCAAACAACCTTAATACTCCATTGATTATATTCTCAGTTGATTAGCGTGGAAGCCAAAGGTATAAAACTGAGGAGCCAATTTTCCATTGGCTTAAATAATTTAATTGGAACAAGCCGTGAGGTTTCTTTTCAATTTTCATTATTTCCAACAAGAAGCTTAAGCACAAAAATTCTAGAATGAAGGATAGATTATAAATTTATAATCAACCATCAGATCGTGAAGGTATGATACAACACTCACAACAACATACCTGCACAGTAAGAAAAAAGGGAAAAGAGGGAAAAAGGGACAGATTCGCGATGCACCGTCGTTGGGGCTTCAGACACTGTGACCCTCGAGATCTGGGATGCCGCCGTCGCTGGCGGATCTAGGGTTTCCAGCGGCTTCACCTCCACCGCAGCGGGTTTAGGATTTTTCAGCGGCTAGAATTTTTTCGGCGGCTTCACCTCCGTCGCTCAGCGTCGCCCACCGCCGCGGATCTAGGGTTTCATCATCCCCCATTTGGCGGCGGCTTCACCTCCATCGTCGTCGTCTGGCCGATCTACGACAGCAGCGGCGGCTAGGTGGTGCGGTGGTTCTTTTCAGCGCCGCCTTCGTCTCGCCCTTGTTTATGTAGTAGCGTCGGCGATGGGTTTGGTGGTACCATACAGCAGCGGCGGTGGTAGGAAAATGAGAGAGAGAGAAAGAGGAAGAAGAAAGACGGTGATAGCCTAGGTTAGATGAGAGAGAGTCTGAGAAAGAAAATAAGGAGAGAGAGATTTGAGGGCAGGGAATAAGGAGAGAGATATAGGGAAGATGGGTCACGTGAATTGGGAATGAGGGTAAAATTGGTATGAAAAGTGTTGACTTGTACCTATGAGTATTTTGACTTTTTTGTTGTATTGGATAGTAATAAAAATTAAAATATGGTATCTAAGAGTAATAACTTCTAATGGAATATAAGGTAATCATTACCTATTTGAATTAATTATCTCCATTTTTTCTATAATTAATATTTTTTTCCAATTCTTTTTCTATGCCACATCGAATAATTAATCTTTTTTTTCCTCTCTTTAAAAAAAATTAGAGCATAATATTAATAATATAAAATCACAATAAGATTATTATTATCCTTGAACCATATTCCGGACATTAAAAAAATTTGAACCAAACACCATTTTTAAGTTAAAATTTTCATATATTCCATGTGACAATTACCTAACTGTATAATGTTATTGTCTAATTATATCATCAAATTGACACTAGACTTGCATGCCTTTCCTACACCGTGGCCATACTTTATAACAGAAAACATGCACCATCAAGGCAAAGACTCATTACATCAAGTCTACTTTCAAAAATCAGACAAAATATTGCAAAACTCGCTTATATTATATCGCTAACACGTGTTATGAAATATAAAAAATTTGATTTTTTTTACACAAAAAAAATGAAAAATAAACTATAATGTAATAGGATATCAAATTTTAATAAATTAATTTTTTTTTTTATAAATCTTGTGAATTGAGGAAAGAATATTAATTACAATAAATTGAAATCGCACAATTTCAGGAAATTAACATCATTACAATTTTTAAAAATTCAAAATTTCCATTTATATTAGGAATTTAATATAAACTTGACATATGGACAAACATATACTCCCTCTGTCCCACAAGAATTTGCACAGATGATTTTTTAACGGTTTTTGTGTGAGAATTATTTTATAGTAATATGTGTTCAAAAGTTATTTTATATGAATGTTATGCTAGTTGATCTTATTAACTAGCATATCATTCATTTAAAATAACTTTTGAACACATATTACTATGAAATATTTTTCACACAAAAACCGTTGAAAAGTCAACTGTGCAAATTCTTGTGGGACATAGCATATCATTCATTTAAAACAACTTTTGAACACATATTACTATGAAATATTTCTCACACAAAAACCGTTGAAAAATCAACTGTGCAAATTCTTGTGGGACATAGCATATCATTCATTTAAAACAACTTTTGAACACATATTACTATGAAATATTTCTCACACAAAAACCGTTGAAAAGTCAACTGTGCAAATTCTTGTGGGACAGAGGGAGTATAACATATCGATCGTCACATACGCAAAATTAGTAAGAAGACGATACGTAAGCGAAATCAACCAGAAAATGACACCTTATCAATTTAAACTCATTATTATTATTATTATTATTATTATTATTATTATTATTATTATTATTATTATTATTATTATTATTATTATTATTATTATTATTATTATTATTATTATTATTATTATTATTATTATAACAGGGGATAGGGGAAAGGGAATTGAAATTTCTGCTCATTTGAAAATTGGTATTTGGAAAACTAGTGTCGAAAATTTCATGTAAAAATAAATTGTGAGTTGACTTGAAATTTCTCCAAACTAACAAAATAGACATGTTGACGTGTAGCACTTTATTTTCCTTTCCTCTTTATTATTATTATTATTATTATTATTATTATTATTATTATTATTATTATTATTATTATTATTATTATTATTATTATTATTATTATTATTAGTTTATTATTACGCTCCTTCCGTAACGCAAGTCCTAGGTAATTTTACGTGGGACCATAAAACAAGACTTTTATCTTTTACACGAATGAGTATATTATGATTTTTTTTTTTTTTTAAATAAAAACTGCAGGTTATAATAGTTGCTAAATCAATGAAAATGAAGTAATAAATATACAAATTCATGAACACTATATGAGTTTTTAAAATTAATTATCTATTTAAGATTTATAATAATTCTTCAAACAATATTAAATATTTTAACACTAAAATAAATCCAATAACTTTTTACCAAAATAGGTTCATCAATTATTAACAGAATGCGTATCACGCCAGTATTAAATGCATAATGTATAAATATTTTTCGGAAAAATTAGATTATGTCTGTGAAAATGAGATAATACTATTAATTATTATATAAATTTTTTAATTATGCATTTATAACTAACAAATCGTTTTATGCACATGTAAGATATATGCTTCACAAATGAGAAGGCAAGAAAAATTACTCTCCATAATAATAGAATATTAGAGAAAATAAAGAATATTAATTTTCTGATTTTTAATCAACATTTTCCTCTGATTATTATCTTTAAAAATAGTCCACGATAGTTAATACACATACTATTTAATTTCAAAGGCAAATTAAAATGATTAGAAAATTAATTGCGACGATACGAAGCGTCTAATGACCTTTTCAAAAAAATAAAAGTCAATATTTAGTAAATTATTTCAAATTGTGTATTTGGTGGCTAAAAAATTAAGGGCATGTTTGTTTTGAGCGATTACTAGGGATATAGTTTGTTTTCCCTAAAAATTAAGTGTTTGTTATTGTTGATTTGTATTACTTGTGGTCCACAAAAATATGAAAGCCTAATATATGTTTTTCTATTTTTTAAAAAATAGTAAATGGGGGTATAGTTGTAAAATTTTAACTTATCACATGAATTAATTCTCAATACAAACACTTGAAAATATTATAACTAATGTTAAACTATGTTGTAATATATATTAAAAAACATTTGATTTGTATGATTTAATAAAATATATCACACATAAAAAGTTAAATATATCACATGTTTCACTATCACTCAAAATTTAATATCTCAAAACAAACGAGTCCTAGTAGTAATACTTTTAAAGTGATAAAAAAGTACCAAGTGACGAGTATTTCGTTTTGCCCAAACAGAGCGCACGTGAAACAGGGAAAGGCACGCAGTGGGTGAATCTTGTCCTAGAGAGAGAGAGAATTTAGAGAGAGAAAATCTAGGAAAAAAGATAAAAGGCAATTCCTATTTTCACTCGGTTTTTTCTCCTTTCATCCAATTCTTCCACCCCCTTCAATCCCATTTCAAGATTCACACCTAAAAACACGCATAAACCCATCAATCATCAACCCATGTCGTCGTCAACTCCATCACCGCCATCGCACAACCATAAACCCCCCAATGAAGATGAAGAACCCAAATCAGAGATGAAAAAGCCAACATTTTTTGCTCAAAAACCCACATGGGTTCTTCCCTACAGAACACAATCGCTCAAGAGTCTTTACGCCATAGGAAAGAAGCTAGGGCAGGGGCAGTTTGGGATCACCTTCCTTTGCACTGAGAAATCCACCGGCATTCCTTACGCCTGTAAGTCTATCCCCAAAAAGAAACTGATTTGCAAGGAGGATTACGAGGATGTGTGGAGAGAGATTCAGATAATGCATCACTTGTCTGAGCATCCTAATGTGGTCAGAATAAAGGGTACTTATGAGGATGCTCTGTTTGTGCATATAGTGATGGAGCTTTGTGCCGGTGGTGAACTTTTTGATAGGATTGTTCAAAAGGGGCATTATAGTGAGAAAGAAGCTGCTAAATTGATCAAGACTATTGTTGGGGTTGTTGAGGCTTGCCATTCTTTAGGGGTCATGCATAGGGATTTGAAGCCTGAGAATTTCTTGTTTATTAGTGGTGATGAAGATGCTGCTCTCAAGACCACTGATTTTGGTCTCTCTGTTTTCTACAAACCAGGTTCAAGAAAAAAAAAAAAGAAGAAGAGGATAATCACTTTTGATGTGTGTTTTGATGTTCTGAGAATTTGAGGGTTATATTGATTTTCTTCTTGATCTTGATTTGGTCTAATTTTCATTTATTTTTGTGATTGTGCTTTTCATGTTTTGGATGCATCTGCTTGATTCATTGCAGTGTGCTGTTTTAAATGCAAATTATGACTCATTCATTACATTGTCATGAATGTCAATTGCCTTGTCACTCTCCCTGCCATTATTACTCGCTGTGATAATTGTGCACCTCATTCATTCATCACAATGATCTTTCTGTAATAATTCATTATGATTTTGCTGTGATAATTGCTCATCTCATGGTTTTTGATTGGTTTTGTTTCTATCTTATATATGTTGGACAAGAATTCATCAGTTCAATGTTATGATATTTCATATGTCAACTCTGGTTAATATAATTCAAAAGTGTATGCATTTACAACACTATCTTTATCCTCACTCTTTCTCAGATTCTGAAACAAGAGGCATTTTACAGAAATGTAAACATATTAGAAATAAACCAAAACATATTAGAAATGTTAACTATATCTTGAGTTGCTTGCAATTGTATTATTAATCAAAGATTTTTCGTTCCTTGATTGCTTGTGGCATGGCACTCTTTACTGAAATACAACACAAAATATCCAGATTATGTTCTTATTTCCAGTCTTTATTTCTCAAACTCAAATACTCCTTGTGAATCGTAAATCTTTTCAGATGAAACTTTCTCCGATGTTGTGGGAAGTCCTTATTACGTTGCACCAGAGGTTCTGCGCAAGCATTATGGACACGAGGCAGATGTATGGAGTGCAGGAGTTATTTTATACATTTTACTCAGTGGTGTACCACCTTTCTGGGCTGGTAATTCTTCCCGAAATTCATTGCCCTTTTTTTTAATTTTTTTTTTCAATTGGAATCTTGTTAGGATGCTGTTTCTACTACATTGCCTAAGACCTCTAGTGGTGTTTCTTTTCTCTTCTTTTTATTCCAGAAACTGAGATGGGAATTTTCCGCCAGATATTACGAGGAAAACTGGATTTTGATTCTGAACCATGGCCCGGGATTTCAGGCTTCGCCAAGGATTTGATAACAAAGATGCTGGATAGAAACCCCAAGACAAGATTAACTGCCCATGAAGTTCTGTGTAAGATACCTTCTTACAGATTGAAACATAGGATCACCAAAATGAAATATAACCTGTTTACTTTTTTTTCTCTGATCAGGTCATCCATGGATTGTTGATGATACAATGGCTCCTGATAAACCTCTCGATTCTGCTGTATTATCACGCCTCAAGCAGTTCTCTGCAATGAACAAACTTAAGAAGATGGCTTTACGTGTAAGGCTTTTATCACTGCTTAATGATTTTTCCTGTTAGCCTCTACAGTAGTTAATGTTAACATGATTTAATTAATTATGAATCTGAAGCAGAGTTTTGAAGTATCTATCCCAACATCACAAATCAAGATCATGCAGTCATTAGTCTACATGTTATTATATTTATGTAATCAGTCATTATTATTACTTTTTTTCTCGGCCATACTTTTTTTCACATATGACATGCCAACAATTTTACTACAACTTTAAGAGTTGCACTTTACTTGTGGTCCTTTCGCTCTATAGCTCATGAACTTCCCATGTCATAAATAAAGAGAGCCGTCGACATCTAAGGTCTATTCTATAATAATGTAGTACACTCAATTGCCCGATTTTGAGGGTTTTTTATTTTTTATTTTTGTAATTGAATTGACATCAATGCCACCTATTAGATTTATTTTTTTTTCCTGATTTTGTTATCTTATCAATTTATGTTACTGGCAAAGCTTTCATTATCGTGTAGGTCATCGCAGAGAGATTATCCGAGGAGGAAATTGGGGGTCTCAGAGAGTTGTTCAAAATGATAGATACAGACAACAGTGGAACCATAACCTACGATGAACTCAAAGAGGGTTTAAGGCGAGTAGGGTCTGAGCTGATGGAGTCTGAAATTAAAGATCTTATGGATGCGGTACGAACCTCTCTTTTCACTAAGGTTGCGTTTGGTTTGAGGGATTTTCTATTGTGGATTATAAATCCATCCATTAATCCAAACACAACCTCGTTTTATAGGCTGCTATCTAGATCACATTCATTTAAATTGTTTCTTTTTACTGCCAGGCTGACATTGATAACAGTGGGACAATAGATTACGGGGAGTTTCTTGCAGCTACCGTACACTTGAACAAGTTAGAAAGAGAAGAGAATCTGGTTTCAGCCTTCTCTTTCTTTGATAAAGATGGAAGTGGTTACATAACTATCGACGAGCTTCAACAAGCCTGCAAAGATTTTGGTCTGAGTGAACTCCATCTTGATGAGATGATCAGTGAGATTGATCAAGATAATGTAAGTGTTCAACCAAACTTAGATGAAACAATTGAGTAACACTTGGGTGCACTAATTGCACCGTACAACTGATGCACAACTAATACTGTTCAGTGAAATAATTAGTATTGTTAAGTGAAAACAACTAATACTGACCAATTGATACCTTTTAGTAAAACAACTTTTACCATTTAAAGAACGAACTTGAGTTGAAGTATTTGTCTTCCCTCTTTATCAGCTTGGTATATGTTAAATGTACGATGATGATGCCCGTTTGCCCTAATTTTGGGTCGTTTTACTATTGTTGCAGGACGGACAGATAGATTACGCGGAATTTGCTGCGATGATGAGAAAAGGAAATGGAGGAATTGGGAGGAGAACCATGAGGAAGACTATAAACTTGGGGGAAGCTCTAGGGTTAGGGCGGAAAGAAGGCGAATGACAGAGATTCCTATGTTGTTTCTGGTGTGATGTTTCGACATTCTAACTGAAGTGGGTGAGTTCGTCTTCGCTGTCTGTTGTAATCATGCAAGATTTTATTACAATCTGAAGCGTTTTAGCCAAGTATTGGAATAACTGTAAAGATGGGGGTTAGATTTGCAAAGGTGGAAAGGTGCTTGTGCTTGCTTGTATCTAACATACTCAAAAACATATTTATGTCCAAGATTTATATGAAGTAACAAAACTTAGTATACACTTTTTGTCAAAGCATGTATTCTATGCAACTTGCACTCAATAGTTTAGTTAAATGGGAGGCATGTAATGTGTTTTCATCTTACTAGGTTTAGGGAGAAGCAGTGTGATGTTTTGATTCTCAAATAGACACTGGCAACAACAAATATAATGAAGATTTGAAAAAAAAATGCTTATAAGCTATTAGGTAGAGTTTATTAGTTGTTAAGCATTTAATTTTTAACCAAACATTTAAGAAAGTTTATAAACTCCAAAACAACTTATAAAATGTTTTAAATAGTTTATAAATCTAGTCAAATGAGCTCTAAGAGGTGTGTGACTAAATTTACAAACTTCCTTATAACAACTTATAGGATGCTTATAAACTCTCAAAATGTATATATAAAAAAGAAGATTTTTAACCATTTATAAAAATTTTGAAATGAGTACAAGCTAAAAAAAAAAAAAAAAAAAAGATCCAACTAATTTTTTAAAACTTTTCTAAGTTCAATTTTGAAATTAAAAATCACCCATCCAAATAAATTAAAATGGTCCACTGGCAGCAGCCGGTGGTGGAGATCCGGCCACAGCAGTCAGCAGTGCTCCGTCAACATAATTATTTTATATTAAAATTAAAAAAACTAATTCTCTCAAATTATCAAAAACTAATAAATATTAGGAGTATTAGCTAAATATTTTAACAATTTATAAGTTTCTTTAAAATTATAAGTTTTAAAAATAACTTATAATATAATGTGTTTAAAATAAACTTTTGAAACCTAAATAGTCCGAAGAACCATTATTAATACGAGCATTTGCAAGCATTAAATTTCTGTTTTCATTTGTATGTAAGCTGCAATATTTGTTAAATTTAACGACATCTATGATTTACTTTATGAAAATTCAGTCGACTTGAGGAGGAGGAGGAGGAGGAAATGGTACGAATTAATTTATAATTATGGAAAATTAATAGAAACAAAAATATAAAGAACACAAATTTATTTAGTTTGTTAAGAATGATTATGTACGAGATACTACCAAATTAGAATATCACTATTTTTTTTTTTTGTGATGCGAGATACAATAAATTGAAAGATTATTTTTACTCAAAACTGGATTGTAATTTTAAAAGTCCATCGAACTCGAATTAATCGTGGGACGGTATGCAGTTGATCATGCTCCATCCATAACCCAATATAAAAGTGGAGAATACGCTTTATCAAATTTGTTCACCATTATGATAACTCCCATATATATACAGCAAGCAATCAATTACAAGGGCGAAAAACAACTCTATTTATAAGCAATCAAAATAAGAGATTTTATATGTCAATTTTCTTTTTACTGCCAGGCTGACATTGATAAATTACGGGGAGTTTCTTGCAGCTACTGGAGAATCTGGTTTTAGATTTCTTTCTTTGATAAAGATGGAAGTGATCACATAACAAACAATTTGTTTCGAGGGAACTCAATCTTGACATGATGATCAAGATAATGCAAGTGTTCCTCCAATTTAAAACACCAGGTACCCAATCTTGAATTTTCCTTCACAAATGCAATATATGTGCAGTGTTGATTATGCCAGTTTGCCCTAATTTTGGGTTGTTTGCAGGATGAACACATAGATTATGGGGAAGGAATTTTCTGCAATGATAAGAAAGAAGATGACTCACAGCTAAGTGATGAATTCCTATTTATACTTGTCTAATTTTATGAAGCTTCTTCGCCTCTTACCAAAAGGATTCAAATAACTGGAATGATGGAGGTCGGATTTGCAAAGGTGACAGGTGCTTGCTTGAATCTAACATACCCAGAAACATATTTCTGTTCAAGATTTATATGAATTAACAAAGCTTAGAATATATCTTGTCAAACAAGCCTGGATTTGTTGTTTATACAGACAAAGCATGTAATATATGCAACTTGTACTACAGAGGTACAATAGACGCATTAGATACTGCAATTCAAATCTTACTAGGGAGAGCCAGATACTTGGTGTGACGCCCCTGAGCAATAAGTTTTCCAGTCTTTTTGCTTCTCAAGTCCACACTCACAACGGCAAGAGCCTTTCCAACGCGTAATGCCTTGCATTCTATCTCTATTTCCTCCTGAACACAAATCACAACTCAGTGCTGTTGATTCCTCAACCAATTATAACTGATTGTACCAAGCCAAGAACTGAAATTGCATGAAAAATGAAAAAAAAGGTTTGTGTGGGTTGGTTTGAACGTTTTGTAAGTAATGCTGAACCAGGGTTTTGGTTATACAATTTGAATCAATGCCTTCCTTAGCGTGCATCACTCCAAGAATTAAAACCAAGTGTTAAACTTTCAGACATAAATTTTGTTACAGAATCAAATTTCACAAATGAAAACCAGACCCTCTCACACACATAGAACAAGGAAAGACTTTCTATCATCTCATTCCGTAGGAAATCAATCTTAACCTATTCCGGGGTTACCACAAGCATAACACAAGATCAAATATTTCAGTAAAATCAGGGAAATAGCTGAAAGTGTGCTTGGTTGGAGTGTGAGAGGGTAAAGGAATGAGAAAGAAATCAAAGGGATGGTGTTTGTGATACTATCATATCATTTAATGAATAGTAATTTGATTTGATTTAAAGAGAATCCGCCATTTCACTAGTGGCGATCGTTTCATGGATTACTGAAGCTCTCTAGTCTCTAAACTCAACTAAAACAAAACTCAAACCACCCTTCAAATGATGAACAATAATTGGGTATTGTTGGCCATGGTGATTTCTTCACTGATAACCCCAATAACTCTAATATATAACAACCAGTCAATTATAAGGGCGAAAACAACATTTTGAAGAAACAAGCAAAACAGAATCAAATTAGCATATGAAGGAAGCAAAGGGCAAATGTAAAGAGAAACTTACACCAACATTAGCGCCGCTCAAGTACGAAACATTGATCTCTACGGAGACGCCTACTGACGGCGCCCCCATCGTGTAAATTACTGCAGACCCGACTATATCCACCAGTGCCACCGTTGCTCCGCCGTGCAACGTATTTCCCGTGTTCTAGTGAGCCAAAACAGCAAATTAATCAAACCAATTTCAAATTAAATGATCAAAACAGGAAATTGGGAATATTTTCTTATATAAATCCCAACCACGAGGCGAGGGGGAACGGTGAAGGAGCAAACAATGCGGCCGCGCTCGATGTGATCGATATTCATGCCTTGCATAATTAGTGGCTCTATAAACTGTTTAGGCATTGAATCCACCGTAAATTCATACGGGCCGCCTTCTTTCTCCACGAACCTCTTAACAGTCTCAAAATCCATGTTTTCCCCAATTTGGCAGTAACCGGCGCCGGAACTGTGTTTTCTGCCAAACTGTGAAGAGAGTAAACTCTACTGTGGAAAGACCAAAGAGTAAACTCCTCATTTTCTTCCCTAAAGTTCCATTTATTTCGTTTTAGTCCTCATGTTTTTTTATTTTGCAGGCAAATTTCCAAATGAGTAGTTGAATATCAACCACGCAAGCACCCCAAAGTGAACATACATATTTATTACTCCTCGTCTAGTAATAATTTACACAATTTTTTTATTTAATTGTTCTAAAATAATTTGCACACCCCAAAAATAGACCATATTATAAACTGCATCTTCACATTATTCATAATATTACACAAAATGTCATTATTTTTGGCTTAACACATACCACAATCCAACTCATTTTTTACTTTATAAATAAAGATTTACATTACTTCTCAAAACTCAACTAATTACACTATTTTCTTATTTTGTGTGCTTACAAAATACAGGTATTTATGGAACGGAGAGAGTAATACTTTCAGTTCTTAAATATCTTCACACTTTCTCATTCCGTTCATTCTATAATATTCACAAATTTGCATATAATATTACTCTTGATTTAAATGACACTGATTTTATTAAAAGTATCATTTATTAGTATTAAAAAATATAAAGTGAAGGGTAAATGAATATTTTCAACTTTATTGGAGTGAGTAATTGAGTGGAGAAATTTAATTATAATGAAGATTGAGTGGCATGAGGAAATAAGAGAGGTTTATAAAAGTTTAGTTTGAAATAGTAGAGTTATTTTTTTGTTATTTTGTGTATGAAGAAACAAAATTGGAACGTTCATTTTTTTTATTTTGAACAATCTAAATTGTAATTGGACTCACATACAATCCAACCAATTTTTTACTCTATATATAAAGATTTTTTTTTTTGTGTGTGTTTTCTTACGTTAAAAGTTATTTCTAAGACTTACGGAGTCTGCAATAATTTCACTAGGAAAATATTCTAACATCATAGCATACGTGTATATACAATGCTTGTTCAGAGTTCATGTACATTTTTAGAATTATATAAAGAGAGGACAACAACTAGTGTAATTCAACAATCTTAATCAGTTTAACACAAATACATAATGATGAGATCAACTTGACGATTCTATTGAGCAACCCGTTTCTTCCATTCATCAAATGCATTGAAATCGCCAGAATCAGAGCTTGAATCTAAATCTATTGATAAAATTTCATTGAAAGATATTTATAATGTATTGAGTAAATAACAAGACTAAAAAATATATTTAATAGGAAACAATTGAGTAAAGATAAGGATTTAATTTAGGTGTAATGCGTATTCAATAAGTATATATAGAAGGTCATCAATAATTGGGATATATATATATATATATATATATATATATATATATATATATATATAGTGTAGGCATACGTATAATATAAAAGTGGACTACTTCAATTATTATAGCATCTCAACATGTGATATCTGCAAAAGACAAACATCTCAGCATGTGATATCTGCAAGTGGACTATTAAAGTGTCCTACTTTAATTATTATAGTTTATATTATTAAAATAGGACAGATACAATATAGTGGTCTAGACAGTAGCATGTGATATCTAATATGATAAAAAAAAAATACTCATAAGATTGCTGATTGAAATTAAACACACAAATAAAAAGGTTTACAAGACAATAATTTAAATACGTTACATTCATTATTTAAACACAACTCCCATCAAATAATGTTTCACCTCTTCCTCTTCAGGGTTTAAGTTATTTTTCGCCATTAGTGTCATTAACATTTTACGATTCGACATCATAATTTTTCTCTCTTCTTTTTCTCTTTCGTATTCCATTCTCTCTTTCTCTAGTTTGCTCATCACTTCAATTTCTTTTTCTCTAATGAGTCTTATTGCACGAAGTTCTGCAGCAACTTCAATAGAAGGATTTTGTGATGCCTTACCTTTTTCTTTTCTTTTTTTGCCTTATCTCTACCTATAAGACTGGGGATAGTGGAACATCCTGGAGTGTCTGGATTGGAAGGGACGAAAAACTCTCCATCTTCACTAGTCTTTGATCTCTTTGCGCTGTCACCACTTTCTGCATTACCCTATTCATTTTCATTACATACAGGTATTGAATCACGATCTAATTTAATTTTTCATTTGGAATTTTTACACATAACTTCATTAAATACAATTAAATCCTGAAACTTGCTTCCACCCGCTTAAATTGAATGAGCTTCTTTCTCAATATCGTTCTGGTTCATTTCGCTTCTTTTTCAACAATATGCTTCTTTGTAAGCAGCAATCCACTTGTTTGCATTTTCACTAAGTCATTTCCAACGACCTTTTATTGACTCCACATTTTTTCCATTTATCTCATTTGTATTTTCTTGTCGAGCTTCATGATATATGCACTTGTTTTCATAGCGAGATACTCCTTTGATTTTTACCACGTGCACTATCTTTACTAATGTAACATCAAGACGCCATTAGAGTTATATCTTCTTTCACAGACCAAGCTACATTTTTTGCCCCCTTTTGATTCTTGCCTGTGGGTGGAGAAGATTGGAATAAATTTCGGGAGGCATTTTCTGATGTTTGGATTTGCTCGGAGATATAAACTTGACTAAAATTTGGAGAAAACTGAGAATTTTGATAATATTATGAGTTTGAAAATTCTTCTGAATTCGAAAAAGAAGAGTTGTGATAAGATCCAAAACTTGGATAATTTTGAGTGTTTGAAAAATAATTGGGATTATTTGGATCCATAATTGGAAAATGATAGAAATATTGGAAGAGAAAGAGAGAAAATTAGTTTGTGTTAAAAATAAATCAATATTGAACTCTATTTATAGAGAAAAAAAATTATGAATTTTAATATATTTATATATTTTTTTATTACACATTATCTTTAATATATATAAATTTCATTATATCCAAAATAATATCACACTATCCAATTGTATAATGTCATGTGGCATTTTCTTTTTGCTCGCCCTCTTGGTGACATTGGGTTGGATGGCCAACCAGTGTCACTAAAATAATTTTCTGACATGCAGCAACTTCATTATTTAAATAATTTTTAATTTTGTCATCTTGTTGTGACATTGGTAAGAAAGTCACCGATAAAGGTGGTCTAAGAGATGTTTGTAGAGTTTAGTTTGAAAGGATAAAATTACTTTTTTGCTATTTTGTTTATGGGAAAACAAAATTGCAACGTAACGAGTATTACTTTTGAAATCAGACACAATCCAACCAATTTCTTTACTGTATACATAATTTTTTTTTTCTTATTTTGAGTGTTTTGTTACGTTAAAAGTATTTCAAGACTTACGGAATATGCAATAATTTCACTAGGAAAATATTCTAACATCATAGCATACGTGTATATATAATGCTTTGTTCAGAGTTCATGTACATTTTTAGAATTATATAAAGAGAGGACAACAACTAGTGTAATTCAACAATCTTAATCAGTTTTACACAAATACATAACTAAACAATGATTATTTTGCACCTTACACGCCCACTACTAATACTTGATAACATTAGTTACAGAGTGCCACTCCATTTTCTTTTACTGCTCCATTCTCCAAATTATTACCATTACTGCTACTTCCCTTTACTTCTTCACCAACTCCATTACACAATTCTTGATTATTACTACTTTCCTTCTTCTCTTCTGCCTTTTGCTTCTCCTCCTCTTCTTTGGCTAATTTTTCAGCTTTTACCCTCTCTTCTTCCTCAGCCTTACGCTTAGCTTCTTCCTTTGCCTCTTCCAGGGCCTCCACCAGCCTCTTCAAACGTGGCTCCACTTCCTCCCCCCGCAATCTTGGCATCAAATTCTCAGCAACGTCAGCCGGGGTCATGTTCGTCTCCTCCAACATTCCTTTGATCGTAGGAAACATTTCGTGCGATTCAATGCTCATGTAATTCTTGGCCAAAACCTTGAAAGCTTCGAACCCACAATAAGACAACTCCACATGCTTATCCATCCTCCCTCTCCTGATCAAAGCAGGATCAAGCTTCTCCTTATAATTAGTAGTGAAAATGATGATCCTTTCCCCCCCACAAGACGACCAAAGCCCATCAATGAAGTTGAGCAGCCCAGAAAGCGTCACCTCACTCGTCTTCTTCTCCTCCAATTTCTTCAACTTCTCCTTAACTGCATCCTTCTCCTCCTCTTTCTCTTTCTTCTTCTCATCTTCCTCCTCCTTCTTCGCCCTCTGCCCTGTCAAATCCAGAGAGCAATCAATATCCTCAATCACAATAATTGACTTGCTGGAAGTGTCAATCAGCAGCTTCCTCAATTCAGTGTTGTCCTTGACAGAAGTCAACTCCAAATCATACACATCGTACTTCAACAAATTAGCCATGGCTGCAATCATGGTTGACTTCCCTGTTCCAGGAGGCCCAAACAGGAGATAACCCCTCTTCCACGCCTTCCCAATCTTTGCATAATACTCCTTAGACTCTGAAAAATTAACAAGATCGTCCATAATTTCCTTCTTCTTGATGGGGTCCATAGCCAGGGTATCAAACGAGGCAGGGTGTTCAAAAACCACACTGCTCCACAAGCTCCGGCTGAACCTATACCCGCCGCCGTCGCCGCCCTTGTTGTTTGTATAAAGCTTGCGCCGCCTCTCCTTGACAGTGATGGCATCCCCTTCTTCCAAAACATGCTTCAAATACTGATTACTGATTACATCGCGGTGCTTCCTATGAAACGTGAGATTGAAGTGCCTCTTCTCGTCCTCTCTGGGGTAGAACGAAATTGACTGCTTGTTTGGAGTGGTTTCATTGGAGGCCCACCAGAGATTGATGCCTTGGAATTGGTCAGTGACCTCTTCGTGCTTGGCCATGGTGAGGACAATGGCCTCACTGTCGCGGACGACATTGGCTTGGAGACGCTTGGCTTGTTTGGAGGAATTAGCGTTGAGATAGCGCTCTATGGCGGCGTAAGCTTTGCTGCGCTGGAAACCGTCGCCGTGGTACTCGGAGAAGGTGATTTGGATGTAAGGGTAGAAGAGATTGATGAGTTTTTGGGAGTAGCGTTTCATTGGGCTGCGGAGTTGGTATGGGAAGTAGTTTTGAAACATGGCGTAGGCCACCATTATACCTGCAATTGCAGAGGTTATTTGCGTCACCATATCCGCCATTGGAGGCAACATTTTTTGTTTTTGGCTGGCTAGCTAATTGCTTGTGAATAAAGTGCGTAGATATATAAATAATGATCGGGGGGAAGGGGGGTTGTTTCTTGGCAAGTAAGAGTGTGTACGTGAAATAGAGCAGTGCCTCTATTCATTTGGAGGGCGTATATATATAAATAATGATCTTGGTGGGGTGGGGGTGGGGGGAGGGGGGGTTGTTTCTTGGCAAGTAAGAGTGTGAATGTGAACAGAGCAGGGGTCTCTATTCTATGGAGAGAGACAAAAGGAGGACCAAGACTTGGTGTGTAGATGATGTTGACTATTTGCCACAAGCGTCCCTCATCTTTACCTTAACTACAAAACTTACTCTCTTCAGCATTTTTAAATTTTTAGTCTTTTCACTAGGGTTGTAAACGAATCAAATCGAATACCGCTATTTTGAATTTGTATTCGTTAAATTTTTCGAATATCGAATTCGAATTCGAATATTTTTCGAATAGTAAATGTGATTTATATTCGATTTGAAATTGATATCGAATTTTTCGGAACTATTCGAATACTCGAATCGAATATTCGAATCGATTTTTTCTCAAATATATTTTAAACAATATTCTTTGAGTATTCAATTCAAAATTAATTTCGTTATTTCAATTCACAATACCAGTCACAAATTCAAAAGTTACATAATACAATACAAATCCAAAAAAATTAATTATCAAATTACATAACGAGAATCAATCTTCCATCGATTTTACAAACCAAATTCAAGTTGTTTGCAACATGACATGGATAGACTCTTCTTGCTCCTAAATAGAAAATAAAAATAATTAAAATCAGTTTATTCATAAAAAAACATCATATATTTCAAATGAATTAAAAAAATTAAAAGAACTTATGTTATAATGGGTTTCTTGATCCCATGAAGTCGGCGAACTTAATCTACTCCACAAATCAAAATTTCTACCATGTGAGGAGTTAACCTTGAACGATAAAGATCCAATACATCCAAATCTTTGTTATGAACCGATGATAAATAAGTTATTAAAGTCTTCTGAGAATCTACTAAAGTTACATTAATGAACCAAAAATTGCAAGAAATATTGTGTAAAATTCGTCCAATCAAAATGATATTTTTAATTGGTGTATTTATTAAAAATGGTGGTGTTTTTATTTGAGTGGTGTGGTGTATTTATAAAATATATCGTGCAAATAATTGGAGCCTAAATATATTTATATAATATTAATATATAGATTTATATATTTGCTATAAAATAATATATATTTATATATAATATATATTTAAATATCGAATCGAATATTTACGAATATTAAATCGAATATCATAATTTTGTATTTGTATTTGTTTAATAATCAAATCAAATCGAATATTCGTAATCGAATTCGAATCATAAAATTTTGAATTTCGAGCACGAATACCGAATCGAACAAAAGTATTTGATTCGTATACAACCCTACTTTTCACCCTCTTAATTATACTTTTTTTTTTTTGGAAAATTACAAATAAGTTCAAGAAAAAATTCAAAAACTACAAATAGGTTCATATTCAAATATTTTTGTGCGTCTGTTCAAATATTTTTTATGCTTCTGTTCAAATATTTTGAACCTATTTGTAATTAGCATACTTTTTTTGAACCTATATGTAAATGTTCCTTTTCTTTTTATTTAAGTTAACTAGGAAAATTAAGCAATCATGTTATAACATAACATAAATTATAAGGAGAAAGAAAGAATTTTCTAAATTTTTAGGTTGACCCTCAATTTAGGTTTTGAATTTTTGAAGTGTCTTAAATTAGAGTCTAATTTTTATTCTATTTTTTCTCAATTTAAGATCTAATTTTTCTCTTCTTGTTTCAATTCAAGATCCGATCAATTTATTTTTATTTCAATCTTTTTTTTATAATGTACTCAATTTATAATAACTTTTTTCTAATCAATTTTTAAAACATAATATATTAAATTAAAAAATTATAAATTTTATTTGACACTTGCATTTTTTTTTGAAGCAGTTTGACACTTGCATTAGATTTATTTGACACTTGAATATATAAAAATATATTGCAGAATTTAGATATGAAAAATTATATTTCTATAATAAAAATAATTATTTATAAAAAAAATTAACAGTCTATGATTACAAATATAAAAAAATTGAGCCTTGAATTGAGACACAATGAATAAAAATATCTTAAAGTGAGAAAAATATAAAAATCAGACCCTAATTTGAGACATTTCAACTTCAAAATTTAGATCGATACTTAACATAAAAATTGAGCGGTAATATATAATTCTTCCTAAAGAGGAGTATATAAATACTGACCTAAAGTCGGGTATTTAGATTTAAACCCTTTCAACATCTCTTATCTAACAATGAAATCTAAGGTCATTCATAATGGTTTTCTTTTTTCTTTCTTTTAAATATTGGGTCTCTGGTGAAAACAATTAAATTGCCAGCATAGAATATTAATGCAGTTTGTTGAAAGTTGTATTTCATAGCTGAATTCAAATGACTGGAATACAATGAATTTATACACGTAATTATGGCGGTTCTAACTAATTATCCGCCTAACAAACTTTCTAACTAATTCAGTTATAATTAACTAACTTGGGTGTGCAAACCCTAATGTGGGTGAACAAATCAGAACATTCTGGAGCTGATACAATTTTGCAAATACTTCAATATGCTCCAAAAATCGATCACCCTGTGAGAACCCCGAGTAAAGAACACAGCTTTTGGAATCGAGACGTAGAGAGTGACTTGGTGAACACATCTGCAACTTGATCTTCAGTTGGGATATATCGAATGTCCAAGACTTGAGAGATTGAACTTTCTCACGAAGGAAATGAACATCAACTTCAATGTGTTTTGTGCGACTATAAAAAGCGGGACTAAAAGCAAGCTTGATCGCACCTTGATTATCACACCAAAGAACTGTAGAGGTTTCGAGCGGAAGCTGGATCTCTTTGCAAAGAGTTTGAATCCAAAGAAGGTCTGCTGTTGCCAGGGCCAAGGATCGATATTCAGCCTCCGTGCTACTTCGAGCGACCACGTTTTGTTTCCTGGAACTCCAAGTAATGAGATTTGATCCAAGTTTGATGCAGTAGCCGCTGGTACTTCTTCGATCATCCAGATTTATTGCATAGTCAGCATCAGCGAATCCATTTAACCTGAAATTTGAAACGGAGAAAAAAGACAAACCAAAATACAACGTTCCATTAAGATAATGTAATATCCTTTTGCAAAATTTCCAATGATTCTGTGTTGGCTTTTGTAGGTATTGAGATAACTTGTTCACATAATAGGCAATGTCAGGACGAGTGAAAGTTAGGTATTGTAAGGCCCCCACCACACTTCGATAAAGAGAGGGATCAGAGAAGGGAGGGCTGTCATTAAGAGAAAGCTTTAGGTTAGGACAAGAGGGTGTTGGACACGGCTTGCAGGTTGAGAGATTTGTGCGGTTGAGAAGATCTTTAATATACTTTGTCTGAGTAAGCTTGATAAATTTGAGATCAACATGAGCTTCAATTCCCAGAAAATAGTTGATCTCTCCTAAGTGCTTCAAAGAGAACTTATGATCCAGATTATCAATGAGTTTTTGAATTTGTCCCACATCATCACCATTAATAAGTATGTCATCAACATACACCAATATCAAAATCTGCTTGCCTTGCACCTTTTTGTGAAATAAACAATGGTCTGCCACTGAGTGAGAGAAGCCAGCTGAGATGAGAAAGCTCTTGAGGGTGTCATACCAAGCCTTTGGGGCCTGCTTCAATCCGTACAAGGCCTTTTTGAGCTTGCAAACAAACTGAGGTTTAGAAGTATCCACAAAACCTTCAGGTTGCTTGATGAACACTGTCTCTGTTAAATTACCCTTCAAGAAAGCATTATTGATGTCCACCTGTTGTATAGACCACCCTCTGGTCACAGCCAAGCTGAAAATAATTCTGAGTGTTTGAGGCTTGATGACTGGACTGAAGGTATTGAAGTAGTCTATCCATGCATGTTGCTCAAACCCTCGAGCCACCAGTCTTGCCTTCAACCTCTCTATTGTCCCATCCTTGTGATACTTTATTCTGAATAACAATTTTGTGGAAATAATATTCATGTCATCAGTAGGAGGCACTAATCCCCAGGTTCCATTACCCATTAAGGCATCATACTCACACTGCATAACATGTTTCCAGCTAGGTACGCCCATAGCTTCAATCACTGAGTCTGGTTTTGTAATCCCTGTAAACTTATCAGTAGTATGATATACTTTTGGCTTAACAATACTAGATTTAGCTCTAGTGGTCATAGCATGAGTATTTGTGATGGGAACTCTTGGTTGAGTGATGCTGGATGATGAGTGATCTGAGAAGGAGGAATTTAGTTCATTTGTAGTGTAATCAGAAGAGTGAAGGGGTGAGTATTCAGCTGGAAAAGGTGGAAGGGATCTATGTGAGGGGGAATTACAAGCTGGAGGGAGTATGCTAGGGATGACAGTATGTTGAGGTAGGCATGAGTTATGGGGTGGTGATGATGATGATGTGGAAAATAACTCCTTGTATAGAAACTCACACTCATTAAATCTACAGTTGGAGAAATATAGATCCTGCCTGTAGGATGTAAACATAAGTAACCCTTGTGAGATGAGCAATAGCCAAGAAATATACATTTTGAGCTTCGAAATTGAAGTTTAGAGGAGTTATAAGGTCTTAGATATGGGAAACATGCACAGCCAAACACCTTGAGAAATGCATAATCAGGTTGCTTTTTGTGAAGCAGAAAATATGGAGTGGAATTATTGATAATAGAAGATGGAAGAAGATTTATAATGAAAGCAGAAGCACTAAATGCATGCCACCAAAATTTCATAGGAATAGAGCTATGAGCCAAAAGAGATAAACCTGTTTCAGTGACATGTTGATGTTTTCGTTCCACAATGCCATTTTGTTGATGACTATAAGGGTATGCAAACCTCATTCGAATGCCCAACGGAGTAAGGACCTTGCCAAGAGCCACAAACTCTCCACCATTATCACACTGCACACTTTTAACTTTGCTTTGAAATTGTCTTTCCACCTCTTTCAAAAATTGAGTAAAAATGGCTGTAACTTCTAATTTAACTGTCATGGGAAAAATCCACGTAAACCTGGTAAAATCATCAACAATTGATAGATAGTATTTGAAACCATCAACTGAACTCACTGAACTAGGTCCCCAAACATCTGTATGAAGAACATCAAAAGGTGCTTTAGTGGTATGAGTTACAGATCTGAAATTCTTTTGATGAAACTTCCCAAGTTTACAAGCCTCACAAAATGAAAATTCAGAAGATACAGCAGGTATGTTTATAGAATTTAGTACATGTTTGAGACTAGACTCACATGGATGACCAAGTCTACAATGCCACAACATGGTCTTATTATCAGTTTTTGTCTTATAGACATTATTACATGAAGAACCAGTAGTCTTCTTATTGTGTGAGTCTCTCTGAATGCTTCCAATGTCCAGTTGGTACAAGCCTTGATTAAGCACCCCTTTCAGCAGAATCTTGTGTGTTGTCAAATCCTTTACAAGGCAAAAGTCAGAATGGAACTCAATAACTGCATTGTTGTCTTTCAAAAACTGAGAAATGCTCAACAAATTTTGGTGTATCAGGGACATGCAAGACATTTTTCAAATGAACTCTATATCCTGGTTGTTGAGTAGGCCAATTCACAGATCCAACATTAGCTATAGAGACTGAACTACCATCCCCAACAGTAAGAGAAGAGTTACCTTGATAAGGTGTTTGCATGCTTAGGTTGGAAAGTTGTGAAGTGGCATGATGCGTAGCTCCACTATCTACATACCACTCAGGAGTAGAAGAAGTGTGGTTAATATCAAAATTAGAATTAAAGGCATAGGGATTACCAGGACCAAGAATTCTGGGTTGAGTTCTGTGTTGCACAAAATTAGCCTGAGGCTGAGCACCAAGAGTGACTTGTTGTCCAGGTTGAGGACCTGTAGAGGTGGAGATCTGATTCATTTGATCATGACTGGAGTAATTTGGATCATACCTCTTATAGCACTTTGCTGCAATGTGATTATATTTGCCACATATCTGACAAATAACCTTAGGCTTGAAGTAGGTTTTATTTTTCCCTTTAACTTTCCATTCTGACCAGATTTAGAGTCCTTTGATACTGCATTTGCTGTGGGATTAACATTTCCAGTGCCAGCAACTGTGGAAAACTGGAGAAGTCTCATTTCATAAGATTGAAGGATTGCCTGAACTTCAGCAATAGAAGGAACAACTCCTCGAGTTGTGAGATTCACCACAACCGCATCAAACTCCACACCTAGACCCCCTAGAATGTGAAGAACTAAGTCAGTTTCATCAATCGGCTGACTTGCTGCCATCAAGCCATCAACAATGACTCTCATCTGAAGAATATAATCAGTGATTGAAGATGATCCCTTCTTCAAACTCTCATCTGAAGAATATAATCAGTGATTGAAGATGATCCCTTCTTCAAAGTCTGAAGTTGAAATTTCAGATTCATAGCCTTAGCTTTGGATTGTGATTGAAACAAATCCTCAAGCACCTTCCACACTTGAAACGAATGGGAACATCTATTAACATGACCAAGCATTGAATCAGAGATAGAACTCAGAATCCAACTGAGAAGAAACTGATCTCGCTTAATCCAAGCATGTGTGCCTAGACCACTGCTGGAGGATCCATCATTGTGAACCACATCAATATGAGCTGATGAACACAGTAGCACATCTTCAAATCCATGTGCCCAAACTGTAGCAAGGATTTGAGATCGCCAGTAGGAGTAGTTGTTATTATCCAAGCGGATATGTAGAGTAATGAATGTAGGTAACTTCTTTTTGGGAGAATCCATACTGAGGAAAGGAAGGATGAGGCTGAAAGAAGATGGAAGGGATGAAGATAAATGAGAAAAGAGCTATGAAGATGAAGAACACAGAGGATTGAGAAGATGAAGATTTGAAGATACACTACAAAGCCGAAAAATCACACAATCAGAGGAAATTGAACTCAAGATACCATGTTGAAAGTTGTATTTCATAGCTGAATTCAAATTACTGGAATACAATGAATTTATACACGTAATTATGGCGGTTCTAACTAATTATCCGCCTAACAAACATTCTAACTAATTCAGTTATAATTAACTAACTTGGGTGTGCAAACCCTAATGTGGGTGAACAAATCAGAACATTCTGGAGCTGATACAATTTTGCAAATACTTCAATACAGTTGAATTTAAGATTAATTAGAGCTGCTTTGACAACACAATCTACATACTGTAATTCAAAATTTAAAGGACAAATTATTATGTAGTTAAACAAACTTGAGGGGTGTTTTTGCAAACAGCCTTTAGATATTATCTAAACATAATTATTACCGTAATAAGCAAAAATGGTGACCAGACAATTTCAAATAATGACATGTTTCTTCTTACATCATATTCCAAAAAATCTTTTTTTTTTCTTTGTTTTTTTTCATTTATAATAGTGACTATTAGCGTGCATGACCATGACATATACTTTAATCTCCTCCCTTTGTTATTTGTTTAATCGTAAATAGCTGTCAAAATAGTATTAATTCTTCTAAGGCATGAAAGGGCCAATCAATTGTGACTTCGAAGTCAATAAATATATACTCCTCATCTATGTTTTTTTTATGTATAATGAATAATCCAATGTTTTTTTTTATAAAAAAAAACAAAGAACTTTATTAATTAGCCACAAGAACAAGCGACAGCCGGTAGTTCGACCACACAATCCGGTGGATCTACCCAAGACGACGGGCTCTCGAAAGATCGAGGTTGAATCGACTGGTTGAACCGGGATCCAACTATGAAGACGATCGAATTACCCTTAAAAAAATTATTTTTAAGATTGGACTGAAAAAATCAGCCATAGTGTTTTTTTTCTCAATTTTTTTTAATTATTATTCTTTTAAATTTTAAACAATGACATATCATTTATTCTCCTTTATTTAATATTTTAATTATTCAATTTATTAATTAAACAAGCCTTCTAACTCTAAAAATTGTCTAATCCGTAATGCTTATTCATTTCTCTCTTATTCTACTCCCGCCTCATGTACTAAATTGATGTAGCATTTCTTGTTCGACTCAAATTTTAATGTAAGAGTTGTATGTTATGGGGTAAAATAGTTTTTTCAACTTTAATAAGATGATTATATAATAGTATTAAATTGTGTTAATGGAGGAAAAGTAATGACATGTGATGTAATATTGAAATGTTTGAGAGACATTTATAAAAATATTTATTTTTTTTATCAGAAAAAGGAGTTTTTTATTGCACAATGAGTATAAGATATACCCAAAAGAAATAATACAGAATATAGTTCAACAATTTAAGACTAATCTAGGATTGTCTAACTAAGAATACTAAAATTATTTTATTATTATTTAAAAAATTGATGTATCTCAAGACGAACATGTTTTGCATATGATGCATTTAGGACGGAATGGAGGGGGTAGAATTTTTATTTTTATTATTTAATAACTTTTAGTATTCTAAAATGATGTTGTTTTTTTATAATTCTATTATATTAATTTATTTTAGTATGAAATGTATAAGGTATAATCGTAAATTTTTACAAATGCATATTTATTTTTTCAATATAATATAGAGAATATAAAATAAATAGATAAATATTATTTTAACGATTGCACCACCACTGGTCAAAATCCAATTTAATTTGGTCTTAGTGAATATTCATCTCCACTGTGACGTTTACATGCATGACGCATGGATTTAAACTAATACTCTTACGTAATACTCCGTCCGTCCCGTAATTAACTTTACACTTTTTTTTGGGACGTCTCATAATTAACTTTACACTCCTAAAATAGAATATCCTCCATAAACTACACCCTCACAACACCATTTAAATTTATAAAATGTCACTCTTACTTAATTCAACTTTATTATTTCACCTACATTTTATTTCAAGCAACCACCCAAAATATTCTTACACTCTATTCTCTCTCCTACATTAATTTAAGTTTTTTTAAACAACGTGCCATTTTACATATGAACTTAACTCTGGGGAGGAGGGAGTATGACATTTTGCAAACAAATTATTTTTTTTTTCTTAAAATATTAATAGTGTGCTAAAGATCGAGGAAATGACCAAGGCATGTATTATTTCCATCTCCTCCCTTTGATATTGTTACTTTATTTTATTTAATTTAGAATTAATCACAAGAGGTAATCACATGTACACGCTCAGGTTATTTTAACTTATTTAAAAAATGGTCAGAAACGTAATATATACACCCTCCTCCCCAATATTTTTTTCACAGGGAGAGAGACACAATTATTAAAAAAAAATAGATAAAATGTAGGAGAATAAATAAAGTGTAAGAGTATTTTGAGTGGTTGGATGAGATAAAGTGTAGGAAAGAGAATAAAATAAAATAAAACAAGAGTGACATTTTTTAAATTTAAATGATATTGTGAGAGTATAGTTTATGAATAATTTTTTTTTTTTAGTGTGTGAAAGTAATATTGGAACGTTCAAATAAGCAAATGTGAAAATAATATTGGGACGGATGGAGTATATTATTTATAAAAAATAAAGATATTTTACAATTTTGGCTTAGATATGGAATAGCAGCATATTTGACAAAAAAATAAAAGTAAATCCTTTAAACAAAGATATTCTATACATGACCTTTGCCGGTTTGCCCCCCATAAGATCATCCAATCAAATCAGTCATTAGGTAAATGAAATTATAATATTTAAAAGTAATTAAAAAAAAATGATATCGTGTTTGACCAATGTATGTGAAAGGGCGGCTTTTGTGATGTTACAGAGGCTGGGTTTAAATTTAATCCAATTTGTCATCATTAGTTGAATGAATCTTGTAAGAAACCGGTGTTTACGTCATGACAATCAAATAAATGGGCTGGGCTGGGCTGGGTAACAACTGCTTTATTAATTTCGGCCCAACTATGACTTCGTTGCCTCATATATTATTATGAGTAGTATTTGTGTGCAAAATGTGCACAATAAAAATTGTGTGCACAAAGTTTGGTTACAGTGTAGTATTATTTCATGTACTGTATATTATTAGTTTGGTTACAGTATAGTATTATTTCAGGTACTGTATAGTATTAGTTTGGTTATAGTGTAGTATTATTTCAGACATTGTATAGTATTAGTTTAATTAGCAATATTATTTAGTATTAGTTTAGTTAAAGTATAGTATTAGATAAAAATATTGTGCACACTATGTTTTAGTGTGCACAATGTGCACACAAATATTTGCCTATTATTTATACTACCTCTGTTCCATAAAAGCAAAAAGTTTTCACTTTTTTTTTCATCCGTCCCAATATAAGTTTCACACCCTTAAAATAAAAAATCTTTTATAAATTTAACCCCCACAATTTTTACTAATTTACACAAATGTCATTATTTTTACTCTCACATACACATAACTCAATAATTTTTTTTTTACTTTATACATAAAAGTTTACAAATTTATCCTTCAAAACTTCAATCATTACTCTTTTTTCTTAAAGTGTGTGTCCACCTACATATGAAAACTTTTTTGGAACAGAAGGAGTACTATATAATATCATAATCTTTTTATAATTGAATTACCAATAACTACAAAATATCGTTTGAACCTCTAATCCATCAAGCTCTTTCAAGCTGGCAACGACTTCTTTCTTCTCTAAGAAAAGCCCAAACGCTTTATATGGCTAGAATGATTCGCTTTAAGCGCAGGTTCTACTTTCGAAGATCCAAACCATTAAGGCAATCTGAGAAGACGAATATCAATACTGATCGGGCATTGACGGCTTGGTTCCAACCGAACTTTCTTAGGTTGGATAGCGCCTCTGGGGGGTACGAAGAGGGTCCGCGGACTCAGTTCAGGCCTGCCGGAGGGTGGAGCTTTTCCTGGGATGAATTGATCAGGCTTGGACTGTCTGGCTATGCAGGAAAAGAAATGACCTCTTTAGCTACGGGCAAACGCCCAGAAGAAGAATTTCAAGTGCACAGAAGAATAAAAATGCTAGAACGAACCTCGGATTGGAGCTGACAGGCAGTACGATATAGTTCATCCCAGGGATTTCAAGCTTTTAGTTGGCACCTAAATGTTACCGATCGGAGGAGAGCTAATTATCTTTTTCTTTAGTTTGAGTAGTGTGCACGAATCCACACAGGGGATTGATTGAGAAATATGACTCAAATGGCTACGGTTTCGACCGGTTTACCCGAAGCAGCGGATACGCAAACTAAAAGGGATGATGAGACAACGTCATCGATCAAAGGATGAGACGATGTTGAGCGGCATCTCCCTCTGCTTTCCTTTCTTTAAAGATAAGAACGCAAACCCCTAAGGTGTTTTCCTTTCTTTAAAGATAAGAACGCAAACCCCTAAGGTGTTTTCCTTTCTTTAAAGATAAGAACGCAAACCCCTAAGGTGTTATGGTCGTACCTCAACTGCTTAACTTATCGTCGATATGGCACCTGTCCACTATGTGTGCATGTACACTCCGTCTCAAACTCAAAAGAATGAATGTCTTCCGGGAACAAGACATCACTACGGTTGCTTCCGTTGAAGAGTTGCGATTAGCTTCCGGTTGGATTCGTTTCCCATTACTTATCCTCTTTCAGATAGTGGATGCTTAGATGAAGCGAAGGGGTCCTGCACTTCCCAAAAGAACGGTACATCCCGCTATGAAAGAAAGAGTTCAATGCCCACCCACGGTGCTTGCTCGTGAACAAAATAAAAAGTATCTTATAATCCTAAGCCTTTGCTAGCTGTCCTGTCCAAGAGTACCTCCTTTCCATCGGCTAAGGAAGTAAAAGTCTTTACCTTCTAGCTAGGGCCCACTTTGATATCATTTAATCAAGCTTTCCTCTTTATTATCATAGATTCATTCTTCCTTATACAACCTAGCTTACAAAAAGGATATCAACAGAATAGCCTCTGATCAACTAGCTTATACCAAGGGTGGAAGATTCATTCAGCAACTAAAGAAAGGCTCATCAATCACCCATGAGATAGGGCACGAGAAGTCAGGCCAATCCTTAGAAGTCATCTGTTAAGAAGTCTGAGATGTTAGCCTTCGATCCACTCTGTGAATCGGTATATCCCCCTTCATCCATTACTGAATAAGGGGCATGAATCCTGTAGCAAGGAGCTAAGAGTTGGGATCTCCTTAGACAGGGTCGATACAGAGTTTCCGTGGCGTAGAGGAGCGGATTAGCGGCTGCAAGCTTGTAGGTTAGGCTGTTTAGTCGTCGATACAGGACAGGCGAAAACGCTACAAATCCTTTGCTTGAGGAAGTGTGCAATGTGCTCGGAGACGTGTTCCCGAGATCAATAGAGTTGGGAATGTGCCATTGATCTGGCTATGAGAAAAGTAGTGGAGAGAAAGACCTCAACCTCAGCTAACATCATATACGTCATTTATCGGTATGCAAGATAAAGATAAGGAGTCCGTGAAGCTTAGCTACCTCTTTTCGGACTTGCTACCTTCGACTTGAAACGAATTGAGACATCTGCCATCTCCCATACTATGCCTTTGTACCTCGACTACCAGCTCTTAACAACCGTCTTCCGCTTTCCAATGATCGGCGAGTGTTCTTGATTCGAAGGCTTGGTCTGCTTTTTGCGTCTCCTGCTGAGTCTCGTGCATCGGTTTATTGAAGAAGAACCACCTGCCTATATTGATTGTATAGGACAGGAATGATGTGAAAAAGGAGCCTTGGAGCATACTTAATTTAATAACATATTATGTGGATAGAAGGCGCCTTTCCGTAATTGATCAACAGCATACGCCCACGTGGGACCTGCGCGGGTGATTGGCGGATATTGCCTAGGGTTTTGAGCCGAATCTCTCCATTTCTGATTATGTGAAATACATAGGCAGGGTGTTCCCGCGGTATGCATAATAAGCAAATAGATGCTCGTTTTCAAGGAAAGCATACTTTAGCGCCGATACGGGTTCTCGAGAGGCGGATGACCCAACCTCCGACACAGTAAGAACGGGGGCTTGAGAGGCAGCCCTTTAAAGTAAAGCGACTGAGAGCTTCTTCTATTTCTATTGCAGGAAATACACGTGCAGGACTTGACTCACCCTAATCTTTGCCTTTGTCTGGCCTTAGACCTTGCTCAAAGAAGAAAGCCCGGCGACTGGATGAGGAAAAGCCCCCGATCTCTCACCTCTTCTTTGCAGATGACCTCATTTTATTTGCCGAAGCCTCTAAGAGCCAGATTGATGTTATCATGGAGTGTTTAAATGACTTTTGTTTTGTGCCATCTCAGGACAGGTGATCATACCTGCCAAAGAAAGACTCTTTGTTTCACCCAACTTGTACAAGCTTATACAGCTCGGGAGATTAGTGCTATATGTAAAATTCCTCTCACTGCAGACCTAGGCAAGTACCTAGGAGTACCCCTTATACACAAGAGGGTCTCTAAAACGACTTACTACCACATACTCGAAAAAGTGCAAGATAGGTTGGCTGGATGGAAGGCAGAGCTGTTGTCTATGGCTGGAAGAACCTTGCTGGTTCAGTCTGTAACCTCTGCTATACCTGTATACACCATGCAAACAACGTGTATTCCGGAAGCCATAAACCAGGAAATAGATAGTAGGAAAAAAAATTAATAAAATTCAAATATATGTATTTAAAATACAATTTTGAAAATTAAAAAAATTAAATTAAATTTTTTGATAGGTTAAACTTTTTTTAATAGATTTAGCATAATATTGAAACATGTGTATTAAAAATACAATTGTGAAAAATAAATATCATTTGATTGGTGAATGGATATAGTTTAAATATATATTTTATTTTTTTAATAAAAAATTATATTATGGAGTAATTTATTTGTTTTTTAGTTGAATATGATTAATCGAGTCTAGGGGTGGGCACAAAATCGAAAAATTGAATTTTTGAACTGAAATGATTTATTTTCGGTTAAATCGGTTCGGTTTTTTCAGTTAAAAATTTCGGTTCGATTTTTAAAATTAAAATCCGAATTTATTTCGGTTCGATTTTAAAAGCCTAAAAACCGAAATATTTATTTATATATTTTTAAATATATATATAATTGTGTTAAAAATATATATATATATATATATATATATATATATATATAATTAATAATTTTAAATAAATATTTAGTTTGGATAGTAAAATACTTAAAAAATCAATTATCATTCGGTTTAACCGAAATAACCAAAAATATTTTGGTTTTTAAAAAATTCGGTTCGATTTTGGTTTTTATTTTATAAATTTTGGTTATTTCGATTCGGTTTATTTTGGTTTTTGAAAAGTTCAGTTGGGTTTCTTTTTTTAAAAAAAAATTCTGTTATTTCGGTTTGGTCGAAAAATACCCCAAATCGACCGAACCGACAGAACGCTCACCCCTAATCGAGTCGAATACATATAGAATGGTGTTATTTAAAAAAATGAGTAAAAATTCGTGTCTTTTGTAAATACACATTTCATGTTGGTAAAAACTTTTTTTGAGTTTTTAAATGTAAATTAATATTATAGTGATTTCTCCAATATATTCCTACCCAAATTTTTTTTTACTTTATTTTTTCTTCACTACAATATTATCTCTATTTATTCTTAAATTTTAATATCTTTTAAAATTTTACTTTCATATTAAAATGGATAAAATTAATAGAAAATTTGGTAAAAAAAATTTCAATCATCCAAATCTTACTTTTGAAATTCACCTTCTCAAATTTTCAAATTGTCTCACAATTCCCGCACCTTTAAAAGGTGACAATCAATCTCTTCTCTCTTAAACATGTAGGTATTAAATAAAAAAAATATGTAGGTACAAAAATAATTAGGTTCATATTTCTTATTCATGATATATAAACTATATATCTAATGTCTTGATTTGATGATTTTCTGGATGAATTAATAGATAAAAAGACTAATTATTGACAGTTTTTTAGGGAATTTTTAGTTCAATTTTTCTACGACATTGTAAATTGAAATTCTATCCATTTTTTTAATTAAAATTATTTTTAACTAAAATATTAAATACACATAAATATGGAATATTATACAACATATATTACAATATTTTGAAATGATTATTAAATGATTTATTTGTGTAGAAAATTGTAAAATGTTAGAAATCAATTCCTATCTATTAAATTAAAATAATCTCCATCATTCATTCATGATTTGAACTTAATATAAATAGAAGTAAATATTTCATTAGTAAATCATCTAAAAAGTAATCAAATATTCAATAAAACTATTATTATTTAAAAATTTTACAGTAATCAAAATTTTTTATTATAATTTTATTAAATTTTTAATATTATTTTTAAAATATAATATTTATAATAAGTTTAGTGTATAATTAAAAATATATATAATTAATTTAATAATTGTAAATTAATCATATATTTTATCTCATAAAATTTACATCATCTCATGTTAAATTTATCAATATTCAAATTGTAAATCACACAGGAAAAAATACTATTTCAGTTAACAACTAAACGGTTTTTAAACTGTAAAGTTTCTTTTTATATATATATATATATATATATATATATATATATATATATTAAATTTTTACGTTTTATGGTTTTAAATTTAAAAATCTATTATCAACATTTGATACAATGTTTATGAATTTTTTTAACGCCCTACAAAATCTCTACCTTTCAACCACATACGGTGAACATTTATTGTTATATATCGGTTCAAAAGACGCACTAAACAATGGCGGAAAAGACGTCGGTCTCCAACGCTGTAGATTCTTTTCACGCACGATTAGGATAGCAACCAACAATCCGCTGAAACCATAATTATTTTGCTATTTTAGGTTCTACAGTCGTCTCTGTAAAAAAAACCATGCTCACTCTTTATCTCTCAATTGATGTTTTCATTATTTGAAACCCAACCCATCCTGATTCTGCATATTTGGTAAAATTAGGAATGCAAAACTATTCCATTTTTTGAAATTTGCGTAATGAAGTTGTACAAAACTTTGAATTTTTCCTTCTATAATCTTCTGTAAAATTTACGTAATTTTTTTGTCATAATGTGTATTTAATTTTGAAATACAGCAGTTGTTTTTATTGAATGAGAAAGCATCAAACTTTGATTGGACTGTTCAAGATTATTATCTCCCACTTAAAAGTCAAGTCTCAAATGAAAATTTTGATATGTACCAAATAATGGTCAAAGCAGCATTAGTGTGAAACAGAGTCCGTATTATTTGGGCCCAAGAATAGTTTGAGAATATTAATGTGAAATAGGGTCCGAATTTCAAGTGTGACCTGAAAATAAAAAAAGTCTCGTAAATAAAATAAATGTCATGACCCGAAATAAACTGGTACAAACTAATTTGAATTGTAAACAAAATTAAAATAATTTGGACTGTGAGTTTATCGAATAATTTCCTGCATTGAAAAATTAATTTTAAAATTAGAATGGGGAAGATGGTGAAAAATTAGCAGCTTTTCGAGACAACTAATAAAGGAGGGGTATTATAGAAAGTTTCAGTTATTATTTTGTAGTGGTGAGTAATTAGGATTTATGTTGTACCTAGTAGTTATAAGGTGTTATAAATTGTACCTAACAGTAACTGATCCCTTTTTTTTCCTGTATTTGAGTCTTTACTGTTAGAAAATTTGATTATAACACTATATTTAAAGGAAATGAAGAAATTATATCAATAATTATCTTTTGAAATATTTTTAACTGTAAAAATTAATAGATTTATCTTTATATAAATCCTTAAATATATATTAATAATTGAAATTATATCAGTTTTAGGATATTTGATGTATATAATAAAATATTTACAAATTAAAATATAAATATCAAATGAATGTAAAATATATATTAATAATATATGTGTTGAATAAAATTAGCTAGGCTAAGCTTATATAAAATTGAGTTGGTGTTATCTGTTATGTAAACACATTAAGGTTATTGTGTTATCATTTTTGAAAAATTTAAAGTATTAAATATTTGATTAAGAGTATTAAGAATCTCATCACGGGTAATAAAAAATTAGTGCCAATGATATCATATTATTTCTCAAAACAATCAACAACAAAATAATATTTTTATTTTAAATATTCATATTTAATACTACCTCCTTCTCGTGATGATTTTCACATGTGAAGTGACACACTTATTAAAAAATTTTAATTAATTTAGTGTAGGAGAGAATAAAGTGTAAGGATATTTTGGGTTGTTAAGTTAGAAAAAAGTGTAAAAAAAAAAGAATAAAGTAGAATATATCAAAAGTAACATTTTTTAAATATAAATAATATTATCGAAGCACTGTTGCGGGCATAACCTAGGAAAATAAATAGAACAAGAGTCGTTAAAGAAAACAATGAAATTATAATTAATACATTCATTTCCATTCCTTGTACTACCACTGTCATTCCTATTTGCAACACTGTCGATGCTACTGCCTACTCATCTCCGCAGACATCTTTGATCTTACCTTATAATTTATTCATTAATAAACAAGCTAAGGTTCACCAACAAATCGCATGCTTTTCTTCAAAAAAATTCTTTAATTTCCACAAACTAACAAAATTGATACCATATTCCACGTCTAATATTACTATCAAATTCACATAAAAAGACAACCACCGAAGTGACACATTTTTAATTTGATCAACCATGACAGTCAATTTTATTTTGTAATAATACAAGTGCAAAATTAAATCTGACCTTATCCTCAAATTTAGTCTTAGTTCTGTGTTTTATTGGAGATAGTTAACATCAATATTCTCCTTCGACAGATTTTCTCTACTCAAAATTATGGCGGGAGACAGAGGGAAGGAAACAAGTCTTACTAAAATCTTGGTTTGCTTTGGAATATTCTGATACTGTATTATAGTTTGCATTCTTAATGCAAACACCACTTTTTGTTGAGGCTTTTGATGATGCACCCTAATATGAAGGGTTGAGATTGCGCGTCCAAAGATACCATTCATATAATACTATTAGTTTGCTTCACGAGACGGGATCGATTAGATGAGATAGATTAAATTGGATTGTACTGTTGAGATTGATATATTTGAAATAAATATATGTTTGGATTGTAGGATTGTTCTTTTTTTATTTTCTACTAATAAATGTAATTTTGTATTGGGATTGATGGAATAGGTGGGATTGATATATAAATGACATAACTGCCCTCAACAATTAAAATAAGAATATAAAATATAAGGATAATGTAGTAATTTTCAGCTTGGGACAAGGTAATCCAAACTCCCCTGGTCGGATTAGTCTGTCCTAAGAGCATGAGATTAAGTTACTTTTGATCCCGGACTCAATTTTAATCTTGGGCTAGAATCCCTCCAACCAAATACAATATTACTTAGGATTAAACAATCAATCAAGACTATCCAGTGAAACAAACACCCCTTAAATAAACAACTAATTAAAACCCAAAAATAAGGGTCTTTACATTCGATTCACAAAAATTCCCCCAATTTAATTTTTTTTTTTTTTTTTTTTTTATCTTGATGACATTTAATACATATATGTATTTGATAGATTATCAATAGTATCCAATGACAGAGGAATCAATAACTATGTTCTAAAGCGAAGTGAACAAACGAGTGAATAAGAGAAGCTTTTCTAATTAATTAATTACTCCATCCGTCCCTGGAAATTTTAATAGGAGAGAGTACATATACTTTTGAAAAAAAAAAAAGTAATAATTAGAGTTTTGAAAGGTAATTTTGTAAATTTTTATGTATAAAGTATAAAAAATTATTGGAATATTTGTATGTATGAATAAAAAAATAATGTAAATTAAAAATTGCGGGGATAAAGTTTATAACGGGTTTTTTATTTTAAAAGAGTAAAATTTATAGTGTAAAAAAAAAATGTGAAAGATTTCGTGATAACGAGGAGTAATTAATAATTAACCCTAGTGTGAAACCGAACACTATAAAGAAATGTATCAATTTGTAATGATTACATTATATGGAAGCAATTACTAATTAATTAATACAGGAATAGAGAAATGCAGTAGTTCATGAATTTGGACCTCTTTTAGGCGTGTTGTTGTGCAATAAGAAAAGTTTCTTCATCATCTTCGTAACCAATTCCAGCTTCCTTCTCCCCTTTGGCGGCGGGATCAATTTCAATTGCCGCACCTCCTCGAATTCCTCCCTGAAACTATGATCTCGGGAATAATTACTAATGTCCGAAGACGAATCGTGGAGTTGTTCTTCCTCGTTGAAATCCTCCCACAGCACGTCCATGGCCTCCGATGCGGCGTTTTCCGATGCATCGATCTTGGGAATGTCGGCGGAGAAAGTGGTGAAGATCTTCCTAATTTTTGGGGCATTTTGTGGTTCATCGGAGGAGATCCGCCAGAGCGGCGGCAGAAGTGAGAGGTGGGTGGTAATTACGGGAAAGGTAAAGTCTTCTGCGATCATTCCTGCCTGTCTGGCTATGATTGATGATGCCGGTATAGTAGATAATAATAAATTCATTTATGGGCAGGGCAGGGATGTTAGGAATTAGTTGGGGATGTTTTAATTTAATGTAGTAATGAGGGCAGCTACCCTTTGTCCGAAATCTACGCAGTTGTTCCTCATGCTAGCTAGCAAGATAAACCCTTTTGGCACAGTAAAGTCTATGCATAAGGGTTCAAGATAAAATTTGATTTATTTATTAAGTATTAATTGTAATAATTGAAGGTGTGATATCAATTGTGATAATTAAATGAGGAGTATATCATATAGTATTAAAGAATATCAATCGTGATCATTGTTGCAAAAATTGGTGTGGGCGGTCGCCGACCGCTCCGATTTTGCCTAATTTAGGCGTTTTCGTAGCCAGACACCGCCTAGGCAGCTAGGCGTTATCGTGGCCAGGCGACCCTAGACGGGCAAGGCGGCCGATTTTATTTATTTTTTATAATAGAAAATTTTTAAAAAATTTAGGCGGCCTCAAAACGTCTGATTACCGATTTTCGACTTTTACAATCTTGGTTGTGATAACTAAATGGTATGACATATGTTACTAGCTGTGATAACTGAAAGATATGACATATATTAATAAAGTGTATTAGTTGGGATAACTGAATAGTAAATCTCATCCATTTTTTCAATATAGATCAAATTTAATCGTGAAACTTGGCTCCGATTTTTGTTTTAATTGTAAATTCATGAAAGCAACTTTTAAACAACCCCCAACCCAATCTCTCCCGTCAAATATGCTTTATAATTCAACAACAATCAAAAATACATTCCCATTTCTTCTTTTAATTTTCTGTTTTATGATTCATTAAATGTTTTTCTCTATTTGTATGTGTTCCTTATTTTGCAAGGTTTTACATTATATTTTATGCTCGTGCATAGCTTGTTTGATTTTAATAGATGGGTTGGTGTCGGTTGAACCAGTTTCACACGTCTACCATTAATATTTTTTCCATGAAAATAACTACTAATATTTTTAATAAAATAATTAATATTATTTAAAATTAATATTTTTATAGTAAAAACATGCTTATGTTTTTAACGAAATGATGTATATTATCAAAAATAATTTTATGATTAGTTGGAAATCAATCGTTTATTGTACAAAACAGTTTAATTTGAATTCGACTTATTATTGGTATGATCAATTAAAATAAATAATTAAAGAATGAAATATCCCCAATGATACTAATAGGGAGTTCAAATTGCTGAAGTGTCGTCTTTTGGTTGATTTCGCTAACGTGTCGTCTTCTTACTGATTTTGCTTATGTGTCGATATCCCCCAACATACTAATAGAAAATTTTTCTGGTTAGGCGCCAATTTATGGTGAGTTTTGTTTATGTTTCGATTTTTTGAATTTTCACTTGTCACTTGTCGTCTTATTGTGAAATCAATTTAGGTTTGTGTATATGTATGTCAATTATATATTTAGTTTATTTGTGAAGTGTCATCTTGATATTAATTGGGTCTAAATATTAAAATAAATATTTTAGTAAAGTTTTGAACCTAACACCTCTGATATAATAATTATAATATTTACCATCTAAATCAATCCATACACATTTATTTATTTTGAAAACTATTTTACTTAACTTCATTTTATAAAAGTGTATTAGATCTTTCGCTTAAAAAGTCCAATATTTATGAAATATTAAAAATAAGAATTAATAATAAAACAATTTCGTTGTTGGTTCCATATATGATCAACTCATGTCAAACATAATAAATATTTTTTAATATACAACAACAGCAATATTCATAATTTTTAAACAATTAATTATTTAGCTAAAATTGTCTTGTGACGCGTTTAATGTAAGACGAATATGAGTAGGTCATGTATATTATTATTCACTTGCTCGACTTGAATTAATTGATTCTGATTAGTTATTATCATTATGTTGAAGTAAACTAAGATTTAATAATGAAGCAATTTGATTTATGGGTTCAATAATCAATTTTGTCAAAAGCAATAAATGTTTTTTAATATACAGTAACACCAATGCTCATAATTTCAAACAATAAATTTCTGCACCGTTTAATGGAGACAAATATGAGTAGGTCCAAATCTAAATGTACATATTTTTTTATACTTATTCGACTTGAATTTATTCTGATTACTTATTTCATTATGTTGGCGTAAAATAATATTTAATACTACAGAATTTTTCATTGTTGGGACCATATATAATCAATTTTTATAAAAAAAATCAAATATTTTTAATATACATGCAGTAACACCAATATTCATAATTTTAAAACAATTAATTTTTGCAACTAAATTGTCGTGTGAGGCGTTTAATTTAAGACGAATAAGAGCAGGTCAGAATCTAAATGCATTTTTTTTTATTTTTTATAACTAGAATCTAAATGCATATTATTTTCCACTTATTCGACTTGAATTGATTCTAATTAGTTATATCATTATATTGAAGTAAAATTACTTTTAAAATAAAACAATATTATATATATATATATATATATATATATATATATATATATATATTGTTGGGTCCATATACAATATAATTAAGTCTTGTCAAAAGCAATAAATATTGTTTAATATACGGTATCCCCAATATTCATAATTTTCAAACAATTAATATTTGTAGCTTAAATAGATATAATAAAAAATAGCATCAACATGCATGCATGATACATGCATATTAATACAATTCAACCCTCCAACTCTTATATAAATATCCTCATTTCTATTGAATTCCATAAAAAGGAAAAAAAAAAATCTTCCTCTGCATCAATCAAACTTAAGTAAGCATTACATATTATTTTATTTGATGATGGATAGAAGCATTTTTAAATCATGCAGCATGATTCTTGTCATGACGGCCATCGTCATCACTAGCAATACTGCAAAATGTGATGCTACACGTGCTGATCCTCAGGGCTCCCAAATTTTATTCTTTACTCCAAAACCATCCCTAGGCCTTCCTTCTTTCCCTCCCTTCCCATCATTTCCCAACTTCCCCCCTTTACCCAACTTACCTAATTTTCCTCCACTTCCTCGTTTCCATAACTTACCTCCCTTTGCCTTGCCCCCTTCTTCCGATTTTTATCTACCCAATTTACCTAATTTTTCTCCACTTCCTCGTTTCCCCAACTTACCTCCCTTTGCCTTGCCCCCTTCTTCTGGGTTTCATATACCCAATTTACCTAATTTTCCTCCACTTCCTCGTTTCCCCAACTTACCTCCCTTTGCCTTGCCCCCCTCTTCGGGTTTTTATCTACCCAACTTACCTAATTTTTCTCCACTTCCTCGTTTCCCCAACTTACCTCCCTTTGCCTTGCCTCCCTCTTCGGGTTTTCATCTACCCAACTTACCTAATTTTCCTCCATTTCCTCGTTTTCCCAACTTACCTCCCTTTGCCTTGCCCCCCTCTTCTGGTTTTCATCTACCCAATTTACCAAATATTCCTCCACTTCCTCGTTTGCCCACCTTACCCTCCAAGTCGCATGTTGGTGTGGCCCCCTCTTCAAGCTTTCATTTACCTACGTTACCCCCTTTTCCTAATATTTTTAGACCCCCTTCACCACATTCGTCTCATGTTGATACTCTAAAAACTTTTTATATTCCTTCTTCTATTGCACCATCTTCCATCTGAGTTTGATCCATTGTCCACACTGTTTACTTTGAATAATAATGATGAATCTAATTATATGTTGTGTCACGACAGAGAATAAAGAATAAAGAGGAATCCCCAGCCGATAATCAAGTTTGTTAGTGAAATAAATCTCTATGTAATTTCTTTTATGTTAATCATATGTAAAAGAATATAAAGAGTTTGGTAAATTTATTAGCACATAAATTTATTGAGTTGTGTGTCTCCAAAAGTAATGATATTTTGTGCAAATTAGTGGATATTGTGAGAGTAAGTTTATTGAGTTTTCCATATTATGAGTGTGAAACTTATAATGGGACGGACGAAAAATGAAAATATACGATATTCATTTGCAAATATACGATATATATTATTCTAGTATTCATACATCAATCATGTAAAAAAAAAATCTATTAACTATCATTTTTTATTTATTTAAAACAAATTTTATAATAGTAGATTTTCACATAATTATAGTAATTTTAATATTTGACATGAATTATTATACAATATTAAAGCTAATGTAATATTATAATTATACAAAAAAAAAATTATATATATATATATATATATATATAATTTTAATATATATATATATATTATTTAATAGAAAAAATTATATATAATATATTATATTGTAAAATTTATTTATGAATATTTCGCATAATACGCGGTCCATCTGATCAATCTATATACTATAGAGCAAACAATAAATTAGACGAGCTTGTGAGCATACGCACAAATACACTCCTCAACAACAAATAATAAACCAAATACGAACACCACGTTGATGTTTTCTTTTTAAAGAACACGACATTAATGTTGAAATTACATTATGAATTAAATTTAAAGAAAAAAATTATAAATAGATTTTTAAAAAAAAATTAAAATTACAAATAGATTCATATACAAATATTTGTGTGCGTTTGTTCAAATATTTTTTTGTGCTTATGTGCAAAATTTTTTAACTATTTGTAATTAATCTATCTTTTTTAACCTATAGGTAAATCATAAATGGCCCAAATTTAAAATGTGAGTTCCTATTCAACGATATTTAAAATGGATGGAAGAAGAAGAGTCAAAGGTGGGGACCTAGTCTAGTCAACGTCAAAACCCCTGGTCTTTAGGGCATTCATGCACATCAAGGAATGTCTAGAGTTGACCCACATATCATCCTCACAAAACAATGCAAGAAACCTCAGCAATTCCTTAATTAACTCTCCAATCTTCTTCAAATCAATCCACCTTAATAAATTCTTACTATTCCAGCTATTCATGTCTAATGTTTCTGGTATTTTTCTATGTTGCATGTTTGAATATCCTTCTAGGTCAATTTTTGAATTTTTTTTCCTTGGACAATCTGCATCAGCATAATAAAAAAAAAATTCTGAATCAAAAAAAGATACAGGCACAATCTATGGGGAAGCCAGGCGAAGGCGGGACGACATTCGTCCAGGCAGACTCGGCCTGTTTTCGAGAGCTGGTGCAACGGTTAACCGGCCCGTCAGGAAACCCGGGTCCTCCAGCACCCAAACCAAACCAAAAACTCCATGAGCGTAGAAAGTGCAATAAACCCAAGATTGATATCCAATGTCAGCCATTTTTGGAGGTCACAGCCCCACCAATGGTATGTGCAGGAAGTCCCAATGATCGTTATTCGTGTAGCTGCCCGACAAGCCCATTGAGTATGATAATATTGAGTCCTTTTTCGAGTAGCTCACTGCCCAACCCGGTAGGAAATTCGAACAAAAGAGCAGCAATGGAGCTCGGTGAAGAAGAAGAAAAAGAGGAAGAGAAAGCTATAAAAGAAAAGCGGTTTTATCTGCACCGGTCGCCACGGTCAAAACCAAGGCTTGCAACACAACCAGAGCTGCTTACATTATTTCCTCTAAAATCCCCTACTAGTTAGTTCAAATTCATTATTTGGGTCCTCAAATCACTCATTGCATTGAACAAGAATAATAGAACAAAATAAAATAGTATTACTAGGTCCATTTTGAATGCAGTTTGTGTAAACAGAAAAGCTGGAAAGAGATGCGTAGCACTTCAAAAACATGCCCATTTTAGCAAAAAACAAGCATACCATTTGATGGTCTTCATGAGAACAAAAACAAACATTTTCCCATGAATATCCACCTCAAGCATGGCTACAACCTTGAGAACTAGCTACAGCCTCTTTTCTATGCAATTCATGTGCATGTTCAAAACTGAACCGAACACCACAAAAAACGACCACTCTTCTTAACCATTTTTCGTTCAAAAAAGCTTTCGCAGCACAAAAGAAGAGCTTAACAACTTTCGGGTTAATCTACAACTAAATCAGTAGTCAAAATTCTATGGTGCTTTCATCTTCTCACTGACTTCCATCCTCATCCTCATCCTCGTCCTCATATTCATCTCCTCTGAATTCCTCATCACTGTCCAGCTTCAAATTATTTTCTGCTTTTTCATTTTTCTCAGCATCCAGCTGTGTTAGTACATCAGATGATCCTTCTTTTTCATCATCAATTGCAAGAGGGCTTTCAGCAGAAGCCACGTCCATCTTTGCTTGACCACGCTGAGTGTAAATGAGGTAATGCGCCACAGATTTGTAACCAAGGCTCTTTACCTGAAATTTGGAAAATACATATGCTCAACAATTCTCTTTTATGTAAATCATATACAGAGCAGTTCATCACCATGGCGATAAATACTGTATAATTGATGTATAAACAATTGGAACCCTTAGCAATTAACAACGAAACTAGAAAGCAAAAGAGTAGTCAAATTTACCTTCTTGTAGATTGATCCAGTAGGTTCCCATCCTTTTTCTCTTCTGCAACGACTGCAATTGCATATTCCACGACACACAGGGCAGAGCCAATCTGATCTCAGATTAACTTCAGTGACGTTCTCCCCATACCTGAATTTGCATTACAATTACATTAATTTTATAGCCATATAAAAAAGCAGGCTTTTATCTGCACCTTCAATGACCATGCAAGAAGAATCATTTGCATCATATTTTCAAGTCAATTATAAAAATGAGGAACATATACAATACAATACTTTTCCAGCAATTTTGCTTTTCAGATTTAATAATGATGAAAGATGCAAATAACATTAAGATCAAAGAACTCAAACAAGGGGCTTGTACGATGAAAAGCAAAACGAACGAAGCAAATACGCAAAACAAAATTTTTGGAGAAACCTCGTGTATAAACAATCTCCACAAAACTGGCCCGTGACAGCCTCACATTTGTAGCAATTAGTACGCAATCCTAGGGTTTTTTGCCTGTGAAAATAACACAATAAATAAATTAAAATTGGAAACGAATGCGATGTGATGAGGAAAGAGTGAGTAGAATCAAGCAACCTGCATTGATGGCAACTCCTGCCTTGATGGGGATCATAAATGCGCACTCCATCATCGTCGTATCCATCCACACAAAGCTCCCAAACAGCCTCGGAATCGCCCAATAGCTTCTCGTGTTCTTGTGTGTAGATTTCAGGGTTTTCACCCTCTGGAATCTGGATTATCACATTCTTCCTTTCTAAACTCTCCTTCTTCGGAGTTTTCTTCTCCGAATAACTTACGACAGGCATGAATTTCAACCTAAAATGAAAAAACAAATTCCTCAAATGCTAAACACATGATCTGCTGAAATAATGATAATTAAAAAAAGTGACCTAGAAGAGCGTCTGGGAGAGTGAGTAGAAATGTGTTTGCAATTTGCTTTGCGAGAAGTGGAGCGTTTTGTAGGGCGACGCTTGAGTTGACTGGAGAGGTCTACGATGCCAAGACTTTTCATTCTCTCCATGTTTTCCTTCATTCGTTGTGCTCGACGTTCTTCATACTCTCCTCTCTTTTCATCAACCATTTCTGCATCTTCTTCTTCTTCTTCATTGTTACCAGCTTTGCCTCTCCCTTGCTTCCTTCCTCTCGTACTCACCATTGCTGTCTGTGTATGCAGCTTTGAATTTGTTTTTGGAATGGAATATCAGAACACGCCAAGAGGTGATGATCTCTCTCTTTCCCGCCCGCAAGCTTTGGAGTTTGTACCTTGTGGAGGTTACTTTGTACCATACCAGTCCATGCGTCAGGCCGCATTTGAGTGCTACATTTTCCAAGGAAAAGAAATTCCAATTTTTTTTAAGACCCGTTTGTTTAATTGTTTAGACTTGAGTAAATTACTATTTGTACAGTTTTTATTTCCAAAAATTCAAGGATTTAATATTATTAATTTATATTACCTATAGTTCGTAGAAAAAAAAAATTCATCTATATTTTTCCATTTTATTCTTTTTTATTCAAATTATCACCACTATATTACCAAGTTAATTAATAAAAATAATTTATTTTCTCGCTTCTCAAGAATTTGAAGCAGTTTGGTGACCCGAAAATGCCGAAAAATCATCATTCACGTTTGGAGAGTCCTTTGTGAGAGACTACCGACTAAAATAAAGCTTCAGAAGAGGGAAATAGAAATCGCAAACGATGATTTTAAATGCGTCTTATGCGAGAACAAGTAAAAACGGAGATACATATTTTTTTCGAATGCACTGGGTATCAAAGATTTAAATATTTTTAATAAAGCCTTGTTGGGGAAATGGGTTTGGAGAGTGTTGGAGAGGGAGGATATGCTTTAGGCGAAAGTTGTGAGATCAAAATATGGGGAAAATCATTTTCTAGTTGGGGAGAGTGTGAATTTTGTTGGGGAAAGAGGGAGACGGGCTGGTGGCGTTATTTCGGGTTGGTGGAAGGACATTTATGAGCTCTATTGGGGTAGTGAAAGAGAGGAGGGAGATGAGATCAAGCAATTTTTTGTGAGGAGAGTGGGGAGGGGTGATAGGACAAACGTTTGGGTGGATAGCTGGGTAGGAGAGAATTCGTTGAAGTCAAGTTTTAGTAGGCTGTTTAGATTGAGTCTCCAACAAGAAACAAAGGTGAGTGAAATGGGGAGTTGGGTAAACGACGTGTGGGAGTGGAATTTTAGATGGTGAAGGGAGTTGAGAGTGAAGAATTAGATTTGTTTAACAATCTTCTTGAAATAGTGAACAGGTACATCCCCTCGAAGGAGAAGAAGGACGTGTGGAGATGGCAATTAAATCCGTCAGGAATTTACGAGACAAAGATGGCATATAAAAAGCTAACAGAGGAAACATATAGTGATGAAGAAGAGACTGCTAGCAAGGCGTACAGGTGTTTGTGGAAAAATTATGCGCCGAATAGAGCTAAAGCCATTGTGTGGAACGCCTTGAAAAGGAGGATGCCAACTAAGGTGGAACTTGAGAAGAGAGGGATCCAAATGGCAAATAATGAGGTGAGCTGTCCATTGTGTGGAGAGGAAGAAGAGTTTGTATCACATGTGATTCTCACTTATAGGATTTGTTGGAACATTTTTGGACCTTAATTTTCAGATGGATGAAAGTCATAATGGTGGGGCATAATGATCCAATGCAACATTTGCTACACTTTCGGGCATTACATAAGCAGAGAAGGAGCAAAGTGGTGTTATAAACTATTTGGACAGCAACGGTTCGGTCCATTTGGAATAGGAGAAATGACGTAATGTTCAACGGAATGGAGTTCAAAATGGACAGGTGTTTTAGAGAAATTCAATCAAAGGTATGGTATTGGATGGTTGTGAAGGATAAAATTAAAAATAATCTTGCTTTTTTTGAGTGGAGTGATAAAATCCTTGGAAAGTTTATGAACATTGAGTTTGTAAGAACTTTGTAGTGGATTGGAGAATCTCTTATACTCTCGTTACAATATATATTCTCTTTTACTGATAAAAAAAAAAATATATGAATGCAATGATATAAATGGATGGGTATATGAAATAGTAGTTAATGAAATGAAGTTAAGAGTATAGAGTAAGTTACAAAAGATGGGAAAGTACAGAAAAAATTGTTTAATGTGTAACTTGAAAATACTAGACTTGTTCTGAACACTATTGTATAAGTGTTGTAAACTTTTTGCAGGATACCTTATACCTTTTCCCTTTTTATAAATTTTTTTTAGCTCATAAAAAGAGTAATTTCTTCGTTTCATATTAACTTGCACATTTTTTATTCTGAGATGTCTTATATTAACTTGCACACAATATCCTCATATTTACACAAAATGTCATCATAAAATTATTTAATAATACAAAAAGTGCACTTTTGTTACAAAATTGTCCTCACAAACCAATCATACATAAAGTACATTTATCATATTTTGTGTGTCCAAAAATTAGTATAAGTTAATACATGACGGAGGAAGCATTTTAGATAGGGATGTAATTGTAAAATTTTAATTTATCACATAAATTTTTACTCAATACAGACACTTGAAAATATTATGACTCATGTTAAACTATGATATAATATGTATTAATAAACATGTGATTTGTATGATTTAATTTAATATATCACACATGAAAAATCAAATATATCATATGTTTCACTATTTCTTCAAATTAATATCCATAACAAACTGATCCCAGTGGTAAAATAAATTCATTATACAGTAGAAGGGAAATTTAACTAAATCCAGACAAGCAAAAAGAGTTCACAAAAATTGCACAGTTACAACTTTGAAGGGAAACGCATCACCAGATTAGAATACCATTATCATTACCATTAATGAAGGGTACGTTGCTTTTCTTTCTCGATCTGTGTGGAATATGACAAATCTAAATGAGAAAATAAAGTGATGAGACAAATTTAATGAATAATAAAATTGTATTATAGTTTGGATGGATGGAGTATGAATTGATGAAACTTCATGTCAAATCAATACTATTGAGTGATGATTGAGTATTATTTTATTGTTATTGATTAGTAAAATAATGATTAAGTGAGAAAAAAGTAAGAGAGAATGAATAATGTAAAAAAAAAAATAGAAGAGAAAATGAGTAAAATATGAAAAATAGGAGATAATGAATAAATGTAATAAAAAGTAATGTTTTTTTTTATTGGGCAAAGAGTGACTCGAACACATGATCTTATAGTTTTAAATATGCAGGTGTATAATAGGGATAGATGTATATTTAGATAAAAAATTGAATTTTCAAATCCAAAAAAAAATAGACGAAATAGAGAAAAGATTTCTTAAACCCCGACTTTGCAGTACAAAAGAGGACAAAGAATGCGTTCAAATCCACTTCCATAAATTAACTTTGAGTCCATCCACATCCGAGCTAACTTCGTAAAAACGCAATTTAATAAGTACTAGTACGTGCTTTCCAACAAAAACATTGCCAAATTAAATTGAAAAGGTCTCTAGCTGCCATACCACGCCCAAAATTGGAAAGCTCCGCATGACTGGAAACAGAACACGATAGCAGCAGATGCTGCGCAGTCTCATCCGCCTCGAAACAGAGGATACTGTGCAGTCTCATCCGCCTTGAAACAGAGGATGCCGCGCAGTCTCATCTGCCTCGAAACAGAGGATGCTTTGACGAGGCGGATTTTATTTTGAAAAGCTTTTAAATTAAACGCAGAAATTTCAGCTTTGAACCATAACAAATTTTCCTCCTCCCACAGCCCCTCAACATTTTATTTGTTTGAGGTTATTCTCCGTTTTTCACCAAATTATGATAAAATTCATAAACAGAATATAAAACGATGATTGAAAAGTTTATGTTATTTGCTCAATAATGACACCTCATTTTTCATTTACTTTATTTCAAACGGTATTCATATTCCACCTTCACAAAAATATTCATTTGGACTGACATGCCAAACAGGGTTCAAACTAATAACAGAAAGAAAAGAGAGAGAGAGAGAGAGAGAGAGGAGCTTATTTGCAACTCAATACAAATGTATTTATAAACATTCCAAAATTCCAAAGTGTTAATAAACATTAGATGATGTCCTCCTCATGTGAAGAAATATGCAGAAAATTAACAGCAGCAGATATATTATACGTCCAACATAAAGGTTAACTAGCCAAATAACACTAGCTACTGCAACTAACTCTACTGCTTCAAACAAGTCCAATAATAATATTCAGCTCTTCTCATGAACAAAATCAATATTAAAGGTAAAAAAAATTAAAAAAAAAACACTAAATATGGAGCATTCATCCATTGCGCCAAACAGTATGTAAGCAATACGTAAAACTAAAACAAGAATAACATTCTCTTAACTAGTCTTCTTTTCTGGTTACAGGCTATCATCGAATTTTGGTTGGTGACTCACTTGGTTTTCTTCTCCTCTTCTGTTTGTTCTGTTACTGTACTAACTGTGCCTTGATCCTCCTCCTCCCCACCGAAACCAAATTCATTTACTCGTTTCTTGTCCACCGGGTAGACCCATCTTTGATAAAGATATATCAAAAATATAACATCTGCAGCAGCCAATAGTCGAAAGGTTAATTACATAAACCAAGGTCAAAGAGACAGTTGGGGAATACTACAAGTTAAGTATCATATATGACTATTAGCATATATTCTCTCATCTTGTTTTCATTTATAGCCTAAATGAGCTCTAAACAGACCATTGAAGCTCGATCTTAAACCATATTTAGGATCTTCGTGAGAAATTCTCCCTCTCACATTCTTACTTGTGAAGCAACAGCTTAATTTTGGGTTTAAAGGTTTTCATGGACAAGTAAATTGACAAATTACATATGCAAATGGCATATTTCTTCTTGTGCATTAATTCTGACTATCTAAAATATAAAAGTAAAATTTTCGATCAACAACTCACCATCACGGAAGACAGAAAGTCGATGTAGTATCGGCATCTTGATAACAAATGCAAAGAGATCGTCAATAATTGTGTTGAGAAACTTGTATGTCATCTGCCTCCAGGGTAGATGGGCCACAGACTTCAATTTATAATTGATAAATAGCTGAGGGCACATCATGATAAAACCTGTAGCAAGAAAATGGAATATGGTTAGGTTAAGGACTGCATAGTGAGGATTCAAAAATTCCAGGAATAATCATAAAGAAAAAACCAAAGCTGAAAACAGGATCAAGATGCTTACCAAACATGTAGACACAGCTCGTAAGGGATGACAGAATCCAAGAATACCAGCTCTTGTGCTGTTCGTACTTCAGAGAATAGATTGAGAAACCAATAGCAAGAATGATGAGGACATATGTCAAGTATTTCATTGCAAGGTCATCGTATTCCTTTGTCTTGTTTGTAGCATATGAATCGCGGTCACGGAACCTCAGCATTGGTATTGTACCAGATCTATCAATCTAAAAGAGAAGAAAAATAAATAGACAGTTTCAACACAACATTAGTATAAACTGTATAAAACTTGGAAATCAATGAAACGCATACCTCAATGTGCATAGCTTTCCCTATTTTCCAGAACTCAATGCAGCAGCCAATACCAGAACTTGCAAGTATCATCCAAGAAGTTTCATTGTCAAGCAAATAGAGGAAGACAATTAGCTGACAAAAGAAATTCACAACAACAGATTTTGCAGATAGTCCCTCCATTGACTTGTTTTTGTTCCAGAACTGGATATCTGAAACATATAAAACATGCTTTAAAAATTGGTTCAAATACATGACTGCTGTAAAAAGCACAAAATACAGTACAATGTCATTACCGTTCTTAAAAGCCAAGAAGTCAAAGATAGAGTGAAATACTGAAACAATCATGGTAATTCCCAAAAGGTAAGGATTCCCTTCCAGAAAAACTCTCTGTGAAAACAGTAAATTGATTAGAACCGCATTGAAATGTTCTTGAACTTAAAGTGGAAAGTTGCAACTTAATCAAGAGCTATAGAAATTATATCACTGAAGCCTTAAATGTCCTTAAAACATCAACTCCTTGTAGTGGAATAAACAGACTCCAAACAATTTTCATCAAAATTTTCTGGTCATGTTGATAAACATAATTAATCACGTAGGTTTCAGAACCACAGATAGCCAGCAGGCAGCAGCATCGAGAAACACTCGTACCTTAAGTTCATCAGCTTCACCTTCGAGCATGCTTCCATAACTCCTATGAATCTGGAATGACTGATCAATCTGTAGGAATAATTGCCATTTTGTCATGCTAATGGGACCAACCTCCAGATTCAGTGTCAATTCATTCACTGTCTCATTTACTGCTATTAACTTTTCTCGAAGTAACCAAAACTCATTGAAGAAGACTGTTGGGTAGTAGTTTCCCGTAGTAGGCTCAATGTTCAGGTCTAACAATACAGGTCAAGGTAAACAGATGATATGAGTTTTGCAAGTAACATGTAGATATATAATCAACCACCCAATTACAGATACTATGACACTGACAGTGAAATCTCTTCCTAAAATGTGCACACAAGAATGGATGGCCATAAAGTTTTCAAGGGGGCTGACACTAGGTAAAACAAATCAAGTTCTTGCATGAAAGGGAGATGTTACATAGAACAAATATATCTTCAAATAGAGAGGGTTTAATTCCAGATGCAAGATACATGACCTTTCTGATCGAGTTATGCACTGGACTTTACCAGTTAACCTATCAATTGACCAGAAAATCAATCACTTGAAATTTGATCGACAAGTAAGAGAGCAAACAGCTGTTAAGGACTTTACAGAAAGAATTTCTAGAAAGTGTGTTACGGCCAAAACTGATTCATATTCCAGATCTATTCTAACCCAATAAAAGAGAAGGCGTGTTCTCCAAAAAACACAAGCTCTATTTATGAGCATATGGCACCTCCAAGCAACCACTGACAATAATAGTGGGATACTATTTATTTCTGCTACTTTACTCTTCTTGGGAATTTTTGGACAGGCAATCACTCCAAAGGAAGAGTTTGAACGTTGAAGTTGAACTGGAAGTAAAACTAGATATGACCAACCTAGAAAACTTGCATCTGTTTTTCTAGATACAAAGAATACGACTTTGAGTAATCCTTCATGCTCAATTCAACCCATAGATATTTCTTTGATTGTAGAATATGACAATTGTGAATTGAAACCACTCACATAAAGCAGCAAGGAGGAAGCAAGTAAAAAAAACACGCAAACTACAATGAGTGTGTACGCAAAAAATGGAGATAACTAAAGGATACATGGAGCAACATTGGGAGGAGCACCATTCTCAGGATATCTGTATGAAAAAATATATAAGGAAAACAATGTTAGCTCAATTTTCAAGTAGGAACCTTCTGGGCAGAAAAACAGGAATTAGCCCAGCCCAATAAAACTAATTCAGAATTTCAGGATAAGCTTACAACACATTAATCAACCTCACACATGAAAAAGCATATATTAATCAACAATCATAGTCATGAACAGACGTTATTGAATTATCCTATGGTACGATGCACATCATCTCCATAGGAAGTAGGAACATGCACTTTGATATGAACTGACACTTGTAAGATAATTATGTTTTTTCCAGTTGCAGCTATTGATAATAATTAATGAAAATATAAGATAAGCTAAACCATGTGTAACCAAAGTTACGCAATGGTCATTGACATTGTACTTTCTCGAGAGAGGGCGAGTTGCGGCATATCTCTGTACAGGTCTTCTTTAGAAACTTAGTAGAAACTATATCTACCACATCTTTTAGTTCCCATCTCATTTGTTTCATTACAGTCATCTGAGTTAAAATACAAGATCATAATTATCAAAATATAGAGAAACTGCCTGAATTTTCTCAATCAAACCCAATCGAAAGAGTTCCATGGAGATGGCTGCAAGGAAGTAGGCACAGCATGGGTAAAAGAAAATCAACAATTGTTATCTGTCTCTTTTCTGATGTTAATCATGCACGCTCTCTTCCTAAATTTTCTCTATTTTAAAGTGCATGTGAAGATGAGAGCAATTATGAATCAAAATCACAATTTGGCGCGTGTTGGCATCAGGCTATGCAATTATTGCCACAAGCCCACAGCAAGGGCGAATCCAGGATTTCGTCTCAAGGGGGGCGAAATACTTCATAAAGTAAGGGAGAAAAATTTTATAATTCAAACTTCAAAGAGAGCGAAATGACAAAATATTACGAATTGAAGGTATAAAAAAAAATCTACACATATAGTAGAGAAAATTTAAATCCTAGGGGGTGGCGGTATTTGCTAAAGTCCACCATATGAATGATTCAGAACGATGTTGGCTTGACAAAGTTTGATGTGGTGGATCTTTGGAGACAAAAAACAAAAGGGAACAATACCTTGCAATATTTAAATCAACTTTTATGGCATACAGGCCAGCAGCATTAGCAACAAATGGGCAGTTCATCAAATGTTTAGACAATTATACCTTGTGAAATCATCGACCAGATTTATAGTAATATTAGGTTTAAAGTATGACTTCCATTCATCTGATCCGTCCTCTTTGTCATCAACTTCATCACCTTTGGTTACCTGAAGCAAAATCAATTTCCTCTCAATCCCATAAACTTCTTAATATTAACAAAAGAAATTCCCTACAGGAAAGAACTTCACATCTAAATATTTGACATAAAGAAGTCATAAGAAACATGCAGAAACATTTAGGTATTGGATGCATCAAGTAAACAACAACCAAAAGCAAATACCTCAGAAGCCTTTTCGTCATCGCTAGAGTCCTTTGCATTCCCCAACAAACTCTTCTTCCTGCCAGCCTTTGACTTGGGCAAATATATCACCACAGCTATGCATAAAAAGAAAACTCAATTAGATTTTAGAAACCCACAATACTTTAACAGCCAGAGTGCGAGTCGGGATAATCTCACGGTGGGTCCGCCCAAAAGCAGCCAATGGCTGGTACTCAGGATCCTTGGGATCTGGCGAGTAGCCAGACCTGGCAAAGAAAACATGAGCATAAAGACTCCCGTTGTTCTTCAAAGCCTGGTAACAAGAGTAGTTAATTCATAGCTAACCCCATGACGCAAAAATGAAATCCATACGTGTGAGTCAAGGAGTTTCAGTTGTCAATTTTGAAAAGAAACCAAATTCACTAGCAGAATAATACCTCAGAAGGATTATACTTCAACGATAAAGTTCTGGTACTATCTGCAGTCCAAACTGCATAAGGTATATTTGTCTCCTGCCAAACGAGGGCTGCTTCATTGCCAAAGTCATCAAATTTATCTTTCTCCGAGAGGTATACCCACATATCCTGAAGACAAAGACAATTATTTTTCAGGTTTTAGGACGAAAGATCACAGAAATGCAGGATGGTATTCATAGTCATGAGAAATACAGATCCAACAAAAGAAAATGGTTTGAATGATGCATCTATGGTAGTATTCAGCATCATGTGAGCCACTGTATTCCCCAATGAGTAAACACACAATAGAAAAGTATGCATCAATCATCATGTTAACAAAATACCATTTATGAGAGGCGCTCCAGTAAGTTCAAAGACATGGGAATAGCCTAATGTAGGAACCAAAGTCTCAGCAATGGTTAATTTTTTAATGTTTTGAAGTCCGTCACACATTTTGATCAAGACTCCTAATTTTCAAAAAAAAACAAAGGCAACTTCACGAGTGTTGATTGAGATATATCCAATAAATCAATTAATAACTCTGTCTCAAACATATGAACACTTCATCTATTGAGTTGTATTTCATGCAGATAATCATGTCTTAACAGTGAACTCAACAAAGCATATAGAAGATTTAGCGTTTCTCCAGAGCCATAAGCCACAAAATTACTTTTACCCAGTTTTTCTTTAGACAGATAATACAGTCAGTATGTATGAACTGGTCGTCAATAGGGCAAAAATTATCTTTATGTGCCCGTAATACATATCCACACATTAATTTGTATTACTACACCAAAAACTAAAATCACCATAGAATATAAAAATAAAATTAAAGAAGTAACCGACCAAGGGTTCCCCTTTGTGAAAAAGATTGGAGATCTGAGTAGTGGATTGAGTAGGCGATCGCTTCGGTCCAAAGAATTTGGAGGCGAAGTACCAGAACACTGCTATCCTAATTATCCCGGTTAGCATCTGCCCTATTCCGGCTGGTTGTTGCTGCTGCTGCCGCCTTCCAGCGACGGCGGCACCGCCGCCACCACCACCATCTACTACTGCCGGCGGTTCCATATCCCTCACTCGTGCCTAGAACGAAAATTAAACTGCTCCTGAAGGTGTTGTGCTTCGATTACAACGCCTTCACAAGTTCGGCCGCCACAGATTGAGTTGAACTTCGATGCTTATAAAATTCGATCCAGAGAGAGAGAGAGAGAGAGCGGCCTCCGAGATGGCAAGTAGATGCTGACGCTGCCTTCCCCTTTATTTTTTATTTTTACTTTTTAACTTAAGCCCTCAAATTTGAGAAATATTTTTTTAAGAAACTCAGATAACAAGATTCATTCATTCATTAATATCTGCAAAAGATACCGATAAAAAAATATATATATATAAGAAAAATATATATATATATATATATATATCTCCAAAAGATATTCATACACTCGGGATATTAATGATATATCGTAGACCCAACATGGCAACCATGATATATGCTCATTGCATTGGTCAATGATTGCATTTTTTTTATGGAGTAAATGGTAACTCGAACGTATCATCTTTTAAATATTGTAACATTCCTAAAATTCTCAACTTAATTATTTTAGAATTTTAAAATTTATTAATAATTATAAATATAATATATACATATATATATTGTGTAGATAATTACGATTATTTATTTTATGTATCTCCCACAAAATATTAATCCCTAATTATCTCAAAAGTTGATTTTGACTGAGATTTAAAATCCTCCAAACATTCAAAATTTATACTCCCTCCGTCCCACATCAGTTTTCACACTTTCCTTTTTGGTTTGTCCCACATTAGTTTTCACATTCCAAAAAAGGAAACCCCTCCCTAAACTCCACCCTCACAATATTCACATATTTACACAAATGCCATTACTTTTACACTCAATTCAATCACCTTTCTTACTTTAATAATAAAAGTTTACAAAATTACCCCTCAATACTCCACTCATTACACTTTTTCTTAATATGTGTGCCCAGATTAGTATGAAAACTAATCTGGGACGGAGGGAGTATTAAATATGAAAATTTTGATGTTTCATAATTCTGTAAACCGAAATTCTCTTTCCTAATCCTATTATACACGGTCATATCAATTTTTTTTTACCACAAGAAAATATATTTTCTTTTTAAATCTTAAATCTTTGAGACAGGGATTTAAAATTTATTTTAAATTCTAATACTTATCTCACTAAAACTTAAGCTCATGCCTAATATATCGATTTATATGAGACCTTAATTCAAGATGTGGTTTCTTACTTACGTACATATTTTGCCACCTTTAAATATGCATGTGAATTTAATTGTTGTTTGCCGCATCATACGTTATGATTTTACTATGATTTTCGTTAACGCATGTTATGGCTTTACTAGTCATTCGTTAACGCATGTTTATTTGTGGGAAATCGTACATCGTTAGTTTAGCCAGCGCATCGTTGTTATGTAAGTTGATGGTTTTATTTACATGTGATATTTAACTGTGACAAAGGGACCTCACTGAGCTAGTAGTTTTGCTCACCCAATCTCATTAACATTCTTTTCAAACTGAGGAGCTGTTGGCGGGAAGAGGCAGTGGATGACATTCGATCAATATTAGAAAATTTTATAAACTTTTATTTCGTAATCAATTTTTACACAGTAAAATTTAATAAAATAATATTATTTTGTACGAATTGATATTTTAAAATTAATTGCTTTGAGACACGATATTAAATTTTAAAGTCTTCCACTGATTGTCAAAATAATTTTATTGTCAAATAAAGTTGTAGTCCATTTCACAAGTTAAAATTTCTGTTTACGCCTTTTATTTTAAAATTATTGTTTATTTTTTGAAAATTTTTATTTATGAAAATTGGGACGTGACAAATATAGGTAGTGAAACTCTAATTAGTGAACTACATTATAGCTTGTATTTTTTGTTTGCAAAAGTATTAGTTAACATTGTCATGTTGCAATTGAGTTTGTCATACTGACACATAATTAATTCAGGGTGCATTATAAAAGATAATCTATATATTTTATCAGCAATGAGAAAATTAATTTTCGTTCACGCACTATTGTGTACAAACATTAAATTTTATGATGGATGTTCTCAAGAGTTTAAACCCCAATATGATTCTTGATATTTCTAAGAAATCAATTGAGTGATAACATGGAATTTAATTTGATGATGGTTTTGCAAATTCAAAAATATGATGGGATTCCTCCAATCTCTCATAACATGATTATGATGTACATATACTCTCTTTGTCCAATTTTTTTTTTCTTTTGATATAAATTTTAATGAATATTACTAATTTATGTATAAAATAAAAATATGTGGTAAATATGTATATCATCGATGAACACAAATATAAAGAGGCCCAGGTTATTTCCACACACCAAACTTCAGAGTACACACACCTTGAAAAAAAAATTAACCAAACCACAGTAAAAAAGACTAACCTACCCTTAAAGTGAAATATGGTACAAAAACTAGTTTTTCAAGTACACACACCTGGAACCAAACGTTGCAGCGCTTCTCCCACGTACATGAACGACCCAGTTCTTTTTTTTTGTTCCAAAAACCCCAACATATGTCGCTCTGAAAACGTGAAACTCGACCAAGAAACGTGATGAAGTTATTTTGCTGTGAATGGGGACTTCAAGTGATGAAAAATATGTTGTTGTAAGTTTTTATTTCGGTTATTTCATTGTTTAATTTATACCTAGGATTTTCTTGTATTTTTTGTGTTTTTGTTGCTCTAAAATGATTTGTTGAGTAGTTTGTATTCAAAATATGCATTTACATTACCATATTACGTGTATTTGAACGTTGTCGCCGATTTTGTGTGAAGATGACGGGTTTCAAATTTTCGACACTGGTTGTTCGCACATTTGTACTATGTTCGGATTTTTTTTTTTCGCACAATGGTGTGTGTACTTGTGAAAAAAAATCAACATATGCAGATACCCCTCTGTGCGAAAAAAAAAAAGCCGCACAATTGCACTTTGTTCGAAAAAAAAAATCGCACAAAGTGTGTGTACTTAGAAATATCGTGTGCGATTTTATTTTCCGCACTTTGAATGAATGTGCGAAACAAAAATTCGAACAACACATACAGGATCGTGGTTAGTGGGAGGGGCAGTTATGAGATTTCGGGTGTGTGTACTTATAAAAAAAGTGTGTCAACTTAGATAAGTGTGTGTACTCTGAACTTTGGTGTGTGGAAATAACCTGGGCCATATAAAAAACTAGATGACCACCAAGGCCTGCCTAGCCGGCCCAATGTCTAACATGGCTAATTAGGCCCAATATTTTTTTTTATGGAAGGCCCAATAATAATATGACATCCACATAATAAGGAGTATCTCTTTTATTTCAAAGTAAATGATTATTTTTTTCTATACAAATGATATATATTAGTTTCTTTCCAGAAAAAAAATGATATATATAAGTTGATTTTGTGTAAAACAACCTTATTGTGAACTATCAATGTATAATACAACAACTAATATATTTAATATAACAATTAATACAATTAATATTGTTTAAAATACACATTAATGCAAATCAATTGTATAGTAAAATTAGTTTACAAAAAAAAACTATTGTATTGTCATAAATTTACCATAAAAATAGGGAAAAAAAAAGTATATCCATAATTTTTATAAATTTTACGTGTGCCTAATTTATCATTATTATTTTCTCAAATATTTTGTAAAAAAGACTTATAAATTATAATGCAACACAAAAACTTGTATAAAATGATCTCATACATAAAATGTGATACTTTACAGATTTTTGTAATACTTTAAAAAATTGAGTATAGAACAATCTCACACAAAACTTGCTCTATATATAATATTGTACCGTGCAATATCCTCAAAATATATAAAACATAAATCTCGCGTGTCAAAATCAAATCAGGCCATAGAAACATTATTACTAATTGTTTACCCTAACAATCCCTATATTACTAATAGAGAGTTTGTTTTTGCTTAGGTGTCGTCATGAGATTAATTTGGATGAGGTGTCATATTTTTATTAAATGCATATATATGTTAATAATTTAGCTGTCATTTTTCTATTGATTTATAATTAATATATGGCATCTATGTGGCATTTTAATATATGAATTAATTAAAAAATATATTTTTAAGGAGGTTTGAACCTTAGACCTATTGCACAATATGTATATTTTTTAACATATATATATTTTTTAATAAATATGTTAATATGTAAATCTTTAAATATTTTAAATATATATCTTATATCTAAAAAGTGTTATTATATGACAATTTTAAATATAAAATTATATTTAACTTAAGCCTATAAATGTATGTAAGAAAAATTGTGGTTGCATCAACTTTTATAAAAAAAAAAAAAAAAACTTAATATAATCATGTATGATATTTATTGTAAATATACGATATATATATATAAAAAAAAAATTTATTAATCGTCTCCTTATATTATTTTAATATATATTATTATTTGAAAATATTATATATAATATATTATATTGTAAAGTTTATTTAACGACAATACCGCGTAATACGCGGGAACTTATCTAGTATTACTTGTTTATCAGTATAATGTAACATTAATCAGTAGTTTAGTACAAGACATGTAATATTATATTATTTTTCATATAATGTTATTGTTATGTAATACTATACGAACAAACATGTAATATTGTTAAGTTAAATAAGTAATATCGTCTTTACCTTCAACCTGAGACTTCTTTTTCCGTAATTTTTTTTAGACATGTGAGATTTTTTCCTCCTATATTTTAAAATATTGCATGATAAGTATTAAGTACAAGTATATTAGTGCACAAGAGGGTGACCTTCAACTTATTGAACTAAAAAGGTAGAAAAAAACGTGCATAGAGTGAAATATATAGTGCATGGGTAAAAAGAAATAAATGTATAGAACGTAAAAAGGTAGAAAAATAGAAACATGGATAATTTTTCTATTGTCAGGAAGGCTTCGCCCTGTCTGACGTCAGGAAAAGCATTGCATACCTTTAGATCAACGATCCGATAAATGAAATTTATTTCAGATGATTGCACTTTGCATTAGTGCATTTGCACTGTGTTATATGCATTGCATTGTATCGCCTTATTAATAAAATAAATTAATAAATATAAAAATAATGAAATTATCCTTTTAATTTAAAATAAATACAAAATATTTAATTTTAAAAATTCATTAAATAATAGAAAACTGAAATAAATATTTATAGAACTTTAAAATATATTCAATATCAAATAACAGCAAATTAAGTTAAAAATATAACAGTGCGGTCTTCTTCATGGGAGAGAACCAAACACCGTCCGGTCATGCCTCAACCGGAGTTTCTTTTCGGACCACTTTTCATAACGTGTCTAGTATCAATTTCGTCTTAATTCTAATATCATTTCGCGCACATCAATTTTTCACCTCATTATGTTTAGATCCGTCAATTTTTCTTTTGAAAATTGTGATTTTCACAGCAAAATTTCACACCCACTCCTCGCCGTATATACCACTCTAACTGTATTGGTTGTCCCAATATTTTTCCATCTTCATTGTTAAACTCCTTAATTTTTTTTCAATTAGTATTGTTACTGTCCAAAATTTTCAAATTTGGATCGAATGAATTTGTATTAGAACTCAAGGGGAAAAAATGAAGTCGTGAGGAAGTAGAGAGGGTAAGAGCAAAGGAGAAAAAAAAAAGATCAATTGTAATTTATTTTATGCACTTATCGTGAGTTGCAGAGAATTTGGGGAAGGGGATGATTAGGCTTGGGTTTCGTGGCGGCAGGGAAGGGGGTTAGGTAGGTATGAAGTTTAATATTTCTTATAATAAATTTTAATTTTTTTTATAAATTATTAAATTTTCAGATTTTTATGAAGTATTAAATTTATTTATTAGAGTATGCATTTTTTTTAAGGATTTCATTTTATAAATAATATTAATTTATTACTAATTTGTACTATTTTTTAAAAAAGTGTTAAAAGGGATTATATATATATATATTTACATTTTAAATCTTAATTATTTTATATCATAGCGAAGTTAGATTACCCAAAGCGAAGTACGATGACGTGTCAAATTATTATTGGGTACCTGAGGTTAGGCAGGGCGAAAGTCTTTCCTGACCATAGAAAAGTCCAACCAAGCATCGTAAGCAGAAGAATTAAAGAGAATTTTTAAAATACAAGAGAGCATTTTCCATTTTTATTTCTTTCATATACACCATGCATCAATGTGAACCATAATATTGTGGCCACTCAAATAAAGAAAAGGTTTGTACTTATTTTAAACAATAAAACATTTTAACACTTGAAAAAAAAAATCAAGTTAGGTATCAAATCTCGTCATTTGGTATCGAGGGAATGAGAAAGTGTAAGAAGTGATATTATAAATGCGTTGACCAATAATTCTATAATCTGCTAAATTTTGGAAGAACAACATAATATAATACGTATTCATTTGTACTCCCACGTGCCACCAAATTTATAATACATGTTCTTGAAATATGAAATAAATATAAATAATAAGCACTAAATGAAGATAAAAAAAAAAATTAAATTTATTATCATTTTATTCACAAGTTGAGTCACATAGGTCGGCAGCTATTTTTTTTTTTTTTACGGAAAAAGTAAATATATTAAAGTACTTGCATAATTTTTTTTTTTTTTTGAACAGCAAGTACTTGCATAATTGAAGATTGGTAGTTGGTACCGCGTTTAATTTGCATTGCTTGATTAATAACCACAATAATTGTTTTTTATTTATTACATACATGATTGAATTGCGAGACAACATTTTACAGCTTTGTCATTTGATGTACATTAATTGGATAACAATCCGATAATGAGCCTGAATAAGCTCGTTGAGCTAGAATTTTATTTGCTGCTTGTGTAGGATGAAAAACATCCCAAAATGTATATTGATTTCGGTTTGCACAAGGTATAGATAATGGAAGACACGTTATCTGCCCTCGGTTTCTTCCGATTCCACAGCACCCTCGGTCTGTCACGCTGAATCCTGCAACAGTATTAAATCATTGTAATTAATTGATTTATAATTAGAAATGGGAGTTATGTTGAGGTAATGATTCCTACCATAATGTTTGGCATTGTTAAGTATGTCAGTGAACACTCCAAAGGTATTACCATAGACAAATATTGACCCATTGTATTTGTGGTTTAGTTCATCAACAAGAGAAGCAAGACGTTTGTTGAACATAGTGGTTATGTCATTGGTGTAAGCAACACACTTTCCTGGAGGAGCAAGACGTTTGGCTAGTTGATTAGGGATACAACCAAGGGGACCGATTCCACCCAAAAAAAACTTTCTTAGTCCTAAGCTTTGAAGTGCCTGCATTGTTTAATTATGATTTAATTAGGTAAACACTAAAATGTGATGGTTTTTTGGTTTTGAGTGACTTTTAAAATCTAGGGAATTTAAAAATTCTGAAAATAAATAAATAATGCATGTGTGTATTTGTTTGGGTTTTTGATTAGTGTAGGATTTTAACTTTATGTCAAATCAATGTGTAGGAGTGAAAGAAGTAATATTATTTCTTCCATCCAGATAAAAGTTACCCGTTTCTTTTGAGCATAAAGATTAAGGTATAAGTAATATAATATAAATATAAAACAAAATGATGTGATTAAAGAGAAGAAAAAATAATAATTTTAGATAAAAGTAAGGATAAATGAGTGACATGTATGTAAATAATAGTATTAATGTAGGAATATAAATTTAGTGGGTAGTTATTAAAAATAGAATTGATAACTTATAGAAAAACAGGCTAACATATAAAAAAAAGTTTATAATGGGACGGATGAAATATTATATTATTATTAAGTGCAATTGAAATGATTGGATGATGTGAATTTAATAATTTAAATATATTAAATTATAATAATGAGAGAATTTATTGTATTGTAAAGTGTAATACTAGATTTATAGGTATATTAATAATTGTTTTTTTTTAATAATTTTCAAAATCTCAAAGTATAATCTGAATTATGAAATATTCAGGAGAATTCTCACCAAAATTTGTCTGGCATAGCGATTAATGAGAAGGTCAGCATAATCCTTAGGGGTGTAAATATAGCTGCTAGTGTAAGAAGGCTGTAGATAATTATTGATATAATCATTGCTACCAAGTGTCATTATAGCTATTGCTTTAGCTAAATAATTCTTCAATTCTCCATCTTCCATTTGCTTCCTCAACTCATTCAACGTGCTTTCGAAGTTGACAACTTGTAGGGACAAGCTGAATCTTTCGCCCTGTCATTCCAAATAACTACTAATAACAAAACTACCATTAAAAATAAGAGAGAAGACGTGATACTTTTATATATTTCTATGGTACTTTATAAATAGACAAAAGTATCACATTTCATGTAGGGGTGTAAGTGAGTCGAGTCAGCTCACGAGCTACTCGTGCTCGACTCGAAAAAAAAAATCGAGACTTGAAATTAATCGAGTCGAGTTTCGAGCTACTCGAATAGCTATCGAGCTCATAGATACGTAGCTCGAAAGGCTCGCGAGCCTTATCGAGCTTGTACTATATTTACAATTTTGTCATTTATTTTATTAATTAAATATATTTATATTATTAATATATAAATATGTAAATAAAAAATAAAAAATAAAAATTTTCAAGTCGAGCTTAGTTTACCAATCTTCTTGCCGAGTCAAGCTCGAGCTGAAAAAAATAGACTCGATCGAGTTCGAGTCGAGCTTTGAGCTTTGAGCTTCGAGTATTACAATCGAGTTGAGTTTCGAGCTCATCACTACTCGGCTCGACTCAACTCATTTATACCCCTACACTCTCATGTATAAGACCGTTTGTGTAAAAATAAATGTTACAAGATTTTGTCCAGTTTCTTCGAGAATTCCTCCTGCAGCCGATGCATAGTTCACTCCTTTTAGTATGTTTCTTTCTGTAGCCAAAGGACTAGTGTAGGCTGGTAGAATAGGAATATCTAACAACTCACCTAAAAATCCACAGATTTAAATAAAACCCAAGATTATTTAAAATTGATGATGATCGAAAATGAAAAAAAAAAAAAAATTATTTACCAAGATAATCAACGACAGTTTTCCCATTGCAAAATCTGCCAGAAGGTCCATAGAGGTCAATTCCATAAGGCAAGTAATTGGCCTTTGCAAAAGAGTTTAAGTAATTGTTGTTCCCTGGATCAGTCAATGAATCGCCAAATGCAAATATTGCACTGACCTGTGGTGTACCTGCACCAACCATTGAAAAAGATATTATGGCTAACATGATCAAAGCCGTCCATTTCATCATGTGTATAGTATCTGCCATGTTTACTCAAGTATGTTAATTGATCCAATGAATTTATCTTATTTACAACTTATGCAAAAATATTTTCAAAATTTGTTAGGAAGATTTGCCTTGAAATGTTGCTTTTTCATTATAATCCTATCATGGATCTTGCTTTTATCACTTTATGGCACTTGATGTATTTCATTTCTAGTATTCTTTTGTTGTCTCTTTATCTCCTCCTCATGCATTTCTTGCCATTTAATGTGAAACATGAACCATATGTGTTCTTTCTCATCTTGATTTCTTGTTTGAACTTTTGTTTGCAAAATATATTAAAATTTAGGGATGTGTTGGTGGTAAGTAACAAGGAAAGAGTATTAAAATGAGAATGATAAGATATTGAGTATACTCCTTACAAAGTCTTGCTTATTTGTTAACAAAAATAGGTTTCAAAACAATTGGACGAACTGGTATATGTAAAGTGGTTAGAATTTCACTACCTATGGCCTAACACTTATGAGTTTGAGTTATCATTTGCCCGCTACAAAAATAATCAAAACAATTGGTTTTGTTCAAATTCTTTTATGTTTGTTTTGGATTTTAAAAATAAAGATTTGAACTTTGAAATTTAAAATTGTTTCTAATTTTAAATTTTAAAATATTACCACCACAACATTTGTACACCTAATATCACACTTTAGATAAACCGCAATTAAATTTTTCTTAACACAACCTCACAAAATGCAATCCATTTTAATTTTAGGTGCAAAACAACATATCATACCTCTTTCTTTCTTTTTTTTTTTTCAAAAGAAGAAATAACTTATACAATATAACAAGTACAAACGAAGTCAAACTAGCTATTTCATGGGCTCGAGTAATTGCTTTAAACCAATCGAAAGGAGTGGAGGGACTAGCACAATTTACGTCTTTCAAGAACAACCAGTATTCGTTCTTAGAAAGAGAAAATTTTAGATGTCTCACACAATCTCATTCCAAGAAATAAAAGATAAAAAACAAAGACTCACCAAGAGCCGATAGAGACCCACATGCAACATCCAAAAAGGAGGAAAAAATACAAAAGGTGAAGGACACCACATACACAACGTCAAGACTTCACCACAGGAAGATAAAACAACAAAATACGTTGAACAAACTAAGCTAAGAAAACCAGGAAAAAACCAAAACTGAAAGCTAAAAGAAACAACATAAAGATTTAAAAAAGGGGTTAACGGGATGATCTAACATAAACTTGCCGTCGCATTCATAGAACTATCCCAAATTTCATTTTGTCTAGTATTTGACCCTTTCAAAAATTTAAATAGAAATTACAAATTTTAGCGGTGAACTTAGTCTTTGAATTCTTTGAATTCACATGATTTTATTTCTTCATTAATAAGACTAGTATTGACCCATAACCGTGCTTCGCACGGTTGTCTCTAATAAATTATTTATTTTGAATTTTCAATAATTTTATTATTTATTAAAAAATTTAATCAATAATTCAATAGTTAATAAATGACAAAATCAAGAAATCATAAAACAAACATAAATTTTTTAGATAATAAAATTTTTATTTAACAAATACCCCAAAAGTTAAAGGTTTCTAAAAACCTCACGAAATACAATATTCTTTGTCTTATTACAAATATTATCATCACTATTACACAATAAGATCTTCAAACCAGCTCGATTAGTAATCCTTGAAATTGCAACATATAGTTGACATACCATAACTCGAAATATCATCACTACGTAACCATTTTTGTTTCACATCATATACGGTCTGTTCCGAATCAGAAGAAATATTGATTATCTTCTCTTTCGCATAAACACTTGAGTTAGATTCATCTTCAACTATTACTTAAATGAAAACATAAAAATATTATTATAAAAGTAAATCTTTAAAACAATTAAAAAAATAACACTTCAATTATTATTGTAGAAATATGACAACACTTCAATTATTTGTAGAAAAATAGGTATGTATTTATAGTAATACACAATTGTCAAATCAATTTCATAATTTTTACTAATAATTAGTGAATAGTAGTTAATTTATAATTAAGATTTTTTCCATTTATATTCATAATCCAAATATTAAATTAATAATATGTAATATATGATAGAATCTTCTGAAAATATAAATATGACATTAAATATTACCTAATAATACTAATTAAATTAATTTCATATTAATTGACAATTGTCAAATTATAAGTATAATGTTAAAACACAATTATTAAATTATTTTTTTAATTTGTTTCTCATAATTAGATTGACGGCACATGTAGGTTGTTCTTCTCTCCATAATTTGCTTCTCTTGAAATAATTAATATTTTATTTGCATAAAATCAGAGATAAATTACGTAGTAAATAAGAGTAGGAAAAAGTCAAACCAAGAGATTTTTATAGTAATACACAATTGTCAAATCAATTTCGTAATTTTCTAATAATCAGTGCATATTAGTTAATTTATAACTAAGATTTCTTCAATTTATAATCATAATTCAAATATTCCTAGAATATTTAACAGCTATATTATATATGGTTGGTGCTCCAATTAATGCATATTAATAAAGTGGTAAATATACATACGAATTATAGCTTAAGGAGTTAAGGGTTGTTGTTATTTTAATGAGATCGGGTTGATATTTAAAGATTGAATGTTCTAGAATAAGAGGCAGATTATTAGGGTTTGGATTTATCCTATTTAAATTAGTTTTAAAAAAATTACACTTCTAATCTTGTAAAAAATTCTCAAAATACTTTTGCTCCCCTTAAATAAATTTCATTCAATAATATCATAACATTCTTTCAATAATACCACAATTCTTATTTACTAATATCATAATATTTTATACTCACAAAATATATAAAACTGTGTGTGGTAATAATTTATAAGTGTAATTGTATTATTGAATATATATGTTATAATGAAGTTTCATACTATGAATAAATTTCACTAAACATCTACTCTTATTTTATTAGTTTATTAACAAAATCACATTGATATGGGAAGAATTTCGATAAATTTATTTAACAATAATATTAAGTTCTCATCTCTGAAATTATATGATAGTCTGGCGGTAAGCATGCATCTTTGAAATTGAGCAATTTCGAGTCTCTAATCAATTACTTAACTTTTGCTAATTGTCCGTGAATAGCACAAAAATTTAATATGGCATTAAATCTCCTTCCACACTGATTATAAAATATAACATTAAATCTTACCTAATAATACTAATTAAATCAATTCCTAAATTAATCATGTGTAATATATATGAAAAAGTCAAATCAAGAGATTTATAGTAATAAGAAATTGTTAAATCAAAATTAATTTATAACTAAGATTTCAAAACGTAAAAATAGACAAAATTGAAATGTGACATTAAATCTCCTTCCAAATTGATTATAAAGTATGACATTAAATCTTAACTAATAATACTAATTAAATCAATTACTATTAATTGACAATTGATAAGTATAACGTTTAATTAAATCAATTTCTAAATTAACGTTCATAATCTCTAATTAGATTGACAATTGACATTACTATTAATTGACAATTGATAAGTATAACGTTTAATTAAATCAATTCCTAAATTAACGTTCATATTTTCTAACTAAATTGACAATTGACATTAAATCAATTACTATTAATTGACAATTTATACTATTATAAGTATAACGTTTAATTATAAATAATTATCAAATTAATTTTTTCACATTGTTTCTCATAATTAGAATGTGCCTCCACTGAGGATGTTCTTCCTTCCTCAACCCAAATGAGGAATGTGCCTCAATTTAATTCTCTTGCAATAATTAATATTTAATTTGCATAAAATTAGAGATAAATTACATAATAATACACAATTGCCAAATTAATTTCTTAATTTTTGTTAATAATCAGTGAATAATATTTAATTTATAACTATAATAGAAAAAAGAATTTAATAAAATTTAAATAATTAATGAATTTCTTTTTAAAATTAAAAAATTACTAAACGACAGAAATACAAAGAAAAAAAAAAGATGATCCTTTATTCTCAATTCAGTCAAAATATATTATGTCGTATATGCAAAAAAATTAAATAAGATTTGGATGATCTTTTGTTTCTATTAGTACTTGTAAATTGGATGATCTTCATTTAATTAGTGCTTGTAAATTGGGTCGAGTGGCTCCTCCACTTTCCTCGCCGGAGCAACGTAACGTATTGACGATGGTGGTGGTGTAATTGTGATGAAAATGAAAAAAAACTCAAACATTTATAGTGGAGGGTGAGGCTGAAAATGGAGGATGAATTAGAGAGATATACGTCCTATTAATTGTGCATGTCTGCTACCTAAATTAGATGTTTGACTATGTGGATGGCCACGATGAATCGAAAGAAAATCGATCAACGGACCAGGTGAAATGGCGCCAAAACCCAAATGAAGAATGTGAGCTTTTATTATATATTATAAGATATAAGATTCTTTCCCAAATTTCTCCCTTTCGCTTGAGTTTTATTTTTTATCAATTTTTAGAAAAAATAAAATAAAATGACGGAATATTTTTATAAATTATCTAATCAATTCTTCTATAAATATTCTTAAATTGACAAAAAGTTATATGAGACGTTTTCATGCATACATCAGATAGATCTTATTTAATTGTACTAATATAATCCATGAGTAGGGATGGACCGGTACGGTATACCGAAAATATCGAATATACCGTATACCGTATTAAAATTTTCGGTATCTATAAAATATATACCGATACCGTACCAAAATTTTGGTATATACCGTTATATATTGAAATACTGGTTATACCGAAGTTTTTGTATACCGGTTATACCAAAATTCATTTTAGAATTAAAATTTTAATTTCTTTTTTTTAAATATAAATAGTTTAATTAAATAATTATTTAAAGTAACCGTACGATTTATACCGAAATATTTTTGGTATTTCGGTATATACCGTATACCGAAATTTTCATATTTTTTATACCGATATCGTACCGAAAATTTTGGTATGGTAACCATACCGTACCAAAATTTTGGTAAATTTATTTTTTGGTATGGTATGCTCGGTATACCGATATTTTCGGTATTTTATCCATCTCTATCCATGAGTATACGGGACTTCAATCCAATTATATTTTAAAAGAGAATATGACTCAAAATATTTAAGTGGAGCAACGTCTCATGTATAAAACGCACACGCCCCAATTTCATAATTTTGAGTCCGCCACTGTCGGGAAGTATTATATATAATCTTCTAGAAAATTAGAAGCGTTTAAATAACAATATGACAAGTTTCACATATTTTTTATGAAATCATCTCATAAAAAATTTGTGTTAAAAACTTAAAAGAATAAAAATTTATATACATCAGGTCTATCGTGTAAATTTAAATATGTCTTAAAATTATAATAATTGTTTTACCAAAATTTATAAATGCTAATTGTTTTTAGTGAAAAAAAATAATTAGTTTGTGTACATACAAATGTACAACTTGACATGTGTATACATTGGGTGGATTTCAGATCGGGTATGTCGGGTTCGAGTATCCGAAATTTTGGATATTTATTGTTAAGATCCGAATTCGATCCAAAAACTGGGTACCCGATTGTCGGGTATGAGAAGATTTCGGGTATCACAGATCCAATTTATTTATTATATTTATTTTGTTAAGTTTCATGACATTTTTACTGTTTACATTGTAATTTAATAAAATATATCTCTATTTTCATATTTATGTTTTTTTAGCAAAACATAATATAACCTACTCCAAAAAATAAAAATTAAGATTTAAGATCAATAAAAGAAATCAATAACAAAATGAGTGAATGAAATCAAATCCTAACAATTAACATAACTAATATAATTAAAAGTAAAAATTGGAAATAGATTTGAAATTTAAAATAATCGGGTACTCGATCGGATATGTCGGGTTCAGTTAAAGATCCGATACCCGAATCCGGGTACCCAATACCCAAAAATATATAAAATATCCAATTCGATCGGGTACTTGAAACCCGATTTTTTCTTGCATCCTTGGTATATATTATGTGATGAGAAAGTTTTGTGTGAGAGTATTTCAATATGTTTATATATAATTTTATAATTTTATTAAATATAAATATTATAAAAATGTGTAAATATATATTTTTTACATATTTTTTTTGAAAAAAGTAAATATTATAAAAATAAATAAAATATCACATTTTAGATATAAAATCATATCACACAATTTTCGGTGAAATATAACTAGGGGCATATTATACAGATTACAAAACACATGATTGTCACTTTGTTTTGAGCCTTGAGGCTCATCCCGCCTAATTTTGCCCCTTCACCGCCTTTTTTTAATTTGACTATCACTACTCATTTTCGCCCTCTTAACTTCCGCACAATTACAATCCTACCATTACTTTAATTTCTTCACACTTTTCAACGAGGCTATTCTCGTCAATTTAGAAAAGTATTACCAATATTAAATGAATAACTTACTGATTAAGAATTTTACATGTATATCCATTGAAGATTCACAATCACAAATCACAAGTTATTGGTACTTTGAATTTGAATGAAAATTAATAAATTATTTATCTGAATAGGAAAAGATGGTTTGCTAAATTGAATTTTTGGTAACTCCGAATTTAAACCGTCTTAACTTTCACGAGAATCGAGAGGAATTGGTAAACTTAAAAACAATAAAAAGTACAAAAAAAGCCCCAAATTCACATCCCCACCAACCAAACCCTAATCTCTCTCTCCCAAACTAACCCTCCGCCTTTCCCTCCTCTCCCTTCTGCCCGTTATTTTTTCATTTTGCTCATCTTCTTCCGTCTCCGTCTCTTTTTCAACAACCTTTATTTTATCTCGTTATATTCCTTCTACGTCGATCTGTCATCGTTTTAGATCCGAGACGAGATCCGTTGTCGTTGCCCCACGCGCCGAGATCTGACGTAAGAAACATGGTGGTGAACGGGAGGCCCACCAAAAGGCTGGTTAAGAGGCGAATCACCGCCGATATCAGTGATTTTCTCACGTTCCCTACCGCCGGCGATCTGGCATCGCCGGCAGCTGCTAAGCCGTTCAGGACAGCAGTTAGGGCGTTTCTGACCCAGCACGCGCGCCTCCCTCCCCCTTCGTCGCTCTTCCCCCACCTGCTCACCTGGCAGATCCTCTTCCGGATCGGCGACCTCGCGGAAGATGACGGCGGACCCGCCGTCGTCTGTCTGGACGTCGTGGAGGAGGATGTGGCCAGATCCAGATCTGTTTATTGCGACCAGTGTCGTGTCGTTGGTGAGTTCTTAACACCGAGTCAGACGTGCTAACTCAGTTGATATTTTTGGTTGGTTGTTGTAATGTTTATTTTCTTAAATTTAGAATAAATTTTTAAAACTGGTTTAAAATTTAAACTCGATGGAGAGTGCGTTGTCAGATTTGGAGCAAAAACCAATTAAAATTAATCTTTTCTCTACCAGAAAAATAATTACCATAGTTAATACCCCGTAAATTTATATTTTTCCATGGCATGGTAATCCATCTCTAAATTTTCTTAAAAATAAAAAATAAAGTTATAATTCGAAACTTGCTCGGGAAGCTAATAATAGTATTGATATTTCCGAAGCGGAGGAAAATTTAGCTGCTAGTGGAATGACCCATGCTGGACCCTACCTGTATAGCCTAAAAAAAAAGTTAAAGCCTAAAATTTAAAAGAAAGATAAAAATAAAATAAATAAAATAATATAAGGACGTGCACCCCTTATCTAGAAGTTTGACACGTAGTTCCACTAAAGTTGAGGTTATAAACGTCATTTACAAGTAAGACTTTTATTGCGATGCTGAATTCCTACTTTATATTTTAAAATAAAAAGAATATATTATCTGGTCTTTATTTTGTGGAGTTATATTTAATTAATTAACTAGTAAAAGTAAAGAGCCGATGGTAAAATTCGGGTATCAAGTGCGATTGCCTTGATTATACTCATTGTATTTGGGTTCTGTTTAGGGTGGAGTAGTAATCCTGTAAGTGCAAAGCGGTACCATTTCATAATTAAGGCAGATGGGAATTCTGTCGATGGATTTAATAAGACGTGTGCTGGCTGTGGTGATGCCCTCCATATGTCTGATTCCAGGTGAAAATCACTTTCTTGTAATTAAATTTTGGGAAATTCATGATCGCTTCATTTAAACGTTCGAATATTGGATTTGATCATTATTGGGTTTCAAGCAATGATGGGCTACTCGGTCTTTCTGCTTTTAGGAATTATTTAAGAACGCTTTTCGTTTGATCAATTTAAATTCTTCTGACAAAATCTTTGTTTAATTACAAATAAGAAATTTGAAATCTTAACTTGTAGTAATTGATTACACGAGCCCCTTCAAATGGTTATAGTTCTGCATTCTGTCAAAAAAAAAATGTAATGGTTTTGCATTGAACGCAAGTCTTAGATTCTCAATTGCTCGATTCTGCTTATTGCCAAGGTGATGGTTCTGATGAACATGTGAAATGTATAATATATTGTGGTAATACTTGATACTTATTCAAATTATTCACTCAGGTGCAAGTCGTGCAACCATGTGATGACTGCGGAAGATGTTGAAGACTGGATGTATCAGCAGCTCGACAATACAACACATTTGTTGCATGGTGTGATTCATGCAAATGGCTATGGACATCTTCTTAGAGTCAATGGTAGAGAAGGTGGTTCCAGGGTTCTCTCTGGACGTCATATAATGAACTTTTGGGACCGACTCTGCAGAATGCTGGGAGTCAGGTTAGTTGCCAGCTCTAATCGGTTCCTCTCTGTTGTTCAGCTTTGAGATGCTAATTTTAGTTTATTTATTACAGGAAGGTGAGTGTGATGGATGTGTCAAAGAAGAGTGGATTAGAATTCCGTTTGCTTCATTCTGTCGTGAATGGTCACCCGTGGTATGGTGATTGGGGCTATCAGTTTGGCGCTGGTAGTTTTTCTCTAACCCTGGATGACTATAAAATGGCAGTTGAGAACCTTTCCTCTATGCCCCTGTCTTTGTTCCAGTCTCAAGGAAGAAAGCCTCGGACACGCCTGCAGGACTTGATCTCGTTTTATCAATCCATATCGGAAAAGGAGCTTGTCAACATCCGAGACCTCTTCGGTTTCCTTCTGAATTTGATTCACGATGGCCATCACTCCCCTCTTAGGGTTGATGATTCTCCTCGCAAAAAACTTAAGACTGATGGCTCAAGAACCTTGTGTTCTTGGACTATCTATGACATAAAACGGGTGGAGGAAGCCATGTTTAAGGTGTTACGAGCTGTTAGTGGGTCCACCTGGGTGAGTTGGCGTGCTCTTAGAGGTGCTGTTTGCAGAGCAGGGACTCCAGAGCTTTTGGATTACTGCCTAAAAGAACTCAAAGGGAAAGAGGCAGCTCCTGGCTTGGTTGTCGCTGCTCGATGTATTTCTGATTCCAGTGCCATGGAGTACAGGTATGTAGCTTTGTCTTATACTGCTACAGTTACCCTTCTCGTGGTGTGCGGTTATACCTATTGAAGGGAAAAAAAACATATACGTGACTTTGGGGTTGCAGAGGGACTTTAGGACCTGTAAATTAAGGACAATACTTTAATAATTTATGAAAAAACAGGTTAAAATTGCACACGAGTCTCACATGAGCTGAAAAATGGGCTTTGATAAGGACAACACTTTTTTATTAATGTAATTGTAAACCAAATGGAAATTTATAAAGACGTAAACATGTTGTACTTTTGCAACCCCCAAAGTTATGTGCCTACTTTTTTTCCCGCTATTGAAGAAAAATTGTGTCACCTGTTCTCAGTGCAGAGTATATGATCTTATTAAACCATTTCTGTTTGCTTACAGGCTCGAACCAGGAAGTGCACCCACACACAATATTGTTGCCCTGTTGAACAAATTTCCCATGGGAAACCACCACCCATCAAAAGAGCAGCTTCTGGGGGATCTCAGATATATTTACGAGTGCATGCTTCAACCTGAAACAGTGGTATTGAGCATGCCTCCAGCTAAAAGAAACCTTGCTGTTACCTCAGCAACAAAAATCCTGGACTGTAAGCAGTTTGTGAAAGACTACCATCCTGGGCATTTTCTACCAGTTCCCAAGGAAAACGCAGTGCAGGTTCTATGCGAGGTTGATCTCATGGAAGAATACGAGGGGCAGAATCCTCCTCCGCCGGAATTACTGGTGCTCTCAGTGGATGCCACCATTGCTGACCTGAAGCATGAAGCAATGAAGGCTTTCCAAGACGTCTATTTGATGCTGAGGAGGTTCCAAGTGGAGGAGGTAGTGGGGTACGGGGGTGTTGAGGAGTCAACTCAGATCAGGCTGTTACTGGGGTCGAGTGAGTCCGTGAGGATTCGGGGGCGTTTTGTGGGAAAGAATGGGGTGGGTAGGTACAGAATGGAAAGGGGGTTGGAGAGATGGATAGTGGATTGCTTTTGCGGTGCGAAGGATGACGACGGGGAAAGAATGCTGGCGTGCGATGTGTGCAGCATTTGGCAGCACACTAGGTGTTGTGGGATTTCGGATTATGAGGCTGTTCCTGTGAAATTTTTTTGCCAGAGATGCAGACAAACGAGGAATGGGCAGTGCAGGGGACAAGTGTATAATAATAAATTAATGTATGTTGCTGATATAACTGACGCTGGGATTCTCTAATTGTATATGTTTTTTGTTTTGTTTTGTATATATGTAATCAAGGCCTAAGAAATGATTCCCAGTTGATGTTCACATTTGCCCCTGCACTGCTTTTTCCTGAAGAAAGCTTGCATATATTTATTTTCTGACTTGCAAGTTCCTTTTTTTTGGTGAATCTAAAGAAATTGTGTTTTATCAAATTATTACTCAATTTTTTAATTAAAGAGTGCATTTTAGACACGAGAATTCTTTAGTTAAATTGCAGAAATCTCCGGTGGACCAAGTTTAATTAAAAAAAATTGCCCTGTATTGCACTTCATATTTCACATCCATAAATAAAGTTCCGCTCTGTTAATTTGGATGCACAGGAAATATTGAATACATTGAATTTGTAAATTTGTGATTTGAAGTTATTTTTCGATGTCTTCATAGGAATTCTTTGTGCAAATCATTCAACTGTCAGTTGATCCCCTTTGATTGATGTTTTTTCGTGGAAGTTCTTTAAGATCTTCAGAAAAATCATTTGATAAGGATGATTTTTCGTGGAAGTTCTTTAAGATCTTCAGAAAAATCATTTGATAAGGATGATAAGGTTGTTTGATCCAAGATCAAGATGCAGGATTAAGAAAATTGAATTTTGCATAAATTAATCAAGATTAGCCTTCTATTAGAGATTAAGGCACTAAGATCCTCCGATCAAAATTCTTCAAACTCAAGTTTTTTGTGGCTCCAAAATTCAACGTTTAATTTAAAATACAGCACTGTACCCTAGAATTAATGTTATAAAGCTTCAAAATCAAGATCAGGCAAAATTCAGTTGTAGATCCGGATTGAAAGAGAGAATTAGATAAAACCAATTAGAGATTGTAGTCGAAATTCAAAATTTAATACACTTAACTTATCTTTATAATTATTTTTCGTGTTTGTTAAAATACAAAATTTGTTTTTACAGTGAGGCAATACAAAACTACTGTAACACTCAGATTCCATCCTTTTCGACACTTTTGTCCCCCTAGAAAAAAAAAATCAACTTCCTAAAATCGTGTTTCTTAGTTGAAAATTTACTCACGATTTTTTGAAATTATTGAACACTTCACCACGTATAGATATTGTTGGGTGCAGTAAAACTGACATACTATCCTCACAAATCTACACACTGAAAATGTTTTAAGTCAAATTCAATTAAACTTGTTTTACAAATGAACACGAAAAAGAACTTTGTTGGTAAGATTAGTGTCGATCCACTCCTTTTAACACCTTAACAAAACTTACATCGATGAAATTCAAGCTTGAACAATTATATTTTCAATAAATTGAACCAACGGACTATATTTGATGAGGTTTCTAAGTTATCACAATTGGTTGATTAGAAATTTATTTCAATAACACATATAAATTATCGCAGGATATATCTTGCAGCATAATAGGAATTACAACATGTTTGAAACTTTATTTTAAAAGTAGAATAATTTTTTCTTTTTTAAAAAAAAATATTTTACAAGTGTTTGCAAGTACTATATTAAGCATTTGTAATTGATTTTGGGAAAAAAAAAAAACAAATATATACTTTTGAATTCTAAAGAATCAATTATTACCTTGGAATGCACAAAAAATGTATCTCTCAACAATAAAATAAAATAATTATTAAAGTGATTTTTTTTTAATCACATTCAATTTTTAGAATCACTTTATTTCCAAATAACTTTAATTTTACTATAAAAATCACTTAATATTACTTTTCATTTTTTTCCAACACACCTAATTTTTCATTATTCTCAAAGCATCGTGTCTGCACTTGTGGATTGTGGAGGTCCCCCAATAGTAACTTGTTGTCACCCCAATGTTCCAGTTTTTTCTTATTGTACTATACGATTCATTGCATTTTGTATTTTGCTTCGATCAATATTTTTATTCAACATGATAAAATACAATAAATATATAGTGAAGTTCAGAAATAAGATGAAAAAACAAATATTATTATCCTAGTATATGATTTAATATGCAATAATATCTACCTTGTATCATCTCCGGGATTTACATTTTTTTGGTGAGGAATATATATGTGATCATATGAAGTTCCGTAAAGAGATCATTTCAAATAATTTATTCCATATATATATATATATAATACATATAATACTTTCTCCGTCCCTCTTTAAATTTAGTATTTTATCATTTTGATTGTCCCCGTTAAAGTTTAAATTTAATTAACATTTCTGTTTTGAAAAATAGTGGTTGTACATTTATAATATATATTCTCTATATTCAAAAAAATTATTCTCACTTTTTTTTTTTTTGGTATGCCCAGAAAATTTATTTTCATTCTATTTTTTGTAATAATTCTATCTTGAACTATTTTATACTTTATACATAAATTACTAATATTTATTAATATTTGTGCCAAAAGAAAGAGGAATAATTTTTTTGAATGGAGGAAAATATTTTTTTGAATACGAAACAACTTTACTGTAAAATATTATATTCATTAAAACTCATGTTATCTCTCAAATGTTAAATTTGAAAGGGGCTGAAAAGTGTATATTAAAGAAGTATGAAATTTCTCTTCCTAGCAGGATCTAAAAAGAATTGTAATAATAGTAGTGAGAAATGGACGAAGTGGTAGTAGTGAGAAATAAAATTAATATAATCCTTAAAGTTGTATTATTTGGTTGATAATGAGAATCACTATAATAGTTATTAATTTCGTTTAATTTGTCAAAATTCTTTAGAAATAATTTTCTTTTAAGAGAATAATATTATTTTAATGATTTTTATGAAGATGTGGAATGAAAGTCAAAGGTACGTAAGGGTGAAGACTGAGGGGATGCTTGTTCACTCCTTTAGAGTTAATGAATAATATTGAAAGGAGAGTGTGATGTTTGGTTGAGGGGAATCAAATATTTGATATCTTAAAAGTGAGTAATTAAAGATGTAGATTCATTCCTCACCAAGTCACCATTTTGGGAGGAATGAAAGTCATTTTTTCTAAAATTTCATATATAATTTTTAAAAAAAATATATTTTGCCTTCTAAATTATTTATTAATATTATTTATAATATTTTAAGCATGATTATTATATAATATATTTTTTAATATTAAAAAAAGTTAATAATTATTTTAATTATCAATAATTTTTATTAGAACCAAATACTTTCTATGGTAATGATAGTCATACTTATATATAAATCAAACAACTTAATAATAACTAACATACTCATTACCAATTTCACTACTTTCAAATTTATTGTCATTCCAATTCCTTTCAACAAACCAAATATTTCCTAAGAGTTCCCACTTTTAACATTTGAAAAAAAAAATTTATCAGAAAAATACTTTTATTAAATAAAAAGAGAGTACACATTTGTTTGAAGGTACAAGCAGTACCCCAATCACTATTTTTACAAACTCAAGAAGAAAAAACTTTTCAACAATCTAAACATTTCCTAGGTTCCCAACAGCACTGTCTATACGAAAATATGCCCAAGTTTGTCTCCTTAACCGAGATCCAACTCCATAATCTCCTCTTAATCTCTTCAACAATCCTCTCTTTTTCTCAAGTACAATTTTAAAAGATAAGCTCGTTTCTCTGTTTCCATAGGACCCACATGACACAAATCCAAATAGCAATTGAAAAAATTTCGCCCCTTTTACCTGGAAGAATACCCGAGTTTTGTAAGAAATGCACGCGAATCTGATTATACATTGTAGTATCCATCAAATATTTCAATCAAACACTCTCCTTTTCTTCCATTTTCATATGTTGTACTCCCTCCATTCCGGAGTAATCTTCACATGTGAAGAGACACATTTATTAAAAAAAACTTAAATTAGTGTAAGAGAAAGAATAAAATGTAAGAGTATTTTGGGTGATTGCATGAGATAAAGTGTAAGAGAGAGAATAGAGTAGAATAAAGTAAGAGTGACATTTTTTAAATTTAAATGGTATTGTGGAGGTGTGGTTTATGAAGGATATTTTTTTAGAGGTGTGAGGTTAATTGTGAGACGTTCCAAAAAAAAAAAATATGAAGTTAATTATGGGACGGAGGGAGTATCGTACAACACCCTAAAATAAATTCAGTTGAACGGTGCGGTAAAATAAGTAGAAGTATGCATGCGCGCACATGAAAAGAAGTGTATTGAGGTGATGGATGTCGTGTGGATATGATTGATTGATTAATATTGGAAACGAGTTCTTCCCACTTTCTTATTGTATGGGAACCAGCTGTGAATTGCAGCTGCACCATTTTTATATATACACATGAATATCCACTTAATTTCATTTGACTTCTCTTTCACTTTTTCTCCAAATTAGTTTCTTAAACTTGATATCAAAGCAAACTCAATTTGGAACTCTATACCATCTCCATCACTCTTTTACTTTTATCTCTATTATAATAATTGATCCACTAATTTAATTGGACCTCTTCATCATATCATATGACACAATTATGAGATAATTAATTCATAGACCACAATTCATCTTCTTGTATGTAATTGCTAGCTAGCTAGCTATCTTAAATGAGGATTTAATCATGAAATGAATTCGTTCAATGCTAAGCCCAAATGTAATTTATGAATAACAAGGATTTTAAATATATTTTTCTTTGAAAAATGTTGTAAAAAATTAAGTTGACTATAAGCAGAACTCATAGTACGTCATATTCCATGCAATTTCGTGTCTTAGTTTACAAAAAGATTAATAAAAAATCATCATAGTGAGTAGCTTAATTGAGTTGACGTGGCACTCACTATTCTGACTTTTGCCCATTAATTAATTAATTCATTTATCCAATCATTTTATTACATACGTTAATATGCTAATTAATCATCCACAGAAAGTGGCCAAGGTTGGTTTTGTCAAATTTGAATTAGTGCCCAACAAATTAGTGCACTTAAAAAGATGATAATCCTTTTAAATTAGTTAATCACCATATATGCTAATTAACTTAAATGTCCCATGCATGTGCACTACCTGGTAGCCACCTCTATATATATGTGTGTATAAAGCATCATATGGCATCAAGCTTAACTCTTGAAATTCAATTCATTTGGGAGCTTAAAATGGATATTGTGAAATTGTTAAGTGTGATATTTGTAATGAAGTATATGATAGCTAGTAGATGGACATATGGGGTGTCAAATGGGCTGAGCATGAACTACTACATGATGGCATGCCCTTTTGTTGATGGCATTATAAAGAATACTGTCAATAGTGCTCTGCAAAAAGATCCCACTCTTGCTGCTGCACTTATTAGGATGCATTTTCATGACTGCTTTGTCGAGGTCATTCGTTCGTTCATTCATTTATTCATTCTCTCTCGTACTTTTTTATATATTTTCCTCACGCATGCAAGTGTGTGTATGTGCAGGGGTGCGATGGATCGGTGCTGATCGACTCCACGAAAGATAACACGGCGGAGAAGGACTCCCCAGCAAATTTAAGCTTGAGGGGGTATGAAATCATTGATGCTGCTAAAAATGCACTTGAGCGTATGTGCCCTGGAGTTGTTTCATGTGCTGATATTGTTGCCATGGCTGCAAGAGATGCTGTTTTCTTTGTAAGACTGCTGCATGCATTGCATGTTAATAATGTGTTTGAGAGATTGTTATGTATGTATGTATTAATTGGCAAGAATTGGTCAGGCTGGAGGTCCTGTTTATGAGATACCTAAAGGAAGAAAAGATGGAAGAAGATCCAAGATAGAAGACACCATTAATCTGCCTTCACCAGCCTTGAACAGTTCAGAGCTCATCAGGATGTTTGGCCAGCGTGGCTTCACTGCCCAAGAAATGGTGGCTTTATCCGGTATCAGTTGTTTTCATTCAACAATATTAGTAATGTTACTTGTCTGGAATCAATATAAATGAATTGATTTCCAACCTCTCTATAAGTTCGAACTTTTAGATAAGGCGAAATTCTTTCATGGTATCAGAGCCAAAGGCTAAGAGCAACTCCACCCATATTAAATTGTTCACTTGATGGGACTCCTCCCCAAAGGGTAGAGGTTATAAATTCTGCCCACGAGTGAGGGGGAGTGTTTGGAATCAGAATCAACATAAATGAATTAATTCTCAACCTCTCTACAAGTTCGAACTTTTAGATGAAGCGGAATCAATATATATTATGAATGATGATTGATTTTGTATGTATGTTGTTGCAGGGGCTCACACACTGGGAGTAGCAAGATGCTCGTCGTTCAAGGGTCGTTTGAATAACGATCCAACTCTGGACGTACAGTTTTCGAGGACACTTGGGAAGACATGCAGCGCAGGGGACGACGCAGAGCAGCCATTTGATTCAACCAGAAACAATTTCGACAATGATTACTTCAACGCCCTCCAGAGAAGGAACGGCCTGCTCTTCTCCGACCAGACGCTCTCCGATGGTCCCAGAACTCGAGGGATTGTGAATGCTTACGCGTTTAACCAGGCGATGTTCTTCTTTGATTTCCAAAAGGCTATGGTGAAAATGGGATTGATGAATGTGAAAGAAGGTCCCAATGGAGAAGTGAGAGCCAAGTGTGGGGTCATCAACTGATTATGTCTTGTTTTTGTGTAATCATATATTTAGTGCATCTATATCTTCAAACTGGCTTCGTACTACATATATGTTCAAAAGATTTGTTGATAGAAATAAATACTAGTAAGATTTATGATCAAATTAAAAATTCAACTACACTTCAAATTTGCTTGAACTAGCTTTCTTTCAACAGGTAACGATACTCAAGAGGCGCTTGTTTCAAACTCTTCAATAGGAATGAGAATGAAATTGTATTTTTCCTCAATGCCCTTGGATAAATTGGAGGAAGAATTATCTCCATAGTGATTACATCATAAATGATTGTAAGATGAGAATAAAATAATCAAAATGAGTAGTGATTACCTTATTTAGGAGGGAAAAATGATATCATCGATCATTTTTTGTTCTCATTAACCACCATAATTACTTTATACTCATTTTCATTTTCATTAAAAAATTTACAACCAAACGCCCCTCAGCTCAGTAGACTCACAAGTCGTCTTATTGCTAAGTAGAGAGCTTTAAATTACTATGGTACAAGTGGTATATAATTGAACCGAAAAACCTAGCCAAGGGCAAACAGGTGATACTTGAGATCCATCAAGAATGGTAAGGATAACAAAGAAACTGCACAAGGTTACATAACACCAAATATCTTTACTAATTACATGTCCAACCAAATATTATTGCCTTTTTATCATCTTTATCATACACATATTATACAACACAAAATAGCAACAGAATAGTCCTCGAGGGTAGGGATTTGAAAATTTGTGCACAAGCAGTTCTCTCTAGTACCCATACGATGTTCTCCTCATCATCCTCATGAATTCCTCAGCATTTACTTCACCGTCACCTGCAAATAGTAGTTACATGGATCAAGTGGGGCAATAATTTATATACAACATTGATCAATCTTAAATTGATTGTTTATCATTGTTCCCTCTAAAATTAATATAACAGCAAAAGCAAAACCAAGACTGTCGCCTGTAAATAACCCCCTCTTTCCTTCTTTTTTCTGACACTGCAATGATAAGTTTTCAGCCAATCAGAACATCAGCCATTGTTTATCAAATAAGTTTTTGTTTAATATTTTGACTAGTAATTCTCCATGCAGCAATTTTGGCAATTGTCCTGAGGTTTTTGATATAATGGCGTCACAACATCAACAAAGCTTTGTAGTTGAAAATGGTAAAACATAACAAATTCAGTTGTATGAGGAAAATTGAGCAAACTTACGATCTCTATCAGCTTCGTCAATCATATCTTGAATCTCTTTTTCGGAGAAATTTTCACCCAACTCCTTTGCTATTCGCTGAATATCTGCCGCAGAAATCTTTCCCTGCACTCAGATGAAGCAATATTAATTAAAATGAAGACAATACACCATGTAAATGACACCAGAAACTCACATTATTATCTTGGTCAATAATGTGGAAAGCCTTCATGAGTTCTTCCTTCGTGTCCCTTTCTCCAAACTTGGCTGTCATCATGTGACAAAATTCATCGAAATCAATTGCACCACTGTTATCTTTGTCCACTTCAGCTATCATTCGAGTAATTTCCTGCAGCATACCATTTAAAACGTTCAAACTAGAGGACCATTTTTTTTAGATAGATGGGTAACATGAGAAGCAATGCTTGAAAAGCTATAAACAACAGAACTGATGTTTTTAATGGGGGAAAGCACGAAATGGAAACAAGTAATGATATATTAACACAGTTGGAGAAATAAATACTGATTTTATGAAAACTTAGTGGTACCATAGCGGAAACATCAAAATAAACAATTTTTTATTTTAAAACATCAAAAGAAATAATATCTGGTCTTCTATACTATTAGTAGCATAAACTAGTGCTGGTTTGCATAAACAAGAAGAATATATCTAATAACACGGTCACCTACCACTCCAATTAACTACATAATGCAACATCAAACTAAAAATTAAGACCAAGACATGCTTTTGAGAGACCTAAATAAGACAAATAACTTAGCAATTACAACTTTACATCTATTTTGCACCCATTTGTCAATTGAACCATAACTAACCTAAACTAAAATTAAAAGTCAGCACTCTGATAGAAGATTAGGGATTCAATGGGAAATATAGAGCTACAAGTTGACTCTAGAGTAGAATGCTTCATCATGGCATGAGTCATCCAGTATTTAAATCATGTCTTCACAACATTATTCATCCACAACGTGTGTCCCACTATAAAGAGATCCACAATTTAGTTACCAGAGTTCCAACGATAAATAGCATAGTGCACAATCACTATACACACAAGCCTCTTATATCTTCTTGGTCAACAAGATGATTTTGTAGGCATGCATAACTTGTAAGCACTAAAATGATACAAAGTATTGGTTATGATCCATTCCTAAAATATTAGCACATGCACAAATTGTAGTTCATAAGATTAAATAACTGTATAGGTTGGCATAAGTTGTTACCTCTTCAGACATTTCAAAACCAAGAGCCCTGAAAAGCAACAAGATCAATTTAAGTAATAACTCACCATATCAGGTCCTTAAAACTGTGTCTTGGCACAAAAGAAAAAATAAATAAAGCTATACCTCATTGCAACATTCAACTCTTTTGCATCAATAGTCCCTGCAAGCGATTATTGAAAGAAAAAATCCTCATTAAAAAGAAATTACTGCATAAACAACCAATACATTTACCCAGATTTATTTCAGTACCAGATCCATCAGTATCAAACAGTTCAAAAGCTTCTTTTATCTCCTGCCTTTTCTGTTGAGTCAACCCATGTTGGTGACCTCTGGGTTTTTCTTTCCTTGCAATCCCCCTGTAGAGAGATGACTGCAAAACAGGGAGTCAAAAGGAATTGTATGAAGGTTTTTCAGAAGCATTAAACCAGACAGAAGCGGAAGAGGGAGGGAGGGAGGGAGGGAGCAGTTAGCTCCTTTTGTGAAGAGGTCAATTATCATGAGTATACAAGAATAAGTAATAAAGGCAAGCCGGGCATCGCAATTTCCACTCAACAACCAAAAATGTCTCAACACTCAACAGTATTCAGTAGCCAATGTTCATTTAGTCTTCTACTCTATCCTTTTCTACCATGTAATCCAAATATCATCTCATATGTGCTCAAAGCTAAAGCAATACATACTCAATTAAATAAGATTGATACGTTAGACTTGTTTTTATATCCTATTTGTAGTTTTAGTCATTTAATTGTGTGTGTATTCAGATGCTTACCCCACCCCACTGGTGTAGGCATAGCTAAAACAAAAGCCATGGCTGCTTAATAGCTTAACTTTATAGCATGAGAAACAATTACACAAAGCACTGACTGATACTACGAGGACCAGGACAAGAAAATCGAATAACTGATTTGTTGAGAAGAAAACTTTGAAAGACAACCAAAAGCATTTTATTAGTGTAGAAGTTTCCAAGAAGGATAACAATGTGAACATGAAAAAAATCATGACAAAACTTGGGTTTAAATTTGAGAAATCACGGATGCAGAAAAACTAATAATAAATTAATTACTATTACCTTCATTCGGATGGTAAAATATATACATTGATGAGGAACCGGCCCAAGTGATTCTAAGAAGCTATCTTTACATTTACCATTTGACTGAAAAAGACTAAACTTATTAAATACTTCCAATCAGCAAAATCTAGGGTTCATAACAAAATCTTCAGAAATCTTAGGTTTCTAGGTGTTGACTTGGTTGACCTTATTAACATTCAAATGCTCATATCATGTAAACCCGAACTAACATATTTCTTACTATCCTTCTCGTTTGTAGCGGCAGCAATTAAAATTAAAGTAAAAAACTGATGGTGTTTCATGAAATAACCGCAACCTATTACAATAGACGGCAAAATCAATAATTTAATCGTATTCTTTGCAACGGAAGTTGCAATACAGAAAAAAAGGCAAGCTTGAGATGCGCTTTAACAAATGGAACGAATACATTATCATATACAATCGAATCAACGAAAAGATAAAATTCAGAAAATCAGAAGATTGGGGAGTAAGTAATACTGATTGAAACAATAAGGATTGTATTGGTATGTTACCATGTCGATCTGCGGTAAGGGCACAATCTCGAGCCTCTGCGAGTGCGTGCGTGCGTGCGCGTAAGGGGATGAAAAGAGGTGACGCTTTGAAGAGAATTGGGGGCTTCAATAAGTCCTTCATCGCTAATAACGTGTTTTTCTTTAAATAAATACATTTTTCACGATTCCCTCCGTCCCACTGCTGTTTTCATAGTAACTTTTTAATTGTATTTGTATGAGAATTATTTCTAGTATTATATGTATAAAAGTTATTTTTATGTAAATAATATGCTAAATAATTCTCACACAAAAACCGTTAAAAAATAACTGTGAAAACAAATGTGAGACGGAGGGAGTATTATTTAACAGATTATCCCCAATATAAGTGAAAATGATTAAAAAAATACTCATTTTCCAACTTCAATAATATTTTTTATCTACCAAAATTCATAAAATCTTTGACCAACTATAGCAAGGTTAGTAACCGATTAAAAAAGTTACCGGGCAAAATTGAAAAAAAAAATCATGTCGGCTCAAAATCGGTTGCTAACTTGATATAGTCGATAAAAAGACTAAAAAGTTGAACTTTGAAAGTTAACATAATGAATTTCATTTGAGAAATTGGTAATGAAAGCAAAAATAACAAACTTACAGGATTAAAAATATATATTGCTTTTTACATATTACTAATATACACATACCATGAATCGACTATTTTTCCACTCAAAATGAAATTCTAACTTTAATACTCCTACTTCGTCTCTCATCAACACACCACTTCATTTTCCAACTGCTAAATAAAACGTAAGACCTAAAGAAGAAGACACTACTAAAAAATGGAGAGTTGGGAAAAGATGTGCCATCTCTCACCAGTAGAATGTAACTAAAATCATTGCATAAGTCTAATTTTTTAGTGGATTGTGTCGTAAGTTGTATTGCTGATTCAAACACTAATTTGACTAGGCTTGCTATAGGCGGTCAACGAATTACGAAGCTGGATTTTGAAAGTTAATTAGACGAAATTCAATTCGAAAAAGTGGAGTGTTTTGAAAGCAAGAATAAATAAACTAACAAGATTAAAAAATAAATTATCATCTGCAAAATTAGACATGAGTAATCGAGTATTTAAAATAATGAATATATACATAAAATATTGGACGTTAATAGTTGCACCTATAAAAAAAAATGTGAACCCTAAAATAAAATGTAGAAAATAAAGGGGCATGAGTTTGAATACAAGAGATTCAAGGGGTCTGGTGGCAGTTTTACAATTTAGGGGGCCTCACTGAAATTTCACCCTTCTTGATGTAAACTTGAAGCTAAGCTCATCATTTCTGGCCCCTGGGAGAATCGATTTCACTGATCCAACGCCTAAATTAACCTATGAATTTCAGATCTTACCAGAAAACAGCAATCTATTCCACTCCATTGTTACAGTTTAATTAACCAGAAAATACCCAACGTCGTTTATTTCAAGAAAACACAAGGCACATCATAGAGTGATAGAAAATGGAGAAGATGAACCAGGCATTTGAGAAGATGAAAATGCTGGTGGGAATGGAGGTTGAAGATGAAGAACTGCAGCAAGAATCTTCCTTCATGGATGATTTTAATCGCAACTGCACTTTGTCCACTAAACAGGTATAATATCAAATACTTGATTCAATACATTTCTTGAAATTTGCATTTATTCGTGTTGTAAACTTGCAATGAACTGAATTGTAGAGGGGGTTTACGAGTATGATTTATACTTTGAGGGTTTCAAGATGTGATGATGGGTAGTGTATACAATTTTCCCTTGAATCATGATAATTCTTCTTATGAACTTTTACTCTTTATATTTGTTTTGGCAGAGACTTTATGGTTTTGCAATTTGCTTATCTTGTGGTATAACTTTCACACTCTTGGTAAGTTGCCTGGTGATTTTTTGTTTGTTTTAATTGAAGATGATCAAGCTATGTGTTACATTTGCTTGCACATTGTTTCAATTCAAGTGTTATTCACGGATTAGATGCTTATTCTAGCATCGGTAACCTCTGAATTGACCTAATTTGTATTTCTGTTTTGACAGTCGATGCTTGTGTTCTTCCATCCCATCAAATTTGGGATAACATTTTCCTTTGGCAATCTGCTTGCTCTTGGAAGGTTTGTTTTTGGATAATACTTCTAACTACCTCCTCTTACATATGTGATTCTACAATATGTTTTCTTCAGAATGATATCCAAAGCACTTCTGATATCAGTAAAACTATGTGCTTGTTGCATTCTCACCTTTTAAACAAATGCTCTTAAGTATCATCAAACACATCACTTTCTGTATATGTCGATTAATAGAAGATAGTATTATATTTTCTACATTCCATTTAGTTTATTGCATGAGAAGGACAATATTGGGATCCCATTAATTGTCTTTGGGGTTGGGCAGTATCTGGTCGATCAACTGGGTTTCATTGAATTGTAATTCTCCTCTAAATATGTTTAGGGTGCGTATTTCAATTAGTATTTATCTTGCTAGGGTTCAAAAGAAAGCCTTTCTGGAGCTGACTAGACTAGTGTTTTTCAGTGCTTCTTGACTCATGTAGTCCTAATTTTCAACTCTTCTATTCACTTGTCTAATCACTTATTCCTATCATTGTGCACACGACTGAGTTGCCTGTTTTTTCTTCTTCAGCTCTTTATCAATCCTTAAGAGGTCAATCGTTTGACAGTCTCGGGGAAAATGCATGAATTTTGCTATTTTTGGAACTTTCGATCTTATTAGTATGAACCTCTCATTTTCTTTTGACAGATTTTCTGCACATGAGATTGTATAATCTCCCTGCCTTTATTACTCGTTATCTGCTTGCTTTTTATCGCATAACCAAGCAGAAAAATGGAATTAAGATTGCTAAGTTGGGTGTTATTCTGTGGCAGCACAGCATTCCTTATTGGCCCTAAAAGACAAGTGACACTGATGCTCGACCCTGTTCGTATATATGCTACAGCAATATATATTTCTAGCATCATACTTGCTCTTTTTTGTGCTGTCTATGTGAGTATTTTGTGATTCTTTTTGTTACCACTTCCTTTATCTTTCCTGTTTGTTCATGTCTAAGATTTATACTTAAATATGTCAGGTCCGGAACAAGCTATTGACACTTCTGGCAATTGTTATGGAATTTGGTGCTCTTATCTGGTATGTCTCAATTTATTTGTATAATTTCTTATAATTTGTTTATCATTCTGAACTTTAATTTTTTTTTTTTGGGGATGGATCTTGAAACTATTTTCTTGCTTGAGTATATGTAAGATTATGGAGTACGCTAAGGAACAAAAGTCCTTGACCATAGTTAACTTAAGTCATACTTGGCCATTCATCAGTAATCAAAAGTTTTAATCATTGCAAATGGTTCATTAAGAAAGTATGAAAATGGATATTAAATAGGCTTCTTTTACTGTAAATTTAGATTTTCTTGGGTAACTATTTCTCTTACAGCTGGTAAAGTATGTGCCTTATTGTTGATAGAAGAAGTTGTTGGTGCCGTTCCTACAGGTATAGCTTAAGCTACATACCCTTTGCGAGGTCCATGGTTTCAAAGATTACGACAGCATGCTTTGATACTGAATTTTAAGGCAAGGTATTCTGTCAGCTAGAGTTACAAAGTGGTTATCACACTGAGGAGAAACAGAGATTCTTGAGTTTGTTTTGACTAGTCTTTGCTAGTTTGAATTTACGACTTTTTATTTTCTTTGATGTTGGATTGGCCTCTTATTGCCTCTTTACATAGATGAGTACCTCGTGTTTACATTATATTCATAGCACGTTTAAGGGAACTGTTGTGTCGAGTAATGTAGAAAGAAATCTCTCGCTCTCTTTCTCTTTCTCTCTCACAAATTCATGCTTACTCTGGATATGATGATCGCTATGTAACGAGTTATGACGGTAATACCTTTCCCATGTCACTATTTGATTTTGTATCCTTGTTTCAGCTTTGAGGATTGCAATGGCTATTTGTTTACAGTGATCCTAGTTCAAATCTGAAGCAATATATTTTGAATCAGTGATTTGGAATGGAGAAATTTTGAAAGAAAAGATGGATGTTTTCTCTTGCAAACAATCTATGTTCGACAAATCAGAAATGTCACAGTTACTTTATAGAAGGGAGAAAAGGAAAAGGTCTATATGTGGTTCTTTGTTAAGGAGAGTCATTTGCCTTGCCTACCGTATTGGTGTAATTTTTATTTATTCTTGATTCTGCTTGATTGCTGTAGTACAATTTTTGTTGTGGAAGATAATTGCATTTTGATTGTGTTTTTCTATTAGGAAAAGGAAGGTAAGGTAAACAAAAACCCTTCTCTCAATTTCTCTGACCCCACCCACCCAACCAACCAACCAAAAGTCCTCTAAAGAATGATAAAAGAAAGTTTTTCTTGAATTATAAAATTTTTCACCCCTTGTTTTATGAAAGACGAAATTCCTTGATCCTAAAAATCATTGAACTCATATTACTAATACAGATACATGTATTACTGGAGCCTCAAGAATTTAGTAGAATGACAAGTGTTCCACCCTCACATTCTCATTTGAAGAAATATTGATGGTCAATCTTACATATGTTTTAAATTACAAATCCTTTTTTTACCCTTTTTCATTATAATCAATTCTTTGCAACCTATAAAACTTTTTACAAAACTCTTTCTATTTTTTGTGTTAATTGTCCTAAATATCCTTAATAATGCTTTTGCTACTATTGCCTATGTCTTAGATTGTACAACCTTTTATTTCGTTTGTCCTAGTTTTGAATATTGGCCTCCTCTACAGATGTGACTAGTTTCGTCTTAGTCCCATGATCATTTAATTTAATTGCTCTGTCTATATATATATTTTCCATTTTAGAGCATCCATCCTAGTGTCAATTTTTCACTCGAAGTCGCGATTCGTGATTGCAAAATCGTCATCCTTAGCACATACGTTTTCCGATCACCAACTGTCTCAATCTCCCTGCCACTATTCTACTACTATTTGTGGTCGATATTTTCGTAATTTTCAATTTTTTAATTTCTAATTCAAATTAATAACACCTGTAAACTATCTCAACCTGAAGTCACTCTCATGTGAAGTAGTACTATTAGAATTATTCACTGATATCATAACCATTGTATATTGTGATATCAGTTTATAAGTGTAATGATATCACTAAATGAATGTTATGGTATCAGTAAATAACTCTAATGGTATTAATTTCATACTATGAAACTGCTTCACACTAGATTTTGCCGACAATGCGCCCAAATACATTCACATGATTATTTATATTTTATGGATGCATACATACATACAGTTGGGTTCATGACCCCAATTAGTCTGCATGGCTTTAGAGTGTTGTACCACATGCATAATATATTGTACCGTACAACATATCAAAATAGGTGGTACAACACTCTGAAGTCATGTTGGTGCACTGTCCAACAACATAGCATGGAAAAATTCTAGACCAAGGAACTAAAATTAGAAGATAAAAAGCATTGAAAAACATGAGAAAGTCCACATAATTCATTTAGGTGTATATGTAATGAAAAGAAAGGGAAGTTATTTGTTAATGTTGGCAAAATGATACTTATTGTTGTGCATCCACACCTTGAGCACCTTCTTCTTGATTCCAATCTCCTGACAAAAGCAATGCACCTCTGATTCCTCCATCTTCTGCATCTTCCACCCACCTTTTTCTGCAAATTTGGCCATCTTCTCCTTCTGCTCTGCACTCAACTTTGTCCTCAACCTCTTCCTGCCCTCTGCCCTCCCTGCCCCTGCACTCATCATGGAGGGGTAGTATTGGGAATTCACTTTGCGGTGGAAGTTACGGTGGCAGTTGCATGCGCAGCAGTGGAGGGCTTCGAGGCTGCCTTCTTGGCCGCCGGGCATGAACTCGCCGCAGCCGTCGGTGGCCGTGCCACCAATGCCGGCTGCATGGTTCTTTTGGCATTCCATGTACTTCACCCTGGTGAAGGCCATTGAAGGTGCAATTGCTTGATTTGTAATTGTGAGGGTGCTCATTGCAATTTGCAAATGTGATGATACAATTTTTAATTTGGGAGATGTAGTATTAGTACAAGTAGCTAAGAGAATGCAAATGCAAATGCAATGCTTTATTATCTCTACACCTAATAAATTACAATGGAAGAAAAGCCGGAAAAAAGGGTACCTATTTTCTAAGCATACTTAATGCAGAATAGTCTCGAAAGAAAGAAAGAAAGGCCGGGTTTGTAGATTAAGATATTAACTCTAGAGAGAGAGAGAGAGAGAGAGAGAGGTTTGAGGCATGGAATGGATTTGTTTTTTTCTTGCTTTGCTTACATATCAGCGGGTCGTTGTTATCTTGATTTAAATAGTACTATTAATTTCTATTTCAGAGAGAGAGAGAGGAGGCAGTAAAGGGTAGCGGAAAGCATATTAATTAGTAGTTGAAAGGCAGTACACAGATTTACCTAAAGCTGCCATTCATTCAAAATTATGTAGAGAATGGCTGAGAATCCCATGCAGTTTCTAATAATGTCTTTTAATTAGTTTCCTCTAACTCATGCAAATATTGCTTTTATAAATAATTGTTTCTTTCAAGTAGAAGTATTAAACAGAGAGTTAGTTTTGTTGGGATTGGTATGATAAGGAGGTTGTTACGTATTTAAATGCTTGCTTTGATTTTTATCACACATTTCAAGAATGGTTATTGCACCATTAAAGCTCTCATCTATAAACCCACAGGTTGATCATGAGATCATTAATGTTCTAAATTACACTCCTTTTTCCCCTAATACTATGATTACTTTTGCATAAATTTAATTTGATCGATGCTTGCATGGTTTCAAAATTATATTGATGGTAATCCTTCAAGTTAAAGATTATGGTTTTAAATTATAATAATATTCACACCTAATTAAAACTGTGGGTTAAACAAGGTGTGCTTATCTCGATTAATCGATTAATTAATGTTGTTGCCTTGTGATTAATCGTAGAATCAATATAATTAACAATTGGATGTTGCTTAGAAGGCAAGGCAAGATATTATAATACAGTATGTTATGTTGCTAATTCCACCATTTCCATCAAACTTTTTGCATTTTGGTCAAAAAGGACCTTTGCAATGCAGGTTTACATGAATTTTGCAATGCAGGAATTTTGGGTGTGTGGCTTTCCCTTTATATGAAGAAAGTTCACTTGCAAGACTTTTGTTGCTTTTTTTTTATAAGGAGAAAATACCCGAAGGCGCAAACTCTCCCACCTGTACAGAGGCCCCTTGGTTAGCCAGATGTGCACGAGTGACCGTCATTCAAGACTTTTGTTGCATTTTGCCAGTTGGGTAATCATCTAGTGGTGTTTAATGCTCTACCCTCAAATAATGCTATAATTCATGAGACGTTTAGTTCAAAATTGTTGGATTATTACGAGGGGTAATTGTGATGATTAATGAAAATAATATATGATTAATTTACATTTATTATATTTGATAGGGTAAATGAGATTCAAATTATGATTTTTTTCGTTTTGATTACCTATATTATTTCCTATTATTATTTATCCTCAATCATTTTACAATTTTTCAGTTAACAATCATTTTTTATGTGCAATTATTTCAATATTTAGAGTAAAACACTAGAATTTCTCAATCAAAATTTATTGTAATTTAATATTTTTTCATTATTATTCACTATTCAAGTTATTATGTGACTCAAGCTTGATTTGTTACATGTAATATCCAATATAGTAATTTTTTCTAAAATTAATGTTCAATAAATTAATAAATTCTTAAAAAATACTAATTTTGTCCAAATCCGACTAGGGTAGTATAAAATATCATCAATTTCGAGATAATATAAGCTAGTTTATTTTTAGAAATCATATAAATATGTGGTCCATTAAAATTAGAAATGACAATGGAACAGGTTTGATCTATCCCTAGACCCGCCCCACCAAAAAAACAATAGACATTAATATTCAATATAGTAATTTTTTCTAAAATTAATGTTCAATAAATTAATAAATTCTTAAAAATAATAATTTTGTCCAAATCCGACTAGCGTAGTAGAAAACATCATCAATTTCGAGATAATATAAGCTAGTTTATTTTTAGAAAATTATATAAATATGTGGTTCATTAAAATTAGATATGACAATGGAACTGGTTTGATCTATTCCTAGACCCGCCCCACCAAAAAACAGTAGACACGGGACGCAACCCGACCCGCAAAAAAATGCTTAAACAAAGTTAATAATAAACCCACAATCACATGCACAAGTCTTGCATAAAGTTTGAGCTCCTGAAAAACGTTATATTTCAAAATTAAACAGCACATTCAGAAAGCAATACAAAACACAAGACAACATAAGTGTGTGTTTACAAATTATACTCACAATTTCCAAAATTACTTCTTTTTGAAAACCATAAGAAGTAACTTTTGGAAAAAAACAAATCTGGCTCAAATTACGAAGAGAAATGCATGTGTTGCCTTAAATATATATAGGGTTAGTATATGTTGTTGGGTTAAATTTAAAATTTAATTTACAACTTGTGAACTTGATCAGAACCAGGCTGCAACTCCATAAACAAGGACAAACACAAGCAGACAAATAGGGTTGAAGAAGAATTAACCCAATAACTTTTACATTGCCCACTAAAGTAAACAATTAATCAAACAACTTGACATGATTACAGCCCTAACCTACATCTCTACATTCACATTCCCAATGGCATCAAAACCCCAGAAATTCATACGTTTCTTCACATTCTTTGAATTTAAAGTCACTGCATACAGTTTTCATATTGATTTAGCATTCGTGATTGGTTTTGCTCACAATGCTCAATCACTTCTTCTGTACATACTACATTGATATTACAGTAGAATCGTTCTTCTTACGTGGTGAAGCCTTCATTTGTTAGTCATCTGAACGAGCCTCTTTCTCACAAGAAACACTAGTAAACAAGTGTCTGCGACGAGTTAATCCACATCTCCCCAACGTTTACTAGCTGCACACACATATTACAGAACAAAAAAGATGTCAAAGGATATTCCCATCCTAGTGTAAAATCAAATATAATCATAATATTACAAATGAAATCAGGCTTTTCTTGACCTTATTCATTGTTCTGTGCTGGGCCTGGATTATTTTCTTGCTGTGGAGGTCCCGCATAAACTTGACCTTGATCTCTGAAGTCTCGAAAGATAGACAGGAATGAGTTAAGGCTCTCTGATGAAGCTCCCCCAAGGATCCACAACAAGAGCGAACTAAATGAATTCAGGGCCCCTGGATTGCCTCCAGCACCCGCCTGCCGAATGACCGGCTGACCTCCAATATCAAGAGGATTGCCTAATCTATCGGGATTTTCATTACTAGGCTGTTCTTCCGGACCAGAGAACCCAGTTGCAGCATCCCTCGGTATTGCTGTGTCTACTTCAGCTCGATTTGTGTTCACAGGCCCGGGGGGGTTCCTTGTGCTTAATCTTGTGATGCGTAATGTTGAGGCAAGAATAGTAGAGGATGTTATATGAAAATCTGGTTGCTGCTGAAAATGTGATCGACGATTTTGCATAAACCTCTGCAAAGCAGGAACCTGCCATGATAGGTTATCAGTAACCAAACCCATGAACTATAACTAATGAAACATGCTGGATAAAATTCAGTCCCACCACTGGTATCCAGTGAAATACTCTTCTGCGCTACAATTTTGGACTGTGTTCTATCAAAACCATGAGCACCCCCACACCAGCTAATATTTTAGTTTACGTAAGTTGTAGCATTGTTCTCCATGGACGCTGAGATTACCTTTAATATAGAATTCACAAGCCATAACATTAACTAGTTAAAGAGAAAAGCCATTGGTGGAGCTTAGTTAGGTATATCCTTCCATGATTAGTTTTCTTGATTTTGGCTCAGTTAATGCCGAATAATAGCTCTTATGAAAGATGCCAAAAGAAATGGTTGGAACACAATACTTAGTTCCTCAATAACTTGTAACCCTCAGGCCTTGAGTACTTGGGCCAGTCTGGTGGAATATATACACACTTTCTGGAAGTTTTTCATTCTCTATTTTTCTCTGAAAAAGAGGTTCTTTAGAATGGTCATTCGCGGTGATACCTTGTGTTGCATTCTGGCAGTAACTGTTGAAATCTTGAGATGTTACACATACACGAGAAGGATGGATGTGGTACCATCATGTGCACATCCTCCGTGCTCTTTGTTTTGTTACTTCTATTGCCCTTCCCCATCTCCTTCCATCGTACCCTCTACATTCTATATCTATCATTACTGTCACCTGAAACTGCTGCCCCCAACTTATTTCCAGCCTAACCACTGTTGCCTCTCTAATCCATCTCCAACTCCTAATCAGAGGCTTCAAATCATAATGACAAGCTTATTCTGGTACTTAAACATCTTAATTTCCTCAATCTCACACCACACGTTCTAACTTCCAAATACGACAATTCATTATAACTTGGAAACATTTAAAAATAGCATATACAGATTGGTGCATTTTTACCTCAAATCTGTTCCAGAAATAGAGGACTAGGTGTTGCATAAATGCTGCAGAAGTTGAGAGAGCTAAATAAGAAAAGCCTGCATGTTGGCAGTAGCATGTCAGAGGAAAATAATGACTTGAATATGCAAACATCTGAAGCTCAGAAATTAAAATATTACCATACGTATAGGAGAAAAAATATATGTGGAACACTAAAAAGTAGAGTAAAAAGAAGCGAGGAAAGAACTTCATTGATATCGGTGTGCGAACGCTGCAAGCAAAAACAAAAGCAGTATCAGAAAAGGGAATGTTCGGAAGGGGGTTCACATAATATATTAGGCTAAAAGTTATAGGTTTTTATGCCCTTTATGTTCGGAACTTCATGGATATGGCAGTAACGCAGTATAGAAGCTATCAGGCAGCAGGCAGCCATTTTTCTGTACTTTTAATACAGGAAGGTCCCATACTGCAACCGTAGGTGGCAGAACGTGGCTTTCCTCAGTTAGTCATTACATCTTACCCACAAAAAATCCTGAGCTTGTCAGTTTGTAATGAGGTAACATGAAACAAACATACGCTAGTGTGAGTAATGAGTGAACAAAAGGATGAGATTCGTCTAATGTGGCAGTAGTACGAAAAGACAAGCCCTCATCAAACCCTGGAAACTGTGTCTTTGGTTTTTTTTTTTTTTTTTTTTTTATGACATTTAATACTGTTACATTCTGATACAAAACAAAGCAGAAAACTATCAACAATCTCGTGCTTTTCAATTTTCCTTTGTCATTAGGTAGTGAGGAGGAAGCTAAAGGGAGGGGAATAACCTGATGAGCGTGAACAGTTCACAGATCCAGACAAGAATTAAAACCATAAAAGCCAATAGCTGATCATCATAAAACTCGAACAGAAAAAATAGGATTCCGATCATTATCTGGAGAAAGAATAAGCTGCTGTGTTATTAAACCATAAGAATTAGATCAAAATGAGGGAAGTGGGAAACAAGGAGCATTAGACAACAGCAAAAGAAGTTGCATACTAACCGGTACAAAGACAAGTGATTCAATTACATGCACAAAAATCAATTGAAATGTTGGAAGCCTATGCCGAGCATGATGCTGGAGCTGCACTGCAAAAATGGAGAGAAGGATATGACAATTAAGACAGTTAGATAACCAAAAATAGTCCCTATATCTTGTGCATTGTTTTATTTCAACCATAAAATATTCTGTGGTGACAGCAGATTGCAAAACTCAAGTTGATGATCTAACATCATCTGCCTGTTTTAAATCTATGATGATGCAAACTTAGTCACAATTGATGTGACTGCAGTAACGAGGGATGTATATGTTTTAAAGTAGTTACGTGTTACATACACAAAGATGAGGATGACCATTTAAACTAACAGCACATCTGCCAAGACAGACCTGTAAACTTCAGCATGCGGGTCTGTGTCTCTCTCAATGTAAATGAAACTGACATTGTGGTTGTGAAGAAAACAAAAAGTGACATCATCAATACACCACACTTGGTCACAAGATAATCTGCAAAAAAGAGTGCCAAAAGGCAGAGGTCATGTTATATCATCATGAGACATTTACTTTTCAAAAGGTAGAGCTTAGCCAAAAGCAAAGCCGCCTAAATTCCGGCTTCTGTTCCTAAAAAAATTAATGTTACATAATTTAAATATAATTAGAGTTAGAGGGTAGATGACCATAGAGACAACCAACTAAAGTGGCAATGGCCACCCAACACTGATTACAGATAAGACTTTAAACCAATCATTTATAATTTTCTTTTTCTTTATAGGACAACACCTATTATTTTCCTTAATAACTACATTTTTCATATCCAAAAATATAAGGAGTATATTAGCATGAGTGCATGCATTTGTGGAATAAATGTAAATCTATTACTTATTTGGTTTTCTAACTGTTAATTTAGTTGAATACAAAAGGTATGGCATGCATCATTTAGAGTACATTTTTTTGATAAGAAACTAAAATTTTATTCAAAAGGCAAAAATACAAGGGATAAGGAATCACTCAAAAGTTACAAGCATGCTCAAAAATTGATCATAAGACTATACTCCAACTCCTAGATAAATCGGACAATAAGTAGGGCCTTAAACAGTTTGTGACTAGAAAGCCCATAGGGAAATTCTAAATATAACCCTATCCTAAACATCGTCTATAGACTCAGAACTTTTATAAAAATTCTCCTATTTCTTTCCAACCAAATAGACCTGGGACGACAAGCTTCCACAAGACTTTACACTTTTTACTATGACAGCCTCTCAAATTAACAACGAAAAAATCTGCAACAGACTGGGGTAAAGCCCAAGGTGAACCCAACTCTCCAAGAACCCTACTCCAAAGTTGATGAGCAAAGGGACAGTGGACAAGCAAATGATTAGGATCCTCAGAAGAGCACCTGCATAGAACACACCAATTCGGGGAAAGGTACACATTCGGAAAACATTTTTGCAAATAATCACAAGTAGCCAACTTGCCCAACACAATCAACCAAGAAAATTTCTGAACCTTTTTTAGGAATCGGAACCTTCCAAATGGGCTTGAACCACAGAAAAGAAGGAGCATTGCTAGAACATAAGGACAGCAGGAACGACTTACAAGAAAAAGGACTCATATGGATCAGCAACTCAAACAATAAAATCAGACCCATCTGCCCCCAACCTAACAGACTCTAAAACGCAAAGAAGCTGATTAAGCTCACCCATCTCACTATCTCTTAAGTTTCTGTAAAAATGGAGGTTCCCAAGACAGAGGAGAAGTAACAATATTATCAGGGGAAATAAAGTTTATTATTATAATGTTCTGATACTTGCATATGAAAATAAAGTTTAAATATTGGTACTTTTTTTCCCAAAACGGAGCTGGAACTCCTCCTAACTTAAGACGTGTCCAATATAACTTATGAAGCTGATGTCTCAATAAGCACCGAACTTTTCCTGCTGCATGAGATCATTTCTCCTTTTATTGAAGGCATTTTTAGCAATGCTCTCATAAAAATAATTTTTCTTTTTCTCCATCCCACCCTAGAAAAATGCATAGTCTGACAGACAAAAAAGTGTACATAATATGAACACCATGCATTTGGAAGGAGGAGACAGTAATGTCTATCCAGACAAGCTTCATTCTCCATCTATCATGGTAGCTTAACTGCCAACAATAAGCACCATGATAATGTGCAACTATCTGACGGAAAAAGCTCTAAAAGAAGCACAATGTGAAAAGAGATTACGGTATTAAAAAACTCAAACCTCCAATTTTTGCAGAACTTTCAGGTTGCTCGTGAGCATAGGTAAGGTTATAGAACTCCTTCGTCTGGTAATTATAAAGGTAGCCTGCGCAAATTGCAATAACAATTAATAACAATGATGGGGAACAGAAAACTAACAGATCACAATGCCTTACTTGATTAAGACTGCAAATCTTAGTTCTGAAGTATATGTTAATGTTACAATGCTTAGAGTTATGGAAGACCACTATAAAAATTCGCTGATTATCATAAAATCCAACAAGTCAGAAAACGGGGGAAATGGTATATGGCACACAAGATATGAGTGACCCAAATTGGGAATGAATGGCTGTTATGCTATAAATATCATGGATTCAGAAAAATGAAAACCAGGGAGAATTTATCAATCCATGATCAATAAAAAATACTCCCTCCGGCCAATTTTGATTAGGCAATTAGGTTGGGAACAAGTTTTAAGAAATATTAATTGTTTATGTATAAAGTAGATGAGTGAGTAAAAAAGTGAGGGTATTATTTTCAAATCATTAATAGGAGAGATAAAATAGTGTGAGGTTCAAATGACAAATAATGTAAATATGTGTATGTTGTGAGGGTAGAAATAAGTAAAAAACTTTCCATTTTGGGATGACATTAAAATTGGATGGACTAAAGTGGTATATTAACTAATTAAAATTGGACGGAGGGAGTATAAATACAACTCCAAACTTGCTATTGAGAAAAAACTGAAGTTCAAAATTTAAAACAAATAAGCACTTAATACCTTGGCCGGGAGAATACAACAAACTATTCATCAAAATAGTGTCATATCCGACAAGCCTGTTTATCAGCAGCTGCTGCCACCTGAACAAACAACCTTATTGAATTAACATCACTAGCTAGAAATAAAAGATGTAGAAAGCCCTGTTGCAGTTGTAAAGAAAAATACTCCTAAACAGTTACAATCATCTGCAGTATTTAACTTTATTTGACAGTGTTAAAATGAGTACAAGTAGTATGCTTTATTTGAGAGTGAAAATGAGTACAAGTAGTATGCTTTATTTGAGAGTGTTAAAATGAGTAAAAGTAGTATGCAGATATCAAGCTAATTTGCTTTGTACACTCAAAGTCATGCTTTTAACAATAAAATCTTTTGAAAAGGTCTCAATACAATTTTTTTTTTTATTTCATGATCCACATTCACTTTGAAGTCAGACAAATATATCCAGTAAAACCTGTAAATGAGCCCAAAAATAAAAATTATAAGGGAAATTATAATGAAAACAGACCTGGAAGCAAACAGATTTTGTGGTGTTAACATTAAAAAATTCCACTGACTTTTTCCAAGAAAACAAAATCATTGAAAGAGCTTCATCCTAACTCAAACTAACCCCCAACCCATAATGGAAAGAAAAAACGAAAAACCTACACAATTAAATGGGATATCCCATCATCCAGAGAATAAGAAACAGAGAAGCATTATTATTACCGGTTGCCAAAGCACCCATGTCGAGCTGAAATGCTGATATTGATGGTACTAATTCCATGCCTTGATTTGGCTTCTTCAGGCAACAAAAAGTAACCCTACACAAGAAATTCACCACACAAATAATAGTTCAATAATCAGAATGTTAATAGAAAAGGAAATAAAAAAGTCAAGTGAACCACTTAAACACACCTTTTCCATGGTATACAAATATGTTGGTTCAAATGCCTTGCTTCTATTTTCTAGCCACTGTACTGTGATATTAATATCAAGATTACATGAGAATGACCAAGTTAATTACTGTACAGAAAGTCCACATAAAAAAATAAACAAACTAAACAGCTGCCAAATTATAGGATCTTGACCAGTCTAAGACTAGCGGCAGAAACAAATTTAAAATCAAATGAAAGAAAAGAAAAATTGAGCTTTAGCATGATAATGATTTTAATTTCTTACCAAAACAATACGCACTCATTATTTTTACTCCTTATGTAAAAGCTATGCAATCACAGATCAGTAAGGAGGTATTTCCTTGTCGTTTTATCTTCCAGCAATTTTGTGAGTTTATGTTCGTCACAATCAAAATTTAATGCAAGGACACAGAATTCCACCAGTTATATCGAAAGGAATGAAATCAGATTATAATCCAGTCCAATAACAGGGCATAGGTGGCGGACTGTGGCAGTATGCAGACTAGAAGCACATGTAAAGACACGATTATCTTATTAACATCTCATAACAATTAACTTGTTAACAGTACAATTGTTCAACTCTGTTGTTCTTTTTTTTTTATTGTTCATTATATATGTTAATTGTTAAATAGTGCAGTCAAGTGATTAAAAAGGATAAATTGGCAGTTCAGAAGTGCGCTTAAATAGGAATTAGCGAGGACAACAGCTCTAACTACTTTAAGTGACAACTCTGAAATGAAGAGCGTGTTATTGTTTTGGAGACATATCAGATTAATTTTCTGTTGACAAGTGCCAAGAAAAGTGTCTTAAGGAATTTTCCTGGTTCACACAACAGATTGTGAAGGTTAGATCCATGGAACTACTAACCAAAAGATTTATAGATCACATATTTTAAGGCACTGTAAATTTCAGTTTTCGGTAAGAAACATACTTAACCCAAGCACAAAATAGTGGGCAGAGATGCATTTACCTGCATAGGAGTTGAACCTGTCTATACGCAAGATTTTTAGCCATTTGGGAATATCAAAATTCAAATTTATACCAGCAATGTCCTGCATGAAAATAGGGATCTGATAAATTAGAACTGTTGCAAAGTATTAAACAAAGGTGCATCAAAACAAGATGTTTCATTCTGAAATATCAAAAGCAATTGGTAACTAATTCACATAACAGGAAAGGAAGAAAGATATCATATATTTCTGACCCATAAGCCTCCAAGAATTCTCCTTGCAAATCTCAAGAAAGAAGATAAACGCCCATGCCATTTTTTGCCAATGTGTAGAATTGCCGCTCTGAGAGATTCCTTGGGTGATATAAAGAACCTATTAAGGGGAGCGTGTTTACTGGCTTTCACAGTCGCATCATCAGATACTTGCTTAAACCTTTCACTACCAACAGAAACTTCGCATTGGGATTCCAGAACATCATTATCAGTCTTCCAAAATTCAAATCGAGATTTCACCATCCTCATAACAGAGCTTATCCAGTTTGTCCATGATGCTGCAGCCAAAGGAGGCGAACCGTCTCCATCCACATTCAGCGGTTCCTCAATTTTGGCGTCAGTTTCTGTTTGAGGAATATATATCTCGTCATTCACACACTCATTATTATGTGACCACAATCCAGCACTAGTAATCTGCATGAGAGAAAGTTTATTGGAGAACCAGCATAATCAGTAGAATAGGAAAACACAGAGCACATCGGCCAAATAAGTTATTCAAGTCATTTTGGGCCAGTTAGGCAGTTTGGATGAGCCTTAAGAGAAAGGTTATGACTCCAATAAGGAAATGAAAACAGAAATTAATACATACCTTAATCTGGATAAGCTGGGCATCAGACATTTGAGCACTGGAGAATTCACTGGAACATCCAGGCTTCACCATACAATAATAAAGAGGAAATCCAACCATCAGAACGGTGAAAAAGTAATTTAAAAAAGAAACAAACAAACAAATTGACCCAATCAAGCCCTAAACCCCACTAGAAATAACAAAAAAAAAAAATGATAATTAGCACCAGCACTCGCAATAGACATTGAAACACACAGAATCAAATTAGCGGAAAACAAACACGAAAAATGAAAAGGAATTCTGGGACAAAACCTGTTGAACATAATTGGCGTGCATAACAACGAGAATACCGAAGAGGGTAAGAGCCAATAGGAGGAAAAAATACTCGAGCTTAGCCCTGATTTTTGGGGTCAGCATCTCAGAAAACCGCTCCTGAACCCTTATAAACGTCTGCTCCGGATCCATTTTTAATTGGAGCAGCTAGACATATATAATCACACACAAAGAGGGAGAAGAACTGAAACCGAAAGATTCGTTCGCAGAAGAACAAGATGAATGTCAAAAATCAACACCGTGGAAATCACAGCCGATATTCCGATTGTTGAATTTTTCGGGCTACGGTTCTGTGTAAGCACTGGTGCATATCTCATTACGACAGTGAACTCTTTTGTCGTGCATCTGTTGTTGGTCAAAGCTGGGCCATCGCCCCTAAATTTAAAAAATCGTGATTAAAATCTGCAATCGTTATGTTTTAATTATATCATTTTGAGGCCTTTCCCAGTAAGTAACAATCAATTTGTTCTAAAATCCCGAGGAGTTTGTTAATGTATGTGTCATTTTTCTATTGATTTATAATTAATATATATGTGACATTTTAATATAGGAATTAATTAAAAAATATATTTCTATGGAGGTTTGAACCTTAGACCTCTTGTACAATATGTATATTTTTTATTAGCTAAGTTAATATATAAATTTTTAAATATTTTAATATTTATTTTATATCTAAAAAGTGTTATCATATGACAATTTGTAAACATAAAATTATATTTAACTTAAGCCTATAAATGTATGTAAGAAAAATTGTGGTTGTATCAACTTTTATAAAAAAATATATGATATTTATTGTAAATATACGATATATATATATATATTATTCGGAGTAATTTTACGCATCAATTATATAAAAAAGTTCTATTAATCGTCTCCTTTTTTTTTTATTAATTGTAAAATAAATTTGAAACAAATCTTGTAGTAAATTCTTTCACATAATTATAATAATTTTAATCCCTGGCATGAATTGTCATACAATTAATATTACCATTATTTAAATTTAATATTATAATTATAATTTTTTTATACATATATATTATTTTAATATATATATTATTATTTAAAAATATTATATATATAATATATTATATTATAAAGTTTATTTAACGAAAATACCGCGTAATACACGGGAGCTCATCTAGTTTAATATAATCTCTTCTTCAAAAACTTCATTTATAAAATCTATCAAGTCTCTATTTTTTTTTATATAAGGAGAAAATATTCGAAGGCACAATCCCTCACAAGGGAGAGGACTTTCGGAGTTTCGGGAGACACGAGTCTATGCCCCTGGGGACTAAGTCTCCATTATCTATTGTGTAATCAATTCGATCGAAAGTAACCGAAAATTGTATGTTTGTTTTCTACCACCAAATAAATTAAATATACGTTTATTTTCTGCACACATAATATATAATTTGTATATAATTATATATATACAATCTGTATATTATCAAATAAATTAAATGTACACTTTCCAAATATCTTAATACAAATTGAACAACTTGATTTAAAATTTCAAAATTTTAAACGTAGATTTCATATCTTCACTTAATGAATTTGTATATCTCAATAGGATGGATCCATATTTTTTTACGAATCTTATTATAGAAATTGAAATTATGAAAAATTATATTAAATTAAATTTATTATAGCATATACAGTTATCATAATTAAATTAATTGATTTTAATCATACTAATCTCTTGTTAATTAAATATTTATTTTTGTTAATATTTGTCTTGTGCAATATAATTTTTAGTAGAATTGATCAAATTATCTTAATTTTCTCAATTTATATTTTTTTATCAGACAAATAAACATATATTAAATAGAAAAATAAGTTTGCAGGTACAAGGTGTGCCTATAAACTAAACTTCGGTACAACAACAAAAGACCATCACACTATACAAAACATTGGACGTGAGAGCCACACAGAATATGGGTAATTACACAAAGAATTTTCCTTAACTGAAAGCCAACTCCAAAATTTACCCCTAATCTCATCAACTATTGACACCTTGTTCCAACCAATGCCTTAAAAAATAAGCTTATTTCTCCTCTTCCACAAAACCCAAATGACACAAATCCATAATCCAACAGATATAAGTTCACCATTCTTACCTTGGATGAGGCATGAGTGTTGTAAGAAATGGCTCTTAATTTGATTGTGCAATGCCGATGAAGTTTCGAACCAGTTATACATATCCATCCAAATTTCTGCCGAAGAAGAGCACTCAAGGAAGAGGTGATTGGCTGACTCCACAGAGCGAACATTTTGCATCATCAGCAGACTGGATAATTTTTTATGTAGCAGATTATCCTTGGTAGGTAACTTGTTCCAAATGAGTCTCTACGCCAAAGTTACCGCTTTGAAATGTATGAGCTTATTCCACACCATTATAAAGTCAAAACTTGGACCCGAGCTGCCATCTTTATGCGAAAATGAAAGAATCTTCAAGTCGTAAGCTGTCTTTGCAAGAAAGATACCCGAGCATGTGGCCTTCCATGTCCATTTATTCGGTTCTCCTTCTACAAGAGTGTACCTGTTAATAGAATTCAACAATTGATCCAAAAAAATATTCTTCCTATCAAAAAGACTCCTCCTCCACTCCCATGCCCAAACCCATTATCCTCCCTCCCAATACTCCATTGAACTCACCATGCTATCCTTCCTTCCACTCAAATTTTACAGCCTAGAAAATTGACTCTTAAGAGTTGTCCCCCCCCCCCCACCCACCCAAATCCCATGCCAAAATTTAGTAGACTCCCTATTCCCGATTCTCCTATCTAAATTCTTCCAAAATCACTTCCCATTCCCTTCCGACATATTGTTAACTACATCCCTCTACCAGGTAGACCAAGGACTCCCTCTACCCCCCACAAAACATCCACCCTCCCCCACCTCTAAAGTCCCATGTAGAGAAGAAATGACTTTTGCCCAAAGGCTGTTTTTTTCAGTTAAGTATCTCTACATCATTTTCCAATTAAAACTTCGTTGAAAATCTTAAGATTCCTCACACCCAAACCCCCTTCAGAAAACGGCTTACATAAAGTATCCCACTTTATCCAAGTAATTTTCCGAGTCTCATTCCCACCCCACAGAAAATTACGCTGTAAAGAAATCAAGGTGCTCACAATTTTGCAGGGTAAAAGGTAAAAGGAGATTTGGTATTGTGATGTAATTATAAATTATCATATAATTAAGAATTTAAATAATTTTTTTCATTTAAAATTAAAAATTAAGATTTCATTATTATGCAACTAAATATATTAAAAAACTCAACAAACTAAAAGAATGTGCTTGAAGATGAAAACACAACATAAAATCACAATTTACATTAATTCGAAATAAATATTCAATAATGGGATACAAAAAAAAATATAAAACAAAGCAGAGTTAACATACGAACAAAATAATTAGAATATATAATTATCAAAGAAAATCAAACAGTAATCCTTAAATAAATACATATGTTGAAGATCATCATACCACGATACTTTCATTCTCTGTAATATGAATCTCCATCTGCAAAAAAAATTATCAAATCAATGGATAAAGTAGCAACTGTAGAGATGATGCGAGGAAGAAGAAGAAAGATCGACCTTAAAAAAACCTCAATTAGGATGTGAGGAGGAGAGAGAATAAAGAAATTATGATCCAACCGCCGAATGAATATTATGAAAGGAGAGAATAAAAAAATTAGGGTTTGTGATATTCTCATAATTTATAAACTCCTAATATATAAATAAATGGACGAATGAGATTAACACTTATAAAATTGATGGATGAGATCAATACTTAAAACTTAAATGAATGTTATGGATATGGATGAATATATATATATATATATATATGAATTGTAAATCTAGTTTTGTATATATTCTAAAATTATTTATACAAATAAATAATTTGGTAGGAAATTATATATAATATTTTTTTTTTAAATTGTACCATGTAGTACTAGATATTATTTTTAATTTTATTGTATATGTCGCAACAAATTATTTTTAAGTTTTCATCCAGTTACACATGACATATACTAATTTATATTTGTGTGTATATAAAATATAATAATAAAAATGCGCATTTTTACCATATTCAAAGTCTACGAAGTCCTATTCAAGTAATTGTTATTAGAGTAGATCTCCTGTAAACGTAAGTTCACACGAATTCTAGTTTTTAAGTGTCACAGTTATACATATGAAATGACATTATTATGCATACCAACTACCAAATGTTATTATGTAAAAAATACTTGATTTTAAACATGACAATTCGTATTAAATTCACAATATTAATACTTGAAAAAAAAATCACGTGAACTCAAGTTCAATTTTCTATCCTGTTACTAGATGAGCTCCCGCGTGTTACGCGGTATGTTCGTTAAATAAATTTTATAATATATATATATATATATATATATATATAATATAATATTTTCCATCAAATAACAATATATATTATGTATAAAATTTTGTATATTATTAATAATTTTAATATTATTAATATTCTATATGAGACTCCGTCAAAAAAAAAAATTGTATATGAGACTAATTATACATTAAACTTATCATCATTACTAATATATCAAACTCTTTATATAATTGACATTTAAACACATACATAAATTTATATTCTCATTTAATGACATATCATTGGAGTTCACAAAAAATTGAAACAAAAATATTATAAACTCCCTATTAATATATATGAGGATTCACTTGTTTGAAATACTCACAAATTAATATTTCATAAACATTGGAGTTTCTAAAATATACTAAGATAAAATATAAATTGATACGGTCACAAAAAATTAATACACTTTTATATGCTAGAGTTAAATAAAATAATTTTTCAAATTATATAAATATTTATAGATTAGTTTAGTGGTAGACATTTTAAAACCAACATAAGAGGTTTAGGGTTCAAATCTTTATTATTACTTTTTACAAACTTAATATATAAATGTCACATATACAAAATGACACATGGCAACAGAAACATACAAAATCGACACATAAGCAAAATGCATAAAAGTTTGACACATAAGCAAAAATGAACTCCCTATTAGTATACTAAGGGGATTATAGCTCATCAAATCTCATTGTGCACCCTGATATTTATTTCCATTTCATTTATCTTCATTTCTTTTTATTCTTTATGGGATAAAATGGCATAAATACATTTTCGGAAAAATTTCATATTATGGCTCAATTTTTAGATTGAGTCTCAATTTAGGTCTTGAATTTTGAAGTGTCTCAAATTAGGGTCTAATTTTTAGTTTTTTCTCAATTTAAGATCCAATTTTATTCTTTATGTCTCAATTCAAGCCCAAAATTTATTTTTATTTTTTCATTTCTAATCATACACCGCTAATTCATTTATAAAGAATTATTTTTATTATGTATAATTTTTCTTATCTACATTTTGGAATATATTTTATATATTTTTATATTTTAAATTTTTTTTATATTGTTGCCACTGCATTTATTCTAAATACTCACGTTCATCACCTTGATTAAAAAATTAAAAAACATGAAAAATAAAAAAATTGAAAAAAGATTGATTTTTTAATTTAATATATTATTTTTTAAAAAGTGATTAGAAAAAAATTATTACACTTTAAGTATTTTATAAAATAATTGAAATAAAGATAAATTAATAGGGTCTTGAATTGACACCAAAAGAGAAAAAGTGGATCTTAAATTGAGAAAAAACTAAAAATTAGACCCTAATTTTAGACACTTCAAAATTCAAAACTTAAATTGAAACTTAACCTAAAAATTGAGGGCTGATATGAAATTCTTCCATATATTCTCATATGATAATCACTCATATTATTACGTATAATCTTAAAGGCAGTCTTCATTTTGAACAACAATTTTGAGGGCCCACTAGTTCTAGCTTCATAGGGAACGATAGAGAATACAAATAATTAATTATGTATTAATTATGTTTTATTATGTTGTTAACTTGGAAAATTTAAATTCATAACTTAAGAATAGCAAGAACACAAGTAATTGAAAAAAGTTTCATAAATGTTAGAAGATTCGACCCAACAATGAACACTTATCATAAAACGCACGATCCCAGCCAAAATATGTGCCACAATATTAACATTACAATTAGCAAAACTAATAAAATAACTGAAATTATGACTCATGGTATGTTTGCAACCATCAACAAAATCACCAAACACTAAATCGTTTCATTAGGTGCTTTGAAAGTGTCAACTATCACTTCACCTCTTTCAACAATTACACATTATAAACCCTAAATTTTTATTCAAGAGAGAACTTCATGGAAGCATATCATCTCACCTTCGTCCACTTGCATTATCTTGGGATAACTAGATCGGCACACTCCTTCAATACCATCATCGTCATTGTAGACAACCATCCTTATATCTGTTTCTCTAGTGCCATCCAACAAGTCGCATCAACATTAAATTCCAAAAGTTACGTGCGGGATTATACCATGCAGTGGAAGTTATTATCCTGAAATTTATCAATTTTTTTTATCGACTCTCGTGTCACTCGATTAAAAATGCCACTGTGACATGCATTGATCCCTACTGTCATAGGTTTGAAAGACCTTACCCACAATGTCAATTCATTTAATTATTTCCATAATTGTCAAATAGTTAATACAAAGTATGCGTAATGTTTATTAAGACCCTATAAATTTTATAACAAGCTCTAAAAGTGACTTCACCTCCATGAGATCATATAAACCCACCAAACTCCAACATTATGTCACATTAGGACATGAGATGAAGCAATTTCATGAAGAATCTGTGTCCGTTCATATCATCTCTACATCAATCACCTTTGTGGACAAATTCTATTTATTGGGTAAACAATCTTTGGAGGTCCTCAAAGGGCCTGCCCTCGATGTTTGGTGACATCAAGTGAAGATTCGATGCCTCTTATATAATTGAAAATAGTCGACGTCTCTAATTAATGAGGGATAAATTTTTCAAAATAATTTTGACAAAAAGACATTCAGAATTGGGTGACTCTCGTGTGAGTGAGTCTCATACATGAGATGATGCTTCATTTAGTTATTTGAGTCATTTTTACCTTTAAAAATATAGTTGGATTGAAGCACTATAAACTCACGAGTCATAAAATCTATATCGTATACAAAACCGTCTCATATAATTTTTTTATCCTCGATATTTAATCAATCTTTGGAATTAGTATCTTTCTTGCTTTCATAAAGAAAAGGAAAGTCACATATAGTACTCGGAAAATATAGACTTTATACTAAAATTATCATCTAGTAACTACTTGCACATAACTATTTTTATTTTAAAAAATTGATTTTATCATATTATTATAAATGAATAAATAATATAATATTATGATGCTTATAGTCTGTATATAACACAGGTTAATTCACAATTATAGATATCAAAAAACACACAAATAATTAAAAAAAGACATAGATACGAAAAATAATACTCCATTTAAATTAGTTGAGGTCAATCTCTCATACGTTACAAAACTATCTACATTAAAAACCGCGATTACTTGCTCTTTCGATTCGCAAACCCCTCTCTGCTACCTTGTAATTGGCCATAGGTTTCATCGACGACAAGCGCCGCTACCAGAGGTAAGAATGCCTCTCAATTCCTGCCATTTCTTCACTTCTAAATGCAGAATTCGAGTTTTTTCGGTTTGTTTCCTTGCTCCAATTCTCGTATGTATCAGTGTTTTGCATGGATCTTAACTTGAATTCGTTAAATTGATCGTTCTAAGAGTTGAAAGAATCGTGTGCGGTTTTAATTCCTTATCCTGCATGTTGAACCCTATGTCCAATTACTGGTAATTGTTCTGATGGCAGCTTGTTCGTCACACATTCTTCCCAATTGGAACTCCTTTTTACCAAAATCGGGCTGTCCTAATTTCCATCTGCTGTGTACTTAACTGCGTTCGTGGTGTATGTGATGTTGGAAATTTTTGTTGGGGTTGTAAAACTTGGGGCTGGCCGACACTTTTCACTGACATTTCTGATTGACGAGTTTTCGTTCTTAGAGAAGTATGCAGATACTTTTCACTGACATTTCTGATTGACAAGTTTTCGTTCTTAGAGATGTATGCAAAGTATTTTATATGCTCTGCTAGTAGATATCGTGCAGCCCATAATGGATATGTGCTCGTGGTTTGGAATAGTTATGCCATATTGAAAAATCATGGTTAAAGCTGCATATGAATCTGAGTGAGGGCTGGTAATATATGCCCGCTGCCCCCTGGTCGCTGTTTCTAATCCTCCTGAAATATCAGTTTCTAGGGTTATGTTTCCTATTTTGGTCACGAAGCAATATAAGATTTTAATATGTACCCTGTACTCTTCATTCCTATACAGGTGCTCTAACATTTTTTTTAAATCAAATGTTTCAGGTGATTAATTGGATAGAAACATGAGTGGTACTCCAAACAGAAGGCTGCACGAGGATGGTGGCAATGGCAATGGCAGTGGCACTGCAAGTGGCAGTGGCAATCACAGTCACCCCTCCATTCCCAAGTATCCACATGACGACCAGGGAACATATTCTGGAATAGGTGGTAAGGTTGTGGTCTCATCCAGGCATGACTACCATGCTCCTTATGATTTGGGCCAGGAAGGCCGCATGCCGAAGATTGCACCACGCAATGAGTCGCGGGATACAGATAGGAGACCACCATTGCTTCCTAATATGTTATTCAGGGTGCCGACTCCTAATGATACACACTCTGATCATGTTGGTCCAGAGAACAGGATAGAGTTCAGGGATTCAAAAGATAATAGCATCAAGGATATTAAGGCTGATAATCGTGAGTTGAAGCCTGAATCTAGGGAGACTGCTAAATTTGATAGCAGAACTGATGACAGTAAAGACTCAAAACATGAAAGGGATACACATGCTGAGCTGAAAGGCACCGAAAAGTTGGATAAAGATTGTTATAGTGGACCTAACAGCCAGATGAATTGGAAAGATATGAAAGAACAGCTCCGTGTGAAACAATATCCAGATGTCCCCGGAGGAAATGCAGACACGTGGCATACATCGCGAAATAGCTTTCATGGCCTGTCCGATGCTGGTAAGGAAGGTTTGCATGCTGACAAGAGGGACGTTGCTGAAGTTCGTGAAGCAGTTGGGGAGAACAAAGTTGATATGAAGGGGGATGACAAATTTAAAGATAAAGATAGAAAGAGGAAAGAAGTGAAGCACTGGGATTGGGGAGAAAGGGATAAAGAAAGAAGTGATCGTCGAAACAATTTGCTACCTGTTAATAGCAGTAGTGAGAACAAAGAAGTAGTAAGGGAAGAAAGAGAGTCTGAGAGGTGGGGAAATGACAAGAAAGAGCCTCAAAAAGAGAAGGAAAAGCTAATTGAAAAGGAGAAGGATAATGTGAAGAAGGAATCATGGAATGGTTTAGAGAAAGAGGCATCCCACAACGAAAAGGAACTGGTAGACATTCCTGGAAAATCTAATGAACAGGAAAATTTAACCCAAGAACTGAAGAAGAAAGATCATGATAACTGGAAGAATGTTGACAGAGAAGTGAGAGACAAGAAGAAAGAAAGAGATGCTGATGTAGAACCAGAGAGACCTGAAAAACGCAGTAAGTATCATGAAAAAGAATCAGATGAGGGTGGTATGCATGTTGAAGGAGGTACAGATCGGGACCGAGAAGTATTCAATTCTGGGGTTCAGCAGAGAAAGAGAATGTTGCGTCCAAGGGGCAGCCCTCAAACGGGAAGTCGTGATCCACGGGGTAGGCCTGGTGCCAATGATAATGAAGGGTATGATTTCATTTCTCTTTTTCGTTCACTGTGAGAGCTTCAATTCTGAGTGCATTAAAGGGTGATGAGAGTAACGATTCACTTTTTAAAATAAATGTGATGAGATAGACAATGGAAATTTTTTTTAACAATCAATTCGTTCCATGTTCCTAGAGTAGTAGTGCTCCCCATCCATATCTGATATCTCCCAGAGGGAACACTTGTTTGAAAATAACTAATCAAACCCCGTTAATTAGCTGCAAAATTTTGTTAGATGAAATTCCTGATTTCATTTACTGTTCATCTTTGAAAATTAATGTAGCGTAACTTGTAGAGAAGGCAAGAGTTTTATTCAGCAACTAGTGATGGACTCTTCCCCTTTTTTTTCTGATATTCTTATCCTTAAAAGGACTCGATTGATTTCCCTGAACGAAATTTATTGAGCTAATCTTGGACAAGGGATTGGTTTTACCTCTACGGTTTCTGCATTCTGCTCATCTTTCATTCTCTTCATCCCCAGTTGGCTTGTGTTCCATATTTGTTTTGCATATAATCAAGTGCTTGCCATGATATGATTGGACATTAGTAAGATTGATTAATTTTCACGAGCTGCATTATTTTGTTTACAAGTTTATTTTGGGTGCTATCTCCTGTATACACAGTTGAATGTTGTGATGTATAGTATTAGATTCTGGTTGCAGAGATGTGCCTAACTTCTCTGGTTTTAACTTTGTGCAGGTCACAAGGTAAGCACTCATATAGCTTTCTAAAGCTGGAGCTCTCAATTGTTTTTACTGGACAGGGAGATTGCTACTTCTCTATTGCATAATTTCTTTCTGATTTCCTGTTTGCCTTTGATGTTTTACTTGGATGATTGGAACTAAAAAAGACCTTCTGATCCAAGCCTTTATAAGTAATGCTATTTTTGCTTGAAATTGATTTTAAATGAACTCTGTTGTGCTATTATTTCATATGCTTACGTATTCTATTTGAGTATGATGTTCTGGTAACCAAGTATTTATTTTTGAAACAGCCAACATATACAACATCTTTGACTGGTTAAGAGCATTCTTTTACCTTTGCCATGTAATCGTTTTGTCATATGCTCTTATATTTATTATATATTTCTTTGTTTTGGGATTCTTACCATGCTCAACTCTTTCTGTTCAATTATTTCATATTTTTTGTTTGCTTACTTGTCTTGATTGACTTTATTATATATCTGTTCTCAAGAAACAGTTACTCCCTCCATCCAATTTTAGTAGGCATAAAACTTTTTACACGTGTTTTAAGAAATATTAGTAGTTTATTTATACAGTAGATTTGTTGGAGAGTATTATAGGGTATTGTGGTGTCCATTTATGAATAAAGTTAATGGTAGTTTGAGTAATTCGGAGGGAGTAATTTTTTTTTTAATTATATACATCTATTATTGCATATCATGCATTGTTGTTTGCTCATCTCATTCTTTAAATGGCCATTTCATTTTGCAAACTTCGTTGAATTGAAAATTTCACACGCATCCTTTTCACTCGTTGACATTTATTGCTTGGATCACATTCTTAATATGACATCTCGTTTGCCAATGCCAATAATAATTTTGCCTTCCCTTTTATAATAATTCCATTTTTGCATGCTTCCATTTCCTCCTGAAAGCCTATTGGATTCTTCCTCCACCCCCTTTATAATACAACAGTTTATTCTTGAAGTCACCCTCATGTTGCCAGAATATCATACTTCGGTGACTATTTCCCTGGCTATCTCTCAATTTTTTTTTTCATCCACATGTGCTTGTTTACTTACTGATCAGTCTTTTGGGTGAAATATGTTTGGCTAGTTTATTCTAGTCACATGAAAATGAACTTAAAAACATGATTTTGGGGTGAGAAAACACTGGTGTTTAGAAGGCGCGCTTGAGGTGACTGAAAAAGGCACAGGAAGCTCACGCCTCAGCCTGTAGAGGCGCTGACCGTTGGGTCCCTTGCGTCTCGTGCCTTGGGCACCTCTATTTCTCCCTCACATACTTCATAGCTTGTCAGAATCTTCCTTTTTCTTATATATATATGTGCTTAAACCAATAAGTTTGTTTGTGCCTTTCTGCTCCATCGTCCTGGTCTCTTTTTAACTTAAAGAACTGCTGGAATTGATAAGCTGTTAATATGCTGAAAAAACTTACTGTACTGCTATTTCCTCATGTCACCTGCAATTTTTAAGTTTTTTTTTTTACTGGATGATATATTATGAACACACTGTTGGTGTTTTATTTTCTCAGTTCACATTTCTCTTCCCTTGGCCTGGCATGTAGTACTAGTAGTGGTGCTGATAAATGCAGTCAAGTAATATTGTTATATATCCCTGATATTGCAGCTACCTCATTTAGCCGCGGTTCATTAGAGCATTCAACTTCAATCTTTTGGTTAGCGTAGAATTCTATTTTAACTGCACCAAAATCCTGGATCCGAGAGATTAATTTTGCATTTTGTCATCTGGATTCAGGAACTACTAACTTTGATTTAAAAAACTACTTCAACCTACCTGGTATATTTAGTTATGGGCCTTTCAGGATTAGTGTTAATTGCTTGGTGCTGCCATTCTTGGAAACTAAGCTATATATGACATTTAACAGCCGATTCTATTATTTTAGGCTGCTAATTTGTTTTTGCATCATTAAAAAGTTCTTGAATTCACAATGTCTCTTTGCAGGTAAGGCTGTTGTGTACAAAATTGGTGAATGCATGCAAGAACTCATAAAATTATGGAAGGAATATGAATCATCGCTAGTTGATAAAGCACATGAAGGTCCTCAAAATGGCCCTACTTTAGAAATTTGCATACCAGCTGAACATGTTACTGCTACGAATCGCCAAGTAAGAGGATTATATATATTCCTGTTGCTCTTATTGTCTAAACTAAATTTTTTATGTGGTCTTCTCTCTGTTTGGGCTATATATTTTCTGGTTGAATCTTCTGTGGTTATGCAGTTTCTATTCTTGCATCCGTGATCTACATGCTCTAATTTTTGTCATGTTTTGCAAACTCCATCATGAACACTCATTTTTTCAGCTATAATTTTCTTACTTTATATATCTATGGCTGTTGTACAATGAGTTAATGAACTACTTAATCCAAAGATCTGTTTATAATTTTTAATAGTAAATGAAATGTTGAACTGAAGAGGAGGTGGCTAATATCATAGTATGATGGTTGTCTGACTTAAGCAAAGTTCTTAACTTTATTTGTCCCAGCTGTATTAGATGATGGTTGTCTGACGTTAGCAAAAGTTCTTTACTTCATACGGTTCAGTTGTATTAGATGGATACTGGACGCTATGTCTTGTCAATACATTGTTTATATAAATTTCACCAGTACTATTTTTTATGATTCTGTTAGTTGATGGCAAATAAAGATATCTATATCTCATGAGTCGTACAAGCAAAAAAGAAATTTGCATGACCTGCTCACATGCATAGCCTATGACAGTTACATATCTCAACTTGAGTGAGGCATCAAGTTTGAGCTGCCTTCCCACTTGTGTTACATAACGAAGATTAATACTGCAAAATATGAATATGGGACTTTACGCGTAGAAAAATGACGAGGTTGCAGATTTAAGGGCACATCATTGTAATTCATTCAAGAATCCCTCATTCCTTTTCTTTCCTTTAATAAAATTCCTATCAAAAACCAAAAGGGCACCAATTTGGGTAGCTCTTGGATTTTATATCTTCATACTGACATAAACTGTTGTCTTAATCATCTCTCAAGATCACCCTCTCTTTTTATGTATACATGTGCGAGCGTGTGTCAAATTCTGCACACATTTCTTGGAATTTTGTATTGATTAATAGATACACTAGACTTCCTTGAATATCTTTCTTTCTCTGAGTCCTCCTCCATCTATATTTTGAGTTCTAATATACTCCCTTTGCAGGTAAGGGGTGGACAGCTGTGGGGGACAGACGTATACACAGTTGACTCTGATTTGGTGGCTGGTATATGTAGTTTCAATTATTATAGTTAATTCATAGCATAAACCACTTTACACTATTGACTAACAAAAGGCACTGCTGTTCAGTACTTATGCACACAGGCTATTGTCGCCCAACTGCTTCTCCCCCTCCTGCTGCTGCTCAGGAGTTAAGGGCTACTATCAGAGTTTTGCCGCCAAAAGATTGTATGTGTTAAAAATATTTTGCCATATCTGCCAGAGTTCATAACATATAACAAGTGAATTGAACACATGGAAATGCAAACCTTTTCTTTCATACTGTCCAGTATAAGATTGTATATGGTCAGAGGTTCTTTTGTGCATAGTTCAACCAAGATTAAAAGGAAAATATTACATGATGTTTAGACTTTTTAGTGCCTCCCGGCAGCTAATATGTATGTTATCCGCTACTATTTTGTACCTGGCGTAGGAATTTACTATAGTTTTGTTCATATGATATCAGTTGAACAGTATTTTCTTGTGGTATACTGTGATCTCATTATCTATTATTCTAGTTGAAAGAAACCTGTATTTGGTTTTAATTTGGACTCTGATGTTTTACGGGGCCTCACCTTTTAGCATTCATCCATTTTCTCAACCATATTCTAGTTGAAAAGAACATTCTTTCTCTCACTTCAATATTTGCAGTATTCGTAAAATATTACCCAGAAGTATATGCTCATGGGCCTTTCCAGTCCCTATATATATATATATATTACAGTGACTGCTCTTCATATTTTGGATCATTAAATGAGGATTCGTCTTGGCTGTGTCTTTGTGTGCCTTATGTAGTGCTTTATTCATGTTATCCTTAATTGCACAAAACATGATACAGTTACAGCCATTTCATGTCATGGGATTTGTGCATGTCTTTATCATGGCTTTTCTATAGTGTTATGTACTTTTTAGTTTAAGAACCTGTTGTTATGTCATGACTCGTCTCTGCATGCATTACATCCTATATTATGAATAGTTTGAGGAAATTGACATCTGCTGAACTGTAGGTTGTTATTTAGGTTTATCCCATCTTTCATTGTATTCTACACGTGTTATCTGACTCCATTTTTAATTAATTTCTTAAGGTTATATCTCTACACTGAGGAATAATGTTCGTTCTCGCTCATGGGGAGCTGCAATTGGCTGCAGTTATCGTATCGAGCGTTGTTGCATTGTGAAGGTTGTTGCTATGTATTTCAGGAGGCATTTTCCCCCCTCCCCCATCCCTGTAGCCTTGTACCTGCCCTATGACAAAAGTCCTGGAAAGTTCAATTTAAATGCAGTGTGTGCGTCCTTCGGAAGATATTTATATTTTCTTTCTCCTCGCTTACCCATGTTTGGCCAATATATTATTTCTGTTCTTTATTGACCTTCTGGTCTATGTTTTTTAAATTTATGATGTTATCTACAATCAATTTAACGACACCTACTAATCTTTGTACGTGTGCTAGAGAGGAGGTGGAATTATTGATCTTGAACCTTGTCTCACTCATTCATCAACTATGGAGCCTACTTTAGCTCCAGTGTCTGTGGAGCGTACAATGACCACAAGAGCGGCAGCTTCGGTAATTTCATTATGATGCTGATTTTATTTTGTCATGTATCTGTGCACATATATGAAACATAAATTCAGATATGTGGACACTTTCATAGCTGCCATGTGTGGTTCACCATACATGAATTGTTAAAGATGCTCTACTTCTTACATTTTTGGACTTTCAAAAGTTAGAAGTGAATGATTCAATGTGATGCTTATCATTCTCTTGGATATATGTAGGGCATGATGTATGCCATAGTTTTCAAATGTTATTGATATTAAACTTTCAATTCACATTATAATTTATTCTCAATTTTCATTACCTTTTATCAGGTTCCAGATAGTCATATTTTATAGATGTTACCCTGTTTGTTATGTAGTTGATCTGTGATATGCATGTTAATTACAGGCTCCAACCCTTTCTGATATTAGAATTTTAGCCTTAAGTTTCTCAACTGATATAGTTCCTTGATTAAAAGATGCTGAACAATAATTTTTTAAAATTATTCACACTTCTTATTGGATTCATAATCATGCGATCCTTAATCAAGTTAGATTGCAGTGTGAGTATCTTTTTGTTTTGTGTCTGTTCTCACTTTATTTTAGCGCGCTTGTTCTTTATTGCAGAGGTCATTCAGACTCTGTTAAAAATGAGACATCGCCAGCCGCCCCTTTTCTCCCATTCAAGCCATCTTGTATACATGGCGCCTCTTATCTCTTGTAATATGCTTTAGAGTAGGATCTATTAATATAACAACTAAGCTCTTATACCACTATGTGGGGTTGGCTATATGAATCATATTTCACCATTGTTTTTGGTCGAAACACATTCTCACTTAAATTTAAGTACAACATGCCTAATAATAGTTTCCTTGCAAAGCTTTTAGGTCTCCCTCTATTATATTCAAGTAAATGCTCTATTAATGTGTTAAAAATTTAAAGATTAACGTCTTTGTTAATTATTTTAGACAATTGTTCAATTTCTTCCCTTATATGCAATTAATCTTTGGCTCCTTATATTTGACTGATCAGTACATGTCACATGCAATGGTTTAGTTAGCTAGACAATGTGCTTGTTTGTTGGATTAATTCTAATGATTATGGATATTTACTTTCTTATCGTATTATCATCGACTAGATGAGATTGATCTAACAAGCACCCACACCCTTCCCTATTTTTACAGAATGCATTACGCCAACAGAGGTTTGTGCGTGAAGTAACAATTCAGTTCAACCTTTGTATGGAGCCTTGGTATGTTATGTATCTTTTAACAGAATAATTTCCTAATTTTAACTGCTATAGCTCTTCAGTTCAAACACATGCACTTGTTTATACGTGCTTGCTTCCTTTGCATGTACGGAATTTGATCTCTGCACTTATTAGCTTCGTGATGAGTGTGGCCATTCTTTAATTGACTGGAAACACTTTTTTAGCGTCACAGTGCTAAATTATTCTACACTGACTAATTAATGAAGAACATGTAACAGAACCATCTATATATTGGTATTGACTTTTAAGACTTTCTCGTACGTTTGGCTAAGATCAATTGTACTGAGACTTAATTGTATATTGGTATTGACTTTTAAAATATGTTAAGATGTACTACTTGGTACACAATTTTATCTTACTTACCTGTATCCTCGTCATAATATGAAGCTATCACTTTTATGATTATTATAACCAACAATCAGCCTGGTCAAATATCTATTGGCAAAAATGAGGATGAAAATATAGTTTGCTAAAATTCTTGTGCTTACGAATTTTTAGTTACTGTGTTGTAAACATTATCACTATGGATCTTGTATGCGAGAAGCTGTTCTCTGAGGCTCCATCTTGATTCATGGAAAGCTAGGGGAGAAAATAGTCAAGGAGGGAGTTTAGATTTTGTAACAATGACAGAAATATGAATTCATAGGAAAGCCCCAGAAATCAAAATATCATTGGGTTTTGATGAGTTTAGAGTTGCAAAGTTTCTTAAAGAATGATCTTCACTTAATTAGAAATATTTGAATTTAGGATGATAAAATATTGCAGTGTGAAAATGAGATTTTCACCTCATTGCAGGACTTGTAATTTTTCCAAAATGAGGTTGGTAATGCATTTCCATTATAAAATCTAGGGTGATATGTGGTTTTCTTTTTCCCTTCTAATTTATTTTTATATTTTATGCTCTCCATTTATACAGTGTTAAACGGATTACCAAAAAAATTCGGCAAATGCTGAGAAAGGACTTTACCTTTTAGCTTGGTATTTGGTATTAGCAATATTGAGATTTTTTTTGTTAATTTCTTTTTATGTTTTGTAACTTCCATTTATTCAGAGTTAAACCAAAACAATTCAGTAAAATACTGAGAAAGGACCTTACCTTTTTAGCTTGATATTCAGTTACTCATAAATGACACACAACTTTTAGCTCGATATTTGGTATTAGTAATGTTAATGTTGAGATTATTTATTAATCAAATCTTTTGTTTGACACAGTTTGGCTTATACTGAATTTGCATCCTTTTGTTTTGGGAGTTTTTGGGAGAAGAATATGGGAAGGAGTTTTGATGTGATGTATTAGGAAGTGTGTTGTATTGCTAAGGAAATGCATTGGAAAATGAGAATTTGTTTGGTTTTGTTCTGAGAGAAAAATCAGGAAGGAGAACATTCCCCCCCCCCAAAAAAAAAATACAGCTTCTAATAACAAGTCTTCCAGCAGTTTTGTCCCGTTGAGGTCATCCAATAAAATTGGAACGATATCGAGAAGATTACGAATGACACACACAAATAGCTTCAGACAGATAACTATTTCACAATTTTCTGCTAGGGATCTCTCATCCTTAAAATTTCACAAAAGTTGCTTTATGGTCTTTTGAGTCTGAATATTTTTAAGGGTCTGTCTTTGTCAGATGTAGCTCGGAATGGGTGTTTTGCCTTGTAATCTTTTTCTCTGTAATTATGATAGGGAGTTGGAACCAGATGTAGCCTGAATGCGATTGATAGTTTGATACTCTATATTATAAACTTACAATGTAACAAATCTTTAACTTACTGGGAGGCTGTTAATATTCAAGTGCGTTGACTCATAATATTTTTACTTAAGGTACCTGTAGTTGTTACAGAATTGGGAATTAGTTTTATCACCAGTCCCAGATGCTGTTTTTCACATGATAAATCATTACATTTTTGTTTGAACATTTTCAATTCTACTTTGATATTATCCCCTTACTCTTGTTTCTGGTTTATTCCAGGCTGAAATACAGTATTAGTGCTGTTGCTGACAAAGGTCTAAAAAAGTCCCTTTTTACATCTGCGCGCTTAAAGAAGGGAGAAGTGCTATATGTAGAAACTCATTCTCGCAGGTAACAATTTATGTTCTGGGAAGATATTCTGTCTTCTGGTTTGATTGCTTTTCGAAACGTTTTTATTCTTAAGGAAACTGATTTCTATCAAAATTGGAATCATAATGTTGACCTATCAAGTAATATCCTGCTTTGAAAATGGGCTAAATTTCACCCCTTTCTTAGTTAGGTTAGTTTAATATAGGCATACAGTGTTACATATGGTAGTTATGTGTCAACATTATTCCCTACTTCAAATATCCAATACTGGCCCACTTGGATTAATTTTTTGTAGCTACAACACAGTTTGCGTACGTTTTACCATATCCCCAACTTTTATCAAGTCACCTATGTGTGTGTAGCTACTTACACTTCCGCCCACCTCTGCATCACTCAGACTATCTCCTATTTTCCACCTGCCAACATTGAACCCAGATCTCTGCATCTGGTTCGGGTTCAGGCATTCTCTGCTTGCATCTACCCCATCCTTTGCTGAAGTAAACACCACGAGCTTTCATATCCTTATCTTTGAATCTATTGTGGATGGAGTTCTAATGCAAGCACCTAAAAGGGACTTTTTTGGTATCCATCTAAATATTGTGGCTGGGCTGGGAATAACTGGAAGCAATATTTTTTTGGTGTTATGGGTTTCCTTGATAAAAGTAATGAGTGATCGTCACACATGTCTGCCTATTTATGGCATTGACTCATACATATGCTGCTTTGAGATACTCAGTTTTTGCTTTTAAGGCTTAAATGATGTATGATGCTCCATCTAGATCACATAGTCTTAAGGATTTTGTTGTTTAGATGCCAGAGTAAATTCCAATATCATATTATCTATGATCAAGGAATGAGGATTAAGAAATATAAATAAAAAAGGGATTTTCCATCAGTTCCCTCTTATTAATGAAGCTATATCTCTAGGTATGAGCTTTGTTTTAATGGAGAGAAGGTAATCAAGGCTGCAGCAGCACCTCATGTGCACGGAGCAGAAACTGGAAAAACTCCAACTCACAACTCGCATCTTACTAATGGCGAAAGAAATGCTGTGGATGGTGAAAGCACTGTGGTGGATATATTCCGATGGTCTCGCTGTAAGCGCCCTCTTTCTCAAAAAAGTATGCAGAGTATTGGGATTCCACTGCCTCTTGAACATGTAGAGGTAATCTTTTCCCGCAAAATCCTTTCAAGCTTGTATCAAGTTATTGTTATTTCTTTCTTTCTTTCTTTCTGCATAATGTTATGCAGCATATTTATTTCGTCAAAATTGTTTCTTTCTCCTGTCCCTCAATGTGCCATATTTGCAACGTTTTCATAGATTGCAGATTCAAGTGCTGCTATTCTTAGGATATGATATAGGAATATATGTTTTCATATATGCATACATGTTTGTGTATTACAGCTTGGAGTTTTATGCGCAGGTTTTGGAGGATAATCTAGAATGGGATGACATATCGTGGTCGCAAACGGGTGCATTGATTTGTGGGAGAGAATATCATCTTGCTCGGGCACATTTTGTGTCCCAGAGTTAAATCTTTGGCTGTCTGTCTGTTTGTTGTTGGATTTAGTAGAATGTATCAATTTATAAGATTTTACTAAACTACACTTGTGTGGAAGCGGAACAACATAACGGGATTTGAAGAACTTCACAACTCTCATCTCAATACATTTCCTCTTGCTTCACTTTTTTGTGTTCAAAATTTCCAGTCTGAAACTAGATACATCCTTGTATATCTGCATTTAAATTCAATTCCTTGTTTGGGAATATTATATCACAGCTCTCACTCCGAAGGAGGGGGTCCTGGTCCTTTTTTTTTTAATCCCTTTTGTTTTAAAATAATTAGATTTGTATGTTTGATTTGAGATTTAGAGGATTTTAAAATTGCGTTACAATATTTAGTGGGTTTTAAAATTTTGATTATTATAGTAATGTGTTTGTTTTGAAATTTAAACGGGTAGAATTTAGCTTCTTTTTTTTTCATTTTTTATGTTATGTGTAAGAATGTATTATTATTAATTGTAATTGAAATGATTGTATAATAAAATTCTTATTAAATTTATTTTTACAATATTCTCAATTTTACTTAAAATACTGCTTCCGTCCAAAAAGTTTTCACATGTAAGAGGACCACATTTTAAGAAAAAAGAGTAATGATTGAGGTTTTAATGGGTAATTTTGTAAATTTTTATGTATAAAATAAAAAAAATTTATTGAGTTATGTGTGAGTAAAAGGGTAATGACATTTTGTGTAAATTAGTGAAAATTGTGAGGGTGAAATTTATAAAAGGGTTTTCCGTTTTAAGGGTATGAAACTTATAGTGGAACAGACGAAAAAAGAAAGTGAAAAGTTTTATGGGACGGAGGGAGTACTACTTTTAGGTCACATCTATGCACAATTCAATTCATTTTTTTATTTTTTACATAAAAATTTACAAAATTATCCTTCAAATTCTTATTCATTACCCAGTATTTTATTTTGTGTGCAATTACACATATTAAAAAAATCATAGGATGGATGTGTTTTATTGAAAATTGCAATTTTGAGAAAAATGATTAATTAAACAAGAGTGAGAACAAAAATTATAATGGGTCATTGGAGGGAGTGATTGTAAAAAAAATTATTTATAGGGTTTATAGGTAATTGTCTAGTGAATGTTTAAAACATGGATTTTAAAATCTCAGGGTAAAAGTGTAAAACCAAATTTAAATTTCAAAATCTCAAATTTATTTTTCAAATCCCTAATCAAACATTAGAGAATTTTGTGTGTTAACATATGAGATAGAATTCTTCTTCAATATTAACACACTCTATTCTGCTTCAAATCATGATTCGGGTACAATCATAAAGTCACGGATCATCATGCGAAAAAAACCCATCTCATGCACGAAACCATTTCAAAACATACCCTTTGTTCACAAGTAGGAGATTCTGCTTCAGTAAAAAATCTTTACATCTGTGATTAAATATGATAAATAAACGCTAACTGAGATGCCTTGATGACTTGGAAAACATTGTATTTGTATAAAAAGGGTTGGAGATTGTTATACATTAAAAAAGGAAATTTGTTTACACGAAAACAACAAAATAGGTGTGAAACAGGTGGCAATGGTGGTCCAGAAATAGGAAGTGGTAGTAAAAGTAAGATTCAATATCATATCCTAGAAGCAAGAGCAAGTAAATAAGAATCTGGGGTTGCAAATCCAAGAACACAAAAACACATTTTTAACTGCCTCAATATTTCAACATGGGCATGAATAATACTATTTCAATTGAGTTATCGACACTTTCATAGATTTGAAAATGAGAGGCAACACCAAAAAAAGACATTCATGGCATCCTATGAACCACAGGAATCAAAGTAAGTACAGGGCCAACTTCTGTCAACCTTACTAGAGTCAGATAATGCACTCAATCGCACACATAAACCTCCTCAAGCTGCTGAACTCGACGAAGCTCTAAACTTCCCCTGCATCCATGCTAATCGCCTTTCAGCCTTGAGAGATACGAAAGTTTCTCTTGCTGAGGGGTTTTCAAATAAATCCAAAGCATAAAAGTAAAGAGTTTGATCAACAACTTGCATCTCATCCAGTATTCTTATGCATTTGCTTATTGTAAACCGCTCTTCATTTCTCATGATAGCAGCAGCCCTCATTTTTGAGGCTGCAGCTATTTCCAACATAGCATCAACAATAGCATCACCTGTAGCCTTACGACTTCTCTTATGCCGACCTGAATGAGGGGTCACAGTCTGATGCTTATTGTGCCCATCCAACATGTTTGCATCCTCCCCTGATCCAGATGATGCATCCCCATCCACAAAAGTCCGATCACCAGACATGCTTAAGTTTTCAGGATCATTACAATTTCCCACAAAATCCAATGATCATATGATATCCTCTTCAAATCAAAAGCATCTAGAACACAAGAAATGCAAGCCACAATTGACATAACTAAAGGAATATTAACCATATTGAACGAAAGTTTCCATATAAGCCAGGGATATCTGCATATAATTTGATCCAAATGAGTAAGAAAATCTATCCTATGCCATTTAGAAGTCAAAGCTCGCATCATCGAAGCAAATTTAATCTTTAAGGAGATATTGTGTGAGACGGTCTCATACATGATACGGATCTCCACCTTTATATTTGAGTCATACATTTTTTTTTTTAAAATATAATTGGGTTGGAGCCCCATAAGGACATAATAAATGAGAGATCGTCTCATCAGATAAGTTTTTTTTCTTAATCTTTATTGCAGTTAAAAGGGAAGAGAAGTTGGGTATATATTATGATAAATTTATGTTCCGTGGCTTCCGCCACAGAACTATTCTATAATATAATTTGGATGGATCTTATATGCATGAAAAGCAAAGGTACGGAGCAACATACATAATATTCTACAAAGTGTTCCCAAAGAGAATGTTACCATTGAATGTATGCCCAATTTTCTTGGTGAATATGTTATTTTTTTGAAGGTCTGAAATAAATGTGGACTTGAGTATCGCTCATCCTAGAGAAAGATACAAGAGCTGAATTGTATATGCATGACATTCAAGCTACTCATGGTATCTTCTTGCGGTTCCGTATAGGTAGTTCACACATTGTGGATTGGAGAGCTTATGTTAAAACATCTCTTTGCAAGACATATGAATGACAAAAGGAGAAGAATTGTGAATGAAAAAGAAATGCAAAAGAACAAAAAATTATTTCCAGAAACTGCAGGAATTGCTAAGTCTGAATCCTAGAGGCATGCTTAATGCACTAGGTAAATAATTAGTAACTGAAAATGCAACCGAAACCAAAATTTGATCAATTTTAAATCAAATTTCATATTTTGCTTATAATAGTGACAACGGAGACTGATAACATTAATCATATTTGAAAACTCACAGCAGAAACACTTGGCAAAAAACAAAACATTCTACGGGCTCGAGTTAAGCTCACAATGAATATGCACATACAAGACATGTTCAGAATAACATTGGAAACAGTTACGAGATTATGTTCATAAACGAATAACTGCAAGAAATTGATCGTGGCAACAACTAATTTGAGACGAATTCGAAAGAAAATACCTGTGAGTAAGAGGAAAGGCGAGGAGAGAAGAGGAAGAAGAAAGAGGGTTTATTTAGAGCGAGGGAGATTGCTGTCTGTCTTTTGGTTGGAAATGGACTGAGCCCAAAATAAGCCCAATTCACTCATTATTGGGCCAGGCCGCTTGGAGGTGGGCCCAAATGGATTGGTCAATTTGAGCTGCCGGCTTTGGCGGGCCGGTCTGTCTTTTTTAAAAGGCCCAGGTTATTTCCACACACCAAACTTCAGAGTACACACATCTGGAAAAAAAAACTAACCAAATCACTGTAAAAAAGACTAACCTACCCTTAATGTGAAATATGGTACAATGGTCGTTTTTCAAGTACACACACCTGGAACCAAACATTGCAGCGCTTCTCCCACGTACGTAAACGGCCCAGTTTTTTTTTCTTTTGTTCCAAAAACCCCAACATGTGTCGCTCTGAATCCGTGAAATGCGACCAAGAAACGTGACGAAGTTATTTTGCTGTGAATGGGGACTTCAAGCGATGAAGAATATGTTGTTGTAAGTTTTTATTTCGACTATTTCATTGTTTGATTTATACCTAGGGTTTTCTTGCATTTTTTGTGTTTTTGTTGCTCTAAAATGATTTGTTGAGTAGTTTGTATTCAAAATATGCATTTACATTACCATATTACGTGTATTTGAACGTTGGCGGCGATTTTTGGTGAAGGTGACGGGTTTAAAATTTTTGACTCTGGTTGTTCGCACATATGCACTGTGTTCGGATTTTTTTTCGCACAATGGTGTGTGTACTTGTAAAAAAGATCAACGTATGCGGATACCCCTCTGTGCGAAAAAAAAAGGCGCACAATTGCACTTTGTTCGAAAAAAAATCCGCACAAAAGTGTGTGTACTTAGAAATATCGTGTGCGATTTTATCTTCCGCACTTTGAATGAATGTGCGAAACAAAAATTCGAACAACACATACAGGATCGTGGTTAGTGGGAGGGACAGTTATGAGATTTCGGGTGTGTGTACTTGTAAGAAAAGTGTGTCAACTTGAATAAATGTGTGTACTCTGAACTTTAGTGTGTGGAAATAACCTTGACCTTTTTAAAAATATTTTTATTATGGCCCAGGATATATGCACTCACTTTTTTATTAAAAACACCCACGATGAAAACACCCACCAATTATTGAGTACACCCCCAATAACTCCCTAAAATACCCTTCATTATTCAATTTCTGAAAAATTGTAAACCGTTCAAAATTTTTTTACAAAAATATGTCATTTTTTTTTCGGATATTATTTTCGAAAATTAGGCTATTTTTTGCAAAAAAAAAAAAAAATTTGAAAGTTGATCATATTTTCATAAAATCAGACTCGAAAAATTTATAAAACTCAAACACCAAAAAAAATATTTATCGCCTTATTTACGTTCATTAGCATCGAAAACAACTCAACAACAACAAAATTAATACAACAAATAATAAATAACATACAAACATAATACAAATAAGGTGATAAAGATATTTTTATCATTACACATATATTTAACTTTTAAATTATCTCAAGTGTGTGTTCTCAATAAAAAAGTGTGTGCATATAACCTGGGCCTTTTATTATATATTGTTAATAATTATAATATCATTTTTTTTTTATATTTTGTAAAGTTTATATTTATGGATGATGAATTTAATATGTAGGAGGCCATGTTAATGAGTTATTATAGTTAAAACAAACATATTCAACTTTCATTAACGCACCTTCAAGAAGGGGAGAGAAACTCATCCACAAAATCAGGAGGGTCATCCCAAGAAGTAGAGCTCTCGAAATAGCGAGAAGCTCGAGCATAAATGGGTTATTATGGTTAATGCATGATAAATTTTAATTTGTAAGAAGTAATTTTAGTAATTAATTAATGTTGAACTTTGTTTGTGATAAATTTTGTTTTAATATTTTCTATAATGATAGTCACCGAGATAAATTAACATTTGATTTGAAAGAAATTAAGGTACTAGAGCTTTCAAAATATATAAATTTTTTAAAAATAAAAAATAACGTAAATTTTTGGCCCGTCGAAGCTCATCAAAACTCAAAAGACAGATTTTGTGGGTTCGGTTCGACCCGTCCAGCCATCCTATCTAAACAACTCTACATGCTATGAATACACAATTGAATTTTTTTTTTTTTTTTTTTAATGGGGTGGGCGTATCTCTTGTTTAGCTGCATTGCACTTGTGAGTTTTGTGTGCATGCAATGATCTTGTGTGAATTGACAAATGAATTTATGTAGAGTTTGGTTTTATGTTTTTCCTATATATGATAAGATTATGATTTTATCACTTTTAAAAAAAATTAAAGTATCAAATATTTGATTAATAATATTAAGAATCACATTAGGAATATCAACAATTAGAGTCAGTGATATAATATTATTTTTCAGGAATATTTAATATTTTTACTATTTAAATTATTCATATTTAATATAAAAAACACAGTATTATTTAAATTCAGAATATCAAGTTTAAAAAATAACATTTAAAATATCAAATATATGATCAAGAGTATAAAGAATTGGGTAAAATTGTAAAGTAAAACACTGTAAACTTACGGTGTATACAAAACACATACGACTTTATGACTTTGTCATTTATATATATATATATATATATATATATATACCGTACAAATAAGTAGCATGCTTTAAATTTGATTTTTATTTCTCTTAATAAAAGAAAAAGCATGTGGATTTGGTCGATTAATTGGAATGGAAGGTTCAGGATGAAGAAATGATGATGAAGTAGGGCATTTTCCATAGGAATGAAAAGAATGGTGGAAATTGAAGAGAAGCTGGAAAGGAGAAGGAATAATTATGTGAAATAGCTACTACGATGGATCATGGATTTGGTGGAGTGGAACATATTTACTTTATGTATAAAGTGCTTTTGTTTGTTTTTCATGGGATTTAATCATATTATTATTATTATGTAAGTTGCATTTTTGGTCCCAAGAGAATGAATGATTTGCAAATTTCTTTTTCGACACTTTTGGTTCCATAGTTTTTTTCGACATTTTTTTACCCAAAAGAATGATAAATTGTGGTTTTGGTCCCAAGACAATGAGATAAAATCGCAATTTAGGTCCTAAAAAATAATGTCTGAGACTATTTTTGCAAAATAAAAGCCCAAAAAAGAACGTGGAATTAAAGTTGTCATTTGAAAATTTTTATGGGACCAAATATGCAATTTTCCCTTTTATTATTGAATAGTAATTATTTTTTCTTGATATTTTTAAATAATATTAATTGTTTTTATTAAAAAGTTACGGCCGTTTTCATTAGACAATAACAGTTGTACAACTACAAATATTCAATATAAACAATTGCAATTGTTTAAAAATACAATTGAATTATTAAGTTGTAAACATAATTTTGGCATTCTCCAACTAATGGCCAATCCATCTGTTTGTATAACCTTCATACCAAATCATTCTACCCTATTCTTCTTTTCTTACTTGAATCAGAATAAAAAATGGTACTCCTATGTTTTGTTGTTGTAATACTGCAATATTTGTAATGCAATCAATGAATCTCCCAAGTCTCAATCCAGCTTTCTTAGTCTAAGGGAATCTTTGAATATTAAGTGGGTATGTATATTCTTTAAATTTGTGACGGAGTGCCACAAAATTAATATAAATGAATTAATTTCACATGACTTCTTTACAAGTTCGAACTTTTAGATGATTTTTTTTTTATGGTATCAAAGTTCCAACAAAAAACAATTCCACCTATATTAAATCGTCCACTCTTGACACCTCTTTACAAGTTCAAATTTCTAAACGAAATAAAATTCTTTCATGCTAATTTCAAAGTATTTACCTAGTTTTGTCATTGGGCATATCATTGATCACATTGATCGACTTTAGATTTCTTCAGTACAAAATTGATTATATATCTATATAATGTTCGATTTATATTATCAAATAATCCGCGATCATGACTTGTAAAAAAAAAAAAAAAAGGCAATTAATGGACGCATGGTCAACAAATTTATTGTGCATCATGATTATGATTTATGAATATACATTATTGTAACAAAAAAGCAGTGGTGATTAGCAGAGTTGACAATTTATTTGATTTCTTTTTCTCACAGATCACATATATATATTGTTGTCACCTGACAAAGAAAAAGAGCCAGGGAAACTAAAAGGTGTATGCCAAGCCAAAGTCTTGTTATGTTGATTTGCTATTTTCAAGTCCACTCCACTCTCATTCAGATTTCTAGCTTTCATCATTACCCACTTGTTCTTGTCTTCAGTTCCATACAAATTAATGCAAGTATTTTTTTAAAAGTTTAAGTGAATGCAAGTATTTTTTTTTAAAGTTTAAGTGAATGCAATTTTTAAAAGTTTAAGTGAATGCAAGTATTTTTCTAGCTTTCAATCAATTTTTAAAAGTTTAAGTGAATGCAAGTATTTTTTTTATTTTTTTTTGAAAACAAGTGAATGCAAGTATTCAAAAAATTCCTTGTTACGAAATGCATAAGTCATATGATTAGAACCCTGCTATCTATGTCTTTGAGTTATAAGTTTGAATCATCATTTATCCGATAAAAAAATTCTTATATAATAAAAAACATTACAAAAGAGAAGAGTTAGAATTCGATTTGGTTCCATAACTTTTGATTTTTTCGCAAAAGGTCCCAATAAGTTTAAATTTTTTAATTTTGTCCCATAACTCCACAATTGTTCCATGTTTGGTCATTTTTTGCTGAATTTTGCACCTTTTGTCCCATAACTTTGATCTTTTTCGCAAAAAGTCTCGATAAAATGTGAGTCAATACGGCATCATTTATGAAATCTTGGCAACTTTTGGAGTGAAATCAGAACAATTATGAAATTATGGGACAAAATTAAAATTAATCTTAAACTTTTTGGGACCATTTACGAAAAAAATCAGAGTTAAGAGACCAAATTGAATTTTAACTCATTCATTCTTTTTTTTTTTTTTTTTTTTTTTTACAGGGGAATTTTAACTCATCAAGAGAGTAACAAAACAAGAAATTACTACTAATTAAAGTAGGGCTTTTATCAATCTAAGTCCTGAAAGATATGTTAATTATCAATCCGGGACCTGAAAGATAAAATTTATCAATTCGGGACCTGAAAGATGTTTATATTAAGAGATTTTATCAATCCAGGACCTGAAATTAAGGCCCCGAATTGATAATTGTCCTATCTTTCAGGTCCCGAATTGATAAAATCTCTTAATATAAATATCTTTCAGGTCCCGGATTGATAAATTTTATCTTTCAGGCACTACAACAAAAAAGGGTTTTCCAGACATTGAAAAGTGTCCCAATATATACTCTGTTGGGGCACTTATAAATTTTGAGGCAGTTCACATGTGCTTCCAAGTGTGGTGTCCCAATAGAGTTAGGGGCACTTTTTAAGTCTATATACTATATTTTTAAGTGTCTCAATAATTAAATATAATGAGCAAATTTAATTAAGTGTCCCAAAAATAATTGTTAGAGACACTTATAAAAAAATGACCCAAAAAAAGTGTCGTAATATGTAGTTTTTGTTGTAGTGAGGTCCCGAATTGATAATTAACATATCTTTCAGGACTTGGATTGATAAAAACCCATTAAAGTAAAGACAAACTTATCGTGTGTAATTCTCTCCCACCTTAATTTCGATTAATTAACCTCGAATTATAATTATATATAGGATGGAATTTCCCAAGGTGGAGCCAATTTATTAAAGTGTAGTAATTAGTATACATACACAAACATGCAAACACGCTTGAAAACTTGGGAGGCAGGTATTCCTTGCATCACATTCACATGTAATGATGCTAATTCCAAGCTAGTTATTAATAAGTATATCCGGCCTGTTAACTTGGAACACTTGAATTCAATTAACCCTTTAAATTGATTAATTAATTAATTAAGATTTAATTACGTGATCCAATGCCAACATGAATTGCCTAGCTTGCATATTAAGGAGAGGCATCAATGAGCATGTAATCCTGTCTCCTTAATTTACTTTTCTATCCATGATGGGGATCCTTTGATTGTGTATTGTTTGCTTGGTGAGTACTTCTTGTAATATAATTTCACAATTACTTAAAAAAATGAATATAAATTATTAATTAAACATCCTATATATGGAATCACTCTTATTCTGCATGCGTGTGTAAATAGTATTTAACACGCTCGTTTAGTTGTCATTATAGATAATACCTGATTATAATACTTATATTTGTAATACCAGTCTATTTATCAATATTTTGTTTGGTTTCAGAAAATTCAGATAGATAATTAATGATTAGCTATCAATATTATGTTTGGTATGAAGTATTATAACTAGTATTAATTTATTTTAGACCAATTTGTCCTTATAAATAAAAAAAAAAAAAAAAAGAGAAGGGTGTTTTTAGTATTTTAAAATTTAAATAGATGTTGGACAAATAATAAGTATTACAAATACCATATAAAACTTGGAATCTATAATCCCATGTATTTAATATTATTTGAAACGGGTTCATTCTAAATAACGGGCTGGATGTATAATGCATACATTAAACCAAATAAGTAATAAAATTATATTAGAGATCAATACACCCCTAATAAAGGAAACCAAACGATACATTATTAGTATTAGTTAAAAAGCTTTAAACTTGTTATTGATGATACATATATATGTACCAAGTCCTAGTCTATTATTTGAGAACAGTAACAACTAAAAAAGAAGAAAAATCACGTGTGAGAGTTGAGACGTCAGGTTAATTATGAAATTAATAAATATAATTTACACGGTTATAAGAAGAAAATTCGTTTTAAAATTATCTTAAGTGAATAACCGGTGGAGTAATTTTGACTCACACACTATTAATTATATTATTTATAATGTTGCTAATTGTTCCTTTAAAAAAAAAGTTGCTAATTGTTGAAAATATAAGACAAATATCTTTTGTAAAAAAAATTACAATATTTATTTCTTTTACGATGAGGTAAAAAAAATATCTTTTACTTATTGTTATATAATAAAATATTACAAAAACAGTTATACGTCATGCAAATAAAAGTTAAGGGACAAACTATAATTTGACTTTTTAGATTTTTTTAAGTTACATAACTTTCTAATGGATGTGTAGCTTCAACGTTGGTGTTCTTCAGATTTCGAAGTGATTAAAAAAATCATTATTTTATATTTATTATGCTATATCGAATATTTTTTAATATATTAATTATAAAAATAATAATTAAGATTGAACTTAAACCTATTTTGCATTTAAATCTGTTTTTTTTTAAATGCTTTAATTTATTTTAATAGGAAATAATTATTAGTAGTACTTTTAAAAAAAAAGAGGAATACATTTTCGATTAAACGTATAATTATAAATTATGAACAAATATTTTGCATTTTCTTCACTAGAACCCATAGAGAAATAACAGAAACAATAGTATGTGTTAAAGTTCAATAGTTTTAGGGATCAATCTGCAGTTATGAAGATATAATAGAAACAAAAATATAAAAAAATGATCACATTCGGTTCAGGGACATTACCAAACTTTGAGATCTATTATTTTATGTAATACGAAATACAATGAATCAGTGAGTGTATTTAAACCTAAAACTAAGACATGATCGCGGGATGTGATGCAATCAATCAGGCTCCATAGCCCAATATTAATAAGGGTCATGTACTGACCGAAAATATCGTTTCATAAAACATTTTTACACAAAGAATTTTATCTATATAAGTATATACATATATTACAAATACCGCCACAAGAAAAAAAGATTTTAAAGAGGGGTTAAAAAGGACTTTAACGAGGATTTTGAGGTTAACGAGAGAAAAAAATCCTCGTGAAAAAGGTCCTCGCTAAGGAGCCCCTCGTCTCGACCCTCGCTAGCTAACGAAGGGCAAGAGCCCTCGTTAGTTGCCCTCTTTCACTAACGGGGGTTTTAAAATCTTCGTTAGTAGCCCTCTTTAAAACTTTTTTTTTTAAGTATACTATCTAATTTAAGCTTTAACTTGGACATACTTACAATTTTTATTTATGAATTATGCATTGTCCATAGGCGCGCAGTGCAATCTACAAACTAGCTTAATTATTGGTTAACAAGTGCGCTGGTGAACAATTAGATGCAATTAAAAAAAGGGAAAAAAAAAAAGTAAAGAACACTCGTTGGAATTTAAAATAATTTGATCGATATATCATAACTGGCAGCTACAAGTGAAAACTTGACATGCAATGCAGCGCAATGCTTTTGGACAGTGTAAGCGTATTGTTTATTCTGGTCGACTAAGAGAGAGAGAGAGAGAATTATAGTATACAAGTTGATTATGGTGAAAGCGTGGGTTTGTTAAATGAATTATTGGAATTGATAGGAGGCGAATAAATGGGGGCGGGTGCGGGGCCGTTTTGAATAATTATATTCGTGTCCGCGGGTGTGCATAATTGAATTACTTATTCATAATCAAATTGAAATATAAATTCGATTCCATTATCGTAATTTTCAATTCGATTTCAATTAGCTATTTTATTAAATTTTGATATTCGATTCCATCAGTTAATTATTGTTAAAATTTTGATTAACCAAAACATGAACTGAATTATATATTTATATTATAATATCAATATATATATATATATATATATATAATAATCCTTTCAAATATATATATATATATATATATATATAATTAATATTTTATAAGGTATTGTACCCCTAATTCCTAAATTGCAAATTGAAATAAATAATATTTTAATTTGGTTTTTCAGTTATGTTCAGTTTAGGGTATTTTTATATCCTGTTCCTTCTTATTATTTATTGATTTTACTGATAAAAAAAACATATAATACAAATTTAATTTGGTTCGATTCTTATAATTTGGTTCTATTTAATAATCGATCCAATCGATGCACATTCCTATTCACGTTTCTTTTCGATTGACAAGCTTAATGTGACAATTTTGTTTTCACTTCCATCATATTCATATATTTATATATATATATATATATATATATATATATATATATATATATATTAATTTCAATTGCCTCTTGATTTACTGTCGACTCGATCGAATGCCTAAACTCAAACACAAGCCTTGCCTTGCCTAGCTCTAATAATATCAATAAGGTATTATATTTTTTTTTGAACAGGCAAGAAAAATTCTATAAAAAGGGAGTACAAGGGGTACTCAACCCAAATACAGAATACAAGAGATCAAATCAAGGAGTTTAGACAGATCCAAGGGACTCCCAACCACGTACTAATATTAAAGTTTGAAAAAGAAGCCTCCCTACACAAAATGCAATACCAGAGTTTAACTTGAATAGACACAAACACCCTGTCAATATGGATAGTAACATCATTGAACCTCATGTCATTCCGGGAAATCCATAAGTTCCAAACAGTGATCACCCATAGAGCCGAACCAATCTTTTTGAGCTTTCTATTCCCCAAACAGCCGCTAAATTGAAGGAAATGAATTGAAGGATTGGAATGGAGAACCATAGGCAATCCCAACCAATTCAAGATGGAAGACCAAACCTGAGATGCCAACTTGCATGAAAATAGCAGGTGGCTAATGGACTCGAGAACCTCGGAGCAGAAAGTGCAGTTAAGGGAAGTTGAGTCAAGAGGGACTCCACGGATCACAAGATTGTCTGTCGTTGCAATTCTCCCTCTCAGGATTTTCCATGTTGTGATGGTTGCCTTCCTAGATGCCCAGCACTTCCAAAGACGGTTAAATGTAGTTTTTTCCAATGCTGAAGTTGCTTCGGATTCCTGCAGCTTGTTGTGGAGCCATGAGTAAGCCGCCGCCACCGTGAAGGTTCCTGAAAAAGAGTGTCTCCAAGCCCAGCTATCTTCACCGGATCGGCAAGGGCCAGCCCTGCCAATTAAGATAGAGAGAGCATCAAAAGAATCTTTATTTCTAGAAGAAAGGTTCCTACTCCACGAGAGATCCCACACCCAAGAGTTATTAGACCAATGACCCAAAGCGCTCACCATCAACTCTTTTTGAGTACTTAGCCTAAAGAGCCTTGGGAAACACTCCTTAAGACACCTATCTCCTACCCAAACGTCATTCCAGAAAGAAGTGTCATTTCCCGACCCAAGTTTCTTAAAAAAAACCGCCCCTCAGTCCCTCACTTGACCCACCCCAATACACCCGACATAAGTCACTCCACCATAAGGAAAACCTACCTCTACCCCTACCCGAGAAGACCGCTTCCCTTGACTCTTCAAAACCCCCATACTTTGATTTAATAACCCTGACCCACAGCCTATTCTTTTCTATCAAGAAACGCCAAATCCATTTCCCAACTAAAGCAAAATTGAAAATTTCCAAGTTTCTAATTTCCAGACCCCCCTCTTTCTTTGCTTTGCATACATCAAGCCAACTCACCCACGGAATTTTAGAGTTTCGATCATTCACACCCCAAAGGTAGCCCCGCTGAACCTTTGTGAGATTATTAATGGTGGCTTTTGGAATTAAGAACATGGACAAGGCGTAAATTGGAATTGAGGAGAGTACCGATTGAATAAGAGTAGCTCGACCCCCCAAAGAGATATTCTTACCATCCCACCTGGCAATACGATTTTTGACCTTCTGAACAAGCCACTCCCAGGATGCTTTCCGATGAGAATTGATGCCAATCCTGAGCCCCAAGTAATTGAAAAAACCCTTCTCCACATCGCAACCAAGATAGTTGGCATACTGGTCGGATTCTGCATCGGTCAGATTTACCCCAAATAATTTACATTTTCCAAAGTTGACTTTTATCAAACAGCCGCAAGATCCTTTTAATCAGAATGATGTTATCAAAGCCATTTTCAAAAATAAACACAGCGTCATCAGCGTATTGCAATAATGGGATGCTCACCTTATCTTTCCCGATCAAAGCAGGTTTAAGCAGGCCAAGGTCACAAGCCTTCTGAGTGAGCAGGCCAAGGCCTTCTGCGGCAATAAGGAACAGAAAGGGGGAGAGAGGATCCCCTTGCCTGAGTCCCTTTTTGAGGGGAAAATCGCCACTAGGGCTCCCGTTCACTAGTACCGAAGCGGACGCTGATTCGATACAAGCCCGAATCCAAGATCTCCATTTTGCGCAAAAGTTGAGACCCGACATGATATTATCAAGATAGTTCCAATTGACAGAGTCAAAAGCCTTTGCAAAGTCCACTTTGAATAGAATACGTGGTCGTTTGTTTCTTTTTGCCTCGTCTAGAGCCTCATTAATCACAACAATTCCATCTAGGATTTGACGACCTTTAATGAAAGCCGACTGTCGATCATCAATAACCTGGCCAATCACTTTGCTGAGTCGGTGTGCTAATAGCTTTGCCAGAATTTTGTAGGCACCGCTAATGAGGGAGATAGGACGAAATTCCCCAAAACTCTGTGGGGCTGACACCTTTGGAATGAGAGTGATGAAGGAGGTGTTAAGCCCTTTGACCAACTTACTATGCGAGTGGAAATCGTTCATCATATGGAGTATATCCCCTTTCAGAAGATCCCAATGGTGCTTAAAGAAAGCAAACGAGTAGCCGTCGGGACCGGGGCTGCTGTTGGAATCGACCCCCCAAATAGTTTGTTTAACTTCTTCTTCGGTGAATGGAGCAGTTAGAAAAATGTTATCCGCCTGATCTAGTTTCCGAGAAAATAGGCATGATGGGAAGGAGGGCCTATCTTCGTGAGAAGAATCAAAATGGGAACTAAAGTGGTTGAATAAAGCCGTTTTTACCTCCCGCACTGAATCCACCCAAGAGCCGTTCGCCATAATGCCATCAATTCCATTCTGCTTTTGGCGATAGTTAATCCAATTGTGAAAGAATTTGGAGTTTAAATCGCCATCAAGCATCCACCTAATTCTGGCCTTTTGAAAGAGTTGAGCTTCTTTCCAGCCCATTTCGTTTTGAAGATCATTCATTGCCTTTGCACGGGCTTCAGCTTCCTCTTCATCAAGCCCAAACACATCATCCAAAATATCCTATTTCTCAATTTCTGATTTATTCCTTTCAATTGAGGTATCCAGATTACCAAAACATTCTGCTCTCCAGATCTTTAGCTCAGCTTTTAGCCTTTTTAGTTTTTCTTTTAGGATGAAACCGCCCCAGCCTTGGATATGAAAAGATTGCCATTTGCTTTCGACGAATGAGGTATATTGCGGATGCTTTATCCAATGATTGAAAAACCGAAAAGGTTTCGGGCCCCAATCCTTCAGGTCTGCTTCAATAAAGATTGGGCAATGATCGGAAAGAGTCCTTCGGGCAGCTTTGAGGATTTGATTAGGCCATTTTGCAATCCATTCCTCATTCAACAAGATACGATCAAGTTTGCTTTTGCACGAGCCATCAGGCCTATACCAAGTGAATGATCTTCCTGAAAGTTGAAGATCAAGCAAATTGCAGTTATTAATGAAGTTGTCGAAGGCTTCAATATCATTCCTGTCCCATTGAGAATTCTGTCCCACCCTCTCCTGAGAATAACGAATCGCATTAAAATCCCCTACCACGCACAAATAATTCTCCTTAAACTGATCAACAATACAACTGATTTTATCCCAAAGTTCGATACGAAGCGCCGATGTACAAGGAGCATAAACATTAATAATCGATACGCCTTTGCCATCTTCTATGAGAAAACCATTTACCACTAGAAGTTCTTTGATATGCCAGGAACTAGTTTTTTGAAACACAGAAGAGTTCCAAACAGTAATGATTCCACCAGAATTACCTTCAGAGGGAGCGAACTCCCAATCATAATTTTGACTTCCCCAAATTGACCGTGCCACACGATTATTCACCTGCTCTAGCTTTGACTCTTGAATGCAACAAACATCTGCCTTGACCCTCCTAATTAGATCCCGCACATCTCTCCTTTTCTCCTTTTTTCCGAGTCCTCTAATGTTGTAGCTAATTAAAATCATTTTGGGTTCTTCTTAGAGCTCCTGGACTTCGATTTCTTTCCCTTTTTGCTGGCCTTCTTTTCTTCCCGAACCAAATCCTCAATTCTGGCTTGCATTTCCTCATCACCGTCTTTCGATGAAAGACCTAATTTACGGCCTAGGGCCCAAGTTTCCGCAGCTTCCATCGAGGAGGGAACACGCAATTCGGTGGAAGAAGATGAACAGGATGATTTTTGCTTGGGAGAATTTGGGGATTCTGACTTCGATTTAGCTTGATGGGAATGAAAAGTACCTGCAGCCCACTCTGGATTTTCCGAGTGGGCCTGAGAGAAGTCATGATTCGTCACTAAAGTCTCTTGCACAGCTGACGGGCCAACAAGGGAAAAATCAATGGGCCTATTCTCATGGTTAGACACCAAAGTCTCTTGAACCACTGATGGGCTAAAAGAAGAATTTGCAATGGACCTGTTGAGATCCAGAGATTGAGTAGGGCCCAAATTTGAATTATTTGGGATAATTCCTTTACTGCGGTTGTGATCCACGCGTTGCAGAATACGTGTAGGAGATTTGGAAGGGCCCACAAGGGGGTTAACAGAACCGTTGGGGGCATGCTGTGGGGCCCGCAAGCATGCAGTTCTATTTTGGGCAGTGGAATCAGAGGGTTTATGATTGGATATTTTGGGAACCTCAACCGCCGCCGCCTTCTGAGCCCGAGGGAAATTCGAATTAACGGACTTTTGAGTTGCCTCTACCACCGGCGCCGCCGTGGGATGATCTTTGTTTGCCAAATCCGAAAGAATTCCGAATTTGTTTGATGAAAGCAAATTTGCCGAGAATGGGCATGGCACTTCCTCTTGGATATTGATCTGATGCACCTTATCTTTAATCAGGACCTCTAAATCCGAACAAGAGATCTTCTGGAGAGGGGTCTTAATGAGCACCCTTGCACAACTGAGGTCTGTTCGAGAAAGGGTAGAATCATCAATCTGGATTACGGAGCCAAATTTCACCGAAATCATCTTGAAGAAACGGGGACACCATGCCGTGAGAGGGACACCCGTCCAACGGGTCCAAACAACCCTTTTCCGGTGGTTGATGGACTCATCCCATTCATCCACAAAGTCGAACCACTTGTTGAACCAAGCCTTATGAATGAGAAAGAGAGAGTTAAGGTCAACCCCTTCAGTTTTCCGCATAAGAACAAGGTCTCCGCCTAAGTAGGATAATTGAACGGAAGGGGGCATAGCAGTGAGCAACTCCTCTTTATGAGATAACCATGAGAAATCATCCTTCAAATTTCCAACCAAACAGTCCTCTAGCCATTTGGTTTCCTCAGCAGAAGGAGAGAAGGAGGTTCTAGCTTTTGAACCTGGAGGGATATCCGACTTTGCACCCTTGAGGGAATCTGCATATGATTTATTTACCTGCCTTCGTCCAGTCGTTGGGATAGGGTGAGAAGGTGGGGTACGGCTCTGAGGTTTACGGCCTATAGCATTGTGATCAAAACGCGCAGGTTTGACCCTGATTTTGTAGGAACCCAGCCAGATATTATCCAATTTTGTCAGAAGGTCAGCAGCGTTAGAAGGTTTTTTGAATCTGACAAAACCAAACTTTCCTCCTGCTTTGTTTGTTTTTGCTGGGATAAAAAAGTCGATCAAAGTTCCTTTTTCAGCAAAGATGCTTCTCAGATATTTGTCGTTGCTAACCATCAGAATATTCCAGATATAGAATGTCACAATGAGGTTTGGAGCCGCCGCGAATCCATCGATATGGCTTCTCCTCTTTTCCAATTTGTCCTTAGTCCGAAAGGTCGAGTCTGAAGGCTTACGGGTAAAGGGTAACGGTTTCTGCCTCACCGGAGATCGCTCGGAAAAGCTACGCTCAACCCAACCCCCCCGGAAACTCACTCTCTCTCTACGCTCTTTCTCTCTCATGGTATCAATAAGGTATTATATATTCTCGTCGTATTCATTTTTTATGCCGGATCGAATTCCTCTTTTTTTTTCTTGATTATTTCATAAAAAATAATCCAAACAATTTTGAGCAATAGTATGAAACATGTACGAAACATTTGAATACTTTGAATTAGGGTTGTAAACGAATCGAATCGAATCGAATACCGTTATTTTGAATTTGTATTCGTAAAATTTTTCGAATATCGAATTCGAATTCGAATATTTTTCGAATAGCAAATGTGATTTATATTCGATTTGAAATAGATATCGAATTTTTTGGAACTATTCAAATACTCGGATCGAATTTTTCTCAAATATATTTTAAACAATATTCTTTGAGTATTCAATTCAAAATTAATTTCGTTGTTTCAATTCACAATACAAGTCACAAATTCAAAAGTTACATAATCAAATGCAAAACGAAAAAAAATTAATTATCAAATTACATAACGAGAATCAATCTTCCATTTTGCAAACCAAATTCAAGATGTTTGCAACATGACATGGATAGACTCTTCTTGCTTCTAATAAAAAACAAAAATAATTAAAATCAGTTTATTCATAAAAAATATCATATATTTCAAATGAATTTAAAAAATTAAAAGAACTTATGTTATAATGAGTTTCTTGATCCCACGAAGTCAGCGAACTTAATCTGCTCCATAAATCAAAATTTCTACCATGTGAAGAGTTAACCTTGAACGATAAGAATTCAATACATCTAAATCTTTGTTATGAACTGATGATGAAGAAGTCATTAGAGTCTTCTGAGAATCTACTAAAATTACACTAATGAACCAAAAATCGCAAGAAATATTGTGTAAAATTTGTCCAATCAAAATGATATTTTTAATTGGTGTATTTATTAAAAATGGTGGTGTTTTTTTATTCGAGTGGTGTGATGTATTTATAAAATATATGGTGCAAATAATTGGAGCCTTAATATATTTATATAATATTAATATATAGATTTATATATTTGCTATAAAAATAATATATATTTATATATAATATATATTTAAATATCGAATCGAATATTTACGAATATCGAATCGAATATCATAATTTTTATTTGTATTTGTTTAATAATCGAATCAAATCGAATATTCGTAATCGAATTCGAATCATAAAATTTCGAATACGAATATCGAATTTCGAGCACGAATACCGAATCGAACAAAAGTATTTGATTCGTATACAACCCTACTTTGAATAGGTTTTCTGTGAACTCATATTTAGTTGAACTTTTTTTTGAGTGGTATTTTTGTGCATACAAAATATTATATTTTAAAAAATATATAATTTTTAAATAGTAAAACTTTGTATATATAATATTTATCTTTGAAAAAAGAATAAATTTTTGCAAATTTATAATTTAAGGTTCAAAGATTTTTAGTTACAGATCATTTAGAAACAATTAAAAAAAATTCCAACCTATTATGTCTTCAATCATTGCGAATATCACATAATTTTGTACACATGGACTAAAATTGCACCCAATTAATAAAATTACAACTAAATCAACATTTTGAAAATAATTGAATAAAATATCAAAATGTGATTGAATCTTTTTCCATGTACTAGATTAGACCCGATTAATTTATATCCATCCACGCACTAGCTCCAAGTGAATTTGAGACCGATAGAAATTTGAGCAAGATGGAATTTTCATTATCATATAGTATTTCGCCTTCAATATATATATAATATTTATTTGGCGTGGTCGGTATGTATTATATATAATACTCGTGATAGTCAAATCAAATAAAAAGTTACTGCACCGATAAAAAATAAATAAATAAAAAGTTACTGCAATATAGATTCACGTAACGCAGTTTATGTAATATAGACAACTTTCGTAAATAAATACTACTCCTTTGGTGTCATACTTAATCATATATTTATTATTTGCACAATTATTAAGATAAAATTATTTATTAGTATTAAATAAAATAAAATAATTAAAAGTATGATCATCTCCATTCTACTTTTTGCAATAGTGTAATAAAATAATGATATTGCGTATAATTTTTAGATATTTGAAAAGTATATACAAAGATGATTATATTGTTATTCAAAAAAAAAGATGATTATATTGTTAATTAGGGGACTTATCTCACCTGGTCACCGGGTTCTTCACTTTAGTGAGAGATGAGAATTTGAAATTTTAAGGAGACTTGGCGAACTAACTTCTAACAACTAACATTTAATTATATTGTTTATTTTCTTTTAAAAAAATTATTATTGAATTTGAAATTGACTTTTTTTTTTATAACTGTATCGTATATAATATGTGATAGAGTGAGTATATATAAGTTCAAACCGTAGGTTTTTTTAATGTTGGAGCAGTTCCTGAATTAAGTAAGTGCAGGATATTTATTGGACCCCAATGAAAAAGATCATACTTATACGTTTCTTGAATTTCGTATACATTATAAATTTATGGTGTTATAATTTTTAAAAATTTAAAATATTAAATATTTGATATCAAGAATTAGAGTAGTGATATCATATATTTTTTTAGGAGTATTAACAATAAATTAATATTTTTATTATTTAAATAAAAAATACAATATTATATAATATTTAAGTTTAAAATATTAAATTTAAAAAAATACTAACATTTAAAGTATCAAATATTTAAACAAAAATATAAGATATTGAAAAATATAACACCATAAAATTACAATATATACAAAACATATAATAATTTTTCAATACCCCCTCCCAACCCACCTCTCTCTTTTTTCTGGTGTCATAATATATATGGGTTTGTTGAATTTCTGATCCTTCCGATCCTATTACTATCACATCATCTCCAACTCAAAACTGGAGTATAAAATATAAATTTTTATACTCTAAAAATATTGTACTTCATACTCTATTTCAGAATTCTTTTCCAATCTGTATTTTTATTCATTAGACAATAAAATATTTTATTAATAAAAAGTAAAGGAACAAAGTTTTCCGGCACTAGTAGTACCTTCCGCCATAGAGTTTTACAAAGAACAACTCCCAGCAAATTAATTTAAATACATTCTTGGGGTTTGACAACCAAGTGCTATAATTAAAATTACATAGCGAAATTTCTATTAAAAAAAATCAACCCCACAATCTACTCTTAATTTCATCCATAATATTCTCTTTATCTCAACTGCAATTTTCGAAAATAATTTTATTCTCTCTTTTCTACAGCACCCAAACGACACAAATCCACATACCAATTGAGAGAGTTTCGTCATTCTTACCTTGAAGAAAGTTTGAGTGCTGAATAAAGTGATCCCATATTTTGTTATGCAAGGTCATTGGGTGTTAAAACCACTTGTAAATGTCGAATCACACACTTTTGGATTCAGGACACTCAAAAAAAAAAAATAGCAGCGGTTTCTGTCTCCGATCCGCATCCCGGGCACTTAGCATCATCCACTCAGGATGTTGTAGTTTGTCTTGAACATTCCATCCGATGTTGCTTTCCACCTCCACTCGACAAGCTCGCTCTCAGATAATAGAGACCTGTTTAACACAGACACAAACTGAATAAATAAATCTTTCTCTCTCTCTCAAACAACTCTCTCCTCCAGGCTCATTCCTACTCCAATTCCCACTCCCACCTTCCATGCACACAACTCCCCATTAAACTAATACAATTATTTTTTTGCAGACTTAGGTTATAAAGACTAGGGAATTGATTCATAAGGGCTCATCCCCCACCCACACCCTTTCCCAAAACCATCCTCCATTTACTTTTCCAACCTGTATATTCCATATCTTACTCTATTTATTATTTTATTATTTTTAATATATTCATCAAATATTTACATTTAAAATTATTGATCAATTTAATTTACATAATTGAATATTGAATTAGCAAATTAAATATTAATATAATTTTTTAAAAAAATCAAAATTATTCGATGTAAATAAAAAAAATTTGAATATTATTTTTATTTAAATAAGAAACATCGAGACATACATTAACTTAAAAGTTAACACGTAAAAATACAACGTTAAAAAACATAAGTACACTCATTATATATAAATAAGCTAAATAACACTAATTAATACCACTGAAAATTAGAATACTCCATACTAGTATATCATTTCGATAATTCGAATTTATATCTGTATTTTAGTTTGTGTTAATTTATTAGTGTTATGTCTGTTTTCTACATTCTAGCTAGTTATAGAATACATCGTATTAGGTGAAATGTCTTCTTGTATTCGTATTTAATATGCAGTATTTTTCATATAATTTTTCGTTGATAAAAATAAATATGCAATATTAATAATAAAAATGAAAATCAAAATACACAAAAAAAATCATATTATAAGTTAATACAATATAAAATTGTAATTACATTAATTAATGTTCTCAATTTTTTATTTTATTTTTGTAATGGCATTAACAAATATTATCTCCGTCCCAGATCAGTTTCCACAGTTGACTTTTTCAACGGTTTTTGTGTGAGAATTATTTCATAGTAATATGGAGTTAACTAGCATATCATTCATATAAAATAGTTTTTGTACACATATTACTATGAAATAATTCTCACACAAAAACCGTTGAAAAAGTCAACTGTGAAAATTGATCTGGGACGGAGGGAATACTTTTTTTTTATTTAACAAATACTAATAAACTGTTCAAAACTCTATTTTCATAATTCATTAGAAAGTTAACGTTGAAGAAGTTTCATGCTTCAAAATGAAGTAAAATTCCATTTTGGAGTTTGCATTGTAATACCCTTATGCCAGGGATTGAATACCCCTTTATTCATTCAATGCAAATTGACTTTTTACTGTTAAAAAAAATGCCAGGGATTGAATACTAAAATCGAGTAGACGAGAAATTAAAAAAACAATACTACTACTAATTATTATTATGAATGGAGGACAAGACAAGAGTGATGACGGTGTGGGGGTTGCTTGTAAGATAAAAAAATGAAAAGGCCAGAGTTGAGAAAACAAGTAATAATGCATAACTAGAATATAATAATATAATAATACATCTTATATTGTAGCATTGACTTTTTAAATTTAATTTTTGGTTAAAAAATTAAATAAATGGAAAAGTGATAATGAACTGCCCTCCCCTTTCCTGGCTTTATAGGGCAGAGGGAGTCGCGAAAAACAAATTGCTGATCACACAATTCAACCACTCCCCTCTCTCTCTCTTCCAACTCTTCACCGTTTCATTGCTGCTCATACGATTCTCAATCGCAATATCTTTTTTCTCTAATCCAGAAATTTATATATGCATAGGATTTGATTTCTATCTTTTTTCACAGATCAGACTAAGCTGGATATCATAGATTTTCGTATTCCGTAACTCCAATTTTATAAAAATCTACGAAGCATGTAAATTCAGCTGCAAATCAATTTCTTCATCCTCAAAAAAAAAAAAAAAAGATAGAGATAGGTATATTTTAAAATGCACCTTAAATTTGAATAGGAGAGGGCATCGATCTGGATACAATTCGGAATCTCGTGTAGCTGCAACCTAAAAAAAGCCTCTAGATCATGTAACTGTATCCAAATCCATCTTGTTCTCGGTTGTTACACCATCTCAAAAAAACAAAAAAAAAAAAAGAGTTGATCGGAATTAATGGCGGACTACGAAGCAGGGATGTCGGCTCCGGCTACGCCGGGAACACCAACGCCGCTTATGCCGTCGTCGTTTCGGGTGGATTCGTTGTCGTATGATCGGAAGTCAATGCCTCGGTGCAAGTGCCTGCCAATTGACGCACCCACTTGGGGTGCGCCTCACACATGCCTCACTGACTTCTCAGTGCCTGATATCTCACTTACTCGCAAGGTACTCACTTACTTTCTGTTTTCATTCATTACTCAAATTGATTGCCTTCATCATTTTTTCTTGTGGGCTCCCTCAACTTTGAATCTTAAATACACCCGCCCACCCAATACAAGATTTTAAGGGAAATATTTCACAAAATTTTAAAAATATTACTTCCTAGATCCGTAATTAAAATGATATTTTCTGTTTGTTACAAATTTTAATGTGAAAATTAATTAATACGAATATAATTTTTTTCTTTTTGGGTAGAATAGAATATTCAATTTTAATAAAAGAGTTGCTTAATAATATTAAATTGAATTAGTGAAAAAAATTAATAGCATGTTGTGTAATACCGAAGTGTCTGAGGAAGATATATTAAAAAAATAATTTATTGCAATTTAATAAAATGATATATTTCATACGGGACTCTCTCGACAATGATGCATATAATACGACTAAAATATATAAATATCAATGATGCATATAATACGACTAAAATATATAAATATAATATAATATACGCAATTGATATAAATATAATATAATATACGCAATTGATGTGAAACACAGTACAATTGATTGAAAAGAGAAAAATAAAATAAAATGTGGGAATAATGAAGAATAAAATTAGTGACCATAGATATAAATAAAATGAAATATAGAGATATTTATCTGATATAGTGGGTCTATAGATTTTTAAAAAATGGTAAGAGAAGCTTACGTCCAAATTGGAAAGATGAGACAGAGGTGATTATTTCATCAGAACATAAATTAAAGGTGATGCAAATTAATGATCCACATCAACTCGTCGTAAACATACTATTAAATCATTCATGGTAACTCGCAATTATAGTATTATTTTACTGTGTTAGGTTAATATATATATATATATATATATATATTTATATAGGCACTGGAGGAGTTAATATCATGTGTTCTACTTGATACGTGTTAATTCATAAGCAATTAGTACAATTTTTCCAATTTCGTGACCAAAATTTGGTGCACTGCATACTATGATACATTGCTAATGTTATGCAATATTTGGAGCTCATCGAGACATAGTGTGTAGATTGTGTTGTATATTAGAGAGGGTGGGAATATGTCACTAGTGGTTAGAGTTTCACTATTTATGTAGTAATGAATTTGAGTCACTATTTGTCTAATTAAAAAAAAAAATCGCACAATCCATGGTCAGAATCACTTATATAATATTTGTAATCATTTTTTTAAACACTTAAAATTTATTTTGATGTTTTTAAAACCTATTTATTTATACAAGTCAGATATAGACCTTTACAAAAAAAATTTAAACTCAAAAAACCCTGACTCATATAAAATATTATATATTCATTAATTACTATTTTTTATTAATAAAAATCATATAATTAGTAATACAAAATAAAATATATTTAAACGAACTATTAAAGTAAAATAACTTAACCATCACTAAATCTCATTAAAATAGAACAAAACAAACAAATCTTAAAATCATAATTAATATTAACATAATTACTTTTAAATTTCACTGAAATTTACTTAGGCTTCATTTGGATGGAGTCATTTGAAATCAACGGATTTGAGGATAATACACCATACATTTACAAATAAAAATGGAGAAAAACTAAATGAATGGATTTGGTTCACACAAATATTACTTATAAGTGGGAGGATTTCAAATACCCAACAAAACCTAGTCATTTGAAATCCTCTTGCTTCTTCCACTTGTGCTTGAGCTAATCAAATCCATTCATTTAGCTTTTCTCAATTTTAATTTGTGTGAATGCATGGTATATTATGCTCAAATCCCTTGATTTCAAATTCACTTCATTCAAATGGAGCCTTAAAAAACTTTAAATAGATTAACCCTACTTAGTTATTAAAAATGTCAAATTTCAGCCTTCTAAAACAAAATTTATTACAAATAATATGTCGAAGTTGAATCTAAGAATTATATAAGAAACTGGTATTTTTTTCAACGTGAAGTCCTGTTCTGGGCCACTTACTCTACCCTAATGTTAGATATATAGACGAAAATCCAATAACTGTAGTAGTATAATCCAAATGAAGAAGTGAAAGCCATGAAATCAGCAATATTGTGAAAGTTGAGAAGGGACTCAGAGATAGATGCTTTTTGGTTGGAGGAGGAGGAAGATGGAGGATTATTGATTTGATGTGATGTGAGACAAGATTGTCGCCTATTTTTTGACTCTTTTGCCTTTTTCCTATAATTCCAACTATTTTTGACTCATGTGCTTTTTTCCACCACACGCGTATATAAATACATATGCATCATGTGATTCTTTCAGCCTGGATACCTTTTAATTAGGGATTTGACAACCATTTACAACCCCACCCCGGGGAAATTAGGCTTCATTTTTTATTTCCAAACTGCTCCCTATTATTTAAAATATATGCTACTCTTTTCATTCTTAATTTACTTGCACCATTTTATGAAAACACAAAATAAAAAAGTTGAATAATGAATTATTTTGAGGGCTAATTTTATAAAATTTTATTTATATAAAATAATAAATGAGTTAAATTGTGTTTATGTCAGACCCAAAGTAATGACATTTTATGTAATATTTTGGATAATGTGATGATGAGTTTGTGATGTGCAAGTTATTTTTGGATGTCCAAATAATAAAAGAACGGATAAAATATATAACAGATTTGAATAATTGGTTTGTGACTACTAATATACTATCTCCGTCCCAAGAAGTTATGCAGACTTTTCTTTTTGGTCTGTCCCAACAAATTATACACACTTCTAAAAAGAAAACATTACACAATATTAATACTCTCACAATATCATTTAAATTTAAAAATGTCACTCTTATTCTACTCTACTTTGTTCTCTCTCCTACTTTATCTCATTAAATCATCCAAAATATTTTTACGCTTTATTCTCTCTCTTACCATTTATTCTCATAAAAGTCAACAAAATTAATTTTTCTTAATTTTCTTGTCTCAAGAAGTGTGCATATCTTATTGGGATCTTATTGGAGAAGGAAGTATATATTAAAATAATTAATAATATTATTTAATGAAACAATTAATACTAATAAATGAACATATACTCACTAAATACTTTGTATTATTTAAAAATACGCACTAAATACAAATCGAAGTACGACTAGTTCACACAAGATTTTACATTATTCATTTGATTACAACTAGCTCAAGTGGTTAAAGTCTGAATCGATGATTTGGTGCAGCTGGGAGCAGAGTTTGTTGGTACGTTCATCCTGATATTCGCGGCAACTGCTGGGCCAATAGTGAACCAGAAGTACAACGGAGCCGAATCGCTGATCGGAAACGCAGCGTGTGCGGGTCTGGCGGTGATGATAGTGATCCTGTCTACAGGCCACATCTCAGGAGCGCATCTGAACCCCTCCCTCACCATAGCCTTTGCAGCTCTCCGCCACTTCCCCTGGATTCACGTCCCCGCCTACATTGTCGCCCAGATATCCGCCTCCATCTGCGCATCCTTTGCTCTCAAAGCCGTCTTCCATCCTTTCATGTCAGGTGGAGTCACCGTCCCATCTGTCAACACAGGCCAAGCTTTTGCCCTCGAGTTCCTCATTACCTTTAACCTCCTCTTTGTTGTCACTGCTGTTGCCACTGATACCCGAGCAGTAACTCACCTCTCAACTCATCTAATCTCTCTCTCTCTCTCTCTCATCATCAGCTTAAACTCATTACGTCTTCTGTATACATGCATGCATACAGGTAGGAGAACTAGCGGGAATAGCAGTTGGAGCTACGGTTATGCTGAACATTCTTGTGGCAGGGTGAGTAATGTCTCAACGTTAATTCTTTCACTTTATCACTCATCAATCACCATATATGTAATCATGATAAAATGATGCAGGCCATCCAGCGGTGCTTCGATGAATCCAGTGAGAACTCTAGGGCCAGCAGTGGCAGCAGGGAATTACAAGTCATTATGGATATATCTGGTGGCGCCCACCCTTGGAGCTGTTGCAGGGGCCGCTATCTATACGCTCGTCAAACTCCGTGGAGAGGAAGAACAAGAGCCACGCCAGGTCCGAAGCTTCCGCCGCTAGTCTATCATATTTTACAAAGTGTTTGAATAAATGCCAGAGCTAGGGACGAGTACCCCTCCGATGGCTCATATGAATAAAAAAGTGCTTGGACTTCTTCTGTCTCCCCCTTGTGATATATTCTTCAGGGGAATGGGGGAGGCTCAAATTTGGATTTGGGTGTTTGTGTGTGATATAAAGACAGTGCAACAACTCTTCTCTTGTTAATTCATACTCCTATATATCATGGTATTGTTGACTTGTGTGTAAATGTTGATTGTGGGCCTATCTATTTCTCATTTATTTGTCTTAAAACTCAAACCACCCTTACAAACAATTAGTATGATTGTTAGGACTCCAATTCTGTATTCTAGAGTATATATCCTAATAGCCAATGCCTTATATTTAAACCCACCCTGCCCCAACTTCCATTATATTACTGCAGCAAACTAACCTAATTTGACCCTTCATGTCTCATTATACCCCCAATGTGGAAATCCTACAACTCTAGAAGAGAAAACCTCACAGTTCCTCTGAAATGGGCTGGCTACAAATCTGGTGAGGGTTTGCTGTTCTAAGGGTTCCCATGTTGCAGGTGACGTCCGAAGGCAGCAGGTGTGTCCTTTCAACTCGCCTGCTTATATCTGAAAAGCAAAAAGAAATAAACAACAGATTCATAAAAATAGCTTAGGATCATGTTTCAGAAACTAGTGCGAGCAATGCAGAACCATCCAGCAAACATTCCTTCACCAATGAAAGTTTCTCGACAGATCTCCTCGCACTCCTACAAGCATTAGCTGCACCCCACGCAAACATTTGGTCACTAACATCTTTGAAACACAATGAACTTAGCAGTGACTAATAAGAAATTATACAAAATATAACACAGGCAAAGGTTCACTTTGCCTAATGTTGTGCATATATGAAAGAGCTTAATTCACCGACAGCATGCAAGAGGTCATGGCTTTCGCTTAAGGTAATTCAGGTCATATTTTTAGTAGTAAACTGATGATTAAACTAAATTTTAGTCGGAGAATATTGACAGGATCTACTACTTTTCCAGCTGTTGCATGTAAGGCACTTAATGAAACAGCAAATGGATGGCCAAGTTTGTTTGAGAACTAAGAATTTCAGATTATTATGAGAGCTTTCTTCGCACACCAACACCTTTAGATACTACGAGGAGGCTTTACTACATTTAACACCATCAGTAATCATTTAAATAGGCAGTTTTAGTTCATCTAAACAAACAAGCATGCTGATCTTTGTGGACTTTAAGAGGAAAGAGAACTTATGAGCAGTATACATTGAGACCATCACAAAAAGTATAACATTCACAAGATTTAAAATGACACTTGAATGATCGTACCAAAATATGGCAGTTCTACATAAATGATCCTAGCTTCTGATATCAGAGACATAACTAATGAAGAGAAACAATGATAAATGATATACACGCTCAAAACTTTCCAGCTACCAGGAACACAGTTTCAGAAAGAATCTCTCAAGTAATGCCAATAGTTAAAGTTAGCTTCGTCCCATCAACTACCGTGCATGTTACAAGCCTGCCACTGGTTGACACTTGAATTCAGTTCATCTGGGACAGCAGCAGACCAGGTAGTCAAATCTGGCAAAAATCCAGTGAGAGCCAGATAGTTTTCTCCTGCACTCTGCGGCATCTTCTTCCAATTTACCTGATAATGAAAACTGTAAGCTTATACTAACAACAAAACAATCAATAAGTAATACAACCTATGCAAAGTACACGGGGTTAAAATGATCCTTAACTCAAAAAATATTATGGAACATTAAAAGCACCCTACTTGTCCAGGAAAAGCTTCACATAGGGCCTTAATGGTAGCATTTAGTTTCCAAGAGCCATTTGTAGATGAACCATCATTTTGAGAAATTGCATTTGCAGCAGGCAGTCCTTTTTCACCGGCACCACAGTTCACCATGAACCGTCCCTCAGGCATCAATTTATCATAGAGCTCCAACCAAGTAGCAGCCTGGTTGAGAATGGAAAAGCATAAAGATTACATGCCAAAATAGAATTCCAGCTAATAATTGCAATTTAGCTTTAAGTCTTTATCATTTTCATAATGTGTAATGCATCTAATTAGATTTATACTCTGATAGTGAAGCTTTGTAACTCTTGTGGATATTAAATCATAATTATTTAAACGATAAAATAGATGGGGGATCGTTTGCAACTTGTGTTGTTTTCTTCTTTAGATGATGTCATTTTTCATCTGAGACCACCACATATGACCAAGTCATATCTTTCGACCTTCATATCTTGGCACATAAATTTGAAATTTTAAAAATTGTATGAGACAAGTCTTCTTAAAGGCTCATAAATAGACCAAAAGAGCTGTAGAGAGAACTCTAATATTGAATGCAAAACTATAAATATGGCCTCCATAAAAAACAAAACTATCATATCATGACAATTTTTAGCACTATGAGTACCCACTCCCCAAAAAAGAAAGTAAATGCACACACAGAGGTCAATAAACATATAGCACCTGTTCTAACTGGGGCAAAACCTTTCCTTCTGCGAACAAATCAACTATGATTCCTGCAGTTTGTTCAACAGATATAGTTGACCATTATGTGACCAAAACAGCGCATACATTCTTTGACATTTTGCAGTCATCTACGTAATATGTACAGATAGGTCAGCTAAAGGGGATACATGGAGATATATGCCGTTAAAGACAAATTCTGATCATTTAAACCCAATCATTAATAAATGCTGTGACTGAAAGATATGGATATTTTATTTTATTTGTCTTCAGAAAAAGCATATAAATTTACCAGCATAACCTCCAGAAATAGCAGCTTCTGGAGAAAAAACATCACCAATGTGAATATTAAGTACTCCGCCATTGGTAGTGTGCTTCTCAAGATCACGAAGCCCAAAATAGTCTCTTGATTTATCTATTAACTGGGATAATAAAAGCACAATTAAAACACTATGGACAACGAAAGCACTGTTGTTTTATACTAGTAGTATATATCATATGAAACTTTGCGACTTATATGTTCTTACTCTTTAAAACTGGAGTGTCAAATATCATTGGTAAAACTGCATTCACATAATTTTACTATAATTTCACTTCCTCTTCAATATGGAGAAGGGCAGAATTAAGTAAGAAGTGAAAGTCAATATACAGGAAAAGAAGAAGAAGGATTAGGATTATTACGATCCCATCTATCTCCCAGCCTTCCAGCTGCAGTGAAGGCCATAGATGAAGCATCAAATGAGCTGTTGTTCCTCCACCCTGAAAATTTAGTCAAGTCATTTCCAATATATGAATATGGGTTGAGTCAGCTTATATCCATAAAACACAGAAACTGCATATTCACCTTAAAATATTAGAGCAAGAACAGTTGCATTACCAAGCCAAAGATGGCGATAGGACCCCTTGGAACCACAGGTGGCAATGTAGCAAATTCATCCTGCACAACTAAATTGGATTACAAACCACTCACTACTTTGAAGTCCATTGTAAAAAATCCCCTTTCCAAGTTATGCATAGTATTGTAGTAAAAAAAAAATACATAGTACGAAGACGTATATGACATACCCAATAGGAACCAGTCCATATACTGTCTTTGTTAAGCATGCTATGGACATTATCTGCAGCGTGCGTGAATGTAAGAAAAGGATCGACGGAGAATTGAGAAGAAAAGGGGGAATGAATTAATGAAATTAGACTTACGAGAGGAGTCGAGAAGCAGAAGCCTTGATTTGGGAGTATCGAGGATTACGATGTGGTTGTAATTGCTTTGAACAGCCGACACCACTTGGAAATCTTCTTCTTCCGCTACTTCATTTTCCGCAGCTTTCAATTGTTTGCATAACCTTATTTTGGGTGGGGTACGAGTAGAGGCAATACAGGCATTGTGTTTCGCAATTTGTGGTGGCGTTGCCGCTGAAGGCAATGAATATGAACAGGAGGAGGAGGAGGAAACGGCACGATGAAGCGGAGTCGACCATCGGAATTTGGACGCCCATACCATGTTGCTTTAGTGGGCTAGATGAATGAATGAATGAATGAATGATGGCGGATAAGGTATGGATAATTCAATATTTGAATATCATTCTCAGATTTATGGGAGAGAGAAGAAAAACCATCTTAGCTCATTCTTATTAAAAAAGTTTTTTATTTTTTTTTTAATTTTTTTTTTTCAGATTTTTTAATTCTACTCTTTTCCCATTTCACTACCACTCACAATTATTTAAGTTTGACTGCGACATATTCAAAATAAGAACCCAGCGGCGATTACGGTTGTCTGTTAGGGTTAGGAACAAGTCTTTCTTCACCGGCCGTTTCCGGCATGGCGGTTCTCCCGCCCATGGCAGAGCTTTCGGCTCTTTCAGCTGGCAACATGGCATCACAGGTATCAGCTCAAAACACTTATTCCTGAGATATTGCAAACATTGAAAAGTTCGACGGCGCTCGATCATCGAGTCGAAACAATGGAGTCTCCTGCTACTAACCATCATAGTACGATTAGAAACCAGGATGTTGTAAAACCACAAAGACTTTCCTTCAAACAAACACTCATGCCATCGAATCTTGATGACTCTGCCCATGTAGAATTATGTTAGCTGTATATGGTGACGTGGAAGAATATTCTAGAAGTGTTGACTCGTCAGTTGTAACAACCTTCTGTTAGTGGCTAACTCCCTCATTTGTAAAGCATAAATAAGTGGGTGCCTGCTATTGTTTAAAGCAAGCACGAATAATAAAACTTCTCTGGTCTAATATGCTATCTCTCTCTATCATCTTATCTTGCTAAATTCTACATGGTATCTAGAGCCATTTGAATTTTTTCGGTAATGGCATCTCGCCGGGATAATCCATGGCCGCCTTTGGTCAGTAATGTTGCAACTCTACCTGCTGCTACTAATTCATCCTCACAACCAGATGATTCTATTGGGTCTGGACCAAATCATGAATATCCAGGCATGAAGCTCATCACGATCTCGCTCACTCGTACGAATTTTGTTACTTGGAGTAAGGCTGTTTACCTAGCTCTTGGCGCTAGATCCAAAATTGGTTATATCGATGGTTCACTTCCACCTCCTGATCGTGCTTCTGCTGATTATGATAAGTGGAAGAGCACTGATTGCATGGTTTCATCTTGGCTAATTGGTGCTATGTCTAAGGATCTCGCTGAATCATTCATTTCCTCTAAAACCAGCAGACTACTTTGGCTAAAAGTTTGTGAACGATATGATGTTACAAATGGTACTAAGCTATTTCAGCTACAACAGAGTGTTTACAATCTGAAACAAGGTCATGATACTGTGGATATCTTTTATGGTAAGATGCGAGAAACTTTGGGATGAATTAGATGAATTTTTTTTATTATTAAAGGTCGCACATGTTCACAATGCACTTGTGATGTTGAAAAACAAATTGAGGAGAAAGAAATGAATAATAGACTTATGCGAGTTTCTTATGGGCTTAAACTCGAATATGAGGCTGCAAGGAACCGATTCTCATTTTGGATCCATTGCCTTCGGTTAATCGAGCTTATTCCATTATTCGGAGGATTGAGCAAAGAACGTGAAATCGAATCTGTTGATGCTCCAAAGTAATGTTTTCTAAATCGGGAATAATTTTCACAAAGGAGGTCCTAAAACTTCTTCTTCATGGAACAAGCCAAATAGCAAACAATCTCAAGGATACAAATCAAAGGAGGAGAAGGATAACCGATTTGTTCACTTTGCGGTGGAAAGAGACATGAAGCTTCTCAATGCTTCAAGCTACATGGGTATCCCGATTGGTTTTATACTTTAAAAGATTCCGAAAAGGCTATGGCTCACTACTACTCGATGATAAGATCGGTCATTCTCAATCACCGATTTAAGTCGAATGATTAAACAAGAGATAGCAAAGTACCTGGGAAATTCTGAGCATAAACATGGTACTACAGATTCATTCGCTAACATCGTGGACTATGCAGGTAACATTTCTGATTTTCAGTTTGTATTATCAATGCTTGATTGTTTGGGTGTTGGTAATTGGATATTAGACACAGGTGCAAGTAGACATATGAGTTATGATCAATCTCTTTTCACATCTGGTTTACACCTTCTTCCTCATCCTATAACCGTTTATTTACCAGATGGTTCTCACAAAATTGTTACTCATTCAGGCCATATACACTTATCTACCTCTCTCATATTACTTGATGTTTTGTACATACCAAGTTTCAAATATAACTTGCTGTCTATCTCACATTTATTGAAACATTCTAACCTGAAATGCCTTTTTACTTCTTCCAAATGTGAGATACAGGACCAACTGAGTAAGAAGATTGTTGCTGTGGGACATTTGAAGGGAAAACTCTACATTTTACGGTCCACTCCATCTCCAGATACTCATACACCAAATCTCTCTTGTATTACTTCTGCTAGAAATGTAACTTTTTGATTGTTTGGCATAAACGGCTTGGCCATATTCCTTTGGTTGTACTCAAGCATTTACCTATCTTTCATTCTGATATTAATAAAACTGATATTGCTCACATTGATCCATGCTCAGTTTGTCATTTATCTAAGCAAACTAGATTGCCTTTTCCACAAAGTTCCATTCATTCAGCTGCACCATTTGCTCTTGTTCACATTGATATATGGGGACCATACTCTACGCCTTCAATCACTAATACTCCATACTTTTTGACTTTGGTGGATGACTTTACTCGAGCTACATGGATATTCCTTATGAAACAAAAATCTGATACTACAAATATCCTAAAAAAATTTTGTGCCATGATACGAACTCAATTTCATACTTCAATCCAGTCTTTTCGATCAGATAATGGCACAGAATTTATGAGCAAAGATACACAATCTTTGTTTGCTTCTCTTGGCATCATACACCAAACCACCTGTACATACACACCCCAACAAAACGGAGTGGTAGAAAGGAAACATAGACATCTATTGAATATTGCTCGAGCATTGATGTTTGAATCTCACATCCCCACCAAATTCTGGCCCTATTCAGTGCTTACTGCTGCATATTTGATAAATAAAATTCCTAGTGCTTTGTTGTCCTGGAAGTCTCCTCATGAACTTCTGTATAATTCATCTCCAGATTACTCTTTCCTCAAGGTTTTTGGGTGCCTTTGTTTCTCTACTAATACCATACCTCAAAAGGGGAAGTTTACTCCTCGAGCATCCAAATGTATTCTCCTTGGCTATGTTTCTGGCCAGAAAAGCTACAGACTATATAATCTTTGTGATCACAGCATACACCTCAAGAGATGTCAGATTTTATGAGCATATTTTTCCTTTCCTTGATTCTAACACTACTTTTTCTCCACCCACTGATCAGCCTTCCATATTCCCTTTCACCGATACTCTTCCTGATCATGATGATGATCCACATCCTCCCTCTTCATCTCAACCTCACACAACCATTTCTGATACTCACATAACCTCTCCTCAGATTATCCCCACCAGGCCTGCACGAATTAGACAGAAACCTGCTTGGCTTAATGACTTCGTTTTATGTGGAGTTGTACCTCAATGTCTCACCAATGATCTTCTCCTCAGACCTTTACCTTCAAGTAAGACTTCTGACTTATCTTTTCCACCTGTTCTCTTTGATCATGCTTATATTGATTTTACTTCTAATGTGTCTAACATCAAAGAACCAAGAACTTATCATCAAGCTTTGGGTAATAAAAACTGGGAGCAGGCAATGTTGCAAGAGTTACAAGCTCTGGAATCTAATCAAACATGGGATATGGTCCCTCTCCCTCCTCAAAAGTCTTCCATTGGCTGCAAGTGGGTTTTCAAGCTTAAGTTGAACCCTGATGGTATAGAAAGATATAAGGCAAGGCTTGTTGCCAAGGGATATCATCAAGTTCATGGCATTGATTATGAGGACAGTTTTTCTCCTGTAGCAAAACCTGTCACTATCAGGATGATGATTGCACTTGCCACTGCTCATCATTGGCCTTTATGCCAACTGGACATTAATAATGCATTTCTTCATGGATTTCTTTCGGAGGAGGTTTACATGCAGCCACCACCAGGATATCCGGCTGCCCCTGGTTTGGTTTGTAAATTGAAGAAAAGTCTCTATGGCTTGAAGCAAGCCTCCAGAGAATGGAATTCTGAATTCTGTTCCACTTTGCTCAAATATGGCTTCACTCAATCTTCTTCGGACCACTGTCTCTTCACTATGGGCTCTGGTTCCTCCTTTTTGGCTCTGTTAGTATATGTTGATGATGTGCTAATTACTGGTGCTCAGCTTGCTGACATTGATGCTCTCAAGTGTCACCTCCATAAAGTTTTTACCATCAAAGATTTGGGCTTTGCTAAATATTTTTTGGGGGTGGAAATTGCTAGAAGTGATCTTGGTACAACACTCACACAACAAAAATATATCTTGGATCTTCTTCAAGATTCCAAGTTGACTGATTGTAAACCAGTTTTTACCCCTTTCCCTCAAGGAGCAAGGTTGTCAAATAATGAAGGTTCTTTGTTGACAGATGCTGCAAGATATAGACGAATTGTGGGGAGATTATTATATCTTGGGTTCACACGACCAGACATCACTTATTCAGTTCAACAACTAAGCCAATATGTCAATTCTCCTCTCACTTCTCATTGGGATGTTATGATACATTTACTGAGATACTTGAAAGGGACTTCTAATCATGGTTTGTTCTACTCCTCTACTTCTGATTTATCCCTTCAAGCTTTTTGTGATGCAGACTGGGGCAGCTGCTTGGACACTAGGAAATCTATTACTGGATATTGTATTTTTTTGGGATCTTCTTTGATTTCGTGGAAAACAAAGAAGCAAAGTACAGTTTCCAGAAGTTCAGCTGAGGCTGAATATAGAGCCCTTGCTTCAACGGCTATGGAACTTAAATGGATTTCTTATCTTTCTGCCGATTTTCAGTTGTCTCTTACACATCCAGTTACCCTTGCTTGTGACAACAAAGCAGCAATCCACATCACTGAAAATCCGGTGTTCCATGAGCGTACCAAGCATATAGAGATTGATTGTCATCTTGTTCGCAATTTATACAAGGAGGGTTTCCTGAAGCTGCACCACATTCGAACTCAACATCAGCTTGCGGATGTATTTACTAAAACCTTGCCGAAGGGTCTGCTGCACTATTTCTGCTCCAAGATGAAACTGGTCCCTTTGTTACCACTTTCATCTTGACGGGGGGGTGTAGAATTATGTTAGCTGTATATGGTGACGTGGAAGAATATTCTAGAAGTGTTGACTCGTCAGTTGTAACAACCTTCTGTTAGTGGCTAACTCCCTCATTTGTAAAGCATAAATAAGTGGGTGCCTGCTATTGTTTAAAGCAAGCACGAATAATAAAACTTCTCTGGTCTAATATGCTATCTCTCTCTATCATCTTATCTTGCTAAATTCTACAGGCCATATGCAAGTGCAGCACAAAGGGGAATTCCTATCCATAAAAGTGGATGAGAGTCTGGTACAACAAAATATCTCTCAACTGCAAAATTCCCTCATCGGAAAACTCACGCTGTCTCAGGGGGATTCTCCTTACTCTGTCGAAAATTTCAAAAAAAACGCTAGGGCAGACGTGGGGGTTGGAATATGACTGAAATCTCACTCCTCTTGGGAGGGGATATTATAATATCCAGCTGTCGTCGATTGATGACAGGAACAACATATTGGATAGACGATCATGGAGTCTAAAACAAAATTATTTAAGTTGACAAATTCAGAATATGCATTATTAATACCACTTCGATTCTTATTTAGTTACTATATATAAATATTGTTTTATGCCTCAATTAATCAGTAATGTTTTAAATTTAAAGATGAAAATGTATTTAGTAAAGGAAGATTTCGTGTGAAAAGGCCTCGTAAATTTTATTTTGTAAAATAAAATTTTAATTATTAATTTTGATCAACTTTTTACCTTAATAAATAATATTTTTTAAATACCTTAATAATTAATATTTCCTCCGTTTCACAGAAACTTTCATAGGAGGGAGTGTACACACTTTAAGAAAGAAGAATAATGATGGAGTATTTAAAAGGTAATTTTATAAACTATTATGTATAAAATAAAAAAGAAATTGAATTATGTGTATGTGTGAGTCAAATAGTAATGACATTTTGTGAAAATTAGTGAAAATTGTGAGGTTGAAAATTATAAAAGATTTTTTATTTTAAGAAATGTGAAATTTATATTGAGACGAACAGAAAAAAAAAGTTGAAAAGTTTATGAGATAGATGGAGTATTAGGGTAAATAATATTAAGGTAAAACCATTTGAAATAGTGAATTTAAGTAGGTTATATGCTTATATATTTTTTTTATTGGAGACTGCTATATCTATCGCAGGATAGAATAAGCAATTAATGAAAATATCTAAATATTAATATAAAAATAATAGCTAAAGAGATAAATATTGAATAATGTTTCTATTATTTTATACAAATAAATTTAAAAGGCTTTATACGTATATGTATATGACATTTCATTTCCTGCCTGTATGCCTGGGAAAAGCATGAGATCTGCATTATTTATTATATTAGTATTATATTATATTCTCTCTATATATAGAGAGAAAGAGAAATGATAATCCAGAGGGAAATGTGACTGGATGGCATGCATAGCAGAGGCGGTGTAAAATGGCAACAGTGTCATTTTTAATTTTTTTCTTTATTTATTTACTCGAATTATTTTACAAAAAATATTGATATTAATTGTTTAATATTACAAAAATATTAGTTATTTCATTCAAAAGTATTAGTTGTGAAGAAGGACGAATATACACAATTCTAACATTAAAATAAAGTTTTATACCCATTTGAATTAGAAAAAATAAAATACACTCATTACATATTTTTCATAAAAAAAAAAAGAAAAATTGATTTTTTTGGGCCTGATTTTTGGCCCCTTTGTCAGCCTCACGTTTATTTTTACGTCGCTGTGCATGATCGTTGTGTAGATAATTGTATAGATCTATCTGATCTTTAAATTGTAACTCTAAACCAAATGCGGATGGTTGTATTCTTTTGATCCAATATTCCGATAGCCATGTCACTGGATGATAGTCGGATCTCATGTGCAACTGAAATAAAAGTAATAGTTACTATCCGCATAACTAAAAATACATTATAAAAAATATAATAAAACCACAAATATTTTTTCTTACCAATATCCAATGAGAATAATTGTTCACGTGGCCTAACACCACCCTTGCGCTCGGAAGTGCTCGATAGGGTTCCAAAGCTACGGAAGGACATAAAAATCCGTCAATTTCACCGAATGTCATTAAGAAGATATTATATGTGGTTGCAGCCACGTATCCACAGTCAGGTACTGAAAAATAGTTAACCGGACCGCATGAACCATTGAAATGATTAATAGTTTGGTCCAAGGCTGACATGGTTGTAAGACCACCTATTACGTTATCGTATAATTCTGTTCTTCCGCAGAGATCATGTAGCATATCACCTCTTACCGTAGGCCATTGGCCTTCGGTTCCGAGGACTGCAAGCGCAATAACTCTAAAACAGTAATTACCGTCTCCGACCACATCCGTGTATGATTCAATATATTCTCTGATGTAGGGAGGAAAATATTTCTCCATCTTAGAGCCTCGTAATGGTACACGTGACTCACTTTGGCGAGCGCTACTATTGCGTGGGGAATCTGGGGAGGGTGGTCTCGGACCGTGCGAAAAGCTCGCCCTGCCCTGACTCTCTTTAGGAAAGCTCATCCGACACCCTTCTGATGTGCTATTTTTATGATGAGTTTCGGGTGGAATATCCTGATATTTATTAGTGGCCGCCACTCTCCCCTTGCCCTTTGATTTTTTATAACTCTTTAGTCCGACCGCTTTACACCATTTCTCCCAATTTGAAGGTTCACGGTTAGTGCTTAGAGGCTTCTTATTTTTTTCAACTGCCGAAGGTGCACTAACGTCTTCCGTGTCTTCGAATAATTTTCTCCTCGTGGTAGTACCACGTGAAAAATCTATATTCATTGTTCTCCAGTACAAATCAATAATGTCTAAAGGGATACTTTATCCGTATGACATGTACTGGAGAAGCCTGCAATTGCAAGGAAGACCGTGTGTTCTCCACAGATAACACCCGCATTTATTTTGACCAAGATCTCTTGTCCCTTCTGCGATAATTAGTTCGAACGCCTTAAACGTGACCTTGCGAACTAGATTCTTGAACAATTTGCAGTTTAACATATCGGTCCTTGTCTTGTTGGCGTTAATCATCGATTGTTTTTTTTATCTCCCCTATTTGCAACTCCATAACCTGATGAATCTGGTCGAACACATAGTCAAATGTGTGAATGCTTCCGTTGAGGTTGACTTTCACCCTGTGATGCTCTTGTTCAACCCTACAATTAAAGCAGATACAAGTAAAACGTAAGTATTTATAACTTTTTAAATGAATATATTTAAAAAGATTGTACGATTACCTGTTTGTCGTGTAGTTTTCATAGTGCAGCCGATGATCGATAAATGCACTTAAAACTCTGTGTACATGCTTCGAAAGCCATGTTTCTTCACAATAACGAATTAGTCCAGGATAGTGCTCGTACTTTTTCTTTACCCGCTCCCAGCTATGCAGAAATTCTTCAGGTGTGGCTGCTTCAATTACCCTATTCCACTGATGTTTAAAACATTCAGCGAATTCTTTATTGAAACCTGGCTGTTGTAGAGCCCTGGTTAGAACACATTGCTCTATGTGGCGCCTACATAACTGTTCCTGAGAATTTGAAAATATTTTATCCACCGCTTTCATCAATGCGAGATCCCTATCTGTAAGAACAACATTCGGTTCAACACTCTCATATAGTCCCCGAATAAATTGCAAGACAAATTCAAAGTGTTCCTGTGTTTCATGCTGCATAAATGCGTATGCGATGGTGAACGTCTTGTTTGTGCTTGTTGCCCCAACAGCTTCAAGTAAAGGCATATCGTACACAGTCGTTTTGTACGTGTTATCGATTATCAATATTTGCGGATATGTGTTCACCATTGTATAAGACTTTGGGTGGCTGAAAGCAACATCTTGTAGTTCGTTACTGCCATCCAATGTTCGAAAATCGTACCTAATAAAATATTACACAAATAAAATAAAATAAAATGAAATTTTAATTTTAGCAGACTATTCTCTTTATACATATATATAATATATAATATAGATTACCTATTAAATAATATGACATTAAAATAAATTAATTATTTTAATTAAACATTATTAACAAAATTAAGAACTTTAAGATTAATAATTTAATTAATAATTGAACTCAAATGGTAGCTTTAAGATAAATAAACTAATAATATTATTAACCTTCATTATTAAAAACACAATTTTTTACTATCAAATCACGGAAAATGGCAAGATCTCTCACATCAAGATTAATAATTGTAATACTTGTGGAATAAAATTTTAAAAAATGTGCATGTGGAATAAATAAATTTAAACCAGGCATCCCACCCCACCCTTCCCTTACCCAATCCCTTCTATATGTGAAATAAATATTTTAAAATATAAAGTGTACTAATATTTTTACCTGTAATTTCGCATTTACAGTAGGTGGAAGTAGTTTTGCATGGGGGTACGCCCTTCCCGGTTTTGACTCCTTATGTTGTTGATGGCATTGTTCACCCTCTTAATATCTGTAACATTGGTTGGATCGCGCCTCTTTATATCTGCCAACATGTTGCGTGGACTTATATGAAGCATTTCTTGCCGCTGTATCTCTTTAAATTGGTTGGGTGTTAAGGTACCTAGTCTCGAACCCTCTGCAAATTCCGGGAAGGGATGATTGTGTGTCCCGCTCAAAACATCAATGCGCCAAAGATCTTGATCTGTATCATATTCCCTAGCAACTAAACAAAATCACACGAATTTCTTTGTGTTTTCGTGTTTCTTTCATTTTTGGTTTTTGAAGAAGGCCTATACTGTCCCCCTTGACTACATACATACCTTAACTTATGTGGTTTAGAATCACGAATGACTAACGTGATATTTCGCATACCTGCAATCCACTTAACATATGACTTCACTGCTTCTTTTCCTTTTATACCCCAGGCAGGAGTTAAAAAATCGTTCGTGACATCCTCGGATACATAACCAGCATCATAATAAGAATTCATTTCAAATTGAAAACGTAAAAGAAATTTGCTACTTGAGAAGTTATAAAAAAAATTGCTAATAAGACATTAAAATTTGTTACTCATTTCCAATTACATTTCCCTCTGCATTATCATTTCTCTTTCTCTCTATATATAGAGAGAATGGAAACAAAAGGTTCCGAAAATCAAAGAATATGATTAGAGCAAGTGGTAGGTAAAAGCTGAAATTTATTATTTTGGCAGATTGAAAATTATTAAGAAAATGTAAAAATTTCACTGAGGCGCTGAATCAAGACAGTGGGAACCCAATCCTTACACCATACTTTTTCATGATTTAACACAATTCTTTCTTGGATTTTGAAAACGAATCTTTCAACCCATATTCTTTTTTTTTTTTATTTCTATTTAATTATTTTTCTTTTTCCCATTTTCAAATTTCGACATGTATACAGGGGATGTTTGTAGTCTCAATTCAAATGGTGGAAACACTAATTAAAAAAAAAAGACTGTATAAAAGCTTTTAAAAAGGAGTGTTTTTGAGGCATTTTGCAATGTTTGTAGTCTCAATTCAAATTGTAGAAACACTACTCTTAAGATATATATATATATATAAGTGTTTTAACAGCTTTTTAAAAAAAGTGTTTTTGAGGCATTTTGCAGTGACTGATCAATCCTGACGACTTCAAAATCATGATCAATAATGAAGGTTTTATTTACCCCTCCGTTCAGAAATATTTATGCATTAACAGGAATTTATGGGTATAAGTCGTTATTTAACCGATAAAAAAAATATTTATGCATTAACAGGAGTTTATGGGTATGAGTCACTATTTAACCGATAAAAAAAATATTTATGCATTAAAATTCGGTGTTGAACATTTTTTGAGGCTCCCTTTCAAAAAAAAAAAAAAGAAAAGAAAAGAAAAAAACATTTTTTGAGGCTTACCAACCAACAAAAAGTCATTTTTCTTTGAATTTCCAAAACTAGATCTGTGTTCCTATATCATCCACCCGTCCTTTACACTTTTACATTTGGGTTCAAATATCAATCTGATGCAAAATGAATGAATTTCATTTCATGTAAAAGTTATTGGAGAAGACCCAATCAGTGAACAATTTATTGTGTGTTTTGAATGTCTATTGAAAAATCAAAAGTGATATTAAGTGATTTTTGTAATAAAATAAAAAATGCAGATTGTTTGAAAACAAAGTGATTCTAAGAAGTGAATGTGTTCGTAAAAAATTACTTTAATAATAATTTTTTTTTTTTTAGAGATACCCCTTTTATGCATCACAAGGTAAGAAGTGATTATTTAGAATTCAAAAGCACGTATATATTAGTTGTTTCTCCAAAATGAATTATAAGTGTTTAATATAGTAGTTACAAACACTTGAGAAACAGTTTTATTTTATTTATTTTTTTCAAAAAATAATTTTAATTTTAGAGTAGAGTTTGCAAACATGCTTTTAATATAGTGAAGTTGCTTTCTACGGGAATCGAGCTTCAGATTTGGGCGTGAGCCAAAGATTGTGAGTTTCATTTAGAAGTCTGAATTTGTAAAAAAAATGTAAAATTAATTCATTAATTCGTTAACACAAACTAAACCCTAACTCAATTTTAAAACTATAATTAAGAGTGACGATTTGCATTGAACTCTTTATTCATAAATAGCAAGTCATGTATCATAATTCAATATGTGACGTCTCCTAATATTTATCAGCCACTAAAGAGTCTCCTCTTTTAATTTTCAGACACCCCCAATCAATCTATCATGGGCCTTGTAAGTTAATTGTTGTGTGATTCTCCAAGCAAGAATCATTGTTGAGCTTTGAAGAATCTCTTCACCAATTAATTACAAGTAGAAACAATGCACGCTTTTAACACACACATACCCCTCTCTCTCTCTCTCTCTCTCTCTCTCTCACACACACACACACATGTTTAGTATTTTTTTGACGGAAACATGTTGTATTTGTATATAATACATGCTCTGGTTAAAGACAGAAAATCTAGGGTTTGTTTTAGTTTAATGACTATATTTTAAAACATATATTTCCGTTATTATAATATAGGAATTCTTATTTTTTTTCTTAAATTCTTGAAAAGAATTCCAGTTAAAAACTTGGATTTATAAATTAATTAATTTATATTACTTCTTTAAAAATTCTGGGTTTATGGTAAAAATATTAATATACTATATTTTCACTTTTAAATGTGTATCAGTGTAATATGAAAATTATGAGTATTTTAATTTAATTAAAAATAAAAAAATTGAAAATAAACCAAACATGTCAGTGCTCCAATATTCCTTCCCACTCACCACTCGGCACCAATACCCACACGTCCCCCCCTCCCCCTAAATGATACTTATTGAGCAAGTGGTTGTCATTCCATCAGATCAGTGTGCAAATAGCATGCCTCCTAAAACAAGGGTTGTGAAAATTATATAATGTTTGAATCGGAGGGCCAGGTGTCGTTTGCTTCACTAAAATACGAACAACTTCCGTCTTTCGGCTCCCATTGTGGAATAATTGGACACACTATTGACAAGTGTCGCTCAGTGAAAGGGCGTCCGAATGAAAACCCGAAACCTGCGGGAAAGAACCACACTAACAAGGCAAACGATGGAAAATGGGTTAGAAACGAAACCCGTGTCGACCCTTTGACAAACAAGGCAAAGGATGGAGACTGTGTTAGGAAGAAAATCAATGTTGACCCACCAACGGGGGAGGGTCCTGTCGATAACATTAGAGCTTCACATAATGGGTTTGAGGCACTCATTGGATGAGTTGCAAAACTTGCAATCTTCAGCTTTGAAAAAGTCAGAACTACCACATATGAGTCAGTGTGGGGAACTGGCAGATGCAATTGGAAAAGTCAATTCTGACTCTAGCAAAGTTTCCATGAGTACTAAGAAGGGAGGCAATCGCAAGGCACCTGTTGTAAGGGAGTATAATCTACGCAACAAATCATTTGTTTCTTCACCGATACATGCTAATTCTTATACCATCACCTCGAATGCCGATTCTGCAGCTTTAAAATCGATGCGTGTGACCAATGTGAAGACGAAGATTGTGTCCTTATTCCAGAATTCGGAGTTGGCGGTACCATGGAAATTTAGGGCTAGGATGCAAGAGTTTTTGCAAGGCTGTGCATATTTATAGGGAAGGAAACATGTTTGCGTATTCCATGGTGGGATTCGGCTCCTACTTTCCTTTTACAATAGGTTGATTTGTATAGAATTTTTGAATTTTTTAATGCTTTGTTAGAGAACTTTCCATTTTCCTTATATAGGAATTTTTCAATTTTATCCTAGAAAGGTTTCAAACGAGGCTCTAGCCACTAGACTGGATTGTGGTTTTATGATTCTTAAACTTTTTTTTCTTCCTTTTTAATAAAGAATTAATTAGACAATTATTTAAGTCCGAAACACTATTATTTCAATTCTATATCATTATATATATATATATATATATATATATATCCACAGAGATGGATGCACAGCACCCGTGGGGACACGTGCCTCCAGGAATTTTTTTTTAAAAAAAAATAATTATATATATATATATATATATAGTTTTATTTTATAATAGTATAAGTAATAAAATATAATAAATTTTTAATTGTGCCCCTCAATAAAAAATTATGCCCCTCTATAAAAAATTTCTGGATCCATCCTATATATATATATATAGTTTGTACCACTTTTATTTCAATTCATACTATTATTTAATTAACCCATCTTCCATATATATAGTTTGTGTTATCATTATTTCGGATACGATCCTCTACTACTGGGGCTAATATCCAACATCATTTGCTAAACAATCTGATGAGATTCCATTATAGCTTAAAAAATATTAGAAAATAATTTAGATTCCATTATAGATTAAAAAATATTAGAAAATAATTTAGATTGATTTGATTTAGATTATTTAATTAGGATATATATTGATTTATTAATTGATTAGATTAGATATCCCACTTAATTAGGGATTTAGTTATTCTCCGAACTTTATATACTGTACTCTTGAGAATTATGAAAGAGGAATGAAAATAGATTAGTCTTTTGACAAATTAATGTCATTTTATCTTTCGACAGTTTGCTAGCATGAGCTAGGGCCTCAATTGTGGTTTTGTATGCTTGCCGGCTCGAGTCGGAGCGACGAATTTACGATGTGAAAATCGCGATTCGCATCACAATCATACGACATCGTTTGGTGGTTTTTTTCCGTTTGGTATTTAATTAACACGTGGGAAAAAAAAACCCACGTACTCACCATATATATTCAATCAACACAACTTTTTACTTAAACCCGTACTATCATATACTCAGCTAGTACCACCCTTAGATTAACCACATATCACTATATATTTAGTCAATACCACTTTTAATTAACTCCATACCACCATATGCTAAAATAGTACCATTTTTTAATTAACCACATACCTGATACCACAATATATTCATCTCGCACCACCTTCTAATTAACCCCATACCACCATATATTCAGTCCATAGCATTTTTTAATTAACACATACCACCATATATTCAGCGTGTAGTAACATTTAATACATCAAAACAACATGTATTCTTGTTCAACCAATAGTTTTAAACACTAAGGCTCCATTTGGATGGAGTGGATTTGAAATCAAGGGATTTGAGGATAATATACTACACATTCACACAAACTAAAATGGAGAAAAACTAAATGAATGGATTTGATTCACTCAAATATTAAACACAAGTGAGAAAAGTGAGAGGATTTCAAATGACTAGGTTTTGCTGGGCATTTGAAATCCTCCCACTTATAAGTAATGTTAGTGTGAACCAAATCCATTCATTTAGTTTTTCTTCATTTTGATTTGTAAATGTATGTTGTATTATCCTCAAATCCATTGATTTCAAATGACTCCATCCAAATGGAGCCTAAAATTGCACAAGATATTATATAAATAAATTCAACATACATAAATTAAACTATAATTTTGTCGATTTGTGCTTCCTTATCCTCGCTTTGTAGAAAAAAATGTTGCATTCTCCCTAAATGCAGAGATGATACTCTGATCCTGCACCATAGCTTTAGTAATTTTACTCTCTGATAATAAAACTTTTATGTACATCAAAGCAAAAAGCCAACAAATATGGATATCGTTCTGGTCGAATAGAGACAAGAGGTACATTCACATCCATCATTTTACCTCGATGTCTTTTATATTTTTAGTCATAGTTTACTACCGCTCAGCGTTACAAGTCCGCCACTGATTGATACTTGAGTTCAGTTCACTGGGGGCAGTAGCAGACCAGGTAGTTAAATCAGGCAAAAATCCAGTGAGAGCCACATAGTTTTCTCCTGCGCTTCGTGGCAACTTCTTCCAATTTACCTGATACTGGAAACTGTAAGCATATACTAACAACAAATCAATCAATAACAAATGATACAACTTATGCAAAGTACACGGGGTTGAAGTGTGCATCTATAAATGATTCTTTTTTCTATCAAAAGCAATCAGTGAATTGGTTAAAATGATTTATAATTGATCCCTCCAGCCTTGACTCAAGAAATTTATGTAACATTACTTTTCCAGGAAATGCTTCACATAGGGCCCTAATGGTGGCATTTAGTTTCCAAGAGCCATCTGTGGATGAACCATCATGTTGAGAAATTGCATTTGTAGCAGGCGGTTCTTTTTCACCGGCACCACAGTTCACCATGAAGCGTCCCTCAGGCATCAGTTTATCATAGAGTTCCAGCCAAGTAGCAGCCTGGTTGGGAATGGAAAAGAATAAAGATTGCATGGAAAAAGAGAATTGCATCTAATAATTGCAATTTTCTTTAAGCTGTTTTCATATTCATAAAGTGCCATGCATCTAATAAGATTTGTACTCTGATAGGGAATTAGTTATTACTTCTCACATTTCCAACTCTTGTGGATATTTAAATCGTATTTATTTGAATGATACAATAGATGGGGATTGTTTGCAACTCGTGTTGTTTTCTTATTTAGATTATGACTTATTATCATCTAGAGACCACCACATATGCCCAAGTCATGTCAGAGAACGTTACCAGGTGCTGAACTGATCAAGCCTTTCGAACTTCATATCTTAAGATTGTTGAGACAAGACTTCTTAAAAGCTCATAAATAGATCCAAAAGAGCTGCAAGAGAACTCTAATATTGAATGCAAAATTATAACATCATGATTGGCCAAAGGGGAAAAAAACTATCATATCATGACAAACAATTTTTAGCGCTATGAGTAACCCCACCCACCCACCCACCAAAAAAGAAAGAAAGAAAGAAAATGCACACACATATGTCAATAAATACATAGCACCTGTTCTAACTGGGGCAAAACCTTTCCTTCTGCAAAAAGATCAACTATGATTCCTGCAATTTGTTCAACAAATATAAGTGACAAATGTGATCAAATCATGCATATATTTTTGACATCTGTGCTAGTCGTGTACATACTATGTATAGATAGGTCAGCAAAAGGGAATACAAGGAGATATATGCTGTTAAAGACAAACTCTGGTTCATTTAAACCCAATCATTAACAACAGTTGTGACTGAAAGACATAGATGCATATATTTTATCTGATATCCATTTCTCTTCTGAAAAAGCAAAGTTTTTACCAGCATAACCTCCAGAAATAGCAGCTTCTGGAGAAAAAGCATCACCAATGTGAATATTAAGTACCCCACCGTCAGTATTGTGCTTCTCGAGATCATGAAGCCCAAAGAAGTCTCTTGATTTATCTATTAACTGGGATAATAAAAGCACAATTAAAACGATATGGACAAAGAAAGCACTATTATATTGTATAGTATATTATATGAAACTTTCGGACGTACTTGCTCTTACTCCTTAAAATTCAGTATCAACGTTCATTGGTAAAACTGCATTCACACAATTTTACTATATTTCACTTCCCTTTCACAATGGAGAAGGGGAGAGTTAATTAAAAAGTGAAAGTAGCAGCAATCAATATACAGGAAAAAAAGAAGAATTAGGATTATTACAATCCCATCTATCTCCCAGCCTTCCAGCTGCAGCGAAGGCCATAGATCAAGTATCAAATGAGCTGATGTTCCCCCACCCTGAAAATATAGTGATGTCCTTTCCAATATATCAATATGAGTCGAGTTTTTTGCGACTTTCAAGTCAGCTTATATCCATAAAACAGTAACAGAGAAACTGCAGAATAAGCTTAAAAGATTAGAGCAAATAGAGTAGCATTACCAAGCCAAAGATGGCAACAGGACCCCTTGGAAGCACAGGTGGAAATGCAGCACATTCATCCTGCAGAAGTAAATTGGAGATATGAAATGATGGAATCAGAACAAAGAGACTTTGGCAGGTTAAGTAAGCGTCATTGTAAAAAAGCCCCTTTCGAAATTATACTACTAAATTGAAACCAGGAGAAAAGGGGATTATTACCCAACATCATTGAACTAGTAAAATATGACATACCCAATAGGAACCAGTCCATTTACTCTCTTTGTTAATCATGCTATGGACATTATCTGCAGCGTGCGTGAAATTAAGAGAATATATAGAAGCAGGAAAGAATTGAGGCGAAAAGGGGGAATGAAATTAGACTGACGACAGGAGTCGAGAAGCAGAAGCCTTGATTTGGGAGTGTCGAGGATTACGATGCGGTTGTAATTGCTTTGAACGGCCGACAGCACTTGGAAATCTTCTTCTTCTTCTTCGTTTGCTTCATTTTCCGAGTGCAAAGCAGCTTTCAATTGTATGCGTAATCGGGTATGAGCAGCAGCAGCAATAGAGGCATGGTATTTTGCAATTTGCGGTGGCGTTGCCGGTGAAGGCAGGGAATATGAATAGCAGGAGGAAACGGCACGACTAGGCGGAGCCGACCATCGGAATTTCGAGGAGCATGCCATCTTGCTGTGCTTGGATAATGATTACATTACATTTACGGATAAGAGATGGATATATATGCATAACTACAGATATTAAAATTTCTAGAGAAAAAATTTTATACATTTTATTGCCACATATTACCTGGAAAATTTATCATTCGTTTTTTGATGTCGTTAACGTTAAATTCAAAACTAATTTTGTTGCTGAGGCGCGTTGTAATGAGTTCAATTGTGACAGGATCGTACATGTCACCATACAACCACTCTCCTCTGTTAACATATATTGATAAAATATGAACTGAGTTCAAAGTGATAAACTCTGACCAGAAAGACGCATTAAAAAAGCGATACTGTTCATTTTTCATTGTGCAATGAAATGCAATCACTAAAAAATAAAATAAGCTTTAAAAATAATGTAATAAGCTGTGTCAAAGTAAAGTAATGTTAAAGACAACCGATTATGCCTATATATATATATATATATATAATTCGATCAATTTTATAGGATCAAATCACGGAGACAGAGGAATAGACGAATAAGTCAAGATAATCGTTCGTCCATATTATACGCAGCATGAAGAATGAGTTCCAAATTAAGACCACCAGAATAAGTCAAGATAATCGTTCGTCATATATTATACACGCAGCATGAAGAATGAGTTCCAAATTAAGACCACCAGAATAAGTCAAGATAATCGTTCGTCCCATATTATACACGTAGCATAAAGAATGGGTTCCAAATTAAGACCACCAAACTCAAAGAATCAGACATTTTAAAAATCAGGATTTCCTGATCGATAACGCATGAATAAACTTTTTCAATTAAGATCAGCTATTGTTCATTTTATAACCAAACTAAAAAAGAAGAGAGTATTGAACTAAACTGGTGTTAATTTGTATTCAAAATTGAATTACTGGTATTTGTTTATTGAACGGAGATTGCATTTATTGGGTCTGCATTCAAAATTTTTCCATTTGCGTGCATGATTGGGACAGAGTTGGAACCAAAATCAAAAGAATTCATTCCATATCAATCTCAGAATTTCTACTTTTTATTATTTAGTTGAATTTATCGAAATTTGGGAAGAAGACGATGAGAAAATGATTCTGAGTGAACCTTTTTAAAATTAAAAAAAAAAAAAATTTGAGGGGAAATGATTTAGAAAAGAAAATATTTTATACGTGTTGAATTTATCGAAAATGGAGAAGACAAGGTGAAAATGATTCTGAGGGGAACCTTTAAAAAAAAAAATTCGAGGGGAAAGGATTTAAAAAAGATTATACGTAAATTTGAAGGACATTTTAGTAATACCAGTTATTTTCTATCAATATATTGAAGAATGTATTTGAGAAAATAAATATATGATAAAATAAGAAAATGTAATCTCCGTTCCCTATTTTATCACACCTTATCATATCCAATCTAATTTTTATTTCAAAGATAAACGCAGCCTATCTCATGTATTTTAGTGGGATTTTATATCCCTAAAATTTAAAAAAATCCGGGTTATCCCCGGGTCATGAGATAAAAAAAAAAAAATCAATCAAAATAAATAAGTAATAATATTAAATAAATAATTATTATCAAACCTAATCCATCAAAGCAAACGAAGCCTAATTTTATAGAAGGTATATATTATTTACAAAAAGTGTCTGTGCGAATGAACTAGGGTTGGGTCAATGAATTATAGGCCCAATGGAATTGTTAAGTGAGAGCCCATTTTTAATGGGCTTTTTAGACGACTCATGTTTAATTCAGAATTTGGGCTTTACATTATGTATCTAGGTATTGCGGCAGTGCCCTGGCTTACAGTCACCGGTTTCTAGCTTCATCTTCTTCCCCAAAGAAACACCGTTCCTTGATTAATTGGTGAGTTTCTCTTAATTTTTTTTGTAAATTAATTGGGACGAACTATGATGAATTCGTTTTCCACTTTCCTCTGATCAAATTTTAATGATGAATTACTGCAGCTGTTTTGGCGGGAGGGCTGCGTGAGTTGAGTTCTCCTTGATTTTCATTATTGGCCTGAATTCGGAGTTTATCGATGGGGTCGGAGGAGAGAAAGAAGCACAAGAGGATGAAGAAAAACAATGACAGAAATATTAGTGGGGAGGGGAAGGAGGAGAAATCTCAAATGATTACGGATGATCGATTTGCGTCGGCACAGACAGACCCTCGCTTTGTGGAACCTCCGAAGCGCCGCTCCAAAGTGGAAATTGATTCTCGCTTCGACCGCCTGTTTACCAACAGCAGCTTCAACTCTTCCAATGCTCCCGTAGATAAGCGAGGCAAACGCAAGAAAAATAAAGAAGCCTCCGCCACCGCGCTTGGTCATTACTATAGTCTTGGACTGCAACAAAGTGGGAATGAAGCGTCCCTAATTGGTAAAAGAGATGATGATGATGATGAAAGCCGTGCTGCTGCAAGTGACCAAGTTGTCCATCAAACTGAAAGTGAAAAATTGAATGAGACCCTTGAGGATGATGATGATGATGCTGGTGATGTGCACAATCTTGATGAATCATTTCCCACCAGTACTACAGATTCGGATTCAGATTCAGATTCAGAAGGCCAGTATCTAGATGAAGAGGAGGAAGACACCTTTATGCAACAGGTCAGAAACTTTTCCTTGTTTTTTCCTTTTCTCTCTGGTAGCAAGAAGTCGTAATTTCAATTCTGATTTTCTTGTCCACGGGGTCTGCAGGAGGACAATGTGCCAGAAATTGAGGAGGAAACACGAAGACTAGCTGTTGTTAATTTAGACTGGAGCCAAGTGAGGGTGAGTAGTACTAATTTCTTATCTTACCTGTTGAATATCTCTTCAAGTCATTATGTGTCAGCATTTCTGCTCGCAGTATATACCCTTTACTTTTTAGAGTTTTCTTATTAAGTGGTAAATGAATAACAACCTTTGATGGTATATTGGTATTAGAAGCTGCAATTTCTATCTTTCAAATCAATTAATTCAAAATTTATTTCGATGTGTTGACCTAGAATGAGTTTTGAGATAGATGTTATAGTAACTAATCTTGTGGATTTTAAGTTTAGTTTTGGTTATGATTTATATAATTTTGAAAGCTGCAAACCTGTGATGTGGTTGACAAAACCAAAACTGAACTTTTGTTGAAATTCAATATGGACTATCATTTTTAATTTCTTTATTTCTATATCTTGTTATGTGATTTGTACAGAACACTTAATACCATTCCACAACATTGCCTTGGAAATAGAATGGTGGTGGAAACGACCAAGCTATTCCTGAAACTTCGATTGTGTTTAAATTATATGCGGTTCATTTGGTCCTTGTCTTAGTATTGAATTTGAAGTATCAGAGCTTTTCTTTCCTGTGATATCTAAACGGTAACCTTATAAGTTGATGTTTTCTTATATAAATTTAAATTATGTTAAACCAAATGATTTCTTGTTTTTACATGCACTCATGCTACCTCCTTGCTGTTATTTCACTTTCTGTCAACAACAAGCATTTCACCGATCTTGAAATCAATTGAATTGTACAGTTCGGTAATGAAATTGCAATCTTCTTTTAGTTGGATATCTTTGCTGTTGATCTCAGAGTGAGAATCTTTTGGTTGCAGGCAGTTGACTTATATGTCTTGTTAAGTTCGTTTCTTCCTAAAGGGGGTCAAGTGCTGTCTGTATCTGTTTACCCCTCTGAGTTTGGAATCAAGCGCATGGCAGAGGAGGCAGTCCGTGGTCCTGTTGGATTGTTTGATGACGAGGGTAAATCTGACGATGAGGAGGATGATGAGATTGATAACAATAAACTGCGTGCTTATGAATTAAGTAGGCTGAGGTATATTTTATATAAGCTGTGCAGGTCTCTGATCTTTTTATTATATGTGTTGATAGCTCGAATATTTAACCTGATTTTCTGTACGAGATGTGGCTATTCGGATGGGTTTAACAATCAACTAATTCACACCAATCCTTTGGTAATAAACGAACAATAATAAAATGAACACAAGACTAAGCAAGACCTTAAGAGTTCTTGCCTTAAAGATTGAACTTAGGACTTAAGAGCCCTAGTTCGTGCATATTCAGTATAATGAATGTCCTCCCCTACATTGAATGCTCTTCGCATTATATATAGTGTCCCAAACTTGTTCCCCAGGAATGGATCCTAACCGTTAATCATAGGTTTTTAGGCTCTGCCTTTCGATCGGTGTAGGGTTTAGGGTTAAGGGTTGTCGACATCTGACATGGGTCGCTGGAAGTTCTGACCCTTGTCCCCATTGGATACAGAACTGCGCCTTTTCCTATTGGTTCGAACTCTGAATATTCTTAAATGCGATTGTACTTCTTGTGTTTAGTAAAACAGTTATTTTGTGTTTATTAATTATACCTTCTATATTAGGTACTATTACGCTGTTGTGGAATGTGATTCAATTGCAACAGCAGATTACCTTTATAAGACTTGCGATGGAGTTGAGTTTGAAAGATCAGCGAATAAGTTAGATTTGCGATTTATCCCAGACTCCATGGAGTTTAAGCATCAGCCACGCGATGTTGCGACTGAGGTAATTTCTGCCTCTTAATTGGCAAGCTTGGCAGCTTAATGAGAAGAGTTGTGCATTTGGTGAAAGGCTGAGAATCACATTTTATGCTATGTAAATTAACAGTTGTTTCTTAGTTAAGAATAATCATGCAGATGATGAATATGAAAGAGAGTGTCTAATGGATTTGAAGAGCATGTTTGAGAACTGGATAGTTGTGGGAGTTTATTCAAGCCAATTACCAATATTATCCGAATGATCATTCTCTTTCAATTTTGTTCAGAACAGTTTTTAATAGATTATGGAATTCCTATACGACTAATTAATGGATCTTCAACTTTTTAGTTAAACTAGAAGTATATGCCTAAGCATAAGGTTGGTTTTTCTTTTTGTGTAGATTTCCCTGTTTTTTTGTTGGATTCCCTTGGCTAGTTTAGAAAAAACATGAATACTTCTTATGAATTGACTTTAACGTATAATTCTGATTCTCTTGTACCAGGCACCAGCAGATTATGAAGGTTTAGATTTTCAAACTCGAGCATTGCAACACAGCAACATTCATCTCACATGGGATGAAGATGAACCACAACGGGCAAAGACCTTGAAGCGAAAACTCAATGATGAGCAGGTTGGTTTTTATGTTATAACATGTAGTTGACCATCTTAAAGTTTGAAATGTTTAAATACAAGTGGTCCTGCTATTGCCTTGTAGTTCATTACTAAATACTTATATATGCATTTTATTGCATGATATGTATGCTAAACGTTTTATCTTAGTTATCTGCTCATTAAAATCAATTAGAATTGTGAATGTGGATTTAGTTATACTCAAATTGGTATGACGCGTTGTCGGATGCGAATAAAAGGTATTGCACATGCTCAGAACTAGATCCATGGACTAATTTATGAATTTTAACAAAATTTTGGTTGATATCTTGTTTTGTTTCTCATGTATTTCAATACAGTTCCAGTTTCCTGTTAGAGCATCATTCATATTCGAAGAATGGGTGGTAGATGGGGTAGCTTCCATTGTATTGTCTCTATTTATGGAGTTTGGAAGGATGTCTATTAAATTATAAATGTGATTGTTGTTTTCTGATCACATATTAGTCCTGTAGTAATTCAAATATTTTCTGATCACATGCATGTCCTGTATAGTAATTCATATATTTTCTTCCCCTTGCAGATTGCTGAGTTGGAATTGAAAGAGTTTTTGGCATCTGACGATAGTGAATCAGATGACAGTGGTAATGAAGTGGAAGATAAATCTGCAAGAAAATGCAAGAAGCGAGATAAGTACCGTGCTCTAATCCAGTTGGGGGATGGCTCAGATGAAGATGAAGATGAAGATGAAGATGATGAAGATGAAGAGGGACAAGACATGGAGGTTACTTTCAGCACCGGTCTAGAAGATATAAGCAAGCGCATCTTAGAAAAGAAGAACAAGAATTCTGAAACTGTTTGGGAGGCCTATCTCAGAAGGAGAGAGAAAAAGAAAGCCTCCAAAAAAGTGTCCAAATATTCGTCAGAGGATGAGAGTAGTGATACTGATGAAGAACCTGCAGAAGAAGCGGATGACTTTTTTGTTGAAGAGCCTCCACCCAAGAGCAATCCAGTTCAAGGAAAGAAAATGAACAAGTCCAGAATGCAAGAGAGCGAAGCAAGCAGAGCAGAGCTGGAGTTGTTAGCTGCTGATGACAATGGAGAAGATACCAACTTAAAGGGCTACAACTTAAAACCTAAGAAGAGCAAAGGAAAGAAAGGCAAGAGCATTCCAGATGAGGAGAAAATACCAACAATCGACTATGATGATCCACGTTTTGCTCCCTTATACACCTCACCAAACTATGCTCTGGATCCAACCGATCCTCAATTCAAAAGGTACCAATCGTTAATATGTTTTATAGTGCTGATATATTATATGCATCACAGATTTGGTGATAAAACAAGGGTTTATGGTGCTACAGGAGTGCAGCTTATGCTCGGCAGATTGCACAGAAAAAGAAGATATCTACTAAGAGAAAGTAATAATGATCCATCAATTTTTGCCCAATTTTAATTATAGAGGATCATCATTCTCGGGTTGTTATTAGTTTAGACTGATTATTCTATTATCTTTGATGGTGTTGGTTTTCTGCAAGTTCACTCGTACATGATTTTGTTTTGGGAGTGGAATACTTGTGCAATTGCAGCAGCCAGCATGCATGAGAGTAGTTGTAGGGTTTATGGTCAAAGTGCAGTTGAGTTGGCATTCTTCCTAATGCAGCTGCAGGCAAGCCAAATCCCTATGATTTTTACATTCGTAGAGCCAGCCAGACAGGTACACACACAGTTTTGTTTGCATGTATTAAAGTAAATTGGGATATTTAATAACTGTCAGCAAAATGTCAACTCTGGCCATCAGCCCATCACCTCTATTGTATTTTTGTTTTTTTGGGAAAAATCTCAAAATCTGGCCATCACCTCTAATTGTATTTTCATTCAGTTTTAAGCAATTTCAAGGCAAAATTTTGGCCAAGTCGACCCAGTTTGCCCAATTTTGAAATTAATTTACAAAAATATGGTGATTATGAAATAAGTTTATTCTATCCAACGTGTGGAATTGGCAACAGGGACGGATTTAGGGGGTACGCGGGGGTGCGGTCTCCCCCCTTGGATTTAAATTTTTTCTACTAAATGTACGGAATTTTTTTTTATTTATACCTTAAATTCGTAATATTTTATCATTTCGCCCCCTTGAATTATTAAATTTTCCCCCCTTTTACTTTTTGCCCCACTTGGGATAAAATTCTGGATCTGTCCCTGATGGACCGTTGTGATGGTGAAGCAATAAACTGCTAATAAAAGTGGCTGGAGACCAACGTGCTTATCACGTGGAGTATTTTATATACTTCCTCCGTCCCAGGGAACCTTTCACACTTGACTTTTTCAACGGTTTTTGTGTGATAGTTATTTCATAGTAATACGTTAACAAAAGCTATTTTATATGAATGATATGCTAGTTAATAAGATCAACTAGCATATCATTCATATAAAATAATTTTTGTAAATGTATTACTATGAAATAACTCTCACACAAAAACCGTTGAAAAAGTCAAGTGTAAAAGGTTCTCTGGGACGGAGGGAGTATTTAAATCCATTTTCCTTTTTTGATGACACAAGTTGATATATGTATTTCTACGTACAAAAGCGAGTCGATTCAAAAAAACATACTCTATAATAAATACTATTACACAAATATTTGTGTGCACATTGTGCACACTAAAAAATAGTGTGCACAATGTTTTTATCTAATACTATACTGTAACTAAACTAATACTATACAATGTTGCTAACTAAACTAATACTATACAATGTTTGAAATATTACTACACTGTAATCAAACTAATACAATACCTGAAATAATACTATACTGTAACCAAACTAATACTATACAGTACATGAAGTAATACTACACTATAACCAAATTTTGTGCACACAATTTTTATTGTGCACAATATACACACAAATACTACTCATACTATTAATCTAGCGTCTGAAAGATAGGCGCGAAAAGGACTACAGCGAAAGTGGAGGCAATTATGGCGCATCGACTGCATTTAAAATGGACTTCCATACTTCCATTATATATTGCACTCAATACGTATCTGTTCGGTTAAATAAATCGAAATCAAATTGAATAAACGAAATTTTCCTATTAAAATTTGCGATTGATGATTTTGATTTTTAACCTAATATTATGTTAGGGATTAAGAGTCGAACATACAAGGAATTCAAGACAAGGAATTCAAGAAAAGAGGTATTAGATTGATAATCGGGAGAACCCACCCAAGCCAATGGCCGATACACAATAGAAATTTCCCAAAAGATGATCCTAACAGTGGGTGGAAGCTGGTATTTATAAACCTCCTAACCTGGGCCCACACGCCCACTAACTAACACAAAAAAACTAACAAAACCTAACAAACCGCTAAAACACACAACTGCAAAAACACTAATTTCTTCCTTTATTCTTATCAATTCCCCACCGCTTGAAAACAGCCTTGTCCTCAAGGCGGATATCTGAAAAATGATTCATCAGTGGGCTCCTCTTTGTGGCTATTACAAGTCACCTCTCCATCGTCGTCGTCGTCCTCGATTAACATGATTCGAAGGGATTTGTCAGCACACACATGGGTCGGCGTATAGGGCTCCCGACACTTAAAACAAAGACCCTTAGCCCTTAAATCTGCGTACTCACTGTGAGACATATAGCTCGTTCCCCTAGCCCTCGATGGCGCCCGAGACCCTTTGGATTCCATCGGCGAATGATGACTGGTATCGCTCCCTGGTTGCGACGATGCTATGCTCCCCGTACTATTAGGACGGGACAAGTTCGTAGTGGGCGCTTGCATCTCGATTATTGCTGGAAATTCGCTCCGATGGGGACGGGAGCGGTTCCAAGATTGAGGGCTTCGAAGATTCACGCAAGTGGGATTCAGTTCCCGCTCAATCTCCCGGGCTAAATGCATTGTAGACAGGATATCTTCAGTATCTTTAGATCGAATCTTCAAGTGAATCTCCTCTTCCAGTCCGTTCAAGAACATTCCAAGAGCTATAACATCAGAAAGTCCTTTAACCGCGGACAATCTGGAGATGAACTCTTCGACATACTCGTCGACTGATGAGGTTTGTCGTGTGGCTGCTAAGGCTTCATAGGGATTAGTTCGCGGATCGTCTCCATATCGTCGTAATAATTCGCTCGTGAACCTTCTCCATCTGGAAACCTTGAAAGAAGCCATTGGAGCCACTGTAAAGTAGTGCCCTCCATGGCTATTAACGCCAATTGTATCATCCTTTCCTCAGGAGTGTTGTCAATCTGGAAATATTGCTCCGCACGTGAAATCCATGCTGACGGATTTTCCCCCGAAAATAGGGTAATTCGAGCTTGGCTTGAGTACGCATAGGTGGTGGTCTCTCAAGATTCGAGGTACGCACCGAATCTTGACGAAGCTCGGCTGCGCTAGATGACTCTTCTTGATCGTTCACCTTATCCTTCTGCTTCACCAACTGTTTAAGCAGGGCCTCAATTCCATCAATTCTTTTATTAAACTGTTCTGCTAAACCTTCCAGCCGTCCATTGAAATCGGCTGACATTCCTTCGACTTCTTTCCCCAACGTAGATAGCCCTGTTTCCAGGGCATCCATCCGTGAATCACTTCTCGTCATGAGGAATCCGGTAGGTCGGACCAAATTGTTAGGGATTAAGAGTCGAACACACAAGGAATTGTTAGATTGATAATCGGGAGAACCCGCCCAAGCCAATGGCCGATACACAATAGAAATTTTTCAAAAGATGATCCTAACAGTGAGTGGAAGCTGGTATTATAAACCTCCTAACCTGGGCCCACACGCCCACTAACTAACACAAAAAAACTAACAAAGCCTAACAAACCGCTAAAAAACACAACTGCAAAAACATTAATTTCTTCCTTTATTCTTATCATATTATTCACCCTTACTCTTTTCCTCATATATATAAATAACTAATTGCATTAAAATGGTAGGATTCATGAGGGTTTAGTGGTTATTATAGTGGACATTCCGATGCTTATGGTGATAATCTCTACTATTATGAAGTGAAATCTTTATATTCTTATATATGAAGTCCTTCCCAATCCTTGAAGTGCATCGGTTTGGCCATCTCGATTAGAAGATAATGATTTAGACAACGTGTATGGATTTTATTGAAATAAAGTTCCACGTCCGGAGCACAAACGAGAATCCCTTACAATAAGACAGAAGTCGAGGATCTCTTACAGCCCTAGATTCACTTGCTTTTCCTCTGCTTCTCTTTTCTCGTAGCTCAAGATTATACATTTTTATAGAAGGATTGAAACCAGCATAAGACGTGCGATGCGAGATTCTTTCTAAGACTTGAGTTATGTGTTGACACTTGCATATCATAATTACCCCTTCTATCCTACAAAAATATTCATAATTTCTTATTTGGTTTTTTTATATTATGGTCATTTTTATATTGAAAGTGTTTAATTGTTTTAAATACTCATATTTAATGGCCCCAATTTAATGTCGTCGTCGTTTTTGTATTCAATAAATGAGGTTCCAAAATTTTAAGCATAAAAAATAGGAGTAATATTTTATTGATTTTGGTTAAACTCAAAACATGTTTATTTTTTGACCAACAAAGTTTATTAATGAAAATTTGTTTGCATTTTTTATGTATTTTACGTGGTCCATTTACATATAGATTCAAAAGAATAACTAAATTATAAATAAATTCAAAAAATTTGAATAGACGCATAAAAATATTTAAACATAAACATATTTGTAATTTTAATTATTTTCTTGATTTTTTTTTTTTTTCATTTTAGTTCCTCGTATTAACATCTGATACGATAGGTTGTTGTTAGGTGAATAAAGGGGAGGGGACCATCCAATTTCCCAACTTCCCAACAACTCTCTTATTTGGAGTATTATTTCATTTCATCTTCCTGCATCTAAAATCACAATTTTGGGTCCTGTAAAAAAAAAAAAAAAAAAAAATATCTCCATTTTGGGAATATGGATACCATCAGAAAGCCCCAATCCCAACAACTGGCACTCCCATGGAAGACCCGCATCACTCTCTTCATTCTCAATTCCGTGACCGACGCCTCCCGCCGCCACGACGGCACCGTCAACCGCCGCCTTTTCAGTTTAATGGACTATTTCAACACTCTGAAGGTGCCTCCCAACTCTAAACCACGCAACGGGGTGAAGACCATCGACATCACCGTCGATCCTTCTCGAAATCTCTGGTTCCGCCTTTTCGTCCCTACTACTACTTGTGATCCCCACCTCCCCGTCATTGTCTTCTTCCACGGCGGCGGCTTCGTATATCTGGCTCCCGATTTCAGATCCTACGACGACGTTTGCCGCCAGTTCGCGAGCAAGGTCCCCGCCGTCGTTGTCTCCGTCAATTATCGTCTCGCACCGGAGCACCGCTACCCAGCTCCATTCGAAGACGGCTTCGATGTTCTCAAGTTCCTCGACTATCGGAGTAATATCCTGCCGGAAAATGCTGACGTGTCGCGTTGTTTTCTGGCTGGAGATAGTGCCGGAGGGAATCTCGCCCACCACGTCGCTAAACTTGCCTCCGAATCCAAATCCAAATTTGCTCACCTCAAGGCAAGCCACTCACTTACGTTACGCGTACACATTTTTTATTATGCATTTCCCGATATTCATACTATCATTGTTTTAGTTTTCCAAAATAAAAATAATCACTCCTCTTGTTTATAAAACCAAATAAAAATATAAAATAGTAGTACATCATATCTATGTAATTATTTTATTTAAAAAAAGATTGTGAAGCAGCTTTCGGACTGATTAATTATTGGGATTCATTTTTTTTTTTTCTAAAAAAAACCCTATCACGATATGTTCACGATATTTTTTCAGTATATCTATTTTTTGGAACCATCAATATGTACTGGAATGATAAATTTTGGTAAAATATTGGAATATACGTGTGAGTTTAGTTCAAAAATTTCTGAATATTGGGATGTTTATTCGATGAAAATATCGGTAATCCATTGGTTTTTCCAAATTATCAATTAAAAAAATATATTAAAAAAAACACATTAATACTATTTAGACCAAGATGATATTTTCTCTTTTACATTTGGGTCTAATATGACATCATTTTAATATTAATTGTCTAGTATTAAATAATTATTATAAATGGTTATTGTATAATTTTACACTGTTTATGTATTTTTTTATTGATATGTTCATCATAAAAAAAAAATGTTGAAATTTTAAGTTAAATTGTGTATTAATATTAATAATAATATTATATAAAATTTCATGTTAAATTTTCATTATTTAATAAAATTTCCATCAATTTTCTATTTTTACCGATATCAATATTCGATTTCGATATTTCCACCGATATATTTGTAAATTCAAAGTACCGATATTTTCATCGATTCCGATATTTTCACCTTTGGTTTCAATAAATGCAGTTGTTGAAACAATATTTGTGATTTTAATTTGTACCGTACGTAAATTCACGCACATGGTTTTCTGTTACATAATGTTACATCTCCTGTTACATTAATTAGATCTGCGCCACATATACATACAATTATATTAGTAGGATGTTATTTTCTTATTTGTAAATTTTGATGTATGTACGCAAATCTAATTAATGTAACAGGAGATGACATCATTATGTAACAGGTGATTCGGAATGGTAAATTCAAAGTACCGATCGGTACAATATTTCCATCTATACCGATATTTTCATAGTTGGTTTCAATAAATGCAGTTGTTGAAACAGTATCTGTGATTTTAATTTGTCCCGAACGTAGTCTATCATTCATGCATGTGGAAGTCAGAGATCCAGTGCTTTGCTTTCTCTCTCCCTTTTCTGGTTCTTAATTGTAATTGCAATTGCAATGAGGCATTTGTTTATTACAATTATTATTATAATTATAATTAATTAAAGGTAATTGGGGTGGTGGCCATACAACCGTTTTTTGGAGGCACAGAAAGGACGAAATCAGAGATAGAATTAGAGGGGGTGGATGTAATCGTGTCAATGAGCAAAACCGATTGGATGTGGAAAGCTTTCATGCCGCCTGGCTCCGCCATGGACCTCGATCACCCTGTCATCAACGTCAGCGGCCCCAATGCCGCCGACATATCGGACCTTGATTTTCCGGCGACAATGGTGGTCGTCGCCGGCTTCGACTCCCTCAAGGACCGCCAAATCAGGTATTATCAGTGGCTTAAAAACTCAGGCAAAGAAGCCTATCTGGTGGAGTACCCAAACATGATTCATGCCTTTTACGTCTTCCCAGAACTCCCTGAATCTGCCCATCTCATTTCTGACATCAAGCAATTCGTCCATAAACGCTGCTCCACCCTCAACTAGATCTCTACCTCTACCTATTTTCATCTTTCATATTTTTTTCAAGTTTTGTATTTCTAATAAAACAAAAACTTATGTGAATTCGGGTTCATTTGAGTTTATTCCGGTTGCACATCATAATACGTGTGAACTAGGGGCCCCTGAGCTTATATGATAAACCGACTCCAGCTGCGATCGATATGTATAGTTCATTACGTCGATGATAATTTTTAATTGAGTGGGTATCCTATAAACAAGTTTCATAGGATGAAACCTGTATTTGATCAATTTTTCTATCCATTAAATTTGACCCTAAACCTGACCCATTAACCCTTACCTACAAAATCAGAATCAGAACAAGCAAAAAAAAGTTTCATGGTATGAAACCTCTTCACACAAGAGTTTGCCTTTTTAATTTGTGGGTATCTAGATGTCCATGTCCGCCTGTAATATACTCAACCGACCCGCTCTGTCCCATGTAAAGTACAACGACTTTACCGTTGAAGTAAATAAATAATGTGTGAAATATGTCAACGCGGTAGATGTAGCAAATAACAATTAAATTGACAGGAATATATTTAAAGATAACAAAGTTAATATGTGAGTAAGAAAACTCCACTTAATTCTTGATAAACCTTGTAAATTAAAGTGGACCGATTTAGAGAGAAAGCCTCTCGTCACCTAAAGTATTAAAATAACGTGTCTTAGAATTTTATTAATAGATTTAATGCATCTTGATTTTAATCTTACTAATAAACCATTGAGTATTATATTAGTAAATTAATAACTAATATATATAATCCATCACAAAACTATGCTCAGGATTAACATGAAGGAATTATAAAATCAAAATCTTGGCAGCACAGCATAGGTTTCGACCCTTTTTAAAAGGAAAAAAAATGGCATGACACTGATATTGACTTACGGCTTATAAATAGACTTTGAACTACAACGTGGACTTAAGTAAATAAATACATAAATAAATCATCATAAAAATAAACATCAGAAAATAGGATTTGATTAAATAAAAGGTTTAACATAAAATAATTAAATAAACAAATAGGAGTGTAAAAACCCATGAAATGTTTTTAACTATGAAAACTTCAACTATTAAGAATAAAAAATCAGCACCTTGGAATGTATCCTACTTTGGGCCATCAATGGAAAAGTATCGGCATAAAACTTGTGAATATTATTTGAAAGAAGGAAATAGCTAAGGCTTTCTGCAATTATAGCTTTAGGTTCGAAAAAAAAAAGTGTACGTGTAAATAAAAGTGAGATATAAATAGAAAGAGAGGGTAAAATCTGGCCGTTTGATTTTCATTAAAAGGATCGAGAATTAATATCAGGATTAGTTGAGAAAATCATGGGATCACTCCCAATTGATCAGATTTTGAACTTTCCGTTTAGTAGGCATGTTTAGCAATAAGATAAACTGGTAATCTTTTTCGGGAAAAAAAAATTAGAGTAATCGAAAAAGAGAAATTTAAGGCATAAAAATTTCTATAGAAAATATATTGATAAAATATCCAAATTTATCTATTCATAATATATATTTTTATACGGATTTGCTGGACATCAATTTATATGCCCACCACCAATCATGTGATGCCACATAAGTAATTAATTAAATAATAGTGGGCTCCCTGTATATGTGGCATCACATGATAGGTGATTGAGGTGTCCACCTGTGGGCATAAGATCAAATCCGTATTTTTATATATTCATATATTTTATTATTACAATTATAAAAATTAAAATTAAAAAAAAACGTGTGTTACAACATATATCTCATTTGGAGGGCATTTTTATTTAATTTTAAAAAATAAAGGGTTTATTTGTACTAAAAAATAATTTAGAGTTCAAATTGTATTCGAAACAATAATTTCGGGTCCAAATTGCACCTATCCTATAAAATATCGATATTTGTGGGTAGGTTGGGTTCACACGACCCTACCCCGGTTGCGACCAATCCATTCAACGCCAAGAAGCAGGTGGAAAAGGAGCAAGAACAACAAAGTCTCTCTGCGTTTTTTCCTGCGATTCCACTTTTTTGAAGCTCTCGATTCGTTGGATTTATGGATCTTTGTTCCAATTTCGCTTTTCCTTCTTCTTCCACCGCCGTCGCTGTCTATAATTCCATCGCTGCATCTTCTGCTCCTCGATCACCATCCCAGCTATCCCATCATATCTTCTCAATTCACGCCCTCTCGCTCTGGATACGCCGATCTCCTCTAACCGTTCCCTAATAGGTAATTTGTGTTGTTTAAAAAAAAATTATCGCGTCAATTTTTGTTTGTCTAATTCAGCTTCATATTATGCAGTTTGATATACTCCTGCAAGATTTCCATAAGATACAAGCAACCAAGACAAATCCGGGGAGCGGTTCCCTTTGTGTGTTACTATTATAGTTCTTTTTGATGATATTATATTACCGATATCAAGTCCTTTGCTGCTAGATTATTATTATTTATTTGTTTTTTGGTGGTGGTGGTTGTTGAGGGGAGGTCATGAGCGCTTCCACTAGTGAAGGTCCTATGGGCGGCAATAGGGGGGCTAAAGCTAAAAGCATTTCGGGCTGGAGAGCTTTTGACCTTAAGCAAAGAAGGAAGCAGCAAGGTCTTGAATCTGACGATGATTCTGAGGCTTATCCCTCCTTATCTGGTCCAAGTGCCCCTCAAAGTTTTTTAAATAAAAATTGGGCTCTATTAGAGAAGCCTTTTTCATCTGTAGTCGTAGCTTCAAAGAATTTTCCTTCCTTAAAGGATGTTAACTTGCAAACACAAGTACCAGCTAGCAGTTCTTGTTTGGGTACAGCTGATTCCTCTGACCCCATTGAGGCTGATCGGAAACTTAATTGTCTTTACCCGTGGGCAGATAAATGCTTGATTCAGGATGTCTTGGCTGGTGTAAACTACAATTTCAATGAGGCTTTATCTTTGCTGGAAGCAATGCTTATATGTGAGGATGAAGATGACAAGAACAAGGAAGCCAAGTCAGTTGGGAGTGTTCTTCCATCCTTTAACATCCAAGGTAATCCTTTAGGCGATAAGGAAGGTATGAGCTTAACAAATCAAACTTTGAACAACAGTTATAAACATTTCCTGGATGAGGAGCTATCTTCAATACAATTGCCTGATGCTGACAAGTCTCTACCCATTATATCTGAACCTGAATGGGAGGAGGATGATGTTTATCTAATCCATCGAAAAGATGCAATTAGGATGAAAAGGTAATATACGACCTTGAATTTTCTTGATTCATCATATCATTTTTTTCTTACTGTCATAAAATAATCTCTAATTATACCACTTTCCCTTTGCTTATTAGACACCCCCCCCCCCCCCCCCTTTTGGTCGTCACATATTATTTTTACCCCTCTTTCTTCTCTGTGATTTGTGCACAAATGTTGGCATATGGTGGTTGATTTGTCGACCATATATAATTTCAGTCGAACTACTTTATAAACTGTTAAACTATGAGGGTTCGTGAATGTCTAGTTTTAATATGTTTTTGTTATTGCTACTTACTCTCACAGGTGATCCACAATAGTTCATGTTATGTGCCATCCATGATTTTAGACGTATAGAAGCAGATGTTATCCATAATAATTTAATTTGCACTCGTACATTGTCCTTGTTAACCATAATTTGCATGCCATCAGAATGACCACTTGAAACTTTCAAGAAAGTGCTCTTTGCTTGGTTGCATATGGCTTGAAACATATGATTTGAGGAGAGGATTTGGAAGAAGAATCTTATAAGTGAACCAGTATATGGATTTCAAATCTACCAGAATGACTCTGAAGCTAGTTCAAAATAAGAGAATGGGTCTCAAATTCTCTGTAGAAAGAAATCATCTGAACAACCTCATTGGATTTGTCATCCAAAATTGTCAGTCCAAATACAAATGCAACCTTACTAGTTTCTCCATCCTTGATTCTTTTGATACATGTACCCATTCATCCCAATCTAGTTCAACTGATTTATTCGACTACATAAATGTGGAATGCATGGTATAAAGTGGAATAAAATTGTTGCCCATACAATTTCTAGCCAATATTAATTAGAAATAGGTATCATTAGCACTTAACCTTATTGTCTAAGATTTTTGCATCTTATTTGATCAGATCAGCATCTCGTTTTTCTAAGGTGGCCAGCGATGCATACATGAGAGGCGACCATACAGTTGCACGCCATTTCTCACTTAAAGCGAAACATGAATGGAGTGCTGCCGAGAAGCTGAATACCAAGGCAGCCAAAGAAATTCTGAACGCCAGGAATTGTAAAAATGATATTTGGACATTGGATTTGCATGGCCTTCATGCAGCAGAGGCAGTCAAAGCACTGCGTGATCGTTTATGGACTGTTGAATCCCTAGTGTCACCAACACTGGATGTCCAAAAGGAACCAGGCATGTTGTGTTCTCCGCATGTGCAATCTAACAGACAGTTTGACTTGGAAAAGGTTGGGAGACAGCACCGGGCATCTAGGCAGAGGACAACATTATTACAAGTCATAACAGGTACGCCATATCTTTATAGGGGAAACAAATCTCGTAGAAGCTAGTTTGGTTGATACTATCACATAATCTCATGCACATGATTTTGAATTTATATGTTATGCACAGTTCTCATTTGGTGTAGTTTAGACTGAGGAATATGTTTTCATCTCGCACAGGGAAGGGTAATCATAGCAAGGGAGCAGCTGCACTTCCAGCAGCCATAAGAAACTTTCTCAATGAGAATGGGTGAAGCTTCTCTCTCTCTCCAAAATATTACTTTTGGTAGGTTTGCAATTTGTGCATAAATTACAGCTTATGTGTTGCCTGTAGGTATCGTTTTGACGAGACTAGGCCTGGGGTGATCATGATACGAACCAAATTCCGTCAACGGTGAGCTCTACAGTAGCAGGATTTTTAAGTCACCTACACCAGGAATATGTATGATTTGATGTGTTAATTGAGCTACTAAACTGGACTGCTTGGAATCTGGTCCGACTTATTTTAAATTTTTACTTGTATCTTGACGTATCATTCTTCAATTAGCTATAAGCATTTTTAGCCTGAAGAGAGGGTAGGCAAAAAGAAGAGAGAACATTGGCATAGGCTAGGTAAAAATTCTGGAAAAAACAAAGTGGAAATGTAAAATTAAAAATTCTGAAAAAAGCAAGCATATGAATAATGAAATCAGCACATCACACACACAATTACAACAGGGAAGACAATAATATTTTCAGAGTTCTGAAAGGATGGCAGGGATGTAATGTGACAATTCGGCTGTGAGGGACTGAAAGCCGTTGACTAGCTGTGTGTGGAACTCCTGATCTTCCTCACCGATCAATCGAAAGTGGACACGGATAGCACGCTTGCAAACGGCCATAAATTCAAGCAGCGCAGCGATCAATTGCTGCAACTCCTGGGACCGCAGCCTCGTTGCAGGTTCACCAGAAAGAAATGCCGTGCAAACACTCAGGACTCCGCTGTTCACCTGTAGTAGAAATGCATTCAAGTGAACAACTAGTTCCATTTAAAAATGCATTTGAGTTGCACGATGGTGCATGCAAGTACTTGCCAACAAAGAAACAATGTGAAGAATAACACTTACTTGAACAGCGACGGAGCCTTGAAGTATCCTTTGCAGACTCTGAAGCCGTGGGAGTTGATCGCCTTCTGTACTGCGTGGCTCTTCAAGTTCGTTTCTCAGAGCTGCTGTCCTAGTTTCGATCATCCCAATCGCATTCTCCACTGGCGAGAACTCGAGTGACTCTGATTTGATTACCTGAAGGCGATTTACTAGGGCAGGGAAAGAACCCTCGGTCTGTAGTACACTTCGTCGTTTCCATTGGTCTTCCAAACCACCTTGAGTCTTACCATTTTTTGTGAAGGGAGTGTCGAACAAAAACCGATCAAAAACCCGGGCACGCACACTCCCAGTAGAGAGAGAGAATATTCTCTCTCTTCTGCTTCCCAAGTCCTCATCTTCCATTACAGGATCCACAGCAGTTATCTGCAGGTAGCAAACTCCTGATTGCAGTTCATCAGCTTTCACCTGCCTAGAGTCTGGGATTATGTGCAAAGTGGTACCGTCCATTCTCGACTCGTATATATGACTAAGTTTCTCCATTATATCGCCCAACCTTACATCCCGAGCTTCTCTGTATACATACTCCTTCCTATCAAGCTTTCCAAATTTTTCACCGTAAAACCCTACTCTATAATAAGTTGCATCTGCAAAAGGAATGGGGCTGGATTCCTGCTCAAGAATCGACTCGTAGATATTAGTTAGCATGGTGTGGCACTTGGCCAGCAGTCCGTATGCCCTTCGACTCTTATACACTGGAATAACAAGTTCTAGGATACTGGCACAGAAATGGTGGAGCTCGGCTTGAGAGAAAAGCTTATTTGCAAGTTGCAGGTACTTGACAGCTGAGTCAACGGTGAGTTTTGAAGAACCGTACCCTTCTACCTCTGCAGCTGAACCCTCACAAGTTATCTCACCACTCACCATCGGGCATATTTTGCGCAATGCACATACATGATCTGAGCTCCATACCCCATCATTCCTAGTTACAAGGGCCTAACAAAACAAAAAATGCAAGTTTTTATGCGTATTTCTTACTTGCATGAAAAATACCATGATGAAAATGGTTTATGTAGTGCATATTTGTCAATACTTGATATTGCAAAACTAGTACCGTACAAGTTTTTAAATCTCACTATTATAGAATGTGCTTTGATGTTATTTGATTTGCCTAGTAAAACTGGAAATAAGTTAGTTAGACAACACAAAATTAAAGGCGCAATTGGGCTCATCAAAGTTCAAGTTTGATAGATTGTGTTTACCACTGAGCATCGTTTTACCGCCACAACTCTCGTATAAATGTTTGAACTCTAACTTCTGTGTCAGTAAATCCATTTCATAATAACAAAAGAACAAGAGCTCTAAACAGCCATGCCAATAATGACATATACGGGGACTTATTTCTTTGTATCCCACCCTACAAACTCAGGGTATATTATTCCTTATTCTGTTTATGCTTCATTGATATTTCCAATGAGCCTAATCTTGTTAAAAAGGTTTAGGAGCAAGCTATCTGATTATATTATTAGGCTCTTCATTATCATGAACAAAAAACACTCATATCTTGTAGAGCTAGCGATTTGTATTGATCAACCTCAATTCTAGACAGTTTATATAATCAGTAGGTTAGATATGAATGCAAGACCTATTTAAGGAGGACGCAAATTAAAGGACGTTACCTGCATGACTACACCAGCAACAGCAACAGCACACTGGGCTGCCTCAGCCCATGACTGCATCTCTTGATGTGCATCACACAGATGCAATAACCACATTATGTGAAGATCTGGAACTGGAGCAAATGCCATTGCTAATTTGTAAAAACTTTCTGCAGCAGCATATCTGTCCAGAGTCATCACAGACGCCTGAAAAACAGTTAAAACTAATAAGTATGACTTTTGTGAGAGAAAAGTTGTCAAGAGAATCTATTAGTGTTGTCAGGATATGCATACCAGAAGTGCATGTTCCAGGCTGGCATCAAGAGCCAAAAGAAGACTCTCAGAGAGGACTTTAACTTCGGACCAGGAACAACAGTTCTGTGGCAATTGTTCATTACTGGCAAGAAGAGCATTTTCTGGAAGACCACACTCTTTGAGTACAGATGGGCTCTTAGATTCATCCGCCATTTCCTCCAATGATTTTCGAAGACGACGTGCTTCACCACTTTCTTCCAGAGTTCCATCAGATTTCATATGTGTAACTTGGACTTCAGACATCAACTCTGACAATGTGATAGTTAGAACAACCCGCAATCTTGCTGTTTGCATAAAATACGTGAAAGAGCTCTGCAAAATAGAAGCCGTTAAATTTTGGCAAATGAAATAAGATCATAATAAACTGAGCAAGGTACACTGTTAGCCTGCTTACCCAAACAAGTATCTGAAGTCCAATCACAGCCCTTCTCCTAATATTCTCATTTCTAAAAACTGCAAGCCGGAGAAGATGGAAAGTTATTTGCTTTAAGAAGCGGTCGTTTTCCCTTGACATTAGTGTTGCTCCATGAAGCTTAAAGACACTATTGAACACTGGAAAGAGAGCCTTCCAGAAAGCTAGAGGTTGGTTGTGTGAAAAGATTATCATAAATATTGATGTAATACAATCAAGTTTTCCATAATCAGTAGCAATGGTATGGGATGCTACAGCCTCGGAAAATTTCTCAATTACTTCCAGAACTTGAAGACTGACAGCAGCACTCAGGTTTTCTTCCCAAAGTTCCTGAACGTAAATACATCATATAACAAAATGAGAGATCATATCATCACATTGGCAATTAGAGATGGTATCAGTTGCAACAAATATCGTACCAATTTTTGCCTCAATATTGGGTGCAAAGATTCCCGTAAGGCTTGGGTTGAAGCTCCAATTCTAGAAGATTGGGCCTGAGCAAGAGCTTCCCTCAAGGAATATGGCTGACTAGGAGAGCTTAGCTGGGAGCTAACTCTTTGCCACAAATATCCATTCTCAGGCGTCCCCTGAGGCTGCATAAGTTAAGCTCTTTAGTACTTAGCACTTAAACTGTGAATAGATAATCATTTCAAAAAGCACGACCAAGGCAGATGGTGTGACATACTCCAACTTCTTGGCGTGCGGCCTCCAAAAGGTAGTGATTAATTGCAGGAGAGAGCCTGTCAGAGTACTTTGATGAGAAGGGCTTATCTCCCAAAGGACTGCGAGAACTGCTGCCCATAAGCAAGGTATCATCTGGTTTCTTGTGCTGCTCAATAGGGAAATTGACAACAGGATAGAATTAGCTTATGTCATCTAGCACAGGAATCGCAATATCTAAAACACCAGAAAAAAATTATTACAGAGAGTGTTCAATGGGAATAAAATATTAATGCATTATAGACTTGAAGACTAAAAGTGAACTTAATCAAGTAAGAAACTATTACACCAGTGTTCAATGGGAATAAAATACTAATGCATTACAGACTTGAAGACTGAATGTGAACTTACAAGTACAAAACTTTGCAACAAACACTTGCAGGTACCTAAAATATATGCTAGAATAGAATACTTCCAGAGAAGTTCTGAGGCAGAAGGCTCCAGTAATTTAAATATGGCAGAAGGCTTCATTAATTTATACTAGCTAACATCATTCTGTGTAAAGAGGCAGACTCAAATGGTTAACAAATGGAAATAATGAACAATGTAGAGAAAAAGATGTCCTGCATCTTTTTTTTTTATCGGGCAAATGGTGACTCAAACCCATGAACTTATGGCATAGGTAGTGGGGCTCTAACCACTTGAGATATACCACTTCATCTGTCCTTCATCTTTCTAATGCTAGATAGTTTACCCAAGGAGAGGATGGATTAAATATTCTCACCTATCAAAATTCTTATTGTCTATAATACTTCCAATGAAATTCAAGATCGAGAAATTTATCTAGAAAAAGGAGTACAAATTATTAAACTACCTCAAAATGAATTAGACATTCCTCCAGAAGTTTGAAAAATAATCTGGTACGAGCAATGCTTTGCTGCCAAGCTTTGATAAGAGAAGCATCATCCAAATTGCGTATGATTTGCAATATAGTGATCACAACCTCACGCTTTTCACTTGAACTCAAATTGTAGAAGACAGGCATTTCATCTAGTATCTGTGAGAATGCTAAAACAACTAAGCAATTGATATAACAAACAGAAAGCCAGTGCAGCATCATCGTTTACAAATATTAACATCTACAGACGATTCTGTTACAACGTGTTGCATTATCAAACTAGGGAAAGAAAGATCGAGTGTGTCTAATAAATAGGACATGCTGTTCATAAACATTATTGAGTGGGCAGCTTTCACATCATTCACACATTTCAAATAAATTTGACTGAATTGCTGTTATTATTCCACTTTCTAGTGCGGAAAAAAAAAATCACTTGGTAAAAGTAAACGGAGAAAGAATCAAGAAAATCAACTTTTAAGTTCAATTATTTTACAGATTAGGACCATGGAAGAGCATCAGATTTCTAGAGGCAAAGGGAAGGTAGAAGAAATTTATGATGACAAAATGGCATTTACAAGAGCATAATAGTATTATCAACAGCTTGCAATAAAATAAATGTGGAATGTGTATTTCACGTGTAATATCATCATAATTTTCTCCACTGTATAGCCACAACTTTGTAAACTTAAATTAGATACAGATGAATATTGCCAATCGATATAGCTTTATCATCATCATCATCACTATACATGTATACAGATGGATCCCAGCATGCTCCGAGTGTACATTATTCATTCTAATAGCAAAATAAAATATCCAGTTTAAGTCTAGAAAGGAACAGCAAGTATTATTGCATTTAGCATTTCTTCTACAGTAACCAAATTCCATGTGGAGGAAAAAAGCAATGGTTGGAACAGTTAACGAATCTGAGCTCTCAACAGAAAACTTCTTAAGATTGACAATTGTTTCTAAATCCTCAAAGAACAAATCATGCTCATCATGCAGAAATGAATGCCTAAACCACATATAGCCACTTTGAGAAGATAATTTCCATAGACTAAATGTCAACAATATGAACTTGTTGACAAGTTTTAGACTGAAGATAGACAAATATAAAAAAAGCTACATACCTGACCTACAAGGGGGAAGTATAACTGAGCTATGTAAAGTTTATCTTCCAACTTTTGATAGCGTACATCAAACTCATGCTTGCACAATAGAACCACCAGAATTCTAGCTGCCTATATGTAATCAAACGAAGATGTTACAAGGTTTTGGATAAGAACGCGAAGTATTGGGGGCAGCAGAGATAAAGAAACACGTTTATCAAGGAAGAAAATACATAATTAGAGCACCGATCCATAATGCTTCTAGTAACTAACTTGCATTCACCTTGGCCCGCATAGATAAATCTTCATGGTCCCAAGTAAGAAAGATCTCTTGTATAAGAATAGATGAAAGGTAATTTCTGTGATAAAGAAGCACCATGTCAGACATAAAAAGAAGGAAGACATGTTTGGCCCAAGGATGAATATCATGTCAAACACAATTATTTAAACATGAAAAACCATAAGACAACCACTATACATAAGAAACAAAATTTATATAAAAATAAAACCAACACATTTAAAATAGAGAGAAGGGTGCTTAAATAGATAATAGCTAAAAAGAAATCATTTCAAGGGTCAATTATGAAACCCAAGGAATCATCTTAAAGCTAATATATTTCACTCAACAGACACATTACTAAGGGAACGTCGTGCTAAGTCAATGTGAAATGTCCATACCAATATATACAGGTTTCGACTTTAGATTGATTGCGTGAAGTTGTTTAATTGTTCAGCCTGCACAATTCATTGTAACGCATACATACAATATAGAGTCTCATCCCATGATTAAAAGTCATTTAGGAAAGTCTTAATATACAGGTAAGAAAGAAAGGGACAGATTTACCTTAATATCAAACATCCCTATATAAGATATCTTATTACCTTGATTACTTGTTGCTTACTAAGTTGCAATGGAGATAGATTTAGGGAGAACCATCTAGCAATAACTACTCCATATCCAAACATAAAGAGCTATTGAGATTATCAACTCTGTGTTGTTTGAAAATTTTACAACTAACTTCAGTTTTTAAATACCAACGCATAGCTTCCTAGACATTTAATGAACTTTTGTGAAACTGACTGTATGACTTTCTACAGATACCATCATGGTAGAGACAGTCATCCATTGGGTATGACCTTCTCAAGCTCTTCTTAGTATGACATAACAGTGAAGCAGTCAAACGCTACAGAAGAACACCATAACATTACTGCAACGCCCCCGGCCCATGGGGTGGTGGCCTAGCAGTGAGACGGCGGCACAAAGGGCTATGCTAGTAACTACTTTGCCTACACAAACCCCTGGGGTCATCTTCAACACCAATTTTAATGCCCCAGAAGCCGCGGGGTTGGGATCCAGCAGCAAGGCAACAGCATAACAGGATCCACTAGCAATTACTTGCATATGTACTTGCTTTAAGAAGATGGTTAAACCAAGTTGCTAGAAGAGCCAATTGCACCCACTTATATTCTATTGAAACTTGTCTTTCTAAGCCGATGTGGAACATTAAAATAACGAAATGAAGTTTTTACCTATCAGAAGGGTCTCGCCCAGGCATTTCCACAAACAGATCATGATCACATAAAATCTGCAAAAATGTGAGCTTGCAATCATGCAGCACTGATTGACACACCCCAGAGAACTTATCAAGATACAAAGACACCTGCAACACACAAAAACTCATTGTCAAGACAGAGATGCAATGGTCAAAACGTACATGCCGAAAGCCTACACTTGCAAGCAACATAAAGAATGATATTGCTCCAAACAACTCCAAGGAAGCAGTAAGCATACCAGTTCAAAAACTTGGCGAGGCTCTATTGTAGACAGAAGATCATAGCAAAAAAAAGCCAAGCTACTGTTTAGATATTTGGCCAAACCTAGACCCTTTTTACAGCGCTCATGAACTTCTGTTAACAGACAATCATACAATTGCATTATACATCTAAAGACACCTTCTTTCAATTGCATTGGAGGAACATCTTCTCCTGCACCCAAAAATATAAAACAGAGAGTTTTAACAATTAGTGCAGGATCTCAAGGATACCAGTCCGACATAAAAACGGTAACATGTGTCATTTTTTAGGGATATATAATAGCCAATATTGATTAATATAAACCCACTGTGGTTCCATTATCAGTTCTTCCGAATTGGCTTTTAGAGAGGTAAAGTATAATACTTCATACAATATTCCAAACAAATTGGTAACAGATTCGATCATTAACAATTTTATAATTTTTAACAATACTTCTCCTTGGGCTGAATGCTGGAAATACCATCTTAAGAGATTTGGGGATATATCCTCTTACTGAAGGCACTCTTGGGTAAAAGTAACCTATGTTTAGATACGGTATGTGATGCCAGAAAGATGCTTCAATATTACTTGGGCAAGTAAAACAAAAGCGTTAGTAGTTAACATTTTAGCTGTCAACTAAACTCAATGTCAATTCAAATGGTCAATCGTTGATTTGTTGAAGCAACTACTGCTAGAATAACAGGAATAGGATAGTGGACATCTATAACCATTAAATGAGTGTTAAGGGCAAAAAGGCTGATTGGTTCACTAATCAGTATAAGAAATTAGATGTAAGATAGTGAGTAGGTTTCATCTGCATTGAGCATAGGTCAGCTACAAGTTATCAAGGAGCTCAATGTGAAAAAAAGTTTGATTAGAGAAAACAAGCAACAATATTATCCATCACAGGAAAAATGAAAAGCATATCCTGATATCCACAAAATAACGTCAGAGTGTTTGAGATATGTCCATCACAGTAAGGATCGAGAAATCAATTACTACAGGAGATAAATTCATCAAAGGTATCCACTAGGTCATTTGAGGTAACTTTTTTAGCATTATATCCACATGAATGCATAATAGACCCATGGTAATGGTTTTGACATCTTCACTTCTCCAACATGTATAAAACCTCATTTTTATGTACATGTCTCGACGATAATCAGGAATTTCATTAACTATGGAGAGATTCTATCATTAAGAAAGGTTGACCAAACATTATTAAACATTTGATGGGGGCAGTTTCACCCAAAATATCTTGAAGAATTTTAATGGAAGACAAAGGCTTTTAATAAGCAATTACCTGAAGGAACATTGTGATAGAACAATCGGGTCTGCTCTAAGGACATGGATTTGACAATGAGTTCCAGAAAGAACCAAGCCATTGCAAGTACATCATCGTAAACTGGCCCAACACGGTAACCTTTGGCCTAAATTTCAGTCATTTGATACAAAAAATTCACGCAATGAGCATTGGCCTTGTATCAAAAGATAAAAAATTTAGATAAAGCACATTTTTAATGTCAACCAAGTAGAAAACTTGAGAGAGGGAATTAATAGTTTATGGTTTAACATCTTATTAGGGAATATATAATCCATATATTACTGCACTCCCGCCGTGGAAAATGTCCCATAGCTAAAATTGTGCATTTTCTTGATCAAGTGCACTAGATATTGTACCCACTGGAATAAAAAGACATCACTTCTTTATTTCATTTATGACCAACATCGTCACACCATAAGACAAGGCCATAGAACGTGATAAGGTACAAATAACAATAAACACACTCAGACCTCTTACAAATTTTCTGGAAACTCCATCTCACCAGGCTAAAATTTAGTTGGCAACAAATACCCATTGAATGTTTTAAGGTAAAATGCATTTTAATGTCCCTAAATAATTAACTTTTTGTTTCGAAAGATCCCTCAAGTATTTTTGTTTTAAAAAAGTCCCTAAGTATTGAAAATTGATATCACAGAGTCCATCTTAACGAGATCTGATAGAAATTACCCAAGTCTCTTAAGGGACTTTAAGACAAAATAAATACTTTAAAAGTTAATGCTTTAGGGATCTTAAGGATGCAATATGCCAAGTTTTAATTGTATTAACATTACATAAGGAAATCTTATATCTTAAAAGTAGTTAAAACATAAAATTAACTTTATTTCTTTGAGCCCTGCAAACGATTAGTAGACCCTAATTGTTGCACCAGTTTTGTTTGGTGGAACTGAAATGCTTATTGCTAGCAGCCAGCCCATGCCAGAGCAATGGTATCCTGAGCCACAGCAATTAGTATATATATTGGATTTAGAGCGTCATTGTCCCTACATAGAAGAGCAGGACTTCTAACCATTTTGTTCTTCATTCTCTCTCTCTCTCTCTCTTTTTTTTTTTTTTTTGACCTGGCTTATTATGTATTTTTGAAGGAAATAATCTCAGCCACAATACCTTACTGCGGGCCAGACTTCCCCAAACTGTAGATAAACCAGGGTAAACCGGTGGTTGACGGCCCCCGAAATCGTCGAAAGCAAAGTCAACATAGTTCACCAGAAAAAGGTTTCTTTCACCATCATCTACTGACTCTTGCTGCACCCTGTAGAAAACAACACTGTATTAAAAAAACATGTTGCTGCTGGACGCCATGATACACATTCAATAGGGTGATGTAAGAACATCACATCTGGTGACCATCAAGCTGCAGGTAGACAGGTGAAAATTACACTGAAACTTTAAAATAAGCTATATGGAATAACAAGCAGAATGGTACCGTGTTAAAATATTGACCATAGCTCTGAAGGCAGCAACCTGAATAGTGAAAAATATGCAGCAAACAAATATTATGCTCAGAAACATCCTTTTCGGATCCAAAGTGGGACATATCAAGGAAACAACTACAACAATATTTCACAAGTAGATAGTAATTGAGAGTGGAAAATCAAGCAAGTTATATTCTATTTGTTCACCTGCAGAGTCTCTCCACCATTGCCAATGAGATGGAGAAGCATGTTTAAGATTGGCTGAAGAAACTGTAGTAAAGCTGTTGAATCAACATTCTTCAGACTGTTTATTGCCTGGAGAGAAGTCAGAAAAACTCAAGTCTTACAGTATTACAAAGCAGATCATCATTAGAGTATCCATGTAAATTTTTCTTTATGGCGATGAATAACGATGTAAATATAATGTGAAGAAAATTCTTTTTCATCATGTCAGGCATTTAGTAACTGTTTGCCAGGGAAATTTTTTGTTCATTGAATATCCATTCTTCAGTGCCATTCCGACAGGAAGTATATTGTCATCCATGCAAGGCAACCTCAAGCAGACATGCAAATACACTTTGGGTATGTTTGATTTGGGATTTAGTGGATTTTGGATTTCAAAATCCTAAATAAATAGTAATGGTGTTTGCTTGTTTTGAGATTTAAGTAGAGTAGGGTTTTACTTTATATCAAATCGATGTGTAAGAGTGTGTGATGTTTTATTATTATATTATTGTGGATCGTAATTGTAATGATTGAATGATTGTGTAATGTTTAGTGTGTATTATTGGAAGTTGTAAAAGTGGGAAGAAAGTGATAAATAAAAGAAGAGTGAGAATAAAAAAAATCATATTTGCATTAATGAATCATCATTGGAAAGAGTGTGACGGAGAAAAAAAAAAGGTACTTGTAGGGTTATAGGTATTTGTAGGAGTGGATGTATTGATTTTATATAAACCGGATTCTAAAATCCCAAAGTAGAATTGTATTTGGATTTTGAAATCTCAAATCGAATATATCCTTTGTGTTTCGGAATAAACAAAGCTAAAGAAGAATCCTCTCATTTGGTTAGAATTCACCATGCCAGTTTAATAACCAATGTAGAAAGTCAGTGACTAAGTCTTATGAGGTAAGAAGGAAAGACATCTCATCTATAAAGCCATTGAAAGGTAGCTAGATGTGAATCATTGCACATTTTCTCAAGAGAGGACTCAAGTTCAGAGTATAAAATATGTCAAACCTCAAGAAGCTCAGATCCCCAAGGTGGACTTGTTCGAAGTATGTGCCTATCGTACTCAAGGAAGAAGTCCCTGATACGTTCACTTATTGGGTGCACAGACGAACATAAACGCAGGCGGAGTCTAAATACATTTTTACCATCCTCCAAGTAATCCACTCTCTCCTGCATAAGAACAAAAGTGTCCCTGAGAAGTTGAGATAGAACTACAAACAAACAAAACTAAAATTCAATTTAGGGAGAAAACATGACAAAAACCTGCAGTATATTCACTTAAAAGAAATCAAAGTCACCAAGACAAATGTCACAATCAATAAATCATGCAGAAGGTCCAGCCACATTAGATTTAGGGAGAGAACATGACAAACACCTACAGTGTATATTCACTTAAAGAAATCAAACATGAACAAGACAAATGTCACAAACTCACAATCAATCAATCGTTCAGAAGGTCCAGCCACATTAAACATATATATCATCTCTCCAACCAATTCATAAAAAGCAACAAGGAGCTTGCACTTCAGATGCCATAAAGCTCACTTCTTTCTGGTACAAAAACCAACTACTAAAGAGTGAACATCAAACAGAACAATTGGAAGCATAACTTGATCAACTGTCACCTAATCTTCAACTATCTTTCAGAAGCTGTGACTATCCTCATCATCCTTGTCTGAAATCACTACCTACATTCTCTTTTTTTATCTGAGGATATCTTGAATGCTTAATTTGTCTTTCTAAACAGTACGGTGTTTGTCACTGGAATAAATGAGTACTAGCTAGGAACCATCATGCAGGAGCATTACTAATAATAGCCACTGTTGAAGATATAAGATTAAAATTTAAAATGATACTCTTCTGCCAGCCTAAGTTTTTTTTATAAGAAACTGAAATTTTACTAAACTGGAAAGTGTAGAGGATGAGGAATTCCTTGCACGAACTGTCAATTACAATGTGGAACAACAGTTAGTAACTAAGTCCATTACATGAAAACTTTTAAGATGGAAAATCTAAGCTTTTCGATAAGGTGGTCATTCAATACAGTATGAGAGCTAGGCCATATGGAAAGTCCTGTGTTTGAACGTCATAGCCCTATTTATCAAAATTTCCTCAGGCAACACTTAAATACAAAGTAACCTGCCTGCATGTGAGGGGTGTGTTTAAGATATTAAATTAAAAGTTGAAAAATACTCCTCTCTACCTGCTAAAGTTTTTAAATGAGGTGGTAATTCAACTACTTTTATCCACAATGTAAGTAATTACATATTATAATCAATTGCAGGGACCACTGCCTATTTCACTATTAGTCGCATCGGGGAATTATGCTTGAGGCAGCATACAGTCATAGAAGCAATAGGCAGATTGTTTGGGCTATGTAAAGATGGTTGCCGATAGTAGGACACTAGTGCGTGGAGGTGCTTGGCAAAAGCCTAAGCATAATGGTGGAAAACCTTAGCTTGAAGGAAGGTACACTAAAGCAAGCTAGCAACAATTTGGCAGATGTATTGTCCACGTGCGGGAGGTTGTAGATGACTTATCCAAGGTAACTGCCTGGCATATGGCACTTAATGAGTGATGGCTCTCATAAATTGGTGGAGCACAACAACCAAGCAAACTAACAACTGCTTCAACAAAAGCCATCTAATTAAAAAGAAACAGCAAACGTAAAGATAAGGATGCACGCAATTTTTCTAGTCACCTAGGAATAAAGTTGGAATTTATTAATCTGTTATTTCCTGGTTTGAGTCTTAATCCATTTCCCAGATGAAATCATTGATCAAATACTCATGCATATTTTGTTAGATATTACATTTAGAGCATTGACATTTTGTTCATGAGAACGTATCACAACTCATGTGTTTGTTCTCGTACTTTCTCTTCTTCTTGCTCTCGTCATTTATCTATACTCTCTCCACAGTGATCCTTAAAAAAATTATGCCTTCTTAACCACAAACTCATTAGATTACAAGCCCATGCATTACCAACAACATTTTAGGCAATATGCAAACATTGTTCCCGAGTCAAAGTTATAGGCATTAGAAATGAAAAGATAAATAGCTAGTTGTGCTACATCACTGACCTCACCCCCACAAGCAATCCACAACTTCCATCATTTCTAATTATTTTTATGATAGCCAACTGACAGATAATTAAACAAAATAAAATCAGTAATAATTTGTGCTGCAGATCAAAAAACGTCTAACACCATTTCTCTTGCTTGCACGATTAATCTTACTAGTCACTACAAAGAGAATATAGTCTGTCACTCATGAAAAGTTTCTGAAGGATTATTTACAGAAAAGGGAGGAGAAAATACTGACATGGATAATCAAATTCAAGTTTCATGTCAACATACCCTAGTGCTATCTTGTAGATAGTGTTGAACCAACTCTCTCATAATGGGCAAAGAAATCTCTGATTTGGACCTGCAACAGATATTTAGTATATGATGTTATATATTGTTGGTATGTTTATACAATTTTTATTTGCCAAATACGAATTACAAAAAGTTCAATAAGCATCCTATATTTGATAACTTAGACCATTTACTCCAGACAAATTCCATAAAACAACTGATAAGATGAAACCATCATGTCAAATTACTAGGGATACAAGCATGTCTGCAATGCGCTTCTGTCTCATGTCTCTTTTATTAGCAGCAGACAGTAAGATAAGACAACATGATCTAAGGCACAAAGATAATTTACTAAAACAAATGCTAAACATTCAATATAGTAACTATATGATTATTGGCAGTCCTACCCAAAACTTGTTTTGAATAGACTAGCACTATATACTGTATGCTCACAATTGTTCAAATTCCTGAATTAATGTATATCGTACAAACTAAAAGAAATCATACACAGAATAGACCTGCAGAATGAGATGCTTTAAGATCCATGTGTGAAATTTAAACTGAATGCTATAATCCTAGTCAGGTTGTTTTAGTTAGTTATAATAATCATGTACATTATGAGCTATTAATATAAAGTAGACCAGCAGTATAAGCACCAAGGAGGGACTCAAGTTAATCTTCCTTATTGATAGCAATAAGAAGCAGAGAACACCCAAGGACATACTGAGCATAAGAGGATAAAGGAAGAGCAGCATATCCTATAACCACCTGCAATGAAAGCAAAAAGTAGCTTTGAATTAGAACTAGAAGACATGATAATAGATGTACATGAGCAGAAAAAGAAACATATGAAATGATACAGACAGCAATATACTTAACAGAATAAAATAAGATTATTGGCTTAGCAGTGCCACTCCAAGGGACGAAACATTGTGAAGGCTACTTAATGAAGTTCATTGCACTTACAGGCTTGGGAGCTTCAATTTTTGTTTGTAGGTCAACATGAAAGAAAGTGAACAAAAGGTGGTGCATTGGGGTCCAAATGGCAGGCAATGATGCTTTGATTTCATCATGATAGCAGGCAACTCTAGCTCCAACAGCAACTTGGGTATCAACTGATTTCTGAAGTGCAGAACCCGGTTCCCTTGGATGCATAGACTGGTGAATAAAAACCATATACTACAGATCTGGTCTTACAATAAAACTGCTTGAGTAACATGTAATACAAGTCTCACCTCTAACGAGGGTCTGCGGATATCTCCGTCATCCTTTCTCAGTTCAACTCGAATGAACAAATTTCTTTTTCTACTCATGCTGACACTCAACGGATACACATAAAGACAATGGAAAAGCTGTAAGAAAGGCTCATTCCTCGAAGTTATCCGAAAGTCGAAGGCCTGGAACTGTAAACAAAGAAAATGTGACTCAACCTGAAAGTGCCTACAAAAATAACTTATGAATGTGATGTCTAAATATATATACTAAGTTCATTAACCAGCTGTGATGTCTAAAATCTTCTTTAAAAAAAACAAAGGAGCAAGTCCATAAATGCAGTATCATATTTACGGCTGCTCACATGAATCTTTCACAAGTAATATAAACATACTATACTTACATCATTAGTAGCATTATCTGCCAAACCATGAGATATAGATCCATTTCGATCCAACTCTATCCTATCCGCGGAATGTGAATCCAGATCAGAATTCTGACGTCCATCAGTTCTGTAACTGGGATATTTTCCGGAAGTTGTGCCAACCATATTCGGATGACCCCCCAAATCCCCGTTTGTACTTCTATTTTCAAAAGATTTTTCAGAATCATATAGGCCAGATTGGAGTTTTTCAATCTCCAATCTTAAGATACCTTTCACCGGTTTGTGAATCTTTCGCTTAGGATCCTAACAATAAGAGGAAATCAGTCCATCAGAAACAAATATTACAAGAGTTTACATATAAAATTAAGGGATGATATAGCAACAACGAACACACAAACTGTTGACACCCCTACTGGAGAAAGACAGGGAGTTAATTTCAGCTAAAACATAGGCAAGTTTTGTTTTTTTGATAGGAAACAGAAAGTTCTATTTAGATAGAGAATGTGCAAGGGGTGACAGATCCCCTTTACATATAAAGAAGAAGAGATATCACAATTACAGTATCACTTAAAAGCAAAGCACCACTCTCTAATTAAATCCGAAACATGGACATATATGAAGTACCTATGACCTGACGCCCAAAGAGCAAGAATTTAAATGAGGGGGAAGGGAAGTGAAGAAGAAACGGAGCGGAGGAGGGGTTGAAAGTTGAAAGTTGAAACTTGCTTAACATAAGAGACTATACAATAATTTCTCTAGTGCTTGGTATAACCCAATAAGAAGAAAAACCCGAATACCATTTCCCTGTTTGGTGTTATACAACAAAACAGGAATGGAAGGCTAATTATTCTAATTTTACTAACTAACCATTTTCATTTTGTATGGATTCTTGATAATTATTAAGAAACAACTCTAATAATTTCTAGTAATTACACTTGAAAGAAGTCATCGAGCAACAGTTTAGCTAGTACACGAAAAATTACAGGAAACAAAAAAGGGAAACATGGTTATGTTTGTTTAGGATTCCATTGGATTTGAAATCCAGTATAAAAATTTTATGAAAACTAAAAGGTGTATTTAGATGTTGTATATGTTTAGGAGTGTACATTCTGTAGGATTTGACAAGATAGGATTTTGAAAAAGTAGGTGATGGCGGGATTATTATATTGTAAAATGTAGTGTAGAAATGATTGAGTGGTTATTTAATGATTCATGAATTGTAAACTATATGAAAAAGGAGGAAAGTGTTAAGTTGGATAGGTAATAGTAGTAATAATTAAAAATAGATGAGAGATGATTGGTTGTGTATTGTAAATTGTGTTTGAAAAGTAAAATAAGTATATCATATGTATTATAGGGTAGACTTTCATAAGACTTGGAATTTATACCAAAATCAGGTTTTGACAAACGAGGATTTGGAATCTTATACCAAAGTCAGTTTTTGAAAAATGAGGATTTGAATTAGAAATCAAAATCCGGGGTGGTGAACCCTAAAAAACACACCTTGCAACTCATCCAGATGGTTAGGACTTTGCGATCCACGTAACGTTCTTTTTTTTTTGGGATAAGAACCAAAATTTTATTTCTAGGAAGAGAAAGAAGGGATGAGAGATCCCTCAAGGTTACAATAAAAAAAGGACCAGCAGCAACAATCCTTACAAAACCACTGACCAGCCTCTAACTACATCACCTAACAGCAACCCTTGAATACGATCCCAGACCTCCTCTAATGAGTCCGACCTATCATAAAAAATCCTCCAGAAAACTTTCCCTTTTTTGTTAACAGTTCCTCCCACACACCTCAAGTAACTCCACCGTAGATCTCAGAAAGACCCAAAGAAACCCCATCTCTTCAATAGCCCTCCACCATACACCCGAGCAAAAGGGCAGTGAAGAAATAGATGATTAAGGTCCTCAAAAGAATCCCTGAACTGACACCACGTTCTATTTTGAGATTCAAAATTTGGTTTTCAAATTCCAAACTCAATCCACAACTAAAAAGACCTATAAACCTATTATTATTTTCCAATACAACAGACATTATACACTTTAATAAATTCGTTAACAGAATCCAATGTAAAATAACACACACCCATAACCCAACCTAAAAAAAATAAATAAATAAGCCACCCAATTTACTCTTCCCAATGCATTATACATAAATATTTATATTAATACATATAATTGAATATATTTAAAGGCATATTATACATATATTGGTGAAATATTTTACATATATATGTGAAGTATTAAATATATTGTTATAAAATGCACCCAGTATGTATATAAATATATTAAATAAATTATATATAGTATTCAAATATATATTTATATTAATTCTCTAAATATTGCACCATGTATGTATGGAATACATATTAATTATATATTTCTTGAATAATACCCCCCTTCGTTCCATTTTTTATTGCTTAAGCTGAAATGACACGGGTTTTAAAGAGAAAGTTGTTTATTAGAATTAAAATGTGTAGAGTTGAGGGTAAATGGGTCATTTTAAATTTACTGGAGGGGGGTTGCTTTAGTTCGAGAGGGTAGAGTGGGTAATTAAGTGGCATGAAGTGTAAATAAGAGATGTTTGGAAGGGTTTAGTTTGAGAGGGTAAAGTTACTTTTTTGCCATTTTGGGTATGAAAAAAAAAAATAAGACTTTTACTTATGAATTTTGAGCAATTTAAAATAGGACGGAGGGAGTATAACAGTTTTCTTCACCCTTCAAAGATCACTTTAAGTACTCAAATTATCATTGACTTTATTCATAAACAAACACTTTATTCATTAATGGACCCCACAATTTCTCATAATACCCTCCAACATATCTACTTTATACATAAAGCTTTTTTTTTTTTCGGACAAAGGTGACTCGAACCCATGACCTTTGGGTCATAGGTAGTGGAGCTCTAACCACTTGAGCTATACCACTTCGTCACTTTATACATAAGCTATTACTATTTCTTAATGTTTTGGGCATATTAAAATTGGACGAAGGGAGTATATTCGTATTATTATATTTAGCATTTAGTAATATGACATGTGCCAAATATATACAAACATCATATATGCATGATGCATCTATACCCATTTCAAAATTTCCAACAAAACACACTAATTATTACATAATCATGCAATTATTACACACATAACTAATATAATTTAATAATACATCATCAATCACTACTAACATTGATTTGACTTAAAGTAAAATCTCACACTATCAAAATCCTAAAACAAACACATATCTTACTATTCATCAGCATTTCCAAATCCATAAAATTTCAAAATCCAAACTTCCCCAGCACACCTAAATCCCAAAACAAACATAGCCTAAGGGTTACTAAAGGTCTAGATACATTAAAGCTCTCATACTAGTGGTGGTGGTGGTGTCACTTGCTTCTTCCCATCATCTGATGAATCATGAAACCATTTTATAGGAGAGACAAACATATACAAACTTTTTAAAATGGATAAAATGATACACTGCGTAACAAGGAATATAACTGAGAATTATATTCCCTTTTTCAGTCTTTGGGCATCATATGTAGACATTTAGCCCAATATTGAAGTGGAAAAGGGGTAGGTCTCTTATCAGATCGTCTCACGGAATATATTATTAAAAAGTATTAATTTGTTGCCCTATTGCACAGAATGTGATTAGACAATCTCACACAAGCTTCTATGTTGGAGAAACGATACTGGTTGGATTGAAAAATAATTTCATTCCAATATGTTAATATATTTGGTACTTTTTCTCAAGAGCTTGTGACACAAAAAGTTGAGAATGATTGTTTCAGCAAACATTAGTTTATAGTAAATTTGAATAGGACATTACCAGGAGTGACTCCTCAGTATAGCCTTCTTTAACTTTGCTCAGATTTGATACTTCGACTATAATAGAGTTTCCACTAGAATAGCTAAGCTTTCCATCTAATGTGATCTTTGCATTCGGTTCAGCAGCAGCCTCTTGAGAACTTAAACCTGAAATACTAGTTATAAGTGGACTGCTGGGGGAAGAAGACCCGCCAGAAGCAGAAGTAACACCACTATCAAAAAGCGGGATGATTGCCCAGGCAAAGGACTCTCTATGAGGCATGATCCGGGACCACACTTGCAGTTTTTGTTTTTCCCTCTCAGTAAGATGAACCTGTTCATTCAAGCGAGAACCAAAAAAACAGAGTGCAGAAGTGAATAAATAACATTGCACATGGATTAGTTTATTTTATAAAAACATGAGTTAAAGGTACTCAAAAAAGCCATGGACTAATTATTTTCTTTAAATCAAGGGCAAACATGGGAAGCACAAATACATTATCTTTCTGTAATGAGGTATATCTCTTCATCTTTCCTCTTTCATGAAAATCAAATATAATACGAGTAAATGAGTAATATATTAAGCTTACAGATGTTGCAAATACTTACTGGTTCTTTACGTGAATAAACTGATGAAGTCACTCCACCTTCTTCTGTAGCAGGCTTTTCTAACTGGACTAGCAAACAAACTGATGCTGATGGTACATCCACTCGGAAAATTCCACGAGCCTCATTAGAATTGTTTGTCTGAATAAGTTGCATATGAAAATTAGCAAATATTGTATTTCTATGAAAATTAAATTTTGAATCAGGCACACCAGAATGAATGATGAATAACGTGTATCTTGATATGAACCAGGCGAGAGAAAGAAAGAACATATCCAATTCTTTAATCTTCAACTAAAAAAAAATTAAGAAACAGAAATACATGAACAGCTTACATTTTGCGTTTCAGCTGGTAACATGTGGAAAATGAAATCCTCTGAAAGTTTTTCCCTTCTCTCCCTATTATACAAACAAATAGTGCCATAGAATGGCTCTACAAGAGAACTTCTATGTTTCAGCTTCTGAATTAGGCATGATGCTCAAAGAGCTCCAAGTAACAGAAGAAATCGAATAACAACAGTAATATCAATCTACAAAAGTACAAACTCACCGGCAAAACCAGCTTGAAATGACAAGGATAGGACTTTCACTGCAATCCTAAGACCACTACAAATAAAAATATACATATATAAATAGAGGGAATGAAGACACAACAGAAATGAGGGAATATAAAATTAGGAAAGAACATATACAGGTAAAATTAAACAGTAGATGCAAATTCCCCACACAAGTAAGAGAGAGACCTGGAATACTGAAATATGTTAGTAGAGGGGACTCTTTGACCAAATATCGTGGATCTCTCATTATCCCAATCAAAAACAGGTTCATATGCTGGCAGTGGCGACTCCCCAAAATGCTGCAAGCCATTTAATATAGTTTGAGAAGGGATCTAAGGAGTATTATACAGAGCTTGTGGTAAAAAGTGTCGTACACAGAGCTTTGAATTCTCTACATTTGATGAATCGTGTATGTTTGATCCTGAAAAAGGACTTCCTGATGTGCTTGCCATTTCTTCTTCGGTTGAAACCTGCATCCTAGTCCTTCTGGCACTAGCTAACTCCATTTCTGAAATGCAGCCAGAAAAGCATCCTTGGGTAATATACTGTCCCAATGAATTTATACGAAAAGAACAAAAATTGCAGACATAGAGTTGCAATAGCTGTTTCTAAAAGGGTGTTTCCTGTAACAAGAAGATTCCGTGAGTTAATCAATATATGATACAGAAACTTTCTTCTCCACAAACCTGTTTCAAAATCCGTATCCGGCCCCTCAAATATCTGATTTTGAAATGTAATGGGGCCAGTGCTTTCATAGTGCCCATACTTGTGTTCATCTTTCACCCAATCAGCCCCATAGCTCTGAATAAGCTCGTTCAGATGTGGCCATTGTTCCAAGTTTTCATCGAGCTGGAATGAAATAACAAAAAAAAAAATCTCAAAGAGAAGCCTAGCTGACCAATCAAAACTCCAATATAACCAGTTGTCTTAAAAAAAAACAATCGGCAAAACAAGTCCATGCAGCATCATAAACTCATTATAGAACCAAGGATGCTACCGAAGCTTCAAATTTTAGTTGTAATACATGCAGGTGAGCTAGCAATTAACTACACCATCAAGCAGTACAGAAAATGGAGCGTTTCATTCTGAAACAGCACTGCAGACAAATGCTTCTTTACAACTCAAATCAACAATCTAAACAACAGGCCACCGATGCACAAAACGTTACAAAACAAAACTCACCAATGGGTCCATCTGAAAGCAATTAGCAAAGGACTGGCGCGGGATCCTTCGGAAACGAAGCGCGCTACCAAACCCAGTCTCCATGGAAGCAAATGCTGAAAACCTAAGCCAACATGAAATCGAGAAAGTTGAAAGCAGCTGTTACAGACGCATTTCGGGCCCACTTTAAATGTACAAATTCTAGCCTACCAAGAAAATGCAGATCTGTGTTAGTTCCTTTCCCCTCCACCTTAATTCTCTGTTGAATCCTCAAATGGCCGCAGAAAAACTTAAAAATTCCAGCCAAAAAGCGCTGTATGTGGGGCCCCCATTGGGGTTTGTGCTGGTGAACCCAACCCCCCAATGTGGTAGCAGGTACAAGTGATGGATGGTAGACGCCGCAGTAGGTGGTGGTGAGTTGGGTTGCCGCCGCGTCGGATTTGGGACAGTGGGTGATAAGGAGGTATTAATCTAACTCTGTTTTTGATTAAATCTATTTCAACCCTTGCGTCTGTCTGACAACACACTAAATTATTTCCCACGCGAACACAGTTGGTCTTGGGCATTTTAGTGCTATAATTGCACTAAATTCTCTTCCAAGATAGTTTTTTTAAAAGAAATTTACAAAAAGGATATTTAGTTCAATTTTTGCTGTATAATAAAAATCTAAAACAGCTAAAAGACATGGCTTGAAAAGTTTGATTCCTTTTGTTCTACTTTTTGTATTTCACTGGGTATTTTTCATTTTTGAATTATTAACATATGTCGATGTGGTAACCAAGGGGGCTTCTTAAGCCACTTTGCCACCGGGTTACCACTTTAATGGGAGACCTGGGTTCGATTCCCTTTGAAAACGAATTTGGAGTGGAAGGTATAAAGAGGCTTGGAAAATTTGGAATTGTAAGAAGACTAAATATAAAACACAAAGTGAAACACTAAATATGGAATAGAAGGTTTCATTTGAGGCAAGTTAGCCTCTAAATCTCCATCTTATTAAAGGGTTGTTTGGCTTGTTACATTGAGAATAAAGAGGATTAACTTCCATTTTCCTTTGGCTTCATTTGTATTATTAGGGATGGTGATATTAATATGAAGAGTTGGTCTTGTATGAGACCATTTACGAATTGAAGGGTCTGAATCTAAATGACAAAGTCATATATATGTGAGAGTAAATAACGATCAGAAGTAGTTTTTCTCTTTTATTAAAGTCTAAACTCATATCGCATCACATTCATCTAATGTGTTGTTCTTGTTATGATTTGAGCCAAGAAACTAACAATAAACAATACCTCAAACCAAATTCTTGAAGAAGAACGATAAGTCTTGAATCAGAAAATGAAACTAAAATAATAATGCAACTAGCATAAGAATGTAAAAACAAGACTCGAAGATTTACGTGGTTCGATCCTCAATGATCTACATCCACGAGAATGATTATGACATTTTTATTCATTTTTAAATACACCGAAGACACAAGGATGAGTATCCACCAAAAGTTACAACATGATATTCCCTCATGCACTCTCAACATGCAACTACTCTCTCTCTCATAATTTGTATTCTCAAATCATATTAGAGGGGTTTGCTTTTCTTGTCGAAATTTCATATTCTTTACAATTCATATATGATGATTCTCAAAGTTTAAAGTTAATGTAACTAATCCAAGGCTCAATGTGTAGCCTCTTATATCAGCTTCTAATTAAAAAAAAATAGAATTAACTCTCCTGTAATAAAAACTTACAAATTGGAAAAAATCACACCAGAAAATAACATTTATTTTAATTTTTTCCTAACAATTCAAAGATAATATCACCGATTTTGGAGCTGATCACCACAATCCACCTTTAGCTCAAAACAATAAGAACATGCTTCAAAAATCTCTCCAACACTGCTATAAGCTAAGAGCATCAACACATCAATTCAGACCAATTAAACTAAGACACAATTCAAACTTTGAGATTGGTTATTTCATGATAACCTTGATGCTTGGTTAACGGTATTTGCACTTTAATTGCCACAATACACCTGTAATTTTCCTTTGATATACCTCCAACTCAGTAAGTATCCCATTAGCAAACTTTTCAGTACAAACAATTCTCTCATTACACTTTAATATATTTAAATCATAACTCACCCCATTCAATCATAACAATCACACAACAACAAATCAATAATATAATAATATAACATCATTCGCTCTTAACACATTGATATTTACATGAAGTTAAATCACACCCTACTTAAAATAACAAAACACACAAAATTACTACTTTTTCCGTCCCATTGAAAGTTTTTCATTTTTTCATTTAGTCCATTCCAATCAAAGTTTTGAATTCCTTTTTTTGGTATGCTCCAATAATATACTACCCTCCGTCCCACTATAAATTTCTCACTTTCCTTTTTTAGATCTCCCATAATAAGTTTTTCATTACATAAATAGCAAAAATATATTCCACTACACTTAATCTTTACCCTCTCTATTCAAACAATATTACTATAAAAGCCACTCATTACTCAACAAAAAGCAACACACTTTTTTCCTCCACTTTAATTTCCAAAATTATCCTCCACTTTTTAACAAAAGTCAACCAATGACCCACAATATATTAATAAAAAAATATTTTCTTAAATAACGTGCAAAAAAGAAAGGAGAAACATATAGAGGGACGGAGGGAGTATTTAATACACTTTGACTTTCATCACACATTTTTAATATCTCTCCATCACATCACTTATACTATAATATTATTCTACTAAAATTTCTTAGATATTGTGCTAAAAAGCAAGGGAGACTTTCACCAAGACACCTTTAAAAAAAAAAAACTTTCACCAAAACAGAGGAGGTATTTATTTATCAAGATCTCACAATCCACTATAAACCCAAATCAAACGTCACCTAAACAATTGAAAGTTAAACTAGTTCACTGGTAAAAAAGTAACTTCAAGATACAACCTCTGTCTCGTTTATGTGAAAGGTAGATATCAAAAAAGTAGCACCATAACTAGATCTTATAGAAGTTCATAATATTAGGTACGGTATATGTAGATCATAATCTCTATAACTGAATATTCATTAAACCACCCAATGAATCCAAAACACCCAAACACTAATGGTCTAGTCAATCATAGCAAAAATAAAAGAACCAATGATTGATAGAAAGCAATAAACCATTAACATTGAAATTAAACCAAAAAAATAACTATAAAAGATAGGAAACACCTTAATGGGATTTAACAATACAAAGCATAAATAAGTGATTTGTAATCTCGGTTGTATCTATATTAATCTATGGAATTGAAAAGGCATACTAAATTCAAGAGAGAAATGTGTGGAAAATAAACTAGTCTATTGTGTGAGGTGTGTTTGGAGAGAGTGAGGCTACAAATTGCTTATTTATCTAGCATCACAATTGCTAATTTGGATTTGTACTACTTCAATCGATGGGTCCCATCCCATCACTTTGGTCATATTAATTTGGCGGCTAACCTAAGCAAAATAATACTGCCATGAAACATTGAAACTGCCTTCATTCATCAAATAGGCAGCCTTCTTAATTGACATTTGGGCCGTGACTTGGGCTCATGAAATGGGCTTCTATTTTTTCTTTTCTTGAGTTCAATTTTTCTTTCTTCTCGTATTTTGCTCGAATTTTGAATTCTCCTTCAATTGACTTCGCAAAATAGTAGATTCATATTTTACTTTAAAAAAATGCTCATTTTACCTATAGATATAAAAAAAACATGTTAAAAAAAAAACATGAAATCCTATCAATTTAAGTAAATTATACTAATGAATTTTAAGCAATTATCACACTAAACACTAAATAAAATGCGTGGGTTATGTTCACCCTTGGTAAATCCCTCATTAAACGACACAAAAAAATTGTCCTGAGTAATTCCCTCGTTAATTGTGAGGGTCAACCTGCACTCGGTAATTTTTCTTGTTAATTTGTGTTTTTTTTTTTTAGTGAAATATTTCTATGTTAACTTTCTGAGCATATATTATTTCTATCTTATGTTATACGGTTGATGTGACAAATTGAATATTATAGCTAACAAGCTTAATATAAAATTCTAACATTAGGAATTAATTATCAAATAATTTATTTCATGCAAGAATTATTTATATATTTTTTTATCAGAAGAATTATTTATATTTAAGTCACGTTAAATTAACGATTCAAGTAATCATATGAGCAACTTTCGATCCCTGTGACAAATAAAATAATTAAAATTTCAGTTAGGTAAATTAATTTAATAATGCATGGAATCAACTAAGATAATTCACATAAACATTTATTTGTCTTATAATGCACCAAACAAGATTTAATTCGCATTCACGGGGAAATTCGATTATTGTTCATTTTCAATAATTAAATTCTAATGCATGGAGTCATGGAATTTAATTAGTACAATGCATAAAATAATTCACCTATCATCATTTACATGCGTATAGTTCGAGCATAATGAGCATATGATAGCAAATTCAAATTTATAACTTAATTATTTGGCTCACTTAAGTGTATTGATCATCTGTATTATCCAAATTATGAGAGATTGTATTGATCGTTTTTAATTGTTATTATTATCATTGTTATTGATAAAAAAATATCTATAATCCCTTTTGGTTCTAAAAAATATCTATTAATAATAAGAAATGTGGGATAAAATAAAGGGTTAATTACAATTTGCAAAATGTAATATATCACATTTTATAATTTGTAACCTATATTATATTTTGTAACAAATTGCAACGCGTACAAAATTGACAGAATGATACCTCAACTCAAATTTTGTTCTTTTTTCCCAACCAAATTATATTTGAACAAGGTTATATTTGTCCTTTTAGGTTTATTATTTATTTTTAACCAATATTTAATTTCTAACAAAGAATCGATCCCTAATTTGACAGGAAAAAAGAATAAAATTTGTATTTGAGGTACTAATCTGTCAATTTTACATAGTACAAGTTGTAATTTGTTACAAAATATAGTACAAGTTGTAAATTGTAAAATCCACTATAGTATATGTTGCATGTTGTAATTAACCCTAAAATAAAAAAAATAAAAAAAATTGTAGGGATAGAAGAAGACCATGAAAGATAGAGCTTGGAGCCAAATAGTAGGAAACAAAAATATGGATACATTCAATGATTCAAATACTAACCAGAAGAAAAGTATATATGTAGTCTTGCATTGAGTATGTTTTTGGCTTCCCAAGAGTTGTCCATGTTATCATCTTATATTATATTCGGTGTGTTTGTCTTTCTTTAATGTATGTGTAACAAGTATAAATTTTCTGCAAATCAACACAAGAACTTTTATCAATTTCGGTTCATGTGAATTTTATATATATATTTTTCAAAATATTACTATTTAATATATAAAAGGCTTAATTGCAAATAAAATCACTACTTTTTCGTAAATTGCAATTTAATCTAAACTTTTGAATCTTGTTAAAAAAAACTTTAATTTAACTTTTTTTTGCAATTTAAGTTTACGGGCAATTTATCCTTGCCCGAAAGCTGACGTGTACAAAAAAAGTACAGTCATCATCCTAGTAAGCATCCACATAAAAAAATATGCATAAAAAAAAAAGTTTAATTGCATATTAAATCACCACCTTTTCTGAAAATTGCATTTTACTCTAAACTTTTGATTTTTTTTAAAACAAAACTTCTATTAATATTTTTTTTACATTTCGATCTTACAGGCATATTAGCTTCTCCCTCTAGCTGATGTTAGCTTCTCCCTGTAGCTGATGTATCGTTGAAATTTAAGGGTTTTATTTTCTTTGCTTAAATGAAAACAAACTATAATTTTATTTTTTTTTATTATACTTTTACTATACATTGTAAAATAAATTGTATAAAAATAAATCAAAACTAAAACTTAAAAATTAAACTAATTTTATTTTATTTAAATTAAAATATTTTCATATATTAAAAAAATAACAAATTAAACGACGTCATTTCACTCACGTGTCGGTCACGTGCGTACATAATCCGGCGAAAATGGATGACAGTACAATTTTTATCTGTGTGACATGTTGACTAGGTATTTCAATTCATTGAGAACTTAACAAAATTTATTAAATTGGAGTTTTGTTTGCCCAAGATTTAAAAGTTTAGATTAAAATGCAATTTCGGAAAAGGTGGTGATTTAATATGCAATTAAGCCTTTTTTTATGCATATTTTCTGATGTGGACGCTTACTGGGACGATGACTGTACGTTTTTTTGTACACATCAGCTTTCGGGCAAGGATAAACTGTCCGTAAGCTTGAATTGCAAAAAAAAAATTAAATTGATTTTTTTTAACAAGATTCAAAAGTTTAGATTAAATTGCAATTTGCGAAAAAGTAGTGATTTTATTTGCAATTAAGCCCATATAAAATGTCATTATTTAATGATTTTGAGAAGAACAACACATAAGATTAAGTATTTTTTAAACATTGATACTTCATATACTAAATAATAACATTTGAAAAAGAGAATTTACGTTAATCCAGATTCGTTGGAGACTGCTTATAAAACAAATAGTAAAATCAGTTACTATCTTGTGAAACCATAACCAATAAATATGAATAAGAATTAGGGGGTAAATTCGTAAATGTGTAAAATATACTACCCCGTTTCACAATAATTTTCTTCTCAATTTTTTCACCTAAAAATCACTTACTTAGTATTTTTTAATAAGAAATAATTTTTTATTCTTTTTATCTCATAATTTTAATTGTTCAATTGTCTCTTATACCTTTCATATACCATAAATTCTCTTTTCTTTACGAGCAACTCTCACATGATTTTTTTACATAAAATTATATATATTTAACCAAGAATAAAAAACTAGCGGATCCTAAATAGGTCAAATGGAGTTTTGCAAAAATATCACGCTAAGGCAAAACAAAAAACTTGCTCTGAGGTGTCTTAATATAAGAGCAAGTATGAATTAATAGTTCTCATACTTGTTTTTATAGTTACACATGCATGTGTATCCTTATAGTACAACAAATTGGGAGCGAATTTTTAAGTTTTGCCTCTGCGTATTTTTTTTTAGAATATCCCAGCCGACCCGGTTAGAGTCCACAAATTTTCTATTTTAGTCTATATTTTTGCAGATCCTTGATCCATAAACTTTTTTTTTTTTATGGGTACAAACTTTTTTGTCTTCCTTGAGGGTAAAAATATCTAAATTTTATATTGCTTATTATTTTTAAATATTTAAAAAGACACATATTTCTAAACGAATGTAACAGTAAGGATGATAATATCAATATCGGTAGAATTATTGACATATTAAGTTTATGAAAATATTGATGGATCTATCGATATCGATAAATTTAAAAATATAAATTAGTAGCAAACTTCTAATCAATAAAATTTAACAAAAGAATTTGAAATTTTTATTCATTTATGTCATATGAGTATATAATACTATCTCATATGTTATTTATCAATAGTTTTTTGAAACATATCGATTTAGACTCAATTTATACAACAAATTAACCGATATCAATATTGATATCATTTTTTTTACGAGTATTATGAAAATAATAATCTCCCCAATATAGATATGAGTGATCACGAATAATTAATATATCAATGATATTTATTTAACGGCCTCTCATAGTAACATCTCATATTTAAAAAAATATACTACTCCCTCAATCCCATACTCGTTGTGATATTTGTCAAAAAGGTTCGTCTCGTTGCATCATTTTCTTAAATGGTAAAAAATCAACTTTTTCACTTTTGTCTATCTCTCTCAAACACTACAATATTACACCATACTAGCGCACATCCCGCGTGTTATGCGTGTTATATAAAATATAAAAAATTTAAAATTTTTTTACATCAAAAAAAATGTATTTTAAACTATAAAGTATAAAATATCAAATTTTAATAAATTTTGTGAATTGAGGAAAGAATATTAATTATAATAAATTGAAATTGCACAATTTTAGGAATTAGTATCATTACAAAAAATTCAAAATTTCCATTTATATTAGGAATTTAATATAAACTTAACATATATACAAACATATATAACATATTGACACATAAGTAAATTAAGTCAGCAAGAAGATGACACGTAAGCGAAATGAACCAAAAGATGACACGTGAGCGAAATCAACCAGAAGCCGACACCTCAGCAATTTTAAACTCCCTATTAGTATAATAGGGATGTCACTACTTTTTCCACATTTACTCAATTTAATACTATTAAATAACTCTCTTATTAAAATTGAAAAGACCACCTACCCAAATAAAAATAAAAAAACAACTTATATTACAACTCTTATATTAAAACTTGTGTCAAACAGTAAATAATCACAGTGAGTATGAGACGAATGAAGTAGTATTGAATACATTGAAGAAAGGTCTTCCATTATAAGAAAAGGGGCAATAAAGAGTAGAATTTTATTATTTAGGGATCAAGTGGCTACTGCGACATGCAATATGTTGCAAGTTGCTTATGGAAGCGGAGGTTCGAGAGAAATGTAAGCAAATGGGCAACTGGGCACAAATATCAGCATTCTCTGTATACAAAAATCTCCTTTTCCCAACAAAAAATATAATAGTAACAGAATTTAATGAGCTGTGAATGTCACAACATTTCATTAATTAATTATTATTTAATTATGCAAAAGCATCTTCTGTTACTGTACAGTCTGCGGCTCAGCCTCATAATTGTAGTGCCCAATTGCAAACAATTAGCCCTTATCAACTAAGATACACATACATTGAATTTGAAAATATGTATATCAAATTATGCATCTATTACTTTTCTTTCTCTCTTTATGTACACAGACGTAACTAAACTACTAAAAGACTTAAAAGTTAAGAAAGTCTCAGAAAATCTAAAATAAAAATCTGAGCCTTGTGATCAAAATTAACTAAACATTCTTCTTGGTCACCTCACCTTACGGTGACCCAGTCATCGGTGACAGACCAATCAGGACTCGTTTCGTTGATCAAACCTTGTAGTCGCTCCGCCGGGAAAATGGACCAATTTGACCCCTCGGAAGACCATAGGCCAGATTGCACCGGCGAGGGCAAAGATGTAATTGAACACGTCCCCCAATCTTGGAATTCGAATGGGCATCGAGGAGAGGGTGATGGTCCTTCTAACTCTTTCAGTGAATCATCAAAATCATGATCACAAACAAAGGGATGATTTAGAAGCATCTCAGCCGTCCATCTTTCTCTAGGGTCCTTCACAAAGCATTTCCGCAGAAAATCTTTTCCCTCCTCTGATAAATTCCCGGGAATTTCCGGCACTTCCTCGCCGACGCCGATTCTCATTAGCAGCGCCGCCACGTCGGAACTACTCCACGCCGGAGATCCCGACACCATCTCCGCCACCACGCACCCGAGTGCCCAAACATCCGCCGGAGGGCCTTGCTCGCCTCCGGCGAGCATCTCCGGCGACATATACATCGGCGTCCCTCTCAACTCGCACCCGCCGCCGCCGCCGCGTTTCGCCAACCCGAAATCAGCAATTTTCACGGCGCCATTGGAGCAGAGGAGAATGTTCTGAAGCTTAATATCGCAGTGGACGTATCCAAATTTGTGAATATAGTGAAGCCCCTTGAGTAAAGCCTTGGTGTATCGCCGGCATTCTAATTCCGGCAACCGCCGGTTTCCGGCGGCGCTGATCGTATCCGCCAGAGAGCCGCCGGAAGCATACTCCAACAACACATTATACAGCCTTTGGCCGTTCTCGCACGAAAATCTCTCTCCAAAGCAGCGAATTATCTCCGGGCAATCTTTAAGTTCCTCCAACACAGATTTCTCCTTCACCAGAGAGGATGAGAGAGAAACCTCACAAGACTTCACCGCCATTAATGGCGGAAAACAGAGACTCTTGCTTCTCGAAACAGCTAAATTCACCTGCCCAAAACTTCCACAACCCAATCTCTCGCCTCGAATCCAATCCATATTCATAAAATTGAACCAAAAGGGTCTCTGAAAATCTGCTTTTCTTTAAATTTGGTTGAATTAATCGAATCCTATGAAGAACAGAAGAAGCAGAGGGTTTACAGTTACAATTTCAAATAAGCGTGTGAAAGGAGGGTTTATATTTATAGGAGAGGAATTGTGTGCATTCAGTGTATGTATGTATAGGTGACGCAAAGGTGTGTGTAAGATTTGGTTTCTGAAAATAAAAAGCACGTGGAAGGAAAGGATATTTCTAGGAAATCTGAGATAGTTTGCGCCTGTTATGGAAAAACGTGGTCGATATATATTATATGGTGTGTAATAAAGCAGTGTTTAATAAACAACACACGCCACCACTTTCTTTGATTGTGATTTGTTGGGCATGACTCTTTGATACTTTGAATCATCAACAAATTATGATGTCCCCGCCTTCGAACTAAGAGCTATGTATCTCAATAACTTCACAAGATTTTCTTTTTAACAAACAATCTCGTCCTAATCATTTCTTGATTTTGCTAGTCATTATCATGGCTGGTTCTGTGAATGCTATAAAATATGGCAAAAATTTGTATGAGACGGTCTCATGCATGAGACCGAGTCACTTTTTAATAAATTAGTATAAAAATGATAACAAATTGAAAAGTGATAACAATTTTTGAAAAAGTGATAACAATTTATGGAAAAGTGATAATAATTTATTAAAAAATGACTCCGTCTCATGATGGTCTCATGTATGAGGCAGTCTCACATAAGAATGTCCCATAAAATATATACTCCCACCGTCCCGTATTTACTTTCATGTCTGAAGTGAAAGAAAACTCAAATTAGTGCAATAGAAAGAAATAAGTGTAAGAATATTTTGAGTGGTTGAATGAGATAAAATGCAGATGAGAAAATAAAGTATATTAAAATAAGAGTGATATTTTTTAAATTTAGATGATATTGTGAGGGTGTAATTTATATATTCCATTTTAAGGGTGCGAAAGTAATTGTGGGACAAACGAAAAAGGGAAGTGTGAAAGTAATCGCGGGACAGATGAAATATTTATTAATGACAAATTTATGATGCAATTGGTGTACGAGAAATTTACCCATAATTTTACAATATAAATAGTGGAATTTAACCAATTGACCTATACCAAATTTCAAATTTCATGCAATCATGTTGATTGTCTAATTAATAGGATGTTGCCTAAATCCTTATATATTTGAAAGATGGTATATTCCATACAAATTTCATGTTGATATCCCTACATACTTTCACATATATATTTAATACTTTTGTTATTTTTTTTTATTGGATAAATAGTGACTTGAATCCATAATCTTTGAATTATAGTTGTTGGAGTTCTAATTACTTGAACTCTACCGGTTCATAAAAAACAAAAATTGGACCATTTGTTGATTTATGCATGTCATTCTTGCACAGGGACGACCATGCTAATCTTCTATGTATTATTCCAATTTTATCGGATGTCCCCGATACTTCTCTAAGGGATGAAATTTATTTCATGTATGAAATGAGACATACTCATACGAATACAAATATAATACTAATAAACCTAATAATGTGTTATTACATGAACAATGTAATACTACATGAATAAATGTGATACCCATACACATAAAATGTGATATTAAATGAACATAATTATTTGATACCGATAAACATAAAATGTGATATTGCATCAACTTGAATTGGATATTGATAGACCTAAAAATGTGTTAATATATGAACAAAAAATGTGATACTACATGAATAACAATGTGTTACAATATGAAAATAATGTAACAATGTGTTACAATATGAAAATAATGTGTACCAATATGAACAAAAATGTGATACTAAATAAATAAAATATGATATTACATGAACAACAAAAAAACAAAAATTACAGTAGAAAAAATAGAAAAAGGCATTGAGTATGGTTAACAAATTCTTAAAAAAAAAAATGAGAATCGTTAATCTATTACAATTTTCAACAAACATATAGTTCCAAAAATTATACAATATAATAGAAACAAAAAAAATAATGTATAACTATATGAAAATAAATGTGTTACTCCCTCCGTCCCGCAATTAACTTCACACATTTTTTTTTCGGGACGTCTCATAATTAACTTCACACCCCTAAAATGGAATACTCTCCATAAACTACACCCTCACAATACTATTTAAATTTAAAAAATATCACTCTTACTTTATTCTCCCTCATATATTTTATCTTATACAACCACCAAAAATGCTCTTACACTTTATTCTTTCTCCAATTTAATTTTTTTTAATAAATGTGTCTCTTCACGTGAAGATAACTCCGGAACAGAGGGAGGACTATATTGACAAAAATGTGATACCACATGAACAACAGAAACTACCAAACCTATACCAACAAAAACCTCATGGGTACAAACTGACAAGCTCAGAGAGACGACATTTTGATAAATGGTCATCACCAAGTCGTACAAATTGAGCGAAATTAATACTAGAACTAACTGAAGCGTGAAAGAAAAATAACACTGTAACAATAAATTTCGTGTAATTAGTTTATAAAAACTCGAAAATGTTTATAACTTAATTTTAATCGGATTAAACCGATTAAATTTTAGCGGACTCTAGCTCTAGATTTGATCCTTTGATTATTCTCTTCAAAGTCGGTGTTGACTTGGATGATTTGACGGATTTGGTGGCGAAATCTTCGGGTTGATCTTGTCCGAGGTTGAGTTTGCGGATTTATAACGTTAATCCAAAGGCTTAAGAGCCTTATCTTGGAATAAACGCTATATATGGAGACTTTCCGGATGAACGTTCTTGAAGACCGGTTGAACGCCTTTGAATCTTCAAGGAGAAAAGTCGGAGGAGTTGAAAACCTTGATCTCGGATCAGACGTCGTTCCTGGTAGACTTGTTTGAAGAATGTCTTTGATGCCGCGAAGAACGCCTTTGAATCTTCAAGAATGTCAGAAGTCTGCTCTGAGTTCTGGAATTGAGTCTGAAATTGTGTTAATGAATGTCCCTATTTATAGTTGTAGCTTAAGATTGATTTAATGGGCTGGGCTTGGAAGCTCATCAGACTTGATTTGATTTGATTTGTTTCCATGTAGGACATACTTGATTTAATTTTCTATTTTAATGAAATTTTATACGTTATATGGTAAGTTAATTACTTTGCCACCAAGTTACGAATGTTTAAATATTCGTAGGATTTAATTTCGGCTCTTACGTGTATATTAAATATCAATAAATTATTTAATTTGAAAATTAATTTAATTAAATTCTCAAAATATAAATAATTAACTTTATTTGATATTAATATTTATTTTCCACGTGTTGCCATTTAATTGAGCACAAAATTAATACTAAATAAAAATTCAAAGACTTATGTATATGAAATTAAACAAATAAGGTACCACACTGATAAGCTCAAAGACTAGACAAAAAGATTGACATGCAACTCGTCTCTTAAATCGTCGAAAATCGGTTAATTTTTTTTATAAAGAATCACTAAATCGCGAATATAATTTTGTTAGTAGCAAATAAAACAGGTTGCAAATTGCACGAATTTAATTTAAATCTATGTTACTTTATATACAAGTCGTTGGCATTTGAATTATGTTAGTGTTGTAAAAGTGATTTAAAGTAATTGGACAAATTAAGTGGTTTTGACTCTTGGATTAGAACAAGAAGTAGATGTTGTTTAGAAAAGCATTACCTTTTATGAATTGACTTGGGCATTTTCTCCATTTTTGGGAGACGTTGATCCACTAGTCAAGATATGCACAATGATGGAAAAGTGCCTTTACACAACAAGATAATTGATGAACTAATTACAAACATTATTAGGACCAATGGAATACATTAATGGTTAAAATTGTTGCTTAATCTATGTTAAAGGAGGAGACCAAGATGGAATTCAAAAAGGCATTGCGGCTCAAAAAATTGACTGAATTTGTCAACTGCATATTTCAATTTAACAACAGTTTCAGTCATAAATAATTAATAAATAAATAAAATAATAATAATTCAACACTTGGTGCACTTGCCAAGGGTATTTTGGGAAGGTTGCTAGTTGCCTTTATAGTTGAAATTGAAATTGATGGGTGATAATGTCAACCATATGAATGTAGGGGTGAAATGAGTCGCAAACGAATTTGGGAGATTCTATCAAATTAAGCCACCACATCCTCCTCGCCCCACCTAATTTTGTGTTACTCCGAATATCCCATTTTTTATTATTCAAATTTTTTTATTATTCAAATTAAAATGACACGATTTTAATGAGAAAGTTGTTTATTTGTATTAAAAGGTAATAAAGTTGGGGTAATTGAATAATTTCAACATTATTGGAGGGAGGTTGTTTTAATTTAAAAAGGTAGAGTGAGTAATTCAATGACATGAAATGTAAATAAGAGATGTTTGGAAGAGTTTAGTTTGAAAGTATAGAATTACTTTTTTGTCATTTTGGGTATGAGAAAACAAAAATAAAATATCCATTTTTGGATTTTGAGCAATCTAAAATGGGATGGAGAGAGTATTATTTACATCGAGAATAGATTTTCTATTGTGTTATTTACTGTCACGAAGCTTGCGCAACCTGCTACGCGACAAACCAAAAAACTCTCAAATTTGTGAGGTGGAACTACACTGAAATTAACTCAACCTTTTTAATTTATTAATTCTTTTCCAATTCTCCAACAATTTTATTTCATTTTAGAACATAAGTACAAATATTAAACGAACAAAAAAAGGAGACATGTCTACTAAAATTAGATGGAAGGAGCATATAGTTAACAAGTTTCAGGACATAAACTGAAGAGAAAAAAACCTCCAAGACCATTTTTAGGAATTTCAAAATACTCAAAATTCTATGCATTTGAGTTATTTACAATATTAAATTTAATTCACTCTATCTCAAAATATTCAAATTCTAAATATTTGAGTTATTTATATTATTAAATTTTATTTTATTTTCAATCTCAACCATTCATTTGCTACAAAATAATATGACCTTTCTAAATTTGACTTAGTTAATTTTTTGAAATACATCATATTTAAAGATTAAAATTTTATTGTATCAAAATTTGATTTTCTAAATTTTTCAATTCATATGCATTATTCCTGTCATGCACATACAATATTATAAGTAAATATGACAGACGATTCACACAAAATTTTTTCATACATTTTATAAGATGGAACCACAACTTAACCCGATTACAACTCATTTGTCACATCCACACCAAATTAACAAAGGAAAAGATTCTGTCGACAAAAAAAAAAAAAAAAGATAACAGTGAAAAGAGTGGATCATTTTAAGTTGGTATGACATGAATAAATTTCACAGTTAAATTCATTTACAATAAATATTTTATAATGTAACAACTAATATTTTTCAGTGAAACAATTAATATCATTCAAAAGTAATAACTTACAATAAAACAACTAATACCATTTAGTAAACAATTAATTCTTCTAAAATAAATTTCACGATAAAATTTATTCACACAATAAATGTCAATCATTTTTGTGTACTTCAATTTAATTCCAAAATTTTGATATAAATTTAAACAGTTGCACATCTGCTTTACATTGTGGGGAACTTTTTAATGTACAGAAGTGAAGGCCAAGTTTTACATCAATGATGCTCTCAGTCATTTACACCCAAAAATCTCAACACTCTGAAGATTGAAGAGCTTTGTGAATACAACGAAAGAATGATGGTCAACCCAATCAAGGAATGAAAAATTGTCGAAACGAAGATGAACCGATTAGAGGCAGAGCAGAAGCAACGTTAGAACCTTCGATACAAAGCAATGCAGATGGAGAGGCGTGCGTATGGGAGAATGATTGGCAGGGCCTTGTGCTATCTCTGTAGGTGATAATTGCGCTGGTGGTGGAGGTGAAAGCACAGGGACATCGCATGTACCAAATGTCGAATTTGCCTGCAATAATAAATATTGTTAAGTTGCATTACGGTTACACTTCTATGTTATGACTTATGAGTAACACTTGGGTACACCAGTTGGACCATGCAATTTGTACATAATTAATACTGTAATATTGATCAACTAATATCTTCTAGTAAAACAATAATCATTTAAAAATGCACTAGAGTTGCATAGCGCAACCAGTGCACACAGGTATTTGTCTATATTATTTGGTTTTTGATATAGAACTCGAACCCTATTTTCTAATGGAGTCGAGTCAACCTCATGCTATTTTCTGCACAGGAGGATACGCGATATTATTAAGGAGGCTTTTGGTTTAAAATTCTTCAATGGGCACATGTAGTTCTGATAGTTAATGAAACTAAAAAAAGGTCAATTCACATTTATCATACTTTGTAGTCCCTCTGTCCACTAAAACAATGCTCAAAGGGTTGGACACAAATTTTAAGAAAAAAACAAATAAAATAGATAAAGTAAGAGTATATTAGGGCATTGTGCGGCCATTTAGGAATAAAGTGATTGTTTGTGAGTGTAAAGTCAATGACATTTTGAGTAATTAAGTGATGGTCGGAGGGTGATAATAAAGTAATAATTTTCATAAAGGGAATGAGCATATTTTATGGACGGACAAGGGAGCATATTTTATGGACGAACAAGTGAGCATACTTTTGGTGAATGGAGGGAGTATGAGGTAATGAGGCTGAAAATAAATTAAGCATTACTCTTTTTTTATTAATTATCTCCTCTCTTATAATCTTATCTTCAATCATTCCACTATTATTCAACCATCAATCATTTTCATTGTAATTCACTATTCAATAATTCTCATTATCATTCTCGTTGAAGAATTTGAACCAAACACCCCCTAAGTCGCATATCAGGACTCCTACATTATGCATTAAATTGCCAAACAAGAGGGACTTTAGGAAATAACAAAAGCATGGAATAATGGGATCGTATAGACAAGGCGTGGCATGAAGAAGAACAAGGAGTCAGTCCTAAGCCCATAACTTCTGTTATTATTTGCTGATTAGAAAAGTAAAGCTGGATGAAGCTTTATGTCAAATAAAAATGATGATATATTATTTTATTATTGCTAGTTGGTGGGATAATGATTGAGTAAGATAAAAGTAGGAGATGAAACGAGAAAATATGAAAGAGAATGAGTGTGTAAGAAAAAAATATTAGCGATAATGAGTGGGTGGGAGAGAAGAATGAGATAGAGTGAGTGAGAGAAAAGTGATGATATGATTATATGAGATTGTAAGAAAATAGGTGTGTAGATTTATTATAAATCCAAAATAGAATAAAATGGTGGATGTGTCATCCCCATCCGGATGGACCATCCCTTTCAAACCACAATCTAAAGGTTACAAGGATATGCAAACCTTGTTACGCACCCATACGCGTGGAAAAGAGGTGGTCGCGGAGGGCACTTCGGCAAAACAGACGGAGTCTTCACCCGCTACTTCAATAGTCGTGCCTCCAGTTCTTCCGGAGAGACCTTTGCTGCCAGGATGGAACTTCCAGTTTTTAGCGAGGAGAACACACTTGTTGCCATAGAAGGCGCTGCCCCTCCACTGGCTATAATGATTGGGAAGTCGTTGTCCAACTCAAAGTTGGCGTAGGTTTACTATCGAATTGCTAAAGCGTTACAGGGTGACCCCTGGGCTAATCCATGTGAGGCTCTCGCCTCAACACATCAAATTGCTTCCGTTGACGACTATGTTGACTCCTTTATTTCAAGAATGGTCGTGGTACCTTTGCTGTCGGACTCCGCTGCTCTTACTATTCCTCCATGGTCTCAGGGAAGATATCCGGGTTGGAGGATGCGAAAGATATATCTACTACTATGCATCTCGCACGAGAAGTCTACCCGAGTTAGCAACCATGCACTATCAATTTTCCAATTGCTATGCTCTGACCACAGTTCAAAATGCCATTGACAGTCGCCCAGTCGTGCAACAGGGGTACTTGCTATCAACTGGGGTATTTGCATCCAAACCTGCATATTCTGGGTTTGTGTGAAGCCAGGATCCAGCTCGGGAGCAGCCTCCCATGGCCAGAATCCTACTGAGTCGGCAGATTCTTCAGCTAAGGGGTCTCGCCCGTACCCTCCACTACAAGTATGTGCTAAGAATTCACTTCATGTTCTGGTTGTTTTGGACAAAGATGAAGAATTAAACCCCTGTGGGTCTGATCCTCCTCATAAACTTACAGGTGGATGAAGATCATTTTCGGGCTCAATTTCCTGCCTCCAGCCTTGAGGACAAGGCTGTTTTTGAGGGGAAGAGAATTTATACGCCTATCATCCATACAAAGTGTGGCATGAAGAAGAACAAGGAGTCAGGCCCTAGCCCGTAGCTTTCGTTATTATTTGCTTCTTAGTTATTATATTTGCCAATCGTTTTTATTATCTTTTAATTATGTTGGAGTCGGCCCGTGGGCATAGTGTAGTGTAGGTATTGTTGTGCCGTAGGTTTAGGATCTGTCTTGGAATATTGGATTTGCAGCCGTTTAGGCATGGGACGCGTTTTACCCCGGATTTGTGTAACGTATATTTCAATTCTATTGTGAGTTTTTGCGTTTCACTCTCTTCCTTCACACCCACATCATGTCTAACAGTTTATAATCGAACCAAATGCACAAGGCATGAGAGTTGCACAAATTATGAAAGCAGATAAGTTAAATCAAGAAAATTATGATTTTTGTTCAAGAGAAGAGCATACTCTGCAATAGGCGATGCTATCGCAGCCACACGTTAAATGGCCGTTGGCTTCGTCAATAGCTTCTGCAGCACCACCTCCGTCATTCCTCTGCAACAAAACAGCTAAGTCAAAAGCCAGGAAGATTCTCCAGCTCCACATAATAAATTATCTTAAATTTAAGTACTTTATAAAAATCCACTGCAATGAAATTCGGCCATCGTTTGCCTGCTGCTGTATAACAGGTTTTCATCATACTAATCAGCTTAGCAGAGTTGTCCACACAAGCTTCTGATGCATTAGGATTTGTCGGAAAGTAATTCATAAGAACCAAAGATCTCGATGATGTACTCATCGGGGAAGATTCTCCACGGTTGGGACAAGATCCATCCACCATCCCGTTGCTCCCATCTGCACACCAATTGTATAATCTCCTTGTTAAATTAGAAAAATTAAAAATCATTTCAACCCTAAATAGAATTCATATGAAATCATATATCAGTACTATCTCCTATTAAAAAAAGACAAACACTTATACGCATCCGTTGCACCGTGCAACTCAAGTGCATTTTACTGAACAATATTAATTGTGCGCCAGTTGGTGCAACTAGAGCACCCAAGTGTTACTCTTCTCGGAGAAGAACTATGATGACCATATTCATGACGCAACAAGATTTTATCTATATATCAAATATATACAAACTTCACATTTGTGCTGAATTTAAGGGACTAGCATCACTCACACTGGTTTTCCACAACATAATTCCATGCATAGGGGATCTTTTCAGAAGCCTCCTTTCTTATGTTTGAAGTAAACACTAACAATCTTTGGTTCGTCTTAACCATATCATCCACCGTTGGCCAATCTTCACCTTTTTTGGGCATTTGAGACAACGGGAACAGGTATTTGCTGACCCCAGATGTATTAAACACCTTTGTCAACCCTTGTGCAGATGTCACATAATCCTCAATGAAGATGGTGATTATTTCAGTCGGGTTATCGTTGAGAAAAGATTGTATTTCTTTCAATACATTAACAGCAGGTTGCTGGGAATAACAAGATATATGTTGTGAATCAGTATTGGGATCAAAAATTGCAACAGCAAATCACATTACAGATTTCAAGAAGTTAAATAAATGAAAATAAAAAGGACGTACTTACAAATGCAGTTACATTGAGACACTTTCCACCAAAGGAGTGGCATAACCAAATGTCATTGTTGAAGTCATACATATCGAGCATCAGTCCTCGTACACCATTCTACAAAATGTACACATCTTTTAGACCGATAAATCCTAAACTTTTTAGAAAGAGTAACACCACTAATACTATTCAGCGAAAACAGCTAATATCTTTTAGTAAAATAACTAATACCATTTAAAAATGCATTTGAGTTCAAGGTGCCTAGCAAGAGAGACAGGATTGTCTCAGATGAATTTTACACTGAAAAATCTTATAATATTTAAATACTGGGATTAATTATTGTTCTGTATATTACTATAATGCTTCAGTTTCAGGACAGGAAATTATTCCTTGAGGAAATCAAGTGAGCTAAGGAGCTGCTGCTTATAAGATAGTTAAGAATTCCTCTCAGAATACAACTATCAGCTATTGCACTAAATTACATAAATATCTTCACACACACAATGCAAATTTAATGTCATTAAGCATATATAAGCATCACAATATGCTTTAAGCTATTTGCAAACGGCATAAAAAATTGAACCTTTCAAAAAAGGAAATGATAAGCAAAATTAGAAAAATCACTCCCTTCGTCACTGTGTAGGCTACCCATTTTGTCAAAATGGGTGTCCCAACATAAGTTACTCATTTCTTTTTTGGCAAATAATTGCCCACATCTCTATCTATAATTTTTTCCCATTACATATCAACACCCACTACACATTAAATACTATTTTTCCTTAAAACCTATGTCATTTTGAAATGGGTAGTTTATAGAGGAATGAGGGAGTATAAAATTTGAAATATAACTGAATGTAACTATGATTACATTCTTGTTTCATGTATACGAAATCATCTGCTCCATATTTGGTGTTTCATTTTGTGTTCCATAGTTTGGATGAATGACACTTAATCAATGTAGGATATACACCACATAGACATGTGTTAATAATGTAGAACAGAGGAATCGAGTGTTTCGTGACATGAAATTCTTCCTTGTAATCAATCATAGTCTAAAGAATGAGTACAAAACGAAAACAGTGAGGCCCGATCATTGATTTATATCATTAAGCACTGTTACCTCTAAAAAGTTGCAATTTTTTCTTATAAGTTTACATTAACTAATAAAAGAAATAGGGATAGGGATAGGGATAGGCAACCAAATACACACAAAGAAGGCCACTTTAGTAGAAGTATGAAATAGTTAAAAGAGCAATGCCTTTGATTCCAATTAAACAGTGTACAAATATAGTTACATACTTTGAGCTGATCCGTAACGGAATCCTCTTGATTAGTCGGAGCAAGAAGAGACGAACCCGTACCCGATTGTGACCCGCTTCGAGCAAACGAGTTGTGAGTCGTTAGCCATGAATACTTGTTAAAAGGGAGTCCTTTCACCTGCATAAAAACACGGTCTCACTGTGAAACGGTTCATAAACTAGACAAATTAACACTCATCCCTTCCAAAATTTTAAGGCAATGGTCAATAAACTAACACAAATTAACACACATCTCTTCCAAAATGTTAATGCAACGTTCCATAAACTAGCAAAAATTAAAGCGTCTCTCACAAAGCAATACCTACTAAAAAAAACAGACACATTTGCAACAACCCCTTCCCCTTCCTTGATCAAGAATTCTAATAATATGCATGTATACCTTGGTTAGGGGAGTGATCGGCTGAATGCGAGTGCATCGTGGCCTGGTGTTGCCGTTTGCAGGGCAAGTACCACAAATTAAACCGCTGTCGCAATTACTGCTTGACCTCCCACACGTTTCACCAATCTGTTGATTCCCAGAAAACCCTCTCAACAAACATTTTATTTAAGGGTTATGCATCTGCCAAAATTAAATAAAATGCCCATGATGAAGAGTGATAAAATTACCTTTAGGCTTGAGGAATAACTTGAGAGGAAAGCTGTGATCAACAACAGCTTTATTGGCACATAATTCAGATTGAGACCCTGTAAAATGGAAGATACATAGAATTAGATTAACAGAGAGAGACATAATAAGGCAAGAAAACTTAACCATAAATTTGCATGCCTGCATTTGTTAGCTTTAAATTTTGGCAGAGGGATTTAGATAGAAGAACCCTTTATTCGTGCGTGTCTTTCTCTATAGCTTTTGGCTTCGTTCTTCCCTTTTTATTTCATGGTTTAACTTTTAAGACTATTCAAAAGAATTTTTGGAATGGAACCAAAGTACAAGTGTGGAAAGTTGCATGTGCACAGCATTTTTTCCCCAAAGACAACGAAAAGCAGAGAATCAATCTCAGGGTCGACAGATCACAGATGAGAAATAGCTTTTTAATTATTATTATTATTATTTTTTTTATCCGGCAAAGCAAATATACGGATTTGATCTTATGCCCACAAGTGGACACCAATTTATATGTCCACCGTTTATGTGGCATATCAATCACCTATCATGTGATGCCACATAAGTAATTAATTAAATAACAGTGGGCTCCCCTGTATAAATCACCGCTTATGTGGCATCACATGATAGGTGATTGATATGTCATATAAACGGTGGACATATAAATTGGTGCCCACCTGTGGGCATAAGATCAATTCTGAGCAAATATATATCTATAATCTATAATATATATAAAAGTGACTAAGCAAGTAAATCATTTTTGGACTATTATACCCCTTTTTTTTTATTATGTTATTTTTGTCCTCCACTTTCTTATTGTCTTTCGTTGAAACGTCTCGCACTCCTCTATGTATCCGTCTCACGATCTCCCGAAAAGGCCACCGCGATTTAGTTGAAGGGTGCCTCTTGTGAAATTTACGAAGTCTTACTGGGAATTGTCGTAAATTAGACTAGAATGAAGCGCCCGATTTGGATCCACGTGCCTTGAACCAATATCCAAAGGAGTAGTGACTGCTACGCCTCCTGTTCACGTCCCATAGCCCGATGCCGACCGTTGTCCGCGTGCCGTCAGCCTGCTCCAAGAGACACCGCATTCGTGTAATTTTCTTTCATTTTTCTTGATGTTTTCCTATTTTTAATTAATTTTTGTATCATCTAAGGGGTGGTCGTATTTCTATCTTTAATTCTATTTTTCTTGTATATCATTTTTTTTAATTCTTCAGTCTTTTGATGAAAAGGAAATTCATCTTGAATTATCCTAATTTTCATTGATATGTCCTGAGATTTAATCTTGGGATTTCTAGGTTGCATTTGCAAAGAATTATCAATTTTTTTGATAGTGTGACAACACAATTTTTACAAGAAAATTTTTCAAAATTTTCATGGTTCTGATATTTTATTTTCTATGCAGCAATATAATGTTGTGGGCCTGTGGCTTATGTCAACGAGAAGATGAAAGTTGGAACTGAAGTAAGGTAGGAAAGAAGATGCATCAGGAAATAAGTAATGTAGGCATTCATGTGGTTGTGGTGGTTATTTGCAAAGAATAGTGAAACTATCCTTCATTATCTGGTCTTCTCTGTCCATATTTTTCTTTTTTATATTCACTACTCTTGTGTAACATTATTGGCTAAGCTAAGCTCCCTTTCTCACTGTAATTTCTTTTATGTAAAATCTCTTCTCACTATCATTATCAATTCATGCACTCATACACACACGCCCACAAACACACATTTGCTTCAAAAGGAAAAAAGTGATCTGCCTATGAGGTCCTTCCATTTTGAGATTCTACTTTTTATTTTTTTATTTTTTTTGCTGAATTTACTTTTAAGTTTTACAAATATTTATGTGAGAATCTAAATAAAATATAAGTATTTATTTACCAATTAATCTGATTTGATGAATTTTGATAAGGTTGGCCTATGAGAGAATAACTCTATAATTTTATTTTGTTTTTTTTTTTGAACCAGTTTTTTTTTTTCTCTGAAAGAAAATTTTTTGAACCAGTTAGAAAGTGTATTTGATGTCAATTACCTGCAGATAAACCATTAATACTAAAAAATTAATTAATTCTTTTTTTTTTTGCAAATACACAATAATTGCATGGTGGATACAATTTTTTTTTATCATTTTGTTTAGTTTCTAATTTCTAATTCCAAAATAAAGACAAATAATAAGGAATTAGCTTTTGAGCAGAAGAAGCTTGACATCGAGCTTTGTGAAAAGGCACTTGAGTCCCTACGAGCCGAAAAGAGCTTTGGATATTGAGCGATATGGCCCTCCAGAATATTTCAATGTCATTAGATATTATTATGTTCCTGTTATCTTACTATGTGAGAAGACGTTTAAGTCCCGACGAGCGAAAAAGGGCTTTAGATATTGGACGATACAAAGCTGTTAAACATTTCACTGTCATTTGATTTAAACAAAAAATACAAAATTAAACAACTAATATCATTCAAAATGAATACTCCCTCCGTCCAATTTTAGTATGCATATTCTCTTTTTTTGTCCGTCAAATTTAAGTATACATATTAAAAAAATATAATATAAAACCTTATCTTCACCTCCAAACATCTCTTTAAGTACTCAAATTATCATTCACGTTATTCATAACCAATCATTTTATTCATAAATAGGCCTCACAATACCCCCTTAATACCCTCCCACATTGGAAATGGATCGTCTACATTTATTTGATGTAATTTATTTGTAAATTTCGCTCTGAGATAAACACATAATAAAATAATAAGTGAAATACAAAAAAATGACCCTTCATTACTTTATCATGTGTTCAACTCGCTCCAAAGTTTATAAGGGGGTGCTTGGTTTATACCTTTAGAGGTAGGGAATAGCAATGAAAGGAGAGTGTGATGTTTCGTTGAGAGGAATCAAATATTTGATATCTTAAAAGTGAGTAATGAAAGGCATAGATTCATTTCTCACCATTTTGGGAGGAATGAAAGTCATTCCTTTTTAAAATTTCATATATAATTTTTAAAAAATTTATTTTATCTTCTAAATTATTTATTAATATTAATAATAATATTCTAATCATGATTATTATATAATGTATTTTTTAATATTAAAAAAAAGTTAATAATAATTTTAATTATTAATAATTTTTATTAAAACCAAACACTTTCTATGGTAATGATAGTTATACCTACATATAAACCAAACAACTCAACAATAACTATTATACCCATTACCATTCATCACTACTTTCAAACCCATTGCCATTCCGATTCCTTTCAATGAACTAAGCACCCCCTAAGAAATTTATACAAAGAAATGCATAAGATCCATAACTTTATACATAAACTATCAATATTTCTTAAAAATCGTGTAAAAAATTTATTAATACTAATTTTGAAAGGAGGTAGTACATTATAGCAAAACAATTAATACTTTATAGTGAAACAACTAATAGTACTATTTAGTGAAATAACACATTTATGCAACTTCGATAAAAATACATTAATTATCATCGGTATGACGAACACAACGTGCAACGCACGTGCTAAAATCTAGTATATATTAAAAAACAATTCACGGGAACAAGATGTACCCGCAAACCAAAGTTTCGTACAATCATGTACAAGAAAATCAAAAGAATCATCATCAGCTCTCTAGACATAATCTAGGATTAGAGAGCTAAGAAGAATACGGAAGATTATATAAGTAAACAAACTTTACCGAAATCCAACTCCATAATCTACTCTTAATCTCATCAACTATAGACTCCTTATCCCAACAAACTCCTTCAAAAATTAGCTTGTTCCTCCTTTTCCACAAAACCCAAACGACACCAATCCAAAAACCAACAGATACAAGATTACCTTGGTTGCCATGAAAAAGGTAGGAATGTTGAAGCAGGTGTTCTCTAATTTTATTTTGTCCAACCATTGAGATGTCGAGCCAAACGTATAGTCCTGACCATATCTCCAATGAAGTCGGGCACTCCAAGAACAAATGATTCGCCTCAATCTCTTCACCACATAAAGGGCAACTAGCACTCGAAATAGAGGAAATGATTTTCCTTCGAAGCAAATTGTCCCTGGTTGGTAACCTGTTCCAAACAAGCCTCCATGCCATAGCCGCCACTTTGAACGGAACGAGCTTACACCAAATCACCTTAAAGTCGAAGGATGGGCTGGAACCTGCAAGATCAGTCTCCATCCCGTTGACAATCTGGTCATATGCACACTTCGTCTGAAAGGTGCCCGCCGCCGTGGCTTTCCATCTCCAAGAGTCCTGCTCTCCTTCTGATAATGGGTACCTGCCAAGTAGAGCTAGCAATTGATCAAATAAATACTTCTCTCTATCAAAAAGCTCCCTTCTCCACTCCCAATTCCATCCCAACTCCTACCCTCCCACACCCCCATTGCACTAACAGGAACATTCTTTCTCAAACTCAAATTGTATAATCTAGGAAATTGACTCTTTAGTGTATTCCCCCCTACCCAAACCCCATTCCAAAAATCAGTACCCTCCCCATTACCCAACCTTTTCTCTAAATTTTCCTAAAATCACTTTCCGCTCACTCCCGTCCCATTCTTGACCACATCCCTCCACCAACTAGACCAGGATCCCTCATTACCCCCCACAAAAGCACCCTCCCCATGAATCTCAAAAACCCCGTGGATTGACGAAATTACTCTAGCCCAAAGGCTATTTCTTTCCGTCAAGTATCTCCAGAGCTACTTGCCAATAAGAACTGAATTGAACACCTTCAAATTTCTCACCCCCAAATCCCCGTCATGAAAGGGTTTACAAATGGAATCCCACTTTATCCAAGTGGTTTTCCGAGCACTCTCATCCACTTTATTTATATATATATATATATATATATATATATATATATATATTTTATAAGGAGGAAATAGTCATGCAAGGGAGAGAATTTTCGGAGACACGAATATAGTATAGAGTCGAACCCGGGATGTCGAAGTGTATGCATTCCAATCACTTTGTCCATTTACTATCCGTGTATGCCCGTGGAGGCTTTATATTTATATCATGTTTGGCAAAAAAATATGAGGAAAAGTGAAATGAAAGAAGGTGGAAAAAAATGTGGTGGGTTATTACTGCTTGGTATGATGTACTTAAGAAAGGTGTGAAAAAAATTATGGTGAGGGTTTAAGATAATGCAAGATAAAATAAATTTATTATATTTTGGCAGAATGTATTTAAGATTGTGTAAATTTTGTTAAATTTATATGGTAGAAGACACAATTCAATCGAAAATGACTAAAATAATATTTTACCTTCTATAAAATTAGAAAAAAAACATATTATCACATACTCTACTCATCACAGCAAATTGGTCAGCTTGAAACAAAGTTTTGTTATCTCGTTCACAACAAATTTGTCACTCCATCATAACAAATTCGCAAATTGCAGTAAACTAATGACTCCAATTAAACTATGGAATCAAGAATGATCAAATTTATCACAAAATTAAAATGGAGACAAATTAATTTTTAACATTTTATCAAACATCTTTCATACAAGAAAGGTAAATATAATATTTGCCTTTCTTCTCTTCCACTTCCGTTCAACAAGACAAATGAGAATTTGCAAATTAACAAATCAAAGAACAGAAGCATTGGAGCAGCAATTTAAGCATATTGAATATGTAATTGCAGTACTAATTTGCAGTTAGTAATTGGGCCTAACTTAACAAGATAATTTTTTTATTTATCAAATTATGAGAGTTTAGTATTGGTCGTTAATTCGTTACTATATTTATTTTTGTTATTTATTAGTATTATTGTTATTAAGAATTCCGCCTCATCTAAAAGTTCGAATTTGTAGAGAGTTGCTTTCAGTGAGAATCGAACCTAGGACTGGGCGTGAGCCTTTTGGCTCTGATACCATTAAAGAATTCCGCCTCATCTAAAAGTCTGAACTTGTAGAGAGGTTGAGAATTAATTTATTTATATTGATTCCTAACATCCTAAGCTCAATTTACGTCTTCGGCTATGCGAATTCACATGTGTGATAGTTTCCTCTTGTTAAAATTCTGTTCTCAAAACTGCTCCTCACTCTACAGGAGATAGTATCACCTCCCCCAATCCCAAGTAGTTTCCCCTTTTTCATGTCGACTCCATTTTACTAAAATTAAAGATATGATGCGGTTTATGTCCTTACGGCCTGTGATGAGTATGTGTTTTTTGAGGGACAAAATCTAGTGTGAAACAATTTCATAGTTTACTGATACCATAATATTAATTTAGTGATATCATTACACTTATAAACTGATATCACAATATAAAATGGTTCTAATGATATCAATTTAATATAGTTTACTGATACCATAACATTAATTTAGTGAATGATTCTAATGATATCAATTTCATAAGTATGAAACTGTTTCATAAGAGGGTGACTCTTAAGTAAATGGTTAGGGTCGGATGCGTATCGGAATAAGAATATGGGAAAGATGCTGTGAATTTCTAACATTTCTGGTGATAAAGCAAAGTCGTTAGGCTGTTTCTCCGACTTTCTCCAAATCTATTTCCTTTATGCGATGCTTTATTGCTTTGGCATTGCTAAACTCAAAAGTTTTTTATACCTAACAACCTGTAAAATTAGACAGGGTGGGCCTGCTTTGGTTGCAGATGTATCCCCATCAGTTGGTAGACAGAACAAATTATATTCATGATGGAGTGGATGGAAAGAAAAAAAAGGTAAAAACTTGTATTAAATGATCTCATGCATGAGACCGGTTATAAGATACTCTCTCCGTCCCGGCCCAAGTGTCCAATTTTACCATTTTCGTCCGTCCCACCTAAGTGTCTCATTCCTTTTTTATCCATACCATACTTTTATAATTATCCACAATATGTCACTCATTTAATATATTTAAATACATTTTTCATCTCTCTTCATCACATCGTTTATACTATATTATTATACTACCTTTCATCTCTCTCTATCTATCACATTACCTACCTGTACTATATTATTATTATACAACATTTCTTAATACTTGTGGCCAAAAGTGTTGGCACACTTAAACCGGGACGGATGGAGTAGTATAAATCAGCACTCACATCTTCCAATATATTAAAGCGTCATGCCCAAATTAAACACCGTCTCATGTAAGCAAAATGAGCCCGACCGGTTTTAAGCCAGGTTGGACCTAATTCTTGGAGGCCCAAAAAGAACCGGGCCTAAAAAGCCCAGCCCGCCAGGGGCTTTTCCAAAAGCCTGCCACATTTTTTAAAAATATATCGTGTAATGTAAGTATGTTAAACTGTTAATACAAATTCATTAATATCATCAGAATTAAATATGTCAATTAATAAGAAATGAAATTAATAAGCTCAAGTGGTATAGCTCAACTACCTATGACCCAAAGATCATATGTTCGAGTCACAATTTGTCTGATAAAAAAATAATAATAATAAGGAATAAAATTATTAATTTATTATCAACTTATGTTTAGTTGTTTAATTTTTGTTTGTACTTTATTATGAATAACTGAGTTTATTATAGATTGTTGAATTGTTTGTTTGAATTTATTATGAATTGTTGAGCTTAATATAGATTATTAAATTATTATAAATATTTTAGTTTTTTAACTTATAATATTAAAAAAAAAGTAAAAAAAATTGTAGCCCGGTGGCCCGCCTATGGTCGGTTTAGGTGGCTTAGGCCTGAGAAATGTAGTAACGAAACACAACCGGCTTGCCCGCCCATTGCCAGCTTTGCAAGCAATAAAAAAAAAGATTATATTCATAGTCGAGTAGGTTTTGCATAAATATGGTTTATTATAAGTTTATCATAATTAATATTTAATTTCATCCAATTTTTATTATTCTCAATTAAATAATTGATACTTTTTTATTAAGTACTTAATATTTTTTTTATAAAAAAAACTTAATACTCTAAAATTAAATATTATAATATTATATTTTTTATATTAAATATGAATAATTTAAATAGTAAAAAATCAATTGTTGTTGATACTCTTAAAAAATAATAATATACCATTAATACTAATTCTTAATACTCTATTATTCTTGATGAAATTATTAATACTCTTAATCATATATTTAATAAATTTTAGAAAATTTAAATAATAAACTTATCATGAACCATTTTCGTATAAAACTTTGTGTCATCTAATTATTTTATGCATTTCAATTTTTTTTTAATGAATCTTACTAATGAATCTTTTCATCAGCTAACAAAAAAATATTGAATTTGATTTTTTTTTCATGAGTCACACTTTTATGAACCAATTATATATGATTTAATTTTAATTCAATTTTAACTTAATTATAACATGTTTTTAAATAGGTAATGATAATTTTAAAATTAAATAGAAATTAAGTCAAATTCTAATTTGTTCTTTATGCACCAATCACACACGAAGTTGCAATTTTTATTTATGTTAATAAATGTTATTAATTGAGCTCGAAAAAAATATTTTTCGAATTGTATCAGTAAATGACTTGCTCGATTATATCCATACCAATTTAATAAATGGGCTTCTATAATCTGTAGATGGGGGCCCAAGGTTGAATCCGGCCCAAAACAAGAGATCGGCCCGACCCATATGTCTCTGAATTGGGAATACGAAGGTGAATGAAACCCCAATCAAATCATTATCATTTAGGCGCGAAATGCAAAGTTCCCGCCTCTTTTCTCTCTCTTAAAACGTCAGATCTGGAGAGTGAGACGCAAAATTGCGTATTGAGTGACATACCTAGAGAAGAAAACAACAATGTCTGACGAACAGCCGACGGAATCGGGCCGGCGGCGGAGCCGCGGCACAACTGTGTCGGCGCGTAAGGACGCACTCGAGCGTCTCAAGGCAATCCGCCGCGGCGGCCGGCGGGAGATGGATGATGGCGGCTTCCAGGTGAAAATGGAGCAGCCAATTTACGACACAGTTGATGACGATGAGTATGAAGTTCTCGTCGCTAAGCGCCGCGAAGAAGTCAAGGGTTTTATTATTGACGACGATGGTTTAGGATACGGCGACGAAGGTCAGGAAGAAGATTGGTCAATTGCTGGGGTAGCACTGTCCTCCGAAGAGTCTGAGGGAGAATCTGAGAAGCCGAAAAAGAAGAATAAAAATTCTAATTCGGAGAAGAAGGAGAAGGAGATTGCCAAAAAACCATCTGCTCTGGCGTCAGCGGCGGCTTTGATGGGGAAGCAAAGGATCTCTAGTATGTTCACTTCATCTGTATTTAAGAAAGACATACAGAAGAATATTTCATGCGATAGTATTGTTGATGACGTGATTGCTGAGTTTGCACCTGATGAGAGTGATAGGGAGAGGAGAAGGAGAACTAATTCTAGCAATTTGGCTTTTAACAACTCTAACAATTTTCCGTCTGCTGCTTTAAGGATTTCCCCGGTTAAGATTGAGAAGCCTGTTATTAGTAGTCTTAATTTAGATGCTGCAAATGCAATTAACGGATCCACCAGCTGTCGTGATGTAAATCGTGAGACATGGAAGGATTATTCTGAACAAGGTGAAAATATTAAGAGTGAGGATAATAATCTGCACATCGCTGAAAGAGGGATTAATTCAGAAGACATGATAAGAAATGAGGAAATAAAGGAGAATAGTGAAGCTGCAGAGCATGAAAATAATGAATGCTTGTTGAATAAGTCAGAAGTAAAGGAGGAGGAGAAAAAAGTGTTCTCTCTCAATGCAAAAACTGATGAGGTGAAAGATCCAGCTCTTAGTGCTACTGTAGGGTGGCAAGCGGTGAAAAGTGCAGGGATTGATGATTGTAATGGGTCTGGGCCTAAGGGCGAGGATAAGTTGGATTTTGAAGTGGAGTCTGATGGATCATTGCCTTTTTATATGCTCGATGCTTACGAGGAGATCTATGGTGCTAATTCAGGAAATGTTTATATATTTGGAAAGGTATGTTGCGCTATACATTGTCCTTATTGTGCAATCTTATCAGTATGCTGTTCTCTGCTAATTCTATTTATTTTTGAAGCTGTAATTTATGATGGTCTCTGCTTACTGTAAAAAACAGTTTGCAGTGTCAGGAAATAATATGAACCCAAAGTTTTAACAGCAAGGTTCAGTGATTGATGATTTATATTACATGTTTTTTTAGGGAATACATCTTAGAGGAATTGACATGTATACTTTTCCCTCCTGTTAGCTGGGTGTTTCCATCATTCTATTTTCTTTTAAAGTTTTGGGAAGGGCAATGGGTTGGTCAGTTCTGCTCCAGAAAGTCTTTTTTTTTTTTTTTTGCAGTAGATTATAATATGTACTCCAGATACTTGCATGCTCCCAGGTGAAGTCATTCTGCTTTTATCGTAGTTTGTCCATTGCATCTTCTTAATACATGACTATAATCTTTGTAAATGTTCAAAGGAATTTTATATTTTTTGTGAAATACTCTTACTTTTATCTACTTTATGATATTAAATTGCACCCAAATGTTCAAGAAAAATCTGTTAGTCAGTCTAATGTTCTAAAAAATAACTAGTCTCATATGCAAGCACTATAAATGTTGACATTTTCTTTTCTTTTTTCTTTTTCCTAATTTTTTGGGTTTGGATGAGAATTTTCAAATTTGACATCTGATGTTGGTTTCGTGATTAAGGTCAAATCAGGAGCTGCATACCACAGCTGCTGTGTGGTTGTAAAAAATATGCAGAGATGCATATATGCAATCCCAGCAGTTTCCTTTCGGCACGATGACACAATTACTGAACTAGAGAAAAATGTTGAAGAGTCCCGAAGTTCCCTCATGGCTTCTAAGGATACAATTGCTAAGCAAGGGAGAGATGGTGAGAAGTCTCAAATGGCTTCCGTACATCTTAAAGGCACAATTTCAAAGCTAGAGAAAGACGTTGAAGACTCTCAAACAGCATTACGAACTCGACTACATGTAATATGATGCCATGTCGTACTTAAGAATTTGTTATGCATCTCATTCAATCGTTGACGTAGTTTCTTTCTCAGGAGTTGGCATCAGATTTGAAGACTGAAATGACAAAAGAGTTACTGGAACACAACGTTTCAACTTTCAGCATGACGCCTGTTAAGGTTAGTAGATATAATGAACCAGATCACTTTGAACTAAATGATGGAGGTTCACAATATTGACTTCTTGATTCCCTTTATTCAAATAAAATATCATTTTGCTTTGCTACTAACCTGCAAAATTGAACTCTGATATCCCTATATTCTGTGGTTCTCTTCTAGAGAAATTATGCATTTGAGAGATCAGACATACCCCGTGGGGAGAATTATGTCCTCAAGATCAGTTATCCGTTTAAGGTATGCTAAAAGCTCATTTAAATTCTCAAATCCCTGCACACACTTATGTTTGTTCCAGAAGAACTTGGAAATTTTTCTACAATGGTTATAAGCACTTGAAAATGGAAGTGATCTCAGTCATACTCAACCACTTTCAGTTCATATAAGTGATCTTTGCCTTACAGGATCCGCCACTTCCATCAGATCTCAAAGGAAACCACTTCCGTGCTTTGTTTGGAACTCACAATAGGTAAAAGTTAATACTCTCCTTTGGTTACTTCAATAGCTTGAGATCCCCTACTAATATTGGACGATAACTGAGAGAAAAAAATTTCAAGAATATTTTAACTAATTTATCAGATATACTGTCATATAGTATCTATCTTCATACTTCAGTGTGCTCCTGGTTTAGGACTTCAATCACTCCTCCAAAATGTTTGCATAAGTATGTCTTTGTATTTCTCTCTGATCTTGGTGGGTAGAAATTCCTGAGTTTTGGTTAAATTTAGTTTCATGTTGAATTTTTTTGTTATGAAAGGTTACATATACTAATCCATGCAAAAGAAGGATTTTAATGATTGATGTTGTATGCAGTGCCTTGGAGCTTTTCATAATTAAAAGGAAAATAAAAGGTCCATCTTGGCTATCAATCTCAAAATTTTCCAGCTGCGCTGCTTCTCAACGTGTAAGGCATTTTAGATCTCTCCTTGTATTATTCAGAACAGCTATGTCGTACTGTATCACTCCATCCGGCCCAAAACAGTTATTTTGTAGAACTGTTTTTGGGTTTTCTAATCCAGAACTTCAAACGTCGAAGTTAGTTATTATTGAAGTGTCCATACCCTTTGACAAAATGCTGTTCAATAAATTAAACTAACTACTAAGTGGAAGGACATAATTGAGAATTGATGATTTATAAATTAGTTGACCAAATAGAAAGTTTAGTTTTTAGCAACATTTTTTTTTCCGGGTAGGCAAGTAATTCTTTCTTTCACATTCTGAACAGGTAAGCTGGTGCAAATTTGAGGTTGCTGTTGATTTCCCAAAGGATATTCAAGTTTCAACTTCCTCGAAGCATATTTCTGAGATTCCTCCAGTAGTAGTTACGACAATCAATTTGAAAACTATCATCAATGAGAAACAGAATGTAAATGAAATTGTCTCTGCTTCTGTCATATGCTGCCACAGGGCTAAGGTATAGCATATGATTCCTGCTTGATGCATTCATTCACCGATAACATCCTTTTCTTTTTCCCTTTCAACAAATTCTTGTTTCTGGTTTAGTTTTAACTTGAAAATTTTCGGTTTAAAGGATCGATGAATGGCAAGCCACTGCCTCTGCCTTCATTCTTGTGTTGTCTTGTTTTTCCGTTTTCAACAATTTTCGATAAAGCCACACGTAATTTCAGAAATAAGTTTGATTGTCCCCTGTGGTGGCATTATATATTTCCATGTTGAAATGTATCAATAATTGAGCTATCCCTACTTTCTTAACTCTTAAATTTGTCCATGAACGACTGGTTAATTTTATTCTGTATTTTTGTTCCTAGATTTTTTTCTGGTTGATCAGGCAACTGCCTCTATTATAGATTCAAAACAATAAACCTAACTGAGTGCTAACTCTTCCAGATAGATATTCCCATGGTAACCTCAGATTGGACCCGTCCAGGTATGCTTAGTCATTTTACTGTTGTCCGTAAACTTGAAGGAGGCATATTTCCAATGGGTTTCACAAAGGAGGCTATTGAAAAAAATGCCAAGGCTGGATCAAATGTTGTTTGCTATGAAAGCAGGTAAGTTTTGTTGCTAATTGTGTCAAAGACTCGATTCACTCCAGTTTCTTTTTCTATAATATTTTTCATTTACAAATGCATTTGTTATTTGTCATTTCAGCGAAAGGGCTCTATTAAATCGTTTGATGATTGAGTTGCACAAACTGGATAGCGATGTTCTAGTTGGACACAATATATCAGGGTTTGATCTGGATGTCCTTCTTCACAGAGTGCAGGTATTTATGTATCCTTAGGCACTAAATTTTCATGTTTGAATTGTATATCCTCTTTGCGGCACTTTTCAAATGATATATATTATGAATTTCTAGGCTTCTCCTTTTATTACTTAGATTTACTCCTGGGGATTTTTTTTGCACATAAATGCTTGTTGACATCGTCCAACCCTATTATCTTGCGTATTGTTATGTTAAGTTCTTCTGAGTGCAAAGATTATGCCTTCACCTATTGCATTTTGAAGGCTTGCAGGGTGCCTAGTAATATGTGGTCAAAAATAGGCCGTCTCAAACGCTCTGTCATGCCTAAACTCAGTAGAGGAAGCTCAGTGTTTGGTTCAGGAGCAAGTCCAGGAATCATGTCCTGCATTGCTGGCCGTCTCTTATGTGACACTTTAATCTGTTCACGTGACCTTCTAAAAGAGGTTGGTTCTAGTATTTTATTGTTTAGTAATTCTTATGTTTCTTATTGATTATCACTTAATTCTTTTTCCAGGTTAGCTACTCACTGACACAACTAGCTAAGACACAGCTGAATAAAGACCGCAAGGAGTTCACCCCACATGATATATCTCAAATGTTTCAGAGTTCTCAGTCGCTTATGGACCTTGTAAGTCCTCATGTGTGCTGTTAATTTGCTCTTGAGCGACAAATCTCAGACTGTTGATTAGTGGAAGGCGTAGGAGGGGTAGGCCATTGGAAACTTGAATTAAATTGGTTAAGGAAAGACACTCTAGATTTGGATTAAGTGAGAATATGTTTTTTTTTTTTTTTTGAAAAAAAAAAAAAATGTAGTCAACCTTGTAGTCAACCTTGCAAGTTGCCAGAATGAGCTCCGATGATGGTGAAAGTTTTTCCCTAATTTACCCTTATCTGTATTAATTTACATGTAAACTGAATCTACAATTGACACTTATTCACTCGTCTAAGAAATATCAATTAAAGGAGTACTAGGTATTTTGATTTGCTCCTCAATATGTGTAAAATTTTCTTGTACGACAACGACACTTATTTTGAGCAGGAGGGAGTATCATTTTCTTGATGAGTGGTTTTAATAAACCGTAACTACTTATCTGATGATTAGTGTTATATGTTCACTTTATATCACTGTTTGCAGATTGAGTACGGGGAAACAGATGCATGGTTGTCAATGGAACTCATGTTTCATCTGAGTGTTCTTCCCCTCACGCGTCAACTAACTAATATTAGTGGAAACCTTTGGCATAAAACTCTCCAGGTGTAGTTTTGTAATCAGTTAGAATGATGTATCATCATATAAAGATGGCAAACTCTGAGAATGTGTATTTTTTCTAAATCCAGGGTGCTAGGGCTCAAAGAGTAGAATATCTCCTGTTACATGCATTCCATGCCAAGAAATTTATTGTGCCAGACAAGTTCTCTTCACAGTCCAAAGATACAAGGACTACAAAACGTAAAATTAGTACTGATGTTGAGAGCAATGAGATAGATCCTGATAATACAATTTGTGATAATGAGCTTCCAGAGAATCATCATGGGAAAACAAAGAAGGGACCTTCTTATTCTGGTGGATTGGTGCTTGAGCCAAAGAAAGGATTATATGACAAGTATACATTACTTCTGGATTTCAACAGTCTTTACCCTTCAATTATTCAGGTTTGTTACATTTAGTTTCTTTCTTTGGACCCCTTTTTGGCCTGCTTCCTGTCATCTAATTGAAAATCTATTTTTGTTCATCTTTTAAGGTATTTAATTGTCTTTTTTCTGTTATATTCCTTAGGATGTTTAATTGTTCTTTTTTTTTTTTTTTTGTGTGTGTGTGTGTGTGTTTGCAGGAGTATAACATTTGTTTTACTACTGTTGAAAGATCTGGTGATGGACCTGTTCCCCGTTTACCATCTAGTAAAAGGACTGGAGTTCTACCAGAGGTAAAACATCTAATTAGGCATTGAGAATTGCATCCTCAATATAACAACGGGAGATCAGTAGCATTTTTTTTGCTAAGATACAACCTTTATCTGTTTATTTCTTTAGACATCAAAAAAATATATTTTGGGTGACCAGGATTGTGAAACTTTTGCTGAGCATGTTATTTATATAATCACATTTTATAGAAGTGTGGTATTTCTATTGATCTCAGTAGAGATGTCTTTCTGATATGAATTTAGTCAGCTCTGTTATAATCCATAAAAACCATGAAACAGCTGCAAATGGTTTAGCCAATTTATGCTCGTTATAAAATGTAGCAGACTGAATAGCAGTAACATGACAAAAATCCAATAATGTCAATTAAAATTGCATACCTTTTTTGTTACAGGTGAATGGTTCAATGTTTGTCTACTGGATCTGAAATATGTCTTAAAGGAAAGTTACTGATTTTGATTACATTGGAATGATTTGGTGCAGTTGCTTAAGAATTTGGTGGAAAGAAGAAGAATGGTAAAAGCGTGGTTAAAAACAGCTTCTGGTCTTAAAGTTCAGCAACTTGACATACAGCAACAAGCTCTCAAGCTGACAGCAAATAGGTGTGTGGTCACTCTCTTTTAGTACGTCTATTTGTTCTTCTATTGGTTTCCTGTTATTCATTTGTTTAACTAATTTTCTCTACGCAGCATGTATGGGTGCCTGGGTTTTTCCAACTCCAGATTCTATGCGAAACCCCTGGCAGAACTTATAACCCTACAAGTAAGGAATTGATAATTTGGTAACTAGTTGGAGTTGAAGATGCTATTAACTAATTTCTGTATTCTTTCTGCAGGGAAGGGAGATTTTACAGAGCACTGTTAATCTTGTTGAAAATACTCTAAATTTAGAGGTAATACATAATTTGCTTATTATCTAGTATTTATGTGGACATTTCTCTTTTAACTGCTACTTGGACGTCCTAAGCTAATCTCTTTTTTTTTTTAAAAAAAATTTAAGCAGGTTATTTATGGTGACACAGATTCAATAATGATTTATAGTGGACTTGATGATATAGGAAAAGCTAAATCGATAGCAGGGAAGGTCATTCAGGAGGTATGTTTTGAATTTATATTGCAATTATGGGAATCAGTTGTTTCAGTTTCATTAAGTGACATTAGGACATTTCAGGTCTTAGACTACAACATTAATTCAGAGAAAAAATATTCCTTTGTTTCTTGATTGCATTATTTTGAAAATGCCTGTGCACCCGAAATTATAAATTAATATGATTATTGAGTCGTTGATCTCATGTTCATAAATTTGACGATTTTGTTTTGTCTGTAACTTGAGCTTGGATTAGGACACAACATGAAAAGTTGATTTACTGGAAGATTTTCCATCACTATATTCTCTGTTGAACTGCACGAACTTGGATTAGTATTATATTTTGTCTAGCACTAAAGCGGATTATTTTTTCTCAATGTCTTGGCAGTGTGATGCAACAGTTATTGTTATTTATTTGATAGGTTAACAAGAAATATAAGTGCCTTGAGATTGACCTTGATGGCTTGTACAAGAGAATGCTATTGCTCAAGAAGAAGAAATATGCGGCTGTCAAATTGCAATTTAAGGATGGTAAATCCTATGAGGTAGCATCTTCTATACTTTTCTGGTTCTATTCACGTGTACTGTCTTCTGTTGTGTCATCAATTCATTTTGATGCAGGTTATTGAGCGGAAAGGTCTTGATATGGTTCGCCGTGACTGGAGCTTGCTGTCAAAGGAATTAGGAGATTTTTGCCTCAGTCAAATATTATCCGGCGGGTAAGTTAATCACCTTTGCATTCTCTACTAAATTAATTAAGAATTAATTAGCCTCTGCTTCACTATCTTCCATAGCTTTCCATATATGTATGTGACTCTTATGCTTTCAGGTCCTGTGAGGACGTTGTTGAAGCCATACACAATTCTCTCATGAAGGTACTTTTCTGATCTTGTATATAGTTTCTCACCTAATTGCAAGATCTAGGTTTCCTGACAGTTTTCCTTGTTCTTGGTTTTGTGAGTGGTGTATAGTTAAGATTAGTATGATTAACAGATATATATGTGTGAGGTGTCATATGATATCGATAATCATCATACTGCTTCCTTGCGTAAAAAAATATTAGAACCTTATCACTGTACGAATGAACAAACCTTTCATGTATGAATGACATTATAAGAACCATTTGATTTTGATCAGTGAGTACCTGATCAAATATATGTCTCAAAGAATTGGTTGTGTCCTTGGCTAGTTGTATATCTTAAAGCAACAATCCTCCGAGGAAGTTCTGTGTTGAATCTTATGACTTAGTTGGTTAAATTTATGTTACACACTATCAACTTGCTGCTGCATTTTGGGAGAAGGAAGTTGTTACTTTTTTTTTTGGGGGGGGGGGGAGGTTACATGTGCTATGTTTATTCTGGGAGAAAATTCAGTAAGTGTATAGCAGAGACCCATGAGTGATGTGTATCTAACTGCAGGTACAAGAGGAAATGAGGAATGGGCAAATACCGCTGGAAAAATATGTGATTACAAAGACACTCACTAAACCACCTGAAGCATACCCTGATGCTAGAAATCAGCCTCATGTAGAAGTATGTTCATAACATGATAAATTGCTTATATAATTCATTGTCATCCTTCCATATATTAAATTTGTTCTTCCATGGTATTTCAGGTGGCACTTAGACTGAAGAGGAGTGGTTATGTGACTGGTTGTTCTGCTGGAGATACAGTACCTTATATCATTTGCTGTGAGCAGGTTTACCTCATTTCAAATTTATTTTTCTCTGCTTGATCTTGTTTGATATAATAGTGTGATGCATAATTTATCGTAATGAATAATTTTTATACATAAATTATAGAGTACATGATAACTTGTTGCATTATACTTGTAGGGAAATGGTTCAACCTCTTCAGTAGGAATTGCCCAACGAGCAAGGCATCCCGATGAATTAAAAGGAGACAATGAGAGCTGGATAATTGACATTGACTATTACCTCGCCCAGCAGGTATGGTTTACTACCCTTACTTTACAAGTATAGCTGGTATTGCTTTTCCAGTGTGCTGCAGATTAAAATCTTCTGTATTGGTCAAAACTTTCAACAAATGATATGCAGATCCACCCTGTGATATCTCGTCTATGTGCATCAATTCAAGGTACAAGTCCATCACGTTTGGCTGATTGTTTGGGGCTGGACCCATCAAAGGTAAAATGATCCCTCTGTCTGTCGGTGTCTAAAGCATATGAGTGATTGCAATTTGTTCATGGCATGCTTAATTGAGTATAATCTAATATTGCAGTTCCAGAATAAATCAAGTGAGTCTGTCGGCAATGATCCATCCAACTTGCTGTCGCTTGCATTACATGATGAGGAGAGGTACGTATCCTCTAGTATGCAAGTAGCTCTGTCTATCTACATATGTTTCTTGATTGAGATAATATCAAACACATATTGAAGTAAAGATCCAATGGTATGATATGTCCATAGTCTTCTAGTTAGTTATGTATGGTTTTGTGACCATTGGCATGAAAACTATTTCGCGAGGTTTGTAACTGCCATCATTGTAAAAGAGAGAAAGTGTTCTTGTTTCCTGACCATTTTCTTTGAACAAATATAGAACCAGAATGGATGGTTTTGTGTCTATTATCAATTCTTCCTCCTGAGTTAAGATCCATCATTCAGATAGATGGGGGTAAATTAATGAGCTTGGATATTAATGAACTCTATAGAAGAGTTATCTATCGGAACAATACTCTTACCGATCTATTAACAAGAAGTAAATCTACACCGGGAGAATTAGTTATGTGTCGGGAGAAATTAGTACAAGAAGCTGTGGATATTTAGGCGTACAGAAAATTCTTTCCTCTGAATTCCAGTTTTGTTTCTAATATTTATCATCTTTTCCTCAGCTTGCCAAACACTTCTCTTTGCTTGTTTTCACTTTCTTATGTAATCTTTTGTTTGAATCTTTCTAATTTTAGGGTGACAACATCATAACAACTAGTATCTGTTATATGGGTCATAATACCTAAACTAAACATCTTCATGTTTCCTTGAACAGTTTTGCTTTTCATCTATTTTTGGTTAAAATTGAGCAAAACTAGAATTTATTGGAATTAATGCTATGCTAATATGAGTTGCAGATATCAGGGTTGTGAACCTTTGGTTTTGTCATGCCCTAGCTGCTCGGGCACCTTCGAATGCTCACCTATATTAAACTCAGTATGTACATTAATCAATACAAAGCCAGAAGACATACAAGCTGGTTCTACTAATGATTTCTGGCACAAATTACGCTGTCCAAAATGCCCAGATGAAAATGATAAAGGGATAATATCTCCTGCCGTAATCGCAAACCAGGTACTCTTTTATTTTGGTGCTTGTGGAAGACTCTAAACTTTTAAAATAGTAACTATCTTGCTCAAATTACTATTTCCTTTATTGTTAGTCTGACAGAGTACTCTTTTAAATACACTATTGTTATCAACAAAAAATTGAACTGCAATTTAAGTTCTGCATATTTTTGACTTAACCTTATATGTTTGGCTAATTATTCTCCAATTTTATTTTCCAGAAGTTTTATACATAGCGGCTAATGTATAGAAAAGTAAACTCTACTGATCAATCAGTTTCATAATTAAATTAAGGCAACGTATAAACTTGTTTTGAGAGTATTACTTGCTTCATTAAAAGGTATTAGTGGAAGGGATATTAGTTGTTCCACTAAAGGATATTGTTGTACGGTAAAACTTGTTTACACAATACCAACACTTAAACTAAATAAAAATAACTGAATTTCTCGAGTGATCTCAATATTGTGGTCCAGGGACAGACATGATATCGTGATCTAGGTATATCATTTGTTATTTGGTTAACATTAAATTTTAGACAATTAACAAAGGTTTCATCACCACCTATTTTGAATGTTTATACTCTTTGCAAACCAGGCAAAGATTTTCCTTCCCTCTAACTCTGCCTGTTTTTTATCAGGTAAAAAGACAAGCTGAAAGATTTATGTCAACGTACTACAAGGGCCTGATGATGGTAATAACATGACCTACTAATCTAATTCTTACAATGGATTCCAAAAATTGTCCTTATATTTTCTTTTTATTTTGTTGTAGTGTGACGACGAAACATGCAATTACTCTACACGGGGTGTGAATCTTCGAGCACTGGGCGATTCCGAGAGAGGAACTACCTGTCCCAATTATCCCCGCTGTAATGGACATTTAATACGCAAGGTTTGTGTCCTCAGCTTCAACTGTACTTTACACCTTGGGTTAAATTATGAACTAATTAAAATTGTCATTTCTTTATTTACTCATTAGTACACGGAAGCGGATCTGTACAGGCAGCTGTTATATTTCTGCCACACTCTAGACACTGTCCGCTGCATTGACAAGGTACTATAACTCTTGGATTGCATTTTGCTTTTCCTTTTTTCTTTTTAATTTACTCTGAGCTCTCTTCCAATGGCATAAACAATTGAGTTAATATCAATTTTTAACATATGAAATTATTTGATTGCAATCCATACTATATGAAATTGACCTGCAACTTAAAATATAGTATAAGTTGTAATCAAATAATTTTGTATAGTATAAATTGTAATTTGATAAAAAAAATTGTACATACTGCAAATGATGATGAAAGAGTGATTGTAAATTGATATTAACCTTAAGTGTAGGTTTGGTTAGGGATAGTGGTGGATAAGATGAAGATGAAAAAGGAGGATGGAGTAATCTTAGTGAGATAATGATTGAGTGAGAAGAAATAGGAGATAAAATATGAAAGATTTTGAGTGTAGTAAAAAAATAGGAGAGATAATGAGTGAAGGAGAGAAAAGTAGGAGAGAACAATTGAGGGAAAAGTAATGATTTAATTATATGAGATTGTACAAAAATAAGTAGAGATTTTTTTATAGGGGTGAATGCATATATGGATGTGCAAATCCAAAAGGATGCCTCATCCGGATGACTCCATCAGTTTCCAAACATAGCCTAAATTATTGAAATAATGTGGTAAACATATGAAGCTATAGCTTTAAGTTGGAAATATGTTGGAGTTTTCAGATTGAGGGGGAGAAAAGAGTGATGGTGGAAAAAGAAGTAGCGAGAATCAGGCCTTTGGTTGAAAGAGCAGCATCAACGGTGCAGAAAATCCGCGATAGATGCGCGTACGGCTGGATTCAGCTCAAGGACCTGGTTGTCATAATTTAACTAAACAACTTCTATTCTTCAACAAATTAGAAGATAGATTGTGAAAATCATAATGCACGCCTACTCAAAACCTGAGATGCGGCTTTGCTTAATGTAATTATTTATTGTTTTTACATGGCCACTTTTTTTTTTTTTTTTTTTAAAGTTTCAAGAGGCTGGTTTGAATTTACAAATCTAAATGTGATTTCACTCCATGATGTTGAAATCTGGTTGTGAAACCACTGCCAATGGCGGATCTAATTTTTTGAGTTTATATATATATATATATATATATATATATATATATATATTAATATGTGTATTTATTTTTTTATTTATATTTATGTGTATATGTGTATAATTATAACAATATATGACTGTTGATACATTATAATTACAGTAAAAATATGTGTTTTATTGTATTCAGGAGTCTCGTCCTCTCCCACAACATTTGCATCTTGAAACCACCATTGGCTACGATACAACTTATTATAATATTTTCAATACAATTAATTCTCCTTTCTTATATTTTGGTATATTTAAATTATAATTCACATGATTTAATCATTGCAATTACATTAAGTAATAAAAATTTAACAATATAATATCATTCATTTTTATATATTGGTTTGACATAAAATTAAATTTCACTCAATTTATTATTTATAGGATTTTAAAAATCATTTAAAATGAAAAGATAAATATATGAAAAAATTATCAGTTTACGATCATCACTCGACTGCTAGTGTGGTAGGGGAGATGAGAGAGATGTGCTTGAATAATAGGACGTGTACATTGAAAGCTTATGACGTTTCAATTTTTAATTTCATTATACTTTTTATCAAATATTTGGTAATTTTGGTTAAATACTTGATATTTTAAATATTATTCCCTGTTAGTAAATTTAAAAAATAACATTTAAAATATCAAATATTTAACAAAAAGTATCAAATATTTAAACATGAATATAAAAAATAGATTAAATTGAAAAGTAACACGATAAGTTTACCATGTATACGAAACACATCAACTAAACAATGAATTGATCTCTTATGTTTCGTATACCCCGTGAGTTTAAGATGTTATCACTTTTGAAAAATTTAAAATATCAAATATTTGATCAAGAGTATTGAGAATTTCATAAAAAATATCAAGAATTAGGATAAAAAAATATCATATTATTTTTAAAGAGTATCAACAACAAATTGATATTTTTACTATTTAATATAAAAAACACAATATAATTATATTGAAATTTTAAATATCAAGTTCAAAAAATAACATTTAAAATATCAAATATTTAACTTAAAGTATAAAAAAATTTAATAAAATTAAAATAATAAAACATCGTAAACTTACGTTATGTACAAAACTGTTGTAACACGAATATTTCATAAAATACTCCACCTCGGTAGGCAAGCGAAGACCTCATAGGGGTATCCCGACCTAGGCATAAAGGCAAACAAACTAGACAACTCTGTGTGTCAACTAGTTCTCCAAACTCGGCAGCTCGGCAAGCTCGGCAGCCAGGCAGCTCGGCAGCTCGACAAGCTCGGCAGCCAGACAGCTCGGTAGCTCGGCAAGCCTGACAGCTCGGCGAGCCCAACAGCTTGGTGCGCAAGACAGCTCATCAAACGACAAAGTACTGACACCTTTACGAGACAAGACAAGACCATTTAATGTAAAGTAGATCTTGTCAGGATTTTAGATCAACCGTTGTAAATAAATCCTAAAATAAAGGATTTATATTTATTATTTAGCTTTTTAGCTTTACACCTTGGGAGCTCTATAAATAGAGCCCCAACCCCATGTATTAAACAATTCATTCTTACCTTCAAGAAATACACCCTAGGCTAGGGGTCCCCATGGGACACCCAAAGCCATCTTCAAGGGAGTTCTTCCCCCATTCTTGTGTTCTTCGATTATTTATGTTTGTAGCCCGTTTAATAGCCACATATGTACACCCCCGATTTACACGACAAAAAACGGTTACAACAAAAACATATAAGACTCTGACTAGAACAATATCATAGAAGCCAAAAAAAAAAAACACTCTATTAAGTTAGAACAAAGAATATCTTTAAAAAAAAAATGTCTGAACGAAGAATAACAACATTGGAAGAGGCAGAATACCTCGAGTGATACTGATAAGAGCACTCACTGTCTAAATGAGTCAACTAAGCCCAAGGATAATCACCAAAAGAAAAAAAGCAATGTCTGTTTGGAGCAATTACAATACAAACCATGTGTAAATCTAAAAGAGTCGCCCAAGGACAATCACCAAAAGAAAAAAGCAATATATGTTGGAACAATTACAATACAAACCACGTTTACACATGCTTATTAGAAATAAAGATCATCCAAAATTCGATTCTTCTGTTCCATTTTTTGTATCCCATAATATTTCATCACGCTGGATTATTAACACACGGCGATATGATATATAAATATATCATCCATTATTTATTTTTTCACCATAAACGTGTTATTCATCCACATTATGAAACATAAAATGGAACACCATATATGGAACATATGATTTCGTTTGCACCCACTTTGTCCACAATATATGTCGAGGGAGAATTACTGCAACTCTCCCACAGGAGCTTCATTCAACCACAGGAAATGTATGAAGTCATATAACTTGGCACTTACACTAACCTACAACCCAAGATTATAAGTCACAACAAAAGATTAATTACATGTTGAAGACCATTATTTAAGCTACTTTTCCCACTAAAACTTTGCAATTTCACGCTACCATCTCATGTTGAATACTATGCACAATGTCCCTCCAAAGATGGTATAGTATAGATATCGTGTAGTTTAGAGTTAAAATTTTCTTTTGGTCCTATAACTTGTCAACTATCCAATTCTGGTTCCAAAATATTTAACTTTCGACTTAGTCCAATATTGGCCCCAAAATCGTTGGAAAATTCACGATGGTGTCGTTTCATGTCACGTGAATGTCATATGAGGATTTAACATGGAGCCAAAATTGGATAGTAGACAAATTAAGGGGCCAGGCCAAAATTGGACATTCGCGCGATATAAACTAGCAACAATTATTTAATATTGGTCTAGATCGAAAAGTTGAATATTCTAGAACCAACATTGGACAGTAGACGTTATGAGATCAAAAAACTTTTTAACTCTATAGCTTAGGAGGCAAGGTGCAACAAAAGACGTTAAGTGCAAACATGCATTGTTTGGAGGCAATATCTATAGCAAACCGAAAAACCAGATGAAGTTATTCAGGTAGAGTTACCTTGTATGGTGTTGGGTTCAGCCTCCTCATATGGTCGGGTCGCATCAGCTCCAGTTGCCTAATGCACCCTTCTCTAATCACACTAATGGCTGGTAACTCTTCTCTTGCTTTTCCTACGTAAGCGCCGAAGTAAACTTTGTTTATATGATGAATACTTCATATGATACACGTAACATTATTTTTATTATAATCCCAAGAGTTAATGGAGATGTGGATAATCACAACCCAGAGCAGCAAATGGGTGGAAGACAGAGATGGTGGTTCTGTTTATTTAAATGTTCTGCTTATATCAAATTACATGAATTCCTTCGAAAGTGATATTGTTTGGGAAATGAAACATAAAGCACATTATATGACAGATACTTTTTTACGGCTTGAGTGGGATGGGGCAAATTTTGATGGGAAAATAAAGTGAATGAGACAAATCGAATGAATAGTAAATTTGTGTTATAGTTTGGGATGTGAGTAGAGGTGGATGGAATTTTATGTCAAATCAATACTTTTGAGTGATGATGAAATATTATTTTATTGGTTTTAGTTAGTGAAGTAATGATTAGGTGAAAGAAAAGTGGAGAGAATGAGTAAATGTAATAAAAGTAGGAGAAGTAGGAGAGAGAATGAATAAATGTAAGAAAAGCAGTGTTGTGATAGTTTTAAATATACAGTTGTATAATAGGGGGAATGTGTATTTGGATGGAGAGATTAAATTTGCAAATCCAAAATGTGGATGAGATGGAGAAAAAAATCTCATATTGAATCTCGCAGGCCGAAAGAGAACACAACCTAATATACTGATATTATAATTTGAGATCAATATTAAAAAAAAAAAACTCAACCTGATCTACCAGGCCAATAACACTTCATAAGCTCCTCTACACGCTGTGGCACCACATATGCTCTCTTGGATTCATTGAATGGATGACGACACAGTATTCGTACACCTACCTGTATATAAGAGCAAAAAATTTATAGGTAAAAGAGCAGGGCAGACAGATAAAAGCACTTGTACAAATAAAAAAAAAAGTGATAATGATCAAACAGAGTAGTACTGTGTACATGAATGAAGCATTACTAGACAAATTCCTACTCTAGGAGAATAAATATAATATTTGTAACAATCACAGGTGGAGAATAAATACTCAATGGTAGATACCTTGTATTCGATGAAAAATAAATATTGGCCAACAGGCATGTTCTACTAAAGATTTTTCTCAAGAATACTATTTTCAACTTAGTTCTACAACAGCAGGTATGTACATATGTACAATTAGATGTTAGCATTTTTAACTAGAAAGTGAAAGTGTAAAGAATAATATAAGCATCTATCATTAAGTATACCGAGTTATCAAAAAAAATATAAGCATCTATCATTAAGTAGGAAATTAAGGAACCTTTGGAGGCGGTTCGTTTTCCCCAGTCATAATGTCTACAAGAGGATAACCTTCCTTCCCATATAATCTGTAGGATCTTTTTTTGCATGGAATGGAGACCTGAAACAAAGCTAGCTCAGTGAGTCACCCAAAAATAGCACAGCATGTCACCAAGAGGATCAATCAAACCTTGGAAACATCTTCTGAAAGCTTGATCCGAGGCTGATCATTTATTTCAACCAATTTGAAGACGACGCCGAGGGCAGGTTGAGCATAGCATGTAACCAAATGAGTTCCAATTCCAAAGGAATCAATTTCATGACCCTGACCATATAAAGTATTAAGTCTCCATCCATATCAACCACAAATAATAAACAAGGTAGAAATCAAAATTTGAACTATTTTCATTTTCAGCCATTCTCTATCTCCTCGGCTCTCTGAGGGTTGAACATTGTCCCATCCCAATTATGTTTATTAGAACAGTAAACTGATGTTTGTTTTGAGTTTAAGTGACTTTAAAAATCGATTTTTGAAATTTAGGAGATTATGAAATCCTGATAAAAAGTAATGTGTGTTTGATTTGGGTTTTTGAGTAAGGTGAAATTTAACTTTATATCAAATCAATATGCAAAAATGAATGAAGTTATATTTTTATATTATTATTGAGCGTGATTGAAATGATTGGATGATGTGAAATATGATTTAATTATATTAAAATATAAGGAGAGAGAATTGATTGTATTGGAAAGTGCAATAGAAGGTTTATAAGTGTTGTAGTGGTGATCTGATTTTCAAAATCTTGAACTAGAACCGATTTTAAATTTCAAAACCCAAACTGGCTTTTAAAACCCAAACAAACATCACCCAAAAGAATTTGGTGTATTTAAAAAATCAGATTAGGGGCATCAGCACAATTAAATTTATTAAATCCAACTTCACTTCAGACTCTGGACATCATAACTCCACAAAGTGAATGAATCAATTATCAGGATTTTAAAAATACATGGGGACATTAATGTAATTTCAAGTTACTTACCGAAATATAATTTTTTTAAAAAGCCATCACTTATAATTAAGTTGAATTTTGACTAACTCATCTATTTGTGTGTGACTAGTTTAATCTTATTTTGTTTATTGTATAATTGTTTCTGTTTTCTTGTCTTGGTAAAATAATATAGTTTACATATTCTACAGCCAGATTAATTATTTGAATACTTGTAAGTAATAGTCTAGAGTTATTCCTATGCAAATCACTATATATAATATATTTAGCTCATGTTAAAAACTCTCTATAGAAGTTGAGCTTTAAGAAATAAAAAAATTATTCATACTTAAAATTTCCTAATTTAATTCTTTATACTTGATTTCTTTTAGTTTCTTTAACTATCAATTGTTATAGATGGGGAGTGAAACTTTGAAGTTTTCAAAAGAAGGGAGTAACAATAATTGTTCATATTTTTTTTCCTATCACGCTGATATTTATTATGTGATTTTAATAACAAACATATAAAAAGATGTATTCATGAATGTCAGTAATAAAGCTATTATAGTAATATACAATGATTTCAGAGTAGATCGCTGGTGAAACTTATTCACAATATGAAACTGGTACCGTTACATTCATTTAGTAATATCATTACTCTTATAAACTATTACCATAATATTTTACATTGTGATATTAGTTTATAAGTGTACTCATATTACTAAATGAATGATATGATATTCTTGAATGAATATAATGGTATCAATTTCATATGGTGATTTCACAGAGTGTTTGTGATGATGTAATTAAGTTAATGTATTAACTAAAATTATTTTTATTTTTAGAGCTTATGCATATTATTTGATTTTTACACCTATTATCAATTAGTTGGGTCCCCTTAAATGAAATTTCTGGTTCTTCTCAGCCGCCTATCACACTAAAGATTTCTGATGAGTATGGACATTTTATTCGCTATATATTTATACCTGTTTATTTAAAGCATCCAAAGTTTCTTCATTGAGGTCATTACTTGCTGTAATGCCTGTCTTTCCAAAATCTTGCAGCCCAAATTCCTTCTCTACAGTTTGAAAGAATTTTCGAGTTTCACATGAAAGATAGGCAAGATCACCAGAGTCCAGCCTAACACCTAATGCTTTATACCTGCAAAAATGATATTTATTTTATTAGTATCAGTTAAGATGTAAAACATTACAAATTGCAGGATTTAAACGAAAAGCTGTGCCCATTTTTCAGGGAGTCAGATCTCCTTCTTTTACAGGAGGGGATCCAAGTCCATTTATTTGACAGCAGAAATAAAAGAAGGAAATAATACTAAGCCCAGAAAATCTATTTGAAGAAAAGTGAACAAAACCATTAGTGCTCCCTAATTTTTGGCTTACAAACAGGGATTGCTACAAAATAGATAAAATCAAGTTATAAATTATCATTCCCACGGTCTAGCAGACATGTGATTTATAAGAGTAATCAATTAAGTGTAAGCCTTTCTACTCACCCTAAATCATTGAGAGCTAGAGCAACTGCACAAAAATTAGGAATACCGCTTCGCATAACCTGTTCACATAATGACAGAAGCTGTTACCAAATATAGGGGAAACACTCACACACGAAGAAGGAACACTGATACTGACAAACATCAGATCAATGAGATTAACATGATACATAGACATTTTTCCTGTTCGAAGCTCTGAGATTCTGATGCATCAGACAAGCAATAACTTTATATAGATCTTTTCAACAAGAAACCAAATTTAACCAGCTTCAGTTTTATAACATTTCACCAGAATAAGGATCCAACATCCAGGAAAATCAAACTTATTATTTCGTTGTTTTCAGGATGTGCATAGAGGGTAACAATGGGCAGATATACAATCATAAAAATAAGGCACAGTAATGTAAGCTCAATTAAACTAATACATAAAGACCTCCATGATAAACTGCCAAGATAAACCTTTATATGGATTAAAAAAATAACTCAACTGACACAATGAAGATATTGACAGCCAATAACAATCCACGAAAAGAGTACCTCGAAAGACCTTGAACAATACGTGAATCATTAAGATGTGTTGCTATAAAGACTCCAACAGACACAGCCACTTTATACTAATACATGAAACACAGTACTTGAAACTTATGATATAAGGACTATGTAAGTTGAGAGGCATCTTTACAAGTGAAGCAATTATGCAGATCCAAATCCAATATAGTGAAGTGTTTTAACTGTCCTACTTATAACTATAAGCCATGAAAACACCAATGACCAATTATAAAATTCATCATAGTAGAACATTATATGTAAAGAACTAACGATAAATCCAATGAACAAGTGACAGTTTTTCACTTACATCATACGTGTCAACGAGGGCCAAAAAGTTCTTTGGAAAGGCAAGGGCGTATGAGATAAAAGCAGCCAATTCACTTTGATTAGTTTCCCCAAAGATTCCACCTAATAATTCTGACCACTGAACAGATCCAGATATTAAAAACGAACAGCATAAAAGACACTTAAGAATTATCAATATGATTAAATATGCATGCATATATGACTTCGGCATCTTTCTCAGTCTCCATCTGTCAAACTGAAGTACAAGAACTGAATAGACTTCATAATATGTTTAAAAATTAGAGAATATAAGGTAGATAAAAGAATACAGTTCTTGCATGTACAAGAGTACCTAAGAGCAACACTTTAACCATTGGCCCAGCAGTTAACCATGCTTTTGAGAGATACAAAATCAGCTCCTTGCAGGCCGGAAGTCATACAATGATAAAGACACTTCAAGGCTATTTGCACAGAAATTAATGAAGGTGTCACGTTCTTCCTGGATGCCATCAAGGGCATCAAGATTCAAACAAAACCAATTTCATTTATAGAAGTATATAGTAAAGGTTTTGTAAACTCTTGCATTACATTGATAGAAGTATAGTGAAGGTTTTGTAAACTCTTGCATTACATTGATAGAAGTATATAGTGAAGGCTTTGTAAACATTCTATAAGGAATGCAAAATTTAGCAAAATACTTGAGGTTCAATATTAACACAGGATCATGGTAATTATACAAGTCTTTGTAGACAAGTTCTGTGGACAGGAGACTGTTTATAATGAATAATTTAATGATGAAATGAATGGTCAAAAAAGCATTAGCTTCGTCAAACCTTTAATTTTCTTAACCATGCCTGCACCAAACTAACAAAATCCTCACAAACATTTGAGCCATCAGAACTATTGAGTGATTTGTCGATGATCTCATCAGGGCTCTGCAAAATCACTTGATTGTCTGAGATAATAAGTATCTTAAAAGAAGAAACAGAAAAGAAAAGAAACATAGCACAACGAGTATGTGAACAAGTTTAAACTATGGCCCAGCAGTGTTGACATCGCAAAATGTAGACTGAGCGTCTCAAATATTCCTTATAAATAAGGCCAAGACAAACCAATTTGTATGAATAGCTCAGCATATTTCACCAAGTTCAGAAGCATGAATCAAGTTTTCATATTCGCCATAAGTATATTATTCTAAGAACATCACAAAATAAACGACCAATTTTACTTGAAATGCAGGGGTGAGAAGTTAAGCTATATCTGTTCTAAAACTTATCCTGCCCTGTCTCGTCTATACAATAAGGCAAGCAGAATTTCCAGGGAAAACAAAAGGCAAGAGAAAATCAAAATTAATGAATACATGCAAAAGTTTTATCTTAGAATTATTAGTTTCTCTAAGTAAAAAAGGAAATTCCAGAGTATGAAGACAAAAGGCAAAAAGGAGTATGAGCATATACACACAAACAGGCACATGTAAATGGTAAACCACTACTAAAATCACTTTCTGGTCTTCATTAAAAATGTCTTACTTATAAGAATAGAATCTTCTAGAATAGTGCAATCGAGATTTAAAACAGTAATTGGTAATTAGAACCCAACATGGCAACATATGAAAACATATCGAGTAGAGATTAGCTTTGACATAACCAATGTTTATAGTACCTACCATAAATGAGCTGACAAAGGCATGAGAATGTGTTCCACGGAGTGGTATTCCAAATAATTTTCCAGCAGCAACATTGCTGTCAGAATCAAACGGCAAAGACAGATGAGCCTTAATAATAAATAACATTAACAAGAAGTAAATGTGTAAACTAGAACAGAAAGAGAAAAGTGTAACTACAATAGTATCTAATATCTTATGCTGAAGGAAAGATAGATGACCCAATTTTTCCCAATAATCTCGAATTAGTTTTTTTTTTTTTTTTTAAACAGGATTAGTTTTTTTTCTTATGCCACCATTTTTGGGCTCATGAGCAAAACATAGAAATAGCAAAAAGTGAATAAAGTCAAGTATTCTGTTCACAAAGATCAAGCACAAAACAAACTTTTACATGCACATAACATACAGAGTAGGCAGGGCAACCAACAGAACACCCGAAAAACTGTTTCTTCAACCATGGTACTCCATTCATGCTATCGAAACACAACAAACTAGAAGTCTAGGACTGGGGGGTCAATTTTGATTTACAAGAACAAGCTGCTAAAGATTTGTTTATAAAATAATAAAATTCCCAATCTATAAGCCATTGGCTATAGAATAGACCACATATTAGTTTTGGGTTTATACTTTAACTTTTTGCCTGGTCCTATAGTTATATCATTAATCACGAGTTTCTTTGAACCAAGATCGAGTATAATAATATTACCTAAATAGAAAAGCAAACATTTCAGGGGGAGAGAGACAGAATACAGAAACAAAATTGTAAGAATTTGTTTCCTAGTATCTCAACAGCAACGCTGTTATTAGAAACACCACATACCTCATTAACCTTTTTTTCTCTCTCATGCACTAATGATGAAACTTATTTCAAATGCATAGTGGAAGACATTTGAGAGTTTTTGTGGATTTTTACAAAATTTTATGTAACTTATTGATACCTAACATGGCACGATATTTCAGTAGCCATTCAAAAATAAGTATTTGTAGACCTAAATTAGAAATTTCAAATATGTTAAACCAGTGGCCTATAACCATAAATAGGAAGAGTGATATTTCATATTGTGTTGTCATTGTAGAGAACCTTGTCGCATCGAATCCACCCATGAAGCAATACTTCGATGCTGATATACCCCCATCAGGTCCCTGCAGAGATATGATGCAGACATCTAGTTAATGATTGCTAATAAAAATAATACCTTAAAAAGTAATGAGATCGAGAAGTTATTTGACCTGCGCCCGTCGAAGCCCAAACTCAAGAAGACTTTTGGACTTCCCAGCAACAAACCGATGCCTTGCAGCGTTGGTAGCAACCAATGACGCGAAATTAATGAGATTTACAAGTGGAGTTTCAAGCAATTGAACCACCTTAAAAGACGATGACAACATTAATGAGTAATCACAACAACGACATATAGGTTAAAATAAAAGAAATGTCAAAAATGAAAGACAAATTTGTGATAGTACACTATAAAGTATAAAGTACTTACAGCTACTGGCCCTTCAATCCTCATCAATGGTATCTTTGGAAATACAACATATCCTTCAGAGATGGCATGTATCTCCACATCGGAACAATCTACTCCGCGGAGGTAGTCAAAGAAGCCAATCTAAGGTCAAACATCGATAAGTCCAACCTTTCTAAACTATGGAACAGCATGTTATGCAAACAAGTATTAATTTCCAGCCCATTATACAAGAAAATCAATTTTTTGGACAATGTGACCATATACGAACTAATTAGATTCTATTAATCAAGCACTTCAAGAAAAAATTAAGATATTTTGAAAATGTGTGGAAACTCGCCATAGAGAACTCGAGTAAAAAAAAAAGAGTCAAGAATTCTAGATGTTATCACATTATAACACATTATTCCCTTCAATGAATCACACTTATTGTATCAAGTTACATCTTGAGTGGCTACATACACTACTACTATTATTGAAGCCTCAGGTGTGGATCATCAAGTTACACTCCTGTTAAGTTTATTGGCAGTTCTTTACCCATGCCTTCAGACATTTGCTAAATTATTGTCATATAAAATAATTAACTTTGTCAAGCATGTTCGGAATGATTATCATGCATGATGGGAATAAAAATGGTTTAAATTACAGGATTGCATAACTTACTACGGTTGAATTTATATAACTGACACACATTCCATAGATACAATTTGACAAATTCTATTAGTAACAAAAAATGAATATAAGAAAACAACTATATATAGATTGACATGTCAAGTAAATAACAAAAAATGAATATAAGAAAACAACTATATATAGATTGACATGTCAAGTAAATAACATACGTTAATACCTCGCAAGATGGAGGTAAGGAGGCTTGAACAAAAGCAATCTCATCCTCTGTAAATCGAAAGTTAGCAATTAACTTAATACACTCTTCTAGGCCAGCAAAAACTGTGTATTCCCCACCAAAGGGGTTCCTCCGAAAGTACAAGTCAAACCTGAAGATAACATAATCAAATATAAAAGATTAAACATACATGAACTTTCTCTTTCAAAATCTGCAGCCGCACAAAAGATTACCAAAAGATTTGTCTATTTGCATTTAGCTGACCTGATAAGCTTGAAGACAACCGGGACATTAATCAAAAGCTTATAATTTTAGGCAGATATGACATATGTAAATTCTTCAATATGCAGAAAAATTGAAAATTTAAGAGTTCTTTACCAGCATAAACCGTGACATGACAAAACTGTACTCATCACAATGTAGTTGCAGAAATAATATATCCATAGAGGCTAAATTATTATCCTAGTTTCCTGTTTACTGACAAGTACATCTTGGTATAACTTCCAAGTTACCAAACTGAGAATGAAACTCATTATTAGATACACTGTCACAACAGACTGAAATGAGAACTGATAAATACATAATCTCTGATCATTCCAAGTTGAAAAATCATCCAGAAACTTCCAAAGATGATATTATCCATGTAAAAACAAATTCCCTCTTTATGGAAGGAGCGAAAAATTTGTTAACAATGCAGTATATTTTGCATACGATACTGCACGTCAAACTTCTTTGCAGTGATTCATATGACCATTAATCAATTAAGCAATCCCAAACTTAATTACAAAAGCTATTGAGCTAAGTAATTCTCTTGGAAGGTACATAAATTTTAAGCATGGTCATCAGACGGAGCAACTACAGAAAGTACACCTGCACAACTATGGCTGAGGTTGCTAGTCCTATCAATTAAAGAAGTTAAAAGAGTCGGAAAATTCTCAAAAAATGTCAAATCCACTCCTGAAAAAGTATGCATTATCAAAGTTCTACTTCATCAATAATCAATCAGTCAACAGCTAACCCTAATGAATTTAATTGGAATAAAAAGCTTTTTGAGAATTTTCCGACTCTTTTAACTTCTTTAATTGATAGGACTAGCGACCTCAGTCATAGTTGTGCAGGTGTACTTTCAACCACAGAATTTCTACGAACAAACATGCAAGTGAACGAATGATGAACAAATCATTAATAAAAAAGACAATTACACTGCGCGTTCATTGTGCTTGCCGGCTTTCCAGTAAGCATAGGCCATCGTGAACTGATAAAGATCCGTCAATAGAGGTGTCACCATGGGATTAGTGGGCCCATCGATGCCGCCGTCTCCCATCTCTTCTTTCCTAAGCCCATTCGCTACCACAGCCGCCGCCGCCGCCGCCATTTCGAAAACTGTAACTAAATCCTATTCAAGAAGCTTCGTCGCTGCAATTCATATACTACACGGAGAGAAGCATATGCGCATCAAAAGCTCAGAACGTTATAAACAACGAGCAGAGCAGCCAGAATAGAAATTTCCTTGTCGGCTTAATATATATGGATATATGTCGACGTCAATTCATTGTATATTCGAACAATTGTATGCATATACATGAATTAATATTCAAGTAAATTAGAAGCAGAAGAAAAAAAGTGATGAATCGAGAGAGAGAGTTTTATGGTGTAGGGTAGAGAGGCAAAATCGACAAAAGCAGAAGACTCGGATGGAGCAAGTCGTTGGGATAGTCCTACTCCTACTGTTGCATTATGAGATAAGGCTGCAAATGGGTCTTCTTGGGTCACCTAATAAAGGGCCTGGACGAGCCATTTTTTCACTACAAGAGTGCCTCGACTTGAACGTTACTTTTTTTTTCCTTAAACGTGACTTTTTTTTCCACTTAACGTGATATTTATGGCAAATGAAATCATATATTCCATTTTTCATGTTTCACTCTGATAATATTACGTACGGATTCGATCTTATGCGCACATGTGGACACCAATTTATTTATCTACCGCTTATGTGGCATGTCAATCACCTATCATGTGATGTCACATATACAGAGGAGCACACTATAATTTAATTAATTACTTATGTGGCATCACATGATTGATGGTGGGCATATAAATTGATGTCCATCTGTGAGCATAAAATTAAATCCGATATTACATAATGTGGAGAATGACATGTGTTATATTAAAGATTGAGAAAGTAAAATACAGATTGAAACATAAAAAATGCTACAGTACTCCCTTCGTCCCGGAAAAACATTCATATGTAGATGGACACATACTTTAAGAAAAAAGAGTAATGATTAAAGTTTTGAGGGATAAATTTATAAACTTTTATGTATCAAGTAAAAAAACTTTATTGAGTTATGTGCATGTGAGAGTAAAAGTAATGGCATTTATGTAAATTAGTGAAATTGTGAGAGTGGAGTTTATAAAAGATTTTTCAGGTTAAGGATGTGAAACTTATATTGGGACGGAAGAAAAAGGAAAGTGTGAAAGTTTTTATGGGACGGGGGGAGTAATATAATCTCTTCGTCTCAAATTAAGTGTTTAGGACAAATTTGCAATGATTTTTGTAAAGAATTTGGATAAAATATGACACCTATTTCAGGACCAAGAGAGTAAGTTGTTTTTTTATGAGATTATGTAATTTTTTTCAACTTTATAGAGAATTATTTAATAGTATTAAATTGAAATAATATAAATAAAATAATAACATGAACAAGAAATAAAAAGATAATAAACTACTGCTACACTGTCTGTCTATTTGAAGAAGACAAATTATTGTCTGTAAATATATGACGGGTTTAACCCTGATACACTTCTTCTAAAAAAAAAAAACCCTGATACACGTATTTTGAATTATGTAATTATTATAAGTATATCTGCTACAACCATATTAATGTCTACTTGATGATGATGATTTAATATACAAGTATCAAATAAAATATATATATTTTCTGTTACTTATGAAAGTAAAATATAAGGGGTCATTATTTTAGTAATGTTTCATTTTTAATATTAACATAATAAAAAATGGGGCGATACACCATTTTAATTCAAATTAGTTTATATGATAAGAATTATTTCATATGTTTCATATAATTCTTCACATTTTTGTTTTCGTTCGTCCCACAATAAGTTTCAAAACCTTAAATAAAAAAATCATCTAAAAATTTCAACCCCACAATATTCACTAATTGTTCACGTGCCCTAACACCACCCTTGCGCTCGGAAGTGCTCGATAGGGTTCCAAAGCTACGGGAGAACATAAAAATCCGCCAGTTTCACCGAATGTCAATAAGAAGATATTATATGTGGTTGCAGCCACGTATCCACAGTCAGATACTGAAAAATAGTTAACCGGACCGCATGGACCATTGAAATGACTAATAGTTTGGTCCAAGACTGACATGGTTGTAAGACCACCTATTACGTTATCGTATAATTTTGTTCTTCCGCGGAGATCATGTAGCATATCACCTCTTACCGTATGCCATTGGTCTTCGGTTCCGAGGACTGCAAGCGCAATAACTCTAAAACCGCAATTACCGTCTCCGACCACATCCGTGTATGATTCAATATATTCTCTGATGTAGGGAGGAAAATATTTCTCCATCTTAGAGCCTCGTAATGGTACACGTGACTCACTTTGGCGAGCGCTACTATTGCGTGGGGAATCTGGGGAGGGTGGTCTCGGATCGTGCGAAAAGCTCACCCTGCCCTGACTCTCTTTAGGAAAGCTCATCTGACACCCTTCTGGTGTGTTATTTCTATGATGAGTTTCAGGTGGAATATCCTGATATTTATTAGTGGCCGCCACTCTCCCCTTGCCCTTTGATTTTTTAGAACTCTTTAGTCCGACCGCTTTACACAATTTCTCCCAATTTGAAGGTTCACGGTTAGTGCTTAGAGGCTTCTTATTTTTTTCAACTGCCGGAGGTGCACTAACGTCTTCCGTGTCTTCGAATAATTTTCTCCTCGTGGTAGTACCACGTGAAAAATCTATATTCATTGTTCTCCAATACAAATCAATAATGTCTAAAGGGATACTCTGTCCGTATGACATGTACTGGAGAAGCCTGCAATTGCAAGGAAGACCGTGTGTTCTCCACAGATAACACCCGCATTTATTTTGACCTAGATCTCTTGTCCCTTCTGCGATAATTAGTTCGAACGCCTTAAACGTGACCTTGCGAACTAGATTCTTGAACAATTTGCAGTTTAACATATCGGTCCTTGTCTTGTTGGCGTTAATCATCGATTGTTTTTTTATCTCCCCTATTTGCAACTCCATAACCTGATGAATCTGGTCGAACACATAGTCAAATGTGTGATTGCTTCCGTTGAGGTTGGCTTTCACCCTGTGATGCTCTTGTTCAACCCTACAATTAAAGCAGATACAAGTAAAACGTAAGTATTTATAACTTTTTAAATGAATATATTTAAAAAGATTGTACGATTACCTGTTTGTCGTGTAGTTTCCATAGTGCAGCTGATGATCGATAAATGCACTTAAAACTCTGTGTACATGCTTCGAAAGCCATGTTTCTTCGCAATAACGAATTAGTCCAGGATAGTGCTCGTACTTTTTCTTTACCCGCTCCCAGCTATGCAGAAATTCTTCAGGTGTGGCCGCTTCAATTGCCCTATTCCACTGATGTTTAAAACATTCAGCGAATTCTTTATTGAAACCTGGCTGTTGTAGAGCCCTGGTTAGAACACATTGCTCTATGTGGCGCCTACATAACTGTTTCTGAGAATTTGAAAATATTTTATTCACCGCTTTCATCAATGCGAGATCCCTATCTATAAGAACAACATTCGGTTCAACACTCTCAAACAGTCCCCGAATAAATTGCAAGACAAATTCAAAGTGTTCCTGTGTTTCATGCTGCATAAATGCGTATGTGATGGTGAACGTCTTGTTTGTGCTTGTTTCCCCAACAACTTCAAGTAAAGGCATATCGTACACAGTCATTTTGTACGTGTTATCGATTATCAATATTTGCGGATATGTGTTCACCATTGCATAAGACTCTGGGTGGCTGAAAGCAACATCTTGTAGTTCGTTACTGCCATCCACTGTTCGAAAATCGTACCTAATAAAATATTGCACAAATAAAATAAAATAAAATGAAATTTTAATTTTAGCAGACTATTCTCTTTATACATATATATATATATATATATATAATATATATAATATAGATGACCTATTAAATAATATGACATTAAAATAAATTAATTATTTTAATTAAACATTATTAACAAAATTAAGAACTTTAAGATAAATAAATTAATTAATAATTGAACTCAAATGTTAGCTTTAAGATAAATAAACTAATAACATTATTAACCTTCATTATTAAAAATACAATTTTTTACTATCAAATCGCGGAAAATGGCAAGATCTCTCACATCAAGATTAATAATTGTAATACTTGTGGAATAAAATTTTAAAAAACGTGCATGTGGAATAAATAAATTTAAATCAGGCATCCCACCCCACCCTTCCCTTACCCAATCCCTTCTATATGTGAAATAAATATTTTAAAATATAAAGTGTACTAATATTTTTACCTGTAATTTCGCATTTGCAGTAGGTAGAAGTAGTTTTGCATGGGGGTACGTCATTCCCGGTTTTGACTCCTTATGTTGTTGATGGCATTGTTCACCCTCTTAATATCCGTAACATTGGTTGGATTACACCTCTTTATATCTGCCAACATGTTGCGTGGACTTATATGAAGCATTTCTTGCCGCTGTATCTCTTTAAATTGGTTGGGTGTTAAGGTACCTAGTCTCGAACCCTCTGCAAATTCCGAGAAGGGATGATTGTGTGTCCCGCTCAAAACATCAATGCGCCAAAGATCTTGATCTGTATCATATTCCCTAGCAACTAAACAAAATTCACACGAATTTCTTTGTGTTTTCGTGTTTCTTTTATTTTTGGTTTTTGAAGAAGGCCTATACTGTCCCCCTTGACTACATACATACCTTAACTTATGTGGTTTAGAATCACGAATGGCTAAAGTGATATTTCGCATACCTGCAATCCACTTAACATATGACTTCACTGCTTCTTTTCCTTTTATACCCCCGGCAAGAGTTAAAAAATCGTTCGTGACATCCTCTGATACATAATCAGCATCATAATAAGAACTCATTTCAAATTGAAAACGTAAAAGAAATTTGCTACTTGAGAAGTTATAAAAAAAAATGCTAGTAAGACATTAAAATTTGCTACTCATTTCCAATTACATTTCCCTCTGCATTATCATTTCTCTTTCTCTCTATATATAGAGAGAATGAAAACAAAAGGTTCCGGAAATCAAAGAAAATGATTAGAGCAAGTGGTAGGTAAGAGCTGAAATTTATTATTTTGGCAGATTGAAAATTATTAAGAAAATGTAAAAATTTCACTGAGGCACTGCATCAAGACAGTGGGAACCCAATCCTTACACCATACTTTTTCATGATTTAACACAATACTTTCTTGGATTTTGAAAACGAATCTTTCAACTCATATTCTATTTAATTTTTTTTATTTTTCCCATTTTCAAATTTCTACATGTATATAGGGGATGTTTGTAGTCTCAATTCAAATGGTGGAAACACTACTTAAAAAAAAAAAAGACTGTCTAAAAGCTTTTAAAAAGGAGTGTTTTTGAGGCATTTTGCAATGTTTGTAATCTCAATTCAAATTGTAGAAACACTACTCTTAATATATATATATATATACATATATATATATATATATATATATATATATATATATAAGTGTTTTAACAGCTTTTTAAAAAAAGTATTTTTGAGGCATTTTGCAGTGACTGATCAATCCTGACGACTTCAAAATCATGATCAATAATGAAGGTTTTATTTACCCCTCCATTCAGAAATATTTATGCATTAACAGGAATTTATGGGTATAAGTAGACATTTAACCGATAAAAAAAATATTTATGCATTAACAGGAGTTTATGGGTATGAGTCACTATTTAACCGATAAAAAAAATATTTATGCATTAAAATTCGGTGTTGAACATTTTTTGAGGCTCCCTTTCAAAAAAAAAAAAAAAAAAAAAAGAAAAGAAAAGAAAAGAAAAAAATATTTTTTGAGGCTTACCAACCAACAAAAAGTCCTTTTTCTTTGAATTTCCAAAACTAGATCTGTGTTCCTATATCATCCACCAATTTGATGCAAAATGAATGAATTTCATTTCATGTAAAAGTTATTGGAGAAGACCCAATCAGTGAACAATTTATTGTGTGTTTTGAATGTCTATTGAAAAATCAAAAGTGATATTAAGTGATTTTTGTAATAAAATAAAAAGTGCAGATTGTTTGAAAATAAAGTGATTCTAAGAAGTGAATGTGTTCGTAAAAAATCACTTTAATAATAATTTTTAATTTTTTTTTTAGAGATACCCCTTTTATGCATCACAAGGTGAGAAGTGATTATTTAGAATTCAAAAGCACGTATATATTAGTTGTTTCTCCGAAATGAATTATAAGTGTTTAATATAGTAGTTACAAACACTTGAGAAACAAATTTATTTTATTTATTTTTTTCAAAAAATAATTTTACTTTTAGAGTAGAATTTGCAAACATGCTTTTAATATAGTGAAGTTGCTTTCTACGGGAATCGAGCTTCAGATTTGGGCGTGAGCCAAATATTGTGAGTCTCATTTAGAAGTCTGAACTTGTAAAAAAAATGTAAAATTAATTCATTAATTCTTTAACACAAACTAAACCCTAACTCAATTTTAAAACCATAATTAAGAGTGACGATTTGCATTGAACTCTTTATTCATAAATAGCAAGTCATGTATCATAATTCAATATGTGACGTCTCCTAATATTTATCAGCCACTAAAGAGTCTCTTCTTTTAATTTTCAGACACCCCCAATCAATCTATCATAGGCCTTGTAAGTTAATTGTTGTGTGATTCTCCAAGCAAGTGACTGTCATTCCATCAAATCAGTGTGCAAATAGCATGCCTCCTCAAAACCCCAATCATTACTCATTTCATAAAAGTGCGCACTCCTTTCTATAAAAGATTATATTAGATAGAGAGAGTAATAAATATGTATAAGTATATGTACATATAACTAAAGAAAAATAAAAGACAAAAACAAAAATTAGATATTCCTTCCGTCCCCTCTAAAGCTTTTTATTTGTAAATTACACACTTTTTAAGAAAAAAAAATATAATTTTACATGTAGTGAATATTGAGATATGATAGAAAAAAAAAATAGATATAGAGATGTGTGAAGATATTTTTTTGTCATTTGAGAAATGAAAAACTTTGGACAAAATGAGAAGGTTTAAAGAGGACGGAGAGAGTATGATAAATACTCCCTATAATACATACTCTCTCTGCCACCTTATAAATTTTTCATTTTACTAAAATAGACATCCCAACCAAAGCTTCCAATTTCCATATATTGTCAAAGCTTTGGTCCTACATATTTCTTTCTATCTTTTTTTTTTCTCATCAAATCATTAACACTTACTTCACATAAATTGTATTTTAAAAAAAATATATATATGCAGTTTTCAATTGAGAAATTTACGAAGAGACGGAAAGACTATATTTTATAAAGTTTTAGAATATTTATAAACAAATGCCCTGCCAAGTGGCCATGGCACCACATTGCAATAGTGAATGTTGCGAGTTCGGTCCCCCACCCTTAAAGTGAAATCGCAACTTGATCATTTTGCTTGGAGTTTAAGCTTATTATTCATTATATATTATAACCAATAGACCTCACAAGATAGACAGTCTAGTCCATTTGTAATTTTTTTTAAAAAAAATGTGATAGTAGTGCTCTTACCACTTGATATCTCACTTTGTCTCGAATGAAAAATATAAATAAGACTCCTAGTTATCACTTTACCACTTGACATCTCACTCCATCTAGAATGAAAAATATAAACTGGACTTCTAGTTATCACTTATCCGATGTACCCTTGTGAAGCAAATCATCCATGCAGGAAATCAGAGAAATTGAATTAGATCCAAATGACATATTTACCACTAGACTCCTTCAACATGTGCTCTAGTTGAAGCAGAAAGACTAACAAGTAGATTAGAGTTAAATGTCTTTACTGCTAGCTTCTATCACTAGACACATTAATTTGGCAAAAGGTAATGTTAGCTTTGGCAAATAACTCAAAGCTCTCTGTTTTCATACTATAGCTATCTATAGCTGATGAGAGAAAATCACATATATGTGCTAGAGCTATTAACAAAGTTAGTCAGTAGATGGTCTCCTCCTCCTCCATATCCGCATACATTTCCCTTCAAACTGGTTGTTTGTATTCCTACAAAATATCCAATAAAACAAATGCAATCATTTTGTGCTTCATAGAATCATCACCCCCACAGAAAACTATCGCGGGAAACAAAAGCATGATATAAAGACAAAGTCTCGTGTGAACAAGTTTTACCGTGAAAGTGGTTTAAAGAGTATTAGTTGTTCTATTAAAAAATATTAGTTGTAAATCAATTTTACAGGGAAACTAGTTCCGCAAGATCAACTCTGATATAAATAATTGATTAAATGAAGTTCATACCCAAGCTACTATGAGGGTGATCCTCGATCAGTGGTCGACAAGGAAATACCTTCTTCTCCTCGGGAAATCCCTTTGCATCAAGAAACACTAGATTCATCTTTCAATTCAAGAATTCTGGAATAATATGTAACAGGAAACAAAGAAATTACTAGTTACTTTAGAGGCTCCTGGGAGCTGATAGGCTCCAAAATGGTGGTGCTGCTGCTGAATAGATGAAGTTTTCGACCGCAAGATATCTGTCACTGGTGCTGAGATGTTTTGGTCCATGGAAATTGCTTTAGTCATATTTAAATTATCAGAATCGTCAACAGCCATCCTCGTTCCCATAGGAAGGGAAATTGGATAAAGGCTTAATCCATTTCTCATTGTTAACATCTGCAGAAAATCATGTTTTGATATTCAATTAGAATTGCAAAAGATGAGGATCAAGTTTTGGACAGGTTGTGGTTGTCGTTCAGAAAAGAATGATCATAACATAATTACAACATGCCAGTCAATTCTCTCCTCAATTCCATTACCATACATGATTGTTGAGACAAGAAAGATACTCCCTCCGTCCCAGAAACATTTGCACAGTTGACTTTTTCAACGGTTTTTGTATGAGAATTATTTCATACTAATATGTGTACAAAATAATTTTTGTACACATATTACTATGAAATAACCCTCATACAAAAACCGTTGAAAAAGTCAACTGTGCAAATATCTCTGGGACGGAGGGAGTACATAGGAATGTCAACGGCTAGCAAACAGGACTTAAAAATACATCCCTATCCCCCACGGAATCCCGTCCCGCAGAGAATAAATAAATATTTTTTTTTATTTTTCTCACATATTTATTACATTTGATGTAAATTATTTAAAAATACATATATGTAGTATAAAACAAATTAATCTAAAAAATTTAAACTATGTAAAATATTAAAATTAATTATAAATACACTCCATCCTTGTTTATTTTCATATTTATCAAAGTTGTCACCCCACATCTCTCTTTCGATCTTTATTTATCTCTATCTCTCTACTTTTTTTCCCATTATATGTCAACATTCATTACACATAAAATATTATTTTTTTATAAAATTTGTGTCATTCTCCAAAAAGAAGCTTACAAACGGATAGCATATATAAATTAATTTAGAATACTCCCTCCATCCCACAAAAGTTTGCATAACTCAAAATAGAAATGTTCCACGCAATATTCACCCTTACAAAACACACATATTCACTCTTCATTTTCGTGTTATTACTATTGAGACCTCTAATACATTCAATTCAATTAATTCTTTTATTTTATTCATAAAATTTATAAAATCACACTACATACTTTCTTAAATTTTGTGCCAAAAAATTTCATGCAAACTTTTACGGCATGGCATGGAGGGAGTAGTTATAAAGTTCTCGGAAAACGGGACAAGAATTTCAAGATACCCCATTCCCTGCCCTGTTTGGATGGATCCCACTCGGAAAACTGGAATTTCCCCGTCCTATTGCCAAGTCTATACATGCAAACCTCAACAATTTTCAAAAGAGATTCAAGTCTTTAAATAAAGGTATGTTGCAAATTGTGAAATCTTAAACTTGCCTGTACTTGGAGCTGTAGCTGCTTGAGGTACTCAATGGCTTCATCGAGCATCGATGCCTTGTCCGTCTACAGAAATTCAATAAAATGGAGAATGCAACAAAATCAAGTTAAGAGACATGATGCAGATCCAGTATCACAGGAGTGTTTTACCTTATTTGAATTTGGAATTAGATTTTGCAATGCCTTCATTTTCTCATTAATCCTGCTCCTCCTCCGCTGTTAAATTCATTCAAAAGTTACACTCTATATCTGTATCCCTATTTGAAGTTGATTTTACTAGGAAAGGAGAAACAACCTTTTCAGAGAGATTGTGCACTTGAGCTGCTCTGCTCCTCTTTGAACAACTCCGAGACGGCGTTGCCTTTGCCGCCGCCATCTCCGCCTCCGCCTCCTAACAAATACCAACATTAACATTCATTGAAGAAGAAGAAGAAACGGCGTAAGATTTAACGGAAGACAATCGCGGTTAAACAGTTACCTCACTCTCACAGTCATAGTTATCCACATCATTCTCCATACAATCGCAAGTCGGGATAGGGATCTGGGCATGACCCGGCGGCTTTGCGGCAGGAGAAGGCGGCGGCGGCGGTGAATGGAGGAGAATTTCAATTTGATCGAGAAAAAGGGAAATGTCATCGGGCTCAGGAGATGAAGAGAAGTGGTAGTTGGGGGTAGAGTTGAAGAGATTCGCCATTGATGAAAGGAGAGAGTTGAAAGGGGGCGAAGTGGTATTGATTTTCTAGGCCCGCAGAAAGAAAGTTAATTGAAGACACTTTGTTTCTGGTTTGTGTCAGAGCTGTGATCAGAAAAGCGCGCCTTTTGAGAGGCGCGTGTGTTTGGCTTCATTTACTCAAGAAACACTGCGAAAAGTGAGCACTTTCTCCATTGGGATGGGGGAAGCCACTGCTATCTGTTTTAAAGAAATTCCCCCTCCATTTTAGAGAAGTTTTTACATGCAGAAAAATACTTTCCCGGTGCCGAAAAGGATTTTATATATAGGTGCCCACAAACTTAAAAAAAAAAAAAAGTAATAATTAAAGTTTTGGAATAAATTTGTAAATTTTTATATATAAAGTAAAAAACATTTATTAGGATATGTGTATGTGAGAGTAAAAGTAATGATATTTGTGTAAATTAGTAAAAATTGTAAGGGTGGAGTTTATAAAAGGTTTTCCATTTTAAGAGTGAAACTTATATTGAGACGGACAAAAAAGAAAAGTGTGAAAGCTTTTTTGGGACGGAGGGAGTACAAGTTTTTAAAAAAATATATTTTGCTGGTAAATTTAAAATAATTTTTTTTAAAATTGTTCTCCCTCCATTTCAAGAAATTATGCACATTTCTTGAGATACGAAAATTAAGAAAAATTAATTTTGTTGATTTTTATAATAATAAAGTGTAAAAGTATTTTTGGTAATTTAATGAAATAAAACATGAGAGAGAATAAAATAGAGTAGAATAAGAGTGATATTTTTTAAATTTAAATGATATTGTGAGATTTTTTTTTTATCAGTAAATGTTAGTTGTTAATGGTTAGAAATTAGTTCACTTAAGTGAAGAGCCCGATGATCAAATGGACTAAGCTCCCTTTGGTTAATATTGTGAGAATATTATGAGCATGATAATTTATTGGGATGACAAAAAAAAATGTGTACAACTTATTTAAAAAGGGGGAAGTAATAAATAAGTCTATGCTTATTGTCACACACTTATATTGACGAAAGGGATGTGTTTGACCAGTCAGTGAGGTTTTCTTCTTTTGGCAGCAGAGAATAAACTGTGAAGCAATGTGCATCGCAGGTGGCTTGGTTTTCATCTCTTTATTGCATCTATTTGACGTCAAATCACCATTAAAATTAATTCCCGAAATTGTTTGTTTTCCAACGTTTGAATAATAACGTATACGCTTCTGTCAAAAAGAATAATAACGTACACGCACTTTGGTTGATTAATTTGTTTATATATTGTATTTTCAATTATACTTATCGAATTATAGCGATTTTTTTAACTTTATGCATGCAAGTAATTGTTTGAATTAAAAATATTAATCGTTTTATTAGTAATTATTTTATTATAAAATATTAATTTTAAATAATATTAGTTATTTTATGAAAGATATTAATTATTTCATTCTATTTCGTCCTCGTATAAACTTCTCATTTTTTTCATTTTAGTTTGTCTCACTACAAATTTCTCATTCTATTTTTGACAAATACCTACTAAATTTATACCCTTACACTTCACTATTTTTACATATTATTATCACTTATTCATAAATATTTTTTCTTTTTTACTATCATATTATATATATATATTATTATATCACTTACCTTAATCTTTGCACCCAAAAGAAATGTGAAACAAATATCGGACAAAGGGCGTACTAATTGTAAACTAATTTTACAGTTAAACTTTTTAGATTAAGTCTATGTGAGACCGTCTTACTTTAAAACCGTTATGAGACTATTATCATTTTTCAAAAGAGAGGTTATCACTTTTATACTAAAGTGTATTATTTTTCAAAAAATGTATCATTTAAAATAAAATTTTAAAAAGTAATACACTTTGCATTAAATAAAGAGAAAATATATTTTTTTGCCTTTTAACTTTTTTCATTTTGATTTCCGTCCTTCTAACTTTGAATTTTTTTAAATCGTTGTGTAACTTGCACAAAATCGACATTTTAGTCTTATCACCTGTTACACCAGGTCACTTATTCGGCCATATCTCACGTGACACTTATTTTTCATTTTATTTTATTTTTACTGAAATAAAATATTCTATAAATAATCTGATTGGTGGATGCTAATATGCATCCATTTTTACACAGAAAATTCATTAAACTTAATTGAAAATTAAAGAAAAATATTTTAAAAATTAAAAAAAATATTCTGATAGTCTGAATACTTAATACCAAACACCCTTAATCCCCACCCAACAATTTGCAACGTCGTCGTCCCTTCGTCGTGTCTTTGCCCCGCCAACGTCGCCATGTCTCCGCCCTCCTCAGCCCTTGCCACGTCCCCCCTCCTAACTTAACACCCTGCTTCTGCAACCTCGATTTTGTTGCTGACGACAATGTCGGAATGATGGAGGATCCGCGGCAAAAGCTTCATGTTGGAAATCTCAAAATCGAAAACCAAAATAAAAACATAACATGTCACATCCCGATTTTCGAAAATTTTTAAAAAAAGATTTAAGCTAACAATTTATTCAAAAATCTTATTTTTTTTCATAAAAATATATGAACATTTGAAAATATGTTTAGTAGAAGTAATTAATTTGGTAAAAACTTGCAGGGGATGTAATTAGTAAAAACACTAATAATTTTAAAAAATGGAACATGAGATGTGACTTTTTTAAAATAAATAAATACTTAAAACATTAAAACTCTTAATTTAAAATTGAAGTAACATGAACTAATTATCATGTTCGACCATAGAAAAATATTTAATTGATTGACTCATCCACCGGTCCTCCACCACACTCCTTTTTAATTTGTAAAAATATTAATAAGATTGAGGTGAGCAAAACTACTAGCTCAGGGCCCTTTGTCACAATTAAATATAACATATAAATAAAATCATTAACTCACACAACATGCATATAAGTAGTGTGTCAATATATTGACTATCAATCTGTATACGATACTCCAAGGAACTTTCCCTCCGGACCGTTATTCCCAGAAAGTTATAACGATCTTACCGTTGAAGTAACCAAATAACGTATGTAATATGTGAACGTAATATGATATAACAAGCAACAATTAAATCTATATTAACATTAACAAACTAAATACACAAGTAAAAAATCTCACCTTGAATTAATAAATTTTAAGGGTGTTACAAAACCAAGAATATTCATTTTTTAAAAAAAAAAATTTAGAATCTTGATTGAAATCAAATACACTAGTATGAGAATGAGAGCAAATTGAAATTTAGGTTTACCCCCCAATTCAATTTTTTGGATACAAATCAAACATAGAAAGGGGGTGGGGCGCACGTCGGAGGAGGTGGAGGAGACGGCGGTGGTAGCACCGTGGTAAACGTAAGAGAGGGGATGAGAGACGGGTGAGATTTTTTTATTTTAAATTTTATTAAATATTTTTCACAAAATTTAGTGTGAAACAATTTCATGGTATGAAAATATTACCATTAAAATTATTTACTGATACTATAACGATGATATTAATATTAAATTATAACTATGATATTAATTTCATACTATAAAACTAATTCATAGTAGAGTGATCCAATATTTTTTTAATTAATATGAGAAATGGAGGCCCACGTGGTTTTTTTTTTTAATTTTAAAAAAATTCCACGTGAGCTGCATATGATTCCCATCAAAATCATGCTACAAGAGTATTTAGCAATAAAAATAATAAAAAATCACAAAACACGTCAGATCAGATATGATCTGAAAACTGATTTAATGTTGCAAATAATAAGACTAAAATATTGTTTTTACGTAAGTTACAAAATAATTTTAAAAATCCAAAGTCAGGAGGACGAAAATAAAAAATAATAAAAGTTAAGGGACCAAAAAAAAATGCAATTTTCCTCAAATAAATTGTATCATTTTTAAAAGAGTATAAATTAAAAATTTAGAAGTGATACATTTTATATTATAAAGCATAATATTTTAATAAAAAGTGTATAATTTTACGGTTCTATATTCCTACTTTTCTTTTGTCAAAAAAAAAAAATCCTACTTTTCTAGTAGAGAAATAAGAAACAAATGACGAAAAGATGAGCACACTATATGTTCATCTCTATATAACTATGACTTTCTCTTTCTTGTTATATATACCTACCTTTTAGATTCTCATTTTACGCATAAATGAGGGAAGATGGAGATATTGATCGGTTGCCCAATGATTTATTGGCCCATATATTCTCTCTATTCAGCTCCTTCAAGGACTTGGCTCAGTGAGTTGATTCATTTATTTCTATTTTAGGCATATTATTGTTTTTTTTTTTTGTTTAATTGCATGTTTGTAATTAGTGTATGTATACACAAACAGAGGAAGCAGAGTGTGTAGAAAATGGAGGCAGGGAGTGAACGAGTCTCTGAGTCGAAGGGAGAAGCTGAGTTTTTCCGGGTGGAAAATGGATGACGACTCAGTAACTCGACTCGTTCATCTTGCTTATAACCTCAAAGAGCTCGACATGTACTAATTTTTTTTTTTTTGGTTCTTCATTACTTAGTTATACACTTAGCGCTCGTTTGGTTTCCTTTATTGGATAATACCTGAACTATAATACCTATATTTGTAATACCAGTTTATTATCAATATTTTGTTTGGTTTCAAAAACTTGAGTTAAATAATTAGTTATTAGCTATCAATATTATGTTTGGTTGCAAGTATTATAACTAGTATTAATTTATTTTAGACTAATTTGTCCTTATAAATAAAAATAATAATAAACATATTTTGATGAAAGTGAAGGGTGTTTTTGGTATTTTAAAATTTAATAGATGTTGGAGAAATATAAGTATTACAAATACCATATGAAACTTGGAATCTATAATACCATGTATTAGGTATTATTTAAACGGGCCTATTCTTAATAACGGGCTGGAAGTATAATGTATACAACAAACCAAACAAGTGATAAAGGTGTATTAGGGATCAATACACCCCTAATAAAGGAAACCAAACGACCCCTTATACTATATGTTTGCCTGATTTATGATAAACCCTGATTGTATATGTGTCTTTGTTGATTGTATTTAATTATTTATGAACACGGACGGATCAAGAATTTCGTTTTAACAGGGGCGAAATTTATTTTCTTTATAGTCCAAGAGGACGAAATAACAAAATATTATGAATTCAAGTATAAATAATAAAAAAAAAATCTAGACATATAATAGAAAAAATTCAAATTCAAAGGGGTGACCCCGCGGCCTCCTAAATCCGTCCCTGTTTATGGAGGTTTTTCAACAATGGCTTAGGCATATTCTTGTGTGATCGATCAAATTATTCCACTGACAAGTTTCTCATACCATCTTTTGCAACTCATCTGCCCCACTGTATTAAATAATTATTTGTATACTTTATTTTTCACTATTTATTTCTCACACTTCACTTTATTCTCTCTTTTCAATCACTACTACATTTCATTTTATATTACTAATACTCATTTTTTAATGGTATTAATCGTTTCATTTATTAATTTTTTTTACTAAGGTATTAGTTGTAAAACAGTTTATTTTATATTAATACTCCTTGATTCTTGTACAATTTTCTCATGAGAAACTTATTGTGAAACAGAAGAAGTATTAGTTTGAATAACCAAAATATTTTTTTGGCCAAATGCTCCTTTTCTTGTAGTTCTAAGAATCAACATTAATTTTTCTTGAAGTAGTTGTGGAACAAGGATTTCATAAGAAAGAAATAAAGTAAAAGAGGGCGTGACCGAAATTATAATCATACCCTGGCCTCTTGTAAATTGATAGTTTATGTATTAGACGTTGGAATGTTTGAATTGTACATGATGATGAATCAAATATTAGTTATTGCTTTCTTTGTACCCTGATGGATGGCTTTATGTGAAGTTTTGAAGATGATTAATTTGAAAATTCATTAAGGTACATTTTACTAAACTTATTTTAAACATTTTTTAAACTTTAACATTTCATAAATTGTTAAGAGCGTATAAGATGTAATTTTTAAATAGTTTTTACCACACTTTTACAGAGCTCATAAGCTCCAACACAGCTTATAAGTTGTTTTAAAGAGCTTATGAGCTTTGTCAATCAGGTTCTGAATGTGACAAAGTGATATAGTTTAAGTGGTTACAGTTCCATTACATATAACCTAAAAGTCATGGGTTTGAGTTGTCATTTGTCCGATAAAAAAAAAAACAGGTTCTGAATGTGATATTGATATGTAGATCGAGGAGTCGTTGGAGCTGCCAAGTTACTGATGATGGACTGAAGCAGTTATCTAAGGCGAAGTGCATTGGCAATTTGAGTTCGATTTCTATGTGGGGTTCGACAGCAATCACGGATAAAGGGGTCGTTCAGCTGGTAGTTTCATCGATCACAACTTATTCTACGATTGCTAGTGTCTTATTAACGACTTATTTGTCCTGCAGATTTCTAGAGCTACTTCTCTGCATCACCTCAACATTGGTGGTACGTTTATTACAGATGCATCTCTATTTGCCATTGCAGATAGCTGTCCTCATCTCAAGGTAATGATACCTTTGATCCAGTCTCTCCTTTGTGTGAAGAGAGGTTACTGATTGTAATCTGTGTATTCAGAGTGTTGTTTTGTGGGGCTGTCGTCGTGTAACTGAAAACGGGCTCGTTGCTCTTGTAAATAAATGTCGAAAACTTGAGTCCATCAACGTCTGGGAAATGCGATTGCCTCCTCATTGCTTTCTTGGTTTGCTCAGAATTAGTCCAGCTCTTCAAATACAGCCCAGAGGAATGCTGTTAAATGAGGACCAGAGATACCATGCTAATGCTTGGCCTGTTTACTGAGAGGACATTTTGGTTAATTTATTCAGTGGTGAAAGCTTGTGTACTCATGTTGATTGATTCTCTTTGTACTTATTGATTAAACAAAGTAAAAATAAATAAAGGAAATTGTTCATCCATCAATTCATGATGCATATATGATATGTATTTTGCTTTGTGAAAATTCAGATCTAATTAGGAATTGTGAAGGAGTTGTAAATGTTATATAGAAGTTAAAACAACATCTTTCGGCTACTTTTAGCAGTTTTGCAAGCAATCGCACACCTTTTATTGAATTAATTAAAATGACTTGTAATTGGTATGTAGGACTCATTTGGCTAAATTTATTTTAAATATTTTATAATTTCTATTATTCTATAAATTGTTTTATTGTTTTAAGTGCTTATAAGTAGTTAAAATATTTGGTTAAAAAAATTTATAAATAAATATTTTTTTGTTGAGGTGGAGGGTAGGTGAGAGTGGGGTGGGGTGATCTGGGGTTGGATGAATGGGGGTGGGAGTGATAAAAGTTTATAAGCAGTTAAAAATCTATTTTAAGACGTTAGTTGTTTAATATTTTTTTACCAAACATTTTTATAGAATTTATAAACAAATAAAATGATAAATTGAAAATTGGTTGAATTAGTCAATATACCATTTTGATCCGTCCAATTTAAATATGTCATCCCAAAATGAAAAAAAAAATTCACTTATCTCCACCCTCACAACATACTCTTATTTACACTCTTTTGTCATTTGACTCCTACACTATCTTCCCTCTTTTTAAACTAATTTTTTCTAGATTTGACTACAATATCCTTACATTTTACCCTCACGCATCTACTTTATACATAAACAATTAATATTTCTTAAAACATGTGACAATCCTATTTGTCTTATTTAAATTGGACGGAGGGAGTACTATTTAATGAAACAACTACACTCTCAAATAAATTTCACAGTAAAACTTATTCACACATCACTCTACCTATCAATTGCCCATACACTGATAAAAATAGCAAGGCAAGCGTACGAAATTACTTGAGAATTACAGTGAATGCCATATATATGTCTTACAATGCTCTTGATAGTTTCACAATCTCTACAACCCAATGAACCTGGAAACCGAAACATCGGCAAATGAGTATCAGAAGCTCGTTCAAGAATGGAAGAAACGAGTAATACGAAAGAGGAAGTTCAAGAGACATACCTGGACCACATAACAATCAACCACCTTTCTTTGTGGTTGCCCTCCTGCATTCATTCCTCACTGCTTTACAAATAGAATAATGTAGGTACACCTTTCTACCTCAAACCAAATTAACTACGCAAATACAAAATTTTAGAGTGGAAATTCCCATATTTAAATTCTCATTATAACACACAAAAGGTTATGAGGAACGGCAGAATTAATATGCCAGGAATAACGATTGTTGAAGCATCTCCTGTCATTTGAACGGACCCTGAAAAGCTTCCAGCAGTGCCCATGGTTGTCGAACTTGTGTTAGGTACGGAAATAGCTTTGCAACTTCCAAAGGGTGCTCCAGCCTGCAATAAGTCCACTCAGTCTTCAATATATACTTCTTTCAATTACATTGTAAATCTTTTATAGAGAGGATCTAAAACACAGATTGGTATAGTGCATTATTTATAAATGTTAAAGGCAGCTCTTCAGGTTAACCAACAAACACAAGTTGCAGGCCTTCTCAGTGTTTGACTGTTCGTCATTATTATAATTAAAGTGTCCACCATTGAGCAAAACCTTTGCAGCACAAAACATAGTACGGAGCCACTTGGCAATACATTTAAGATGGGTGACTCTGGTTCTGGAGACTATGCTCGTCGAGTTATTCCATTAGATCCGGGATTTTAAGTTCTATCGACCTATAGGCAGACATACATCCTCAACAATTTTATCACTTCTCTTATTATTTAACTTTGTTAATGCGCAATTGGTATCCTCAAACTAATTATATGAATGGAACATGGAATTTAAAGCCTAAACGACTATGAGAATCTAATTTTGATTTACAGTAGTGGAGGCTATTATACAAAAATATAGAATACTTTTCCCCGTCTCCAGATATTCGGTCTTTTCATACTCTCAGGACATGCTTTCATGGCAAGAACATTAGCAATAAAGAGAGAACGCAGCTTTACTTCATGAAATATAGTTACAGGCCTTGTAGTGTCTTCCAAGTCTGAATTATATATTATTCAATCAAACAATGCATGGATGAAACCAAGCTCAAAATATTTGTCGGGAGAAGTTTTGATTCTTTGATGTGGGATGAAAAAATCAGTAGCTTCAGTAACAAAGGTCTTCATGGTCATCTGTTTATTTGTTATCCAGCACAAAATTTGACATGAATGCAAACTGCTATCAGAATTAAACTATTCTGTGCCTCAAATTTATCATGAAATACAATCTCCTACCGTGTATCCTAAAACCTACCATCTAAGAAAATTTTCAAGTGCAATTTTTAGAGATTGCTTTCTTGCATGCTCTATAAAACCATTCAAAAATTACTTGAAACTGAAGACAAACAAGATCAAGAAAGTCAGAGTTAAAATCGTCTAATGTTGCCGTATATATAACTTGTTTTGTAAATCAAACATACTATCATATGTGTTTTCATAATTCACTATTTTGACTTTGTCCATGCACCAATTAAACCCCTTTAGGTAGAAAATATGGACAAACCTGGCAAGCAGAGACACTAGGACACCCGCATAGCGTCTGGCCGTTCATTCGATCCAAATCATCAAATGCACCTCCTCCATCACTTCTCTGCAAGTTGACATCAATATATTACTCAAATAGCAGAAGCATGAGTTACAAGGGTCAAAGTCCAAAGCTTGAATACCATGTAAAAGTTGACTGCCAAAAAATTGGGCATCTGATTTCCTGCAGACTTATAACAGGTTGCAACCATATTAGCGAGTGGTGCAGAATGCTCTTTACAAGCTTCATTTTGAACTGGAATAGTTGGAAAGTAGTTCATAAGAAATAGAGAGGCGGTCTTTGAGTTAAGTGGCTTCGATTCTTTTCTTTTTGGGCACGAGCCAGGTACCACCCCCGGATCTCCCGCTGAAACACATTATATATAGAATGAGGATTTCTATTGCAAAAACAACACATTCAATCAAATCATTGTCTTATATACTTACATTCATTTTCCACCATGTACTTCCACTGATACGGAATTCCTTCAGCGGCCTCTTTTGAAGAATCGGAAGTGAAAACCAGCAGCCTATAGTTGTTCTTCACCATAGTGTTAATGGTGGGCCAATCCTCACCTTTCTTCGGCATTTTGGCAACTGGATACCAATATTTGTCCAGACCAGCATCAGTGAATACCTTTGTCAATCCTTTTGGGGTATGAACATAATCCTCAATGATGATGGTAACAATCTCTGAGGGGTTCTGTGTCAAGAACGCTTCTACTTCTTTCAATGTATTGATTGCTGGCTCCTATTAATTCGATTTCATTTTCAGAAAAGAAACGGCACATTACAAAACAATGTGAGGCAACAAAACACTAGGGATCAAACCAAAAGGGGTCTAGTAGATTACAAAGGCGGTGAAATTGTAGCATTGGCCACGAAACGAATGACAAAGCCAGATATCATTCTCAAAGTCATACATATCCAGCATCAGTCCCCTCACTCCATTCTACACAAATTCCATAAAACAAGTTACTAGATTAGTCATGCACAAGCAATCATCATATACTATACACAAATTCCACAACACAAATAACTCCCCCTATCCTTTTTTTATTGCTCAAAATCTGTCTTTTTTTTTTGTTTTCCCATATCTAAAATGGCAAAAAAACAACCCCATCTTCTCAAACTAAACCCTTCCAAACATATCTTATTTACACACCATTCTATTCAATTACCCACTCTATCCTCTCAAACTATAACCTCTCTCCAATAAAGTTAAAATGACTCATTTATCCTCAAATCTACACCTCTAAATATCAACAAACAACTCTCCATGCCATTTTGGCTTGAGCAATAAAAAATTAGACTGAGTGAGTACTAGTTTAGTGATACACAAGCAATCATCATATATACACGAATTTTAAAGAATAATTAAAAAAGTGATAAACAGCATACCCTCAATTGATTAGTAACAGTGTCTTCTTGATTATAGAAAGTGATTCTCTCAGCACCGGTCAATGATGGGGCATCAACAATGGAGAAGGCATTATGAGTCATCAGCCATGAGTACTTGTTAAAGGGCAACCCGCTAATCTATAATCACAGTATCATAATCAACATCATTAATACTTCAAATTGACAAAGGTGCAGCTATAATTAAAGAAAGTTACAATGGAAGATGGTATAGTAGCTTGGCCCCTGATGCAGAGCGGCTGGGTTTTCCCAAGTGAAGGGCAATTCCCGCAGTAAAGACCAACCCCACAGTCCGTCGCGCTCGAACACGATTCCAAAAGCTGCAAATAAGAATTCAGGCGAGAAATCGAAGAAATAAGCAAAGGGATCCGCAGATACACGGAAAAGAAAAGGCGCGAAAGTAACCTGGCAGTCGCTATTGGAGCAAGCAGCAAGGAAGAGAGAGAGGAAAAAGAAGAAGAAATGGCGGCCAATTGAGAGTGAGGTGATCATATTGAGCAGGTGCGAGAGATTCGCCAACATCGCTAGAATGTTCATAAATTAAAGCAGTTTAATATATAAATAAATAAAGGATAAGCTAAACCCCTACGACGGAGCCATCACTCTACCGTCTCCATCCTACCACCCACCCACCAACAACCCACCCCCCTGCCCAACCAATAAAAAGAAATAAGTCAAAAGAGAAAGAAAAAGGAAAAGATAGAAGAAGAAATGCATTCATCTTATGATCTTTCTTACAACGGAATCTTCATTTTTTAGAGCATCGTCATTTCCAATTTGAAAGAAGAAAAAATCTAAGAAGGTTCACTTTAAAATTGGTTGTAAAGTTATTAATTATTTTATAAAAAGTATTAATTATTTATATTATAAAATATTAGTTTTAAATAATACATTAATTTCTTTTACTCTAAAATATAAATTGTAAACCACACAAGCCAACTCACTTATCTTGAAATAAACAACATAGATAAATGAGAGAGTTTTTTGTGACTTTGCGTCAGCGCTTCGGCTCCTTCATGTCATTTTTTAAATTTCAATTATATTGGTCAAGTATACTGTAAACAAATTTTGTATGTTATGTGTATTTTTTAACAATTTCAATTATTTTATTAAAAAATATTAGTTTAATAATAATAAGGGATGATGAAAAAACTAATATCATATTGACTGCATGGTGAAGTTGGTTTATAGTTTTTTTTATCTTCCACGTGTATACATCTAGATAGTGAAACACCAAAAATATTTTAATTTGATATCATTTCTTGTGTCAAACGAACATGAGACAAATTTTATTTTAATATTTAAACGAGAGTAAAATTTTGAAATTGTGAACGAATTATTTATAGTTAGAAATACATAGTATTTGAGAGTACAGTTATTTTTAATCAATAAAAGTAAGATTATACTTCAAAAGCAAAAAGATTAATTAGTATACTGTATTTGAAAATTTTCGCACAAATTTGGGTTATTGGTACGAATGACACTTTTTAACATTTATTTTTAAAAAATTATCACTTATTTTTTATTTGAAAAATGACATTCAAAATTATTTTTGAATTTAAATACTCATACAACAAAAGAACTAGTCAAAAGGTCGTGAGAATGAATGATCACAGAATTACAGGATGGATTTCACAGTGGTGTGGGTTAAAAAGTAAAAAATCAAAGTATTTTTAAGTACAATGTGTCTCATTCTAATTTTATTTTAATTTTACTGTGAAATTTATTTACTGCTTTGGCCAAAATAGAAAGAATCCACCAAAACAAGGTAGATATATGAATCAGCAGAAAATGAGTCTGAACGAAGAATAGTGATAAATAGTAGTACAAATGAAATGTCTGGAAAAGTGACCTGCTAAAAGAATTGTAGCATTTTACAACAAGAATTGAATATAAAAGAAAAAATAAAAAGATATTTTTTCCGGCTTTGGTTGGTGAGAGTATAGTATACTCAGCAGCAATGTAATGTAACCACGAGCAAAAAGAATCGCTACCTGCCCTGCTGCCTTTACCTATGATTAGAATTTTTTGCCATGTTTGTATCAGACAAAAATCAATCTTGAGTTAAGTATGCTTCTTGGCCCGACCGTTGGAAGGGCCCCCGTCGTCTCTCTTGGCACCAGACGCCTCCGGCTTTTTGGCCCAAGCTGGAGCGCGGTCTGCCTCGTAACGATAATCATAAAATAGTTCTTCTCCAGCATGTATCCGTTCTTTTGCAAAAATACCGACCCTGTGATCTCCAGCCACCATGATGACCTGCCAGTTGATCCTAGTGATGATGAATACTAGCAAAGAAACTAACAAGGATTCCAAATTCACAAAAAAAAAGGGTTTAAAATCGAAGTGGTGTCCTTCCATCACAAACAACACAATTGGACTAGTGTTACTATGGATTTGATACCAACCTCAATCTTTCAGCCCAAACGCAACATAAAGATAATACGTCAAGGCAGAGTATTGCAATATATACACTACCTCCCCATAATTTCTTTCATATGTGCAAGGGAACACATAAAATGGAGTAATGAGTAGAAATTTGAGAGGTAATTTCATAATATTTATGTATGAAGTAAAAAAAAAAGAGTTGGAATGTGTGCAAGTGTGAGCCCAAAAGTAATGACAATTTGTGTCAAATTTAGGATACTGTGAGGATGCAGTTATGAAGAGTTTTTCATTTTAAAGGTGTGAAAGTTATTATAGAACATACCAAAAAGGAAAGTATGAAAGTAATTGCGAGACGAAGAGAGTATAATTTATTGTAATGGTCGCACAACACCTTCCCATGTATTTGTATATACTCGTGTAGAAACCATGCCACTATTTGTGGGAAGTGTACATGTTGCACCATACAGAGTATTAAACATGCCAATATATTCATGTAAGAGAGTGATGTATTCATTTCTTTGGACCAGTTACCTTAGCATAGCAATTTGGATCAGGAGAATGATTCGCAAACTTCAGCTTGTCACCCTTCCGATAAGCATCAAGCACAAACTGACCAAGAACAAAGAATTGTCATTTAAGCAATTTAGCCTAATATATTTGCTCTCTCCCTCTTTTTTTTGGGGGTGGGTGGGGGTGAGGGTGGCAATTGTATATGAAAGGAAATGCTTGATCGTGCCTGATCATTTAGATTGAAAAGAAATGAAGAATTTTCACGATCATAAATCTTTCCACGCTTGTCAGCTTCGCGGTGCGAAATTAGTTCACCAGTGTATTCTCCAAGATATTCATGCTTGCCAACACTATTCTGCAGTTTTAAGTATGAATGAGTTTTGGAAAAAAAAAAATGAAATTCCTGAGGTCAAACAATATATACTGGAATTACCTTCAAGAAAGCTCCCCAACCAGATATATCAGATCTTCCCAACAAAACCTAGAAATGAAGTAAAAGATGTATTATTGTTAGGATCAAATGTTGACTCTCCCAACATCTACTTTGGAACCCGGTTACATTCGCCTACTATAAAAATGTCAACTAAGGAATAGGCAAATAATTTGATGGGATAAGTAAAAAGAAAAATATGAGAGTTTAGCATTGATTATCTCAAATATTAAAGCTTGGAAAATCAATAGAGGCAGAAAGCATATCGACTTTCTTCCAGGATCAACTGTGAAGGTGTCAAACAATATACAACCATGCCAAAGCTTGTACATGCACAACAAAAAAAAGCAAGAGATCCAAAAAATCAGGAAGCATTAACAACTTTTTTTCGGAAGATCACCAAGATGAGACAGTACTGAACATCAATGGGTATAAATCGTAGATCAAACAGGATAGTGACATCAACGAGTATAAATCATAGATCAAACTTCAAAGAGGATAGTCCCATAATTACCCTTTGTTGTTGTTTTAAAAGAAGCTTCATATTCCTGCATTCGTAATTGTCGCCTCTTTGAGAAGGCACCCCTAGGGTGCCATCACCACAACTGTCAAAACAAATCAAAACTGTCATATATACTTTGCAAAATGAAAACCAATTTTAACCAAACATTGAATATCACACTCCACCGGATACTGCAATATAGTAATGGATGACAAGACTGATCCATATAAATCATGCAACCATGTTGAACAAAAAATTTCAAATATCTTTTGCCACTGGCAACCAAGAAGGCACAAGCAGCCATCAGTCTACAAGACAACAACTTCTAAAAGGTTATTACGATTAATATTCTTGATTCAGTGATCGTGCCAGAGATTTTATTAAAAAAAAAATCACACTTTGAATACTTAATAGCTTAACTCGAAATTCCAAGTAATTTCATATTATAATATTTTAGTTCCTAACAAAATGAAAACAAGTTTCACATTAAAAAAAAAAAAAAGAGCCCCAACTCACCAACTAGGTCATCCACACACAGATAGACCAAGTCACTTGTAGGTCAATTCATGCTCACTAGCTGCTTAAAAAAACAGTTTCAATGTATACTAGTTCAAACGTACTGAGAAAATATGCGATGTCAAGATGACATTTAGATTATTTGAATAAATCAAACTCTGTTCTCCAGAGGAGTTATTACTTGAAGACTTTCAACTAATAGTTAGGCTTACATTTGTGAATGAGGAAATCAAAAAAATTCTACCAAGATCACTGTGTTAGTTACAATGAAGAATTGTACTGAAACTTTAATTAATTTGAGTCGATAAATGGAATCTGTCGTAAAATTTCACCAGGGCTCTTAAATGAGAAAATTAGTTCTAAGAGGTGCAGGCTTCCCCTATATCTTAACTAAAGTTCGCCCTTTCTATTGTTACTCAGGGGCCCCCTTCAATTGACTTTTAAACCTCATTCCAAAAGAAATCGTGCAATTCAAGAAGTCTCACCTTATCCAACAATTTCGGCATACATCGGGATCACACTCTCGATCAGCAGCAAAGCAGGGGCATTGCCGACTACGACACTGGCTCTTCGCACAATGACAGCCTCGGAATCGGTTTTTGCAACTTTTTGGACATCTGTCAGAAATTATATGACAGGGCATATACTTGTCAGTTGAGCCATACAACTTGGAATGTACGACTAGTTGGGGGCATAACACACTATCAACTTGAACGTAAAAGAATAAAAGAAAACTAAGCAAGAAGAGGGAAGTATATCTGTAATTGAATCTTTTAATAAAAATAAAAAAAACGCCAACATAAGCGACAATATATAGAGGACTTATAGTCAGCTCACCCGCAATATTTTTCACAACAGGTACCATTAACAAGACATGAGCACGTTTTTCCACAAGCACCTTGGCATCCACATGGATTGTACTGCCGACAAGGCTGGTCCTTTCTTTCAGAAATCCTTTTCCTGAAAGATTGGTACCCCGCAGATTTCCATGTGTACTTCAGGCGACGAACTCTTCCTTTTCTTCGTAAAAATCTCGATCTTCTCCGTGCCCCACCACCCTATTCACACAAAATGAACATATAAAATCTTCTTAAGGAGGTCATAGCCAAATCACATACGGACAAATAGAAAAGGTCTTACCACAGTTTCATTACCGTCAGCTTTTAGAGAGCCATCAGCAAGGGTCATTCCACCGTCTTGAGAGAGAATCTTTTTCTCAGAATGATGCATGTACTTGTAGATCTCGGAGCAGCTCTTTAAGCCACTCATAAGATTTCTAGCAATCAAACAGCTGCAAGACACATTCAGCTTCAGAACACAGCATTGATATTTCATCTAATTGAGCAAGTGTAAAGATAAACTGAGATGCAGATTTAAACTGTATAAGCAAGCTTGGTTGAGCAAATGCAAACTACGCAGCATAAAATTGCAATTATGCAGCTATTCTTATACAACTATGGAACCAAGGTGTACTAGTTTGTTCATTATACATGATATTAGACATTCAAATGGAAAAATCTAAAGAAATTTATTCAGGTGTAGAAGGGGGTAATAGTCATCAAGAACAAGCAAAACACAGATGGAGTCTGACCTGTTGCGACCAAAAATCTGAATACCCTTTTCATAGAGTGCCTTTTCAAATGGTTTCCAATATCTGTTGCCATTGCACATACTCTCATCAACAATTTCTTCCTTCCTTAAGGTATCATCACTGCTAGTCAGGGGTTGATTACTCTCACTCTCATTTGATGCACCACTGGCAGCTTCTTCCTGGACAGACTTGTCGAAATCTGGAACTGGAGACTCTTTCCTTCTGGACTTTCTGGAACTTGTAGACTTCAATTTATGTGAAGAATTATTATCTTCATTTTCTCGACGTGGATTAGGCCGAATATTTGAATCTTTCAAATTGAGACCACTACCAGCAACAGAATCAGAATCAGATGTTACCATTTTCTTCTGCTTTTTCTTTTTGGCAACTAGAACATTTTCAGCTATTCTCTTGCTACTCCTCTTGTCACCAACAGACTTTCCAGCAGATGTACTCTTTAGAGATGAAGTGACATCACTAATAGGTTTTATCTCTGAGGAAGAAGCACTTTCACTTTGGCAAGGGTTTGTTTTCTTCTTGAGGGATATACCTCCTAGCTTCCTCTTTTGAATTTGTGCAGAGGCACCATTCGACACAGGAGCAGTTTTCTCTTCAAAAATTGCTTGCATGGAGCTAGTGCCCTCTGACTCAAGGACCTGGTGCAGTGAGTCCAAAAGAGAATGAGAATGAGAAATAATCTACTTATGTATACTCATAATAGAAATTAACTACTAGCCCAGAGGGATCCAAGAACACCATTACAGGCAATGCTCAATAGTGGAAAAGTACGAAGTCAAAAGTTAAATTTAATCATGATAAGCCCACTAATCAAAAGAAATCTATAAATTCAAATACCAATCGATGGCAATTTGGGCCACACGGTTCCTTCTCCACATCTGGACATGACCATGGTAGCAGTTTCTCCGCCTAAAGGGACAAAAACATTTTAAGAACCCATTCACCACTAGTAACAAATTTGAATCATATTTACTGAAATAACAGACTTACAGGACAGACAAGATCCTGAGAACATCCATGTAATCTACAGTCAAAAACCTGCCATGTAAAGGAGAGTAACTTAGAATGCAGAGAAAATCATGCATAATAGAAAGTATGGATAAAATTAAGTCATTGGTTCCTGCTAATGAATAAATAAATAAAATAATGGAGTAATATTTATTTCTTACTAGGCAACGACGACAAAACAGATTGTCAAATGAATCCAAAGCAGCATCAAGATCCTTATCAATATATGGATTCACATAGCCTTCTGCAATTCCATTGCTCACACGACAAATAGCATTGTTACCCTTGATATAATCTTCGTATCTTGCCTGTATAAGATGTTCGATGGTGGTTTATCTCTGTAAAGCCAGCAAAACACAAATGGGAAACAGCTGGACCAAAGTTCTCACTATGACCAGTTCTTTTTTCTTTTTCCAGATAACATAAAGGAACACAAATAGCAGAACATAGTATCAAGAAATCCACATGATAAGGACATACCTTGATATCAGAAGATTTTCTAGAAAGACACTGGCCCAACACATCCAATGTCATATCAGAAAAACCCACCTTTTTAATGGTCGTTCTGAAAAATGAAGGAAAATATTTCATTAGTCCAGAAAGTTTCCATGCTGCCCAATTTGAAACAAATAAGGATACTCAGAAATTAGACACTAACAGGACCAGTTGAGCACAGATGTGTCAACTGAGAAATCACACTTTGGTTCACTCTAAGACACTTAAAAAGGATAAGCACAACATATTCTAAATATTATCTATGCAATGTCAGAAAGTATAAAGGAAATCACTAAATAAAATAAAACACTGCAAAACTAACTTCTACATCTACAAATATGACTGTATTTACCCCACTATGTGGGAATCAGCTATATAGATAACATTTGGCCATTGTGTTCAGTCAAAACACATGTTCAAAGTCGCATGCCATTTCCAAGGAACAAAATGATGACAGTGGACAAAGAACCAGTCTCTCTCAGGCTTCGGTCAATCAGCTGCTGTATGGCAAATAAAAGATAAGGTGAACAACTATTGGAGGAACTAATATGAACCAAGAAACAGAAACCAGACATGGAGAAATGCACAATGATTTATCAAACCCACATATCCTATAAACTAAACATGAACACAAGATAAACTTCACAAAGTTAAGCAAGGGAAAATATCAGCATAACTGAAAAGTGACACTTCAATCCCAAATGTGTTTTAACTTTAAGCACAAAAACTAATTAACAAAAATGCCAACTGAAACTACAAATTCTGTAGCAAATATACCAACCGCAGAATATAATCTTCAGATTCTAAAAACTCTTTCTTTTCTTCTTCATCCTCAACCGCTTCTTCTTCACTGTCACTGCAAATCAGGGCCTCTCCACCATTTTGGTCATAATATATACGTCTTCTGCCGACCACAGATTGATCCTCCGTCATTCTTTGGTTTCTGCACAGACAATAGAACAGGATTACCACATCAAACGAAACTAGAAAATTGAAAAATAGAGCTGATAGCAACAATACCAGATATGGACATGGACTATGAGATGCAATTAACACTGATAGCAAAAAGAGTTACTTAAAAAGTTAAAATACACTTCATGCATCCAGAGACTGCAATTTCTTTTGAAGATCAAGAAGAAATGTTTGAGATCAATACTTTGAAAACAGAAAAACCACAACAAAATTTATAAAAAGCTAGTTTATATCATTTTTTAAGTTCACGAATCACAAAAGATATAGAGTTCAGCACTTAGGCCATGTGGTTAACCTCAAAAGTCAAATCAAACTGGAACTCTAAGAAGGTAATATTAAGCAATTATAAAAATATTACAACACAGTGGACGGTGGGATTGGTCCCCCGGATTAGTCGGTCCTTGGGCCGGATACCGAGTTATCAAAAAAAAAAAAAAATATTACAACACATAAACCATTAATCAACCCAAATGAGCTATTGATATACACGTCATAATCTTTTTGACTAACTGAAATTTCATGTGAACCCAAAACCATAAAAAAGGCACAAGTATAGAGAGGGCGCAGAAATGTAACTTTTTAGGATTGCATATTTATCAAGCTACAAGGGCAACGAATATAGCACATGAGTGTCACAAGTTAGTTTTATGATGCTGATGCATCCTCCTTTCCAAAAGGATATCACTCCATGGTGCAGTTATAAGAACGACGAAGTTTCAGTTTTTGCATTAGGCCTCAAACCGATTTGCTCCTCTTTTTATAACTTATCTACTTAGATTTGTTTTAGAATTGAAGTTAAGGTTGAAATATAGAGACAATGGGATTTGGATCCTTAAACCCTTCAAGACAGACTTTGGCGTTTATGGAACTGAAAGGAAGAGCAGAGGGAAACAATTTAGAGAGGACCAAAAGAAAAGCAAAATATTCATCACAACTAATGTTTTTCATATAAACAAAGCTAAAAGAGTGACTAGAATAAGTATATGAAAGGAGAAAAGAAAGTAAAAAAATAAAATAAAATATAAATGAAGTCACAGATAAGAAAAATGTTCCATGTAAAATATGTCAAGAATACTTCATTGTTTTAAAAATTAAAGTGATGACAATGCTGCTACAAAAACAGCCTAGTTGTCAAATTTACATTTGACTAAATTAAAATACCAAATTAAGAGGAAGTACAGAAGTAAGCAGCCAACAAGATTTATCACTACAGCGGTCAATCCTAAGGGGATGCTTCGTTGTGGCTTGAGGGAATTGGAATACCCTGGAACAGTAAATCCTTGAATAGTAAAAAGGTGTATTTAGATTTTTGTATATGTTTGGTTGCTAGGATGTGGTATGGTAAAAGCAGGTGACGGTGGGATTATTATATTGTGAAAAGTAGTGTAGTATGGATTGAGAAAAAGAGAGAGGAGAAGAATTTTGGGGGCCAAACTCATTATATGGAAGAGAGCGAGATATTGAAAAGTTTCTGGTTGGTTGGTTGTGTATAGGTAATTGTGTTTTAAAAAAAAAAAAATATATATATATATATATATATATAGGTGTATTATGGTATTATATGGTAGGGTCATAGTGGATTTTGAAATTTTATACAAAAATCCATTATAACAAACGGTGGGAGATTTGAAATTCAAATCACTGGAATTTAAATCCCCAACCAAACACCCCATAAAAGTTATAGACTCTGCCCTTCCTGCAGGTATGCCCTAAAAATTGCCATCTTTAATTTTGTAATATTATATAGATCCATATCATAGTTTCAGTAGCTGCAACATGAAACTGACAGTTAATCGTAAAACATTGAAACTAAAGCAGAAAAGATTTTTTGTTAGGAGAAGCATGCTCTTATTAAGTACACGTTATTACCATGTGCATTTGAATCCTCACTCACCTATCTAAGAATATCCATGTGGTATATGGTGGCAATTTTTTCACTTCTGGTAGCTTGATGGGGCGCACGGCATTTTTTACTGCAATACTTGATCCTAAAAGAATTGCTGAAGGAGCATATCCATCTTCTTGGGAGCTACAACTTTCATTATCTCCATTACTTGTGCCAATACCATTATGCATGTCAAGTGCATCTTTCTGCCTCTTTGCCAGTAAATCTCCGCTTGCATCGCCACAAATAATCTTAGAGTTTCTTCTATCCACTGATAGCTTATAAAGATTTTTTGTAACATCAAGTGCTTTCTCAGCATTCTCTTCAATACGTTTCTGGAAGCCAAAGAAAGAACAACTAAGAGTCTAAGTTGTTACCATGAACTAAGCAATCATCAAATGTTAAAGATGTTGTATAGCAATCATCAAAAGAAAAAGATAATGCATCACATGGGTGCACCTTTATATAATCAGTGCGATCAGATGCAACTTGTTTCTTCAATGACTCAATTACAGCTATAATTTCCCGTGCTGATGAGCTTGTTTCTTGGTGCACAACAATCTGTACAAGTTACAAAAATCCAACAAGGTGCTATAAGCCATTATCAAAGATCAACAGGTAGAATTTAAGCATGAGTGAATGGGTTTAATATCAAGCTGTGTTTTACTTATTTCCTTTATTTACAAGAAACAAAGTGTTTTTATCTATAAAAATCTTCACATAAACGAAACAAGATTTTACAGAGGAATGTTCTTAAGTAAGGCATGCAATTCGGATAATTTGAAAAGAAGGACCAAGATAGAGATTGAAGCAAAAGAAAGCATTCAAACTCAATTGCGCAGAAAATTTAGAGCGCCAAGTCAGGTCTTACACGTGTAATTAGAACACTCCATCACATATGCTGTTTAAACGACAACAAACCATTAAAGTTCTTATCAATAAATTACCATATATAAAGTGAGAAGTGAGACCAAAACATAAAATTGAACTCTTTAAAACTTACCATCACCAACACAAAAAATCTCCTCACATTAATATAAGGTAGAGCTAACTCGAACTTAAGCTTCAGCAATCAAAAAACACAATGTACCTTCCAGTTCAATCCCCGTCACCATAAAGACCCAGGAGAACAAGAAAAGAAAAAAAAAAAATCCCCTCATTTACCGCAAATGTAAATTTGAAAAGTTAAGGCAGAACCCGCGTAAGTACAAATCACACAGAAGACACTAAAATGCAGCTGAAAAGAGGAGCTACTAGAAGAATTACAGGAAGGTCGGATCCGGAGACGGAAGGGGAGGCTTTGGGCGCCGACATTGCCGGTGGAAGAGCTGATAAGGCGGCGCTTGGCTCGATCCGGCAATGAAGCTGCAATTGAGATCCGACTCATGCAAAGCCGAGCCGTAATTTCGATTTGGCGCTTCGAATTTGAAAACCCTAAAAATGGATATTGAGAGAGGAGGTGGCGGATGTGGTGGGCCTCCAGAGAGCGCTTTTCAGCATTGGTCTCCCCCCGCCCCCCTTTTTTATGTACTTGCAGATTGCTTTTCTCTTCGCGGCGATTTTATTTCTGAGGAGGACTAATTCGTGTTTGGGAATTGGAGCAAAATCCCTGGCCCAGTTTCCACTTTGCTGGTGAATTTTTTCCTCTTTACAATAGAAGGTAAATTTGTAAGATAATTAAGGACTCTGCTATGAAACATTCGAGTTTTTATTGTATACACTTAGAAGTTATCGAAACGGGTTAAGTTCGATGGGTCGGACATTCTGGTAAGTTCGATGGTCGGGTGTTCTGGTATGTTCGATGGGTTGGGCGTTCTGGTAAGTTCGATGGTCGGGCATTCGGGTAAGTTCAATGGATCGGGTGTTACGTTAAGTTTTATAGGGTATGTGAATTGGTTGAACAATTATAAATTCGTCTGGAAGTGGGCCTAAACGAGTGCGTTAGGATTGCGGGCTTTGACGAGATTCTGGTGGATCAAGACGGATTGGCCCATCTTTCTAATTATTTTTTTAAGTAAATTCGAGTAAGTTCTCAATATTTCTTAATTTTGGAATTCTGTTTTTTCACTATGAAATCCTAAGATGGCAATTGTGCTGCTTCCGTTGTTTGGTCTCTCTCATTCTCGAAATTTTATCGGTGTTATCTCTCCGTATCCTCTCAGTCTCGCCGATGTCATTATCGACTCTCGTCGGACTCGGCGACAACGACATCTTCTCATTTTGGAAATCTCATTAGTGTAACCCCTCCTTGATGTGCAATCTCGTCAACTTCATCTTCTCAGATTTCACATTGGCACATCTCATTATTTCCTACATTAAGTATTCAAAGTAAACTCTTTACTTTCTCGAAGAATACTTTAACTTTGATCCATAAAAGTGACTCAAATGTAGACTTTGTAGTGTATATCTAGTAAAGTTGTATTTCATACTTTGTATTGATTATTTTGTACAAATTTGAGAAGGTCAAGTATTTTTAACTTGAAATTATTTTAAAGAATGAGAAGCTCTATTCAAACTCCTCCCTGCCCCTCTACGCCTCCAGCCACTTGGGATCAAAATAACTAATTCTGCTTAAAAATACACATAAAATGCAAATCATCAGTTGCACAGTACATAAGACTTTGTCAAACTATTAACATGCAATTTGACAATTCTATTTTTTCTAACCTTTCGTCTTCAACAATGCCGTGGTGTTTTCTGCACAAAAAGATAGAGTAGTAGCTGATTCGATTTGTACAAGTTCCTGATATGGGAACGATTAATTAAGGGGGAGATACTTGATTAAGGGGAGCTTTGATTGAGTTGGGATATTTTGTTCATGATCTTTTTCATCACATGATAATCACATGCTTTGTGTTTTTGTGCAGAAAGGCTAAATTAAGAGATTGTTAGAGTTGGTATTTATCAACGTTACATTTACTCTACCTTCCTTAGAGATTTTATTTTATTTCCTTGTATATTGTGTGCAAGATTGGGAATTATAGTTATATTAAAACTACAATATCTTATATAGATTTGTACATATATCTTGGATGACACAAAATACTTTTTTAAGACTCCTAATTTAGAAGCAGCAAAAGAAAATCTGAGACTAGTATAAGTAATTTAGGTGACAATTCAGGCCACAAATTTAAAATTTCAAAAATTCAGGCCAAAATTCAAATCGGATAAAAATTCACAAATTGAGGTCAAATTGCCCCGAACTAATTAATTTGTGATTTTAAATTTGCAGTCCTTAAATTCAATTTTAAATTTGTGGTCCCTAAATTGTCAAACCTAATTTGAGTTGATTCGAGCCAATTTGGCCTCAAGTTACAAATTTTTAAAACTTACTCCGTTATCCCATGACCCATTTAATATTTTTGAGTCACTAGTATGAAATTGATACTATTAGGGCTCGTTTGGTTTCCTTTATTGGATAATACCTGAACTATAATACCTATATTTGTAATACCAGTTTATTATCAATATTTTGTTTGGTTTCAAAAACTTGAGTTAAATAATTAGTTATTAGCTATCAATATTATGTTTGGTTGCAAGTATTATAACTAGTATTAATTTATTTTAGACTAATTTGTCTTTATAAATAAAAATAATAATAAACACATTTTGATGAAAGTGAAGGGTGTTTTTGGTATTTTAAAATTTAATAGATGTTGGAGAAATATAAGTATTACAAATACCATATGAAACTTGGAATCTATAATACCATATATTAGGTATTATTTGAACGGGCCTATTCTTAATAACGGGCTGGAAGTATAATGTATACAACAAACCAAACAAGTGATAAAGGTGTATTAGGGATCAATACACCCCTAATAAAGGAAACCAAACGACCCCTTAGAATCATTCACCGATATTATAATTATTTTATACTGTGATATCAGTTTATAAGTGTAATGATATCACTAAATAAATGTTATGGTATCAGTGAATGACTCTAATGGTATTAATTTCATACTATAAAACTGCTTCACACAAGATTTTGCCAATATTTGTAGGTGTAATATAGATGGAGGTGTATCTATTAATTAATGAGGGATAAATAACCGGCCCTTTGTCATATTAAATACGCATTGATAGGCCCAACACGTTAGTTTGGCGTTGTTAACAGGCCCATAAGATGATCTACTCCTCTCATAACCGTTGCAAAACTACATCCACAAATCCGACCCAGCAGTTTTGGCAAAGGATATGAAGGCCGGCGGCGGAGTTGTGTTTGGGCTTCCACGCGCCGCCGCGTTTCCTGCAGTTCTCTTTAGTCAGCGACGAGCCACCTTTCGATGCTATTCATCAAATTTCTCTGGTATATAGCTTTGCATTTCACCATTATAATGCGTGTAAAATGTACAATCATCAATGCCGTACCAAAGAGTTAATACGCACAAGTGTATAAGGATTTTTTTTTTTTTTTTAAATTCAGACCATGCATCATTTATAAAAGATGTTGCTTCCACACAACCACCGGAGCATTTGAATCATCTTCTCAAATTACTTCAGGTCAGAGGTACGTTGCTGCTACTATTTGTTGTAGGAAATCAATAGTTTCTGCTGCTGAGGGATGTTAAGTTATATATGCTGCCATTGTTGTTATGCGAATACAGAGTTTGGGACATTGTGACGAAGTCATTTGTTCCATATTTAGTGTGAGGGTGAAAAACTATTCAATGGATAATATATACAATATCGACATGTGTTAATAATCCATCAGGGTGGAAACCAAGTGGAAATAGAGGAATCTTGATTGGTCCTGGCATCTTCATCAACCGTTGTCTATGTTTTGGTTGGTACTAAAGATGAGTTTTTGGTTTATATGCTGCATTACAACCTCTGTAGGTACTGCTGATGTATTGTAGTGATGATAACAGATTCTTAATTAGTTATGCATCTTTGGATTGTAATTCAACTAAGGAAGATTAAAAGCAATAGCAATTAATGAACGCTGATCTTCCTTTTGTATCAATTGAAACATAGCTAAGGTGAATGCAGTGTGAATGTAGAAATATAGCATGTAGAAAACTTGTTCCGTTTCAAAATGTTCAGGAGCATGAAATGATACTTTTGACAGAAATTCATTTGGGATTATGGAAAATACACACACCTATGACAGTATCTAAGCTTCAAATTGCAGTATAAACCAAAATTTTGGTTTCATACAATGTCTGTAGTCTGTATACTTATTGAACTTATTTTACGAGTAATATATGCTTTTCTGCACTTTTCTGTATATGCCAATTGTATCCTACAAATTTTCAGTAGCTCCTGTTACTTCTATCAATCATACATTTGAACAGGCGAAGAAATCATGTCTCCGGGAGCAAGGCAAGGTATACTTCCTCTTGTTGTTCCTCTGTCCAAAAGTAGCTCAGGTGCGTTCCTTTTGTAAATGTGGTACTTTAGTAAGTCAAGTTGCTGCTAATAATGGAATTGTTGCTTAACTGCTGCCTTGGTCTAACTGATTATAGGCTCTACAACTGCATTGTTGCGATGGCCAACTGCTCCTACTGGGTAATGTTCACATGTTGTGTTAAAAGCTCAGTGTGTATTTTCTGCTATTTAATCTCTCTCCCCAACATACACAGGATGGAGATGCCTGTTGTGGAGGTTCGCAAATATGGAGTGTGGCTTTTGGCTAAGAATGTGAGTGATCTGCGTATGATCAAATTATATAAATCATTGAGGAGGTTTTGGTTGTAAGGATAAACTATCTGGTTTCTGTGTGGATGTAAACTATAGCTTGCCATTCTCTCTGCAAACAGGTTGAACAGTATATCAAGAGAATCTTAGTGGAAGAAGATGTGAAGAATTCTCAAGAAAGAAATGAAGAGCTATTCTATGCTTCAGCTGGAAATAAGTTCTATGAGAAGGGCGATTTTGCTGCATCTCAGATTTCAAGCTTAGAGACATATCTTCTAAAGAAGGTAGCAAGAAAGGAAACTTCACTGAACATCTAACATAGATGATTTAACAAATCAATATTTTCATTACAGGTAGGTTTGTTTCCAGACATACTAGAACGCAAAGTTAAGCAGCATTTTGACAAAGGAGACCAGGTAAGATAACTTTAAAAATTTCTGAGTAAAGAGCTTTTATTACATTTTGGTGATGTACGCTACGTGCTGGTGTAAGGTCTCGGCTTTGGTGACAGGGGAATTCTATATTAAAAAAGAGCACTTTCCAGGATTTGGGCGTCCCTTCGTCTTCAACGCAGAAGTTCTGCTGAAGTTTGTATTCCCCCCACCCCCTTATTTATACACTACATTTTCTGGAATTCAGTTGTGTCTAATTAATTGTTTCCTTTTGTTCCCCACTCAGAGTTGGGCGAAATTTAGAAGCTAAAGATTCTGCAAGGGTCGCTCTGAAATCACCTTGGTGGACATTGGGCTGCAAGTATCAGGTGCCCTGCAGCTATCATGTTTCCAACCTCATTATATTTAAAATCTAAATGTTTTCTGTTATTTATGATAATTAGGAAGCTGCTGACTTGGCTGAATGGGAGGATGAGCAAATTGAATATATCAAAGAGAAGGTAACGGATGAGGGGAGGCAAGAAGATTTGATAAAGGGAAAGGAACCTGCTCAGGTTTTGAATCTTGTAGACTATGATTCTGTTGAATTCTATTTCTCTCATTTCACCATTTCTTATTCAAGAAACAATCCTCACAGGTTGCACTGGATGAAGCTGCTTTTTTATTAGATTTAGCGTCGGTTGATGGGACATGGGATGAATGTGCTGAGAGGGTTGCTGACTGTTACAGGCAAGCTGGGCTTCATGACATTGCCACATTTATTCGTTACAGGGACTGAATTTCGATGGAGGAGCAGAATTTCTGCATCTAAGTTTTTTTGGCATTTATTTTATGTACTGAGCATTGTTCAGCAGGAAGCATAAATTATGTGAAATATGCTCAAGAAATTATTTGACATTGAAAAACCTATTAGTGAACAAAAATTTCTGTAGAACACCTTAAACTTGTACATATGGTTTTCATTCATTATCACCTTACACATTATACCATTTGACTCTTTGTCTTTTATATATTGGCATCTTTATCTTGCATAGTATCTCGTAACGGAACATATGACAACATTCAATCAACAAGCAGCATTTCTCCTGCAACGTAGCGCAAACGTTTCCAGCAGTAATAGTACTGAAATATGGATATCCAGGTTCTTCTCTCTTTCTCATTCCGTTCTTTTCCTTGATTATATTTCCGTCTATGCACAAGAATATCCAAGCCTCTTTCAGACTTCATTGTCACCTCTAGTGCTGCTTCAGAGGAGGGGTTTTCTTTCTGTTTCCTTTCGTTTTCCACAGTAATAACTTCTTCAGTAAACTTCTGCTCTCACTTTTCTTACGGGGGACAATGGCCATGGAAACAATGGCTGTTTTATCTGCCTCACGATCAATCCCGTTTGGATTAGTAAACTTGCCCCAAGACTCTCCTACAGCATTAGTACTAGCAGCAGAATTGTAGTTTCCATCTTGAATACCATCTGTGGTTCTGGGAGAGGGAGAGGTGATAGTTTGATCTTTATCCTCTTCTATCATTTTATCTTGTAGGGAAAATCGTTTACTAACGAGTTTGCTAGGAGTTGGTGTGCTCGCGATTGCATGGTCAGCAGGTATAGATATGACCTTATCAAACATAGCTTCATCCCTAGCCCTAGGTGAAGTCAATGCCTTCAACTGCTTCCCCAGGTTTAGGAGAGTTTCTTGGCACTCGGCCAATTTTTCTGAAGCTGTAGTAATCTCCCAATCCTGCACAGTCAAATCTTAGTGCTTGTTTAGTTGTTTTCATAAAGTACAATATGCTACTAAGATATATTTCCTGAATGACGGGAGGTGGTTTAGGTGCAGACTTTGTCCCTTCTAATGCTATTCGTAGCTACTAGTATATTTAGATGTCGAATAAGACTTTGTCTCAAGTTGTGGCCAATCCTAGGTACGATGACTAGCATCATAGGTAAGTAGTATGTAGGCAGAATTTTGATGAACGATGATGGTTCATGGCTCAACAAGACCTTTTGTTTTGTTTTACTACAAAAGATCTGCCTACCTTCCATATTATGTTTATGTTACAGTAGCTACCATATGCCTGATGATTTGTAGCAATGGAAGATACAAACTTACATTTCGAAGCTGGTTTCTTGAAGCATCAGCTTGGCCTTCCTCGTTCGTGTGGCTGAAATCACATAGTTAGAAAACAGAAAGCCCAAAAATGAATTTTCAGAGAAGCAAAGTATAAAACATACCATTGTAGCTGTGTGTTTTGGTCATTTTCATATCTTTCAAAAGAGCTATTAGTATTTTCCAGATCATTCTCCATATGTGAACTCGCTTTTCCCTGTTGAAGAATAGTTTCCATAAGTTGGATCTCCAGGCCTTCTTTCATAATCATCTGCTTTTCGATTTGATCTCCGTTTTCTCCTATAGATTTCCGTGTAGTTTCTTTCTCTGATTGCAGGTTCTTGATGACTTCTTCAGAGGCTGAGGATCCAATATCTGCCTGTTCAGTCGAAGGAATACACGACACATCTTCACTTTGGATAATCAATCGTGTAGATTTTGCAGCTGAACAACTATCTTCCCCGCTCAATTCATCCCAGTCCAGACGGCTCCTGATTGCATCCTTAATGCTCGAAACATCTTGAATGGAAAAGCAGTGATTCATAATCCATTCCAAACTAGAAGCCACTACTTGAACAAACTGCTCAACATCAGTTTCTCCATTCAACAAATCACTGCACGTTTGAAATAATTGCTGCACAAGGGCAGACAGTTCATCAGTTTTCCACTGAAACACTCGAACAATGTACCCCGTTGGGTTAGCCAGAGACGAAATCTTATCGTCCTCTGCTGCAGCATTTATTCCTTCAAGCAGCTCAAGAATTTTTCCAACTGGTACGCTCACATTCGACTCTAATTTCTCATCATTCATCTTCGTGGTTATGACATCTTTCTCATTTGCTGTACCTGATACCTCTAAGTTGAAAGCTGGAAATTCGACGGCCAACTTCTCCATCTCAGCAAAGTCATCCATGAGTTTCATCTCTGGAGTCCCCATGTATCTGTTACATAACCGTTTCTCATTTTTTAAATTCTCAAGTGAAGGCCACGACTCAGCACAGCTACCTCTATCATCACTACTGTCCAAATCAGACACTGAGTGCTCCTCCTCCTTGAGAAACAGGTATTTACCCGATTCCATACTCAATCGTGATTTCTTGTTAAGTGCTTCCACCCTAACCAACTTCTCTGTGAGAGGGAAATTGATCCTTTTGCTCGGTGCTTTTGATCTTCGCCTCGTTTCAGCATCATCTTTCCCCAGCATTTCAACTTCATTCTTCATTTTTGTCAAAGCAGCCGGACCTGGCAAGCGTCTGCGCATGAGTAGACGCAGCCTTGCACATTCTGATTCCAATTTCACAATCTTTTCCAGACTCTCCCTTTGTTGCCTTTGAGCAATGTCTGCTGTTCTTCGACTAACCTCTGCCTCCTCGTTCCGAATCTCAAGCTCCTTCTCCAGAACACGAACCTCATATTTAAGTGAAGCATTTTCTTTCTCAGTCAACATACGGGCTTTCGAATCAGCTTCAACCTCACTTGTGTATCTCCTTAATTCATCTATCACCTTCTCCTTTGCTGATAGAGCTCTATGCAACTCACTATTTTCACCTTGTAATCTGGCTATCCTTTTTTCAAATTCTTGCGACGCCTCCATAACAGCACTATGGACTCGATTATCTTGCTCTTGTCGAACAACCTTCAACGCTGCGTCGACCTGTCTTAACCTCTCTTCACACCCACTTTTCTCCCGCAAAACTTTATCCACCTCCTTCTTCAGAGATATCACTTCCCTCTTGGCTCTCTCCCACCCTGTAAAAATGATACTCCATCAACTAGGAAGTAGGAAGTAATTCTTAGAACGTCATTCAAACATACTTCACCTGCAATTGCTTCCTCTGTAATTGACATTCTTAATTCCTCATCCTGATGAATTCATCAATAAGTTGCAACACTCTGCAAAATTATAATTGGCATAATGCATCAAAAGTCTTTCTAAACTATCAAATTTTGTTTCGAAAGCCCCTAAATTAGTTTTTGTTTTGAAAGCAAATATATAATTCTTGTTTCATATGCGACGGTTTGTTAGACACAATTTTTTTTAAAAATATTTGATTTTAAATGTTATTGGAATATAACATAATTGAAATTGATTGATTCTTCATATTTTAACGAAAAATATTAATTTGACTCAACAAAATTTGTTAGTTTCCGTAACCAGGGGCCTTGTGAGCATTGTGAGCAGTGGCGGATCTATGCCTAAATAATGTGGGGTACAGTTGTGCCCCCAAATTATTTATTTTTTAAAAAAAATTTTTTAGGTAAAATTAAAACAATATACCTCCAATATTTTTTTCTCTCACCTATTATTATTTTTTCGTACTCCCAAATTTAAAATCCTGGATTCGCCACTTTTTGTGAAACAAGTATATGAGTATAATAAAAGTGTTTTTTTTTTTAAATAAAAAATAATTTAGGGGCCTATCAAAATATAATTTGATAGTTTAGGGGTGTTTTAATGCATTATGCCATAATAATTTGATATATGAATGAATTGAGAAATGGACCTCCGTTTCTTCTTCGTATGTAGCTTTCTCAGCTGCTAAGCTCTTTTCTGTACTCCTTTTCTTCCACAGCCACGACTTTTGATCCATTGTTTTCTTCAATCTGGTGGACAGATTGTGCAAATGAGATGCCCAAAAGAATATGAAATTGGATCTCCATCAATCCGTTTCAAGACATGTGATCGTTAAAATATTATTGTGTCTTGCTCAAAAATTACACATTTTTCAGGTAAGCAGTATCTCGTAATTAAATGAATACTGGATTAGTTAGTATGAATAATACAATTTGAGTTAGTGGATAAAATATGTTTTTATGTGAATTCATTTAATTTCCAACACAGATCCTCGAAAAATATAGGAATGGTTACTAATCAAAATTACAACAAATAATATTGAACTTAAAAATTTCTGGAAAGACTAAAAAAATCATTAAAATAAGGAGGATGAATAACTTCATAAATTAAACACATGTGAAAGAAGATGGTAGAATAAAGTGGATTATTGATCACACGGTTCAAGTGACTCACCGGGTTTTGAGATGATGCTACCACAAAGATAACAGTTAGCATATATGTTCAGTGTTGTATGTATATAATATAATGCTAAGCAAGAGAGAGAATGCATCATGTGTAACTATAATAAAGTAGAGGAGGGACGTAGGCTTAAGTGGTAAGGTGATTGGGTGGAAACACTTCAATGTTGAGAGTTCGAATTGTGTGCTGACAAATCTTTGATAAAATATTGTAAGAAGTTGATGGATTCGTGGTCCGTTGATCCTCTCTTTTGAAGGACTACCACTCGTACACATTCTTCGATTTACAACCCTTAGTGAAGGAGTCTGTGGTATAAGTGAGGAATTTGTGCGTTTCCTTCTAAAAAAATAAAGTAAAGGAGATAGGAGAGAGAGTTGTTAGTGTAGGGTTTGGATCTTGGCCGGGTTGCTTTGACCCGATGGGGTGAGGGTCAGGCGTCACTATCATTTCATTGTCATTCTAACTTCTGCTAATTAAGTGCTAACCAAATCAGATGTACATGGAAAACAGATAAAAATCATATGAAAACAGTTACTTTTGGTAAAAAATAATAGGTATATATTAAGTGCTGAATTGGTATCGTGTGCATGTCAAAGTTTTATATAATAGAATAGGTCTCTTATCTTTCTTATATATTGTAAATTTATGCTATTACTATTTATGAAAAATTAAAATATCAAATATTTGACCAAAAATATTAATGATTTCGTCAAAAGTATTAAAAATTAGTGTCAGTGTTTCAGCACAAAATCTAGTGTGAAGCAGTTTCATAATATGAAATTAATACCATTATATTAATTTATTGATATAACAACATTCATTTAATGGTACCACTTATAAACTGATATCACAATATAAAATGATTATGGTATCAGTAAATGATTGTAATAGTATTAGTGAATAATTGTAATGGTAGTATGAAACTGCTTCACATGAGAATGACTTTTTTTTTTAGGAGTTAAACGACAAATTTTTTACTCTTTAAAATTATACATGTTTAGTATAAAAAACACATTATTATAATTAAAACACCAAGTTTAAAAAATAATATTTAAAATATCAAGTATTTAATCAAAAGTAATAAAAGTTGGATGACATTGAAAAGTGAGCATAGTATGCTTACGGTGTATACGAAACACATAAGATTTTATTTTTACCTATACAAAAATGGTATCATGAAATAGCTAAAAAAATTTAAAATATCAAATATTCGATTGAGAATATTAATAATTTCATCAGGAGTACGAAGAATTAGAGTTAGTGGTATAATATTATTGTCTATGAGTATCAACAAAAATTAATTTTTTACTATTTAAATTATTCATATTTACATATAAAATACAATATTAGTATAATGTTTAAATTTAAATATCACGTATAAAAATATTTAAAATATCTAGTATTTAAACAAAAGTATCAATGTCAAGTTATCAACTACTCTTTCCGTCAAAAAGAAAAAAAAAGTTATCAACTACTCTATCCTTTTTTTTTTCTCGATTGTTGTGGTTGCATTCTTTTCCCTTGCTTATGCGCTGAAAATGGTTGTAATGGGCTGGGCTCCATCAAGTTGTTTAATGGGCTGATTAAAAGGATGACCTTTTCTTAAAAAAAGGCCTGATTATTCAATTGCCGAGTACATCCATAATATATATATATATATATGTATAAGTCAGGTGTGTAATAACTCTATTATCTATTCACAAAATTCAAAAACATGATATTTCAAGTGCCCCTATTGTTGTGAGAAAATTTAGTCGAACAAAACAGAGTTGTTAAAAAATTGTTGTCGCACAAACGTATGTTGTGCAGAAAACTAGATTCGAATATTTCCACGACCAGTCTTTATTTCGATTACGATCAGTTTTTATCCCAATTTCAACAAATAAATCATATCCATACCCTTTCAATAACAAATTTCATGAAACCATTGTTTAAATCGATACTTACTAAATCATAAATATCTACAATATATGAAACTCTAAACTCAATCGACGTAGGTGGTGACGGTGCGTGAAGAAACTCAATTGTTTTTTCCTCTCTTTTTGATGAGTGTACCAACTTTATTTTGTATTTATGAAGCGAAGGAAAAATAAAGAGGGGTCAATAATAAAATTGACACTTCAAAGTGTGTCTACTAAAAAATTTAGTATGCATTCTCATATTTTGTGTATTCTCAACAATATAGTGGTTGTGAATGATCCAACCTTTTCTTTAATTTGGGTTGCCAAAGAATAAAAATTGGGCCGTGCAACTTTGGTCTTTAATTAAAGGCCCAGCTGCACACACTTTTTTATTTAGTGCACACATCAATTCTTTTTAAAAATTTTACTAATATATAAAAATACAATATTGCCCTAAGTAAATTGAATACATGCAAATTCTAATTTATACACCCACCAACTGTTGTCGACACTGAGCCTCACATCGAGTCAATACCAAGAATTATTTCGAAAAATTAATCCGAAAATCAGATATATTCAAAATTTATATATATATTTGATCTTCTTTTCTGAAAATATACATATATCTCAAAAATATTTTTCAAAAAAATTTAAAATACGAAAAAAAAGGATTTAAAATCTGAAATCAGATTTTTTTTTTCAAAAAATACATCAATTTTCGGGAAAAATTTTCGAAAACTTAGATGTTTTTCATAAAACAAGATTCGAAAATTTTATTTTCTTAATTTTTTTCGTACTGTATCAAAAGAAAAAAATTGATTTAATTTAAAAAATGGAGAGGGAGGATGGAGGCAGAGAAAAGTGGGGAAAAAAAAAAAAAGAAGAGTAAGATATCAAACCTGAAAACGGATGGCCAACGTGAGGGGGGAGCGGGTCGACTGGGGTGGGCGTTGAAGGCATGAAGAATGGAGGGGAGGGGAGGGGAGGGGAAAGGAAGGGGGAGGAGGGTAGGCGGGGGGAGAGGATAGGGGAGGGGGAGAAAAAAATCAGAGAGGGAATGAGTAGTGAAAAAAATCAATAAAGGTGGAGGGAGAGGGGCGGTGAAAAGAGAGAGAGAGCTGAGGAGGGGAGAGGGAGGCGGTGGGAAGGAGGGGAAAAAATAAATGAACTAGGGGAGATTAGGGTTATTTAATGAGGGGTAAATTTGATTTTTTGAGATGAGTGTACTCAAAAAATGAGGTTTTTTTAGGTGTGTTTTTATAATGTGTGTGTACTAAATAAAAAAGTGTGTGCAGATAACCTGGGCCTTAATTAAATGGGCTGTAAATAGATTGCAAGTGGGCTTCAACGTGGCTTTGATGTGATCAAGTAATATGAAGTAGTTCACCAGATTTTATTTTCTAAAAAATATTAAAAAAAAATCAAATATCCCATTTAAATTTCAGCCATCTAATTTTACTGAGTTCACCCCATTCAAGCATACAAATAAACAATCAGCGTATAACAAAATCGTCTAAACATTTTCTTTCCAAATTCACAAAAAAGTGATCGAACATTTTGAACTCACATATACAACTCGTTTTGGGTCTTAATGAGACGAACTCCTAGGTTAAGGTTTGAACATATTAGAATAATTTTTGTGTTTATTTTTTATTGATATTAATATTTTTTGAGAAGTTAAAATGTTATAGGAATGAATATATGTTGGCCCTTCTTGTTTCACACCTTTGATTTTTTGTGTTTATGAAATTCAATGTTCGACTCTGGTTTTTTGAACATTTCACACTTGGTAAAAAAAATTTGAACAAACGTGTTATTTTAGAAAAAACTAAATGTGTTATATATGAATTTTGTTTTAAACAAATGTGCTACTGAAAAATGAGAGAGGGATGGTTCGAAAAATTTGTGGGTGGTGAACTGAATGAAATGGTGATGAACTGAAACGAGCGGTGAACTACTGAAAAAAAGGGTCCAAATAACCCGATCCGCCTGAAATTTTCTGAAATTTAATTATTAATGGGCCGAAAATTGAGCCTTATTCTTCATATTCGCAAACCAGACAAAATAGATTTTTTTGCTGCCGCATACTAATTTTGTTTTGTCCATAACTTGAGTTCCTGGACTTTGATTAACCTGATTTTTTTTTATTTCGATCTTATTTTCGACGGGCTTCTAGCGGTTCAATCATCTCCTCCAAATTAAATGTTTATCTGATCAGTTTTTCACCTATTCTTTCTCATTTTCTCCTGTTTTTTACACACTTCATCAAATTCTCAAATAAAATTGAATTAATAGCACTTTTATTAGCAGAAGATATCACACACATCAAAATTGGCACTTAAAAGCACCATTTTGATGTAATTATAACCCTAATCAACTCCCCCAACTTAAAATGTTCTAAATGACGCAAGTAAATGAAACTAGAGAATGCTTGCATAGAAACGTGTCACATAAGTAAGCTAATCGCATGCTACACTCATTCTCTCATAAAAATGAATTTCATGGGTTGGTGCTTAAAAAATCAATCAACAAGATAGAATATCATAAGCACAAAGATAATCAATTAACCATGATCCTCAATAATTTGTATAACTAAACTCTCATAAGGGTATGGACGTGTATATATTCTCAAGTGCCAATTTACAAACATGTAGGTTTGTCAAAAGTCCAAATATCTTATCTCAATCTTGTACCTTATAAGCCAAATCAAACAAATTTTAACTCATCGAAAAAGTCATGTTTATCCTTCTTCCTTTAACCTTTGAGTTTCAAAATTAAAGAGCTTATGAATAGTAGTCCTAGAATCTACACATGGCTTACATAAAAAAAAAAAAAATTTAATTGATGATTTATTACTGTCCTTAGGTATTGATTGTCATTGTGTACCTCTTTGTTCAATAAAAGCCCAAGCTATTTTCCACTAAGATTCTTTGATCATAAGTATCAAGAGTCAAAACAAAATTAATAGGGACATTAATATTAAATAAAGTGCAAACTGAAGTGTCTAAAGGTTTAAAAATGTTCTTTTCGTTCTTCAAATATTGAATGAGATGTTTCTAGATTTTCTTCTTTTTATAATTGAACTCCTTCCAAAATTTGTTTCCTCGCACATTAATACACGATATTAAGTATCTAATTCAAACAAAGATAATATAAAAAAGTAAAATATCATAGTAGTCACACTCAACTAAATCTAAGTTACATTTGGTGCAATGTGTTAAGGTATTTATTCTCATGCAAGATTTGATTGTGTGATTTATTTAATCTATCTTTTTCATGTTGATTGGATAAGGACAATCAAACAATTATATAGATTTGTCCTGGATATAATTTAAGTGAATGTGTAGATTAATTATAAATAATGAACTCCAAAAGGCATATTAGATTAGATTAGATTGTGAGGATGAATATGTATGTTTCCCTCGGGTATATAACCTTAACTAAGATGTCCCACCTAGATAATAAGATATAGAATATTTATGTCCCTTCACAAATTATAAAAACGATCATTCAAATAATTATGTAGATTGAGGTGAGGTACTTTAATTGTTTTGTTTTCTATAGTGGTTGACTATTTGAGATCTAAATAAAAAAATGGACGTCTTATTCTTGTTTTTCTATACCCAAAATAGCAAAAAAGCAACACTATTTTTTTAAATTAAACCCTCACAAATATCCCTTATTTACTGATGAGTGGTTATAAGTGCATAAATAATGTGGGGTTTAATTGCAAAAAGTGATGAAAAGTATTAGTTTTTTTAGCATAAATGTATAAGGTATCACTTCTTTGTATGAAAGGTATCACAAGTGTGGAATTAATGAATATTTGATACGCTATGTCTTGTAACCAGGTATTTCGGTGGAATCTGACCAAACCGAGCACATGGGCATTCACACGGGAATGAGATGAACGAGATGAGAGAATTCGGGGGTCAAAGGTGGTCGACGGGCCGGGAAAATTCCCTGGACTCGACCACTGGTCGAGTCAGGGGAAGCTCGACTCGAGGCTCAGGCAACATAAAAAATATGCCTAACTGTTGAAGGCTTCGACTCGAGGGCACCAAGCTCGAGTCGAGGTTGGCGCAAAAACGGAGAGCTCGACTCGAGGCTGAGGAGCTCGAGTCGAGGCCTGAATCTTTTTAGAGAATCGTGGTCGCGACTTCACCAAGCTCGACTCGAGGTCCCCAGGCTCGAGTCGAGGCTCATGCAAAGCGAAAAAATCCCACTTTTAATCCCCTTGGACGAAAAACAGAGCATACTTCACTCCATAGCAGTTACCTTTCAGTTTTTGGGCGATTTTCCAATTTCCAAGCACATTTCTCCTTCTTAGCTCATTAGATTCGTCATTGTAGTGAGATTTCCATTGATTGTTGATTAGATTAGCCTTTAAATCACTAGATTAGTCACTTGAAGTTGTAATTCCATTGAAGAAGAAGTTTACATTGGAGACTCAAGCATTCAATTCATTGTTGATTGTCCAAATTGGTAAAGTTCTTCCTCTTTACTAATTTCTATTGCTTAATTGTTGGGATTATCATGTTGATCATGCAATTTGATTTCACCCATGAATTTTGCACTTTGCCACATGGGCTAATTCTCTTGTGCTTGAGATAATTGAAATTGAGGATGATTTGATTGCTCTTGCTGTAATTGTTGATGATTGTTTAATTGAGATAATTAGTTTTCTAATTGTTGATGCTAATTGTGATTCATGCATTTCTTATCTCTTTTGATTGGTGTTTGATCACTCTAGCAACATACGAAAGTTGAGCTCACATGATTAGGGATTAATCAAGTTATAATTGTGTATGATTGTATGAATTAGATGTTTTATAATTGAGAGATTAGTTGCACTAAGAATACTCACATTTAGGCATTGTGTGATGAATGGAGATATTAGTGCATGAAGTTCATACTTTCTATCTTGGTTGAATAGTAATTTGATGCAATTATAGTTGTGATCATTGATTCCTTAGTGGAGATTATCCCTAGCACCCCTTTCCCATTTGATATTTGAAGTTTGCCTAGCTTGCTATTTGTCTAGCTTAACTCTTGCCTAATTCATAGTCTAATTTTTGTTTGATTTTAATTCTAGCATTTGAGTAGTGTATTTGACATCAAAATCGTTTTTGCAACAATAGTCATTTTAGACTTGCATTTCTAGGGACTCATTGCACCACATTTCCCTTGGGTTCGATACTTGATTTGTCTTAATATTACTTGCCGATTTTACTACAATCATTTACACCTCAATGCCACTCAATTAACTCTTTTAATAAAGTTAACTTTAAAATAACCCCTTTCAATAAAGTTGAAAATACTCATTTACCCTTCACTTTATATCTTTTAATACTAATAAACAACACATTTCTTAATCTTTGTGTCAATTCTCATTGAACAAACAAAATTGGGACGGAGGGAGTATATGTGAATGAGAAAGAAATGAATATTATATTTGAAAATTGGGTTGAATCAGTATTATTGATAAACAAAGTCTAAGAGTTCATGCCCATTTCCCGTATAAATGCATACTTAGTCTTTAGCTTCTTATAATGATTATAATTATTCATTGCATTGGCTTCCCTTAAAAAAGTTTAGTTGTAGTTCTTTATCTTGTGGGTTATTTTTATGACCAAGAAAATAATGACTTTTGAATATTGTTAGTCTTCCAGTATAAGGATTAAATATTTGGAGCATTTAATAAAACTTATATTTTTTCTTTGTCTGAACAATTTTTTATAAATTAAATGATGTGTAACTTGTACTCTCTCCTTTCCGGTAAATTAAATGATGTGTAACAATTTTTTAGACATGATGTGCAAAGCACGTGCTAAAAATCTAGTCTTTATTAAATGTTTTTATAAATTGCTTGATTTGTTTGTTGTGTGTTTAACGAATAGTCATTAGTAAGTGGTCCTAATGGGGTTCGAGACCAACAGGTGTTCGGGTATAACCCGTCGTGCTCAATGAGAAAATACGACAAAGTATCGATGACAAAGTCTATGTAGTAAAGTATAATTGTGAATTTTGTTTATTTAACATAGATGTCTTAATTATTTTATTTATTTATTTTGCATTTAATTTTTGAATGATGTGGCCCCAGTGAGCCTGTTTGCGTGCTCACCCCAACCCTATACCATTCCAGGTTAAGGTTAGGGATGGCAATGGGGCGGGGCAGGGCGGGTATCTAAGTACCCAGGCCCGCCCCACGCACTGCCCCATCCGCCCCGCCCTGCCCCGCGCCCCGCTGCGGGTCGGGAACTTTCGCCCCAAGCCCGCCCCGCCCTGCCCCTTTTTTTTTTTAATTTTTATTTTTATTTTTTTTTAATTTTAATTAAATTATTTAAAAGAAATTCAAATAATATTATATATATTGAATACATACAATATATGTAATATTATATTATACAATAATATATTTTTATAACATAAGATATATATATATATAATATTATAAATATTGTAATATTAAATACATATTATATATATATATATATATATATATATATATATAAATAAATATATGTGTGTGTGCGGGGCGGGGCGGGGCATAACACATACCCATGCCCGACCTGACCCGTGCGCGGGGCGGGGCGGACCTGCCCCATTTTCTGAACGGGGCGGGGCGGGGCGGCTTCGGGGCGGGGCGTTTTGCCATCCCTAGTTAAGGTAAGATGACATATTAAATGACCTTTATTTTTCTCTTACTCAATTTTGCTTATGCATAGAGTTTATAATTATGTCCATCAATGAAAATCCTTTAAGGAAGTGGATATGATAGATAAATAATTATCATTTCTTCATTAGACAATTAGTCCGATTTCTACAAATGATTAATTATCTCTTATTCATTGGACAAGTAGAGTTTTTTTAGTGGACCGACAATTCATCCCGAACTGGTGTCACATGAACTAAACACATGATAAATAGGATAAAAATATTCATCCATTCTAAACCAACAAAGCAAACATCCGCACATGGCTCGTTTGCTTTAGTGAATGTGATACATAAATAATTATCTCTCCTTTATGGAATAATTAGTCTGATTCCTCCCCATGTGATTAATCATCCCTTATTCATATGACAAATAGAGTATCTTTAGCTGTCCGACAATCCATCCCAAACCTATGTCAAATGAACCAAACAGATGATAAATAGAATAAAATATCTATTCATCCTATTTTACTATTTAAATAATTCATATATAATAAAAGAACATAGTATTATAATTTTAACTTTAATGCATCAATTTTATTAAAATAAATATTTAAATAAAAGTATAAAAAATTAAATAATAATTTACGATAAATTTATCATGAATCATGTTGACATAAAACCAATTTGACCTGCAGAAAGAGAAAACAGATTAAAAATTGAACACAAAAACTTGTGTGATATAATTTTATACATGAGACGCTGAATTTTATCTATTCTTATATAATATTTATATTTAAAAAGTATTATAAAAATATATAAAAGTATAAGATAGTGTCACAAGACTTTCCCAGAATTGAAAATGTATATGTAAAGAGCTAGTCTTGTGTGAAATATTTCATCGTGAAATTTAGGTTCAAAATAAACCACATAAATCTTGCGGGCCAAGCGAATCTTCTCCTTCTTCTTCTCGCGGCGCCAGACAATATATTCAGATGTGTTGTCCTCATTGAATTAAGATGTTTTTTTTCGCTGGCAATTCCACAACAAAATCTGGCGAAACAACATCTAAATTCAACGAAAACAACACATTGGAGAAAAATATAAAATACAGAAAAGAGGGAGAATAAATGGATGGTGTTTATCAGATAATCAGGTATTGGATGATCTGATTGATGAAAACAGTAGTGGAGAAAACTTAAATAGTGATGAATACAAAGTTTATGTGAACTTCTGATGATAAATTTTTATTTCTGTTCAAACAGAAATTAATATTGCATCTGTTACTCTGTTTCTGATATCTTCATATAGTAACACATTTTTGCCTTTATAGTGACACATTTATGTTCATATATTAACACATTTTTTCAGGAAAAAACTCGTACAAAGACAACAATAAAATATTGCTCCCAGATATGTTAATATAACGTCAAACATGTGTTACTGTAAAAACAAATATATGTTATTGTAAGGGCAAATACATGTTACTAGTCTTTAAAGAATAAAATATTTGTTCATGTGTTGTATTGAGTTTGTTCATATAGTACCACGTTTTTCTCCGTTCGGTAACTCATGTTTGACTTTATAGTAGCACAACCTGAGAATGAATTTTTTTTTTTTTACCTTTACGCTAATTTAGTACACATATTTGCCCTTACAATAATAACACATATTTACCCCAAATCTTATACGTGGAGATCAAATAACCCATGGACTATTTCTTGACACATTAAAATCATTTTTCTTTAATGTTGAGTTTAAATAAACCCTCAATCTTAATAAATCATATTTTATTAGTGAAAATAAAACCATCGAAGATTAGAGACCTATTTGATCCACACATATAAGATTGAAGACTTATTTAACTATTTTTTTTTTATTTTTACATTTGAGCGAGTATTTTATACAAAATATGTATTATTTATTCTATAGTAACACATGTTTAACACAATAATAACACCTCTGAGAACACGTAGGAGCGATTTTTTTTAAACTCTAGTGCGAGTTTTTTTGAAAATACCCGCAAGACCTGACCCAACCCGCTCAAAATTCACGAATTTTTTTATATATGAATTATTTCACGAATTTTAAATCAATTAAATATTGTATATGTGAATTTATCATATATAAAATGGTTAACTGAGAGTAGAGAAGAACGATCTAGTACGCTCTACCACTCAGCACTTTGTTCTTATCTACTTGTTTCTTTATCCTCATTAATTTCCTTTATCAATAAACCTCTTTCTTTGGTTATTTCTAATTTAAAAATCTCATACTTTTTTTATAAAAATATGTGTGAGACAGTTTCCGGTGAGATTATTACGATATTATCATCGCTTTTAATGTAAAATGTATTATTTTTTAATTTTTAATTTTAAATTATCTCTCTCAATTCCATAAAAGTTTGCATATTTTCTTTATTACAATGTTCCACAAAAGTTTGCAACCTCCAAAAGGAAACTTCTCATTAAATTTCATCTCACAATATTTACACATTTACATAAAATGTCATTACTTGTAAGACCTATTCAATTAAATTAATTAAGTTATTTTATTTATAAAAATTTATAAAATTATCCTTCAATACTCCATTTATTACACTTTTTTCTAAACTTTATTCAAAGATTCGATCCCCTCAAACTTTTCCGGGAGATAAAGAGTATAATAGTGATACAATTTATTTAATGTAAAATATATCACTTTTTAAACTTTAGCATTAAAATAATATATTTTGTATTTATTTTTTAAAAGGTAATAATATAATTTAACATAAAAAAGAACAATTCTATTGAAAAATAATAGTAATCTCATAATATTAAAAAGTGATAATAATTCATAATGATCTTGTTCTATTTTCTTATAATTTCAAGAAAATCGGTGCCTCTTTTAGAAAAGAATTGATTTAATATCAATGTGTGCAAAAATAGTAAAAAAATGACGTACATACATTTCAATGTTGTCACTTGCACCGGAAAGCAGGGAATAAAAAGAGGGAAATTTGGGAAGACCTAAAATCAAATCAATGTCAATTATGCCCAATTCCAAACCCTTAATTTGAATGCATTTTCTCGAAAAACCTTCAAACGGTTACAGCATACACAGAAGGAAAGCATATGGCTAAAGCAAGGAATCAAAAGTCCAAACCAAGCAGACAAGCCAAGCAGATTAATGTAATGTTAAACTCTTGTGTGTTAGTGTTGCTACTAATAATCATGGCATTTTTTGTTGAATTATTTTCGCTTTTTTAATTTTTTTTAGGTTTCTGATGTTGTTTGAGTTGTGAAACAGACTAGAAAACGCGGTGGAAAGCAAAACGGTGGGTCTGAATTGAAGGCGCAGCTGGAGGTTTTAGGGTTGAAAATCATTCATGTGACAGCAGATGGTAATTGTTTTTTCAGGTGTGGTTTACGGATTGTTATGTGGTTACTTAATTGATCGATAAATTTGATCAATCTAGTTAATAATCCTATCCTTTTTTTTTCTTATGTAGAGCTTTGGCTGATCAATTGGAAGGCGATGAGGATGAGCATCAAAAGTATCGGAGTATGGTGGTTAGATTTCTTAAGGTGAACTTATCAAATGTTAGATTTTTTCTGTTAAGAACAAATTTAACGGGTTAAGGATGTTGTATATGTTTCCTATGCTGTACATATATGGCAGTTTGCAGTCACAGAAACCAGATTATACTGTTTTCAATAATTTATTTAAAGTAAATGTCAAACCTAGAAAATTTACAAATACAGCTCAATATGGTGGTACTGACTATTTTAGAAATCGACATTCTATAGAATGTTGGACAAGTATGCTATATATAGTTTGCTTTTTTCTTTAGCTGATACTAATAGATACACCACATTTGACAGGAGAACCGGGAAATGTTTGAGCCCTTTGTGGAAGACGAGGTTCCATTTGATAAATACTGTGAATCAATGGAAGAAGATGGCACTTGGGCCGGACATATGGAATTGCAAGCGGCTTCTCTTGTCACTCGCACTAACATCTGCATTCACAGAGTAAGTTTCATTAATGTTACCCTTATTTAAAATAAGTACGTAATATTGTATGTTATAATGTAATATTATCTAAGATTTTGTAAATTGATTAGGAATTCATATTTAATTATTTGTGCAGCACATGTCTCCCCGCTGGTACATACAAAATTTTGATATACATGAAGCTCGGATGATTCACCTGTAAGTACATTTAAAGTTCCATATTTAGTTTTATGTATTTCTTAAGCAATTAACATTGAAGCAATAGTTGCTTAATTTTTGTAAGAGGTGAGTATTTCAGGTTAACCATGTGACGCGGATACTTGTGAAGGAAATGACTTCCATGATTCGTCATTCTTCAGACAGACATTTTGTTGAAACTGGTAACCAGAATCCAGAAAATACACAAATAAAAAGAGTCAAACCCTAATCTTAAGCCCATGGGCTGAAATAAACCCAAAAGGAAAAAAATAACTAAGAATCTAAATAAATCCTAATTAAATCAATTACACAAACCAATCAAATCTAAATCATAAAATCTGCCGTGATTTGGTTCTCATCATCATCCCCTCGAAATGAGCTTTGTCCTCGAGGTGGAGCTCCTGTTTTCCCCTATGTTATTGCCCTTTTCTTGCCCAGTATCCACTTTCTTGTCATAGTTGGGTGGTTGATCATAGTTGCGACTAATCACCACGTCAACCACGATTAAGCTCATCACCTTTGCATGTGAGAAAACGTGATTCCATGTACTTTTCATTGCAAGTAAAACACAGGCCTGCCTTTCTCCAGTGATTAATCTCCTCATTCGATAATTGGGTCTGCCCCGACCAATGGATGGAATATTAGGAGTTGATTTCATGTTAGAGGGCCCCATAATTGGTCTAGAAGTTGCTGAACTAGATCCAATGTTGAGAGGATGATTCTGAAAAGTTTGATACGTCGAAAAAGGAGGTGCTGGAACATAGGCCCCTTCCGTAAGTTGTAGTTGTTCGTCCTTCCTTGAAGCTATCTCCATAGCCTCTTGCATGTTGTGTCATTTCCACATCTTTAATTCCACGGCCAATTTGGGTTTGAGACCCGCCATGAAAGCTCCCACTAGAGCACTAGGTGGCCAATTCTAGATAGAAATCAGTGGTAGAATGTACGTTGTATCTTATAAGCACATAAGAAGTAATTTTGCTTTACCCAAAAGTGTTAAGGTCAGCACTTAAAAGTAATGAATGCTTATGACTTGATACATTTCCTTTATTGTCAAGCACACTCATGTTTGTGCGTTGTAGTTGCAATGTCCCTCCATTCCTTTATTGCTTATTTTAGCTTTACTGTGTTAAAAAACGTATATAATCTGTTTGTTTTTTTTTTGCTTTAAGTTGAGATTTTATGTTCTAAAGAGTATACTTGCTTATTTTTGCAGTTCATATCATGACGGAGAGCATTACAATAGTGTCCGCTCAAAGGAAGACACCTGCTCTGGACCAGCCAGGCCAATTATTATAAAGGTTTTTTCTCGTTGTTTCAAGGACTCATAATTCCTCTAAGAACATATAGTTATCCTATTTTAAGGGGATTCTAAATCTCTCGTTGCACATTACCTACAATATTTATTCTTTCTACCTAGAATGTATAACATAGCTATGTCAAATAGGGTGATGCTGTTGTTTCGACTAAATCCGATCAGCCAAAAGCATCTGCCAGGACCAGAGGTGAAGGTGAAATAAATGCTTTTAATGAGGACACTATTAAACTGGTTGAAGCTGGAAGTGGATGTGAAGATGCAAGAAAAGTTGAACAGGTATTTATACCTAACCACATTAGAAGTACCCATGCCCTAAACAAACCCACTGCATCTCCTAGGGTGCATAATATCCACACTCCAGCCCAAACCCTAAATGTCAAAACGAGAGTAAAATTTTTAAGAGTCAAGAGAACGGATGCGAGATATAATGAAATAAAATTGAATTAAGAGATCAGGGAAACAGAAAAATAACTCGTTGCAGAAAAGAAAGTAAGAAATGGAAAACAACGGGATAAATCGCGTCCCAAGTTGAAGCCCTTTCCCAAGCCGAAGCCGGTCCAATATTCAATGATCATAAGATGATCTAACAAAGAGACACAAACACAATATAAATAGACTCCTAAACCTAACCCTAACCCTAACTTAAGCCCTAAGCAATTAAGCTCACAAACCAAATTTCAGTAGAACTAAAAAGCCCTAAACAATACTAGATAACAGCAGTGTATCAAAAATAAAAATCATGCACCAGATAAGAGTCGGCTACATTTTATCAAATGTGGTATGTTCCAATTAAGGATACTGATTTGAAATTTCTGTTCCATATATCTTAATGCCATTTTAGGCTTTACTTGAAGTGGGTGGAGATGTGGATGCTGCAGTAGAAGTCCTTGTGGCTGAACAAGGTTCTTCAGATCAGATAATTGCTGAAGATGGATCTTCTTCTTTAGAAAAAACTTCTTATGGTAATGATTGGCAGTTATGTCTTCAGCTATTCTGTTTGGTGATCTTGTAACCGTTAACTGTGTTTTTATGTTTTATTTGCTGTCTAAACATTTTATACATTCTCAAGTATCTTAGCAGATGTCATACTTGTTTACTTACATTATGACTTCTCTGTCATAATCTATTAATGATCAACTAATGATTCTCTTACGGAGTTTGAATTACAGTTTCCAGCAGCAAATTATTCTGGCTTTCTTTCTTGGGCAAATATGATTTGGTTTTTATTATTTTTCTCAGTATATGACTATATGCTATCTTCAAGTGTGTGTGACTGTGTGTGAGTGTGTCCTTCTAACTGTGCAATTGCTTTCCTGTTTAACCTGAAGTATGCAAGAAACTGATAAATAATTCTTTAATTAGTAAATGGTGTCATGCCTGAAAATTTCGTGTTAAAAGTTTTCGCAGAGCTGGTATTATAAATGAGATGATTACAAATACTAATGAGATAAAAGATTTGCCCTTTCAGGATTGTTTATTCTATGTAGCAATGACTTGTTAGGAATTTCTTAGTCTCATTAAGGTGAAAAAAAATGTCATGGATGTACCAAAAATAAAATCAATTTCCTCTTGAAGCCAGAATTACTTTATTTAGACTTACCAAATGTATAAAATGATTTAGCTACGTATGATTTATCGGATGTTCATGTCCAATTATGTTTCCAGTCTGCATTCATTAAGGAAATAAATTTATTAAGTAAATATAATCTTTTCATGTATTCCTATTTATAGGAACTAATCCTGAAGCATGCTGGAGTACTCCCATATCATAGCATGCAGTGATCATTCTACTTTGTTGGAAACATTTTTACTTGCTTCATGTTACTAACTCTGATGCTTTCCAGATGAGAGTCATCAGAATGAGAACTCTGATCAGCATACATTTGAAGACGGTATAAGAAAACCAGATTTATCTGTCAATGATGTGGAAAAATGTTACCAGAAAAAGCCGCAACCTGATGAAAAGGTTATCATTTATATGCAAGACTCTGAAAGCCTCATATTACTTGCCTAGCTGCTTGGAATGTGATTTGCATCTTTGTTTTGCTGCAGAAAATTTCACGAAACAAGGCCTGCCCGTGTGGCTCAAAAAAGAAGTACAAGTCTTGCTGCAGTACAGTTTCTGGGAGATCTTCTGGCAGATTTCCAGTGTACGATTTTTAGTAAATGCCTTTGTTTTGATAATTCAATCATATATTTGTTAATTATTTGGTAAATGTGATATGCCTCTCTTATATTTATCTTTTTAATTATTATTGTAGTATTTAAGTTTAGTCTTTTAATTAAGTCTAGAATGAATAAGTAGCCCGTGAGCCTTTTTTCTTGGGGCTTAAGTTAGGGTTTAGGTTTGAGTCTATTTAAATATGGGTCTCAGTAGAGTTAGGATTATCTTTGATCATTGATTTGTTCTGCAACTTTGGTTGTGGCAAATATTATCTCTATGGCCTCGTTTTGAGGATTGTTATCAGTAAAGTTCGTTATTTGATTTCACTATCACCTTATCTCTATCATAATGATTAAGAGGAACCCCACTTAGTGTAAAAAATGATGTTATGCTCTAGGATGCATCTCTCATTTACTGTCAGCACGGTCCTTTTCTAGGATAATTTTGTACACATTAAATCACTGATTCATGCATGATCCTCATGGCTTCTGCTTCATATATCTGTCACCTGAGAATTTAGCATAACCTTCTGTTCTTTCACCTGGCCCACTGTTTTCAAATTTTAATTGAAAAAGTGGCATCAGAAAAAGGACTTCCTTTAGTTTTCATGGTAAAATATATTCTGAAGTCAGTAAATATTGCATTAAAATATTTTAAGTTTCGTGAATAAACCCATACGTACATTTATGATAATAGAATAAAGAGAATTAATTCTTAATATGTTTGTGGATGTGGTAGATAAAAAATTGTCTAAACCCATTGCGATTAGCCCTTACACCAGCCTAATGATATTGCAATATGCACATCAAAAGCTTATTGTTTTTCTTAACTGCAGCTAGAAAATTTTAACCTTGTTATATTGTTATGTACTGTGTTTGCCACTTTGAAATCTTGTGGCTTCGACTTTGGGTATAACTTTCAGTTTCTCTTAAAAATTTGTAAATGAAAGACTATGAAATATGCAGACACCACAGCATGTGTTTATATGTGTCTTTTAATTGACAGTAACCAAATGGTTGACTATGGGAAGATCCGGAAAGACAGAAAGCAAGGTAGAAAAGGTGGCGTAAATGTTCGTTCTGAGGGAGGGCCACCTGACATGGGTGCATTGTGCATCTGATCAAATCTTCCAGGTATTTCTTCTGCTCATTTAATATTTATAGTCTTCTGCTTGATAATCTGTCTTGCGTAGGCATGAATCCAAAATGTTTTGTCTCATTTGAGGCTATCCGATTTGATGCCAAAATTTTCCTTTAAAACTTATTATGCATCAGCCACCAATCATGCATTGCATTCACGATGAAGTTCACTGTTTATGGATTTGAAATCCAATAGGTGGATTTGACGAATAGTAAAAGGCACACTTGGATTTTGTATATGATTGGAAATGTAGATTTTTTGTAGGATTTTGAAAAAATAGGTGAGAGTTGAATTATTATATTGTACTAAAAGGTAATGTTGAATTAATTATTATGTTGAATTATTTTTGTATAATGATTGATGTATTTTAATGTATATGAAAAATAGAGGGAAAAATGTCATTCACAAGCCCATACATTATTGTCTTTAAAACCCAACCTCGCCTAACTTACGGGCCTAAAAACACATTATTCCCTTAATATCTAGCTCTGTTGATATTAGAAATTTCCAGTCTAATGATGTGAAATTTGTGATGTGATTCTTTTTGGTTTCACTTTTTCACCTGCAGTTGATAACAACTTGGTTTGAAGGTGTTCTTGCAAAAAAAACGAGGCAAAGAGCCAACTACAAAGTTTTGACCCGTTAGCTGTGGGTGGGTGGATATAGTTGTATACTCATGCAGAAGTGCATTATAGTTATACTATACTATACTCTACTTGTTTAAGTATCATGAAATCAACAATTGTCAAGTCAACATATACTTAATGTTGTTTTGTAATGAAGCTAAGTTTATAAATGAACTGTTTGTGAGTGTTAAATCATTGCGCCTATTTATATATATCAGCAGGTGTGGTGTGTTTCACTAGATTGCGTATGCACCACTTTTCAATTTTATCTAATTCTTGATATTTTTGGTTAAATACTTGATATTTTCACTTTTATGGTAAGGTTACCGTGCAACAAATTTGAAAAATTTAAAGTATCAAATATTTGATTAAGAATTTCATGTATTAGGAATTAAGAGAACACCAACCTCTTCAAATTAGAGAGGAATGGGGATGTGTATCACTTCTTTGTTCTCACTTTTATAGATGAACTTAAGGTATATGTATATATATAGATATATAGGTAGAAAATAATATGGATCATGGTGAGGGTCTGATGATCCCATTCTTATGGAGGGGCGGCGCTCTATGAATCAGCGGCGGCGGAACGTCACCGGAGTTTGATTCATTTGCCATTGCTGTAATGAAACCTGCCATTTCTTACTCTCAGTTTAATTTTTATGCGTATTAATTGTGCAATCACCAATCATATTCATGGTGGAAAATGTGAAGTGATTCAATTTGATGTATCAATTCATTAATTACCTCGTAGTTCTGCCAACTCTTCATTATTATTCAAATGCTGTTCAAGGTTAATCGCCTGTATTTCTTTATTATTAGTTTTTTTTTTTTTTTTGGCATCATGAACAAAATACATAATACTATACAGCTCAAGCAACGTTAATATAAATTATTTATAGCATGCTACAATGCACAAGTAGCTTGTAATGATGTTACCGCTGGCTTTATATCAAAACTGATATAAATAGTTTATGTAGAAGTTGAGTTTCATAAGAAACCCACCATGATATTTCATATCAAAACAATACTCTTCCGTCAAGAAAATAAGGAATGACTAGGAATTTGACGGTAATTTCATCAAGCTTAATATTTTCTTTTTTTTAAAAAAATTGTGATCCTATATTTATAATAAAACTAGATGAGTCCTTGTATATTACGCGAAATATTTGTTATATATATATATATATATATATATATATATATATATATATATACTAAGTATTACTTATTAAAAAATATCTTTATATATAATTTTGTGTGATTTATAATATTTAATTTAAGTAATGATAATTAGAATCATATATAATATATTTGTGTGTACTTTAATTTTAAATAATTTATTATAATTATATCATAATGCATGCTAGATATATATTAGAAGACAAATTCTTATACAAAATATGTCACGGATCCTGGATCCGTGAAATAATCAATATCCAAATCCAAATTAAAAAATTCGCGGATCCTGGGCGGGGCGGTTTTAATGGATATTTCCAAAAAAAACTCGGGCAAGGGTAAAAAAAAAAAAAAAATTCACCCTCCGCGTGCTCCAGGTGTGTTACTATTAGGTTAAACATGTGTTACTTTAACAATATTTATGTGTCACTATAAAACTGCATATTTATCTAAAAATAATCACTCGAATGCAAAAATAAAAATGAAAAAATGGTCAAATAAATCTCTAATCTAATTATATGTGTGAATCAAATAAGTCTTTAATCTTCGACAACTTTGTTCTTATTAAAAGAGTGTGATTTTATTAAGATGATGACTTATTTGATCACAATATTAAAGAGAAATGATTTTAATGTGTTAAGAAAAAAATCATGGGTCTATTTGATCATCAAGTATAAGATTTTGGGGTAAATATGTGTTATTGTAAAGGCAAATATGTGTATTAAACTCATGCAAAGATAAAAATAAATTTTTACTCTCAGGTTGTGTTATTATTAGATCAAACACGTGTTACTGTATGAAGAAAAATGTGTTATTAATGAACAAAACCAATATTTTATTCTTTTAAAGATTAGTAACACGTACTTACCCTTACAGTAACACATACTTTTGAAAAAAATATGTTACTATATGAATACAAACGTGTTACTATATAGTGAAAGATGTGTTACTATATGGGAAAAAAGTGTTACTATATGAACACAAACGTGTTACCCTATAGAGAAATATGTGTTACTATATGAAAAAATCAGAAACAGAGTAACAGTTGCGATATTAGTTCCAGTTTTTTAGAAGAACATGCAACTGATAACAAAGATGATCCAGAACTTTGTTATTGTGTTTAATAAGATCTGTAGCAATTATTAGAAAATTTTCAAAAAAAAACATCTATATATTCTCCTTTTTCTTTTTTTTTTTTTTATCTCTACGTGTTTCTTTTCAATTTGATATTTTCATTGATTTCCGCGGTTGTTTTCGTCGGAATTCTCTGTTGAATCGCCTCTTGATCGCCGTCTTCTCTGCGCTGGTTGTCATCATCGCGATTTCTGCCCTAGTTCACGCAAATCTGCGTATCTTCTTATCTTTGACCCGATCCGTATGATGACCAGCGCGCGAATTTTAAATCTTTTTATTTTTAATTAATATTACATGGTGCAATATTTTATAAGAGACTCGCTCATATTAGAATTATTATATGTATGAGAAAGTCTATTATATTTATTCTATAATAATTAATAACATTATAAGTATCAAATTTAACTAAAAATAACAAGTATTTGATCAAAATTATCAAAAATTAGATGAAATTGAAAAGTGGCGCACGGTAATCCTACCGTATAAGTGGAACACACAAAACTTTGTCTTTATTCATTAATATCGTAATATTACAGTGTAAAAATATTATGATATTAATTTACAAGAGTAATTATATTATTGTATATAAATATAATAGTACACTTTCAAATGGTGAATCAGTTTAAAAATAGAGTGACTCCATTTATATATACTTAACTTTATGTGTAAACATATATATTTGTACATTATTATAGAGTATAAACTTGTTTACCGTATAAAACTGTTACAATTACATTCATTCACTAAAATAATTATCTTATAAAAATATTAAATATTTCACATAGATATATTAATTTGTAAAAGGCAAAAACTTGTATGACACGGTCTCATGTATGAGATCGAGTCACTTTTTAATAAATTGTTATTACTTTTTAAAAAAATGATACAAATTACTACTCTTTCCATCCCGGAAAAGCTTTCATATGTAGGAGGACACACACTTTAAGAAAAAAGAGTAATAATGATTGAGATTTTGAGAGGTAATTTTGTAAACTTTTATGTATAAAGTAAAAAAACTTTATTGGGTTATGTGTACATGAGAGTAAAAAGTAATGACATTTGTGTAAATTAGTGAAAATTGTGAGGGTGTAGTTTATAAAGGTTTTCCATTTTAAGGGTACGAAACTTATAATGGGACGGACGAAAAAGATCAGTGTGAAAACTTCTATGGGACGGAGGGAGTACTAAACTAATATCATTTATTACGTCTCATGTCCGTCTCATGAGACGGTCTCACACAAGAGACTAACTCATAAAAGTAATAACAAATTGAAAATTGATAACAAATTGAAAATTGCTAATAATTTATGAAAAAGTAATAACAATTTATAACATCTCATGTACGTGTCATGAATCATGAATGAGACGGTTTCACACAAGAGTGCCCTTTCGTAAAATACTCAGGCCTCCATGAATAAGAAGGCTAGGGGCCAAGAGTAGCATCGAGGAAAGAGGTATTGGAGTAATACTTTGCCTTGAGAATACGAGAGAGACGAGATCGGGCTAGAGTGAGAAGACGCCTTCCCTGTTTGGCAAGATTAAATGCTCGAAGATCCTCTTTTGCTCTCCATGAAATTTTCTTCTTATTATCTTTCATGAATGCGCGCAGAAATCATAGAAACTATATGATCATCCAAACAACTCCTTAGGACGCTTAAAACAAGTGATGCCATAAATTAAAGGATTGACTTGATGAGTATAGCCGTGAGAGAGATACTGTCTATCCTTACCGTGTGAAGTCGCATGCCCAGGATGGCGTTAATTGTCGAACTAGTCTCCAGGGTGTATTGATAAGAATAAAGGAAGAAATTAGTGATTTTGCAGTTGTGTGTTTTAGCGGTTTGTTGGGCTTTGTTAGTTTTTTTTTTTTTTTTGTTAGTTAGTGGGTGTGTGGGCCCCAGGTTAGGAGGTTTATGTATCGGCCATTGGCTTGGGCGGGTTCTCCCGATTATCAATCTAATACCTCTTTTCTTGAATTCCTTGTGTGTTCGACTCTTAATCCCTAACAATTTGGTCCGACCTACCGAATACGATGACGAGGAGTGATTCACGTCTGGAGATCCTAGAGACAGGATTTGCAGCGTTGAGGAAAGAGGTCGAAGGGTTGACAGCTGATTTCAATGGACGGCTGGAAGGATTGGCAAAATAATTCAATGAAAGGATCGATGGGCTTGAAGCCCTACTTAAGCAACTCATGAAGGATAAAGGCGGGGTTCAAGATCGTGGGGAATCTTCGAACGCAGCGTCAAATCGCCAAGATTCATTGAGAACCTTGAATCTTGAAAGGTCGTCGCCAATGCGCACGCAGGCCAAACTAGACTTACCCTTCTTTACGGGTGAAAACCCAACCGCATGGATCTCAAGGGCTGAACAATACTTCCAGATTGACAACACCCCTGAAGAAAAAAAGTTGCAACTTGCGTTAATAGCCATGGAGGACACAACTCTGCAGTGGCTCCAATGGCTCCTCTCACGGTTTCCAGATTTGGGATGGGAAGGTTTCACCGTTGAACTCTTGCGAAGGTATGGAGATGATCCGCGTACCAACCCATATGAGGCTTTGGCGGCTACAAAGCAGGTGGATTCCGTTGATGAGTATGTCGAGGAATTCATTTTGAGACTCTCTTCGGCGAAAGGCTTGTCGGATGCGATCGCCCTTGGTATGTTCTTGAACGGGTTAAAAGAAGAGATACGGTGGAAAATCCGATACAAAGATACAGGAGACATACACTCAACAATGCATTTAGCAAGAGAAATTGAAAGGGAATTAGATCCTGCAAGTTACAGCCCAGGAAAGCCCACGACGTGGAACCGTTATCGTGCACTAAGGAAAGATTCTTTCTCAAGAAACGATAAGTTGGTTTCGGTAGTGAGCCAAACACATCCCCAAGGATCTGGCAACACCGCATCTTCCCACCCAGTTCAGGAATCCGGCAGGCGGTCACCGGCGGAATCAAAGGGTTCAATTAATCCTTCTCGATCGCGCGGCACGCGTTATATGTCGCACAACGAGTATGCGGACTTGCGAGCCCGTGGCCTTTGCTATAAATGCCTTGAGCCATATACTCCTACTCACGTTTGTGCGGAGAAGACTCTACGAATAATGTTAATCGAGGACGACAACGACGACGGAGAGGTGACTTGTAATAACCACAAAGGAGAGCCCACTGATGAATCATTTTTCAAATATCCGCCTTGAGGACAAGGCTGTTTTCAAGCGGTGGGGAATTGATAAGAATAAAGGAAGAAATTAGTGTTTTTGCAGTTGTGTGTTTTAGCGGTTTGTTAGGCTTTGTTAGTTTTTTTTTTTGTTAGTTAGTGGGCGTGTGGGCCCAGGTTAGGAGGTTTATAAATACCAGCTTCCACCCACTGTTAGGATTATCTTTTGGGAAATTTCTATTGTGTATCAGCCATTGGCTTGGGTGGGTTCTCCCGATTATCAATCTAATACCTCTTTTCTTGAATTCCTTGTGTGTTCGACTCTTAATCCCTAACATGTATTCAGTTAAAATTCGATTCGGTCCCGACTTTGGATTTTTCCGCAAAAGGTCCCCAAAAAATTTAAAATTTTCAATTCCATCCCATAACTCCGCAATTGCTCTAAGTTTGATCATTTTTTGCCGGATTTTGCATTTTTTTTTTGCCGGATTTTGCACTTTTTGTCCCATAATTTTGAATTTTTTTTGCAAAAGATCCCAAGAAAATGTGTGTCAATACGACATCGTTTCTGAAATTATGACAACTTTTGGACCAAAATTAGACCAATTACGGAGTTATGAGACAAAATTGAAAATCTTAAATTTTTTGGTACCTTTTGCGGAAAAGTCCAAAGTTATGGGACCAAATTGAATTTTAACTCAGGGTGTATTTGGAGAGTACACAATATTGGGTTTCTCGTAGTTGATAAGTTGCCCAGATACACGTTAATAAAGAATAAGCGCCTCTTTCTAATAGGTAGCATCCCCAAAAATTAGGGTATCAGCTGCAAAAAAATAGATCTCGTCCAACAACTATTAAGGGTTTACTATCGGAAGTCGCCCCTCCCAATTCAGGGTATGATTATGATGAAGTCACCCTTAGACTTGATACTTGAGAGGAGAATTCATCATTGCAGTAATCCTAAGAGCAATAGGTAAATCCAAAGGGGTGGAAAAGGCGCACAAAAAGGCGGTGTTGTCAACCCTAGCAAGGGTTCAGAGAAAGGCAATTCATGTTTTACTTTTAACTGTTTTTGTGTGAGAGTTATTTCATAGTAATATGTTTACAAAAATTATTTTATATATTTATATACAAAAATTGTGGGTAGACATTTTGGGATGTTTGATCGCTTTAGTTGTCCTAATGACTCTATATTTGTAATATTTATACACACAATTTTTTACTCCCTCCATCCCAAAATACTTTCACAGGTAAAAGAACACATAAAATAAGAAATGAGAATGATGGTTGAAATTTTAAAGAGTAATTTTGTAAACTTTTATTTATAGAGTTACAAAATTGGTTGGATTGTGTGCATGTGTAGGTTCAAAAGTAATGATATTTTGTGTAAATTTATGGATATTGGTGGAGTTTATGGAGAAAATTCATTTAAAGAGTATAAAAAGTATTATGGGACGAACGATAAAGAAAAATATGAAATGCATTTCGAAACAAATATGAGGTCGAATATCCTTTGATAAAACAACTAGAACCATTCAAAATTAATATTTTATAATAAAACAACTAATACTTCCAAAATAAATTCCGCCAGTTCGAATATGTTTGCATTCAAATTTGATGTTTTGCAATGCTGATGATACGCGTGCCAGTCAGACTCTGTCTTGGTATGAATTAAATCAGCTATGCAAATTGCAACTTGCGAGTGAAAAGACAGCAAATATAAGTAATTAAAAGTTCATTTAAAAAAAAGTGCAGCACAAAGGTTTTCGAATCAATGTGTAGTTAATTTCTGCAATTTGAACTTTCTCACATGTGTAGGTGTTTTTTTCTTTTTCATTTTTCCAATTCTACCATTTTTAACAAACAAATAAGAGGAATTTGAGGGTGTTTGATTAGAAATTCTTCAATGAGAATGAAATAAATATAGAATAATTATAGTGATTGATGAGAATAAAAAATATTAATAACACCACTTTTCTTCCTAATAAATAAAATAATCATTATCCATTTTGATTAACTTTTTCATCTTCTAACATTATTTTCCCTTAATCATTCCCCTTCATCACCACCAACAACCATCCTTTGTGTTATTTTTTTCAAAATTGTAACATTATTTTCCCTTAATCATTCCCCTTCATCACCACCAACAACCATCCTTTGTGTTATTTTTTTCAAAATTGAAACACAGCACTAATAATATAATTACCATAAAAAAAATCATTCCCCCAACATATTTGAGAGCATAGAGAGAAAAAACATTTTCATTCTCACTCTCATTGAAGATTTTGAAATACCTAAAAAGAAAAACCAAAACGTCACCTAAAAAGAAAAACCATCCAAACAAGGGATACTTAAATTTGCATAAATGGAACATGATTTTTAATCATAAAAAATGCCAGTAAATTGGGTCACAAATTCATATCTATGACTTCTCATACTGATATCTAAATTCGAGTATCCCTAACTTCCATCAACTCCAAATAAAAGTTTATACACGAGAGCAGAGGCAGATCATAAAAGCCGAACATATTATGTCACAACACCACACAGATAACATTGACTCCCTGCCAAGATTCTTGGGAAATTCTTCTCTAGCCATGCTCGAATTCATCACTCAAAAGTCGGATCGGATGCAAGAAATTTCTCAATCATTAAGTCAGCAGCAGACTGGCATTTGCTCATCATTGGTTCCAAATACACGTCCTAAAAGTAAAAGGGATCAACAAAAACTAATCAAACAATGAAATCTGAATGAAAATAAAACCAAAGCCTGTAGTCAAGCTCTTACGAAAAGCTCAAAAAAGTCCTGATATAAAGTCAACCTCGGATAAGTTCTCAAGCAAATTAACTCAAGCCTCGGAAAGAGTCACTACCACAAGGAGTTAACAAGCTCACAACAATGACATTAGACAATGGATATTAAAGCCAGGAACTGATATGAGTCAAGAGCAGGTAAGAAATGAAGAAATATATAAATGTTATGCAAAAACTTGTGTGAAACGATCTCACAGTGAGATGATTTACAAATTAGCACAAATTAACAGTCATTCCTTCCAAAGTGTTAATGCGCCATGCCAAACTTATGCTCTGTCTCACCGTGAGACGGTCTCACGCAAGACTTACTCTAAATGTTATATTCAGGAGAAGGATAGGTACACAATTTATGTCTCAGTACCAAATATATTCTTCCAAACCTATATCAGAATATACGAAAAAATTGTACCAAACATGGCACTAGTGCCTATTTGGGGACTTAGTCATCAAACAGACCAGTTTTAAAATTTTAAAAAATAAAATAAAATACAAGTGAGAAAACATTCAAACATATCAAGAATTCAAAAATTAGAAGGTGCAGTTTGTTTACAGCATTCCGCTGATGTGTCCATATAGCAAGCAAACTGTTGAATCTGAGCCTTTTGACAGCAAAAGGAAATAGCTTAAGACGAGTTTCATGCGTAGGTTAAGAAATCTAGCATTGCTTAGACTTTTTTCAATCCAAGCTTATGACTAGATTTTTATTGTTGCTAATGAAAAGAACGAACTGACCGATATGGACAATGCATCATTACTCATCATGCGCATGGAGTTAATCAATATGGCTGAAATTTTGGGAAGAGTATTTCAAAGATAAACATTAAGAAGTAACAATTGGTTCAAATCAATATGGAAGGTCTCTATATCAAAGAAGGTTCAGATTTTTTTGTGGTTGATGGTCTTGGGAAACTCACCTATGATTTCTCAAATATTCTTTTGTCTCCAAATTTGTGGTGTATTCTGTGCTGGAAGAGCATTGAAGACCCTGATCATCTTTTCTTGCAGTGCTCTGCTCAAACAATGTGGAACAACGCACTACAGGAGTTGTGTTTGTATTGGGTGATCTTCTGCCTCTGACTTATTAGGATGATTTGGGCAAAATCATTAACAAGAGAGGCAAGTATGGAAAAAATTATTGTCCCGGTTGTTTTATGGTCTATTTGGCTAGAAAGGAATAACGGATTTTTGAGGATAACTTCGAGTCTTTAGAGGAAGTTTGGACTAGGATTAAATTCAGAGGGGCTCTTTGGGTGTCAGGACATAAGAATTTCTCTAGTCTTCATATATCCAACCTAGTTAGAGATTGGTGTTTCACATTATAAGCAACTGTAATTTGTGTTAACTCTATCTACTTGCAATCTGTATAAGGGATCCTTCATCCCTTATATCTTTCTTTTCATTAATAAATTTCTTGTTTCCTACCAAAAGAAAAAAAAAAGACAAATTGTGCAGACGTACTGAACCTATGAGACATATAGTTCTTTTCATTTTAACAGGACAGATCTATGACAACATTAATCTATCAAGAAGTTAAGAAGTCCAAGAAACTCAATTATTGAAAGGAAAAGCTAGCACTTTCTAGATGAAACTAGACAAATGAAAGGCAAAGTAATACCTTTTTCAGAACCACACAATTCTGAAGCCTAAGCACGGACTACTGTAGTTATCACTTATCAGGCTTTGAGAAAGCATAGAGCTAATACATGTGACGTGAAGCAAAACATACCTAGAACACTCTTTTTTTGATTCAAATGCAACTAAAAATAATCTTGCTTTCAGTATCAGTTGTACTGCTCTGTTTTGTTATCTTTAAAACCTATGGGTGTCCTACTGACATAGTTTTCCAATGTTTCAGAGTAATATGTTATCAAGAATATTAAGGTACTTATTAGTCAGCCAAGAACTTCTAAATTTTAAGAAGTAACAAAACAACCTAAACCAATTCCAGAAAACTTGAAAACAAATGAGTAGCACGAGAGAACTAACGTCCATACGAGAAGATCTGGTCTACAGGTTTGGATGTTCATGTTTTAATATGAAAATGTAAAAGACATCACAACAAAATAATACACTATAAATCAAGAATTTGCAAATTTGAAATGCTAATATAGAGAATCCAAACTAGGATCAAACATCAAATCTCCTCCAGAAATTCAGTAAAATAAATCATTGGAAGACAACAAGAAAGGTTGTCATAATTCTTACACAGTAAATGAGCTTCCCACCATATGATTTGTGTAAACTTAAAATTAATCTCAATCACCTCTTTCAGGTTATGTTTCTACACATTACACTCAACACAAACATTACCTAGGTGTCACACCTTTTCCTTCAGAAAGGCACACAATTGAACTCTTAAATATTCAAATATATTATCACGTCATAATGCATCTAAAAGCCCTTGAACTATCAATGTTCATTTCGAAAAGCCTTAACTATTTTTGTTCTAAAGAACCCTTGAATTATTATTTTTTTATTTCACGAGACCCATTTGGTCCACTAATTAGTACTTATATAAAATGAAAAGAGGTGCACTAAAAAGATGTCTTTAAACCTGTACAAAATAAAGCCTCTGTATTCTTTCTATTTCCAGTTTGGCTAAGAGCAACATTCACATTCTACAACACAAATTGGCAAAAAGAAGGATCTCGTGAAACAAAAATTAATACTTCTAAGGTTTTTTTGAGACAAAAAATAGTTTAAGGGCTTTATGAAATAAACGTTGATAGTTCAAGGGCTTTTAGATGCATTATGCCTATTATCACCTCATACCAAGAGCTCTCTATGATAGAGCAGAGGCATCTTCTAACTTGGAGAAACTTCCTCTACGAACCGAAATTACTCTTTATCCAATAAGCAGCTGCTTATGTTCATAAATAAAATGAAGTAATGAACAAAGGAAAACATAACCATCTTTATTTAGCTTAACTATTCGGTGCAAATAGTATGTCACTGAACCAACATACATTCTATGAGGACAATGATACTTCAAATCAGGAAATTCTAGGTTTTTTTTAATAAACACACACAACTCAATACTTGAATAATTTTTTAGTGTAGGATATCCAACACTAGTTTATGCAAGACACATTAATGTAGAAAATATTATAGGAGAGAAAATGATTACCCCATGTTGCCAATGCCATTAATTGGTTCCAACACTAGTTTATGTAAGACTCATTAATGTAGAAAATATTATAGGAGAGAAAATGATTACCCCATGTTGCCAATGCCATTAATTGGTTCCACAAACTGCAGTTGATGCTGATGTCCATCCTGATGGGGTTGTATCTGCTGCAGTGGCTGCACGACACCGCCGTCGAGAGGCAGTGAAGAACCAGCTGGGGCTCCCTTCCCTTCCACTAACCGCCACATGTACCATGCCCCAACTGACCTGTACGGCTTCCACTTCTCACACAAGTGTTCCATCTGTGAAGGCCTTGGCAACTCCTCTAAACCATACAAGAACTGCACTCCTTTCCTGACCCCTAAATCACTCACTGGCAAAACATCAGGTCTATGAAGGGAGAATATCATGAACATGTGAACCGACCAAGAACCTATCCCTTTCACCATGGATAGCATCGTGAACAACGACCGATCGTCCATTTTCACAACTGTATCATCCGATAGAATCCCTGATTTGTATTTATTAGCCAGGTCATACAAATAGCTGGCTTTGCGCCCAGAAACCCCAATTTGCTTGAGCTGTTGGGAAGAGAGGGCGAGGACAGAATCAGGGCAGATCGAATCCTCTCCACCGCAGAGGGAGACGAAGCGTGTATAAATCGAAGTGCCGGCTTTATAAGCAAGCTGCTGATAAAGAATGCTCTTAGTTAGGGAGAGGAATGGGGGGTGGTGGGAGTCGAATTGAGGCTGTGGGTGGGTGTCAATAAGCGGCGCAAGCAAGGGATCAACAGCGCGGAGGTGGCGAATGGCTAATTCAATCTCCCCATCAGCGGATAAGGGTTTGATAACTTGGGGCACGACCCTAGAAACTTGAGACGCGCTGCGCCGCCGGCTCTTAACTGTCTGCGTTGCGGCCGAGGAGGACTCATCGGCGGTTGTTGAGGGTGCTTTCTCCGGCGTGGTGGCGTTATTGGAAAGTTTACGGATTTTTTGCGGTCGAATTGGAATTTTGGAAGGATTCTGAGGATGGTGGGAGATCTCGGAGGCGACGGCATGGGAGGCCTCAGGTAGAGATGCGGGTTGAGTGGAGTCGGAAGTGGGCGGTGAAGATTGGGGCTTAGAATCTTGTTGATTGTTGGGTATTTCGATTTGGGACTGGGATTCTGGTTTAGGTAGGGTACCACTAGGGGTGTGGGTCTGCTCACCCATGAGAAGGCAGGAAATCAATTGCAGCGGCGGTGGAAATGGCGGAGGGATTAGAGGGAGAAGGAAGGGGAGATAGGTTTGTTTGTAATTTGGGGAAGAACGATGGCTTCACAGTTGACACTGTCACTGCCTACACCGGTATCAAACTTTGGAGAAAAAAGAAAAAGAGAGCAAATATTTTTGTAAATAGAGCGCATATCAATAATATTATTTTTAAGGAATGTTTGGTCGGGTATTAGAATTAGGTGATGGGAATGATTGCTGATTCTGTGATTCATTCCTATTAAAATTTTGAAAATAAAATTGAGCACCAAAAAATTTGAGCGAGAAAAAAGTTGAGCGGAACAAAAACGAATGATTGTTAAATGATTGGTTATAAATAAATTAGTGATTATTTTATTTTTAAATCAATTCCAAATGGTAAATATTATCAAACATCATCAATGAGAATGATTAATGAGTCATTCCCATTACGTACTTCTAATACCCCAACCAAGCGGGTCATTAATATTACTATCATGTCCGTTTATTATAATTGTGACAATAATAATAAATATGCATGATAGTGGTAGCAAATGGAGAGTTTATTACTTAAAAAATAAATAGATCTCTCTTCTCCTTTGGCACGCAAAATTGAGATTTATGACTTGATTTTTTCCATTCCGTCCAGTTTTTAAAATTTGAAAATTCAATTTTCCATCTAAATACGCATTTACCCTTATTATACAATTTTATATTTAATATTAGGGTTATTTACAATAAGGTAGAAAGAGGTAAGCCTTATTACAACTAGGTGTAAAAAATTTGCACAGAAGCACAAATTTTTTTTGCACAGAAGCACAAAAATTTATACATTTACATCTGTTTGTAATTTTACTAATTTTTTACACCTATTTGTAATTTTCCCTTAATATTATCGGATCACACTATTTTTCTTATATTTACCCGTATTAAAATGTATATATTGAGATTTTGAGATTTTAATTAGATGATTTAATATTTTTAGTATATTTTAGAAGTTTCTAGGATGAAATCTGGATTTGTTCTTATAATTATTTTAAGGACAAATTTGTGTTATGTAAGAATAAATATGTGTTTATTATTTTGTTAGGGCAGCTACTATTAGGTAAATATTATTGTTCAAAGTTACAATTTGATACAAACACAGTTTGCACTTACGGTTAGGTACAAAAAAATGAAAAAAATCTTCCAATCATACCCCTGAGTCTGAAAGTGCGAGTTACTGTGCATTGTGCATACTATTCATTGAGTGATTAAAAATTCTTCCCACTGTCTACACTGTTCATTGTCAGGGAAAAGGAGAAAAATCATATCACTAGCTTGACAATTTGGTATGCTACGTCACACTATTATAGATTCAGATGATATATATATATACATACATATATATATATATATATATATATATCTTTCAATTTCTGTTTGAATTTCAAATTCTTCTTGCTAAATCTTCATCTCAATCAAGATATTACGTGGCTGGAGTCGACAGAATGGATGGGTGAAGGCTGGTTGGGTTATCGGCGACGACAAGAATGGGTTTCTGATGAGACATTTTTGTAATTCTAGTTGGGAAATTTGGGCAGCATTTGTACCTGGATTTGTAGTGGGTTTCACCGCCGTATGGCAGCTAGCTCTGGGTCACTCTCGCCGTCGTGCCGGTCATATATGTACATTTCTCTTCAACGTTTGCACATTCTCTTGCACATTTGTACATGGACAGACATATATGTATATTTTTCTTCAACATTTGCACATTCTCTTGCACATATGTACATGGACGAGATACACCCATCAGATTGGTGAGTGCACATTTGTACATAGACAGACATATATGTACATGGACGACATACACCCATCAGATTGGTGAGTGCACCCACACAGCGATAAGTGCACCCATCGTCTCCTTTACAGATTTGCACCCCCATCGCGCCTCCCCAACCTGCAACGGCCATTCAACACAACCCTTCGTCGCCGACTTTCCATCCACCAACCACCGTCGCGCGACCCCATCACCGTCGTCGCGCCTCCCACAGCCATAACCACCACCATCATCGCATAGCCCCATCGACCTTCTCCATCACCGGCGTCACAAATTGCTCCTCACCACCGCGTCGCCCTTCATCATCGCGGGAAATACCATCACCATCATCGCATAGCCCCAGTGCCACCACCATCGACTCTCCATTTTCCAGCACCGCCTCCTTGCGCGATTCACCATCGTCGTCGCCATTCAAGTTTCTGATGGACTACAAATTTGAAAATCAAATTGGGAAAAAGCTCAGTAATGGACGCAAAGTTACTGGGGCAGAAGTAAGTGACAAAATGTGACAGCAGAAACAGTACGCAATGTTTAATGTTTGAGCTACTGTTCATTTTGTATCTGTTTGTAATTTCTTTGTAGGGATAAACTGGTAAAATGACTGGGAAACTTGTAACTGAGAGTAACTTCTAAATAGTGTTTTGACCTTTTTGTAAAAGTGAACAGTATTGTGTATGTAAATGTAATTTCCCTATTTTGTTTGTCAAAAAAAAAAAAAAAGTCTAGTTTTTTTTTTTTTTTTTGGCATTTGTACTGATTTTGTTCATATAATAATTACATTTTTTTCTATTTTGTAACACATTTTTGTTCATATAGTAATATATCTTTTCTCTATTCAATAACACCTTTTTGCTCGTATAATCACACATACATTTTTTTAACATTTTACATGTGTTATTTCGGTAAAAACAAATAGGTACTACTTGTTCTCACAATAACATATATTTGTCCTAACACATGTTTACCCTTATAGTAATATAATTTGTAAGCAAGTTTTTATATTTTGTCTTTGAGCGATTCTTTTGGAAAGATTTGCTTAACGTAGCTCGACCTGATTAAAATCCACGAATTTTTCAATTTGGTATGTATTTCACGAATCTTTAATCAATGAAATATTTTGTATAAGTGCATGACCACTAATTATTACACAATCATTCAATTATTTCAATTATAATTAATAATAACAATCATATAATAATACTTTTATATATCAATTTGACATAAAATTAAACACTACTCTACTTAATTCTCAAAATAAACACTTTATATTACTACTTCCGTTGTCCCATAAAACGTTTCACACTTTCCTTTTCCGTCCGCCTCATTATAAGTTTCACACCCTTAAGATGGAAAACCCTTTGTAAAATCCACCCTCACAATTTCCATTAATTTACACAAAATATCATTACTTTTTTACTCACACATACACACCATCCAATAATTTTTACTTTATACATTAAAATTTACAAAATTACCCCTTAAAACCCTAATTATCACTTTTCTTTTTTCAAGCTCCCTATTATGAAGATTTTTATTGGAGGGAGAAATTACTATTTATTAAAATTTTGAAATCCATCAAAATAAATTTCAAAACCTACTAAATCCAAAAAATGTCGAATTGAACCACAAAATTGTGAGGCTAAGTAATTGATTGTGCTAATCCATAAAACCCCATGATTACCGATTACCCGATGTATTTCCACCTAAAATCAAATGTTAACTTCAACTAAATAATAAGAATAACTCTCTCGTACACCTATTTTTCGTGCAAATCAAAATAGTCTTAATTATTTTTATTGAGTAATATTAATATCAAACTAATATATTTTAACAAAATAACTAATATTGTTAAAAAAATTATACACAAAATAAACTAATTTCAAAACTGATTCACTATATACTTCGCCTATAAATCCGTTTTTTTTTTTTTTTTTTTTTTTGAGCGGGGCCTATAAATCCTTATTTTAGAGCAAAAATAATAGAAAAAAAATCTCAAATGGGAGCAGCAATGTTACGTGAATTATGGGATGAATCAAAATTAAATGTATCATTTACGCAATTTCCCAATTTGAAATTTTATTTCTGTAATTTGAATATTGATCTATCTCATACAAATCAGACTCACAAGAATAGTGTCAACTTAGTGCAGCATTGCTTGTGAATATCAGAATAATATTACACTTGCAACTGTGTAAGAACAAAATTTCAGCAGGAAAGGAATATGACACAAAGAATATCGTACCTATTACCATATGCTTCAGAAAACCAAGGTTAAATGAGGCCACATCTCCCATACAGCATAAGAAAAATCCCTATGCCTCGGCTGCAAGTTTTATCCGCTGGTAATGCTCGGCAACTTTGTAGTCCACAATCTCGTTGAATAGAGTGGAGTCGAGAACACAGTCAGGGCGTCCATATACGGCTGCTTGAACACTTGCCATCAGCTTTGCAATTTCCCGGCCAGAGAAGCCTTGTGTTTTTCGGGCAGCTTCTCGTAATACATCATCAGAGAGATCTTCTTTTATGGTTATCTTTTGTGATTTATTCTTAATAAAGCTCCCCCATCTTGACTCTTCTTCACCACAGAGATACTTTGTCAAGTAGAGCTTGAGCAGTTTGAAGCGCTCTTCTTGTTGGGGAAGTGGAAATTCAATCACTTCATCAATGCGATCGGTGACAGCACTATCAAGATCCCCTGGCCTGTTCGTCGCAAGAACAAGAACAATGTCTCTAGATTGGTCTCCAGTTCTGAACAGCAGCGCATTCAGAGCACTGCGCTGAGCTTCGCTCATGTGCTTGCTATTACGCCTGAAATTTATTAAGTTTAAAAATCAATCTAAAACGGAAAGAAGCTTGAAGAATATTATTGGGTTAAATGTAAAAGTGAATAGTTTGTTTCAAACAATAAAACAGGCTTTCAACAGTGAACCTCTAAGTCATTAGGAAGTCTAGCAAGAGAGAAACAGCATGCAAAAAGAACATCTAAAGTTATCCAGCCAGCCGTGGCAGATTATGTGGTGTAGCAATTGTCTTAAGATCTGCATCCTACTTTAGTATTTCAGTGTGTTGACGAATTTTCAATATGCCTAGCTACAAGTTACTGAATTTATTAGCTACAAGTTACTGAATTTATTAGCTCCAATATGCCTAGCTAGAAGTTGTAAACAAGTACTTACTCGCATAAGAAAGCATCAGCCTCATCAATAAATAAGAGTAGACCTTTTTTTGACTTTTTGGCCCAATCAAATATTTCATGTATTTTCGTAACAGCTTGGGGTCCGAGGGGTGCAACATCTCCACCAGTCATCATGGCATAATCCAACCCCTGAAAAAACCAATTCAAATCTTTTCAATAAAAATTATTAGAGAGAACAAGTAGGAAAACAATGCTCAGCCTCAACTTAGCAAAAATTCAGCAAAAGTAAATTCCTAGAAGTCTAGAACAGACTACCAAACATATGCCTATGCTCTAAAATAGAATAACAATCTTTCATCCATTGTCTGGATCAGACGTATGTATAAGAGAGTAGTGAGAGATCAGCATATTCCTGGTTTGAAATGAAATAAAATATATTGAGGATGTGAATATCATTACCGATTTTCTAGCTATTTCCTTAGCGACCAAAGTTTTTCCAGTACCAGGACGGCCATAAAAAAGCATGTTGCGGAATGGGGCCAAATTGGTCTTAGTGTTCGATGTAGCCCGAGCAAGTTGCTCTATTCTTTTTTGTAGTGAAGGATGCAGGACAACGTCGCTGAGAGGAGCCTTAGCTGCGGTACTGTAGTTAACAACCTTATTGGCTACTCCAGACCATGGAAATTTTGCCATTGATGATTCTCGAATCAGAGAAGGCTGACCAAGAATCCTATTGATATATCCCCACATTACTCTCGCACCTTCCCTGTTAGTTAACACAAAAAGGTATTTGGTATTATATCACATTTCCTTTAAACACAGCCAAGATTGTAATATACACATTTTACAAATGACATGGGATATTTAACTGCTCCAGATTTGGGAAATGTGCTTTAACAATTTGTCTGAAACATGAAACATTCACAATATCTGAAAGGTAATTAGTGACTTAATGAGAATGATAAATAATGCAAACACGTGAACCAACACCTACACGCAAAATCATTTATTTAACACATGACTTTTTGTTAATAGGCCAATACAATAAAAAGGAACAGCAAAACACAGACCTAGTGGTATAAACTCCAGCAGCTAATGCAGTAGCTCCTCCAACAGTCATCACCAACTTACTTCTGTCGGTCAATAAAATCCTAAACCCTCCTGCATAACAATACAGTTTTAATAAAACAGAATCATATATTTTACCACAAATGTGACTAGAAAACAACTAGTTGGGCAGCAAATATCCAAACAAAATTGGCAATGCAACAAAAGCGATAGTTCAGGATGTTAACTACTGGAATGCATAATGGTAAATGCTAGCATTCCTGATGGTATCCTTTTTTTTCTTTTCTTTCATTTGATAAGAAACAGAAGATTTTGTACAAGCAGAAAAAATATAAGGGATGAAAAATCCCTTGTACAACTTACAAACAAAAGATCTTACATCAGCATCGCTTATAAAGCAAAGCCCAGTCTCAAACTAATCCCAAAACATGCATGATGGCACCTAAACTCCTAATGACCTGGTGCTGGATTCTACCAAGCATTCACCATCAAGACCATTCTAGTAATTTGGCTGCTAAAAGCAAAGATTCATAAGCCTTAAAAAAAAAGGTAGAGGTACTAACAATTATAAGCTTGTGTACATCAGCAAAACTATAAGTTAATTTGAGATAATCCTTTACTTGCCTGACAAGGTTACCCATTGACATCGTTACTATAGTAGTTCAACTATCAAACATATAAACCTTTTCTCACAAAAAAAAAAAAAAAAAATCAAACATATAAACCTCACAACGCGATTTGACACTATCTGCCATAAACCAACAGTCCTCCATATACCATCATATGTAATAGAAGACTATACGTACTGGAGTAACTTATTTTTACACTCAGTAATGTAACCTCAAGCATTCAAATTGAAAGCATAAACCCTTACTAGTGTTTTTATACTCTTTCCCTTGTCCACTTGTTTGCCTTTACCTTTCAAAACTATGACACTACCATGACCAAACTGCAACATGCTAACCATAAGGTAGATACAAACCTTCAATATGACTGAAAGTTGTATTTATCGCTGCAAGCCACTTGTCTCTTTCACCATTTATCCTCTCAAGAAGCATCCTCCTATTATGATCCTCAGTCAGTTTGGCTTCGTGAGCCCGTCCTTCTGCTTCAGCCATAGCCTTCACTCTTATTGTTTCTCGTTCTATTTCAGCTCTCTCTTTCTCTGTCTGTCGCTGCTGAGCTTGTATTTGTTCTTCAGTAGCTCGTCTTGCCTGTTCTTTTCTTATGGATGACGACTCTTGCATTTGAACCAATTCAACATTATGGCGCCTCTGAGCTTCGTGGTCTGTCTGAAATTATGCCGGTATATAAATTAAAGCGTGGATGTAATATTTTTAGAATTCCTATCAACACGTAACAGTTAGTCTGCATATGTGGGTTCAAAAGTAAGAATTGAGTGTTTGAAGGCTAGAGATATAGGCATACAGGTGAAAGACAGTTAACTGACTAAAAGGCTACTCAATATATATTTCATGTCATTCTACTCATCAGACTAGAACAGACCAGAGGATGAAAAAGAGACTGCTCACAAGTCACACCTGCATTCTTTTGCGAGCTAATTCATCTTCGAATCTCATCATTTGTGCCTTGGCCTGAGCTTGCTGCTGATAAAGATTCCTCTGGTCCTCTGACCACTTTCGCTGCTTTTCCTGCAGATGCAAGTCATCATCCACATTATATAACTAGACCAACTGGTTCAAAGAAAACCAATTTGGCTCCAGAATCAGGTCATTTGGGTTAGAATCAATAAGCTTCACAACCAATCCCATTATGCCGGACAAAGATGCACAGTTGCACACAAGTTTCAACATGAATCTTATGTGTCACAATTTATATGAAGTCGAAGGAAACCTTTCTTTCAAGCATAAGCAGTCATATATAGGTGATTAGAACCTATCAATGCAAAAACAACTTCTAGATCAGTATCTTGAAGGCTGCACGTTTTGGCAGGATAAATCATCATCAACACTTATATCAGCTGCAATGTTTTGGAACATTTTAGACAAAAAATTATAAAGTAAGCAACAAAAAGATATTTTTTGCAAGGCATAGGATGCCGCCGCCCCCAGTTATGAGAAGTGAGGATGTCAATAACAGATAAATGAGGGCACAAGACTCGGAAAAGATTTATGATTACTCGAAAGGAAACAATAATAAGTGGAGCAATCATATGTCAATTTTGCTGAGAAGATCTAAAGAACACAGGAATTAGAAAAGGCAGTAAAAATTTGGAGCTATCAACTACATTATTGACAGAAGGAGAATAAAATTAACACAATTTTCTTAGTAACAATACCCTATAGCCTTCCCATTTCATTACAAGAGAACTAAATTCAAGATCTCTGATAATATACAACTACTTAAGATTATTTCTATAATGATCGTGGTTCAAATGACAATGAAAAGCTGATAATTTCCTTCAGATACCTAAACAACCTAAATTCCTTCATATTTACAAAATTTATTCAAATAACAAGCTGCTGTTTATAAAGGAGAGAGTTCTCCATCTTGAATGGAAAATGGGAAACAAGACATATAGAGAGAGAGAGAGCTCTGGAATTGAGATATGGAATTCTTTGACACAAGAAAGGGGTGTAGATAAAGAATTCCCTTTCTTGTGTCGAAAGAGTAATGATTTTTGATCCTGTTCGTTAAATCGTCAAAAATTCCTAGTCTTGGTTTCGGGTTTCCAGGTGTATCAGAACTTTTTTTCGAATGGAAAGGAACAAGATTCAATCCTTTTAACAAAAAACGTAATTCCACTTACAATATCATTATGTGCTTGAATAGCTTCAAAGTTAGCCTTCTCAGCGTCCAACTCCGCCAATCGAGTCTGCTCCTGCTTTCTCATCACCTCAAAAACCTTCACCAAAATTGTTTCCAAAACAATCAATTTTCCATCACGGGAAGAAGAGGAATAAACAAGCCGTTAATCCCAAAAATACCGAACCTGTTTGGCATGAGGAGAGGAGTTAATTTCTCTAAGCGCCTTGGCGCCCCTCTCCAGCGATTCCGGGTCAAACTCGCGTTTAGAGACTTCAGCTGCAGGGTGAGGATCCGGACCCGAAGTTTCCGCTTCTGGAGGGGCCGAAGAAGAAGGAGCTGAAGAAGAGAACGGTGAAAACCGGAATGGGGAATCTGCGTACGCGGCGGGGTTGACGGCGGAATACGAGGCCGCCATTGCCGCCGCCGCAACCAGTGATGAGAGACGCGAGGCCGCCATTTCAGAACTAAAACTAACTTCAGTTGTGATATTAGGATGAATTGAGCAAAGGGTTTAAGGGAGTGGCGCCATGGAAAAGTTTTCTAAAACCCTTCTTTCCGACTAGGGCTTAAACAATCGGCGGACCACGACCCAATAAGAAGTGACCACGTATGTAAAGACAGGGAGATATTCGTAAATTTGGACTTAGCTTGAACGAATGTAAACGTTTCTTGCACGAGGAGCAAGGAGCAATATTTTGGTTGTGTTCACAAATTTTAATTTTTAGGTTGAGTTTAATTTAGATCTCGAATTTTAAAGTATTTTAATTAGATTTTTTTTTTTTAATTAAGATTCAGTTTAAATTTTTTTGTCTCAACTCGTGACCTAGTCTATTTGATATTATTTCAATCTTTCTTATAAAATATTCAAAGAATAATAACTTTTTTATTTAATAAGTAAACATTTTATTTATAAACAAATTTGTTACATATTAATCAATTTATCATTAACTTTATTCATAAATAATCACTTTATTTATAAATAAATTTTATAATAGAGCATAATACCCTCTTAATATATCTATTTTATACAAATTAATAATATATTCTTAAAAGCCATGTAAAAAAATTTGTGCATACTAAAATTGATGGTAGAGTATCTTTTAGTAACTTTGCCAATAAATAATCACCTAAAAAGAAAGATAATATTTGAAATTAATTCAAAATATTATATGGTTAACAGTGTAATGCGCATACACCTTGCAAGTGAAACTAAAGAAGAGAAAGTAGCATGCATATTCATCTAATTCAAATGCAACGCAGTTGTTTTTATATGATGAAAATCAATTTTATATATAAAGAAATATATGGAAATGAAGCAAAGTAACTCCATTTCACAAAATGAGGTAATAAAATTTCGAACCAACATCCCAATTCAATTCCAGTTTCATTCCACTGTGTTATGAAGGTTCATCGGATATATTTTAACATTTCACATGTCATACATCCAAACTATAGAACATTATGTGGAACACAAAAAATGACACAAATAATATCATCATTTGGTTCAATTCAATACTAGAGGACTACAAAATGTATACCACCTTGGTGTGTCCCTACCCTACCCTATGTTTAATAAAGCTAACATCGGCTCAACTCAACTCACCTCAACTCATACTCTTTACGAGTTCAAGTGCATGCCGTTGCGGATCTCTGACTCCCTCCAATCAATGTCCCGACACTCTCACCCATAATCGCTCTTGAGATATTCCCGGGTTTATTCAGATTAAACACAACCACTGCCATCAAATCAAATTTACATTTAACATAGCATAGCATAGTTACTACCCCAACATTGAGAAGGTGGTTTTAGAAAGCAAAGAGGAAATAATGAACAAGGTTTACCAGGAATGTTATTCTCTTGGCACAAAGTAATTGCAGTCAAGTCCATGACAGACAATTCCTTTGAAATTACGTCTTGGTAAGTTAAAGTATCAAGTAGTCGAGCATTAGGATTCCGCTTAGGGTCATCATCGAAAACTCCATCAACATTTGTTGCTTTCAGCACCACCTCTGCATTAACTACAAGTACAACATTCAAGGATTCAACATTCATTTCCCTATTTGGTGAGAAAGGGAAACATGACTTTGACATTTTTTTTCTTGTCAAAATTTGATGGAGAATCACAGAGAATTCTTTTAACAAAAAGGATACAATAACTGCATACCACTTTTATTCATCTCAAGCTCTCCCTCAGGCCAAATTGCATACTGCTCCTAGTTTTACCCTTCTACTTTCTATTTAATCATTATCATACCAAGGATAGACAAAACTCTCAAGGTTGTATTTGAATTGACAGGTTTAAAATTCAAATCATTGAAATTCGAGTGGATTTCAAATCACGGAAATAACTCACAAAATAGTGTGGAATGAGACATAGATTTCCAATCTATTCTTCAAAGACTACCATACAAACAACACCTATGGATTGGCTATTATTGACTTCAAGTCCCTTGGCAAAATCCTTCAGCCCAAAGGTATTATAATAATTTTAATGTGCGTGTTAAAAAAAATTAAGCATCAAGGTCCAAGACAAGAAAGACTCACTCTCTGCACTCCGAAGGGCAGCAGCAGTATCTGTTGTGAAGAAGGGATTCCCTGTGCCGGCTGCAAAAATCACAACTCTTCCTTTCTCTAAATGCCTAACAGCTCGTCTACGTATATAGGGCTCGGCAACTTCTGACATACGAAAAGCTGTTTGAACTCTAGTTGGGATGCCAATGCTCTCCATTGTGGCTTGCAAAAATATTGCATTCATGACTGTTGCTAACATCCTTAATAAGTGAACAGAGATCAGATTTCAGAAATGAAACATAAACTTGCAATTTGTAGGATCCATATATTCAAGCACCAAATTGAAAAACTTTAAGGTTATGTTTGGTTAGTGATGGTGGTGGATGGGATGGAGGATGGAGATGGAAAATGGAGAAGGGGGTAATCCCGTGAATAGTAAATGTGTGTTTGGTTAGGGATGGAGAAGTAGGGGTGGATGGAGCTTTATGTCAAATCAAAGTTGATGTTGTATTTTTAATATTGTTAGTAGGTTGAAGTAATGATTAAATGATTGTTATAGAAGACGATATAATATTATATTATTGTTAGTTAGTGGGATAATGATTAATTTAATAAGGTATAGTATAAAGTGAGAGAGAGAAATAAATATAATATAATATATTTAATGTGAAAGATAGAGTTGATGTGATTGTATTGGGATATGTTAAAATAGGTGTGTAGATGTATTATAGGGTTGGATGGGTATTTGGATGGAGATTTGGATGGGGCCAATCCATAATACAATGGGATGGGGGATGGACAATTCCCGGATGGCCCCATCCTTAACCAAACATACCCTAAGTAATTACCTTCAAACTGGTAATTTATGTATTTATGGGGAAAGGTATTTCAGGAAATTTCTTGGGAATATGTAGTTAGTTTGGTTCTATTCCTGGAAAGTTTAGCTGTTTAGAATGTCATAATAATGGTGACACTCAAAATGTCCAATGTACATGGATCGCCTGAGATAATAAATAAAGGTTTCAAGTTTCAAAGCAATAATATTTATAATTGCATCAAATTTGAACTTGCGACTCTCGTAAGAAACAATGAAAATTTATTAAAATAAAAAATACAGTACCAAAGGGACGAAATGTCCCTACAAAGAAAGAGGAATATAAACTAAAGAGCGTAGCTTCATTCTTTGACTAAATATGAGCCAAAAAAAGACAAAAACAAAGGCTTCAGATTTTTTTTTTTATTTTGGGAGAACCACCAAGCTACCCTAGATTTAACCCCGTCCCATATCTCCTCTAAGATATCCTATCAGCTATCGATCCTCGAAAATCCTCATATTTCTTTTCTAACCAAAGTGGCCAACATAGAGCTGGCACAACTCCCATAAAACTTTTAATAATAATATCATCAGAGTTAAACTTGGAATTAGGATCCATATCTTCTAAGATATCCTATATGTCTGGTGAACGTTTCTGCATCTATTCTTAAATCTGGTGCAATCATGAATTAGACGTGCTTTCAAATCACGAAACACCGCTTTTTATAGATAAATGCCCTGGAAGAGCTCTCTTCAGGTGCAGCTTTTTCAGCATTTCAGTATAGTAAAAAAATTCAGGAATCGAGGACATCTGATGTTAAGGCTGTGAATACTTACCTTCACTTTAATGTTTGTGAAGCACTAGAAATTTTGCATAAATGAAATACAAGTTCGAGAAAATAGAGTTACCCAATATAATCAGCAGAAGAGCGTTCAAGGCCACTGCTCCCTGCCCATGAGGCCCCACGGAAGATATTTCCACCACCAACAACAATTGCAACCTGAAGGCATCATGAATATAAGTCAAGTGTGCTTGTTGATTTGCAGAAATTTAACTTAATATTCGGATCAGAACCATGACATCAGCCAACAATTCCACCTTAAGAACAAATGAACATGGGAACTTGGTCCAAATATTCTATATATGTCGTATAATCCTATGTGGAATGATTAAGTAACAAGTACCCCAGGCAACTGTCACATGTACAATATATATATAATATATATATATATATATATATGATGAGAGTTGAAAATCCTATTTCTTGAATGAAAAGAAAAGAGCTTAAAAGGCTGATCAAGAAAGAAAACAAAAAAATATCTTCAATAGTAAGTCATTTGCAACTTTCTAAAATAAATTTCTCCAGGAAAAGGTATTAAAAAAACTACCTCAATACCAAGTCGAGTAACAGATGCAACCTCCCTAGCAATGGACATTGTTACCTGAAAAGGTATACTTCGATTAGCATTAGGACATTATACAAATTCACAAACATATAGGGATGTATACCAGTAATCAACCTTTGGGTCAATATTTTGTGTTTGATCACCAGCGAGTGCCTCACCGCTTACTTTAAGCAACACCCGACGCCATTTATATGATGGTTTCTGCTTGCTACCATCATTCATTGTGACACCAAAAGGAGGCATAGGTATAGATGAAACCTGTGGCTGCCTAAATGAAAAAAAAAAAGGATCAAAATAATCAAAATGAGAAAGTTAGTAGAATTAGATTTGTCTACCTAAAGAGCAACCTGACTTTCAATGCAAATTACAGAGCAAGGATCTCCCTCCCTCTCTCTCTCTCTCTCCCTCTGATAACTGGACAAAGCTATTGGAGAACTGGTTTCAAACTTTAGAAATTTTTAGGCAACACATTCACATTTATTTTTTGGGAATGCTACGTAAAGGGAAAGTTAAATAGTCAAGTATCAGTTTAGCTGGGGTCAGGACTTGTAGAAAACAAGCCATTCAGAAAGTCAGGAACTGATCCTCTCTTCCTTTGTATAGAGGAAGTAGGTAGCATTCAAATAGTAACAAGCAGTATATGGCGATATGCACTAGGTAAACCTTGACACTTGACAGCAGGAATTGTAAGTCATTGGTTAGTCAGTTATGAAAAAATTAAAATGTTTACTCGTCTTCCAATAACCAAAAGGCATATCATTGGTTATAAGTGAAGCTTAAGCAAAAATATATGTTACAATAAGAAAGCCTGAATCCAGGGTTTGTTATTACAAGGTATGCCTAAAAGTTCTGCATAACAACTTCTCCCTACGTCTACCAAAATTGTGTCTACTTTCCTTATTTAGACGCCCACCAAAAGTGTGTCTACACCTTAAAAGTCACCAATCACTTTATCTTCATTTTATTTCTCCCCAACCATCACTTAATTGCTTAAATTGTCATTCACCTTTACTCACAAACGATCATTTTACTCATAAATTGGCCCTACAACAACCCATGATACCCTTACTATATCTACTTATTTTATCTACTTTATCCACTTTTTTTTAAAACCTGAACCCAAACAATTAGACACAGTTTTGGTGGACGAAGGGAATATATTTTAGAGCACAATTCAATGTTACCCACCAAACTTCTGAACCCTTTCTTTATTCATTCAGATAATGGGTTATATCTCTAGTTATCGGGCAAACATTTACTGCAGTCAGTTGATTAGCACCTTCTTGAAAACAGAACTATATCTCATTAATATACCAAAACTCAGTTCAAACTTGTTGTGACATTACAAATTGAGCAACGAAAATGTACACATAATCGTGCGATGTCAAGATTGAGCAAATGCAACCTCACCTGGTTCTACCATATTCTCGAAAAACAATCTCATTTCCCCATATTTTCAACTTTGAACACATTATTCTCCAATTGTTCATCAATGATATAGAAGTATAGCAAGCCGTCTCTATAACACACAGAATAAATTGAACCGGAAAATGCACGTAATAAAACAATACATCCCCATGAAATCATCGCTCATCTAATAGTTCTTATACATCCCATTAAAACTCAACAATTCAACCAAGAACAAACAAACACGAGAAAAGATCAATAAGAAGAAAGAAACGCCTGGGTATTGAGACCTCAAATTCGTGGGATCCGAAGACGATGGACCTAATTCAGCCGCGCAACAGCTAAGAACCAGAGACCGATTAGAGCTCTGATATCCCGCAAGCATTGGAGCGTTATTCTGAAAAACAGGGTTAGGGTTGCAGAAATGGAAAGATGGCGAACGAATGGTATCGAAAGAGCAAATGGGACGGCTTAAAGAGGTGGAAAAAGCCATTCTTGAGAAGAAAAACGAATGCGAGAGTGTGATTAAGAATAGCTAGAATTTCGAATTTGAATTATCGTCCCAAAATTTTTGGTTCAACTTCAAGTAATCATTTTCGTTCGACGGCTTGTTTTCTTCAGAAGTTGGATAATGTAGTTTTTTTTTTAACCGAAATGTTGAAGAAAATCTCCACAGCAAGGGAAGACATTTTATAGTAAATTCTAAGCATCGAACCAAATTAAGGCAAAAATTTGTATGAGATCGTCTCATGCATGAGACCGAATTACTTTTTAATAAATTGTTATCACTTTTTTTAAAAAGTGATACAAATTAGTATAAAAGTGATAACAAATTAAAAAGTGAAAACAATTTATAAAAAATGATAACAATTTATAAAAAAATGATAATAAATTATGAAAAAGTGATAATAATTTATTAAAAAGTGACTCCGTCCATCTCATGCATAAGACGGTCTCACAAAAGATTGCCCCCAAATTAAATATATTTAAAATCATGCGTAGTTCACGTGCCCTGCAAAAATTGGGAATTTGAATTATTTATACATATTTTATTACACATCACTAAATATACAAATAAATATTAAGTTAAATTAAAACAAAAAAATATAGAGAAACAAATTAAGAAAGTTTCATTAGAGGGAAGAAAACGTCTTCTTCTCAAATCGCCAAATTTCTATTAGAATAATCCCAAAACGTGATCGCAACTTCAATTTTAAACTTGATTTCTCGCAATTCAATTTTAATTGTTTCCTCATCGTTGCCTGTAGGTCGAATCCAGTTTGAGTTTTATTCTCAACCCTAACTTTTCACAATTTTGATGTAATGTCTAGATCAAGTCGAAACTTGGAATCTACAATTTGTTATTGCGGCTGGGTTGCAGTTACTGTAATATCTTGGAAAGACGACAATGTTGAACGGAGGTTTTTTGGTTGTAAGAGGTATTTGATAAGAAATTGTTTTGAAATATCAAATATAATTGTAATTTTTTTACTGATATATATATATATAATTGTAATTTTATGTAATTGATAATAGTTATTGCATATTGATCAAGATTAACACCATAAATATTTTTATATATGAAAAATTAATTTATACACTAATTGTTGTTAATAAATAATAATAAAAAAGTTATGTGTTGAACTGGTTCATTACCCTACTAGCCTAATAATGTTGGACTGACCTCATGTTTTATAAGTCCCATGTATTCATGGACTCATCCCATGAACATCATTAGACCCGACGAGCTGGACTAGGTAGGGTCGTGCGACCCGATTTGTCAGTTCTATTCTTACCATTTAGAATAGATTCAGGGGAGCACGTCCAATTTTCAATTTACTCTAACATATCAATTATTATCGTGTTATTTAAATAAAAATAAATAATTTAATATTAATTAAAACTCAATACCACACTAGACCTACTCGGGTAAAAAATTTGATCTCATCACTCTAGGACAAAAATTGCAAATTTATTACATTATCTTGGACCCAAAATTGCATTTATCATTCTCTTGAGGTTAACATTGCAATTGTATTATTCTTTTGAAGTCAAAATTGCAATTCTCTTGGGACCCATTTGTTTTGTGTGATTACAAGCGATATACATTATTTTATTTTTTTTACTTTTTTTATAGAATTCAAATGTTTGTTATTGTTGATTTGTATTACCCAAAGCCCGCAAAAAATGTATTTTTCATTTTTGAGTGAAATCGTACTCTTACTCCAGGTAGTATTATACTTGAAAATATTACGATTCATGTTAAACTATTTAATAATATTTATTATAACAAACATGTGATTTGTATATAATATAGTAATAAAATTTATCATGTATCACATATTTTACTATTTCTCCAAATTTAATACCCTTGTTTATATAATAAAATATATCATGTATCACATATTTTACTATTTCTCAAAATTTAATACCCTAAAACCAACGGGATACCCCTTTTTTTATGACCAATTTAATTTGAGATATATTTGGCCCGTAACTTTCCTTATACTAGGAAGAGTACTAATATATATATACCATTTCACACGTTTTCTTTCTTTGTTTAACTCCACACTTGTGTAGTTGTGTTGAATATTCCACAACCCATCAATAAGACAGATAGATATCCACCACAAATCCATCCTTATACATGAACCCTCCGACGCCGGAGCTTTTCTTTAGCGGCGGCGACGGCAGCGGAAACCGCCCTTCGCCTCGGAGAGAGCTGCAAGGCCCACGTCCCGCCGCTCTAAAAGTCAACAAAGACTCCCACAAAATCAGAAAGCCACCGGTTGCGCCGCCTCCCCACCACCCACCACCGCCCGAAGCGCCGCCGCAATTGGCGGAGGACCGTAAGCCCGTAATAATCTACGCGGTTTCACCTAGAGTCATCCACACAACCGCCAGCGAATTCAAGAGACTGGTGCAATGCCTCACCGGAAACCTCACCGACGGCGGCGCCTCCTCCTCAGGCGTCGGAAACCTCTCTCCGGCGGCTAGAGCGGCTTCCGTGGAGAAAACAAGCCCCAGTAAGGACAGAGAAATCGCCGGAAACAGAGGTACTGATGATAATTTTGACGAGAGAAACTCATTCATGGATGAATTACTAGGAGATGCGGCGGTGGAAGTAGTTAGACTTCCCGGAATATTATCGCCGGCGCCGGCGACGATGCCGCCCATATCGGCGGGATTCTTCTCGCCGTCGGTGGATCCGTTTATGATGGGGTACAACATGTTCATTCCGAGCCCATCAACGCTGTTCTCTGCTCCAATGGTGTCGCCCTCACCCTCTTCTTCTTCCTGTGATCTATTCAACCCATTCTTTGACTTTTAGTAAAATGGAATTATTGTCTCTTTTTTCTACTTTTTTTTCCCTCTATTTTTCAGTTGCATAGGAAAAATGACAAAGTCTTATGCGAGTAATTAACATGAAATTGATTTTTGATTAATTATTTTTACTGTAATGTAGAGTATTAATTGCTTTTAGTATAAGATATTAATTATTTTATTAATGGATATTTAGTTGAAAAATATGAAGTATTAATTATTTCATTAAAAGTTATTAATAGTGAATCTGATTTGGATTTCTTTTATGGTAATTTTTTAGATATAGTTGGATTCTTAGTTTACGAATTTCATCTTATGCCCATAGGTGGACACCAATTTATATGTCCACCGTTTATTTGGCATATCAATCACCTATCATGTGATGTCACATATAAATGGTAGCTCACTATTATTTAATTAATTACTTATGTGGCATCACATGATTGGTGGTGGACATATAAATTGATGTACAACTGCGGGCATAAGATCAAATTCGTCTTAGTCTATGAATTTTCATTTAATTAATTATACTTTATATTAATGTTTTGCATCATGTCATATGCAACGCAATTGTTGCTATAGTTCCTCGTTGCAATCACCCAATTCATTTATTAATTTATCTCACTGAAAAACGCACGAGCATGAAATTCAGTTGTAAAAATTGCAGAACATAGGAATTAATAGAAAAATGGGCCGAATTAAGTAAGTAAAAAATAACGAGGGGAAAGGAAAAGGATATACATATCGGTTATGTTCAAAAACAATATTGTTTTGTACTTTTTTCGGTAATTTGGGATTAAATTGACACAAATGAAATAATACACGAGACTAAATTGAAAAAATGAACCGTTTCTAAAAAGATAAAAATTATGGGACGTAATTGGTTTTAACCCATAAATAAATATAACATATGAGAAGATTAATTTTATAAATTTGTAAAATCTGTATTTAAAAAAAAAACAAAAGGATATATTGATATTTTTTTTTTCAAAATTTTAATTATTTTATTTTATTGTGAAGTTAGCTTATCCAAAGCAAAGTTAGATGGCGTGTTAAATTGTTATTGGATTTTTGACGTCGGGCGGGACGAACACCTTTTTCTTACCATAAAAAAATCCAACTAATGTTGATAATATTAGTTATTTTTTTTATAAGATATTAAATGTTTATTTAAAAAATATTTCGTTAAAAAAATATTAAGGTGACCGTTGATGTGTTGTAAGTTGTAACTTGTTAAATTTATAGACAGTGAATGAGTTGTGGAAAGTAGGGAATAGGAAATAGAAAGGAAAATCATGAAATATAATTTGTGCACTTATCTAGGAGGGGGAGTTTTAATTAGTATTATTTTGGCAAATTGGGCTTTAACAATTATTGTTGTTATTTATTTTTTAATTTCAGCTAGCAAAAATTCTTGAAAGTTAATATTCTTTTATTATTAACACTGGTATGAATTGAGTGAATATTATAAATAAATTTTATTTTTACTATCATTTTTATAAACATCTATCATCACTCTCATGCATACGACAATAAAAAAAAAAAAAATTATGGTATTCACTCAATCCAAATAAGTGTTGATCTTTATTCTTATTCACCGGAGGTGAAATGTTGATTAGTGAGGTTGAATTTAGAAATTATTTTGCCAAATTGACTTTTGGTATGCATTACCTTTTGAAACTCTCGTGCTACGCGCCTACGCGGGTAAAAAAAAATTAATAATATTAATTTTATATAAAGTAATTTAAATATTTATTTTATTTAATGAATTCAAATTAATTATAATTATGTTTAGTTTTTCATAAAATAATAATTATTTTCTTAATTAATTAAAATTTTATTCTAATTACTGTGTATTAGACACAATTAATTAATAAACTGTAATTAAAAATAAGGGTAAGTTACAAATAGGTTAAAAAAAATTCAAAATTGCAAATAAGTTCAAAAATGTTTGCACAGAAACACAAAATATTTATACAATAATTCTATTTGTAATTTTGGATTATTTTTCGAACCTATTTATAATAATTCCTAAAAAAAATGACATAAAAATTAAAGAATCTCAAGACCATAAATAAAATTAATACAACTTAAAAAACACTTATTTGGTCAATCGGGCTGTCCAAGATCCATTGGCCCAAATTGATCCAAGCCCAACAGCACTGATGGGTCGGGCGGATCCGTCCCATAAAACTTTTCACATTATCTTTTCTCGTCCGTACCACTATAAGTTTTACACTCATAAAATAGAAAACCCTATATAAATTTCATTCTCACAATTTCTACCAATTTATATAAAACATTATTACTTTATGATTCACACATATACACAACCCTATAAACTTTTGTACTATATAAACAAAAGTTTACAAAATTACTTTCAAAACTCCTAATCATTACTATTCTTTTTTAAATTATGTTTATCCCCTCTTATGAAAAATTCTATGGAATGAAGTATTTAATATATTTTTTTTGTTGCACAAATAATGATTCTAACTCATATTTAATCTTGAATTAACTAAATCGACTATCGAGCTAGACTCAAATTGTTGGCTGCACAAGCTCACCTTATATAAATTTTTTTTATCGTAACAAATTATTTGGATTATAGGTATAAAGCTCTAACCACTTAATCTATACTACTTCGTCTCACCTTAAATAATTTATCGATCGCTCTCCAGTCTCCCGTCTCCTCTATAGGATGACAAAAATTTGTGTGCACAATATTTTTACCTAACATTATATTGTGACTAAACTAATACTATATAATAACTAGACTAATATTATACAATGTTGCTAATACTACACTGTAATTAAACTAATATTATGTAATGTCTGAAATAATACTACACTGTAATTAAACTAATACTATAAAATATTTAAAATAATATTATACTGTAACTAAACTTTGAGAACACAATCTTTTATTGTGTATAATATGCACATAAATGCCACTCCTGTGGGATATTGCAACGACATAAAGTCGTGTTCATTGTGCGCCTCTTCAGTTCATTTTCTGCACCACTCTGGCAATACCTCGATGCCCTCTATACAAAGAACGTTTGCTCGCCCTTTTTCCTTCCTTCTTTTCATCTGAAACTTCTCGCCGTTTCTGTTTATCCGATCGTCTCTCAGTTACTGTTCTGAGTGTGTGGGCGTCACCTTCGTCGGCGGGAATTTTTTTGAATTTTCTACTTTTTATTTTCCCAATTTCTATATCCGTGTTTTCGCAGTGAAAAGGAATTTAGAGTTTGTTTTTTTCGCTTGTTTCTGAGAAGATGAGGTGCTATTTGGATATAAGCATTGGCGGAGAAATGGAGGGGAGAATAGTGGTGGAGTTATACAAAGATGTTGTGCCTAGAACTGCTGAAAATTTCAGAGCTCTCTGCACCGGTGAGATGGGCATTAGTCCACACACTGGAATTCCCCTCCACTACAAGGTATTACATATCTATTTGCATTGCTGAGTAAGCGTCAATTTGAAATTTACTTTTCCTCTGTTTGATGCATGCGTCGCGTTTGATAATTGCGATGTTATATCTCACTTCGGGCAATATTGTATTGGTTTTCTGTATGGATATGGAATTGTTCTTCTCTGCACTTCTGCAGAAGCTAGCTAATGATTTGTTCCAAGATATATTTACTAAAATGTGAAATGCCTAATCGATATGAATTTTCATATACTTGTCGAATTTTAAAATGATCACATTATTGCTATTTATACAGCAAGAAGGGAAAAAGGAATTCTAAGAGGCTTGTTTTGTTCAGTTCCCAAATATTGAAGATAAATTTCGAGCCCTACCTTCATGTATTTCATATTAGTAAAATTTTAATATTATTCTGAATATGGATATGGATTGAGAAGGTAGCTTTTCTATAGTTTCTCACAAATCAGTGGAAAAGTTGATAATCGAACTATGAAATTGTTCTCCATTGGCTTCACAAAAATATTTTGTACCAAATGTGTTTCCTTTGTAATTAGCCTGTCTTTGCGATCCATATAGCCTTTGAAGGAGTATGAATCATAAGTTAGTGAAAGTGTATCTCCACGAGTAGGTCTTGTGTAAGCTGTCTCACGGTGAGACAAAATATAATTTGAGAATGCCACTTTAACACTTTGGAAATAATGAATGTTAATTTGTGCTAGTTTGTACCGTCTATGCAAGTTTTTGCCTTCTTTCACTCTGTATTAGTCTTGGTCAACGTAAAATATTTTATGGTGTCCCTTTCTTTCTTTCTTCTTGAATTTGACTTTATGTTTAATACAGGGGACACATTTTGATTGTATTATCAAAGGTTTTAAGGTGCAAGGGGGTGCTACATCTACTGGAAATGGAGAATCCATTTATGGACCAAAATTTGAAGATGAAAATTTTGAGTTAAAGCACTCGAGGAAAGGGATGCTGTCGATGGATAATTCGGGTCCAAATAGCAATGGGTCCCAGTTTTTCATTATAACGAACCAGGCCACTCATCTGGATGGAAAGCACGTTGTCTTTGGAAAGGTGATCAAAGGTTTGGGGGTGGTTCGTTCAATTGAGTGTGTTGAGACAGTGGATGATTACTACCCAATTGCTGATGTTGTGATTACTGATTGTGGAGAAATTCCTGATGAAGCAGACGATGGGACAATCAACTACTTCAAAGATGGTGATTTGTATCCTGATTGGCCGATAGATCTCAGTCCTAAACCGAATAATGTCTCATGGACTATTGCTGCTGTAGACTCTATCAAAGTCCTAGGAAATGAGTGGTATAAGGTAGTCTTTTACTATGTACTCCCTTTGTTTCACATTGTCATTTTAGAGGTTAAATATTTCAAATTAATTGTCATTTTAGCTACTTCTCTACATTTCTTCCTAATTTACTCTGCATGTATCCCTAAAAAATCTCTGGATCTATTGAATAATATATTTTCCCCTCACACCTTTAATGAAGTATATCCATAAATTTCAAAAGTGGAGAGACAAACATTGATTGAGGGTAAATATGTCAAATTTATGTTCCTTAATTTGATGCAAATTTTCTAAAACGACAATTAATATGAAATGGTGGGAGTAATAATGTTTTCTCTTGATATGGGGTGTTCCATGCTTTGCTGCTGTAGATATCTCTTTTCCTGATTGTGAATAAGTTTCCATGAAAAAGAGTAATAACTCATTTTCCTGCTTATGACAAGTGTTCATGAATAAAATCAACATTTAATTGCTTACTTCAAAAGGCTTGTTATAGTCATGGCACCAGTTTACATGCCTGGGATGTGTGATCTATTTCTTTGTTACTATATTATGTTTTTAACAATATGCAGAAGCATGATTACAAGATGGCTATCAGAAAGTACCGTAAGGCTCTCAAATATCTGGATTTGTGCTGGGAGATGGAAGACATCGATCAAGGTGTACTGTATTTTTATTGCGGAGTGCTAATTCAATAATATTTAGTAACATAGGTGTGGTAGTTGCATTTGTCTGATGGAATCTTGCATATGACTGTACAGCTCAGAGTGAGTCACTGTGGAAAACAAAGTCTCAAATCCTTACAAATAGTTCAGTATGTTATTCTTATTCTATGCTCACTTATTCTCTCCTGATTTGGTTCATCTATTAGTTTTGTATTTTCGCCATGGCTTCCTTTCATTAAGCTTCCCTCCCCATCCTCCAATTATATAAGCATAATACTAACAACATATTCTCCTGTGCCCCTTTTACTTCTTTTTTCAAATAATAGCAGTTAATTAGACTGACAACATTTTCTGATAAAATTATGAGAGTTGCTATTATGATTTTCTTGTTTTATTTTTATTTTTTTAAATTCTGCCACATTCTCAGTATACTGATCACCCCCTCCGTCCAATTTTAGTATGCTTGATTTCTTTTTTGGTCCGTCCAATTTTAGTATGCACATACCAAAATTGAATATAACACTTTATCTTCACTCTCCAAACATCTTTGTAATTACTGAAATTGCCATTGATTTTATTCATAAACAATCACTTTATTCATAAATGAATCCCACAATATCCTCCATCATATCTACTTTATACATAAACTACTAATATTTCTTAAAACCCTTGTAAAAAATTTTGAGCATACTCAAATTAGACGAAGGGAGTATTTTTATTTGAACACTTGTAAATGTGTACATATACTATATTTATTTGTCAATGTTTATATCATGTACTTATATTTATGTTTTATCTTTAATAAATAAATGTGTTCAAAATTAAATTCTGGCTACGTCCCTGTCTGGTTATGTTCTATTCAAACTAAGCATGGAATTATGGTTGTTAAAATACCCTAAAACAAAATGCCTATAGCTAAATCAATGTTTCTCAATTTTTGTGAGATTCTTATTAAATCTTAAATGAATGGTTTAATATTCTACACCTTATTTTTCTTATTATTTATATTTGGATTCTTCTTTATTTCCTGACTTGTCTTTCTCATTTTGCTCTCCAAATTGCATAATGCCTCTCAGCCTGTCTACTATATTGAGAATACAAGTTCTGTTATTTTTTAGGTCAATAATTCACAAGTAACAATAGTTGTGTCCATTCTAAAATATTAATATTAATTTTTTCAAAATTAAGCCATGATAACATATAATATCTATATATAGCGAATCACTTCTCTGCATTAATTTACCTTAATGAGTTTTTGATGCAATGTCACATCCTTTACCTTTGACACACCTGCTTTTCCAAGTCACGTGTGCCAATTGATATGATCCTTTCCACACCCCAGGTCTGCAAGATGAAGTTAGGCGATCTTAAAGGAGCGTTACATGATGCAGACTTTGCAATTCGTGATGGAAAAAATAATGCAAAAGCTTACTATCGCCAGGGCCAGGTTGGTGTGTATGTTAATTAAGTATTTCAAGAACTAACTCGGTTCCCTTATGCTCTTAACATGAACCAGCTATCAAATATGTGTAAGTTTGTTTACTGGAAGTAGTTCCGATCTGTCTGATATAATCAACTTTAGGAATACTATTTTGTTAAATTGTCTTCCAATCAATAATAAAATCACTAGCTTAGCAGTTCTACTTTTTTTTTTTTTCTTTTTTTCTTGTTCACGTGTCGTGAAGTTGTCTCCAAAGAATCCTGTTTGGTGGGAAGTCATGTGTAATTGCTAGTTTCATTTTACTTCTTTCAGGTATATATGGCACTGAATAACATAGATGCTGCGGTTCAAAGTTATAAGAAAGCATTAGAATTGGAACCGAATGATGGTAAGGAGCACATGTTGTTTTCTAAAAGTTAGATGAGATTCTACTATACCTTTTGGTTTTCTGAATTACTGGGAAAAAAAATTGACCAGTAGAATTTGGGCAACTCTTTTGACTTGAAATTGCAAGCGTATTTCTTTTGCATGCAAATACTTTTCCCAAAGTGATTGGAGTGTGGATATACATTCCTTATCTTTATGCTTTTCTGCTATCTTTTCGGAATTACATGAACTTAAAAGCACGAGCCCCTGAAATTTAGACACGTATAAGAATCCATAATTAGTTTAACACACATGACACGAAGAAATGAAAGTTTACTTTTTATTTTTAGGTTGTATAAAGAAAGAGCTTGTTATCGCAAACAAAAAGGTTAGTGACTTTGCCAACTGCATATGAACTAATCACATGTACATAGCTATTTCAATGATTGAAATGTTCACAGGTTGCTGATAGGCGTGAACTCGAGAAAAAAGCTTACTCAAAAATGTTTCAGTAGAAACTAAAATGCTACTGTAAGTATGTTTCTTTGTTTGATTCCACTGTTTTAATTTTAATATGCATGTATTCTCTCCATAAACTGATGTTTGCCAATCTCAACGCAGGCTACTGATAACATGGTGCTGTATTGAACTCACTGGTTCATGTCGAAATGATCTTCCTAGTTTAGTGAATAGCAAAAGAAGGTCGTACTCAATTCTGAACAGATTTTGTTGTAGTTATGGTTTAGACTTGTAAGAATAGGGATATCTCTGAAAGAGAAAGAGAAAACACTGATGTCAAGTCATTTGAAGTATTTTGCTATATTTCGTACAATGAAAGTTTTTATCCGGAAGAAAATGGATTTGTTTCTCTTGACTAAAAATCTGGTGTTGTTTCCAGCTTGTTGTTGAGAAGTCCTCCTTTCATTATTATCTCCAATTGATTGTGTATATTTGATTCCTTGTTTTCTCTTGGTTCGCTCAATCGGATATAAGTTATGCAGTCTCCTGAAAGCCAAGTCTCTGCTCTTCTCAGCAGCAAGTTTCTCCTCTTCACATGCTAAAATTCGCCATTCTGCTGCTGAGGTTTGTTCACTAGCTTCTTTTTTTAGATAATCATACTCTGGTTGAGTTAACTGCACCATCATATTGTTACTCTCTGCTTCTGAGTAGTTATTGATGTGGTGAAGGGCTTGAGCTGCTGAGGTGGCAAAAGCTTCGGATTCCAGCTGGATTGCTTTACAAGTGAGTTGCAAGGTCAGTAGACTCTGTCTCTTAAGTCGCAAAACTAGTTTTAGTCTGGATCTCGTCCTCCGTTTTTGATCTCTTTTCACTTTGAGCTGTTCCAATTCTTCCTGTGCCTTATGCAGCTCTTGATTTTTGTCGTTTATCATCGTCTGTGAATTCTCTTCTTCCTCCTTGATGCACATATTTGTAGTTTCCAGCTGGGATTGAAGCTCTGAGATGGTAATATTTGCTTTCAGAACCCCTTCTTTTGCTCTCCCTAACTCCGCCTGCATTCTTTCGAGATCATCGATCAATGGTCGAGAATCTAACCACGATTGCATCGCCTTCTCTTTAGCTTCTTTCAGATCCTCCTTCATCTTCTCCAATTCTGCAATTTTGCCTCTCACTAACTCGTCTTCTTCACCGGTGGACTCCATTTGCCCTCTCATGTGTTAATATTACCTTTTACCAAAGTGTGCTTTCTCATCTGATTTATAGCACCATTCCTTCTTGTTTGGATCAGTGTTTATTTAGTTTCCAACAGGCAACAGCTTTATTTGTAAATATCGGTCACTATATCTTTAGTGCCCGTTTGGTAGACATGTTTAGCAATAAGATAAGGACCTAATTTATCTTATTGCTAAACATGTCTACCAAAGGGGCACTTAATATAATTTATTATTAGTTTTGTTATAACTTGTAACTGAGTCCCTCTACTTAGACCACTACACTCTCATAGGCACATTTTGTGTGAACAAGTTTCACCCTTAAATTTATTTATAATTAATACATTTTAGTGAAACAACTAATACTCTTTAATTAGTACTATATTTTTTTAATGAAACAACTAATAGTAAAATATTTAATACTTTCAGAATAAATTTCACACACAATGTTTTGTCTAAATGGTGAATCTGCACGAAATCAATTTCTAGAAATGATGGTACAAGGACTTGATTCAAACATTACTTTATAATTCAAGGACTCAATATTTATAAATGAAGGTCTTGAAATTTATAAATGAAAATATAAAGGCTTTAAATCAAAAAAATAAAGTAAAAATCGGAGCCCTGTTATTATTTCAATGCAATAATAGTCTCATTTCGAAATGTTAATAGCCTGCCACTTGTATTATTATTTAATGTGTTTTGAGCTTTGGTATTATAAATGTTTATGAGTTGGATAATTGTAGCAGATTACGTTGAAAGTTAGATGCTAAGGTTAAGAGATGTTGGCCATGATTAAGCTTTGGACACAATAGGAATCCTATGTCCCGAGGGTATGCCGTTGTAGGGAGCAGAGAAAGCGATACATATTTTTTTTATTGGATAAATAATGACTCGAACCCATAATCTTACGATATAGATAGTTAGACTCTAGCCACAATCTTACGATATAGATAGTTAGACTCTAGCCACTTGATCTATACCATTTCGTTAGAAAACAACAAATTTTCAAAGTCAATTTAGGGCTTGTTTTCAAACACATTTGAAATAATTAGAATCTTTTTTTTTTTTTTTAAGTTGGTGTGATCCTTTTTTTTTTTTTTTTTAAGTGATTCTATTTTTCAAATAGTATTTTAAAACAACACCTTAGCTTGAAATAGACAAAATACATGTCCAAAATGGTAGAGTTAATACCAATTTTAACCCAACATTTTTTTTTAGTTAGAACCAGTTGTTTGGTGTGAATGTGATGATTAGAAATAAAGTTTATTTTTCCTTGAATTCATGCATTTTTTTTTTTTTTTTTTATCGGTAAATGTTTGTTGTTAGTGGTTAGAAATTAATTCACCAAGTCTCCTTACAATTCCAAATTCTCCAAGCCTCCTTATACCTCCCACTCCAATTCGTTCCCAAAGGAAATTGAACCTAGGTTTCCTATCTAAGTGAGGAGCCCGGTGGCTAAGTGGGCTAAGCCCCCTTGGTTAAATTCATACATTTGTTATTGTTGATTTTTATCACTTAAAGCCCAATGTATATTTCTTTTTTTGAGTGAATATGTGTACTCAGCACTATATGGTAATATTATGTGCCACTATCACTGATAAGTAATTGACAAAAAATAACATTTTCTTTCCAATAAAACTCTTTCTAATATTTTAGATGAGGGTATAATTGTAAAATTTGAATGTACACATGAATTGATTCTCAATACAAATAGTTAAAAATATTAGTATAATGTTAAATTCTTTCGTAATATTTCTTAACAAACATGTTACTTTTATGATCTAGTAAAATACATCACTTAAAATGTCAATATAACCCATATTTCACCATCTCTCCAGATTCAGTAATCCAATCAAATGGGTTGTTAGAGTTGTTGTGTAAGTATGTCTTTTTTTAAAAAAAATTTGGTAACAAATTACATGTAAGAGCTTGTCTTGACTTGTAACTTTGACATAACAATCAGAGTGTTTCATGGTGAGACTATTGACAAACTAACATAAATTAACACTTATTTTTTTAAAGTGTTAAAACAACATTCTCAAATTATACACTATGAGACGGTCTCACACAAGACGTACCCTCGATTATTTGTGGCGGAACTTCCTTTCATCAGAGAGTAGGCGGGCGAAATTGGATAAAGCTACTTCATTTGTCAAGTTGTTCCCTTGAACGGGCACGGATCTACCCGTTTCCAAATTGACCCTGGAAATCGGTTTTTTCAACAGGTTTTGGCCTACTTGAATTAGCGTCTGCATGTTGTTTGTGGTTGCAATATCAGTAGATGATGCATCCCCAGCCAAATTGTCCTCCTTTAAATATTCCACCCAAAACACAAATTATATATATATTAAATTAGGCAAGTGAATTTAAGTATGATTAATATCAATTGTAAATTGTATTATATATATATATATATATATATATATATATATATATTATTTTATTTTATTATTTTTTTTTTATCGGTAAATGTTAGTTGTTAGTAGTTAGAAATTAGTTCACCAGGTCTCCTTACAATTCCAAATTCTACGAGTCTCCTTATACCTCCCACTCCAATTCGTTTCCAAAGGGAATCGAACCCATGTCTCCCACTTAAGTGAGGAGCCCGGTGGCTAATATATATATATATATATATATATATATATATATATATATTTATTTATCAATTTTCAATCTGTAAGATATTTTTTTTATCCATGTGCAATTTATACTATACAATATTATCCGATTGCAACTCATATTATATTTTATGTTGCAATCGGTCAAATTTCTATGTTGTAGGTTGTAATCGGATAATAAATTCTACAAGTTGCTAATTGTTAAAAGATCATAGTACTCGTTAATTGCAAACGGATAAACATATAGGGTTAATATCAAATTGCAACCCATACTATGACCTTTTATCAATTTGCAATTTGTACATTTTTTTTTTGATAACACGGTATCCGCACAAAGGAACGACTAATCTAAGGAACAATCTCAACATCCACTAGTGGTGGCCCCAATTGAAGTCAGTACTAAGTTTTATATGGATTGATCCATCTAAAAATTGATTGCACTTTGTGGGTTTCGAACCAGAAACCTAGAGAGGAGTACATTTATAAGTCTCAAGCTTACACCACTAGGCCCACCTTGAGGACTAACCTATACAATGTTTACTATCCGATTGCAAACTATACTACACAAAGTTGACCGGTTGTAACTTAGAATATAGTATAGGTTGCAATTGGATAATTTTGTATAGTATACATTGCAATTTGATAAGAAAAATTGTACATGTTGGAATTGATAAAGAGATCATAATACAAGTTGCAAATTGATTTAACCCAATAAATTAAGCGTCAGGTACCTGAATGCGTAGGTAATTGTGTTCGTTGTTGGCAGACTTGAAAAGCGTAGAGACGTGAATGTCAACCATGTCGGAGCTAGCGTCTCCATAAACGTCGATCAAAGGCGTTGCGCCATTGTAGAATAGCCAACCGAGCGCTCCCCAAGACGACGCTGTTTTAGCATTGTACTTGTTTTCCTGTTGCCCTACGCCCGCTCCCAAAGACAGAACCAACATCTTGTTGCTGTCCATTGCCCCCACGTCCAAATTTGGAAAGTTTCCTCTCATGATTTGTTTGGAAACGTGTGTTATGGCCAATAGGGTCTTCATTAATTTGCACCAAGTTAGTTATGGAGGGAGGCTATATATATGTATACTCCCTCCGTCTCGATATAAGTTATTCATTTTTTTTATTACAAAGATTAAGATAAGATAATATAATATAGATATATAATACATATGATGTGATTGAGAGATAAGGAAAAAATAAGAGATATTGATAAAAGTAAGAATATTTGAGTGACATATGCGTAAAAATAGAAAAATATAGAGATATAAATTTAGTGGATTGTTGTCAAAAATTGAATAAGTAACTTAGAGTATTACAAACCAAAATAGAAAAAATAAGTAACTTATACTGGAACATAAGGAGTATATATATAACAACAGATGCTATATACAATAACGGGATAAGTACATTCATGTCTCTTAACTATTATTCCAAATTCAAGTATAATATATTTTATTGGTACAAAAATTCTTTAACTTTTGTAATTTGAACACATTTGCCCTTCAAGTGTTATATTGGTACAAATAAACTATTTTTCTTTTTAAAAATAAATATATATTTTCTTATTTTCTATACCACTAAATTTGACATTAATATTTTTTTATTTTAATTTAGTGTTTTTTATAAATTAATAATTGTGTTTCTTGAAAAAAAAATTATACTTCTAATAGAAAAATATGAAACTTGTATTTATTATTTTTGTGTGTTTTTTTTTTTATATTGGCATAATTTTGTGAAATAAAAATTTATTCTATTGTTTCTTTTTAAAGTTAGGGAATTTATCATTTAATTGCATTAGTTAAAAAAATATATTTATTTTTTGTTTATGCAAGTGTTTTTTTTTTCAATTTGAAAATTTAACACCAAAAAATATTTTGAAACCTTATTTGTACCTGGCATAGTATTTAGGGATCTATATGTACATTTTTCCAATAATAACTATTTAATCATGATTAATGATGCAAAGTGACTCACAGGATTGTTTGCGGCAACCCCTCCGTCGATGAGATCAAAGGTGTGGATTCGCTGATCCACACTTTTGATTTCAAAGAAGTGAGGCGGGAGATAAGTGGGAGCTGCCGAGGTGCCCAAGCACACGTCAGATAGTGCAACTGTCTTCGAAAGGTTTTCGTCTCCATGTACCTGGTCGTGAGTACGTATGTCATTAAACTTACATATATATGTCCACCATTTATATTGTGATGCCACATAAATAAGGGAACTGACCATTATTTAATTGATTGTTTATGTGACATCACAACATAAATGATAAACATATAAGTTGGTGTCCACCAATGGACATATAATCATTTTTCGATATTGTGATCTGAATTACATCTTTGGTGGTGAAGATAACGGGTTGAAGGCGCCTGAGATCAAATGAAGGGACAACCAGATTTGTCAAAGTTTGCGTGAGGGTGAGCTTCCCAAGCAATTCCCCGACCAACGATCTCAGGTACTTGCCGTCGTACTTTGGGCCGCCTAACAAACTCGAAATCTTTCCGATGAAGGTGTTCCGGCTGTATATATATTTTAATTCAAATTAATCGATCAAAACACACACATATATATAATACTTCATTATTTTTTGATCGGGCAAAGAGTGACTCGAACCCAGTTCTAACCACTTGAGCTATATCACTACGTCTATAATACTCCATTATTTAAACAGGGCCGATCTTAGTAATTATAAAACGTGAGTCACGTTTTAAAATTATATAGAACTTTGGCATTTTTGTCAATACAAAAGTTTAAGGCTCCATTTGGATGGAGTGAATTTGAAATCAAGGGATTTGAGGATAATATACATGTATTCACACAAACTAAAATGGAGAAAAACTAAATGGATGAATTTGATTCACTCAAATATTAAGCACAAGTGAGGGAAGTGAGAGGATTTCAAATGACTAGGTTTTGTTGGGTATTTAAAATCCTTCCACTAATAAGTAATATTTATGTGAACCAAATCCATTCATTTAGTTTTTCTCTATTTTGATGTGTAAATGTATAGTGTATTATCCTCAAATCCCTTGATATCAAATGACTCCATCCAAATAGAGCCTAAAGGATTGACATTAAACATTATAAAAATATTTTAATGCTTAAATTAAAATGTTGAATATTTTTAAAATAATTACTTAAATAGTATTATCTCCATCCCAAAAATTTATGCATACTTTTCTTTTCGTTCCGCTCCAACTCTTTCTGAATACTCTTAAAAAAGAAATAAAAGTTTAATTTATTTACAAAATTATCACTCAAAAATGTACTCAATTAAACTCATTTTTTCCTTTAAAAAAAACTCCTTTTTTTTTTACTTAAACACAATTAAAACCCAACTAATTAACCCAACTCACTAATTAAAAACCCAATATCCAAAACCATTAAACCGCCCCACCCATTCCATTAACTTTTACTTAGTTTCTGTGCATACACAAATGTGCAGAAAAACATGTAACGGAAGGAGTGAATCTTTTGTAAGTCAGTTTCATCGTGCAACTTGAAATGGTATGAGTTGTTTTCAATATACTCTCTTTGTCTCATAGGTCTATAGTTATTTTCACATAAATTAAGAAATGAAAGTTATTATACTTGATGCATTAAAATTTTGTTTAGTTTTCCTATTTTGGCCTTATAAGTACCTAGCTTTTAATTTGAAAAAAAAAAAAAAAAAAACAAGATGTGTTAAATATGAATAAATGTGTAAATGACAGATGAATGATAAATTAAATATATGTGTGCATTGATAATTTTGAGCTCCTAAAAAATTATGAAATTTTCTTGCTGAAAACTTACCTAGTCTCTGGGAAGATTTTGGGGCAGTGTTCCAAGTAGAAGGTTGTAATATTCTTTGCAGCATATAAAGGGCGATTGTCCGTACCCGGAGCAGTGAGCATGGTGGCAATCAGGGCGCCTGTGCTCGTTCCAGCCACCACATCAAAATAATCTGCAATTCTTGCGTTTGGTCCATCCAATTCCTACCCAATATTACATATTTAATTAATTAATTAATAATACTCCGTCGTCCAAAAATTCAAAAATAAACAGTAATTTTGTACGCATCAGTTGCACTGTGCAATATGTACTTAATTTACAACCTTATCACTCATCAAGTTATGCCTCTACGCTTATAAAACAATGCCCAATATTTTTTCACATAATTTGACGTGTTGTTCGTGTAAAAATGTTGGATATTGCTTTATAAACGTAGAAGTGTTACTTGATAAGTGATAAGATATTGTAAATTGTAGAAAAATAAAATGGTTGCATGGGTGCAACTTGTGCATTCAAGAATTAGCACCGTACAATATGTTTCAATACAAATGCATTTATCACTTATCAAATAATACATCTACGCTTATAAAACAATACCCCAACATTTTCACAAAATTATGCGTGCTAAAATGATGACGTACTACTTTATAAGTGTATGCGTATTACTTGATAAGTGATAAGATATTGTAAAAAAAGAAAATCAGTTGCATGGAGTTCAACTTGTGCATACAAAAATTAAATTAATTATATTAATTTCACAAACAAAATGTGGGATTTGGATCATGTTCTGTACAGGACTATCATGTGCAATAGACTCGTGTTGGTCTATTGTGCATTTTTTAACTAAACAACATTTCTAAAAAAAAAATATAACAATAGATCGGTACGGATCTATTGCACAGAAGTCTTGTACATGACATGATCCGATTGGCAAAATGTGTGACTAAACTTGGAGTTTGGATTCCAGGTGAGCTAGGATTGTGCCAGGAATGATGCCTCTAACACCACCTCCATCAATACTCAATATTGTTGCTGTTCTTCCTTTTGTTTCTGCTCTTGAGATTAACACCAACTGAACAAGGATTAATGCAACAAAATTAACCCTAAAAAAGACACACATTTTCTAGAATTCAAAGGGTTTCCCAGAAAAGAGAAAAACACTATGACAGGAGAGACGCTTGAAGCGGTCATCATCATCCAAATAATAACTATATAATCAGTTATGTCTAACGATGATTATGGGTCTATATTTCTCTAATCTATTTATAGTATTACAATATAAGTACATCATAACTAATTTATTACTATTTTCAAAGCCTTGTTGATAAATCTCAAGTGTAATTCAACATAGTCATGATCTGATCCCCTTATTGAATGGGCGAGCAAGCGCCCTTGACGAGGAGATGAAGGCGAGCAGCTTGATCACTAAAAGAAGAGTTGCTCGGCAGGTGAAGAACTACCTACGGAGAGAAGTCAAAGGCGAGAAACGAGCTCGCCTAGCATTGAAGATCAGCTCGGCAAACGAGCTACCACCTTGCCCGAGTTGGATTCATACACCTCGCCAGCCTGACAAGATCACTCGTAAATAAAAAAGATATCCTTGTAACTATAATAGTTGGTAGTCTCCATACCTAGTGTATATAATAAATCTATTAATGTCAGAAAATCCCGTGCCAAAGGACAGACTCCATAAAAAAAAAATCTATGCATTTAATGCATAAATTTTCTGACAGACTCCATAAGAAAAAATCCATGCATTTAATGCATAAATTCTCTAAAGAGGCAATTAATGAAAAAATTACAAATAAATTCAAGAAAAAATTGAAAATTATAAATAGGTTCATTTTCAAATATTTTTGTGTGTCCGTTTAAATATTTTTTGTGCTTCTTTTAAATTTTTTAAAACTATTTATAATTAGGCTGTTTTTTTAACCTATATGTAAATGACCTTATTTAACACCATCCTGCTATCTATGTAAACACAATCCCTTTTACCTACATTTTTGGTAATTGTTTTCCAACACATGAAACTCATGCAAAAACATAATATCTACGAATCACAACATTTCTTATGTACATACTATGTTTGCCTAAAAATTAAGCTGAAATGGTATTAAAATTAATCACATAAATGAATATGAAATTATATAAAGATTCCCTCGTTGATTTCCAAAAATATATAGTAACCTTAGAAAGACTGATGTCTTGAGATTATAATACTTATGTTTGAAGAATAAGTGCTGTTTTACAGAGATGAAATGTACAAAAGAAAGTTGCAAAGAATCAAAGTGAGGAGTTTTGCTGCCAAATATTGCAACTTCAAACCATTTAAACTTATTCTCTCCATCATTTTACTCAATTTTCTCACTTTTCTTTATTATTCAAATGTTTCTTATCAAACCGGTACATCCCACACACTTTCTCAGTAAGTCATCATTCTTGTATTCATTTATAGGGGAGTAATTTTATTTAAATTTAGTAACTCAGGAGTAGCAAAAAGAAAGCCTTAAGTCGCCGAACTGACAATTTACGGACCACAAATTAAAAAATTCGCAAATTGAGGCCTTGCAACTCAGATCGGGTCAAAGTGTCAACAAATTTGGCCTTAATTTGTAAATTTTTTAAACCTGCCACAGTCCTTAAATTGTCAGCTTAGTTTTTTTTTTTTTTTTTTATCGGTAAATGTTAATTTGTTAATTGTTAGTTGTTAGTAGTTAGATCACCAATCACCCAAACACTCCAAGAATTTTTTCAAGCCACCTTGTAACTCCATAATTCGTTCAGTCCAATTCTAGTTGATTTGGGTCAATTTGGCCCGAATTTGTGAATTTTAACTCGATTTGGGTTGATTTGGCCTCAATTTACGAAATTTTAAATAAACATGCAGTCGTTAAATTATCAGCCGATGACTTATTGTATGTGTTGGATGCAGGGGTGGTCCGGATCCTCGATATTTATCAGAATCAGACATGAGTGTGGAAGAAATCTTACGAGTTTTGTATCAGTTGCCAGAAGACAGCAATATCCAAAGAGTTGGCCTTGTTAATTTCAACTCTCACACTGAAATCCATCAATGGCAACAGTATGTAATCCCCAATGCGAATCACTCTGTTCTGCATCTGGACTACGCTGATCAAACGGTGACGTGGGAGGCATTGTACCCCGAGTGGATCGACGAAGAAGAAGACGACAAACTCCCCACCTGCCCCCGTCTTCCGACCCTTCGAGGACCAGAACAACGACTTGACCTCCTCGCTGTTAAGCTTCCGTGTCGAAAGGGAAAAGGAAAAGGCAGAGATGTTGCCCGTCTCCACCTACAGCTCGCAGCTGCTAATTTAGCTGCGTCTTACAAAGGGAATCACTCTCTGCATTTGCTTTTTGTCACCAGTTGCTTTCCCATCCCAAATTTGTTTACTTGCAAGGATCTCGTTGCTCGTGAGTCGAACACGTGGTTGTATAAACCCGACTTGAGTCAACTCGCGCAAAAGCTTCGCCTCCCGATCGGATCCTGTGAACTTGCACTTCCGATCCACTCTCTGCAGCTGCCGCGGCAGCTGCAGCAACAACAGCGGGAGGCATACGCCACCGTCCTGCATTCGGCTTATGTTTATGTATGCGGCGCAATAGTGGTAGCTCAAAGTATAAAAATGTCGGGGTCCACCAGAGACCTCGTGATTCTGGTGGACCAAAACATCAGCCCCTTCCACAGGAAGGGGTTGGAGTTAGCCGGGTGGCAAGTTCGAACCATACAGAGGATTCGAAACCCGAAAGCAGAGAAAGATGCCTACAATGAATGGAACTACAGCAAATTCAGACTGTGGCAGCTCACCGATTACGATAAGATCATCTTCATCGACTCCGATTTGCTCATTCTCAAGAACATCGATTTCCTCTTTGCAATGCCAGAGATTTCAGCTACGGGCAACAGCGAGCACCTCTTCAACTCGGGTGTAATGGTGATAGAGCCATCAAACTGCACTTTCCAGCTTCTAATGGATCACGTCAATGACACCGACTCCTACAACGGAGGCGACCAGGTGTAGAAATTAATCAGGGTGCGCACGGTGCGATCTCACAAATTGAACGCACCCAACATATAAAAAAGACTAGTCATTCCTTTCTAAAGTCAATGGGTAAATTGCACTTTGGTCCTAAAAGAATGAGTGCTCTGCAAAACATCATATTTCAATATTTTTAGTCCCGTAATTTTTTTCCAACATTTTTGGTCCCGTAATTTTGTCCAACATTTTTGGTCTAAAAGAATGATAAATTGCAATTTTCATCCTGAAAATTAACGGATGATACTAAATTTGAAAAAAAAAAACCCACTTTAATGCTTGGGTACCAAAAGTGTTTTACACTCATTCTCTTAGGATCAAATCTGCAATTCACCTAAAATCAATTGACGATAGGATGAATAGCTCACTAAACTTATAAACTAGTCTTACTTCTTTCAATAATTCAATGTGGGATAACTCACATGTATAATTTTTCATATTCTCGACGCTAGGGCTACTTGAACGAGATATTCACGTGGTGGCATCGTGTACCGAAGCTCCTCAACTTCCTCAAGCATTTCTGGGCCGGGGACGACGAGCTGATGAAGAAGAAGAAAACAGAGCTCTTCGAAGGTGAGCCTCCGATTATTCACGTTCTTCACTACTTGGGGAATAAGCCGTGGATGTGCTTCAGAGACTACGACTGCAACTGGAACGTGGGCACTCTACAAGAATTTGCAAACGACGCGGCTCACTGGAGGTGGTGGAGAGTTCACGATGCGATGCCGAAGAAACTGCACGATTTCTGCATGCTGCGGGAGCTGCAGAAAGCGCAGTTGGAGTTGGATCGAAGAGAGGCGGAGAAAGGGAACTATTCGGATGGACATTGGAGGATTAGAATCAAAGATGAGCGTCTTTTCATATGCAATGAGAATGATTGCAACTGGCGAGAAAAGTTAAGGCATTGGGGGAAGAAGAAGAAGAAGCAGATTAAAGCACCATTTTCTCCCTCTTTAATCACCTAGGCTATGCATGTTTTTTTATGTGAATTTCCGGTTTTTACAGCTATGAATATTGATGCTCTCTTTCACTTAACCTGTGCACTCATGCAAATATACAAAAATAGAGAAAATTATACTCACTCCGTTCCTTACGAACATGCACCAATGGAAACATAAAAATACACTTTATGTTTAATTGGATTGATTTGTGGGGTAATTTTGTTAAAAAAATGTACATTTTGCTTTATTGAGTTATTTGATGATGACATTTTGTGTAAATATGAGGATATTGTGAGGGTAAAATTTGTGAGTGTTTTTCTATTTTTGGTGTGTGCAAGTTTGTATAGGACATCCCGAAATGGAAAATGTGCAAATTCATACGGGACGGAGGGAGTAGTATATAGTTTTGGTCCTGTTACCATTTTCTCTCTTTTTCTTTTTTCACTTTTGGTCCAATCGTTATGTTTACTAGTAGTTTTGGTCCCACGCTTTACCAGAATGAGACCGAAATTGATAGTAAAGTTAACGGTTTTTGTAACGGTGGAATCTAAAGTGTAAAAAAAAAAACCCGGACCAAAAGCATGAGGTCATGTGACGGGCAGAACCAAAACTGCATTTTTCTCTAAAAAAATACCCAATATTGAGATAATTAGTTGTCTTGTGTGAATCAGTTTCATCGTGAAATTAGTTAACATTATTTATAGTAAAACAACTTAACTTTTTAATGAAACAACTACTACAATTTAATGAAACAACTAATATCATTAAAAATTAATAACTTATAATAAAAATAACAAATATTCTTTATGAAATAACTAATTATATCAAAACCAATTTCACATTAAGACTTGGTCACACAAAACTTTGTCAAACTAATTTAGTTTAGAGATAATAATTGTGTAAGCAGATAAATAAGGTTTCACTTTTCAAAAAAAAAAAAAAAGGTTTCACTTTTCAATTTCTTCTAATTTTTGGTATTTTTGGTCAAATATTTGATACTTTTGTGTAAATACTTGGTGCTTACTTTAAACTTAAATATTACAATTCTTGGTACTTTTGGTTAAATATGAATAATTTAAAAAGTAAAAATATTAATTTATTGTTGATACTCGTGAAAATAATATGATATCACTGACCATAATTTTTTATACTCTTTGATGAAATTCTAAATATTTTTCGAGCAAATATTTGATACTTTAAAATTTTTAAATTTGATGCATTGTAACCTTACAGAGCCCCAAATGTTAGTATACACTATACTCGAAAAAAATAAAATTCCAAACCGATTTGGACCGGCCTGACAGACCAAATGGAATTGGGCCATGGGCGGTCCGCCTGGCTTGTGTATATGATTTTTTTGGTAATTGTAATTTTTAATGTACTCCTTCCGTCCTATATTAGTTTTAACTTTTATTATTAAAGTAAGAGAGGTGGTTGGATTGAGTGTAAAAAGTAATGATATTTTGTGTAAATATATGAATATTGTGAGGGTGGAGTTTAAGAAGAAGTTTTCTTTTTTGGAATGTGAAAACTAATTTGGGACAAACCAAAAAGAAAAGTGTGAAAATTGATATGGGACAGAAGTAGTATTGTCTAATTGAGAATTGAGGTGTACAAGTCAGGGATTAGAGTGAAAACTCAATCAATTCCATTATTTTCTAATTGTTTTCATTCTTTTCTCATGTACTAAGGGCATTACAATTTGTAATGTAATATTATAATCTATTTTTATCCTTTCCGTTCATAAAATTAACAACATGATTGATCAGTGTATTGATGATAGTTATTGAATTCTGAACAAGATTATTTTATGTCTCAAGGTTTAATTTCTACTTTAATAATAATTGTTGTTAATAAATAATTTTTTAAAAAAATTATAGGTTGGACTAGCCCGTTAGCCAAACAGTGGTAGACTTGACTCATATTTTATAGTATATATGGGTCGGCGCTACCCAACCCATGAACATTATTGGACTTGATGGGCTAGGTTGGATCAGTAACCCGATTTGTCAGCTCTATAACTTAACCGTGTAAGTGAATATTTTAAAATTTTAAAATTTGGTTCACGTGAATCATATTATATAAGTGAAAATATCAAGTAATTTAATCAATAATATTAATTATTTGACCAATTATATTAAAAACTAGATGAAGTTAAAATATGAAACACAATAACTGCCGTGTAAATAAAACACGCAACACCTTTCTGTTAGATGAAATTAATCAACTGTTCAGCTTCTTGTTGGAAAATTTTAGTGAGTGTAGACGAAGATTGCTATAGGACTGACACGGAATAAGTCGAGGCTAGAGTTTGACTCTATCTCCGTAAGACGATATTGCCCCGTACCCAGGTGCAATACGGTTTTATGGCAATCGCCCCTAAGATACAACGACTTTTCAACTTTCCGACCGCTGCACTACGAATCGGAAGCTATCGACGAACCAAACAATATTCTGAACTCTCTTCGGAATATGAAACTAGGGAAAGGAATAGGAAAACTTTTAGTGACTTTCGAAGTTTCACATCCAAGTGAAAAATCCTGTTCTGAATTGTGGAATGGGAGGGTGTATTTATAGACTCTAGGCAACTCTTGTGAATAGGTGCACCTTTTGGATTAAATCATTCACTCGCATCACTTCACCAAATGACACAATCCAAAGGTTTTTACGAACATTCACAACTCTTATTTCACACCTTTTCACTCATACCTCTTCGTCTAATACACACCATTTTGAGATGACTTTTCCATTCACCTCAAAAATTCCAACAATCCCCACATGAATGGATAAAGTTGACTCAAAAAAAGAGTATAAAAACGATACGAAGTTTGACACAGACGATGAAGAGAGCTCAAGCGGTTAGTTATTGCATCGGGATAGGTAGCTTCAGGCTTTGAACCTTCTGTAGTTGAATACTATCGGATATACTCGCTGCTCAGTGAACGCAATGTCTTGAACTGGTCAGTTTTTTGTGTATACCAAGACAATAGCAACAACACAATAACCTTCCTAAATATGTTTTAGGTTCTCACGTTGTTGTCCATTTTAGCCGTGGACCATATCTTGGATTCATAAGTGCGTACTGAATTCTTCTCTCAGTTGAAGCGGCTCCACTTCACACTTATATAGGTGATCTCCTATTAAGAGTACCCTGCAATACTCCACCCTCAGGATATAGGAACCATTAAAAGCTATTAAGCTTAACCTTACCACACGTCAGCAGGTTTTTTTTTTGTACCTTGATAGGTGCAGAGTTGCACTTGAAGGGATTCGAGAATGAGTTTTAATAATTTTTCAAGTGCACATATGAGTGCTTCATAACTTAGTTGTCTCGTTGAACCAAGTTCTTGGGATCCTCCAGTCATCATGGACGAGTTTCCGCTATGAACACCCTTTCATGTGTGGGTTTTAACCTCATTCCCCTTTCCCATTATCCTCTTAAACATCTCATCCTTTACCCGGCCGGGTTTTTTGTAAAAATGCAATAATATTGCATTCTTGTTTAGAGGATTTTGTTGGTCCCGGACGAGATGTGCAAGGAGGTGGAAAGTCTAGAAGGGGGGTTGAATAGACTTTACCACACTCAAAACTTTTTACAACTTTTCGTGAGCTGAGTGTGAGGTTAGAAGACTTTGAAGTCTTCTGCAGCAAGGTACTCAGAGTGTGCTAAGTGAGATCAGCAGACTTCGGAAACTCGAAGTCTTCTGATGGTGCGGAAGCTAATCTCGTGTGTATTTGAAAAACCCTTTTAAAGAAAACCTTCTTGAGGTTAGAAGACTTTGAAGTCTTCTACAGCAAGGTTGATGCAGGTTTATTAAAACGATGAATGAGCAGTTATAAGTATGAATGCAGAAAGCTTGTAAAGACACATAGATTTTTATAGTGGTTCGGATATAACGATCGTACGTCCACTCTCCCTGATCCCACAGGGGCCTTACTAACGAAACGATCTTTTGTCCTCGTTCTCCTTGAGGATTTGACCACAGGAGGTTTTACAAGTTCCTGCCCTTGTTTGGTCTTCAATCCTCGTTCTCCTTGAGGATTCAACCACAGGAAGTTTTACAAGTTCCTTGCCCTTGGTACAAAGTGGTGACCTTCGAGTGTTAACTCTAAGATCTTAGAAATGATCAACCTTTTCTCGTACAGAGATAATGAAAGGTGATTTTACAATTCCAACTAAGAAATAATCCTAATCTATTAGTTGCTCTAAGATAGCAATGGATTATTTCTCTAAGCTTGTGTTAATGCGTTTAAAGCTCTTGGAATGGTGACCGTTCTTGTTCGTTAGCTCGTCGTATTTTTGTGTCTCTTTTGAATATGCGTGTATTCCATGCGCGAGCTTGTAGTGATCACCAATATTCATAGAGATTGAAAAACTAGCCGTTGGAAAAGCTAGCAATCAAATCCTCTATAGTTTAGAAAGTATCAATTGTTGACTTCCTTGATTGGCTTGATTGATTCCCATCAATTGGTTGACTTTCTTGATTGGTATTTGATTGGTCTTCCATATCTTCCTTGATTGCAATCTAATCTTTATGATTGAATCTTGATTTAATCATTGATTGCCAATCATGTCTTCCTTGAATCTTGTAATCAGATATTGGTCAACTCTTGAACTCAGCTTGTCTCAACTTTGCTGATCGGACTTTCCATAATTCAACCTTGCTGACATCAAGTCTTCTTGTCTGTCAGCAGAGTCTTCTACCTCAAGTCTGCTTTGGCCAAGTCTTCTAGACGAACCCTTCTACTCCGGTCAAGTCTTCTAGACGAACCCTTCTACTCCAGGTCAAGTCTTCTAGACGAACCCTTCTACTCCAGGCCTTCTATCTTCTTGGCACGAAGTCTTCTATCTCAGCTGGTCTTCAAGTCTTCTTGTCTAGTCTAGAAAGGTTTCCCCTTAACAAAAGACTATCTAACTTGAACTAGATCATCAGCTGACTAACAGGTTCAGCTGGTCCTACTACACTAAGGTTTTAAACACATCATCAAAACTATATAAATATATATCCCAACAATTTCCCCCTTTTTGATGATGTTAAAACCTTCTAAGAATTGAAATAAAAAAAAATAAGCAATACGGTAAAGGACCAGAAATCTTTAAATAGATCTCAATAGAAATCAGTTGTCAACTAGAAGTTGTCTCGGAGATGATTGCAATTCTTAGCTTACTTTCCCCCTTTTTGACATCATCAAGGTGAAGAATCACTTGGCTTCCATCTTTAGAGTCTTCTTGAAAATATCACTATGTGTGTGTAATGATCAACTCTCCATATTTTGTAAGTCAGCTGGTATTCCCCCTTAACAACTGAATTTTTCTAATCATGTAGGCTCTTATATTTGTAATAAAAAAAAAGTTATGAGATTCTTCTTTTGAATGTCTCAACTGATCCACCTTGAACTCTTCTTCCCTTAAGCAGCTGAACTCTTCTAGTTAATTAAGTCAGCTTGGCTTGTAGTCTTCTACCCTAAGCTACTTCTCTTGGATCTAGCAAACTTAATTCCACTGATAGTTCTCTTCAGCAAAGTTGAAAGTTTTCTTCAGCAAGCTTTACACTCTCTTCAGCAAGTTTTAATACTCTCTTCAGCAGGTTTTAATAGTCTCTTCAGCAAGTTTTAATAGTCTCTTCAGCAAGCTTTGTAGCCTTCTCCAGCAAAGTGTTAACATGATTTTCCTGGATCCAGCAAGCCTGATTCCACCGATAGATCTCTAAACTTTGCTTTGAGTATCCCTTGTCGTAGAAATGGGACACAAACAACATATTATGTTATAGGCCTTCTATGTAGAGAACTTCCTCTACTCGTACATCTCCAATGTCTAAGGTTTCAACTCCTCTAGTTATACCATTGTTGTTGCCACCAAAGACTATGCATGGGCCATCTTGAGGCTTGATGGAACTTAAGAAGTGTTTGTCACAAGTTATATGCTTCGAGCACCCACTGCCGATGTATAAGACAGTGTTATCCAAACTTCTTCTTCTATAGGGACCCACGCGACCCTGCAAAACAATTAAACTTTTGGTACCCTTTGGGTGTTGGGTCCTTGAGGGTTAGCACAACTTTTAGGGATCCACAGGAATAAGGTGTTCTTATCAAGGTTAGAAGACCTCATCCTTCTCCCATACATATCAACATAGACAACTTCATCTTTTGGTGCCTTTTTGGATGCATGTCTATGAGTGTTAGCTGTGTTCCTTCCAGAAGACTTCTGACCCTTCTGAGGTCCTCTGGATGGAGTGATCAGCCGCTGTGCAATGGTCCGAGGGTTTTGATGATAAGGGTACGTTCTACTTGAGCCATCAAAAGATTCATATCTCACAGGCATAGAAGGCTTAGTAGATCGTTTAGCAAGCTTTGAAGTTTGCTTAGGTTGTGTAGTCTTCAGCTGAGACTGTCTCCTCAGAGATGGTTTCGGCTGAAGTCTACTTTTCTGACCTTGCTGAGGTTTCTTAAGTTGGGATTCCCCCTTCTTTTGATACCTCATCAGTTGTTTAGGTTGTTGAGTATAACTACTCTTCTTCCCATTCAACTGATTTCTTTGGGTCAAAGCAACCTTTTTACCCTTATCAATAGGTTTAGGTTTGGAACCCTCTCCTACCAAATCATTACCCTTAACATGTGTACTCTTCTTAAGTACACTTGTTTGAACCTGTGAGGATTGGGCAATGGTAAAACCAATTCCCTTCTTTACGTTAGGTGTTTGAGACGAATCAACTATTGTTTGAACCGCATGAGAAGCTTTGTTCAGTTGATCCAACCTCAAACTTAAACGTTCCTCACTTGATTTTACACGTTCATGTTGATGGAAAAGTTCATCGAACTTTGCTTGTAGAATCTTTAATTGATTTGTCTTCTCAATATTCTCAGCAAGCAACCTTTCTACCAAAGAGACCTTGTTCAAAGACACTTGACTTAAGAGTGTTTAACTCTTCTGAAGTTGTCTGATTAGAGTCTGCTAGTATTCCAGAAGGCTTGCTAGTAGATTCTTGAGTAAGTAGTTCAATCTCAGCCTTTAAGCTAGTGTTCTCTTTTTCCACACAATTGTAAGCGTGTATAGCAGTTTTGAGATCACCCATTAACTTATCAACAAAGTCATGGTCAAACTCATCTGCTAGAGAGGTGCGAGAAGAAGAAGAACAAGAGTCGAAGATACCTCTTCTGGTGTTTGTCATTAAACATAGATCATTATCAGGAGAGAAATCGATGAGGTTGATGAACTAGATGTAGACTCTTCTTGGCCTTGCCATCAAAGCTTTCTTGTCAGCAAATCTTCTATCTCTCTTCAATCTCTCTTCTTCTCTTTGAAAAAATGGGGCATCAGGTTCTCTTCTAGTAGTCTCTACTGGATCCCAATTGAACTTCATTGGTACATCCTCCAAAATATCAAGCATACGGTCATGAAAGTCTATGAGGTGGTTTTTTATGCGAAACTTCCAATAGTCACAATCTTCTATAGAGAACTTTGGTAGCTTTCTGGACTTACTGCTCTTGAGGAAACTCATGTTAGCAATAAAAACAATTATGTAATAAATGCAATGAGTTTTATGAAAAAGGTTTTTCAAAAAGATCTGTTCAGGTGACCACAATAGTCTTTCCTCAAAGACTATTGGTAACCAAAGCCAGTGGTCGGTTGAACCACTGCTCTGATACCACTTGTTGGTCCCGGACGAGATGTGCAAGGAGGTGGAAAGTCTAGAAGGGGGGTTGAATAGACTTTACCACACTCAAAACTTTTTACAACTTTTCGTGAGTGAGTGTGAGGTTAGAAGACTTTGAAGTCTTTCGCAAAGAAGGTACTCGAGTGTGCTAAGTGAGATCAGCGGACTTCGGAAACTCGAAGTCTTTTGATGGTGCGGAAGCTAATCTCGTGTGTATTTGAAAAACCCTTTTAAAGAAAACCTTCTTGAGGTTAGAAGACTTTGAAGTCTTCTACAGCAAGGTTGATGCAGGTTTATTAAAACGATGAATGAGCAGTTATAAGTATGAATGCAGAAAGCTTGTAAAGACACATAGATTTTTATAGTGGTTCGGATATAACGATCGTACGTCCACTCTCCCTGATCCCACAGGGGCCTTACTAACGAAACGATCTTTTGTCCTCGTTCTCCTTGAGGATTTGACCACAGGAGGTTTTACAAGTTCCTGCCCTTGTTTGGTCTTCAATCCTCGTTCTCCTTGAGGATTCAACCACAGGAAGTTTTACAAGTTCCTGCCCTTGGTACAAAGTGGTGACCTTCGAGTGTTAACTCTAAGATCTTAGAAATGATCAACCTTTTCTCGTACAGAGATAATGAAAGGTGATTTTACAATTCCAACTAAGAAATAATCCTAATCTATTAGTTGCTCTAAGATAGCAATGAATTATTTCTCTAAGCTTGTGTTAATGCGTTTAAAGCTCTTGGAATGGTGACCGTTCTTGTTCGTTAGCTCGTCGTATTTTTGTGTTTCTTTTGAATATGCGTGTATTCCATGCGCGAGCTTGTAGTGATCACCAATATTCATAGAGATTGAAAAACTAGCCGTTGGAAAAGCTAGCAATCAAATCCTCTATAGTTTAGAAAGTATCAATTGTTGACTTCCTTGATTGGCTTGATTGATTCCCATCAATTGGTTGACTTTCTTGATTGGTATTTGATTGGTCTTCCATATCTTCCTTGATTGCAATCTAATCTTTATGATTGAATCTTGATTTAATCATTGATTGCCAATCATGTCTTCCTTGAATCTTGGAATCAGATATTGGTCAACTCTTGAACTCAGCTTGTCTCAACTTTGCTGATCGGACTTTCCATAATTCAACCTTGCTGACATCAAGTCTTCTTGTCTGTCAGCAGAGTCTTCTACCTCAAGTCTGCTTTGGCCAAGTCTTCTAGACGAACCCTTCTACTCCGGTCAAGTCTTCTAGACGAACCCTTCTACTCCAGGTCAAGTCTTCTAGACGAACCCTTCTACTCCAGGCCTTCTATCTTCTTGGTACGAAGTCTTCTATCTCAGCTGGTCTTCAAGTCTTCTTGTCTAGTCTAGAAAGGTTTCCCCTTAACAAAAGACTATCTAACTTGAACTAGATCATCAGCTGACTAACATGTTCAGCTGGTCCTACTACACTAAGGTTTTAAACACATCATCAAAACTATATAAATATATATCCCAACAGATTTTTAGCGACACTACTCCCCCACATTTCCAATGATGGACTTTGAGTTTGTGTCAAAATATCCAGTTTGCTTTTCTGTGTATCCTTCTAACACAGCTGGATATTCAAAATTCCACATCAGGAACTTTGATTTGTTTGGTAAGAATTAATTAGCACACCACTAGTGCCTCAACCACATTGCAAATTATCCCCACACTTCGAGATAATTATAGGATCATTTTATCCTTTCTTCACATTTCACATAGTTTTATCTCATTGTGTGGTGACTTTACATGAACGAATTTGAACAAATCTGTATAACGTGTGGACACCATTTCACTAGGCACCATTTGCCTTAGGTTTTCCATTTAGCTTTAAGGTCACGTCGTTGCTAATCACCTCACATTCACTAATCCCCATATTTGAATGTATTTGTGGCGAGACTCCATCCCCACATTCGAGGTGCTTGTCCATTTATTAATATTCACCAAATATTATGGACAAAATCTCGAAACGAATTAGAACACCAACCGTTTTGAATTCGTGCTCGAATGAATTCACACTCAATTTTATTGGACTTCTCTCATTAGTCCAATTTCAATTTAATCTTTGGTTAAACTACCAAAATTAAATTTATGGGGCCGTAATTGCCACCTTTGACTCTCAAATAATTCTCCGTTTAATTATTACAAGTCAAAAATTCTTTGGACTAAATCCAAGGAAAATTTGTGCTCTCAAAGCACAATTTCAAACGTGGCCTTAATTGCCCCTCTTAACTCAAGAATAACTCTCAAACGAATTAAACGAGTTAAAATCTTTTGGATTAAATCCAAAACCCAATTTGTGCTCTCAAGCCCAATTTATTAGATCCCGAATCAAATTTCAATATTGATAATCAAGGAATCCCAAAATTATGAAATAATATTATAATACCTCATAGTATTATTAAATATAAATCCAATAACATTACTTGGCCTAATTTTATTTAGGCGGCCATCAGTTCCCATATGACCCAATTCACACTAAATTGGCCTGAGAAGGCAACTGATGGACTTTATCTCCCTATGCCCACACTTTATTAAATTTAATACGGCCTTGGGCTTCTGATTAGGCCCATATTAAGAAAATGATGAGGAATGGGCTTTGAAAGGTTACTTTCTAATTTTTTCTCATTGTTCAGCAACCGTCTCTTTCTTGTCTATCAGAAACGCTGTGACTATATGTTCTTTCCGTGAGAACCCATTTGAGAAGAGCAACGAAAAGGAACATCACCCATGGTTGCACCCTTTCTCGTTAGGCCAGCGATCGTGTGCTTCAACACCGTCCATCACCGCCACGACGCGGAGGAGCATCGTCCAATAACGGATTGCTACAGTGCCGGCGACACCTTGACGACGGCGGTTCTAATCAACCATTGTAGAGACGCGGCTGCATCAGAAATTCCCAGAAAATTTCCGACGCCGCGACCCACAGTTCACGATGGGCGCTTCAATTCGGCAAATCGGTGCAACTTTTTGATACCAAGATTTGTGGTGGTTCGGCAGCCGAAGACCAGCGTATCTGCGCTCGAAATCTCTCGACCGTTGCCCTTTCGAAGTTTTCAGTCGCTGCGCTACCATCATCTGCATATGGTAAAATATGGCTCCAGCGAGCGTTTAGAGGCTCCACTTGTTAGACCGCCGTTGACGGCCTTAGATCAAAGAGGTTGCGCATTGCTCACGAGCATAGTTGGGGGTGTCTGGATTGATAAAGTGAAAACTCAGGCAGCGACTTTCACTAATCTCGAAGATAGCATAAAGCCATGCCCCCAAAATTTCTCTTCACAATATTTTTGTTGAACCATTGTGTTCATTCGAGAGATGAGGAAGAAAGGCGCCACATCAACTGCATCTTTCTCATTCAACGTCACGTTCCTATTTTAATTGGTCCTTCATTCGACGAAGGCCAGCGTAAAAGAAAATATTCTCATTTTCCAATTCCTTCTGTACGTCAATCGTTTTGTATTTTCTGCAGTAATCACAAAAGAATAAAAATTCCATTTCAAGTGATATCTTGCATAAGATTCATTTAAAAAAATTAATTAATTAAGCTTCCCCGACAAAAAAGTCAAATTGCGATGATCAACAAAGCAACATTTTGTTGCCATCCTTGAGAGCATCTTCGAAAACACACTTAAATATCGTCTTACGATTGTTGGAAAATTTTAGTGAGTGTAGACGAAGATTGCTATAGGGATCGACACGGAATAAGTCGAGGCTAGAGTTTGACTCTATCTCCATAAGACGATATTGCCCCCGCACCCGGTGTGCAATACGGTTTTATGGCAATCGCCCCAAGATACAACGACTTTTCAACTTTCCGACCGCCGCACTACGAATCGGAAGCTATCGGCGAACCAAACAATATTTCGAACTCTCTTCGGAATATGAAACTAGGGAAAGGAATAGGAAAACTTTTAGTGACTTTCGAAGTTTCACATCCAAGTGAAAAATCCTGTTCTGAATTGTGGAATGGGAGGGTGTATTTATAGACTCTAGGCAACTCTTGTGAATAGGTGTACCTTTTGGATTAAATCATTCACTCGCATCACTTCACCAAATGACACAATCCAAAGGTTTTTATGAACATTCACAACTCTTATTTCACACCTTTTCACTCATACCTCTTCGTCTAATACACACCATTTTGAGATGACTTTTCCATTCACCTCAAAAATTCCAACACTTCTTCGGTTAAGAGAAGTGCTAATGATTGGACATATGCTTTTGCTAAGGCTTCTCAACATCTTTGGAACGATCTAGCGGAATTTGTGGTTGGGCTTCCAAAAAAAAAAAATAAACACGCAACACCTAAGTCCAAATAGCTCAGGTAGTCTAGAAATTGAAAGCTAGAAATGCCATTTATATGCATAACTTGGCTTGGCAGTATCAAAAGACAAGCGTAAATGTATTAAGGGTTAATTATAAACAACAAACTAATCTTTTATTTCAATTCAAGCATCGTATTCATACCATACCAGACCATACCACAAACACCTTCAATTCAAAGCAAACTCCTCAATGTTGACATTTCGCAAATCTCACTCTTCTAAACCTATGTTGAATCGACTTCATCCGCAAACCCTAGATTATTATAGCAATATACATTGTTGGCATTGTCTTGATCCGAAGAAGACCGCTAAAACACAGAAAATTCGAATGGTTGGTTGACATGGTCCCGCTCTTTTCTTTAACTTCACTTTCAAATCAATCGCAGTGTATATAATGAGCCGATTCTTCAATTGCTGCTTCATCGATTCAGTTTCGAGGCAAAGCTCAGATCCACAGGTATTGCTCTGTAATGGTGTTTATCGTTTGAATTTTTTATTATATTTTTTTTTGCGCACATTTTTGAAGTAACTTTTAACGAAGTTTTGTTTGTTGTGTAACATTGGTCCCTCGGTTTTTGGGTTTAGGGATTAAGAGACATTATGGAGAAGCCATCCACTAACGATTCCAATGGCAAATTTCAGTCTGAGGTAACACTAGCTATATTTTCAGGGCATTTTTGAATTCTCATTTCGTGTTTCTTTGGTAACTGATAGGAGAATTGCACGCGTTTTTTTAATGAAGAGTTGGTATTTATAATACCATTACAAAAGGTTATAATATAGCAACAGATATGCAAAATATGATAATCAAAGGTAATAAGTATCTTTCCCGAACAGTAACTAGCCTTATAATGCCTGCATTTTTTTTCTTTGTCAGTTGTTATATGTTTTCATCTTCTCTTGTATTGTAAATTTTTCCATGCATTGGCGCTTCGTGGAAGTTTTGTGATCGAGTTCTGCTCAACTAATATTGAGCTTCCTCTTTTCCAGCTTGAAATGATGCACTTGATGATTTTGAAAAACTGTGTATAGGATAATGTTTGAGCAATTCTTTTCTTTGCCGCGTATCTTTGACATAAATTATTCTATGGGGTGGTATTGCATGAGACGTCTCACGGCTATATTTGACTCAAAAAAACTCAAACCAATCCTACCTATTTTGCTCCTTAATAATGTTGGTTAAATGAAGCTCCATCTCATGGACTGATTCAGTGAGACTGTCTCACATAAGTCTTTATCTTATTCTTTTGTTACCATTTAGAAAGATGCCTCTTGACATTGTAGTCTATGTCGAAATAATTTCTTCAATATCATCAAGTTTATATCAGGTTTATCAATCAATGTTTTGATATTTCTAGCAGAAGTCAAATAAAGAATTGAAGGATGTAATCAGAAGACCTGGAACTAATATCATCCTTAACCATGATTTTTCTGGTGGACTTCATTTGTGGCATCTGAATTGCTGTGATGGTTTTGTGGTTTCGTCAGTCTCTGATTATCCTCCTGGGCTATCAGCTACATTTAGTGGCTGTTTTGCTGTTATTACAAACCGGAAAGAATGTTGGCAAGGCCTCGAACAAGATATCACTGACAGAGTTTCTGTAGGTTCCACTTACACAGTTTGTGCTTGGGTTGGAATATCAGGAGCTAGTCAAGAGGTTGCTGATGTTCAAGCTACTCTGAAACTTGAATACCAAAATTTATCAGTTAGCTATTCATGCATTGGAAGGTAACTTCTTGGCAATACTTCTATGCGCTAGTTACTGTGCAACTCAAGTGCATTTTTAAATGGTATTAGTTGTTTTACTAAAAGATATTAATTGGTCAATATTAGCAGTTTTCACTTAATAGTATTAGTTGTTTTCATGAACATTATTAGTTGTGCACTAGTTGCACTGTGCACCCGAGTCTTACTCTAACTTCTTGCTTATTTGGTTTTGTTGCTTGAGGTAGCACTTCTTGATTTCATTAGCTGTGTGCAGAACATGTGTTTCGAAGGAGCGTTGGGAGAAGATAGAAGGTACTTTCTGTCTATCAACTATGCCTAATCGAGTTATATTGTATGTGGAAGGGCCTTCACCTGGCATTGACCTACTCATTAGATCTGTAGTAGTTTCCTGCGCCAGTTCCAGTGACTGTGATGTAAGTTTAACTAAAAACCCATAACTTTATTTATGTTGGTTTGTTTTAACCATCACAAAAATGACATTCTGTGTTATTTGCAGATTTGGTACCTCTTAGTGTTAGTTCTAGTATTATTGTATGGTATAGCATATATATGATCATATATAATATACCTACGTGTATATATATGTTAGTGTCTGTTAGTACTAGAATTAATGTATGGTATAGAATATATATGATCATATATAATATACCTATGTGTATATATATGTTAGTGTCTGTTAGAACTAATAACTACTGAAGGTACAACTAATACACTTGAATAGCATTTGAAATTCAGATACAAAATTAGATTTAAGTAATTCTATAAGAGCTAATCACAATTTCAATTTACTTAGGGGGCAGTTGGTTTGGAAATTCTTCAATGAGAATGTGAATAAATATATGGATATATAATGGTTAATGAGAATAAAAGATGATGCACAACACTATTTTTCTTCCTAAATAAGGTAATTATTACCCATTTGACTACTCATTCTCCTCAATCATTCCCTTATGCCACAATTAACAACCTTTTTTTTGTCCATCTTTTCCAATATTGAGCACAACACTAATGATGTAACCACCATTGAGACAATTATTAATCCAACATATCAGGGGGCGTAGAGGGAAAATAGATTTTCATTCTCATTCCCATTGAATAACTTGAAACAAGCTCCCCCTTAATTGCCATCAAGAGTTGTCCAAACAAAATTAAACAGAGATATCTTAGTCTACACAAAACCTCACTAACTTTTTGATGTTGTTCTGGTTGTTTGCATCTGATAGACCCCAAGAACAGGCTCTGTGTGTGACGACAACGACAGTGACAACATCATACAGAACCCAAGATTTGATAACGGGCTTATTAATTGGTCTGGGAGAGGTTGCAAAATTGTATTGAACAATTCTATGGCAGATGGAAAAATCCTACCACAGTCGGGAAAGTATTTTTCCTCAACGGCAAATCGCACACAGAACTGGAACGGAATTCAGCAGGAGATTACAGGGAGAGTGCAAATGAAGCATGCCTATGAGGTTGTTGCTGCAGTTAGTATATTTGGGAATAACATCAGTATAGCAGATGTTAGGGCAACACTGTGGGTACAGACAGCAGATCTGCGTGATCAATACATAGGGATTGCCAGGTATTACATTGAAGATACTTTTCTGTTATGAGTACCACATGGATGCACATGTTGCACTGTGCACAACTAATATTGTTCAATGAAACAATTAATACTGTTGGAAAACAACTAACACCGATTAGTACCATATAAAAAAGTACTTGAGTTTCACGGTGCAACCGGTGCATAGAACTATTTACCTTTTGTAATACATTTCTGATTTCACTTTGAAAATGATGTACCATGACTAATGCTTTTTTGTAAACTAGATTCCAATGAGGTTCTTCTCTACATTTGTTGTTTTCTGAACTACAGTCAATGCTTTTGAACTCCTCTTTTTCACAATACGTGTAGAATGAGATAGAGTTGCCTTGCAGGAAAGTGGGGTTTCATTCAGAATGTTTGTCTACGGTAGAAAGTATATTTGAGAGTTAAATTATCTTGTGTTTCATGGAACTCCCAACCATTAAATAGATTGATTTTGGGATTTGACTAACCTTATCTTTTATTGTAAGAGCCTAAATAAAATGCAAAAGAGTGCTGGCAAGATTAATGCACACTGAGTTATATTTTACCATTCATCTTTTCCTTTTTCCGAGCTTCACTTTATGAAAATGAGATTAGGTAACTAATTTATCATTTACTTTCCTGATTTGGACACATTATTTGTCATAATAACTGATGATCATCATCTCTTTGGTGGTGTATTTATTCAATATATCATTTCCTAAGTCGTAGGCTGGTTATGTAGCGTGCAGGCCACAGACAAAGATTGGGTGCAGTTGCATGGAAAATTTATATTATATGGTTCCCCATCAAGGGTTGTTATTTATTTAGAAGGTCCACCAGCAGGCACCGATATCCTTCTTGATAACCTAGTTGTGAAGCATGCTGCTAAAGCACCACCTGCATCACCACCAGTCATTGAGGTAGACGAATACTGAATAGTCATAAAAGTACATAAATATACTCCCTCTGTCATTAAAAATGAGCCCGTTCCTCCAAAGTACAGCCTTTTAATTTGGTCAACTGAATTAAGTTGCAACATTTTTGTACGCCATCAGTTCTCACTAATGTTCCTTCATTTCTTTGTTGGTTTAACTTATTGAATCACGTATATGTCTTATGCTTATTTGTTTTAAGAACTTTTTGGAAATTTCGATAAAAAATAAACTTTTGAAATCGGACTCTGTTTCAAAAACGACTCTTTTTTCCGGGATTGATGGAGTATTTAGTAGGGTAGTCTTTTCTAACTGAATGCTTTTAGAACAAATATATTAAAGTATTTTATCTTTGTCCTGCATAACCAGAATGCTGCTTTTGGAGTTAATATTATTGCTAATAGTAACCTTAGCAATGGAACCAACAGTTGGTTCCCCCTTGGAAATTGCACTCTTAGTGTGAGAAACGGTTCGCCACATATCCTTCCTCCCATGGCTGAAGATTCCCTTGGACCTCATGAGCCATTGAGTGGTTGCTACATTCTAGCGGCCAATCGTAGTCAGACGTGGATGGGTCCTGCTCAGATGATTTCAGATAGAGTGAAACTTTATCTGACCTACCAAGTGTCTGCATGGGTTCGAATCGGAAGTGGGGCAACTAGACCTCAGGTTGTAAATGTGGCTCTCAGCGTTGACGGTCAATGGGTAAATGGGGGCCAAGTCGAGATTAGTGATGACAAATGGCACGAACTAGGTGGATCGTTCAGAATTGAGAAGCAGTCAGCAAAGATAATGGTTTACATGCAGGGTCCTGATGCAGGGGTTGATTTGATGGTTGCAGGGCTTCAAATCTTTCCAGTGAACAGATGTGCAAGATTTCGACACTTGAAAAATCGAACTGAAAAGGTAAGTTTTGAATTTCTGGCTTTTGGTGATGACTTTATAGCAGAATTCTTTAGATTATAAGTCTGCTTGGTAAATGTTTATGAAAGATTTTGTGTAAAATTGATGATATTGTGAGGATGGAGTTTTTGGAAGGTTTTCCATATTAATGGTGTGAGAGTTAGATTGGGTCGGACGAAAAAGAAAGAAAGTAATTGCGGGACGGAGGGAGTATTATAGAATGCCGTTTTCTTTTCGGACTCTCTGTCAGTCTCTCTTCTCCCAATCAGATTGACAATCTTAATTTTTTTCTTTTCTCAAATAAATGATAGAACTCCTATTATCTTGTAATTATGTATAAATGTTTCAACTATGCAGATACGCAAACGGGATGTTGTTTTGAAGTTCACCACATCAGATTCAGACGCACTCTTTGGAACCTATGTGAAAATCAGACAAACTCAGAATAGCTTTCCATTTGGTTCATGTGTAAACCGTAGAAACATAGACAGCGAAGATTTTGTTGATTTCTTCACCAAAAACTTCAACTGGGCCGTCTTTGGAAACGAGTTGAAGTGGTACTGGACGGAGCCACAACAAGGAAACTTCAACTACAAGGATGCAGATGAGATGTTGAACTTATGTAAAAGCTACAACATTCAGCTTCGCGGGCACTGCATCTTCTGGGAGGTGGAGTCAACGGTTCAGTCATGGATACGTGCTTTGACCAAGAACGATATGATGACAGCTGTCCAAAACCGTTTAACCGGTCTATTAACCCGTTACAATGGGAAGTTCAAGCACTACGATGTGAATAATGAGATGTTGCACGGATCGTTCTATCAAGATCATTTGGGAAAAGATGCAAGGGTCAACATGTTCAAGATTGCAAACCAACTGGACCCTACTGCCACCCTCTTTGTAAATGACTACCACGTTGAGGATGGCTGCGACTCTCGATCATCACCCGACAAGTACATTCAGCATATCCTCGATCTCCAAGAGCAGGGAGCTCCTGTTGGGGGAATAGGTATTCAGGGGCATATAGATAGTCCGGTTGGGCCAATTGTCTGTTCTGCCCTTGATAAGTTGGGAATTCTGGGGCTTCCGATCTGGTTCACGGAGCTTGATGTGTCTTGCGATAATGAATATGTGAGAGCTGAGGATTTGGAAGTGATGCTGCGAGAAGCGTTTGCCCACCCTGCAGTTGAGGGTGTGATGCTGTGGGGATTCTGGGAGCTATTCATGAGCAGAGAAAACTCGCACTTGGTTAATGTGGAAGGCGATATTAACGAAGCTGGTAAACGATACCTTGCTCTTAAGCACGAGTGGCTGTCTCGTGCTCATGGCCATCTCGATGATGACAATCAATACGAGTTCAGAGGATTTCATGGATCATATGAGGTTGAAATTGTTAGTATTTCTCAGGAGAAAGTGACCAAGACATTTGTGGTCGAGCCTGGTGAGGGTCCTCTTGTAATATCAATAAATCTCTAGCCCAAATTTATTCTCAAACTTGAAACAGAAACATGTGAAATATCACTGTTGTTTCAGTTATACCAGAAATAATAAATCATGAATCACATCAAGTGTTTGCATGTTCTTTCCTCAGTATTATTCATCCCTGTAAGGTTGTGCTCGTACGGAATTATACTTGAAGATGTAATTTTTAATCAATATAGCATGTCTTTTATGTGGGATGTGAGTTTGAAATACACCACCCTCGTTTTAAACTTCATTATTTGAAAAATCACTCTTAGTGCAATTGGGTAAAGGGGTAAAACATGCACATTAATATAACTTAAACATATATACTAGATTTAATTGAACACGTAAAATAAATGTACATGCTAAGTAGAATGTGGTGAGTACAAGCACCATTTGCGTTTAAGACCTGTTGTTTAAACATAACTGGAATATAGCGAATGTATGGACCCAAAATTTGTGTACTAGATGTATATGAGAACCCAAAATCTAGGTGTATAAAAGAACCCAAAATTCGTGCACCACGTGCGTCTGATACTTGGTGTTTAAATATAACTAAAATATAACAAATATACGGACCCAAGATCTGTGCACTAGGTGTATATGAGAACCCAAGATCTGTGACAAAAAAAAAAGAACCCAAGATTTGTGCAATAGGTGTATATGAGAGCGCAAGATTCATGCACCGCGTGCATTTGAGACTTGGTGTTTAAATATAATTGAAATATGATGAGTGTATTGACCCAAGATCTATGCACTAAGTGTATATGAGAACCCAAGATCTGTGCCGGATTCTCAACTCTCTCTCTACTCAGAAGACCCAATGAATGGACAATTTAATACGAGTGTAGTTGCTTTCTACATTAATTGAACTTAGGATCTAAGTATGAATCAAATGCTCTGATATCATGAAAGAATTTTATTTTATCTAAAAGTACGAACTTGTAAAATTAATTTACCTATATTAAATTTATATCACAAAGCAAACAAACTTTAATATACAGTGTTCACAATCAACTCGAGTAACTGTTGAAGGAAATGGATAAGAAGTCGAATTATGTGAAAAGAGTTAAAGAGCAATGGAGAAATTTTGTATAGGGATGAAAAATCCATGGCCAAGTTGGAAGAGTAGAGCAGATATCAATAAACAATTTAATCTAGCAATCGAATTGCTGGTGGAAAATGCATATAAATCTTTTTAATTTACGAAAAAGAGAAGCTACGCTGAAAAGGGCCCTTCTTTGGAAGATGCGAGCCTACCCGTGACCTCATTTTTGGATTTTGGCCAGTTTCCAGGAAAGCCCTTATAAACACTCTGTTCCATTTAATTTCCACAAAGCAACAAAAAAACAATTCATTTATGGTATATATTCAAGAGGTAATGTATTGTGTGACCTTCGATGATTAGTTGTTTTAATATATTGTGTCAACTAGTTTTTTCTTGAAATTGATTTTGAGAGTATTAGTTGTTTTATTAGAGGATATTATTATATTTTTTACTACAAGGTATTATATCGGTTGCGAAATAACTCACACTATCATTTTTCGTTCGTCTCATGATATCTTTTAGACTCTTAAATTGAAAAACTCTTCATAAACTCCACCTACAATATTTTCAATTTTACACAAAATGTTACTCTCCCGTCTCATACTCGTTGTGACATTTATTTTAATGTGAGGGTTGTTTAATAACATAAGTTACTCCCTCCGTCCCAAAGAACCTTTCACACTTGACTTTTTCAACGGTTTTTGTATGAAAGTTATTTCATAGTAATACGTTAACAAAAGTTATTTTATATGAATGATATGCTAGTTAATAAGATCAACTAGCATATCATTCATATAAAATAACTTTTGTAAATGTATTACTATGAAATAACTCTCACACAAAAACAGTTGAAAAAATCAACTGTGAAAGGTTCTCTGAGACGGAGGGAGTATTTTTTTTATAGGGGTAGGGTAATCTTTTCAACTTTAATAGGAAAGTTATTTAATAATATTAAATTAGGTTAGTGTGGAAAAAGTAGCGACATATGGTGTAATATTGTAGTGTTTGAGGGGATGGATAAAAATAAAAAAGTTAATTTATTACTACCATTTAAGGAAATAATGAAACGAGTACGGGACAAACTTTTTTGGCAAATGTCATAACAAGTATGTGACAGAGGGAGTATTACTTTTGGGTCATACTTGCACACAATTCAATTAATTAGTCACATTTTTTTTATCTTTCTCAATCACATCACTCGTATATTATTCTACTATAATTCCTTAAATATTCTGCTAAAAGATTAATAGGAAACTTTCACCAAAAACAAAAGAAAGATGTATTAATTATTTTATTATTAATTACTCCCTCCGTCCCATAAAAGCTTTCACACTTTTCTTTTTTCGTCCGTCCCAATATAAGTTTCACATCCTTAAAATGAAAACTCTTTTATAAACTTTACCCTCACAATTTTCACTAATTTACACAAATGTCATTAGTTTTACTCTCACATACATATATTCCAATAAAATTTTTTTACTTTATACATAAAAATTTATAAATTTATGTCTCAAAACTTCAATTATTATTTTTTTTTTTTTTAAATGTGTGTCCACCTACATATGAAAACTTTTCCGAGACGGAAGGAGTATAAAATAGTTCCACAGTCAAACTAATTCACACTAAGACATGTTCAAAATGATTATAGCAGCCAAAGTAAAAAAAGGCTAGTATTAAAATAAGAAACAATTGCAAGTCTCACACCACATCCTCCTCCTCCAGACAATCAATCTTTAGCCTTTCACAAATGGGACTTTCATTTTTCCTATTACTCTCATCACTTATCTTCTCTTCATTCGATCCAACACTCTCAGCAAAAGTGAACTCCTCCGATTTGATCCATCAAACATGCAAGAAAACAAAACACTACAATCTTTGCATTTCTTCCCTGCAATCTGATCCCTCGTCTGCAAAATCAGACACCAAAGACCTGGCAATCATCATGGTAAGAGTCGGCATAGCAAATGCCAACTCCACAAATTCTTACCTTTCGTCGCAGATGCTGCTGCAAAATGGCGCAAACGATACACTGATAAAGAAAGTGATGAAGGAATGCGGCCAAAAGTATTCGTTTGCAAATGAGTCATTGCAGACTGCAGTTGATGATTTGGGTGGTGAAAGCTATGATTATGCTTACATGCATGTAATGGCAGCTGCAGATTATCCCAATGCATGTCACAATGCTTTCAAGAGGTACCCACACTTGGTTTATCCTACACCCCTGGCTGCTAGGGAGGATGCTTTGAAGAGCATTTGTGAGGTCATTTTGGGGATTATCGACGCGATTGGTTTTTGAGGATTAGTTATTTTACTAAAAAGTATTAGTTGGTTTATTTTAAGAAATTGGTTTGTAAGATGTCAACTTGTTTTTATTTTTGTTTATAGTTTGAATTATTTGAAAATAAATGGCGTATTTCTTTCTTTTCTTAAAGTATAATTAGAAAAATTGGAATTTAAAATCATAGTGATGGCTACCGCTTGTTGCATTACACTATGATTATGGATTTGATGGGATTTCAAATTTTATAAAGTGAATTTGAAATAAAGTAAAAAAGTGTATTTGACTTTTGTATATACTCGAGAGCTTGAATTTTATAGGATTTGATAGAGAAGGATTTTATGAAGCATGAGATAAATAATCGATTGTTGATTGAAAATTGTATGTAAAGTGGGAATATAGTATGTAAAGTAAAAAAAAGAGGAAAAAAGTGTAGTGTTGGATAGATAATAATAATTACAAAATTGTATGATAGATGATTGAGAATTTATCGAGAAATGTGTTTGAAAACAAGTAAAATTGTGTATATCACAAATATTAGTATAAAATAAAATTTTAGAGGATTTGAATTCCGAAACCAACTTTTATTATTATTATTATTATTATTATTATTATTATTATTATTATCATCATCATCATCATAATTATATTTTTATCAGGGCAAACCCGCCAATATAAGAGGAAAATGAACAGAAAATTACCAACTAAAAAGGCATGAACAAAGAATCCCTCAAAAAGAAAGCAATACAGCTTAAACTTACTACATTGAACATGAATTTCCATAATGTTCTTCTTACAGTTATTATCCTAAGATGGAAGCAAATTTCTACATTCACCTTTTTCCTGTGCAAGAGGAAGGGTTTGATCAATTGAGAGGAGAGGAAGAGAAGTTAATCCATTGCCATCGGGGTAATGCGTCTCTTGGTAGCTTTACTCGGAGGTTCTCTTGTGCTTGGTGAAGCTACTTTTGTATCCTTATTCTCATCCTTTTCCATTAGGCCAGGGTTGTCTTCTCCTTTTCGACTATTGTCGTTGTTTCGTTCCAGAACAGGGCACTTACTTTTGTCACCAATGACTTGTTTTTCTTCTACCAGATTTAAAGGGAAAAAAAAATGTTACTTGACATTTTGGTGTCTCATTCAACAAAGCAGTTGCTGGAAACATGTACTTACCTGGTGAGGGCATAGGAGAGCCGAGTTCTTGATTTTCAAATTCGAGGAGAGTGCAGTAACCATCTTGAGAGGATAACACCAAATAATTACCAGAAGGTGACCTGTGCGAGATTTTAAAATTTTCAAATGGTTTAATTTGTCAAAGATACTTTCTCAAGGGAGGGATTACCATGCAATGTCTGTTATAGTAGCATAATGAACTCCAGCTACCACTACTATCGGTTGAATGCTTTCAGTGTCGTAGATGTATAAGGAGTTCAAAGTAGCAACTGCGAAAATAAGGCGATAGGGGAGCTTGAATGATGAAGCTGTACACACAAAAGAAAAAGTTGTGCCATCATAATTCAGAAAACAGCAGCAGTGTCTGTTATGTCAAAAGAGTGAGAAGAGAGGAGTGCATTACAAGTGTTTGTTCCCAATAATTTAAATCTTATGGGACAAAACCGTACGGCCACAACAGGTTTACTCGCACCAGGGAGCATAAGTGCAGGCCTGCTTTGAAATAGAGAGTCTAAAACATTAGCAGTAGCAGAAAGAATCTGAAATGAAGTTTAGTAGGACTAATTCTAGCCTACATTAACATGGATACGTATAGTATCATACTGTCTCAGTCCCGCAATTACTTTCACACTTTCCTTTTTCGTCCATCATGAAATAACTTTCACATCCTTCAAATGGAATATCTTCCATAAACTCCACCCTCACAATATCCACAATTTTATATAAAATGTCATTACTTTTGAGCCCAGACATATATACAATCCAACTCATTTCTTTACTTGGTTTACGAAATTATCCCTCAAATCCCTACTCATTACTCCACATTCTTATTTTGTGTGCCTTCATATGAAAGAAATTACAGGACGGAGGGAGTACTGGAGTAGAATGTTTTGTAGAGTTAATATAAGAGAGGATCCAAAAAGAGGAATGCACATATTGACCTATCAGTATATAATAACACATGCCTGGAAAGATCTTTTCTTGAAAAGACATAAGCAGTATTGACGGGTTCCGAAGTAGGTGTACTTTTGTGAGAACCTGAAACAATAAACATGTTACTGAAACCACTACAATGATATTAAGTTTTCATCAATTTGCATATTAATAATCTATAGAATTAAGATGTTGGAAACAAGTTTCTTAACTTATACTCTTCTTTACATTAAAGCATATCATGGTGCATAGTCACTGAACTAGGATGGAAAGATATACAAGAGGTTAGGATACCTGCAGGAACAAGTAAGAATGATCCATCTGGTGACCAGGCTAATCTTCGAAAGAAAGACGGCAGTGTCTCATCAAGGAAAAGATGGCTTCTAGTTGACTGAATCACAGAGCCAGTTAAATTAGTTCCATTCTGTCTACATCTATGATGTGCAATGCAAGACATTGCAGAAGATAAATTATTTTAAACCTTGGATTCTTCAGTCACTGGTGATTCTGCCTTCGAGATGACATGTTGACAAACATAATTTAACTTCTCAACACCTTTTATTTTAGAAGGCTTGCTAATATAAATACGACAGGTTCTATCTGAACTCAGTGATGCTGCGTATTTCCCCAATGGATCCCATGCTACACCTTGAACATAGTGAAAATGTGCATCCAAATTTTGGAGGACTGAACCTGAATATGTGCAAGAGTAAGTTAATTAGTTAAATACACAGTTGGGTATATTACAGAAAAAAAAAAATACAATGAAATAAAGGATCCCTAAACTATCTACTTTTGGACCCTAAACTAATTTTTGTTTTAAAGTCTTTCAAGTATTGAAATTTTATTTCACGAGCTCTTTCGAGACGAAAATTGAAAGATTTTATTGATTCTTCTTAATGGTCCCATTGAATAATATATATGTTAATTTTACTAATAAAATATATTTTGTGCAAGTCATTTTAATCCAAATTCTTCAGGTGATTGGAACCTAAAATTGCTTGGGAAAAATACTTTCATATATACTTAAAATAAAATAAAACTGACAAATATGTTGTTTAACGGAACTATTAAGGTAACTCGTTAAGTTCCGTTAATTGTCATATTGAGAGAGCTCATGAATTAAAAAAAAAAATGAAGATAGTACACGGACCAATTAAAACAAAAGATGATAGTTTAGGAACATTTTGATACATCATGCCAAAAGAAAATGCGAAGCTTGCTCAAATTACCAAAAGAACCATATAGTTTGAAATATTACTAAATGCCTCCTACAAAGACCACACAGGCTATCAAAATAGACCCATCTGAAGAATCTTATCTAATGAAGAACACTTACTTGACCGATTGAGAAATACAAAATCAATTCACTTATTGTGTTTTTTCCTCATCTTGCATCGATTAATAATTTTGTGATTTTATATTATTTGTCAACCAAATAATTTTTTTAAATTTTTGTAGGGGGTATCTGGTAATTATTTGAACCACGAGATTCTCTTAGTAATTTGAACAAACCAAAAGGTTTTTTTCTTTTTTGTATCAACATTGAAATTTGTACAGATTTCCTTACCTTTATTAGCATCCCATATGATGCATGAATTATCAACTGAACCCGAAATGAGATATGCCCCATCATTAGACCATTGTAGGTCTAATACATCCTTGCGATGAAATCTGAAAAGCAGCTCACTCATGAATCTATATTCCTCAATTGAGTAGACTTTCTCCGGATACACACGATCACACATTAAACGAAAAATATCAGGCAGAAAAAAATTGAGATATTTGAATGAATACATTAATTCACTCACACCAGTGACTTATGGACTTTCCATCCTTCACCAGCATCTGTAATATGAAGTTTCCATAAAATTAGCTCACCACCTGCAAAAAAGAAAAATTTGCATCCAATATGCTGACAGTTTTAGGCTTTGATAATAAGTATCAACTTGTTAATGGTTAATCTAGTTTGAGGAACAGATAGTTACCATCAGCACCAGAGGCAAGCTGCTCTCCTGCAATGTTTGAAGAAAGTTATATTTTTAAACACATATTGACAGAATAACAAACATCCATAGACATTATAAGATTATCTATGCTGTTTCCAAAGATTAAAGCATTCGAGCCCCCAAATAAAAAATTCACATTACTCTGCCACATTCCTTTTGCACTCAACACATCAATTACATACATCATACAAAGTTGAATCACAAAACAAAAAAGAAAATAAAAATCCTTGTTACATCTTGGACTGATTGCATCCACGCAATCATGATTGCCTAACCATTTGCCAGCACTTCATCATCTCAGGGATCATCGCTTCAGCGAAGTCAGGGATTCTTCTCTAAGTTTATACTTGCTTTATTGCATGTCCATGTTACCATTCTCATCGAAAAGTAAGTTACTATGGTTTCTTTGTGGCTTCTATTATCAAATTGCCTTGAAAAATCAGACTGAATCTGATTAACTCCTATACTACAAACATAAAAGAATACAGGAAAAGCATAGAAAAAGCTTAGGTACTATAGTCAACCATAATTGCATTTGTAATGCGTGATTAGAGCTGAGCTAGTCACCACAAATCTTGCAAGTTGTGACACTTACAAGTTACAACTAGGCCTTCCTAATCCTCTAGGGGTTGGCCTAATGGTGAGAGCTTGAGGTTTAGAAATGTGATGCTCCATAAGCCTCAGGTTCGAAACCCACAAGATGCGAATAATTCCTGAGATGAATCAGTCCATATAGAGCTTTGTTCTGACTTCAATTGGGGCTCCCGCTAGTGGACGATGGGGATTAGTCCCCTGGATTAGTCGGTCCTTGAGCCGGATACCGAGTAAAAAAAAACCTAGGCCTTTCTATTGTAAGTTCATCTTTAGGAAAAAGGAAGTTCACTTAACGCATCAGATGGAAGCCAGTGTGCCCATCAACCCAGCACCATGCATGATAACCAAACCCACATACACCTCATGTCATCACAGAGCCATCTTAGCTTGATTGGCATTTCAGGGAGAAATACGGGTCTTGAAGGAGCTGTGATCAGTGATCACCTATCAGATTCACTCGAGACATATGAACGCCAAATGTAGCACAGAGATTTTAGATAGTGCATTGTTGTTACCATATGGATTTGAGTTGATTTCCTATTGGCTGTTATGGTTCTTTAGTTGTAAGTATCTTTGCTATTTATATCAAGCTTTAAAATCAACTACTTCATCAAAGAAAATATAGTACTCAGGTAAATTTCTATACTACTCTGTTGTTCATGGCCTATATTATGGATGTGTTTATATTCCTTTCATCAAAGACAATCAAATGATGAAAATCTTACAGAAACTTAGCAAAGATCATACATGGTTAGCAAAGCCTCCAAATGTCATGTCACAAACAGAAGAGAATAATCATGCTGATGTGTATTATGTATTAACAGGCATACAAATACATCCATACGTTATGCCAAGAGTCCATCAAATCCTCGAGATGTTTTACTCCACATGCCATATAAGGAAATGTTTTTAAACACCCAATTATTACTGGAAAGAGTATCATCGTCAAAGTAAACTAGTTGCATCATTGACACAGAATGACGGCCTTTACATATCAAAGAGAAATAACAGGAAAACTTACCTGAAGGAGAGAAACGAAGTGCATTTACAGCAGAACTATGGTATGACAAATTGCTCTGATAAGTAACACCACAAGCCTTCTCTTGATCTATGCTAGAAACTGTTGCCCACAGCTGCATATTGACATTTAGTTATAGCTACAACTCACCAGTAACAGTGGACCAAACTCAACATTACTCTCCTTTTGCTATAACTCATGGTTCCAATTCAAATTGGCAGAAATAAGGAAATTTTAAAACTCGATAAATAAATAAAATTACAAAAAAATTACAAGTTCCCATTGCGATTGACAAAAATGCTCTAATTTTTGTCGAACGTCTTCATTATAATAGGGAGCCTACCTTGATATCATAGTCAGCGCCTCCAGTGGCGAGAACGCCGGAGATTGGATGGAAATCGCAGGCGAGTACGGGCTTGGTGTCGTGCCAATTGATCTGAACAGTTCCACCCTTCATTTTCTCTTTACCGTAAGTTCTTCAATCGAAATCCTAACTAAAAATGCAAACAATTTCTGCTTTCTTTTCAAAATGTAACGAGATGGGATTAGGGTTTGAGTAGTGGAGGGAGCAGCTGGCGCGGGAGGAGTCTTGGCGGGAAAATGGAGCCAGATGGTTGCTTATAAGATCTAAAGATCGCAATTCGTTAAATGAAAATCGCTTTTTTTTTTCAATTTTTTTTTCTCTTTCGTCTGACTGATAGTGTTTTTATCTCTCCCTACTCTTCTCTCTCCGAAGATTGATAATATATTTTAATGTAACAAATAATATCTTTCAATCAATACCTCTTAATAAAATAATTAATATAATTCAAAAATTAATATTTTATAATAAAGAGTAATATTTATGTGTATATTGTGCACAATAAAAGATTATGTGCATAAAGTATAATATTAGTTTGGTTACAGTGTATTATTATTTCAAGCGTTGCATAATATTAGTTTAGTTACAGTGTAGTATTAGGATTTTTTTTTTGCTATGGGGCGGGTCATATTGAATTGAAGCGGGTTATAATGGATTGGGCATGGTAAAAATATTGTGCACACTATTTTTTAGTGTGCACACAAATATTTATCTATAATAAAATAGTTAATACTCTTTAACAAAAAAATTAATATTATCAAAACAAATTTTACAATGAAACTTATTAACACGAGACTTTGCCCACAATAGATTGTCCACTTAACCCAAGAGGTTAGCCAAGCGGTGAGACCTCAGGCTTAGAAGTGTGATGTTTTGTGGGTTTCATGTTGGACAATTTCTGAAGTAGGTCTCTTCATATAGAGTTTTGTTCCAACTTCAATTGGAACCCCCATTAGTGGACAATAAAATTAGTTTTCTGAATTAGTCGGTCCTTAAATCAAATACCGATCGATTCATTAAAAAAAGATTGTCCACCTAACAAGAATGCTAGCTTCTCCCACAAACAACAGATTGCCCATATCATAAAATAAAATAATCATCACCATGTTACATCTTATATTTATCACAATGACACTAAATTAACTCTATTCCTTTTTTAAATCTTTTATTTATCATAATGTCAATATAAAAATAACTCTATTACATATAATATTACTAAATAATTTTCATATGAAGATATCATTTAACCACAAAACGAGTTGTATAAATAATATTCCGATGATGGATTAAATTATTATACTTAGTTTATGAATTACAAAGTTGTATTTGTAAGTTAGATCGACGGATTAATTATTTAATTTCACATATTTATATTGCATGTGTTCTCATGTATTGTTGGACTTTTATTTGGTAGTCCAATATTTCTAAGACGTGATAGGATTGTCGTCTTGAATTTTGTTATATATTTATTTCCGTGTTATTTCTTGTTTGATAAAATCCTTATTTAATGAGTAAAGGTTTTCGATAACAATTTGTCAAATAATAATTAAGTAGTATTATATTTTATTTCACATCTTTTCCCTCTTAAAAAATATCGTCCCCGAAATTCACTTTACTCGTTTTCTTTTGGACATTTGAGAGTATTTTTTTTTCAAGTATCTTATTTTTTTTTTTTCACGTCCATTATTAATACATGTTGACTACGAGTTTGATTAGCTACTAAATTATGTTGACTACAAAATTTTTTTCTGGCACTTACGCAGTTTAGTCATGAAGTCACATCAATCTGCATAGTCTGTATAATCTCGGTGATTTGGCAAATTTGGAGTTGACATAATAAGGTTATATTTAGGGAATATAGTATATATATTGGAAGAATGAATGTCTCAATGGTGGTTATATGTATATGCTCCAATTTTAAAGAAAATGAGACTAAAAAGAAGATTGTTAGTGGGGTGGAAAGAACGATTATAAGAAGGAAAAATGTTAAGCAAAATAGATAATAATTATCTTATTTATGAAAAATATAGTGTCATTGATCAATATTTTTGTTCTCATTAATTACCATAATTGTCTTTCACTATTTTCATTGCCATTGAAACTTTTTCAACCAAACGCTTAGTTAAATCTTCCTAGATAGTAATTCAGGTACGTTGCCAACGTTCGCCGCTTAGTGTAATAAGGTAAATTTTGTTGGAAGCAAAATAGGTTAACCAGACACCCTCACTGCGGCACGTAAGACGTTATGTTTTGGTATTCGTTTGGTGAGTTCTAAGGGTGTTTTGCATTGAACCATGGGATAGAGTTTGCATTTTGAAAGAATTTCGTTTTATCTAAAAATCCGAATTTATAGAGAGGTTAGGAATCAATCTATTTATATTATCACCCTAATACTTTTGAACAACGTTTTCATGTAATCGAAGGTGCTCATGGCAGGAGATGAAAGAATATTTGGCTTGAATAATATTAAAGTACAAAAGTAATATTGTTTGATTTATACGGTAATATTGTTCAACATAAAAATAATATGTCCAAATATAGTCTTTGAATATATTTGTTCATTTATAAAGTAATTTTAGCATAAAAAACAATTCTTTTTACAGATAAATAAATGTATTATAGTATTACATTCATTTTATTAAAGAGTATATACATCTTACATTAAATGGTATTACTTTAAATTTTATTTGAATGGTGATAATTGTTAAAAAAATAAATTCAACAAACAAATACATTGAATTTATATGTTAAAAATTCAGAAAGTGAATTACATATTGATCGTCTTATTTTAGTGATAAGAAATTTGCGACCAAAGTTATCGAACCCAAGGGACTAGGAGTACAGTGAAGCCATGAAATTGCACGTTTTTTAGAATTATAGCGGCTAGTCAAGATTGCAAAAGAAAAACAACAAAATAACAACACAAATCCAACAAGAAATTAAACTAAACAATCAACACAAAAATACCAAGGATGAGAGAGTAGTGCTAGGGTGCAAATCACCAAAGACTCGTCAATTTAGGATCATCAACAATCAAATGTTCATTCAAAAGGGATCATAGGGATAACCAACAAATAGTTCAAATAAAACCGTACTTGATAAGCCTAGGTTCTAAATGATCGATAAAGCACGTAGGAATGTAAGAGACGGCACTCTCACCCCCTCACTAATCACAAGCAACAACAAGTAATCAATGTGCCTTAATGAGGTTCTAATTAATTAACCAAATATCCTTGTGTTAACCAAATATCCACTTCAATCACTTTAGCAAACCTAACACCTATGCATCAATTCAATCAACCAAGTATCCTTGCATCAATTAAATCAATAAACACAAGATCAAAGCTCACCTTAACAATTAAATCATGCAAAGCATCATTAAGACAATTAATCACCTCAACAAATGAACACCCAATCATCAATTCACCAAATCAACTCATCAAGGGATCATTACACCCAAGCACATATGAAATTTAGCCAATCATGGCTAATTGAAAGAAACCCATGAACATTAAGTAAATAGGAATCATGATTAAGCTGGAATTAGATAACAAAACCGAAAATAAATGGTAGAAGTCACCTTGATGGAGTCTAATACAACTTGAATGATCAAATTTATCAGCTATAACTCTTGGGTAATTCAAATCCTTCCAAAAGCTAAGAACACCTATCACTATGTGTAAATCGTGTGTAAATGAGTGCAGAGAGAATTTCTAATCTAAATCCCTATGAAATGTTCTAAGTGTGGAAAAGCTCCTTTCATCAGCTGAATTGAGAGGTATTTATAGTGGGGGCAAAGCTACAAATTCCCTTTTGCAATTAAGGCCCTTGAAAATGATGAAATTCTACTAAAAAAACGCGCAGTGATGCTGGTCCCACTCGAGGGTTCCTCGGAGGGTTCCACTTGGCCGAGTGGCTTGGAAGTGTCCAACTCGGGCATTTTATATCCCACTCGAGTCACCTATGTGTGAGTGGGATTCTTTCTGGGATGGGGTGACTCGGGCACTAGTGTCCTTCACTCGGCCGAGTCACCTTTGCTATGGTCGAGTGACTTTTCTTCTATACAATGTGACTCGGGCACTAGTGTGCCTCACTCGGCCGAGTGGCCTTGTCTCTGGTCGAGTGGGACTTCTCCCCGTGTGCCACCTCCGCTTCAATCACTCATATCTTCTGCGTACGAACTCCGATTTGGGTGATTCTTTTTGCTACGCGAAGCTCTCTCGACCCTCTTTCCAACCATTTAAGTTCTCCTTTGATTTGATATTGTTAACAGTCCTCAAGTTTTCCTCAAAGTTTGCCTAAAACCTACAAATTCAAACTCACAACTCCAACTCAAACAATCAAATGCAATTTGACAATTAATTGCGAATTAAGCTATAAATCATCATCAAATTAAGATAATTAAGCATTCAAATTATAAGCAATTTTACCCTAATCAAATTCCCCCAAACTTAAGACGTTGTTTGTCCTCAAACAACAAGACAATAAAGCACAATAGGGTGAAATTGATTGCAATTATGTTCAACGAGCACAAGAACAAAATAGGACTATCAAACCTCTTCAATGAAAACAAGTGTCAATGCAAACTATCAACTAGCACTAAAACATGTCATGCTTTGACAATTGCAAACTCAAATGCTCAACTCAATGCTCCTTCCATGGAGTGTTTCACTCACTCTCAAGTGTATAAAGGCATGATAAGCACTCAATCATCAATCCACAAAAATGAACACCATAAGCTTGCCAATAGACTTGATCTCAATTATTTATTTTATGCTTCAAACATGAATCAAACAGGACTTTTTCAAAGGTTGTAATGTAGGCTCTTTGGAGAAGGGTAGGTGAATTTTTAGGACAAGTAACTCAGTAATTAGTAGAGCAAATGAAAGTTGATTATACAATCCAATACATTTCTCCTCAAATCTCAACAATCATCACTCTTTCTTTCCTTTTTCTTTCATTCAAATACAATTCACCACCAACTCTTTTGAGACTTTCTTGCATTTTCAAGCTCAAAATTGAATTTTTCTTTCTTCTCATTCTCGGTTTTTACTTTCACATCACAATTCAATTTTTTTCTTCTCAACCCCTTTTTTTTCTATCAACTTAGCAAATCAAACCACCACACTTTTTCTTTTCACTCACCATTTCTTTGTCAACAATTCATGCTCTACTAATTATAGGGACAAAAAGGCTCATAAGGATGGACAAAATGACTTTAATTTCACAAGCTTGCCAAAGAACAAAGATTTAAGGCACAAATGGGCTTACTAGGGAAATTAATATTTTTGGTGGGGTCAAATTTGGCTGATTCGCTTTCAAAACAAACAAGGCCTCTTATCATTTCCACATAATCCACACAAAACTCAATTTGGACAAGTATTTAGGCAAGTTCTAGCATGCAAATTCATGAACGATGCACTCAACAAGGAATAAACCGTCTAACATGTACGATTCAAAAAGCACAAAAGCTCACGGGTTCAAAATTGAGCAAGGAATCAAGCATTCTCACTCACATCCATCATCACACAACAATTCATCATGCTAGCATCAAACCACATATCAACTCATGATCAAATCAAAAGTCCAATATGTCCACCAATCAAGCACACATGCTTATGAACATAATCTTAAATCATATACCCCCACACATAACAACAATCTCCAAAACAACTTTTCTCAAGAAAGATAAACTCAAATATATGCAATTAATCCACTAATAAGCTCCAAATTCACAAAAATTTTCTCATGCTAATGAGAGGCAAGTTGGTGCAACGAAAATTGCTAAACTAACACACCCCCCCAAACTTTTTCATTGCCAAGCAATTAAAAGTTTGGTAAAATAGTTAGCTAATTGAGTTGCACACAACTACCTACTAAGAAGTAAAAGCTCAACACCAAAAATTCATTTACAAGTATAGTATATCATGTAAGCTCAAAAATGAAGTGCGCCGGTGCAAATGGAAAAGCATGAAAAGAGGCACACCTCCCCCAAACTTGGACAAGTCCAAGTCTAAAGAAGGTGTTGTACCTAAATGTCTTCAAATACCCCCTTTCCTCAAAGCTTGAGAGCATCACCAAGCCTCACTCGCACGCCTCGACTTCCTACAAAACACACAAAACACACTTATTGAAAACACGAAACAAAGAAAGCAAGAAAAAGGATGGGTTGCCTCCTATCTAGCGCTATTTTTAACGTCCTATGCCGGACGGAACTCCATTGAGTTCAAACTTCCCTTTTTGCTTCGATATTTGGCACCTCCTTCGGGATAGGAGGGTTCACATGCTTCACGAATGACTCTGTGGTATAGAGACGACCACACCATTTGTCTTCAAGTTCCAGTTTTCCTCCAACTTTCACGTCTCTTACTGTCAACACTTCGAGATTCTTTAGCTTCTCCCCACAAAGCAATCCATTCCACTTAGACTCACACCACGTGACTGTATCTCCTATAGCAAAGCATTTTTCTTTATTTTCCTCACTCGAAGACTTTCTCCTATCCAACTCCCCCAAACTTGCAATTTTCCAAATTTTGGTAGTTTGCTTCAATTTTTCCTTCTTCTTTTTTTCTTCTCCGGGATCTTTCAAAGGCAATTTTTTAGACTTTTCTTTACGTTCCCCCTTATCTTCGTTTCTCAAAGCAGTGGAGGTTTGGATCGAGTGACATTCCTTTTTACTTGAATCATCATTCAAAGAATCATAGATCGAAAATGTGATCTCTTCACCATTGAAGCTCAACTTGAGCTCTCCACTCTCCACGTTTATCATGGCTTTTCCAGTTGCAAGAAACGGTCTTCCAAGGATTAGTGGCACATCTTCATCTTCTTTCATATCTAAGACAACGAAATCAACCGGGAAGATGAATTTATCAACCTTCACTAGCACATCTTCAATGATCCCCTTAGGATAAGTTACCGATCTGTCCGCCAATTGAAGGTTAATGGATGTAGGCTTCACCTCTCCTAGCCCCAAACGATTGAATATGGAGAGTGGCATCAAGTTTATGCTCGCCCCCAAATCACAAAGGGCTTTCATCTTTGCACTTCCTCCAATTTCACAAGGAATAGTAAAGCTTCCGGGGTCCTTGAGCTTCTTGGGAAGATTCCGTTTGAGAATAGCATTGCACTCCTCGGTCAAGTTGACCGTCCCATTATCAATGAACTTCCTCTTTTCGACATGAGCTCCTTCAAGAACTTCAAATAATGTGGCATTTGCTCAAGAGCATCCAATAATGGAATGTTGATTTGAAGTTTGTTGAAGACTTCAAGGAATTTAGAAAAATTTTCCTCAAGTTTTTGCTTCATGAATCTCTTTGGGAAGGGAGGTGGGATAGGTGTCTTGGGCACTCCCCAACGGTCACAAGGTATATGATCTTCTTTCTCCCTCAATTCCTTGGCTATCTTCCACTTAGGAACTCGGGTTGACCCTTCACCTCTTTCAAACACCTTTCCTTGCTTCTTTGACATTGCTTCTACCATTTCTCTTTTTGCATTTTCCAAATCCTTCATCATTCCTTTTTCCTCTTCATCTTCATTCATTCTCTCGAACTCGTCCTCCACTTCTTCCTCCATTACCTCGTCTTCACCAACCTCTTCTTTTTCATTAGAATCACCACTCTCACGCTCATCATCTTTTTGCATAGAAGGTCTATCATACTCGGTACCAATCCTCAATCGAATAGCATTGCAATGCTCTTGTGGGTTTACCTCGGTATTTGAAGGAAACTTCCCTTTATTTTGCAAATTCCCCAAAGTGGTGGCTAATTGACCCATTTGGAATTCAAGAGTCTTAAGTTGGTTTCCATGTTGGGCAATTTGACTCCCAAATAAGCTTTCCATCTTGTCAAGCCTTGCTTCAAACTTAGCATCTTTCTCTTCCGTCTTCTTGATCAACAAGGCTAACAACTCATCCGTTGACGGTTTCCCTTCTCCATTAGGCGGTTTAGCTCCCGGATCAAATCCGGGTGGGAATTGTACGGCGGCCTTAGGATTCGCATATGAAAAGTTGTCATTCTTACGAACATTTGAGTTATAGGAGTTGTTACCTTGAGCAAATTGGCCTCCTTGTTGAAAAGAAGATTGACCTCCTTGTTGATACGGTGGTCGGAATTGCCCTTGATTGAATTGCTTCCCTCCTTGGTAGCCTTGTTGATATCCTCCTTGTGGTTGCCTTCCCATATAATTTACATCTTCACATGGTCCAACTTGATTAAGAGCTTGCCCTTCTTGCATCATTGGAAGAGGAGTGACATCCCTTTGTTGATTGGCGGTAAGTGAGCTCACCTTATCAATAAGTGTCATCATCATAGACTTCATTAAATCTCCTTGCTCCACATTGGCTACTCTTTGATTGAGGCCTTGATTGGTGTTCCATTGGGAGGCATTGTTAGCTACACCATCTAAAATCTCAATGGCTTCTTGTGAGGTCAAGAATAAGAAGTCCCCCTTAGCACATGCATTCAAATGTAGTTGAGATGCTTCATCCACTCCACAATAGAAGAAACATATGGTTTGCTCCTCCGGAAAGCCGTGTTGGGGACACGATATCAACAAATTGTTGAAACGTTCCCATGCATCCTTGATACTCTCCTTTGGCTTTTGCTTAAAAACCGCAATCTCATTCCTTGCTTGGACGGTTCGAGAAGGAGGATAGAATTTAAGCAAAAACTTTTGACTTATCTCGTCCCAAGTGCGTACACTCCCCGGCGGTAAAGTTTTGCTAAGCCATTGCTTGGCCTTTCCCGTGAGGGTGAATGCAAACATCCTCAACTTCTTAGCGTCTTCGGTGACACCATTGAACTTCATAGTGTCCGCTAACTCCAAGAATCTATCCAAGTGTTTGTGTGGATCATCTATCCCGTCTCTTCCCTCGAATTGATTCTCCATGAGAAGCTTGATCATAGCCGGTGCAATCTCAAAATTATTAGCTTGGATATTCGGCCTAGCTATCCCATCGTAATACTCTCGTAGTTGAGGCTCAAAATAAGCACGAATGGGTCTACCTTCCCTTTGAGGTGGGGGATTTTGTGGGTTTTGATTGTTAGGCAAGGGTGGTGGTGGAGGATTGTATGGATCAATGTAATTTTGGTCTTGATATGGAGGATATGGTGGATATGGAGGTGGGTATGGATATGGATTTTGACCTTGAATTGGAGGTGGTGGATATGGATATGGATAGGGGTAAGGGTAAGGATAAGGATTTTGGGGATTTGGTGGATTTTGATGCACCATCTCTTCTCTTTGAGGTTGGACACCTCTCAATTCCACATGGATGCCTTGAATATTGATCTCCCCTTCTCCTCCTTCATGAGCAACCCTCTCTCCATGTGGGGGTAGATCCCCTTCCATTTCTCTATCAAAAGTCCTACGATTCCTCCTCCGATTCCTTCTTCTTGGTAGAGCTTCGTTATCAATTTTCAAAATTTGAACAAACACCTACCAAAAAGAGACCAAGTATCAAATTCTTAAACAAAAACAACAAAACAACAAAAATAAATGCCACTAGTAACTCCACTCAACTAGAATTCAAGTTCCACCTAAGTGTCCTCAACTAGATCCCCGGCAACGGCGCCATTTTGATCGTCGTATTTTAGTGATAAGAAATTTGCGACCAAAGTTATCGAACCCAAGGGACTAGGAGTACGGTGAAGCCATGAAATTGCGTTTTTAGAATTATAGCGGCTAGTCAAGATTGCAAAAGAAAAGCAACAAAATAACAACACAAATCCAACAAGAAATTAAACTAAACAATCAACACAAAAATACCAAGGATGAGATAATAGTGCTCGGGTGCAAATCACCAAAGACTCGTCAATTTAGGATCATCAACAATCAAATGTTCATTCAAAAGGGATCATAGGGATAACCAACAAATAGTTCAAATAAAACCGTACTTGATAAGCCTAGGTTCTAAATGATCGATAAAGCACGTAGGAATGTAAGAGGCGGCACTCTCACCCCCTCACTAATCACATGCAACAACAAGTAATCAATGTGCCTTAATGAGGTTCTAATTAATTAACCAAGTATCCTTGTGTTAACCAAATATCCACTTCAATCACTTTAGCAAACCTAACACCTATGCATCAATTCAATCAACCAAGTATCCTTGCATCAATTAAATCAATAAACACAAGATCAAAGCTCACCTTAGCAATTAAATCATGCAAAGCATCATTAAGACAATTAATCACCTCAACAAATGAACACCCAATCATCAATTCACCGAAATCAACTCATCAAGGGATCATTACACCCAAGCACATATGAAATTTAGCCAATCATGGCTAATTGAAAGAAACCCATGAACATTAAGTAAATAGGAATCATGATTAAGCTGGAATTAGATAACAAAACTGAAAATAAATGGTAGAAGTCACCTTGATGGAGTCTAATACAACTTGAATGATCAAATTTATCAGCTATAACTCTTGGGTAATTCAAATCCTTCCAAAAGCTAAGAACACCTATCACTATGTGTAACTGTGTGTAAATGAGTGCAGAGAGAATTTCTAATCTAAATCCCTATGAAATGTTCTAAGTGTGGAAAAGCTCCTTTCATCAGCTGAATTGAGAGGTATTTATAGTGGGGGCAAAGCTACAAATTCCCTTTTGCAATTAAGGCCCTTGAAAATGATGAAATTCTACTAAAAAACGCGCAGCAGTGGTCCCACTCGGCCACTGAGGGTTCCACTCGGCCGAGTGGCTTGGGTGTTGGTCGAGTGACTTTTGAACTGGAAGTGTCCAACTCGGGCATTTTATATCCCACTCGCCGAGTCATTCTTCTATGCCCTGCCGAGTGGGATTCTTTCTGGGATGGGTGACTCGTCGCCTCACTTCCTGTCACCTCCGGTCGAGTCACCTTTGCTATGGTCGAGTGTGACTTTTCTTCTGGTACAATGTGACTCGGGCACTAGTGTCCTTTGATTTGGCCGAGTGGCCTTGTTTCGGTCAAAGTGGGAATTCTCAGAATTTGCCAACTGCCGCTATAAATCAATCGCTCATATCAAATTCCCCAAACTTAAGCGTTTGTCCTTTTGAACTCCGATTTGGGTGATTCTTTTTGCAACGAGCGAAGCTCTCTCGACCCTCTTTCCAACCATTTAAGTTCTCCTTTGATTTGATATTGTTAACAGTCCTCAAGTTTTCCTCAAAGTTTGCCTAAAACCTACAAATTCAAACTCACAACTCCAACTCAAACAATCAAATGCAATTTGACAATTAATTTTTCAAATTAAGCTATAAATCATCATCAAATTAAGATAATTAAGCATTCAAATCATAAGCAAGCAATCTTTTCACTCACCATTTCTTTGTCAACAATTCATGCTCTACTAATTATAGGGACAAAAAGGCTCATAAGGATGGACAAAATGACTTTAATTTCACAAGCTTGCCAAAGAACAAAGATTTAAGGCACAAATGGGCTTACTAGGGAAATTAATATTTTTGGTGGGGTCAAATTTGGCTGATTCGCTTTCAAAACAAACAAGGCCTCTTATCATTTCCACATAATCCACACAAAACTCAATTTGGACAAGTCTTTAGGCAAGTTCTAGCATGCAAATTCATGAACGATGCACTCAACAAGGAATAAACCGTCTAACATGTACGATTCAAAAAGCACAAAAGCTCACGGGTTTAAAATTGAGCAAGGAATCAAGCATTCTCACTCACATCCATCATCACACAACAATTCATCATGCTAGCATCAAGCCACATATCAACTCATGATCAAATCAAAAGTCCAATATGTCCACCAATCAAGCACACATGCTTATGAACATAATCTTAAATCATATACCCCCACACATAACAACAATCTCCAAAACAACTTTTCTCAAGAAAGATAAACTCAAATATATGCAATTAATCCACTAATAAGCTCCAAATTCACAAAAATTTTCTCATGCTAATGAGAGGCAAGTTGGTGCAACGAAAATTGCTAAACTAACACACCCCCCAAACTTTTTCATTGCCAAGCAATTAAAAGTTTGGTAAAATAGTTAGCTAATTGAGTTGCACACAACTACCTACTAAGAAGTAAAAGCTCAACACCAAAAATTCATTTACAAGTATAGTATATCATGTAAGCTCAAAAATGAAGTGCGCCGGTGCAAATGGAAAAGCATGAAAAGAGGCACACCTCCCCCAAACTTGGACAAGTCCAAGTCTAAAGAAGGTGTTGTACCTAAATGTCTTCAAATACCCCCTTTCCTCAAAGCTTGAGAGCATCACCAAGCCTCACTCGCACGCCTCGACTTCCTACAAAACACACAAAACACACTTATTGAAAACACGAAACAAAGAAAGCAAGAAAAAGGATGGGTTGCCTCCCATCTAGCGCTATTTTTAACGTCCTATGCCGGACGGAACTCCATTGAGTTCAAACTTCCCTTTTTGCTTCGATATTTGGCACCTCCTTCGGGATAGGAGGGTTCACATGCTTCACGAATGACTCTGTGGTATAGAGACGACCACACCATTTGTCTTCAAGTTCCAGTTTTCCTCCAACTTTCACGTCTCTTACTATCAACACTTCTAGATTCTTTAGCTTCTCCCCACAAAGCAATCCATTCCACTTAGACTCACACCACGTGACTGTATCTTCTATAGCAAAGCATTTTTCTTTCTTTTCCTCACTGGAAGACTTTCTCCTATCCAACTCCCCCAAACTTGCAATTTTCCAAATTTTGGTAGTTTGCTTCAATTTTTCCTTCTTCTTTTTTTCTTCTCCGGGATCTTTCAAAGGCAATTTTTTAGACTTTTCTTTACGTTCCCCCTTATCTTCGTTTCTCAAAGCAGTGGAGGTTTGGATCGAGTGACATTCCTTTTTACTTGAATCATCATTCAAAGAATCATAGATCGAAAATGTGATCTCTTCACCATTGAAGCTCAACTTGAGCTTTCCACTCTCCACGTTTATCATGGCTTTTCCAGTTGCAAGAAACGGTCTTCCAAGGATTAGTGGCACATCCTCATCTTCTTTCATATCTAAGACAACGAAATCAACCGGGAAGATGAATTTATCAACCTTCACTAGCACATCTTCAATGATCCCCTTAGGATAAGTTACCGATCTATCCGCCAATTGAAGGTTAATGGATGTAGGCTTCACCTCTCCTAGCCCCAAACGATTGAATATGGAGAGTGGCATCAAGTTTATGCTCGCCCCCAAATCACAAAGGGCTTTCATCTTTGCACTTCCTCCAATTTCACAAGGAATAGTAAAGCTTCCGGGGTCCTTGAGCTTCTTGGGAAGATTCCGTTTGAGAATAGCATTGCACTCCTCGGTCAAGTTGACCGTCCCATTATCAATGAACTTCCTCTTTTTCGACATGAGCTCCTTCAAGAACTTCAAATAATGTGGCATTTGCTCAAGAGCATCCAATAATGGAATGTTGATTTGAAGTTTGTTGAAGACTTCAAGGAATTTAGAAAATTTTTCCTCAAGTTTTTGCTTCATGAATCTCTTTGGGAAGGGAGGTGGGATAGGTGTCTTGGGCACTCCCCAACGGTCACAAGGTATATGATCTTCTTTCTCCCTCAATTCCTTGGCTATCTTCCACTTAGGAACTCGGGTTGACCCTTCACCTCTTTCAAACACCTTTCCTTGCTTCTTTGACATTGCTTCTACCATTTCTCTTTTTGCATTTTCCAAATCCTTCATCATTCCTTTTTCCTCTTCATCTTCATTCATTCTCTCGAACTCGTCCTCCACTACTTCCTCCATTACCTCGTCTTCACCAACCTCTTCTTTTTCATTAGAACCACCACTCTCACGCTCATCATCTTTTTGCATAGAAGGTCTATCATACTCGGTACCAATCCTCAATCGAATAGCATTGCAATGCTCTCGTGGGTTTACCTCGGTATTTGAAGGAAACTTCCCTTTATTTTGCAAATTCCCCAAAGTGGTGGCTAATTGACCCATTTGGAATTCAAGAGTCTTAAGTTGGTTTCCATGTTGGGCAATTTGACTCCGAAATAAGCTTTCCATCTTGTCAAGCCTTGCTTCAAACTTAGCATCTTTCTCTTCCGTCTTCTTGATCAACAAGGCTAACAACTCATCCGTTGACGGTTTCCCTTCTCCATTAGGCGGTTTAGCTCCCGGATCAAATCCGGGTGGGAATTGTACGGCGGCCTTAGGATTCGCATATGAAAAGTTGTCATTCTTACGAACATTTGAGTTATAGGAGTTGTTACCTTGAGCAAATTGGCCTCCTTGTTGAAAAGAAGATTGACCTCCTTGTTGATACGGTGGTCGGAATTGCCCTTGATTGAATTGCTTCCCTCCTTGGTAGCCTTGTTGATATCCTCCTTGAGGTTGCCTTCCCATATAGTTCACATCTTCACATGGCCCTACTTGGTTAAGAGTTTGTCCTTCTTGCATCATTGGAAGAGGAGTGACATCCCTTTGTTGATTGGCGGTAAGGGAGCTTACCTTGTCAATAAGTGTCATCATCATAGACTTCATTAAGTCTCCTTGCTCCACATTGGCTACTCTTTGATTGGGGCCTTGATTGGTGTTCCATTGGGAGGCATTGTTAGCTACACCATCTAAAATCTCAATGGCTTATTGTGAGGTCAAGAATAAGAAGTCCCCCTTAGCACATGCATTCAAATGTAGTTGAGATGCTTCATCCACTCCACAATAGAAGAAACATATGGTTTGCTCCTCCGGAAAGCCGTGTTGGGGACACGATATCAACAAATTGTTGAAACGTTCCCATGCATCCTTGATACTCTCCTTTGGCTTTTGCTTAAAACCGGCAATCTCATTCCTTGCTTGGACGGTTCTAGAAGGAGGATAGAATTTAAGCAAAAACTTTTGACTTATCTCGTCCCAAGTGCGTACACTCCCCGGCGGTAAAGTTTTGCTAAGCCATTGCTTGGCCTTTCCCGTGAGGGTGAATGCAAACATCCTCAACTTCTTAGCGTCTTCGGTCACTCCATTGAACTTCATAGTGTCCGCTAGCTCCAAGAATCTATCCAAGTGTTTGTGTGGATCATCTATCCCATCTCTTCCCTCAAATTGATTCTCCATGAGAAGCTTGATGATCATAGCCGGTGCAATCTCAAAATTATTAGCTTGGATATTCGGCCTAGCTATCCCATCGTAATACTCCCGTAGTTGAGGCTCAAAATAAGCACAAATGGGTCTACCTTCCCTTTGAGGTGGGGGATTTTGTGGGTTTTGATTGTTAGGCAAGGGTGGTGGTGGAGGATTGTATGGATCAATGTAATTTTGGTCTTGATATGGCGGATATGGTGGATATGGAGGTGGGTATGGATATGGATTTTGACCTTGAATTGGAGGTGGTGGATATGGATATGGATAGGGGTAAGGGTAAGGATAAGGATTTTGGGGATTTGGTGGATTTTGATGCACCATCTCTTCCCTTTGAGGTTGGGCACCTCTCAATTCCACATGGATACCTTGAATATTGATCTCCCCTTCTCCTCCTTCATGAGCAACCCTCTCTCCATGTGGGAGTGGATCTCCTTCCATTTCTCTATCAAAAGTCCTACGATTCCTCCTCCGATTCCTTCTTCTTGGTAGAGCTTCGTTATCAATTTTCAAAATTCGAACAAACACCTACCAAAAAGAGACCAAGTATCAAATTCTTAAACAAAAACAACAAAACAACAAAAAAATAAATGCCACTAGTAACTCCACTCAACTAGAACTCAAGTTCCACCTAAGTGTCCTCAACTAATCCCCGGCAACGGCGCCATTTTGATCGTCTTATTTTAGTGATAAGAAATTTGCAACCAAAGTTATCGAACCCAAGGGACTAGGAGTACAGTGAAGCCATGAAATTGCACGTTTTTTAGAATTATAGCGGCTAGTCAAGATTGCAAAAGAAAAGCAACAAAATAACAACACAAATCCAACAAGAAATTAAACTAAACAATCAACACAAAAATACCAAGGATGAGAGAGTAGTGCTAGGGTGCAAATCACCAAAGACTCGTCAATTTAGGATCATCAACAATCAAATGTTCATTCTAAGAGGGATCATAGGGATAACCAACAAATAATTCAAATAAAACCGTACTTGATAAGCCTAGGTTCTAAATGATCGATTAAGCACGTAGGAATGTAAGAGACGACACTCTCACCCCCTCACTAATTACAAGCAACAACAAGTAATCAATGTGCCTTAATGAGGTTCTAATTAATCAACCAAGTATCCTTGTGTTAACCAAATATCCACTTCAATCACTTACGCAAACCTAACACCTATGCATCAATTCAATCAACCAAGTATCCTTGCATCAATTAAATCAATAAACACAAGATCAAAGCTCACCCAAGCAATTAAATCATACAAAGCATCATTAAGACAATTAATCACCTCAACAAATGAACACCCAATCATCAATTCACCAATATCAACTCATCAAGGGATCATTACACCCAAGCACATATGAAATTTAACCTATCATGGCTAATTGAAACAAACCCATGAACATTGAGTAAATAGGAATCATGATTAAGCTGGAATTAGATAACAAAACTGAAAATAAATGGTAGAAGTCACCTTGATGGAGTCTAATACAACTTGAATGATCAAATTTATCAGCTATAACTCTTGGGTAATTCAAATCCTTCCAAAAGCTAAGAACACCTATCACTATGTGTAACTGTGTGTAAATGAGTGCAGAGAGAATTTCTAATCTAAATCCCTATGAAATGTTCTAAGTGTGGAAAAGCTCCTTTCATCAGCTGAATTGAGAGGTATTTATAGTGGGGGCAAAGCTACAAATTCCCTTTTGCAATTAAGCCCTTGAAAATGATGAAATTCTACTCAAAAACGCGCAGCAGTGGTCCCACTCGGCCACTGAGGGTTCCACTCGGCCGAGTGGCTTGGGTGTTGGTCGAGTGACTTTTGTTCTGGCACAATGTGACTCGGGCACTAGTGTCCTCACTCGGCCGAGTGGCCTTGCTTCTGGTCGAGTGGGAATTCTTCTGTAACTTGCCAACTCGGGCATATATGCCTTCACTCGGCCGAGTGACCTTGTCTCTGGTCGAGTCACTTCTCCCTGTGTGCCACCTCCGCTTCAATCGCTCATATCTTCTGCGTACGAACTCCGATTGGGGTGATTCTTTTTGCTAAGCGAAGCTCTCTCGACCCTCTTTCCAACCATTTAAGTTCTCCTTTGATTTGATATTGTTAACAGTCCTCAAGTTTTCCTCAAAGTTTGCCTAAAACCTACAAATTCAAACTCACAACTCCAACTCAAACAATCAAATGCAATTTGACAATTAATTGCGAATTAAGCTATAAATCATCATCAAATTAAGATAATTAAGCATTCAAATCATAAGCAATTTTACCCTAATCACATATTAAAATATAAAATGTCACACAGAAATTGAACTGTTTTATTAATTAGGGAAACATTAATCATCTATAATCAAGCAATTTGTCACAAACTGTCAAAACTAATTTTAGAATGATACTTCTAATTATGGGTTCGAGTCACTACTTGTTCATCTCATTCAAGTGCGGCCATGAAAGAGAGGGTGAATGATGAAAAAAGAAAGAAAATAGAGAGCTGAAGAGTGTTGGGAGAAAAGGCCGTACCAATAGATTGGAACAAGAAGATGAAAAAGACTAGGGTTTTCTAATACATATGCTGGTCGAATGGAGCTATGATTCGTGGAAATTTGTAGACAAGTATTTGCCTTAGTTTATACCATGAGATTGAAAAATATTAATAAATAAATATATATATATATATATATATATATATATCTTTAGCTTGTTTCAAAATAAAATATATCTATGTATATATTTAAAATATTTAAATAGCCTAACATGTAAATTATTCATCTCATTATATTTTTCACACCTTTTTTTTTATCGTCCTATAATACTTTTCATATCTTCAATAAACTTAACTCTTACAATATTCTCAATTTTCCACAAAATTGTTATTGATTTTGAACTCGCATATACATACAATCCAATTAATTTTCTTTATATAAAAAATTACAAAAGTACCCCTTAAATTCCTACTAATTCTTTCATCGTCGTAATTTGTGTGTCCTCTTTCCTATAAATTTTTTTACTTGTTTGTGTATGTGTGTATATATATATATATATACACACACACATTGAATTTGTATTTTGTGAACAAATTTCACAGTAAAACTGACTTGATATTTTTATCAGTTTGCATATATATATATATATATATATATATAGAGAGAGAGAGAGAGAGAGAGAGAGAGAGAATTGTGTGAATAAATTTCATCGTAAAAATTGATTTATAACTAATATTTTTTAGTTAAATAACTAATATCCTTTAGTAAAATGACTAATATCTTTCAACTAATATACTTTAATAAAACCCTGTAAAAAAATATTTTAATAAAATATTTAATATCTTTATAAAAAAAATTAATACTCTTTAGTGAAACAACAAATACTCTCAAAATAAATTCCACAATAAAATTTATTCACACAATACTTTACTCTCTATATATAAACTCATGATATTACAAAGAACGAATTTAGGTTAGTGGGTGTTTGATAAAATTAAAGTCATTCCAATCAAATAGATGAACTATGAATATTTCTTTGTTGTTGGGAATCAAAATCATAATAGAGTCATTCCAAACACACACTATAACTTTGATTTTCATTACTCACTTTCCTCATAAACTAGTCAACCAAACACCCCTAATTTAGGGGGTCGAGAAATTAAAGGTAAGAAGTTATAATGTGAGTGCGGAAAATCTTTAAAATTATTGGCAGTAGTAGGGTTTAATTAATCTGTGTACGTATAATTATATGCAGTAAAGGTGACATCTGCCTCTGCAAAAAAGCATATTTAATCATTCTTCGCCTTGTGGACCATATACATACACATATATAAACAAGTGTGCGTGTGTATGTATTAATCTTGGTATGTATGATGTATATTCTACTTGTTAGGGCTGCAGAAACACACACACTGCTGATTTGTGTGTGTGAGAGAGAAAGTGATGATATCCAATTCGAATTAATGGTTTGTTGAATCAGAGTTTCTTATTCCTGGTACGGCCTAGGGAACTTTTCAGAGCGCCACTAGCCAGCTTTGATTGCATATATTATAGAGATATACAATAGAATAGCAAAAAGTGTGGATAGCTAACCGTTTTGTGATTATTCCGAGGCTCTCTTAGTCAACCAAATCCTAACAAACTTTTTTCTTATCATCACATGCACTCTTTGGACTTTGGACACACATCTTTCTCCCACGAAATCATCCGTTTTATATTTGGTATTTCATTTGGCAAATTCTTGTGCGAAGAAGTTTCATGGTAAGGGTCAATAGGTCAAGTTTAGGGTCGGATTTAATGGGCAGGAAAATGGGTCAAATACAAGTTTCATACTATGAAATTTGTTTATAGGAGACCCACTCATTTCATTTTGTGTTTTATATTATGAATGACATGTGTGGAGGCCTTGGAGGGTGAAAAAATAATCAATGAATAATACTACTCTACATCGACATGTATTAGTAATCCAGTAAGGTGGAACGCCAAGTGGAATATAAAAAGTGGAACAGAGAAATAGAATTGAAATTCACACGCAATCTTTGTTTCGTATTGTGGGTGAATGACACGTGTGGAGGGTGAAAAAATAATCAATTGATGATGTTACACTTATACCATTCCGACATGTGTTAATAATCCAGTGGGGTGGAACACCAGGTGAAATTCGTAAATAAAATGAAAAAGAAAGAAATCAAACTGAAATTCAAACTAATTAAACCATCTGTTTTATATTTGATATTTCATTTTTTGTTCCGTAAATTAATGACATGTATCAATGAATAATATTACATCATATCAACCTGTATTAATAATTTATTAGAATAAAATAAAAAAGTAGAATAAAGGAATCGAATTGATACAAATTATCATCATTCACCATTAATATAGGCACATCACATGTAGAAATTAAATGTTTGCAAGCACAATTAATACTAATTAGACGTCACACATAAACTTAGGGCTAAAACTCATCATCACCAAAAAAATGCGATGTCCCCGCCGCCCAGTTGACGGCGGCGGGTACAGGCGCCGGTGGGTGATGATTGCCTTGGAGGATGCGAATTTGCCTTTTCAAGAATTTAACATAGCGAATGGCCTCATCCAACATGGATGCAGTGTCCATCTTAGTACCTCCTGGGACAAGTCTTTGCAGGACGCGAATTTTCTCGCTTATCCTCTCGCGGCGGTGACGAGCCGCAATGCTTTGCGGGTCATCACTGATCCGTACGTTCCGCCGTCGGGGCTTCCTGAGGGTGGTCGGGTCGATGTCCACGGGTTGCATTGCTGCAATCTTGAACATCATTTCCTTCATGGCTCCAAGCTCTTCTTCGTCGCCGAATTGTTCTCCGTTATAATTCGGAATTAGGGCCGACGAAGACGAAGAAATCAAGGCGGAGACGGGGTTTTCGACGGGGAGGAAGTAAGGCCAGTACGGTGGCTGTGGGTGATGATCCGCTACATGCTCTTCCATTCCCAAATTGTATGCCTCCATCAACATGTGAATATTATGTATTAGCTTCTTGTGAAGAAATGTGTATCATGGAGTGGTGTATAAAGGAGGAGAAATGGAGAAGTAATCTTTCGATTAGGTTCTCTGCAGCTTTTGAGGCTTGCAGCATTTATATAGAGAGAGAGATATTTTTGAAGGCATATAGAATTAACACAAAAACTTATACATGACCGTGTCTATCACTTTTACCCATTTTTGTCCTACTTAATTGAGAAACAACGAGTATTGAATGATACAGTTTCATATATGAGATGATATTACAAGAAGATAATGAATGTGAATATTTGATAAGTAATAATCGCAATATTGTAGATATTTATATTTACCTACGGAATACTAAAAAAATAAAGAATGCTTAAAAATTGTGATTATTGCCTACAAAATATTTCATAGTCGATCAATTCTTTATTTTCTTGGAGTGTTTTTTTAGAATATTTTTTAGGATTTTAATGTAGGAAGGTTGTGTTTTAAGAATAATAAGCTTACAGGTCTTTGAATGTAAAATAGTATGTTTAAAAACTTGTAAATGAAGGACAATTGAGCCCAATTAATTCAAATGGGGTTTATCGCGGGTGAGTTGTACAATTGTTCTATAATTATAGATTTTTAGACTTGTAAATGTAGGACACATTATGTTTTTAAAATTTATAAATGTAGGACAATTGTACAACACTCAAGTGACATTTTAACCTGATTTGGGCTTGTTTGGGATCGACTGTCCTATATTTATAAAATTTAAAACACAATGGTACTACATTCATATGCCGTAAACTTATTGTTTTTAAAACACAACTCCTCTAAGAACTAAAGAAATATTATTCCCTAATTTTTTTAATCTCACTTTGTTAAAAACTCAATTTAAATATATAAGTCAACAGATCTTGTAATATATATGTGAATTAAACATTGTTTTATAAAAAAAATATTATTTAAAAGATATAACAAAAAATAATAAATTTAACATCAGGTCTAATATCGAAGATATATCATTTGCGATTTAAACTCCCTCCTGTGCATGAGAATTAATCCAATGCAAAACTTGAACTTTGAAATTAATTACGATCCTATACACAATTTATATTGATCTATTGAATTAATTAAATTTAATGGTTGAGATTTTGCATCAGACTTTCGTGTAGACAGATGGATCCAAATCAGATTATCTAATAAAATGACTTAATTTCCGTTGAATTAAATATATAAAAACAAGGATATAGCGTTTAGAAATTGATTTGTTGAGTGGAACCACCTTTTATTTTTTTTTCATACATATTCAAATAGAAAATGAACTCTTTCATCATCTCCAACTGTTACAACCTTTCAAGGGTTTGTTTTTCCAAACACGCCTATCTACGGCTTCTCACATCTAGGAAATTTTACACAATTCAATCTGACGTGATAATTTTGCAGTCATATATATATATATACATATATATATATATAATTATATTTGTTTAATTGTGAAAGAGTTTGTATAATGATGTGCATTATACACACATCTAATTATTTTTTGTTATTAGCCAACAAGTGTATATATCACCCGTGCACAGTTGATAAGTGTATAAATGAATATAATGTTAATATTTGTTATAGTTATCACGATTTTGAAAAGAAAAAAAAAAGTGTGTTGTTTTGTGTTGTTGAGGTAGAAATATTTATTTATCTATAATTTTTTTTTAGAAATTTTTTTGTATGTATACTACGATTGTTATATTTTTCTTTTGATGTGATGCTTGATACGTAAATATTTTTTTACTTTTAAAATCAAGCATAAAAAAGTTTTGCGCTCAATATGTGCAAATTGTGTACCTTCTTAAGTTTGAGTGTGTTCTCAAACTCTACAAAATAACTTCCATTTTTTTTTTCAAAAATTGTGAGAGTTTTGTAAAGAAGTGATTAGGAAGTTGTTTGCATGATTGAAAATATTGTTTGTTATAAATATTGAAATACTTTATTATAGATCACTGGATTTGATCTTATGCCCACAAGTGGACATCAATTTATATGTCTTATATGGCATGTCAATCACCTATCATGTGATGCCCAATTGCGGTCATTATAAGATCAAATCCGTATAAATTCACATTCGTGTTTTTGTTTTTGTCGCATAATTAAAATTTTAAACCTTCTCGCTTGATTACTTTGGACATCCTGATCATGACTGAAAATTGATCTGCTCCACAGAAGTTCAACATTCTTAAGTGACATGTCCCTGATTAATTGTTTATGGAAATTAATCATAATCTATTTAATTAAATTTAAAAAATATGTAGGATAATGAGTAAATGATAAAAATGCACTTAATTTAGATGTCTCTCACAACACAACATTGTGTCAAACAAGACGCGACATATTTAATTGTTTCAGAGAACAATTTTTTTCTAAATTTATTATAAATTAAATTTAGAAATACTAATTTTTTTTAAAACTAATTATTACTTAGCAGTAATATTATTTTAATTTTATGTCAATTTAATTTTATTAGGCATCTTGCACCAAATTTATGTCCTTCGTCACTATCAACATGTGGCAATATTTGGAGAATAAAGATTGATATTTACTTTGTTGTATCATAATTTACTGTATTTTGAAGTTATTTATATACGGTGGATTGTGTCCATTACTGAATATGAGAAGAAAGAAAAGGGTGAGAACAGAAAAAAATTGGGTAAAGGTGACAAAAATTTTAATTTTTAGTTTAGTTATAGTTTTTTTTGTTTATAATACATATTTTATTGTTGTAAAAATTTTATTATGTTGGTAAAAAAAAAAAAATCATTTGATTAGTGAATAGATATAGTTCAAATATATTTTACTTTTTTAATAAGAAAAAATATATTATAATTTGTTTGTTTTTTAGTTGAATATGATTAATTGAGTCGAATACAGATAGAATGATGTTATTTTAAAAAAATGAGTAAAAAATTTATGTCTTTTGTAAATACACATTTCATGTTGGTAAAAACTTTTTTTAAGTTTTTATAATGTAAATTAATATTTTACATATATATACATACATATATATAAAGAAAATAGTGATTTCTCCCATATATTCCTACCCAAATTTTTTTTTATATTTTTTCTTCACTACCATATTATCTCTGTTTATTTTTAGTTATTTTAAATTTTTGGTAAGAATTTTTTCAATCATTCAAATCTTACTATTAAAATTCACATTTGTCAATTTTTAAATTGTCACACAATTTCGGTACCTTTAAAGGGTTGACAATCAATCTCTTCTCTATTAAATATGCAGGTACAAAAATAATTAGATTAGCTCTATATCTAATCTCTTGATTTGATGATTTTCTCGAAGAATGAATAGATAAAAAGAATAATTATTGACAATTTTTTAGGGAATTAATTTTTAGTTCAATTTTACTACGACATTGTAAATTAAAATTATTTCAATTGTCTTAATTAAAATTATTTTTAACTAAAATATTGAATACACATAAATATGAAATATTGTATAACATTTTACAATATTTTGGAATGATTATTAAATATTTTATTTGTGTAGAGAATTGTGAAATATTTGAACTCATTCTTATCTATTAAATTAAAATAGTCTCCATCATTCATTCATGATTGAACTTGTATAAATAGAAGTAAATATTTCATTAGTAAATCATTTAAAAAATAATCAAATATCTAATAAAATAATTATTATTCAAAAATTTCAAAGTAATCAAATTTTTTATTTTATAATTTTATTAAATTTTTAATATTATTTTCAAAAAAATAATATTTATAATGAATTTAGTGTGTAATTAATTTAATAATTGTGTGATACCCATTAAAAATTAATACTTTCTAATAATATTTTACCTCATCAAATACAGAGAAAAAAAATGTGATTGTTGGTATTCACAGCAGGGACTAAGGCTGTAAATGAGTCCAACTGAATCGAACGCATTATTGTTCAAGCTTGTTTGAAATTTTATCGAGCTTTGATATTCATGTTTGAGCTTGTTTGATATTTAATGGAGTCGAGCTCGAACGAGTTTTAATCGAGCCGAACACCAATTGAACTCGAGTAGTTTGATATTTTTACACTTGTTTTATTATTTTTTACTTATCGAGCTCGAGCCGAGCTTTAGATTGCACCGAACATAAATTTATGTTCAAGCTTGTTTGATATCTAGTTGAACTGAGTTCGAACTGAACTTTTACCGAACAATCTCGAATCGAGTATCGAATAGCTTGGTTTGATTTTCAGCCCTAGTAGGGACGCTCGTAACGTTGCAGATATTGTTAGATTCGTTGTCCCTAGTAGGGACGCTCTCATTGTTTGCAGGCGTGGGACGCCTCATTTTTCGGTGTCCCTTCTTAATTTTACAAGATCTCTAAAAACCACTAAGTGGTTTTGAAAACTACTTTACTTATTTAAAAAATTCTAAATATGTTAACGTTTTCTTTTCATGCCTATAAAAAACAAAGAAAGATGGGAGCCTTAAAATCCTCCGGAATATTGGCACTCTATATAATTCGTTTAAGTGCACCGAAAATGATATAATTGGTACAATTTTAATTTAGCTTTACTTTTTTTTAAAAAAAAATATATTGCAACATACTAATTAAATTAAAATTGAATCAAGAATCTAATTACAATATCAATTGTTTATCAATTTAATTTTGGGATGAAGATATAATTAGCAATGCAATTTTTATAATTTTTATAGTATGTCATACAATATTATTTTTAATTTTATTTTACAATTTGATATACATAACTATATTTCTACAATTTATAGCTGACGTGAGAAACTCGACAATTGAGCCTATTGAAGTCAATTAGATGTTTCATAAAGCAAAATAAAAAAACTTAACTTTTGATATAGTAATTCAATACCTAATTAGAAAACCCCAACTTTTAATATAAAAAAATGGGAAAATTACAAATAGGTGTAAAAAATTAGCAAAATTACAAACAGGTGTAAAAATGCTAAAAAAATATATGATTAAATTAATATGATACTGATATTGTAACAAGAGAAGAAAATGAGATGAAGATATAATTAGCAATTACTTTTGAGTAGAAAATTTTAAAATTAAAATAAATTTGGCAATTTTACAATTTAATCACAATTTTTATAATTTTTATAGTGTCATACAATATTATTTTTAATTTTATTTTACAATTTGATATACATAACTATATTTCTACAATTTATAGTTGACGTCAATTGAGCTTATTGAAGTCAATTAGATGTTTCATAAAGCAAAAAAAAAAAAAAAAAAAACTTAACTTTTGATATAGTAATTCAATACCTAATTAGAAAACCCCAACTTTTAATATAAAAAATATATGATTAAATTAATAGGCCAAATTAATATGATACTGATATTGCAACAAGAGAAGAAAACAATGGGAACATAATACATTGTCAAACACAACAAAATATACACACATGTACATCCAATCTAGCCAAAATTTTTGAAATAATCGGCTATGAAGATTTTCTACAAACAATTAATGTTTATAGTTCTGAATCCGTATGCAGCAAAGCATATCAGTTATGAAATTATATTTCATTAAAAAATACAAATTTATAGGAATGTGTGAAATTAATTTAATTAATTTCATATCCTAACACTGTTCCTCAAATGTATACTTGTGGAATGACATCAACTCCATCATGAGAAAAAACGGAAGAGTCCCAATAACTATATAATTTAAATGAGTGGAATTGTTTTCATTAGGATTTGAAAACAAAGTTTTTGCGTTGATACCATAAAAAGACTTTATTTCATTTAAAAGTACGAACTTATAATATAATATAAAATTAATTAATTATATTAATACCTTAGAACTCTCTCATTCTTGCACTGAAATCAATTCAATCAAGCTAGATCTCAAGAGCCAAAAGAATATATTCACATGGGACACATGAGGTTACGGATCTTAAAGGAATGTAAAATTCCAAATGCACATGTGTGCATTTTTTTCAACCTAGCAGAGAGACTCTTAATATTAAATAAATGAATTGTGCCACAAATTCAAAATAAAAATGTTCTATTCATTAATATAATTTGTATTTTTTTTAATAAAATAGATTACTTTTCTTCTAAATAAGAAATTTGCATAGCGTGAACAAATTTAGCTGTAAAACTATTTTATAATTGATGCTCTCAAAATAAATTTATCGTCTATGTTCACACAATACCTTTTTTTTCTTTTTTTGAAAGGATACTTTTCTGTCTCTAAAAAAATATATATATATATATATATATATATATATATATATATATATATATATATATATATATATATATATATATATATATATATATGAATTAATATGATGAAATGGGTGTGAAATATGAAAGAGGAAAAAGGGTAAAAGAGAAAGAAAATGAAATAGGCGAGGCGGTGAGAAAAGACATAAAAAGCAAAACATGGAGGGATATAAGTTGGAAGCTGATCATAGAAATTGTTTTTCAAAAGAGTGTAAGTGGATGAGATCAGCTTGATTCAGTGCATGCAAAAGCAGCTGTCTCATCATCATCCATTACCTCATCATTTTACCACACCTCTATCTAAATACTACATAAACACCCATCTTCAATATTATACTATTAATTACCTCATCCATAGCTAGCTATATATATATATATATATATATAACACAAATTTTAAGATTAAACTTATTTATAGTATGAAACTGATATCATTACTTTTATTCATTCTATTAACCAAGTTTTACGGTGAAACTTAATCCACATTGCTATCCCGACTAATATAGGTCATAATTTTCAGTTATCATGACTAATATTGTTTATGTTGTATGCGCTACTACATTTTTGCTAGGCGCTCATAGTTATTTATGCTAGTCGGGAGTTATCTATGTAGGAAATCAATGGTTATCTAGGCGGGAGTTATCTATGCTAGACGCTCATAGATAACGGATATAAAAATAAAAAAAATAATTATCTATGCTAGGCGCTCATAGTTATCTATGCTAGGCGGGAGTTATCTATGTTAGGCGCTCATAGATAACGGGCAGCGAGCGGCCGACGACGTCAGAGAGTTGAGAGGGTCGGCGGTCGAGCAGCGGTTAGAGCGGCGTTTGGCAACGACAAAAAGTGAATCTTTGCGAGCAGTGTTGTCACTAACGCCGTCGTTCAATCACTTGAGAGGATCGGCGGTCGGCGGCAGTAGTTTGGCGGTTGACTGGTGGTGAAGGCAGAGGGGCGATTTGGACTAGGGCTCGTTTTGACTGAATCAATTTTGAAAAAAAAATTCTAAGTCCAATTTTGAGTATTAGGTTTCACAGATAACCAAAGGAGATAACGGATATACCATTATCCGTTAACTGTAATTAAAATAATTATTAAATTTTAATTTAAAAATAATTATAATAAATAGATAACAGAACACAGATAACAGATATATAAAAAATAGAATACCCGTTATCTCTGATTAAAATTTAATTTAAAAATAAATTAAATTGCTTAGATAACGAAGCATAGATAACCACATAAAAATATTCGTTATCTATGAGCGTATTTTATTTTTTTTCGAAAACATAGATAACGGGTTTAAAAATATCCGTTAGTTATCACGACTGATAACCTTTGATAATATATGTCATACTCTTACTGATACCCTTTAATAATATAGGACATACCCTTCAGTTATCACGACTAATACCCTTTAGTAACATAGAAATATTCCCTTCAGTTATTACAATTGATACCTTTAATAAAATTGTTCAAAGTAGAGTATAAAATATTACTATGATATATATTAGATTATAAAATTAATAGTATTATTAAATAAATATAATAATATTAATTTCATACTATAATAAAATAATTCTCTCCGAAAACTGAATTAAATGTTACTAACTTTAGCCTTAACTAGTGGAGAAAGAGAATTTCTGGGATGGATAAATTGTTTCACTTGTGAATGTAAGTCGCCAGAAAATATATAGGAAAGGTTACGTGTCTGCATGAATTATTTACTCATGAAAAAGTTGAAACGTTAATATTATTTCTGTCCAGATTTTGTCATGGCGTTTTTCATTTGGATTATATGGGTGAGTTTTTCATCTCTCACTTTCATTTCCTGAACTTGGATGAATCGACTGACTGACTTGTTTTTTCATGTTTTACTTTGTCGTAATTTTATTTTACTTGGATGCGTTCGTCCATTTAAATACAACAAATTATGTAAAAATATCATGAAATATCGTGGATATATCGTAAATTTTTACTATAAAAGAAATTAAAATTTACAACGTATCATAAAATCGATGCAATCTGTGACAGATAGAAAAACCGTCGTAAGTTGCGTAAGATTTTGCGACAGTTATTAAGGTCAAGCCAAACAACACAGTCTCATTTAAAATTTGCGACGAGCAATACCCGTTGCAAAATGACGCAACTTTCACGACGTCTCATGTATCGAGTGAATTTATTATGAGAGACCTATTTTCATTGACGTCATTTATTTCCAATGACGACAAACATGAGGACATGTGAATCAAGTTTCATGGTGAAATGTCATCCATATTGAAAAAAATTGATCTAGTTTATTATTCAGTTATCTCAACTAGTACTCTTTAGTAATATAAGTCATATACCCTTCAGTTATCATAATTAATACCATTTGTAATGTTGTCCCTGTTGTAATATAGGTAGGGATGGAGGAAATACCGAAAATACCGATATACCGACGTTACCGTGCCGAAAAATACCGAATTTACGGTATACCGAAATTTTCGGTACGGTATCGGTATAGAATTTTAAAATTTTCGGTATTTCGGTATATACCGAAATACCGAAATATTTTCGGTATATACCGTATACCGTAAATATTTCTTTAAAATAATTATTTAATTAATTTGTTTATAATTTAAATAATATAATAAAGAAATGTACAATAATAATTTTTTTAATTAATTGTTCGGTATGAACGGTACATCGGTATGATTCGGTGTGGACGGTATAATCGGTATAGTCGGTATGATTCGGTATGGACGGTACGGTAAGGTATACCGAAAAATCGGTATGGTATGCGGTATGAATTTTTTTAATACCGAAATTTCGGTATACCGAACTTTCGGTATACCAAAATTTCGGTACGGTATCGGTATATTTTTTATAAATACCGAAATTTTCGGTACGGTATACGGTATTTTCGGTATACCGTACCGATCCATCCCTAAATATAGGTCATATCCTTCAATTATCAAGATTGATATTATTTAGTAATATAGGTCATACCCTTCAGTTATCAAAAAAAAAAATAGAACATATCTTTCAGTTATCACGACTGATACCCTTTAGTAATATAAGTCGTTTGCTTCACGAGACGGGATTGATTAGATGAGATAGATTAAGTTGGATTGTATTGTTTGGGATTAATATATTTGAAATAAATATATGTTTGGATTGTAGGATTGTTATTTTTTTATTTTCTAATGATAAAGGTAATTTTGTATTTGAATTGATGGATTAGGTGTGATTGATATTTAAATGACATAACTGCCCTCAACAATTAAAACAAGAATAGAAAATATAAGGATAATGTAGTAATTTTCAGCTTGGGACAAGGTAATTCAAACTCTCCCCGGCCGGATTAGTTTGTACCAAGAGCATGGGATTAAGCTACTTTTGATCCCGGGCTCAATTTTAATCTTGGGCCAGAGTCCCTCCAAGCAAACACAATATTACTTAGGATTAAGCAATCAATCAAGGCTTACAATCAATACACTTTAGTAAATGGATCAAATTTCACATGTACTCAGCAGCAGACGACTAGCTCAAGATCAGCTTAGGTCAAATCAGTTTTAAAGATAAGTTTGTTAAACGGTTTTTAAGTTTGTTACAACAAACTAACCGACTTACAGACTTATAAATAAGAGTATGCACAGTTCTTAGAAGGACTCTTAGCACTCATAACTCTGATATTCACATTATTCGATAAGCACTCACAAAGTTTTCAAAAGATTTCATAATTTTCTAAATGTTTAAAGATCACTTCTCTGCATATCTTCAAACACATTCTGCACTGTACTTTTTAGATTTTTTAGATAGATTGACAGTTTGAAGATAGGAGTTAAAGACGAAGATCGTCATACCATTGTAATTGTAATCATCAGTAAGTAAGTCGAGACCCTTCTTCAACTTGAAGGAGAGTGGATGTAGGATCTTTCGATCCGAACCACTATAAATTTGATGTTTTTTCTTTCTGCTTTCAATTTATGTTATTACTTACAAATTAATCAAACAATATTTCAGACTGCTTTAGATTCTATTCCAAAAGATTGAGTCTAAAACTTTTCGGCTGTACATCTTTGATAATCTGAATTTTGCAAAAGATTTAGATAATCTATTCATCCCCTTCTAGATTATCTCTGGAAGATTCACTTGTTTTCACTAAATACTCAATCTAGGGACCAACATTAATGATCAAATTCTTTCGTCACAGTAATAATAGGTGATAATTTTAATAATTATAACAATGTTTGACGTCATAAAAATATATTTTTTCATGGTGATACTATTTTTCATTATTGATTATCTGATAGGGACTTTTTTTTTTTTTTTTTTTGTCGCAATAATGTTATTTGTCATCATAAAAAATATATATTTTTATGATATTGTTATTTGTCGTTATTAGTTATTTGAAATTAGGCAAAAACTTGTATTAGACGCTCTCATGCATGAGATCGAGTCACTTTTTAATAAATTGTTATTACTTTTTAAAAAAGTGATAACAATTTATGAAAAATTGATAATATTTTATGAAAAAATGATAACAATTTATTAAAAAATGACTCTGTCTCATGTCTATCTCATACATGACAAGAGTGCCCCCAAATTAATAATTAGTGACAAATTTGTTTCCTCACAATTATAATTGGTGATGATTTAATAAAAGAAAGTGACATTATTTAACGTAATAAATAATATATTATCAAGACAATGTTATTTTTTGTTATTTATTATGCGAAATAATTTGTAGTAATAATAAGGCAATGCTATTTTTCTTTATTAATTGATCGAAATAATTATGACAACATTAATTCATCGCAATAATAATTGGCCAAATATGTGAGAATGGAAAGAAATAGGGTCGATTATATACACTTTCAAAATTGATAGATACATCATTTTAATATATTTGTTATTTTAACTTACACACCACCCAATCAGTCTGCCACCACTACCAGCACCACCGCCACCACTACTTTTGAAAAGAGAAACACAAACTTATCATTAAAAAATAAAATTTTCCTTAAATAAAATAAGAAAATTTGAATATTCAGTGTATATTCCTTTAGGTTATGTTTGGTTAGGGATAGGGTCATCCGGATGTGGATGACTCATCCCCCATCCCATTCTATTTTCGATTGGTCCCATCCAAATACTCATCTAACCCTATAATATATCTACACACCTATTTTTACATATTTCAATACAATCACATTAACTTTATCTTTCAAATTAAATATATTATATTATATTATATTTTTTATCTCTCTCTCATCATCATTCATTACCTCACTAACTAACAATAATATAATATTATATCATCTTCTATCACAATCATTCAATCATTACCTCAACCTACTAACAATAATAAAATAATATAATATCAATTTTAATTTTGACATAAAGCTCCATCCACCCTTACTTCTCCATCCCTAACCAAACACAAATTTACTATATATTCACTGGATTACCTCCATCCTTATTTTTCATATGCATCCTCCATCCCATCCACCACATCTCTAACTAAACATGCCATTTGAATCACAACATCAAAATCTAGTAAGTGTGAAATTAAAATGGAAATCCCAAAATTGATTCAATTCTTGGATGAAATTGTCAATATAATTGCCCATAAAACAAAATACAGTCTCCCTTCACTTTGCAAGATTCCGCTTCCCTTATCCATCACACTCTTAATTTTAGAGAGGTGTCGAAAATATGATAAATTATATAAATGAGTTGTCCCTAAGTGAAATTAATTAGTTTATAAGTGAGTTACTCTCTCCGATCATCCATTGATTTTAGGATAAAACCTCGCTAATGGTATAACTAGTCACCTTCACATATTGAATGTGCTCAATTTATAGGACCGCACTGGGCGCATCCCATTAATTTCTAAAGGGGCTGCCATGATGAGACGTGTTAAACAAATAAAATTAGGGTTTTGAGGACACAATTGGTAGTGTAAGGTGGGTGTATAAATAGATGGATGTACTAATTATATAAATGTATTTTTTATTGATATTTGAGGTGTACATAATCGGGCCAAGGAGAAAACGTTAGGCACAAAATTCTTGAACGGCCCAGGTTATATGCACTCACTTTTTTATTGAAAATATCCACGTGATGAAAACACCCACCAGTTATTGAGTACACCCCCATTAACTCCCTAAAATACCCTTTATTATTCAATTTCTGAAAAATTATAAACCGTTCGAATAATTTTTACGAAAATATGTCATTTTTTTCGGAAATTATTTTCGAAAATTAGGCTATTTTTCACAAAAAAAAAAAAAAAATTGAAAGTTGGTCACATTTTCATAAAATCTGACTCGAAAAATTTATAAAACTCAAACACAAAAAAAAATATTTATCCTCGCATTTACGTTCATTAGCATCGAAAACAACTCAACAACAACAAAATTAATATAACAAATAACAAATAACAAATAACACACAAATATAATACAAAAAAGGTGATAAGGATATTTTTGTCATTACACATATATTTTAACTTTTAAATTATCTCAGGTGTGTGTTTTCAATAAAAAAGTGTGTGCGTATAACGTGGGCCTTCTTGAACAAACGTATTGATCTACGGCCGAACACAAAAAACCAAGAAACAAATTGTCGGACTATAGCCCAAATGCATGCGGCCCACTTAATAAATGGTCTTGAAAAAAAATTAAGGCCCATGTTATATGCACCGTCATATTTGATAGGTACACCATTCGTATGATGACACCATCCTTTATTTAATACGCCCTCCATCCTATAAAATATTTCACACTTTTTTTTTCGTTCGTCTCACTATAAGTTTCACATTATTAAAATAAAAAATCTTTTATAAACTTCACTCTCACAATTGCCACTAATTTACATAAAATGTCTTACTTTTTACTCTCACATGCACATAACCCAATAAAGTTTTTTTACTTTATATATAAAAGTTTACAAAATTACCCCTCAAAATCTCAATTATTACTCTTTTTTCTTAAAGTGTGTCCCTCCTATATATGAAAGCTTTTACGGGACGGAGGGAGTAGTTAAATTTCTAGGGTTGATGGTTGAGAATGATTTATTATTATTATTATTATTTTTTTGAGAATCTTAGGTTAAGTTTTAGTGTTGATATTATGTATTGAATGAGCAAATAATACTCAAATCGTGTTAATATTTGATAGTATGAATGTAATAAATTTAGATTTGTGATATTAGGATTGAAAAACGCAATCCTACATTTTCGACACTGGTTTTTCAGAAATGTGTCAGTATTTCAAAAAAAATTTAGAAAAAAAAAAATGAATTCATTTTTAATAAATACACCCCCTAAAATTAGTAAATATACCTCCCTAAATTTCGAAAAAAAAATATTAAATTTCAAATAAAATTTGAAATTATGTACTCTCTGAGTTTCATAAAACTCTTCACACTTTTCTTTTTCATCTATCTCATAATAATCTTCACACCCTTAAAATAAAAATCATCTATAATCTCCATCACTACAACAAAAATGGAATTTCTAGACACTTAAAAGTGTCCCGATATATACTCTATTGAGGCACTTATGACTATTGGAGCACTTATCACATGTGCCTCAAAGTATTGGACTATTTGCATTTAAATGCTGGAATTGTGTTGGTTATTAGCTTGGATCTAAATTTATTATGTGTGTTTTTGCTTGCCATTTAATTTTATTAATTTGTATTTTATGCATGTTGACTGTTGTCCATTAAATAATTAATTTATATAGTTATATATACTTACAGAATTTAAACCATATTAAAATTGTTATCAAATGACTTTCTAACCATATATATTTGTAAAACACACGTGACAAAAACATTAAAAAAAATAAAAAATAAAAAAACTTGGACCAACTAGTCGACACTTAGCCGGGCTAGATTAAGCGGTCCAAATCCATCCGACTAGTGATTTTTCATTTCTACACCCTTGCTCAAAAGTCATATTGCCCATCGATTATTGATGGTGTTTTCATATAATTAGAAATTTGAAAAGTTTGACACTCTTATTTATTTGGTTAACAAATTAACATAGAAGCGACCCCTTCTTTATTTTGCTACTTTTGCATGACCTAACACTACAAGGACCATTGCCTAATTTTCTCTTTTCAAACCCAACAAATTACATATCCACTTTATTCTACCTTTTTCCAATTATGGAAAGTTGAATTTCACTGTGAAAGCTACTGCAGACTTTGAGGAGGAGCAATGTGTGTGGGTTGTTGATTTTCACACCCTTTAATTCTCTTTTGTATGGTAAGATTCAATAGCTATGAATGTCCTTTCTGGTAACATTGATTTCCTTCTTTGGTAACTTTTTGATAAAGTTAAACTCTTGTGCTGACCACATAACACTGCCCTATCTTGGAAAGTTTTAATTTGGACCATTTGCATAATCTTGTGTTGCTATCTCCTTTTTGGAATTTCAGACACTATAGATCGAATCCTTAAATTTTTTATAACGAATTCTTGTGTGAAATGTTGTATTACTTGACCATAATAATATCTGCGTATTATACGGGATGAAAAAAAATTATATACTTCCTCCGCTCTTTTTTAAGCTACCTAAGTCAAAATGACACAAGTTTTAAGAAAAAATAATATTTAATGTGTAGTGAGTATTAAGATGGGATAAAAAAATGAGTAACTTATATTGGAACGCCTAAAATTGGCAACAGGGGTAGCTTACATAGGGACGAATGGACTATTAATTTTAGATTGAGTAGTTTAAACACATTCTCCCTCCATTCCAAAATAATGTGCACATTTTCTTTATTCTGACGACATAACTTGCACACTCTAGGATGAAAACATCACATAACACTCTCACAATACTATTTAATTTTAAAAAATATCATTATTGTTTTACTCTATTTTATTATCTCTCCTACACTTTATCTCAATCATCCATACAAAATACCCCTACATTTTATTTTCACTCATACACTTTCTACTCCAAAATGCAAGTTTTCTTAATACTCTGTGTCCAACAAAGTGTGCACATTATCACAGGACAGACATAATATTTTGTTTGACTACTTCATTTTAATTATAGTCATGTTCTTTTTTTTTTTTTTAATATTGTATATGCGTAATATTATTTTCTTTTAAATCATTTTTAAATTGTAAATAATATATTTTTAAATATAATGTATTTTAAATTGTATATCGTGTTTATTCAAAGTTTATTGTTTTGCAACAATAAAATTATCATATCATTACAATTATACTAAAATTTTAAGAATTACAATTATATTTGTATATACTTTATCAATAAATTATTTTAATTGAAAATATGAATCAGGTGATGCAAAAAATCAAACTTGAATGCAATCAAAACAACGAAAAATTTAAAAAAGAAATGTAGAAACGGATCTATAGATCAATTCATTTTTTTTCAAACAAATAGATATATAGATTTAAAAACATCTGAGGTTCCATTTGGATGGAGTCAATTGAAATAAAGGGAGTTGAGGATAATACACTATATATTTACACATTAAAATGGAGAAAAACTAAATGAATGGATTTGGTTCACATAAATATTACTTATAAGTGGAAGGATTTCAAATACCCAACAAAACCTAGTCATTTGAAATCCTCCCATTTTTTCCACTTGTGCTTAATATTTGAGTGAATCAAATCCATTCATTTACCTTTTCTCCATTTTAGTTTGTGTGAATACATGTATATTATCTTCAAATCCCTTGATTTCAAATCCACTCCATCCAAATGGAGCCTGGAATTTAATATTTTTTTTTGAAAAATATGTGTTTATTTACAAAAAAAGAAATTGATCATGTCTGCTTTTTTACTTTTGTTTTCGATTTTTTTAAATATTTTTTGAAATAATTTTATGACAACTCGGTAGTGATTCTACATTTTTTTTTTATCGGTAAAAAATAAGTATATAAAGATGACGGATATAAGAAATACCCAAGAAGAGTTTTGTACAACTCACACAATCAACGTCTGGGTTACAAACCCAATTACTCAAAGAACCACTTATGAACAATTTATCCCTACAAGTTAACCAACTCCATATTCTTGTCTTAACCTCCTCAACAACTTTATCAATACAAAACACACCATTTCTAAATATTACCTCATTGCGCCATTTCCAAATAAGTCAAATAGCAGTTGTCCAAATTGCAACTCAGGATCATTTATTTGAAAGTATTAAATTTATTTAAGTTGTAAAAGGGTAATATTGTATTTTCACATGATATTAAATATTATTGATGTGTACTAATTACTAAATAAAAAAGTGTGTGTATATAAGCTGGGCCTAATACGAAGTGTTTGGACACCAATAAGGAATGTTCTGAGGCCCAACCCACCAGTGGACTCATTCAGTTATGCAAGAATGCACCAAGAAAGAGGATGAAAAAATTGGGGGAGCTTTGTTACAAGCTATTTAAAAAAAAAAAAAGTAAAATTATTTTTTCTTTCAATGCTCCGGAATATGTTGGAAAAAGGATTGTCTCCATGATAATTAATCATTAGTGTTGTGCTTTAAATTTGGATATTAAAAAAATGAGACAAAACAAGATTGTTGTTGGTAACGGAAGAAAATGATTGAGGAGAAACGATTATAGGAGGAAAATGTTAAATCAAAATAAATAATGATTACCTTATTTAGTAGGAAAAATAATGTGATTAATCATTTTTTGTTCTTAATCTTTTGTCGAGCACTGCTTTGGTCTTTGGTTTGATGGTTGTACGTGCTAAAAATCCGGTGCATTGCATTTTGTTTTCCATCCCAATCTTTCGCAATACTTCAAGTTTACTTCTTTTCTTAGGTTTCGACTTTTTCGCTATTATCTTCCCAGTAGTTCATATACGAGCTATAACCGTTTCATTCCTATTCGTTGTTATGATGTTCAATATTCAAATAGCGGAGATTCACGAAGAAGTATTGCACTATTTACCAGTTAGTGGTATTATTGGACTGATCTTTTGGTGGAAAATGTTCTTCATTTTAGATAATGAAAGCATTCCATTACTACCAACCTAATACAACCTCCCTGAGATGAGATACTATACTCAATTTTACTCATATTCCCATTGAAAAATTTACAATCAAACACCCCCAAGAAAAAAAAAAAAAAAAAGGGGCTCGAAGTCTTCATTTATCCTGGGAATTAAATGAGAGGATTGGTCAGCAGCAAAAAAGCAATGGAGGTAGGAATTTTTTGGGGGTCTGGTGTAGATAAGAGAAAAACCATCATGTTTGGGCCTAGCTAATGAGATTTGGGATTTGGTTAAGCGATTAGGAGTTAGTTATTACTAATGTTGGATCAAGAGGTTTTTATGAGTTAAAGAGCAGATCAGACTAATCAGCCAAGCTGAAGAACAGCTGAGGATGTGAGCTGATCAGACGGGGTCATGCATTAAGCTAGTCAGCTGAGGTCTGATAACATACTAGTCATCTGAAGACAAGCTCAAGTCTAGTCATCTGCAGGAGACAAATATGAAGAGCTCAGACGAGGTCAAGATAAGCCGAGTAGAATAAGAAAGGCGAGTTTTTCACCAAGTCAGCTGCAGATGAGTATGAAGAATCAGCTGAGGTCAAGAGCAGTTTAAGTTTGTTAAGCAGTTTCAAGTTTGTTAGAACTAACTAACAAACTAACTGTCTTCTCAGACTTATATATAGGTCTAGGTTTATCATTTTGAAACAACAACAACACTTATGCATCTTTGATTTACATATTTCACTACTCAGATTTCACAATCATTTCACAAGTATTTTTCTAGAAAGGTCTCAAAAAGTTCTAAGTTTTTTTTAGAACACTTTTCCTGTAATCTTCAAAATTCAATATACACTGTAACAGTTAGATTTCTAGAAGAAGAGTCTAGGAGATTGAAGATTTGAAGAATTGTACAAGTTGTAAGTTGTAAGCTGGAAGTGAGAAAGTAAGCAGTAAGCAGAGTCCCTTCTTCAAATTGAAGAAGGAGAGTGGATGTAGGATTTTTAAAATCCGAACCACTATAAATCCTGGTGTTATTTCTTGCTTTCTTTAGTTTTCTGTTTGATTTACAAATTTTGTTACATCAAGAATTAAATTCAGAATCTTAACTAAAATCAGTATATCAACCTTGCTTTTGATCTTATAAGAAGTTGAGAATTTAATCATAATCCGCTGGGCTTAATCTGATATTTTGAATTGGTTTTGAAAGATTTGAAAAATCTACAAAATCTATTCAAACCCCCCCCCTTTCTAGATTTTGTTCTAGAAAGCTTACTCAAGGTTTCAATCAACTCAACTTTCCGGGACCAACAAGTGGTATCAGAGCAGTGTTAAGGTCATTACGATATTGATTTTAGGTCTTGAACAAGATTCTGGAATTATCTTGATTTTCTTCATTTTCTTTCATTTATAACAGTGCTACTAATAAGCTTTTGTGGAGTATTTTATCTTTGTTTCATCATGTCAACAGGTAAAAGTAATAAGTCTAGGAATCTGCCTGAATTCTCAATTGAAGAGTATGATTATTGGAAATTTAGGATGGAAAATCATCTAAAAGCCATTCATGATAGAATGGAAGAGGTTCTTGAGGAAGGCCCTATAAAATTTTTCCATGGAGGCACCCAAAGATTGGAGCAGAATCGGTGAATCAAGAACTAGGCAAGAGAAGAAGAGTTCAGATTGACTAATGATGAAAGGAAGGTCCACAATCTTGACCAAGTAGCTAGAAACGAAATCATAGAGACTACGAGTAAAGATTGGATAGAGAAGGTTAAGAGATGTAAAACGACCAAAGAAATGTGGCAAACCTTAGCTAATGTTTGTGAAGGATCGACCAAGTTAAGGAGAACACGCTACTGATCGATGTGCATTCATTTGAAACATTCAAGATGAAAGAAAATGAGTCGTGGATCAGTTTGATATGAGGTTGACCAATCTTCTCAACAAAGCGGTGATCTTGGAAAGAATTATTGAGAAAAGGAGATTAATAACAAGATTCGAGATCATTAACCAAGAGATGGAGGAAAAATCCAATATCCTTAAAGCAACTCAAGATTTATCCTCTATTACTCACCATACTTTATTTTCTCATCTTAAAGCTTTAGAGTATGATATCCAGATAGAAGATGAGGAAGATGAGATGGAGTCAAGCACCTCATCCAAATCTGTTGCCTTTGTCGATAAAGAAGACAAGGTGCCAATAGAGTCTCAGAGGAGTGATCTATCTTTGAAAGAGAGATGGCTTTACTTACAAAAAGGTATGATAAATTGAGAATGAAGTATAAGAGAAATAAATTGAGATTTGCGGGTAGAGATAGACAAAGATCCAGATCGAGATAGGAAGGTAGATAAATCTTGAGATGATGACAAAAACAAGAGCGAGACAAGAAGATACGAGATCACACTGTCGGAAGAAATACTTCCACCCAAGATCGAGATAGGAGTGACATTTGTTATACATGCAACAAGCCAGGACATTTCAAGCTATGGTGTCCTCAATCGACTCCTAAAGAAAGGGAAGAAAAGAGGAAGAAAAGAGACAGGAGATTTTGAGATCAAAGAGCTTTGTTGGCTGAAGAAAAAGAGCCAAAGAAATCATCATCATCTTCATCATCCTCATCGATTTTGGATCGAGATGATGAGATCTTTCTCATGGCTAATGAGGTAATCTACTATTCATCTTGAGATAATGATTCTTGTCGATCCGCATATGATCATGACCAAACTGTTATTCATGAATTATTGAGAGATTTAAAGACATCTTTAGCTGCTTATAAACAAACTAGAGAGAGAATTTATTTTTAAAGGATCGATTCAAATTCTAAATAAAGGCAAGCAGGTGATGAACAACCTTGAGACCGAGGAAACATTCAAGGGGGAATGTTTTCATCGATCAAGCCAAGACATCACCAAACTTTACTGAAAGATTGAAAAATGAAATCAAGACTTTAAAAGATAAATTTGAAGTAGTCTCATGTCTTGAAAATGAATTAATTAAGAAAGACAATGAGAAGCTTGTCTTCAAAATTAGTCGACTTAATAATTCACAATCGAGTAATAGATCATATTTTTAATACTTCCCAGAAATCTCATGATAAGACAGGACTTGGTTATGATAGGAACAATAAATCAGATGTTCAAAAACCTAGGAAATTTGTGAAAGCATCTGTTCAATCAAAGGATATTAAAATTGGTCCATGGAAACCAACTAGTCGAGATAAGGACTACGATTTCGATCACGAAACCAAGTATTCAATGAAAAATCCCTATCGGACTAGAAGGAATTCAAGAACCAAAATAAGAAGGTTTTCTTATTATAATTCTTTTGATGGAAGGAGCAAATGCTATCCTATATTTCCTAAGTTTAGGAAAATTACCCAATCTGAATACAACAAGTTGTCATTTAAAAATGATATTATTGTAGACAGATTTGGTAGAAAATCTGAGTCTGACTTATTGTCTGCAGATGAGATGTTTATTTGGATTCCTAAAGTGATTCTTGACCCAAAAGGACCCAAGATCACTAGGGTACCTCAAAACTAATCATTTTACAGGATTCACGGGGATCATCACTTAAGGAAGAGATCTTAGCTTCAATATGGTACATTGATGGTGGTCGTTCACAACATATGACCCATAACAAGAAGTCTGTTATCAAATTTTCAAAGCATTGATGGTCCAAGAGTTTTATTTGGTGATAATAATTGTGGTCGGACTAAAGGTGTAGGTACTTTGATTATCAAGGATATTCGGAGTATCTCGAGATATATTTTGTTGAAGGTTTGAAACATAATTTGTTATCATTTCTCGACTTTGTGATAAAGGTTTTCTTGTAAAATTTTCAAGGGATAAATGTGATATTTTGGATAATTCCTCGAGATAAGGTACTATTAAGCGGCTTGGACATGGTAATGTCTATGTGGCCAACTTTAATAGTTGTCCCCAAGATACTTGTCGATGGCTAAGGGTGGAGAAGATATCGGTGGCTATGGCATAAAATGCTTAGTCATCGAATTTCAAGACCCTTAGTAAGTGGCTAAGAAGAACCTTGTCAAGGGATTACCTGAAAAACTTTTATCAACTGATCTTAAATGTTATGCTTGTCAAAAAGGTAAACAGCCTAGACACTCATTTAAGAGTATTAACTCCTCCTCATCCGAAAGAGTGTTACAACTCCTTCATCCGGATCTGTTTGGACTGTTACACCTCTCGCCTTCGGTGGAAGGAAATATACTCTTGTTGTAGTAGATGACTTTTCTAGATACACTTGGGTTATATTTCTTTTCAAGAAAAATGAGACTATGAACAAGATTCCGATCTGTTTGGACAAATTCGAGAATGAGAAGGGAGTTAATATTATTAAAATTAGGAGTGATAAAGTGCAGAATTTTTGAATTCTTGTTTATCTAATTTCTTCAATGAGTATGGAATTATTCATGAGACATCTTCAGCAAGAACTCCTCAACAAAATGGAGTGGTTGAAAGAAGGAATAGAACTTTGAAGGAAGCGGCCGGGAGCATGTTGGTGAGTATAATACCCTCATAGGTTCAGGCGTAAGCTATCAACACGGCTTGCTATACCCGAACAGGTGCTTAGTTGTCAAAGACAAGGGTAAGACTCCTTATGAGATTTGGAAGGGTAAGATTCCAAGGATCTCATACTTCAAAGCTTTTGGTTGTAAGTGTTTCATTCATAATAATGGGAAATCCAAGTTAAGAACTTTTGATGCTAAAGCGGTGATGGAATATTCTTGGGATATTCTAATACTTCAAAGGCATTTAGAGTTTTTAACAAGACAACCCTTTGTGTGGAGGAAACTCCTCATGTTGTTTTTGATGAGTTGTATTCCTTCTCGGATAAAGTGAATCAAATTTCGAAAATCTAGATAAAATTGAATTATCCAAGACTAAACATAGAATCGTTTATCTACCTACTCTTGATTGAGAATCGATGAAGAAGAATCCCCATCCGATAATCGAAGACAACTTTTGATCAGACTCCTTGAGATCAGACACCTTTGACATCGGTGATCGGCAAGACGAGTCGGTGATGAAGGGGAACGTCGGTGAGGTTGAGTCGGGTGAGTTGCAATCGAGACTCAAGATGAGGATCCTTCTCCTCATATAGGCAAAAGGATGAGAAGCTATCATCCATCGATCGATTATAGGAGACCCATCTAGTAGTGTGCGGAGACACGAATGATGCTAGACTCGAAAGTCTTTTCGGTTGTTATGTGTCACTTCTTGAACCCAAGTCTATTGAGGAAGCATTATCGACCCCAAATGGATAATGGCCATGCGGGAAGAAGCGCATCGGTTTGAAAGGGCAAAATGTATGGGATCTAGTGGAAAGACCCTTACATCGAAAGATTATAGGCACCAAATGGGTGTTTAAAAATAAAGCAGATGAGAACAATATTATTGTTGAAATAAGGCAAGACTGGTTGCACAAGGTTATTCACGATCGAGGGAATAGACTATGATGAAACCTATGCTCCGATTTGCAGATTAGAGGCAATAAGATTGTTCTTGGCATTTCTTTGCATATAAGTCTTTCAAAGTTTTTCAAATGGATGTTAAGTCTGCTTTTCTTAATGGTGTGTTACTTGAAGAGGTCTATGTAGAGCAGCCTCCCGGGTTTAAGACCAATAACAAGGTCTATAAACTCAACAAAGCTCTATATGGGTGAAACAAGCTCCCGAGCACGGTATGATATTCTATCGATTTCTTGACATCAAATGGTTTTTCTAAAGGTAAGATTGATAGAACTTTGTTTAGAAAAGAAGTAGATGGCAACATCTTACTAGTTCAAATTTATGTAGATGACATAATTTTTGGTTCACCTAATCGAAATTATGTGAAGAGTTTAGCATTCTCATGAAAAACGAGGTTTGAAATGTCAATGATGGGAGAATTGACATACTTTCTAGGCTTACAAATTAAACGGTTGAGTAAGGGTATATTTGTACATCAGTCTAAGTATGCTAAGGATCCGATTGAGAAATTTGGAATGACTACTAGCAGAGAAGTCAAAATACCTATGACAACTAAATTCTCAATGGATTCGAGATGAGCGGGGATACCCACCGATGCAACGGAGTATCGTGGACTGATTGGATCTCTTCTCTATCTCACCTTTGCAAGTAGACCAGACATAGCCTTTGCGGTTGGGGTATGTGCAAGATTCGTCTAATCCCAAGAAAACTCATCCGGAGACCGCTAAGAAAATTCTTAGATATCTCAAAGGAACCTTGCAAGTAGGGTTATGGTACCCACCTGATGACAACTTTGGTGACGGGTTATTGATTCGGACTTTGGAGGATGTAAGATTGATAGAAAATCCATCCGGAACATGTCAATTCTTAGGCAATAAATTAATTTCTTGGTTATCTAAGAAACAGACATCATTGCCACCTCCACAATCAAGTGAATACATGGCGGTGGAAGTTGTTGCTTTCAACTCCTCTGGATTAGTCAATGACTTAGAGACTATAATATTCAAACATCAGTTGTTCTATTATTTGTGATAGCAATAGTGCAATAGCAATGACTTACAATCCTGTTTTACATTCTAGATGCAAACATATAGATATTAGTCATCATTTCATTAGGGATCATGTTGAAAAGAATGACATTAGAATTGAGAAAATTGCCCTTTGAATCACAAAAAGTGACATTCTTACAAAACCATTAGTGAGTCTAGGTTCAAAGAAATGTGCTTAGAATTAGGATTACTTGATGCATCTTTAGCTGGTTTCTAATTTGTGTGCATTTGTTTCCTTATTTCTTTTCCTTTCTTTAAATTAATGTCTAGAAAGAATTATCAGACTAGATATGTGTCAAAGGGCAATCAGGATCATTGATCTCCTTTTAGGAATCAAGAATCAAGGATTAGTCATATTGACCTTATCTGAATTGATAATTACTTGTCTGACATTGGGTAAATCGCACAAGGACATAATAGTCATTTGAACTTCAAGAAAATGGATGACTATTTACATTCTATCCGATTTACCACTAAGCTTCTGATGGTTTCTTTTGAGTTTATGTTTTGCTGGAACAGGTCACAGATAACACTGATTCATTCTTTTATTCAAACTCCTTTATTCTTAACCTGAGTCTGTTTTGTTTCTTAAAAATTTGTTTTAGAAAAGTAAATCTAAGTTTGTTTTGCTTAAACCTGGTTTGAAAATTGCTAAAAAGTTACATCTAAACTGTTGGTTTTGAGAATCGAGAAAGTTACTCTATATCGATGATTTCCTAAAACCCATACATTTTAAGCCGATCCATTTTTAAAACTAGTCTGCTTTTTCAAACTCATCGATTTACAAACCCTTAGGCGAAGTAAGGTAACCCTAGCCGACGTCGGGTATACTTACTTCTCTGCATAAAGTAACCTACATCTGTCAAATCAACAGTCTATAAAGTAACTATTTACGCATTCCAAAGGCGATTATAGTTCACGCGCTAAATCCTAATCGTTTATCTTAGTTTTTAACCGTTGATTAATACTCAGTAAAAACTTTTTGAATAAATGGCTAAGATTAATTCAGGATTTCAAAAATGGCGGTTTCTCTTTCCAATCTATTCTCCTATAAATACATCTTCTTCTCCAAATTCATTCTTTTCACTTTCAGTACTTATCAAAATTCTCTGCAAATTTTTCACTCTCTCTAAAATTCGTATATGAGCATCTCTGTAAGAGGCATAACTTCAACAATGGTGGATGTACATAATGAAACATATGCAAAGAAGGTAAAGTCAGAAATGTATGTCGACTTCAACACTACCACCGATGCAGAATCCAGGGAAGTTCGCCGTTATTGGAGAGAATTTGGATTGAGGACGTTTTGCTCCAAGAAATCCCCTTCCAATAAGACATTGGATATGAGAGGGCTTGAGTTCTATGTCAATGGGACATATGAACAGGGAGTGTTTAGGACCAGGGTGTATGGAGAAGAACTCACTGTTTCTCCGGCGGAGGTAGCCAGGATCTTTGATACAAGCAGTGAGGGTGTAAACCCCCTCACCTACAAATCGATGAATGGGTAGAATCATTTGAGATGATTGCCGGAATTCCATGAAGGAATATCGATCGGAGTTGAAGAAGAGGATGCTCCGACGCCGATATCGCCTCCCGATGACCATTGTCACGAAGGTGATTTTGGGAGAACAGAGCTCCCACGATGGGGTGACAGCACCAGACTCTGCGTCATGAGAACTATTCTCGATGGGGTTCGAGGCCAACCGGGCTGGTCTACTCTTTGGAGAGGCTGGAGACGGAGAGGAAGCGTCGGAGGTAGTTAATGAGAAGTGGCAGGCGAAGTCAATCACTAGTCTCTTCAACAAAGTGACTGTGATTATGGAGGACTTCTTTGTCATTTGAAATAAATTGGTCAGACGGGGTCCGAGCTTACACAAAACAAAAAGGAATTCTGACCACGGATGAGCTGCTCGGGGCTCCAGCTGATTCTGATGAAGGTGGAGCTGAGGTTAGAGCTCAAGCTCCAGTGAAGAGGAAGGCGAGGAGGAGGAGGAAGAGGATGTGGAGGTGGAGCCGTCCGTGAGCTCGGTGAGGTGAACAACCCAATGAAGTGAAGGAGAAGGCCCCAAGGAGACGAAGGTTGGTAAAAACCTCCGAGTTGGGAGGATCGTCTGCAGATCAGCCCACTCTCCTTCCGGAGGAAGTATCCACGCTGCAGATTGCAGCTCAAGTGGTGCAGGTGGAGGAGGTCCGGCTAATAAGTTCGAAGGGACCCTCCCCTAGCCGAGGTCAGGTACACTTCTCCCCCTCCCCATCTCCAACCCAAACTGGCAATGAAGAGGTGTCCCAGGCTGGCACCTCAGAGCCTCTAAAACAGCCTACTCCCGAAATTGTCCAAAGTCCAACATCATCTTCTCTTCCCCAAATCCAAACCTCATCTCCTCCACCATCCCCATCTCATATCTTTGTCCTTTTATCCGGACAAAGTATTCTCCCCAACCCCCATCTCCATATCTCCCCCAGCTCAACCCCAACTCATCTTACTCCAATCACTTCAATCTCCTCCACCTACCACATCACAAATTCCACCCCCACCATCTTCTCCCCCACCAGAAATCCCACCCCCACCATCAGACACTCCCACTTTATCCATCCCAGCCGAACCTCATGGGGATACCTCAAACATTTTTGGGGATATTCCCATGAGCTCCCCGAGCCCTACTTCTCCTACCACCTCTTCCTCATCTGATTCAGAGGAAGAGGACATACCAATTCTTGCCATCTCCTCGGCCTTTGAGCAACTTCACAAAGCAAAATCATCAACCAAGTCCAGAGGATGATGGAGAAGAAAACCGAGAAAAGTGATTCGGCGATCCGAGACACTATGCTCGCCAACATGCAGATTCTTTGAGGTCAACATGACCTTAAACTTATCACCCAATCTCAAAGACCGCTGTTGGTTCAGGACTAAGTGCCCTTGAAGAAGAGGTCAAGGCGCTGAAAGAGAAGAGCGCGGTGACAACGAAGTCGTGGTCTCAACACTCACTTCGATCGTAACGACTTGAGACGGCGTTGTGCAGCAATAGAGGATGAGCTTGATCCCTCAAGGATGAAGTTAAAAAGGGGAAGGTCCGAGAGCAGATCGAAACCCTCACTGGTGGTGTCATGTCAATAATGAGATAGACTTGATACAAAGGGAGACACGGTGAGTTGGAGGCAGCCAAGATGGAGATCAAAATCAAATTAGACGAGTTGGCTGCCTTGCAACCGAGGGTGGCTCAGTTGAAGAAGCCATCCGAGAGGATGAGGAGAAAAGGAAGAAGGAGGAAGAAGAGAAGATCGAGAAGCTCTTTGGCTCGCATGAAAAGTCGAGGAACCAGAGCCCAAGGGCAAAGGTAAAGGAAAAGCAGCAAAGCAGCGAAATGAAAAAGACTCCATCAGTGAGCGAGATGATCAGCTTGAATCAGCCGAGCGCAAAAGAAAGGAACCAGACTTCTCCAACTTATCGGTGAAAGCAGATTAGAAGAATCAGTCTTGAAAAGGAGATGTTTGAAAAGAGAGAAAAGAAGAGGTGAAGAAGATGGGGAAAGGCTGAAATGAAGTGGGACAGGGGATACTCGGAAGTGGGTGTCCAAAGCAAAGAAATGAAGCCGATTTCCGCCCTGTCCACCGCACCACAGCTCCTCCGAAGATGGTTTCGGGGAAGTTCACCGGTGAATATAAAAAACAAGCCCTGGATGCTAAGTGGATGTACATTGGTACATTCTCAAGGCATCGCCATCTGGAGCGAGCCAATGAAGACATCTGGCCTTTGGCATGAATGGATGGAGAAGGAGGACGCAGATCTATATGGGAAGCTGCTCGATGAGGCACATAATGTGTTCAACTGCGATCTGATCGCACCAGCCTACGAGCAGGTCACCCCCAAGCTTAAAGAAGATGGTTCTCCTGATCTGGAATGGGTCAGAACAGTTGTGGCCAAGGCAGAGAGGGAATCCGATCTCACAGATGAGAATGATCTGAAACAGCTTAGAGCGAGGATTTTCAGCTGGCTAAACATTCAAGTTTACTTCTTTTCTTAGGTTTCGACTTTTTCGCTATTATCTTCCCAGTAGTTCATATACGAGCTATAGCCGTTTCATTCCTATTCGTTGTTATGATGTTCAATATTCAAATAGCGGAGATTCACGAAGAAGTATTGCACTATTTACCAGTTAGTGGTATTATTGGACTGATCTTTTGGTGGAAAATGTTCTTCATTTTAGATAATGAAAGCATTCCATTACTACCAACCTAATACAACCTCCCTGAGATGAGATACTATACTCAATTTTACTCATATTCCCATTGAAAAATTTACAATCAAACACCCCCAAGAAAAAAAAAAAAAAAAGGGGCTCGAAGTCTTCATTTATCCTGGGAATTAAATGAGAGGATTGGTCAGCAGCAAAAAAGCAATGGAGGTAGGAATTTTTTGGGGGTCTGGCGTAGATAAGAGAAAAACCATCATGTTTGGGCCTAGCTAATGAGATTTGGGATTTGGTTAAGCGATTAGGAGTTAGTTATTACTAATGTTGGATCAAGAGGTTTTTATGAGTTAAAGAGCAGATCAGACTAATCAGCCAAGCTGAAGAACAGCTGAGGATGTGAGCTGATCAGACGGGGTCATGCATTAAGCTAGTCAGCTGAGGTCTGATAACATACTAGTCATCTGAAGACAAGTTCAAGTCTAGTCATCTGCAGGAGACAAATATGAAGAGCTCAGACGAGGTCAAGATAAGCCGAGTAGAATAAGAAAGGCGAGTTTTTCACCAAGTCAGCTGCAGATGAGTATGAAGAATCAGCTGAGGTCAAGAGCAGTTTAAGTTTGTTAAGCAGTTTCAAGTTTGTTAGAACTAACTAACAAACTAACTGTCTTCTCAGACTTATATATAGGTCTAGGTTTATCATTTTGAAACAACAACAACACTTATGCATCTTTGATTTACATATTTCACTACTCAGATTTCACAATCATTTCACAAGTATTTTTATAGAAAGGTCTCAAAAAGTTCTAAGTTTTTTTTAGAACACTTTTCCTGTAATCTTCAAAATTCAATATACACTGTAACAGTTAGATTTCTAGAAGAAGAGTCTAGGAGATTGAAGATTTGAAGAATTGTACAAGTTGTAAGTTGTAAGCTGGAAGTGAGAAAGTAAGCAGTAAGCAGAGTCCCTTCTTCAAATTGAAGAAGGAGAGTGGATGTAGGATTTTTAAAATCCGAACCACTATAAATCCTGGTGTTATTTCTTGCTTTCTTTAGTTTTCTGTTTGATTTACAAATTTTGTTACATCAAGATTTAAATTCAGAATCTTAACTAAAATCAGTATATCAACCTTGCTTTTGATCTTATAAGAAGTTGAGAATTTAATCATAATCCGCTGGGCTTAATCTGATATTTTGAATTGGTTTTGAAAGATTTGAAAAATCTACAAAATCTATTCAAACCCCCCCCTTTCTAGATTTTGTTCTAGAAAGCTTACTCAAGGTTTCAATCAACTCAACTTTCCGGGACCAACAACTAAGGATAATGAGACGAAATAGTGGGTTTGAGTCATCCTTTTCCCGATCAATTTATCCACTATCATGCACAATTATTATTATTGTCACTAGTCATTTCTCCCGTGCGATGCACGGATTGAATATTATAAATTTTAAATATATAATTAAAATATAAATTTAATTTATTAATTTTTTTACTATTATTTTTTATTAATATATAAATTATGTTGTTTACTCATGAATATAATACAACTATTTAATTAATTCTATAATTTTTAATAGTTACTAATCTCATTACAAATATTAAAATTCAACAAAACTTATATAATCTAAAATTAAATTATTTAAATTCAACTCATATAATTAAATCTTAAATAAAATTATTTAAATTCAATTCATATAATACAATCTAAAATAAAAATAATAAAATAAATATTTTAGATCTAAATTTATTTTTATATGTGCAATACTTATGTTAAATTAAAATTTTTAAAAGAGAATTAAGTTGATATATAATGTGTTAAAATTAGATTTAAAATTAAAATTTATGAAAATTTGAAATTGTTGGTGTAAAAGTAAAAAAAAAAAAAGTTAATTCAGTCTCTTTAGTGGAGAGTGAGACTCACTATTACACTACATGGCAAGTGCATTTCACTTGCTCTCTCTTTACATTTCACTTTCTCTCTCCTGACTTCTATTTTTATATATGTATAGATGTACAAGGCTATCACTTTCATGCATTAGGGTTCACATGAACTATAAAATGGGTAGAGTTCATGTAAAAGTTACCCGATCATCTCAGGAACGATCCGGATGAATCTGGATTTCTTGGAGTTGGACAAATTTAATTAATTTAGTTAAGTATTGGGTGTTTGATGGTGTCGTAGGCATTGAAGGAGAATGGATAGCTACTGGGAAAAATTGTGTTATTGCAAATATTTATGGCCCTGGAGATTTGAGACGTTGTGGGATTTTCAATGTTAAGCTTTAATTCTGATAATTGTTGCTTAATTCATTGAGAGGAAGGTAGAAAAGTTTATCATTTAGACTTTTAGCTCCAGAAAATTTTACGTGGTCATATCTGATCACGAGTAGGTATTTTATGAACAAGTTTCGTATTATAAAACTTGTATTTAACCTATTTTTCATCCCTTTAGTAAAACTGATCCTATAAAAGAAGTTTCATTGTACTTCACCCTATATTTTGGAGATATGATTTGACGAATTAGTTTGTGGAAATTAAAGCAATGGAAGAGTTATCAAGTTCAAGGGTAGGGCGGCTTGGTATTAAAAGAAATATTGAGACAAGATATTAAAGGGTGGAGCAATTAAGGTGAACTAGCTAGGGTAATATGGATGAGAAAAAAAAAAATCATAAAATCGTGTTGTGTCTTTACTCAAATTTAATTTTAGTTCTTTTTTTTTTTTTTTTTTAATTTATCAATTTTGATTCTTTGATGTCAATTTTGATCCTTTTCACCGGAAAATTTTAATTTTTTCCGAAAAATTGCCCTAATTTTTTATTTTTGTCACGTCGGCGACCATGTCAAGTCTCATTTGAATTGTCACTCATTCAGGAAGCAAAACCCTCAATCAATCTTAAGTTTCGATTATACCTCCCTAGTAAATCGTGACTTTAAATCTTAAATTTTGTTAATTTTCATCGCTAATTCCGAGTATTTTACGATGAGGGGATGATTGAGGCCTATAAGTTTCTTTTTCTCTTGTTGAGCATGTTATTTTGGTACATTTTTGTGTCATTCTGTATCCTACAACAGATTTTTGACCATATTTCAGTAATTTTTCCGGACAAAATTTGAATTATCCGGTGAAAATGACCTATTTTGATATCAAAAAGATTACAAATGATAAAATAAAAAGAAAAAGGACCAAATCTGAATTCGGAAAAAGTTAGAGGACCATTTATGAAATTATCTCTAATATGGATAGTAGAATTGACGATGCAAACTTGACAAAGTTCAAGAGGAGAGGAACTTATATCATTAAGGAAATTAAGCAAAATCTCTAGCATGCCAACTGAAGAACACAAAGGATATATACTTATGCCTTCCAAAAATCAAGAATAATATTAAATTAGAAAATAAATTAAACTCAGTCATCTCATAGTCATTTCTAAGTTTTCTTAGTCCCACTCGGAGGTATTATCTACAACTATATAATAATAAAATGTTATACCATTACAGTAACATCTTTGTAACCTTCAAACTTTGGTTTCTAATTTTATCTTATAAAACTAATGTCATATTTTTTTTAAGAAGGTGAAAAGATTTTTTAATATTTTTATTGACTTTATCTTTGTTTATTTAATTATTATATTTAATTTTTGGGTGCGAATATAATATAATATTCACATTTGAAATTAATAGTTTGAATTATTTTCTAACAAAGTATGTTAATATTGTAAGTCAAGATTTTTTTATATATTAATATTTATTTTAATATACAAGTTGATAATATTTGTTACAACATAATAACTAACGTTCATCACATGTAATGATATATTATTTCTATAACAATGAAAGTGTTTAAATATTATATAATAAAAATTAAAGTAATAATATGAATTTTTACTAATAAAGTAGAATAATTTTGTACTTAAGCATAGAAATAATTATAGATTGTAACTCAAGATTTTTTTTTATATATATACTAATATTTATTTTAATATACAAGTTGATAACTTTTGTTATAATATAACCACAATTAACATTTATCACATGTAATGATATATTATTTCAATAACTTCGAAGGTGTTTAAATATTTCATGTAAATTAATAGTGTATGTGTACAACATTAAATTTGATAATTCATCTATTCGTACAATCATATTACAATCTTTGAAGGGTATTATAGGTAAAGTATATGCATGTAAGTAAGTAAAAGATTAGTTAATTAGGTGAAAAACGTAATGACGTTAGTGTTTTTATTCACAAGATTTGTGGTCTTGAAATTTCTGAGTTCTTATTGAAATCTGATTCCTTATTATTGATTCACTAACATTTCTGATAAAGTGTCTTTTAGCATCTTGAATTACAATGTCTTCTGTTAAAAGTAAGAAATCCAGGAGTTTACCAGATTTTTCTATCGAAGAATATGATTATTGGAAGTTCAGAATGGAGAATCATTTAAAGGCCATTCATGACCGTATGGAAGAGGTTCTTGAGGAAGGTCCAATAAAATTCTACCATGGAGTTGTTAGTACTGGAGCTGAATCCTCTACTACAAGAAGTCAACAAGAAAAGAAAAGTGCTGATTTGACAAACGATGAAAGGAAGATTCACAATTTGGATCAGGTTGCAAGGACAGAAATTATAGAGACATTGAGCAAAGACTGGATAGAAAAGGTAAAAAGATGTAAAACTGCCAAGGACATGTGGAAGACTCTTGCAAATGTTTGTGAAGGGTCAGAGCAGGTTAAAGAGAATAAGTTACAATCAGTTTTACATGCATTTGATACATTCAAGATGAAAGATGGAGAAACTGTGGATCAATTGGATGTAAGATTGACCAATTTGGTGAACAAAGCTGCTGATTTGGGAAAAACCTATTCTGAGAAAGAAATTAATAATAAGGTACTCAGATCATTAAGCAAAAGATGGAGAGAAAAAGCAAATATCCTCAAAGCTACACAGAACCTGTCATCTATTTCACATCATACTCTATTTTCTCATCTAAAAGCCTTGGAATATGATATACAAATTGAAGATGAAGAAGATGAGGCAGAGTCATCTACTTCTGGAAAGACTGTGGCATTTCTTCATCAAGAGGATTCTGATAAGATTTCTAAGGCATCCGATTTGTCAGTAAAAGAGGAAATGACTTTATTGATCAGACGATATGAGAGACTCAAGATGAAGTATAAAAGGAATAAGAGAGATAGGTTTAATCGTCAGAATTATAAATCAGACAAGGAAGAGAAGTATTCAGACAATGACAAAAAGAAGGATCCAGTGAAAAGATTCAAATCACCAATCAGACGAGGTGAAAATAGTCCAAAGTCAGAAAGAGGAGATATTTGTTATACCTGTAATAAACCTGGTCATTTTAGCTATGATTGTCCTCAACTCACTCCTAGAGAGAGAGAAGAAAAGAGGAAGAAACGGGATAAGAGGTATGCAGATCAACGAGCTCTTTTGGCTGAAAAGGAGGAAACACATGAGACATCATCATCCTCATCCTCATCTAGTTTCGGGTCAGACAATGACATTTGCCTAATGGCTAAGGAGGTAAACTATTACTCATCCTCAGACAATGATAATGATAACTTGTCTGAATCTGATTCATGTCTTATTAACAAACTTCTAAAAGATCTGAAGACAGCTTTATCTGCTTATAAACAGATAGAGACTGAAAATTTAAGTTTAAAGGATCAAATTCTTAGTCTAACAAAGGAACATCAGACAGAGACAAGGAAGAATCTAGATTGTACATTCAAGGGGGAATGTCAATCAAAGGCTTCTACTAGTTCCTCGTCTGAGAAAACCAATGAGTTGGAAAAAGAATTGAGCACTTTAAAAATTAAATTTTCAAATATCAATATGGAGAATGAAAAATTTAAAAAGACTAACAGAGATTTAAATCTCAAGTTAGGACATTTTAATAATTCTCAGTCTACGATTGATAACATCTCCAGTACTTCTCAGAAGCCTAGTGATAAGACTGGATTGGGTTTTGATAGGAACACGAAAAATGATCCTATCAAACCTAGAGTTTTTGTCAAAGCCACTAAGACTATGGAAAAGACAGAACTTAGTCCAAAGAAATCAAAGGAGCAAATCACCTCATCTGATATATCAAAAAATACAGATGAGGAGAAATGTTTCCAAAAGAAATCTAAAGACTAAATCAAAGTTATTTCCAAAGTATAATGGTTTTGATGGAAGAAGCAAGTCGTATCCATTCTTTCCAAGATATAAGACAATCACTAGAGGTCAATTAAATAAAATTGATCTAGATAGTCTAATATTAGTGGATAGATATGGTTGCAAAATTCAATCATTGGTTCTGAAAAACTTGGATGTTTTTATCTGGATACCTAAGTATCAACTTAACGAAAAAGGACCCAATACACAAAGGGTACCTAAGAATTAATTTGTGATTGCAGAAGGATAAGGAGATAGTTGAACAAGATGTTCTTGAAGTCATCTGGTATATAGACAGTGGATGTTCTAAGCATATGACTTATGAGAAAAGACTTATTTCTAACTATCAGACAATAGATGGACCTCGAGTAATGTTCGGTGACAACAATTTTGGTCTAACCAAAGGAGTTGGAACTCTAATGATTGGAGATATTCAGGTTAATGAAGTATATTTTGTGGAAGGTTTGAAACATAATTTACTGTCTGTATCTCAATTTTGTGACAAAGGATATTGTGTAAAATTCACTCATGATGCATGTTTTATTTTGGATGGTTTAAACGAAAATATTTTACTTGCTGGAGTCAGACAAGGTAATATCTATATTGCAAATTTCAAGAGCTGCTCTAAGGATACTTGTCTTATTGCTAAGAGTTCAGAAGATTTAAGTTGGCTATGGCATAAACGTCTTAGTCATTTAAATTTCAAAACTCTTAACAAAATAGCAAGAAAATCTTTAGTCAAAGGACTTCCAGATAAAATATTTTCGAAAAATCATATTTGTGATGCTTGTCAAAAAGGAAAACAGACCAAAACTTCTTTCAAAACAATAAATGGTCCTGTTTCTGAAAGGATTCTGGAACTTTTGCACATGGATCTTTTTGGTCCAGTTACACCTCTAAGTTTTAGTGGAAGAAAGTATACTTTAGTGATTGTAGATGATTTTTCTAGATTCACTTGGGTTATTTTCTTGTACAAAAAGAATGAGATTGTAACAAAAATTCCAGAATTCCTCAAAAGAATTCAAAATGAAAAAGGACTAAATATTGTCAAGATTAGAAGTGATAAAGGTACTGAGTTTCTGAACTCGTTTGTTACTAACTATTGTACTGAGAATGGTATAGCACATGAAACATCATCTGCAAGAACACCCCAGCAGAATGGAGTGGTAGAAAGGAGAAATAGAACCCTGAAAGAAGCTGCAAGGACTATGTTATCTGAGTATGACACTCCACACAGGTTTTGGGCAGAAGCCATTAATACTGCATGTTTTGTTCAAAATAGGTGTTTAATTGTGAAAGACAAATGCAAAACTCCTTATGAAATATGGAAGGGTAGAATACCAAAATTTTCATATTTTCATATATTTGGTTGTAAGTGTTTCATCCATAATAATGGAAAATCAAAATTAAGAACTTTTGATGCTAAGATTGCAGAAGGGATATTCTTAGGATACTCATCTGTATCTAAAGCATATAGAGTTTTTAACAAGATTACATTGTGTGTGGAAGAAACACCACATGTTGTTTTTGATGAAATTTCTAAGTCTGAAAGTACAGATGACGTCACCAAGATAGCTGAAGATCTTAACAGATTAAACATCAAGAAATCAGTCAAGTTCTACTTACCAGAGTCAGAATCAGATGAGGAAGACACACCAGACAAGAATAAAGATAAGGAAGTTGAGAGTTCTTCCATATCATCTGATCAGACGACTTCAATATCAAATGGACTAGAAGATACTCCTGAAGGTAATACAGAATCAATTGATGAAGATATCCCAGATAAGACTTCATATCCAGTAAAAGATAAAGGTAAACGAGTATTGACTTATCATCCAGCTGAGCAGATAATCGGAAGTTTAGATTCTGGAGTCCAGACAAGGACACAGATAAACCAAGACTGTCTGTTTAGTTGTTATGTATCTCTACTTGAACCTAAAACTATTACTGAAGCTCTAACTGACTCCAATTGGATAAATGCAATGCAAGATGAATTAAATCAATTTCAAAGACAAGATGTATGGGAGCTTGTTGAAAGACCTCATCATCAAAAAGTTATTGGAACTAAATGGGTTTTCAAAAACAAGAAAGATGAGAACAATATTGTGGTAAGAAATAAGGCTAGATTGGTTGCACAAGGTTATTCACAATCTGAGGGAATTGATTATGATGAAACCTTTGCACCAGTTGCTCGTCTTGAAGCCATAAGATTGTTCTTAGCTTATGCTGCTTATAAAAGATTTACTGTGTTCCAAATGGATGTGAAATCTGCATTTCTAAACGGAGTTATAGCCGAAGAGGTCTATGTAGAACAACCTCCAGGCTTTGTCAAAGGAGACAAGGTCTATAGGCTGAGGAAAGCTCTATATGGACTTAAACAGGCCCCTAGAGCATGGTATGATACATTATCTGAGTATTTAATTCAAAATGATTTTGTAAAAGGTAAAATAGATAGAACTCTATTTAGGAAAGAATCTGATAAAGGTCTTCTGTTAGTTCAAATATATGTTGATGATATCATTTTTGGATCAACTAACATACTCTTGTGTGAAGAATTTAGTCATCTTATGAAGAACAGATTTGAAATGTCCATGATGGGAGAGATGACATACTTTCTTGGACTTCAAATTAAGCAGACAAAGAAAGGAATTTTCATAAATCAAGCAAAATATACCAAAGATCTTATTGAGAAATTTGGAATAGGTACCAGCCGAGAAGCCAAAATACCTATGATGACAAATTTTTCAATGGATCTAGATGAGAAAGGAGAAGACACCGATCGGGACGCAGTATAGAGGTTTAATTGGCTCTCTTTTATACTTAACTGCTAGTAGACGACATTTCTTTTGCGGTGGGTGTATGTGCACGTTTTCAAGCTAAACCTAAGAAGAGTCATCTTGAAGCTGCAAAGAAGATTCTAAAATATTTGAAAGGTACAATTTATGTAGGATTTTGTGGTATCCGGTGATGATAATTTTGAGTTGTCGGGATACTCATTGATTTTGGTGGGTGTAAGATAGATAGGAAATCTACATCCGGAACTTGCCAATTTCTCGGGAAGTAAGTGACTTCATGGTTGTCTAAGAAACAAACCTCTGTAGCTACTTCTACTCATCAAGCCGAGTACATGGCGGTGGAAGTTGTTGTTCATGACTTATCTGGATCGATTCGGCAGCTAAGGGACTATAACATTATCACCAAAGATGTACCAATCTTTTGTGATAGTAATAGTGCCATAGCTATTACCCAGAACCCAGTCTTACATACCAGATGCAAACATGTTGACATTCGTCATCATTTCATTCGAGATCATGTGGAGAAAGGCAATATCAGACTTGAGAAAATTCTTACTGATTTTCAAAAAGCAGACATATTGACAAAGCCTCTTGCAGAAACAAGGTTTAAGGAACTTTCAGTCGAATTAGGATTATTAGATGATTCCTTAATCATCTCTTGATCAAACTTCTTGAATAACCTTGTTTTTCTTATCTTAGTATATTATGTCTAGAAAGAATTATCAGACAAGATTGAGTCAAAGGACAATCAGGTAGCTGATATCATTGATCTCCTTTCATTGGAATCAAGAATCAAGGATTAGTCATATTGACCATATCTGACTTGATAATTACTTGTCTGACATAAGAAAATCAGATAAGGATGTAATAGTCAACTTTCTTTTACAGAATCAGATGACTATTGAACCTTATTTGACTTACTTTTGTTACTAACAATTTTTATAAGTGTCTGTGATATCAGCAAGAACAAAGTTAACAGGATTCAAAATGCAAGACAAGGTCAATTCGTCCAAAGGTTTCAAGTAACAGACAGTGATGCTATCAAACTAGACAAGGAGAAAAATCAGGAAGTTTTCTTACATACTTTCAATTATGAATATTGAGCTCATATAATTAATATATGAATTTAATATCATAATTCACTCTATCATTCATTAAAACTGAAGTTACTCAGTAAAATAAAATAGTTTGTTTTACAAAATAAAAGAATAAGGGTTCAAATTTGTTTTCTAAAAACAAATAATATTTTATTTTATCTCTCCAATTAACTGAAAAGTAATTTCTCAAATAAGTAACTGTGTCAGGGGAGAAGTTACTATGGACCCGAAATTTTATCAAATTCAATTTTGAAATACACTGAGTATACTTCACGCGCCAGAAGTGGAGGCGGTTTCTGAAATATGAATCGTCTCAACCTCACGCGCAACATATTAAATATTATTCTGTGCACTTTTCAAAATAAATGCAATAATTGCATTAATGGCGATTCGAAAGGCTATATTTACACTTTCATAGGCAATTATTATTCTGATAATTGTTTATTATTATATTTTCCATATAAATAGACATTCGTGTGCATTATTTTCATTTACGCACACATATATTCCCTCTTCTCTTAAAATTTCTTTTCCCTCCTAAAAACCTTCAAACACTCATCAATGGCGGACACCGGAAAGAATAGAATCAAGTATGAATATGATCTCAAATCCATCAGAGATCGTACAAAATCCGAAATGTACGTGGAATGGGACATATCCACCGATCCAGAAACCAGAGAAGTTCTTCAACTTCTACAAGACAGAGGTTTGAAGAGATATTGCTCAATGAAACCATCAAAACCCAAAACCCTTGATGATCTTGCCGCCGAATTCCTAACCAGAGCCAAATCAACAGATACTGGACTAGAAACTCGAATTCGAACTCTTGAAAAGTCAAGAAAAATTCATGTTTCAATTTCTGATATCGGTGAAATTTTTGGCTTAAACTCCACCGGAGGCAACCCATTTTTGTACAAGGCTGAAGAGTATTTGGAGAGTTACAAAATGATGGCAAGGAAGTCTCAGAAGAATAACACTGCAAACCTGAAGAAGGGGATGTTAAGGAGAAAGTATAGACTTCTGATGCTTATTTTGACCAAGTGCATCCTGGGAGAACAACAAAGTCACGACGGATTGACTAAGCCAAGGATATGCTGTCTGAGGGCCATCATAGACGGAGCTGATATTAATTGGGCTCAGACAGTGTACTCCCGTCTGATGGAGGAAAGAAAGAAGTTCGTAAAGACAGAGGTGTCAGCAGAGCTGATAAGATGGTCGCTGACCAAGATAACAAGTATGATGGCAAGAATCACCATCATACTTGAACACAAGATTGGGACAGACAAGCTTGACTGGCAAACAGGAGTGAAGAAGTTCACAAAACAGAAGGGTTTGTGATAGGCTTAAAAGCCAACACTCACCCTTCAAGTGTAAAGGGGTCGTGTAGCTAGTAAGTCACCCGGTTAAATTATCGAACCAAGGGAATCAAGTGTGAGATAGCCCTAAATTTACTAATTTAATTGTAATTGTAGCACAAATCATATAATAGGATTAAGGTGGTTCAAAAACTAATTAGCAAAAACAACTAACTAAACTATCTAGCAAGAAATGCAATCAATAATAAAAATGCAACAAAGGGTGCTTATCAACTAATGGGGATCAATTATGCAACGAATTCAAATGAGTATTTATCATGTCAATCAATTAATAAGAGCAATCTTTAACACAAGCAATAATACCGTACTGGGTAAGCCTAGGAATTACGCTACAATTTAAGCACGAAAGATTGAGAGGACTAAGTCACCCTTTCCCCCGGGGCAAGAGCACGAGTCAATAGGTTTCCCTAGCGTGTCTCCCCTTCGATACTAAGGCACCTTACCTATGGTCTCTTCACTAATCACCCGACTACTAATCTAAGCAATTAATGTGGAGTTGATGTATTTCTAATGGAATTAACCAAGTCTCCTTGCGTTAACCCAATATTAACTCTAATTACCCAATTAATTCCCTCACCCAAATGAGTTATTAAAACTACCCAAGTCTCCTTGCGATAATCAAACAACTTTGCATGGAATTAGAAATTAACGAAACAAATAGATCAATCAATCCTCATCAATCCAATCAATTAATTAACAATCAAAATAACCCATAAGAATTCCTCACAAGATCAATCACCCATAAGTATCAAAACACCCTAGCACTAGGAATTTAGCTACGCATAATTGAAGGAATAAAACCCATGAAATTAATAAAATAAACGAGAGTCATAACAAGAAATTGAACCGATAAAAATGAAATTAAAGGACAAAATATCACCTAATTGGCGTCCAAGCATATAGAAAATATCCAACGATCGTCTAAATTGAACAAGAAATTGAAACCCTAACTATGTGTGTAGGAAAATATGTCTTCTCTCTTCTTCCTCTTCTAAAACCCTCCAAAACTCCCCCCAAACACCGCTTTGGTTCGACTATATATAATTATGTATGTATCTGCCACGTGTCGCGCTCTGAATGGCCAAGGAAAATAAAATATCTCGCAAGGCTCGATCCTCGACTCGAGGCCTGGCCCTCGAGTCGTGCTTGGCGCAGCCCTCGACTCGAGGCCTGGCCCTCGACTCGAGGAGCTTCTGGAATTCAGAATATTGATTTGGTCATGAGCCTCGACTCGAGGCTTCCCTGGCCTCGACCCAAGGTCGAGTCCAGGGAATATTTTCGGGCCGATACACACCTCCGACCTCCCTTTTTCGCCCTACGCGTTCGTCTCGTCGCCATATGAATCCCGGTACTTTCCGTTTCGTCAAATTCCACCGGAAACTCTGAAAATGAGACAAAAACCATCCGAAAGTCATTAAACTCAAAGGAGTAATACTTTTTAGCACAAGAGGTGATACTCTATACTTTAAAGCTCACAACACTAACACTTTTCATTAAATTATGCATTTAAATCACTCGAAAATCATGCAATAATTCACCCTAATCAACTCCCCCAAACTTGAAGTGTTGCTAGTCCCGAGCAACGAAACAAATAGGCACAAAGGGTGAATTGATTGCAACTATGTCACATGGCACAAAGAATGAAATTAGAACAATCAAACTCATTAGTGAATCCAAGTTTTCAATGCCACTTTCAACTAACACTCAAAAATGTCATGCTTTGACAAGATGCAAATTCAAATACTTTCTCAATGTTCCTTCCAAGGAGTGTATCTCTCATCACTCAAGTGTATAAGGACAATAAAGCACTCATTCATCAAATTACAACCATACACACCATAGGCTTGCCACAAGACTCAATCTCAATCGACATTTTGTGTATCAACTATGAATCAAAGAGGTCTTTTCACAAGGTTGTAATGAAGGCTCTTTGGATAAGGTAGGTGAATTTTGGAAATAGTGACTCAATGTTAGTAGAGCAATGAATGTTGATCAAATAATGCAATGCATTTTTCACCTCATCTCAACAAACATCTTTTTTTCTTTCATTTTCCTCCTTTTCAAATAACATTCACCACCAAACTCCTTTTGAGACTTTCTTTTGCATTCAAGCTCAAATTGAATTTTTCTCATCATTGGTATATTTTTTTCTTTTCACTTCTTTTCTCAATTCAATTTTTTTTTTTATTCTTTTTTTTTTTTTACCTCTTTCTTTTCAACTTCTTCTTTTTAACTCATCACACTTATTCCAATCATACCACCACATTCCTTTTGAGACTTTCTTTTCACCATTCATTTGCCAACAATCATGCTCTACTAAACATATGGGAACAAAGGCTCATAAAGATAGGCAAAATGGCTTAATTTCACAAGCTTGCCAAAGAATAAGGCTTTAAGGCACAAATTGGCTTACTAGGGAAATCAATGACATTGGTGGGGTAAAATTTGGCTAAGTAGCTTATCAAACCAAACATGGCCTCAAATCATCTTCATAGATCCACACAAAACTCAACTTCAACGAGTCTATAGGCAAGTTCTAGCATGCATAATCGCAAATGATGCACTCAACAAAGAATTAAACCGTTTTTTCGTGCACGATTCAAAAGGCTCAAAAGCTCACGGACTTAAAATGAGCAAAGAGAAAGCATTCTACGTCACACTCATCATCACAAGACAACTTCTCATGCTAGAATCAAGCAACATATCAACTCATCAACACATCACAAGTTTATCATATCCATCAATCACAACAACTATACCACGTACATACCTCCAAGCATAACACCACATCAATTTCACACAATCAAACTCAAATATAAGAGTGAAATCCACAATTAAAGCTCACACAATTTCCTCATTACGAATGAGAGGCAAGTTAGTGCAACAAGCATCGCTAACTAACATCCTTTTCAAGCAATTTAGAAAGAGGTTTAGAGAGTTTAGAAAAATCCTTTATAAAGCGGCGGTAGAACCCCGCATGACCAAGGAAAGATCGAATTCCCTTCTCACTAGATGGGGGTGGAAGCTTTTCAATTGTCACCACCTTTGCTTTGTCCACTTGTAGGCCTTTTGATGAAATGTGATGTCCAAGCACGATCCCTTCATTAACCATAAAGTGACACTTCTCCCAATTTAAAACCAAATTAGTATCCTCACACCTTTGCAAAACAATCTCAAGGTTATGTAAACAAGTATGGAAAGAATTACCAAAAACCGAGAAATCATCCATAAACACCTCCATAATATTCTCAATAAGACCATGAAAAATAGACATCATGCAACGTTGGAAGGTGGCCGGGGCATTACAAAGCCCAAACGGCATCCGCCTCCATGCAAAAATACCATAAGAAGAAGTAAATGACGCGTCTTTTCTTGGTCCTCGGGCGCAATCATTATTTGATTATACCCGGAGTACCCGTCCAAGAAGCAATAATGTGAGAAACCACTAAGACGATCTAGCATTTGATCCATAAAAGGCAAGGGAAAATGATCTTTACACGTGGCTTTGTTCAATTCCCTATAATCAACACAAACTCTCCACCCGGTAGCAAGCCTAGTAGCCACAAGCTCATCATTCTCACTCTTAACCACGGTCATACCCCCTTTCTTAGAAACCACATGCAAAGGTGACACCCACTCACTATCCGAAATAGGAAAAATCATACCAACATCCAAGAATTTAATAATCTCTTTCCTAATAACCTCTTGAATCACGGGGTTCACACGACGTTGGGGTTGCACTATAGGCTTCCTATCTTTCTCAAGACGAATGCGATGCATGCAAATAGATGGATTAATGCCCTTAATATCATGAATAGACCAACCTAAGGCGCTCTTATGCTTCCTAAGGACCTCTATCAATGCACATAATTCATCATCATTCAAAGAAGAAGCAACTATAACCGGATACTTGTTACCTTCCTCAAGATAGGCATATTTTAAATGCTCCGGAAGTGGTTTAAGACCTTCTTTCTTTTCCTCGGGCACAACTCCGGGCACCGGCTCACGAAGTGGTAGAATTTGAGCTTTCCTTTCCCATAGAAGCTTCGCCTCTTCATCTCTCGTGGAATCCCTATCATCAAAACAAGCAACATCATCATCAATAACATCTAAATCAAAAAAAGGATTATAAAAGACACTAGAAAAGTAAGGGTCAAGAGATTTCTCAATGTTTTCGTTGACACACTCATCCACGATGTCAATGCTCTTGCACTCCCCTTCTTCCTTTGGATGCTTCATAGCCTCATAGATATCAAATGTGAGCTCCTCCTTATCCATCTTCAAAGTGATCTTACCCGAGAACATATCCACTACCGCCCTCGCGGTTGCTAGGAATGGTCGCCCTAAGATTAAAGGCACCTTTTCGTCCTCCTCCATATCTAACACAACAAAATCGGCCGGAAAGACAAATTTATCTATCTTCACTAATACATCTTCCACAATCCCACTTGGATAAGTATAGGATTTATCTGCGAGTTGAAGTGTCATGGAAGTGGGCTTCATCTCTCCGATCTCTAACCGGTTGAAAATAGACAAAGGCATGAGGTTGATGCTTGCACCCAAGTCACATAATGCCTTCCTCTTCTCTTTGTTGCTCAACTCACACATAAGAGTGAAACTTCCCGGGTCTTTCTTCTTTTGAGGCAGCTTCCTTTGCAAAAGTGCACTACACTCCATTGATAAGCTCACCATCTCCACTTCATCAACCTTTCTTCTCTTTGAAACTAAGTCCTTCAAGAACTTTGCATATGTAGGCATCTCTTCAAGTGCCTCCAACAAAGGCACATTTATGGTCACCTTTTTGAAAATCTCGAGGAACTTAGAGAACTTTTCATCAAGCTTTTGCTTCATAAATCGTTGAGGAAATGGTGGAGGAACATAGGTTTTGGGAATCCCCATCCATCACACTCAACATTTGCTCCTTCTAGCTCCTTTTGTTCCTTCTCCTTCTTTAGCTCTCTAGCCTTCTTCCACTTGGGCACTCTTTCTTCACTCTTTTCTTCTTCTAAAGTCTCGGAGCATCAACCCTCTCAAACTCTCCTCCTTCTTTGATTTCTTCACCCCCATTCTCTTTCTCCTCTTCCTCAACCGGCATTGGTGGCCCATCATATTGTGTTCCACTCCTCAACTTAATTGCCTTGCAATGCTCTTTCGGGTTCACCTCCGTTGTTGATGGGAACTTTCCTCTTTGATTTCCTCCACTTGAGGATGCCACTTGCCCAATTTGAAACTCTAGGTTCTTCACTTGGTTGGACAAGGAACTCACAACACTCTCCATCTTCTCCATCTTTTGACTTTGAGAACCCATAAAACTCGTGAGTAAATCCTCAAGGCTTGGCTTTCCTTCATTATTTGGTGCACGAGCACCCGGATCGATTCCCGGAGGCAATGTAAGGGCCGACTTTTGGTTAGCATATGAGAAATTCTCATGCCTCTTGAAATTGGGGTTGTAGGGAGGGTTGTTTGCTTGGTAAGGAGATGAGTGAGAGGCTTGATTTTGGAAGTTAGGTGGAGGATTGTTTGGATAACGGTTTGGGTAATTTTGGTGGTGATTTTGATTGGAAAAAGAATGGTTACCTTGGAAATTTTGTTGGAATGGTGGTCTTCCCATGTAGTTTGCCTCCTCCACTTGATCAACCATTTGAGGAACTTCGTTACCACTCCCCATTCCACTTCTCATGCCACCTTCTACTATCCCTTCTACTTTTGTAGCCAACTTCTGAACCACATCCGCTAACACCTTCAACGTCTCATTCTCCTCTACCTTAGCAATCTTGAAGTGACCCCTTCTCTCGGTTGGCCAACTTGCCGTGTTGCAAGCAATATTCTCGATCAACTCCTTAGCTTCTCTTCCGGTCTTGTCAAAGAGTGTTCCACCCGCACTTGAATCCAGAATTCTCCGAGATGGTGGATCGAGCCCATAATAAAAGAAACTCACGATTTGCTCGTCTACAAAACCGTGTTGAGGGCACTTTCGAAGTAGGCTATTGAATCTTTCCCAGGCCTCATGCATGTTCTCATCCTCCAATTGACGGAATTGGGCAATTAACGCCTTGCATTGTAAAGTCATCGATGGAGGAAAGAACTTCAACAAAAATCTCTTGCTCAATGCTTCCCAAGAATCTAGGCTATCACGGGGTAAAGAAGCTATCCAATCCTTGGCTCGTCCCCGAGAGTGAATGTAAAAAGTCTAGCCCTCCAAGCATCCTCGGTCACACCGTTCATTTTAACCGTGTCGGCATACTCCAAGAATTGAGCAATGTGACGATTCGGGTCCTCCTTTGGGTCTCCTCCAAATTGTTTACTTTGGAGGATATGAACTAAGGCCGGCTTGATCTCGAAATTGTTAGCCTCGCAACGGTGGGACGAGCTATCCCATCGTAATGGAGTTGGACGGGAGGCTCAAAGTACTCCTAATAGGCCTTTCTCTTGGATTCTCTCTTTGAGGCTCTCTTTGATTTTCTCTCCTTTCGACCACCCCTTGGTCGTTGTTCTCCATTTCAAGTTCTCTCTCTCTTGCTCGAGCTTGAGCCCTTCGACGATTTCGGTTTCTCCTTCTCGCGGTTGCTTCGATCTCCAAGTCAATAGGTATCGGTTCAACACCACTTTGTCTTGTGTTCATGCACACCTAGAAAATACCAAGTATCAAAATCCTCTCGAGACAAGCTAAAACAAGATAAAACTAAAACAAAAATAAAAGGCACTATTAACTACTTTCAATTTTCAATCTAAGTTATCTCAAACACCGAATTCCCCGGCAACGGCGCCAAAAACTTGATAGACTTAAAAGCCAACACTCACCCTTCAAGTGTAAAGGGGTCGTGTAGCTAGTAAGTCACCCGGTTAAATTATCGAACCAAGGGAATCAAGTGTGAGATAGCCCTAAATTTACTAATTTAATTGTAATTGTAGCACAAATCATATAATAGGATTAAGGTGGTTCAAAAACTAATTAGCAAAAACAACTAACTAAACTATCTAGCAAGAAATGCAATCAATAATAAAAATGTGCTCGGGTGCTTATCAACTAATGGGGATCAATTATGCAACGAATTCAAATGAGTATTTATCATGTCAATCAATTAATAAGAGCAATCTTTAACACAAGCAATAATACCGTACTGGGTAAGCCTAGGAATTACGCTACAATTTAAGCACGAAAGATTGAGAGGACTAAGTCACCCTTTCCTCCCGGGGCAAGAGCACGAGTCAATAGGTTTCCCTAGCGTGTCTCCCCTTCGATACTAAGGCACCTTACCTATGGTCTCTTCACTAATCACCCGACTACTAATCTAAGCAATTAATGTGGAGTTGATGTATTTCTAATGGAATTAACCAAGTCTCCTTGCGTTAACCCAATATTAACTCTAATTACCCAATTAATTCCCTCACCCAAATGAGTTATTAAAACTACCCAAGTCTCCTTGCGATAATCAAACAACTTTGCATGGAATTAGAAATTAACGAAACAAATAGATCAATCAATCCTCATCAATCCAATCAATTAATTAACAATCAAAATAACCCATAAGAATTCCTCACAAGATCAATCACCCATAAGTATCAAAACACCCTAGCACTAGGAATTTAGCTACGCATAATTGAAGGAATAAAACCCATGAAATTAATAAAATAAACGAGAGTCATAACAAGAAATTGAACCAATAAAAATGAAATTAAAGGACAAAATATCACCTAATTGGCGTCCAAGCATATAGAAAATATCCAACGATCGTCTAAATTGAACAAGAAATTGAAACCCTAACTATGTGTGTAGGAAAATATGTCTTCTCTCTTCTTCCTCTTCTAAAACCCTCCAAAACTCCCCCCAAACACTGCTGGTTCGACTATATATAATTATGTATGTATCTGCCACGTGTCGCGCTCTGAATGGCCAAGGAAAATAAAATATCTCGCAAGGCTCGATCCTCGACTCGAGGCCTGGCCCTCGAGTCGTGCTTGGCGCAGCCCTCGACTCGAGGCCTGGCCCTCGACTCGAGGAGCTTCTGGAATTCAGAATATTGATTTGGTCATGAGCCTCGACTCGAGGCTTCCCTGGCCTCGACCCAAGGTCGAGTCCAGGGAATATTTTCGGACCGATACACACCTCCGACCTCCCTTTTTCGCCCTACGCGTTCGTCTCGTCGCCATATGAATCCCGGTACTTTCCGTTTCGTCAAATTCCACCGGAAACTCTGAAAATGAGACAAAAACCATCCGAAAGTCATTAAACTCAAAGGAGTAATACTTTTTAGCACAAGAGGTGATACTCTATACTTTAAAGCTCACAACACTAACACTTTTCATTAAATTATGCATTTAAATCACTCGAAAATCATGCAATAATTCACCCTAATCAGTTTGCTTGTCAAGGATGAAAAACCCTTCGGCCCAACAGACTCAGAAGGAGACACCCCATCTCCAGTACAGACGAAAAAGGCTTCTAAGGCCAAAGGAAAGAAGAAAGTGGAAACTGTGTTAGCCGATGAATCCTCATCTGAGGACGAGGAGATTGCAGCAGAGGAAGAGGAGGAGGAAAGGACAGCTTCCCAAGGGGGAAGTGTCGCTGAAAAGACTGAGACAGAGACGGTGGAAGTCTCGTCTGGAGATGACTCAGAAAAGGAAGAGGACATTAAATCACCCTCATCATCTTCATCCTCATCTGAGGATGGAGTACCTAAATCCATCCCTTACCAACCTGGCGATGAAGAGGCAGACAAGGTCGCTGCTTCTGAGCCTCTAAAACGGTCTACTCCCATAAGTCCAAAACAAACACAATCCTCATACGACCCATTCTCATTCCTACCCTCAACCTCATCTGAACCTGATCTCTACCTAAACACACCCAATCCATCAGGGGAGATGGGACCTACTGAGACCTCTCTTCGAATTCTTGGGAAGAAGTTTCTTTTAAGACAAGAATCTACTCTCAAGGACGAGCCTGAGCTGTTAAAGGAGCTTATCGATGTCTATCTGTTAAGAAGACTCAGGCTTGGATCTTTTGAGGAAACAGCTATTCTGATAGCTGAGGCAGGAGGCAACAATCTTGCCATCTGGGAGAAGGAGGTTCTCAAAAAGGCAAAACTGAAGTCATTCCAAGATATACTCACTGAAAATACCTTTGTTGATTACATTCTACAATGATTATATCTTGGAGATGAGACTCCTGAGGAGGTAAAAGCAGCTGAGAAGGGGGAAGAGCAGAGGAAAGATGAAGTTATGGAGGAGGAAAGGGTGGAGGAAGTAATTGGTGGAGCTGCCGATGAGCCAGCTGGGATGGATACAGCTGAGGAGGCACAAACGGAGCAGATTGTTGAGGTGCAAACAGAAGCCAACATCGAAGAAATAGATCTATCTGAAGAACAGACCTTGCCCTCCACATCTGCGTCTGTATCCGACGTAGAAGCTCTGAAAGCAGAAGTTCAAAATCTAAAGACTGCATGTCTGAATGCTTTTCAACTGGTTCCTGATGTCATTTCATCATCAATCAAGGAGAATGTAGAAGCTGCAGTTCAAGAAAAAACCAAGATTGATCTATATTTTTCTACGATCAGACATGAGAGAACAGATGGGCTGCTGATCAAGACGACGATTGCTAAGGAGATGAACTCTCAAGATGAATGGGTCAAATAAAGACGTTCGTTTCGCCTATATTGAAATCAAAGATTCGGTTGAGGAGCAAGTAAGAGAAGCTGGAAAGCCAAGGAGGCATCATTTCATCAAGTCCTCGAAGATGCGGCTTGCTCTGGAGAAGGATAGGCAGACGACGAGCATTAAGAAGTTCATGGATGATGAGTTCGAGATTTAGCTGAGGTCGGACAAAAGAAGAGATATGACCAGCTTGATCATAAGACGGGGCATGTGCGAGAAGAACTTGTAAGTCGATTGAACAAGTAGCCACTATCTCCGCAATACCCGATTCTTTGATGCTAAAAAGGGGAAGATAGTGTGCTCAAGAAAAGAATAGACGAGCAAGAGGATAAGATCATGGCTCGAGCATGAAAATTGAAGAGTTATTCAAGAATCTAAAGGCGAAGAGAAGAAATCGAGGAAAAGACAGAGAAGGTTGTGAGGAAGACAAGAATCGAACCCACAAAAGAAGCCCTCAGGCAAGAACCGCTCAAATTACGTCTCCTTCTGGATCATCTAGAACAGCTCAAGTCCCAAAGAAATCTCAAGCTGAGATAGATGAAGAAGAAAAGATCAGAAAAAGAAAAAGAGAGGAGAAGGAGAAGTATAAGAGAAGGGAGGCTAAGAGGAGAAGAGAGCAGGAGAAGGCAGCAGGAAAATATTATGATCGTTCTCTTAGAAGATGGGTTCAGAGGATAACAGATGAGCAAGGGGAAGAAGTCCTTCGGCCATATCATCGAAGCGAAGTAGTTCCCAAAGAAGTGTTATTAATGGCAGATCAGGCAAGGTGGAGGCCATTTGAAGTGGACTGGATCTTCCAGTTTCACGTCTGCAAAGTAATTAAATGGGGACTCGATGAAGATGAAGCTTTCCATAACTGGCTGGAAGAAAAGGACCCTCAGATGTATCATTATCTCATCAACCTTGCAAATGAAGAATTCAATGCAGATGTAGTCGCACCAGCTTATTCTCAGATGGAACCCCCTCTAACAGCTGATGGTCATCTGGACCTTGAGAAGATTAAGCAGCTGATTATCAAAGCAGAAGCCACAGCAGATCTTGCAGAGGGAGGTGAAACTATTTCACTAAAGAAGCGGGTCTTTGACTGGCTTAATGTTCCAGAAGAAAGTAGGTGGTATGACTAGTCTTCTATCTCTCTCATCTTATCTGTTTTTGTGTGACTTACATGATTACTGATATAAATGGTGAATAAATTTTTTGATCTACTTTCAATCTTTTGTTGTTTTTCCAAAAAAAAAAAAAAAAAAAAAAAAAAAAAACAACTAATCTGATTAATTTTTGATTCCTGAAACGTATTGTTTTATTTTCTAACTCTTAAACATCTGTTTATTAAACTATTGCTCTGATTATCTGTATATATGACTTATCTGTATATCTTGTTTCACTCTCAATTCTTACTAACAGTTTTTCTTTTCTTGAGCTGAGTTTTAACATCATCAAAAAGGGGGAAATTGTTAGGAAAAGAAATTTGTATTTAGTTTTAATGTGTTAAAAGTGTAAAATAGGATGACCAGCTGAGCATCTTGTATAGATAGCTGAAGTATTCCTTTATAAATAAAACTAAGTATAGAAGATCAGACAAGGACAAGATGTCAGACGAGGAAGATTCTCAGATAATGAGAAAATATCAGACAAGGTCAAGATATCAGACAAGGACAGCACAGAAGATTGTTGAAGAACAAGACAAACACCTAGAAAGAAAAGAAGATGGAGACGAGGTGAAGTAAACATCAGACGATGAGGTGTTAGAGAAATATCATACAAAGATTCAAGAAGCAGTTTCAACAAACTCAGGAAGAAGTTACAGAATTCAGTTATATTGTTATAACTAATCGAAACCAAATTCAAGGAAGTTACAACTGCCAAGAGGAGATCTCTATAAATAGGAATAGAAATCAATTTAGAATTAACTTTGACACTTTGCACTCATCATTATACTTTGTATACACAAGCAACAAGAATCATACACATTCAAGAACGTTTTATACGTTTTTCAGTTCTTAGTGTTTATAGAACACTTTTTCATTAAATCTTCAAGCCATAGATATTCAGAAATTAGGAAGATTCATTGTAAGGCTGAAGATTCATCATTGTAAGTAAGGTAGCAAGAAAGAAGGAAGTAAGTAAGTGAAGGCCCTTCTTCAAGTTTGAAGAAGGAGAGTGGACGTAGGATCGTTTGATCCGAACCACTATAAATCTGGTGTTATTTCTTCTTATTGCTTATTACTTGTTTTCATTAATTGTTTCTTGATCGCAAATTTGATATCTGACAAAGTTTTAGATCCTAATTGAATTGAGTTTAAATAAAAATTTGTTTCCGCTGTAAATCTGATTTTGGAGTTAATAGATCATCTAAGCTTGCGAAAGTTTTTGATAATCTATTCATCCCCCCCTTCTAGATTATCACTAGAGGGTATCTTGTTTTTACATTTAAACTCGTTCTAAAGGGACCCAACATAAGATAAAATTAGAAAACAAAGTTTGAAGATTACAAAGATGTTAGTATTATGGTATAACATTTTATTATTATATAGTTATAAATTACTATTCAGTTCGTTTCGTTAATCAACAGATCGATGCTCATCCCTAACGTTTTATCATAGGTGCATGCATCAATATATAGTCGAAATAAGCTAATCGTATCGAGGGCGCCTTATCATTAATGGCTCTTGGTCCGACGATGTGCAAGTTGTGAAAATCGATTATCTTTGAACAACCTATTTTAAAGAAAGTTAATAGTGGTTACAATATTTTCCACATATCACCATTTTCCAAATAGAAAGTAAGACGAGTTGTTTGGGTTGTGGAAGCTATAAAAGCCCTAGCTAGGTCAGATGAGTTTTCGTTCAACTTCATCAAGAGCATGTGGCACATACTTAAAAACAGACATATTGTCATTCATGGTTGAATTTCATAGGAACGGAAGAATTGTAAAGAGTGGAAATTTGAGTTTTGTCACAATTTATTTTGACTTTTTAAAAAAAAAAATATTCATACCATAAAAGAAAATAAACATCACCTTTTCACATCTTTTTACATATACACAATTTTATATTCGTGTCTAATCAAATGTGCAATCAATTATGGGACGAAAGAATATTAATTGAAACATGTATATTTCAGTTTTTCAAAAAAAAAAAAAAAAAAAACATGTATATTTCAGTGTAGAGTTTACTAACACAATTCTAGTTAATTTTAATCACAGATTAAATGCTTAAATTGTCCAATCCAATATTCTTAATTAAAAAATCTCCTATTTTTGCACGACTTTAATAAGTTTTTCTGTTGTCATACTTTTACATAAAAGTTAGTATTGCTTTCGTATTATAATAAGCAAAGTATATTAGTATAAACTAATTTTACCGTGAAATTAATTTTTTTTTCTATATAGTAAAAATAATTAATATTATTTTAAATTGTACAATGGAATTAATTTTAATAAAAAAACATACTCTTATAATAATGATTCTCGGATTTTCAACAGTAAAACCTAATAGTAATGGCTATAAATTAATAACTATTTTAGCAATAAAATGACTTTCAATTTTCCTTTAAATTAATATGATCAAATTCACAAAATTCCTTTAAATATAGTGTACGTAGACAAGAAGCAACTTATATAATATTCCAACTGTGTGAAACTAATATTGTTTTGTTCAATTTTTTTATTGTTATCATGTCGTGTGATTCATTGTTGTTACTTATTAATGTTTTTCTCCAACTACACATTATTCTATTTGACTTATATATATAATATATATTAAGAATACGTTTTTTCTAGCGTTTGACTGGAAGATTTTACTTTTGTTATCCACATATATCGTCATTTATTAAAGAAATTAATTTGTTGAATTTTAATCCAAAACATTCATAATATTAATCTATAATAATACATAGCCGTCTAGCCACGTACGATCGATTGGATTGTGTGAAAGAAATAAGCTACCAAACCATGTAATGCAGATGAGCTAGCCACCGTATGCATACGGCATCTCCTTGTTAGGGCAAAGTCTTATATATTATAAATTTCATCATAAAATTAATGGAAAAATTGTAGTTTTGGTTCCATGAGAATTTTTCAACGACAATGTTAGTCCCACGTTCTTTTTTTGTCCTTTTTTTTTTAGCAAAAATAGTCCCAACCATTATTTTTCAGGACCAAAACTGTAATTTTATCTCATTTTCTCGGGACCAAAACTGCAATTTATCATTCTTTTGGGATCAAAACTGCAATTTTTTTTGGACTAAAAATGTCAAAAAAAACTACGGGACTAAAAGTGTCAAAAAAAATAACCATTTTGCAAATCACTAATTCTCTTGGGACCAAAAATACAATTTACCCTAAAATTAATTTAAAGAGTATTAGTTGTTTTATTACACGATGTTAGTTGTTTATACATATCGTTACTTAATCTCTTAATGTACCCGTAATGTTTGAATTAAATTTTTATAATTATGTTTAACTATTTTGATGTAATTTTGATGAATTTATAAATAAGGTTTGAATTTTAAAGTTGTATTGTGTTGTATTATGATTATAAAATATTAATTTTGAAGGTATTTATTAAAAGATATAAGTTTTTTACTATGAAAGTTAATTGAAAAATAATTTTACAGTAATTGGTGCGCACATTACCAATTCCCAGGTAAAAACTGTTATTCTTTGATATGTAAGCAATAATATTACAAAATATTACTTTCACATTTTTTTTTTGCAGTTTATGTAATATTTATTTTTTAAAGTATTAAGTTCTAAAAAAATATTTGAAATATCAAGTATTTGACCAACCGTATAAAAATATGAATAATTGTTCATTAAATTAAAAATGGTTTATATCATCACGAACCATGTATAAAATGGTTTATATCAAGAAATGGATATATAATTGTTCATTAAATTAAAAATGGTTTATATAATTATAAATTTTAGCCCATGCTTCTCACTTTTTATCCAATCTAACACATTTTTTTTTAAAATGGTTATAAATAGGTTCAAAAAGTATCTCAAAATTACAAATAGGTTCATTGCGCAAATATTTTTGTGCTTCTGTGCAAATTTATCTTTTTCTGCTGTCTGCTGTGCAAATATCTTTGAACCTATTTGTATTTATTTTTTTATGTTTTACCAAATTTTGGCACATATTACTTATCAATTAATTTAAATACCAAAAAATAAATAATTATATTATAATGAGAAAATATCTAATAGTTATAAATAAGAAAAATATTTTAAATATGTTTAAATAAAAAAATTTAATTTAAAATCTATAAATATAAAAACATTTGAGAATTTAAAATTATCTAAATTATTGTATTCAAATGAGATTTATAAAATATTCAAGATTTTTTTTAATAATACTGAATGATAATTAAAATAAATAGTACTATATTTTTTTTTATATTTTTATATAATACTTACAGAATTCTTTGAATAATTTTTTTTTTTTGTATTTTTCCAAATAAAAAATAATCTATAATTTTAGAATTTGAACATTTTAAAGTAAGGTATTTTTATTAATTGAGAAGTAAATTTGATAAAAAAATATGGGTATAATTTGGTTAAAAGAAAAAATATGTGTTAAATTTGATATAAAAAACAAAAAGTATATGTATAATTTGTTTTTTTTTAAAGAAGTCAATGCTAAATTTGAAATTAAAAAGTATGAGTTAAAATTGAAAATTTAGTCAAATATAAATGAAGAATACGTTCTTTTCTAGCTTTAATTTTGACTGGAAGGTTCTACGTTTGTACTCACCATATTTGAAAGAAATTTACGTGTGGAATTTTAATCCATACACATGCAACATATTTAGGCCGCCGTATCCATCTCGTTGTATTTTTTTATCAGCAAAAAAGGTTTTCATAATAAATTAGAGTAGAAAGAGTACTCCAACCCATTACAAGTTTTCACCAACATACCTGACTTCACTTCACCTCCTACACGGGTTTTCCATCCACTCCCTAAACGAAAGACTATTTTTATATTTCTCATACTTTTATTTTTATTTCCTTAAAACACTTAACAGTATCAAATTCCTTTCCATTAAAAACTAATTCATTCATACTATCCATATATTCCACACAATAGAAGTCCAAATTGTTGCCGCTATTTGTTTACCTCCCTTCCATCTCGTTGATACTCTCTGTCTTTGATATCTAAACAATAATATAATATTACAAAACATTGAAAATTATCACATGCATGTTTACATTGGATATCAACTTATATGTTTGATGTTTTTATTTTGATGTTATATAAGTAATTAATTAAATAATATTGAATTTTATTTTTTATGTGACATCACATCATAAATTATGAATATATACATAATTTATAAATTTTTTTATCAGAAAAAGACAATTAATTAAAAATTAAAGAAAAAATAAAGTACAAGCGGTACTCCAACCCGTACACTTAAATTCCGACTCACATTTACATCAATAATTATAAACTTCTCCTAGCCACACTAAATCTCGATCACGCACATTCTAGAATTCGAAAATCAGTTCAAGAAATATATAATATTTCCCACTAATTTTCTTCTCATGGAAAGCCAAGACCAAGCTTTAATATCATATGTTGTTTTCGATGTAATATTTGGCCTTTTGTTGTTAAATGTGCATTCATTTCTAACTATCCATATTGTCCAAATCACAGCCGACCATATCACCTCTGCCCATAATTTTGTAGTAAATGAGAAATTGAATCATTGGCTTAGCTAACTCAACCTGCAACCACATGTAGCAAAACATATAAATGATACTCACAAAAGTGAACAATAATGATTGTTCAGTAAAAATAAAATTTAACTCACTCTTTTTTTGGTTTAAATAATCGATATCATATGTGAGACGGCTTTATAAAAAAAATTGACAAAAATTTAGGTGAAACGTTACGAGACAGTTCACAAATTAGCATAAATTGACATTTATCGCTTCGAAAATGTTAAAACATGATCTTCAAAAATTATATTGTGTCTCATCGTGAGATGTACTCATGATAATGACTCTAAAAATAATCTATTGATATTAATTATACAATTTGCGTTTTCATTTGCAGCCGCTTCTCTAGTGTTTGACCTTCCACCACAAGAATTGTCAAATAAGAAAAGTATAAGCGAACAGGTGAAATTTTCACTTCTTAAAACATAAATAATAATATAATAATAATAAAAATAATTGTCCCACTTGAAAATCTCTACATATACTTGTCACTTCTCTTCAAAATCTATACTACCATTTTATATAAACACACACGACACAAAATTAGATCACCAAACTCAAACAAAACGGTGTGAAAATGAAATTCGATCATCACAACCAAAAACAAAGTAAGTCTCCATTTGGCGATGAAGATACGATTAGCCACACCATTGAATCTTTTAAGGTGCTTCTCCCAACAAGTAACAACTCTACGGAGAAGAAACTTGGGTGGCTCCGCTCCCAAATTGTTGGCGGAACCACCGAATTCGACACCCCCTTCGGGAGGCGCCGCCTCACCTACGCCGACCACACCGCCTCCGGCCGCTCCCTACGCTACATTGAACACTATATTGCAACCTATTTGCTTCCCTTTTACGGTACGTATATACGTACCTACAATTCTAGTAAACTTTTGAATTAATCTCTCATCTTTTCTCCTACAATAATTAATACTAATAGCTAGATCATACTTTTATTACATCATTTTACATGCATAGATAGTTATTAATTAGTCCCTCTCCTAGGTGCTAGCTAGGCTTCCTCCATTTTTTTTTTTCAAATTTCACCTAACTCCATTCTATTCAATTTTTCTGTTCCACTTTTTGTATTTCACTTGGTAAATTAACATATGTCAATGTGGTGTATATGATCATTAATTAATTTTTCACCCTACATGTATCATTCATTTATAATATGAAACACACAAAGTGGAACATGAAATATAGAATAGATGATTTCATGTGCTTTTGATTTGCTAGGTTTTAAAGACATGATTTGATATGCTGGACTTTAGAAACCTTCATCAGATTTATCAGACATTGGAAACCTGATATGATTTGTTGGGATTTAAAAGTCCATATAATTTATGAGATTAATTTAGTAGTCTGAAATAACTTGCTGAACTTTAGAAGCCCAATTTAATTATTAGACTTTAAAGTGTGATATGATTTGATGGGCTTCAGAAGCCCAATCGTTCCCTAATTAATTATTTAAAATGATTGTAATTAGGCAATAGTCACACAAGTGATAGCTACGTTGGCTATCACACGACTAAAATGGTGCATGAATCGACAAACTACGTCAAGAAATGCTTAGGAGGAGGAAAACAAGATACCATTATATTTTGTGGGTCGGGGGCAACGGCAGCCATCAAGCGTCTCCAAGAAGTGATGGGAATAGCCATTTGTTCCGTACTACGAGAGAGAGTGTTGAAATGCTTGAGCGACGAGGAGAGGTGGGTGGTGTTCGTGGGCCCATACGAGCACCACTCTAACCTCCTCTCGTGGCGCCAGAGCCTGGCTGAGGTGGTCGAGATTGGCCTCGACCACCGCGGCTCAATCGACATGGAGGCTCTTAGAGAAAAGCTCGACTACTATAAGTCGAAAAACAGGCCAATTCTTGGTTCCTTCTCGGCTTGTAGCAATGTCACCGGAATTATTACCAACACCCGTGCTATTGCTCGCCTTCTTCACCAGTTCGGAGGGTTCGCTTGTTTCGACTTTGCAGCAAGGTGATGCAATTTTCCTTTAATTAATCTCTTTCCAAAGAGAGCAAGTGTGAGACCGCTTACAAGACTATTATCAATTTTGAATAGAAATAAATATATGTAAAATATATTATTTTAAATCAAAATTCTGATAAAAATTATACATTTTAGATTAAATAAATTGTATCTTTTTTTTAAAAAAAAAAGTACGTAAAAGTGATAATATTTTTATTGAAAAGTGATAATGGTCTCATGCTGGTATCACACGGGCTTTTGCCCTATCCAAAATTATCTTTTGTTTGAGATAAACTCTTGTATATGCAATAGATGCACACGGAGCAATTAGATTTTTTACTCAATTTCAATTTAATTTTATATACGTGCTGACCTGATTTAAAAATATGTCAAAAATTAAATTAAAATACACAAGTGTAGTGTGAGTCTTTGTTTGATGCTTGAGATGACATGGGTAAATCCGTAAATACAGCGGGCCTTATACGAAGATCGATATGAGATCGGGTGAAATGGACGGCTACGATGCGATATTTGTGAGCACGCATAAGTTTGTGGGAGGTCCAGGTGCACCGGGAATACTGCTAATGAGCAACACCCTATACCGCTTGGCTTCTTCGCCGCCATCAACTTGTGGGGGTGGAACTGTTGATTATGTCAATGCTTTTAATGAGAAGGCAAGTAATTTCTATTCAAAATCTTCAAGTGTTTTTATTATAAATATTGAATTACATATTTTCAATTTGGCTCGACTTGTCTTTGTTGTTTTATTTATTTATGCGCAGACATAATATTCATTTACTTTTAATTTTGTTTGAATTAGTATCAGAAGAAGTCGATATTGTTATCGTGAAACTGATTTACAACTAATATTCTCTTCGTCCCACAAATATAGACTTACTTTTTATTTTCATTTATTCCATAAAGATATAGGACAGTTACTATATTTAATACATCTTTACCCCTATTTAATGCATCTTAACCATAATAACTTTCACTTCTTAATCTGTGTGAAAATAATTATAGGTCTATTTTTGTGGAAAGAAGGGAGTATATTTTAGTGAAACAACTAATATCTTTCAATTAATATTCTTTAATATAACATGTTATACTCATTCGATCCATTAGAAGAATGCTCATAGAATTGAGCACAAATTTTAAGATAAAATAAGCATATTGTGGGGTTCATTTATTAATAAAGTGATTATTTGCGAGTAAAATTCAATATCATGCTAATTGTTTACAAGTATACTAAATATATTATATATTTTGTGATGAAATAATAATGATATGAAACTATATATAGGACACAATATATGTAGAAAGTATAGAAGAAAGGGAGGATGCAGGAACTCCAGCAATAATAGGGAAAGTAAGAGCAGCACTAGCATTTTGGGTAAAGGAATATATTGGTTACAAGGCTATAAAGAGAGCAGAGGAAAGCTACATCACAAGAGCACTCGAAAGACTTGTCCCCAACCCACAAATCTGTGTTTTAGGCAACTCCACTGATGATATCAAGAGACAAGCCATCTTGTCTTTCCTTGTTTACGAACAAGGAAGCCAAGACGAGAGACATAAGGCGCTCCACGGGCCTTTCGTTGCCAAGCTTCTCAATGACCTATTCGGCATCCAGGCCCGTGGAGGTTGCGCTTGCGCTGGCCCTTACGGCCACTTCCTACTCAACGTCGACCAGCCCCACTCCCTCGCCTTCAGATCAGCCATTGAAAAGGTCAGAAGTACAATATTATTAGTTGTTTTCACTGAACAGTAACTGGTCCACCCTCTGTAACTAACTATGTTAGTGTTGTAGGGTTATGCCGGGGTGAAGCCAGGTTGGACCAGAGTGAGCTTCCCTTACTACATGTCCGAGGAGGAATTCGACTTCATTTTGACTGCAATCGAATTCATAGCCATGTATGGCCATAGATTTTTGTATTGTTACCATTTCAACTGGAGGACAGGTACTTGGAACTTCAGGAAAAAAATACTCAAAGACCATCACAACCCAAATATTGGTAATACACAGATACTGCAAGAAACTTGCGACGAAAATCAGGCGAAAACCAACGAAAACGTGCTACGGAAATACGCAGACTATTTTGAAACTGCAAAGCTCATTGCATCCCTTCTTCCTAAAATTCCACCTCATAGAAATATCCCTAAAGAAATTGACATTGATCTTGTGCCCTTTAGAGTTTAGATTGGAGAAGAAACTTGCTGGATTTGGACACGTTCTGTACAGGATCGTCCTATGCAATAGACCCGTATGAATTTATTGTATTTTTTTAACTACATAACATTGTGAAAAATGTATAATGAACTCATATGGATCTATTAGCATGTACAGGAAATGATTCAAATCGAAACTTGCTTAGTTGTACGTCCCCATAGCTATGTGTTTATTATTTGTAAGCATGGTTAATATATCTATAGTACTCATTGTGAAAAGAAAAATTTTAAATTTTATTTTACTAGTTTTTTTACAGGATATTTTATTATACTAGTTAGTGCAACATATCCTGCACGTTATTAATTTACATATTAATTTATTCGAACGTTTTAAATTAATTTGCATAGTTCAAAAATAGAAAATTCATCATAAACTCCACATTTATATTATTTACAATTTTATACAAAATGTCATTGTTTTCAGGCTCACACATAATTCAATTCATTTTATTACTTTATACATAAACGTTTATAAAATTACCCCTCAAAATACAACTCATTACTCTATTTTCTTTAAATGACGCAAGTTAATTCGGGCGTTGGGAGTAGTACGTAGTGAATAAGGTATAAAAATATAGTGATTTTAATACAGAACATTTACAGTGATTAAATGGAAAATTGCAGTAGAACATAAGAATATTTATTGTAGTTTTATCCCATATGTAGTCGTAGATATTGATAATATCAAATGAAGTCAGACTTAAATAGAAGTAAAAATCATTAAGAGTTGTAATAAGGTTTGTTTTAAAATTCACGAATGTTTACAAGTGCTAGTAATAATAATATAAAGCGATAAAATATAATATGAACCAATTTTACAGTAAAATTTATTTATATTTTGTGCATATCTTATAATAGTATTTATTAGCATAACAGTAATAATGTGCAATAAAAATGACCAAATATGATATGAACAAATTTCACCATAAAATTTATTTGAGAGTATAAATTATTTTATTAAAAGGTATTAATTATTTTACTAAATATTAATTTATGAATGATATTACTTATTTTATTATAGAGTATTAGTTGTTTCACTAAAAAAATATTAATTGTAAACCAATTTCAAAAGATTCACTCATATGGAAGCACATAAGAGCATTGCAAACTTTAATCTACAGTGAAACAATTGCTAGTTTTCATATGCATACATTGCGAACTTACAAGACAATTGTTATACACAAAATGACTTCTAACAACAGCCGCCAGCCTACCAAACAAAACCTATAACTCATTGCATTGTTTTCAACTTACACAAGTTTTTGTTGCTGCACTTTAAAACCATAAGAACTTCTCTCTATGTATGTATTCATTTGATCCCAAATAATGATGAATGAAAAACTTCGGCTCCGGTATAAGATGCGTGTTCGTAACAACAGATGTTATACGCATATGGTAAGCGTGATAAGTGACCATTGTTTACCAACTGCACTGCCTGTAAGCGTGATAAGTGTCCGTTGTTTCCTAACTGCACCACCTAAGACGACGAAAAGACAACTGCTAAGACGACGAAAAAGGAAACCAAGAATCTCAGGTGATATACACCCTTGAAAGTCCATCGCATCCCTATTATATAGGGAATCTAACACAAATTCTCCTGTGGAACTAGTTCACCGTATAAATTTGATATCAATACAGTAATACTATAAGTCTATAACATTCATTTAGTATTATCATTGCACTTATAAACTAACATCACAGTATAAAATGTTATGGTATTAGTTTATAAGAGTAATAGTATTACACAATGAATGTAATGGTACCAATTTTATACGATGAACAAATTTCACAGGAGAAGACTCGAAATCTAATCCGGATGATATAACACCACCCACTCCAACCCCAAAACGTCACGGGAAAGTTCCTTAACTTTGAATTAGAAATCTTTTACTCCCTTCGTCCCATACTCGTTGTGATATTTACTGTTTGACACAAGTTTTAATGTAAAAATTGTTTAATAATATAAGTTGTTTTTTTTATGGGGGTAGGGTAGTCTTTTCAACTTTAATAAGAGAGTTGCTTAATAATATTAAATTTGGTTAGCGTGGGAAAAGTAGTGGCATATGTTGTAATATTGTAGTGTTTGAGGAGATAGATAAAAGGGAAAAAGTTACTTTATTACCATTTAAAAAAATGATGCAACGAGTACGGGACGGACCTTTTTGGCAAATGTCACAACGAGTATGGGACGGAGGGAGTGATTAATAAGAGCATAATATGGTTCAAAAGAATTAAGTACACTTACCTGACATAATACATTTTCAATATTATAGGAAATGGCTGGCCAATAGAAGTTCTGGCTTCTCTTTATCTTCTTCAATTTCCATAGAGGCTTCATCCCTTATTTCCTGAACCCTTTTATCCCATACTCCGTCTATTAACTTCCACGTGTCGTCACTTATGATTTGAGTCTGTTTTCAAAAGTGAGAAATGATCAACATTAAAGCATTAAAACATCTACAGGAAAATAATGAGGGTCAAAAGATGAAAAAGGAAGTGAATGTGTTACAAATTAACATCACGTTGCTAGCTCCTGCATTTGCTAGTGCCAAATAAACAATTCAATTTTCGCTCATCCTTACATGTTCTTGATGTATAAACCAATCACAGAAACAGACAAAAAAAGAAAGGGGGACAGGGGGTGTCAACAAAACTATAGTTTTCTTATTACCTCCATCGGACGAGATGCACCAAAAGTCGAAAAACCCACATTTCCAGGTGCAAAAGTTACCCTCCCTGGAAGTGAAACACCATGAATCCCCCAACGTCCAGCATGTATCAGAGCACCGTATTCATCAAGTTGCCTAACAGCAGGCTAAAAAACAGGAACACATCATTTTCAGCTAATCCCATCATATTGAATGGACCTCATATACAAGGTCCTGAAAAAAAATGATAACATGAAAAATCAACAAATGTACTTTATACTTAATGGCAATGACATTGGAGACTAGCCTCAGACCACCTAATTGAAGATAAAAGGCCCCAAATTTTTAGAGTTGGTCTTGTGAACCATTTTCACATTTACAACTAATACTTTAGAGTAAAACAACTAATACCCTAAACTGAGGAAATGCATGCTTTACTGTGAAAACAAAACTTTAATATAACCACATATTGAAACATAAGTTGAGAGCATACTTGAGGTACTCGAGGTGAACGGTTGTAAATATCCCAAATATCATCTGCTTTTATCTCACCCTTCTCAAGTAGGACATCTGCTAGAAGTGAAAGCACATGGAAGACATCAGCAGATAGAGCATCAGAAAGATCAGTAAGATTATCACTACACAAGTTGTACAAACAATCGAACAACATTAACAATAAAATAGTTTGATCAGGAATGCATTAGTAACTGGCCTGTAATATTTTCCACTGCAGAACGGTGTTCTCTTATTGCAGCTGAGCATTTATCAATAGCAAAACGCAAGTATTCTTCTCTGAGTGCTTCAAGTTTGGCGGCAAGCTGCAAATAATAATCATGCAATATCAAATAATTCCACATAGCAATTACAAAATTGAAACAAAAAATAACTTTCTATTAAGGAAATGTCACCATATCCTCACATTAGGTACAAGATCGTTTTGATATCTGTAATAGGCCTTCCCGAAAGCAGTCATTCCAGTTTGCAGAATTAAGAATTCGACTCGTCTTGAAGCTTCTAACGTTGCTTTTGCAGAAATCCAGCACAGATTATCAACTCCAAATATCTCTTCTTCAATTACTCTGGCTACATAGTTGAACTATCAATGCCACAAAGAGGTGATATTCACCCAAATACAGATCGCTAGCACACAATGACTAAAAACATAGTTCATGTAAAAAGAAGAAATGAGGTATTTAAAAAAATTGTCAATTCACCCAAATAACGAGAGAAGAATATTGTAAAATAAATTCCTATTTTGAAACTTAAGATATGACATTTATTTTTGTAACTTACGAGCACATGCGCGTACTAAGGAATCCACATAATCTGCCTTCCGCTGAAATACCCTGCCTGATTTCTCTTCGTAGCGCATATTTGGCTGACTGTGTATGGAATTAATATCTGTCTGATTAACACAAACAATATATCAGAAACCAAGCTGGTAATACTTTTTGCTGGTTCTGTATTGTTTAGTTAAGAACTAGAGAGTGGGAGAATTCAGGAAGAAGTAACATGAAAAAGAATTCAATTTGACATTATCATACATCAAGAAAGGGACGGTAGGGATCTGGAATGTGACATGCAAGAACAGCAACAGCTGCCTCTCGATATGCCAATCTTAGTTTCAACTCTTCAGGGACTTCAGTACTATCTTCTTGACCTGTTTCAAACGTGCCTTTTTGCTGCAGTATTCGATTAACATTGATGAGAGCATACATCGTGTTAATCCAAGAACTACGCAACAGCTAAAAGGTACAGTTTTAGGAATCTAAAGCTCACCCGCTTCAGGGCCTCAAGAAGTTCTTCCCGCCCTATGTAGTCTAAGTCCTTCCTAGCAGTTAAAATTCCAGCTTCATTCCTGTCATGATCTTCTCATCAGCATCTCTTCATTAAGAAATATTAGATTAGGCTAAAAGCTTCAGTATTTCTTTTACAGTATATTTTGCAACTCTGCTCCAGTAAAATCTTCTGTCTGGTCTGCAATTTCATGAAGTAGAGTCTCCTTCTCTTCCTCTGAACGAAAATATTTATTTCGAGCATGTACCTATTTTCTTTGAGTGAGAACTTCAAGAGAGAAAAGGTAAAAGAAAAAAGGACAAGAGAAGTTTTTTTTTTTTTTAATATATGAGCCCATTGGAAAATAAGTATCAACTTACCCTCAATATGGCAAATCTACCATCCCTTGATGGTAATCCAACACGAATAATCTTGTCAAAGCGGCCTTTTCTTAGAAGAGCAGGATCAAGAATATCCAATCTATTTGTTGCACCAATAACCAATACCTGATAAACAGAATCAACTTCAGTGTCATTTTGGAAATGGTTACTCAGCCATGAATGTGAAGAGTAATCTAAATAGTGTGCACCTGTGATGTAGATTCTTTAAAACCATCCATTTCAGTCAGTATTTGGAGTAGCCCTTGTTCCCTCTCAGCACCACCCTACTCAAGCAAATAGAAAAAAAGGTGCATGCCTCAGAACTCGAGAAAATTATATTGTATTTACAACTCTATAGCAGAACCAAAATTAAAAATTGTATCCAACAATACTAAATTTTTAATAGAAGTTAGCCTCCACGAAATGTGCCCGTATTCAAGTCCAAGCAACATAGCCACATATTTACGAGATTTAACTAGCAAACCGAGGGCAGATTAGCTATGTTGGAAATTGGATTTTATTTACATTTAAGAAAAGTGTCTAATATTAACCTTATTCTGATGTCAATGTAGAATAGATTGATGTGACACTGGAACTAAACAAAAGAAACCTCAGTGAGAAACTGATTTCGGAATAACATAAAACAGTAGTTCTGCAGTGTTCCTCTGTCTCACCAGAATAACTTGTCATCTTCAACGTGCATTTTAGTGTGTTTCACCCTAATTAGACAAGCATTACATTATATAGATCATATGAAAAGCCATCTAGCCCAGAAAGAATATTCAGAATCACTTGAAAGTGAACTACTCAACGAATACTTCATATTTAAATGCAAAATCGTTTCAAAGAAGGCAATTAAACTTATAAAAAAATTATCTTGCAGAATTTCATCATTGCAAGAATGACAGCATTGTGAATTTCTGAAGATTTAAATTTTAAACTCACAAGCATTGATATAGCAAGTTCCTTGTCTGCAAATCGAGAAGAAAAATGAGGAGACATTTATTTGCACAAAAAAAGATATAGAGATAAAGAATTTAATACCCCTCCAATATCAGGTCCACCTCGTTTGCTGCCAATTGCATCTATCTCATCAATGAAAATTATAGAAGGCGCAAATGACCTGGCACTAGCAAAAAGATCCTTTACTCGAGAAGCAGCTACACCAACAAACATCTGAACAAACAACGAAGTTGATTTAGTTGTTGGCGCATACATATTGTGTTCCAAAGGTTGATTCTTCTATCCAAAAGCTTAATAATTTAAGTCAGATATAGAAAAACTGAGCTCGTAATTTCCAAACTGCCAAGTCAAAGGTTACTTATTGAATTGATCAACAGGAACTGGGAACTTTAACTTGCTATGTATTGTTATTCCATTCTATGATATAGAGATAAAGAGGTGATAAGGGAGGATATGGTCATCAACGTAGGACGCCTAGTGAAAAGAAGAGGTTAAGGTTGGGCGGGAGGAACAGTAGATTGTTTCCATACTTTTGACAGAGACGGGTCATATTAGATGGTTACATGAACCAAACTCGTGTTGATTTACCTAACCAATCACCACAACTGATGTAAAATCGTTACACAGCCAATCAGCAGAACACATATGGAAATTCATATAAGATGCCAAGGACGTGGGCATCAAAGCACGTTAAAGACCAGAAAAGCAAAACAGGTTTACAGTCTCCAGATGATGCCTGCTTTTTCAAACATACTCCAGTAGCATTACTCCTAGTAAAAGCACCAGCATTAGAGTGCTAGCTCTAAAGATTGAACAACAACCACCATCCTAACAAATAGAATGTAGCAACGAACTCCAGAATAAAGGATGTTGTGACCCATCAGCAACTCAATATATTGATAGCATTAGCCAATTTTCAGTTGATTATTTGTATTATATCTCAGATTGATGAATGAATATTATCAGAATATAAACAAGATCAAGATTTTATATGACAATGAAGCACTATTTTCTTATGGATAGGTGGCAACTCAAACTCCCCAAATACCATTCTCATGAGGGTAAAACTTGCAAGAATTATGATACCTTACCCCCTATACCATTTTGATAGGTAGTTCAAATGTATACCCACGTCTATAAGAATCTGTTTATAGGTGATATAGAGCCGTTTAACTATTGTTTTCAAGAAGAACCTCACCTCAACAAAATCTGTACCATTAGCTGCAAAAAAAGGAAGGCCCGCCTCACCAGCTATAGCTTTTGCAAGGAGAGTTTTACCAGTTCCAGGAGGACCATGGAGAAGTACACCTTTCGGGCAATAGATACCTTTATTTTGGAACTCCTCGTCATCTTTTAATATTTTGACAATCTCCTGTAGCTCCCTCTTGATGTATTCTTGACCAGCAAAGTCATCAAAGGTGATACCAGTTTTTTCTTCAGCTGATATGAATTTCGCCCTAAGATGAAGATAGAATACGTCAGAACACAAACGTGATAAAATTTGCATGAACTCAAAACTATATTGCTTCTGCAGCAAATCCATCTTGATGAACTTTATCATTTCAAAAAACATTGGCACTAATCAAAACATGCATTTTTTCATTTGGATAGCACTAAATCGTAGATCAAAAATCCATTTATCCTATACACTACCCTTCCACAATCAATTATATATTTAACTGAAAAGGAAACCTGTATTGATATTGTAACAAAGTCCACTCAATCATCATACAGAAAGTACAATAATTTAAACCATTCATGATCAAGATTCTGAATCTACCAGATTTTCCATAGCATACTTCCACTAAAAGAACTTTGACACACCAAAGATTGATTCAAGGGGGGGTGCTCAATCTATTATGTGTCTTTTATACTGGGTCCAATAGGAAATCTGGATGGCAGGCTCTGCAAATTATCCAGGTAAAGAATATTCTGGCAATCCCAGTAATAAACTTTAGGATGCATAAGAACGCATGAGTAATTAGATCATTGGAGATCACAATTGAAACCAAAGAGCTGAACTTAATGAGAACAACACTCTAAATGATGCCAAGATAGACTGATAGTCTTCGAAATTGAAGTCTCAAGGACCATCAATGAACTATAAGATTAATTTCAGGAAAAGACACCAAATGACAAGTCTGATCTTCGAGGCCAAAAGGCCTAGAGGTAGTGAAGAAACGACTTCTCAAAGAAAAACACCTGATAAATTTGGGACCATTGACCAGTAACTAAATGGTCATTACTTTTCAAGGTGTCCAAAAATTTTTGTTGATCAAACGTTTCGGCTTATTTTCTAATGACACCAACATAAAATATGAAAGAAAAAACTTGTTTTTGAAGAAATTTAACGATGGTAATCTTTGAATAGATGGACAAAAAATAAAAAATAACGCCCCATCCTACCGACTCTTCCCTAATGACCCAAGGGGCTGGCGCTTGAGTGGCTGCAATGTCTTTCTTTTTCGAGGAACACCGAGATCACAAGGTATCAATTTAGCATATATAGGTCTTGTTATGTTATCAATCCAAACATAGAGAGCAACAGCAAGAGCGAGCCTCATTGACCAAACAACTGCAGTGGCAACAGTAGAATAGACTTCTGCCGGGACGGTATTCACATCCAGGACATCAACATTTACAAGCTGTTGATGTAACTTTCGCCAAACATCATTCCAGCAGTCAATTGGCATACGTTCAACAACATGGCGCCGGAAAATGATTTCCTTCTTTACATCACCTTCAGTTTTCCCGTCCTTATAATAAGGTAGAATCACTGGTTCAGACACAGAAAAAAAAAGGTTTTCATAAGGAAAGAAGAAGTCAAATGGAGCACCCATATTTATATGAATGCCAAAGTAGACCAGGGACAAGCAAGTAACTTAGTTCTTAGGTCTAAAAAAACATGCAGAACATCTTAGGAGAACTATTTAATACGTTACGAATAAGAGGAGATTATATGCAGCCACTGGTATTATTTTAAATGGAACATCGTTACACCAACATCCACTATTTCATTTATATGTTATTGCTTCATAAAATGCTTACTCCGCCTAAAGGTATCCTTAGTACTACTATATCATCCATTAAAACATAGCGATAAATCTCAATAAGATCAAAGTCAGCTAACTTCATTGCAGTTTTAATCATCACCTGAACTTGATAACCATACTATACTCATTTATCAAGCAAATTATGCAGCTGCACCAACCTTTATAATTCGAATCAGAATACTGAATTTGCGAAAGAAAAATCAAAGAAGTCCAACCTGAGACTGTCTGCCCATAATTAGAATACTCCATAAATTGGACATTGTTTGAATCAAGAAGTCTCTTGAAGTCACTATAGTCTATGCAATGAGAATTCACTGGGTCCCATTCAGTTCCTTTCAATTTTCCTCTCATGGTCAAAAGTGCCCTGCTCCACTCCGATGCCATCATGAGCTGCCTCTCCAACTGAACATTTGCCTTCCTTTCAAATTCTTCTAATCTGTTTATGCGTTCTCTCTCAACTTCCTTCAAATTCTGGCAATCTCCATCATCAGTTTATGTCATCAGACAAGTAATTCCGCCACAAAAACTTGAAGATAAAAAATAACAAATATCTATTCAGCATTAAGATTCGACAGGTCTTCTGCTTTATATCACATTAGCCTCTAAAAACTTGAAACCAAAGTGTTTACTTCTTATTAAACCAGTGACATAATTCATTATTTTTTAAAAACATAAATTTATGTTCAGGATAAAATGAAACTAAGAAACGCCATAAAAATAGCCTCAGTAAACAGCCTCAAAACATACATAATATAAACATCGCCAACACATGTAAATTCATTCATATTGAAATTGAAACAAGCCTCAACCCACTGCTTATAATCGAGTAAAGCAAATTAAAACAAATTTTGATCACATTTATCCATCTCCAGCCATAACATTGTCTTATCCACGAATAATATAAACATCCTCGAATATGAAATGCAAATTAAGTCACTTCCACAAACTAGCAGTTAGGGAATTAATATAAATGAATTAATTTCAACATCTCCCACTTTTAAATGAGATGAAACTTTTCTTGGTATCATATCCTGAAGCAGAAAACAACTCCACTCATATTTTATTATACACTAGTTGGCCATCGTTCTAGAGGGAAAAGTTGAAAATTCGTGTTAGGGAATTAATATAAATTAATTAATTTCATTTCTCACTATCACTACTCCCATTTGGTCGTTTAAATGTCATGAAATTCTTTCTCTATCCACCAAAAGAGAACTACATGCAAGTCGTATATGAAAGTTTAAGAACTCACTTTTGAAAAACAAGAAAAGCAAATAACTTTAAGTTCTCCGTTTCCTCTCAAGTTTCAAAAATCAAAATAGGGTCACATTGGGATAAAAACCTACCTCGAATAGCTGCTGCGTCGACTCAGTTCCGCCTTCTACTGAGTCGGAACTCGGATTTAACGAAGCTTTGCAACCCTTAATTAAGAGTCTTCTAACATCAATGCGGCGACGTAATTGGAACCGCAAACTTGTAGCAGAAAATTGTCTTAAAAACAATAATTTCGACCGTCCATCATTTCGACCAAAGAGGGTTTGAGAAGAAGGGAATATGCACAAGGGTTTTGGCAAAATACTATCTAGTGATGGGTTCGAAGCACAGGAAAATTTCATTTTCTGCAAATTTCTTCAGAATTTCAGTAAACTTTGACAATTGACAAATGTTTTCTCCCAAATATAATCCCCGAGCCAAGAAGCCTCACCACAAATTGCATTCGGATTGGTTTTAGCCCTCCTCCGCTCTGCCTCTCTTAAACCCTTTGCTACTGGACAGTTCGTTAATCTATAAGGCCCTGTTTGGTAGCCATTAGTTGTTATCGCTCTGATTTTGTGGCACCATTACTATTTGGTACGCGGTACGCCCCACGACTAAGGCCTGATTAGTCCGTTTGGGGTTTCAGTGCATGTTACTCACTTTTACTATATCACTAGATGAGAGCTCTCGCGTATTACGCGGTATGTTCGTTAAATAAATTTTATAATATAATATATTATACATATAATATTTTTTATTAAATAATAATATATATGTATAAAATTTTGTGTAATTATAATATTAAATTTAAGTAATGGTAATATTAATTATATAATAATTCATGCTAGGTATTAGAATTATTATAATTATGTGAAAATTTACTATAAAATTTATTTTACAATTAATAGAAAAAAATCTTTTATAATCGATGCGTAAATATTACTTCGAATAGTATATACTCGTATATTAGCAATAAATATCATATATGATTATATTAATTTTTTTTAATAATACTTATATATATACATATATTCATTAGGATGAAATAAAGTAAATTAATTGAGTCGGTCCTTTTTAATAATTTTACTCAATATGTTAATATTATTGTATAGGTGACTAATTATACATTGACACATAATCATCCCTATATTACTAATAGGGAGTTTATTTTTGCTTAGGTGTCGTCATGAGGTTAATTTGAATGAGATGTCACATTCTTATTAAATGCATATATATGTTAATAATCTATGTGTTATTTTTCAATTGATTTATAATTAATATATGACATCTATGTGGCATTTTAATATAGAAATTAATTAAAAATATATTTCTAAGGAGGTTTGAACCTTAGACCTCTTGCACAATATGTATATTTTTTAATAAATAAGTTAATATATAAATCTTTAAATATTTTAAATATCTATTTTATATCTAAAAAGTGTTATCATATGACAATTTTTAAACATAAAATTATATTTAACTTCTCTATATTACTAATAGGGAGTTTGTTTTTGCTTAGGTGTCGTCATGAGATTAATTTGGATGAGGTGTCACATTTTTATTAAATGCATATATATGTAAATAATATATGTGTCATTTTCCTATTGATTTATAATTAATATATGACATCTATGTGACATTTTAATATAGGATTTAATTAAAAAATATATATCTAAGGAGGTTTGAACCTTAGACCTGTTGCACAATATTATATTTTTTAATAAATAATTTAATATATAAATCTTTAAATATTTTAAATATTTTAAATTGTGGTTGTATCAACTTTTATTAAAAAAAAAACTTAATATAATCATATATGATATTTATTGTAAATATACGATATACATATATTATTCGGAGTAATATTTATGCATCAATTATATAAAAAATTCTATTAATCGTCTCCTTTTTTTATTAATTGTAAAATAAATTTGAAACAAATCTTATAGTAAATTCTTTCACATAATTATAATAATTCTAATCCGTAGCATGAGTTGTCAAACAATTAATATTACCATTATTTAAATTTAATATCATAATTATATTTTTTTTATACATATACATTATTTTAATATATATATTATTATTTGAAAATATTATATATAATATATTATATTGTAAAGTTTATTTAACGAAAATACCGCATAATACGCGGGAGCTCCTCTAGTAAGCCTATAAATGTATGTAAGAAAAATTATGGTTGTATCAACTTTTATAAAAAAAATAAAATTTAATATAATCATATATGATATTTATTGTAAATATACGATGTATAATATATCGGAGTAATATTTATGCATCAATTATATAAAAAAAATTATATTAATCGTCTCCTTTTTTTTATTAATTGTAAAATAAATTTGAAACAAATATTATAATAAACTCTTTCGCATAATTATAATAATTCTAATCACTAGCATGAATTGTGATGCGTAAAAACTGACATGCGCCCGTTTTCCCACCTGGGTTCCACGTGGGTAACGTCTTTACGCAGCAGAATTCCTAGCTCTTCTCGAACGTACCTGCAAAAAACACGCCGGAGGGTTCTCCGGCGTAGGCACTCCGACGCTCAAGTCAGGTCACCGGAAAACACTCAAGAAAGTACGTAGGAAGTAGCTAAGTAAGAGTGATAGTTGATTGATACTGTTACCTCCCTTCTGAGAGTCTTATTTATACGTACGTTAAGAGTGATAACCGTCATCACGGTTTCAGGGCATTATCCCGCACGTTTTCTCATGATGTCGTGCGTGGATATCTTTTCTCTCAAAAAATCTGATGGTGCCTACGCTTTCCCCCCTGGACGAAGGTTGGACCCAGTCAATAAAGGAATATAGGAGATATTCCTTGACTTGGGCCTCAATTATCTCAACTGCTCGTTACTTCTCACGTTTCTCGGTCTTATCAGATAAGTAATCGCTATGGGCTTGGTCAAATACCCGCACATTCTTCAAATCTCGTCTGGGCCTCACGACCCACCTGCAGCTAGGTTTGGACCTCGCGGCCCACCTATAGTCGGGTTTGGGCAGTTAGGGTTGGGCCTCGTGACCCACCTCCATACAGGCCTGAGCCTCGTGGTCCACCTGTAGGTAGGTTCAGGGCTTCGTAGCCTTATTGCAGCCGATTTGGGCTCGGGCCCATCTCGGGTTTACCTCCCTCTATCGAGGGTATTCGGTTACGTCCTTGTGCCTTATTGGGCTGGTCGTATTTGGGCCGCACGTGTAGTTGGGCCTGACATTTCTATCCGCATCAAATTGTCATACAATTAATATTATCATTATTTAAATTTAATATTATAATTATAATTTTTTTATACATATACATTATTTTAATATATATATATTATTTGAAAATATTATATATAATATATTATATTGTAAAGTTTATTTAATGAAAATACTGTGTAATACGCGGGAGCTCATCTAGTTACTAATATACAACTCTTTATATTATTAACTCTTAATCTTACACATAAATTATTTTTTCAATTCAATGACATATCATCTGAATTCACAAAAAATATACACATAAATATTATAAACTTCATATTTTTTTTTTGATCGGTAAATGTTAGTTGTTAGTGGTTAGAAATTAGTACACCAAGTCTCCTTCACATTCTAAATTCTCCAAGCCTCCTTATACCTCTCTCTCCAATTCGTTCCCAAAGGGAATCGAACCCAGGTCTCCCACTTAAGTGAGGAGCCCGGTGGCCAAGTGGGCTAAGCCCCCTTGGTTATTATAAACTTCATATTAATATATAATGAGATTCACTTGTTTGAAATACTCACAATTAGTTTTTTATAAATAAATATTAAACTTTCTCAGCAAAATATATAATACACTTTTATAGGCTGGAGTTATATAAAATAAGTTTCAAAATATATAAATATGTATAAATTGGTTTAGTTGGTATTAAAATAAATGCATGAGAGGTGTTAGGTTCAAAGACTTATAAATATTTTTTAAAACTTTACATAAAATTGACACATAAACAAATTTACCATAAATCGATGTTTCACAATAAAACGACACATGGCAGTGGAAATATAAAAAAATGACACATAAGCTGAATTTACCACAAGTCGACAAATAAGCAAAATCAAACTCCCTATTAGCATATAGGGGATATCCTCATGAAATAAGGTAAAGCCTAAACTACCCTTACCCACTTTATTATACATTCTTCGTCGTTCTTCTCTCAAAGCCAGAAGATAGAGAAGATAATTAGTACTTCCTCCATCTCGGAAAAGTTTTTATATGTGGGTGGACACATACTTTAAGAAAAAAGAGTAATGATTGAAGTTTTAAGGGTTAAATTTGTAAACTTTTATGTATAAAGTAAAAAAACTTTATTGGGTTATGTGTATATGAGAGTAAAAGTAATGATATTTGTATAAATTAGTGAAAAATTGTGAGGGTGAAGTTTATAAAAGGTTTTCCATTTTAAGGGTGTGAAACTTATATTTGGACTGACAAAAAAAAGAAAGTGTGAAAACTTTTATGAGACAGACAGAGTATTTTTTTTTATCAATAAATGTTAGTTTGTTAAGGGGTGTTTGCAAACTAGACTAACTGCATAAAAATACTTCTAAAAAGTAAAAACTGTGAGAGGGTTGCTTAAAGAAAAAGTATTTCTGACCCCTCCAATAGAGTTCGCAAACACACCCTTAGTTGTTAGTAGAAAATAATTACTATCTGAATGTGGCCTCTACTAACTTTTCTACTCCATTCCATTTAGGACAATGTCTACTGCCGTTTCTCGTACCATTGATTTCGGATTGTTGGTGTGGCAATTATAAGATGCGTGTTCTCCATGTGGGATTACGCTAAACATCCCGAGCGATACTACAACAAGTGTGTTTGGAAATAAAATTGGAAAAAATATAAACTTTAAAAATTATTAACAAAAATATTTTGACAAGGGTATCAACTATATCGATCAGGAAACTTGTCTTGTGTATGAGACCGTCTCACCCAAAAGTGTTCCTATTAATAATAATAACAAATTTGTTATTCTGGAGTTTTTGGTTATAATAATAATGTCATAGAATAAGATGGAATGGATGATTTCTCCAGTAAAAATCCCAAGGCCCCTTTCTCGGCCTATGCAGTTCGGTCCTCCTTTTAGGATTGTTTAATTTCTTCTATGTTTTCTATCGAACGATTTTCTTCATATTTTTCTTCTACAATTGTGTTGTACGCAAGGATGAAAATATCGCTATCGCAATAAATATCGCAACTTTAATTTTACGGATATATCGATGGATATATCGATATCGCAAATCGATATCGCAAAAAATTGAAAAAAAATGGCGGAAACTTTATTAAAATCTTGGAAATTTAACAAGATATTTTAGGGATTATTATAACATATTATTATACACATATTCTATTCAAAATTACAATAAAATTATATGTTTAAAGCAATCATATGATTAATAGATTATATAAATATTGTCTGACACAAAATAATTGACAACATAATATATAACACAATACAAAATGATTAAATATACATAATAAAATACAATTAATATCAAAATAAAGACGTATGAGGTTCAAATATAGTAGTAGAAATTTCATTTTTGTCCAAACAATATTGGTGTCACCTCTTCAAAATACCATTTGAATAATTAAAATAATTAGTAACACAAGTAGTTTCTCTCCAATAAAATTGAAATAATTTTAACTTAAAATAAAAATAATTAAAATTAATATGATTAGAGTGTGTCTCATTCGAACCAAATTTATACTATTTTATAGATCAATGTATCATATAAAAAAAATTAAAGAAGAAATTCAAATGAAATAATAATTGAAAATTAAAATTATTAAATTAAAATTGATTGATATGACAATAAGAATATATATTTTATGTATAAAAAATAATAAAAAACCCAAAAAATAATTTTTTAAAAAAATTGCGATTTTTTATGAATATTGCGATATTATGCGATATTTCGCGATATTTCCATGATATCCAGGAAAAATTACACTACGCCTGATCGATATGGATATCAATATCGATATTTTGCGATATTTCCGCGATATCCGGGAAAAAATACATTTCTCCCTAATATCCGTATCCCAACTTATTTTTTGCGATATATCCGCGATATATCGCGATATTTGCATCCTTGGTTGTACGTAATTAAAGTGAAGTTTGAAGGCAAATACGAAGTGTTGTGTTCTTTTTTTGGAATAAGACTAAATTTTTTGGACAGAATAAAAAAAAAGTGGGACTAACAAATTTCACAAGAAAGATAAAAATTAGATACCCTTATGGCCATACATAAAATGACAATATACCCTTATAGCCTTATATAAATAAATATAAAATTATATTTTATATGCTTCATAAATTCATTAACTCTTACCAAATACATTTATTTCTCTTAACCACTAGACATAGTATATGGTAAACTAATTTTACAGTGAAACTGATTGACAATATTTGTTATTTCATTAAAAGGCATTAATTTTAGTAATATTGTTTCTTCAATGATAACAACCCAGAGTTTATTATTGGGAGATACAATATATGCTTAAATATTACTCCCTCCCTCCAATTTTAGTATGCATATTTTTTTCCATCCAATTTAAGTATGCACGTTCTCTTTAATTACTAAAATTGTCATTAACTTTATTAATAAATAATCATTTTATTCATAAAATGAACCCCACAATATCTTATAACATCCTCTATCATATCTATTTTATACATAAACTATCAATATTTCTTAAAATTCGCGTAAAAAGTTTTATGCATACTAATATTGAATGAATAGAGTAGTATTTAATATAAGAAAAGTTCTTTTTAGTAGGAGATACTCCCTCCGTCCCGCGATTACTTTCACACTTTCCTTTTTCTTCCGTCTCACAATTACTTTTACACCCTTAAAATAGATACCCTATATAAATTACACCCTCACAATATCATCTAAATTTAAAAAATGTCACTCTTGTTTTATTCTACTTTATTCTCTCTCCTTCACTTTATCTCATTCAGCCACCTAAAATACATTTACACTTTATTCCCTCTTCTATACTAATTTGAGTTTTCTTAAAAAGTATGTCACTTCACACTTGAAAGTAAATACGGGACGGAGGGAGTACAATTTAACATCTAAAAATACTTTATTGCCTGGCATAGTTACTGCTCAAAGACCAAGGCTTCTTTTTTTAATATTAGATGTTTCTTTACCACCACCGATCACTTGTAGAGGCTATTCATTCATACACAATGTTAATTCAAATTTCATTTATCATATTCCACTAGCTTCAAAAAAATGCGATTTGAAAAATATAAAGCGCAAACCAAGAATACTTCATATTTCTCACAAACAAACATTAAAAAATCATTTACAAAAAACCTAGTTCTATAAATTAATCAAGCATGTCAACAAACTTATATATATGTATACGAGACAACCTCTGGATACCATTATTGCAAGCAATCGATTTGAAAAGGGTGATGAATGGTGAAACTTTTTGAAAAAAACTTCAACTCCTTCTCCAAATACTTCCGGCAGAATTTTACTTCGAGGTTGGGAGCGAGTATATCCGTTTTTACATAATATGCAATTTCAGCACGTGCGTTGCACGTTGTGTTCGTCATACCGATGATAATTAATGCATTTTTATCGAAGTTGCATAAAGATGTTGTTTCACTAAATAGTACTATTAGTTGTTTTACTATAAAGTATTAATTGTTTTACTATAATGTACTACCTCCTTTCAAAATTAGTATTCGTAAATTTTTTACACGATTTTTAAGAAATATTGATAGTTTATGTATAAAGTTAGGGATCTTGTGGATTTCTTTGTATAGTTTTTTTATAAATTTTGGAGCGAGTTGAACACATGATAAAGTAATGGATGGTCATTTTTTTGTATTTCACTTATTATTTTATTATGTGTTCATCTCAAAGTGAAATTTACAAATAAATTACATCAAATAAATGTAGATGATCCATTTTTCCAATGTGTGAGGGTATTATGGAGGTATTGTGAGGTCCATTTATAAAAAAAAATTATTGGTTATGAATAACGTAAATGATAATTTGAGTACTTAAAGAGATGTTAGGAGGTGAAGATAAAGTTTTGTATTATATTTTTAATATGTATACTTAAATTAGACGGACAAAAAAGGAAAATATGCATACTAAAATTGGACGGAGGGAGTATGAATTTTGAATGATATTAGTTGTTTAATTTTGTATTTTTTTGTTTAAAATCAAATGACAGTGAAATATTCAACAACCTTGTATCATCCAATATCTAAAACCTTTTTTCGCTCGTCGGGACTCAAACACCTTCTCACATAGTAAGATAATATGAACATAATAATATCTAATGACATTGAAATATTCTGGAGCCTCATATTGTTCAATATCCAAAGCTCTTTTCGGCTCGTAGGGACTCAAGTGCCTTTTCACAAAGCTCGATGTCAAGCTTCTTTTGCTCAAAAGCTAATTCCTTATTATTTGTCTTCATTTTGGAATTAGAAATTAGAAACTAAACAAAATGATAAAAAAATGTATCCACCATGCAATTATTTTGTATTTGTAAAAAAAAAAAAAAATTTGTTTCATTATATCATATTAATTTTTTAGTATTAATTATTTATCTGCAGGTAACTGACATCAAATACATCGTCTAATGGTTCAAAAAACAAAACAAAACAAAATTATAGAATTATTCTCTCATTGGCCAGCCTTCTCAAAATTCATCAAATCGGATTAATTGGTAAATAAATACTTATATTTTATTTAGATTCTCACATAAATATTTGTAAAACTTAAAAGTAAATTCAGCAAAAAAAAAAAAAAAAAAAAAAAGTAGAATCTCAAAATGGAAGGACCTTAGAGGCAGAACACTTCCTTTTGAAGCAAAAGTGTGTGTGTGGACGTGTGTGTATGAGAGCATGAATTGATAATGATAGTGAGAAGAAATTTTACATAAAAGAAATTACAGTGAGAAAGGGAGGGGGAGCTTAACTTAGCCAATAATTTTACACAAGAGCAATGAATATAAAAAAGAAAAATATGGACAAAGAAGACCAGATAACCAAGGATAGTTTCATTATTCTTTGCAAATAACCACCACAACCACAGGAATGCCTACTTTACCTATTTCCTGCTGCATCTTCTTTCCTACCTTACTTTGAGTTCCAACTTTCATCTTCTCGTTGACATAAGTCACAGGCCCACAACATTATATTGATGCATAGAAAATAAAATATCAGAACCATGAAAATTTTGAAAATTTTTCTTATAAAAATTGTGTTGTCACATTATAAAAAAAAATCGATAATTCTTTGCAAATGCAACCTAGAAATCCCAAGATTAAATCTCAGGACATATCAATGAAAATCAGGATAATTCAAAATGAATTTTCTTTTCATCAAAAAATTGAAAACAAAGAATAAAACAAAAATGATACACAAGAAAAATAGAATTAAAGATAGAAATACAATCATCCCCTAGATATTAGATCCCTTCTTCTTAAAAAAAAAAAAATTAACCAATGAAGCTAATATCAGATCACAGTGATACAAAAATTAATTAAAAATAGGAAAATATCAAGAAAAATGAAAGAAAATTACACGAATGCAGTGTCTCTCGGAGCAGGCCAACGGCAACCGGACGACGGTCGGCATCGGACTATGGGACGAACAGGAGGCGTAGCAGTCACTACTCCTTTGGGCATTGGTTCAAGGTACGTGGATCCAAATCGGGCGCTTCATCCTAGTCTAATTTACGACAATTCCCAGTAAGACTTCGTAAATTTCACAAGAGGCACCCTTCAGCTGAATCACGGTGGCCTTTTCGGGAGATCGTGGGACGGAGACATAGAGGAGTGCGAGTCGTCTCAACGAAAGACAACAAGAAAGTGGAGGACAAAAAGAACATAATGAAAAAAAGAGAGGGGTATAATAGTCCACAAATGATTTACATGCTTAGTCACTTTTATATATATTATAGATTATAGATTATAGATTATAGATTATAGATTATAGATGTGATGAAAGTATATATGTGTCCTTTCAAATGTTTAAAAATTCCGTACCATATAACTCTTCACAGGAGGGAGCGCACATCTTTTTTTTTTTAAAAAAAAAAGAATGATTGAATTTTTTAGGGTTACTTTTGTAAATTTTTATGTATATATAGGTTCAAAAGTAATGATATTTTGTGTAAATTAGTGGATATTGTGAAGATAGAGTTTATAGAATTTTTTTTTATTTTAATGGTGCGAAGCTTATTATGGTATAAACGAAAAAGTAAGGGCCCTCTTGGTTGGGGTATTAGAACTTTAGAAGTAGGTAATGAGAATGATTTAATGAGTCATTCCCATGCTTGGTAATATTTACAATTTGAGTTGGTCTCTTGTAAGGTGGGTGCATGAATACACTCGCATTGTATTATAATACTTCTCAGTTAATTTGTTGAGATCAAACCTTACAATTTGGAATTAATTTAAAAATAAAATAATCACTAATTTATTTTGATTTTATAATCTCCCTCTTATAATCAATCATTTAACAATCATTCATTTTTCCGGTTCAACCATTTTCGTGCTCAACTTTCTTTTCAAAATTCATCAATGAGAATGAATCACTAGTCAATTCTCATTACCTAATTCTAATATCCCTAAATTCTGAAGATTTTTTTTTTTGGTACGGAGGAAAGGATGGGTGTACTTTCTGAAAAATAGGGTGCATTTTTCCCGGACCTTAATGAAAACCAAGGTGGGCCCTCATCAAAATCCACTCAGATAGGTCCGTCTGTAGACGAGCCCAATCCACCTTTGAGAGGAGCAGAATTGGGTCTAACCTAATAATTGGAAGTTACTACTTTTATTTTATCTATTTTTAATTCTTTTCCGTAAAATTAAATAAATAAATTAATTAAGGCCAAATTATCAACCTAATAATTGGAAGTTACTACTTTTTATTTTATTTTGTTCTATTTAATTCTTTTCCGTAAAATTAAATAAATAAATTAGGCCAAATTATCAAAATTTAACCCGTACTTTTCATTTTTTATCCAAATCTATCACATACTTTTTTTTTTAATCAAATTATATTCATATTTTTCATTTTTTTTATTAAATCTAGTACATATATTTTCTTTTAAGCAAATTATACTCATTATTTTTTTACTTTTTATCAAATCTATCACATACTTTTTTATATTTTACCAATTTTGACATCCGTCCCATGATAGTTTTCACAGTAGGTTGGACACACATATTAAAAAAAGTTACTTTTTGTTGAAATAGTGGAGGAGAGAGAATAAAGTGTAAGTATATTTTGGGTGATTGAATGAGATAAAATGTAGAAGAGAGAATAAAGTAAGAGTAAAACAAGAGTGACATTTTTTAAATTAAAACGATATTACGAGGGTGTTAATATTGGATTGATTTTTCTTATTTAAGTGTGAAAATTATGTTATGACCTTCGAATAAAAAAAGTGTGAAGATTATACAAATGAATGGAGTATTATTTATAAAAAGTGAAAAGTATGAATTAAAATTGATAATTTGACCATAAATAAATAAACAAATAAAGAAGGTAAGGTGAAATTCCAGAAATAGGCGTCCATGCGAAACCCCAAAATGAAAAGCCACCGAAAACCGGCATTACAAGACACCAAAAATTCCCATCCATATTCATTCAAACCTAAACATTACCGGACCCGCACCAACCGGAGCGAGAAAAAATGGTACCGGATTCGGAGCTGATCGAAAAGCTGCGACACTTCCTCGCCACCTCCGACCTCACCACTACCACCACTGCTATCCTGCGCCGCCGCCTTGAGGAACATTTTGCCATCGATTTGTCCGGTAGAAAGGCGTTTATCAGGGAACAGGTCGATGAATACATGCAAAGCCAAATTGAAAAAGGTTCCGATAATGAAGAAGTAGAAGAAGGAAAAGAAATTCAGGATGAAGGAGTGGTGGAGGAAGAAGAAGAAGAAGAAGCAGAGGATGAAGAAGAAGAATCTGCCAAATCCTCCGCTAAAAAACGGTTGGTTTCACAAATTTGTGATTTTTGACTACTTTTGATTGTGATTTTTTTTTTTTTTTTATGACATGCTTGGGAGTTCAGATGTTTCTTTTCCTTTTTCATTAGATAGCTAGTTTAATTCGTTGTTTAGTTATGAACGTTTTGCCCTTTGTCCTTTTTTGTGTGTGTTTTTAGGCTTGATGATTATCCGTGTACAGTTCTATTTTTAGTTAAAGGCTGAGCGCAATTCATTTAATTTGAATTTTATGACCTGATATTGGAGGACCATCAATGTGGATTTTTCGGGACTTGCAATATTTGAACTTTAGCTGTGAACTCGATTCATTGCATGCATTAACTCTTGAGTTCTTCTTAATTGTCTGTTTGTTTTGCAGCTAAGGGTTCTTCATTTGATGTAGTTTGACCAAGTTGTACATTATAATTACAAATTCCTACATCTGTTTTTGTTTTTCTTTAATTCATTCATGATGGTATTCCTCTAATGCATAATATTTTCTGGACATACGAGGGATAAATTTTCTTTTATTAATTTCATAGTTTTTTTTTTTTTTGTGCATGTTATGTTAAACCCCGTTCTAAACATTCCCTTGCATTCTGAAATGTTCATTGGTTGGTATACTATTTTGGATATTTTGGGAGTACTCTAAGAAAGACTATATTGGAACATATGATGTATCATGTATTACGAGAGAAATTTGTTGAGGAGCATCATAATTCATATATGTTTGGTTTTATGTAGGGGTAATGAATAAAGGATGAAATATGTTAAAATTTAACATTATAAACAACTAAAGAAAATTATGATTTTGTGTTTGCTTTTGTTCTTCCAATGTTAATTGACCCCAATTGGTTATAGGCTACCTCTGGCCTCTGGTCAAATACCTAATACATACAACATCATATGATGCGTTTAAATCAACTGTATGTGGGTGGCATCTTGTTGACTGTATGCTTACCCAAAGTACGCAATCTTATATTCAGAGAAGGGGGGGGGGGGGTTCTACTTTTAGCAACACTTGATGTCCCATAATTGATTATGTTCAAGCTTTTTTTTTTTTTTTTTTTGATGTTTTATTTAATTATCCAAATAGAGTTGAAGTTGCAGTATATGCCTTCCAGGACATTGACAACTTTTCTGTGAACATATACACAGTCTAGAAAGAACAATGGGATGGGTTTAGCAATTTAATAGATCAGGGCATGATTTGTCCTAGTTAACATTCTTTGTGCTACCATTCTTTCTAGACTGTGTAAACATACACAGTCTAGAAAGAACAATGTTATGGATTTAGCAATTTAATAGATCAGGGCATTCTTTGTCCTAGTTAACATTTCTATTAGGTTGAATTTGCATGTTTGAGCATTGAGGATCCCCATATATGCAACTTTTACGTAATGTTCTCATACAAGTATCTACATTTTTTGAAAGACAAGCTCTTCCACAGCCAGATTCTTCATCACATAATTTAACTGATGTTACTTTCTGAATTGTATTTGCATATATTTGCTTACATATAAACTCCTCTTGTCAGATCTAGAAAGAAGGAGAAAGTCAAGAAAAGAGGTGGAGGTGGAGGTTTTACCAAATTATGTAGTCTCTCTCCAGAGCTTCAGAATTTTACAGGAGTGCCTGAATTGGCTCGAACAGAGGTATAATACACTTAAATGGTCTATACTTCTTGATGGTCTGTTATCACATACCTATCTTCTGTTTCATGACCAGGTTGTCAAGCAGCTTTGGATGCATATTAGAGAGAATAATTTGCAAGACCCGTCCAACAAGAGGAATATAATTTGTGATGACACACTGCGCAACCTTTTTTGTGTAGATAGTATTGATATGTTTCAAATGAACAAGGCCCTTGCAAAGCACATATGGCCTTTAAATTCTGATGGAGGTATGGTTTTTGGGCATACGAGTATCCTCAACTTGTACTTCTTGAACAATATTGTGTCTTCTTATGTCTTTCCTTATGTGTGACTGTTTTCTTAAGATAGGTTGTAGTATTTTTTCAAAGGATGCGCATGAATACTGTTTTAAATATTGTTTTGATTGAGCGGTGCTATGGAAATCATACAATATGGCCAACGAAGTAAATATTTAAGATGTTAAAAAAATGTACAATGAGTGATAGCAATCTTATTAAACTGAGTTGTTTTACCTCTATTGGAAGTATTAGATAGGATATATTAGAAATCCAGTCAAGAATCAAAAGGCATTGATGTCTTATAATTTTGGACTGTTGTCACTTCAATTGCTGTCTAGCCTTAGACGAGAAGAAGTTGGTAGCGAGAATGTGTATAGCCATCATTTTTAAAGATTTGGTAGTCTCGGTGTCGGATCAGTTGAGGAGGAGATAGGCTTTTGATTAATATTAGACTTTATATAGTATCTGGATTCCATTTGTGGTGCTCTATGAAAATGTTTTAGTTAATTTTGTAAGAGTCATTTGACTGTTCAACTGATCACTAAGGAATTGTATAGTTTCTTATGATGGAAATGGGTCCTTAACAAAAGTCTATTGAGGTAAGGGAAAAAACTTGATATAACTTCACTAACCTAATCTTATGAAGCTTCAATAGAATTCTTATGAAAATATGGCCTATGATCCCAATATCATTGAGTAAATGAAGGTTATGATTGATAGATAAACCTTTTGAGATAAAATGTTGTATGTGGAAAACTATGAAACAGTCTGGATTTAATTGGAATCTTGTATTCTGGATCTGACTTCATATAGAATCTCACATTCTAACCAAGGGGGCTTAGCCTACTTGGCCACCGGGCTCTTCACTTAAGTGAGAGACCTGGGTTCGATTCTCTTTGGGAACGAATTGGAGTGGGAGGTATAAGGAGGCTTGGAGAATCTTGGTGAACTAATTTCTAACAACTAACATTTACCGATCAAAAAAAAAAAAGAATCTCACATTCTGACCCTAACTTTAAGTTCCATGTAGTTCCTGGAACTAATTTTATGCATTGATCGTTCAATCTATAGATATTCACTTCAACTATTTTTTGTTCTTATAGGTGCTTGGTTTATGCATGGGTCTTCTGAGTTTATTTATGTTCAATTGTATATATGGCAGCAAAATTTCAAAACATCATACTAAATTCTACAATGTGTAGCTTTTTATCTTGTGGCAATTGGCCTATAATTAGCTCTCTATATAGCTGTTTTACTAGAACTAACTTCGATGATTTACTGAAATGTCTTTAAAATGAAGTTCCTCCAGTCAATTCTGCACCTAAAGCTAAGCAGCGGAAGCAAGAGAGAGATGAAGGTTAGAATTCTAGACTAAGCCCTTATAATGCTTCATTCTTATTTGGTTAATCAATTCCTTGTTTCATTCTGAAGTGAGTGCCTGTGAGTCTCTGACTCCAGTGCGTTTGCAATGTCTAGTGTTCAATAATTTAGAATAGCAGTTCTCTTTGGACCAAGTTCTCACCCTAATTTTCTATGGTTTTTTGAACACTATGGACTCTTTAAACAACACTTTTTGATGAATAATTGAAAAGACAATGTAGATTGACTCAAATTAAAATCGTGCAGAACAGGAAGAAATATAAAACTACCTCCGTCCCACAAGTGTTTGCACCCTAAAATGGGCAAACATTTTTAGAAAAGCGTGTAATAAGCAGAGGTTTGAAGGGTAATTTGGTAAACCATTATGTATAAAGTAAAGAAATTGGTTGGATTGGATGTAGTGTGGGCCCAAAAAGTAATGACATTTTGTGTAAATATATGAATATTGTGAGGGTAGAGTTTATGAAAGGATCCTTTTTTAGGTGTGCAAATAATTAAGGGACGTACGAATAAGGTAAGTGTGCAAACAATTATGGGACGGTTGGAGTAAGAGAGATTGGAAGACTCAGAGTGAGAGCTCATGCCTGCTTCTATCCTTTTTTGTGTTACACACCATATTTTTGTTAATAGCCAGTAATCCTGCAAATCTTTTCAAATTTTCCTAAATTTTTAATGAAAATTGTTATTTTTTTTTTTTTCTGTAAATTGTCCGTCTCAGATCAAGATGAGCCAAAAAGAAAAGAAAAGCGACCTAGGGGTGGAAATTCAGCCTTCCTTGCTCCTCTTAAACTCTCTGATGCTATGATGAAGTTTCTTGGCACTGGAGAAGATGCACTACCTCGTTCTGATGTTGTTAAGAGGATATGGGATTACATCAAGCTACACAACTTGCAGGTATAATGTGATTATGGCTGAACCCTACTGTAGTAAGTAATAAACCTCTTGCCTGCAAGTAAAAATTATGTTAACTGATCTACACCTATTGGTCACAATATGCCTATAATAATGTTTCACAGATGGAATAATCCTTTAATACTCTTTCCGTCCACCAAAAGCGTGTCTAATTGGTCGTGCCATTGAGCACATGTTTTAAGAAATTAATGATAAATTAGATAAAGGGTATTGTGGGGGTCCATTTATGAATAAAGTGACTGTTTGTGAGTAAAGGTAAATGATAATTTAAGTATTTAAGTTATGGTTGGAGGGTGAAGATAAAATAAAGATAAAGTGATTGTTGACATTTAAGGTGTAGGCATACTTTTGATGGACGTCCAAGTGGACACAGTTTTGATGGACGGATGGAATATCTTATTTGTTTTTCTAGTTTCGAGTAATTTTTACTTCCCCTGGACTTGTTTTGCAAAATCTCGACTTTCGCTCACTCCGCTTCTTTTTCATGAAGGATCCCTCGGACAAAAGACAAATATTATGCGACGAGAAGCTGAAAGAACTTTTTAATGTAGACACCTTCTGTGGATTTACAGTTGCGAAACACCTAACTGCTCATTTTATAAAGACAGAACAGTGAGTTGCTCATATGTTGTTTACATGAACTGCAAGTAGCTTTTCAAGTCTTTTTAATATGTTGAATGAAGATGCTGTCTTCGTTTTTTAAGACAGTTATACAACCTTCTGTGGAAAATTGAAAAAAAAAAAAAAAAGAAAGTGGGAATTTTCAATTTCCAGTCTACTTTTTGACATGCTGCCATGTAACATCTTTTTGTTCTAATTTACCAAGCTAATGACAATTGTGAATACAATGCATACCTGATTATATTTAATTGTCATTTCATGTTAGTGTTTTCTTCGGCTGACTCCTAGTGATGAATGGATAACGGATTGTTTTGTAGGGCCCATACCATCAAAGATAGGCCAATTTTAGTGGTTTACTTTGTATTCTTTTATTTTTATTAAAGTCTTGTGTAAACAGGTTTTATCGGTAATCAATTTTGATAATATTAGTTGTTTTATTAAAAGGTATTAGTTGTTTTTTATTATAGGGTATTTATTTTTTAATAGTGTTGGTTGATACATTAAAGTCTATGAGTTGAAGTGTATCAGTTGTTTCATTAAAAGGTATTAATTGAAGCGTATTAGTTGTTTAATTAAAAGGTATTAGTTGTTCTACAATAAGATATTATTTTGTAGCTGCGGTGAGTGATATTAATTATGGAGCTGCGGTGAATGATGAATTTTTTTGTAAATCAGCTGTACAACTCAATATAATATTAATTATTTTTGTAATACATCATTGTTATCAAACTAATACTATTTAAAAATATACAAAAATGTAAAAAACTTTGAGATATTAAAATGATACTGATTATTTTCCACTTTGCATTATATATATAACTATCAAATTAATATTGTTTAAAAATATATAAAAATTATCAAATTAATATTGTTTAAAAATATATAAAAATGTAACAAATTTTATAATAAAATTGATTCAAAATATACTTTATGGCAGTCCAACTTATCTTTCTTTCTTCAAATATCTAATGGTTAGTTATAGCTGTTTTAATTTTTGATTCACAATATTCTTTATGGCCGTCCAACTTTTCTTTCTTTCTTCAAATATCTAATGCTTTTTATTATATGGGAGATAGTTCTATGTCACATGAATGATTGATAGGGCTTCCACCCTATGAGCACTCTTCTATGATATTTATTCATAATATGTCACTGATATCATTACATACATTCACTGATACCATATTACCATTAGATTCATTCACATAGACAATCTTGCAGATAAAAAAACAATATAATTTAAGTCAAATTACAATATTCAATGAGAAAAAATCCATGATGAAATTTTTTAACCATTAACATGATGAAATCTGGTAGAGGAATTGAATTAACTAACAAATTTATTGAGAAAAGTGAACATGACATTGTTCATGAATACTAAACTACCAGAACAAAATTGTGTTGCTAAATGGAGGAACACACTTGTAACATATTATATATAAAATAAGTTTTAGGTCAACAAGTATCATGTCAAAATATCAACTAAGTTCATATTGTATAACACCTAACATTTCATATATCCATGCATATATTTGGATTTAGGGTGTATGTCTCAAACAAGGGAAAAATCACTTGAATGCATTTGATGTCAATTGAGACGAATAAACACCCTAAACTTTTTAGTTGCAGTGTATATATATAATTATGATTATGTGTATTTATTTTTGTACTACGCCCTCCAATTCTGGATCCGCTATTGCGAGTAAGTATTCCTAGATTATTCCTTAGTAAACAAACCCATAATATTCAACAAAATGTCTCTCATAGTTGAAGAATGTTGGTCTTATACAAGGTGTTATGTGAGTAAATTAATTGTTCACTAAATTAAGTGGAGTATTAATTAGTTGTTCACCATCAAAACTTAAGCCTAATTAGTTGCTCAATATCAGCCTTGCTATAAACTTTGTAGTCTATAGCGACCAAGTTCACTTGAAAACTTAACTATGCTTGCTACTTTGGAAATTAAATTAAAGGTAGTATAATTAGTGGGATTAGAATCTTCACATGATCAGTAATTTACTGACCAAATTAAAGAGTCAAATTTATATTTAGTGGGATTTCTCCAATGCATCAGAATAGACATCAGGTCATTGAATTTCTCCTTAACTGAATACATGTAAAGTAAAATCTATTTTATACTGACCAAGTCAGTGAAACAAAATCCTGATCTACACATATTGGATCATCACATTTTCAGGTTTTTGAGTTCTAACTCAAAATTGACATTGTCCCAACACTAATCAAACTCAATATTCAACAAAATAACTAATTATTCAACACTTGTTCCTATAAAAATCCAAAAAGAGAACAACTTTCTACAATAAATATACTCCCTCTATCCATCAAAAGTATGATCGCACTATTTTTTTTTTCAATAATTTGTTTTGCTTCACCATTTAACAATCACTTAGTTTTTTCACATGTTATTGACTTTATACTTATAAACAACCACATAACTCATAAATGGACCATATAATACCCCAAAATATATTTTCTTTATCTACTTTATCTACGTTTTTTTAAAACTTGTCAAAACCAAACGACCATACTTTTAGTGGACGGGGAGAGTATTTGACAATAAAAATCTATTGAAGACAACAAAAACATGAGAGAAGATCAAAGAACAATACAAAATAAAAAAGACTCCATATTATTGGGACTTAATTAGATCAATATAGTCTTTTGGACTAACCTTACCTAAACTAATATGTTTCTTGCAAGGATAACAACAAAATATAATGATCTAACCTAAATTTATTTCAAGAACTTTCGATAAAGTTAAATATAACTCTTGCTTTATATTCTGCATCAAGATAGATAAAAAAAAAGGTTCTAGTTCATAGTTTGGCAGATGACCCTCCTTCAGGCAAGTGGTCTCGAGATGACCCTGAATGGTTTCTTTGACCTCTCCTTGGATGGTTTTTGAGACGAAGCCTGTGTTTCTGAAATTACATAAAAAAAAAAGTTAATGTTTTGAAGATGTTTTCTTTATTTGGTCACTCATGAAAGAATAAAAAAATATTCATTTTCATTTTTACTTTTACCACAATTTAAAGATCATTTAATTTTGAGTAATAGATTTTTCTTGGAGATCTTTAATTCCACCATCTGAAATTCAAGTCGTTTCATTCAACTAGTATCAGTAAAGCTCAAAAGTGCATTATGAACAATAATACTATTTCTCTTGGCTGGAATTTAAGTTAAGTTATAATTGAATATGTTTTTATATATCAAAAATGTTTCATTAGCAAGTAACAGTTTTTGAGTACCACTTTTGTGTACCAGTTGCACAACTGATACACAACCAATTGCACAACTAATATTGTTCAAAAAAACAACTAACACAAACCAATTAATTAATATAGTTCAATAAAAAATAACTAATACAATTAAACATAGTGCAATTGATGTATACAAGAATTTACGATATGTATCTAATTTGTAAGAAATGAAAACTCTAGAACTATATAGAAAATTCAAGAAATAAGAAAGAAGCATGTACATTATAGAAAGAATCTAGGAAATTATTCCTAATTAACCTCATATTAGGTCGGTTAGTGTACAGTAGAAATTGCTCAAAGCCAAGAACTGTTGGCCTTAATTTTATTTCACAAAGAGAACAAGAAAGAAGATCTCTTGTTGGTATGAGTAGTTCTAATCAATTCCTCTATCACCTTTGCAACTCTAGGGTTTCATGATCTTTCGATGTACTTTGTTTCACTCGAAATCCCAACAATACTAATTGTTCCTAAGCTTGACATGCATCAATCTTTTTAGCGTGAGTCAAATGATGGCGAGAGAATATTCTCTACTATTCAAAGAAGACTCATGCAGAATACATGATTAAAAAAAATCAGAAATTGGTGTGGTAAAAATGTAGTAAAAAAAGAAGTCCTTTTTATCTTTTTATTTTTTTATCGGTAAATATTAATTGTTAGTAATTAGATCACCAAGTACCCAAACACTCCTAGCTAGATTTCTCCAAATGGGCTAAGCCACCTGATAAAAAAAAAAAAAAAAAGGAACTCCTTATTACACTGGAGTTAGGGCACTTCAATTTCCATGGAGTAAGAATTCTCCATCACAAAAATATGATGTAAGATCTTCTGGGCCATTCAAATGTATTCAAGAACCTCAAGTTGGAGGAGGAGAAGAAGCTAAAGGAAAAAAATAACTCCAAAGTCTTCTCCGATATCATAATATTCATTTAATGATATCATTATACTTATAAACTAATATCACTAGTATAAAATACTATTGTATCAATGAATGAATATAATAATATCAATAAATGAATATAATATTATCAGTTTCATACTGTGAACAAGTTTCATACATACTAAACCTATATATATGTATCACTATATATTTTTATTGAAGTAACTATAAATAAAAACACAAATTTTACATAGATAACACTCTAATCATTTTCCTAATTCTATTCATATTCCCGCTACTTTCCAAAATCAACCCCAATACTTTTCCACCCAACTACACAACACATTTACACATACAATATATTCTGCAACTATTATAGTTAAGAGATAATCAACCACTATGATTATGTTCATGAGGTGTACCTGCAAATGACTTTTCACTTCATTGTTGGTGAGGCCATCCACATTCATGAGTTTTCGAATTTTCTTGGGTGTCGACGCTACAACATAATGTTTGAAAAGATTTAATGGAGAATGAATATTAATAAGATACAATTTTTTTAAAAAAAAATTATGGAAAAATAATTAAATGAAATAAAAGATACAAACATACATTGTGGTCCACCAAGGTATGCGATTGCATTGATGAATCTCTCATGCAAATCTTTAGACCATGATCGCCTCTGTTTCCTCAGATAATATGGCTGATAAATAAATCTAGAAGGTTCTTTCATGCTCATATCAACTGTTTCCACTTTAGTTACTGGAATAGACTGTGATAATTCTTCAACTTGAACTTTTATTTTCTCATTTTTTATTATATTTGGTTTTATAAAAGGAACAAAGGCCCCTCCCCCCTTCTTCAAATCAATTTCAATTCCACTGTCCTCCTCTTCATGTCTCTGATGACATAAATATATATATTAAGCCCATGTTATTATAATAGTATGTACATGTAATTAAATTTTATTTTGCAATTCAAATTTATTTAGCCGGGATCAAAATGCAATGATGAAAATGCACATAAAAGTGAAGAATATCAATTAAACCATTAAATTAAACCATTGAAAAATGTAAAATAATGAACATTTTATCTTAATGAAAAGTTACACCATCATCCATTTTTCCCTAACCACCTTCTTAACTATAAATTAAATTACCCTTGGATGACATTTCAAAAAAAAAATCATTTAAATTTGTATACAGGAAATGATGTAGATTTAATTCGATGCTTCGAAATATCAAAGGAGTTGGTTTAGTGAAACCCTAGATGAAAGACTATAGTGAGAATGACTAGGGTGAAATAGACTTATTGTGCTATCTAAAACCCTAACATTTTTTTTTTTTAATTGGGGTGAGATGACCCTCCAACTCGAAAATACGTAATTTTGAAACACAATAGTACTTTAGATTTATTAAGATATAATGTAATCAAATAAATTTATTTCGGTAACTATCACTATGAAAAAAAAAATTAAAAATCTCTCATGAAATAAAATTCATCATTTATTTATTATAAATATAATCTCTTATAATTGAAGTTCATCATTAATCAACAAATATAATTCATAGACACAGTGTTCTACATATTAAATTTACCAGCAAAACATAAAACCTACAACCCAAAAAATATAAATTAAATTAAATAGTGAAACTGTATATTAAGACATTAAAATAAATTATTAAAAAAAATTAAGAGGCAAGCCAGCCCGCGGTTCAAATGGGCCCAACCCGTTTAGACATGCCTCCTCGAGGGGCTTAAAATAAAAGGGTCATTTACAATAAGGTAAAAAGAGGTAAGCCTTATTACAACTAGGTGTAAAAAATTTGCACAGAAGTACAAATTTTTTTTGCACAGAAGCACAAAAATTTGCACTTTTACACCTGTTTGTAATTTTGCTAATTTTTTTACACCTATTTGTAATTTTCCCAAAATAAATGTTCATTTCAACCCACCCTCTAAGTATGGTGGAATTTGTGGCACAACGAGTTAAGTCCATTTTGACAGCCTTAATGGGGAAAAAAAATGGCTGGGACTGAGAGAAGGGGGCATGTTTTGCTTCTTAATTGATACTCCCTCCATTACAATTTAGATTGTTCAAAATTAAAAAAATAGACATTACAATTATATTTTTTCATATCTAAAATAGCAAAAATATAATTGTATCATCTCAAACTAAACCCTTACAAGCGTCTCTTATTACACTTTATGTCACTCAATTTTCCACTAATTAAATATCCACATAGTTACTCAGTCCAATAAAATTGAAAGAACCCCTTTACCCTTCACTTTACAATTTTTAATATTAATAAACAACACTTTTATTAAAACTCGTGTAATTTAGTTTTGAGCAATCTAAAACGTTACGATGGGAGTATTATGTAAGAAAAAGGAATCAATAAGACATTATACAACAACTCCCCTCTCTCTCTATATATATATATATTAGTGATATGGAATCTGATAGTGAATCTTTTTTTATAGAGCCCAACACTAGCATGAAGCCTAACACAAACATAAAACACATGTACAAAATAAAATGATATAATTATTTTATACTGATATTGGACTCCATAAAAATATAGTATCAGATTCATATATAATGAGTCGGCCATTAACCCTTCCGGATAAAACTAATTGCCAATGTGAGTTAGTCTATTCAGCCCCTTCTCTAGATATAAGATAATCTAATTATCCACCCAAAACCACTCTTTTTGTGGTAAGGTAAGCACTCTATTTTGACATTATAACTTTACTTGCTGATAAGCAACCATTAATCGCACTTGTATATACCTCAATTTTCATGTTTATCAGTAAAAAGTAGTGTAAAAATGCACATCGTTTCGATGTAAAAATGTAATTTACCTAAGATAAATAAATACTAATTTAAGACGCGCTAATATACAGATCAAATTAAGAGTATCGTAATCACATTCCGATTAAAACACTTTGCATTTTTTCCTTTTGAATAATTGATGAATTTTGATATATTTCAAAAGAGAGTGACTTTGTTAAAAAAAAAAATATATATATATATATATGCAAAAGGTGAAAAAAAAAACTCACTGATTTTGTAGATAAAATTGAGTTGTGGCTTTCGGTATCAGTGTTGTCTTCATAGTGAATAGTTGTGCTCCCCAATTGAACATTGCTCATCCATTTTTTCTTCTCATTGAGATCGTTTGACAATTCTACCCTTTTATTTTTCTCTAAATAACTTTCTAGCGGCATCAATTCCTCAGTTACTTGCCCCTTTCCTTTCCTCTGCAACCGCAACTTCTCCTCATTCAATATCTCGATTGCTACAAAATTAACCAAATTAAAAATTAAAACATTAAAAATCTATAATTTTTGAAGAAACTAAATACAAAAAAAAAAAAAAAAAAAGCTGACCATCTTTCAAGAGGTGCATGCAGTGAGGAAGCTCACATTTGAAAGCATCATTAATCCTTTCCATTTCTTCTTCCAATAAACGAATATAAAAATCTAACTTGGATGACTTTTGTGAAAAATCGTGAATCATTGACACTTCTGTAAGAATACCAGAAATTGATTTGGGGATATTTAAATTCATGAGTTGATATGAATTCTCACTAATGTTTTTCTGGAATGCCATAAAAGATTTTAATTTTCGAATCTGTGTGTGTGTGTTTGATGTGTGTGGATTGATAAATCTCTCACTGCAAAAAAAACATGTAAAGAGGGATGGACGGGGTCCGGTTTATATAGGGGAACAATGAGGATATAATAGGAAATACAAGGGCAAAAAATAATAAAAAGAATTGAAAAAATAATTATAATCAAATAGAAAAAATTCGATGATTTTTATGTTTTGAACTACACCTACGTTTCGTCGCATAATATGTAGAACAATTTTGCAAATGCGACGAAATTTGACAGGTCATTATAAGGGGAATCTTTTGACTATATTTTGGGCTTACTTCGTAATAATTTCTTTTACCAAGCGATCTTTCAGTCGAATCGGGTTCAACCGCGTATGACCATTATTAAAGTGATTACACTGGTATGATATCATAATTATATACATATAAATTATAGATTATATATATGATTCATATTTTTTCCTTTTAATAGTATATCAATGAAAAATGTATATTTATTTCAAGTCGTGTTTTTATTTTTCAAATATAAATTATAATAGTAATGGTGTGAAAATTGCAAATGTGATTTTTTCTATTACATATAACTAAGAAAAATATATCAAATTTGAAAGTCCCATTTTTTTTTTTTAAAAATAAATAAATAAAGTTGGACTGACCAGTTGATCGATTTCACGCTAGCTTCTGAGCATTTCGTGAACGAGTCGAAATTTGAACGATTTAATAATTTTACCGAGTAACTGTCGAACCGATCCAGCTCGTTTATTAAAACATAGTTACCAAGGGCTACTTTTTCTATTTCATATATATTTCAAATGATTTTGTAAGCGGGTAAGATTATAAGGAAATGATAGAATATTTTGTTGGTCTACAACTTGTGACAAGGAGAACTATGTCTTTTTTTTTTATCAGGAAAAGAAAATTTTATTACAAAGAATAAAATGGGTATGAGGCATACCCCACAGTTACAACAAATAGTTTAAAAAACCTAAAACAAATCTAGGATCTTTTAACCAATCTTGATAAGAAAAATAATTAATATTAGGAAAATATATAACTGAAAGAAATGATAAAATATTAAAGTATGAGTTTTATTTTATTTCTAGAAATTGCTAACCTATTTAATTTTATTGTTTTGATTAATGAAACATTGTTTAATGTTAAAGTCATCGAATTCTTTGTAATATTAGTGATCAATTTCACATTAAACCAGTTCAATAAGAAAAGGCGAAATTAAAAATAAAAGCAAAACTTTATTTAGTATTGTATTCATTTTGTCCTTCCTTTAAAGAATATGATTATTTCATTTATGCTTAAAGGATTATCATTTCAATGTCATTGAATAAAAAAAAAAGTGATTTTAGATATATAGTGAATTTCTAGTGATAAAATCAAGGTTACTCATATTCACAGTTTCACCTCTTGAAATAAATGGAAGTATACAATAAATTAATAAACAAATTATAGTCAAACAATGTTTTTTCCACGGTAGATTTTGGAAAAGGATAATATCCAACATATTAATGGTTGAGAGAAAAGGAATTCATGAATTTATTGCTACTTTTTATTAACAAAGAATATGTAGACTATCACAAACTTCTTCAATAATAATTACTCTATGTTGGTTTATATATGCATACTACATGCATATTATTACAAATTTTTTACCCCTTGATGAACTTTTATGAATTTTGTTTAATAAGGTTTTCCGGTGACAAATATATGAATTAAGTATCACCATTTAATAAATTTAAAAAGAATAAAAAATAAAATTAAATAATTATTAAATAGTGATACTTTGTATATTAAATAATATTATTACTTTAAAAAAGAGTTCATATTAATCTGATCCATGAGAGGGTGCACGTGAATCTATTAAATGCATACTTGCTATTGATAATATATTAATTTTGACCAACAAATTTTTTTAAAAGTGGATTGTATAAATTACATGGTTTATACATATATGTTTCAAAATAATTCGGGCTTGTATTGTGATCCATTTCAATTTAGACAAAAACTTATAAGCGATTACATATTATGAATTCTATTTGTACTATTATTATCATGCACATCACTATCATTGTTATGCACATGCATTATAACTGTCACGATTATTATAATAATGTATGTGTATCATAATGATATTATAATAGAGTTCAAGGTACGCACCAACTTCACACTAAGTGTTACTTTTCAATTTATCTTTATTTGGTCGTAATTAAATTTGAATCGTTCCGATTGAATTTAAAATTTATACAATCGCGACAAAATTAATAAATAATATTTACATGTAACATTAATGACATGCATATCTTTAACATGGTTGGTTTGTAGGTACAAACAATTAACTCAAAGTCTTATATAAATCAGTTTTATCATGTAATTAGTTTATATTTTGTGTGTATTTTAAACACAAAGTTATTTCACTAAAACATTAGTTTGTTAGTAATAGTTGTTTCAATCATTATGATTTATTTCAATTTATCTCTATTTGGTCGTAATTTAATTTGATTTGTTCCAACTGAATTTAAAATTCATACAACCGAGACAAAATTAATAAATAAAATTTATATGTAATATTAATGGCATGCATACCTTTAAAAAAACGGGTTGGCAGGTACATACAAATAACTCAAAGTATTATATAAATCAGTTTTATTGTGTAGGCACAAAAAGTCATGCCCTTTAAAATAAAATAACAAATACTCCCTCCGTCCCATACTCGTTGTGATATTTACTGTTTGACACAAATTTTAATGTAAAAGTTGTTTAATAATATAAGTTACTTTTTTTTATGGGGGTATGTTAGTCTTTTCAACTTTAATAAGAGAGTTGTTTAATAGTATTAAATTGTGTTAGTGTGGAAAAAGTAGTGGCATATGGTGTAATATTGTAGTGTTTGAAGGGGATAGATAAAAATGAAAAAGTTGTTTTATTACCATTTAAGGAAATGATGCAACGAGTACAAGACGGATCTTTTTAGCAAATGTAACAACGAGTATGGGACAGAGGGAGTAATAAAATTGTTTGAGGCCACCAGGCCATACAAATTCTTGCCCTCACTAGCACCAAAATAGTAATGTTTTTAAAAGGCATAAATTAAATAGGAGGTGCATGTGGAGATGGGATTGAGACAATCACTGTTTTCAGAATCGAATTAAATCGGTCAGTTCAATCGGTTGAACATGGAATATGTCATGAAATCGGTCCAACTAGCCCGAAAATTATTTTTGAGGTTGAATTGGAAAACAATAGTTGAATATTTTTTTATAAGAAAATCTATTTTTTCATTATTTATTAAATTTTACACAATAACATATTTTGTATTTCCTTTTAATTATTAAATTTATTAAACTAGCTTTCCAATTTACAAAATTAGATAATGCCTATTTATTTCTCTATTATTCTATTTTTTTTTCAAAAAAAAAAATTCATTAAAAAATTGTGATATAGGCATGAGATTTGCCTACACCACAAAACCAAGATTTACAAGGTAATTCACAGAACTTGGATATTCTATCCAATTCTAACTAAACTTAATTACATCAGAAACACAGTAACTCCAAGGGCTAAAATTTCTTGCATAACTATTTGAATTTTTTTTTTATTATCACCCATCTCCATACTCTTGATTTTTATCTCTCTTGTTCTAGTAGTTTTAGTATTTATTAAATTTTAGTATAACGTTGTATTGTCATTGACTATTATATTTATTTCGATAATATTATAAGTTATAATTTTGATTTTTTACAAAATACATATTTATTTTTTAATATCACATAGGGAATATAAAAAGCCGACAACTGGTGTCTAGTTCGATTTGGTCACCGATCTGATTATGAAAATATTGGAGATGACTGAGCATTTGTTTCGTGATTGCCGGTATACGAGAAATTTTTGGAGGGTATCTATATATTGTTCGCAGTGGTGGATGTACCCCAAATTAATTTTTTTATTATCTTAAATAAAAAAAAAATATATATATATATATATATATATATATTTTGTACTCCCAATTATTTTATTATTCTAGGTAGGTTACATAACATGACAGCAGATTTAAATAAATTAGTGCCATTATGCAGAGTCGAAATGGACAAGTAAAGAAACAACGTCCAACGATTCAATTGAATTGTGAATAGGCCATATTAATTTAAATTAAATATTACATGGCCCAAATTATTAAATCTTTTGGGCCATATGATTGATTAATTAATTTAATTTGGGCCTTTTCATTGAATTTTGGGTTCCAAGCCATTAGGCCGTTTTGGGTTGGAAGCCATTAATTTATGTAGTGCACACAAAATATGCTACTATTTGATTGGAAGGATATGCATTATGCATGCATGATGTCTATAAGCCACCCTGATATTCTTTTTATACACAAAAATTATGTGTGTGGTAATTAATTCATTGTATTGATGTATTATTTTTCTATTGACTTTTATTTAATATGTGATATTTTAATTAAAATACAATCATTTAGGTTACATAATAATTATGTTACTTACCAACTAAACTTATATATAATTTTTTAAATATTTTGAATATTTGTTTTATTGAACTCTTCATTGTACTCAATATATTTATGTTACTTACAAAATAACCTTTTTAATTTATGATACCTTCAACAAGAAAATTAAATATATTTATTATACTGATAAATTAATTAAATATATCTTAAATTTTAATAAAGTGAAATTCAATACTCCATTTAATTGACTTATTCATATTATTTTTAAAACAACAATTTTTTTTATTTATTTAACATTAGGCATTAAGCTTTTAATCATATTTAACCTTACATGTAAATATCAATAATATAATAATAGTTTTACATTGGATATTATTAAAAAAAAAATTGCTTAATACGCAGGTGTTACACTAATTTTAAAGAGAAAAAGAAAAAAAAAAGTTAAGTTATAATTTTGGTGTATACAATTTTCCATCATTATATTTATCAATTAACTTTAAGAAAATCAAATAGTGTTGGCGGATAAATAATTAGTGGCAAAACTTCTTGTGAACAAGTTTCATGGGAAAATTTGATCTATTTCACTAAAGGATATCAATTGTGATTATGGAAGAATATAACTCATATTATTAAGGGTATCAATCATGATAAGCTGAAGTGTATGACTAATATTACTAAAGGACATCAGTCATGATAATAAGAGTATAATCTATAATATTGCTAAAGGGTATTAATCGTGATAACTGAATAATATTATTTATACTAAAAAACTAAAGGGTATGATCAACATTATAAGGATATTAGTCGTGATAAATATTGAAAGGTATAACACGTATTATTAAGAGTATTAGTCACAATATTTGAAGGGCATTAATCAATGAATTTGAATCTATTTTTAAAATGTGAATTATGTTTGCCCGTGATGGGAGACATACTCATAATTAGTAAAAGACTAAAAAATATTAAATTTTGATTTCATAACCGTTTCTCCCAACAATTTGTGTATGAAATATAACTAATTAAAGTACATTTCTAACTGATACATACCTAATCACATCTTAAATAGCTGTCACATATTATTATAACAAAATTAACGAAAAGAATGACAAGGGGCCACATCTTAATTTTAACCAGAAAAATATAATGACAGACATTTTTGCTTAAATGGGGGCCAAAGATAGTGAGTATTGCTCCAATTCCAAGGGAAAAGACTAGTGGGTGTGCAATTAGATACATATAAATATAAGTAAATACATGTGACTACTTGTAGTTTTATCTTCGAAGAAAAGCAACTGTTAAAAAGTATATTCACATTCCGGCAAAAACAAGGAACCCTTTTAATGTAAACTCAAAGAGAAGATTCATTGCTAAATTCAACATAACGCGCTCTATATTTTTTAATTTATTCCTTCACAAATTGTCTTCTTCTTTCCATAACGGAAGGAAAGGGAAAAATATTTGAGTCATTCTCGTATGAAATAGTTTCATAATATGAAAATGATTATTAGAATCATTTACTAATACCATTACAATCGTTCACTAATACGATAGCCATTTGTACTGTAATATCAACTTATAAGTGTAATGGTATCACTAAATGAATGTTATGGTACCAGCGAATGAATATAACAGTATTAATTTCATACTATGAAACTGTTTCACACTAGATTTTGTGTACATATTTTTAGTCCATTATTTAGGAGGTTTTTGTTTTAATGACAATAATTTTATAAGTTTGTGAATGTAAAATATTATATTTTAAAATCTATAAATGTGGGACAATTAATCCCAAATTAACTCAAATCGGACTATATCACGCATGAATTGTACGATTGTCCTATATTCAAATATTTATGGGTCTGTAAATGTTGGACACTATGGTTTTAAAATTTCTAAATATTGCACAATCATGCAACCCACGCGACATTTCCACCCTATTTAGACTAATTTAGGCTAGATTCTCCTACATTTACATATTTTAAAGCATAATGTTATATATTCGCAGGTCCATAAAATTGTTGTCCTTAAAACACAACTCCCTAAATTATAGACCCAATAAAATAGTATTTCTTAATTATTTCATTACAGAACATTAGTTATTTTATTAAAACGTAGATATTAATTGTTTTACAAAAGATATTAATTACTGTAAATTAATTTTATAAAAAAATTATCTCTATCAGTACCAACTCTTTGTACATATGTAAACTCCAATATTTCTCTCTCTTCTCTCCTTCTGTCTCTCACTCTCTTCCCTCCAAAGCTAATAATAATAATCTCCCTGGCCTAAAATTTGCTGAAAAAAAAAATTAAATGTAGTGAAGTTTTAATTATCTTCTGAGAATCCTTGCAATCGCTCTTTAATTTTGATAATGATAAACCTCTGACTCGGCAATTAAGGAACACCTGCGACTGGTTATTTAATAAGACAACGTTTATTTATAGTACATTAGTAAGCATTGACTTAACAAGTAGATAGGGATTCAGATCTAAAACACAGCAAGAAATTAATTTAGCATATGTTTGTTTAGCGTGATTATTAGGTATATAATTTCTTTTTTCTTGAATTTAGAAATTTGTTATTATTTATTTATTTATTTTATTTAAAACCCGCAAAAAAGGAAGCTCAATATGCATTTTTTTTGTTTTGAGAGTAAATTTGTATGCGTCACTTCATGTATTAACATTATCTCCCACTACTTAAAAAGGAAAAAAAAAAAACATTATCTCCCACTACTATTGGTAAGTGATTAACAAAAAATAATATTTTATTTTTTAACAATATTCTTCCCAATATGTATAATTATAGAATGGTTCAAAATATCAAGACTCATGTTAAACCAAGTGATTATATTTCTTAATAAACATTTTATTAGATTGAACTAATAAAATATATTAAGCATAAAAATTAAATGTATCATATATTTCATTATCCATCCAAATTTAATATTCTCAATCAAACGGGTCCATTAAAAAACATATATTGCATATTATATTTCATGCACCATAGAGTACACACCACATAAAAAATTAATGTTTTTTTTGAAGTATAACCTGGATTCCTGATCGAAAACTGAAATCCTCAAAGAAACAACTCTAGAAAAGTAAGTTTTTTTTAATCAATTTTACTGTCCAATTCAAAATGATATTAGATGGTTTCATCGTACACTAATACTATCACACTAATACATTTCAAAAAACAACACTTATTATTAAAAAAATTACAAATAAATTTTACGATAAAATTGAGTCAAGTTGTACATATTCTGCCCTTCTCTATAAAGTTAAAACATCACCATCGGGCATGAAAGTTTCAATCATCACCCACCACATAAGTTTGGACATACCGTACAAATATTCTTGACAAAGTTAAAAGCAAGATAAAGTTCGATACATGTATAATTCAAAGGAAGAGTTTGAAAAGGACTTGTTTTATTGGGTAAAAAGTATACTGTAAAACCAAATGTTTTGCAATCGCATTAGACTTGGAAGTTTGAACAGAATGATATGACAAAGATTGTCATCTTTGTCAACTAAATACTACCCTGACTTGTCCCTTTATTTGCAGCTAATCATAGAAGAAAAAGGCGATATATACACGATGTCTCATTCGGATACACAGTACTATAATCGAATAACGTGCATTTCTCTTTTTACCCGTTTTCACACACCCAAAAACCTACAACCATTCAAACAAGCCTCTTTTAATTCTCCAGTACATTTAGTGGCACGTAGATAGTACAATAAATACGAATTTTTAGAGTAATTAACAACACTCATATTGATATAATTATACACATGTATATATAAATATAAACAAAGAGAATAAGTACACATATTAATATAATTATATACATAAATTCATATACTTGGAGGGCAACGACCCCACTTGTCCCTTTTTGGATATCGTCACATACACTTTTTCCATCGTAGTTCACAATGTCACTGAAAAATAATTTTATTCTTTTTTTTACAATTTTTATTTACCACATGCTATTATAAGCAATTTTATTACATATAATGTTAATAAATAATTCCTATATTAGAACCTGTGACAAGTTAAATATACAGTCAATTATAGAATTGATGGAGTATTTTATTTTTCATGTTTTCTAGTGTCTCTTACTAAAATGGTTGATGATATTAAAACAGTGCATTTATTGTGCATCTACATGATGACATAGTAAAGTAAAGCATTGAACTGAAGTCTGAAAAATATATAATTGCATGCCAGAAAATAGAGCATAATAAATCTTCTTATAAAAAATAAATAAATAAATAAATAAAAAACATGAGGTTATTTCACTATCCAGATGTGATGTTCTGAGCACATCATAGACTAGAGTAGGGATCTCCAAATTTCTTAGGTTTGACCGTACGCATTTATTGTAAAACTGCACATTTCTATTAAACCCTACTGCAAAAAGGAAGATGCTGCTCAAACTGGATTATATCCATCATAAAAATGGGGGGTGCCTAGGGTTTTACAGGTTTGGAGTTATGATTACTCAGTGACAAGACAATAATTCTCATAACCAACCACAATCAAACACATCATTAAATTTCGAACATGGATACCAAAAGTGTTTTAAATTCATTATGTTTGGGACCGGAAGTTCAATTTATCCTATTTATGTTGGAAAAAAGAAAAGAATGAAAAATCTTCCCTTCATTAAATGCAATTGAGTGATCATCCATCAGCACTCAGAAGGACCCATGAGTATGCAAAACTGTTTAATTACCTGGATGAAAACTCTTGCAGAAAGAATAAAGGTCATAGGGAAATTGAGGTATTCCTAATTTCTGACAAATCAACACAAAGGGACAATGCTCCTTCCCTCCTCGCTCTTTGCTCTTGGTGGTGACTGCTGCTGCTGGTTATTCTGCTGTAGCAACACCTCTTGAGGTTGAAGGTGAAGCTGGTTAGAATGAACATGAGATTGAGTATCCTGCACATGGTTACTGTAAGGGAGTGTCTCGTAAGAGCCCCCGAGGGCCAACGAGGGCGGCATCGCCATCTGGCTAAACCCGGTGGCGGTCACCGGAGCGCCGCCCTCGTCAAACCCACCGTTGAACCGGAGCAGCTCGTTCTGCTGCTGCTGTTGCTCGTAATTTCTCATCATCTCCTGCTCCCTGGCTGCCGCCGCCGCCATGGCCTCCATGTACTGAGGCGGCGGTGGAGGGTCACGGATCATGATGGGGGTTCCGTGCGGGACCCCCATCATGGGTTGGGCCATGTTGTACGGCATGACCTGATAATTCTGCGGCTGGGGAATGAAGGCGGAATGATTGAGAATGGGCAGCATGGCGGAAGGGCCGATGTAGGTGGCGAGTTCCTTTTTGGCGCTGTCTAAGTCGTGCTGCACTTGCTTGAGCTTGTGCTGGAGGATGGAGATGAGGCCGACGCAGCCGTAGACGGGGTCGCGGAGGCGGTACTCCGCCTCGTAGGCGAGGGAATTGACGGCGTCTTCACGTTGGCTGGCGTTGAGCTCGTTGAGAAGCTTGGAGACGTTGCTTGCTCCGAATACCTTGTGGACGTTGGTGAATTTCTGAGGGTTGTCCGGCGGGAAATACGGTGCGAAAACGCATTCCTGCGTGCATTTCCGACGGAGACACTTGCACGCGGCGCACGGCGAGTTTGATGACGACATTTTCCGTTTCTTAACCGCGTCAACTGATAAGGAAGGAAGGAAACCATTGTTTATCATACAAATCATTAATCGCTCTGGTAAATTAATTACTTTAAAAATCAAGGTTGCACATGCGGTAACTCATAAAATATTAACCTTATTCGCCCTCCGATTCAAGAGAAGCAATGCAAGTATTTAATTCTGAGTATTTCGAAGCCGACACCAAAAGTCAATTAATCCATTCTTAAAATCAAGGAATTTATGAACACACAATTTTTACCAATAAATCAATAGTAAAAAAAAAAAAAAATCAAATATGAATCTGCATCAACTTTTAAATTTAGGGAAATATGAATCTGCATCAACTTGGAATGCAATTATACTCCAATTTTCCAGATCCAAAAATCAAAATCGCCGTTTTTTTATAACGAATCAAAACGTCGAGATCTTTCGTTATCAAAAACCAAACCTCATCTCTCATTCAATATAATTAATGACTCAACAAATAGAGGAAACGAAAAACATTTCTCACCTTATCCGATTTGGCTAAAAAAAACCTACTGGAACTGCTCTCTCCGTACACTCACATCATCTGTAATTCAGAAAACAACGTAAACAGAAAAATACAAACCAAAAAATTCGGAAATCGAAAAAAAAAAAATCAACGAAAAAGCGAGTGAAAAAAAAAATAAAAAATCAACGAACCTTCTGTTTATCGGAGAGAGTGGCACCTAGGGTTTGAGTTCACGAAACTCTCGATCCGATCTTCAACTTTCGCGATCCCGAAAACAAAACAAATGGATAAAAAATTAAACGAGAGAAACAGTTTTACGATGCGGAATAATTTTGACGAAGCGGAGATGAGAAGGGGGGAATTAACACGGAGAAAGAGATCATAATTCGCCGGACGGAGGGGGGAGGGTGGAGGGACGTCAAAATTTAATGTGCGTGAAATTTTTATATGTATATATATGTGTAAGTATATAAATTGGAGTTGATGATGAGGGCAAACGCGTGTTGCTTAATCTCAACCGTCCACGGCATTAGGGCAAATGTGTATTGACCGTTTGATTATGGAAACTGATAGAGAGGGCATTGTCTCTGAAGGAATGTTAAATGTACGCTCTCTGAGTTGCCTCATTGTCCCTGTGCCAGTTTTTTAACCCTGTTCCGGAAACCAACCCGCTGATTTTACTTAAAAGGACATATTCTTTCAAATATTTACACTAAAGACCATTTTAACATATTTTGCCTCTTCCAAGCTTAGTATTTAACAAAAAAAAAAAAAAAAAAGTTAGTATTTAACACTAGTACACAAGCAGCGCAATATAAATTAATAACATAAATTAAATTCATTTAAAATTTTACAACATAGTTTAAACTTATATCAATACCTTTGAATTGACGTCATTGGAGTAGTATATATGAAAAGTCGGTCTATTATTACATAAAATTTCATACCGTTGTTGAATGACAGAGAGAAGGAGTGAAAATGGAAATGAAGACATGACGTAAAAAAATTATAATGAAAAAGTTATCAATTGGGAAAGACTCATAAAAACACATAAATATATAGATGAACAATTAAATTATGAACCTTTAAAGATAAGATTAGAATTTAAAATTTAAAATTTAAATTTAAAATGAAACAAGATTGAAATCGCAGGATTTCAAAATAATTTTATTAATTTGAAATTATATAGTTCAAATGTTTGTTTAGTTCAATAATTCGATTTAAATATAGTTGATTTTTTTAAAAAAAAAAATATTGTATGTGTGCTACATATTTCATTTAAAAAATATTTGTGAGCATGTTGAAAATTAGTTATATAATCTAATTTGTGACGGATTCAATCTAAAAAAAAATAGAGACATAGGTTATGTGCATGACTCATTTCAATAATTATAAAAGTGTAATTAATTTCACTAATTAAGTAATTAAATATTATATATATATATATATATATATATATATATATATATATATATAATCGATACCATTATACTATTAAACAAAAATATGTGATTTGATTTGTTTTAAACTAGCAACGAATCTATAAATATATTATACATCAATTGTTTTCCATATTAAGAATTGGAGGGAAACATTTAGGACAATTGATCGTAATATGTAGATTTAATCTTGACTCTACATTGTAATTTAGGAAGTTATATATATATATATATATATATATATATATATATATAAATATAATTGTAATGTAATACAATTAATTGAATAATATCAATCTTTTTAATGCTATCATTATATAATAATGATCCATATTTATTTACCTCCCCATACTCATCATTTTCCCTCTTAAGTTCATATCAATTTTAAATTCTCAGCTTGATTTCCTAATTCCTATTATCATACAATTAGAATCTAATTATAATAATGAATAATATTATTAAAAAATATTTGTTTATAACATATATATCTTTTATTTTTCTTATATGATAAAATAAAATAATATATGTAGTCAATCATTGACTATTTGATAAAAATAAAATTTATTTAAATAGTTATACACTTAGTTACACTATTTGTCATTTGAACCACACACTATTTTCTCTCTCAAATTAATGATTTGACAATAATACTCCTAATTTTTATTCCACTCATCTACTTTATGCATAAACAACTAATATTTCTTAAAACATATGTCCAATCTATTTGTCTAAATAAAATTGGATGGAGGGATATTAAACAAGGAAACTTGTATTAATGTCAATAAATTTCAACCAATAAATGATATTATATTATATTCTATATATGTCTAATATGTTTAATCTTTATTTTTTTTATTAAATCAACAAATTTAATCTAATTAAAGGGAACAATTAGCTGTTGGTCAATCAAATAATTTTAACGATTACTTTTTTCTAAGAAACGATTTTGGTCGTCCACTCCAGTCTCCAAATGTATTTTCTAATTAATCTAACTTTTTCTAAAAAAATAAAAATTAATTTATATTTTAAATTTTGTTATGAAAACTTTAATTATAGCAACAAAAATTTAATTAATTGAGAGAACAATTAATTTTTAAATGTAAAATTATTAATATACTCCCTTCCGCACATAGTTATATATAAAAGTTTATAGAATTACCCTTCAAAACATTAATCATTATTTTTTTTTTAAAAAAGTGAGTTTTCACTCCTATTAAAAGTGTTAAGGGATGGAAGGAGTATTTTTTTTTCAACCGGTCGCGTAATATGCGTATGGATGGCAATAGGGCGTGTTTGAGATGGATTCGTCCTATCCTAGGAACCCCGCTAGAAAAAATAGTGGACCTGGTTCTAACCCAACCGTCCAATTTATATTTAAAAAAAATAATAAATTAACCTATATTTTAATATCAAAAATTCTAATTATAACTTATAATTATTCAAAATACTCCCTCTGCCACGTACTTAAAGTAACATTTATTGTTCCACACAGGTTTTAATGCAGGAGTTATTTAATATTATAAATTATTTTCTATGGGGGCGGGATAGTTTTTTCAACTTCAATAAGATAATTGTTTAATAATATTAAATTGAGTTATTGTGGGAAAAATAATGATATGTGGTGTAACATTGAGGTGTTTGAGAGGCAAAAACTTGTGTGAACCTGGTGTGTACGATGAACTCTATTTTAGTATTACTGTCATGCACATTCATTATCACTGTCATGCACATGCACTATGACTGTCATATACATGCACTGTTATAAATAAATTATGACAGTGATAGTGAATGTGCATAAAAATGATGATAAAAGTTGAGTTTTTATCGTATGCACCCGGTTCATATAATTGTTACTCTATTTGTGAGATATATATAAAAAGACTAAAATTATTTTTATTAAATGGTACATAATACAATTCAATATTAATTTATTTCACTTGTTTAAATATTGTAGTGAATGTTATTTGTCAAAATAATCATAGCCGATATGAAATGCGTAAAGAATATGTTATTGGAGAAAAAATAAGTGACGACTAAATAAAAGACATGTTAATAATTGTAATTAATATTAAGATAGTCAAATGTTCCTTTTATATATATATATATATATATATATATATATATATATATGTATATATATACACCCTCAATATTAGGCTAACGGACGAACAAAACACTCAAAATAAAAAATCATGTTTATTAATAAATCAATAGAATAATTACACATTAAATTTTATTAAATCATGTAACTCTCTTAAAACACAATTGAAGGGGTTAGTCATATCGTGTAGATTATACATCATCACTATTAATCATCAATACACATTATCATACAAGACTCTTTATTAGTATATTATTATTAAGTAATGGGGAGATAGTTGATTAATAATGATAGGATTACGAAACATTTGTTAATAAGGTATTCATTAGCTAGATAATTTTAATCTCTGATTAAAAATACTATAATTATAATTTAATGACTCTAATTACTTTTTGGTCATTACAAAATAATTCTGCTGTAGTCATCGATCGTAACCATTATGAAACAATTTAAATGAAATCATGGTTTATTACTAACTTGATGTCTTATCAACTTCATACCCATCTAGATTTTAACTATCACTTTATGCAAAAATCTTCACAATAGATAATCCTCGATCGGTTTAATATTTATTAAAAAAAAACACTCTACATATGTCCATATATATATATATATATATATATACATTGGATGAACTACTAAATAAATTTGTTCTGAAAAATTGTTCAGTAATTAAACCTACAACAAAACATATATCTAGATTGCAAATCTTATACAATTTTTTTGGATTTAGATATCAATATATAGAGATAAATAATGAACATGCAATGAAGTGGTGCATTTTTTTCGACACGTACCCATGAGATAGAAAGAAAAAATTACTTTTGAAATTGATTGGTAGTTGTTACTGCAACTCATATAAGAGGAGGACGTAAATACAATATGGAACAAAAGAAGATTGAATGGAGAAGAAAAAATTTAAAGATAATATCTAAAAAAAATACTTGTTCTTAGAAGAAACTCGAGGAGAACATTTAATTTATTTGTTCGGAGAAGAAATAATGTGAATCTTATTTTTTAAAACACTGTAAATCTTGATCTCCTTATGAAACTAATATGATTATATTTATTTAATAATACTATAATATTTATTTAGTTATATAATTGTACTTATAAATTGTAAATAAGTTTCATATGAGGGTGACTCTTATAAAAAAAAAAATCAAAATTATCATAAATAAAATTTGCCTTAATTTTTTTTGAATAAAATTAGGAAAAAGTTTACCATTAAATTTGTCTTATTAAGAAAATAATTGAATTCTTTTGTCTTATTAAATTAAAATAATTCCAAAAATATTGACTCCTTTAAAGAGAGAGTATTGAGGTATATATTATACTACTTAGAAGGTATCAAGTTATCCTTAAAAAACCGTGTTTTGGTTTATACCTCCCACTCCAATTCGTTCCCAAAGGGAATCGAACGCCCGGTGGCCAAGTGGGCTAAGCCCCCTTGGTTACATATTTACATATTATCTTGTACACATTTTTTTTGTTATTTAATAAAATTTAAATGTTGGCACGAGACAGTACTCTTACAAGAAATTGTCTCAAACAAGGAACCTTTAAAAGACATCAATGTCGATATAGTAAATGAGTGCAACATCTAGATGTCATGAGTTCAAAATTCATATTTATGCTTAATGAATATAACTGAGAGGTACAATTTGAATTACAATTTTATGTTACAAGGCAACTTGTAGAATGTTTGTGTATAGTTTGAACCTTATTAGTACGATATCAAATATGTCCATTTGAGGATTAAGTTACAACTAATTGACAAATTTGTAATGACATTAATCTAGCTGCATATGTTTTGATATTGAATAAAAATAACTAACTGAGGCTAACACTCATTTAAAAGTTCAATTATGGTCGGTCTTTGCTGATGAAGAGTTAATTATGTGTGGGCTTTAATTTATTATTTATACTCTGTTGGGCCTTATTTATTATTGTGGGCTCTTTAAAGCTTAGATATACAAGCTATGTTTAAACCTTGTATTGACATTTTTGACATTCTGATAAATTATTTGGGATTACTTCTATGTCGAAGGATTATCTAGTATACATAATAGGAATTTTCTACGGTCACGCTGACATGAGAAAATACATTAGATATCATTGGATCATTGATTCAACGTATGAAAGGTATTTTAAGTAATTGCACTTTGCATTAGTGCGTTTGCACTGTGTTATATGCAATTAAACTGCATCGCTCTATTAATAAATATAAAATTAAAAAAAATTAAAATAAGAAAATATATTATAATTATAAAATTATATATATATATATATATATATATATATTCTTATTAATATTTTATTTTTAAATATAACTAAAATTATAAATAAAAAATTTAACATAATAAAAATTTATTATTAATTATTAGTCTATTAATGATTGATTATCATAAATTAGTATAGAATGTTAAATTTGTAAATTTGTATTTCTAAAAAAAATAGCCATAAAGATATTTAAGTAATTTTATATATATTTTTTTTAAAAAATAAAATATTTTATCTCATTGCTATGATAGATTGCTAATGGGATGAAGGGTCAAATTTAAATTGGATTCCTAACATCAGGAAGGGCGAGCAGTCTGCCTAGCCGTAGAAAAGCCCTACGTGTATTAAGGTATCGTATCGATTATCCTATTTCATGTGTTGGTTATACGCATTAGTTGTGTCATTAACTAATTGAAATTTATTAGTATGCTGCAATGTAATTAGATTTAAATGGGTGATTGCTAATTTTTTAACGACATTTCTATAAATGTTTTACTAATATTTACTTCTTACCGTGGTAGATTAATCTAGGTATTATGGTTACCATAATTGTAAAACATGTAAGAAACATTGTTTAAGGGAGGCTATAATGGTGTATTTCAAAATATAGGAGGACATTGTTGAAGGAGGTTAGTACTTCCTTTTTTATTTTTTATTTTTTTGGCTACAAGGAGGTTAGTACTTCCATTTCAATTAAAGGTCACACAGACCCCGTTTGACCAATCTTATTTGAACATTTGATTAAGCTCCACTATTATGTCGATGACTTAATCGTAAGGTACTGTGCGCGAGTTACTATTTATCTGATAAAAAAAAAAAAAAAAACCTAAAACTCAATTAATAAGACATATTTCTATTTCCCTCCCTCATGGAGTAGGCAAATTTCCAAACTACATAAATTTTGTGTCCCTAATTTCTTGCTTTATTTTATTTTTATTTATTATATCTATTATTTTCTGATATTTGTTTGACAACTATCTAAAAAGTATATAGTAATTATTTACAAAAGTAGAAAACATAATAAATTGGTTTGTTGAAACTTTTTTTCATCCGAATGTAGCTTAGCGGACCGGGTTAGAGCTTCTTCATTGATTCACCCTGCAAATTGGCTTCTTCAGCAGGCTATCACCAATCTGCATAAGTGTCTGTAAATTCTTATCAAGAGATGATGAATCCCCAGCTAATGCATCCTCCTTTTCATCACATGCAATGCAATCAAACACTAACTTATTACATATAAGCAATGGTGGGGTAGGATTAAAAAATAATACTTAGCATCTCCGAATATATCGATTAAAGGTGTAGCTCCATTGTTGTACATCCATCCGAGCAAGACCCATTTCATGGCGTCTCGTGCATTATATTTGTGTTACTGCTTTGCTATGCCCGTCCCCAAAGACAGCACCAACATTTTGTTGTTGTCCATTGATTGCATGTCAACTAGCTCAAACTTTCCCAGCAATATTTCTTTCGAAATAAGTGTTATAGCGGTTAGTGTCTGTTAGAGAATTAATATAAATTAATTAAATTCACACTTCTTTATAAATTTGGATTTTTAGATGAGATGAAATTATTTCAAATCTATCATTGTTGAATTGATTATAAGCTATTAGCAAATTCATTTTAAAGCTAGTTGCATAGGAATTTTCATAAAATTAATGGAAAAATTACTTACAGGATTATTTGCAGCAATCCCTCCATCAACAATATCAAAGGTGCGTATTTTTTCAACAGCATCTTTCGTCTCAAAGTAGTGAGTTGGGAGATAAGTGGGAGTTGCAGAAGTGCCCAAACACACATATGATAACATATCATTCTTTGATAAATTAGCACTCCCCTGTTCATGCATCATTACACAAATTTATTATTATATATAACTTACCATAAATACGACTTAAATACAAATATACACCGGAAATGATCATATTTTCACAGTTCACATCTATAATTTGATTCTTCAAAAAAGAGAGAGTTTTCACGTGCAATACACGGTTTGAATATTGATAAATTTAACATGCAACGAGTTATTTTGTTCATTTGATAATAATTTTAACTAATATGTAAATTTATGAGATAAAAAATATGTGTATCTCACAATTATTAAATTAATTATATATATTTTTAATTATACACTAAACTCATTATAAATATTATTTTTTGAAAATTTAATAAAATTATAAAATAAAAAATTTGATTACTTTGAATTTTTTAATAATAGTAATAGTTTTATTGAATATTTGATTACTTTTTATATGATTTACTAATGAAATATTTACTTCTATTTATACAAGTTCAAATCATGAATGAATGGTGGAGATTATTTTAATTTAATAGATTTCTAATATTTCAAAATTTTCTACACAAATAAAATATTTACTAATTTTTCTAAAATATTGCAAAATGTTATATAATATTTCATATTTATGTGTATTCAATATTTTAGTTAAAATAATTTTAATTAAGAAAATGGACATAATTTTAATTTACAATGTCGTAGGAAAACTGAACTAAAAATTTCCTAAAAAATTGTAAATAATTATCCTTTTTATTTATTAATTCTTCCAGAAAATCATCAAATCAAGAGATTAGATATAGAGTTTATATATTATGAATAAGAAATATGAATCTAATTATTTTTATATATGCATATATAAAAGAGAGGAGATTGATTTTCAACCCTTTAAAGGTGCAGAAATTGTGAGACAATTTGAAAATGGAAAAGGTGAATTTCAAAAATAAGATTTGGATGATTGAAAAATCTTTTACGAAATTTTCGATTATTTTTATCCATTTTAATATGAAAACAAAAATTTAAAAGATATTAAAAATTAAGAATAAACAGAGATAATATGGTAGTGAAGAAAAAACAAATTAAAAATAAATTTGGGTAGGAATATATTGGAGAAATCACTATTATATATACTCCAAAAAAGTTTTTACCAGTGTATTTACATAAGACATAAAATTTTTAGTCAATTTTTTTAAAATAACATCATTCTATATGTATTCGACTTGATTAATCATATTCAACTAAAAAAACAAACAAATTATAATATAATTTTTTTTATTAAAAAATAAAAATATATTTGAACAATATCTATTCACCAATCAAATGATATTTTTTTTTCACAATTGTATTTTTAATACACATGTTTCAATATTATGCTAAATCTTTTAAAAAAACTTCATCTATCAAAAATTTTAATTTGATTTTTTTTTAATTTTTCACAATTGTATTTTAAATACATATATTTGAATTTTATTAATTAATGTGCAATTTATTATTAATATATATTAAATATTATTAATTATTAGTATTAGTTAATGTAGTAATTTTTTGAATTCCTTTACATATTTTATATTTAGTAATAAACTTTTTGGTTCAAAATTTTTACATCTATATTTAGTAGAAGATTTTGTTATTATATAGGTATAGATTCATTACTTATGTGAAATCACATAATAGGTTATGAACATATAAATTTGTGATCGTTCTCGATATAGCCCATATTGAGAATAATTTATTTAAAGGCAGTAATTTAGGGGTGACAAAATGAGGATTGTAACTCTTCGGTTGACAAAATGAGAACCGTAACTCCCCGAGATGACAATTTAAGGACAATAACTTTAATATTTAGACCAAAATCTGACCCAAATTCAGCCAAAGTCGGGTCAATCAGACTGATTTTCAACTCAAATTCAACCTAAATCGAGTCAATTAGCCCAATTTGGATTAATTCAGACTGATTCGACCTCAATTCCATACTTCCAAAATTTATTATCCTTAAATTGTCAGTGCAAAAAATTACAATCTTCATTTTACTAACCTCTTTAAATTACTGTCCTTAAAAAAATTATTACCACATATTAGATGGGATATTTGTTCTTACATCTTTGGTGGTGAAGATAACAGGTTGAAGGCATTTGAGATCAAACGTTGGAATCACCACATTTGTCAATGTTTGGTTCAATGTGAGATTGTCCAGCACTCCCTGTACCAACGATTTCAGGTATTTGCCATCATACTTTGGCAGCCAAATAAATTACTCATCCTTCTCACAAAATTATTCCGTCTAATTTGCAACATATAATATTGTCGTTAGTCATTGATTATTCAACAAAACATATTAAATTTAATTTAATTATTCATGATTACTATGTTTATGCATATATTATGGATGGGCCATAGTCATTGAAATCACCATTTTTTTGCTCAAAATAACCTAAATATATCAAACATGAGACAGTGATCAGCGAATCTTTCAACAAGATTTGGGGCTACAAGTAAGTGTTTAATTAATTAATTAATTTTGAGTTGCTCATGTTTGAGACCGTCTCATAGTGAAACGAAACATAATTTGGTCATGATACTTTTACACTTTGATAGCTATGAGTAGGGTTGTATACTAATCGAATCGAATACCACTATTTTGAATTTGTATTCGTTAAATTTTTCGAATATCGAATTCGAATTCGAATATTTTTCGAATAGTAACTGTGATTTATATTCGATTTGAAATTGATATCGAATTTTTCGAAGCTATTCGAATAATTGAATCGAATATTCGAATCGATTTTTTCTCAAACATGTTTTAAACAATATTCTTTGAGGGTTTGGTCTCATATGGAATTAATTATCAAATTACATAACGAGAATTCAATCTTCCATCGATTTTGCAAACCAAATTCAAGTTGTTTGCAACATGACATGAATAGACTCTTCTTGCATCTAAATAAAAAACAAAAATAATTAAAATCAATTTATTCATGAAAAATATCATATATTTCAAATGAATTAAAAAAATTAAAAGAACTTAAATATGTTATAATGGGTTATTTGATCCCATGGAGTCGGCAAACTCAATCTGCTCCACAAATCAAAATTTTTACTATGTTAGGAGTTAACCTTGAACGATAAAAATATAATACATTCAAATCTTTGTTATGAACATATGATGAAGAAGTCATTGGATCTACTAAAATTACATTAATGAACAAAAAATCGCAAGAAACATTGTGTAAAATTCATTCAATCAAAATGATATTTTTAATTGGTGTATTTATTAAAAATTACGGTGTTTTTATTTGAGTGGTGTATTTATCAAGTATATGATGGAAATAATCTGAGCCTTAATATATTTATATAATACTAATATATAGATTTTATATATTTGCTATTAAAATAATATATATTTATATATAATATATATTTAAATATCGAATCGAATATTTACGAATATCGAATCGAATATTTACGAATATCGAATCGAATATCATAATTTTGTATTTGTATTTATTTAATAATCGAATCAAATCGAATATTCGTAATCGAATTCGAATCATAAAATTTCGAATACGAATATAATTTAGATCGAACAAAAGTATTTGATTTTATACAATAGCTATGAGTGTTAACTTGCTAAAATACACAAAATTTTACCAATAATAAAATAACCATTTCATATCTATATAAATAAAGGGCAACATCTAGTGTAAAAATCATGTTTATTAATAAATCAATAGAATAATTACGTACACATTAAATTTTATTAAATCTTGTAACTCTCTTAAAACACAATTGAAGGGGTTAGTCATATCGTGTAGATTATACATCATCAATATTAATCATCAATACACATTATCATACAAGGCTCTTTATTAGTATATTATTATTAAGTAATTGTTGATTAACAATGATAGGATTACGAAACATTTGTTAATAAGGTATTCATTAGCTAGATAATTTTAATCTCTGATTAAAAATACTATAATTATAATTTAATGACTCTAATTACTTTTTGGTCATTACAAAATAATTTTGTTGTAGTCATCGATCGTAACCATTATGAAACAATTTAAATGAAATCATGGTTTATTACTAACTTGATGTCTTATCAACTTCAAACACATCTAAAAAAAAAACGCTCTACATATATATACATATATATATACACATTGGATGAACTACTAAATAAATTTGTTCGGAAAAATTAATTGTTCAGTAATTAAACCTACAACAAAACATATATCTAGATATATTAAGAGTTGCAAATCTTATACATTTTTTTTGGATTTAGATATCAATTTATAGAGATAAATAATGAACATGCAATGAAGTACTGGTGCATTTTTTCGACACGTGCCCATGAGATAGAAAGAAACAATTAACTACTTTTGAAATTGATTGGTAGTTGTCACTGCAACTCATATAAGAGGAGGACGTAAATACAAAATGGAAAGAAAGGAGAAGAAAAAACTTAAAGATAATATCTAAAAAAAATACTTGTTCTAAGAAGAAACTCGAGGAGAACATTTAAATTTATTTGTTCGGAGAAGAAATAATGTGGAAAAAAAAAAAACAAACGTCAAGAATATTTTTTAAAACACGGTAAAACTTGATCATCTTATGAAACTATTCTATTCATTCAATAATACTATAACATTTATTTAGTAATATAATCACACTTATAAATTGTAAACAAGTTTTACATGAGTGTGACTCTTATGAAAAAAAATCAAAATTATCATTAATAAATTTGCCTTAAATTTTTTTGAATAAAATTAGGAATAAGTTATTAAGAAACTAAATTCTTTTGTCTTATTAAATTAAAATAATCCCGAAAATATTGAGTCCTTTAAAGAGAGTATTGAGGTATTATACTACTAGAAGGTACCAAGTTATCCTTTAAAAAAACCGTGCTTTAGGAATAAAAATATATTTTTTTTTTTTTTGCATTTACATATTTACATTGTACACTTTTTTTTTTATTTAATAAAATTTTAAATGTTGGCAAGACATAGTCTTACCAGAAATTATCTCAAATTAGGAACCCCTTAAAAGATATCAGTGTTGAAAGAGTAAATGAGTGCAACAACTAGATGTCATGAGTTCAAAATTCATATTTATGTTTATTGAATATAACTGAGAGGTACAATTTGAATACAATTTTATGTTATATAAGCTAACTTGTAGAATGTTTGTGTATAACTGAACCTTATTAGTACGATTTCAAATGTGCCCATTTAAGGATTAAGTTACAGGTAATTGATAAATTTATGATGAGATTAATCTAGCTATTTATATGTTTTCATATTGAATAAAAATAATTAACTAAGGCTAGCACTCATTAAAAAGTTCAATTATGTGTGGGCTTTAATTTATTATTTATACTCTGTTGGGCCTTATTTATTATTGTAAACACATTAATGTTTAAATATACAAGTTACGTTTAAACCTTGTATTGACATTTTTTACATTCTGATAAATTAATTGGGATTACTTCTCTGTCGAAAGATTATCTAGCTGGACTGAGAAAATATATTAGATATCATTGGATCATCGATTCAACATATGAAAGTTATTTTAAGTAATTGCATCTTGCATTACTGCGTTTGCACTGTGTTATATGCAATTGCACCGCTTCGCCCTATTAATAAATATAAAATAACAAAAAAATTTATTTAAAATAAGAAAATATATTATAATTATAAAATAATGTATATTTTCTTATTAATATTTTATTTTTAAATCAAAATATTTAATTATTTTTTAATATAATTAAAATTATAAATAAAAAATTTAACATAATAAAAATTTATTATTAATTATTAGTCTATTGATGGTTGATTATCATAAATTAGTATAGAATGTCAAATTTGTATTTCTAAAAAAAAAAAATTACCATAAAGATATTTAAGTAATTTTATATATTTTTTAAAAAAATTAAATATTTTATCTTATTGCGATGATAAATCGCTAATGGAAATGGTAGATAATGTGTCAAATTTTAATTGGATTCCTAACGTTAGGAAGGGTGAGCAACCTATCTAATCGTAGAAAAGTCCTACATGCTATTAATGTATCATATCGATTATCCTAATTCATATGTTTGTTATACGCATTAGTTGCACCATTAATTACTAATTGAGATTTATTTATATGTTGTAATTAGCTTTGAATGGGTGATTTCTAATTTTTTAACGATATTTCTATAAATGTTTTACTATTATTTACTTCTTACCGTGGTAGATTAATCTAGGTATTATGGTTACCATAATTGTAAAACATGTAAGAAACATTGTTTAAGGGAGACTATAATGGTGTATTTCAAAATATAGGAGGACTTTGTTGAAGGAGGTTAGTACTTCCTTTTTTATTTTTTATTTTTTTGGCTACAAGGAGGTTAGTACTTCCATTTCAATTAAAGGTCACACAGACCCCGTCTGACTAATCTTATTTGAACATCTGGGTAAGTTACACTACTATACCGATGTCGTAATCGTAAGGTAATGTGCGTAAGGTAATGTGTGTGAGTTACTATTTATCTAATAAAAAAAAAAAACCTAAAACTCAATCAATAAGACATATCTCTATTTCCCTCCCTCACGAACTAGACAAATTTCCAAACTACATAAATTTTGTGTCCCTAATTTCTTGCTTTATTTTATTTTTATTTATTACATCTATTATTTTCTGATGTTTGTTTGACAACTATCTAAAAATAATATTTATTATCTACAAAAGTTGAAAACATAATTAATTGGCTTGTCGAAACTTTCTTTCATCCGAAAGTAGCTTAGCGAAACGGGTTAGAGCTTCTTCATTGGTTCCCTTTCCTTGAACCGGCTCGGGTCTACCTGTCTCCAAATTCACCCTGCAAATTGGCTTCTTCAGCAGGCTATCACCAATCTGAATAAACCTCTGCAAATTCTCAATGCTTGAAATATCAAAAGATGATGAATCCCCAGCTAATGCATCCTCATTTTCATCACATGCAATGCAATCAAACACTAGCTTATTACATATAAGCAATGGTGGGAATGATAAAAAATAATACTTAGCATCTCCGAATATATCGATCAAAGATGTAGCTCCATTGTTGTACATCCATCCGAGCAAGCCCCATTTCATGGCGTCTCGTGCATTATACTTGTGTTCCTGCTTTGCTATGCTCCGTGCCCAAAGACAGCACCAGCATTCTGTTGTTGTCCATTGGTTGCATGTCAACTAGCTCAAACTTTCCCAGCAATATTTCTTTCGAAATAAGTGTTATAGCGGTTAGTGTCTGTTAGAGAATTAATATAAATTAATTAAATTCACAACTCTTTATAAATTTGGATTTTTAGATGAGATGAAATTATTTCAAATCTATCATTGTTCAATTGATTATAAGCTTTTAGCAAATTCACTTTAAAGTTAGTAGCGTAGGAATTTTCATAAAATTAAGGAAAAAATTACTCACAGGATTATTTGCAGCAACCCCATCAATAACATCAAAGGTGTGTATTTTTCCAACAGCATCTTTCGTCTCAAAGTAGTGAGGTGGGAGATAAGTGGGAGCTGCAAGTAGTGAGGTGGGAGATAAGTGGGAGCAGCAGAAGTGCCCAAACACACATATGATAGCAGAGCATTTTTTAATGAATTAGCACTCCCTGTTCATACATCATTACACAAATTTATTATTATATATAGTTTACCATAAATACGACTTAAATACAAATATACACCGGAAATGATCATATTTTCACAGTTCACATTTATTATTTGATTCTACAAAAAGAGAGAGTTTTCCCGTGCGATACACGGTTTGAATATTGATAAATTTAACATGCGGCAAGTTATTTTGTTTATTTATTAATAATTTTAACTAATATGTAAATTTATGAGATAAAATATATGTGTATCTCACAATTATTAAATTAATTATATATATTTTAATTATACACTAAACTCATTATAAATATTATTTTTTGAAAATTTAATAAAATTATAAAATAAAAAATTTGATTACTTTGAATTTTTTAATAATAGTAATAGTTTTATTGGATATTTGATTACTTTGAATTTTTTGGTTATTTAATAAAATATTAAATGTTGGCATGAGACAATACTCTTACAAGAAATTGTCTCAAACAAGGAACCCCTTAAAAGATATCAGTGTTGATATAGTAAATGAGTGCAACATCTAGATGTCATGAGTTCAAAATTCATATTTATGTTTATTGAATATAACTGAGAGGTACAATTTGAATACAATTTTATGTTATAAGCCAACTTGTAGAATGTTTGTGTATAGTTTGAACCTTATTAGTACGATTTCCAATATGTCCATTTGAGGATTAAGTTACAGCTAATTAATAAATTTATAATGAGATTAATCTAGCTGCATATGTTTTGATATTGAATAAAAATAATTAATTGAGGCTAGCACTCATTAAAAAGTTCAAATATGGTCGGTCTTTGAAGATGAAGAGTTAATTATGTGTGGGCTTTAATTTATTATTTATACTCTGTTGGGCCTTATTTATTATTGTCGGCTCTTTAATGCTTAGATATACAAGCTACGTTTAAACCTAGTATTGACATTTTTGACATTCTGATAGATTATTTGGGATTACTTCTCTGTCGAAGGATTATCTAGTATACAAAGTAGGAATTTTCTAATCAAGTATACATAGTAGGAATTTTCTAATCAAGTATACATAGTAGGAATTTTCTACGGCCATGCTGACGTGAGAAAATACATTAGATATCATTGAATCATTAATTCAACGTATGAAAGTTATTTTAAGTAATTGCACTTTGTATTAGTGTGGTTGCACTGTTTTATATGCAATTTTTTTTTTTTTGATCAGGAAAAAAGGTATTTTATTAACAAAATACCCGGGTATGAGAGTTACCCGAAAAATACAAAAAAAAATACAAGTCTAAATCTCGACATAACAAGTTCAGATGAATCCCTTAGGATCAAACAACCAAGAATCTAAAGAAGCATTACAATTCACAAAATTTTTAAGAAGAATCCAACTCCAAATCCTCCCTCTCACTTCCTCAAAAATCGATCACGATGAGCTCTCCTTGCCTTTGAATAAGCAATTGTTTCTAGCTTTCCATAATGCCCATACTACACCCTCCCAAATACTTGTTGCCAACACTTTGCCTCTTTTACCTTTTAACATGCCCGAATGAATTAAGAAGTGCTTTTTGATCTCGCAATGTTGGACCATCGGGACTCCAAGCCATTGATAACAAGCTTCCCACACCTTCATAGCCATAGGACATAGCAGGAAAAGGTGCTGAGCAGATTCATCTTGCTCATGGCACCAATGGCACAACAAATCTTCCGGAGAAAACTGAATATTGCGCCTTAACAAATTTACCTTGGTTGGCAAACGATCTCTAAGCAGTCTCCACGCCATAACTTCTATTTTCAGGGGCGTGATTTTATTCCATACACGACTATAAATATCAAACTGCGACTGCACCCCCCGGGATGTCGCCTTCTCCTCTATAAGAATGTTGTACGCTGCAATAGACGAGTAACAACCAGACGCGTTACCGGTCCACTTCCAACAGTCACTCTGGTCTCGAACCGGAACGAACCTGTTAATGGAAGCAAAAAATTGAGACATTTGATATTCATCACGAGGCAATAGATTTCTACTCCATAAACACTTCCAATAAATATAAAATAACAAAAAAAATTAAAATAAGAAAATATATTATAATTATAAAATTATATATATATATATATATTTATATCAATATTATATTTTTAAATCAAAATATTTTTAAATATAATTAAAATTATAAATAAAATATTTAACATAATAAAAATTTATTATTAATTATTAGTCTATTGATGGTTGATTATCATAAATTAGTATGGAATGTTAAATTTGTAAATTTGTATTTCAAAAAAAAAAATTACTATAAAGATATTTAAGTAATTTTATATATATATATATATATATTTTAAAATTAAATATTTTGTCTTATTGCGATGATAGATTGCTAATGGGATGAAGTGTCAAATTTTAATTGATTCCTAATATCAGGAAGGGCGAGCAGCCTGTCTAGCCGTAGAAAAGTCTTACACGATATTAAGGTATCGTATCGATTATCTTATTTCATGTGTTTGTTATACGCATTAGTTGCGTCATTAACTAATTGAGATTTATTTGTATGTTGTAATGTAATTAGATTTAAATGGGTGATTGCTAATTTTTTAACGACATTTCTGGAAATATTTTACTATTATTTACTTCTTATCGTGGTAGATTAATATAGGTATTATAGTTACCATAATTGTAAAACATGTAAGAAACATTGTTTAAGGGAGGCTATAATGGTGTATTTCAAAATATAGGAGGACATTGTTGAAGGAGGTTAGTACTTCCTTATTTTATTTTAATTTTTGGCTACAAGGAGGTTAGTACTTCCATTTCAATTAAAGGTCACAGAGACCCCATCTGACTAATTTTATTTGAACATGTTAAGCTCCACTACTATGCCGTAATCGTAACGTAAGGTAATGTGTGCGAGTTACTATTTATCTGATTAAAAAAAAAAAAAAAACTAAAACTCAATCAATAAGACATGTCTCTATTTCCCTCCTCCCTCGCGGAGTAGGCAAATTTCCAAACTACATAAATTTTGTGTCCCTAATTTCTTGCTTTATTTTATTTATTATATCTATTATTTTCTGGTGCTTGTTTCACTGACAACCATCTAAAAAATATATAGTTATTATCTACAAAAGTAGAAAAACTTAATTAATTGGTTTGTCGAAACTTTCTTTCATCCGAAAGTAGCTTAGCGAACCGGGTTAGAGCTTCCTCATTGGTTCCCTCTCCTTGAACCGGCTCGGGTCTACCTGTCTCCAAGTTCACCCTACAAATTGGCTTCTTCAGCAGGCTATCACCAATCTGCATAAGCGTCTGCAAATTCTTGATGCTTGAAATATCAAGAGATGATGAATCCCCAGCTAATGCATCCTCCTTTTCGTCACATGCAATGCAATCAAACACTAGCTTATTACATATAAACAATGGCAGAGGTAGAATAAAAAAATAGGGGGCTGTAGACAAATGTTAAATACTATTATTTTTCAAAAATATTTACAAAAATGAAAATTTCTTGGGTGGATTATTAGCTCACCTTATACTGGGTTCGAACCTTGGGCTAATAAATCTGTAATTTTTTTTTTTTTTTTGTTAAATGAGGGGCTGTCGCCACCCCCAGCCACGCCCACCCTACGCCCTTAATATAAGTAACAAAAAATACACCCTCTTCTTCGTTCATGTTTATTTATCTTTGAGTATTGTTTTAATGGAGTACCTGAATTCGTAGATAATTTTGTTGATTGCGCAAGGATTGGAAAATGGTGGAAACATGAATGTCCACCATGTCTGAGCTAGCATCTCCGAATATATCGATCAAGGGTGTAGCTCCATTGTTATACATCCATCCGAGCAAGCCCCATTTCGTGGCGTCTCGTGCATTATACTTGTGTTCCTGCTTCGCTATGCCCGTGCCCAAAGACAGCACCAGCATTCTGTTGCTGTCCATTGGTTGCATGTCAACTAGCTCAAACTTTCCCAGCAATATTTCTTTCGAAATAAGTGTTATGGCGGTTAGAGTCTGTTAGAGAATTAATATAAATTAATTAAATTTACACCTCTTTATAATTTCGGATTTTTAGATGAGATGAAATTCTTTCTGGTCTATCATCAGCCAATTGATTATAAGCTTTTAGCAAATTCACTTTAAAGCTAGCCATTTTGCGTTGGATTTTACATAAAATTAAGGAAAAAATTACTGACAGGATTATTTGCAGCAACCCCTCCATCAACAAGATCAAATGTGCGTATTTTTCCATCGGTGTCTTTCGTCTCAAAGTAGTGAGGTGGGAGATAAGTGGGAGCTGCAGAAGTGCCCAAACACACATCTGATAGCAGAGCATTCTTTGATGAATTAGTTCTCCCCTGTTCATGCATCATTACACAAATTTATTATTATATATAGAAAATTTACCATAAATATGACTTAGATAATGATTATATGTTCACATCTATTATTCAACTCTACAAAAAGATAGAGCCTACTATTATTTAATTCATTACTTATGTGAAATCACATAATAGGTGATTGACATATAAATTTGTGATCGTTCTCGATATATCACGGATTGAGAATAACTTTTTTAAAGGCGGTAATTTATGGGTGATAAAATGAGGATTGTAACTCTTCGGTTAACAAAATGAGAACCGTAATTCCCCGAGATGACAATTTAAGAACAATAACTTTAATATTTAGACCAAAATCTGATCCAAATTCAGCCAGAGTCGGGTCAATCAGTCTGATTTTCAACTCAAATTCAACCTAAATTGAGTCAATTAGCCCAATTTGGATTTATTCAGACTAATTTGACCTCAATTCCCGACTTTCAAATTTATTATCTTTAAATTGTCAGCGCAAAAAGTTACGATCTTCATTTTACTAACCTCCCAAAATTATGGTTCTTAAAAAAATTATTACCACATATTAGATGGAATATTTGTTCTTACATCTTTGGTGGTGAATATAACAGGTTGAAGACGTTTGAGATCAAAGGTTGGAATCACCACATTTGTCAATGTCTGGCTCAATGTGAGATTGCCCAGCACTCCCTGTACCAACGATTTCAGGTATTTGCCATCATACCTTGGGCCGCCAAATAGATTACTCACCCTTCTCACAAAATTATTCCGTCTAATTTGCAACATATAATATTGTCATTAGTCATTGATTATTCAGCAAAACATATTAAATTTAATTTAATTATTCATGATTACTATGTTTATGCATATATTATGGATGGGCCATGGTCATTGAAATCACCATTTTTTTTTTCTCAAAATCACCTAAATATATCAAACACTAGATGAGCTCCCGCGTATTCCGCGGTATTTTCGTTAAATAAATTTTACAGTATAATATATTATATATATAATATTTTCAAATAATAATATATATATTAAAATAATGTATATGTATAAAAAAAATTGTAATTATAATATTAAATTTAAATAATGATAATATTAATTGTATGACAATTCATGCTTGAGATTAGAATTATTATAATTATGTGAAAGAATTTACTATAAGATTTGTTTCAAATTTATTTTACAATTAATAAAAAAAAGAGGAGACGATTAATAGAATTTTTTTTATATAATTGATGCATAAATATTACTCCGAATAATATATATATATATATATATATATATATATATATATATATATATCGTATATTTACAATAAATATCATATATGATTATATTATTTTTTTTTATAAAAATTGATACAACCACAATTTTTCTTACATACATTTATAGGCTTAAGTTAAATATAATTTTATGTTTAAAAATTGTCATATGATAACACTTTTTAGATATAAAATAGATATTTAAAATATTTACAGATTTATATATTAACTTATTTATTGAAAAATATACATATTGTGCAAGAGGTCTAAGGTTCAAACCTCCTTAGAAATATATTTTTTAATTAATTCCTATATTAAAATGCCACATAGATGTCATATATAATTATAAACCAATAGAAAAATGACACATAGATTATTAACATGTATATGCATTTAATAAGAATGTGACCCCTCATTCAAATTAATCTCATGACGACACCTAAGCAAAAACAAACTCTCTATTAGTAATATAGGGATGGGACAGTGATCAGCGCATCTTTCAACAAGATTTGGGGCTACAAGTAAGTATTTAATTAATTAATTAATTTTGAGTTGTTCATGTTTGAGACCGTCTCATAGTGAAACGAAACATAATTTGGGCATGAGACTTTAACACTTTGATAGGTACGAGTGTTATTTTGTGCTCACACAAATTTTTACCAATAATAAAATAACCAATTCATATCTATATAAATAAAGGGCAAAATCTAGTGTAAAACAGTTTCATAGTATAAAATTAATATCATTATAATCATTTACTAATATCATAACATTCATTTAGTGATACCATTACACTTATAAACTGATATCACAGTATAAAATAGTTATATTATCAGTGAGTGATTCTAATGGTTATAAAACTGTTTCACAGGAGAGTGACTCAGTGAGTCTCACTCTCCACTAAAGTGAGTGATTTAGTTTTACCAATTATTTTTTTTTCTTTTTTACTTGCACCAACAATTTTAAATTGCTATAATTTTTTTTATTTTTTAAAAATATTTTCAACATACCGTATATCAAATTAATTTTTTTTTAAAAAAAATTTAATTAACAAATATGTTGCACATATAAAAATAAAATGCAGATTTAAAATATTATTTTAAAAATATTTTTATTGATTTAATTATATCAATTGTATTTAAACAATTTTATTTTAGATTATAGGAGTATAAATTTTGTTGAATTTTAAATTATTTTATATATTTTTATATTTAAAGTGAATTTAGTACATTATTAAAAATTATGTGATTAATTAAGTAATTGTAATACAATTTTTATATATTAATGGAAAATAGTAGTAAAAGAAATTAATCGGTGGATTAATTTAAATTTTTATTATAATTCATCTTATTATATATAATCTCATCTTTAAAATTTATGATATATAATCCACGCGTATATCGCCAAAAAAAAAAAATACACAGTTTTTAATTAATAAAATAATTAATATTCTCATAAAATTCACGTTTGATACTTGTTTATACTTCCTCCGTCCCGAAACTATCTTCATATATGAAGAGACACACTTATTAAGAAAACTTAAATTAGTGTAGGAGAAAAAATAAAGTGTAAGGGTATTTTGAGTGGTTTTATCAGATAAAGTGTAGGAGAGAGAATAAAGTAGAATAAAGTAAGAGTGACATTTTTGAAATAAAATTAATATTATGAGGGTATTGATATTGAGTGTTATTTCCGAATTTGGGGTGTAAAGATAGTTTTAGGACGGATCGAAATAGAAAGTGTGAAGATAGTTCTGGAACGGGGGAGTACAATACTTCCGAACCCACAAACCAACCATTCCGACCGGAGGTTAGAATTTCTTCGAATATGTCCTTGCCATTAATTCTAAGATGTACTCCCTAAACTACCTACATCTCCTTAATCATTATTGACTATTAATGGGATTCTTACTTATTAGTAATTTACCAAAACTACCCTCGAAATGGCAAAAGTAATGTCATCTAAAGATAAGAATTGAGAAATAAGGGGTAGGGGAATTCAAAAAAAGAAATAAGGGGTAGGAATTTAACCTTTTTTCTGGGAAAATTTTGGGGCCGTGCTCCAAGTAAAAGGTAGTAATATCTTTTGCGAGATACAAAGGGCGGCGATTAGCTGGAGCTGGTGCAGTGAGCATGGTGGTAATCAGACCCCCAGTGCTTGTACCAGCTATTACATCAAAATAATCTGCTATTCTTGCTTCTCCACCATCTATTTCCTATCCATTTACATATATAATTAATTGTTATATACATACACACATGAAATTAATTAAAGAGTTGGTGTCCCATGAAATAAGTTCCACCGGTTTACAAATATTTTATATTTTTTCTGTTCCGAACTAAATGCATTATTTGTAAAAAAAGATATATCATGAACTAGTTGTGTTATTTCTTTAACTAACAATAAAACAACTTTCACATTTTTATCTATTTTTTTCCACACTTCAATATTAAATCACATATTAATATTTTTCCACATTAAAAAAAAATAATGGTATTAAATAACACTCATATTAAAGTTAAATAAAACTACTCTACCTCATAAAAAGAACAACTTATAAGCTGTAATAGTTTGTCAAACAATCAATCCAAACTCCGGGTTCACCGTAAAACTTCTTCAAAGTTAATACTCCTTCAATATGTTTAGATTGTTCAAAATATAATGATACGATTTGTAATAAAAATATTGTTTATTAGTATAAAAAATTATAATGTAAAAAATAAAATAGTCTTTTCAACTTTATTGGATTGAATAATTGAGTGAGAGATTTCATTACAGTGAGAAATTGAGTGGCATGAGGAGGTGTAAAAAAATATTTGTAAGAGTTTAGTTTGAGAGAGTATATAGAAAAATAAAAATATAACATCCACTTTCTAGTTTTGATCAATAAAAAGTAGGGTCACTTACAAATAGGTCAAAAAAATTTAAAATTACAAATAAATTAAAAAATATTTGCACAATAGCACAAAAGACATTTGCACATAAGCACAATAATATTTGCGCAATGACCTATTTGCAATTTTTAAATTTTTTTTATCCAACTGAGGAAAAATATTATAGTAATAAAAAATTCAATACACTTTAACTAAAGTATTAAACAACTAATATTATCAAACTCAATCTAATGAAATTTATACACACAAAAACTTTGCCTTAATATAGAAATGAATTAAAGAGTGGGAACCTGGAGTTTGGATTCCAGGTGGCTTAGAATTGTAGCAGGAATGATGCCTCTGATGCCACCTCCATCAATACTCAACACTGTTACCATTCTTCCTTTGGTTTGAGCTCTTGAAATTGGGCATAATATTAATACCAACCCAACAATTGTAATTACCAAATTAAAGAAAACCCTTTTCCCCATTTTCCCCAAGCCTGCCTCAGTATTGATACAGATATAAGATATTCACCCTCTCCCTCTGCCCTGTTAATTATATATACAGAATATTCACCCACCCTATTTATAGGGACAAGAGTCATTTCTTTTGAATTTTCAAAGTTGGGCAATTTGGCACGACCTAATGACTTAGACTTGGGTTAATTTTTATATCGGTGGAGATCAATATTACCTTCGTATGAACTGTATTCGTACCTTCGACTCCATTCATCCCAAAATTATTTGCACACTGTAAAATTGAAATACACAAAATTATTTTTTAATGACTCGATATCTGGTTTATGAATTGAAACCAATTTTATTGTCTATTATTGGGGTCCCAATTAAACTCAAAGCTAAATTTTATATGGACTTTTGAGAATTAAGACTTGAGACATAGATAAGGTCACACTCTTAATTATGTCACATAATACCATTTAAAATTAAAAAATATCATTTTTATTTTACTCTTCTTTATTCTCTCTTTTATATTTTATTTTATCAAAATCACTTAAAATACTATTTTATATTTTATTTTATCTCCTGCGTTTTATTCTCACAATTTTTTTTTTTAAATATGTACACAAAAAATGGTGCAAATAATTTCGAAACCGAGTGGGTAAAAATTTATTTTGGTGATAAAATTTATTTTATCACCAAGCTTCTTTTTCGTGCTGATTTAAAATTTTTGATTGACTAAATTGGTGTCACCGACGTGGCTCCGTTTAAACAATATGTACTGGAATTTATTTTACATATTTATATATTTATATTAAGTTTTGTATAAATTGTAAGTTCATTATTCGATAAACATAAACGCAAAGTACATCCCCATATATAGATGAATAACCCAAATCAAACTTCATAGTTCTAATGTTATTTAATTAGCCCGCTAGATTTATAATACTTATTCCTCTGTCTCCCTTTAAATTATATTTGGGATAACATGAATTTTAATAAATATAATATTTTAAGTAACTTAAAAGATAGATAGAGAATGTAAAAGTGTGTGTTTTAATTTTAAATGAATAACAATTGATTTAATTTCGAATAAAAATAGGAATAATTAAAATATATGGGGTCATAATTTTTTTTTTTAAAAAATATTAGTAGTAAAAATAGAGTTAATTATACATGTAATTCACGTGAATTTTTGTCTTTGTTCGCCCGTGTCTCTGTTTTGATCCCTTACAAAAAATGTGAATTCTTTTGTTTTGCTTGATTGTTGAAAATGTTCACGGGTCAACTAATCTGTTTTGTCATTTTTTTTTTAGTATTATTTGTGTGCATATTGTGTATAATAAAAATTATGTGCACAAAGTTTGGTTACAGTGTAGTATTATTTCGTGTACGGTATAATATTAGTTTAGTTACAATATAATATTATTTTAGGTACTATATAGTATTAGTTTGGTTGTAGTGTAGTATTATTTCAGACATTGTATAATATTAATTTAGTTAACAATATTATATAATATTAATTTAATTACAGTATAATATTAGATAAAAAATATTGTGCACACTATTTTTTAGTGTCTACACAAATATTTGCTTTTTTTTTTTTTTTTTCGTTCTTTGCGGGGAGAGAATTAAATATGTGAAACCAAAATGCTATTTCTGGAATGACATGTACGCTGATCTCAGAGAATTGACCGCTGACCAATTTGCAGCCGCAGGTATGCATATTTCAATAATATTATAATTGACTTAATTATATATTAAACCACCATTTTTTTTTAAATTGTATTTTAATTTAAATTTTTGAATCTTAGGAAACAAAGTTTCAATTTAATAAGTTTTTGCAATTATAGCTTCCTTACAATTCCAAATTCTCCAAGCCTCCTTATACCTCCAACTCCAATTCGTTTCGTTTCCAAAGGGAATCGAACACAGGTCTCCCACTTAAGTGAGGAGCTCGGTGGCCAAGTGGACTAAGCCCCCTTGGTTACTACCCATCCTTTGCGTAGCGTTCACGTGACTTCGAAAAAAACAACATTGTTTCATTTTACAATGTTTAATTGCAAATTAAATCACCAGCTTTTAACAAATTACAATTTAATCTAAACTTTTGAATCTTTTTTTAACAAAATTTTTATTAATATTTTTTTCGCATTTCGATCTTACAAAAATATAAGTTTCTCCCTGTAGTTGATATATCTTGAAATTTGCGGGTTTTATTTTCTTTGCTTAAATGGAAGCTGACTATAATTTTAATTTTTTATTATATTTTTATTATATATTGTAAAATAAACTGTATAAAAATAAATTAAAACTAAATATATTAAACTAATTTTATTCCATTTAAAGTAAAAATACCAAATTAAACGATGTCATTTTGTTCACGTGTCGGTCAGGTGCGCACATAATCCGGCGAAAATGGATGACATGATATTTTTTATCTGCGCAACATGTTGACTGAGTATTTCAATTCATTAAAAATATTTAAAATTAAACTCGAACACGTTAGAAAAAAAAAAAAAAGGAACTTGACAAAATCACGAGATGTTTGGTACCTATTAAAAACGACAATGTCGATCTAAACTTAAATTTTGACGCGAAATTATTTCACGGATTTATGATTTGAGATTTAATTTTTGATTTGGTTTTTCAAATTTGATTTGAATAAACAAAAAAAAAAATTGAAATCACAGACAACACCCACGTAAGCAATAATAATAAAAATTCTCAAATTTCGACGACGCATCAGCAACGAGGAGAAACTAATCTGCCAATAAGCTCGAATAGCAAAAAAAAAAAATATTAAATTGGAGTTTTGTTTAACAAGATTCAAAAATTTAGATTAGATTGCAATTTGCAAAAAAATAGTGATTTATTTGCAATTATATATTGTTTAAATGAAATGACGTCGTTTCTTTCACAGTCATGTGGACGCCACGTAATCGACAAATTGAGACAAATCTGTCCATAAGTTATAATTGCAAAATTTATTAAATTGGAGTTTTGTTTGCCAAAATTTAAAAAGATTAAAATGAAATTCCAAAAAAAATGGTGATTTAATAGGTAATTAAGCCTATTATAATTATTTATAAATAATGAATATGATCAGGGCGATTACTGTTTATCAATGATGCATAGACTATTAGAATCACTTTTTGGAAGTTTGGTTTAAAATTTAGCCGAATTGCTTACTAATGCAGAATTGACTTTGGAGTTAATGTGAAAATCGACCAAATTCTTATCTAATTTCAATGCGAATTAATAGTGTTCGTTCTAGAAAGATAAGACCAGAAGGTCGGTCGCTTGATTTCGTTATAGAAAGATAGAGAAAGCTCCATCAAAATTCTAAACAAGATCCACCGTAAAATTATTATTAGTAGTACTAATTATTTTAAATAAGTATCACTTATTCTGTCCATCAAAATATATTTATCACTCATAAACAATCACTCAACTCATAAATGGACCACACAATACCTTAAAATATCTTTCTTTTATCTACTTTATCTATGTTTTATTAAATTCTGTAAAATCAAACGAGCATATTTTACGTGGATGGAGGGAGTAGTTGTTTTTACTATAAGATATTAGTTGTTTAATTGAATGATATTAGTTGAAGAGTATTAATTATTTTATTAAAATATATTAGTTGTTTTACTATAATGTACTCCCTCTGTACCGTAAAAGTTTGTGGTGAACTATAGACATAAAATTTAAGCAAAAAGTGTAATGAATATGTGTTGAGGATAATTTTTATAAATTTTTATGTATAAAGTAAATGAATTACTTCAATTAAGTTTATATGTGGATCCCAAAAATAATTACATGTCATAAGGATGAATATTGTGAGCGATGAAGGATATGTAAATTTTTATGGGCAAACTAAAAATAAAAATATGAAAATTTATACTAAACCGTAAAATTGATTCACACAATGCTAACTCAAGTTGTAATGCATATATGCCTTTAAAAAAAAAGGGTTGTAATACATGCATATATGTAAGGTATTTAAAGACAAATAAAATAATTGATATTTACATAATTTGTTATTGAAAATATAGTCTATATATATGCATATAAACAAATGCTAAATTCGTACCTAATTGTTGTACAAGTTTGGTTGTTGTCGAAGTTAAGTGTACATTTACCCACTAATATCTATTTACCCCAATAATCATGTTCATTTCATTTTTAATAAATTATGATTATTTCACATGTGGCGATCTCAAGAGAGGATAGCTAAAAAATTAATATGGTAAAAATCGAAAATCCATAATCGGCGTTTTGAGGCCATCTAGGCGTCGCCAAAATTTTTTATTTTAAATTTTATTAAAAATAAAATCGGCCGCATAGCCCGTCTAGGTCCGCTTAAACAGCGCCTAACCACGAAAACGCTCAGCCGCCTAGGGTCGTCTAGACGGCACCTGGCCACAAAAACGTCTAAAAAACCTAAATTAAACAAAATCGGGGCGGTTGACGACCGTCTATTGTCTAGGTCGATTTTTGCAACAATGAAAAAATACGAATATAAATTTAAATATTGCAGAGGATTAGAAATACATCTTTATTTAAAGGTAAAAACTTGTGTGAGACCGTGTCACGGATATCATTTCGTGAGACGGGTCTTCTTTTGATTCATATTACAAATACTGGAGGGTACAACTCATTTTAATTGTATTTACCAAACGAGGCCCGTATATTGACATATCAAGTGTACAACCACGTTCAAAAGAACTTCCGCAAGAACATAGTATGTAACTACGAATCTCCGATCTCATCCTACTTGAAGCAAGAAAAATTCAACACCTCATTTAAAACTCATTGCAAAAAAAAATTGGCGCTAAATAGATAATATTATCCTAGCTATAATTAATTTTATAATTAACCAACATCACACTTTGTATAATTAAACAAATATAAATCATCTTCTCACTTTCTCACCAGAGTAATATTCTTGCCTGATTAATATTCTCTATGTTCTGATAAAGGTGAATCATATTCTCATGTAATTCTGAATTTTGTTCCGACTCTTGTAAATGATTGTGTAATTAGATTAAAAGGAGCTTGAAATCAATAAATATTTTATCAGTTTAATGTACTAAGCAGTTGTTATAATTCTCCATTGCCTTTACTTCAGAGTTCAAATGTCATATAAATTATGACGCGGCAATAACCAACGTCAATTATTTAAAAAAGATCATGCTTCAATTAAAAAATAATGATGGTTAGTGAGATGTGATAATTACTATTAAGATAAAATTATCACTTTTTTAATTAAAATTAACTTTTTGAAAAAATTATACTCCTTCCGTCTCAAGTTTATCTTCACACTTTGTTTGGCACAAAGATTAAGAAAGTCAAGGAATAGATAGAGATTTGAGGATTAATTTTGTAAATTTTTATATATAAAGTAAAAAAATATATATATGAATTGAATTGTGTGTACATATGATCCTAAAAGTAATGACATTTAATATAAATTTGAAGATATTGTAAGGGTGAAATTTAGGGGGTTTTCTATTTTAAGGGTGCAAAACTAATTTGGGACGTAACGAAAAGGAAAGTGTGAAGATAATTATGGAACATAGGGAATATATATTTTTTAAATGAAAAGTGATATATCTATAAGTATTGTCAATTACTAAAGACTATTAATTAAAAATTTTAAAGTGGTAATGTTTTTAGTAAAAAGTACGATTTATTGTAAAAAATAATAGTCATTTAAAAAAAAATTATCACCTTTTCCATTAGTGTTATCACTTTTTGAAAAAAATATATGAAAAGTGTTATATTTATAAGTACTATCAATTACTAAAGACATCTGTGAATTTCTACTATTAACTGAAAATTGAGAAGTAATAATGTTTAAGTGAAAAGTATGATGGTTTAGTAAAAAATAACAATCACTTTTTAGAGAAATATTATCACTTTTTTAAAATTGATTTCTTTTAATAAAAGTGATATATTTATGAGTACTCTCATCTGTCAATTGTTGAAGACTCTCATCGATTTCTACTATTAATTAAATTTGAAAAGTGAAAATATTTTCAGTGATGGATAAAAATATCCACCGATACATCGACATTTCTACTGATATATCCATTTTTTTCATGTCCGATACATCGACATTTCCACCGATATATCGATATTTTCACCGATATATCAATATTTCCACCGATATATCCGTAAATTTAAGGTACCGATATTTCTACCGTATTTTCTCCTTGGACTGAAAAGTACAATTGGCTTAGTAAAAAAAATGTTAGTCACTTTTAAGAAAAATATTATTCCCTCCGTCCCAAGAAGTTGTGCACACGGAAACTAAGAAAAATTAATTTTGTTGACTTTTATGAGAATAAAGTGTAAGAGAGAGAATAAAGTGTAAGGGTATTTTGGGTGATTTAATGAAATAAAATAGGAGAGAAAATAAAGTAAAGAGTATAATAAGAGTAGCATTTTTGTAATTTAAATGATATTGGGAGGGTATTAATATTATGTGAAGTTTTCATTTTATGAGTGTGCACAACTTCTTGGAACAGACGAAAAAGAAAAGTGTGCATAACTTCTTGGGACAGAGAGAGTATCACTTTTTCAATTAAAATTATCACTTTTTAAAAATTGGTATTCTTTCAAATTAGAAGTGATACATTTATAAGCACCGTCCAAGCGTCCATTAGTAAACACTCCTTCCTATTCTTCATATTAACCAAAAATTGAAAGTGATAATGGTTTAGTGTGAGAAATATTACCACTTTTTTATTTAAAGTTATCATTGAAAATCAATATAGTTTCAAATGAACAATAAGGATTTAATTATTCATGGTGTTCATAGTACAGTCATTTACATGTATGTCTAATTGAAGCATTTCAACAAACACATAGAGGGTGCAATAGAATTTCCCTCCATCTGGATAACAAACTCAATAGCTCGTTGATTGCAAGAACACAAAATCGCTTCAACGTTGTCACCATGGAAATGAGGAAAAAAAAACACATAATTGCTATTGCAAGAAAGAGGATCAGATGGAGGAAATTAGCCAGAATGAAAAAATTTCGAGAATTTTAGGGCTCACTTAAAAGATTAGTGATCTTGAACGAGAAAATAGAAATAAATTTTGAAAAAATGATGATTCCAAATTTACAAGCATGAAATTGAGGAAATGAAAGAATCCATCAAATAATTAAACAATTAAAATGGTGAGAGGAAGAAAAAGTTGTCGAAGTTGAACCAGAAGATAGGACGGGTGGGTGGCGAGCTGGAGAACATGAAGAAATGGGCTACACTTGTTTGGGCCCAAATTTTCAAATAATTCATATTTTTTATTCGGGTGAAAATTGACCCGTCTCACAAATCTCACCAAGACACACTCTTATTTAAAATTAAGATGTGTTGTATTTAGTTTAAGAGTATTTGGCTTTTTTTTTTCGAAAAAAAATAAATTTATATTAAAGGCTCACACGAGCCGAGCAAATTAGGAAGCCCGTCCACAAACTCCGGAGGGTCATTCCAATAGTTGGGGTTTTCGTAAAACCGAGTAACCTTAGTAAATTTATGTGCCCAAATGTTGACACTCCTATTAACAAAAATAACAGAGCAGTGAGGCATAAGAGACAGAATATTTCTACAGGCAATAATGTAGTCATCAAAAACTGATTTGCCTCCAAGCGATTTACCAATTACGTCCTTGACCGCCTTTGCATCTAGGGGTGAGCATTATTCGATTTTTAACCGAAAACCGAACCAAACTGAACCGGAATTTTAATTCGGTTCGGTTACTTTGGTATTCGGTTCGGTATTCGTTTTAAATTTTGAAAATTTTGGTATTCGATTTCGTATTGGTTTTATAAATAAAATTTCGGTATAACCGAAAACCGAACCGAAATTTAATATATATTAATATAATATATATATTAAAATATAAAATAATATAATATAGAAAAAATTACAAATAATATAATATATAATGGAGTATAATATATATATATATATATATATATATATATATAATTTTATGAATTTGTATTAAATTTTATGTTGATGTTTTCTAAAAGAAAAGTCTCAAAATTTATTTAAAAAAAAAATCGGTATTCGGTATTATACCGAAACCGAACCGAAAATTTTCGATTTCGGTATTGATCGATTTTTACATATTTCGGTTCGGTTTCGATTTCTTATAATGCTAATTCAGTATTTGTTCGATTTTTACTATTCGATTTCGATTCGGTTACCGAATACCGAATGCACACCCCTATTTGCATCTCCTTCGAATATTACATTCTCCATATGCATGTCTCTCACCCATGATAGCGCCTCATAAAAGCCCAAAACCTCTCCTACTCTTACCTCCAAACAACCCGGGATACACAATGTTTTGCCGGCGATAAAACTTCCTGCATCATCTCGTAAAACAATTCCAATACCAATTTGTTGTGAGGCTTCATGACGCTGCATCAATATTCACTTTAGTGAACCCAGGTGGCGGTTTATGCCATAATTTGCAAACTGGCACACAACTTTGAATATTCCTACATATTCCTACTATCAGCATGAATAATCTTACTACTCTACTCCCATTCATGGAGATATGCCGCCGATACATAAATTATTTCCAACGGAGTCCGCCTCTTTTCCTCCCAAATCATGCTACTCCGCTCCTTCCATATTTCCCACATTATCCTGCAAAATTTTGTCACATCTGAATAATGAAATTCAGATAAAACCTTCATGATCAGATTCTTGGCATTCTCAACAACTGAAATTCGGCCAAACTTCCTTCGAAAAATTACAGTTAAAAAATATATGCCAAATGTTCTCCAAATCACCTCCACACATCGGGCAAATGGCGTCCTCAATTACATGTAATTAGAAAATTAAATTCAATTAATTTTTTCAAAAAGTAATTAGAAAATTAAATTCAATTAATTAAATGTAAATCACAGAAAAATAGAGAATAGAAAAATAAACTGAAATTTTATGGGGCTGAATATATAAAATAAAATAAAAAATAATGATCGGATTTGATATGATGATGATCTCAAAATAATTAACTTAAATATGAAATATATATAAATGTGGTGAAAGAATGAAATGAATATAAAATTATATTTCCTGTCCACAACTATCTTCACAGTTTGACTTAGTAAAAATACAAGGGTTCTTATTAATTATTTGGCATGCCAAATCAGCGAGCATATAAATTTAACTTATAATTCAACAAAACAAAATAAAAATAAATAATTTATACCGAAGGAAGGTAATATTTTTTTTAGAAAAAGCTAAAAAGTACACTTTGCATTAAAACGTGAATAATAATTCATAATTGTATGGTCTCAGTCTCACACGCGTTTTTTTCCGTTAACTCAGAGCAATTCGATTAGGTTCATAATTGAAAAATCTGCAGTGGTGAACCGAAATTTTTGATTCATTTCGATTGAGGAAGAGTTGAAGGGTTAACGATCGGAAGGACCAAAGCCGAGATTAACCTTCCTTCCACATCAATGGGCTCGGGCCGGTGCTGTTCTCGCATGTCATGGGCGCTTTAAGCCTGGGTAGCTTGGAATCTCCGCGGCCACACTTCATTTTTAAGCCACAGCCTATCACTCTCCATCATCTGAATCGGCTGTTTTACAGACGAAGATCTTTTCAGCCATTTTCAATTAGCTTCATCTTTCGTAATTTCATGGGCGACCCCGAGTCAAGGTCCGTAGATATTTATATTATTTGATTCAGGGGTAGTGGCTGTGGCAATATTGAATTCCAATGATTGATAGTTACTTTTTTCTATTGCGCATGATGTATTTTCAAGTTTCCTGAAATTGCTTTATTTTGATCCTGTAATCTTTTCTTCCATGGTTCAAGTGAAATAAGTTGAGTTCTAGAAATAGGAAATTAAGTACGAGTAATTTAGCCGTGAGGACTTGAGGCTTAGAAGTGAGCTCCTAGTCTCGGGTTCGAAATTCACAAGATGCTGCTTAAGTCAGTTCATGCAGAGCTGAACTATGGTTCAATTGCAGCCTGCTTGTGGATGGTGAGTGCCGGAAAACGAGTCATTAAATTTAAAAAGAAATTAGTAACCCCTAGGTTAGGCCTGGTGGTGTAGACTTGATACTCATGAGTATGCTCCTCTTTAGGTATTAGGTTCAAAATTTCCAGGTGTTATCAATTCTTGTGTTGGGTTAGTCGATATAAAGCTTTGCGTTGGCTTCAATTGGCCCCTGTGGATGGTGAGATTGGTCCCCAAATTAGTTGGTCTTTGAGCCGGATATTGAGTCACAAAAAAGAAAGTATAAGTAATTTAGTGGATAAGTGTTATTTGTCATTATTTCTTTCAGGGATTCTCTTATAGCTCAATTTGATTGTACTGATGATGGTAGAGCTACTGAGGCTGTTAGTCCAAAATATGCGGAGATTATTGTAATCCGTCATGGTGAAACGGAATGGAATGCTTGTCGCAGAATTCAGGTTTAATCATTTTCATTTTCTCTATAAACTTATTGGGTGTTTAAATCATGAGAAAAAAATGAAGCAATGGAACTGCTTGCTCGTTAAAATTGCTCCTGCTGTTGAATTTGGATTATAATCAATGAGCATGTTGTAAATTAATTATGTCATCACTCTTTAGGATTTTCAAATGTTTAGTCCAATTTACATTCTTTAGAGAATTGATCAAGAAAAAGAACTGCAAATGTTACTTGATAACAGTTTAATGTAATTTCAATACCCTGCTCCCCCTTGTAATGTCTGTCATCCCATGAAGTTCAGCTATCCTGATTTTTCTTAAAGAATATAAGGGTTAATTCGATATTAATTCACGACCTTTAGACTCAATGTCAATTTAATTACGACTTTCAATATTCTTATGAAAATTCACCACATCTTTAGTTGTTTCAATTCGGTACACGCTTTTAAATTATGACATGGTTTTTCCAAACACGCATCAGATACTTCTTCTCTTCTTCCCCCCCCCCCCCCAGACAATTTCATTCATAGAGGGAGATCTTTGATTCAAGCACTAACGTACCTTTATGCATCGAAAAACTTTTGTTGGAATGCAAATCATGTATCTGATTGAAACATCTAAAAAGGTGGTGAATTTCCATAAGAATATTGAAAAGTCGTGATTAAATTGAGATTTGACCTAAAGGCCGTGTATTAATATAGAATTAACCCAATATATAAAAACCTAATTTTGTGGAATTCTCCTCAGATGCAGCTGTAAATAATGTCAACGATTTTAATGTTATCGTTATTATTTTAGTTTTGTGTGTTGTATAGGGACACCTGGATGTGGACTTGAATGATGTTGGGCGACAGCAAGCCGTTGCAGTATGTGTGATTCTGTAATTTATGATGTACTTATTAATACTATAGGCAGCAAGTATGGTATTTAAACTTTGCTATTACTTGCTCAAGGTGGCTGACCGGCTATCACGAGAGCATAAAATCTCTGCAGTGTATTCATCTGACCTAAAACGAGCATTCGACACTGCTGAGGTAATAGCAAAAAGATGTGGGGTACTTGAGGTATGGACTTAGTATCAACTTCATCTTTGAATTCCATTACTTTTATCTCTTTGAACTAGTTGATGATCTCAAATACTTTTTTCACCACTGTTAATTTTGATCGCACTGCTTATACACTGGTACAATGGATTTGATAGATCATTAACCCTAGACCCTAAACCCTAAATTACCTCATACAAAGAGTGTTAAAATTCACTGCACTAAGACGATAGCTGGTGAAACCAGTTCCTTTACAAGGAGCAGTATATTGATTTTAAGACCTTAGATTTATTCCAATTTTTTTTTTTTTTATTCAGTTCCTGCAGTCTATTTTCTTAGCCCATATTTTATATCACTTCTTTTTCTTTTAGTTTAACATGCTTTTATTGGATTTTGTTGAGTTGTATTATGTTATTTTTTAGTGGTGACTGCCAAGTATTAGACATATAATTCTTCTATCACTTTGGTGGATTAATAAGTTTCGTCATTGCAATTCTTTTTTGGTTCTACTTCTTCCGAAGGTGACTTTGGATATGTGTTTTTCAAGTTTCATCTCAGTTGTTGCCCTTAATAATGTCGTACTTATGAGTTATATGATGGTTTTCATTAAAAAGATTGATAAGGATAAAGTCTTTCAAATAAAAAAAAAAGAAGGGGAAGAAATTAGTGTTTTTGCAGTTGTGTGTTTTAGCGGTTTGTTAGGCTTTATTAGTTTTTTTGTGTTAGTTAGTGGGCGTGTGGGCCCAGGTTAGGAGGTTTATAAATACCAGCATCCACCCACTGTTAGGATCATCTTTTGGGAAATTTCTATTGTGTATCAGCCATTGGCTTGGGCGGTTTCTCCCGATTATCAATCTAATACCTCTTTTCTTGAATTCCTTGTGTGTTCGACTCTTAATCCCTAACAAATATATTTTAATAAATGACAAATTCTTTGTATACACCAGTTGCACGGTGCAACTAGTGTGTATTTTTGAATAGTGTTAATTGTTTTCTCAGAGTAGCATTTGTTGATTTCGCTGAACAATATTAGTTTTTCACTGAATAGTATTAGTTGTTTTCATTGAACAATATTAGTTGTGCCATTTGCTCGATACAACTGATACAAGTGTTACTCTTTATAAATATGGGGCACACTTATTAGTGTTGGAAGACTGGCATCTTTCAACTTACGAGACAACAAAGTTTTTTTGCTCTCAAACACATCACATATGTTAATTTAATATGTGGCTACTGCTAACAATAATGTTGATCCTGAATGACCTGCCTTGCTCTACAGGTTACTAAAGATGCGGGCTTGAGGGAAAGACATCTTGGAGACCTCCAAGGTGTTGTCTTTCATGAAGCGGCAAAGGTTAATCCAGTGGCTCATAAATCATTTGTATCTAATCAAGAAGATGAAGAAATTCCAGTATGTGTTTTCTCTCTCTCTGAAACACACACACACATACTGTGCAATGCTGGTGCTCTCTGCATTTCTCATGTATAACTCGTGCATTTAAAAACTTTGAAAGCCAACATCCATGTTGAAGATATATATCTATTACTTAATTGTATATTCCAATCTCTACGTCGGCCTTTCCATCTATTATTTTGTAAGTTTCATTTATATATCAAGTTCCACGGAGGTCAATTTTTTTAGAATTAATAGACAAAAGTTCACCACCTTTAGTATTTTTGTCAATTACAACGTATATTTTTTTTCTTTGCACTTCAATACATCACCTTTTTAAATTTGCAATTAGATGTATCTGACCATTTTTCGGCAACAATTAAATGACGTGGCTTTTAGAGATGCCACATAAATGTCCACGTAGATGCCCGCAAATAAATGAAAGTAATGTCTAATCCCCAACATATGCAGGGTGGCGGAGAGAGTTTTAAACAACTATTCGAGCGTTGCACGTCAGCTTTGGACATGATTGCCAAGAAGCATAAAGGTTCAGGTTTTTTAAATTTGACACAATTAGAAAAAGTTGAAGAACTCATCTTAATTTCCAGTTTGATGCAGGAGAAAGAGTGGTTGTAGTTTCGCACGGAGGTACCATCAGAGCTCTTCATAGAAAGGCTTCTCCACATAGTCGTGTCTCCGGGAGGGTTTTGAATACTGCAATCAATGTATTTCACGTGTCGGAACATGAATGGAGTGTTAAATCATGGGGTGACGTGAGTCACCTCGACCAGACTGGATTTCTCGCGTCTGGATTTGGCGGGGACAGAAACTCCGGCTAGTGCCGCAGCTTGATTCCTATTTAAAAAATATAAAGCTTTCAGCTTGATTCTTGTTCATATTATGAGCATTTTGAGGAATTGCGTACATATTCATTCTGGCTCTAGTTTAGTTCACTTTTGCTCTTTAAATTCAATTCGTAATTAAATTCTTGTTCTATTGTGGCTTGAGGAAATATTGGGGTATCAAATTATTGATTTGGACGACAATGTGATGCTTCATATTCAGGCATGTTGATTGGGAATTTCAGTTTGTCTTAGCAGCTCAATTTTATACAAGTTCTTGCGGATGTTGGTCGAATATAGGGAAAAAATAATACTCCCTCCTATTAAAAAAATGTCACTTTAAGTGGGAAGAAACATAATAATTAATTAATATTGAAAGATTTAATTTAGTGGGAGGGTATTTAAAATCATATGTGTTAATTGTGTTTGATTATGCTAGTGGGGTAGGGATATATGCTAATGTACCTATTCTTTTGACTTATTTGGATTGAAAATATCTTTTAATTCTTGCTAAGTGATTTTTTTTTTTTCAAAAAAAAGAAAAAAAGTGATCTACCTTACAAAATTAATACAAATGTTTTTTGAATTTAGTTCTCCTCCGTAGATGGATGTTTAGCTCCCTAGGACTGCCTTTCTCTTGTTGATTTTCATTCATTATTCTAATTGATTGCATGATGTTAATTGCTCATGGCAATCGCTATCTCTTGAAATTTTTTGTTGGTAACACTTGGTGGAATTTAATTAGTGTTTAGTCTTAATTGAACATCACTCCTTAATTGATTCTTTAGACAGGTTTCAGTCTCTTCACATCACTTCACTAAATTCTTCTCCGTGGATCGATATCCATACTTATCACATTAAAATTTGACAATCGTACACTGATGAGTAATTAATTAATGTGTTGATAAAATGTGGAACAAAAAAATATTTAGATTACTCTGAGTAACAAAATCACTCTAAAAACGTATCCCAATTTCATCATATGAGCACCCGCCAATTTGCTAACTTGTTATTATTGTTCTTCAACCCAGCTGCCAATACCTGAGTCCCCAACTTCTGTCTCCAATCGACCCCAGAGTAGAATTCATTCAGGTTCCATTTGAATGGAGTCATTTAAAATCAAGGGATTTGAGGGTAGTACACCATACATTTACAAATAAAAATGGAGAAAAACTAAATGAATGGATTTGATTCACACAAATGTTACTTATAAGTGGGAGGATTTCAAATACCGAACAAAACTTAGTCATTTGAAATCCTCTCACTTGTGCTTAATATGTGAGTGAATCAAATCCATTCATTTAGTTTTTCTACATTTTAGTTTGTGTGAATATATGGTATATTATGTTCAAATCTCTTGATTTCAAATCCACTCCATCCTGCAGTCTCAAAGCATTTAGGATGTGAAGAAATAAAGTAGATGAGATGACATAAATCCAATGAATAGTAAATTTGTGTTATATTTTGAGATGGAGGAGTAAGAGTGAATGTAAATGATGAAATATTATTTTATTGTTGTTGGATAGTAAATGATTAGGTGGGAAAAAAAAAGTAAGAGAGACAATGAGTAAATGTAAATAGAAGGAAGAATGAGTAAATGTATGAAAAATAAGAGAGAGAATGAGTAAACATAAAAAACATAAGATGATGTGACAGTTTTAGATATATAACTGTGTAATAGGGATGAATATGTATTTGGATGGAGAATTGGATTTGCAAATAAAAAGAAAACAGACGATATGGAGAAATCTAAATCCTGACCTTGTAGATTGAAAAAAAAAAAAAAAACAAAGCCTTAGGGTTAAAAAAAGCCTCACATTGTTCATATCACCTTCACTTAGATCATCTTGACATAATGAAAAGTACAAGTGTATCAAACTGGTATCTAACTAGGGTAGGATTTAGGGGGGTGCGGGGGGCGGTCACCTCCTTTGGATTCAAATTTTTGCTTCTATATATATATATATAATTTTTTTATTTATATTTTAAACTTGTAATATTTTGTCATTTCACCCCTTTAAATTATAAAATTTTCTTCCCCTTTAATTTATAAAGTTTTTCGCCTCTTTCTGAATGAAAGCTTGAATCCGTCCTTCCATCTAAGTCTCTAGTCAAATTTTCATCTTTCGAGTTTCTTAACAAACATAACAACATTAACATCACATATCCAGATCATCATTCAGCCCCTATGTTTTCTTACTTTTTTTTAAATTTGGCATAAAAATGTGTTGCACTTTAATGTCCATTTTCAGTAACAAATATAAAAGAACCATGAACACTGAATAGTATACACTGAAGCAAATTGTAGTACCAAAGTAAGAAATATGTATTGAATAGTCCAGTGATAAGAAGATCCACAAATAAATCTATCTAATTTGTATTTTTCTTGCACGGGTCCATAACCTACAGAAACATGCGAACTAGAACATTACATTCAAATGCTGGCAAAAAATAATGTTGATAACTTGACTACTTTAGTGTGTCCCTTGGTTAAATAATACTCCACCAACACCCAACCTTATGTAGTTTTATAAATTGGGGTCAAATGATAATACACGACAAATAGGAGGACAAAAAAGTAAATTTAACTCATAATACTGTGCAGATAAAAGTTAAGACACTAGGAGGTGGGTCAGCTTTTCCTAGGCTGAGCACCAAATCAACAGATTTTAAACCGGTTGGATTGATTATGCCCTGACAAATTAACAAAGTAAACATGAGTTGCAGGGCCCCAAAGCCCTTTTATTTACCCTTAAAAGCCAAAGTAGACAGGGCCTATTAGTATGTTTGTTACTTTTTACCCGGTCCCACGTCAGTTTTCACACTTTTGGTTTGTCCAACGTTAGTTTTCACATTCCAAAAAAGGAAACATCTCCTTAAACTCTACCCTCACAATATTCATATATTTACACAAAATGTCATTACTTTTTACACTCAATTCAACCACCTTCCTTACTTTAATAATAAAAGTTTACAAAATTACCCTTCAAAATTACTTTAATAATAAAAGTTTACAAAATTACCCTTCAATACTCCACTCATTACATTTTTTCTTAAAATACGTGCTCAAATTAGTATAAAAACTTATTTGAGACAGAGGGAGTATTTTTTAATATAAAAAGGATTCACCACAAACCTAACCTGCATTGGGTGGGTAAAAGTTCGATCAAACGGGTTTGGATTTGGCCAAATGGGTTCCCATCGGATCTATGACAAGTTTTGATATTAAGTGAATCCGCCCCAAACTAGCCTCGTGTGTGTATATATATATATATATATATATATATATATTAACTATATAATATACTTATAATATTTATAAGGCAAAAACTTGTATGAGACCGTCTCATGCATGAGACCAAATCACTTTTTAATAAATTGTTATCACTTTTTAAAAAAGTGATACAAATTAGTATAAAAGTGATAATAAATTAAAAAGTGATAACAATTTATGAAAAGTGATAACTATTTATGAAAAAATGATAACAAATTATGAAAAAGTGATAGTAATTTATTAAAAAGTGACTCCGTCTCATGTCCGTCTCATGCATGAAACGGTCTCACACAAGAGTGCCCCTATTTATAATATATAAATTTATCATCTAAATTAAACTAGGGCTTCGTTAATTTTCTTTCCAATATTGTAAGGCTACTGCTCCCTACAGTCCAGTCATTTTGTGTTACTTTCTACCGAAGCCTCCGGCCTGCCAGCCCCTCATCCCATTGCCGCTTCAATTTTCGATGGTTGAAAAATTAAACATTTTGATATGTATTTGATTCTATGATGTTAATCTTTTTTTTTTTTAAGGAGGAAATACTCGAAGACGTAACCTCCCACCTGTACCAGGGGCCCCTTGGTCAGGCGGGTTGTAAATCGAGGGATGTGCACGAGTAGCAGCCATGCAAGGGAGAGGACTTTCGGGAGACACGAATCCAGCAACAACCTCTGCAATATTTCAGCAAAGAATTATTACCACACGGAATCAAACCCGGAATGTCAGAGTATATGTGCTCCAGCCACCTTACCCACTTACCATCTGTCTATGCCCCTGGGGGCATGTTAATCTTTTTGTTGAACAGCATGCACGACTGTGAACATTTGAATTCGATACGTTACAATAGTGTTGATTTAATTCATATATTGTGTTATATTACATAAAATGTATGATTAGAAAGTGTGTTATTTTATAATTTAGGGAGAAAAATGCGACTAGAGGAATATCCACATAGCAGGTTGAGACAGGAATGGTCATGATACAAAACAAACTCATCCCATGCCAACTACATTATCATCCCTATATCCAAAATTTATTTACTCGAAAAGTATGAGGGTTGGCCATTTAAAATTTATAATAATACCATCATTCAAAAAAAAAAAAAGTTATTTATTTTTCATTTACAAAATAATTTATAGTTTCTATTATAAAAAAGGCACACTTTATACTACTCATTTCTCGACAGAGTATATTCGAGAAGTCATCACGATGGTACTCTTAAAAAGTTATAGTGGTCGGAAATAGTCAACTAATTTTAAGATTATCCATTATTTAATTTGTTTGTGGTCACTCATATTCACATTTTATATATTTGGTCTTGTGCTGATGCACTTATGATACTCACTTAACTTTCACTGCCTGGACGGTGTGGTGGGCTCTTTAGTTTGACTTTGATTTAGAACATTCTATATTCAATTATTCCATTTTTTTGTCACCTTAACTTACGCTAACTTTTAAACACCCAAAATAAAAAATAAAATAATAAATAATACATAAAATTTTGAAAAATAATTTTGTAAATCTTTATATATAAATTAAAAAAAAATTAGTTAGAATATGTATATATATGTAGGTCAAAAAGTAATTAGATTTTATGTAAAATTGTGCTCTCTCCCTTCCATAATTATTTGTAAACTTTCATTTTTTAGACGTCTCACAATTATTTACAAACTCAAATAAGAATTTTTTTTTATAAACTTCATCCTCACAATATTACGTACATATTTACACAAAATATCATTACTTTTTGATCCCACAATATACTTAATCAAATCAAATTCTTTTACTTTATTAATAAAAGTTTACCAAATACTCCTCAACACACAACACTTCAATTATTACATTTTATTTTTAAAATTTGTGTCACTATTTGCTTGCAAATTGCTAGGGGAAGAGGGAGTAAATATTATGAGGGTTAAATTTATGGAGGATTTTCTATTTTGGATGTGCAAATTATTTTAGGATGTTTGAATAAGGAAATTGTGAAAGTTATTATGAGATGGAGAGAGTATTACTTATCACACACTTAAATTTAGTGTTTCTATTCTAGTTGAATACTTAAAGCTCGAACTCAACTTAAATATTTGTTGAGTTGAATTCAAACTCGTTCAATTGCAATTACAAGCTAAAAATATAGCGCAACTCGCAAATGAGCCCAAATATTACTTTAGGCTCCATTTGGATGGAGTGGATTTGAAATCAAGGGATTTGAGGATGATATACTATGCATTCACACAAACTAAAACGGAGAAAAACTAAATGAATTGATTTGATTCACTCAAATATTAAGCACAAATGAGAGAAGTGAGAGGATTTCAAATGACTAGGTTTTGTTGGGTATTTGAAATCCTCCCACTTATAAGTAATATTTGAGTGAACCAAATCCATTCATTTAGTTTTTCTCCATTTTGATTTGTAAATGTATAGTGTATTATCCTCGAATCCATTGATTTCAAATGACTAGAATGGAGCTTTAGTGATTATCACTTTACAATAAACTCTGGTTCTATCTCTGATCTTATGATTTTTTGTGTTTTATTTTAAACAAAAACTAATTAAATTTTACAATAAAATTATAAGAAAATTTTCATATATATCGAATCTAACAAGACAAGTTTTAGTTTATTTATTAGTAAATCGAATAATTTATGAGTTCGAATTCGACGAGTCGAGCTCTTAAACTACCCAATTTGAATAACAACTTTAGATATTCCGGACATTTTACATTTTTATCTCATCTATTTTTATATAATTTTTTCAAATGTCTCTCGTCATTTTATGTTTTTTGAGTTGGTAGTGTTTTCTCATGCCGACAAACTCATTAGTAATAGGATATCCCCGACTGAGGATATTTGTTTGGGCACCAACAGCTTATTTTTTATTTGTTAATTAAAGATGCTTTATATACCATGATAATAATAGTTCAACAAGAGAAGTCAAAATTCGATTTTTCTTTTAATAAAAAAGATGTGCTGGTTAGTTCATTTTAATTAATTTTGGTAAGTCAAAACAATTGTTGGAACTTGCATACTAACTCATGCAGCGGAAGTGTACAATACCCATCTCTTATTAGGAAATTTATTTAATTGAATTTTAAAAGATGCGAATATTATTGTAAGCAAAGTCAGCTATATTTTTTTAAATGACAAGTTAAATCAATTTAAGGTATGAAATTGATATCATGATATTTATTTAATATATTATTATTCTTATAAATTAATATCATAATATTTTTATATTGTGATATTAGTTTATTAGTGGAATGATATTATTAAACTGAAAGAATGTAATGATATCAGTGTCTTATTGTGAACAAGTTTCACATGTGTGTTTATATATATTTTTTTTAACTGGAAAAGCATTTTTTGAATAAGTTTTACCATGAAATTTGTTAAAGTGTTAGTTGTTTTATTAAAGGGTATTGATTGTTTTAAGGGATTAGTTTTGAATGATATTACTTGTTCCATTAATTGATATTAATTTGAGGATATTAGTTATTTTATTAGAAGGCATTACTTAATTTACTTAATTTTGAATTATTTTTACGATGAAACAAATTTACAAAATATCATCTCAACGAATTGATCTTATGGAACAAATTTTATCATACAATTAAATACATTTATAATGGATCACAATCCTTATATTACTAATAGGGAGTTTGTTTTTACTTAGGTGTCGTTATGAGGTTAATTTGAATGAGGTGTCACATTCTTATTAAATGCATATATATGTTAATAATCTATGTGTCATTTTTCTATTGATTTATAATTAATATATGACATTTATGTGGCATTTTAATATATGAATTAATTAAAAAATATATTTCTAAGGAGGTTTGAACCTTAGACCTCTTGCACAATATGTATATTTTTTAATAAATAAGTTAATATATAAATCTTTAAATATTTTAAATATCTATTTTATATCTAAAAAGTGTTATCATATGACAATTTTTAAACATAAAATTATATTTAACTTAAGCCTATAAATGTATGTAAGAAAAATTGTGGTTGTATCAACTTTTATAAAAATAAAAACTTAATATAATCATATATGATATTTATTGTAAATATACGATATATATATATATATATATATATTATTCAGAGTAATATTTATGCATCAATTATATAAAAAAAATTCTATTAATCGTCTCCTTTTTTTTTTTTATTAATTGTAAAATAAATTTGAAACAAATCTTACAGTAAATTCTTTCACATAATTATAATAATTCTAATCTCTAGCATGAATTGTCATACAATTAATATTACCATTATTTAAATTTAATATTATAATTATAATTTTTTTATACATATACATTATTTTAATATATATATATATATATAATATACTATATTGTAAAGTTTATTTAACAAAAATATCGCATAATACGCGGGAGTTCATTTAGTTCACGTATAAGGGGGACAGTATTGCATTTAATTGAAGAAGCAGACTTACATGAAAATGTGAACATTGGTAAGTTTTTATAATAATCCAAGTTTTAAGAGTATTATTTTTTTTAAAAAAATTATTTCTTATGTATAAAATCATTTCATATAAAATTGTGTTTTTATTAAATTAACGTAATTTTTTAACAAGAAATTGTACATGCGTACGGCCTTCTCCAACGCATACTCTTTACACCTTTTTTTTTTTTTTGAAATACTCTTTACACCATTTTAAAGTATGAATCTACTCCAAATCCCTATATTACTAATAGGGAGTTTGTTTTTGCTTAGGTGTCGTCATGAGGTTAATTTAAATGAGGTGTCATATTCTTATTAAATGCATATATATGTTAATAATCTATGTGTCATTTTCCTATTGATTTATAATTAATATATGACATCTATGTGGCATTTTAATATAGGAATTAATTAAAAAATATATTTATATGGAGGTTTGAACCTTAGACCTCTTGCACAATATGTATATTTTTTAATAGCTAAGTTAATATATAAATCTTTAAATATTTTAAATATCTATTTTATATCTAAAAAGTGTTATCATATGACAATTTGTAAACATAAAATTATATTTAACTTAAGTCTATAAATGTATGTAAGAAAAATTGTGGTTGTATCAACTTTTATAAAAAAATATATGATATTTATTGTAAATATACAATATATATATATATATATATATATATATATATTATTCGGAGTAATTTTACGCATCAATTATATAAAAAAGTTCTATTAATCGTCTCCTTTTTTTTATTAATTGTAAAATAAATTTGAAACAAATCTTGTAGTAAATTCTTTCACATAATTATAATAATTTTAATCCCTGGCATGAATTGTCATACAATTAATATTACCATTATTTAAATTTAATATTATAATTACAATTTTTTATACATATACATTATTTTAATATATATATATATTATTATTTAAAAATATTATATATATAATATATTATATTGTAAAGTTTATTTAACGAAAATACCGCGTAATACGCGGGAGCTCATCTAGTATTACTCTATAATGGAGTGAAAATATTGTTTAAAATAGTATACTCTATATTTATATTTATTATTTTATTAATATTTACAAATATAATTATACAATTAATTCGAGAAATTACCTAATATAATTACAATTTTTATTGTATAAGTTATAATGTGATTTTTTTGTATTTTAATTTTAATATTTTTACCATTAATATTACATATTTAATTTTATCAATATAAAATTACCTAAAATACAACAAAACATACATTGCATTCTAAATACCAAAAAATGACAACATTTCGCCTATTACTACCAAACATGTATTCTCTAAATAGAATATGGAAAATTAACATAATTAACATCAACAAATCAAAATAAGTTAACGCAAATTAAAAAACATATACAAATACGAATTACCAAAATAATATACTAGTATGGAGGAAATCACAAATGTTATTTGCACATTGATGTGACAATTTAAAATGACAATTTGAAATGAAAATTGATGACAACTGATAAGTGTTTTTTTTTTTTTTTTTGAAATATAGTGTGCAGGAGTCATTGCTATTTGCACATTGACAAGATGAAATTACCCTGACAATTTCTTCTTTTTTTTTAATGCTTTGAATCATGCTATTGCTTTTAGTGTGCATAAATAATTTAAATAAAATGTCAGTGTCATTCCATATTCATCAGTGATCAATGATCAAAAATTATAATTATCGGCAGATAGCATGATCTAAACTAATTGTTAGTAATCATCTAAACTAATTTAAAAAAAAAAATTATCGAGGTAATTTCACCTTATCAATGTGCAAATAGCATGACTCGGAGGAAATTGATCAACAATTTTAAATGTAAATATTTAATGATTTAAAGAGGTCGTTATTGTACTACTTGAATAAGTCAAGTCATAAATTTAATCCATCAGAAATCGAGTCCCTAGAATACTTATTTTTGTTGATATGCCTTACTCGCTTTGATTTATCCTTTCTCTCGTAATACTTTCTTGTTGGTTACTTTTATGTTTATGGCATGTTAACTTTAAAAAATCAAGTCAAACTTGTATTTCATTTAAAATAAAATAAATTTATTAAATACGTAATTATTTCTCAATTCTCTATAGGATCGACCTTCTCATCTTTTTTACTTCTACAATTTGCATAAAATTCTAAATTATTTTCAAAAGAAGGGAAAGTTAAGTTTAATACTCAATTTGATGTGTTACATATTGCATACTATGTTAGAATAATATTTTTGTGCATATTGTGCATAATAAAAGATTGTGTGCACAAAGTTTGGTTATAGTGTAGTATTATTTCATGTATTGTATTAGTTTAGTTACAGTGTAGTATTATTTCAGACATTGTATAATATTAGTTCAGTTACAGTGTAGTATTAGCAACATTGTATAGTATTAGTTTAGTTACAGTGTAGTATTAGGTAAAAATATTGTGCACACAAATATTTGTCATTATATGTTATTAACATTAGCGTTGATAGCATGTGATAATATTTTGTGAAAAATATTTCCGTACACAGTTATGTTGTGCGAAAGGGAAGATAGATAATGGTATAATTGAACTTTCAAGTGTATGTATTCAGAAATCTCGTGTGTGGACTCATGTTGTGTGTTCACTTATAAAAAAAGTGTGTGAATAACCTAACTCCTCTATTAGTTAAACATTATATAGGTTTAGTAAAATAATTATAATAATTAAAAATAAAAATCAGTATTTCGATATATATTGAAAGAGTAAGTCTTGTGTGACACCGTGAAACAGATCTCATTTTGTGTGACGGATTAATTTTTTAATAAAATTTTATCACTTTTTAAAGAATGTATATAAAATGTATCATTGTCAAAAATTGAAAAGTGATAACATTTTATTAAAAAGTGAATTTTTGCCATACCATACCGTTATCATATCGAAATGCATGGCTAATTCTCATATCGTTATCATATTGAAATTTTTTGATATGACAAGTGCAATCTACCAATAACTTATATTTTTTTCTCACCCCCTAACTGCGAGAGAATAAGAAAAGACAATGCTACCACAAAAGAAAAATAAATCATTGAGATAGAAGGAGTAAGAATATCGAAGGAGAAGACGAGAAAAAAGAAGAGCATACAAAAAATAGAAAAGATGACTCCGATGGTTGCGGAGGTTTAATTTTCAAAATTTTGAATTCCCGTCTTTATCGCCCACCGGAGCAACGCCGCTCCCGGCGACTGGCTGTAACAATGGACTCCTTGGAAGACTTCCTGAAACAGGCGCTCACCTCGGCGTTAACGAATGTTCTTAATACTCAGGTGAAAAATCTCCTCCTGAATCTCTTATGCTCCAACACCGCAGCTTCAACGGATAATGAGCAACGATCTGCGAAGCCTATAACTGCTCCTCTGCTATGTACCGAAAATAAGACGGTTTCTATGCAAGATGGGAACCCTAATTTGAACAATCTTGAACAGACAAATCATGTGGCAACATATAGTCAGGTTTTATCCCCTATTCGACAAGAGGATATTCAGGAGCATCATGTTCAAGAACGTGATTTTGATGAGTGTTCTTCCATGAAAGCACAACGGAAAGGGGAACTTCTTTATGTTACAATAGACGACACGCTAATGAAACGAGAGGCGGATCTGCTTCAGCACTCTCTCATAGGAAAACTTTCTCTTGCCCCAGGGGAGAAGCCTTATTCTACGGAGGAACTGTTTAGCAAGCTCCATCAGGTATGGGGATTATGCGAGGATCTGTCCCTGGTTCCTTTAGGAAGAGGCTATTACAATATTCAGATGACGGGAACAAAGGATAGGGAAAGAATTTTGGATAAGCGATTGTGGAATTTGAAGCCTGGAATTTTGCGTTTGCAACGTTGGGTGTGCGGTTTTAATCCGTATAAGGTGAACACTAATATGGCTCAAGTTTGGGTTCAAATTTACGAGATACCAATGGAATACTACCAGCCAAAAATTATTCATGCCTTAGCATCTGCGTTGGAATCAAAACGGTCCATGTGCCACTTTGCAAGGGTCCTGATTGAAATTGACATGACGAAAGATTGCGAAGAATACATAATGTTTGAATCTGAGGGACAAGTTTTGTTTGCCTCACTGAAATATGAGCAAATGCCACCGTTTTGCAATCATTGTGGCATTGTTGGACACTCTCTCGAGACTTGTCGTTCGTTGAATGAAAAAAAGGGTACAGAGGACACTACCAAGGTAGTAGTGGGGAACCTTGGAAGGAACAAGACTCGCGAAGAAATATGGGCAAGAAAAGGGGGGAATACGCAGCTTGAAAACCATGGAGTTTAATCCACCAAAGAGCCCTTGGAGTGTCTGGGAGATAATGTGCTGGAGGGGGACTTTGATTACAAAGTTACGAAGGAACCTATAATTTTCACGAAAAATGGGTTTAAGGCGTTGACCGATTTGGAAGAAGACATTGTTGGAATTGAACAACCTATTAAAGATGATACAAATGGGCACGATTCACCTGCACAACTGGTTGTAGAGGGTGATTTGGGACAACAAGCAGTTGGAGGCGGTCCGTCTGATGGCCCTCTTCTCAGTGGGAAGAAAGGTAGTGAGAAGACTAGTAATTTTGCGAAAGGGTCAATTTTCGGCACTAGTAGCTCAAAGTTAGTTCATGCAACCAAGTCTGTAGGGTTACAAAAACCTGGTTCAGATGCTACTAGTTTGACGGACCAACAAGGTTTTACCGATGTTACTAAAAAAGGACTTAGAAGGAAAAATATTGTTACTAAGGAATACAACCTGCGGAATAAGCCGATGGAGACTCAGTCAAGTGGAGTGTGGTACTCGCCTCCTTATGATAACAGCTACGTGATTACCTCAAATGCTAATACAAATACTCTTAAATTAATGTGAGTCGTGACTTCTAAGAGTTGGGCAGATATGTGTGAAGATGCTTAACTAAAATTTGTAATCACAGTGAGACATTGTGATGGATTTGGAAATAATGATAGGTTTATAAAACTCTACTTTGGTATAGAGACTTTTTCTTTATTTAGGAGTTAGAATTCTTTTAGATTTTTAATAGGGGTTTCGCCTCTGGATCGAAATGTGATTTTATGGTTTTTTTATTTTCTTTTTAATATAATACCTAATTAGACAAAAAAAATAGAAAAGATCTACAAAATTAATATTGAAATTAGATCGCTGAAATTTATGATTATTGAGAAATCTTCATTCTTCATTAATTTGAGTAATGTATACAAGTATAAATCTGTGCAAATTTGTATGGAAAAAATTGCCATTTATAAAGATAAGATTTTTTTTTTTTTTTTAGATCAAATTATAAAGATAAGATATTCCAACTATAATTATCCCAACCCACCCCTCTCAAGTAAACATACCCTTATAATCCAAAATTTCCAAATTTCTTTCTAATATAAGGGGGGTCTAGTCACCTCACCTATTATTAGTTGATCCAACGCAAACAACATGATTTTGTTAATTTCTTTAGATCTACTCAAAGTAAGTACTGGAAAAATAAATGTGAATTTAAATTTATTTAAATTATCATTGATGACTATTTATGATGGAGTGATGACATACAAGTTTTTTTTTTTTCTAAAAAAAAAAAAAAACCCCACCCCCCCATGCCACATGGACTTCAACTGCACAACCTGGAGCACGCTGCCCTACATTCATGATCTTTAATTATTTCACAACCCTTTTCTTGAAACCAAAAAAATAAAAAAGAAATTAAAATTGCTTTTAATTAGAGTTTTTAATGAATAGTAAATTAAATCCTTCTGTTGTTTTCCCCTTCTTGGCAAAAGGAAGCACCTCTCTTCTTTTCTTCTCCGCAGATCCCTTTGCTACTGCCATTGTCGACATCACTTCGACACTGAATTATTCAATTTAGGTTTTCAGAACTAGATATTCAGCGGAGGAGGAGGAGAGAAACAGCTATTTGGTATTGTTATTTTCAGAGGGGAAGTGAAAATGGGGATGTGTACTTCCAAACCCAAACCCTCTCCAGAGCCCAGTGTTCATGCATCGACTGAAATCAAAGCCGCCGCTGCTCAGGGGAACCCGGATACGGCGGAGATTGATAATAATGGCAGTAACGATGGAAATGCGAAAAATTCGGAGGAGATAAAGAGGAATGAGGAAAATCCAGGTAAGAAATCGCCGTTTTTTCCTTTCTACAGCCCTAGCCCAGCTCACTATCTGTTCTCGAAGAAGTCTCCGGCGAGATCTCCGGCTCCGGGGAGTGGGACACCTCGGAGGTTTTTCAAGCGGTCGTTTGCTCCGCCGTCTCCGGCGAAGCACATCAAGGCAGTGCTGGCGCGACGGCATGGCTCCGTGAAGCCGAATGAGGCGGCGATACCGGAAGGTAAGGAGGTTGCAGAAGCGGCGTGTTTGGACAAAAGTTTCGGGTTTCCAAAGAAGTTTTATGATAAGTATGAGGTGGGGGAGGAAGTGGGGAGAGGACATTTTGGGTACACCTGTAAGGCGAAGTTCAAGAAAGGGGAGCTCAAAGGGCAGGAAGTTGCAGTCAAGGTCATTCCAAAAGCAAAGGTTAGGAAAGCTCCCCTTCGGTTTTCAGTATCGTGATGTATGGTATTAATCCGTTGCTTGATCTTGATGCTAATTCGGTTCTTTTATGATTAGTTGTTGGGTTAAAGAATATCTGGTCCATTGAAGAAAAGGTCCACCTTCATTTCTTTGTTGATTTTATTTATTTAGTTTCAAGTGTTCGATGTTAATCAGTGGATTGGATTTTGTTTTATTAGACAATTTCCGCAAGAATTAAGATATCAGTTTATTAGGTTGACTCTATGCAATTGGCTCTTCAAGTGTTAGAAGACTTGGCCTCCAAGTTTTTTCTACTGTGCACGCCAGTGTTATTGCAGGCTATGTGAAATCACAATATTTGGGCCCTATGTATTGCTGAGCTAGTTGATATACTATAGTAAACGGGTTTTCGACGTGGAAATCATAAAATAGGTGAAAATGTGTTTTGTGCAACCTTTACTTGCATGTATTTTGAACTGCCTGTTATAGTAACTGGTGCCAGTTCATTCATTTAGTGATGCAAACATGTCTGGTGAAATCAGATTAATTTCTATTTTAGCAGATTTTCATGGTAGATCATGGTAGTAATTAATTAATTAATTAATTCCTTATTTGGTTATTCTGGCCAATTTCAGAAATACAGGTACGAGTGTAATGTTACCTTTGTATTATCAAACAATCCTGAGGATACCGGTCAAATTGTGAAGAAAATACTAAATTCCTGCAATCTCATATTAAACTGTTCCTCATTGTATTAATGTTTTCCTTGTCCAGATGACCACCGCTATTGCTATTGAAGACGTAAGAAAGGAGGTGAAAATTTTGAGAGCTTTGACCGGGCATAGCAATTTAATACAATTTTATGATGCATATGAAGACCATGACAATGTCTACATTGTGATGGAGTAAGTCTGATTGTTGATCTTATGCTTGGCTTGTTATCTTCCTTTATCGAGAGGGTCTTCAATTGATTTCTTGCTTGATTTATTTCAGAATGATCTCTCTGGAACAGTTTCTTACTTGTAGACTTTATATCTCAGGTTATGTGAAGGTGGCGAGCTTTTAGATAGGATACTGTCAAGGTACTTGTTGATTTCATATAGAAATTGACTTGCAAAGTAAATAATAGTTTTCTTAGCTCAGGGAACTATATATTCCAGCATAATAATGAATGGAGGGTTTTCTTCACAGGGGTGGGAAGTATACAGAAGTTGATGCAAGGACTGTAATGATACAAATTCTGAATGTTGTTGCATTCTGCCATCTCCAGGGGGTTGTGCACCGGGATCTTAAACCTGAGGTATGTGTTTGTAGGGCATACCTCCAGATTCAAAGAGATTATCAATCTGAAACGTGTCTTATAGTGAAAGCCCTTGGTCATGTTATTTGGCTTAGCTGCATTTTGTATGAGGAGGGATGGTGTGATTTCAAATATAAGTTGTTCAGTGATTGTCTTTTCATAATCGAGAAAGAGGAACTGTTGTAGAGTTTCCACAAGAGTGAGAGAGAGAGAGAGAGAGAGAGAGAGAGAGAGAGAGGGGGGGAGGGGGAGAGAGATAGCTCTGATATAGTACTTCTGTTTTAAATAGTTGGTGTAGTTGGATCTATTAAAAAGTAAGCTTATCTAAAAGAAAATTAAAACTAAGTGTATGTTCTTATTTTATAGTGCAAGTATCATTCATAGCTTGTTCAACTATTGCTTTACTGGAGCAGAATTTCTTGTTTACAACCAAGGAAGAAAACTCCTTATTGAAGGCCATAGATTTTGGTTTATCAGACTTTGTTAAACCAGGTACGTCTTATTTATATGTCACTGTTCCTAGTTTCTGCGTTAATGAAGCATTAAACTGAATATAAGATGCTTGCAAAATTCTTTCCAGATGAAAGGCTTAATGACATTGTGGGTAGTGCGTATTATGTAGCACCTGAAGTTTTACATCGAGCATACAGTACTGAGGCAGATGTCTGGAGTGTTGGTGTAATAGCATATATTCTGCTCTGTGGCAGCCGTCCATTTTGGGCTCGAACTGAGTCAGGCATCTTTCGTGCTGTTGTTAAAGCTGAACCAACTTATGAAGAGCAACCTTGGCCAGCTCTATCCTCTGATGCAAAGGACTTTGTCAAACGTCTACTGAACAAGGATCCTCGGAAAAGAATGACTGCAGCTCAAGCTCTTTGTGGGTCTCTTTGTTATTGAAAAAGAAAATCATTTTTTATTAAAACAATTATCCAAGTCATATTATTAATCTGTTTCAGGTCATCCCTGGATAAGAAATACTCATGATGCCAAAGTGCCGTTGGATATACTAATATTTAGACTCATGAAAGCTTATATGCGTTCATCACCTCTACGCAAAGCTGCTTTACGGGTATGTAATGCAGTAAATTTTATTTCCCTTCATCTTTATCTGTGAGTGTCTGTCGGAGAAAAAATTAAACTGGCTCAAGAGACACATGCATTATACTTTTGGTGAAATTTTCGATCTTGTAATTGGTGATGATTACTGAATAATACTTCAACTCCACTGACACTGACAGATAACTAATGCCATTTGATTTGACTTGTTAGAACAGTGACTTTTTGTTTACAAGCACATGGTTCATATGATTGCTTCTCTTTGAAGTGAAAATTTATTTTTGTTCAATGAAGTGGTGATGTTTCACCTTATTTTGTTCTCTTATCCGTTGGTGCATGATGATCCATCTTTTCCTTAGTATTCTGCTGAGCTGGCCTTTCGTTTTCCTTATTCAATTTCCTGGGTTATAAATTTTTGCAGGCCTTATCAAAGACACTTACCGTTGATGAGCTTTTCTATTTGAAGGAGCAATTTTCTCAATTGGGACCTAACAAAAATGGCACTATAAATTTAGAGAATATCAAAGCGGTTGGTATTTTTAATTATACTAATTATTGACAATTTGAATCAGTACTCATTTTTTGAAAAAACCAGGCCTTGAAGAAGAATGCAACTGATGCCATGAATGAGTCCCGCGTTTATGATTTTCTTGCTTCAGTGAGTACTATTACAGTTTTTGATTAACTAAAGTTTTATTGTACATAGCCATTCTAATTCTTAATTTATTCCTTGTCCTGCTACATCAGCTTAACGCACTTCAATACAGAAGAATGGATTTTGAGGAATTCTGTGCTGCTGCATTAAGCGTGTATCAGTTAGAGGCTCTGGATCGATGGGAACAACATGCTCGTTGTGCGTATGAAATCTTTGACAAGGACGGGAACAGGACCATCATGATTGAGGAATTAGCTTCGGTAAAACCAATTTAGCATGAGGTTTTTAAACATGGACAACGTAATGAGCATTCTTCTGATTAAATTTGCTTTTTTCTTTGATCTTTAATCAAATGTCTCAGGAACTTGGTCTTAGCCCGTCTGTTCCAGTTCATGCTGTTCTCCACGACTGGATTAGGCATACCGATGGAAAACTCAGTTTTCTTGGATACGTAAAGTTGCTGCATGGTGTTTCCACTCGATCTCTTGCTAAACTACATTGACACGTTTGGGTATAGTTATCAATCTTCGATTCCCCCATCTCGGTGTTCCTGATGATTGACGCAGTAGGCAGATTAAGAGAAGAAATATTGAGTGAACATTGATGCTTAACCCTTCGAGACGAAATCGTGGTGAGGTTGAGTCGATAGTTGGTGGCCAGCAAAGAAGAGCATCCAAGCATCTATCTGTACACCACTGTAAAGTCTGTAATTAAGGTGCTTATTTTCTTCTTTTGTGCGTGTGAGACTGTCTGTTTGATTGAAGCTGGGAACATTTCTTGAGGTATTGAGTCGACATTTATTCATACAACAAATTCTAATAGTCTGATTGGCATGATGGAATGGAATAACTTAAGAATAGAATCATCATTTGGATATATTTCTGATCTTATGATTAGTATAATTTATTAATGAGCACACTCTTGGGAAAGAGGAGGTATAAAAACGGCGGATTTTAAGTGGATCAAATCGGATCAAATAGATTTTTTTACATCAAGACAGAGTAGAAAAATTTGCTTTTAGGTGTGATACTATAAGAGTAAGTATTTATCAGTAGCTATAAGGGCAAAGATGTGTTCATAAATGGCAAATATGTGCTTGTTAGTTTGTTCTTTATCTCATTAAATGCAATTTTTTTTTTTTTTTTGGTGTTTGTATTTGCTTTTTTCAGGTAATTTGCAATTTTGTGTTTGTATGGTAACATATTTTTCAATACTTACATGTGTTTATTATAAGAATAAATATTTATTTTTGTAAGAACATGTATACGGGAAAATTTATATAAATATTATGATTTTTAATTTTATTTTTAAACTTTTAGTGAATTTTTGAAGTATTAGTAAAATAAGCATCCCGTAAAAAAAAAAAAGTAAAATAAGCATAATTTCACTAATTTCACTTCTACATGCGATTACTGCTGCATGACGCAAAAAAAAAGACCGACATCATATATATATGAATCTGATTAGTCATGCGATTGCTATTCCTACCCTTCCCTAATCCCACCGCCTAAGATTCATTTGTTTTCCAAATTATAAGTGTTAATTTCTTAAAACTTAAAATCATTTCCATTTTTTGTTATCATTATACTTGGTTTAAATTATTATTCAGTCCGTTGTGTTTCAAATTTCTCAAAATCAAATAATACGAGTTTTAATAAAAATATTACTTATTAATATTAAAAGATATAAAATAAAAATAAATTGTTCTTTTTTATTTTATTAAAATGAGTAATTGAGCTGAAAAATTTAACTATAGTAAAAAATTAAGTAACGTAAAATGTAAATAAAAAATGTTTGTAAGAATTAAATTTATTGTATTAGTATTGTTTTTCTGCTATTTTTAGTATGCAAAAATGAAAATATAACATCCATTTTGAAATTAAAAAAATTGAAATAAAAAATATAACGGAGGGAGAACTATTTATTTTTATATTTTGAATAATTATAATATTTGGTTTAATACACTATGATAAATGACATGTACATCCATTTTTATTATTTGAAAGAGATTATTATCCCTATATTACTAATACGGAGTTTGTTTTTGCTTATGTATCATCATGAGGTTAATTTGAATGAGGTGTCACATTCTTATTAAATGCATATATATGTTAATAATCTATGTGTCATTTTTCTATTGATTTATAATTAATATATGATATCTATGTGACATTTTAATATAGAAATTAATTAAAATATATATTTCTAAGGAGGTTTGAACCTTAGACCTCTTGCACAATATGTATTTTTTTTAATAAACTAGATTTTAGCACGTGCGTTGCACGTTATTTTCATTATAGCGGTGATAGATAATATATTTTTATCAAAATCACATATTTAGGTGTTGTACTACGGAGGGGAGATGAAGCAAAAAAGTAAAGAATATTAGTTGTTTCAGTAAATAGTCTTAATTGTTTCACTACAGAGTATTTGTTATTTCAAGCGTCTTTTTAAAGCTTAACATTTCATTTGTTTTTTTAAGTTGTGGACCCACATTTAAAATAAAATATCTTACATTTTTTCTTTTCTTTTATTTTTTTAAATTGTGGCCCCATAACAGAAAAGTGTCCCTGATGATCACCGCGTCCCTTTGGTAGCGACTCACCTTCGCGGGCGAGCCTTGTCTTGGTGGCAACAAACAAAAGTGACTCGCTATCGCTATGGTAAGCCTCGGGTCGTTTCTTAGTCTAAATTTCTAAAACACGTGGAACATGAATTCTTACCGTTTAATTATGAGTTATGAGAGTGTGTTGCATCAACTTTTGCATACTTTGCGCCAAAATTCCAGCCTATACAGATACGCAAGGAGCAAGGAACAGATGGTGCAGAAACTGAGGACGGAGTGCTAAGAGAAAACGACGGGGATGAAGAGGCGGCGAAGGAGAGACCGATCATTTGGGGTAGTCCTGTTGCTTTTAGATCGGTGTGAGGCGAGGACATCGCATCGGCTTCAAAAGACGGCTGAGGACTGAATGCGAAAGAATGACGAAGGGAGAGAAAATAATGATTTTTATTTAGGGAGTGATAACTAAACAAATAGAATGTAAAAAAAAATTATAGGGACAAAATATACCAAACAAAACATTAGAGGGGTAAAAAGGTCCAAAAATGATTTACAACTCTAAGTCACTTTTTAATATATTATAGATAAGTTAATATATAAATCTTTAAATATTTTAAATATCTATTTTATATCTAAAAAGTGTTATCATGACAATTTTTTAAACATAAAATTATATTTAACTTAAGCCTATAAATGTATGTAAGAAAAATTGTGGTTGTATCAACTTTTATAAAAAAAAAATCATATATGATATTTATTGTAAATATACGATATATATATTATTTGGAGTAATATTTATACATCAATTATATAAAAAAAAATTCTATTAACCATCTCCTTTTTTTTATTAATTGTAAAATAAATTTGAAACAAATCTTATAGTAAATTTTTTCACATAATTATAGTAATTATAATCCCTAGCATGAATTGTCATACAATTAATATTACCATTATTTAAATTTAATATTATAATTATAATTTTTTATACATATACATTATTTTAATATATATATATATATTATTTGAAAATATTATACTATATAATATATTATATTGTAAAATTTATTTAATGAAAATACCGCGTAATACGCGGGAGCTCATCTAGTATGATATAATGAATTGAAATTAAAATTCTCATGAATAGACATGAACACCTCCATAAAATAAAATCAATTATGCTGATAATCTAATGCAATCAGCACAAGTCAGATGATAATAAGAGTAAATTTGGAGCCTTGAAGAAACAAGCTATCTTTCTCACATTCCTGCGAGAAAACCTCTAAATCAAGAGCCATAAAACATAGATAAAATAGAAATTTGGATTGCATGTGATGGTTAGCAAAACACATTCTCCCCGGGTTATCTTCACATGTGAAGAGACACATTTATTAAGAAAAGTATAAGGATATTTTGGGTGGTTGTATGAGATAAAGTATATGAGAGAAAATAAATTAGAATAAAGCAAGAGTGATATTTTTGAAATTTAAATAATATTGTGAGGGTGTAGTTTACGGAGAGTATTCCATTTTAGGTGTGTGAAATTAATTGCGGAACGTCCCGAAAAGTAAAGTGTGAAGTTAATTGTGGGACGGAGGGAGTATAACTTTTCAGAAGGAAAGAATGAAATTGTTCTAGTCATCATCTCAGGAGAAGATGAGAACGGAGTCAGGCTAAAAAATTTCAACTAAATTAACAAGGAAAAATGCATAATCTCTAATATCGTTGCATATGGAGTAAAAAACAGATATAGACTGCGAGCACAGAGTTGTCACCAACTTGACAGTTCATGGTAACAGGAATATAAATGTTTTAAAGCAAGCATATCTAATGACCATGGACAAAACGATGATATTCAATTACGTTTTCTAAACATGCATCCAATTTCATTCATTTTCTGTCCTGCTAATAAAATATAGGTAGAAAAACTAGTGTAATACACTTCATGATTGAGTTAAGACTCACTTACCAATTAAAACAAGCCATGAAGAAAGTGTCACGAGCATCACCCCGATACCAGTTTAACAACAATGCAGAGCAAATTGAGAAGTATGAGAGGAACTCTCAAGTACTGAGTTGCATAAATAAGACCAAGAATCTGTCCCTTGAATGAGTTTCTTTTGACACCAGAATACTCCTGGAAGCTCCACCCTCTCGGGGCCAGGAATCGATCTTCGTTTAGTATGGCCAGTGCATTTGCAAGAAGAAGGCAGCCTTCTAGCAATGTCCACAACCCCATTTCCTGCATTATATAGCAGTTCAATATATATCACATGCCCAGATTCTTCCCTCTGACATTGTCATGTATAGAGAACTTTCATTTATTTTATCGGGGCACAGGTAACTCGAACCCATGCTCTTTGGATAGAGAACTTTCATTTTTAACTCTACAAAGTTTTTGATGACTTAATTTCCCAAAGAGCTATACATAACATTAGCAAGTTAAGTTGAGCAGTTCTAAGATTTGAACAAATCTCATCCTCATTTGTCTACATAAAGAAACAGCTTTACTTTACATATGAGAAGCATAAATGAAAAATAACAGAAACGCATACTTATCTAAGAAGTCAAAATTCAATTTCAGTTTCACAAGAGTTTAACAAGCTAAACCCATAACTCGATCAGCGATTGAGATAGGTTTATGTATATATAATTATATGATTAAAAAAAATTCAGAAAGAGAAGGACAATGCAGGCAGGATCAGTACCGGAGAAACGACGGAGGCTGTCGAAATCGAGTGATGGAAGCACCTGCAGAGGTCGAAATCCGCTGGGCAATCGAGATTCAAAAGAGGGATTCACCAGAAAATTGAAGGAATCAAAAGTACCTGGGGAGCAGTGTGAGCGTCGGAGAAACGACGGCGGCTGTCGGAATCGACTGGTTTCAAACAATCAAGCTGAAAATAAAAACTCCCAAATAATATTCAATTAAACAAATTTCAAGGTGGTTTTACGCAGAATTCTGAATGGATCTACTAGGGCTCAAAAAGGGATGGGATAGAATAAACGGGAGGAATCTGTGAGGATAAAATGTGAAATACAACGCCTCAGATTCAGCAAACAATCGACAAACCACCAAAAACGCCGAACAAGATTTCAGATAATCTTAAAATGTAAACCTCCGAAGAATGTTGTAAATGAAGAGCTTGATTGCGCAAGAGATCGGACGACCGTCGAAGAATTTTGTCTGACGGTGGAAGAGTAAAAGAGGGAATACCTCATTATATTTCCCATTATCGGCAGCAAAATCATAAATTCAAAGGGATTTTTTGATTCCGAATAATCTCGATTTATGATCTGTCTCGATTTTTTTCTTTTTAAATTAAAAAAAAATAATTATTTATCAGTCATTTACCTCTATAATATTAAGAGTAAATTCATTTTGTTTTGTTTTTTTAAATTAAAAAATATCAATGAAATGCTCGTTTGCCTATAATATTCATTAATAAAACAAAAAAAGCATTTAGAGAGTTTTAATTGATCTCAAATTAGTCTAATTTTTTTCAAGTGATAACATAAATACATAACTTTTATAGGATTCTAAATAATTTATGCTTAATTTAGTATGACCCTCATAATTTGTTGATTTTTATATTTCGAATTCGAAAATAGTTTTTTAATTGATCATTTCCCACCGTTAACTAACAAATTCATTTGGAGGAGTTGTTAGGGGATTATGACCAATCTTAACTAAATTTTGCAATGTTTTCTGTCATTTTGCATTAAAAAAATACTAATGTAACACTCACTTGTCTCAATAATAACCAATTAAGCTAGAAGAAGAACTCAGGGAGTCCAATTGATCTTAAATTAGACTAGTGATAACTCGTAATTTTTCTCCATTTTGCAAGTGAAAACATAAATCCAAAGAATTTATAGGATTTCGAATGATATCGACTTATTATGACACACGATAGCTCGTTGATTTTTATCATTTTGCATTAAAAAAAATTATCTATTGATCATTTTTCTCCATTAACCAATATAAAAATTTAAAAAATTAGTTCTAAAATCTCAATCATTACTTTCTCTTGTTAAATGGAGGGAACAAATATGTGAGGGATATTTGTGTTAATGAGGTAATGAGATATATATAAAAAAAAAAAAAAAAAAAAAAAAAAACCTCATAAGACGACATTTCACATGAAACGAAAATACAGAAAAGACATAATTCCAAGCTCTTTTACCAAAATATGTACTTGTGATAATTTTCTTAAATATTAATGTAGTATATATAACTCCCTCCGTCCCAAGATTTCTTTCACAGATGACTTTTCAACTATTTTTGTGTGAAAGTTATATCATAGTATTATGTGTACAAAAAATATTTTATATGAATGATATGCTAGTTAACCATATGAATTAACATATTATTCATATAAAACAACTTTTGTACACATAATATTATGATATAACTCACACAAAAACGGTTAAAAAGTTAACTGTGAAAGAAATCCTGGGACGGAAGGAATAGGTTATTATTATTATTATTATTATTATTATTATTATTATTATGATATTAGAGTATCTCCAAGAGAGTACTATTGTAAAGTAATATTCTAGTTTTATGCTCCAGCAGAGAACGCTAAGCATGCGCCACAATAGGACCTTGTACGGATTTGGAAGATTAAGCGCTACTTCTAGAGCAGAGATTGAGCTGCGCTACTATTAGTTTTTCTTTTTCTTTTTTTTTTTAATTCTTTTATTTTCTTTTCGTTTTTTTAATTTTTTATGTACTTTTATAGTTTTTAAATGTAAATATAAATTATGATGTTTAAAAATTTGAGATGTTAATTTAATTTTTTTAATTAATATTAAAAATTCATTTATTTTTTATCTATACAAAAATTGAATTATTTAAAAATAATGTGCAAATTAAAATATTTAATTTAATTGAAATCATAACATTACTAATAAAATGATCAAACATTACAATACAAACATTGAAATAATAAAAAAAACATTTTGTAATTTATCGTTTTGTAATTTAAATTGTAATTTAATTTATCGTTTTGTAATTTAAATAATCAAACATTACAATACAAACATTTAATTTATCTTTTTGTAATTAAAATTTTTATTGTAATTTAATTTATCGTCTTGTAATTTAAATTATTATTGTAATTTATTTGTATAAATGTTTTTCAATTTAATATATTTTTTAAAATTTAAATATGTGATGAATTTTTATTATAATTTCTCTATTAATATTTTTTTTTGAAACAAATAATTTCTCTATTAATATTAGAAAATAAATATTGTAGAATAATATTAAATAAATTTTATTAATATATGAAGAATCCAAATGAAATTTTCTATTTTAGTGTAAAAATAGTGCAAACCGTTGGAATTGTGCTGCTGATTCTACAGTAGAGTAGTATTCTGGAGATGCCTAAAAGAAAAAACTTCAAAAACTATAAGACAACATGAGTATATATTAGCCTTCTAACATAACGCACCAACTCCAATTTACTCAACTAGGCTTCGTAGTTACCGTCGGAGCTACAGCCATATTACTCCACCGCCACCGCCACCGCCGCCGCCGCCGATGCTCCCCGTTGCCCAACCTCTTACCAAAATGGCGTTAATTTCTCGCTTGGAACTTCTTCCCCTCTCTCTGCTCCCTTATACCACATCCGCCCGAGTCCAATACCGAATACCCTTTCGTCCCGACCCGAAAAACCATACACTTTCCACAATTGTCCTTGCATCCTGCCGAGTATCGGGCTCTATTGGGCCCGTTTCCGTCGCCAAGGCTGATCCTGTGATGATCTCTTATCCACTTTAACTCTTATTTCATTTCATTTAGTTTTTGGTCAGAAAATTTCCTTTTTTCAAAAAAAGTTTTTGATTAGTTTTGTGGTTTGTTGTGCAGCCAAGAAATGGGATTTATACTGTTGGTGATTTTATGACGAGGAGAGAAGATTTGCATGTTGTCAAGACCACCACAACTGTGGATGAAGGTTTCAGAGTTAAAATTTTATTTTATTTTTGCCGGTGGTTAGTGAATGTGTGTTTATTTCTTTTCCTGTTTAAATTTTGATGGAACAGCTTTGCAAATGCTTGTTGAAAACAGAATAACTGGTTTTCCTGTGATTGATGATGATTGGAAATTGGTGAGTTGTTTTCTTCCCCAATCTTTATATGAGTAAGAATTCAGTTAGTTTTTTCACAGTAATAGGGGCACAAGTACCTTATCAGATCTCCTGAGCTGAATTAGTTTGATTAAAATTCTTGCATGATAGGATTTATGATATCTTGTGGGTGCATTTCTAGGAGCATGAGAAATCATCTTCATGGAGAGATGGAAGATCTCTGCCACTTTACTTATTTGTGACCAAATATACATGATAGTAAACAAGAGTAACACATTTAATATCTATAAACTATTTGTGTGGCTATCAAGTAAATTCCATTCACCTAGTGGTTTAAACTGTTGAAGTTTCTACCCTTGCACCTGGGTGACTATCTACGTAGAGGTATAGGGGTTGTTGGTTGTCTTGTTTACAAAACTGAAAAGGAGGGATAGCATGAACACCTCTTTCATATATGTCTCCAAGCACTAAAGTTTATATTTAGGCATGTAATGTGATGTATTTGCTGGCATTAGGTGATCCAATACTTAATTTCTTTTAATTTCATGCTTTCTGCATCACTGGAACCATCTAGGATTTATTGAAACGTCACGGTAGGCTGATCTATAATTTTATTTTTGTATTGTGAATCCAAAGCATTTATTGAGTCTGTGTGCTCTGCAGGTTGGTCTCGTGTCAGACTATGATTTATTAGCCCTGGACTCCATCTCAGGTTTTGCCCTTTTTTTGTCCACAAATGATATATTTAATCTTCAATTATGCATGATTGTTATAATTGTTGCCAAGAAATTTTTGTGGAATTGATCATACAAGATTTTTTGCAAGATGAAGATGAGAAGGTCAAATGTTCCTGGGATTAGATTGTAAATCCTACATTTGTTGCTATGATCCACCTCCACTCTCTTTTCATCCACATGTTTGTAAAGACAGTCAGCAAATGTTGGTTGATCAGATTAAATTTTAGACTACTACTAGTGTCTGTTTTTCATAATTGGGTAAGTAAGTGAAACTATAACATTCGCTTTGCCAGACCAGAGACCTTGCTGTTGCTTGGTTATAATACTATTTTCCTATCCAATTATAGAATGCAACTATGTAGTGTGGTTGTTGCTGTAGATTTTGATCTATAAGTGATGGAATGCATGAAACATTTTAAGACCAAATGTCAGTTGGCAAAATGGACTCTAGTGAATAATAACTTTCTGCCACCACTCACCAGTGGTTCACGTTCATTCTCCCTTCAGCTGCTCCTTTGACAAAAAGTTCTAGTTTTAAAATAGTAACAAAAATTGATCTCTGATCATGTCATTATTCGTTGAAGCATTTCTTTGCATGAAATATGCTAGAAGTTTATGTGCATAAGCCGTATAGACTAGTGTGAGGTCATGACTATTGAAAATACCTTTTTTTCCTATAGATTGAGACAATCAGTTCCTTAACATGAGTATAAATGATCTATGTCCAATCAGGTACCGCAAGGACGGACACAGTCATGTTTCCTGAAGTTGACAGAACTTGGAAAGTACGTTTGAGATCTCCTTCTTCTACTGTTCATCTTTATCTTTTATTTGTGTGTATCAGATAATTGTTTTCTGCATCCATGATATTGAGTTGTTAACTACATGTGAATGAAGAAATTTGTGTAAATTACAAATTGCTGAAATCGCTTATTGACTACCACCTGTAGTTACTTAACTTCACTATTTCTACTCTAGAAATAAAAATGTGCATAGTAACACAACCCACCATTCAAGTAAGCATTTTGCTGTTGATATGTCAGAAATTTGTATTATGTTGACCTGCATGATTTTACCTTCTTAAGATGACTTTTTGAGCATTAAGATGAGGGGTTGAAGGGAGTGAGAACTGAGAAAATTCCTTCTAATCATGGTAATGTATTTATTTACACAAAGTCCTCCTGTCACTAGAGTACGAAATGCAACCGCAACTCCTGAGATTAGAAGACTCTGATATTGTGTAGCTCACTTTATATTGAATGTTTCCAAAATGCTTCTAATGTTTGTGTCAGTATAATGCTCCACTCCCTGAGAATGATGATTCTTCACATCATTGAAGGCTAATTAGTTGCTTATACATGATTTGCATGTAGAAGAAAAGAAAATGGTTGAAATGAAACCTAATAAAATAAGATAATTGTTTTTCCTATCTTGTTGACCAACCGATTAACAGAAACGTATCTCCCAATGAATGCTAATCGAAGTACAATTAACGTTAGTATTTTAAAAATTTTGGCTGATCCCTTGCAAAGTAAATGTCTATAGTCAAAGTTAAAAGAATTAGAGAAGACTTGTGGAGCTTGTTTGTTTACATATACGAATGGTATCTTTTTCCGATTTTGAGTACAAAACGCACAAAGTTTTATCCATATACTTTAGAAATGCAACTTGCTTTTGCTTATAGCACTCTTTTCCAATAACCATTATTGTTTCACCACGTCCTGTCATAACCCTATTAATTTGTTTTCAGATATTCTACCATTTCATTTTTAACTTCATTTATTACACAAAACAAAGTTTTTTTTTGAAAGACAAAACAAAGTTATTTCATTTCTAAACTTTTGTAGTTTACATAAAACATAAGTAATGCTATTTTTAAATTTTAGACAAAAATATGGAGATGACATTTTCAGCCCTAGAATGCAGAAAATAAAATTGCGAATGAAAATAGTGACAATTAGAGCCTGCATGTGCACCTGCTTTGCGAATCAAAATTGAATTGTATTTGATTGCATTTCTGTGTGCACCTGCACGTGCATGCAGTCATTTATTTGTATTGTGATTATGGTTGGTGAAATCTAGGATTTCAAAATCCTGATGAATAATGATAGTATGAATAGGTTTTTTTAGGTGGGAATGTAATTGGATTTTGAAATCCAGATGTGAAATCCCAAAATAGAGCAGGACGAGGAACGTGACATCCCGCATCCGGCCGGTGAAATCCCATAGCAAACATACCTTAGTGCTGGTGTTAAAGCCATTGTTTTAGAATTTGTGAGATTAGTGGCTTTTATAGATATGGTCTCTCTCTCTCTCTCTCTCTCTCTCTCTCTCTCTCTCTCTCTCTCTCTCTCACGCACACACACACGTATATGCAACGCTGATGATAGGAAACTTCTTTAGGATTATCCCCATATAATATGTTGCATCCTTGATTCTGAATAACCTCCTCCTCCTCAGACATTCAACGAAGTACAAAGGTTGCTTAGCAAAACAAATGGACAAGCGGTTGGTGATTTGATGACACCCGCACCAGTTGTGGTTCAAGAATCTACCAATCTGGAGGACGCTGCTAGGTACTACTTACCTTCACTTAATTTTGTCGTATTCAATAAATAGCAACTGACCGTTTTTGTTGGTTAATCATCAGATTGCTGCTCGAGACTAAATACCGTCGCCTCCCTGTTGTGGACAGTGATGGTAAACTGGTGAGGATCCGCCACGTCATTACATCATATGCACTTTTTTTTTTTTTTTTCGTGAAATTCCTTCCTTCCATTTGTTTGTTTATGCTTAATATATTGGTTTTGAAGGTCGGAATTATCACTAGAGGGAATGTCGTAAGAGCTGCCTTGCAAATCAAACGAACCATGGAGACAGCGTGAGAGAGAGGTACGTTGGAACATCTCCCACAACACGGTATGTATAATATGGTGAGATAGCTCTTCCACCATTGCAACAAGCAAGATTACTGGTACTGGTGATGTTAAGTGTAGCATCTTTAAACCTACAAAATAAATGTAGAATGTTGGCAAACTACATTTGTTAACTGTAATAGTTTAAGACTTCGAACTTCTGATCCTGTTCGATTAATCAACTCATACCAAAAAAAAAAGGTAGGTCTTATGTGAGAACGTCTCACGGTGAGACGGAAATATTTTGGAAGGGATGAATGTTAATTTGTGAACTGTCTTACCGTGGGACCAAGTAGTCCTCAAAAGTAGATCTACTTACAGCTTTATCTAATCATATTAATAAGCACCTGATTTTTTTAATGAAGAGGCCCTTGATGATGATTTAGCATTATTATTATTATCATTATATATGTTCGTTTTATGGGGCCTTTGCATCACATATAGTGGCTGGTAATCTTGAATTATACTTCTGCCATAACATTGCCGTGGTTGAACTGCAGAACCTTTGCTTTAGTTATTTCGGATGATGAGAGTAGCTTGACTTCGGGTTTTTCTTGCACCATCAAAGAAGTAGTACTCAATTTTGTACTAAACCAAATTAAAAAAAAAATATTTGCAATATTGTATTTGTTTTATGACAAAATCTTGTTTGGGACAATGCAATGGTAGGCGGGTAATGATCGGATCAAGTTCTATTATTCTTACTCATGTACCCACTAACAGTTTGTGTGAGTTGTAAGATGATCGGATCAAGTTCTATTATTCTTACTCATGTACCCACTAACAGTTTGTGTGAGTTGTAAGATGGATTCAATTTAAGTGTATTTTCATTGTTTTACTCACTAATCTGTATTTTTTTTTAATTCTTATGATTTCAGAATTATGATAAATACTTGATTGATGTTGTTTTCCTCGTTTATTTGTATCTTGTTTGTTTGTTTTTTTTTTTTTTTTTGGGGGGGTTCATCATTATGAAAAAAATTGATTGATGTTGTATTATTATTATTATTATTATTATTATTATTATTATTATTATTATTATTATTATTATTATTATTATTATTATTATCATCATCATCATCATCATCTCCGTCTTGAAATATCTTTTATTTTTCGTTCGTCTCGCAATATTTTTCACATCCGAGTTGGTCTTGCGTATAACAATTGCATCGTAAAATTAGTTTACAACTAATATTTTTTAATTAAATAACTAATATTATTCAAAACTAGTGTCGTGTACTTCCTCCGTCCCATAATAATTTGCACTTTTTTTTTATTCGTATGTCCCAAAATAATTGGACAACAAAAAAAAATATACCGGGTTACAATAGTGTAGGAGAGAGAATAAAGTGTAAAAGTATTTTTTGATGATTGAATGAGACAAAGTGTACAGTAAATTTATGAGAATTGGACAACTTTGATGCTGTAAATGTCATTGGTGAGTCATCTGCTGTATTAGTTGATTTCGTCTCCAACAATAGGTTTCAATCCAAACCTGATTGCTGTGCATCCCCAATTTTTAACAGTCTGCAAATCCAATTCATAATTTCACACAATAAATTATAACCCATTTCAAATTCGCTTAAACAGGTTCGGTGCGGTCCAAATTTGAGGGGTACCGCGTGATTGAGTAAGGGGGGGAGGACAAACAAAAAACACAATGCAAAGGAGATAAGAATGTGGAGGTAAAATAGGAAAAGTTCTGACAAAAATATGGAAATAAATATATTTGGCAATTTGCAGTCAGAATCAACCGAGAGATGTTAATTAAAAGCTTGGGCACAGTCAATGAAGAACGCCATGTAGAAGAGATATCACATCTAACGAGTCACGATAGCGGAATAACGGATTTGAATGGGCTGAGTGCTGACTGCGGAGGGGTTTATGCTGCGTATTTTTGTCATTGATCGCCAGATTGAAGGAAAATCCCAGTTCCAAATAAATATCACTCTGACCACAATGTTAATGTGTTTTTTTTTCTAAGGGCAGGTTTACGCATATATGCTGTTTTCAATGTTTATGAGCTCAGATATGCATGTTCATTTTACCATGTGGGCTTCACGAGCCAACAAAAATCCAAATCTCAACACTATTTAGTACGGCAAACGAGATCAATGGATAAATTACTCACAAACTTAAACCAACACAATCAGCTATCTGCTATCATATTTCCAGTTAGCCACTTGACCAAATTGCACTAACACACGCGAGCGAGTGAGCAACCGAAATTTAAAACAGTTTGTTCTTCACATATAATAATATTTAAGAACGAACTTGGCTGAGAACTAAATAGAACAAATCCTGTACTCAGACAATGGACGGATACTGCTTGGCCTGACTCCGAACCCTCTTCTTGTACTCTACTGCATCCTGCATTTTAAGTCACCATGGATATTAAATTAATCACTTCTCATAATAACTCTCTATCTGTAGTGTTATGCTTACTTCTCAATCATTAATCCAAAAGCCTCTACAAGTATGTGATCATTATGCTTGGGCAGATTGATGTGGCAGAGATAGTTCTCTGTAACCTCAATTTGAAGCGTTTTATTTCAGTTAATTTTGTTATTTGCTTGCAGAATTGTCTCAACTCTATCAAAACTAGTATCTAATAAAAGTAGTTTTCCTTTTTATTATACTCCATTATTTGCATTTTCATTTAGTTTTTCTACACTACCAAAGAACGAGACTTTACGATGACATTAAAATAAATGCAATATAAAGAAGAGAAAGGGAAAAAAACGGCTGAGAGAAAAGCTTTTTTTCTTTTTAGATGGATAATGGTAAACTGCATAATTAATCTGCGCATATTGAAGGCCAACAAGGTGAAACATTAAACTAACAAGATGATAAAATAAAATGGATAAAGTAAAGAATTTAATCCCAAAATGAATAAAAAATGGTTTCATCTTAGGGAAAGCTCTATACCTGGATAAAAAGATGATATCCTTCAGTTTGGGCTGGATCATTAGGATTTGGCTGATCTAACAAATCCTGGATGCCCACCAAAATTTGCTTCACCGTAATTGCGGGACGCCACCCCTAGGGTCAAAAAATGTTATCATAGAGAAATTTGTATCGTGAATGAGCATTATATATGACTAATAACTGTGTACTTACACTATCTTCATTAAGGATTGAAAGACAAACTGTTCCAGAGGGGTACACGTTCGGATGGAAAAAGCCTTGTGGGAATTTACATTTCGGAGGTTTGCTTGGATAGTCTTCGCTAAAGTGCATTGTGAGCGGATAAAAACCACCCTCCCAATCAGTCTGCAACACCATTGGAAATATTCAGACGTGCTAGCAAAATATTAATAAAAAAAATTATGGCAACTTTAACCATCACATCAGTATATTCTGTGGATCCTTTATACATCAACTTTTAAAAAAAGAATACTGCCAATGTTTCAATATGAGTACAATTGGTAAGACTTCAAAAAAAAAGAAAATGGATATCACTCCCCAAAATTAGAAAGTGTGACAATGGCGTCCTGCAACCAGCGAAAGAACCACCAGCACCATCATGAACATCTGACTCTTATGACTTGTCTGAACTCTACCAAATCTCTGAATTGGTGGTGGGGGGGGGGGGGGTGGGGGCTGGTGAGAGGAGTAGGGGAAGAAAAGAAACAAAGGAAAATATACTAGTATTATTATTGGCCAACCAAATTCAATGAACAGTTTCCAAGTTTAGGGGAAGTGGTGGAAGTTCCAGATCCGAATTGAAACACACAATGAAACTTAATGGAACATTAGAGGCAAAGAAGTAGACAATCTAAACAACAAACCCTTTTACTTGTAGATGTATTCAATACAGTTTCTCCTCCATTCCCCTTTTACTTGTAGATCATTAGAAATGTCATCATTAATTCTTATATGTGTAATGTGAGAACTGTTAGAAAGTAAATCAGTCAGATGTGGATTCTATCTCATTCAGAAAGGCACTTATCTTGTCCCTAGTAATTCATCTAAGGAGCCATATCGATGCCACTTCCACAGAAAAGTGCTAGTAAATAGTGTTTGCTTCTTAAGATGAAGATTGCAATTTCTAACATAATGATAAAGGATCCTAAGTCTTGCAAAGATCCATTATTTCTTTACTGAAGTCATCTAACACCACACTAGTAAATAAAGCAAAATATGTGTTACTTAGAGATAACTGACAAAGACTGCTTTAAAAAGTAAACAAGGAACTGAGCATTGCAAAATTTGTAATAGAAGATCAATTTCCAAACAGGGTGATGGGATCAAATACATACAATGAATAAGTGAATCACAACAACGCAAAAATTAATCTTGGGAGTTAAAAAAATAATTTAAAATCACCTTGAAAATTATCTACCAAACACAAGATTAACAGAAAACCACACCATTCAAACAGACTACCTAAAAAAATACATCCGACAATTAGCAATTTTAGGTGCCTGCTAAAAATAGCAATTTCAGAGAAAAATTCAACTCGCAACATATCATAACCCTAAAAATGCACAATTTAAATGAATACTGAAAAAAAGTTTTTAGGAATACTTACCCCGGCCTTACCAGGGATAGTACAGTGCCACACCATCAAATTCACTGTACCATCAGGTAGGTTCTCTGGCTTAGCCACAAAACCCTGTAAAATCCCCAAAATGTCAATACCCATCAACATGAACAAAAATAGGAAAATAAACACAATCAACCGGAAAAATCAAAAAGAAAATACAAATAAACAAGAAAACATGAAATTGAAAACGTTATCGAACATGGGGATGGTTCTTCCGCCAGGATTTGCGTTCCTCAGTGAGTCGACCGCGCGCAATTCCTCCAGACATTTTATGAGAACAGATTTTCTCTCTGTAAAATAGGAGCGACCCTTTTGATGTATAGGAGAGTCTCTGCGTTGGGTTTTAAAAGGGGGTAGAGGTCCAAGGGGGCACTTTTTTTCTCCGCCTAATCAAAACAGAGTTGGAGAAAACAACGGCCCTGATTAAATCTCACTGTATTTTTTGTGGAATACGAAAAACTTCCTCTCTCTCCACTTTATCATATGTGCACTATATAAAATAAAAATAAAAAAAAAGGAATAATGAGTAAAATTTTGAGGTATTAATACTCTTTATTTACGATTTAGATTCTTTAAAATTAAATATTATTGGTTTTAATAAAAATATAATTTATTAGTATTAAAAGGTGTAAAATGAAGGGAAAATAAATCTTTTCAACTTTATTGGAGTGAGTAATTGAGTGAGGAGATTTGATTACAATGAATAATTGAGTGAGTTGAGGTGTAAATAAAAGATATTTGCAAGGGTTTTGTTTGAGAGAGTAAAGTTGTTTTTGTGCTATTTTGGGTATGAAAAACTAAAATTGTAACATTCATTTTTGGATTTTGAGCAATCTAAATTGTATCGAGGGAGTAACTTTTTATGTAAATTTATAAATATTGTGAGGGTGTATTTTATGGAGGATTTTTTTTTTTTTTTTTTTTTGTTTAACAAGTGTAAAAATTATTGGCAAAGTCTTGTGTGTTTCACTTACACGGTAAGGTTACTATAAATCACATTTTAATCTATTTATTTTTTTACTATTGATCAAATATTTGACTCTCTTGATTAAATAATTGATAATTTAAATATTTATTTTTAAATTTCATACTTTAAACTCAAATGTTATAAAATTATATTTTTTATATTAAATGTAAATAATTTAAATAACAAAAATATTAATTTATTGTTGATATTCTTGAAAAATAATATGATATCATTTAACTCTAATTTATTGTTGATTCTTAATACTCTTAACCAAATACTTTAAATTTATATTTAGTGCACGATAATCTTATTGTGCAAATAAAATTATCTAATATTTAACCTATAATATAAAAAAAAAATTAAGAAATAATAAAAGATAACTTTATGGTGTAATTGAAAAACACAACCTACTCAAAATTATTTTGGACGAACATAAAATGAGTATTAAATATTATAGTTGAAAGCGTTGGGTTTTGTCGCATCTTGTTTTGGAGGATCATTTTATTCATTTTTTAGGACGACTTTAGAGAGGAACCAAATGCAATTTTCCCTCTCTCTAATTTTAGCGTGAAAACCACGCCATTACGTGGACAAAACGCGTGGGGTTCCATTCTTCACTTGTAGCAACTAGCAACTTGCAAAATTCTACACCCTCCAAAATTTATAGCATGTTTAAATTTAAATTGAATAAACAGCAAGTTTCAGATTTTGTATTTTTTAAAAAGATAAATTTAAAACTTCTATAAAAGAGATTGGTTAATTTTATTTATATATCTATCTATAATCTTATAAAACTAAACTTATAAAAGCTTATATGACAAAGTCATGTGCTTCTATTTTAAAATCTCTCTCCATTCCTTCATTTAAATTTTAAATATTGATCTCACAAACCCTAATTTTTTTATTCTCTCCTCTCATCTTCTTCGTCCGGCTATTTGACAATTTTTTTTTTACATCACAATCAACATAGATTGATAAAATTAAAGTAACTTAGATCAATTCTACTAAAATTATGTTGCAGAACTTAGACAATTATTAACAAAAATAAATATTTAATTAACAAAAAATTAGTATGATTAATATCAATTAATCAAGATAATTAATATAATTATGGTAAACTGTATATATTTTGCTATAATAAATTTAATTTAATATAATTATTAATTATTTTAATTTTCAATAATAATATTCGTCAAATATTCATCATATTGAGATATACAAATTCATTAAGTGAAGATACAAAATTTACCTCTAAAATTTTGAAATTTTGAATCAAGTTGTTCAATTTGTATTCAAATATTTGGAAAGTGTATATTTAATTTATTTGATGATATATACAAATTATATAAAATCTAAGCAGAAAACAGGCACATATTTAATTTATTTGATTATATATACTTAATATATAGATAATCTACCAAAACAAACATATATTTAATTTATTTGGTAAAAGAAATATTTAGATTGATTCGACTATTTATTTACTTTTTTTCAAATCAACTATTTATTTACTTTAAAGTTAAACTATGTAAGGTAACAAAATATTTTAAAATTATAGGTATAAAATCAATGTTTAAATTTAAAGTTTAAATTTTTATTTTTATGCATATTAAATTTTTATTTCAATTTAAACTTATCGTGTAATGTAAATATATAAAAATAAAAAATAAAAATTTTAAATACGATTTTATTTTAAACCCGCGAAATTCGCGGGCCATTTATTAGTTAATGAAATTTTTGCACTTTTGGTCCCATAGGACATCTCTGTGTTTCAAAATGGTCCCAATAATTTCATATATAGTTCCATAAGAATTTTTGCTTGCATATTTGGTCCCTCCGTCTATTTGAACGTTAATTTCAGTTGCACATTTCGTCCCATACGTTACAACAATTAATTAAGAAGTGATTAATGAAGTAATCAAATTTTTCAGCTTACACTTTTTGTCCCATACGTTTGTGAAATTATATGAACCAACTCCCAAGAAAGAATAACGGTAAAACAGCAGCATAAATGGTCCCATAGGATTGTTTTTGGTGGGAAAATTGATATTTCCCACCAAATTCAATCAATTTCAGCACCTGTACAACTATATTTTGGGGGGAAATGGCTCTATCTTCCAAGCTTCACAAAATCACCTATATATAGACAACATATAATCTAGTTTGCTCATTTATCAAACTCAAAAATTACATTCAGCTTACAAAAAAAATGTCTTCTTCATCTTCTTCTCGATTCCGACACAACCTTATTTGCTATTGTGGAAAGGCTTGTCGTACGTACATTTCTCAAAAGCCTAGAAGCAAAGGAAGATTATTTCATAATTGTCCCGACTCCCTAAGTGAAGGTGGTGGATGTGATTTCTTTATGTGGGCTGATGATATGTCAAAGCAAGTTGTTGACAAGAATGAAGACCAAGAACATGAAGACATGAACAATAAGCTCACTGAGGAGATGAAGAAACTGGTGGAAGAAATCAAGGTTATGACTGATCAAATGAAGCAACTAATCAAGTTGATAAATCTGTTATTGATTGTAGTAATTGTCATTGTTGCACGCAGCACATTAAAGTGGTTTGGTTAGTTCTTATTTTGGTAGTTTCTTGTGATATCCTAGTAGTCTATTGTAATGTTCTAGTACTCAATTCTATTGTAATGTCATTTTCTAAATCTAATGCAATGTTCTAGTATTTTCAATAATGCACAAATTAAAAATCAATACAAAACTAAAAAAAATAAAAAAAATACAGAAATCAGCAATCAAACCATCAATTGACCAACAATGCTATCAAAATATTCAGCAACACAGACTGATATGCTATCAAAATATTCAGCAACCACAGGCTGATATGCTATCAAAATATTCAGCAACCACAGGCTGATATGCTATCAAAATATTCAGCAACCACAACCACAGACTAATACACTATCATGCACAAAAGTTTCAGCAATCACAGGCTGATGATGCACTACTATGCACAAAAGTTTCAGCAATCACAGGCTGAAACACTACTCTAATTAAAATATATATCAACCATATACTACTAACCACAAAATATGAAATTTAAGCCACTGCAATCTGAAATCATAAGCTCACAAGTTTTAAGTTTAAACGATAGTAAGATTGTAGTGGCTTAAATGGACAAAAAGTAAGGAGTTTCTAATCTACTACTTCTTTCTTTTCCTTGACAAAGTTGTCTTAGTAAGACTAGACTGTGTCACAAACTTGTTACCTCTAACTGTTGTGACTCTCATACCACCTTGATCAACTGTGGAACCACCACTACAATCTCCCACAGATGGTACCTGTCAAATAAACAAAATTAGGTCATTAACATGCAAGAATATAAAAAACAGATGCAAGAAAACCAAGTTTTACATTTTCAGGAGCTGTCTGAGATTGTCCTCCAATGAAACTTTCTATACTAAATTCTTTTGGTGCATTTGATGATTCTCCTACTTTTATTTTTCAGATTCTTTCTCTTTGAAACCATAGCCAGCTTTTTCCTCCCTTGCACAGTGGTGGCTGCCTTTTTAGCATGAGAAACTTGTACATGTACATTAAATTAAATTATAATGTGTAAATTGAAATAAAATTAAATTAAGAAACAAAAGTAAGGCTTTTTATTTTGATTTACATGTTCAATCTCTACTTGTGTGTCTTGATTCAGTGGTGGAATGTCTTCATCCTGAGTCATTTGTTGAGGCTCACTGTTATCTTCTTCCCCACTGTGATCAGATATACCATATTCAGCCATGAAATCCTCAGCCATCTTCTTCCAATTGCAACCCTTCCTACTGTGCCCAGTCTCCTTACAAAAGCTACAAGTCACTTTGAAATTTTGTTTAGACAAAGCTTGAATTCCTCTTTTCTTTCTTGGTGATCCTTCTCCAACTGCTTCTCTCCTATTTTTCTTAGGCCTGCCAACTTTTCTTTTTCCAAAGTTAGGTGGCAAGGGTGGTATGTAACCAGTCTGACGCCACAATTCTTCACCATTCATGGGGCTAATACTATGAGAATATACATCATCATAGGTGTCTACTGAGTAACAATTGTGTACATAGTCCTCCACATTTTCATTTTGAGCACAAATTGCACTCACAGCATGCCTACATGGTATTCCAGAAAGGTCCCACTCCCTACAAGCACATGTGTGTGCCTTCAAATCAACAACATATCTTGCTCCATCAAAGCATGAAATTTCATAGCTCCAATCAGATGACTTTATTGGCATGCAGCCAGATGACAACTCCATTTGCTTGTTAATCAATCATTTTATCTTGCCGCACACATTCTTGCCTTCCCATTTTCTTTCACATTTGTCTCTTTTGCTTTGTAGCCTTGTCATCAGGTATTCTCTTATCCATTCCAGCATTGTTAGAATTGGTTTATCTCTAGCATCCAGAATGCATGAGTTGAACACCTCACACATGTTGTTCACTAGTGTGTCACACTTAGCAAATGTGGAAAAGTGTGATCTTGACCAGTGTGCGGAAGGTTTCTCTTGCAACCACTCTAGGCATCTTGGATCCTTCTCCCCAATCCGCCTCATTGCTTTGTCAAATGATTCAACAGTGGTAGACTTAGCTGCTGCCCAGAGTAGTTTTTTAAATGCATCACCTCTATATCCAACCCTCTTCAAATTTCCATGTAGATGCCTAACACAAAATCTGTTCTCCACCATTGGCAACACATTTTCAAATGCTGGAATCAATCCTTTTTGCTTATCTGACATAAACACATATTTATCTTCCCTTCCTTCTAGATAATCTTCTTTCAATAATTCCACAAACCACTCCCAAGCCTCTGTAATCTCACTTCCAACCACTGCATATGACAACAAATATGGATCATTATTAGGGTCCATAGCAACTGCAGTGAGTAGTACTCCAGTTGTTTGACCCTTTAAGTGACATCCATCAACTCCTATCCATGGCCTGCAACCAGCTTTGAATCCATTCTTCATAGCTTTCAAACAGATGTACAATTTATCAAATCTAGTTTTGCCATCACTGCTGTTACTAGTCTGCAATTTGATTGTTGAACCAGGATTCTTTTCAAGTAGAGTGTGTGTATAATCCCACAATTTGCTATACTGATCAGTGCTCTCACCTTCTATCTTCCTCAAGGCTTTTTGTCTTGCTCTGTATGCTTGAGTGTCTGAGATGTAACACCCTAATTTCAGCATTGCAGTTCTCTTAAAACCCCTGGCTTTCTTGTTAGGATCAGCTCTGAACTCCTTTTCAAATTCTGTAGCCAACCAAGCAGAGTTTGCATTCTTTACACGATATTGCCTAGCACAAGAGTGATCTGGATTGTACTTTTTGATTTGTTGTCACCTTCAATGCATGGATATGCCAATCACAACTCTCACTTTTGCACCTTGCATATATCCTTCTAGCATCATTTTTAGGAAACCTCACACTTCTTCCAGCCCTCACACTATAACTATTCACAGCTTCCTTGAATAATTTCTTGGTAGCAAATATTTGTTCAAGAAAGAAGGTCGAATCACTGGCTTGAGATGCTCTAAAAATAAGTGATCTTTCACTATTAGCTCTCTCATAATCTGATCCTGAATCAAGACTATTAAAGTCTTCCGAATCAACTTTTGGGTCACTCTCTTCACTCTCTTCATCAGCGGCAGCCTCATTACACTGAACACCTGCCCATTCTGCTGTATTGTCTACATTTTCATCAAATATGATATCATCCAAGATGATATCTCCACTTGACTCTTCTTCGGTCCATTCACTATCATCCTCTCCAGATTCACAACTGATTACTTCCTTCTCCTTTCCATTTGTCTCTAAGTTATCCTCATCTTGAGCTTGCAATGTCAACTCCTCATCTTGAGCTTGCAATGTCAACTCCTCATCTTCAGCTTGCAATGTCAACTCCTCATCTTCAGTTTGTATTGGAGGAGGAGATGTTGCATCAAGAACATCAATTTCAGATTCAGTTTGTAGTGGAGGAGGAGGAGCACAATATTTTTCCAAATCATCTGGATTCTTCTCAAAAGGAAATAACATTCCTGTGTTCTTAGGTACTGGCACAATATCAGTCCTCAATTTCAGTAAGTCTTCATTAGTGTAAAACTCTACTTCCCCTAACACTTCATCCCCCATTATCAATTGATATATCCTTAGATTTTACAGCATGCAAGCACATTGTTATTTCTTTGTTTATAGCACCATTGAAACACTGCTCTATATCAGATTGACCCTCAATTAAATTCATTTTGTCATCCTTCCATAACCCATAATAAACCTTATTGTCTAGATACCCTAACTACTCATACAAGCTATCAAGATACTTAATTGTGCACCTAGTATCCTCCACAAAATCAAATGCACTAACAGTACCTCCTATCTATCCTAACTCAGGCTGTTCAACAAGCATTCCACCATGCTTCAGTCTAATGGTGTAAAACCCCTTTAAAAAGTGTAATTGTCCTGAGAAAACACCAAAAAATACACCAAACACATTTAAATATATTGAATATAACACCCAAATAGGACAAGAAAAGTTTAATTCTAAGAACCCCCAGAAATCGAATACCCTAAACCCCTATAAATCGAATACCCTAAACCCCCAAAAATAGAACCCCCAAAACTCCCAAAAAATGAATTTCAGAACCCCCAAAAAACGAATTTTAAAACACCAAAAAATCGAATTCCAAATCGAATTTCAAAACACCAAACTGACAAAACAAGAACAAGAATAATAAACTTAAATCGCACTCAACAATAAACTGAAATAGACCCAAACACATGTTATAAACAACTACATGTTACAATAAACCAATGCAAACAACAGACCCATGGCAGAAAGCGCAACAAAAAACTGCAATGGAGGAGAGGGGTTAGGGCACATACCGTAATCTGGAAGTCCATACTTTACTAAGTTCTTCCTACGCAGCATTGGGCGCGTCAAATGGTGGAGCAAATCGGAGAAATCGTCGAACAGTGGTGGTGGTCAGAGCTTTTTGCGGGAAAACTTTTTCTTTGTAATGGAAATGTCTAATTAGTTTAAAAACGGTCATTAATATTTAATTAGCCATTTTAATTAAGTTTTAAATCATTTTAAAGAATTTAACGGCCACGTGTAACCTCCCGTTAGTTTTCGTCAAATTTTAGGATAAAAAGTGACAAAATCGTAACGTCTGGGACCAAATATGCAAGCAAAAATTCTTATAGGACTATATATGAAATTATTGGGACCATTTTGAAACACAGAGATGTCCTATGGGACCAAAAGTGCAAAAATCTCATTAGTTAATTAATAATTTTGAAGCTCAGTATCTGTCACACCCCGATTCCATGGGGATCGAACCGTACACAATGTGACGAAATAAGACGCACCTCACTCGTTAAATTGGGTAAGACACATCCTATCTTACCCATAAAATAAATTTTGAGCAACATGTGACATAATTTAAATATTTTATTTATATAATTGTCAGAGTCCAGTATGCGAAAACTTTACACTATTTTGAAATTTTTTTATCGGTCAAATGGTGTCTCGAACACATAATTTCACGGCATATGTAGTGAGGTTTTAACCGTTTGAGTTATTTCACTTCATCATTATGTGATTTAAAAATAATAATTTCTCATGCCTTGGGTTTTTTCATGTTTAATAATCTTGAAAAAAAAAAATTGCATGAAATAATGAGACATACGCATAATGAGCAAACGTTTATAATAAAATATTGTAATTAAATTACTATTCGTGAAAACAAATTATGCCAATTAATCAATAAATCGGTCCCAGAGATCAAAATTAAAATTCGTCTGAGGAACAATGGCGTACTACTGTCAATTCATAAAATAATCGATCACAGAAGTTGCAATGGCAAGTTACTTTCGATTCATAAATTAATCGAGCACAGGAGTAACAATGGCAAATTACTGTAATTTTTAAATTAATCGACCATAGAAGTGAACTAAATCCATTAATTTAATTTTTCTCTATTGTAATTTGTAAATGTATGTTCAAATCTTTTAATTTCAAATGACTCTATTAAACAGAACCTAAATGAAATCTCACAAGGTAACAAGGAGATTTCTAGGAGAGGGGAGTGATACTCTAACGAAAGCAACTGCATGCATTAAGACATGGTATACAAAAAGCTTACAAGGTCGGTCGGCCTAACAAATTTCGTTGAAGGGAGAGTTAAGAGGAAGAACCTTCTCATGTGATGCTTATTAGACATGCTCAAATCGAAACCGAACCGACGGTTCGGAACCGGTTTTTTCGGTTTGAAACCGCCGGTTCGGCAAAACCGCCGGTTTCGGTTTATAAACCGAACCGGAACCGAGTATTAGACGGTCCGGTTTCGGTTTCGGTCATTGCAAAACCGTAAACCGGCGGTTTAACCGGAACCGGCGGTTAAACCGAAACCGGCGGTTTTGCGGTTAAACCGCCGGTTTCCGGTTTTTGTATTTTTTTTTTTTTAAATTTGAAATTTCAAACGGACGGATCAGATTAGTTGACCGTTGGAGATCAACGGCCCAGATCATCTGACCGTTAGATGGAACCGGCGGTTTGAACCGAAACCGGCGGTTCGGCGGTCAAACCGCCGGCTTTGACCGTTACATTCAAATTTTTTTTTTAATTAAATTTCCCACCTCTATAAATACCCCACACCTCTTCTCATTTTTACTACACCAATTCTTACTCTCTTACTCTCAATTCTCAATTCATACTCTCTCAATTCTCAAATTCTCTCAATTTCAATTATTATACTTATATTATAGTTATATTAGTTTAGTTTACTTATCTATTTATATACTTATATTATACTCAAATTCTTATATAGTTATATTATATACTTATACTATACTCAAATTCTTATATAGTTATATACTTATTACTATATTATATTATATACATTATACACTCTACATTTATTATATTATATACACTTATTATACATTATACACTATTATTTTATTATACACTTATACACTTTACAAAATCAACCGAAAATGTTTAGCCGAAAGTCAAAGGGCAAAGGCAAAGCTTCCAACTCCGGTTCTCAATCATCTCTTCCACCTCCTCCTAGCAATGTAACCAATGCTCCTATTTTTGATCTCGACGATGATCGCGATGATGCTATTCGCGAAACTCTCGATGTTGGTTACGAAGATTATATATTTTCGGATGATGATCAACCCGACGCCGCCACTCAAATGCCTCCACCACAACCACGACGAGGCCGAGCCACCACTCAAAAAGAAAGTGACGATCAAGAAGAAACACCAACTCCGGATTCAAACCAATCAAGAAAGGTGTTGAAGTCCATGACGTTTGTTCGTCATTTTAAGAAGAATTACGTGGGGAAGGATTCAAAAGGGAGGGACAAGTTCGAGGCGATTTGCAACTATTGCAACATGAAATATTCGTTTATAAAAGGAAACGGATATGGGCGTTGAATAGTCATACAAAGTCGAAGCATCCGGCGGAGTGGGGGATTGCAACGAGCCAAACGCAACTTTCAAGTCACGGATATACCGAGTCCTTCGGTGGTGGAGCTCAAGGTCTTTGTAAGTACTTCTAACACTAATATTTGGAAATATGATCAAATTGCTTATAGAAAACTTTTAGCAAAAATGATATGTGTGCAACATCTTCCTTTTAGTACTCCCGATAATTTTATGTGGACCGAAATGGTTCAACTTGGTCTTCAACCTTGTGCAAAAAAGTTTCTCGTAGTACTACTACTCGTGATGTAGCTAAAGTTGTAGGAGAATATAAATATGCTTTGATTAACCGTTTTGCGATTTTGATGGTAAAGTTTCAATTTGTGCCGATATTTGGAGTGATAATTTTCAAAAGCATTCTTATATTGGAGTTACTTGTCATTGGATTGATGAATCATGGACTTTAAACAAAAGATTAATAGCTTATAAAAATTTTGATACCGATCACTCCGCCGTTAATATTAGAGATAAATTGCATGATATATTGAATATGTATGTTTTAACCCATAAAGTTTTTTCCATTGGTTTTGATAATGCTAGTGCTAATACCGCTAGTATTGAAGATTTAAAGGCGATTTGTCAACCGTGCCTTGGAGGTAAATTCTTTCATATTAGATGTATGTGTCATATTTTGAATTTATGTGTTCAAGATGGTTTGCATGCTTTAAGAGAACAAATTGCTCCTATTAGAGATGCTATTTATTATATGACTCGTCGTTCTAGTTTAATGAAAAAATGGAAAATTTTTTGTAGAAATAACAACGTGCATCCAAAAAAAATTTCTCTTGATGTTTCTACACGTTGAAATTCTACCTATAAATTATTAAATGAGTCTAATGAATATAAAAATCATTTATGTAATTTGTTTGCTAATGAAAATATTGGTTTTCGTTTATATCCTCAATATTGGGATCCTTGCGTGAAAATATGTGAAATTTTGGGTATTTTTAATGATGCTACTTATGCGATGTCTAAAATTTATGAGTCTACTAGTCATATTGCGGTTAATTATTGTCTACAAGTTGTTGGTGTTTTACGTGAAAATTTGCATGATACTATGTTGCATTCTAGCGTGCTTTCTATGATGGAAAAATGGACAAAATATTTTCACGAAATTCCCGATTTATTTTTAGTTGCTAAAGTGTTTGATCCTACGTTTAAATTAGATGGTTTAGAAGATTTGTTAAATTTTTATTATGAAACTTTGTATCCATGCGGTGATGTGACGGAATTTGATCAATTTAGTGATATACGTCCTAATGTAAGTGAGATAGTTGCTAGAGTTAGACAAATTATAGTAGATTTACTTAGAGAGTATGCGGGACCACCTCAAACTCAAACTCGTGCTACTTCTTCTTCATCATCTTATAGTTCTACTTCAATGTCTACATCATCCGGTCCTATTCTTAGTCGAATTAATACTTTTTTGGATAATCGTTACCAAAAAAAAGGGCACGATCTTCTTCTAACACTTGTCAAGATTTAGAAACATATTTGTCACTTAATGTTGAGTATGAAGCGGACGAACAAAGTGAGAAAGGTGTCGACGTGCTAAAGTGGTGGGGGAGGAGAGCAAGTATACTTCCGGTGATGTCTAAGGTTGCTAGAGACATTTTTGCATGTCCCGCCTCAACCGTTGCTTGTGAACAAGCTTTTAGCTTGGGGGGTTATACGTTGGATGCGACGAGATCAAACATGACCGTGGAAAATGTCGAGAACCAATGCTTGCTCGATGATTGGGTAAGAGCCGAGCATAGAGCTCAAGTAGCTCTTGTAGAAGATGAAGATAGCGAAGAATGGACGACATCCACCGGCGGAAGTGAAGGGTAAAGAATCGAGCATTCAACCGTATCAACCGAAAAGGTAAATTTTGAGGTAAGAGAACTACGTGGACTTTGATTCCTAATTGGATACGTAGGCACCTTAATTTTAAGTTATAGACTTAGAATTTCTAAGTTAATTTCTTAAAATTAAGCTCAAGTCAAATTTCTTTTATCCCTCCTGATTGCACTTTTTCGTGTAAGTATATTTAAGACCCAATCAAGTTATCGAACCCAAAGGAACTATGTCGAGCTAGGATCCCTAGAGCTAAGAGTTGTCATGGTATTATAGAGTCGGGCACGGGTTTGCAAAATTTAATCTAAATTAACAACTAAGACTAAGCAATAAACAAAAACCAAGAAATAACAAATAAGAGAAAGATGTGTTCGGGTGCAACTCTCCAAGGAATCCTTAATTACGAATCACAAATGATGGGGGTTTCAATTAACGAGGGATAATAGGAGCTATCTAGCCAAGAATCACATATAAACCGTACTGGATAAGCCTAGGTTTAATATGTCAAAGAAATCGTAAGATAGTTTAGAGACGACACCCTAAGTCTCCTCACTTAATCACAAGAAATAGATTCAAGCAATTAACATATTCTAATGTAGGTTCTAATGAAAATTAACCAAGTCTCCTTGCGTTAACCCAATATTTACTTCAATCACGAAACTAAGCCTAACACCTAGGAATCAATTTAATAAACCAAATCTCTTTGCGCAAATTAAATCAACTAACAAAGGATCAAGACCTAATCTAGCAATTGAATCATGCAAATCACAATAGAATAATTATTCACCTCTACAATTGGAACACCCAATCACATGATCATCAAAATTAATTCATCCAAGGATCATCACACCCAAACACAAAAGGAGTTTAGCCACTCATCATCAAGTCAAACAAATCCATAGAAATTGAGAGAATTGAATGAAAAGAAAGCATAAGAATAAAGAAATAATCCAATAACATAAAAAGAAAAAGGTTGGATGTCACCTTGAATGTTGAATACTTCTTGAATTGAAAATCTAACCCTAGTGTGCAAGGAATTGAAATACGGAATTGAAAAACAACTAATCTATGTGTGTACGTGTATTGAAATATAAGAAGAAGAAACCCTAAGAATGCCGAAAACCGATCTAAACCCTAATCTACGTGTGTCCCCCCTTTTCAAATCACGTTCGCTGGTCTCTTTAAATAGACGATTTTTTAAAAACTCGCTCCTCGAGTCGAGGCTCAGCCCTCGACTCGAGGGATCTTCAATTTCAGCCTCCCTCGACTCGAGGCTCAGCCCTCGGGTCGAGGCATGTGTTTTTCCTGCAATCTTCTCTCTCCAGCCAATCCCTCGACTCGAGGTCTCTGCACCTCGAGCAGAGGTCGAGACCAGGGCATTTTTCACGAGAAATACTTCGGTCCCGACCCCCGTTTTCGCCCGATATGTCCGTCTTTTCATTCTAAGTCCAACGGTACTCTCGGTTTGGCCAACTTCCACCGATTTACCTGCAAAACGAACAAAATACCTCAAGTAATACCTTTTAGACAAAATAGTAATACTCTACACATTTAAGCATAAAACTAACAGTTTTATCACTTTTTTGCACTAAATTAAGCCCCAAAAATAGGTATCACTACACTCCAATCAAACACCCCCAAACTTAAGGTGTTGCTCGTCCCGAGCAACAAAATTAAAGAACAAGGGGAAAAATTTCATAGGCTCACTCAATACATGGACTTATCAACACAATCATGCAATCAAGCAATCTTCCTCAAATGAATCATCAAGCCAAAAAACAACTAATCACCTTCATATGTGTTGTGCTTTAACAATAGCAAATTCGAACAAATTGTCTACCAATGCTCACAAGATATGTGTTTCACTCATCACTCAAAAGTGTATAAGGCATGCATACTCTCAACCAATCAAATCAAACAAGTGCACTACCATAGGCTTGCCACAAGTCTACATCTTCTACCACACAAAGGTGATCAATCAAGGAATCAACAAGGTCTTGATATTCGGTTGTAATGTAGGCTCTTTGGTGAGGGTGGAAGATTTGGATAAGTGACCAGTAAACTAGTGGAGCGAGAGGTCAAGACGCCTAGGAACATCTCTTACTCTCAAGAGAAAGTGCAATTGTACGGGTTGCACCCACAATACTCAACTCACATAATTTACTCATTTTTTTCAAATCATTCTTCTCACTCAATAGTCATAGAACCCTTTTTTTCCTTTCATTCTTTCAACCATAATATGCACAAGAGATTTTCTTCTTCTTTTCTTTTCAAATCACATCTCTTTTTTCAAGTGCACAATTTTTTTCTCATCTTTTTCTCTTTTCATTTCACAACTCAAATTTTTCCCACCACTCTTCTTTCCAAGCACAAATTAACCTCTTTAAAAGCATTACGCTCCACTAATTATTTTGGACAATTAGGCTCATAAAGATAAAAGGCTAATTTCGTATGTTTGCCAAAGAAATAAGTCTAAATAGGCTCAAAGTGGCTAACTACGGAATAATATCATTTGGTAGGATAAATTTGGCCAAGTGACTAAATCAATTCAAAGATGGCCTTGTATCATATTCCAAAACTTCACACCTAAGTAGCTTCTAATTAATACAAGTGGCAAGTTCTAGAGCACACAAGCATGATTGATACACACATCAAGGAAACAAGACTTAAAATTATGCAAGTCAAGGCTCAAGTCTCACAAGGTTATCAAGGTAGACAAAATGCTCTCCTAAGCAAAGTTTATACACAAACACATATTACAATGACTAAATCACCCTTGAACTCAACTCATCATCCAATTCCAATCACAAGATCACCAATTAAGCACATAACAAGTCCACAATCAAGATCACCTTACTCAATTTCTCATCACAAAATACACATCCAAAAAGATAAACTCAAAGATATGCAATAAATCCACTAATAAGCTCCAAATGCTCACAAAATTTCCTCATGCTAATGAGAGGCAAATTGGTGCAACGAAAATCGCTAAACTAACACACCCCCCCAAACTTTTTCATTGCTAAGCAATTAAAAGTTCGGTAAGATAATTAGCTAGTTAAGTTGCACACAACTACCTACTACTAAGAAATGAAAGCACACAAAGAGACACACCTCCCCCAAACTTAGACAAGTCCAAGTCTGGAGAAGGTGTTGTACCTAGCAGGCTTCAAGTATCCTCTCTCCTTCGAGCTTGTAAACCTCAACTTCCTACAAACAACACACCACACACTTATTGAAAGCAATAAATAACAGAAATAAAAGAAAGCAAGTAAATAATGGGTTGCCTCCCATCCAGCGCTATTTTTATTGTCCTATGCCGGACTGAACTCAATGAGTTCATACTCCCCTATCGAAAGGGCCACGGATATTGGTCCTCCTTCCCATTGTATCTCATCCTTTGCGCTTCAAAATCATGGAGGCCAATATGTAAGAGAGACCCATCATCCATACATATCTTGCACATCTCCCTCGATGGATTCTCCTCTTGCTCTCTCACCATCCTCCTTTTCCATTCCTTTCTTCCAAGGATGCCCAAGCACTTCTTCAATTCCTTCCTATAGTCAAAGTGCACAAGAGGTAAAATAAAATCAATAGAAGCATCAGTTTCAATTAAAGTACAAATTGAAGAGTCAAGAGGTTTAGAAATGCTCATTTCGTTCTTCAATTCTTCATTTGGTGCTTCTAGATTTTCTTCTTCAATTTTGCTCATGTCAATCACTTGACACTCCTCTTCATCACTTTCGACCAGGAAATCATCTCTTTCATCCTCCATGCTTGGACCCTCTTCTTCTTCTTTCTCTTTCTCTTCTTCTTGTTGGATCTCCATGGTGATTATGTGCTTGACTTCAAGTGAGAAAGAGTTGAGATGACTTAGTAGAGCATCAAACTGAACTTTGGTAATCTCCATGTGATCATCTATCAGTACATCAACTCTTTTCATGAAATTATAGATGCGATCATACACGGAGATTATTTCTTCAAATCTTGAGTCATCTTCCTCAATTTTCTTCAGCAATATCTCAAGCAACTCCTTCAAGATAAATCTCACCTCATGGATTCTCCAATCTTGATAATGAGGAGAAGGTTGTGGAATTTGATATCCGTACTCATATCTTCCCCCATTATCATAGCCATACCCTTCATAGTATGGAGGATATCCCATACTATTCTGATAATAGTATGGATTCCAAGAGTATTGGTCATATCCCTCCATCTTTGCAATTAAGCTCTTCCTTGCATCTTTCGAAGGCTACAAAAAGAGCAAGTATCAAACTCCCAAAAAACAACAAACCAAAACAAAAATAAGAAGAAGAAAAAATTTGACTCTACTAACACCACTCAACAAACTCTAAGTCCCTATTAGCACTCTAATTAGTTCCCCGGCAACGGCGCCATTTTGATTGCACTTTTTCGTGTAAGTATATTTAAGACCCAATCAAGTTATCGAACCCAAAGGAACTATGTCGAGCTAGGATCCCTAGAGCTAAGAGTTGTCATGGTATTATAGAGTCGGGCACGGGTTTGCAAAATTTAATCTAAATTAACAACTAAGACTAAGCAATAAACAAAAACCAAGAAATAACAAATAAGAGAAAGATGTGTTCGGGTGCAACTCTCCAAGGAATCCTTAATTACGAATCACAAATGATGGGGGTTTCAATTAACGAGGGATAATAGGAGCTATCTAGCCAAGAATCACATATAAACCGTACTGGATAAGCCTAGGTTTAATATGTCAAAGAAATCGTAAGATAGTTTAGAGACGACACCCTAAGTCTCCTCACTTAATCACAAGAAATAGATTCAAGCAATTAACATATTCTAATGTAGGTTCTAATGAAAATTAACCAAGTCTCCTTGCGTTAACCCAATATTTACTTCAATCACGAAACTAAGCCTAACACCTAGGAATCAATTTAATAAACCAAATCTCTTTGCGCAAATTAAATCAACTAACAAAGGATCAAGACCTAATCTAGCAATTGAATCATGCAAATCACAATAGAATAATTATTCACCTCTACAATTGGAACACCCAATCACATGATCATCAAAATTAATTCATCCAAGGATCATCACACCCAAACACAAAAGGAGTTTAGCCACTCATCATCAAGTCAAACAAATCCATAGAAATTGAGAGAATTGAATGAAAAGAAAGCATAAGAATAAAGAAATAATCCAATAACATAAAAAGAAAAAGGTTGGATGTCACCTTGAATGTTGAATACTTCTTGAATTGAAAATCTAACCCTAGTGTGCAAGGAATTGAAATACGGAATTGAAAAACAACTAATCTATGTGTGTACGTGTATTGAAATATAAGAAGAAGAAACCCTAAGAATGCCGAAAACCGATCTAAACCCTAATCTACGTGTGTCCCCCCTTTTCAAATCACGTTCGCTGGTCTCTTTAAATAGACGATTTTTTAAAAACTCGCTCCTCGAGTCGAGGCTCAGCCCTCGACTCGAGGGATCTTCAATTTCAGCCTCCCTCGACTCGAGGCTCAGCCCTCGGGTCGAGGCATGTGTTTTTCCTGCAATCTTCTCTCTCCAGCCAATCCCTCGACTCGAGGTCTCTGCACCTCGAGCAGAGGTCGAGACCAGGGCATTTTTCACGAGAAATACTTCGGTCCCGACCCCCGTTTTCGCCCGATATGTCCGTCTTTTCATTCTAAGTCCAACGGTACTCTCGGTTTGGCCAACTTCCACCGATTTACCTGCAAAACGAACAAAATACCTCAAGTAATACCTTTTAGACAAAATAGTAATACTCTACACATTTAAGCATAAAACTAACAGTTTTATCACTTTTTTGCACTAAATTAAGCCCCAAAAATAGGTATCACTACACTCCAATCAATATTCTAAAGTTGTAATTTGTAAGTTGTAAATTTGTAATATTTCAATTTCAATATTCTAAATTGTAATATTTTTAATTTTGTTGTAAGTTGTAACATTTCAATTTCCAATATTTTTTATAAGTTGTAAATTCATTTACATTTTAAGTTGAATAAATTCATTTATATTTCAATTTCAAATATTTAATTTTAAGTTGCAATTTGCAAACTTGCAATGTAATTGTAAGTTAAATTAAAATCAATTTCAATGTAAATATAAATTAATTTGTACATGTAATGTAAGTTGTAAATTGTAATACTATTTTTGATATTATTTCTAAGTTATAACAATACATGTAACATGATTAAAATTTAAAAAGATAAAAAATAAAAAAAAAAACCGCCGGAACCGCCGGTTCCGGAACCGGAACCTAAACCTTAGAACCGCCGGTTCGGTTTCGGTTCCAAAAAATTGGAAAACCGAAACCGCCGGTTTGGAACCGGAACCGGCGGTTCGGGGCGGTTGGGCATGTCTAATGCTTATAGTTGAGGAGATTAAAATGTACATGAGCCTAATTATTTGTGTAACACTTATATGAACCGGGTGTATATTATGAATTCTATTTTTACTATCACTGTCATGAATATGCATATTTAAATCATATTATAAAAACATGTAAAAATATTACGTTTCACATATGACACAATCTCAAACAAGACTTCTTCTTAATTTAATCATAAAGTAAAAAAGACCGAAATACTTTAAATCAAAAACCACTTTATCTCTTTAAATACTAAATTACTAATAAACAATTCTCATACTAAAGTCAATGTTAGGATTGAATTAAAAATTAATGATGAGACAAAAAGAGTAACTGATAAAATATGTCAAGGTCCTAATTTTTTCATGCAATTAACCCTTAAAATAGAATTTTTTACCATTTTCTACTTGAATTTTAATTAGCAATATTTCATAGTTTCATGTCTGTTTACAACTTAATGTTACATCACGAAGTGTCGTCATTGTTTAAAAAATGTGATGTTATATGATGTTTTTTTCAAAATTACCAAATTATTAAACAGTAAACTTCATTTGTTAAACAAATATATAATAAACAGTGATACTTTGAGAGAACAGTTCCCTTAACGAAAGTTCATATAATTTTGTCTTTATTAATAGCACAATACAAGACTAATATTTTTTTTGCCTGCAAAATAAATATTTTCTAAAGCAATAATAGCCAAACAAGAGAATTAGCTTACAATTTCTACCGTCAATTCCTCAAACATAGAGCTCTGTTAGTCAAAAATTAAAGGACATCGAGAGTCCCCCTCTATGCTTTCCAATCTTAGTGGCCTCCATCCAGGATATAGACAATAATAATATAAACACAATTTCATCGAATTTACTATAATAACCCCACTCTTCCAGGTATTTCACAGGTAGCCATCACCCACATCCCTTGAACTATCATCCATAATCTCCTTTATGTTGGTGATCATCTTCAACACCTGCCACATCGTCGGCCTCTGCTCCGGCGACGTCAAGCTGCAGATACTAGCCACCTCGACCAGCATTCTCAGTCTCATGTCATCCTCACTATCGTCGTCTCTCATCGCGTGAATCCAATCTGGCACATCCGGAGGTGCAAGGTAAGGATGCTGGGATGGCGGCTTACCCGATAAAAGCTCCAGTAACAGGACACCGAAAGCATACACATCCGATTTGGCAGTTGCTCTACGTGTAGATTTTCGAATCTCGGGTGCTCTGTAGCTGGAAAAATCGGGGTCGTCATCAGATGACGTGTCTGCCAGCATGGCGAGGCAGTAGTCGGTGATGCATGCCTCGAAGTCGGACCCCAGAAGCACGTTGGATGATTTCAGGTTCCCGTGAACGAATTTAGACGCTTGATGGATGTAGGCTAAACCTTGAGCCACATCTTCTGCGATTTTCAGACATGATGTCCAGTGAAGAGGCTTAGACCTAGTTGATCTTGAACCTGAAGATTACAAAGGGCATCAAGAAGATGAAAATATGGAATTTTAACAGTTTCAATTGCCACCAACTCGAATCTTCACCATATACATCAACCAATGATTAACATAAACGAAAACACTTGTATCAAACGTTTTCAACATGAGACGAAGTCTCCATTGAGTAATACTCGTGTGAACTTGATTCATGTGAATTTCATCTCATTTTTGACCCACTTGCAAAATGTTTTTAAATAAAAGCTTGTACTATATAATATCCATTTATGATTTGTTGGGTAGGGCAAATGGAATTCACGATATCAGATTTGTGAATCAGGTTCACACAAGTTTTTGTCATATAATTATACGATCTGTGGGTTTATACCTCAACCCCGTTCGTTCATGATATAATGAAAAGTGAAGCTTTCATGTATGAGACCGTCTCACACAAGACTTCCTTTTTAACATAATGTGGATGGTCCTAAAACCCAATGCTGTAACACAACAATGCAAGTTTGTTGTACATGAGAATATACTTTCTTCAGTTTCCTCAGGAAGATAGACTAAAACAAAGCAAGATTGATCATATTCCTATGCTAGCAATGATTTTTGTTAAACCATGATACAAGTACGGTGCATAATTATGTTAATCAAATTTCACAGATCACTGATGAAAGCTTCGTAGACACGTAAAAGTGTCAACTTTTACTTTTCTTTTCAAGTTTACAAATTGCTTACGTAGTTAGACCAACCAGATGATTCACATCCCACTACACGTTCTATCATGTTTTCCACTGTCTACATTTTTAACACATGCACATACAACTTTTAATTATTTTTAAATAACACATTCTCATGCATCAACATAATGACGCACTGAAACGTAACATAAACCAACAAAAGTGACACAAATGCGATTTAGACCATCTAATTGCTCCTCTCTAAGTTATAGATTCGAATCTCACAAGGTCTGATCAATTTCTAAGACGGGTCAGTTTATATTGAGCTTAGCTCTGACTTTAATTGGGGCCCCGCTAGAGAACGGTGAGATTGGTTCCCCAAATTAGTCGATCTTGGGCAGAATATCGAATCATAAAACAAAAAAGACGGCCATTGAAACACTAAACACCCCATCAATTTGTTTGTCTTAAGTAGAAACTCCAATTATATACATATCCCCAATCGTATGTCACATATACTTGCAAGAATAGTAATAGGAGTTCAACTAATGTGTCATATCACTATTAGACCCCACAAAAGTCCTGTCCTGTGGCATCAAATATTAGCAAGAAATATTTAGAATACATCTCAGGATCACAAATGTCGACAGCAATAAAGCTAGTGGGAGCCCTTTTTCCATCTAAAGCCAAGAAAGTCTCTGTAAATCTGATCTATCCCACTATGCATTGCTACAGTCATTCCATTCGAAGATAAAATTAAATTCATTCATCCCATATCTACTCTCTAGCATGAGGAATCACAGTAACAAAAAATGAAAAAACTAAATTGAATTTATTTCAAGAAATACAGAATTTAAACAGCTTGAAATCAGTAATTAAAGAGAGATTACCATTACCATGGATAAGATTGAAGAGGCTTCCATTTGGCTGATAATCGAAAATGACCAATCTTTCTTGCTGAGCCTGAAAATAAGCTCTGACAGGGACCAAATTTGGATGCCTCAATACACCAACAGTTTCCATATGTTGTTCAAACGCTTCGCCACTTGTAATGGCGGTTTTAGATGCATCCAATCTCTTCACGGAAACGATCAACTGATTAGCCATCACAGCTTTATATGTTGTTCCAATGGTGCCCCTCCCTAGAAGCTCTGCCGATGCCCTCATCAGCAGCTCCAATGTGTAGAGCTCTTCCTCCCCTGAACAAAACACTAAACTACCACTTTTTACCACTCTTATCTGCTGCTGATATTTCATTCTCTTTGTTTCCACATTCTGAGGATTCACGATTTCAGGTTGGAGTGATAAGAAAGGCGTCTCCCTTTTGGTTTCCTCGCTGAAATTTGTTTCGATTTTTTCTTGAGTCTCTTCTCTTTCTTCCCGCTCTTCTTTTCTTTTCCTGATCAAGGCAATGAGACTAAGAATTGCTGCTGTTAAGATCAGAATCCCTATCACGAAGCCTAGAATCAGGCCCACTTTTTTGTGATGTTTTTTCTGGGAAGGGTGAGAAGGGTCGCTTAATCCTTGCTGTGATTGAGCGTTCTGCAGAAGCGGCGACGGTGGTGATGAGTCGTTGCTGCCGCCTCCGCCGCCGGAAGACGAGTTGAAGAAAGGGTAATTGCGGCAGGGTTTGTGAATGACCTCCCCGCATAGACTCGGGTTTCCCATGAATGAAAATACCCTGAACTTTTTTAGGGTTGAGGTTATGGGAATTGGGCCACTGAGATTGTTGTTTGAAACGTTGAACACTGCCAGAGTTGTTTGATTCAACGGAGGAACGGCGCCGGAAAACCGGTTCGAATCGAGGCGGAGGTAGGTTAACCGGTCCAAAACAGTGAGGGTTTCCGGCAGCGAGCCGGTGAGGTTGTTGCGAGACAAATCGAGAAGCAGGAGACGGTGTAGGGAGAGAAGAGCGGGAGGAAATGCGCCGGAAAAGTAGTTTTGGTCTAAGAGGAGGGTCTTGAGATTGACGAGGGGGGAGAAATCAGGGAGGGGGCCGAACAGGGAGTTGTTTCTGAGACTGAGGACGCGGAGCTGGTCGAGGCGGCTGAGGGTGGCGGCGGAGACGGCGCCGCGCAGGCCGAAGCTCTGAACAACGTAGCGGACGACGCGGCCTTGGGCGCATTTGACGCCCTGCCATTGGCAGTAATCGAAGCGTTCGTTGGTAGTGTAAAGGAGCTTGTTGTCTAGGTCAGCGTTGGACTTGAATGACAGCAGAGAGACGGCGTCGGCCGGGAGAGTAGCCAAGGAGGCCGCGGCGTCGCTGGCGGAGCAAATGGTGGCGGCGGGGAATGTGAGAAGGAGGAGTAACGAGAGAATGGAGAAGGGTTTTTGGATCATGGTGCAGAGAGAGTTGAGAAAGTGGCGGAGGAGGGGTGGGATTGCAGCTTGCAGGTGGAGGTGAAGTGGGTCAAAAATGTCACGTGAAAGTAGAAAGGGGTTTGAAAAATGTAGGAGTAGTTTTTGACTTTTGTTTAGGTAGTCGCGCTGGTCTTTCACTCTGGTCTCTCTGTATCACAAAGTATTTTTTTTTTTTGGTAATACAAAGTTTCAAGTTGTTTTTTTTTTTTTAAATAATAATAACAATTTTCATTGCACGACTGCAAGGATACTTTACCCCAATTACACTTTGAGATTTATAATGCACTAATGCAATTCCAAGAATTTTCTAGCCACATTCCAAAAGTACAACTCAAAAAATTATCATCTCCACATCTTCATTTTAATGAAGCTTATCCCCCTATCTATGTTGACACATTATTCTTGAAAACTATTGTTGAATTCAGCAAAAGAGAAATAACATACTGATAATCAGAGGAATTTTTATTATTTCTGCACACACTAAATGCCATCGTTCTGCTCTTATTTATACGCTATAAAATGATGCAGCTAACAAGTAAAGTTGGTTACAACTAACTAACTAAAATGACAGCTGCTATCTTCTAGAATATTCGTCCACGTGTGCACGTATTCCTCAATGTATCTAGAGACTTCTTCCACGTCAGCTTATATGAGTAAGATAATTCTTCACTCCCCCTCAAGATGAAAGTGGTGACAAAGGAACCAATTTCAGCTTGGAGCAAAAATAGTGGAGAAGAGTCTTAGACAACGTTTTTGTGAACAAATCAGCAATCTGATGTTGAGTACAAATATTGTGTAACTGTAGGAAGCCATCTTTGTACAAATTACGAACAAGATGACAATCGATCTCTATATGCTTTGTACGCTCGTGGAAGACCGGATTTTCAGTGATGTGTATTGCAACTTTGTTGTCATAAGCAAGTGAGATTGGCTGTTGAAGGGAAAGCTGGAAATTAAAAGCAAGATAATAGATCCATTTATGCTCCATGGCAGTGGATGCAATTGCTCGATATTCAGCCTCAGCCGAGCTCCGTGAAACCGTGTTTTGTTTCTTGGTTTTCCAAGAAATGAGAGAAGACCCCAAAAAGATGCAATAACCTGTGACGGACTTTCGTGTGTCTAAGCAACTACCCCAGTCCGCATCACAATAAGCTTGAAGAGACAAATCAGGGGCAGCGGAATAAAATAAGCCAAGGTCAGAGGTCCCTCACAGATATCGCAACAAATGAAGCATGAATTCCCAGTGAGAAGTGCGAGGAGAATTAACATATTGGCTTAATTGCTGAACTAAATAAGTGATGTCTGGCCTGGTGAAACCAAGATATAACAATCTTCCTACAATTCGACGATACTTTTCAGCATATGGTAGCAAAGATCCCTCAGAAGTAGACAAGCGTGCACCTTGAGGAAATGGAGTAGGAACTGGTTTACAATCAGTCAATTTGGCATCCTGGAGAAGATCTAGGATGTACTTCTTCTGCGTGAGCGTAGTACCATGTTCACTCCTAGCAATTTCCACACCCAAAAAATACTTGGCAAAACCCAAGTCTTAGATAGTAAATACCTCATGAAGATGATTCTTAAGGGCATTAATATCTGTTAGTTGTGCACATGTAATTAAAACATCATCCACATACACCAATAGAGCCAAAAAAGAGGAGCCTGAACCCATAGTAAAAAGGCAATGGCCAGAAGAAGATTGAGTAAAACCATACTTGAGTAAGGTGGAACAAAATTCAGAATTCCATTCTCTAGAGGCTTGCTTTAAGCCATAGAGACTTTTCTTCAGCTTACATACCATACCAGGAGCAATGTTATAACCAGGTGGAGGATTCATGAACACTTCTTCATTAAAAAAACCATGGAGAAATGCATTATTAATATCAAGTTGACATAAAGGCCATTTGTGAGCAGTAGCAAGAGCAATTAACATTCTGATAGTCACATGCTTTGCTATAGGAGAGAAGCTATCTTCATAATCAATGCCATGAATTTGATGATACCCTTTGGCAACAAGTCTTGCCTTATATCTTTCTACAGTGCCATCTGGGTTAAGTTTGATTTTGAACACCCACTTACAACCAATGGGGGACTTATGAGAAGGAAGAGGAACAACATCTCATGTTTGATTTAATTCCAAAGCCTGCAGTTCCTGTAACATAGCTTTTTCCCAATTTTTATTACCTAATGCTTGATGGTAAGATTTAGGTTCTTTGATGTTAGACAAATTAGAAGCAAAAGTAGTATAAGCATGATCAAATATAAGTGATGGAAAAGAGAAGTCAGAAGACTTACTTGAAGAGGTAGAGCTGGTTTGAGGATCATTGGTGAAACACTGAGGAACAACACCACACATCACAAAATCATTAAGCCAGGCTGGCTTTCGTGAAGTTCTCATAGGTCTGGTACTATGTAGTGGAGGAGAATATGTAGGAGTAACAGAAGAAGGAGACAGATGTGTTTGAGTTTGATGTGATGTAGAAGAGAGAATGGGTGGCTGGGTAGTATTAGTATAGTCATCATAGGTGTCTGTGAAAGGAAAAATGGATGGGGAATCAATGGAAGGAGAAGGAGTTGATGATGAAACATGAAAATGAAATATGTTTTCATAGAACCGCACATCCCTTGAGCTAAATACACTATGGTCACTCAAATTGTATAACCTGTAACTTTTTTTACCAAAAATATAGCCAAGCATGATACATTTGGATGCTCTAGGTGTAAACTTCCCCTTTTGTGGTGTATTGTTTGTAGAAAAACAGAGGCATCCAAAAACTCTAAGGAAGGAGAAATCTGGAGGAGTGTGGTATAAGAGCTCATGAGGAGATTTCCAAGAAAGTAATGCACTGGGAATTTTATTTATAAGGTATGCAGCAGTGAGCACTGAATAAGGGCAATTTGTTTGGGATGTGAGATTCAAACATAAGAGCTCGAGCAATGTTTAGTAAATGTCTGTGTTTTCTCTCCACCACCCCATTTTGTTGGGGTGTGTACGGACAAGTTGTCTAATGTATGATGCCAAGGGAAGCAAATAAGGATTGAGTGTCTTTGCTCATGATTTCTGTGCCATTATCTGACCTGAAGGATTGTATATGAGTATGAAATTGAGTATGTATCATGGCACAAAAAGATTTGAGTATAGATGTGGTATCAGACTTGTGTTTCATCAAAAATATCCATGTAGCTCGAGTATAATCATCCACCAATGTTAGAAAGTATGGGGTATTAGTGATTGAGGGTGTAGAGTATGGTCCCCATATATCAATGTGAACAAGAGTAAATGGTTTAGTGGAATGAGTTGTAATTTGTGGAAATGGTAATCTGGTTTGCTTAGATAAATGACAAACTGAGCATGATCAATATCAAGAACATCAGATTTATTCATATCAGAAATGATAGGCAAATGTTTGAGTACAACCAAGGGAACATGGCCTAGCCTTTTATGCCAAACACTCACAGGTGTTACAAATTTATCAGAAGTAATACAAGATAAATGTGGTAAATGAACAGAATGAGATGAAAATGATTGTAAAATGTAGAGTTTGCCCATCAGATGTCCCACAACAACAATCCTCTTACTCAGCCGGTCCTGCATCTCACATTTAGAGGAGGTAAATGAGCATATCAGGTTAGAGTGTTGTAGCAAATGTGAGATGGACAATAGGTTATATTTGAAGCTTGGTATATACAGTACATCAAGTAAGATTAAAGAAGTAGATAAATGTATATGTCCTGAATGTGTGACAAGTTTATGAGAGCCATCAGGTAAATAGACTGTTATAGAGTGAGTAAGAGGGTGTAAACCATTGGTAAAAAGTGAATTATCATAGCTCATATGTCTACTTGCTCCAGTGTCTAATATCCAATTACCACTACTTAAACAATCAAGCATAGATAATGCAAACTGAGAATCAGAGATGTTACCTGCAAATTCCACTAGATTAGCAAAGGTATCAGTGGAGGTAGAGGAAGTACCATGCTTATGATCAGATTTCCCCAGGTACTTTGCTATCTCTTGCTGAATCAAATGAGTAAAATCTGGTTGTGGAGAGGTACCAGAAGTGTGATCAAGAATACCATCAGAGTAGTGCGCCACAGCGGTTTTAGAATCCTTTAAAGCAAAAAATCAGTCTGGATAACCATGTAGTTTGAAGCATTGAGAAGCTTCATGTCTCTTTCCACCACAGTGTGTACAAATCAATTTATCCTTCTCTTCTTTGGATCTAATCCCCTGAGATTATTTACTAGTCCCCTTGTTCCATGGAGAAAAAGTGGTCTGAGGTTTAGAACCTCCCTTCTGAAAATTGTAACCAGCCTTGGAAAACATCACATGTGCATCAACCGATTCGATTTTCCGTTGTTGCTCGATCCGTTGGATGATTGAATATGCTTTATTAACAGAAGGTAAAGGATCGAGAATAAGAATTTGATTCCTAGCAGCATCAAATTCTGAATTTAACCCCATAAGAAACTGCATAAGTCTGTTTTGCATTTCCTTATCTTCAATTTGTTTCTCGACATCGCATGTGCATTGCGTACATGTACAGCCTTTGATAACTGAGAATTCATCTAACTCATCCCAAAGTTTTTGCATCTTTCCATAGAAGATATCCACTGTATCGTGACCTTGTTTGAGATTATAAACACTCTGCTGCAACTGAAAAAGTATAGTGCCATTTGTGACATCATAACGTTCACAGACTTTCAGCCAAAGTAACCGACTGGATTTGGAGGAAATAAAAGACTCAGCTAAATCCTTAGACATGGCACCAATTAACCAGGATGAGACCATACAATCAATGCTTTTCCATTTATCATACTCCTCAGAATTACGATCAGGCGGCGAGATCGAGCCATCAATATATCTGATCTTAGATTTCGCTCCAAGAGCTAAGTAGACTGTCTTACTCCATGTGACAAAATTTGTACGAGTAAGAGAAATGGTGATAAGCTTCATACCTGGATATTCATGACCATTAACGGAACCAGGAAAAGAATCATCGGATGAATTAACAACAGTAGTAGAAGTGGAGGCAGAGGTATTATTGACTAATGGCGGCCAAGCAGTAGGATTAAGATCTCGGCGAGGTGCCATCGCCGAAAAAAAATCGAGATGAACACTTAATTGGCTCTAGATACCATATTGAATTCAGCAAAAGAGAGATAACATACTGATAATCAGAGGAATTTTTATTATTTCTGCACACACTAAATGCCATCGTTGTGCCCTTATTTATACAGTATAAAATGATGCAGCTAACAAGTAAAGTTGGTTACAACTAACTAACTAAAATGCCAGCTGCTATCTTCTAGAATATTCGTCCACGTGTGCACGTATTCCTCAATGTATCTAGAGACTTCTTCCACGTCAGCTTATATGAGTAAGATAATTCTTCAACTATCTTATTCCTTGTAAACCATATATTCCAAATTACTCCAATTCAAATTGATGAAGCAATCCGTTTTCACTTTTTTCCTCCCAAACATCCCAAAAATTGCAAGAAATGGATTTCTGGATCTATATACAACACCCCCAACACGCCCAACCATTTTAGGATATTAGATCAAATTGATGATGCAACTTACATTGGAAGAAGATGTGAGTTGATGATTCATCTTCCTCCCTGCAAAGTTTACACTTTTTCCTTTGCCTTCAAACTCTAAGCCCCTCATTTCCAGATTCTCTATCGTGGTCATTCTCTGTTTGAATAGTTTTCATGCTATCAGAATTACACCTGCTGCAGACCAGCTTCTCCAAAGGCGTTGAAATGCCTTCTTTGTGTTACTGTCGCCTCCACTAGCTGTTGTCCCCATCGTCCATACTTGATAGGCGCAATTAACTTGGTAGATTCCTTGTGGAGAGGGCTTTCATCGCCAATAGTCAACTTCTCCTGCCTTCAGTGATTTCTTGTTCAAACACTCCAACAAAGTATTAAAATATGATAGGTTCTTGACCAGTTGAATTCCCATGACCACTCCCCATCTCACTAACTCTAGCAGATTTTTTTACTGCTTAGTCTAAATAATCTAGGAAATTTCTCCTTTAGATACTCACCTTCAACCCATGAATTCTCCCAAAACAAAGTGTTCTCTCCATTCTTCACTCTCCGATCTAAGACCTCCCTTATCCCATTGTCGTTCCCACCCCAAAACAGTCTATATATGTCCCTCCATCATAATGATGACTTCGCTAAACTCCCTCCCAGATTACTTTCCCTAAACTCCCATACCTAGACTCCACCACTTTTACCCACATATTCTCCTTCTCCGCTTATAATCTCCACACATGTTTATCCACCAATGCCTTGTTGAACACCTCTATTTCCCTAATCCCCAAACCCCCTTCGCTTTACTCCTACACACCTCTTCCCAATTTACTAAAGAAATTTTAGAATTATTGTCATTACCTCCCCAAAAGAACGCTCTTTGAATCCTTATTTCATGCAAAGTGTTTACATAGTTAAAAACAACATATAAATAATCTGTTATTCTTGCAAAATATTCATGCTCATTGATATTGATATTAAGGAGAATAATATTTTATGTAATATTCGTAAAAAAATTAAGATTAAAAATTTTATCATGCAATTCAAAGCAAATATTGCTTATTTGTATTGTATATATTATTTTTACCTTAAAATATTTAATATAACTACTAATATAATTCAAATATACAAACAATTTTCTCTTTCTCTCTCTCCCACACTACTCTTTCCTCTTATACTCTGGTTTACTTTTGAAAGAATGAGGAACAACAAAGATTTTAATCCTATAAGATAGAAACATAAGAAGTTCGTTCAGATATAGATAATAAGAGCATAGTATCTAAAAAGATAATGAGTGATTATCTTGGGGGTATAAAGGAGTACAATAGATTTTAATTGATTGATGAAAAAGATATTTCCTTTGGTATATATTAAATGGTTCAAAATTCAAAAATAACATAAGCTTAAATAAACAAGTATATTCTTTTAAATTAAACTCTTACAAACATCTTATGATCACTCAATTTTTCACTATAATTAAATCTCACCCACTCAATTACTCACTTTAATAAAATTGAAAAGACATGTTTACCCTTCACTTTACACCTTTTAATACTAATAAAGAATATTTTTATTAAAGTTCGTGTCATTTGATTTTGAGTCATCTAAATTGTAAAGAATGGAGTACAATTTTTCTTTGTGTACATACATCCACCGGTTCTTAAAAGGAAAGAATATACAAGTTATTTTAAAGGCTCGGGAATTTCAGAGTGAGACCATACATACTGCGGAAAAACTCTGATCTTCAGAGCGTTGATTTTGGGTTGTTCTTTGTTGACAGTTGCTACAAATTCATCTGTGATGAAGCTTGTAGTTGTATCAATTGGTCCTTGAAGTGCATGTTTGCCTTGAACATCTCATCGGGGCTAATTTCTGTCCTCTGTTTGCCACTTCCTAGGCATCATTAGAGCATCTCCAATGCTATACTTCAAATTTGCCATAAAAAACATAAATTTGTCACAAACAGTAAAATCATTTCCAGCCATTAAACTCAAACTACAACTCACACTACTACATTTTTGTTCATAGATAACCAGACATAGATAATGGATATTTTTAAATCCGTTATCTAAGATATGTAAATCCGTTATCTATTCTATATACGTTATCTCTGTTCTTGAAAAAAATTAAAATACGCTCATAGATAACGGATATTTTTATGTGGTTATCTATGCTTCGTTATCTAAGCAATTTAATTTATTTTTAAATTAAATTTTAAATCAAAGATAACGGGTAAACTATTTTTTATATATCCGTTATCTGTGTTCTGTTATCTATTTATTATAATTTATTTTTAAATTAAAATTTAATAATTATTTTAATTAGAGTTAACGGATATATTATATCCGTTATCTCTTTTGGTTATCTGTGAAACCTAATTCTCAAAATTGGACTTAGAATTTTGTTTTCAAAATTGATTCAGTGAAAACGAGCCCTAGTCCAAATGGCTCCTCTGCCCACCGAATCCGTCGCCCCTCTGCCTTCACCGGCGGTCAACCGTCAAACTGCTGCCGCCGACCGCCGATCCTCTCAAGTGATTGAACGACGGCTTTAGTGACGATACTGCTCGCAAAAATCCCCTTTTTGCCGCTGCCAAACGCCGCTCTAGCCGCTACTCGACCGCCGAGCCTCTCAGCTCTCAAACGTCACCGGCCGCCCGCTGCCCTACCGCCAACCCTCTCAACTCTCTAACGCGGCGTCTCAGTCCAATGATCCGGTTAGTGTCTTCTGCAATTTTGGATTCTTAATTTCTTTTGGTTTTCTTTCTCTCCTATGGTTGCCTCTGTTAGTTTTTGTTGATTTTCATTTCATCATCAATGCAAAATATGCTCCTCCTATTTAGATGTTCGTACAAATAAAAATCTGCAAATGAGTCTAATAGAATCTCGACGTCAACTCTGCTCTTACATTTTTGCAAGAGAGGTTATTACAATTTCTTACACTTACATATGTATAGGTTGAGTGTGATATTGTTTATTATCGCCGCTGACAGTTCTGTAGCTTAGATCATTGTTCTTTTTTTCCCTTTTCTCACTGTGCTATTTGTTATGCAAGTGTGAATGGCGCTTTCGTTACAGACTTATTGGATAATTTTGGTTGTTTTGATTTTCTGGAATTGGACGGAAAGGCTAAAATTTCTGGATATTAATAATGGCCATTACTTAACTTTTGAAAGCTTGGATTGGGAAAAAATCTCAAAGATTTGCTATTACGAGATACTAAAATTACAAGTAGTTTCACTTTACAATTAAGGGACTCGACACAGAATATCTATAGAGGTAGTATTGGATGCTTTCTTAGTTGTTCACTACGAGCAATTTCAGATTCTGCTGATTATTTATTTGATGAGTGTGAATTTATGGATCTAACAATTTCTGCCAATCATAACCAACTGCAAAGTTAATTTTTAATTCTGTATTTTCTTGGACATTTGGGTCTGTTCTATTCTATGCCTGGTCCAGAAGGTGCCAATTTAAATCCATCCTGCAAATTAGTGCAAGTGCGTGAAAGATTGCTATTGCTTATTTCTGAAAGAGGTTTTGTATTTGAATATGTATTGCCTATTCAGTTGCCCTTCCTATGAAGTTGATTAAATTGCCCACTTCTATGTTTTCCTGAACAGTGTAGAGGCATCAAGATTTACTTTTCTTGTAAGCTCTTATTTGTGTCCTGTTAACTTCTTTAATCTCATTTTCCTTATTAAATTACTTTAAATTCTTGGCAGACTTCAGCAATACAGAGTGGTGGAGATGAAACTTCTTGCACACCAGAGGGAGCTTCAGGTATAGCTATGCAGTGTGGTTTGTCGTTTTTATGTAAGAAGAAGCATTGTGTCTGTCCACTCTTCAATTAATATGCAGTGTTTCTTTAATCTAGTAGGAAATGTGCAGATTCTGTTTCAATCTTGGTGTCTGCTCATGCCAAGTCTAACACATATAGTTTGTCTTCTGCTCTGAAATCATTACATTACCCGTACATGATGTCTTTCGGCCCAATGTTTTGAATTAGAAACTTTCTGACCTGTGAAACTCACTTTGCAAATGCGCATTTGGTTTCCCTATATTCTGAATTAATTAATGGGGTAATACCTAGATTTGTCAGGATTGATAATGCTTTATTGAAATGCCATTCACTATATCTTTTCTTCCATTGCGGATTTAGAAAATCATTTTGTATCATTTAACAACAGGCAAAGATTCCTGATATCGGAAAGTGCTTAGATGTTGTGCCACTTTGCAAGCAAAGAAGAGCACTGGTGAGGTTTGTTCTTGAACTTTTTAACTACTTTCACTGTAATGCTTCTCCTAGTGAAGTTTTCTGTGTAAGTTGCTGAATTTAGTATTTCCAATCCCAGATTGCAAGACCCTTGAGATACACATGGTTTACCTATTGCCCCAAACAAATCAATTTTGGCTTGAAAGTTCCTCATTGTTCTAATCAATAAGGCCATACTATTCCAAGTAGCAATTTCCTGAAGTCCTAGTCCGCCTTTCGGACGGCCAACTCCATACTACTGGTGCATTCTTTGATCCCTTGAGGAAATTTCTTGAAAGCCTTGTCAAACTTGTCCTCATTAAAGCTGGGACAGGCAGGATAGAAAGCCAAAAACCCCAAACACCTTGTAATGGTCCTGCATAAGATAAAAAGTGCTGGTCCATGAGATTTTTTAACAATAAGTGGCACAAATGCATCACTTTCAGTTTTTGTGCTGCAAGTGGGATGCCTGAATACTGGCAAAAATAACCTATCAAAATCAGTCATCCTTCAGATTCTGTCTGTCTGTGGCTTGGAGCTAATGTCATGCTGGAATACTCGTGTGAAGAGGTATTACTTGATTTTAGATTCCTTTAAACTCGGACTTTCCTTCAGTACTTGCCTTTTATATGTGATATCTTGAAAACTACACTGTGCAGGCAACTGAGCTCCTTCAGAAAAATTTGGAGAATGCCAAAGCTAGTTTAGAAATTCTTGTTGCTGATTTACAATTCTTACGGGATCAAGTGACTATTACCCAGGTAATCTATGGGTATATGTTCTATAGCCTTTTGCCAAAATGTAGATTATGAGCTCTTAGGTTTTGAATATATCTAGTAATTGTGAATTGTTGTTATTTGTTTGTCTATGACATACTGCAACACATTTTGTGCTATCACAATGTCCAACCTCAGATATTCAGTCAATGTTTATTCAATCAATTTCTTTTTATATTGTTCAGTTAAAAGTCACACACTGACACTTATGCGCATTTTTGAGTCTTACTGTTTGAAAAAGATTGCAATAACACGACCACCTGTATATGCATAGTAGTTTGCCTTATGTATTCAATTGTGTTGGTGCATTGTTCAGGTTACTATTGCTCGTGTGTATAACTGGGATGTACACCAACGTAGACTGCGACAAGCTGCTGCTGCTACTACCTCGGAATTGTAATATTGTGGTGGGGGCTCCAGTTTCTCTTTAAGAGTATGGCTCAAAGTCCTTTTTTTTTTTTTTTGCGCACTTATTTCTATTTTATCAAGGAGAGCAGTAGTAAATAAATTTTCGGGTTGATATTTTTGGTGTTCAAGTAAGAAGATAATTTTTCTGTCCTGTTTGATGCCTTATAGTAGTTTACTTTATCGAAACAAAACATATGATTGGATATCTTTTTGTTTTTTTGTTGTAATATTTTGATACTGCATTTCTTTAGTGTGTTCCTCTGTTAACCACCTACTTTCTTGAGCTTCAATGCAATAATAGTACTATGCCCTGGTAGACCATTAAGTTCAGGTATCTTGTTGAATGCTAAACTGGGGTCCACCTAAGCTCTATAGGGACCACTGATGTTCTATTTTCATATTCAGACTACAAGTTAGATAATCTATGATTCTTTAGCCTAAACCTGCAAATTTCCTCTTTCTAAGAAAAGTAGGCTTTTAAGAATTTCTTGTATGGTTGTACCATTGAGTTGGAACCTTATCCCATTACCTTTTTTTGGAGCTCGACTCTTGATAAGTAAACTCAACAAGGCAAGAAAGATAGTTTTCCTACGTGTGTTGATTCGTTCTCTAGACTTGATATAATGGATTGCTTCCACGCGACATTTTATTCGCTCTTTAAATTTTGCTAGGTTATAAACCAGTTGATACAAACCTGCAGAACGCACACCATCTCCCAACTCGGCATACAACATACACACACATACGTACATACTCCTTTCGTCCTTGTAAATTTTAAATTTTGTTAAGATGGGCCTCCTAATCAAATCTTCATATATGTTAATTGTTATTTTATATTTTATTGTGTGAACATCTACTAACTTTGATTAAATATTATTTTGTAGGGCATTGAAAATGTTTTTTTCGGAGGTGGACAACCAAACCAAAAAAGAAGCCATTATGGAAAATTATCAAGGTACGAAAGATGTGAATTTCGATACATTTGAGTAGATAATTGAATACGCTATGCATTTGAGTAGATAATTGAATTATCTAATGTATGTATACAAATTGTTGTAATGATGAATTTGTTAATTTGTTCATAAATTAGGCTCCAAAGCAACCAGATGCGATGCAATGTGGTTTCTACGTACTTCGATACATGAGACAAATAACGAGATTTGATAGACCTTTGGATGTGGCTTCACTGCAGTCTTTGGTAATGTTATTGTGATTTGACAAAATGTATTTTTTTGTAATATAAATTTAAATCTTGCGTGGTTTGTTAATATTAATATGTATATCTTATTTTATAGTTCATGGAGAAAGCATACACCAAGGCTGAAATTGATGAAGTGCGATCGGAGTGGGCCCAGTTTCTTCAATTATATGTTATTGAGTAATTGTTATTGGGTATTTTGTTGAATAATAGTATGAATATTTTATTTTGACAGGAATTATTGTATGAATATTTTATTTTGACAGGAATTATTGTATGAATATTTTATTTTGACAGGAATTATTGTATGAATATTTTATTTTGACAGGAATTATTGTATGAATATTTTATTTTGACAGGAATTATTGTATGAATATTGACTTTTGATTTGATGATGAAATTCATGCATTCTGTTTTTTTCTTTTTATTTAGTAAATTTAATTGTTTTATATTACATAAAAATATATAAAATAAAATAGATAACAGATAATAGATAACGGATTATATATTAAAGATAACGGATCTTTACTAGAATAGATAACGGATTTATATATGAACAGATAACAAAAATAATTCGTTATCTTTTTGAGGAATAGATAACGGATAAAATTATAATAAATAACAAATATATTACGTTATCTTTGTAATGAATAGATAACGGATATACTTAATAATAGATAACGGATATATTTGGTTATCTATTTAAGGAATAGATAACGGACATCATAAGTATAGATAACGGATATATTTGGTTATCTATCTAAGGCATAGATAACGGACATAATAAGTATAGATAACGGATATAGGTTATCTATTTAAGGAATAGATAACGGACAAACCAAGTATAAATAACGGATATATTTGGTTATCTATTTAAGGAATAGATAACGGACATTACAAGTATAGATAACGGGTATATTTGGTTATCTATCTAAGAAATAGATAACAGATATAATTGGCATAGATAACGGATATTATCCGTTATCTATGAGCGTCTTTTCGACCAGCAGGGCGCACATAGATAACGGATAAAAAAATAAAAAAATATCCGTTATCTATGTGCGCCCCACATAGATAACCCCTGCCTAGATAACCATTGATTTTCTGCATAGATAACGGATAATATCCGTTATCTATGCCAAAAAATGTAGTAGTGTCAAATGAGAATGTTCTCTTGAAATATTCATATTTTAACATTTTTCTACTTTATCTATGATTTATTAATTTAAGAAAAATAAAAATATATTTATTTCAATGATATAAAATACTCTTGTAAAAAAATATGACATAAAATATCAAAATTCAATTATAAAATTCATCACAAATACATATTAATACTAAAAAAATTTACATATTAATACAATTCAATGCAAAATTAGGAAATAATAAATTACATACTAATTGATAGTAAATTTAACATGTTTATGTGTGGTAGTAAATTTAACATGTTTGTAGTGTTTCTTTAATTTAAATTAGCATGTTATATTAATGTGTTGTAGAAAATTTGTATTTATTTTATAATTTAAATTATTAATATGGTCTTATTAAATATTTATTAGTTACAAAATTACACAATTTAACATAATCTAAATCATTTAATATATAAAAACTAAATACAAAATTAAAATAAAAAATTAAAAAAATATTAATATTATCTTATTAAATATTTATTAGTTTTAAATTACAAAAACTAAATATTACATAATTTATCACAATCTAAAATTATTTAATATTATACACTAATTACAAAATATTATTAAAAAAAATTTGCGTTTTGAACGGTGTGTGGCAAATTTACCACACTGTTCACCGGTGGCAATTACGTGTCAAATTAGCCATTGCATTGGAGTATATTTTGGCGGCTAATTTGCGTTTGGCTATTGATTTGCGTCCGGATTTCAGACGTTCTTAGGCTCCATTTGGATGAAGTCATTTGAAATCAACAGATTTGAGGATAATACACCATACATTTACAAATAAAAATGAAGAAAAACTAAATGAATGGATTTGGTTCACACAAATATGTTGGGTCCCTTTAGAATGAGTTAATCACGAAAACAAGATGTCTTCTAGTGATAATCTAGAAGGGGGGATGAATAGATTATCAAAAACTTTTTCAAGCTTAGATGATCTATCAATTCCAAAAATCAGTTTTACAGCGGAAACAATTTTTGATTAAACTCAATTCAATTAGGATCTAAAGCTTTATCAGATATTGAATTTGCGATCAAGAAATAATCAATGAAAACAAGTAAAACAATAAGAAGAAATAACACCGAATTTATAGTGGTTCGGATCAAACGATCCTACGTCCACTCTCCTCCTTCAATTTGAAGAAGGGACTCTACTTATTGTCTTTCTTCTTTCTTTCATACTTCATCATAAGTCTCTCATATCGTCTGATCAATAGTGCCATTTCCTCCTTGATTGACAAATCTGATGCCTTGGAAATCTTGTCAGAATCTTCTTGATGAAGAAATGCCACAGTTTTTCCAGATGTAGACGACCCTACCTCATCTTCTTCATCTTCAATGTGTATGTCATATTCCAGTGCTTTAAGATGAGAGAATAGAGTGTGATGTGATATTGTTGACAGATTCTGTGTCGCTTTGAGAATATTAGCTTTCTCCCTCCATCTTTTGCTCAAAGATCTGAGTACCTTGTTGTTGATTTCTTTCTCAGTGTAAGTCTTACCCAAATCGGCTGCTTTGTTCACAAGATTAGTCAGTCTTACGTCCAATTGATCCACAGTTTCTCCATCCTTCATTTTGAATGTGTCAAATGCATGTAAAACGGACTGCAACTTATTTTCTTTAACCTGATCTGACCCTTCACAGACACTTGCAAGAGTTTCCCACATATCCTTAGCAGTTTTACATCTTTTAACCTTTTCTATCCAGTCCTTGCTTAAAGTTTCAATGATTTCAGTTCTTGCAACTTGATCCAAATTGTGAATCTTCCTTTCATCATTTGTTAATTCCGCACTCTTCTTTTCTTGTTGACTTCTTGTAACCGAAGATTCAGCTCCAGTGCTTACAACTCCATGATAAAATTTTATTGGACCTGTCTCGAGAACTTCTTCCATTCGGTCGTGAATGGCCTTTAAATGATTCTCCATTCTAAACTTCCAATAATCATATTCCTCGATTGAGAACTCTGGTAGACTCCTAGTTTTCTTACTTTTAACAGTTGACATAGTAATTCAAAAGACTAAAAGACAACTTATCAGAAGTGTTAGTGAATCAACAATAAGAAATCAGATTCCAACAAGAACTCAGAAATTTCAAGACCACAAATCTTTTATCAGAACAGCTTAACACTGCTCTGATACCACTTGTTGGGTCCCTTTAGAATGAGTTAATCACGAAAACAAGATGCCTTTTTTTGATAATCTATTCATCCCCCCTTCTAGATTATCACTAGAAGGCATCTTGTTTTCGTGATTAACTCATTCTAAAGGGACCCAACAAAATATTACTTATAAGTGGGAGGATTTCAAATAGCCAACAAAACCTAGTCATTTGAAATCCTCTCACTTCTCCCACTTTGCTTAATATTTGAGAGAATCAAATCCATTCATTTAGCTTTTCTCCATGTTAGTTTGTGTGAATGGATGATATATTATTTTCAAATCTCTTGATTTCAAATCCACTCCATCCAAATGGAGCCTTAGGGTCTTTTGGTAGTGAGGATATTTGTACACTGTTGGAAGAATGTTCTTTCTTGCAGTACGTACCAATCACAAGATAATCAACTTTTTAACCAAGGGGGCATATCCCACTTGGCCACCGGGCTCCTCACTTAAGTGGGAGACCTGGGTTCGATTCCCTTCGGGAACGAATTGGAGTGGGAGATATAAGGAGACTTGGAGAATTTGAATTTGTAAGGAGACTTAGCGAACTAACTTCTAACTACTAACAACTAACATTTACCGATCAAAAAAAAAAACAAGATAATCAACTTTTACCCAAAATGTGTAACACAAACTTGGCCTCAAATATATCAAAGTAGAACAAAATTGATTTTTCCCCTTATGTCCCCAAATTTATTGAAGGAAGGAATATTTTCATATTGGTTATATCATTGGTGTTGTGCTCCAATTTTGGAAAAAAATGAGACAACAAAAGCTTGTTATGGGTGGTGGAAGGGAATGATTGTAATGAGTGGTGGAAGGGAATGATTGAGGAGAAATGATTGTAGATGAGAAAAGATTAATCATAATGGGTAATGATTACCTTATTTAAGAGGAAAAATATTGTTATTCACCATCTTTTATTCTCATTAAACACCACAATTGTTTTATATTAATTTTGATTCTCATTGTCATTGAAGAATTTCCAACCAAGCGCCCCCTAAAATCATTCTAATTGCAAAAGATCTTACAAGATTTGTGTAGATTTTTTATTCTCATGGTCACAATCTCTAGAAAAGGAGTGTGTCGCCTGTAGTCGAGTTGAGAGGGCCAATAGTAATGGCGCTCGTACTGTTTATTTTTGTAACAAATCCCAAAACCACTATAAGAATGAGAGTGATTTTGTAAACCACTGTAATTAATTAAAAAACCTGCGATTCTATAGAATTGATCCCAATCTATTAAGTTCAACCGTTTAGTATATCTGGTTTGGAAAGTGGGGGAAAAAATTACCGATTATTAGTAGATTTGATAGAAGAGAAATGGACAAGAGGGTGTTCATCGGTAATTCACAATCATGTGCTGATTAGCTTTAATAATTGAACTTCCAATTACATGCGTGTAAGTAAGTGTAAGTGTAAGTGTAAGTGTAAGTTGTAACTGTGGAAAGAGAAAGAAATGACGATATCTTATCATACGGTGTGATATTTAATAAAAATAAATTAGTATATATATATTTTTTTATCAGGCAAAAAACAATTTATATATAAAAGAGTTTACGGGAACAAGATGTGCCCATAAACTAAAGTTCGGTACAATCATTTACACTTAAAATAGAAAATCAGCAGCAACTCTCAAGACATAACCAAGGATTTGAGAGCAAAATAGAATAAGAGAAATTACACAGAGATGTGAACATCACCGAAAACCAACTCCATAATCTACTCCTAATCTCATAAAAAATTGTCACCCTATTCCAGCAAGTTCCTTCAAAAATTAACTTATTTCTCCTTTTCCAAAGCACCCAAACCACGCAAATCCAAATACCAATCGAAACAAGATTACCTTGTTTGCCATGAAGAAGATTAGAGTGTTGGAGGAAGTGATCTCTAATTTAGTTTTGACACGCCATAGGCAGTCCAAGCCAAGTATATATGTCTGACCACACCTCCGACGAAACTGGGCACTCCAGAAACAAATGAGTCACCGACTCCGTCTCTCCCCTGCATAATGGGCAGTTCGTGTCGGTAGTAGCAGGAATGATTTTTCTTCGAAGCAAATTGTCCTTGGTTGGTAGTCTGTTCCACACCAACCTCCATGCCATCGCCGTCATTTTAAACGGAACGATTTTGCACCAAATCAACTTGAAATCGAACCCCGAACACGGTCCCACGGGCACAATCTCCGCACGATTTACCAGCTGGTCATACGCACTCTTTGTCTAAAAAACACCTGTCGCCGAAGCCTTCCATCTCCACGAATCTTGATCACCTTCCGAAATAGGATACCTGTCAAGTAAGACTAGCAGCTGATCAAAAATATATTTTTCCCTATCAAATAGATCCCTTCTCCACTCCCACTTCCACTCCCAACTCCCCCATCAAACTAATAGATACACTCTTTCTTATGCTCAAATTGTAAAGTCTAGGAAATTGACTCTTAAGTGTGTGTTCCCCTGCCTAAACCCCATTCCAAAAATCAGTATCCTCCCCATTACCTAACTTTTTCTCTATATTTCCCAAAATCATTTTCCTCTCACCCCCGACCCATTTTTGACCACATCCCTCCACCAGCTAGACCAAAAACTCTCCTTGCCCCCCCACAAAAACTCCCCCCCCCCCACCACCAACCTCAAGATCCCCGTGAATTGATGAAATTATTCTAGCCCAAAGGCTATTTCTTTCCGTCAAATATCTCCAAAGCCACTTGTCAATGAGAACAGAATTAAACAGCTTCAAATCTCTCACCCCCAAACCCCATTTAGAAAAGGGTTTACACACGAAGTCCCACTTTATCCAAGTAATTTTCCCGAGAGCACTCATCCCCCCCCCAAAGGAAATTGCTTTGGATAGAGGTTAAGGTTTTTACTGTCTTGCACGAAAGAAGGTAGAAGGAAATTTGATAGAGATGCAATGATGAAAGGACCGATTTAAGGAGGGTGATTCTCCCCCAAAGGAATTTTTTTTATGCTACATACATTTTATTTATTTTTATTGATTATTAAATCTATTCAATCCGAAAATCAATAAAGGGAAAATATCACATAAAAAAATAATTTAATTAATTTTTTTATTTTCAAAATTTATTTAAATAAAATATGAATTATAAATTATTTTTTTTCTATTCTGCATAATCTATTTAAATTAATTGATTTTTTTTATTGATTTTCATGTAAATCTCACACTCTATAAATTAATTTATATTTGTATTTTTTAAGAGAATAAAATTTAAGTAATTAATAAAAAATCTAAAATACACATAAATTCTTTTTTTTTTTAATTTGTGTATTTGATTCATAAAATACATGATCAACAAAAATAAAATGTCTATAATCTATTTTTTTAATCATCCTGCATATTACGCGGATTTATGCACTAAAATTATATGTTGTTATATGCTGCAAACATGCAGTTCTAGAGTCAAAAACAAAAGAGGATTGAAAATTCTGTGTTTTGTTTCGATGAGAGACCATGCAAGTGTACAACAAATATTGTTGATAATTTTTTTTAAAATTTTTATTTAGAAGTAAATTTTTTGGTTTAAAATCAAATTTATGGATTTATTAGTATTTTATAGATTTATTAAGTACTAAATATTTAATCAATTTTTTTATATTTGAATTACTATTTCAATTTAAGTATATATTGTGCATTATAAAAAAATTTGTTTATAAAAATATTTAATTTTTTTAATATAATATTTATTTATCCGCGAAATTCTCGGTCTAAATTAGTAAGTTAATTATAAATACTAAATGAATAATTTATGTCCAATTTTATGTCTATATAAAATAAAATAAATTGACTAAAAATAAATTTTTCGAAAGAGGAATCTGTATCTGTATCTGTATCTGAATATTCCCCCTACTCCACTCCTCCAAATATCTTGAATCATCATTTTACAACCGAGAAACAGAGACGCCATGGCCACACACTTCAGATCCATCCCTTTAATCGGTAATTTTCCAATTCGATGTTACCATTTTCTCTTTTTTGCAAGTCGATGAGCATACAGCTCTATTTTATTTCCAGTACCTATGAATATGATCTGCTAATTCAGATCTATCATTATTTTTGACATTAGATATTAGTTCACTGGCGGAGAAGTGGAATGATCCAAACATGGCGCAAGATGAAGGAGTGGCAGAAGTTGTTCGACAATTGGACCAGGCTTGTCGACAAGCTGGCTTCTTCTATGTGGTAATTTTCCTTTTATTTAAAAAAAAAATTAAATTTCGAAATATATTTTGGTTTCTGATGAATTTTGCAGAAAGGGCATGGAATTCCCTGCTCTCTTATCAATGAAATCAGAAGTATATCCCGCAAGTTTTTCCATATGCCGTACGAGGAGAAACTCAAGATTAAACTCTCTCCACAAACTGGATACAGGTTTTAAGCATCTAATAAACATAGTTATTCGGCTATCTTTTGATTGAAAAACAAATCACCATCTTTTCAATTTTTATCAATATAACATATAGTATATTTTTTTTAGTTTGATTCACCGTCTTTTTAAGTTTTACAATTTAATTCATCTAATCATTTTTAGGCACAAATTAAATGACATGACTGTCGCACATGCCCACATAATGATAACAAATAAAATTGTTTTTAAAAAATGAAAGTAACATACCCACATAATGATAACAAATAAAATTATTTTTAAAAAATGAAAGTAGCGTCTTTTAAAATACGATTTTAAAAAATGTTACTTTCAGTTAAAAAAAAATATAATTTTATTTGGGGTATCTACGTGGACATTCATGTGGCGCCTCCAACATGCTCGTCATTTAATTTTTGTTGGAGAAAATGGTAAAATGCATAAATTGCAAAACTTAAAAATATGGTATATTAAATTGGAAAGAAAAAAATATGTTGTAATTGATAAAACCTTAAAAGGTGGTGTTTTTTTTACAATTAACCCTTTAGTTTATATATGATTTCTTACTGATAATGCTATATATTGATGCAGAGGATATCAACGAGTGGGTGAAAACATCACAAAAGGTGTGCCTGACATGCATGAAGCTATCGATGTAGGTTAGCATATGTAATTTGATTAGCCTTCCTCCATTTTTCAATTGACTCATCGTGTGAATAATTTGAGCTACTTTCTTGATTTTGCCGTGATTCTGACTTTTAATAGAGAAATTTTTTTAGGCTTCATTTGGATGAAGTCATTTGAAATCAAAAGATTTGAGAATAATACATCATACATTCATAAACCGAAATGGAGAAAAACTAAATAAATGGATTTGGTTCACACAAATATTACTTACAATTAAATGAGAGGATTTCAAATACCTCACAAAATCTTATCATTTGAAATCCTTCTACTTGTAATAATATTTGTGTAAATCAAATCCATTTATTTAGTTTTTCTTTATTTTGACTTGTGAATATATAGTGTATTATTATCAAATCCATTGATTTCAAATGACTCCATATCCAAATGTAGCCTTATATTATTTTCCAAAAATGCAAAGAGGAATCTTGATTCTTGCTTGTGCAGTATGAGTCATACATTCATGCTATAACAACGCCTTAATTTTTTCTACCATGAATTGCTTGTTGAGAGTTTCAACCTGAATTAGATTGGCTGTTCTTCTCCAATGCTTAAGTTAAAGGCTTAATAGTAAAATAAATCATCTCTTTTCGCTTAATTGCAATATAATCTAAATTTTGGATAATTGCAAATAAATATTCACCTTTAAATGTTGTTGCAAAGTTAGTGTTCCGGGCAGTCCTTTTATATCCCTAAAATGTTCTTTTATTATTTATTTATTAATTATTAGGTTGAATTTAAAACGACTTCGTTTGGCTAATGGTTGATTCTGTTTACTCTAAATGTAAAAAGTCATCGCGATGTTTTTCCATGGAAGACATGGAGAACTTATTATTATTTTCCATGCAAATAAATTGTGTATGTGTTTGTTATTGTATAATTTGTATTTTCTAATTCTGGTAAACAGTGCTACCGAGAAGTCAAACCTGGTATGTATGGACATCTTGGTGAGGTTATGGAAGGAAGTAACAAATGGTATGTCATATACTTTTATTTGAGTTTAACTAGTAAAAGGTCATATGAAATTCTGAATAGAAATAGTATATATTGCTTTTATTATTTTGCTTTTTTACTTGAAACACATCTAATTGAACTTATAAACTCTTTAAAACAGTTTATAAGTTCTCTAAAATAAAATATTTAACAACTTATAAACTTTTAAAATAAGTTTCTTATATTTTATAAATCCCAAAAATATATATTTGATTTCCCAATTTATCTTTCTAATTTTTTTAAAATACACTTAAAAAAATAAATTTCATCCATCCTCAACAACTCAATCACCCCCTACGGATCCCCCTCCCCACACCTGCCACCCCATCTATCCCATTCCCTGCCTCAACATAATATATATATAAATATATAATTATTTTATATTGATATAAATATTATAAAAATATATTTTTTTAAATTATTAAGTACTTATAAGTTTTACTAGTGAAACATTTTAACAATTTGTAAGCTAATTTAAAATTACATATTATAAACTTTTGAAACAAGTTATAAAGAGCTTATAAAAAGTTTCAAAAGCTTATAAAATATTCAAATTAAGCTTAGCCTTCAAATAAATATGTGGAATATTGCAGTAGTCAAGATAGTGTCATTTGAGGGTGTTACAAAGATTCATTTTATGTGCTTGCTCAAGTTTAATATTGTGCATCAAATTTTATGTCTAAATAAACTTAACTAAAGTTACAGGCTTTAATTCCAGCTTCAGATTTGCTTGTTTATTTAAAATTAAAGTTAAAGATTCATTTTATGTGCTTGCTCAAGTCTTAATTTCCTATTTGCAGGCCAAGCGAGCCTACAAATTTAAAAAATTTAATGGAGCTCTATATTGATCATTGCACAGGTAATTTAATCAATAAAATTCAATACTTGTCAACATATGCTCTTTGGTAACCAAAAGCAGAATTACATTGTTAAATATATATATAGATCTTTCAAGAAAAATAATGAGGGGCATTGCCTTAGCATTGGGTGGACCAGTTGATGCATTTGAAGGTAATACAGCCGGAGATCCATTTTGGGTTCTTCGTGTGATCGGGTATCCCGCTGACTGCAATGAGAACGTCCACGAAATTAAGAATACGAAAAAAGATGTTGGATGGTATGCTTTCCTTCTGCTATTTATGTTAAACTCATTTGTGATGTTTTTTTTTTTTTTTAAAAAAACCAAGTTTTGGATTTTGAAATCTAGTTTAAAATTATAAAGATCAGTTTTAAAAAACCACCACTATAACACTTATAAATATACTATCACATTTTTCAATACAATTAATTTTCTCTCTTTATAATCCCTATATTACTAATAGGGAGTTTGTTTTTGCTTAGGTGTCGTCATGAGGTTAATTTAAATGAGGTGTCACATTCTTATTAAATGCATATATATGTTAATAATCTATGTGTCATTTTCCTATTGATTTATAATTAATATGTGGCATCTATGTGACATTTTAATATAGAAATTAATTAAAAAATATATTTTTAAGGAGGTTTGAACCTTAGACCTCTTGCACAATATGTATATTTTTTAATAAATAAGTTAATATATAAATCTTTAAATATTTTAAATATCTATTTTATATCTAAAAAGTGTTATCATATGATAATTTTTAAACATAAAATTATATTTAACTTAAGCCTATAAATGTATGTAAGAAAAATTGTGGTTGTATCAACTTTTATTAAAAAAAACTTAATATAATCATATATGATATTTATTGTAAATATACTGTATACATATATTATTCGGAGTAATATTTATGCATCAATTATATAAAAAAATTATATTAATCGTCTCCTTTTTTTTTATTAATTGTAAAATAAATTTGAAACAATCTTATAGTAAATTCTTTCACATAATTATAATAATTCTAATCCCTAGCATGAATTGTCATACAATTAATATTACCATTATTTAAATTTAATATTATAATTACAATTTTTTTATACATATACATTATTTTAATATATATATATATTATTTGAAATATTATATATAATATATTATATTGTAAAATTTATTTAACGAAAATACCGCGTAATACGCGGGAGCTCATCTAGTTTAATATATTTAAATCATATTTCGCATCATCAAATCATTTCAATTACAATCAAGAATTACATAATTTCATTCACTCTTACACATAAATTTGACATGAAATTAAATCATAGTGGTGAGAGCTTGATGATTCTCAGGTTCGAAACTCATTGGGTGCAAACAATTCATGTGGGTCAGTCCATACAGAGCGTTGTTCTAGCTTTAAGTGGGCCCCCGCTAGTGGACGGTGGGATTGATCCCCCAATTAGTCGATCCTTGGGCCGGATACCGAGCTATATAAAAAAAAAATCATACCCTACTCAAAGCCCAAAATAAACACACATAAAAATTGATTTTTAAGAGTCATTTAAAACTAAAAGAAATTACCATTATATTTATTTACTACTTCATATGTGAATAAAGACAAATACTACACTTTAATCAAACTAATACTATATAACGCCTGAAATAATATTATACTGTAACTAAATTTTGTGCACACAATCTTTTATTGTACACAATATGCACATAGTACTTGTGAATAAATTATCTTTCCTAATGCTTTATTTTCCACGCCTCTAATATTTAAAATCTTGATATTTCTGCATTGCTCGACTCCCACTTGATCAAATCCAGTGGAGCCCACACCGACTATGGTACAGTTTTATTCCTCAGAATTTGTTCCTTCATCCTTCTTGTGTTCATGATGGTGATCATTGGCTTTTGATTCCAGGTTTACTCACATTGGTTAATCAGGATGATGATATTACTGCGCTACAGGTGTCACATAAATTTTAATTTTGATTTGTTTTCATATAAGGTTACTTTATGAATCTCATAAAAGAATAATATCGTTCAAACTATAAGTGAAAAGTATCAATAAAATTATCTAAAAGTGTAATAACAAAACCTGAATGCATGCATTAACTTCAACAGACCAGCCCTTTTATTTTTCACATATCTTGGATTATTAATGTAAGTTTTAGCATACCTCTTTGGATTATTGAAGGTGAGAAACAGTGATGGGGAATGGATATCAGCTGCGCCCATTCCTGGTACATTTGTTTGCAACATTGGTGACATGCTAAAGGTATACATGAACCGTAACAACCTCGTTCGTATACGTATACGTATATATTTGAAATACTGGGGTAATTTGCAGATTTTAACCAATGGTATATATGAATCAACTCTGCATCGGGTCATCAACAACTCCCCCAAGTACCGCGTTTGTGTTGCATACTTTTACGAGGTTAATCTTAATTTATTATTCCCCCCGTCACGGAAAAGGTTTTACATATAGGAGGACACATACTTTAAGAAAAAAGAGTAATGATTAAGGTTTTGAGGGATAATTGTAAATTTTTATGTATAAAGTAAAAAAAATTATTAGGTTATGTGTATGTGAGTCAAAAAGACTTCACATTTTGTGTAAATTAGTGGTAATTATGAGGGTGAATTCATTAAAGATTTTTCATTTTAAGGGTGTGAAACTTATAGTGTGACGGACAAAAAATGAAAATGTGAAAAGTTTTATGGGACGGAGGGAGTACAATTGTAATGTACTATCCCTCCGTTCCACGATTACTTTCACATACTTTTTTTTTTCTGTTTCAAAATAACTTTTTTAATCCTCCATAAACTACACCCCTCACAGTATCTCAAAATTTACATAAAATGTCATTATTTTTGGACTCACACTTACACACAGTCTAACTCATCTCTTTACTTTATACATATAAATTTATAAAATTATCCTTTAAATCTCCACGCATTACTCCCTAATATGTGTCCACCCCATATGAAAGTAATTAAATCATGAGATGCAAGGAGTATTTGTGAATTTATGTTTGACAGATGAATGGATACATTTGATTAAACAGCCAAACTATGATGCTGCAATAGAACCGCTGGATGTATGTGTGGAGAAAACGGGTGGTACCAAGAAGTTCCAAGGAGCTGTTTACGGGAAGCATTTGGTCGGTAAAGTTGTCACCAATTTTGTTATATAAGCTAGCGTTGTAAAGCAAAGTTCCGTAATGCAACTTATTTTATTTTTTACATTCAAAAATCAAAACAAAAGAAATCAATAATAATTATATTACTTTTAAATTAAAAAAGTATTCTCACTGTCCACCAAAAATATGTTCACACTGGTTTTTTCAACAATTTGTTTTGCTTCACCATTTAACCATCACTTAATTTTTTCATATGTTGTCAATTTTATACTCATAAACAACCACTTAACTCATAAATGGACCACACAATACCCAAAATACCCTTTATCTATTTTATTTACGTTTTCTTAAAACCTGTTAAAACCAAACGAGCATACTTTTAGTGGACGGAGGGAGTATACCCTAGTAGTGACTTGAAGAATCGATATTAACAATGAATGATGATGTTCAATAATTTTTGGACATTAAACTTAAATATTATTTTATTTTGATTATATTTTAACTTATAAATTATGATAGTTTATGAATTTTACATTAATTATCTTCTTTATGTATAGATTTATTAATAATATGTAATTGTTAATTACACTTATTTGTATAAATAAAAATTATAGTACCGGATCAAATTTGAGGCAATTTTTATATATAATTTTTGTTAATTAAAATAAAAATTAATGGGCTAGGCCGGCCCGCTGAACCATATAGAACAAGATCAGGCTTCTATTTCGTAGGCTTGACTAGTTTGTGGCCCGCCTAGCTCATGAATTATGTTTGGATTTTGAGCAATTTAAAATGAGATGGAGGGAGCATAACTATATTGCACGGATTCTCCAAAAAAATAAGGTATTCAAGTATCGGATACGCGTAGGGTGAGATTCGCGTAGGATACGCGTGGGATACGCACGTCCCATTTTTTTTTTTTTTTTTTTTATGGAGGATACGCGTATCCGATACGTTTTGGAGGAGTATCGGATACGCGTAGGGGGCGTGTGGTGTTATTTTGCAAATTTTTATTATTTTTTGGGCCTTTTTGCAAATTTTAATAATTAAACCTGATTCCAATTTAATTTCTAATCTAATCTAAACAAATAAAAAAAGTGAAAAACTGAAAAGAAAAACGCACGCATCGTCAATTATAACTTATGCATTGAATTTATAATTATTACTTATGTATTTGAATTTTATTTGAATTTTGTTATGTAATGATTTATGTATTAAATTTCTAATTATGAATTATGACTTATGTATTGAATTAATGATGGTATATTGATATTTGAATAAATGTTTTTATATTTTTACAGGTATTATATATATATATATATATATATATAAAATATTCATAAAATAAACGTATCCTTGCCGTATCGCACCCTAAAATTTTCAAAAAATAGAATTCCCGCACCCGTATCCTATCGGATACGCACCCGCTCCCCCGCACCCATGCAACGCAGGAGCATAGTATTGTGTCTTTTATATGAAATATGAATAATTTAAATATTAAAAATAGTACTCCCTCCGTCCCAAGAAGATATGCACACTTTCATTTTTCGTATGTCCTAACAAGTTATGCACACTCCTAAAATGGAAACATCACACAATATTAATATCCTCACAATATCATTTAAATCTAAAAAATGTCACTCTTATTCTACTCTCTACTTTATTCTCTCTCCTACTTTATCTCATTAAATCACCTAAAATACTCTTACAGTTTATTATCATAAAAGTTTACTAAATTAATTTTTTTAGTTTCCGTGTCCCAAAAAGTGTGCACAACTTATTGGGATGGAGGAAGTAATTTGTTATTGATACTCCTGAAAGATAATACGATTTCACTAACCATAATTTTTTTAATACTTTTGATCAAATATTATCACTAACCCAGTGCAAGCCCAAAATAATTTCATTTATATATAAGCCTATATATGATAATATTAAGAATGAGTTCAGGCCCAAAAATTGAAAAAAGTCCATAACTAGTTCTCATTTATTTTCTCAACACAAAATCATGCAATCATCTCATTGGCATTCTATAGTAACTTAATCTAGCAAGCCACTTCGGTAATTTTCATGGAATAATTTATCGATTAAGTGGATTAGACTTTTCACTTGAGGATATATCTCCTGCAAACTATGTTTTACGGTGAAACTTGATCCATATTGAAATAATAGATTCAATTTACTTTTCAGTTATCCTAACTAATATTTTTTAGTGAAAAAAAAATTAATACTCTTTTGTAATATAAGTTATACACTTCAGTTATCATGACTAATTTTTTTTTTTTAATGTTGTTTTGTTGTAATATAATTATATATAAGTCATATCTTTCAGTTATAACGGTTGATATCCTTTAGTAATATAACTAATACTCCCTCCATCCCAGATTAGTTTTCATACTAATCTGGGCACCCATTTTAAGAAAAACTGTAATGAGTGGAGTATTGAAGGGTAATTTTGTAAACTTTTATTATTAAAGTAAGGGAGGTGGTTGGATTGAGTGTAAAAAGTAATGACATTTTGTGTAAATATATGAATATTGTGAGAGTGGAGTTTAAAGAGGGGTTTCCTTTTTTTGGAATGTGAAAACTAATGTGGGACAAACCAAAAGGAAAGTGTGAAAACTGATGTGGGATAGAGGGAGTATCTTTCATTTATCACAACTAATACCCTTTAGAGATATATATATATATATATATTCTTCAGTTATCACGAGTGATATTCTTTAATAATATAAGTAATACCCTTCAATTATTACATCTGATACCCTTTAATTAATGAATCAAGTTTCACCATGTACCCTTATTCATAATAGGCTTTGCCTTCACTTGAATAAATCTACTGTCAGCTTAGAGATTAGTGGATATCATTACACATCTATGTGTTGTACTATGATGTTCAATCCATTAGTACTTCAAAATGTTTGAAATTTGAAGTTTGAAAATATTCGATGAATCAATTTTACCGTGAAATTAAAATACATATTTACATATTATTAGTTATTTTTATCAAGCAATATTATTATCAAATTAATATATTTTAATAAAATAATTAATATTAAAAACTAATTTTATGATGAAACTAATTCACGGTATTTTGCCTTGAAGGTGTATATTAGTCACATGTCTAGTATCAATCACTTGGCATGTGACTAGAAAATATCAATTACATACTTTTTGAACAATACAAAACAAAAAAGGTTGTTTTCATGGTCCTTAGACAGCACTAATCTTGTCATCTTCAAATGTTGGGGCACTAATATTTCAATTTTCCGTCAACATATATACTTTTTCCAATATTAAAACACTCAAATTAAAGAATGAATCCTTTTTATATATATATATATATATATATATATATATATATATATATATATATATATATATATTAGGTATTAAAATGATTTTTGTGGTGCATATTATAATAAGACGTCTTTGTCCTTGGGGCACCATTGTGTCGTAGCTAGTGCAATTTGTTAAGGCGTCTCAATCTTCAAAGGTGATGATCATGTGCCAAAATATTATATTGACTCAAAATTTTGTTTGAGTCAATATTTTCATTTTAATTTCATCTTTTACTGAACAGACTTGTTAAGGTGTCTCCATCTTCAAAGGTGGTGATCATGTGCCAAAATATTATATTGACTCAAAATTTTGTTTGAGTCAATAATTTCACTTTAATTTCATCTTTAACCGAACTGGCATATTGATCGAATCTCCCGTAAAAAAATAAAATAAAATAATTGATCGAATCTCATTATTGGTGTGCTGTAATTGAGATACTCTCTCGTGAAATAATATTACGTCAAAACTTTCAAAATTCATCAACTAATCAGACGTAAAATTAAAAAGTGGAATAATAGATAAATGAATGAGATATAATATTTAATTTGAATTCGTTTTATTGTTGGAATAAACATAAGAATAATTGTACAAAAAGTATTCGTTTACGCAGCGGAAATTAACTATCCTTCTATTGTGTGTGAATCTAGGAAACAATCCGAAATATGACACCACAAGTAAAACCACAAGCAATTTAATGTGGAAAACCTCCTCAATGTGAGGAGTAACAATTATATATAGGATCATAGTTCACCCAAAAATTTCACCATGATAAAAAAATTCAAGTCTTACAATCTGTCTCAACATATATTCAATCACAAATGTATCAAGATAATCAATGTTAAAACTATATATAAAAAAATCCTTCAAAAAAAAAAGGGATAGTTACTATCCACTACAATATTGGGTGGCTTATTACTATCCACTACAATAAAATTAGTAATTACTTGTAGGTACAAAATTATTGGTCAAAGTTCCCAATTTACCCTTCCTTCCCACTTTTTTCATTCCCATCTGCTGCAGCTTTATTCTTGGCACAATTCTCAAGGTGATTGACTTCCCTCATCATCTTTTTCATTCTTTTTCATTCTTGGCAGCTTCAATTTTTATTTTTCAAATTAGAGTCCAAATAATTCACTTATTTTAAAAATTCCTTCATAACTCGTATATGATGTTGTAGGAAATAATTGTTGAAAAATTCTAAAAAATGTGCAGATTCAATAATCGAATATCGGTAACAATAATTCTTATGTGCAGTAAACAATATCCAAATGTGCAGAAATAAATTACATGAAGGACACATTGACGTTTTTCTCATCCCCAATCTTAAAATTTTTCTTGAAATAAATCACAGTCTCTTTTCTCTTCACTAATAAGATTGCACATGTGCAGAAAAAAAATGCAAATTTCTGCACATGTGCAGAAAAAAATACAGAAAAATAGTGGATTATCTAACATCAGATAACCCAAAAAAACACAAAAATCACAAACTATCCATACCCGTTTCTTGAACACTAATTTACATGAAAAAGAAAATCATCAGATACAGTAACTCACTATATACAGAACCCCTTATTCCGAGAATCAAAATCACAAAAATTCTCAAACACAAAAAAATCCTTGTGCAGAATAAAAATCACAAATTCAAAATTCAAAGCCCAAATTCAAAGCATTCAAAATTCAAAATTCAAAATTCAAAATTCAAAAACTCAATTCAAATCCCAGATCCATCTTGTAACACTAATCTGGAATCCATTTCAATTCACAAACAAGCCGCGAATAAACTCAATTTACCCGATAAATTCTGGATCTGCACAGTTCAAAATCAAAAATCAAAAATCAAAAATCAAAAACAAAAATAAAAAATCAATAGTCAAAAATCAAAAATCAAAGAATCTGCACAGATCAAAATCAAAAATCAAAGAATCTGCACAGATCAAAATCAAAAATCAAAAATAAAAAATCAAAGAATCAAAATCAGAAATTCTGCACAGATCAAAAACAAAAACAAAAATCAGAAATTCTGCACAGATCAAAATCAAAAACACAGATCAAAAACAAAAACAAAAATCAAAAATCAAAGAATCAAAAAAAAAATCAAAAACAAAAATCGACCTTCGTCGCCGTCGATCTTCGTCTTCATCGATCTTCGTCGCCGTCGATCTTCGTCTTCGTCGATCTTCATCGCCGTCGATCTTCGTCTTCATTGATGTTCGTCGCCGTCGATCTTCGTCTTCATCGATGTTCGTCGCCGTCGATCACCGTCGTCGCTCGTCTTCACAGCCTCTATCTCATTCACCGTCGATCTGGGGTGGGGCGTGGTGGTGGGGCGTGGCCGTCGCTCGTGAGGAGCCGTCGCCGTTGCCAGTCCCCGGTTGTAGAAGAGGTGTGGCTGCCGCTGAAAGTGTAGAGAGAGAAGGACTAAAGTAGTGAGAGAGAGAGGAAGAAAGTGGAGAGAAAATAGGGTTTTGACTGATTAGATATGGGAAGGAAAATGTGAGAGGGAGAGTCACGTGTCAACTGCCAAATTTAAGGGTAGAATAGGAATTCAGTAATTGATGTTGTACCTGAGAGAATTTTGATTTTGGGCTCGTACCTGAGTGCAATAAAATCAAAAAAATAGTACCCCAGAGTGATAATTCCAAAAAAAAAATATAATTAAATTAGAAAGATTTCACCCAACAACACCAACTTTTCATTCAATGTCCACAATGCTTGGATCGTCAAAACCCGATTTCCATAGTCTATTATATATTCTAATGAGTTCTGAACATGATGTTTAAAATATGGCTTGATCCAACTGTTGATTGGTAAAAATCTCTTTAACTTAACCACGCAAAATTAAATCACCCAAGAACCAGACCCTTTGTTCGTGGCTACTCTCGACTGTACAAAATTTCAAACGCGATCTTCATTGTTTAGAATGTACCTTGACTAGTCCTAAACGTGTGGTCGAAATTTCAATTTGATTTAACGGTTGAAACGAAATATAATGCTTCAGGAAAATTTTTGTTTCTTTTATAATTTCTCTAAAAAAAACGTTCAAATAATATTATTTTATCTCTATCTTCCCTCAATGTCTACTAGAGTACGATAACAGTAACACTAGTATTAAATCTAGTTGGAGACAGAATGATATAGCTCAAGTGATTAGAACTCCATTATATGTCATAAAGATAACGGGTTCGGATTACTTTTTACCTGAAAAAAAAAAAAAATCTAGTTGGACTCCACAAGCATGTTGAACTTTCCACATTGTTTCTTCAGCTTGTTATGATGCCGTACAAAAAAGGGCAAAACACAAGCCTCCTTTTTTTTCTTTTTCTTTTTTTTCTTTTTTTTAAACACAAGCCTCCCTTTGGACCCTTTCCCTTATCTTTTTGAAAGTATACAGTGGACACACTATATTGCAAATTAAAAATAAAAAATAACAATGAATTAATTAAAAATTATCATAATAGAATTCGAATGCATGTACTTACCATCAATCCTATTTATAATTATAACAATGAAAAAATGAGTTCATTACTCCAATTACTAACTGTTGTATGACGATTCATTCGCCCTGAGGCCCAATGGCAACTGGGCCGGCCCACCCGAGCTCGGCGCGGCCCAGAGGATTTCGGCCCCATCAGCAGTCGACTCGCCGGGGCGTGACGGACCAACTCGGCTACGCCCGGGTGAGCTCGGCACGACGGAAGATCGGCTCGCCGGGATCAGGCAGGCAAACTCGGCCGAGCAGGTCGGATCCTCCGGGCCACGCCCGCCGAGGATCCCGCCCGCCTGGTCGAGGCCGGCCTGCTCGTCTGGCAAGCCGAACGTTCCTTCGGACGACAAAGTCGCGGCAACACCGGATGGCGGGCGCGGCGCGGACCCCGCCACCCGAGTTCGGCAAGGGCGACGCCTTGTCATCCACACCACGCCCGAAATGGTCTCGGGTACAAGATATCTGACTCCATTTAAAGGTCAACTTATCCCAGAAAGGCAAGAATATCCCTCAGCCATCAGAAGATCCCCCAGGGGGACACAGGCGGGGACGCGAGTGGCTAGCCGTCTACTCTGCCGCAGGGCAGGTACATCTCAATTAATAAGAGAGGGTACAGCATTTATGTTGATTTGTATTTTATTGTACCTTTGGACTGCCAAAAAGGCAACCAAACCCATGTATAAATAAGACCTATAAGGCATAATAAACGGATCTGAAAAATCCATCCTTAGCCTGGGACTAACACTCCCAGCAAACCTTGTGTTCTTACTTGCTTTCCTGCTTTAAGTTCTACATTTATTGCTCATTTATTTCTCATCATTTCTATTGATTGTTCTTGGGTATTTATCATAATAAATGCTCCAATCAATATTGTTTTAACCGATCAAAAGCCACATTAACCATTCATAAATATTTCGGTTAACAACAATTGGCGCTAGAAGGAGGGTGCGTGTACCTCCGTTTCCACAAGGAAGTTGCTGGAAAAATTTTGAAGAACACTCACTGTTCTTCAAACCATAAGTCTCACTCAAATCACTTCTGTTCCTTACCTTTCCTTTCCAGAGAAGATCCTTCTCCGTTTGGAAGATGACGAAGGCTGGAAACGCCGTTCCCGGTGGGGAAAATCTTACCCCTGTTGCTGCTGGCATGGACACCATGCACGTTCATGAAGGTGAACAGCCTCAAGGTGATTTCACCCCCACCAGGGGCACGGGGAATCTGGCCCCCATCCCGCTTCAGGAGTACCAAACTCCTGAACAAATTCAGACGGCCATCAAGCTTCTTCAGGCTCGAGGCCGTGAGCTCACCATGGCCAACCCTGGTCCTTCTGCTCCCCAGAAGAGTAAGGGGAAAAAGAAGAAGAAGGCCCAACGAGCTCGGGACGGACCGGGATCCCCTAGCCGAGGCGATCGGCCCGGGGTCAGGATCTGTCTTGAACGACTTGGGTCATCTCGGCAGTGGATTTCGAGTCGAGTCTCAAACGGAGTCTAGGACCGGGAGCACCCCGGCACGGCGAGCGGCTGAGGATCGCCAACCTACCAATAGGGCCCCCGCACCTAGCGCGCCCCTGGAGCGCGAGGCCAAAAGGGTGTCGGCCAAAGATAGGTTGGGTCCAGCTCCGCCAGAGCACTCTGCACCCCCGAACCCAGAGCCAGGTTCTCGCGATGCTCTCCTCGTCGCCATGCAGAGGAAGATCGACGAGATGGAATCCCGTTTTGGAGCCCGCGATGGGCAGCCAAAGCGAAGCGCGGCGAATGAGCCTCTCTACATGGAGGTCGAGCGGCGCCGGTTCGGCCAAGATCCTCCCCCTCAAATGCCCGTTTATGAGGGGAAGATCGACCCGGAGACTCACCTCAGTAAATACAACATTTACATGGTCGGAAGGGGGGCGTCCGACGCGACCAAATGCCGCCAATTTCCACTAACTTTGGGCGAGCTCGCCCACAAGTGGTATGTCTCTCTCCCCGCCCGTTCGGTCAGCACCTTCAGTGAACTAGGCGAAAAGTTCACCACCTACTTCGCCTCCAAGATCCCCAGAGCCGAGAACCGGCAGAGACTGATGGGAATCAAGCAGGGTAAGGAGGAGGGCGATGAGGCCTACCTCGACCGCCTGGACGAGGTCCTCCTAACCGGGGAGCCGGTCGGAGACGAGCTCCAGCTACACGCAGCCCTCAGCGGCCTAAGACCGGAATCCCACATGTTCCGGCACATGACCAAGAACTACCCCGCCTCCTACACTGAATTCCGCCGACGAGCAGGCGAACTTATCACTCGCCAGAAGTTGCTCGCTCAGAGGCTGGGCGAAGTTAAGGAGGAGGGGGGCGAGAAGAGGGGGAAGGCAACCCCCAAGGTAGCTCCGGCCGCCGAACCAACCCCCAGCAGGAGGAAAGGCCAGCAGAGGGCTTACGGGGGGAACTTTAAAAGCTTCGAGGACAAACCCCCGCACGCATCCGTCCAGGTCGTGGACAAGCTCAAGTACTCCCCGGCCTTCGTTTTCAACGCGATCCAGCACACTGGACTGGTCCCCAAGCCCAAACCCATAAGGGGGGACCCAACCAAGCAAAATCCTAACAAGTTCTGCGCCTACCACGACTCGCCGGACACAACACCAGCCGGTCTGGGACCTCCTTAAACAGCTCTCTACGGAGGCTGTTCGAGGATGGGCTTCTCGACAAGTACGTCAAGAGGCCCCCTCCGCGGCCGGATACTGAAGAGCGGGCGCCCAGGCGGCAGAGGGTGGTCTCCCCTGAGAGGGTTGCGGCAGTTGAGGTCACCACCGACATGGAGACGTCGGGCGGCGAACTCCATTTTGCTCGCCCGCGGACGGATCAATATGATCCAAGCCGGGGGTAGTAGCCATGGATCTGGTTGAGGTGTTCAGCCAGTCAAACAGGAAGAGGAAGGCCGAACTGCGGGCTGTTGACCACGTCCACCTAATCAGCGCCCCTCCGGAGCCCACCATCTCCAAGACCGCGGTAATCTCATTCTCAAATGCTGACCGCGAGGGGGTTCTCTGCCCAAAGAATGATGCTCTGGTCATCTCGGCCAACATCACGGGAATGACCGTGGACCGGGTCTGGTCGACAACGGCGGCTCACGCAACATCCTCTTCAAGTCCGCTTTGGACCAGATGGGCAATCTCGCCAAATACATCAAGCCCTATGACCTCCAACTCCGCGGTTTCGGCGACACCGTCGTTTCGGCATATGGGAAGATCAAGCTGTCGGTCGAGCTAGTTGACTTTGCGAATGATAGGGTTAGGATAACTAGGCCTATTGAATTTGTAATCGTCGACCTGCCGAACATGTATAACGGCTTTTTTGGTCGCCCTTTTCTTGAAACCTTTGAGGCGATCGCGTCTTCCTACTTCTACTGTATTAAGTTCCCCACGGTCGAGGGGGAGGTCGGCACCATTAAGGGTGACCAGAAAATGTCTAAGAAATATTTGAACTACCCGTGTCCAGATTTAATTTCTGCACTCAGTTTAGATTTTTCGTCTATTTTCACTGTGGCCGAACGACAAAGTGCCGAGCTCCCTCAGGAGAACACTTTGCCCAGCGAGCCCGGCGCCGAACAGAACGAGGCAACCCCAATGGATTGCTCGATTCCAACACAATCCGAGCATGCTCTAGACGAGCTCGTCCGCTCGGCCCCAACTCCCATGGAGCCCGGCCAGGCGAGCGAGCAAGACTTGGAGCCTCACCTCGGCTTTGAACCCATGCCGTTAGACATTGACCCCAGGAGAAACTTCCAAGACCCCAACGGTCAGCGTCTAAAACGCACTGCCCCGGTCGAAGAACTGGAGCGCATTCCGGTGGATTCTACTCGCCCCGAACTTGAAGTCTTCATCGGCTCTAAGATACCCGCCGAAATGCGGGGGGATGTCATAGACTTCCTCAGAAGCAGCGTGGACGTCTTCGCCTGGTCACACCAAGATATGGTCGGCATCGATCCAAAACATGCATGCCACCACCTTAAGATTGACCCAAGTCGCAAGCCCGTCTCGCAAAAAAGGCGGAAATTCGGCCCGGAGAAATACGCCGCTCTAGCCGAGGAAGTGAAAAACCTGCTCGACAACAAGCTGATCGAGCAGGCTGAGGACGAGCCCCAATGGGTAGCGAACGCCGTGCTCGTTAAAAAATCTAACGGATCCTGGAGGCTATGCATAGACTTCACGGACCTAAATACGGCGTGCCCGAAAGACCACTTCCCGATGCCGCACATCGACCACCTGGTGGACAGCACGGCCGGTCATGAAATGATGTCCTTCATGGACGCTTTTGCCGGCTATCACCAAATTCCGATGGCCGTGGAGGACATCAAGCACACTTCCTTCCTCACTGAAAAGAACGTTTACTCCTGGACCAGGATGCCCTTCGGGTTGAAAAACGCGGGGGCGACCTATCAAAGGCTGGTAAACAAGATGTTCGCCGAACAAATCGGAAAAACAATGGAGGTATATATAGACGACATCGTCGTCAAAAGTGTGAAAAAGGAGGATCATTTGAGGGACCTAGCTGAGACCTTCGCGATCCTCAGGGAGTACAACATGAAACTCAATCCGAAGAAATGTAGTTTCGGGGTCGGCTCCGGCAAGTTCCTCGGCCACATCGTGAGCCAAAGGGGGATTGAAGCCAACCCCACCCAAATCAAGGCCATCCTCGACATGGAGGAGCCTCGCAATGTCAAGCAGGTCCAGAGACTCACTGGGTGTCTGGCGGCCCTGAACAGGTTCATATCCCGCCTGGGCGACAAGAGTAAGCCTTTCTTCGCCACTATCAAAAAGCAAAAATTCTCATGGAACAAAGAAAGCCGGGATGCTTTCCTTAAGCTAAAGGAGTACCTCGCCAACCCCAACATTCTCGCCAAGCCGGTGCCGGGCGAGAAGCTATTTCTGTACTTGGCAGCCTCCGAATCCACTCTGAGTGCTGTGCTTGTCAGGGCGGAGGGGCAGGACCATCTGCCGATCTACTTCGTCAGCCAGGTTCTCCACGATGCCGAGCTCAGATACACTCCGTTGGAGAAATTGGCATACGCACTCATCATGAGTGCTAGAAAGCTGAGGGCCTACTTCTTCGATCATCAAGTCGAAGTCCTCACAACCCTCCCGCTTCGACAAGTCCTGCACAGGCCGGACACCAGCGGCCGCCTTTTAAAGTGGTCGCTCGAGATCGCCCAGTATGGCATCACATACGCGCCGAGGACGGCGATCAAAGGACAGACGCTGGCCGACTTTGTCGCCGAGCTCACCTTTCCGAACAACCCCTCAACCCTAACCTTCCCGCCGTGGAAGTTGTTCGTGGACGGCTCCTCAACACAATCTTGTTCGGGAGCGGGAATCGTTTTGGTCGGACCAGAGGGGCAGTGCTTCACGAATGCCGTCAGATTCGAGTTCCCGGCCACTAACAATGAGGCCGAGTACGAGGCTCTGGTCGGCGGTCTGGAGCTGGCCGCCGCGGTCGGCGTCCAACGACTCCACGTCTTCATGGATTCTCTCCTGGTGGTAAACCAAGTCAAGGGAGAGTACGAAGCCCGCGGGGAGCAGATGATGAAGTATCAGGGCCTGGTCGCCTCCATGTGCAAGAGGCTCCAGCAAGTCTATATAGAGCAGATCCCAAGGGAACAAAACTCCCAGGCGGACGCACTGTCCAAGCTCGCCACCTCGGAGGGAGCGGCGGATATGTCCATCATCGTCCTCACGAAGCTCGCCAGCTCAGCTATCAGCGGCCGCGCAGTGGCTACCGTCCGGGCTGAGGAAGCGAACTGGATGACACCCATTATCCTTTACCTCAAGACCGGCACTCTCCCGAATGACCGAGTCCAGGCCAGGCAGCTCGAGCTGCGAGCGGCGAGGTACACTCTGATAGAGAATGCGCTTTATAAACGAAGTTTCTTTCTACCCCTACTCAAATGCGTCACTCTGGAGGACGGGCAGACGATCCTAGCGGACATCCACGACGGAGTCTGTGGAAATCACGCTGGGGGGCAAGCGCTCGTTTATAAGATAATGAGGCAGGGGTACTATTGGCCCACTCTTCGGAAAGATGCAATTGCATACGCCAAGGCATGTCACAAATGCCAAGTCATGGCGCCCAACATCAAACTCTCTCCGGAACACCTGAAATCAATCTTCAGCCCCTGGCCGTTCGCCCAGTGGGGGATCGATTTAATCGGACCCCTGCCGGTGGCGCCCGGGGGATGTAAGTTCGCCGTGGTCGCCGTCGACTATTTCACCAAATGGGCGGAAGCCGAACCGCTGAACAAGATTGATCAGCAGGCCATCATCAGATTCATATGGAAGAGCATCATCTGCAGATTCGGTCTTCCTCAGGCCATAGTTTCAGATAATGGCAAGCAATTCGACGGGCTCGAAGTCCTAGAATTCTGCGAGCGTTGGAAAATCAAAAGACTATTCTCCACTCCGTACCACCCTCAAACCAATGGTCAAGTGGAGGCAGTCAACAAAATAATAAAGCACACTCTCAAGGCTAAGCTTGAGGAAAGAAAAGGAAAGTGGGCTGCCAGCCTGCCGGACGTCCTATGGGCTTACAGGACGACTACCAGAAATTCGACGGGCGAGACCCCATTCGCTCTCGCCTTCGGCACCGAGGCTGTCATCCCGGCCGAGGTCGCTGTGCCGAGCTTCCGTACTTCGCAGGAGCTCGGTGAGAACAACGACCAAGCAAGGAGGCTCGACCTCGACATGTTAGAAGAACGCCGACTCGACTCAATTCACAAGAACGCGGCCTACAAGCAGCGTTCAGAAAAGTATTACAACTCCAAGGTCAAGATCAAACAATTCTCAGTCGGCGACCTCGTCTTAAAAAAGATCCACGGTCCCAGCCAAGGGGTATTCGGCCCGAACTGAGAGGGTCCGTTCAGGGTGTCCAGGTGGTTACCCAATGGGGCGTACAAACTCGAACACCCAGATGGCACTCCGGACCAATACCCGTGGAATGCGTGCCACCTCAAGAAATATTTTCAGTGAGCCGTCACCTAAGTCCTTTCTTGTAGCCTAGGAAAGTCTTGGGATTTCTCGGAGTGTTTATAATCCTTGTAAATTCTTGCAATTTTGCAAATTTTCATAATTAATAAAGCGAAGTTCCCCAGAAATTGTCGAAAATCCTCGCAAGAGGTATCCTTGCGGACCCGCTCGAGGCCGACCGGCCAAGAATGGGTCCCTCTCATACTCGCGCGGGCCAGACAGTCCGCCGAGGTAGGGACTAGTCCCCATAAACTCCTCGCAGCTAGTTTAGCCTTATGGCGAGGTCCGCCCAGCCCATAAACTGGGAGGCTCCTACTAAACTCCTCGTGACGCGTCCCGTTACCGTCCGAGGTCACCTGACTTTCCGGGTCAGTGTGCCCCTCAAATTCCTCGCAACGAGCTTAGCCTCCGGCCGAGGTCTCCTAGCTTTCCTGGCTAGTGAGGTCCACAAGCTCCTCGGAGTTAGGACAAAAGTCGCGTGGTTCGATCCTAGCGATCAGCCCAAAGCGCAAAGCACGCAACTAGGCGCGCCTGCACAGGTCGCCTGAAGTGCCACCGGGTTCTTCCCGGAGATAAAAGTCTCCCGGCGAGCTAAACGTACTCTCGGCGAGCAACCACTTCGATACTATTCCAAGCGAGCGGTTCAGTGGTCAAGTCTCCATGTAGCGAGCACCTTCATCAGCTCGCCCCGACCGAACTCGCAGTCGCGGGAACTGGTTTGGGCGACGAAGGATCCGGCGGGCTGTCAACCCGCCATGACACACTTGGGCGAGCGTAACTCGTCAAGTGAATCCTTACTTGGCCAAGAGCCGAGCTCGACAATGCCGAAACCAAATCGGAAAGGCAGTGGCCGAGCTCGACCTCTTGAACAAGTAATGCCGAGGCATGACAAGCCAGCAAAAGTTTGAAATATTCGGCAAAATTGTAAAAAATTATGCTAAAGTATTGAAGACGATTGTTATATAGGGACGAGCCGAGCTCCCCAATTTAATCCTTACTCGGCCAAAGTCCGAGCTCTCCCATGCCGAAACCAGATCGGGAAGGTATGGGTCAAGCCCTTCCCTTTGGCCAAGCAAGGCCGAGGCCGGACAGGTCATCGCAGCTTGTCATATTCGGGAAATTTCATAAGAATTTTCTAAGTATAGAAAGCAATAAATGAAGTAAAAATATTGAAGTCGGCAAGACTGTTGGAGATATGAAAGGAAATGCAGATTTCATTAATTACAAAGGGGTGCGGCCAATGGCCGAGTACAGAGATCCTAAACCCTAAACCTTAAACCAAAAGAGAAACAAGAATTACAACCGCAGCGGGAAGGTCCAAGAAACCACTTGGAATTCAAAGTATCTATTAAAAAGAGAGAGCAACAGCAGTGGCGGGAACGCGAGTTCAAAGTACCGAGGGGGCACAGGCGAATCCGTTGTTGAATACTTTCAAGAGACATATGGATTCGTTATTCACCTGCTCCCCCCCGGCGGGAAGAGAAAACCTGTCAAGCCTCACCACCCGCGGTTCCCCCGGGCTCCCCAGCTCCCGCTCCGCCTGCCCCCGCCGGGAAGTCCAGCTGTTCCTGGTCGGGGTACCAGGAACTCTCCAGATCTTTGATCTCCAGTGTTAGCTCTTCGTGGAGAGGGTGGGCAAGGGCGTACTCCCTGAAGTACCTCTCCATGGCCCCAGTGGGGTCGCCGGCCTGCTTCGCCGCGCGGATGAGGTCGGCGGAGGCCATGTAGTACGCGAACTCCCCATCACGGCCGGATCACGGGTCGGGGGATGACAACCGCTTCGGGGTCGCATAGGCCGCGGCCAAGAGATGCTCGATTTGGCGAGTCTCTCTTCCGGCCCAGCCTTCTCGCCCACCGGCCCGAGCGGCCTCCTCGCGGCTCCGGTCTCTTTCCCTCTCGGCACAGGCAGCCGCGGCCCGTTCGGCCTTCAGCCTCTCCGCGGCCGACCTCTCCACCGCCGCTTTCACGGCCTCGGCCCGCTCTCGGGCCGCCCACCGCTTCTCACCCTCGGCGGGGGCTGGCGGGCGACCTCCTCCCCGCCAGGCGGGCCAACTCGGCCTCTCGCTCCCGGATGGCGCGCGCGCCTTCTCGGCCCGGCTGGGCCTTCTCAGCCCACGGCCCGTGCTTTCTCGGCCTCCTTCCCGGCCCGGTCCCGCTCCCGGTGGACTTCCCGACTCCTGGCCACCTCCCGGTCCCGTCCGTCCAGGCACCGCTCCAGCACGGCGGCACTCTGAAGACCGAGGACCTGGGCGAGCAAGAGGGCGCTCTCCAGGTTCCAGGAAGAGTCCGCGTCCACCTCGGTCGTCATGGCCGACGGCATCTTCTCCATGGCCCGGATAACGTAGTCCGGAAGCTCGTCGGGGGCCGGATCTCGCCGGGAGGTAAGGAAATCCACCACGGGAGGAGGACGCTTGCGGCCGCCGGCCAAAAACCTGAAAGGAAAACTTTTAGCATTCCCAAAAGAGTCAAAAACCGAAGAGGGTAGAGGAACACAACTTACTTCTCGTAAAGGGCGGGGTCTCGCCCCAGGAAGGAATGGTCATCCGGGTCCCTGCCCTGGCTCGACCTGGGCACTGAGCCGGATTGCTGCGGCGCCGGGGGGCTCTCCTCAACTCGAGGCCGCTTACCCTGACGGCGGGCGGACGGGCCTTCCACGACCTCAACCGAGGTCTCCCTCACTCTGCGCGCCCCCCAGGGGGACGCTGGTTCGGTCGGCTCCGAGGCCCTGGCGGGGGCATCCTCCGCCCGGTCGGGGCTCGGGATAACTGGTTCGGCGGGGGGAGGGGCAACAGGCTCGGCGGCTGGCGGGGCGAGGGGCACTCCTTCGGGGACGTGCCCGGCTGCCTCCTCATCTGCCGACCTCTCCTGCCCGCGGGGCTTACTCGCCTTTCTTACGCGGACCTTCGCCCGGCTGAAGAGGTCGGGCACCGCCGACATGATGACAGAGTGGGCGAACGGAGCGGAGGATAGTTAAAACCTGTCACATTCGAGACAATTAGTTCTCGCTGGCCGCGGAAGCAGACATAAAGACACCTAGCTGAAAGTCGAAAGTTTTACCGGCGTCTCGGCGGAGATGGCGGGGAAAGCTGAAGAATCGGGACTCGAACCTCGATTTGTCGTTGTTAACCGCCGAGCACTTCCGATCGGCAAACGGGATGAGGGTCAACTTGGCGAGCGCGAGCCGGAAATCGGTATACAACTCTCCCTCTTTGGGAACGAACAACTCTGCAAAGGGGAGAAAAAATTAGATCAGTAATAATTGTCCGAGTTTAAACAAAGGAATCGTACTCTTGGGTTTATGCCGAAAGGCGGACAGAACGTCCAGACTAGAATCGAAGTCGACACCGGGCGACTGCCAGGCCCCGCTGACAAAAAACCACCTCCGGTGCCAGTCTCGGAGCTTGGAGGGGATCCCATTGAAAAACGTCCCACCCTGCCGAGCCCGTATGAACAGCTCTCTCTTGGACTCCGACAGGGTGAAAATGAAGTTCACTTCGGCTGGGGTCGGCATCCTGTACAGCCGGAACTTCCCCAGCCAGACAAACAGCGTGAGAAGGTTCATCCACCCGTTGGGATGAACCTGAAAGGGCGCGACATTCCAGGCCGCGAACAGGTGCGAGATATTGGGGTGAAGAGGAAACCGGAGCCCCGCCTCCATCATGTGGTAATTCACGGCGAGCATCCCTCGCGGGGGCTGATCGGGCCTCTCATCCTCGGCAGGCACAAAGAAATGCACGTCGGAAGGGACCTGCCATCTCACCCGCCAGGTGGCCAAATCAGCCTCAGACACTGAGCTCCGCCTCGCCTCGTCGTTGGCCGGCCACTCTGAGGCTTCGGCCGGTCGGAACATCCGGCGTGTCTGCTCCGGGCGAGCGTAAGGGTGCTCCCGCAGATATTCCTGATAGTCGAAGGTGGGGGCCGGCCCCGCCAGCCTATCAACATATTGCTCCCAGGCGGAGTAGGCTAGGGTGACCTTTACAGAGGTTTGCTTGCTCGCTTCTTGGGTGGTCTCCCCGACCTGAACCCTCTCGCTCTCCTCCAGGAGCTCGGAAACCGTAGGGCCTTGGGCAGCAGGAGGGGTCCCAGCCGCACTCCCGCTGGCGGTCCTCTCGTCGTCGCTCCCCCCGGAGGAGAAAAGCTCGGCCACCACCTCCGCCGCGGCCCTCTCCAGATCAACATCGGCCGGGGGCATCCCCAGATCCTCGCCGATCCTCATATCGATACCTAAATCGGCGAGGCCGGCGAATGGGGCGTCCCCGGCTGCCCCCAAACCACCTCCACTAGTGGAGGCGGCGCTTGAACTCCCAACACGGCCAAAGACCGGATCCAAGCCGTCACGGTCAGACAACCCATATCTCCGGGGCGGCGTCTGCCATCCTCCCCGGGAAGACTCCCCTCTAGCGGCAGCGCCACGCATCGGAATATTCAAACCAGTCCCACGGGAGGAAGCTCCTCTCGATCTCACCATTTCGATCGGAAGAAATGAAAGAAAAACAAAAAAGGAGAAGTTCCTTCAAATGGTGAAGGGAAATTACCGTTTGAAATGATGATCAGAAGCTCGAGCACTGGGGAAACCCAAAGGATGCACTGAAGTCACTCACAACGCTCTGAAAATCACACAGGGTAAGAAGTTTATCGTGATGAAGGAGACTCCTATTTATAAAAAGCGGGAAGGACCTCCCTGCAAAATCCCCAGAAACTTTTCGAATTTTAGGGCAAAAACGCGATTATTTTCGCGAAGGGTCGTGACCGCTTCTGGCACCGTGGGGGCGTGCCACGTGTCCGCGCGTGGTGGTTAGAGGTAGTCACCTCCAACTGCCACGCGCCCTGCCAAAAAACCGCTTTTTGCAGAGCACGTGGGATAAATGACCCCTTGTCAGATCCAACCGCCATTTCCTCCAAGTCCAAATCCAAGTCCCATCAGTGAAAACCCAGGGGGTACTCAGCGGGTGAGAGCTCGGCAGTAAAGGCGAACAACTCTCCAAGAGACCAGCTCGGCCTCCGAACTCCCTCAAAGACCGAACTGTGGGGCAATTGTTGTATGACGATTCATTCGCCCTGAGGCCCAATGGCAACTGGGCCGGCCCACCCGAGCTCGGCGCGGCCCAGAGGATTTCGGCCCCATCAGCAGTCGACTCGCCGGGGCGTGACGGACCAACTCGGCTACGCCCGGGTGAGCTCGGCACGACGGAAGATCGGCTCGCCGGGATCAGGCAGGCAAACTCGGCCGAGCAGGTCGGATCCTCCGGGCCACGCCCGCCGAGGATCCCGCCCGCCTGGTCGAGGCCGGCCTGCTCGTCTGGCAAGCCGAACGTTCCTTCGGACGACAAAGTCGCGGCAACACCGGATGGCGGGCGCGGCGCGGACCCCGCCACCCGAGTTCGGCAAGGGCGACGCCTTGTCATCCACACCACGCCCGAAATGGTCTCGGGTACAAGATATCTGACTCCATTTAAAGGTCAACTTATCCCAGAAAGGCAAGAATATCCCTCAGCCATCAGAAGATCCCCTGCCAGGGGACACCTGGCAGGACGCGAGTGGCTAGCCGTCTACTCTGCCGCAGGGCAGGTACATCTCAATTAATAAGAGAGGGTACAGCATTTATGTTGATTTGTATTTTATTGTACCTTTGGACTGCCAAAAAGGCAACCAAACCCATGTATAAATAAGACCTATAAGGCATAATAAACGGATCTGAAAAATCCATCCTTAGCCTGGGACTAACACTCCCAGCAAACCTTGTGTTCTTACTTGCTTTCCTGCTTTAAGTTCTACATTTATTGCTCATTTATTTCTCATCATTTCTATTGATTGTTCTTGGGTATTTATCATAATAAATGCTCCAATCAATATTGTTTTAACCGATCAAAAGCCACATTAACCATTCATAAATATTTCGGTTAACAACACTAACTAATTTCCCACGTCTCCTTGTGCTTTAAGGAAATAGAACAAGAAAAATTATACAATTATTAAATATACGAAGTTAAATATAATAGGGCATTATTCTGAAGCCAAGAAAAATAGTGTGCACAATATTTTTACCTAATGTTATACTGTAGTTAAACTAATACTATACAATATTGTTAATAATACTAATACTATACATTATATGAAATAATACTATACTGTAACCAAACTAATACTATACAATACCTGAAATAATACTACACTGTAACCAAACTAATACTATACAGTACCTGAAATAATACTACACTGTAGCCAAACTTTGTGCATACAATTTTTATTGTACACAATATGCACACAAATATTACTCGAAAATATATAGTGAAATTAATTAAGATGTACACTTTAAGTCCTACTCTTGCATATATTATGTGCACAATGTAATTCAAGTGTAAAACAGTTGCATTTATTTTCACTGAACAAATACGAACCATGACTATTAAGTGAAAATAAGGTATTTATAACTTACTGTAACTGTTCAGTGAAAATAATTGTATTATTATTCAATAAAAATAAAAATAACTATTTAAAAATATAATTAATTATAAAATAAACCTGGTGTACAAAAGAATTAATTACTCAAGAATTAGTTTTGTGTTGCGTTAATTAATATTAATGCTGGGCCCCCTACTCACATGTCTCGTTTTAAGTTTTTAACGCCTATTTGTTGGTGGAATTCTATATTATGGTGGCTGTCGGTGGTGTTAGCTGCTGTCTATCCATGCATTTGATCACTCTCCCATACACACATCGTTTTTCATTCTTCACTAGTCAATTTCTAATGAACACCATAAAAACCGAATGAAATGCAATTAATGCGCGATAAAAATTCAATATATGTATTTTACACATAAATATTTTTTGAAAGGTCAAGAAAATTCCATTAAAATTGCGTACAAAGGATACCTAACCCATGGTTACAAACACTCATTTTAGGAAGTTTAGACAAGCCAAAGGATATTCTAGCCAAGCACAAATATTAAAGTTGGACAACGAGACCTCTTTACAAGAAATCCAGTGCCAAATCCTAATTTTGAGAATAGTCACCACCATATCTAATAGAAAATTACAATTTTTGAAAGCAACGTCGTTTCGCAGGTTCCATATTGTACCAACTCAAATTGTGATTGACACCTTCTTCAGTTTTCCTTTTCCCAAACAATCTCCAAATTGAAGAAAATTAATCATCGGATTGATGTGCATTACTTGTTGAACATATAATTATTTTTTAAAATTTATGCAAAAAGAAACAAGACTAAATTATATATTTACAGAGAGGGAGTAATAATTTATGTATAAAGTAAAAATGGGATGAATATGTAATATTTAGAGGGTGATGATAGCTTAGTTAGCTTAGTGTGAGATATACTTATTACTAAAACTAGAACGATGAAAAATGTGATGCATATGGTACGATACAAAGTTTTTAACAATAATGCATCGAGTACGAGGAAATAGTTATAAAAAATATACACGACACATTATTCTTGCTTAATGTTGGTAGTGTTACAATATAATGTATACACAAATTAAATTAAAAGCCCCAATAAATAGTAGTAAAAAGCTTAATTAAGAGTGCTCCTGCAGGGCTTGGTACGTACGCGGCAGAGAAAGCAGTTTCCGCGTCTTCTTCGCGGAAGAAGCTGCATACACATTGCAGGGCACTTTATTCATGGATTCCGGGTCGGGGCAGGACTGTTCACGCGAGAAAAACTGCCCACACTTTGCAGGGTCTCTCTGCGACGGCAGATCCCTTATGCAATTCATACCGACATCGAGCTTTTTCTTCGCGATCAGCTTCCTACACTCCGGCCCTACCTCCGTGATGTAATTGTTATTTAATGTTATCGCCTCCAGATTACCTAGCCTGCACAGCGATTCCGGCACCCTGCCGTATAATTCGTTGTAAGATATATTTAAGTACTGCAGTTTCTGCAGGCAGCCGAAAGACAGGGGAATCGGGCCTGTGAGCGAGTTCTCACCCGCGTCGAACAAAGTGGCGGATTTCAGCATTCCGATCTCGTACGGAAGGCAGCCGGAGAGGTGGTTGTTACGGAGAAGGATTTCGCGGAGTGTGTTCGATGCTTGCCCTATGCTTTTGGGGATTGTGCCGGTGAATTTGTTGTTGGCTAATGTGACGTACAGAGAGGGCGTCTGGCCGAGGTTTTCAGGGATTTTTCCGGTGAATTGGTTGTTGTTGAGGAAGAGGACGTCGAGATCTAGTTGGAATGCCTCCCTTGGGACTTCTCCGGTTAAGAGATTGAACCGTAGATCTAAGAAAGTGAGGTTAGTGGCGGTGAGGACTGTGGGCGGGAATCCGCCGGTGAGTTTGTTGTTGCTTAGATCGAGCTCGAAGAGAAATGGTAGGCGTTTGGTGTCGATGCCGGGGACGCCGCCGGCGTAGCCGTTGGTGTTGCTGTGGAAGACGATTAGGTCGGTGAGGCCGTCGAGAAAATCTTTCAGTGCGATTGGGTAGGTGCTGTTGCCGAGTTCGAAGTTGTTGAAGTTGACGAGAGCGACTCTCGTCTTGTTGTCGAAAACGGTGATATCGCAGATGAAGCCTTTGTAGTTTGAACCTCCTTCGCAAATTCTGCCATTCCAGGTTCCTGTAACGTTCTTGGGGTCATGCTTTATTGTTTTTTTGAATTTTGTGATAACTTTTTTGGCCCTTTCCAGCTCAGGCGATTGCCTTGGTACACTTGGTGGTGAGGGAGGTTTTGGTGTAGGCGACGGAGGTCTTGGATGTGGGGGTGGAGGGGGTGGAGGGGGCGGCGGAGGTGGGGGTGGAGGGGGTGGCGGTGGTGGGGGTGGCGGTGGGGGCGGTAGCGGTGTAGGACATTCTGCAGGGGGAGGGGGAGGGGGCGGAACAGGCTCGGGGCAGAAAGAGGGGTCGGGAGGGGGGGAATCTCCGGGATCAGGGGGGGAGTAGTATGGGGGGTAAGCTCCTCCTAAGTTTATTTCTAGATTTTCTCTAGCGTTGATGCCTTGAGCTTTGAAGAATGCTAAATTTGAGGAGATGAAAAAGATGAGAAGTTGAGTGATGAAAGAAAATTTTCTGTTTCCACCCTCCATCTCTGCTTTCTTTCTTTCAACAAGATAAGAAATTATATGTGTTTATATACGAGGGAGAAATTGAGTTATCCATCCATGGTGGGGTAGCAAAACAGATACTCCAGTACTAATTATTGTTCATTGATGCAAATACAAACATATATTAATTATTGATCATTGATACAAATACAAAATATATTAATTATTACGTTCTTTTGATTATATGCTAAAGTTAAAGATTCATTAAATCACTTTTTTGTTGTTAGTGTATTATTATTTAATAAAAGTCATGTACTCTTTAGTAATAATTGATATTCTATCCATCCCTAAAAAAATTTATTGTTGGGAGGATTCATTTTTTAAAAAACTAGAGTGAGGTTTTGATTGATATTTTTGTAAATTTTATATATAAATTATTAGATTGCGTATATGTGTTAATTAAAAATAATGATATTTTAATTTATTGTTGGGAGGATTCATTTTTTAAAAAACTAGAGTGAGGTTTTGATTGATATTTTTGTAAATTTTATATATAAATTATTAGATTGCGTATATGTGTTAATTAAAAATAATGATATTTTGTGTAAATTTGTGGATATAATAAAAGTAGAGTTTATAGGGAATTTTCAATTTTAGGGTGCGAATTGTTTTGGGACACCCGGAACAAAAAAAGTATGAATGTTACTAGAGAATGGAGGGAGGATTAATATTTAATATTTTGGCAGGTATTAAAAGTAATAAAACATTAAAATTAAGGCAAAATATGTGTGAAAAAGTTTCATTGTTAAATTTATTTAGAGAGTCTTAGTTTTATATCTAAAGGGTATAAGTTATTTATTATAATGTATTAATTTTGAATGATATTAATTGTTTAATTAAAAAATATTAATTATTTTACTATAAAATATTAAGTGCCCGTTTGTTAGGCATGTTTAGCAATAAGATAAGAACCTAATTTAGTAAACTAGTTTTGCAATAAAATTTGTTCACAGTACCAATTTAAAAGTTAAGGCTCGGGATACATCCTCAAATATAACTTTAGGTGGATTAAATTTCAATAAATCAGAATGAATTAAAATTTAGATTGGGCTAATCAATAAATTATTAAATAACTAAATTACATGAATCTAGCTTGACCCATTTAGAATGATGTATGATGTTAAGAGTGCGTTTTCAAATTCTATAAAATAATTTTTGAAATTACTTTTTTTTTTATGTTGTGAGAGGCAATAAAAAAAAATTAGAAACTATAATGATTGAAAACCAATCACAATATCACAATATGTGTTGTGGCCTAAATGAAATATAACACGTTAATATTTATTATGTGTGATTTTATTAGGTTGAGAAATTATGTCTCCTTAAATTAATTTCCCTCCAACCCTATTTTATTTCTTGTTTAAGAATATTTTTCAAAATTAAGAAATATCTTAAGTAATAATAATATATGTGTAATGTTACAATTTTATATTTTTATTTATCCATACGATCGTTCAATGCATTAACAAGGAACAAGTAGAAATATCAAATTAGAACATGACATTTAATTTTTTTTTATTAGTGTAAAATGATATAGTAAATATTTTGAGTTAAAATATTTTATTTATAAACACAAATAAAATAGATACAATAGTATGGAGTAAAAAATAAGAAGTGTTGAAACAAAGGGTAAAAGGAGTAATAAAGATAGGTATTTTATCAATTAAAGTCCTGAAAGATATACTCCCTCCGTCCATTAAAAGTATGCTCGTTTGGTTTTGACAGGTTTTAAGAAAATGTAGATAAAGTAGACAAGATAAAGGTATTTTGGTGTATTATGTGATCCATTTATGAGTTAAGTGGTTGTTTATGAATGTAAAGTGAAGAAATTAAGTGATGGTTGAATGGTAAAACAAACAAAATTGTTGAAAAAAATAGTGTGAGCATACTTTTGGTGGACATAGGGAGTATTAATTATCAATTCGGGACCTGAAAAATAAAATTTATCTATCCAGGACCTGAAAGATGTTTATATAAAGAGATTTTATCAATTCAGGACTTGAAATTAAGGTCTCGAATTGATAATTATCCTATCTTTCAGGTCCCGAATTGATAAGATCCCTCAATATAAACATCTTTCAGGTCTCAAATTGATAAATTTTATCTTTCAGACCTAGAATTAATAATTAGCAAATCTTTCGGGACTTGTAACTATAAAAATCCATAAAGATAAATGTGGGCTGGCAGTGGACTGGTACATCAATTTGCATGGCTTTGGTGGAGTTGATTACGACTCATAATTGCATGTGCTGTGGGGTTGCCTGAGTCCACTCCAATACTAAATGCATTTACAATATGGTCGTTATGGGTCTTCTACATATTAATATGTACAAATTTGCAATTATTGTATGAGTATAGACACCGTAAACGTATAGAGTTAATATCTTTGAAAAATTTAAAATATCAAATATTTGTTCCAGAGTATTAAAAATCTCATTAGAAGTATCAAGAATTAAGGTCAGTGATATCATATTATTTTTTAAAAATATCAACAACAAATTAAACTATTTAAATTATTCATATTTAATATAAAAATATAATATTATAATATTTAAATTTAAAATATCAAGTTTAAAAAATAAAATATCAAATATTAACATGAGTATCAAATATTTGACTAAAAGTATAAAAAATTTAAATAAAATTTAAAAATAAATCACCATAAATTCACAGTGTATACAAAACACATAAAATTTTATCTTATTGTATACAGTGCACTTCTTGTCAACATAACAATACTAGTATATAATTTACTTGTCGATATAACAATACTAGTATATAATTTCTTATTAGGTACGATGCATTAAATGGATTGCATGAATGTATATAATATTAAGTGCAACTATATCCTAATTCTATATACAATATATATATATATATATATATATATATATATATATATATATATATATATATATTACAACGAAAAGAGGCTAAAAAAACATTAAGAGAACAAATTATCACCTCCAGACGCTTGGTTAAAAATTTCATGATTTTATTACTCAATTTTGCATGATTTTATTGCGCATTTTTTGCCTTTTTTTTTTTTTTTATAATTTCATATTTTTATTACTTAATTTTGACTAATTACACTTAATACGAAGAAAGATCGTGTTTTGTTATTTTTGTAGAAAATTTGAGCATTTTTTGATACGAAATACGTGCATAATATTTAATGAAGCCAAAAAGAAGGAAGAAATCAAAAACAAGAGAAAAAACGAGCAAAATTTGAGAATTGAAAGCGAATTGGGCCGAAAGGACAGGCCACAAGAAGCAAGCCCATTAAATATTGGACTCCATTTCTCAAAATAATTTGCAAGGCCATGAAACCCATTTGCTGAGACAATAGGCACGTGAATTGTTATTTGAAGAAGCAAGTTAGAATTCCTAATTTAATTGTTTGTGGCAAAAGAGAGGAGAGCCGCCACAATTGAAAGAGAAAGCAGCTGCAATTGAGCCCACAAGAGTAAAATTAGTTGTTGTCTCCAAGTAATTAATTTCTACGTGAATTAAACGTGATTTAATTTCAGCGATTTTAATTGTGAGAAATGTCGTGAGCAGAAGTAGCATTTTAGGGCAGTCTCCCATATTTTAGCGGCGGCAAAAATACACACAGTCACACAAATTTGGAGGTATTTTAGTTATTTTTTCCAAGTTTCATCATTTTGGAGCAACAAAATATGTTTTGAGCTTGGATTGTAATAGCATTTCATTCCCAAGAGACTAAACTTATTTTTTTCTCTCTTTTATTTCAGTTTTAGTCCTTTAATTTTGTAATAACATAGATGAATAGATGATGATTGTTGTTGCCTAGAACTCTTTGTTTTAGAAATTGTGGATCTTTTATTGAACTCTATGATTTAAATTTTCTTTTATTTGGTGTTAGTTGTTGAATGTGGTTCATGTTTTTGAATTATCATGTATTAAGAGCTTATTTTCATTGGTCATGATTGTTTGTTCTATTTATTGTTGATTGAGTTTTAATTGAGAAGTTTAATCCATCAATTGACCTTAAATACATGACTAATTAATTATCACTTGAAAAGGGGATTAATTAATGGGAAGGTTTTAGGGATCCTAGGTGTTTATTGGGTTGATCACATTAATAGGGTAGAGATACTTGTTAATGTTATGTTTAAGTGATGCATTTCCCTAGGATTCCATTTTAATTGTTGATTTTACTCTTGCTCTCTCGATTGCTTATTTAAATCTAGTGTTTAATTATTGTGACTATTTTATCTAAATTTCTTATTGGTAACACTTGATAGAATTTAGTTAATTATAGTCTTAAATTAGCAACATCTTTTTAATTGATTTTCTAGACAGAATTAAATCATTTCAAAAGCTAGATGCTTATCTTTGTGTTCTTCAAAAGCAAAGTCAAGTAATTTATCAGTTGAACTTTTTGGCCGGGCAAAATATTGAGTGAGCAAGTTTTAAGTATAAAATTTATTTTGATAGTATTAATTATTTTATTAAAGGATATTAATAAGTTTATTAAAGCGTATTAATTATATTATTAATAGGTGAGAATGATATTACTTGAAAGGTATAACTAGTTGTTTCATAAAAGAATGTTAGTTGTTTCATTAAAGGGTATTAGTTGAAAATAAATTTAACGATAAAACTTGTTCACACAATACCAACTCTTTTGCCCGAGTTTTTAAAGAATAAACAAAGAAAGAAAATAGAGATGTATCATTGAATGGATGTGAGGGGACTTTAGCACCAAACTTTCTAAAAAAAATATGTTAATATGTACCGTGTAATTATATTATCATAATTAATATTTAATTATTTTTAAACGAAAAAAAAAAATCATTATGGGCTTGAAATCAACTAGTATTGATAGCCAAAAGGAAGCCCGGAATGCAGAGTTATAAAGGGGAGTAGACTTGCAAAATAAATAAATAAATTATGAGCAATTAATTAAATTCGAGCTAGCAACGTCCATCGTACCCAGTAATCATGGAAAGAGGGTTCACCTCATGCATGCATCCGGCCAAGATTGGTAGGGAAATAGATAGACAGTCGGCTTTGATCACTAATCATTAGCAGATTGCTGTATAACCGCCATTCTTCTTCGCTTGTATTTGACGCAAGGAGAAATTGGAGACTGCAATTTTGTAGATATTCAACCATGGACGACTGAAATTGATAAGAAAACTGGGAGTTTATAGAGAGAAGAGAACAAAGAGAGAGAGAGGAGTTGTGGTGCATTGGTTTATGAGTTTTGGAGCTCTCATTCAGTTTTGGTGATTCCGGTGAGAAGGAGTCGATGAATCTTGTTTTCGGCGTTCGGATTACGTCGAGGGGGTGGTGGTTGCACTAGCTACTCCTCTTCGACCAAAATATGAGGGTAAAAATGCAATTGCACACATTAACCTACGTAAAATGCCTGTGGTTTAACCCATGTTGGAGGTGGGTTGGAATTAACCTGTGAAATGCCTCAAAAACTATGTTAACCCGGGTACCCGGGTTAATTAGCTTTTTTCAACATTCTAAGTAAACACGTGACATACCTCTCTTAGAATGTCTTTACCTAGGTTTAACCCATAATAAATCGTGAAGTAAACAGAGCCTAAGAGATCAAGTCTCTAAAACCAATCCCTCAGTCCAAGCAATCCAATTTATCTTTTTTTTTTTTTATCGGTAAATGTTAGTTGTTAGTGGTTAGAAGTTAGTTCGCTAAGTCTCCTTACAATTTCAAATTCTCTAAGTCTCCTTATACCTCCCACTCTAAATTCGTTCCCAAAGGGAATCGAACCCAGGTCTCCCACTAAAGTGGGAACCCGGTGGCCAAGTGGGCTAAGGCCCCTTGGTTAATCCAATTTATCTTTTAATTTGGCATCAGGTTTAGAGTCTCAACAGAAGCATGCATGAATATTAGTATAATTTCGAAGCATGACGACATTGAGTACGATTGACAACCGGGTCAAGTTATAAGTATACAAGAATTCATCGGAAAAAATTAAGGACAAAATGAGTACATGTCAAAATTTATAGGCCAGACTCAGTTTTCCTGAATTGCTCCTAAAGCATAATCTAATGTGGATATCCTCGATCAACTATAATGACTTTAGATCTAAAATTGATGTGGATTAGAGTTTGAATCAACGATCACTATTCAATTAATTAAAAATCAATCACAATTTCCTCACATTAACATTAATTAAACTTTGAAGATTAAATTATAATTATTAAAAATGGCTCATATACTAATATATGAGTTAAAAACCGATTTGGTCCCATAACTCTGGCTTTCTTCGCAAAAGGTCCCAAAATATTTTAAATTTTCAATTTTGTCCCATAACTCACCAAGTAGTTCGATTTTAGTCCCATTTTCAATTTGCACGAGAATAAACTACTACTAAAGTTTGGTGGGACTGGGAGGAAGGAGTCGTTTGTCCTTATGGAAGGGAAGAAGATCTACAGCTGGTTCTACATTAATTAGGATCAGTTTAATTGGATCATTTTCAAGACTCTGCACTGCACTGCAGTGCACTAAAGTTGATAGCTGGCTCTTATTTGGCATAAATTAATATATCTAGGAACGTATGCTGCTATTTTTAAAGGGAATGCAGTTGTTCCATATTGAAACCATCGATCATGTATATATTCATCAAGGCTAGCTCCTTAATTACTTAAGTTCAACACCAAAACACAACCAATTGAACATTTATAAAGCTAGCTAGTATACCTTAAATTACATAATGCATTATCAGAAGCTAGCATTTATACCAGCTTCGAAACAACGAAACCTACATATATATAAATTGTACTGTTTAGACGCAGTAGATCTTCCAACTATCAATTTCGTAAATTAAACAAAAGGAAAATTGTAGTTTTGGTCCCATGAAAATTTTTTAACGACAATGTTAGTCCCACGTTCTTTATTGGTCCTTTTTTTTTTTTTTTTTTGCAAAAATAGTCTCAACCATTATTTTTTTAGGATCAAAACTGCAATTTTATCTCATTCTCTCAGGACCAAAACTGCAATTTATCATTCTCTTGGGATCAAAACTGTAATTTTTTTGGGACTAAAAATGTCAAAAAAAAAAAAATACGGGACCAAAAGTGTCAAAAAAGGGACCATTTTTACAAATCACTCATTCTCTTGGAACCAAAAATGCAATTTACCCATTAAACAAATTTAATAAACCCTTTTTCCTCTACAAAATTAAAGAACAATGGGCTTGGGTTCTGAGATGAATGGGCTTAGAATAACCATCAAAATAAATGGATCTTTAATATATAGGCCTTCAACTACATAAAGAAAAAAAATGCGAACTTGCATAAAATTATTCTACTTTCCACAATTTCAAACTCCAACATGAAATTTTGGCCCCAGCTGAGCAAATGTTGATAAGAAGATGGATCACAAATTAAAATATGCAGCTAGCAAAAAACAAGTTCAATAAATCAATTGTGAGATAGCTATAAGAAAATGACAGGATCAGCCTACCAAGGTTTAAAAATATAATCCTTTGACATGCGCAGAAGAGTAAGAATCATTAATTATACTTTAGTTTACAACAATAACCGCTCCTCATTACTCATTTGTCTTTACTTAGAACATAGTTTTTTTCTTGCATAAAGAAAATAAAGCTTCAAATAAGGTACCTCTTAACCCATTTAAAAGACCTTTGGATCTTCACTAATGCTGAATATAAAGCATCATGCGACATTTTCATGCTGAAAAATTATTGTCGCGCAGTATCTATTGGAGAAAATTGGTTTATAACCAATTAAATGTATATTTAATTGTCATTTAATAAGAAGGATGTGTAACACTCATCTTTGACTAATTAAAAATTAATTTTTGGGAAATTAATTAAATGGCACAAGGAGTAGATAATCGTGGTATATTTATGATTTCAAAACTGAATATAGGTGAGTGAAAAATTAATATACATAGTTGAGACGTTATAGTAATACACTTTATAAATTAAAGTGTTGGAAGCAGTGATAATTAATTTAAGTGTTAATTATCTCACAATGGTTAATGTGAGATTAAATCCATTCCTTAAAAATAGGAGTTAGTTAGAAGAATTCATAGCTGTTAAATCCAATGGACCACATGTGTGCCGCCGACCCTCTGGCCGTGTCGAGCCATGCTCGCGCCTTGTGGTCCATGGCCCTTGGATCTTGTGGAGCTTGAAATATTAGGGTTGGTCCATTAGAATGTTCAAGTTCACCGACATTTCAAAGCCAAGTGTAACAACAGGGTTATTACAATTTTACAAATCTAGTCATTCAATCGAAATTATATTTTTAGTCTGGATTTTATCTGAAATACTCCTGAACTCTTGCAGGTGTGTGCCTATAAATAGGGAGCATGTGCGAAAATCCTAGTAATTCTTCATAAATTTTACAAAGTATTTACATATTGCTCGATCGTCTGTATACTTATAGAGTGCAGTTCAGTGTTCATGTACTTCAATTCGTTTGAGCTCGATAAATTGCCGTGCTGCTCATATCGAGACAAAGTCTGCACATGTTATCTCATATTTTAATTGAATGTAGTTTGTAATTTTTTCCCATTTTCAGTCCAATCTAGTCTTCATATTTCAATTAGTTAGTCTGTATATTTTAATTGTATTTATTTGCATGCTTCACATATTTTATTTCTATATTTAATTGCACGGTATATATGTGGAAATAAATTTGATTTTTCGAGGAGACTATCCAGAGTATCCACCCATCTAGAGAATGGTCGACTGGTCAAAATCAGGACACTTTATTAAATAAATAAAAAGGGAAAGGGAAAAGAAAAAAAAAACATGAAACTGAAAGCACGGCAAATACAGGTAAATTGATTTAAGAGTGTAGGTCCCTTCCCTTTGTGAGCTGCGACTTATCAATCAAAGCAGCTGCATATTTTTGACTTTACAAGCTTCATTTTCCACATATAACTTAAAAAACGTGGGGTTCAAATTGAATTACCCTTTCACACCAGCCAAACACGCCCTTCTCTCCAACCACAATTTAGCCACATTCCATAAGCAAAACAACAAACACCCCCTTAATTCAAATATACCTCAAACCACGTACCCATCTCATCTAATTACTTTCACTATAAATTTCCCAACCGCCAACGACTCTAAGCACCTTTCATCCTTTTCTTGGTCAACCCTCTTTATTTACATCATTAATTTTGACTATCATCTTTCTATAAAGTATTGCGTGATTAAATTAGTAAAATTTATTTTTAAAATATTAATTATTTTATTAAAAAATATTAAAATATTAATTTTGAATAATACTATCTTTTTTTAAAATATTAATCATTTTATATTAGTAATAATATTTTTATTGTTCTGTCAAAAAAAATACTCCCTCCGTCCCGAGAAGTTGTGCACAATTTCCTTATTTGTTTGTCCCACAAAGTTGTGCACACACCAAAAGTGGAAATAAAAGTCAACAAAGTTGTGCACACACAAGTTAATATTCTTCTTTATTTGATCAAAAAATCAATAAAATCCGTTTTTTCTTAATTTCCGTGCCAGGGGTAGTATGCACAACTTCCCGGACAGAGGGAATAATATTTTTATTGTGAAACTTATTCAATGGACACTATTCTTTTCACGTGTTCATTTAAATTTATAAACAAACAAGAAGAATAGTTAGTAGACTTACAATTATTAAGTGAAATTTTCCCACGCATTAATTTTTCATCTCCAACTACTACAACTAATTAACAACCAATCACGAGAATTTAAGTAAATCGGCTTTACGCATTCCATTTTAAGACGAAAATTATAGTTATATACAATTTTAATATATATATATATATATATCAAATAAATTGTGAATAATTATATTAAGAAATTTTAATATTACACAGACAAATTTATTGACATTTGAGCCAATGCAAGATGGAATAAGGAATCAAATGGTGCAAGAAAAAAGCAAAAGCAAAAGCAAATCAATATAATATCAGAAAGAAAGAGAGACAATCCTCCCCAAACAAACACCAAATCCACTATGCCCCACCTACCCTTTTTTTCTTTTTAGCGTCACGCTTTTATTATTTTTGTTTAATTTTATACATTATATATGTGTAATCTTATAAAAAAGAGAATTAAACTAATCAATATAACAAACTACAAGTTTTCTTTTCCATATTAAAGTTGATACGAAGTTCACACGGATTTAATATATAACAATTGTTGAACCGGGGAAGGAAAGAGAGAATACAAGCAAATAATTAACTCATCATCTAACTAATTAAGGTGTCTCCTTCGAGACAATAAGTAGGAGAAGATCTAGCTAATTAAACACATGCATGCATGCATGCATGCATGTAAATTGATTAATTATGATGATGATGATGATGATGATGGATAATAATTAATTAAGAAGATTCTAAGATCAAGGTGGTGGGCGTTTCTCCAATAGTGGGTGTATGATTATGGTCACCTTCGTAGGTTACGATGAGCATGGTTGGATCTTCTGCTGCCCTTTCTACGTGTTTCCGAGCTGGGCACCCTCGAACACTACTGCATTTGTAGTACCCCCTGCCATGCAAGAACCACCATTAATAATGAAATGGGGTAGTATACAATATTAATTTAGGGATAATTATCTCTAATTTATAAGAAAATTGAATTTTTAATTTTATAGTAATATTTTCAAAACACTTTTGGTTTATTATGTTCAAAAAAGTGGTCTTGTTATTTGTAGAATTGGTCCCAAGCCTTGAAGAATGATCAAATTTGCAATTTTGGTACCAATTTTGGGACAAATTTAAAAATGTTAACCATTTAACAATTGAAACTAATTTTATTAAAAAAATGACTACTTTTGAACATAGGAACCAAAAGTATTTTGAGAATATTTTTAAGGGATTAGAAATGCAATTATCCCTTAATTTATGAAAAAAGAGTAACTTTTTATAAATAAACCTAAAAAATATTATTAATCATGGCATTTGGGGAGACAATTTCTCCAGTGAAATTGGATTAAAATCGATAATACTATTATATTCATTCAGTAATATTATAATATTTATTTAATAATACTATTAATTTTATAAACTAATATCATAATATTTTATATAAACAAACACACCAAACTATATGAATAAATATTATAGTTAATTTATAAATATAATAGCACTACGAAATAAATTTATAGTATAACTGAATGAATAAATAAATTTTGGAGATTGACCCTTTAGATATCAAAATTACTAAATTAAATGTCTGAATTTGGCTGTTGAAAATTCTTTTTTTTTTTTTTTCCATTTGAATTTAAATCATTCATGCTTTCGCACGTGGGTGTGCGGGACCGCATCCCTCTCCTCCTACCACTCCACCCCAACCCACCCACCACATAATTAACCAATAATTTATAACCTAAATCGTAAATTAGCGAAAGAGTTTTATCAAATTTTTAAGTGAATTTATTTATCTATATTAATCTCCTAACAATTAACCTATATATAAATTTATTCAAGTCCATCTACTAGGCAGTGTAACAAATTAAATGAAGATTAATTAGTAAGAAATTATGTAACAGATTAAGAAGTAATTTTATATATACCTAGGATGCGGGGAACCTTTGATGGGCTTCTGGCCATACTTTCTCCACGAGTAATCATCAGGTGGGATATCTGACATTTTCATGCTAATCGCTGGAACCTTAATCACCCTCTTCACTCTATTTTTCCTGTAAAATAAATTTATATTAATTAATTGATACAATCAAAGCTAGCTACTAACGCCGATCAACCAATTTTACAGTGAAATTGATTTATATATAATATTTTATAATAAAATAGTTAATACTTATTAATGAAATAATTAGTATTTTTATACCTCATTTCAGTTGCAGAATCAGGATTTTGGATTTGGGAGGCACGAAAAATAATAATAAGTGAGAGAAAAAAATATTGGGGGTACATAATAATTTTTTTTTTTAAATTTTACCAAATTTTTTTTTTTTGAAAAATATATTTTGGGGTACAACTGTACCCCTAAATTATATGTAGATCCGCCACTGTCTCAGTTTGAATGATACTATTAGTTATTTTATTATAAAATAATAATAATAATAAACTAATTTTACAATAAAATTGTGCACAAGAAATTAACTTAACAACTAATAAAATAATACCATTTAATAAAATAAGTAATACCCTACAAATCAATTGAAATAAAATTTGTTTTGACGTGATTTTGCCAAAATAATAATAAGTGAATATTCACCTTCTCTTGGAGCATTGACATCTGCTGGATGAGCCGCTGCACTTGCCGGACGCGGCGTTTTCCGACGACGCGCACTTCCTTTTAAACGAAGAAGAAGAAGAGAGAGGAGGTTTCCCGGCGGAGTTCGACATATTCCGAATCATCTGAAACGCCAGCTGCGGCGGCGCGTGCTTGCACTCCGTCTCGTCGCCACCAGTCAACGAGGAGTTCGCGCGTGACAACACGGGCGAGCAAGAGAAGCTGATCGTTTTCAAATCGGCTGCTTCTTGATGATAATCAGGGAGGGGGACTTGTTGAATCGGAGTAGGGCAATAGATTTTTGTCGAACCGGAATTCGGAGACGAAGATGATGACGCAGGAGAAGTTGTCACAGGGGCTCGCCTGAACCGGGCGTGACCGGTTCGGGTCCGGCCCAGAAGGGATATAACTTTTCTGAATTTGCTCACCGCCGCATCCGCCACCGCCGCGTAGTCGGTTGTATTCTCCGTTACGGCGGCGGGCTTCGGTTTTCCGGCGTCGGAGAATAATCTGATGAGGTTTTCGACACTCTGGAGGCCAGAAGCGGCGGCGGCGGCGGCGCTTTCTTCCGATTGTGAAACGAAGGTGGTGTTTCTGTAATTCGTCATGAACTCCACGGCCATTGCCTATGGAATACTATTTTCTTTTTTAATAGTAGTATCTAGGCTACGTTAGCATGAAGGAAGTGGAGCAGAAAAGGGGAAAGATTAATGAGGACTGAGACTGATATATGTAAGAGAGAGAGAGAGAGAGAGAGTCAAAATGATGATACTAGGTTAAAGAAAAAATTAAAGTGAGGGTGGATGGCAAAGTAAACAGTAGGTCACTGCCGAGTAACTTTAATCTTAAAATCTGTGTGCCTGGTCAAAATTAGGTGCGAATAAGATTGGTGTCTCTCCTATATTTCAAACTTCTTATTAGGGTAAAAATTTATATATATAAAAATTATTAATGATAAGTTTATTATTTTAATTAACAGTTGTTGGGTTTTGCGTTGCCTTGTGGGTATGGATAGTCTACAAGCTCAAACTCCTATTTGGAACATTGGTGTAGGCACTCGAACCAATTCCTTCTCTCTCTCTCTAGAAAGCTCCACAAAAACACGAGATTTCACTCCCAAAGATTTGTATAGAGCCCACCAAGAACAAAGACATCTATCAATGTATTTAATCAGTGGAGCAGGACAAATTTCGACAGCAATCGAGACAAAAATCACGGAGGCTGTAGGAGTGAAGTCAACCATTAGAAGTGACAATCACAAGAGGAAGAGAGGGGGAAGACTGTGGGCTTTTAGGGACTCATTTATTGGGCCAAAACTCAAATCCACACATAAGCCCAACAAGAGTGCTAAGAATCTTACCATAGAGCAAGGTTGAAAATATCGGTATCGGTAAAAATATCGGTACCTTAAATTTACGAAAATATCGATGGAAATGTCGGTGTCGAATATCGGTATCGGTAAAAATTAAAAAATTGATGGAAATTTTAATAAACTGATAGAAATTTAATATGAAATTTTAGAGAATGTTCCTACTAACTTTAATACATAAATTAATCATACATTCACAACAAATTGAATTATTTGTGACAAACATATCAACAACAAAATACATACGCAGTCTAGAGCGATACAATAATTGTTCATACTTAGTTAATACAAGACAAACTAATACCAAAATGATGACCTATGAGGCTCAAATGTAAAAGAAGAAATGTCATCTTGATCTAAACAGTATTGATACCAACTTAAAATTGCATAATTTTATCCTTGCTCATCAATTCACCTTTATTCTACTGCCATTTGAGTATTGGTTGATTCCCATTTTGAAAAAAATCCAAAAAAAAAAAATACCGATATTTTTTTACCGACAACCGATATTTTCGATATTTCGACCGATATTTTCGACATCTTGTAAAACTTTAACTGGTGTTGTGAGAGAGATTATGGGCTTCGGCCCAACAAAGAACCGGCTGAGCCCATGGGCGGGCCCATTCCCCCCACGGGCGGGTTAGAGTCTCTGGGAGATAACCGACCAGTCAGCACCGCCGAGCAGAGTAGCGTAGACCAAGCAAGGCTGTTCGGAGGAGCCGGATGCGAAGAAGCCCTGCGGCACACAAGTGGGTCCGACCAGAGGAACCTCGGACCCAACCACGACCATCTGAAGAACACAGCCGAGCTGAGAACGGAGGCCGCGCGCCTCGACTGTCAGAGAATCGCCCCTACAATAGGAATAAATCTCCCAACAGTGATCGCATTAAATGCGGACATTCCTTAGAATAGTAATAGTGTACCTTCGGCTGTCAGATGGCCTACCGAGCAGCCAATATCACGTACGGCCGGAGTGGGCCGTCGCTATCTTTGTACATGGCCGTACATCCGGCATTAATTAAGGATCCATGCATTTAATGCATGGCCCCCAATTTCAGGGATTCTAGGGCAACATTTGAGTCCTATAAATACTGCCTCAGAGGCACAATAAAAGGATTACACAATCCACACTTTGCCTGGGCCTAAAAAACCCAGCAATCGCCGTCTTCTTTACTATTATCTCTGCATATGCATTTATTCATCCAATCATTCATATTAATGGCACTCACTCACTCATAACTCAAGAATAACGATCAACATACGTACGATCCAATTATTGTTGACCGATAACTTCGTTAGCCACATCATCCAACCAATAATTACCGGTTACAATAATTGGCGCTAGAAGGAGGGTCGTGGACCCAGAAAAATCACGATAGAATCATGACGAACTCGCCATTCACCATCCGGGGGAGGGAGCTCATGCCGGGATCGATCCTCACGACGGCACACATATTCCTGACCCCGCAGTCCAGGGAGACGCGACGCCAGTCAGGGCCGGAGGCTTCATCGCCCCCATCCCCCTTCAGGAGTATCAAACCCCAGAACAGATACGGACTGCGATAAAGCAACTCCAGGCCCGGGGCAAGGAACTTGAGGTGGCGAATCCCGGACCCCCGGTGGCTCGCAAGAAGGCGAAGAAAGGGAAAAGAAAGGCGGTGGAGCGAGCCGCGAGTCGATCTCCCCAAGGGTCCCGATCCGTTTTCGAATGACTCGGTTCTTCCCGCCAACTTGATTTTGAGTCGGATTCTGAGTCGGTGACCAAGGCGCCCGCCAAGGCGCAGTCTGAGCGGCGGGCTCCAGCTCCCAGTGCGCCGGTCCCCCGGGAGGAGAGGAGGGCATCGGTTATGGACCGACTGGGTCCAGCCCCGGTTTCAGTACATGACCGACTCGGACCGTATCCTCTCACCCGAACCGAGCCGGTTAAGGATCCGCGTGATTCCCTACTTGCCGCCATGCAGAAAAAGATTGACGAGATGGCCGAAAAGATCGGCTCTGGGGATAGCTCTTCGAAAAAATCCCAAGCGAATGAACCACTGTCAGTGGAGATCGAAGAAGCTCCAGTCCAACCCAAGATTCTTCCCCCTCAAACCCCAGTATACGAGGGAAAGACAGATCCGGAGACTCATCTGAGCAAGTATAAGATCTACATGTTAGGCCGAGGAGCTTCGGACGCCACCAAATGCAGGCAGTTCCCGCTGACCCTGGGCGAGCTGGCCCACAAGTGGTACGTGTCGCTCCCCGCTCGCTCGATCCATAACTTCGACGAGCTCAGCGGAAAGTTTACCTCCTACTTCGCCTCTAAAATCCCACGAGCTGAAAACCGACAGAGGTTGATGGGAATCCGCCAAGGCCGAACAGAGCCGGATGAAGCCTACCTCGATAGGCTGGATGAGATATTACTCACCGGGGAACCGGTAGGCGACGAGCTACAGCTCCACGCTGCCATAAGCGGACTTCGCCCGGACTCTCACATGTTCAGGCACATAACTAAGAAGTATCCGACCACTTATGCCGAGTTCCGCCAACGGGCAGGTGATCTCATTACCCGCCAGAAGATAATTTCCCAGCGCCTGGGTGAGATGGAGGCGGAGGGTGCAGCCGGTGAAGCGGGAAAACACCCCCCGACCAAGAAAGGACCGAGCGGCCAAAAGAGGGGCGGGAACAAGCGGGACTTCGGAACCTTCAAAAGGTTCGACGAAGCTCCCCTAAAGTCAGAGGTGTTCCCGATCGTAAATGTGCTCGGCCAATCGCCTGCTCAGATTTTTCACTCCATCCAGCACTCGGGTTTGTTGCAGAAGCCCAAGCCGATCAAGCTAGACCCCTCTAAGCCGATTTCAGGCAAGTTCTGTGCATATCACGAATCTCCCTGTCACAATACCAGTCAGTGTCGCGATCTTCTCCGCCAACTATGGAAACTGTACGAGGAAAGAAAGCTTGATGCTTTCGTTAGAAAGCCTCCGCCCAGGGCAGACACCGAAGAGCGGCCTCCTCGCCGCCAGAGAACGAATTCCCCGGCCAGGGTAGCGGCAGTTGAGCAGCCCGCGGGCGACTCCGGCGACGACGAGCTCCCGCCCGCTCATGCAGGGGGCCGGATCAGCATGCTCCAGCAGGGCGGGAGCCTCGGCGGGCTGGTGGAGTTTTTCAGTCAGTCGAACCAGAAGAGAAAGGCCGAGATCAGGGCCATTGATAACATCAGCCTAGTCAGTTTCCCTCCAGAGCCGGCCATCCTGAAGTCCACCGTGCTCAGCTTCTCCAACGCCGACAGGGAAGGCATTCTTTGCCCAAAGAACGATGCACTCGTGATCACCTCCACCATCCTCGGGATGACAGTCGATAGGATTCTGGTCGACAATGGGAGTTTCTGCAATCTGATCTTCAAGTCGGCGCTGGACCAGATGGGAAATCTGACAAAGTATATCAAGCCCTATGACTTGCAGCTGCGCGGATTCGGAGACATGGTCGTAAATGCATATGGAAAGATCAAGCTGACGGTGGAGCTTGTTGACCACAAGAATGAGAAGGTTAGGATTACTAGGCCAGTAGACTTTGTAATTGTCGACCAGCCGAACATGTATAACGGCTTCTTTGGTCGACCTTTCTTTGAAACTTTTGAGGCGGTCGCCTCTTCTTTCTTTTATTGTATCAAATTCCCCACTTCCGAGGGAAACGTGGGAACTGTAAAAGGCGACCAGAAAATGGCAAGAAAGTGTTTGAACTACCCTAGTCCAAATTTATTTTCTGCTTTTTTAGATTTGAATTGTAATACCATTCACAAGGCAAGTTCCTCCGAGACCGACCAAGGCCCAATGCAGATGGAAGTTGACCGAGTCGACGACCAGGACTTGGAGCCCCGCCTGGGCTTCGAACCGCAATGGCTAGACCTCGACCCAAGGGGCAACCCCAAAGACCCCGAGGGGCAGAGGCTCAAAAGGACCGCGCCGGTCGAGGAACTTTAATACATTCAAGTCGACCTACGCCGACCAGAGTTAGAGGTTGCTATTGGCTCGAAAGTCCCCCTAGAAATGCGGAAAGAAATAATTAGCTTTTTAAGGGAAAGCGTGGATGTGTTCGCTTGGTCTCATCAGGACATGGTCGGTATCGACCCCAAGCATGCCTGCCATCACCTGAAAATCGACCCTAAGAAGAAACCAATCTCGCAGAAGAGGAGAAAATTCGGGCCAGAGAAATACGCGGCTTTGGCAGAAGAGGTTAAGAAGCTGCTCGACAATAAGCTAATAGAGCAGGCCGAGGACGAACCCCAATGGGTGGCCAACGCCGTATTAGTGAAAAAATCGAATGGCTCCTGGAGGTTGTGCATCGACTTCACGGACCTCAACGCAGCGTGCCCAAAAGACCATTTCCCAATGCCACATATTGATCACCTGGTCGACAACACTGCGGGGCACGAAATGATGTCGTTCATGGACGCTTTTGCGGGGTACCATCAAATACCGATGGCAGTGGAGGATATCAAACACACCTCCTTCCTTACAGAGAAGAATGTCTACTCATGGTTGAGAATGCCTTTCGGCCTGAAAAACGCAGGGGCAACCTACCAAAGGCTGGTCAACAAGATGTTTGCTGAGCAGATCGGCAAAACAATGGAGGTCTACATCGACGACATAGTGGTGAAGAGCCTAAAGAAAGAAGACCACCTGCGGGATCTCAACGAGGCGTTCTCAATTTTGAGGGAGTATAACATGAAACTTAACCCGAAGAAGTGCAGCTTCGGGGTCGGGTCAGGGAAGTTCCTCGGCCACATAGTAAGTTGGAGGGGAATAGAGGCGAACCCCGCGCAGATAAAGGCCATCCTAGACATGGACGAACCCAAGAGCGTGAAGCAGGTACAGGGCCTGACGGGCTGTCTGGCGGCCCTCAACAGATTCATACCCCGCCTCGGAGACAAGAGCAAACCTTTCTTCTCCACCATCAAGAAAGGGAAGTTCTCCTGGGGAAGGGAGAGCAGGGAGGCCTTTCAGAAGGTTAAGGAATGTCTGGCTAGCCCCCAAATCCTTTCCAAGCCAGTTCCGGGCGAAAATCTCTTTTTATATCTAGCAGCCTCGAATTCAGCTCTCAGCGCCGTCCTAGTCCGGGCTGAGGGGCAGCATCTCCCGATATATTTTGTCAGCCAGGTACTGCACGACACTGAACTCAGATATACTCCCCTGGAAAAGCTAGCATATGCGTTAGTAATGAGCGTGAGAAAGTTGAGGGCTTACTTTTTTTACCACCAAGTCGAAGTCCTCACAACCCTCCCGCTCAGACAAGTGCTACATCGGCCGGACACAAGCGGTCGGCTCCTAAAATGGTCGCTGGAGATAGCCCAACACCGATATTTACTGATATTTACCGATATTATGTAAAAAAATATTTTTCAGTGCGTATCCGTGTCGAACTCCCCGAAAATCCGAAATGTCGGTGGTTGTCGGCGACTTTTTCATCCTTGCCATAAAGGTCAGTTCACGAGTATCAACAATAATTAATTTTTTTAATTTAAATTATATATATTTAATATAAAATATAATATTATAGTAATATTTAATTTTAAATTATCAAACTTAAAAAAAATATTTTATGTATCAAATATTTGATAAAGAATATTAAGTATTTGACTAAAAATATAAAAAATTAGATAGTAGTTCATAAAATTAAATAATGGTTCATATTATGAAACACAATCATATAAAACACTCTTATATTATTTATAAATATAATTTTATCTTTAACTTTGAATTCTAGGAAAAAAAATAACAAATTTAAGCTCTGGGTATACAAATTATGCAAAATGTATGGTGAAATAATTTTATGGGAAAATTACAAATAGGTGTAAAAAATTAGTCAAATTACAAACAGGTGTAAAAATGCAAATTTTTGTGCTTCTGTGCAAAAAAATTTGTGCTTCTGTGCAAATTTTTTACACCTAGTTGTAATAAGGCCTACCTCTTTCTACCTTATTGTAAATGGCCCTAATTTTATATCATAAAACTACTCTCGTTGGTCAATTCTAATAGACCACGTTTGATAGGTTATGTTTAGTGTGCATGAAAAATGAATCAAATACAAATTTTATAGCTTGAGAATAGTTCATGAAACACCTAGCGTAACATTACATGAGATCTATTTCCATTCAGTTGTATAATGGTACGTACACTGTTGACCAATTCTGTTGATCCATAGGTACTTTGATTGATCGATGGATGATATGTTATGATTTATTATTATTTTTTATATATTAGATATCTTTTGATTAATTATTTGCTTTTCGAAAACATGGGTTTTATAGAAATGGTTTAAGGCCCAAGAGGAAAAAACCAACGTGCTTAAAAATAGTGTTTATTTGTTTTTGGCCCAGGTTATATGCACTCACTTTTTTATTGAGAACACCCACGTGATGAAAACATCCACTAATTATTGAGTACACTCCCAGTAACTCCCTAAAATACCCTTTATTATTCAATTTCTGAAAAATTATAAACCGTTCGAATAATTTTTACGAAAATATGTCATTTTTTTCAGAAATTATTTTCGAAAATTAAACTATTTTTCGCAAAAAAAAAAATTGAAAGTTGGTCACATTTTCATAAAATCTGACTTGAAAAATTTATAAAACTCAAACACCAACAAAAATATTTATCGTCGTATTTACGTTCATTAGCATCGAAAATAACTCAACAACAACAAAATTAATACAACAAATAACAAATAATACACAAACATAATACAAATAAGGTGATAAGGATATTTTTGTCAGTACACATATATTTAACTTATAAATTATTTCAGGTGTGTGTTTTCAATAAAAAAGTGTGTGCATATAACCTGGGTATTTGTTTTTAGTTTATCTTGATGTTTTGAATCACATAATTAATTTTGGGCCCAATATTATTCTAGTCCATACTTTTGGATTTTTATTAATATTAATATTAATATATACTCCCTCCATCTCCAGAATATATGCTTAGATGTTTGAATATAATTTTTTTTAAAAAAAAATCACTATTCACACCCCATAAATTTAACACTAAAATAAACATATGTAATTTAACGATATTACCCTTTTATAAGTAATTATAAATTAGAATTTTATCTTATCAATAAACCTTATCTACACCCCGTCCTATACTAATCCGATCAAACCACCGGAGCAATTGCATTGGCTTTTTTTTTTTTTTTTTTTAATGATATGTGTTTTGTACAACTAGATTCATCTCATCCCAAGAGTTTAGTTGCAAAACCGTTTCGAGGAACAAATTCAGAATTTTGGTTTAATTTCCCATGTTATGCTTCAAATATATGTTCATTTCTAAAAATATATTTCACAACGGGTGTTAAAATCCTATGGTTTTATTTTTTCTCTAAATAATCATAAAAACTGAATTCATTGAATGTTTTACAGCTGAGAGCAAAAGATGTAAACAAACAAATTGGATTACAAAGAAGAAACTCCTTTAATTTATAGAGGGGTTTATTAACTAACTAATCCTAATAAAATAGGATTTCGAGACGAAGTGGTATACCTCAGGTGGTTAGAGCTCCACTACCTATGACCTAAAGGTCATGGGTTCGAGTCACTCTTTGCCCGATCAAAAAAAATAAAATAAAATAAAATAGGATTTCGAAAAGAGATAGAGACAATAATAAAATAATAGGTGAAATACAAAAAGTAAGATTCACCTATTATTTTATTATTATATATATCTCTCTCCAAAATTTACAAGAAATTTACAACAAAGAAATGAAGAGAATCCATCTTCAATAAAATAACTGATACAGTGAAAAAGACTTTTATAAAGGAAAAAACGCCTTTATAACAATTGTAGGTATTATTTAGAATTCTTTGATCTTTAGAATTTTCGCAGATTTTTTGTTCAGAATATAATTCTCAATTGCAAAATTGATTTTATTTCTTTCGTTCACGACAATTAGTGGTGTTGATGGGTTTCAACAGATTTAAAATTATCAAGATCTCTTGAAATAGAAAGCAACAATGTAAAAGAGATGTACATGTAAAGGAGATTTGTATTTGTATTTTAATTGCAGCATTTTTAATTCTTCTTCTTTCTCACATAAGGATAATCTTGAATCCATATTGAAGACTATGGAATCCTCAATATAATTAATTCTTCTTAGTTTGTTTCCTTCAAATCTGGAATCACGGCAAAGCAATATGGGAGAGAAGAAATGAGAGAATTTTTTTAAGTAGAGGGCATCGCAGTCACCAAATGGGATGGAAAATTATAATTTTGTGTTTTGAAAGAGTGGAGTAAAATTGCAATGGAATGGGGTGTGTTTTGTAATGTAGATTTTTATTTTTATTTTTTTATCAAAGGAAGAAATAGCTATTACAAAAGAACAAGAACAAGAAAGACCAACTATTTCCTAGGCTCGAACATTCGTTCCAATTCAATCGTGAGAAATAGAAGGACTGGTGTAATCTCTGCCAGCTAACAAACCCGGTCTCCGTCCTCGAAAGAGAAAATCCCTACGCCTCGGGCATTCTCATTCCAATAGATCGAAGACAAAATAAAAAGCAAAGAACCACCAAAAGCCTAATCCCTAGTTCAAGGACCCACAAACAAACTCCATACAAGGAGAGATAAATTCCACAAGGGCAGCAAGCGCACTAAGGCCAATGGAACCTCCATGAGGGAGAAGAGGACACACACAGAGAGGAGATCTCCACAAGGGAGAAAAAAATAACTAAAAAAAGAAGAAACAACAACAAAAACAGCCAAGACAAAACAGAAACAAACGAAATAAAAAGTAACAAAAGGGGGTCAACGCGACGATCCGACAACGATCCGTCATATGCACGACATCGTTTATGGGGTCGTCCCGTTGGCCCAAGCACAAAGACACAAGCGGACTAATGTACAAGAAGGCAACGACTAAGACAGACGGGATGGTCGGTAGCGGCGATGGCTGCAGAGGCTGCGGCGAAGAGGTTTTTCTGTGCACTATAAGACACGGAGGGAGCGAGGTCGACGGAGCAGCAACGGCGAGGAGGCGGCACTTGATGTGAGAAGGAGAGGGGGCGGCGGCGCTCAGAGAGAGAAAGAGGAGAAGAAGCCGCTGAATGTGGGCAAAAGATTTGTTTCAGTAGAATTTTGGGTAGAGAGAGACTAGTGAGAAAAAAAATTTACATCATAGCCATCACTCAATTAATTTGGGTGTTTTGATAATTAAAATAAAAATTTAATATTAAAATTTAAATGGGTTGTGTTTAGCAAATGGAATGTGTATGAAAAATTTTGAGATATGAATAGTGATACTCTTCATAATGCATATATTCAATAATATCATTAGTATATAGGTTGGAATAACTGAGAATGGAAGGGCCATTTCCTAGTCTTTTCCAAATGCAATGACTGATACATTTTTTTTAAGGGTAAATACACGTAAATTAAAAAAAAAAAAAATCTAATTAATTAGAAATAAGTTCAAAAAATTAAACAAAAACCCAAAAAATATTTGAACCTAGTTCACACTTAGTCTACTTTCTACACGCAAGAGGGAATCCTCAAACTTACTAGCCTTAGTAAGATGACTCTCTGCACTCAATAGGAATTATAGAATATAAAGTGATGTACAATAGAATAATACTCCCACCATTCCGTACTCGTTGTGATATTTACTGTTTGACACAAGTTTTAATGTAAGAGTTGTTTAAAAATATAAGTTGTTTTTTATGGGGATAGAGTAGTCTTTTCATCTTTAATAAGAGAGTTGTTTAATAATATTAAATTGAGTTAGTGTGGGAAAAGTAGTGACATATGGTGTAATATTAGTGTTTGATTGGTATAGATAAAAGTTAAAAAATTGATTTATTATCATTTAAGAAAATAATGCAACGAGTATGAAACAGATCTTTTTGACAAATGTCACAACGAGCATGGGAAGGAGGGAGTAGAAATTTGAAGAATATTAATTAAGATGTATAAATCATATGCTATGGGCTACTTCAAGAAAGGTTGTTGTTGCTTGAGAGTTTTAAAACTTGCTTTAAAATCTTCTCCCTTAAATTTTTTTGCTCGTTCATACGTTTTTCAACATATCATTTTCTATTTGTATATAAACTACAAATAAATTTACGATGTATATATATGGTAATAGTATACCAATACTTTTTCCTAGTATATTGATATAAGCAATCAAACCAGCCCTTAAATGATAAATAAATGCTGCCAGATTTCTATAAATCATTATAATATAATATTTTGTATGGCGGGCAAGCAATGAAATTTGGGGCTTATGCATCTAATTTCCCCTATTAGAGGCATGTTACGTTAAGTTTCAACTTCTCCCTTCTTATGATAATATGATACCATATATATGACGTCCCACCTCAAATGATCACTGACCATTAACCTAATAAAGCCCCATGTCATCATTAATCCAACGTTATTAACGTGTAAATAGTATTTGTTACACTAATCCCTCCACCCAATTCCCCAAATTACCCTTCATCACATCCCTGGGGCACTCTTGTGTGAGACCGTCTCATGAATGAGACGGATATGAGACGAAGTCACTTTTTAATAAATTATTATCACTTTTTCATAATTTGTTATCACTTTTATACTAATTTGTATCACTTTTTAAAAAAGTGATAACAATTTATTAAAAAATGATTCGATCTGATGCATGAGACGGTCTCATACAAATTTTTGCCTTGACCCTTTTGACACGTATTTCCGTAACCAAATTGACCCTAGATCTTCTGCTCTAATCTTCCGTCAATGTCCGAAATTTCATTTTCTTTTCTTTATTTTTTTTTCTTTCGATTTTTGTTTTCTCGTTACTTTATTTCAACACCCGATTTCCGTGGGCTCTGAAAATAAAGAAAGCTTTTGAAATGGAAATGGGAGCTAACAGTGAGCTAACAATTGAATCGTGATTTCGAAGATATCTCGTCAATTAAATTCCTCACCCAACCCCATTTCTTTGAAGCTACTTCTCTCCGATTTTGCTTGGGTTTGTAAATAATTGGGAGGAGGAGGAGGAGGAACAGGAAGAGGAAGAGAAGAAATCCAGATAAGGAAAGGGGCAGAATGAAGCAGCTAACGGCGTTGCAGCAGCAGACCCGCCGGAGCAACAGCTTCCGCAACGCCTCTGACGCCACCGTCGATGGCGCAATCAAATCTCCGGCGACCATTTTCTGGTTGGTTCTCCACGCGCTCTGCTGTCTAATTAGTTTAGTCCTCGGCTTCCGATTCTCGCGGCTCGTGTTTTTCCTGCTCTTTTCTACTTCTTCATCCCCTTCTAACACCGCCATCTATTCCGCCCTTCGAACAACGTTGCCGTCCTCCACACCGTCGTCGCCGCCGGAGAGGAATGTCTCCGGCGCCGGCGGTGGAAGTAGAGTGGTTGTGGGGAGGCATGGGATACTGATTAGGCCATGGCCGCATCCGGATCCGGCGGAGGTGATGAAGGCGCACAGTATAATTGAGAGGGTTCAGGCAGAGCAGAGGTCCCAGTATGGGGTTAAGAACCCTAGAACTGTGATTGCTATTACTCCAACTTATGTGCGTACTTTCCAAACGCTGCATCTCACTGGTGTGATGCATTCTCTGATGAATGTGCCCTATGATCTCATCTGGATCGTAGTTGAAGCTGGCGGTGCGACGAATGAAACCGCTTCCCTGATTGCAAAGTCACAATTGAAGACTATCCACATCGGATTTAAAGAGAAAATGCCCCTTTTGTGGGAGGATCGGCATAAACTCGAATCGAAGATGAGGCTCCATGCTCTAAGGTACAGTGATACTTCTCCAACGTTATGTATTTTCATTGATTCTTTTATTTACAGAAATTTGATGTTTCAAGGTGTTTTAAATTGTACAGCATTGTTAGAGAGGAGAAATTAGATGGGATTGTGATGTTTTTGGATGATAGCAACATGCACAGTTTGGAGTTGTTTGATGAGATCCAAAATGTGAAATGGGTGGGTGCAGTGTCAGTTGGAATTCTTGCACATTCAGCAGGTTCTTCAGAAATAGAATTACCAAATGTACAAAGAGATGATAATGAAAAAGATGAAAAGAAATCACAAGTTCCAGTTCAAGGTCCTTCTTGTAATTCTTCAAACCATTTGGTGGGGTGGCACACCTTCAATACACTGCCGTTTCAGGAACGAAGTGCGAGGTATATCGGAGATAGGGCAGTTGTGCTTCCGAGGAAGCTGGAGTGGGCCGGGTTTGTATTGAATTCAAGATTGATGTGGGAGGATAGATTAGAGAAACCAGAGTGGGTTAAGGAGTGGGAAGAGGTTGGGGAGGAGGATGTTGAAAGTCCACTATCATTGTTAAAGGATACTTCAATGGTGGAACCTCTTGGTAGCTGTGGACGCAAAGTGTTACTTTGGTGGTTGCGTGTAGAGGCAAGGGCAGACAGTAAATTCCCTGCGAGGTTAGTCGTCTATCATTTACATTCGGAATTTGAAATTGTGGTTCCTTATAATTATAACTAATTGCATGTGATCTGCATATCAAATGCTTGTTTCATAGTTCTTTTTTTGAAGGCTGGAGTTTGTCGTATATATCTGCTTGTGATTTTTCATCATGATGCATAATCTGTTGATGTATGATGATCTGAAGTGTTATAGATAACAATCTCATCCGGCGAATGTTTAGGGGTAGCAAACTCCTTAAGTTGGCTAAGATATGTGTTCCTTCATTTTAGCATTTTATCTTCGACTGGAAGGAGTACCAATTACACATGAACATAGGAGTTTTTTTGGATGCGTTATGTTGAAGCTGGTACACCAGTTATGTGTCTTTCTGATGATGAATTATATGTGCATTAGTTATCCTTGTCTCTTAACTAAAGAAAACTCACTGAACAAATAGAGAAAAGTGTGTTCTGATGATGAATTATATGTGCACAATTTATCATTGACTCTTTTCTGGAGAGATTTCTATGCGCTGGTTCCTTGAATTAGGAATTGAGAGATTGTGTTGCTCTACCTAACAACTTCAGGTATGTACTAACTACTATTACTAATTTACCCTCAAGTAACTGGAAGACCCATGTTTCGCGGGATCGGGTATGGGGTATTACTGGGGGCAGATATTTGTCTAAGCATTAGACATGGGAGTTTTCTGATGATGATAAATGGAGATGAAATTAAGAATGCAGTTTAAATGAATAAATATAAAGGGCCATTTACAATTGTAGGCGTGATTTTGATAGAAGCAAGGGAGCAAAACTCAAAAATACCAAAATAAATACTAAATAACTCAATTGCAGAAGAAGAAAAATAAGAACATACAGAAATTAATTCCCGTCCCAATCTGTACAAGCCCAAGCTATTCAATTCTCAATGATCCTAAAGAGGCCCTAACTAAGTAAAATAAAACAATATAAAGAGTCTCTCAAAACTAAACCCTAACTTAAGCCCTAAGCAATAAAGCCTACGTACATTTATTCAAGAACTTAGATTAAAATATCCAACTATAGATAATACTAATAAGACAATAATACAAAGTGTATCACATTCCACCATATACATATTTCTTAGACCTGGCCATCAGGTGAATGTGCTATCATAGTAACACGATTGCTACAGACTTCCTAGAACCAAGCAGTAGTTTCTTAGGTATATATCACCTATTGTAGCAGTTCACTAATAGTTCTAACTTGTTATTCACAACCTTTGCATCATCATATATATAGTATTGCTATATTCGTCTACCATCAATGATGCAACAACAAGTTTGGCTCTGCTTAAGTGTTACTTTTTATATAAAGAAGAGAATGGAGCCTTTCAGCATACCTAGGCTCTCAGTGTCCATGCAGTTTTGCTTTGATTCGTAGACAACTTTGTATGCTTCGTAGGAAGTGTATTGTTCTCATATTTGAGATGATATAAAAGTCTATTTGGCATTTGTCAAAACTAGAGAGTTGTAACTGCAACAAAAGTGAATTATGTTAAATCATATTTGCATTTGGATTGTTTCATATCTTTGAACTAGCAGTGTGCTGATGCCAAGTCGATATTGATAATGTCAATCTGGTGTGCATAGATGATAGGGGAGAGCACCATGTGTGATAATATGCTTTGTGGAGTTACCATTCATGAATTGCTTTACATGCTCGTGATGCTTTAGCTTGCTGCCTTGCATCTATGCACAAGATAAAAATAAAAAATGTATGCCCACGCCCATAAAAGGATACACGTCTTAATCTAGACTTCCTGATACGCATGAAGTTCTCAATAACCATTTCTTACTTCAGCCAGAGAATGCCATAGATGTAATAGCTAATAAAAGCTAGACTCATACACAACTGATACTAAGTAAAGATGGTAAACAACTTCTGTAACTGATTAGCTTTGGCTGAGTATGGTGCATTTCCGTTTATTCTGTGATATATTTTTCGAAACTTGCTAGCTGGATGGACATTATGTGCATTTCCGTTTATTGACAATTTTTTTTAGTATTAATTTTGAATCCTTCTATTCTATGGCCACCAAACATTGTTCTCTTATTTCCTTGTCTTCTATGAGTAATTCATGTTGAGGCTTGCATTGCAATCTCATGTTAGTGACTGCTATGATGAACACTATGGTATAGAGCTGAACCCTGTTTTGATGTGCTGTTATTTGTACTAAAATATATCATCTCTGTTTACTTGTTTGAAGACTTCTATTAACTATTTGAATTCTGTTGATTTATGCTAAACTTATAAATGTACGTGTAGAAATATGTCATATAACTAATCAGGTTTTGACAGTTTTTCACAAATTCCCCTCTATTGCCCTTCATTGCTAGGATAAGCTGGCCTTAATATTCTTCACAATTTTTTCTTCACTTGCTATACTTCTGAGCCACGTGCAAAAAGCTTCTGAGTTGGTCTTACGTAAAACAATTTAACCGTACAATTGGACCTCACTTTATAGTAAAACAACTAATACTTTTGAACGAATCAACTAATACTAACAAACTATGAAACTGGTTTACATAAGAACCAAAGCTTCTCTCCTCTTTCTCTGTAACTAGATTTTATTTTTCCCATGCAGATGGATAATCGACCCTCCATTGGATATCACCGTTCCTGCAAAGCGCACTCCATGGCCAGATGCTCCTCCCGAGCTTCCAACCACTGCTGAAAAAGTGACGGTAATCCCTGAGAACACAGAAAAACGCTCATCTAAGAATGGATCAAGAAGAAAACGTAGTTCTAGAAGCAAGAAGAAGCACAGCCCCAAAATGTTGGATGACCATGTTTCTACAAGGCAAGCTGTAGAACATTAGCAACTTTTCATGCCACTACTCTGTGAATTTGTTCTAGGATGCTCTGACCACGAAGACGAGACCTCTGATGTCTCTCGATCGATGAATGCAGGAAGGCATGTGCTACGTATACAATAGCCAGTTGATACATACTTGAGGTTTTTGCCCCATCTAATATCATCACTCTTGTACTGTGAATTTCCTTAATTTTTTTATTTTAAAATTTTCGGTTACTAGTTTCCTGGTGCTGTGGTATAGTTACTATGTTTTTTTAGCTCCAAGTCATGTTACGAATTGGTGCTTGGCAGAATGTGTATTTACTTAATTTCTCCCAAGTTTTATACATAATTTCCGAAAATAGAAATCATACGTTTCTGCTATGCGAAATGTATAGTGTGCAAAACATTGCTTCTGCAACAAATTATTGAAGGTGATTTCTTGTCATTGGAAGGTGCCATTGCTATGTCGCAGGAAAGGCAAAGTATGGTTTAAAACTTGTTTTGAGAGTATTAATTATTTCACTACACAATATTAGTTATTTTATTATAAATATTAATTAAAAAAAAATATTTAAATAAAAGGTATTTAATTGCTTGCTTAAATTACTTAAAGGTATTACATGTAAATTAGTTTACCAACTTCTCTAGCAATGGAATTATATATTTCATGTCCATCTCATCCAACTTCGTGATTTTTGTGTGACATAATTTAAATGTTTGTCTTTATTGATATTTGCATATAAACTAAAGTAACAAAATGCAAGTCCTTTTGCTTTTTAATGAACTTTTGCCGTCTTCTTTAATAGAATAAGGGACAAAATCATGTAATTTTGAAAGTAGGAAAAGTTCATAATAATAATAAGAGTAAAGATATTTCACTATAGAGAGGGGCAATATCATGTAATTTGTTTTTTTAAAAGAAAAAATTATTATTGAAAAGAGCACAGAAGTGCTCACACCATACAATAAGCCAGAAAAAACCAGTAACTCTTGGACCCTTTGGAGGTGTTGGATAAAGCTGATGTGAATTTAGGCAACAAGCCTAGAATTGATTTGCCACGAATTTTGCATTTAGCCCTTTAACTTTTTATATTATTAATTAGAGACTATTTTGCAAGAGTTGCATTTTTCTATTAGTTATTAGTTGAAGTTGTTAGAAGTTAGTTAGTCGAATAGGTAGAATTGTTGTTTATATAACTAGTTGTATAAGCTCATTTGAGATATATGAAAAATATAGCAAATTAGTTCTTGAAGTAAATTCTTGTTTTATGGATTGATTCGAAAGCTTGCTAGCCCGAGCTAGAGCTTCGAATCGGGTTTCATTGCTTGCCAGTTTGGGGCATCGAAATTACATGAGATTGGGGAGTTCGTTGCTTGTCAACATGAGTTGGTCATCAAAATCATCGAGCCTAATTCGTGGTTCTCATCAAAAGGTCAGCTTGACCGTGGTCTCAACCTGGTAACCTTCGATGTACCTGTTCTGGGGTTCGAACAAGTGGCGGAAGAAGACGTGCTTGGTAATGGTTGGCTCGCCAATTCTCTAGATGGTGCAGGCAAGCATCATTGTAGAGCTTCCAAAGCAATTAATTATAATGATCACATTAAAATTGTACAAACAATTAATTATCATGATCACGTTAGAATTGTAAAAAACAAAAGAATCAATGAGAAAAAAGAGATATAAGCAATAAATTCTCAATAAAATATATCATTCATCATTGAACAGAATGTCAAATACAAAAGTTGAAAATTACTAGAAAATAATATTGTGAATTATTTAATTAAATTGAAGGTTAAAGAAGAACTAAAACGAAATGAAGCAAAATAAAAAAATTAAAACAGAAATAAAATACCTGCTCATGAAAACGACACAAAGGAAGAATAGGAGGGAACGCATCCTAAGAGAACATTAAACCCCCGCCTCAAATCAACTATATAATATATATAAAAGACAATTAAATAAAAAAAAGGTCATCTTGAGCAAACAAATTTAATTGATTTACAATTAATATCTTATGATAAAATAACTAATGTCATTCAACTAATACCGTTCAAAACTTTATAGTAAAAATGACTAATATCTTTTAATAAAACAATTAACACTATCAAAAACCAATTTCATTTTAAAAATAGTGAATGATGCCGTTTCAGAAGCCCGACATATGGTACTGGGCTGATAGACCTGCAGGGAATCCGTATCTATATCCAAAAATATGTACTTGATAATCTTCATATAATACTCCACGGATAATACAAAAAAAAAAAAAAAAAAAAATTAACATATGAATTTAAAGTCACCAACTTGAACATCAATTTTTTTTTCTCCAAACACAAAGTAACATTGGTAAATGATGGATGGAATGAAACTCTATTATTTAAGGTACTACCCTTATATGCAAAAACAATTAATTGTATCCACTTTTGCAACACATTGCAAAAAAAAAAAAAAAAAAAAAACAAGAAACATTCTCCCAATTACTTCTACTTTCATAACCTCAACACAAATGACAAAACCAATCAAACTCAAAAACAACAAAAGCAACATCCAAAATGGGCGTGATCAAGCCTCAAGAAGGGGGTACATAGTAAGTATAAACAGAGTAGAAGGTCTGCGCCAATGTCAATGCCAACAAAATGACAGCAGCAAAGAAGGATATAATGGACCAAGGATTGTTGAAGTATTTGTGCTTCAAGCTAGCTCTCCAAGCGTTCCACCTATGATCATAGTATCTGTTCACTTGCTCCGACAGCCGCGAAAGCGAGCCGTCGTTTATATCGAAAACGACTTCTTGGCAGAGCCGATTGAAGAGGTCCGCCACCTCCCCGTCGCTCCCCAGCCAGTTCTCGATGATTCCGCAGTAATGGAGGTAGCTCACATCATCCGGAGAGTCAATCAGGTTGTCCATGAAGATCACGTACGAGGTGATGTCGTTGGAGCAATCCAAATGGCATTGCTCGTACGCGATGAGGTTAAGGAAGAGGGATTTTGTGCCATCATGGATTAAAAGACGAGGGATTTTGAGTATCCCATTCTTGAATTTTATATCCCAGAATCTGTCTGTTTTTCTTCTCTTGAATTTGATGCCTGCGTCTTTTAGCTCTGTCACGCAGTGAATGAGCTGCTGCCGTCTCTTGTCCGCTACCCTGTTCGTGTGGGACCAACGCTTGATCCACACACGAGGGGTCGGGGTGGGCCCGACCCTGACGGCGAGCAGACTGCGTCGAAAGACTTCGAGGCAGTGCAGCCCACCTTGCTCTGTTAATGGGTCGAAAGTGCTCGCATTGCGGCCGAGAGATAGTTCAAGCTTGTTCCGATCGCTCTTTGTTAGCGGCGCGTCGGTGGGCATCAACGGGTCGAAGAAGCTCAGCGCGAGCTTCGCAACGACGCCGTTTTGGTCGGGGTAGCCCGACTGAAGGCCGTATAGTTTGTCTAGGATGAACAGGGGGATTTGATTCTCGATCATTATCATGTCGCGTTGGATGGAGTGCATTGTGCCGCGCATGGCGAAAATCGGGTCGTTTCTGGAGTAGCCGAGGCGGGTGAACCCGCCCGCGGCGCCACAGAAGAGCTCGAGGACGAAGCACGAGTCGAGCACCATCATTTCGACGAACTCGTTGCTGCTGAGGCAGATCGGGCCTTCGTAGCAGGCCCGTGCTTTGTCCTCGAGCTCTTTGACAGCGTCGAGATAGAGCTCTATTCGTTGGTTTGTTCGTTTGAGCACGTGGTGAAGGGCCCGCCATTTGTGGCGTTCCATGGAACGCAGTCGTTTCTTGCCGTGATGATACGGCCCTAAGGACACGGTTTGCGGAATGTACGCCTTGTCGTCGTTTTCTCGAAGGCATTGGGGGACTCTGTAGATGCAGAGTTTCGCCCATTGCCCTGCTGCGTCGTCGTTTTGAGCTTGATCGAGCTTTTGTTTAATCGTGATCAGCCATTCGGGCTCCTCCTCGATAAGTTTTCTTTCTTCTTCGAGTTGGATGGAGTTGTTCAATGGGTGAATTTCTTGTGTTGATTCTGGGAAATCGATGGATCTCGAATTAGTGGGGATTTGGGCATTTTGATTTTGATTTTGTTTTTCGACGGCTTGATTGAGCTTGATAGTGATGAGGTACCAACTTAGAAGCTCTTTGTTGAAAACAGCAACCATTCTTTTGATCTGATCAAGTGATATCTGGATTTTTGGAGATTAAATTCTCAAAAAGGAATAAAACTTTCTTGAAATTCTTATGCCTTTGCCTTTAATTACAACAAGACATTGAACTTGACCCAATCCAACACATGCTTGATCAAGTGATGGATGGACCCTTTTGCCAAATAAATATATCCTACACGTTTTGTGCATTTAGGCGCAGCAAGTTTACTATCACATCATTTCGAATTATCATCATACATTATCATATGTATTGAATAATATCTTCAAGCCTGGTTGCACGATGAGATAAATTAATTCTGATTGAATTTTGTTAGGGAAAATTACAAATAGGTGTAAAAAATTAGCAAAATTACAAACAGGTGTAAAAGTGCAAATTTTTGTGCTTCTGTGCAAATTTTTTACACCTAGTTATAATAAGGCTTACCTCTTTCTACCTTATTGTAAATGACCCATTTTGTTATGTGTTTGAATTATTGAATTATATTTATTATTTTTACTCTGTCAAATTCTTTTTCCTGTTTGGTGTGAATAATAATATTCATTCTATCCTTATGATTTTATTATCTTACCCCTCTCCTGAATAGGCTTATCCTTAAATTTAGGGTTATACTGTTAAGTGAGAATTTTACGCATTTATTATCAGCAATTATATATTGGATATCATCCATCTCATGATATTTTCTCCAATAAATTATTTTAATTAAGTGGTGTGGCCAGATGTTGATTTCACGACTATGACATGTTTTAGATCAGCCCCTTTATTGGGCATTGAATTTTCGACTGATTTGTCATAAAAAAATATATATTAGGAATAATACACACATGCGACATTAACGTCTTGCTATTTAAAAAGGTAAAATATCGTTTTATGTAAAACATAATAAGAATTTACAAACTCATTTAGCAATTATTTCGGGTTCTAAAAATATAATTAGAAGTAGTATATGATTGATGGAGGTGATGAATTGATGATCATGTTTAGTTTTTTTTTTTCCGAAACAAATGATCATGTTTAGCTGGAAAACGAAAATAATTCAAATGTATTAATTAGCTAGTCAACTATGCAATGACGTTTCAACAGATCCTCAATAATATTGTTTAAAAAAAAAAGTAGCCCTTAAATAACATATTTCTAGTTTTTGATTTGCTGGAATATCAAGATCACCAAAACCCTTTATCACTATGCTACAAATAAGTTAATCTCATGCTGCGATTTTGACTTTATGCTTTTAATTTCATGTATTGGATGCTAATTTTTTATGATTAAAAAAATTCTAACGTAGATTGAGATAATATCTTATTCTACTAAATTCCATTAGTTCTGCACATTTTTTATTTTTAATATGAAGCTGCAATGAAAAAAAAAATTGAGAGTGTCCATTGGCTTGAGACTTTTAAAATATTACATTCGAGTTAGTCTGTTGTAAACTATTTTCATCGTAAAATCGATTTACAATTAATACCTTATTGTAAAATAATCAATATTCTTTAATGAAAATTTTTAATAAAACAACTCATATAATTCAAAACTAAAATCTTATTTCTTATTAACTTGACTAGCTTCTTGTCCTAATGATAAGAAAGTATATTATATATTTTTCAGAACATCATATTTTGCCAACACATTGGTGAGATTTGAGTATGCAAAATAAATACAAAGTGAATGCCAATTTTTACCCCAATACGTAACTCTTAACAAAATTAGTGCAAAACTAAATTTTGCGTAGTACTACAAAACTTGCACTATTTTTATGCAAATTAAATGTTGAAGACGCTATTACGAATATGACCACTTGAATGTGAAATTTAAGAGATTTTCCAATTCCAAATTCCCTTAATCAGTGCACACGTCTATATTGTCATGTGCATTAACTTTATACATAAAAGTTGGAATTGGAAAACATGATTAAGGGTTAAACTAATTGGGACCAATCCGACTATTCGGTCATTGGACCGGATACCAAGTCATAAAATAACAGAGATAGATAGAGTACGTTGAGTGGGAGACCTGGGTTCGATTCCCTTTGGAAACGAATTGGAGTGGGAGGTATAAGGAGACTTGACGAACTAACTTCTAACCACTAACAATTAACATTTACCGATAAACAAAAAAAAACTAGACATGCATGCATCCTATGCTTCTTGAACCCTCGAGATGTGTTTTATGAGGAGGATTTTTATATATATATATATATATTATTTGTTCGATCTGTTTTTGTCCTAGGCAGGCAGCTTTAATTTTTGAAGGAATAATTCTAAATGAGAATATATGGGTTTGTCTGTCCATTCAATTGCAATTTGCAATTTATCCTAGCCTATCTGAAAGATCGATATATATATCATTACATTGCTTTGGGACTGCCGACGGTTTCTTGGAGATTATATGCACAAACTGATCGATCAAGGAGATCATCATCACGTTGTTCATCGCTCACATTTATAGGGAGCTGGAGATTTTGTCTCACTGTCCAGCATAGGGATGGCAATGGGTCGGGTTCAAACCCGAATCTACACTGAACCCACCCCCGCTCGGGTCGGGTTTGGACCCGGTCAAGCGGGTATGGGACGGATCGCAGTTTTTACAGAACCCGCCCCGCCAACCCGCATTAGGACCCGCCACGCCTATATATATATATGTGTGTGTAATTATGTAATTTATATTGATGTTATTGTATATATATTTGTATAAATATATTTTATATATTATTTTTAAGTATATGAGGAATATAAAATGTTATTTTAAGTAATTGTAGATTTTAATTTGAATTATTTAATGTCAAAATAAAAATATTAGGGATATTAAAATTAATTTAAAAGTATTAAAAAATTAAATGGGGCGGGGCAGGTTAGACCCGGCGGGTCCTCACACGGGGCGGGTCCTGGGTCCTGAAATTTTTAGGCGGGATGGGTCCTGGGATAGGGCAAACCCGTCTCAAACCCGCCCCGTTGCCATCCCTAGAACAGCAGCGCCAAAAATAAATAAATTATATATAATTGAACAATTTTCCTCAAGTTTGGATTTTTCAGGAAATTAGAGCAAGAAATTATATTTTAAATAACAATCAATTTGGGTCTTTCAACAATTTTGTCTGGGGTCATTTGAAATTTCGAAATATTCGGGATTATTTAAAAAGTGCTGTAATTAATTTTATTTGCTAAAGTTGTTTATTTCATATAAGTTGAAATTAAAAAAAAACATGTAATTTTATGTGGAAAGCGTTCACGAGCTCCAGCTATCCACATCATCGGTTGACACTCATAATTTAAAAATGTGTATCGGAGTGCAACAATGTTAAAGGTTGAGTTTTTTAACAATAATTTAGAAGGTCGTGATTAAACTGATATTCGACCTAAAAGTCATAAATTTATATGGAATTAACCTTATATTTTAGATCGAGAGCGCTTACTAACTTTTTCTACGCATTTATAAATTAATCCTATATAACATATATATTTACAAATATCTATTATCTAAATTTTGTTATTTATGAAAGAAAATGTACTCAAACACCAAGACACTTAAATTGTACAACAAGAAGTGATTCATAAAGTAATTTACGTGATCGTGTTCAAACTCTGAAGATCACAATACATATGTAGAATTCAATTGGATTCGATTATCTTCATGTGCATAACAATGTCAATAAATTCTAACCTAGTATTTCCCAACACATATAATGACGGGGAACGGAACTGATGGAGATATGATTGCATATATTATTTACTGTTATTTATATTTTAAATAGTTTAGGATCTATTTAAGTTTTATTTAATTGTTAATGGGCCGGGCTTATAAGCCTAAAACCTAGGTTATCTTATAAATATGAGTCTTAAGAACATTGTAGAGGAGCTTTTGATGAATTAATGAAAACATTAGGTTATTCCCTTTTGTCGTGTTTTTAATGTTATTCTTCCGGTATTCTTATGAATCAATGAATTAATCACGTTAATCACGTATAGTGTCGTGTTTCTGCTGCATCAGGAACAGAAAGCCATCATGAAGAATTAAATTATTTTTCTCTTCTTTTCTTCTTCTTTTAATTGCACTGCGTAAAGTTTGTAATGCAAATAATATGGGTACTACTTCTTCAAATCTGGCATAACCAGAGATTCAGAGTTCAATTTCAATTTCAATTTCAATTTTAAGAATGTGATTTGGAAGAACTGTAAAGATTTCGAATCCCAATTGTTAACGTAGAACTTAATGGATGCTGAACATTTTGCTAAAATGAGTGTTCCTGCATAAGTTACATATTTTTTTCTTTAGCAACAAATTCCTCCACATTTTTCACATTTTTTTTTTGTCTCACATTAATTTTCACACTCAAAAAATAAAATTTCTTTCTAAACTCTACCATCACAATATTCGCATATTTACACAAAATATCAATTATTTTTACACTCTATCCTATCATTTCATTTACTTTAACAATAGAAGTTTACAAAAATATCTCTTAATACTTCACTCTTCATATTTTTTCTTAAAGTATGCTCAAATCAGTGTGAAAATAGATATTAGAAAGAGTGAGGACTATTTTTTTTAAAACATGTGTCATTTTCAAAAGGGTAAGGAGAACGGAGGGAGTATTACTCCAGTGCAAAAAATTATTAATATATCACTTTTAAATAAAATAGCATCATTTTTTAAAAGTGATTGAATATTTATTGAAAGTGGTATCATTTTCAAAAAAGTGATAGAAGTTTTATTGAAAGTGATAATATTGTTGTTAAAAGTGATTATCATTATCCCTATTAACTAAACGACATTATCACTTTTTAATTTTTTATTAGACCTGTTTATTTTGGGTATTAAATTTTGAGTGATAGTGAAACATGTGATACATTTGACTTTATATGTGTGATATGTTTTATTAAATCATACAAATTAAATGTTTGTTAATATATATTACAACATAATTTATCATGAGTCATAATATTTTTAAGTGTTTGTATTGAGATTTAATTTATGTGATAAGTTAATATTTTACAATTATACCCTTATTTACTTTTTTTTTTTTAATAAAAAAATATTTTTGTCAATTAACTTAGTAATAAGTGGATGATAATTTTAATACCTCATAAATGGAGGAATTCATTTTCACTTAAAAATAGGAAACATATGTTAGGCTTTCATGTTTTTGCGGGCCATAGGTAATACAAATTAACAATAACAAATACTTGAATTTTAGGGAAAACAAACTATATACCTAGTAATCACTCAAAACAAATATGCCCTTAATGAGAGAGTAATGGATGAATTTTCTACTCATAGAAGGCTAGTTAAATAGAGTTCCGTCTCATTAAATGAGATGCGTGAGACGAGCTCAAGCCTCACTCAAAATAATATAATCAATACATTATGGAGTCTCATTTAAATCCACAAGAATTCTCGAATAACCGCACATTAATAAAGATTCTTGCTAATCTCGCTAAATAATCCAACATTAAAAAAATGACAAAATTGGAATAAAAAGTCACTTATTTTTAAAAGAAAGGTAGTAAGCATTTTTAAAGTCACACACACATATATATAGGAAAAATTGTAGTTTTGGTATATGAGAATTTTCAAACGACAATGTTAATTTTACGTTTTTTTTTTTTTGTCTTTTTTTTTTTTTTGCAAAAATAGTTCCGACTATTTTTTTTAGGATCAAAACTGCAATTTTATCTTATTCTCTTGGGACCAAAAATGTTATTTATCATTCTTTTTGAACCAAAACTGTAATTTTTTTAGACTAAAAATGTCGAAAAAAACTACGGGACCAAAAGTGTAAAAAAAAAAAAAAAACCATTTTGTAAACCACTCATATTCTTGGGACAAAAAATGCAATTTATCCTGTATATATATCAAAAAACCACTCACGATTTTATGAATTTTTTGTTTCTAAAAAATTATTTAATCAATTAAACTTTAGAATTTTTTAATTCATTTTATATGTATGCTAAGCCCACAAGTCACTGAAAACATCTAATTAAGAGAAAAAAGAATAGTGTCTTGATCAAAAAAAAAAAAAAAAAAAAAATAATAGTGTCTAAATAATGGGCCGCACCTTTAAGTCAAAATTGGTCTTTAAATGGGATGAGGGTTAACATGGGGTGAATGCAGCCCAGTCTCACAATTCGAAATTTATAAAGCGGTATCACACAAATTCATCTCACGAATCAAAATTCATAAAACAATCTTACACAAAACCTACTCATATATTATACAAATCCTATAATACTTTCAGAGTTTCAATTGCATTCTTTATTACTTTTACCGCTGGAAATTGTGATTTAAAGCCTCATAAAGCTGCGACTTTGTCAAAGATGCTATTTCTTTTTCACTTTACTTTTTCTTTTTAGGTTTTCATTTTTGATTAGTCTTTATCCAGCTTTCCTGGTATTGTGGGCTCTCCATTAAACCACATATCTTCAATAGCATGTGAATGATTAATGATGCACAATGCACTCAACCTAACTTCAACTGAACCTCACTTACCATTTCTTTACTCCTCCTCCCAATCAAACATCATGATTCATGACGAAGAAAGCAAAGAGAAAAGGAGAACAATCAATCATATTCATGTATCACAAATTTCCTATTTTTACACTCCAATCAACTTATTAACAGTTATTCTTAAATGTTAGACTAGCTTATTCCTCAAATGTAGAAATTAATCGGGTGCACCCACCAAATAAGTGAAAAGACTAAAGAGACTAGTGACAATGAGATTTCATCCTATACTCATTTGATGATAGGAATACTAATAAATTACTAAATTGGTCTCACTTTGTTCAAAATTTTAATGTAGGACAACTCTATCTGTAATTTTTCATATTCTCAACACGCCTTCTTACATGTGAGTCCTCGTTAATCGAGATAAAATCACCCATGTTCCGTCATTTCGACAGCCCATCTGACTCGAGTATGATACCATATAAAAATTAATCGGTATGCGCCTGATGTCGAAGAACCATTCGGAGTTAAACTGGAACTGCCACAGTCAACCTAAAACTACCATGCCAAAGTCAAAAAAAACTAGAGCATATGAGAGAGAGGAACGATTGGATGGAATATGATACGGAATTAGATGCAATTCACCAATAATCGAATTAACACGATTTAGGGTAAACAAATTACTCACAAGCAGAGCCGACATAGAGAAAGTATAAGGATGATGAAAGCAACAACTTTTGTCAATGAAACAAGATCAATTCAAGAATATCTGAGTAAAGCATGGAGACATTAGAGCAATAACTTGCCAAGGGTGAGGACCATAAGATCAAATCATATGTTCCATATATGGTGTTCCACGTTGTGTTTCATAGGGTGTGTTTGCAAACTCTAGTGGAGGGGCCAGAAATACTTTTTCTTTAAGCAACCTTATCACAGCTTTTACCTTTAGAAGTACTTTTAAGCAGTTAGTCTAATTTGCAAACACCCCCATAGTGTAGATGAATAACACATGGAGGATAAAAACTAATCAATGAATGGTATACACCACATCGACATGTGTTATTAACCCAGCGGGATGAAACATCAAGTGGAATACGAAAAGTGGAACAAAGGAATCGAACTGCCATAAGATTAGGCGTGCAAACAATTTGATAATCAACACAAGTATTCAGGGAAGAATTAGATGCCACACAACAAAAGTTGCACCAAAATCTCCAGCATGAATATACCATAGTTTCAAATGAACAATCTTCCTTCAGCTGAATAGAAGATGCACAGAAGCATCTCAGAGATGAGTTTTCATAAGGAATCATTGTTCGTATTATACAAGGATACCAATGAAGAAAGGAAACCTACACCAAGCACCAAGAAAATGATGAAGGCAACATTTTCACAACTAAATTATAATTACCCTGCACTATAACCTCAAAGGGCAAAAACTTGTGTGAGAAGGTCTCATGGTGCACAAATGAACACTCACCCTTTGAGAGTGTTACAGCATATTTTCCAAATTATACAGGTCCACTGTGAGACCGTCTCACGTAAGACATACTCTTAACTTAAGAATGAACACTGACCATTTTTCAAGAGAGATTCATGCAACATATAGTCAGATACACAACACAATTGCCAGAAATTTGGTATTTATAGAAAAGATATTGGTGTTAACAAGTTTAGGATACATCATACATCAATGGCGTGCAGATACAACACAAGTCCAAACACAGATTGCAGCCAATAAAAACAAGAAACAGTCCCAACAAAGATTTTTCAATTTTGCAAATCGCATTCGGTTCATCACAAGCTGTCATTTGAATTAGCATTACCATTTGATATCCTTCTAAAAGCACATGCCACCAGAGTCCTCCCAGCAAAGAGGCTAAACCTTGACTTACTTGGCAATCTACCTCCATTACTAGTTGATGTAGAATCAACATCAGCATTAACAATTTCACCACGAGCACTACTTGTTGTCCCGCTAACTATTGGGGGGAACTCAACCCCCCCTCCATCACTCGTGCTCAAATCCAAGGCCTCATGTTCGACCTCATCTGCATCCAAGTTCACAGTAAGAGTTGCCCTCCTTGCCCTCAACCAATCTGCAACATCACCTGTTACTCCTCTGCACTTCTTAACCTTAATCTTCACTAAATTTGGACACCCAAACGCAAATGCTTCGATCCCACTATCTGTTACTCTACATCCCTTTATGCAAAGTTTCTTCAATGCCATACACTTAGCAGCTATACAAGAAATCTCTGGATCTCCAATGGTTTCACTCCCACAAAGAGCTAGTCGTTCCAGCTTTTGACAATTTAAGGCCATTGCCATCAAGCTCACGGAACTAGGGTTCACCCCTATGAGCACCAACTCCACAAGATTCACACTGTTCTTTGCAATGGCAATCAATCCCTCATCACCTATCCTGTTGGTTCTCCATCCATCAATATGGAGCTTTCTCAGAAGCTTACAATTTTCAGCAATGGCCAAAATTCCATCATTTGAGCAATCAGGGGCCTTCACCAAGTGAAAGATTTCCAAATCCGGGCATTTGGAAACTGCTATTAACCCCATATCACTCACCTGCAACCTCTCCAAATGAACCTCTGTCAAACAATTTTTCCTACTAGTGATGCTATCTAACAATCTATCCCAATCCCCCAAACACCTCAAAATTTTTATGGTCTTTAAATTTTTAGATCCAACAATCAAGGGCCCAAAGCACTGGCCATTATAAAGCTCCTTAAGAGTAATCGACTTCAGCGACGAAGCTGCCAAACCAGGACCAATCGTCTCCGCCGCAAATCCATCGTTAATTCCGCGTAAACGCTTAACAGAGAGCTCCTCCAGCGACGAGCAATTATTCAAAAGCGCGTTCATACCCTTTGCTCCAAACATACACGATCCACACGAAAACTTACGCAGAGATCTACAATTAGTAGCTAAAGCCAACATACCAAGGTCAGTGACTTCGCGGCATCCCCTGAGCTTCAGCCGAGTTAAATTGTAGCATCGGAGGGAGATCAAGGTCAAAGCATCATCGTTTATGCTAACAGATTTACGGTCGCAGCGAAGGGCGAGTTTGGTGACCGAGTCGAACCTCGTGAAGATAGAGGGGAGGTGGGGAGACACCTCCGCGGAGGCGTTGAGAGCGATGCGGTGGCGGCTCTGGCCCTCCACGGCGAACCAGCGGCGGCAAACCAAGGAGCAGCGCTTCCTGTCTCCAGCGCTGAGGGATTGAAAGATCAGAGCTAAGCATTCGTCAGGGATCTCGGAAGAGTAGTCGAGCTGTTGATCTCCATCGAGATGCTGGGAACAAGCGGCGGCGGAGCAGTGGTGGTGAAGGTCGTGAAAACGATTGGAAGCACCAGGAGAATAGCCATGGATAGAGTTAACTTGACCCATCTCGAAGAAGAGGGGTAGAGAGAGAGAGAGAGAGAGAGAGAAATAAGAAATAGAATAGGGGGTGGCTTTTAAAAGGGGGAAGTGGGGCGAAACTAATTTGACCCGTCAAAAGCGCATTCCCAGGGTTTGTGCTTGAAGAAGGTGCGCGTCAACGCCACGACTCATTCATCGGGACCGGAATTCTTCTTCAGCGCGTGGAGTGACTCAGCACTGACCCCTACCCAGTTTTCCAGACAAACTGGAAACGTTTATGAATTAGTTATGGCCGCCATATGTCTGATGTCTCACCTCCCTACGTTTGTCGCGAACTTGACTTGAAATGCTGTCGTTTTAATTTTTTTTTTTTTTTGGCCAAAATGAGACGTAAATTGGATCATATATACCAGAAAAATTAGGATTAAATTGACTAAAAAGTTAATTTTGAGATTGAATCTAAATTATCATAAAGTTATTAAATTGTCAAAAGTAGTATTTGCATACTGTTTAATTCATAAAGTAATTTTTTTTTATCATTGTATATAATATGTTTTTAAAGAAAATGTAATGCAATATCTCATTTTTTTAATAGTAGTATTACGTTTTACACTTAACAGTATAACTTTAACTTTTTCTCACCTAAATACTTACCAGTGAAAATGTAATATCATTTCATTACACATGTAATACTGTACCATATAAAGAGTAATATTGTTATTATTTCATTTACAGAAATCGCAAACAATTGTGTAAGGTATTGAGAATGAAATCTACAAGAAAATTCACATATTTGTATTTAAAAGCTCCGCATATATGTCCATCTCTCAATTTTATCAATAATTTACCATGTAAAATGTAATATTGTTTCTTTATACTGTTTTATTATATTTTTTACAGTGTAACACTATTTCGTTCATTTGATTTTGTCGGTTTGAAGACTTAATTTGTTTATTTGGAAATTAGTGATATCATCAAATACATAAAAATAAATTTTAAAAAAATGAAAAAAAAATCATTAAAAAGGTAATCAATAAAAAAATAGAGCGAAAAAGTAGTAAATACACATTTTTTTTTACAAATCCACTATTTTTCAGTAAAACTCGTAAAACTATACATCAAATAAATGATAAATCTCAGATATTCAATAACTCATCAACTCCCAAGTTCAAAAATTTGAAGATTAATGTGCATAAAGTGTTTTAAAGAAAGTGTTTATAAAAAATATATAATTCCTACATGTTAAACCGTGTACCTATGACATTGAAAATGTAACATTAACCATCTAAGCTATTCTATATCATTTAAACATTTTGTATGTATTTTTTTATTTAAATCGTTCCATTTTTTTTTTTTTTTTTGCTTCCAAATAGAACATTCGTTCACATGAAGTCATTTATAATTAGCATTGATTCTCAATGTATCAAATAATTTTCTACGTACTTATTTGGAAGAAAAAAAATCATAAATGATATTACTTGCATTATATATTATAATTTTAAATAAAAAATATATTTTTTTAACCATATGTATTTTTATTATGTAATAAATAAATTTAAATGGTAAATACGTGTTACCATAATATATGTTACGTATGTAAATGTGTTACCTAAAAGGTGTTACTTATGTTAAAGTGTAACCTAAAAAGTGTTACATTTTGTAAAAGTGTTACCTAGAAGTGTTACTTATGTAAAAGTGTTACCTATATAAAAGTGTTATCTAATAAGTGTTACTTATGTAAAAGTGTTACCTAATAAGTGTTACTTATTTAAAAGTATTACATGTAAGTGTTACATAACAAAAAGTGTTACATAATATATAAATTACAAAAGTGTTATCTTAATGTGTTATATAAACTAAAAGTGTTACAACATGATATTACATAAAGTCATTTATGTTGTAGTGAGACTTTTTTTTGTGAGTTTGAGGTTGTTAAGCTTACAAGAGTTTGTGTTTCTCAAATTGACTGGGATTGAGAGATCATGTGATCGTATGAGTAAAACTGTGTGATTGGAATTATCCTTATGTATTTGCATTCTGTAAAACAAGAGCAAATATTTTTTTTCTATAATACTCCAATCAAGTAATAATAATTTGAATACCTCAATCAACAAACACTAGGTCTCTTGTGTTTCGTATGCAAATAATGCACTAATTAATTTTAAATTCGTGAACTCGCCACTTTCAATTAAATATATTAATTTGTATATTTTATTTTATATTTTCAAATAAATTTAATCAGCATGCTTAAAATATATACTTAATTGTACGTTTTATTTATATTAATATGTGGAATATAATTTATCTTCATCTTTAATTGCACGGTGCAACTGATACACATAAATAGAACTTGGTGGTTTGGAAATATAGTACAACAGTTTCGTAATTGCGGCACAACTGGGACCCCAATCAATAAATGTTGGAAAATTACGGGGACCATACTCTCATGTGACTCGTTTTATAGCTTAAACAATAATGTACTGTACTTTCTTCAAAAAAAAAAAAAAAAATAATGTACTGTAATAATTTAAAAAAAAAAATTTAATACCTCTGTCCACCAAAAGTATGCTCACACTGTTCAACAATTTGTTTTGCTTCACCATTTAATCATCACTTAATTTTTTCATATGTTGTCGATTTTATACTCATAAACAACCACTTAACTCATAAATGGACCACACAATACCCCAAAATACCCTTATTTTATCTACATTTTTTTAAAACCTATCAAAAATCAAACGAACATACTTTTAGTGGACGAAGGGAGTATATAATATTCAAGATAAGATAAATTTTTGTATAAGACGATACAAAATAAGACATATTTAAGTTGAGTGTATTTTACTTAGTTATTCACTCGTGAAAAAAGTTAAAAATTTTGTTTTTAATTACTCCCTCCGTCCCGAAGTTATCTTCACAGTTGACTTTTTAATGGTTTTTGTGTGAGAATTATTTTATAGTAATATATGTATAAAAGTTGTTTTATATGAATAATTCATCTTATAGTTCATCTTATCAACTAGCATATTATTCATATAAAACAACTTTTGTACACATGTAACTATGAAATAATTCTGACATAAAAACTGTTAAAAAGTCAACTGTGAAGATAATTCTGGAATGGGGGAGTCCTTGCTAAAAAAAATTATGTGTCAGAGATAATCTCAAGAAAAAGAGTGTTGAAACAGTTCATTAATTTTTTAAGGGAAATATACATGATTTTCCACAGTATATTGTGGGGGCATGAACAATTAATAATTTATTTTATCAAATAATATCCATGCATCCTCATTTCCATTATTGAATTTCAAGGCACATACAATGACAATGCATAGGAAAGCATAATACATTGAAGAAATAAGAATACATAAGATGCTACTGCTAAGTAATAATAGTGTTGGTACAACGTGCGTTATGCTTAAAATGTTAAAAGTTTTTACAGACGTTGCTACGCTTTTTCTTTAGATCAATCATCATATTACTAATTTTAGCATATATTTTTAACTTTTTATTAAATCTGGAATATTTTCTTATAATTAAATTATACCCATATTTTTTATTTTTCTATCAAAACATATTTTTTCTCTTAATCAAATTATACCCATACTTTTTATTTTTTATCAAATCTAGCACACATATTTTTTTTATTGAAAATATACTAAATTACTCACTTTCAACTTGTTATAATTTATTTTACCCACTTTGCCTAAAAATAATTTATTTTACCCATTCTGACCTTTTTTTTTATTTGATACATAAATACCCCTCAAAATGGGTGAAATAAATTTTTATAAGTTGAGTGATTCCACCCATAAGATACCCTACTCGCTCCTCCTCCGGATTTTTTAGTGGAGGGGCGCCATCGACTATGACGCCCCACCTCTACAAATAATAAAAAATAATTATTAGATGGGGCGCCCACACCAATGGTGCCTCTTAAACGATTTGAAGATTCCCGACCTCAGCAGCTGCAACAGTTTGGCATTCTGTAGTAAAAATAAATTTTTTAATGGGCGCCTTTGACTATGACGCCCTTTGCAAAAATTAATTACACATGTTGGTATGGATTTTTTACAATATGTGGGGTGGTTTTGAGATATATTTCGAAAGTATGGAGGGGTGCTGCGAGCTATGGCGCCCTTTTGAGAATTCTGACATATTTCTTCTGCATCCTACAACGAATTAAATAAAAGCTTTCAAAAATTTCTATAACAATTAAATTATGTATTATAAAAAAAAATTATAATTAAACTAAAAATAAAAAATATGTGTATAATTTGAAATACTGATGTTCTCCCTCAACTTGCTCAGAATTTTTTTATGTTCTCACTTTGATGTAACTTACCAATTTTTTTCTCTTCCTAAGTCATTTGAGCTACGGATCATTACCGAATATTTAATAAAAATGAGTGTGTAACGTAGTTCGTTATACTATACACATTTCACATAAAAATTCATAACTCACTATAAACTAATTATATATAAATGGAGTTCACTGTAAACTAATTATATATAAATGGGGTTTGGGGCGCTGAGTATAAGGGGCGTCATATCCCACGACGCCCCATCAAAAAAATTATTTTTTGTATTTAATTCGTTGCAGGATTAGGCAGGGTTGATGCATGAAAATGTTGGAATTCTCTTCAAGGGGTGCCACAAGTAACGGCGCCCCATCAAAATAATTTTTTTTTTAATTATGGCAAAAGTGGGTGCAGAAGCTGTCGGAAGTTTGGAATCTCTTCAAGGGGCACCACAAGCAACGACTCTCCATCAAAATTAATTTTTTTTTTTTTATTGCGGATGGCAGAGATGGGGCAGAAGGTGTCGAAAATCTTAGTGGGCTTTGTCGGCTATGGCGCCCCTCCACTATATAGTGAACATCTCCAAAGCCACAATACTTTTGAGATTGGTTTTGTAAACCACTATATATAATTTAAAAACCCCTCCTCCTCCCCACCCACACAATCAACACCCATTTAATCTATTATTATAAGTTGTAAATTAATATTTCAATGGTGTAAATAATATTACCAATAAGTTGTTAATTAGTAAAAATAACAAAAAATAATTGATATTAAATTCATCAATAGTTAACAAAATTATTATAATCACCAAATATAAAATAAATAATTATTCAATGAATTATATGGGCAGAATAAATTTATTTAATAAGGATATTAAAATAACTTTATGTCAAAGTGGGTCAAATAGATTTCAATTTTATGAGAGTGAGTATTTTAAAAAATTTCTTTTTTTTTTAATACTTTTATCAATCATCATATTATAAAATTTTTAGCAGCGCGCTAGTTTTATAAATTTAAATGTTCATAGATATCTTCCAAAAGGCTAAAAGGTTGATCTTAAGTTGATCTCCATAAACTAGCTAGGCTGCTACTTGAGCAACGATATCTTGGATTATCACAAAATGCACTTGCGCTCAAATCATGATGGGGTGGCTGTAGCTAGGGATGGACTAATTTTCTATTTCATGAGGGTAAATTTTTTTATATTATGCATAATTAGAAGCAAACTTTTATAAATTAAAAGTTTGAATAATTTTATTTTATAAATAAAATGATAAAAAATTAAAATTGAAGGAGGACAATCGCAACCCACACTCTTCCAAAATTGAAATGATGGGTCATTTTTAATCATCTGCTAGCTTAGAAGAAAAGTCAATTTACTGTATGCTTTAATTTCATGATTGAAATTTAAATCTTAAGGTGCATGAGTTTAATAAACATCTATAGTATTTACTTCTTGTATGATATAATTTCTAAAATTTGTTCTCAAGGACTAAGTTGAGACAATTTCGTGCATCATTGTACAAAAACTTGAGACTTTTTCATAGTGTAATGTGTTTTTCATGAACGATGCTTGTGTGCATCATGTAATTGATATATTTTTAATTTAAATTTTGATTTATTTCAAAATGGGTCAAAACACATTTAAAATCTAATGAAAATTAAAAATGACTTTAATTCCACTGTGTGTCCCAATTGAACACAAAAATTTAACATCGTATGATGCTTGTGAGAGTTAAGAAGCTAGCAATCGTATTTGAGTTTTGAAGACTTTGTGGCGTCCGGTGGTCCAAAATCTAAAATAAATTAATTGCATATGTGTGATGTCTATTTATTCATTCAATTTTGACTCCATAATGATTTAAGGTCACGGAATCTATACATTTTCCTGTCTATACACAACCTAAAAATATTAAAAGACCCCTATTATAGGTATTATAAACTAAATTGTCTTGATTGGTAGCAATGATAAAATATTATGGATCCATTTCCTTTTCAACCATACCCGCTATAACCCGCTACATATTACGGACGAAATACTGTTGCACTTCATAAAAGAAATCAGCCCCCTCCCCCCGATAAATTTCTCTGGATTCAATAGTGCCATTGCTATTACAGATTTGCCCTCTCGATTTGAATTGATCATTTCACAACTGGTCTGGGGTAAGATATTTCTCTTCCTCTTCACTTTGTGCTGCTACTCACGGTAAGACGACGAGAACCTCTCCGGCGGTGAATGGCGCTGGCTGGAGGTTCTGTGGAAAGGCGACAAACAACGATTGTTGCATTGCAGGCGGCGATAAAACGACGGCGGGTGGTGGTGTCGCGCGACGGCGGTGAGTTGTGTGGAAGCGGGTTCGTCGGCGAAGGAGATGGGTCGCAACGGCGACGATTGGTGATGGATTGTGTGAATTCGAGTTTGTTTTTTCTTTTTCTATTTTTTTTCTTGGCCGGGGTTCAGGGATCGATGATAAGTTGAATATTGTGTGTATTTTATGTGGTTAATTTAATTATTTTATTATCAATTAAGTGCCACAATTTTATTATTTTCACTTATTATTTTTTTTGTTGCCTTTTTACTGTGATATTTTATTTCTTTATTAAATACAGGTAATTAGGTAATTTTGGGAGCCGAGAGAGGAACCAAGAAGCAGAGAATCGAAACCCGCGCATTTAGAAGGGAAATGGAGTGATTGTAGAGAAAATTTATTATTTCCTTAATGCAAAAGTCAACCTTGGGAAAGGGGGACGAACCTGGACAAAGAAAAAATGAGAGAAGAGAAAGAGGAAAGAAAGGATACGCAGGAGTTTCTGGGAGAATTCTGAAAAAGAGAACTGAGGAGTTTTGTATTTTGTGAAGACAAGTTGTAAGGATTTTAGTATTTTTATTATTTTTTGTGTTTGTTTAATCATGTTTAGTAGCTAAGTTTTTATATTCTAGTCCGAGGATGCGGAACTTTGAATGGTTTGATTTTCTTGCGAATTAGTATGAACGTTTTTATTTCAATTCTTGTCTCGATTTTATTATTATTTGATCATATGCTTTGTATGTTTTGAATAATAGATTAATTAGGATTGATCACCCCAATTTGTTTGTTATTCATCTCTAGCTAATTCACATATTGTAATTCGTAACTGTACAATTTTGTGATATGGTAGCAACTAGGGTAGATCACGGATCTTTATATGTTTTGGCCACGTTCGTTTCCGCTCCGAAGAATAATAATATTTAACTTATATGATTCGAATGTTTCGTTTTCATAGCTTAATTTTTCCTATCGTTTTAAGGTGAATGTATTCTAGGAATTAAATTCTGAATACATGTTTTAGGATTGTTCCTGGGATAGATTAATCAGGGGTCGTACTTTCTGATTAATTAAACTTAAGAAACGATTTGAACTAGTTTGGTCGTACCACTAGTTTAGGAAAAAGATTCGAGTAAGAATTTGAATAGTCGTGGTTATTAATTTGAGTTAGAAAAACCGTTCAAAGGGAAGCTATCCAAGGGCTAGATTATTCCACATATTGTTTACTCACACCATCGTGATTCGTTATAATTTAGTTTGTTGCATTTTTATTTTAGTGAATATTTTAGTCGAGAACCAATCCCCCCTATTTTTACCGCTTAATTCACACGAATTATTTCAATTAAATTACTCTGTTCCTCGTGGGATCGACCTCTTACTTGCCCTACTACATTAGTAGGTTTGTTTGAGATTTAATATATTTTTGGGTGCCGGCGACAACACACCAATCGATCCCAATTTCATTGGCATTCTGATTTGGTGAAGATTTGATTATAGTGTATTTTATATTGTTCTTATTTTTCCTTTTTGAGTTTTAAATTTGATGAAGATTTGATTGTAAAATATATTTTATAGTGTTTTTTTTGGAGTTTTTGAATTTGATTGCAATTACAGAGGTGTTAGGCAGAGAACAAGGGGTAAATGGGTGGCTGAGATCAGGGAGCCATACAGAGGTAGTAGGCTCTGGTTAGGCACATTTGGCACAGCGGTTGATCTGTTGAATTCTTTTGTGAGGAGTTGATTGGAATAAAGCCTCTACTTGAGTTGTGTTTGCAGGCCCATTCATTATGTTTTGATTTCAAGGGAAACCCGCTGAGTAATGGGAGAGAAATGGAAATTGTGATAGGGATAAAATGGTAATTTTATATATTACACTGATTTTATATGGTGTACCAATCATCATATTAAATTATATCATCTTTTAATAATTCCTACCAATCAAACCTGCTTTATTAAATAAATTTTTATATATCTACTTTTATGGTCTACCAATCAACCAAACCCTTACTAATTTTGTATTATCTCACCTCGAATAATAACCCCTACCAATCGGAGTCTTACGTTAATATTGGTAGATGACTAGATTCTATGTTACCTATAATATACTTTTATTTTAACACACAGTTATATGTATATGATGAGAACCGCGAATTAGGCTCGATGATTTCGATGCCCCAACTCAGGTTGGCAAGCAACGAACTCATCAATCCCATGTAATTTCGATGCTCCAACTCAAGTTGGCAAGTAACGAAATTCTAAATCGATACTCTAACTCGGGCTAGAAAGTATTCGATTAATAGCTATAAAGCTTCTTCTATTTTATTCATATCTCAAATGAGCTGATACAACTAATTATATAGACATCAATTATCTCTAACCAACTAACTAACACCTAACAACTCCAACTACCAACTAATAAGAAAATACAATTCTTGCAAATTAGCCCCTAATAGGCAAATAGAAAAGTTAAAATATTAAATGCAAAATTCGTGGCAATTCAATTACTAGGCTTGTTGGCTAAGTCATCAGTATATAATAACTTATCAATATCATATCTAATACTCCTTCCAATTTATTATACACTAGTAACGTAAATTCGGCGAATTTCGCTAGATAAAGAAAAATTATATAAAAAATAAAAAATTATAATAATTTTTTTTGTTGTTTAAATAATTTTATAAATAAAACTCTTATAATACATAATATGTTTAAATTGAAATGATAATTCAAATATGAAAAATTGATTAAATATTTAGTATGATAACTCTATAAAACACCAATGAATCCACAAATTTGATTTCAGGCCACAAATTATACATATTTTAAAAAAAAAAAAAATCATTTGTAAACAACAATTATTTTATACTTGCATGGTCTCTCATCAAAATTGACATACAAAATTATAAATCTATTTTTTTTTTTTTACTCTTTTTTTTAAAGATTTTTTTTTTTAACTCTATATAGACTACAAGTCTGCAACATATAACATCATGTAACTCTAGTGTGTAGATCAACATAATATGCAGGATGATTACAAAAATAATTATAGATATTTTACTTTTGTTGTTCATGTATTGTATAAATCGAATATACAAATTAAAAAAATTAATTTACATGCATTTTAGATTTTTTATTAACTACGTAAATTTTATACTTTTAAAAATTACAAATATAAATTAATTTATAGAGTGTGAGATTTACATGAAAATCAATAAAAAAATAAAAAATTAATTAATTTAAATAATTAAATAAATTGGTTTTGTATTTTTATACAAAAGTACTAATCAATTATACTTTTGAAAGGGATTAAGTTATGTATTAATTAAGTAGAATAAAAAAATTAATTTATAATTCACACTTTATTTAAATAATTTAATTATGAGAAAAATTAACTTTGTTTTTAAATCATTGTGAATCCATGCTAATAAAAAACTATTTCATATAAAAAGTAAACATCTTTCTTTTAAAGTGGATAGTAATATAAATATGAAAGATGAAAATTACGTTTATATAAAACATTATTATATTTGTAAATTTTAAAAAATAATTGCTAATGAATTGAATGGTTGAGATTAGAATCAATTCTTTAAAATAAAATTAATGAGATTTGAGAGATTTTAAATTAGGGGAATGTAATTTTTTCACATAAGTTTTTGTAAATTTGTCTTTATAAGATTATTATAGATTCATTTAATTTGCAAATTATCTGACAACGACTTGCACTTTTCAATGTATTTATTTATATATTTTTTTAAATTATTCTTAAAGTTGTTAAAATATTTAAATAACTGTATTATTTAAAAAAATTTATTAAAATCAACTAGTATAGGAAAGGGGGAGTATAATTTTATTTTAATGTTAAATATTATGAAAATAGAAAATCAAATGAAAATGTAACCAAGTAATGTGAGTTTCTACTTTGTAGCTTTTCATCACTCCGCATCATTACTATTTTCTTTTATCTTTTAGTAATTAGGAAAAACTCGTTTCATGTTTGTCCAAATTATCAGGAGAAAAATTATGTGACTTTTGATTTAACAATTATGCCCAAAAGTAGGCCCACTACAACAATTTTCAGAAGCCCATTTACCATTATTTTAGCCCACTTAGCATTTAAATTGGAGGCCCAAGTCTTATTCTTTATTTATTTAAAACCTAGTATATAAATTGTCTTGGGAAGAAGAGGCATGTATAACCTATCATGTGATGCCACATATATAGGAGAGTTCACTATTATTTAATTAATTATTTATGTGGCATCACATAATTGATGATGGACATATAAATTGGTGCTCAACTATGGACATAAGATCAATTTAGATTCATAGATATTCTTCGCTTTCAAGTTATAGACGTGATTTTCGGAGATTAGAGGGGGAGACTTGAGTTCAACATTTTCAGTCATTTTTGGGTAAATTATTATTCTAATAGAGAAGGCGGATTCTTTGAATAATTTGACCATTTTAATTAATTTGTGATGGTTTAATTTTCATATCTATCTTAATTTAATTTCTTTGTTATTTAATTTGGTGTATGCAAATACTCGCGAATTTTCATAAAACCAATTAATATCATAATGAATTATGTATACATATATTAATTTGTCCATGGTGAAATAATATAATTACATTATATAATAACTATATGTATAAAATTATAAGTTAATTTTTTATTAATTCACGAACTTTATTCTCAATTTCAATTTAATTACGATTTACGTCAATTTTATAGTAGTTTCAATTTGATACAAACTTTTAAATTATAACATAATTTTTTGAACCATCCGTTGAATATTTCTCTTGCTCTCTCTAAGATGATTTCATCCATATAGAGATATCTCAAATCCAAGCATTAATGCACTCCCATTCATAAATTGTTTTTCTTTCTAAAAATGCAAACCTTGTATCAAATGGAATAACTAAATAAGTGATAAATATCAGAAAAATATTTGAAAATTGTGATTAAATTGAGATTAAACCTAAAGAGAAGATTTATGACCCAATTTTTTAATATATAGTATTAGGCGGTTGATTGTTTAGTTGTTTTCGGAACTAATAAATAGGCTACATAATCATTTAGACTGAAAATGGGCTTCTAAACTTTTGGGCCTCAATTTCCTTTTTTTTTTTAAAAAAAAAAAAATAAACTCAATTACCATTTGTTTTGGCTCGTTTAATTCTTTATTTTATTCATTTTTTTAAATTTATTTTTTTGATTGACTTCATCAATAAATAACAATTTTGTATTTTTCTTCCTGTCAAAAAAATTGTATTTTTCTTTATAAAATTCCCATTTTCACCAATAAAAATAATAAATTTTTTTTTATCGAACAAATGGTAATTCAAACTCATAACCTTACATTATAAATAATGAGACTCTAAACATTTGAGTTATTTTACTTTGTCAATAATAAAACACTATATTTCTTATTTAAGTACAATCAACCAATTTTGTATAAATAATGCAGATAATCCAAATAAATTAACCAATGAAATAACATCAATTGTGATAAATTATTATACCAATCCATCCTCCACACATCAACCGCCTTTAAAACCCCTCAAATCCAACCTTCTTCATATTGACGCCATTTAGAGAAGAATCACACAACAAATAAAAGAAAAAAAATTGGTTCTTTTGCTAATGCTTTTAAGTATTAGAAGAAACACCTCTTAGAAAGTGAATGAATATAAAGAGATCATATTTCACTTGCGAATGAATAATTATTCATTTGAAAATGTATCACTTTCCAAAAATGATAATTTTAATTAAAAAATGATAATATTTTTTGTTAAAGTGACTGCCACTTTTCACTAAACCATCATCACTTCTCACTTAAAATATTTTCACTTTTCAATTTTCAGTTAAGAAGAGAGATTGACATGAATCATTACTAAAGTGATCACCTTAATAGAAAAAATGATAATATTTTCTCTTAAAAGTGACATATCACTTTTCACTAAAGCATCATCATTTTTCACTTGAAACATTATCAGTTTTCAATTTTCGATTAATATGAGAGATTGTTGGGAATCTTTACTAATGTATTGTTCTTAAAAATGCTTCATTTTTCATTTGAAAAAACATTGATTGAAAAAGTGACATTGTTATCTCTTAAAAGCGATTGCATCACTTTTCACTAAACCATCCTCACTTTTTATTTAAAAGTCAATTTTAATTTTTGATTAATAGGAGAGATTTTAAAAAATATTTACTAATGAACGATGTGAAATTTTCTTTTTCACTTATGCATATGATTTGGGCTCACACACTAAAAAAATACCCATCCTTCCACTTTAGTCTTATTAACCTTGACATACATAGCATAGCAACACTAATTTCAAAAAATATTCACATTTTTCATAATATCGGTATCCATTGTTTCTGTCAATTAGAAAGTGATAAAGGTTTAACTATAAAGTGATACTCCCTCAATTCCATTAGATTTTTCACACTTTCGTTTTTCGGCGGTCCCATTATAAGTTTCACATTCTTAAAATGAAAAATCTCTTATAAATGTCACCCTCACAATTTTTATTAATTTACACAAAATATCATTACTTTTTTACTTACATATACACACAATTCAATAATTATTTTTATTTTATACATAAAAGTTTACAAAATTATCCCTCAAAATTTCAATCATTATTTTTCTTTCTTAAAGTGTGTGTATTACCTGATATGAAAGCTTCTATGAGATGGGGAGAATAATATTTTTTGTTAAAGTGAGTTTCAATTTTTTTTTAAAAAAAAAAATCAATCACTTCTTACTAAAATAAAATATTGTCACTTTTCAATTTGGGAATTTAGAATAGATAGGTGAAAATTTTATTAGTGGATGAGGAAATTTTTATCTACCTATATGGCTCCATTCCAAAAAATAATAATGAATCCATACATATTCTTGTTAGAAAATTAAATTGAAAAAAAAGTCAAATTAAATTATGTTCAACAAAATTTTTTTTATTTTTTTATGAAATGTTTCTGTCATAAAATTTAATATAGATGTTGGTGTTCTTAAAAAAAATTAAAGAAACATAAGTGTGTAGGTAGGAATTGGGGCTTTCGGATTTTGACCGAAAAGTAATGAGATTGGGCTTTTGTTTTTCTCGCCGTTTAATGGGGCTTTTCCTTTTGCGGGTTACCAAATTAGTAAATGGAGATCCGTCTCATGGAATTAGATCCGTGAGACGGTCTATGTTTGTTAAACCTAAAAATTATAAATTAGTATAGAACTAACCCTAAAATTATTAATATTTTTATATTATATTTAAATGCTTTATTTTTCAAATATTAAAATTTTTAATAATACTCCCTCCGTCCCAACATAATATGCATATTTGTCTGGCGCGTAGTTTAAGAAAAATTACTTTTTGGTGTGAATAGTGTATGAGAGAGAATAAAGTGTAGGAGTATTTTTTATGGTTGTGTTGGATAAAGTGTAGGAGAGAGAATAAAGTAGGTAAAAGATGAGTGACATTTTTTTTAAATTAAAGTGATATTTTGAGGGTGTTAATATTTTGTGGACTTTCCTTATTTGGGTGTGCAGATTATTTTGGGACGTCCAAATAAGGAAAGTGTGCAGATTATATTGGGACGGAGGGAGTATATAACACGATAAAATATTAAGTTTATTGTACATCTATAAAATATTTAATTTATATATATATATATATATATATATATATTATTTAAATTATATAATATAAGTTAAAATCATTAGACTCACTGACAATATATAAATTAATCAATAGTGGGTGTTAATACGATCATTTATTTTAAAATAATAAAAAAAAATGTGTTTAGTAACATAGATATTTAAAACATGTGCAAAGTTTAAATCCATGTGATTATATTTGTTTTATTTATACTCAATATTATTTTTAAAATTTCATATATTTAATTATATATTTACAATTTTCACAAATTATGGTTTTCTAAATGAAAAAATCATCAAATATAGTGAGCCAATAAAATAAATATAAAAACGTTTACATAATTAAAATCTTTTTATAATTTAATTAATTAATTAATTCAGTAATAGTAAAATAAATATACTTAATTTACTTGTTTGTATTAGTAACAAAATTTAATCTTCATACTTTCCTTATTTGAATGTCCCAACATAATATTCACACCCAAATAAGGAAAGTACTTTTTACACTAATACTCTTAAAAGTCAAACACTTTATCTTCTTACACTTTTTAAAAGTCAAATACCCAAAATACCCCACAATTTATTCTCTCTCCTATCCCTTTATCTCAAAAAAGGAAGTTTTCTTAATCTTCATACCCAGCAAAATATGAAGATTATTATGGGACGGATGGAGTGATATATATGGAAAGACAAAAATTTAAAGTGTGTTTTGGACTTTGTAGAGAAGCATTGATTTACCAACGTATGTTTCAGGTAAAGGGACCATAATTATTGTGACATCTACAATGTTATACTCCAAAAGTTTTTCATTACTTTTAAATACAATATTTAAGAAATTGTACGTAGTATAATATATTACGAATTTGATCTTATGTCCACAGATGGACACCAATTTATATGTCTACCCCTTATGTGGCATGTTAATCAGGGACAGATTCAGAAATTTTTTATAGAGGGGGCACAATTAAAAATTTATTATATCTTATTATTTATATTAATATAAAACAAATATATATATATATATATATATATATACTCCTTCCGTCCACAAAAAGTATGCTCGTTTGGTTTTAACAGGTTTTAAAAAAACGTAGATAAAATAGATAACATAAGAGTATTTTGGGATATTGTGTAACTCATTTATGAGTTAAGTGATTGTTTATGAATATAAAGTCAATAGTATGTGAAAAAATTAAATGATGGTTGAATGATGAAGCAAAACAAATTGTTGAAAAAAATAGTGTGAGCATACTTTTAGTGGAAATAAGGAGTATATAAGTAGTATATTTTTAAAAAAATCCTGGGGGCACATGCCCCCCACGGGATGTATGTATCCCTATCTGATGTCAATCACCTATCATGTGATGTCATATATAGAGGGGAACCTACTATTATTTAATTAATTATTTGTGTGACAGCACATGATTGGTGGTGGATATATAAATTGATGCCCACCTGCGGGCATAAGATCAAATTCGTAATATATTAATATAGTAGAAATGATGTGATAGAGAGAAATAAAAATTATGATGAAAATGTGTAGAAATATATTAAATATATTATTGAAATATACGGAAAAAAAAAAACTATAATTGACACGGATCAAAAAAAAAAAAAAAAAAAAACTTTATTGCTCCCTATATCCCACATCAGTTTTCACACTTTTATTTTTGGTTTAGTCCTCCATTAGTTTTCACATTCCAAAAAAAAAAAAAAAAAACATCTCCTTAAACTTCACCCTCACAATATTTATATATATACACAATATGTCATTATTTTTTACACTCAATCCAACCACATTTCTTACTTTAATAATAAAAGTTTACAAAATTACTCTTCAATATTCCACTCATTACATTTTTTTAATTGTGTGCCCTAATTAATATGAAAATTAATATGGGAGAGAGTATCTATTATGAATTTTTACACACACACACACATATATATATATATATATATATATATATATATATATATATATATATATAAGTAGGACTATTTTATTTATATGATTCACGATACATACTCTGGAGTCTATGTGTATGATATTTCATGCGACTGATAAAACCAAATTTGCATAAACCTTCTAAATGTGCAATGAACTTTTGCAATTTGTCAATAATTATCAACAAATAAATTATCTTTTTAGAGAATATGCAATCCCTATCCTAAAGTTTACACAAATTTTTGTAGAACTTATTCACCATATAAAATTAATACTATTATATTCATTCATTAATATTATAATATGTACTAGTAATTTTATAGTACTTATAAACTAATATTAGTGTAAAATATTATGGTATAATTAGTTTAGAATATGATATTACTGAAAAAATATAATGGTATATATCAATTTCATACCGTGAACAAACACAGGAGGGTGAATCTAAATTTTAAAATGTGCATTTTGAATAAATTTAATGCTCATGTAATAGCCAGCACATGACGCAATTAAATGTTTATCCAGAGTCAATTTAATTTTAGGTATGTTCATACTTGCTCAAGAATATGCCAATTTTTTTAATTGAAATTAAAATTAAATCAAAATTGAGTTAAAATTGCATAAATTGCATCATATGCAATTGGTGCACACAAATGTGCTCATCTTATAATTATGGCTCCCTCAATCATGGAATTAGCTTCATAACTTTTCTTTTTGTCAATCCAATAATAAACTACACGCCCTTAAAAAAAAAAAAAAAAAAAAAACTCTCTAAATTTTACCTTCATAATATCTTTAATTTTATATAAAATGTTATTACTTTTGGGTCAACGGATATACATAATTCAACTCATTTATATATTTTATATATAAAAATTTTACAAAATGTTTTCTCAAATTTCTATTTATTTATTTTTTTAATTTTAATATCTTAAATAAAATATTAAGCTAAATTGAGATGGTGGTAGTAATATTTATAAAATTACCCAAAATGGTAGTTGCCTTCATGTGTTAGATTTTCATTGTTATGAGTTGTCATCTTTTAAAGCTGTGGTATAATCGAGAACACAAAATCGAATTCCTCCGTGGAACACACGTTGCCCATTTTTGTGTTCCAACGTAGAGATTAGTTTAGTTTTCTGCTATTTAATTTGTTATTTTTTTATTTTTTTTATAAATAATCGATAATGAAAGGATATTTTTTCTATAAACTAAAACTACTTTGTTATAAATTATGATTATCAGTCTGACTATGAACTGTTTAGCTGCTGAATCCTTACGGCATTGACTACTACCATCCATCCATCCAAAAGCAAAGGGATTTCTTCTCGGAAAATGGAAATTATTGAATGCCGAGATTCATTTATTTATTCGAATTATATGGTAAGTAGAAGAAATAATGTATTACTACTATTTTTTTCTTTATTAATTTTGTCTCGTATACTTTACTTCTTTAAGTTATTGTTTGTCGACAAAACTCTTGTGAAATTGTGTTTGTCGTACAAAATTAGATTCATACTAAAAATCATTATATTCATTTAATAATTAGACTACTCTTGTTATAACATTCTTTCAATAATATCATAATATTTATATAAACAAACACTTTGAACCGTGTTAAAAAATGTTATGGTATTACTCTTTCCCTTCTGTAATTCAAATTAATGTAGGACAGATAATAAAATATAAGAGCATTTTGGGTGTTGAATGAGATAAAGTGTAGAAGAGAGAATAAAATAAAATAAAACAAGAGTGACAATTTTTTAAATTTAAATGATAGTTTGAGTGTGTAGTTTATGAAGGGTATTCCATTTTAGTATTGTGAAGTTAATTGTGGGACGTCCCGAAAAGAAAAGTGTGAAGTTAATTGTGAGGGAGTATTTTATAAGTGTAATGGTATTACTAAAAAAAAAATTATGATATCAGTTTCATATGGTGAACAAGTTTTATTGAAAACTAATTGATTTATTATTTTATTTTCGAATAAAAAAAAAAGATACAAGAAATAAATGATAAAATTAAAAGAAAATTTTAAGAACAAAAAAAAAAAAAAAAAAGTAGAAAGAAAAATGTTAGGAGTAAAAAAAATTAGAAAAGTATATGATAGAAATCGTACGTAGAGTAGAGAGCAATAACTTATTTTTATAGAATTTTCAGAAAATGCACCAAAAACATGAACTTTTGATTTGAAATAAATTGATTTTATAAAATTGAATAGAACAGTAGGAAAAAAAAAAGTGGTGTTTGATTGAATAAGTTTTGTATGAGAGCATTTCATCCATTTATTTGTGTTAATTGCAATATTTTAATTTCAATACACTTAATTTGAATTGATTCTTTTTTTTTTTTTTTTTTTCCAGATTACTGAAGTATTTTTACAAAAAAAAAAAAAATGAAGAAATATGTTTTCTCATATTTAATTTTTTAAAAAGAATTCTTCAACTATCTATATGTTTTATTATTTATTGGGATCAAATTTCACATGCGACACGGGAACTAACCTAGTTAGTATTACAACTGTTTACTTAAAAATATAAATTTAAGGAAAAAGATAATATCGTCTATACTCTAATATCCAATTTGATACAAATGACATGATTTGGTGATTATCATTAACTAATACCTTTCAAATCGATATCCTAACTAATATCCTTTAATAATATAAGTCATACTCTTAATTTATTACGATTGATATCATACTATTACAACTGATACCTAGGTCATATCATACAATTTAAGGATAATAATTGTACGAGCATGTGAATATATGTAAGACATTGTGTTTTAAAATATGTAGATGTAAGAAATTTGAGCCTTAATTAACCCAAATCGAGCTCAATCGCGCTTATATTGCATGATTGTCCTGCATTTACAAATTTACAGGTTTGCGAATGTAGGATACTATGTTTTTTATAGGACAATCATGCAACACACATGGTAATTCAGTCTTATTTGGGCTTATACGAGCTCAATTTTTCTACATTTATAAATTTTAAAATATAATATTTTACATTTACATGAGATCGATAAAATTATTATTCTTAAACAAAATTCCTCAAATTTACGAACATAAAAAATACATTATTACCGGCATGGGATGATATATTGAGATATAAGTGTGAGCATTTTTTAATTAATATCGTATTTTTGCTGCTGAGAGTTGACTTATTAGAATTGATCATATTCATCTTCATCGATTTTCAATAAAATTATATTCAGTAATTTTGGACTAGGTAGATTTAGTTATTATATGATTGATTTTGATTCAACCAAAATTATAAACGCGCGGATTCCAAACCCTATGTTTGGTCTTTGTTAATATAAGAGCACTTGGCATTCGCAATGGAAAACTTGACCTGGATTTTATATATTATTTCATCGGATTCCACAAATTATAAAAAAATATTTGAGATTGTTCGGTCTCATTTTTTTCGTTTATTAGTCTCATATTGTGTTAATTTCTGCATGTTCTCAGATCCGCTTTAAAATTTGTCAAGTATTATAGTTAAAAAAATGACACTTACTATAAATAAAAAATGACACTTATATTAATTGAAAATGTCATGACAAAAGTCGAATGCATGTATGCACTCACTTCACAAGAGACCAACTTTACAAAAATAATTTTTATATTTCTTATTATTTAAAATTTTCAGAACGTAGCTATTTAATTAATTTATGACAAAGTCTTTTGTGAACAAGTTTCACCACAAAACTAATTTTGATAATATTAATTATTTTTATTATAGTCCCATGATTATTTTCATATGGGGGGAGACACACACTTTAAGAAAAATGAGTAACGAGTAGGGATTTGAGGGGTAATCTTGTAAACTTTTATATATAAAGTAAAAAGATGAGGTGGATTGTGTGTAAATGTGGGTTAAAAAAGAATGACACTTTGTGTAAAATTAAAGATAGGATTTTTATCGGTATAAGTCCCGAAAGATATGTTAATTATCAATTCGGGGCCTGAAAGATAAAACTTATCAATCCGGGACCTGAAAGATTTTTTATATTAAGTGATTTTATCAATCCAGGACCTGAAATTAAGGTCCCGAATTGATAATTGTCTGATCTTTTAGGTCCCGAATTAATAAAATCTCTTAATATACACATCTTTCAGGTCCCGGATTGATAAATTTTATCTTTCAGGGCCCAAATTGATAATTAATATATCTTTCAAGACTTGAATTGATAAAAACTCTTAAAGATATTGTGAGGGTATAGTTTATAGGGAAGAGTATTCCATATTAAGGGTGTGCAAGTAATTTTAAAACTGACGAAAAAAAAAAGTGTGAAAGTAATCACAGGACAGAGAGAATTTTATTTTTGAATGATATTAATTATTTTCTTAAATAATATTAATTGAAAGATATTAATAGCTTCTTTAAAAATATTAGTTATTTTACTAAAAAATATTAATTGTAAATGAATTTCAGGTTGAAATTGGTTTAGATGATACCAACTCTTAATTCATCTATGTCCAACTCAACTATAATTTAGTTTCTATTTAAGTTAATATTTAAACCAGAAATGGCTGTCCTCTTAACTTATCAAAGTCATTAAAACCATAATAATATATTTCATTACATAACCTATCTTAAAATATAATTAATTAAAAATAAAATATTCATGCCAAAATTAAGTAAATATATTTCGATATTGGAAATTGTGGAAACCACACAATAACGTAAAAGAGAAAAGGCCAAATGGGTTGGAATGAACTAAAAGAAATAAAATAGAAGTGTTAATTACATAAAAATTCACGATATTTTTGGTGTTTAATTATTGGAATATATTTTTTTAAAATTTATAATTTGATACTCCCTCCGTCCCATAAATACTTGTACCATTTTGTGGCACGCAAAATAAGAAAGTAGAGTAAAGAGTTGAGTTTTAAGGGGTAATTTTATAAATTTTTATGTATAAAGTAAGAAATGGGTTTGATTGTGTGTATGTGTGGGGCCAAAAGTAATGATATTTTGTGTAATATTGTAAATAAATTGAGGGTGAAGTTTATTATTTGTTTATTATACAGTCATGAAAAATTATCTGTGTAAATTTTATTAAATTTTTAACTAATTTTAATGAATTAATTGAATTTTAAAAATAATAATATCAATATAAAAGTACGATAAAATGAATGTCTTAAATAATAATAAGAATAATAATGAAATATATGCTTACTAAAAATAAACGAAAAAATGTAATGTGGTATTAAAAGTACCACCACATTTGTCATTTGGTGTTTGCACTATTCATTCACATAGTGCAGTGTGGTATTTTAGTGTGTCTTTGGAGAAAGATTTAAACACTAGCTACATCTAAAGGTAGTTTCCCTTTGAAGTTGTACTATACTTCTGTTTGGGGGTTTAAATACATTGAATGTGTGTGTAGGCAGTTTTTACCTTCCTTAGCTTCATAATATTTTTTAGACATGATTAAAAAATTATTTGTTAGAGAGATAACCCTGATATATTATTATTTAATGTGATAAATTGTTCTAATTTTGATTTCTATAAACTTCTTTATTTGGTGTGCTTTGAAATTTTACACAAGTTTTGCAGGTTTCAAAATAAATTAGTGAAAAGTATACGAGGGAGATATATTTTTTTGGATTTCTTGCGAAACCGACTACTTACTTCATCAACTTGGTTGGTGGAATCAGTCGACTTATGATAAGATTTAAAGGAAACAACTAAGTGTGGAAGTTGAAAATCCTACTTTATACTCATTTTATATTGAAATTATTCTTCTTAAATTCATTCGAAATTTATCCTTATTTTGTATTAGAGACACATGTAAAGCCACACTCTCAACCCTAAAATGAAGGGCTGAGAACAACCCAAGTAGATCACTCATGTAATACTATAAAAAGGGAGTGAAAACCCAAAAATAAAAATTGATTTCTCTATCTTCATTCAATACACTCTCGATACAAAAAATATGTATAAGAGGAATTTAAGGATTCCCCGAAGTCTTGTTTTTCTAACATTTTTAGTTACATTTTTTCGTAGATTGTTAGAGCATCTCCAATGCTCAAACTCAAATTTGCCACAAAAAATTTAATTTGCCACCAAATTTGCCACAAACAGTAAAATTATCTCCAACCATTAAACTCAAATTTCAACTCAAATAAGAACATTCTCTTGGAATATTCTTATTTTAACATTCTTTCTACTTTATCTTTGATTTATAAAAATAAATATATATTTATTTCAATAATATAAAAGACTCTAATATGACATAAAATATCAAAATTCAATTACAAAATTAATCACAAATACATATTAATATTAAAAAAAGTTACATATTAATACAATACAATGCAAAATTAGGAAAATATAAATTACATACTAATTGTCTTTAATCTTCTGAATTAGTATATTTTTCCCAAAGATGTTCAATCAATGCATCTCGGAGTTCTAAATGAGCATTCGGATCTCTGATATTTTTATATCGACGAAGAAAATCTTGAAATCTAGAAGTTTAATTATTTGTCATTTCTACCTCTAGAATTGTCACTTCTCTCTCTACTACAATTGGAGCACTAAGATCCCGTTTATCCTCGATTATCATATTATGCATTATAATGCATGCAGACATTATGTCGTGCAAATCACTTGTCATAAAAAAACGAGCAGGATTCGCTACAATTGCAAATCGACTTTGGAGAACTCCAAATGCACGTTCCACATCTTTTCTGCAAGCTTCTTGCATCTTTGCAAAATATTTTTTTTGGACCACGTGGATCATGAATGGTTTGCACAAGAGTTGACCATTTTGGGTATATACCATCTGCCTAATAATATCCCGTGTTGTACTCTTTTCCTTGGATAACATAATATGCAGGAGGAGTAATACCTCTAGTAAGATCTGAAAAAAGATGAGATCTCTCCACCACATTGATATCATTATTAGATCCTGGCATACCAAAATACGCATGCCATATCCAAAGATCATAATCAGCAACAGCTTCAAGAATAATGGTTGGAGAGCCACTGCGACCTGCATATTATCCAACCCACGCTCTTGGACAATTTTTCCACGTCCAATGCATACAATCAAGACTACCTAACATTCCTGGGAACCCACGTTGCTCACCTATAAGAAGTAGCCTAGCAACATCATCAACAGTCGGCGATCTTAAATATTTCTCCGAAAAAATCTTCACAATAGCACGACAAAATTGTTTCACACATTCAATTGCAGTAGACTCTCTAATTTTAATGTATTCATCAGTAGCATCTGCTGAAACTGCATATGCTAGAATACGAAATGTTGTTGTTACCTTTTGAAGTGTAGACAAGTCAAGTCTACCAACCGCATCTCATATTTGCACAAAATAACAATCATGATTTTTAACAACATCAACAATTCGAAGAAATAAACTTCGAGACATGCGAAACCGCCGACGAAACATTGTTTCATCGTATGTTGGATTTTCAGCAAAATAATCATTGAAGAGATTACGATCTGCGACTTCTCTATCAAGACGAACCATTCTATGCCCAACAATTGATCCTTCATGAGTGCGCTCGTCATTTGAATTCATTTGCCACCCATAAATAAAATTATTATTGGACACTACCGTCTGATAAAGATTTTAGTTTTGTTGATGAAAACGAGTATCATACGTTCATACTCTTCATCAGAAGAAGAAGAAAATATATTAGAAGAGCTTGCAGAATTGTAATTCATCGAAAGAAGAAGATATATTAGAAGAGCTTGCAGAATTATATTAGAAAATATATAAGAAAATAGAAAGATAAGATTGGTGGAATGAAGTGAGAAATGATTGGAATGCATGCTCATTATATAATTGTCCAGAAAAGCACAATCCATGTACATTGATCCGTAGGCGTTGATAATCAATTTGTCCTTTTTAATCTCAATCGTCCATATAATCTGAAAAGTATTGAGAGTGTAGATAAGCACAATCCATGTGCATTGATCTGTAGCCGTTGATAATTAATTTGTCCTTTTTAATCTCAACCGTTTATGTAGTCTGAAAAGTATTGAGAGTGGAGATCAGCACAATCCATGTGCATTGATCCGTAGCTGTTGATAACGAACTTCTCCTTTTTAATCTCAACCGTTTATGTAGTCTGGAAAGTATTGAGAGTGGAGATAAGCACAATCCATGTGCATTGATCCGTAGCCGTTGGTAACGAATTTCTCCTTTTTAATCTCAACCGTTTATGTAGTCTGAAAAGTATTGAGAGTGGAGATAAGCACAATCCATGTGCATTGATTTATAGCCGTTGATAACGAATTTCTCATTTTTAATCTCAACCGTTCATGTAATCTGAAAATTATTGAGAGTGTAGATAAGCACAATTTGATCTATAAATACCCCTTCATTTCAATACAATTTCCACACTTGGAGTAACTCACTCATTTTAATTTATTAGTTTTTCATTTCTCTACAATGTATTTTCGAAAAACCTCTTATTCTATGGAGGAAGATATGCAACTTTGTAATTTGTTTGTTGAAGTCTCTCAAGATTTAATTATAGGAACAAAACAATCTGGGAACACATTCTGGGCACGTATTGAAGAGAAATACAATCATGCTCTACCAAACAACACCGCTGAAACTCGAAATGCAAAGTCATTGCGTGATCGTGTGACTGTTATAAAAAACGCAGTATCAAAACTATGTGGATGCATTGCACAAATTGAACTTTCAAACCCAAGTGGTGCTTCGAATGAAGATATTGTAAGTTTATATTTTTACTTTATTTATATCTAATATCCATAAAAAGAGCTTTCAATATTAATTTACGTACTAACCAAGGGGGCTTAGCCCACTTGGCCACCGGGCTCCTCACTTAAGTGGGAGACCTGGGTTCGATTCCCTTTGGGAACGAATTGGAGTAGGAGGTATAAGGAGGGCTTGGAGTGTTTGGAATTGTAAGGAGACTTGGTGAGCTAACTTCTAACCACTAACAACTAACATTTACCGATAAAAAAAAAAATATTAATTTACGTACTATAAATTATGCAGATGTATAGAGCAAAAATCTTGATGATGCAAGATTCAAAGTATAAGAAGGGATCTAAGTTTGATCATGTGTTCAATCAGATGAAAAAAATTGTGGATTCAAGAAATTGTAGTCAGAGACGCAATAATAATTTTGCTTCATCACAATCAGATGCATCAGTGACAGATTCTCCCGTTTACTCTCCTGGTTCATTTAATATTAACTTGAGTGATGACATTGATGGTGACTTACCATCCCAAATGCGATCAGATGGGGGTGAAAAAGGCAAAATTGAAAATAAAAAAAGGAGAAAATTCATCTCGTGTTTTAAAAATTGGGAAGAAGCAAATCAAAGAATTGAAAATATAATGATTGAATAAAACACACAACAACGAAGAGCCCTAGAAGAATTTTCAGAAAAAAGGAAGGATAGTGCACAGAGAAGTGCACAAAAAAGAAAAGATAGTGCACAAAGAAGAGATGATAAAATCATGTTCATGAATTTGGAGGACATTCCTGATCCGGCTAGACGTGAATGGTTTCGAAATGAGCAGCTCAAAATTATGCAGAAAAGTTCTCATGAATCTCAACTTGGAAATTCGTCCCACACTTTTGGACAATATTTTGATGATATTGAAGGGTCTAGAAGTGGTCTACCAAACTACTAAAAATTAATATTATGCATGTTTAATTTGTATTTTATTATGTAGTTTATGCATGTTTAATTTGTATTTCATTACGTAATTTATACATGTTTAATTTGTATTTCATTTATGTTTGTGAGTGAGAGTAAATTTAATATGTCAGTAGTGTTTCTTTAATTTAAATTTGCATGTTATGTTAATGTGTTGTAGTAAATTTCTATTTATTTTGTAATTTAAATTATTAATGTTGTCTTATTAAATATTTATTAGTTACAAATTACACAATTTAACACAATCTAAATCATTTAATATATAAAAACTAAATACAGAATTAAAACAAAAAAAATAAAAAACAAAAAAAATTAAATTATTAATATTATCTTATTAAATATTTATTATTTTTAAATTACAAAAACTAAATATTATACAATATTACACACTAATTACAAAAAAAAAAAAAAACACAAAATTTGATTTGCGTTTCAGAACAGATTGGTGGCATATTTGCCATTTACTGTTCACAAATGACAAATCCTTCTCAGATTACCCACTGCATTGGAGATGGGTTTGGTGGTAAATTCGCGTTTGAATTGTTTTTTGCGTCTCCATTGGTGACGCTCTTAATAGGGTCATAATAATAGTCAGAATAAACACATTCAATCCGATTCCACAAATGAGATGCCAACAGATTTATTTTACATGGTGCACCTAGTCACATATTGATATCTTAAAAGTCTAGGCACCCTCCTCTTTCCATGATCGTCACTTGAAGATTATTCTTGAACCTGGCCCATTGATTAAGTTCAAATAATTAATTCCTATTCTTATGCCAAATATTCCTGTCCAAAAGAGAGTTATAAATATTATTTGGCTCGCCGATTACTTTCGGTTCGTAGTGCAACAATCGTGAAATTGAAAAGTCACTGTATTCTGGAATAATTGTCATAGAACCGTATTGTACCTGGGTACGAGACATTATCGTCTTACGGAGAAATAGTCTAATTATTCCCTTGAATTTACTCCGTCTTAATTCGTATATTCATTTTCGTCTACATATTATCAATTCTCATTTTCAAATATTTGATACTCCTATTAATATATGTGATACTTTGAGTTCCGAATAATACGTTTTTATACGAATTTTGTCACACAGACAAGACCGACGACTCAATATTTATTTACGGCCTGTGTAGCGGGAGGCATTATTGTGGTATCTGAATATTCGATTACAATTTGTCATGGGCGCCAAATTATACCTCTTAAAATCAAATTAAAATGGCGAAGGAAAATTGAAATTAAGAAAAGAAAAGGAAAAGATGACAGGCGTGAAAGGTCTCTCAGATAAAACCCCTCCGCTGCTACCTTTCTTTGGTTAGCCTCCTCCTCCTATCTCACCCTCTCTCTCTCTCTCTCTCTCTCTCTCCAAAGAAAAAAGAGGGCAAACAAAGTGTAAAGAAACATATATCTAGATATGCTACTGCGCACGAGATTCAGCCTTTCGAGCTTTCGCGTCTTGTCTTAAAGATAATGAACAGAGGCTCCGGCGTCTTCTTCTCCGAAGAAGATGGTTTCCCATTTTCAAGAGCAGGAATCCCTTCTCCAGAATCCAATCTTCGATGCCCTTTATTGTGAGGAGGAGCGTTTTGATGAGTGTTTAGGTAGTGTTTTTGATTTCAAGGAGCCAGAAATTGAGGATTTTAGTAAGATTCGGAAGAACCCCTTTGCTGAGCATGACCTTTTCTGGGAGGATGAAGAGCTTGCTGCCCTATTATCCAAAGAGAAAAAGCAAGCCCATTTGATTTACGATGAAACGAATCCAGATGCGTCTTTGAAAACGATGAGAAATGAGGCTGTTAAGTGGATTCTCAAGGTGGTTGGCTACTATGGGTTCAATGCACTCACTGCTGTTTTAGCTGTGAACTATTACGATAGATTCATCACAAGCGTTTTCTTTCAGAGAGATAAGCCATGGATGAGTCAGTTGGTTGCTGTGGCTTGTCTTTCTGTGGCGGCGAAGGTGGAGGAGACTCAAGTGCCTCTTCTGTTAGATTTACAAGTAGGTTGCCCTGTTAAGTTTTTCAATTTCCCTTTCTCTGCATTTTGCAGTGTAGGTGTTTGTTGAAATGCCTGTGAAGAATTTGTGTATTGATTTGGGTTTTACTTTATGTGTTTAGGTAGAAGAATCGAAGTATTTGTTTGAAGCAAAGACCATTCAAAGAATGGAGCTTTTGGTGCTGTCTACACTCAAATGGAAAATGAATCCTGTGACCCCAATCTCCTTCTTTGACCACATTGTGAGGAGATTTGAGTTTAAAGAGAACCTGCATTGGGATTTTTTGAAGAGATGTGCTTCTGTAATTCTCTCCATTATCAACGGTATGATCTTATTCAACATGATGGATGCACATATGTATCGATGATTTAATGCCTAATGATTTGTGATGTAGTAATTTTGGAAAAACTTATACATGTATGCAGATTGTAGATTGGTAAACTATCTTCCTTCAGTTATATCTGCTGCAGCAATGATACATGTGATCCGAGAGACGGAGGTTCGTGATGCAATTGAATACGAAAATCAGCTCGTGAGGGTGTTGAAAGCTAGCAAGGTTTGATTGTGTTTATCTTGATTAAATCTAATAGCAATAAACACATGAAAATTGAGACGAATTCTTGATCACAGGAAAAGGTCGACGATTGCCACAAACTCATTGTGAGGGCTATGGATGCACAAATGCGTAGTTTGTCTTTAAAGCGCAAGCATGATTCGATCCCAAGCAGTCCGAGTGGTGTGATCGACGCTTATTTAAGCTCCGATAGCTCGGTTGATTCGTGGGCCGTTGAGCCTCCGTTTAAGAGAAGCAGAGCTCAAGATCAGCACATGAGATTGCCTTTTGGCCTGGTTAATCGTGCTAATTGAAATCCTATTTGATACTGGCAATGGTACTTCCATAATCACTCTTTTGCCTTCTGTCATAATTTATGATGAAATGTTTCGACTTATTTCACTGTATTTCTGGCCTATCCCCCATGTGAGGTGGATCAGACATCTTTAGAAGTTGACTCCATCACCTCTTTGATTGAAATGGAGGGTGAGATTGAAATCTTTTTTGTCCTAGAGTCTTTTGTGCTGATGCTGATGAGTATGTACTCGAGACATCTTTTTAATCGTTGGAACTAGACAAATACTTCTATGCATCAGTTGTAACGTGCAATTTAACTGCATTGATTTACTAAAAGATATTAGCTAGCTAATATTAGTTGTTTTTACTGAACATATTACTTGTGCACAACTGATACCATTATTCCATTTTAAAGCATGCAATTCAACTTCATTGATTTATTAAAACATATTAATTGTTTTCATTTAACAGTATTATTAGCTCACTAATTACATTGTTCAAGCGATGCACCCAAATATTACTCTGTTTTTAATCGTTTAAACTATAGTGTGGGAAATAAATAATGGCTATACCTAGGTTCGATCAAGAATCCAAGATGGGGAGTGTTTGGTTGTTTGCTCAAAGAAGGATTCATGAATTAAGAAATGTAGGACAGGTTGGCAATAGGACTATGTGCTTCTTAACTTGTTGTCCTATTTTATTGTGTGTAAATGTAAGGCGTGTCTCGATGGGAGGGACAGATTGTCCTCCACTCCTAGTCCTATACAACTTGCAGTTTTTGGACATTTTTCTTGCTTGGTTTTCACATAATTCACAAGCAACACTACTTAGTTTTATGTAATCCTATAATTTTGTAGTATTTTGGAAAAGTAGGTCATTGTATTTGGATTGTGGATAGGTAACTTGATTCTCAAAAACACCCCACTCTATCATATCACACTTAAAACATTTCCCATTTCCAAAAGACAGTCTGCTAAATGCATCTTGCATTTGCTCGTTTCATCTATTACTAACCTTGTCCCATTAAAATTGTCATAGGATGAAGGATACACAAATTAAAATAATAAAACAATGAATCAGAATTTGAGAGTAGTTTTGTAAAATTTTAAGTATAAAGTAAAAAAATGAATTGAATTGTGTGTATGTGTAGATCCAAAAGTAATACTCCCTCCGTCCCATCTTTAGCTACATACTTGTGTTTACACAATTTTTAAGAAAATATGTTTTATTTACTTTTATAAGATATAAAGTGTAGGAGAGAGAATAAAGTGTAAGGGTATTTGGGTGGTTTAATGAGATAAAGTAGAAGAAAGAATAAAGTAAGGTAGAATAATAGTAACAATTTTGAAAATAAAATGGTATTGTGAGAATGTTTATATTGAAGGTTATTTCCTTTTAAATAGTGTAAAACTAATTTTGGGATGAACAAAAAAGAAAAATGTGAAGATAATTATGAGACGGGGGTAATATTTTGTGTAAAATTGAGAATATTATGAGGATGAATTTTATGAAATTTCTATTTATCTTAAAGGTGAAAGATATTATGAAACTAAAGAAAAACATGGAGAATTAAATTTAGATTTGTCTGTCATATGATTTCATGTGACGAGTTACTCTCCTATGAAGCAGTTTCATAGTATGAAACTGGAACCATTAGAATCACTCTATGATATCTTTAGAATCATTCATTGATGCCATAAGTTATATTGTGATATCAGTTTAAAAGTCTAATGATATCTTTAAATCAATGTTATAGTATCAGTAAATAATTCTAATGGTATTAAATGCATATTACGAAACTGTTTCACATTAGATAAAAAAACATTTACGAAATGTGTTTCGCGCGTTAAAGGAAAAATCCAATTTTTTTTTTTGAAGTACATTATTTCAATGCAATATAAAAATAATTTTTTTGAAAAAAATATTAGTCATAGGTTTATTTTCAAAGTAATACTCCCTGCGTCCCATTTTTAATTGTTCAAATCAAAATGACACGAATTTTAATTAGAAAATTATTTATTAGTATTAAAAGGTATAAAATTGAGGGTGAATAGGTCATTTCAATTTTATTGAAGGAAAGTTGTTTTATTTTGAGAAGGTGGAATAATTAATTGAGTTGATTTAGTTTCGGAGAGTAGAATTATTTTTTTACTATCTTGAGTATGAGAAAAAAAAATAAAATATCAATTTTAAATTTTGAGCAGTTAAAATGAGATGGAGGGAATACAATCTTATTAAAGACTAATATTTTTTTTCAATGCATAGAACAAAGTGGTCTTGTGTGAATCAAATTTAATTGTGATTTGTTTTTTTCCTGAGCAAATGGTGATTTTGAATCTATAAGTTTTTGACATAGACAATGTGATTTTAACCACTTGAGTTATATCACTTCGTAAAAAAAAAAAAAATTACTTGTAAAATTAATTTAAAACTAATATTTTATAGGAAAACAATTAATACCCTTTAATTAATACACTTTAATAAAATAACTAATATTATTCAAAATTAGTGTTTTATAGTTATAATATAAATAACTAATATATTTTAATAAAACAATTAATACAAGCTAATTTTACGTTGAAATTTCTTTTATGTGATATTGTTACAAATGTTTGTGTTGACTTTTTTTTTTTTCTCACGAAATTCTCACTTATTTTGCAACAGTGGTTACTGACTTACTGGTTAGTATTTTTGGTAGATAATTATTTAATTTATATTTTTCCTTCTCATAAATGAAAGGACAATTAGGACCAGAGAAGGGCATAGAGGCATGTGCATTTTGGGACCAATTGTAAAGCACTGCCACCGGTTGTTTTTCAAAGACGACTTCAATTTGGGTAAAAGATTTTTTTTTTTTTAAAAACAATTTTGGGTAAAATAAAAGATAAAACAAAAAAAAGTCAACAAGATTAACCAAGGGCATAATTGTCATTAGCTATGGGAAAACAAAAGTTAGGGAAGTTATCAAGTTCAAACTTCAAACATGAATCTGGATTCCATCTAGGGATGGATCGGTACGGTATACCAAAAATACCGAAAATATCGTATACCGTATCGAAAATTTCGGTATTTATAAAAAACATACCGATACCGTACCGAAATTTCGGTATACCGAACTTTCGGTATTAAAAAAATTCATACCGCATACCGTACCGATTTTTCGGTATACCTTACCGTACCGTCCATACCGATTATACTGTCCATACCGACTATACCGACCATACCGATTATACCGTCCACACCGAATCATACCGATTTACCGTTCATACCGAACAATTAATTAAAAAAAAATATTATTGTACATTTCTTTATTATATTATTTAAATTATAAACAAATTAATTAAATAATTATTTAAAAGAAATATTTACGGTATACGGTATATACCGAAATACCGAAAATTTTAAAATCCTATACCGATACCGTACCGAAAATCTCGGTACGGTAACCATACCGTACCGAAATTTTCGGTATACCGCAAATTCGGTATTTTTCGGTATTTTTAACGTAACGTCGGTATATCGGTATTTTCGATATTTCCTCCATCCCTAATTCCATCGGTATTTTCTTTATTTTTTCCGTACTTTTTATTTTTTATAAAAAGTGTTTTAATTCTTTTATTTGTATTCCGCATGAACTGGCCACTAGTGTTTGATAAATATTGTGCAAGGATTTCTAGTACTTTTGTAGTCTTTTTTATTTATATACTTTATCAGTTCATAAAAATTATGCTTAGTTTTTATGTCACGAGTTTTAAGAAAAAATAAATAAAGAGTAGAGTAATATGGGTTGATCATTTATGAATGAAGTATGAATAAAATTAAATGATAATGAGTAATTAATTCATAATCCTTTGAAGATAAAATAATTATTTTTTAATATTTTTTTGGATGAAAAAATAAGGTAAGTAAATATATTTTTTGTGTGGATAAAGGGGGTATATTTCTATTTTTTAAAATAAAAAAAAATCAAAGTGTTTCTATTAAAAATAGTTTGTATATTAAATTGGAAATTAATGGAAATAGTGTTTTAATGCTTTCTATGGAGAATCAATAACAATAATCATCATTGCTATCACAAATGTTATTGTTTTTGTTTAATGTTTTTCTTTCGTAATATTTGTTGTTCCAGGATTTCAAGATAAAAGTTCAGTTATCTTTACCATTTCGCATCGAATCACTCAATTTTTTTCTTTTTTTTTTTTATCAGGAAAATAAAAATTCATTATGGAACAATGGGTCAGAGGCAAGAGGGTTGCCTAAGGTCCAAACAATACACTGACGTTTTTACAAGGCAGCTAGTCAAGCTTCTCCAGGTCAAAACAATACAGTTAAGTGCACTTTAAAAATAATATAGGACTAATTATCCAATCATTATAACTCCCCTTCCAGCGGCTACGTTCCAAACACGACACCTAGCTCCAAACATATGATTTAATATCGTCAAACAATTTTTCTCTTGACGCCGGTATACCTTGAAAAATGATTGCATTCCTAACTTTCCATATCAACCATATAAAGCATTCCCAAACACATACTAAGAAGAGTTTTCCTTTTTTACCTCTTAATAGACTACTAAAATATAATAAATTAGTCACTGGTAAAGAGAAAAACACAGCAGTAACTCCCAACCACTTGGCACAATCCATCCATAGTTCCATACTCTATATGAAAACTCACATTTAAATATAACATGATTGACTGATTCCGCATGTACCTCACAGAAATGACATGTATCACTAGCACCATTTGGTAAGCAGTTTCTTCTTCGCAAGTTCATCTTTGTTGGTAGACGATCTTGAATGGTTCTCCATGCATGTACATGAACTTTCGACGGTAAGTATTTGTTCCAAATCAAGCTGAATTCCTCCTTTGCCTCGGCCATCCCCCAATTTTCTCTATCAGAAGCTCCTCGTATGCCGCTTTTGTTGAGTATGAATCCTCTTTTCCGAATCTCCACTTCCAAGAGTCGATTATTCCTTGTTTAGAACAATGAGAGTTTACAACAAGAATTAATGCATTTAACATATTAAACTCCCTATCTCTCGAAGCCCTCCTCCATCCACCCACCCACCTCCAACTCCCCTCTCTCCGTTCTCCCATTTCACTCACCTTCACATCACTATCTATTGCCAAACGAAATAATCTATTAAAGCTATCACACAATCTTCCCCCGCCGACCTATCCTTCCAGAACCTAGTTTGCTCCCCACTTCCTAACGACCTCTCTAATATCCCCAAAAAATCAGCCCCTTGTCTATCCCCAACTGCCTTCAAAATGTCCCCCCACTACCCTGACGGTTTACGACCCCTACACTCACCCCTATCTTGCAGCTCTAGACTCCAACCCAAGCCCCATCTAGACTTAATAACCTTAGTCCACAATCTGTCACCCTCCCCAAAAAATCTCCATATCTGGCATCGAATCACTCAATTAATTAAGAATGACCATGACATAATAGTGATGATTTTTTATAAGAAGACAGAGAACTCAACTAAACACACACATATTCTTATCGAACCAAGTATTCACCTACCCCACCCAATCCAAACATGAGAGTGTGAGGAGGAAAGAGCAAAAGGCAATAACTTATGAGCTATCTCGTTTTTATCTTGTGCGATATAGAAAAATTATCTCACTAAATATTCATCCAATTTTCGGCACAACTGAGATAAGGCCATACCCTCTGAACCCAAATACTCCTCTGATATTACCACACAAATAACATGTATGCGGTTAGATTTGATCTGCACCTCATTTGTAAACAAAGTCTTATACCACTGTATAATAATGATAATTAATGAAAATAAAAGATGGTAAAAAAAAAAAAAAAATCATGACTCCATTCCCTATTATTGAAAATAATTCCGTTCCTCCACTCTCATATCGTCCAAACGATACATATCCAAAAACCAATAACAATTTTTTTTATCTTTCTTCCTTCTCAAAATATCAATATGCCCAAGAAGATGCAAAATAGACTGAAAATGCAAGAGCACATAAATTTTCAACCAACAACAACATCAATGGCAGATCCATGGGGGCAATCGGGGCCGCTACCCCCAAAAGTTTTGAGTTCTTTTATATATATATATATATATATATATATAATTACATTAATATGTGTATTTATTTTTTTTTGTTTATATTTATATGTATAATTATATTAATATATGAGCATTGATACATATTAGTTAGACTAAAAATACGTATTTTATTATTTTATTGTACTCAAGAGTCTCCCTCAAACATTTGTATCCTGAATCCGCAACGAATAACACTTCATCCATACGATGTGTGAAGCCGAGCGCTCAAAGAACAGATAGCACACAGATTCCATCTATACTCTGCCTAAGACGCATTTATATTCCTCGATTGAATGAAGAACACCTCTCTTTTGCAAGTTTTGTTTGGTTTCAAATTTATCACACGATAATCTCTATAATAGTAAACTAGTTTAACTTAGGTAGGGAGTATAATACTTTCTCATAAACTATTTAATATTCCTACCTATTCAAAATAGTATATATTTTTTGAATAAATTGACGCATCTTAAAAAAATATTTATTTTTTTACTATACCCTTAATATGTTAATGTTTGTCTATTTTAAACTAACACATTTATTTACATGTTTTAAAGATTTTAGGGCTAAAATTGAAAAAGATGAAATTACATTATATTAAAAAGGACAAAATACTATCTAATTTGTAAACATTAAATCATCATTTATTTTGAACGCCAAAGAATATAGAAAGCTAACTACCAACAATTAACCCTTTCAAAAAAAAAAAAAAAACTACCAACAATTAATTTGGAAAAAAAAACTTTCAAAACGTCAAATATACGTATTGAATTTTACAATTTTCAATATAATTTACATTTGCCACACATAAAAAAAAAAAGTGTTTCAGAATTCCAAGTGAAAGTGCAATTAAGACAAGAGATGGTGTAATTATGAATTATTGGAGGTACAAGTGCAATTAGGCAGTAATGATGAGGATTTGTATATAATGGATACAAACAATCATTCGTTAGGATTCTGATCCAGTGGGACCCACCCAATAATTATGGATCTTGCATATTCACCAATTCCAAGCAATACAAGTTAAACAGCTTGCTCTCCTCACTCAATCTTACCGTAAGATAAGATAATCTGAAAAATTCATAAAAGAGCTAAGCATTGCTTATCATTATATTTATTTATTAATATTATAGTACTCCCTTCGTTTCGGATTTATCTTCACGAGCAAAGAGACACGTTTATTAAGAAAATTTAAATTAGTGTAGGAGAGAATAAAGTGTAAGGGTATTTTGAGTGGCTGTATACTTGTATGAGATAAAGTGTAGAAGAGAGAATAAAGTAGAATAAAGTAAGAGTGACATTTTTTAAATTTATATTGTGAGAGTGTAGTTTATGGAGGATATTTCATTTTAGGGGTGTGAAGTTAATTATGGGACGTCCTGAAAAGAAAAATGTGAAGTTGATTACGGGACGGAGGGAGTAATATTTATTTAATAATATTATTGTATTTATAAATAAATACTACCTCCGTCCCAATAATGTTTGCTCAAGAAGAATTGACACAAAAATTAAGAAATATGTTGTTTATTAGTATTAAAAGGTATAAAATGAAGAGTAAATTGATATTTTCAACTTTATTGAAAGGGGTTATTTTAAAATCAACTTTATTGAAAATGTTAATTGAGTGACATTGAGGTGTAAATAAGTGATATTTGTGAGGGTTTAATTTAAAAAGGTAGTGTTATTTTTTGTTATTTTGGGTATGGAAAACAAAATAAAACGTCCATTTTTGAATTTTGAGCAATAAAAAAATGGGACGAATAGAGTATCACATTGTAAAATATTATATTATTAGTTTTTGGTTTCTTCTTTCTCATCTACATTGCTAGTTGTGAGATTTTCTTCGCCTTGTACTGTTGTTTTCCCTTTTATGTGTTTTTGAGATTTTTTTTTTTTTTGGTTCTGTTTTGTTTGGGGCGAACTGTTGTTTTTCAATTTTTGTGATGGGCAATATAGATTCTCCAGTCTACTTGGTTGTTGTCTTGACCAAGAAGAGACGAGCACAGTGAAGATGGTGAAAGAAACCTTAGTGTGTGGTGTTTTTATTCGCTATAAGATATATTAATTGATAGTGAAAGATACCTTAGTGTGGAATATTTCTACTCGCTAAATGATTTTTAAAGTTTACCTAAGTGTTGCCTCTTGTGCAATCTCTCTATCTTCTCACAATTGAATTTGTGTAGTTTTCCTCATTGCTTGAAGACTTATCCTTCTGCATGGATTATGGATATTATTGTGTTATTATGATCTTCATAATAGATTTTGTTATTCTTAAAATAATGGTATTATTAAATAATATCAATTTTGGAAGAATTTCAGATTAGGGCTCAATTTTTAGGTTGAATCTCAATTTAGGTTTTGAATTTTGAAATGTCTCAAATTAAGATATAATTTTTTGTTTTTTTCTCAATTTAAGATCCAATTTTTCTCTTTTGGTCTCAATTCAAGACCCGATTAATTTATTTTTATTTTAATTATTTTTATAAAATACTTAAAGTATAATAATTTTTTTCTAATTAATTTTTAAAAAATAATATATTAAATTAAAAAATTAAAAAATTATTTTTTTTATTTTTTAATCAAGGTGATGAACGTGAGTATTTAGAATAAATGCAGTGGCAACAATATAAAAAAAATTAAAATATAAAAATATATAAAATATATTTCAAAATGTAGATAAAAAAAATTATAATAATAAAAATAATTATTTATAAATGAATTAGCGGTGTATGATTAGAAATGAAAAATAAAATAAAATAATTTTTGGGCCTTAAATTGAGACATAAGGAATAAAATTGAATCTTAAATTGAGAAAAAACTAAAAATTAGACTTTAATTTAAGACACTTCAAAATTCAAGACCTAAATTGAGACTTAACCTAAAAATTGAGCCATAATATGAAATTCTTCCTATCAATTTTATACGATAAATAAGTTTTATATAAGAGTAACTCTCATTTTAATTGCAGTTTAAGGACCTGCAAAATTTCTCTCCTTATATTTGTAGATTTGTCCAGTATAATATTGTACAAGAGAATAACTCAAAAAATCAAGTAAAGCCGCAAAAAGGTTCTAGTGTGAGAGTGCTTATTTTAATACTGAACGTAAGATAAATTAAAACTAAATAGATATTTTAACTAAACTTTATAAGATTATAAAGTGGGATGATTATTATACGTATTATATTTCATTCGTCCCTATGTGAAGCAACCAATATACAGTATCATTGAGTACATTTTAATGAAGCAACCAATATTATTTTTTTTTTTTTTTTTTTGAAAAGAGCAACCAATGCTGTTAAAAAATATATATAAAATACAAATAAATTTTTCGGTTAAATTGGTTCATATTATATTTTGCCTAATGAATAATTAAATTAAAGAATCAATGAATATATATTTCTAGAAATTAATTTAGTGATTACATGAGACTTATATGCAATGTCTTTTTTTTTTTTTTTTTTTTTAAATTAATGTAGAGAATGTTTGTTTTGAGATTTTTCCGTCCGGGCGTGAGATGTTACATGCACTCCTGAAAATACTTATTCACTTTTACACAACTGATTTGTACATAATATTTCTACAAAAATACCAAATAATTCTTTTAATTCTAAGAATATGTGGGAGTAAAGACGAACTCAACTATGTTGATTTATAAAAAAGAAACCGTGAAATAAAATATTCAGAGAAAATATTTTTTTATTAATCAATTATTCAACTCCATAAAATATCAGTCCAAGCCCTGAAAGATATATTAATTATCAATTTGGGACCTGAAAGATAAAATTTATCAATTCGGGATCTGAAAGATGTTTATATTAAGAGATTTTATCAATTCAGGCCCTAATTCCAGGTCCTGGATTGATAAAATCTCTTAATATAAATATTTTTCAGGTCCCGGATTGATAAATTGTATCTTTCAGGTCTCGAATTGATAATTAACATATCTTTCAGGACTTGTATCGATAAAAATCCAAAAAAAAAAAAAATACTGTATATATTTATAATCACACGTACTAATCTAAAATCCTAACAATGTAATATCAACTTAAAGATAAAATATAAATAACAAGTAAGAAATGAAACAATATTTTAAAAATTAAATACAACAAATCAAAACATATCATTCATATATATCTCCATGACATGCATCTCAAGTACCAATAGTAGCATTCATCAAAGACATTAATAACTAATATACCTGACGGGTCTCATCAGGACCCACGCTTAATAAATAAAAAAAAAATAGCAGATGAGTAATTCATGCACGCACTAATTGCACCGTGTATTAATTTTTTTAATTTATAATATTTTATTATTTATCAAGTAATATTTTTAATTTTATAAAATATTACCCCAATATCATTTCACACAATTCAACATATTATATGTATAAAAATTGAAATATTGTTTTATATATAAGCGTGTGAGTATTAGTCATTCCACCGATAAAAAATTTAAATTATTGTAACAACTTTTTTAAGAAGAATTGTAACAACTTTTTTTTAAAGAATTGTAACAACTTTTATGAAAGCTACTCAAAGTAAAATTAAAAATAAAAAGATAAAGAGAAATTAATATTTATGTCAGCAGAGAAATTTGGTAAATCTGTATTGGAAGAAATGTTAGATTATCTGAATTTTCATTTTAATTTGCTACCAAATTTCTTCAAGAAACTGACATTTTATTTAATTTCGAAACACTAACGTGGGACAATATCAATATGCCTGGGTGTCGACAAGTCTATAAATGCAAGCTGGATTCTGGGAATATTAGTTGATAAACCTATTAAATTCTGATTGACTCTGTGTTTGACCAAACTTGCTCAAATTTTATTTATTTGTAAGCAAGTTTTGGGTGAACTAGTATCAATTTGTTTTTTCGGTAAAATGAATTTTATTAAGAAAACAATTTCAAATATGAGAAATACCCATCAGTGTTCAATAAATTTTCTAGGTTTCACACTCCGCTCTTAAAAAAAGAAATTACGTAAATAAATTTCATTCATAAAAATCCACCTCCAACATACATTTTGCGTTATCGAAAATCATTAAATTCCTCCACTTTCAAAAATAACTCAAACAATACACACCCATATGTTCAATTGTAGTGGCTGTTTAACCTAACTGATCCAATATATATGTCTTCTTACAATTTCATTTTTTATTTTACTACTCCCTCCGTCCCAAAGACATTTGCATAGTTGACTTTTTTAACGGTTTTTGTGTGAGAGTTATTTCATAGTAATACATTTACAAAAGTTGTTTTTATATGAATGATATGCTAATTGATCTTATTAACTGATATACCATTCATATAAAATAACTTTTGTACACATATTACTATAAAATAACTCTCACACAAAAACTGTTGAAAAAGTCAACTGTGCAAATGTCTCTGGGACGGAGGGAGTATAAATCATTAGAGATTTATGCAAATGGATGATCATGAGATTGCACAGGAATATATATATAATGTAAGAGAATAATGAATGTTCATCAATAGTAATTTTTGTCCTTCCTGTAAAAACAAAAGTAATTATCGTCCTCACTCTAAATTAACAATGAATAGTTTTATATAAACGTGCTTCATGATATGAATCAATATCCAATTTCGTTAAATTCTTGGTACTTAAGTTTTTTTTTTCTTAAAAAATATGATACTTTAAACTTAAATGTTTACTCCTAATTAAATGTTTAATACTTTTAATCAATTATATGATACTTAAAATTTTTCTAGACAGTTTCATGATAAACATTATCATAAATGTTCATATAAAAATTTGTCAATAACACTATATTCCAAAAAGTCGAAAAGTAAAATTAAACAAGATCATTTAAGGATGGCCCAAAATATATCTAACGACCTCCCATTCTCATCCATTTAAGGATTAGCTGGCTGTATATAATGTGTGACATTTATTTAGCATTTACTGGTTGATTCATCTCACAATTAGTGTGTGTATAGTTCTTGTTGAGATATTGTGACCTCATATGACCATGTATATACGCATGGGGCTAACTAAATTAGATTTGATGTATGAATTTATGATTTCTGACCACATATATTTATTCATTTTCTGCCTTTCCCATTTTGTGTTTTCTTGAAAATTTAAAAAACATGCTCACCTCTACAGCTGGTTATAGACAAAACCATGTTAATAATTGAATTTATTTCCGTGGTTGATCGAATTATCAATGTTGCAGGTAAAGGTGCATGACGCTTTAATTTGTACACATCGATTTTTTTGTGCCACTTTTGGTGATTCATATATAGCGTGTTCCATTACCTAAATTTTAACATTGTCATCTTGATAATTACGAATTGTTGGTTATTTTTTTACGTAACACATATAAATTATCTAAATAATGAAACATAAATATAACATAAATGTGATACAGGTGATATGATGTGTGGTTTGGAACCCCATTGACAAAATTCGGTTATGATTTCAAAACCATAAGTTTTCTATTTTTCAATATTTTTTCCTAACTCCTTTAAAAAAAAATAGTATATATTTTTTTTCTAACTCTAAATTTGAAAGTATAACTTATGTCACAATTCTTAAACTTATGCACCCTCTCATTCATATTAATTGTGGTTTTAGAAGTTAAATTCTATTTCAGATAAAATATCGTTTAGCTATACATCTCTTATTTAATGAGGAATATATTTTTCTTCACACCTTTAATGAAGAGTATCCATATATTTTAAAATTGGAGAAAAGTGGAGCGAGAAAATTGATTAAGGGTACATATTAAAATTTATTGTTCCTTAATTTGATAAAAAAATATGTAAAATAACAATTATTATGAAACAAGATGGTAGCTGTTATTGATTTATAGTAGTTTAACAATTTAAAACTTCATTATATCTCCATAATTTATGTTAGAATAATTTTTAATATTTTGTTTGGATGACAAATATACCCTAAAAGTGAAACCTAAATCATGTATAGAACATTGGATTTTGTTAGAGTTAGCTTTTGTCTTGACTGATACTATGTTGAAAAACACAACTAATAATAGGCAAGGAGCTAACCTGTTAAGGGCCCTCGTTAAAGGCGAGGGTTTCTTCTACCCTGGTAAATGATGAAATTTAAACGTTTTATTTCGTTAATTGCGAGAGCATCTCAACCCTTAGTAAATAATACTCCCTCCGTCCCGAAACTATCTTCATAATTCTCACACAAAAACCGTTAAAAAGTCAACTGTGAAGATAGTTTCGGGACGGAGGGAGTATTTTTTTCTCAAGTGATAATATCTAATTAATTTATTTGAATACTTTAAAATATGATAGTATCCAATTATTTTTTACATTTTAAAGTGTGATAATATCTTATTAGTTCTATTCTCACACAAGAATAGACCGCACACACAGTAAAATACTTTTAAATATCTTTAAATTTTTTTTTTTTTTTTTTTTGTGATGATACATGAGAAGTTGATTGTAGAGTGATCATTAATTGGAATTAATAGTGTATAAGAAATATGAGGTAAGGGTGATTGATTTGGAGAAACATTAATTTGGAGGGGGAGAGGAGGTTCTATATTTGTGATGGATAACAATGCCAGGGAAGAAGTTTCAGATGCCAGAGATAAGCGTCCTTCAATGCTTAGTCATGTATGAATGCAATATTTATGTTTTGTTATACTTTCTGCCAAAATTCACACTTTCTTCTCTTTTAGTTGGTATATCATTAATACCCTATAATTATTCCATGTCGACTATATTCCTCTTTTTTCTTTTTTACACCTTCTTTATCAACTGAAAATGAGGTGATATCAATAATCAAGATCACTTATTTACTAAGAAAAATGTCTTTTTGTGTTTGAAGGATAATAGATTTATGGGCGGTAAATGCAGGACATTATATTTTTAAAATTAATAAATGTAGGATAATTGTGAAAGTCACGTTACATTTCAGGCTGATTTGGACTTATTTGAGCTCGATTGTTCTATATTTATAATTTTTTAAATATAATGTCTTACATATTCATAGATTCATAAAATTATTATCCTTAAAATACAACCCCTAGGTCTAAAAAAAATATTTTTCCCCTTAATTAATGTTCAATTTTATGAGTTGAGAACAGTGGTAACAGATTTCAAATTAATTTAACTTGTTCCACATCCAAAAATATAATTTAAACTATTTAGACTAATTTATAAGTCTGATAAATTATCACCATTTGATTTTAAGATGTAATCCCATAAATCATAAGAGTGACTAATTTTTTCACATATTTCTAGTGGGAACACATCAATATATGAGAACTCATCATATGCCCCCGATTTCAATAATATATGTGGTGGTACGTCTAACAAGAAATTTTTTTTATTGCTCTATATTTTTCTAGGTATTTTCCTTATTTTCACATTAAAGATTATATGTACAACCATACATGTGTTTTCTAGTAAGGTGTAATCAAAAGTGTGTAAATTAAAGGTGGGTTATCAAGAATTCAAGTTTACAATGAGAAAATTGTGAAAATTCATAAAAATTTGATTCTGCGTGCGTACGAAATCGATTAAGATTTAATAGCATTACAAGAAAATTCTTAATAATCAAAAAATTGTTGACATGAAAATTAAGTGATACAATATAAAATAAGTATAACAATTATATGATACGTGAATGATAAAAAAAGCTATTTTCGAGAAATAGCATCCTTGGTTGAGTTGAAGGCGGATGCTACCGATGCGGCAACATTTTCGAAAATGCTGGCGGAGGCAGAAGGCGGCGCCGGCGGTGACGGATGCAACTGATGAACAATTTGAACGCGTTGAACTTGCTCTTGATCATGCCCAGCCGATGTATAAAAATCTAGTGTCTCCACCTTCTCTAGTTGCATTTGCCCACCCTCATTTTCACATGCCTGTACAATTCAAATACAAAATTATTTTTTATTTTATTTTTTGAAATATCATCTTTTTTTAGAGTTTTTGTAATGGTTAGTTATTAAGAGTTATGCCCTATTTCATGCCAAAATATCTTTTCATATTTATTTTTATAATTCTAGTTGTTTTTCTATGACCTTTTTGGTATAAAATATTGAATAAAATAATAAAGTGGATCCCTCAAAGAGTAAGTTATATTGTTATAACTATAGAATGAATGAGAGAGTTGATGAATGTTGTTATTTTTTAGTTGAATAATGAGTTGGCATTGATGGGCTGGGCCACCAACCCAGCCTATCTGCCTAATTGATATTCTTGGATTGGACCAGGTCGGCCCATTCTTTCAACAAGTTTATAAAAATGTAGTTCAACTTATATTATCTGCTAGTGGGCCAACTCAGCCCAACTAAAAATATATTTATGAATTAAATTTAAATGTTTAACACAAAAATTAAGCATAAAATATTAAAAACACTAATTCACTAAAGCTCCATTTGGATGGAGTCATTTGAAATCAATGAGTTTGAGGATAATACACCATACATTTACAAATCAAAATAGAGAAAAACTAAATGAATGGATTTGAGTCACACAGATATTACTTATAAGTGGGAGGATTTCAAATACCCAACAAAACCTAGTCATTTGAAATCCTCTCACTTCTCCCACTTTTGCTTAATATTTGAGTGAATCAAATCCATTAATTTAGTTTTTCTCCATTTTAGTTTGTATGAATGCATAGTATATTATCTCATATCACTTGATTTCAAATCCACTCCATCCAAATAGAGCATAAGAGTTTGTACAAAGAGTTAGATTAATCAAATTTAAATATTGCAAAAATTTATTAGACACCCAAAGTCCTAGAAAGTGGAATTCTTTTTAGTGTAAATGAACATTTCTCTCACACAAAATAAATTTTGTTGAATCGGGGTTCATAGTTTAAGGAAATATTTCAAATGTTCCATATTAATAATGTATATTTGAAAGTATAAATTTTAAATTAATAGTTCAAATCGATTAAATCTTTGGACAATAATATAATTTTATAAAATTCAAAGCCTCATCTCCATATAAATGATAAAATAATATATGAATTAAAATTAGGAACTCAGGCAGCCCATTAGCCCATGGGTCAAATTGGTATGAGCTCATTAGACCCACAGGCGACATGAATCAGGCCATATAAATCCAGGATTTTTTGGACAATATAATTTTATAAATTAGCTCAGATATATATTTTTTTCATTTTATATATTAAAAAAATTATTGAAGATTCCACCCAAAATCAAATCTATAACCTCTATAAGAAAAGAAGAGCAACCTTACGACCAGGACAAATCCGTTTTCATTTAAATAATCAACTTGTAATAAAAAAAAACATTTAATTCTTGAAAATGATTAAAATTTCAGTTTAAAAATCCTCCTCACTTAACGAAAATACAGATCATAATTATCTTTTTTTTTAGTCCATCCTATTATTTTATCATGATCGCAATCATTGTTTACAGTAAAGACAACAATCTCACACAAATTTTTTCATATTTTTAACCCATTTTTCCGATATATGCCACTTAAATTTCTGAAAACACATTTTCTTTCTCTTAACACGTAAACAAATTGCCCAGAATGAGTACCAAAACACATTCTCCCGATTATACTTAAATTAAAAAATTTCTCTACTATAGTATTCGTTCTCTCCAAAAATGGAAATACAAAGAAAAACTAGTACATTTTCCATTACTATAATGTGAGGTCACGATCATGAACAACAAAAAAAGAACACTCACGGGCAGCAAAAAATGTACCTTGTTTACAGATGTACTCATATTGTAATTTCTGGCAGTTTGAGTTTTGCAGATGTATGATTATTCATAGCAAATATATTTGCCACCTTATTTATATTTGGACATCAAGTTATCCGACATTTTGGTAAGAAAATTGGTCATCACCTAACACAAAGCACCTCTTCCCGATTTAATCGTGAAACAAACGATTTCATGCCAAAGGACTATCAAAATGCGAGATGAATTGCAATCCACTCATTTATTTTAGGTGTTGGGCTAAGTCATCAACTATCCACATCTTACTATTTTGAGTAACATTCTGTAGACAAGTTACACCATGCAACTGATTTTCGAGTAATATCATTCGAATAGTATGCATAATACAACTAGTTTATGAATAATTCATTCATTGAAATGAGTAATATCATTTAAAAGAAATACACAGTGCAGATAATATGTGCAATAATTTGACTCATACTTTTTCCAATTAATTAACAAGCATGGAAAATGTTTCCAAGCATGGAGTACTATATTCTTAACTATCTATCTAATTTTATCTATTCACACAAGCATGGAAATGAGATCTATATTATTTGCTTGCAAATATTCAGAGAATGGAGGCAGTACCAAGAAAATACCATTTTAGATAGAATCAGAGACATAATTAGAAACAAAGGTAGTATAGTTAATAGACTCAAATTCAAAATATTAGAAGAGCATTTCTATAAAAATATCTGTTTAGCACACATACCACACAGCACAGCATATGACTTCAAAGATATGCATTGTATACAGCAAGATGAGATTGTCAATAAACAAACAAGGTAAGGCCCAATAATCCATTGAACCCATATCAGCTACCTACTTATAGAAGAAGTATTTTCTTAAAGATCCCACAAGGTAAGGCCCATTAAGATCAGGGAATAGAACCTGATCATCAGTAAGTGACAAGAGGTGATCCACTGCAATGAACATCAGAGGTTTCGGACAAGCGTTGCCTTGGAGATAAGGAGTTGCTAGCAGCAACATCAACATCAACGTTAATAATGTTCTTTCTCTTTTGAGAATCAGATTTGAGGCCCCCCTCCTCTGATACCATCATAGCTGCTTGAGCTTCTGCAACCATTGATGCATCATCTTCTGCAGCATATAGAATCCTTTTTATCGCCTCGACCACCTACAGAACATGAATATATCATCAACTTTAATCTTAAATTCATACAACCTCCATCCCCGACCAGTGTTTGCACCCTAAAATGGGTCACTTTTTAAGAAAAAAGTGTAATGAGTATGGTCTTGAGGGTTAATTTGGTAATTCACACTTATATATAAAGAAAATAAGTTAGTTAAAATGTCATTTTGTTTGAATATGTGAACATTGTGAGGGTGGAATTTATAAAATGATTACCCTTTTTAGGTGTGCAAATAATTATGAGACATAAACAATTATAGGAAGTATAAATAAAGGATATTGCTAAATCAGTACTGGTGATTTTTCAATATTAGGTGTCTGGCACAAGATCTCGATATCTCTCAATTTGGAGAAGTAAAAGTCCCTCTCCTTCTCTAAACTATCTACTGATAGCTTCAATTCTGTGATCTGTTGAAAAAAAGACAAGTAATAAGTCCCTACTTATTAAGACATGCTAAGCATTTGTCAACAGATGGGATTTATTACCTGTTGCTCAAACATTGTGCGCTCTGCTTGTGCATTGATGGAAGAATGCCCACTACTTGAAGAAGGTCTTGAAGCTTTAACAGATGTGTTAGCATGAGTTGGCTCGGTCCTTCTACTGCTATGACTAACTTGTTTTGGGACACATGCCGAGCTCTTGGTTGAAGGTTGTGATGGTGCAGATTTCTTGCTCAGCTCTTTTCCACCTTTGCAAGCCTCTCTCCTTTCCAATGGATTGTAGCTAAAATAGGCCGTACATAAAAAAGAAGCGGTTAATGTCGATGTTTCAGCTATTGCAATATAAAGTTGCTGAATAAAAATAAGTTATTATGAGTTTGTTTGCTTTAATGGATAGGATAGGTAAGTAATTATCTATCTACCATGGAACAATTAGTCCGAACCCCTCCACAGACTGACTATTCATCACCAGCGGGTCTCACATGAACAATCACAAGGTAAATGGAATAAAAAGACCCATCTCTCTTAATTCAACAACAAACATGCCCTAGGTGGATAGCATCATACAGCATATATGCTAACCGATTCATAGAGGACTTATCATTTTGATTCAATCACACCATGAAAAACAGCATATAATCTACAATGATGCTAGAATACAAGCAGAATCTAAGTAAAAAATTCACCAACAGTCTCTATAATGTTTGTGGCATTCCAAATTTAATAAAAACATCAATAAAGGATAACCAACAGATTGGATGCATAATTTTTTTGTAGAAACATCGAACAAGCGGTAAGCCTCAGCACTTACTTATTGAGTCCTCCATTTACACAATCACAGTAATGCTTCATCCATTGCATGAATTCCAAATTGTCCAGCGGCCTTCCTTTGATCAATTTGTTCACCTCTATATACTGTAATTACCAACACACAACAGTGAAACAACAGATAAGTACACCAAATAACAATTGTGAAACAACGGATATAAGTGCACCAATATACAACAGCGAAACAACAGATACAATTGTTCTCATCAGAAAAATAAGTGAGAAAGAAACTCCAGGGACAATAAAGCCAAATAAACACTATAAATTACAATTCTATACAACAAGCTAAAATAGGTTGCACAAAAACAGTGTTACAAATTCAAATTTCAGTTTCCTTAAGTATATCTAGAAACATAGATATTCAAATTAAACAGATAATACCTTAGTGATCTTAAGTTTGTTGAAAACATCTTGAAGGACCTTATAGTTTTGGATCATCTCGTACTCGTTCTTCGCATCAAAATTGACTTTGTGCATTGGAACCATCCCCGGGTGAACGGCGTCCATCAGCTGGCATTGAACAGCGCCTGTGCAAGCCTGAAAACAGATATCTCTCGAGGAATTACATAACGTATAATAGAAACTGATTAATCGACAGGTGATTTAGCGATTGCGATGGATACCTCTTCGACTTTGGAGAGGTTGAGATGAAGAGTAGAATTGATCCAGGAAAGAATTTCCGATCTACCGACAAAGTACGCGGAGTCCATCATTCCGATTTTGGTGGCCATTTCTTCAAATTCTCTGATGAATTTCGATCTAGAGGGAAAGGGGAAGCGCCTTGTGTGTGTTTGCGTTTGTGTGAGAGAGAGGAGAGAGAGGGGAAAGAGACGTTGTCTGTGCAAGTTTGAAATGAGGGTTGAGCGGGACTTGGTGCTCTTTTATAATTCAAAAAAAATTAAAAAAATGGTTTAAGGGTTTGTGGGCTGGTTCAATTCAATAAGTCGATTACCAATATCAGCATGGGCGGATGCTTTTAGGCCCATTAGACTAAGAAAAAAAAGATAGAAAATTGCGAGAATTTTTATTAACTTTTGAAAGGCCCAGGTTATCTGCACACACATTATAAAAGCACACACCTTATTGAGTACACTCCATAATAATTCACTAAAATACCCTTTTGCGAATAAAAATTTTAAACTTCAAAATTAAAAAAAAATATTCGAAAATGTGTTCTTCTTTCGGAAAATATTTTCAAAAATTTGAAAAAATTTCGGCCAAAATATAAGAAAGTAGGTTTTTCGTAAAAAAAATTCAAACCTAAATATTTGAAAAAATTATCCGAAAATGTGTTCTTTTTTCGGAAAATAGTTTTGAAAATTTGGAAAAATTTGGGCCAAAATGTGAGAATAATAGGTTTCCCGAAAAAAAAAAATTCAAACCTTAAATTTCAGAAAAAATTACAGAAATTTCGATGTATTTTCGAAAAAAATTGCCAAAAACTTGTACATTTTTTTATAAGGGCACTTTTTTTATTTCACGTTTATTTTACTTTTTGATTTTTACAATGTGTATGTTCTAAATAAAAATGTGTGTGTGCATAACCTAGATCCATCTGCAATGAAAACAAAATATATTGCAATTAATTATATTCATGTACGGTTTTCATGTTTGAAAACAAAACTGACAATACCACAAAATACTCATTTTCAACTGATAATAATTTATTTTATTCAATACAACTTTAAAATATATTTTATACTCATTTAATTGAGACTTAAGTACCCTCTAAATGGATATAATTAGGGATGTAAACAAGCCGAGCCGAATACCATCAAACTCGAGCTTGGCTCGTTTGAATTTTTTTGGGCTCGAGCTCGGTTCGAGCTTTATTTATTGGGCTCGAGCTTGGCTCGAATATAAATTATTTGGCTCGCGAATAGTTCGGGTTCAGCTCGCCAAAAGTCCATTAATAAAATAATCGAACCTAGTTTGAGTTCGGCTCGAAAAAAACTCGTTAACAAATTAATCAAACATAGTTCGAGCTCGGCTCGAAAAAAAGCTCGTTAACGAGTTAATCAAACCTAGTTCGAGCTCGGGTCGAAAAAAAGCTTGTTTACAAATTAATCATAGTTTGAGCTTGAAAAAGTTCGTTAACGACTTAGTATTACAACATGACTACAAAATAAAAATTTATCTTAATAAGTTACTATTACACAAATAAAATAAGTAATACTATTCAGTAATATAAACAATATCATTTAAAAAGAGTGCACGATGTAAATAGTATACATAATGTAAAAATATTAACTATGCACACTAATACATATAATAGTCAATTTTAGCTAAAATTAAAGTGTTTTTATTTAATATTTCAGAAGTTAAATAATATTATAGAAAAATAAATATATAAAAATTTATAGTTTACTACTTGATAATTGAATTATTCATATGAAAGGTCTTGTGTTCAAAACTTTTCTTTATTTAATTTTTTTAATATAATTATAATTCAATTTTTAAATTTAAATAAAAAAATGATATACTATATACAATATAAGTTAGTTTATATTTAATTCTTTAATATAATTGATAAGTTAGTTTTTTTAATTAAAATAAATATATATATATAGATGTATATATACATAATAAGACGAGTCTATTCGCGAGCCTTAAACGAGCCTGTTTGCGAGCTTTATAAACGAGCATGTTCGCGAGCTTTCGAACCAAATACCCACAGGCTCGAGCTCGGCTCCATAAAACAAACGAGCTCGAATTTGGGCTCGAGCTCAGCTCGTGAAATTTAACTAATGAATTCGAATGAATATTTTTTGAGCCAAGCCCCGAATAGTTCGCAAACGACTTGGCTCATTTACATCCCTAGATATAATAGATTATTTAAGATTGGAGCGAGTCTCTTTCCCCAACCGCCACCCACACCTTTTTTTTTTTTTTTTTTTTTATGATGTAACGGGGCTATAATCCCTCTCCATTTGGTAATGAAATCGTCCTCCCGTCGTTGGGAATTTTTTAATACTATAACGTGGTTTTTGTTTAATTTGCAAAACAGTAAGAGCGCCCAACTCTTTGCCGCCCTTCGGCGTATTAGTTACAACTCTGACAATATCTGCACCGATTTTAAAAAAAATAATAAAAATTTTAAGGGAGCGCCCTACACTTGGGCGCCCCTTATGCTGAATTTTAATTCTCCCGACAACTCCTGCAAGAATTAAAAAAAAAAAACAAATTTTTAATGGAGCACCCAACACTTGGACGCTCAACACAAACAAACCTGCATCCCATATTAAAAAATAATATATTTTGTCCAGCTCTTGGGCACCCTCTTCCTCATTTTTTAAATTGTGAACAGTGTGTTGCAGAGAAGGGATGACAGAGGCATGACATAACCTTTGACCGTATCAGATTCCTCTCTTTTTCAGAAAACGCGTAAATGATATGTTAAATCATACACAATAAAGATATGTAGTATATATTTTAGGTTTGCTGAAGTAAATTATAGATATACTTGTGAAGAAATAAAAGAGTGAGAACACATACACGAGAAAGAGATACTCTAGAAGGAGAAGGAGACAGCACAAAAAAAATTGAGGAGCAAGTAGAGGGATAAACAACAACCATACTATTTTGAGAGCATTATTTTGTGAAAGTAAAGGTCAGAAAAATTTTAATTTTTTATTTAGTTATAGTATTTTATTTATAATACATGTTTTTATTGTTGTAGAAATTTTTGGAAGAAGATTGGATTTATACACATTTGGAAAAAGATTGATTTTCTTCACATTTTTAGGTTGATATTTTTTATCGTAATTTACTATATTTTAATGTTATTTATACTAGTATTTTTTCCCATGTGATACACATTTTGAATATTGATAAATTTAACGTGGGGTAAGTTATTTTGTTCATTATTAATATTTTTTACTAATATATAAATTTTATGATATAAAATATTTGAGTATCTCACAATTATTTAATTAATTATATATATTTTTAATTATACACTAAACCCATTATAAATATTATTTTTTGAAAATAATATTAAAAATTTAAATTGGGTATGTTGTAAAACCACCACTAAGTCATGAATTGCTTGTAAATAAAGCAACGAAAGCATGAATCATAAATGTACCAAGCATGAGAAAAATACACATCTTGGTCCATATAAGTGTAATCTGTAATCTCTATCGAACAAAGATGGCTCATAAGCCTTGTGAGCTTAATTCGAGTCTTGCTTTTGAAATCAGAATCTTGAGGTGAGAAACTTAAAAAGTCATAACAATCTGACTTCCACTCTTCATTACTTCTGTAGTGATCATCTATGGTCACTATTTCGCCCTCAATCGGTAGACCCCAAATTATGGCTACATCTTGTAATGTAATCGTAGCCTCACCAATAGAAAAATGAAATGTGTGTGTGGATGTCGTATGATTAGATGTGAGTGTTGCATCCTCATTAATTTCGTTGGTAAAAATCAATTCTGAACGATGGGTCTTTTGACTAGTCAAAAAAGACGGATCCTGAGGTCCATATATCTTTCGTTGGTAAAAATCAATTCTGAACGATGGGTCTTTTGACTAGTCAAAAAAGGCGGATCCTAAGGCCCATATATCTTTCTATACAATTGAGACATCCTGATATTAAAAACAGTAAAAAAAAAAAAAAAAAAAAAAAAAAAAAGTTAGAACAAAGTTTATTAAAAAATTACAAAATTTGAAATGAGTGTGTCACATAGTTCAGTCATATAATACACATTTCACAAAAAAAATATATATAACTCACTAAAACTTGTTCAAAAATTACGAAATTTAAATATGTTATTTTATACTTAATAAGAAACAACTTTCATTTAGAAACTTAAGTCATTTGAGCTACGAATCTCTACCGAATATTTAATGAAAAAGGGTGTGCCACATAGTTCGTCATATTATACATATTTCACAAAAAAAATCATAACTCACTGGAAACTTGTTCAAAAATTACGAAACTTAAATATGTTATTCTATACTTAATAAAAAAAACAACTTTCGTTTTAGAAACCTAAGTCATTTGAGCTACGAACCCCTTCCGAATATTTAATGAAAACGAGTGTGTCACATAGTTTGTCATATTATACATACTTCACAAAAAAAAAAAAAAAAAAAATCATAACTCACTGAAAACTTGTTCAAATATTATGAAATTTAAATATGTTATTCTATAATCAATAGAGAGCATCTCTAAATTTTTTCTTAGTTTTTACACAATCATAAAATTGTCAAATAAATTGAAATAATCAAAGCTTCAATATTTATGGAACATGAAACACATAATAATCACATACACATATTTCCATTATATTTTTAAGAAATCTATAAATATTAAACTATAAACTAAAAAAATTTAAAATATTTAAAGTAAACTAACCTTCTTGATTGTTGTTCCATTTTTTACTCTAATTATAATTGATCTGGGAGAAATTTTAGAGAATGAAAGATTGAGGAGAGCGTATGAGGTTTGAGGGAATTTGAGTGAATGAAATGAATTAGTAATACGTGATATGTCTTAGGTAAAAATTTAATTTGGTCAACAATGAAGACATCCATGCCTATTTTCCGTCCAACCACGCCTATGCAATATGCACTCTGCACCTTTGTAGATGCTCAAGAGCCGGGCGCCCTCTCAAAAATATATTATTTTTTAATGTGGGATTGAGGTTTTGTGCAGTAGAGCAAGAGGGGTGTTGCATCCTTAAAAATTTGTTTTTTTTTTTAATTCTTGCAAGTTGTTGAGTTTGTGAATCGATGAACAGATAGAAAAGAATGGAAGAAAAAGAATCAGAATTCATATGTTGCGTTGCGTCTTTGAATGAATAGTTACAGAAGGGGATCTAATCTTATATGATTATATTCCCTAACTAACGCCTAATAACTACTAAAAACAAGGTATAACAAATAAAGCAGAAAGTACAATGAAGTAAAAGTATTATATCTTCAAAATAGGAGTGTATGTTGAGAAGTCCCATTTTGGACTTAAAGAACACGCTTTGTGAAGACATCCAAGTTGAGCTCGGTTGGAATCAATTAACTTGAGAGTCCCATCCCGAATCTCTAGTGTAGTGGTAATTTGAATATGTTTGCTCTCTCATGCAAAGCGGGGTTGTGGGGTCTTTTGACTAGTGTAAAGTAAGGCGGGTTTAGAATGTGAAATCTTCAAGTCTTGGAGAATATATAAAATCCATTGGCCGGTAAAGCACTCATAGCCTTTCTATACAATGCTTTGTTTCTTAGATTTCCATGAAATTAAACTCTTCCCTAAATAAACAAAGATAGCCAAAGTGATACTTCTCCTTGTTTCTTCACATCTACCCCAATCACTAAAAAAAAAAAAAAAAAAAAAGTTAGAACAAAGTTTATTAAAAAATTACAAAATTTGAAATGATAGAATAGGAAAGATGTCAGTAATGGTAGTTACCAACAAGTTTCTGTCTTGTCATATAATACACATTTCCACAAGATAAAAAATAATCATCTATAACTCATACTTTGACAAAAAACTTGCAATTTTACCCAAAATGTACTTTAAAAACCAAGATCCTTTATAGTAAACTTTTTTTTATTTTACTTTATCAATAGCAAGTTAGTATGATATCATCAACATAAGATAATAATTTAAATAAATGAAGTAGATGTCTCTTTAGTGAAGAGAGAAGTGTCACTTTTGATTGAACATAACAAAGAAATTTCTTAGTGAATTTGAGAAACTTAAGTCATTTCAACAATATAACCAGGGGGTGGTAACATATAAAGTAAATCTCCATGTAAAAGCATTATTAACATCACTCGATGTATATATTTAATGAAAAAGGGTGTGCCCACAGGAGAAAAAGTATCAAAATAATCAATATTATAACAATATTTGTACCATCAGGATTATAAAAAATCCATTTAACCAATGCAATGTTTATTTTCGTGCAAATTAACTAATGTCCAAGTATTGTTTTCAAAATTAAAGCTTTCTTCCAATTCTCTTAAGTTTTAGGTAATTGAATTTGACTAATAGAAGCAGTGAACACTCTATGAGCAAGAGATAAATTGTGTTAAATATCGAAATCTATACTTATAATTTGAAAAACAAAGAGGGAGGTAAAGAAGTTTTATATACATCAAGATAAGCTGGTTGTTGCCTTTTAGTGGATCTTCTTAAAAACCTTTACTTACACCATCATAAAGCGGGAGGATGCAAATAGCCATTTCATTTATAAGATCATTATGAACTACTATCATCATTTCAAAGAAGAATAGTGTCGATCTATTCAAAACAGTGAAACACAATCATTTAATCAATAAAACGGTATATCGGTCTTTTTCAATTGCTGACTTGATCACCATCCTTAGCATTAAAGTTTGTCAATTAACTTATACTTCTTTAAAAAAAAAAAAAAAACGTCTTCATAAAACTTAACATTTCTTGAATTAAAAACTTTTCCAAGTGGAGATGTCAAGAAGAGTATATCCTTTTGTACCAAAAGGATAGCCTAGAAAAACACAATATTCAAACTTGGTCCTTTGAGAAACCAAAGTGGAAGCAAAACATAAACAACCAAAAACTTTAAGATATGAATAATCAGGACATTTCTTATAAAGAATCAAAAGGAGTCTTATTTGTAAAACACTGGAAGGTATTCTGTTTTATGAGATGAGCAAAGAAATCAAGATACAATAAACCAATATTTTAAAGGTAGAGAAGACTGAAAAAGTAAAGCTCTAGCTACTTGAAGCAAGTTTCAACCAAACCATTTTGCTCAGGGGTTTCAACACAAGATTTTCGATGAATGATTCCATGTTTGTGATAAAACTCAATTATAAATTGTCATTAATCTTAATCTTAGTATTAAACGGGTAAATATAAGATTGTAAAAATTTTCTAAGGAAAAGCTCGACATCAATATTTATTTTTAAGCAAATATACCCAAGTTACCCTACTAAAATCATCAACTATAGTTAGAAAAAATTTGTGAAAGGAGAAGAAATAACATCAGTGTATCATTTCAAAAATATTTTGTGTTTTAGAAGTACTTGTAGGAAAAGGCAGAGTTCGTTGCTTGGCAAGAGGACATATTCACAAATGAAATTTTCATTGTATTAGAAGAAATTTTCTATAAATATTGCCAAAGATTAAACTATAAATTCAGATTTTATTCCTTTATTAATCTTCAAAATATTTAAAGTAAACTAATCACCTGGTTAAAGATTGAAGACAAGAAACTAATTTTTACTCTAGATTATCTAGTTGATTGAGAGAGATAAAAGATTATAGGTGAAACTGGAACATATAAAACATTATATAGAGTTAGGTATTCATTTAAGACAATATTACCCATAAAGGTTAGAGTAGCTATAGCATTATTAGGTAATTTTATTTTGATAGAAGGCAAATGAGGATGAGTAAACAAACTAAGGTCACATACCATATGATAGAATTTGTATCAACAATAAAAGTGCTATATCTGTAACATTAAAACAATGAAGTATCAACAGAGGATAGAGGCTTCTTGAATAATTAAGTGTTGTGAATATGTCTTTGCAAAGGCCAAGAATTTCAAACATCTCTTTGAAAAGAGGATACATGAGCATTGTCTTTAGTGTCATCGGTAGTGGAAGATTTCAAACATGAGCAGATGTATCATTATCATTTGGTCAACCTTTCCAACCAGGTGGATAACCAATAATTTGAAAACATTTATCCACGGAATCCATGCCTATCTTTACTAAACTTAGAGTTTTTAGCCAACATAGCAATAGAGTCGGTTTTGAAGAAGGAACGTTAAAGAGCCCTTTGACTCTCTCGAATAGACTTTAGCTAAGGGGAGGGAAAGGAGAGGTCTTTGAGACCTAATAGCAGAATAAGAATCATCAAGACCTATAAGAAATTTCGCGCAAAGATCTTGTTCTTGGACCTTACTAATCCCCGAGGAATTTTACATTCACACGTATCCCAGCGTAACAAGAACACACCAAAGTAGGCCTAAAATACTCATCCCAAGAAGACTTAAAGAAATTGTAATAAGTCACAAGATTTTGAGATGAATACCACTCAAAGATTTTTCAAGAGGAAGAGGACAAATCTTTAGCAAGTGGTGAAGTATTGTAAAGCGCGCTTGATATCCGGCTTGATGGAATTCATAATCCACATGAGAACCAAGTTATTGGCTGGCCGCAAAGATCCAGGTCTCAAAATATAAAGGTTGGAGAATTTTTCAACGACAACTTATTCTTGACGGAGAGACCCCATTTGAATGGCTATACTCCACTCGATATAATTGGTGCCGTCCAACAAATCTAGAGCAATTGCAACGGCAGGATTGTCATTATGGTGAAGCGCCAAGGAGAAAGGGGATTCTTAGCCGGATCGAGCTCCATGACAAAGCAATATGATGAAAATGAGAAACTTCTTCACCAATACAAGAAATCAAAGAATATGATTTTCGGAATTTTTTTTAATTCCCCATGTTGATTGTAGAAATCAAAAATTAGGGCAGAAATAGGAGTGAAACGATTTGGATCGAGAAACCATGTTGAGTTTGTGAATCGATGAACAGATAGAAAAGAATGGAAGAAAAAGAATCAGAATTCATATGTTGCGTTGCGTCTTTGAATGAATAGTTACAGAAGGGGATCTAATCTTATATGATTATATTCCCTAACTAACTGCCTAATAACTACTAAAAACAAGGTATAACAAATAAAGCAGAAAGTACAATGAAGTAAAAGTATTATATCTCAACACAGGTGTTGTCGGGGAATTAAAATTCAGCATAAAGGGCGCCCAAGTGTATGGAGCTCTCTTAAAATTTTTATTTTTTTTAAAAACCGGTGCAGGCATTGTCGGAGTTGTAACTAATACGCAGAAGGGCGCCGAAGAGCTGAGCGCCTTCACTATTTCCAGGTATGGAGCGCCCAACAGTTGAGCGCCCCTTATTAGTTTTGCAAATTAAACAAAAACCACTATATATATGTACCTGGCTTTCAAAGTCACGTTACACTATTAAAAATCATGTCGTTGGGGGTTCTTTTAGCTTTTTTGTCAGGAATTTGTATTTCTCAAAAATTTTAAAATGCTCATGAGAGTTTGCAAGCATCCCCAAAATCTTTTCGAGAACTAGAACCACAAGTCCACAATAGATCATCATTGCAATGAATAATCTCTAAGAAATTAAAAATTACATGTCAGTCATTCATTCATACATACATGTCTCTACAACTAAATTGTCCATTTTACAATCAAGAATCACCACTAGTGGCCAAAATAGTATGATGAAGGAAATGAACAAGATGGAAATCTCTCAAGTGCTTGGAGGACCTCTTTCATAGATGGTCTCTTATGTGGCATTGGTGAAATGCAACCATACCCTAATTTCAGCAACGCCAGCAAAGCCTCCTCTTTCCCTTCCACGTCGGCTCGGATCGCCACGTCAGCCATCCTTAGAACTTTTCCCTTGTCTTCATCCGACGAAGTGGAAGCCGCGATTACCAAAGCGGGCCCCGTTTCATCTGACACGATTACTTTTCCCGTCAGTAACTCTAGCAACACTACCCCGAAGGAGAAAACATCCCATTTTGGATTGGGCTTGAGGCTTCGAAGAGACTCGGGTGCATGATAAGGTGATATGCCGATTATACTCGGGCTCGGGCTCGGAGTAGCCCCACTAGCAAAATCTTGGAAGCTGTCGCGCGATCCTGTAGATCGCTTGCTACCAAAGTTTCGAGCCGACCCACCGGCCTTAGAACTACTGTTGTCGCACGTCACAAGCCTTTGGAGCCCAAAATCGCCGATCTTGGGCTCCATGTCCCAGCCCAGCAGAATATTGCTGGGCTTGAGGTTACCATGTACGTTCTTCTTCTCGTGGATGTAACATAGCCCACGGGCCACACCTTTTGCTATTTTGAGCCGCATTTCCCAAGGCAAATGACAAGGTGAAGATCCAGCTTTCCCTAATAAATATAGCAGATCAAAGCGCGCAGGTTAGCATTCTAAAAGAATATCCTAATTTTATTATTCATCTTAATTTCGTCCAAGAAAAAAAAAAGTAAAGAAATTCGATGTAACTTGTAATTAATGCTTAAGGTACATTTTCATTTCCAGTTTATTTATTACTAAAGTTTTAAGATCAGAAGTTAATAAATACTGTATGAGAGGCATATAGCTAACATGCGCAGTGGGCAGAGGATAAGAACCACGTTAAAGTCATGAGACAGAGCTGACTATCAAATTGTTGCAGAAGAATGCACCTCATAAGTTGTTAAGTACAACACCACCGACACTATATATTCAGTACATTGAATATGGTACTAGGATCCCCTTGAGTGTGTGCGAGTGTGTTAAGTCGAAGGTGGATCATATGCCATCGGTGATCCAAGATATGAACTTGGGGAAGAAACTCGAGAGTACAGTAAAACACGTTTTTAATGTAATTAATACGTAGCAATACTCATATATTGTTATGATTATACATATAAATATAAACAAGAAATATATATATATATATGTATGTATTATGAACTCAAAAATTTAGGTACAGCGGCCGCATTTGACCCTTAAATCCGTCATTGCATGCCGTGGTAATACTGCATTAGGTGGGACCATATAATATTTATGATGTCAAAGCCTAAAGCCAATTTTCACACCAGGAAAGTGGAAGTGAAAGCTACTAAAACAGGGTAAAATAAGCCTATAATGCAATCAAATTTCTCTTATTACAAATTCTGTATATTATCATATACAGATTTTTTAACATGGAAAATTTTCACATTATTTTTAAATAATACTACCTTTTACGTTGAATAATATTACTCGAAAATCAATTTCAGGGCATAAATAGTGTTAGTGTGCACAGGTACGACTCTTTGAAGAAAGCATTTATAACGAGACATGTTAGTAGGTATTTAATGGATCCATCCCTACACCTATTCACAACCACCATGGCAACTATCATGACAGCAACAATGTATAAGTGCAATATCTAGCAATGAATTTCATCAAATTAAATAGAGCATCAATAACCAAATATTCAATTTAAAGGCCGCCAAAATCAACATAATAAGAGTTGTCGAATACTATTACCCTTTTTCTGTAAAAAAAAAAAAATTACTACTATTACCTTTAATAAAATAATTAATATCATTCAATTAATATATTTTAATAAAATAATTAAGTATCATTCAACTAATATTTTTTAATAAAATAATTAATATTATATCATAATATTTTTTATTAAAAAAATTATTATTTTTCGAACTAATTTCACAATAAAATTTGTTTATATAAGACACAGCGAGACAATAAAAAATGCAATAAAAATAAGAAATTAAGGTAGACTTACTGTAACGGGCATTAGCGAGGCTGCCATTAGGAACAAACTCGTAGATGATGAGTTTCTCATCCGTACCCCAGTAGAAGCCTCGTATCCGTACAAGATTTGGGTGCACCAGTTTCGCTATTATGCGCACCTGGTTCTGAAAATCCCTAAACCTCTCCACCCCATTCTCCCCTATCCTACGCACCGCAAACGTCGTACCATCTTCAAGAACCGCCTTGTACATTATGCTCGAACCGGACGCCCCCAGGATATAGGCCGACGCTTTCAGCAATGTATCCAGCTCGAGCTCATTCTCCCCGTCGACCGCTACCAGTGCCCCGGTTTTCTTCTCCGGACCGGCCGGCTGAAGCCGGTCCGAGTTTTCAGTTGAGGGTTCGGAGGTAGCTTCTTCTCTGTTTTGATCGTGTTTCTTTAAGCAAGTCCAATTTCTCAACCAGTTGTGGTCTTCTTCGGAGGAGGAGGAAGATGCCGACGATGCCCAGTCACTTTCCGCCTCCTTTTTAAGGGCTTTATCAATGGCTTTCTTTTTCTTCACCTGAAAAACGTAGGCGAATATCAGGACAAGGATTCCGATTCCGGCGATGTCTCCGATCACGATTCCGAGGATTGTCCCTGTTTTAAGCCCGTTCCCCTTTTCTGAGTTTATGGCTTTCGGTATGGCGGCGATTGCCGGTGGGGATTCCGGCAGGGAAGCTTTGGGGAATGTTGCGACGGAGGAAGGAATTGGGCAGAGGTTTTTCAAGGGTTTACCGCATAAATGGGAGTTCCCGGAAAAGGACTCTGTGTTCTGATTAAGAAAGGAATTGGACTCGGGAATTGGGCCTGTGAAATTGTTGAATGAGAGATCTACGGTGGCGTTTGTGGGTATTTTGGAAGCGAATTCCGGCGGGATTTCGCCAGAGAGTCTGTTGTACGAGAGGTTTAGGTATGTTACCTTAGCGCCGTCGAAGTCCGGCGGCAATGATCCGTTGATCAAATTGGAAGACAGATCCAAGAATTCAACTGAATTGAACCCTTTAGGAAGTGACCCAAAGAAGTAATTATTCTTCAAAGAAACGACGGTTAAATTCGGAAGGGCGGAGAAGCTTTCAGGCAGGTTTCCGGCGATAGCATTGTCGGAGAGGTTGAGAATCCGGAGGTTTCCAATCTTTCCGGCGACGGCGGGGAGGTCGCCGGAGATCAAATTGTTGGAGAAATCGAGCACTTGCAGGTTGGAGGCATTGAAGAGAGAGGATGGAATCGAGCCGTTGATGGAATTGTTGGAGAGATTGAGGTTTCTGAGATGATCGATCATGCCCAGCGTAGCAGGAATTGAGCCCGAAAGCCCGAAATTGGGGAGGGAAAGGCCCGTCACCCGAAAATAGGCGTCGGCCGAGCCCGGCGTGCCGCAGGTGACTCCATTCCAGGAACACGGCGTCGTATCGTTGTAATTCCAGCTTTGCAGAACACCGAAGGGATCACTTACCACACTGAATTTAAAAGACATCAAGAGTACCCCATCGGTGTTCAGCCCGAAACATTGGGCCCGAAGTAGGAGCAAACATGCAAGAATTCTCCACCTTAGAGAGCTCATAATGTCACAAAACGACGCCGCATCTCTAAAACGCACAAGAGTGAAGGAGAGAAGATCTAGAGAGAGAGGGAGAAAAAGAAAAGATTAGGTCACAGCTCAACAAAAACCAAACTTGGTCACCAAAATACTCTGAGTGCATAAATTAATGTGGGGGTAGAGATTCAATGCGAATGAAATTAATGCTACTTTATTTATGATATGACACTAATTCGAAAAAAATAATAATAAATGGTGTATTTTTCGAGTATTTAATTAGAGATTGCAGGGATTAATATTTGGGAGGGGAATAGGAATAGCATCTTTGCTAGGTGACACGAAGATGGAGTCAAGAATTCTTGCATAACTTAACTAGTATTACATGGACTTTACAAAAGGGATCTTATATTATTGCGCACATTTCTGTCTTATGTTTCCTTTTATAACATGGCATGTCATGTTGCAACCAGCCTATATTTTAGATCTTGGAACTAAAGATACATCTGATCGAATGTCCGAGACAAGATTTAATAACATGACTCTCCATAAAATTATTTCATTGCCAAAGTTTTCAGTGAAAAAAACTAATTTGAAAAGTATTAGTTATTTTATTATAATGTATTAATTGTTTACACTAAAGGTATTAGTTGAATGATTATGAGTTGTTTTATTAAAGAGTGTTAATTAGTTTACTATGATATATTAGTTGTTAATCAGTTTCAAGATATTGATTCACACAAGTTCAACTTATTTTCATTTTAGTACTGTAGTTAAAGGGGGAAGTAGTTTTCTATTGTGTAAAGAGTCACACTAGTGTGCTCCAATTGCATATAGTACAATCAGTACAATTTTATTTAGATTTCAATTTAATTTTAATTCATTCCTAAACAGAACAAAATATATTTAAAATTAAATTAAATTTAGTTAAAAAAAAAAAAAAAAAACAATTGTAATGTGTGCATCAATATTTGCACACAAGAATTTCCCTGTAGCATTAAGTTTGATATGTGCGCACGAGCTTAAATTACTGTAATACAAGGCTAAGTAACTAAGTTTGATATTTTTTTTATGTAATTGTCGTTCTGAAGTGAATAGTTTTTTTTAAAAAAGATATCTATTCCTTCCTCAATTTTAATATGCCTGCTTTTTTTTGGTTCGTCAAATTAAATGATTGTTGTTTTTTAATTTTTACATATTTTTCTGTAATTTAACCCTAAAATATCTCATTTTATTGGGAAATATATTTTAATACACCCCTCTCTCTCTCTCTTATTAGGAAATAAATATGTTCAAATTTTATACTAAATCTCAAAAACAACAAACAAAATGAAATGAAGGGAGTAGTTCATTAAACGAGGGTCAATGTTATCTTGTTCACTAGTCTATTTACTATGAGTATGGACAAAGTTTTGTGTATTTCACTTGTATCGTTATACGGTAATTTTTTTTTATCAGTAAATGTTAGTTGTTAGTAGTTAGAGAAATTAGTTCACCTAGTCTCCTTACAATTCCAAATTCTTCAAGCCTCCTTATACCTCCCACTCCAATTAGTTATACGGTAAAGTTACAGTGTATCATATTTTAATTTCATCTAATTTTTTATATTCTTGATCAAATGTATTATATTCTTAGTTAACTAATTGGTACTTTAAATGTTATTTATTAAATTTGATACTTTAAATTTAAATATTATAATACTATATTTTTATATTAAATATGAATAATTTAAATAGTAAAAATATTAATTTGCTATTGATACTCTGGAAAAATAATATGATAACGTTGATTCTATTTTTTTATACTTCTGATGAGATTTTTTATATTCTTAATCAAATATTTGATAATTTAAAATTTTTAAATTAGGTGCACGATAAGCTCACTGTATAAGTAAAAATATCAAATATTTAACCAAGAATATAAAAATTTAGATGAAATTGAAAAATGATACAAGGTATTCATATCATGTAAGTGAATTACACAAGACCTACTCATGAGTATATTATATTGTTTGTATTAAATATGAATAATTTAAATAGTAAAAAAAATAATTGTTATTATACTTCTGAATAGTAATATAATACCCCTAACTCCAAGTTTTTGTATTCATTAAAGATTGAATTCTTAATATTCTTGATCAAATATTTTATACTTTTAAATTTTCCAAATAATTTGATGATAAATATTATCCTGAACAATTTTCATATAATATTTTATCATTTATTGTTATGGCAACTACCGTATAATAAAAGGCAAAAACTTGTATGAGACCGTCTCATGCATGAGACCAAATCACTTTTTAATAAATTGTTATCACTTTTTTAAAAAGTGGTACAAATTAGTATAAAAGTGATAACAAATTAAAAAGTGATAACAATTTATGAAAAGTGATAACAAATTATGAAAAACTGATAATAATTTATTAAAAAGTGACTCCGTCTCATATTCGTCTCATACATGAGACGGTCTCACACAAGAGTGCCCCATAATAAAATCATGTAAATGTCTAGCGGACATCACAAAAAAAAAAAAAAAAAAGTGTGTTGGGTTTTCAATTTTTTTTTATCGATAAATGTTAATTGTTAGTTTACCAAACGGTCAAACACTCCTAGATTTCTTCAAACTACCTTATAACTCCATTCGTTCGTATTTTTTGTATTCATTAAGGATTGAATTCATAATATTCTTGATCAAATACTTTATACTTTTAAATTTTCCAATAATTTGATGATAAATATTATCCTGAACAACAAATACTTTATACTTTTAAATTTTCCAATAATTTGATGATAAATATTATCCTGAACAATTTTCATATAATATTTTATCATTTATTGTTAAGGCGATTGCCGTATAATAAAATCGTTTAAATGTCTAGCGGACATCACCAAAAAAAAGGGTTGGGTTTTCAATTTTTTTTTATCGGTAAATGTTAACTGTTAGTAGTTAGTTCATCAAATGTCCAAACACTTCTAGATTTCTCCAAATCACCTTATAACTACATTAATTCGTTCTTAAAGAGAATCGAACCTGGATCTTCCACTAAAGTGAAGAACCCAACGGCCTAAGCCCCTGGTCGGATGGGTTTCCACATATGATAAACAATTACTAAATTATATTGGTTCATTTCTTGATTATTTGTATTGTTGAAGTGATGACATGAATTTTTCTAAAGACCAACGTTAGATGATCTTTTTAATTTATACGGATGAGCTCACTCTTAGTAACTTGTGGAGAAATTAGTTATTTTCTTTTCTTCCCTGAAGTTCAACTCAAATTCTTATCAAGAGTGTTTTATTTATCATTATATCTTTATCAATTAGACTTGTTCTATTCTAATCCTACCAACATAAACCCATATCAATAGAATCAAATAGTTCTACATATATGAATTTACACCCAAAAAAAAAAACTTGTCCCTAATTTGTACCACAAAAAATTTAGGTTGTTTCATCATCTTAGAAATTTAATATAAATGGATTAATTCCATACTTCTTTACAAGTTCGAACTTTTGAATAAAATAAAATTATTTATTGATGTCAAGACACGTTCTGTTTTCAAATTCCGATGAAAGCAGTTAAACACATATTAAATTGTCAACTCGTTGGGCCTCCAGCCCATAGAGTAGAGTTGAAAATTGAGCTCATTAATGAAGTGGAGTGTGAGAGAATTAATTGTACAGGTTTCCACAAGTTTAGATTTTGGTATTTTTAGAGTGGAAGGCGACAAAGATGAATTATGGACAACGGGAAGATCATTTGGGACTTGGGTGAATTCCATCTTTGGATTTAGTTTATAGCTGTTGGCTGCATTAGAAGCATGCCATGCCACTACACTTTGAGTTTGTAATCAGCAAAGCCAGTGTTTTCGGTTTCCACTTCAATTCTTGGAACTACTCTTTATGGAGTGTCATCTTCCACTTTGATGTTTCACTTTTTGAAATATTATCTATTAATAGCCTTGCGATAAGGAAATAATTTGTTACCACAAAAGGGTGGTTTTACTTTTTTGCTTCCATTTTTTAAATTTATTTCAAGAAGTTCAACACACATCACGAATTTAATGCGCCTTTTGCGTTAGTTAACTTGTTTTTTCTGCTATATACGGTTGCATTCTAAATTAAGAATATGTTACCAAATCTACTTAATGACAAAATATCTTACATGATACGATTAAATTAAAGGATATTTTATATAAATATGTGAATATTGTGAGGGTGGTGTTAGGAAGTGATTTCTTTTTCTGGAGTGTAAAAACTAATTTGACAAACAAAAAAACTGTGAAAATTGATTTGAGACGAAAGAAATATTAGTTACTTTGCTAAAAAATATTAGATGTAAACTAATATTTATGATAAACCTTATTCACAAATTATTAACTCAACATTGATGAAAACCATTAAGTTTGTCTTTTCCAAAGGGTCATGGAGCGCTTGATATAATCTCAGCGTTTCAATTCAGCAGAAAGTCTATATATAAAATTTTAAATTGAAATAATTGGTCACAAGTAAAAAAATTCGTGAAATATAAACTCAAATAAAGAAATTTGCGGATTCTAGGAAGGTGTGAATCAGATCAGGTTAAGCGTATTTTTTCAAAAACTTGAGCAAACACAAAAATAAAAACTCGTTCACATGTTGGGTTACTATAAAATAAATATGTGTTACTATAAGAATAAGTAATACATATTTGTCTTTATAGAAACAAATATTTATTTTTATAATAACACATGTAAGTTATTGAAAAATGTATTAATAAATGAACACAAAAATGTTATTGCATGAAGAAAGATGTGAAAAATAAAAACTCACACACATGTTATATTACCATAAGATCAAACATGTGTTATTATAAAGACAAATATATATTAGCGTAAGAATAAATAATACATATTTATCTTTATAGAAACAAATTTTTGGGTGAATTCCATCTTTGGATTTATCATTTAGTTTGTTTGTTGGCTGCATTAGAAGCATGCACTTTGAGTTTGTAATCAGCAAAAGCCAGTGTTTTCGGTTTCCACTTCAATTCTTGGAACTACTCTTATGGAGTGTAGTCTTCCACTTTGATGTTTCTTTTTTAGAAAATATTATCTATAAATAGCTTTGCCAAAAGGAAAGAAATAATTTATTGCCCCTAAATGGTGGTTTTATCTTTTCTCAACCTTTCTTCCCATTTTTTTTTCAAGAATTTCAACACACATAACGAATTTAATGCGCCTTTGGTGTTAGTTTACTTGTGTTTTTGCTTTCATTTGGTTGGGGGTATTAGAGTTAGGTAATGGGAATGACTAGTGATTCATTCTTATTGATAAATTTTGAAAAGAAAGTCGAGCACTAAAAAATTTGAGCAAGAAAAAAGTTTAGCAGAGAAAAAATGAATTATTGTTAAATGATTGATTATAAGAGGGAGATTATGTAATCAAAATAAATTAGTGATTATTTTATTTTTAAATCAATTCCAAATTGTAAATATTACCAAGCATCATTAATGGGAATGATTAATGAGTCATTCCCATTATCTACTTTTAATATCTCCAACCAAGCGGCCCTACGAGTATTTTACCAAATTTACTTAATGAAAAAATCTTATGGAATACAATTAAATTAAATGCATTACACCCACTTATCCATTTTTTTTTAATAAATGAGTGTTATTACTCACACTCCATTAAAATCACCAATCTACAATATTCTACACACTTCATTACTTTAATTTGAATTATTCTTTCTTTCTGATTGATGAGTTTTAATTTGTTTACGTGAAATGATTTCACAAGATAATAGTATATTTTTTTTACCTCAAGAATTCATTACACATCACATGTGTAACACTGTTGGTTAGAATTTCATTCTTCGATTTTGTTTATGGTCATTGCCTCTCTCTCTATATAGATCCAATATTAAAAAAATATTCCCTTATTTCTTCCTCAAAATTTTTTTACCCACCAAATAAAAAAACCATTTTACACCCTTTCTCGTAAATTTCTCATCATTTTACCTAATGAAAAAAGAAAAACAGATAATATCTCATTATCTTCAATATGGCGCGACCACTGCTTGCAACATTACCACCACCACCTCAACAATATAATTCAAGAAAATATTGAAAGGTTAAACACTAGACCATGAACCCCAAAATCAAGAAGTATTAAAATTTCTTTTGATGAACAAATAGTGCCTCCAGAAAAATGGAAAACCGTAACGTTAAAATATAACATTATTGTAAGTACATAAATTTTACACCCAATTAAATTGCGGCACGTGTAAAAAAATATTAATATAAAATGAAATTCACTATTTTTATTTAATTAAATAATTTTTCGAATTAAATAGTCGATTGATATTTAATATACACGTACGAGCCAATTAAATCCTATGAGTATCTAAATATTCGCGACTTGGTGGGAAAACAATTGACTTACCATATAACACACAATATCTCGTTAAATTAGAAAATCAAATCAAATCCGGCTAATATGGAAACAAATAAAAGTAAATCAGACCAAATCAGATTAGCTTACAAGTCCAGCTCATCAAATCAACTCTAACTAATCAAATTGCGCCACATGGCAATGAAAAGAAGAAAATTATTCATTCCTCATACCTGTAAACAGGAGTTTTCATCCATTCAGAGAACTCAAAAAGACTTCATAATTCTCAAAACCGTTCTTCGCGACTTCTAAGACATTCTTCGTACATGTCAACTGAAAATGGCGTTCGATCCGAGATCAAGGTACTCAACCCCTCCGATCAGACGTTTCTCCTCAAAGGCGTTCCTCACGGCTCCTTTGAAGATTCAAAGGTGTCTTCAAGAGCGTTCTTCCAATAAATCTCTGGAAATAGCATTTAATCCAAAATAAGGCGTCCAGCCCTTGTATTAACGTTATAAATCATCAAATTCAACCTTGGACGGGATCAACCCAAAGATTTCACCACCAAACCATCCGAATCATCTACGTCAACACCAACATTTGAAGAGAAGAATTAGAGCGTCAAATCTAGATATATATCAAGTCCACTAAATTTTAGTATCAATTTAATCCGATTAAAATAAATTATAAAAGCAAATTCGTGTTTTTATAATTAATTACAAGAATTTTGTTGTTACAAATATATTTTCCATATCTATTTCAAATGCCACTGGAATCTCATAAAAAGAATTTTGAAATGTCATTGTATAATATAGGTGCAATGACACTATTAAATGCAATGAAACTAACTTGTAGTCTCACTTTCAAATATCAATTTTAACACTTACATCAAAGTGTTAACCAACTAATTAATTTGACATTAAATATATGTCATTGTACAATCAATATTGACACTATAGAATCAGCCACACGGCTACAAATGACACTTCTTAGTACCAAATGCCACTTAAATTTAAACTGCCACCAATAGTATTAATATACATCACTTTTAATTGTCATTAAATCACTATTTTGTTATAGTGGTAGCAAACAGACTTAATTACTTAAGGTGACGATAAATTAATAAATTGGCGGGATGTAGCTATGAATTTTCAGAATTTTCGATTTCTTGTTGCTAACCTTTTACTGTTATGGTGAAGGTGACGGTAGAGGAATAATGTGGTGGGGTTCACTCTTTTCCACAATTGCAAATTACAATAATAATTAAAGCTAAAAGGTGCTTAACCTCAAGGCTAAATTAAGTAAACCAAATTCCAGCTTGAAAATTGTACTGCAAAGCTAAATAATTGGAATTAGAGCATGTCTAAATCTGCCTAAGATTCCATTAAAGGAGAAAAAGAAAAGAAAGGCTCTTTTCGTGGTCCTTTTTCTAACTCAATTAATTTTTTAACTGTCTTTCACTTTCTCTTCTTTTCTTTTCTTTTATGCTGTACCCATCTCATCTCTAAAGGAAAGCTGTAAATTGTAATTATGGGAGTTTCCGTGGAATACTGGAAAGTACGCTCCTCAAAAAGATAAAGGGTGTTTGTGTGAAAAGTTTTACCAATTTACAACTAATTAAATATTTTATACTGCCTCAGTAGTCCGGTATTAAAAGAGACTTTTATTATTCGGCATAAGTTAATAGTAAGAGACCAATTTACGCTCCTCAAAGAGTTGTTTAATAAGTGTAAGTTTTTTTTTTATGGGTGTAAATAGTTATTTATAGTACTCCATTTATTAAGGGGTGTCAAATCGTGTAATCGTGTCGTTTATCATGTTGACACGATAAGGGGATATTACGAACACGATACGATAATGATACATGTCGACACGACACGTTAATTTAAAAACTGAAAATATAATCTAAATATTTAAAATTTAGACACGATAAGGATACAATAATATTTAAAATTTTAGGTTTTAAAATGTTTAATTAATAATTTTAAATTTTATATCATGTTGTATGTTGTAATCGTATACGTGTATATCGAATCATTAATAGTTAACATGTTGCTAGTGGATTAATGTGTCATCTGTTAATTTTATTGTGTTTAATTGACACGACGCAAAATTTTCATGTCCTTATTAGCTCGACACGATAAGCCCAAACACTAACCCGCAATTTTTGTATCATTTCCATGTCGTATTATTGTATCGAATCCAAAATTGCCACATCTACCCTCCATCCCATTTAGATGATATATTTACTGTTTGCACAATTATTCAGGTAGGAGTTGTTTATTGGTATTAAATGAAATAAAGTAAATGTATAATAGTCCTTTCTAGTTTATTGTAAGGGTATAATTTTTGGTTATTATAGATGAAATAATAGCATTGTGTGTAATTTTTAGGTGATTGAAGGATATATATAAAAATGGTCATGTTATTTTTTTTTAAAGGAAATAATATTTATTGAGTTTGAGACAGACCTTTTGATAAATGCATCATCTAGTATGTGATGTATGGAGTATTAAATTGAGTTAGTGTGACAAAAGTAATGACATGTAATATAATATTGAAGTATTTGAGAAAGATAGATAAAAAAAATTAAAGTTAATTTATTACTCCCTCCGTCCCAGAGTAATCTTCACATGTGAAGATACACGTTTATTAAGAAAACTCAATTTAGTGTAGGAGAGAGAACAAAATGTAAGGGTATTTTGGGTGGCTGTATGAGATAAAGTGTAAGAGAGAGAATAAAGTAGAATAAAGTAAGAGTGACATTTTTGAAATTTAAATGATATTGTGGGGATGTAGTTTATAGAAGATATTCCATTTTAGGAGTGTGAAGTTAATTGTGGGACATTCCGAAAAGGAAAGTGTGAAGTTAATTGTGGTACGAAGGAAGTATTATTTAAGGAAATAAGACATTTAGTACGAGACATACTTTTTTGGTAAATGATGCATTTAGTACGAGAAGGAGAGTAGTAAAATAACTAATTCAACTAATGCACTCTAATTTATATTACTACCTCCGTTTCGAAAATTTTTTTACATGTAGGAGGGCACACATTTCAAGAAATAAAAGTAATGATTGAGGTTTTGTGGGGTAATTTTATAAACTTTTATGTATAAAGTAAAACAATTTATTGGGTTATGACTTATGTGTATGTGTGAGTAAAAAAATAATGAAATTTTGTGTAAATTAGTGAAAATTGTGATGATAAAATTTATAAAAAGTTTTCCTTTTTAAGAGTGTGAAACTTATAATGGGAGTAAGACGAACAAAAAAGGAAAGTATGAAAAATTTTATGGGCAGAAGGAAATATTTTTTTTAATGAACCAATTAATACTATCAAAACCAATTTTATGATAAAACTTGTTCATAGAAAATTTTGTGAAAAATAAAAACTCTTCAATATTCACGCCAAATTTATTTAAATGTCGTTTTCTTTTTTCACACTACGCAATGAAAGTGCTAAAATAAAATTTTAATTATTTTGCGCAAAAAGAATCCCAAGGAAAAAGGGGAGGGAAAGCTCAATGATGATAATTTTGGTGGAGAAATTTTGTGATCATATGCTATTGAGGGAAAGTTCCCTGCTTTGTCAAGGGAAAATTGTTGGCAAGTCCCTATCAATTGGACTTGCAATTCAATTATTCAGACGACAGTTTGATTGTAGGGATTTGGGGTATTTTTCTATTTCAATTGTGAATTTTATGAAAAGGTATTATGGAAAGGTATCTTACACTAAATAAATTAGGTTGACCAGAGATATTTTCAGCATTGTCTCTATAAAAAAATAATTAATTGGTTATAAAAAATTTTAAAAAAATTAATTTCGTGCTTAAATAGTGAGTATTGTCTACTTTATCGATTACAGATTTGTATAATATATTTTACAACTCTTCACCTACATAATTATCAACGGAACAATTACAGGTAATTAAATACCTACGAAATAGTTCATAGACAATGGCAATTGTCTACGAAATATTGATAGATAATTATCTACGGATTACATTTTTATAGGCAAACAAACTAAATACGAGCAAAAGCCCTGCAATTTTTTGTTGGAATTGTGTAGGCAAATGTAAATGCCTACAAAATTAGGATTTTGTGATATTGTCTACAAAATGTTATACAGTCAATTCATTATTTTCTTATAATGTTTTATTTGAGAGTCTTTCTACTTGAATCGAGCTTCCAGCTACTGTGGATGACCTTCTCGATGTTCTTTGCATGATTGCGAATAAAGAAAGTTCCTCTTGACTTAAAAAAAAAACACTAGTATAAAAATGTATTATTATTAATGTTAAATTTTTCTCGGTTATTTTGAGAATGATGTGCTTCATTATATAGAAAACTATATGAGTCTCCTGCGTATTACACTAAATATTTATAAAATTAATATTTATAGTATATATAATATTTAAATAATTTAAAGAGAAAATTTCATAATTTAAAACGATTACAAAAAATTACATAAATTTTATTTTTCGTAAATTTTATTTTTTATTATATAATTAACTGTTTTCAATGTTGTTTCAATTAAATACTAGCTAATAAATATTAATTATATATAATATGGTTTTATTTTATTATATAAAAGATGGAGATTATATATTATAGATTCTAGGAATTGTTTTGATATAAGACATGTTGTATCTCACTTTTTAGGCAATTAGTAGCATAAATATAATTAATTGTTTGATTCTAATTAATATTGTAACTTTTTTTTTTAATCGGTAAAGTGGTGACTCGAACCCATAACATTTGGATATAGGTGGTGAAAGCTAACTAATCATAGCAGTGTTTATGTAGGAGGCGGCTACTTGGGCTCGGAACTTGGGTTTTAGTAGAATTGTGATCGAAGGCGACGCTAAGCGACTTATTGATGCAATAAAGGGTGAAAGCATAGCAGACACCCTTTCGAAAATTATATCGAGAAATTACAATTACTTCTTCGTGATAATTCTTTTTTTCTATTAATTTTATTAATCGTAATGTCAATTGTGTGACATATACTTTTGCTAGGAACTCTCGTGATTTTGAGAGTTCTCATACTTGGGTCGAGCCTCCAATTTTTGTGAATGGATCGAGGAGGTGGTTTGTTCTATTTGTTAATAAAAGAATTTGTTTTTCTTAAAAAAAAAAAAATCAGAGCAGTGTTTAGCTAAACTAAACTAGCCCTAACTTTTCTAACTAACTAACGAGACACGACACATGGAACTTTGTTTTTCCTTTTTGAAACGTGGAACTTAATAATTCAACAATCACTGATGACTATATATTTTTAATAATGATTTATTCTATAAAATAATAGTATAACAGATAACTGGTTTAGTTTTAAATGAAGATATTAAAAAAACCATCAATTATTAATATTCTAACGTCGGCTGCTGCTGGCCCAAAATTGACTCGTCATTATATAAAAGCAAATCAGGTACCACTATACTTAATAATTCAATACTAATGTAGTTCACGATTAGGGATGACAAAATGATCCGTCTCGAAACCGCCCCACCATGCACCGCCCCATTCAGAAAATGGGGTAGGTCTGTCCCGCCCACACACACACACACATATATATATATATATATATATATATATATATATATATATATATTTAATATTTATAATATTATATATATTTTATGTTATAAAAAATATATTATTGTATTATATAATATTACATATATTGAATGTATTAAATATATATAATATTATTTGATAATTTTTTTTCATAATTTAATTAGAAATTTAAAAAAATAAAAAAAATATTAAAATAGAACAGGACGGGGCGGACTTGGGGCTAAAATTTTCGATCCGCAGCGGGGCGCGGAGCAGTGCGCGAAGCGTGCCTGAATATTTAGATAGCCGCCCTGCCCACCTTGCCATTCCTATTCACGATAGGTGAATTCAGTTATCCAATATTCGCACTGCAATTTATTCAATCGACTTGAGCATTAGGAGTGGCCTGTGGGGTGCGGCGGGTGTCTTCTTAATTTTTTTTTTTTCAAATTTATATAATGTTTTATTTATTTAAAATTTAAATTTATATAAATGAGTCCATTATACTGAAATAAAGTCTTGGCAAACTCTTATATGCAAACTTGCATATTACACTTGATATTTTTAAGAGTCAATAATATTAATATTATATTAATTATATACTTAAATAATTAATAACATAAATATATTTAGACAAAAACTTTGCCTGTATATAATAATAGGTCTCTTTTGTTTGAGTATAGACTATTAACTTACGGTATTATCATTTTTTAAAAATTTAAAATATCATATAATTTTTTAGGAATATCAATAACAAATTAATATTTTTACTATTTAAATTATTAATATTTAATACTCCCTCCGTCCATTAAAAGTATGCTCATTTGGTTTTGTCAGATTTTAAGAAAACATAGATAAAATATGAGTATTTTTTAGTATTATGTGGTCCATTTATTAGTTAAGTAGTTGTTTATGAGTATAAAGTCAATAGCATGTGAAAAAAATTAAGTGATGATTGAACGGTGAAGCAAAATAAATTGTTGAAAAAAACAGTCTGAACATACTTTTGGTGGACAGAGAGAGTATAAAAAATAAAATAATTTAATATTTAAATTTAGCATATCAAGTTTACAAAATAACATTTGAATTATCAAATATTTAACCAATTAGACAATATTTTTTGTATTTCGTATGCATTGTAAGCTTATTTTTTTTAAGTTTAATATTTTATCATTTGAGTGTCCCTCTTACAGCTTAATATTTTTTATTAAAAAGTTGTGATTTCACATTTCTAATAAAATATTCTATATATTTTTACTTTTTTTACATTATCCTTACTTTTACCATTCTTACACTTTTCACCAATTATATATATAATAAAATACTTGTTTGTACCTTTCAAAAAAAAAAAAAAAAATACTTGTTTGTACCACGAATAATTCCTAAGGATTAATCATGATATAAGTCTAGCGACCCAGATATGGGCTCGGCCCAAATGAGGCCTCGACTAACCCAGATGAGTCTCAAGGTGTTGCTTGGAATGATGGAGTTTAAATAGATTGATTAATGAATATAATTATAAGTATTCCCATATGTGTGCGAATATACAGTGTTGAGTATATTCAACTTTTTTTGTTGCAGTCAATGGTATTGCTTGGAGTGATGGAATTTAAATACATTGATTAATGAATATAATTAAGGTTTAAGTATGCATTCCCCACTCATTACTTGTCAGATACTTTAGGTAAAGCACCCGTTGACGCGAACACCATATTTCTCGCACCATTTATACCGTGTAACATAATCTTGGTGAAATATGATATCAGTTTTATTAAAATATAATATGACAATTATTTTCATAAAAAAAATAAACATATTTTTGATAAACGGATAAATAAGACAAGTGAATATATTGTTTATGGACGAATGAAATATTAATTTTAACTAAATATGTGAAATAAAATGTGATACTAATTTTAATTGAAAGGTGATACTAATTTTAACTAAAACAAGTAATTGCACAATCTAAAAGTATATCGGGTGCATATGAGAGACCTTATATCCCTCCATCCCTTTTTTAAGTTTAACATTTTATTATTTTGATCGTTCATTCTAAAGTTTTTTTTTAAAAGTTATGATAGTATATTACTAATAAAATATCATATATTTTTACTTTTCTTATACTTTAACTCTCTTTATTTTTTATCTTTTTATATTTTACATCACTATCATTAATATAAAATATTATATTAATTAAAACTCATACAATCAAATGTTAAAGTCAATAGAAGGATTAAAAAATATATATGCGATGTATGATTTACGCTTAAAAGCTTAGTCCAACTCTAATATAGTCAAACATGGCACAAAATTCCGTTCTCAGTGCACGTGCTTTGTCTCATACTTGTTAATTCATTACCAAGAGAATGTGGTGGATTTAGGGGATCCATGCGGACAGTCGGTCCGTTCTATTTTTTATAGGTCAGTTTTATATTGAAATAATTTCAGAACAACATCGTTTTTCGATTAAATTTCAATATGAAAGTTTATCACGGAACTCAATTTTTATTTTTATTTCAATTTAATATTAATATTAGAATTTTTTTATATACAAGTACTCTCTCAAAGTTTCCAATTTTAAAGTCTATCAAGAATTAATCTTAATTTTTTTTTCTAAATTTAAAAAGTCCAAAACAAACATCACCTTACTCAAAAATTCAAAACAAACAAAGAACTTATTGTTTTATTAGGAATCAAAATCCCCTTAACCTTAAAAATTATTTTTTTAAAAATCACTTAAAACTCAAAACTAACATATAAGCGGGTACACAAATGACTGTTGGTTGATTAATATAAAAATAATAAAATGATTAAAAGAAATTGATGGCTTAGCCCACTTGGCCACCGGACTCCTCACTTAAGTGGGAGACCTGAGTTCGATTCTCTTTGGGAACGAATTGGAGAGGGAGGTATAAGGAGGCTTGGAGAATTTGGAATGTGAAGGAGATTTGGTGTACTAATTTCTAACCACTAACAACTAACATTTACCGATAAAAAAGAAAAAGTACCAATTAGATATATTGATCTAAGAACCCAATGTATAAATTAAGTAGCAGATCTACCCCTATCGAGAATTTTGTTTGATCTTGCTTAGAGCTAAAAACCTTGACCCGTTGGCTATAAAAATAGCCACGAACCACGATAGTTTTCAAATAAAACAACCTCACAAAGAGATTTAACAAAGCCAATAAGAAATTTTCATCCTAAAATGTATGCTCCATTTCCAATGGGTTACATGATCTATTCATAGGCTACAAATGACTCTTAAAGTGCCTACATGCATGAATACAATTTGAGATGATTTAATTCACTCATGTGAACACATTTACAACACTTAAAGACAAGCAAAGACTTTATGAATTTTAGTAATGCATTTAGGACCTTCTAAGTACTCAATTATTTGCATTTCGACTAAAATGAAGAGTCATTCTTGTAGTACCTTGCTACATGAACGAAAATAAAGGCAATTATTCTCTTACTTGGGCTTCTAATTTGGATATGTTGCAAGCCCAACTCTTCATGAAAATTTTAGCCCATCAACTTGAATAATATTCATTATTTGATCCATTGCAGAATCAATTTTCAATTTTTTTCAAGAATCCATTTGGACCTTTATCTTTTATTTCTATTAGAGTTAGGGACTCGTGTGCAATTTTTAAATTATCAGGCACCCATTTTCTGTTAGTCAGTTACAAATATCTTTAGTCTTGAATTTTTGTATAAATACTCACTCAGCTCATTTGAGTAGATTTAGATCAATAATACATTCAAATTTTAATTTCGTCTGTGATCTCAACATGGTATCCAGAAGCCTGCGAATGCAAGCCATCTCAGTGGTATGTGTAGAATCTGTGCAATCAGTGGTAGTTTAATTCGTGATTCACTATCCTGTCCTCTCCAATTTATTCTTTTTTAATTCTTCCACTTTCCCCCTTTTCAATCCTCTGTTTTTTTTTTAGTTCTATTTTTTTTTGTTTTTCAATCTCTTCTGCAATGGATTCTATAATTCCACAATCTGCAAAATCAAAACTACCAAACTTCATTACTCTACATATTCGGTTGGATAAGAACAACTATATGTACTGGAGAACCCAAATCCTTGCAACTGCAAAGGCTCACGGGTATGAGAAAATTCTCATATGCGGCAATGAATCAGTTCCTTCACTCACAGATTCAGATGAGGAATCGATCAAGTGGCATAGGTGTGATCAGTTTTTGCTAAGCTGGATGCTCAGCTCTATATCTGAATCGATGCTAGGTTACGTTAGTCGATGCACACATGCATTTGAAGTGTGGAGTGTATTCGAAAATCTCTACAGATCTCAGTCAAAGGCTCGTGCCATGAACCTGCGTTTTCAGATACAAACATTAAAGAAAGGTCAGCTCTCAATTGATGAATATTTGCTACAAATGACCGTATTAGCTGATGGGTTACAGGCTGCGGGTCACGAACTGAGCAATGATGACCTAGTTCTTTACATTTTGGGTGGTCTAGGACCTGAATTCGATGCCGTAGTGGTTAATCTTACCACTAGAGGGGAGATTCCTCCTCTTCCTGTAGTTCAATCCATACTGCACAATCATGAAATGAGATTGTTACAGAGTTCATCTATAGCTCAATTTGGTGTTGGTAACGGATCCGGTCAGAATTCTCAGACTATAATGGCAAATACTGTTTCCAAAGACTCTAAGAACAACACTGGGGGTAAGTTCAAAGGGAAATACAAATTTGGAAACAAACAGAAAGTCTACTGCCAATTGTGTGGAAAACCAAATCATGTGGTATCAAAATGTTACAAGCGGTTTGATCCTACATTTCTCGGTCTTGATCAGCAATCATCTCAGCCATCCTCTTCTGGCACAGGCCAGAACAGTGCTCAGGCCAACACTGCTCAGGTTTACAACGGCTCCATGACTAACACTACTCAATCTCCAACACAAGGTTCCTCCTCTGAATGGTTTGTGGACTCTGGTGCTACTCATCATATCACTTCTCAACTGGGAAATCTAAGTCTCTCTTCACCATACCAAGGTAAATCTAAACTCATTGTTGGTAATGGATCTGCTGTTCCTATTTTAAATGTTGGTTCTATGGATATGCCTACATTGCATGATTCTCACACTGTTACACTTAGAAAGGTATTACATGTTCCTGATATTACTAAAAACCTTCTTAGTATATCACAATTTCTCAAGGATAATCATGCTATAATTGAGTTTCATGTTGATTCATGCTTTATTAAGGATGTGAAAACCAACAAGGTCCTCCTGAAGGGAGTGCTTAGAAATGGACTGTACCAGTTGGATATAGGCGCCTTGGAGCCTGAAAAGTCTAGAAATAAAGTTGCTGAGTGCAACACTGCTGCTGCAGTAGAGAATAAAGTGCATCTATGGCACCATAGGTTGGGGCATCCTTGCAATGTTACTCTTAATACTGTACTTAGGAGTCTGAATGTTGTTTCACGTAAGGGATCTGTTACTTTCTGTGAGAGTTGTAAGCTAGGAAAAATGCATCAGAAATCTTTTCCTTCAGTTGATCATCACACTACTTCTGTCTTTCAATTGTTAGATGCGGATGTATGGGGCCCTGCCTCTGTGGTTTCTAATGAAGGATTCAAGTATTATCTTCTTATTGTTGATGATTTTACTCGGTTCTCATGGATTTTTCCTTTGCACTTGAAATCTGATGTCTCCACTATTATACCACAGTTTGTTAATTTGGTTGAAAGACAGTTTAACAAGAAGGTTAGAGCTTTCCAATGTGATATGGGTGGTGAGTTTATTGCTCTAGCAAATTGGTTTAGACATATTGGTATTACTTTAAGGCACTCATGTCCACACACTCATCAACAAAATGGATTAGTTGAACGCAAACATCAACATGTTACTGAGTTGGGATTGTCTATGCTTGCTCACAGTGAGATGCCATTTAAATTCTGGTGGTGTGCTTTTAATACAGCAGTGCATCTAATCAATTTACTCCCGTCACCTGTTATTGGCAACTCATCACCATACAATAAGCTGCATAACAAATCTCCTCCTTATCATCGTCTCCGGGTGTTTGGTAGTGCCTGCTTTCCGTTTCTTCGACCATATAACAGCTCCAAGTTACAGTTCAGATCTGCAAAGTGTGTGTTTATTGGTTACAACATGTCTCACAAGGGTTATCTTTGTCTTCATCCCTCTGGAAGGATCTATATTTCTGATACTGTTGACTTTAATGAAGATGAATTCCCTTACTCCTCACTATTCCCTAATACCTCCCTTTCCTTACCCTCTTCATCATCTCTTCCAACCTACACATATATACCTGATTTTAATAGCAACAGTACACCTCAGGGAAATACTACCTCTAATTCTCATGCGTCTTACCAAAACTCAAGTGTTCAAACTCCCACCCTCCCTGATACATACTCCTCCCTATATAATTCTGACTATACCTCCAATTCTAGGCCAACACCTCAAAGCCAACCTGATCCCATGTCAAGTTCCACCCAACAGTCTATACCTCATCATAATGCCTTTACCTCTCAAAATACTCATGCCATGACTACTCGATCTAAAGCTGGTATTTTTAAACCAAAGATCTACAACACAATTCTATCTCATCCCATACATGAACCCGATACTGTTTCCCAAGCCTTGTTAGTTCCAGAATGGAAGCAAGCCATGGTAGAGGAGTATAATGCACTGATTCGGAATAACACTTGGAAACTGGTTCCTTGGTCAGGGGATATGAATGTGATCAGCACAAAGTGGCTATTTCGGGTAAAATACCATAAAGATGGAACAGTGGAGAGGTATAAAGCTCGCCTTGTTGCAAGAGGTTTTCAACAGACTGCCGGGGTAGACTACTTCAACACTTTCAGCCCAGTGTTAAAACCGGCAACATTACGGGTTCTTTTTACACTTGCTGTCACAAACAAATGGACTGTTCAACAGGTGGACATTAATAATGCATTTTTGCATGGAGAACTGAAGGAGGTGGTGTATATTAAACAACCCGAGGGTTTTGAAAGTACCACACAACCAAAGCATGTGTGTAAACTTGAAAAGGCTCTCTATGGTCTAAAGCAAGCGCCGAAAGCCTGGTATGACAAGATTAAGTCTCATCTGTTTCTGTGTGGGTTTACTCACTCGAAGACTGATCATTGCCTATTCTTCAGAAGAACACATGGTTGTTTAATTCTAATCTTGATTTATGTAGACGACATTCTGATCACAGGTGATGATCCTGCTCAAGTTCAGAACTTAATATCTGATCTTCATCTTACTTTCTCACTCAAACACTTGGGGGTGGTGAACTATTTTCTTGGAATTGAAGCTCTTGTAACTCCTCATTCCATCACCTTAACTCAGACTAAGTACATCAAAGATCTCCTGTCAAAAGCCAACTTGGACACATGTTGTCCCACTCCAATCTGTCCAGGTTTTAAACTTGCTCACAAGGACAGTCCTTCCTTCTCAAAGCCTTCGTTATATCGTAGCATTATTGGCACCTTACAGTATCTCACTTTGACAAGACCTGACATATCTTTCGCGGTTAACAAACTATCGCAGTACGCAAATGATCCTACACAAAACCACTGGCGTGCTTGCAAACGTATCCTTCGGTATCTTAGAGGTTCTTTGTCTGTTGGTTTATTTTTTACACCTGTTTCAAATTTTACTATTGAAGGTTTTGCAGATGCAGATTATGCATCTAACATTGACGATCGGCGTAGCACATCAGGATATTGCATCAAAATTGGTTCCAACATCATCTCGTGGGGATCCAAGAAGCAAAGCGTGGTTGCAAGGAGCTCAACTGAAGCAGAATACAGGTCACTTGCCATTGCAACAACTGATCTCCTGTGGCTTACGTCCTTATTCAAAGAACTTGCTCTTCCGCTGTCCACTACATCTATTCTATGGTGCGATAATCAAAGTGCCATAACTCTCGCGTTCAGTCCGGCGTTTCACTCTCGAACGAAGCATGTGGAAGTGGATGTCCATTTTTTGCGTGAAAAAGTGGAGTCCAAAGTCCTTGATGTTCGATATATACCGACTGAGAATCAGTCTGCTGATGCTTTAACGAAGCCTCTTACTCCTACCAGATTTCGGGCCTTGTGTAAAGCACTTGGTCTTGGTTCTTTGGGAAGTCCGATTTCTGCCGGAGCATATTAGAGTTAGGGACTCGTGTGCAATTTTTAAATTATCAGGCACCCATTTTCTGTTAGTCAGTTACAAATATCTTTAGTCTTGAATTTTTGTATAAATACTCACTCAGCTCATTTGAGTAGATTTAGATCAATAATACATTCAAATTTTAATTTCGTCTGTGATCTCAACAATTTCTTCTACAAAAATCAACATTTCTGTTATCTTCCTTACTTTTGCCCTCGTAATCGACCCTTCTTTTACTATCAAAAGATCTCTCTTATATGCATGAATAGATCTCCATTAGAAGAGAAAAGATATAACTTAATCATAATAAAATAATAATTTTACTTATTTTGAATCTCATACAAAATGTAAACATATAATTAGTTGATCATCTTTTATTCTCATTAATTGTTAAAATTACGTTCAACCGATTCTCACTTAGATTTTTTGGACCAAGCGCTCTCAATCTTTATATATAAGTTACTGTAAGTAACAGATCTTTGTAATATCCGTATGTTATATATTTATTTATGCAACACTTTTACATAAATTACATATTTTTATATATGTAAAGTTTTTTTTAATACTTTTGGAATTCTACAAGCAAGATAAAAAATGAAGATTAAAATTTTGTATACCCAGTACCTTTCCACAAAACACTACACTCACTTTTTGAATTTAGTCCTATAAGTTGGATTTAAAAAAAAAAAATTGGTCTTAACCGGTTACACGAGGTGGTGCCGGTCACCGTCAGCTAGATTAATACTTTATTTTTGTATTTTATTTCGACATCCACGTTTATTATTTTTATTTTTTTAATATTGCTAATTAATGTGTTGTTCTTTTAACGGGTCAGATTATTCTCCCCAAGTTATTGTTTCATCGTCTCTTTCTCTCTCTCATTCTTACTCTTACTCCACAACTGAAAAAGATGTATTGTCTATAATTTTATTGTGTTTATATCACATAAAGAATATATAAAAAAAAATAAACATAAATCATTTTAATGGTTGGATTGTCGGTCCAATCGAGGCCGACAACCAGTGTCTAGTTCTCTTTATCCGCCGATTCAGTTATAAAAACACTGTATTTATGAACACATCTGTAGATGAAAAAAAAAAAGAGAATATATGACACAAATTTTTTAACACAAAATAATTTCAAATACAATTCACACTGAAATCATAATATAAATTCGGCGTCCTTTAATACATATAAGGTGTTGATTTGAATCGAAAGGGAAAACATAACAATTTAAATAAAATACATATACAACAGATAAACAAAATGATCGATAATATTATCCTACCAAATAGATAACGAAGCTTCACCTTTTACCACAAAACTAGCATCACACAAATCTACACTCCAACAACATTGAAACACATTTCTTTCCTTTAATTTTTTACCTCATTTGGCACCAAGAAACCTGGCGGGGTTAAAAGGGGCAAGATCGACGAGAGTAGCACGTCCATCGAGCACGAGCTCAGAGACGACGACGCCAGTGGCTGGGCCGTTGAGGATTCCCCAACCACTATGCCCCGTGGCAACATAACATCCCTTGACTCCGGGGACTTGTCCTATTACGGGCAAGTTGTCATCGGTGCAAGGCAAGAAGCACGCTTGTTCCGCCTTCACCGTGGCTTCCTCTTCTACCAAGTGGCTCGACACGGTTCTTGCTGCATCCTTGAGCGTCCTTATAGATTCCGGAGCGGGCATTATCTGCTCCGGATCATCCGGTAAGTCTGCATTGGACCACATCCCACATATGTATACTTCCCCTGTTCATTCATACATGGCATTATCATATCTACATGTTCCAAGTTAATTACTATAGAAATCAAATTTCTATTGTGGCGTATGATCATATATATATTGAATCCTATAGCTAATTTCAGTATTAATGTCATACGGCCATATTAAAAACCTTATAAACAACACATGGCAGGATAAAAATTATACAACATTGTTGTATAATTTGTAGTTAATTTATGAGAATTTTTTTACCCTCCCTATATACATTTTTTTTTATGGAAACGACAATGAGAATTTTTTTACCCTCTCTATATACCTGAAATGAAATGGATATGATAGAGGAAGGTATGGCCTAGAGGTTATATTGTCAGTATTTGTACTCTAATTTTAGAATAAACGACACAAAAAATTGATTGTTGATTGGAAAATAATAGAGCGATAGTGGATATATTATTATAGGAGAAAATATAGTTAATTAAAATAGGATCACAATTAATATTTTTACTCATTATCCCATAAAAAAGGTATGATAAATATGAATTTATTATACTTTATAATTTTTAGCTCCCTTCGTCCCGAAACTATTTTCACACTTTTTATTTCGGTCCGTCCCACAACTATCTTCACATTCCAAATTTAGAAATAACACTCAATAAAAATATCTTTACAATATCAATTTTATTTAAAAATGTCACTCTTACTTTATTCTATTTTATTCTCTCTCCTACATTTTATCTCATACAACCACCCAAAATACCTTTACATTTTATTTCCTCTCCTACACTAGTTTCGGTTTTCTTAATAAGCGTGTCTCTTCACATATGAAGATAGTTTCGGGACGAAGAGAGTATTAATTAAACCACTATCACTATTATTTCTATTTAAAAATCCGCCCCCTTAAATAATTTGATATGGCCCGAGAAAGAGGCGACATGTTAAAGGAACACATTTCAAAATTCATGATCAACTAATAAAAACATTATTTTTTAGATATAGGGATTAACATGAAAATAAATAATTAATCCGTTTCATTCCATTAAAATTTAAAGATGACAAAATACCTGTTGAACGGGGATGGACCTCCGGTTCAATGGGCTTTCCACCTTGAACCGGATAATAACTCAAACACAATACATGAGGCGTAATTCCACATCCATCTCTCGGCTCCAAAACAACGCTATGAACTTTAGTCCCACAAACCTTAAACAATATTGATCCCAAAAGTGAGAATTTCTCCGACCAAGGCCCAAGCGCTAAAACCACCGCATCAGCCTCAATCACTCCACCGTCCTCCAAAACCACCGCCGTCGCCGCCCCTTCCGCCACCTCCACCTTCTCCAATTTCCCGATCACCACCTTCAATCCATACTCCTCCACCGCCTTCGACACCAATGTCTCAGTAAACATCTTCGGGTGGACCTGCGCCGTCGTCTCCGTCGTCCCAATAGTCCGCTGCCATTTCGCCGGCCCATCAACCCAAGCCGGAAGATTCGGGCACTTGTCGGACGACGTCGTTTCCGCCAATGTAGCACTCAAAGTGGTGACGGGGCGGTAGGCGTACAAATCTGAGCCGTTGAGCTCTTCAGCGAGCGTGCGGTGGAGATTGAAGCTGGCACGTGCGAGGGAAGACACCGGGCCGCCGTCGCTCCAATCTAGAGCGAGAAAACCAGCGGCCTTGCCGGAGGCAGCGCAAGCGATCGACGATTTCTCGACGAGCGTGACGGCGGCGCCTCTCTTGGATAAGTAGTAGGCGGTGCAGGCACCGATAACGCCGCCGCCGCAAACAACCACTCTCCTGGGCGGATCCATAGACGGCGATGTTGATCAACAGAGATGTGATTTTGTTGTCGGCTTCGGATTAATTCATTATATAGACGACCAGTTCATTATTAACATGCATTATTTTTTTATTTTATTTTATTTTATTTTTTTAAAAAAAATTAACATGCATTATTTATACAATATGATTGTTGAGGATGGTGAATATGGTTGCACATTTTCACAAACGACAAGCAACAACCATGAATAAAGTTGGACACGCTACAGCTACCACTAACACATTATTTGAATGTTGTACTTTTTAATTATCAAATGTGTTCTTGTATTTCATTTTAATTTTTTTTGTAGGGTTTTATTTTGAATGTTATCCTTTTTAGTTAAAAAAATTCCAATTTAATTTTAAAATTTCGAAATTTACAAATAAAGAATTATTATATTTAATTTGGATTTATATTTTTTAGTTGACAATTATTTTATAAATAATTAATTTTAATATTATTGATAAATATTATCATTGTGAAAAAATAATTTTGTTATCTATATTTTGGTTTTGCTTTTATTTGTGTTTTATTTAACTGACATTTATGTTGTTTTTAAATCATACAAATTCAACCCTAACAACCTTAAATCTAAAACACAAAAGCATAATAAAAAAACATAGAAAAAGTTAATGGATTGTAAATCAATATTAGTAATTTTTAATTGGACCCCCTTAACCAATTTCACTTACTCTCATGTTTGGTTAGCTTTCTTTTCTTTATTTTTATCATTGTTTTATTTTTCGTATTTTTATTTATCCATTTAAGATGTATTAAATATTTTATAATCTCAATTATTTCATCTTCAGAAATTAGCTCGATTAATTTATTAAAATTATTTGAAACTTAATATATTTTTTTTATTGTATGTGGTATTAAAATTAAATAATTTAAATATAATAAAATTTGTAAAATCAATATTTCAAGAAAAAGTTTATTTTAATAAATATTTCAATACAAAATTAATTATTTAAAAGTTTAATTAAAATATTGTAAACCATTTAATAAAATATTAATTTAAATAACCAAACAAAAAAATAAAAAAAATGTAATTTAATAAATAATATTAAGCAAACAAAAAAATTATTTTTAAAGTTTTAATTTTATATACAAAAATTATTTAATATAAATAAATAAGAGAATAAATTTGGAAAAAAAGCACTTTCGGTTCATAAGAATTACTACTAAAAATTTGTGAAATACCGACAAACTTATCTCCATCACAAATATCGATAGATTACCGATGAAATACCAATAAAATTATATTTTTATAAATTACCGATGAATTTACTGATGAAATATGAGTTGATTGGTAATTACCGATGTAATTTTATTCAGTCGGTAATAACCGATGGATATACCGACGGAATATGAGTTGGTTGATAATTAGCGATGAAATATAAGTTGGTCGGTAATTACCGATGGATTTTTATTTCGTCGGTAATTAATGACGAATTTATTGACAGAATATGAGTTGATTGGTAATTACCAATGAATTTTTATTCCGTCGATAATTAACGACAGATTTACGGATGAAATATGAGTTGATTGATAATTACCAGTGAATTTTTATTCCGTCAGTAATTACCGATGAATTTATCGAAAAAATATAAGTTGGTCGGTAATTATCGACGGAATAAAAAAATAATTTTGTTGGTAATTTTGTAGATAATTATGTGATTATATATGGTTTAATTAATAAAAAATTATTTCAAAGCATATAAATTTTTATTAGTGTATATAAATAATTACAGGGAATTGAATATAAAAAAGATCTCATATAAGTGTGTAGTAAAAATATAAAATAAAAAACATAAGAAACAATATATATATATATATATATATATATATATATTGTTTATATAGTCTAGGAAAATATAAATAAATTATAATATTGTCTTAGTGGCAAGACGTCCGTATACATGCGCCTAACCACCCGTGTTCTATTCCCATTTGATGCAAAATAATAGTTTTGACGCATGAATGACACGCGACGTTAAAATTGCACTTTTAGTCCAAGGTAAAGTGTACTATGCAAAATAATAGTTTTTACGCGACGTTAAAATTGCACTTTTAGTTGTAAAAGAGGTAAACATTTCGCGATCGGTCTTTGGGTGTGTGCAGTATGGGTGTTGTGGAAAGAGCGGAATAGAGTGATCTTTGAAAAGGGGGAGTTCTGTTTAGAAAAATTAGTGGACGAGATCAAGGCTAGATTTTGGAGTTGGTCTTCTTCGTGTTTTCCTGAAATTTGTTCTTTCTCTTACATTGATTGGCTTAGGAATCCTAGAACTGTTATGGGATGTTAATTTAACACATTTGTATCATTTATTTGGGTATTGCTTGTGCCCAAGGTTAATATATATATACTTTTTCCTGATCAAAAAAAAAATTGCACTTTTAGTTCAAAGAAAAGTGTACTATGAATATTGGTAAAGAGTATCAGTCGTGATAACTGAAGAGTATTACTGATATTATTAAAGAATATTGGTCATGATAACAGAAAAATATTACCTATATTACTAAAAGGTATTAATCGGGATAACTGAAAAGTAAATTGATCTATTTTTTCAATATGGATCAAGTTTCGTGAAACTAAGTTCACATTAGACACACTCTTAGCTCAAATGATTGAGAATAAATTTTGAGTTAGATAAAATAAATATTATTGTGAAGTAATACAAAATATGAATCATGATGTGACATAGCGTGAAGGGCTCTAAATGGATATGAATCACGATGTGACATAGCGTGAAGGGCTCTAAATGGCCCGAATTCCACATAACTAGAATTTGAAAGCAAGCTAGAAAAATATGCATAATAGTCAAAGTTGTACTATTTTAAACGTAAAAATTTGTATAGGACGTACCTCTCAAACATCAGATTAATTTCATTTATTATATTATATGACTCAAAGGTTCAATTCAATCATATTTAAAGACAAGACAATTATATGCTATTATTTTTTGAATCATCACAACAATTACTACAGACACTTTTGGTATAATTAATTAAAAATATTACAACAATACTTAGATTGGTGAATTAATACCTACACACCTGTCATGTGGAATAAAAATTGATGTGGGTTCACCATAATTTAAAAAAAAAATCCCTGAGAACCATGTGTTAGCAATGACTAGCTTGAAAACCAAATTGGGATGTGAATTTTAAGTTTAAAATAGCTTGTAACCGCATTGAAAATCTTTTTCTTTATGTTTCAAACCCTTCGAATTTTGTGTAGTATTTATTCTCACTCTCCTATAAATTTATTTACCTATTTCTTCTCACTTTTATGTGGATTTTTTTTTTTTTAACTCATTAGGAGCTATTGTGGAATCACTGGAGGAGTCCTCATTTCCTTCATTTTTTAAACCTTGTTTTTGTTTCTTTCTGTGGCTTACGAGATCTGAAGGTAGACCCATGTTTTTTTATCTTATTTTTATTATATATATGTGTTAATTTTTTAGACCAATGTGCTAAATTGATGTTTGATTCGTCAAAGATTTGATTTTTGTGTTGTATATATGTGCTAGTTTAATATTTATTAACAATTAATTACAGAATGACTAGTTTTTTTTATATTTTTTATCATCTTTTTCTGTTTTAGATTTAAGGTTGTTAGGGTTTGAATTTGTATGATAAAAAATTTGTATGATTTAACAAAAATATCCCAATAAACCTCTTCTTCATCAAGCGCACCCGATGATAGATGATTGATGGTTAACCAATGCAGATTTTTCCAGGCAATGCATGCTTCCTTAATTTCCTTCTCTTCATCTTCAATTTCATTTAAACAAAATCCACCTCCAAACTCCCTTGTCCTTTCTCGTCCATTTGATCGTCATCCACTATACTCGTCTGTTTCACTGCCTTTCTGTGATGCGCTTGTCAATGCCACCATCTTGTTGATCCATTACAGGCTCCTTACTCGTTCGACAAAAAATTTCATTCATATATACATAGAAATATATATAAACATGCATGTTTTTATAGTTATTAACATATTTTTGAGTCCAATCTGGTGTTACGCTCCTGCATTCTTCTTGTTTATGTTTTCCCCATAGCACGGTGTAAAATCCCATTGTGGATCCGATGACACAGTAAAAATATTGGATTCAATTAATTTGAACAAGGCTACGTAAACAGGGCCTTTCACGTTATTCCCAATTACAAAGAAAAGGGGTCAATCATAGGTGAGCTGAATTGAGATTGAAGGACTGCTATACGTATTGGCCTGAAAACCTGTACCTTGGGTTAGAAATATGTGTTACACCGAGAGACCACACCCTAGAAATGAAATCCAAGGATGGAAGGATCATACTCAACGGTGGCAGTGGAGTAACTAATTGCACAATAATGATAAAGACTATACATACATACCAAAAGTCCAAATAATGATAAAAATTAAACTAATTCACCAAAAATATCCAAATAAATTGAAATAAAATATTTCTCAGAAATTTCAGTTTTTCCTCTTCTTCTTCCGCCTCAAATTAGGCATTGCACGAAGGAATTTTGCCTTGGGGTCAGGATCATCATCGCCCGATGATTGATCGTTAACCAATGCAGATTTTTCTTCACTAGTAACAACATCACATTCCTCAGGCTCCTTAATTTTCATGTCTTCATCTTCTTCATTTAAACAAAATCCACCTCCAAACTGAAGATACTCCTTTGATGCTTGCCCCTGCTCACAAGGATCATCCATTTGATCGTCATCCACCATACTCGTATCTATCTTATTTGTCTCTTCTACCAAAAGTCCATCTTGAATCCCTGTTTCACCGCCTACTCTGAGTTGATTTCCAGTGCGCTTGTCAATGCCACCATCTTCTTGATCCATTACAGACTCCTTGCAAGTCCCTACTTGTTCAAATAAAGTTTCATCCTTTTCTTCATCAGAAACAGAGTAGTTCACACTCTTCCGAACTCGCCCTGACTGGAATTACAGTTAAGCACCACCAAAAATTATGTGAGTGAGAGAGAGAGAGGGAAAGTGTAGGGGGGAGGGGAAGATGAAGACGTACCCTTCGTATTTGATGAGCATCTTCCGATATGTGTTGCACTTGTTCATCATTTTCACTACTGCTGTCATCATCATTGCTGATTGCAGCATCTGCACAAGAAGTAGCTTTTCTCTTTCCTCTTCCACCTCGACCACGTCCTCTCTGTCTACCTCTTACGTTAGAATCATCCCTGGATTGTTCAAAACTGACGTTTGAATTCTTAGCTTTCATCCTTCCTCGTTTCGACTGCTGCTGCTTAACACCTGGTTTCTCCATGGTATCAACTTTCGATTCATCCTCACAGGGCTTTGCTTTTCTTTTTCTCCCACTCCCAGACTGTTGTGGCGTTCCATCAATCGATGCAGAAGAAGATTTAGACCCTGTTATTCCTTTGATGGCCTTTTCTATTCTCTTACTTCTAATTTTCGCAAATCTTTCATTGAATGTGTAAAATGCTTCCAGTCTCAATTGTGTCTGCATCAACCATTATAAACAAGAAAAGAAGGATGTAAAATCAGAAATCTTCTCAATTGTGTCTGCATACTAGAAAGAGAGTGTGTGTGTGTGTGTGTGTGTGTGTGTAGAAGGGACACTGGAAGAGTCGTTAACCTCATGCTTGTTGTACTCCTTTAGAACTGGTACCAGTAACTCGTCTGCTTTTGATGCGCCCCACCCGAACTTCTCCCAACACAATCTACAAGCACATATTCTTCTCATTTAGAGCAAAAAAGGATAAGCTAAGCCATGGAAGTACAGTTTTTCTATTAGGAAGCATACTCGCATATCTATGAGTATACAAATACAGACATATGATAATATCAATAAATAACAAACATATACCTTCAAAAAAAAAAAACATATATGAAAGCTCATGAGTCTATCCAAGTATATATAGCACCAAATTGTGGTGTCCTAGCACAGCAATGCATAAGCATTTGACTGACCTGCGGAGAACAAACAGATCAGGTTTTCCCCATGAAAATGGCTCTGTAGACTTGTCCACTTGTGGAGAATCATATGCTGAAATTACAGCATCACTCGGAAAAGAAGTACCAATATGCCAATTTTTGCTCACGTTTCTCTGCAAATGTTTAAAAAAAAAAAAAAATTACGTCCAATTTGCAAAGAAAATGGGAATTATTTACGTTAACATTTAGAAAAGAAAAAAAAATAACCGAGTGGCATTACATGTGTATCCATGAAAACCTGCTTCTTCCTTTGGGCATCATCATTCACTGGCAGAGGTACATTTTGATTACAAGAAATCCCATCTAAGTTGCTATTCAAGACACTCGTTATACTCTCAGTGTCTTTTGATCCTTTCTTTCTTGAGTTGCATCCTGTTTCTACGTTAAAATTTCCAAAAATACTAGGATCTGGTGATTCTATCCACTCTCGAAATTCACGAAGACCATCTTTCCCAGGAAAAGCATTAACAACCTCAATTGCATTAACAATGCCGATGCCACTGTTACATTCACATGAGAGTATATGTGAAACTTTTACATCATTCAAGGCAAACTACGAGAATTCCTAAGATAAACACAAAGAATAAAAAATTAAAAAATCTGCAGAAGAAAATACCGCTGACATGGATGGTGCAAATTACCTAATCCCTTCAGTGTAATCACTCCCAAGAAGTAGAGCCATACGGATTAATTTTTCTCGATCTAATCCAATCTCATTTTCAATATCCTAAAAAACCATCCAACTGCTAAAAATCAATATTAATGCAATAACAGATAAATAGTACTAACTAAATTGATCATTAAGGCCAAAGCTCAACTCATTTTTAATAATTGAAAGAGATTATTACAGAATGAGAAATCATAAATTCATAACTAATTAGTGATAAGTTTATCAAATTGAAGGCAAGGGGTACCTTCATTAAATATGTTTCCACATATTTTCGATCATCAAAGATGTTTTTGTACACACTTTGCGCTCCAAACAAGAATGCATCAGAGTCGTCGGTTACCACACCATCAACTAGATTGGACAGCTCCATGAAAGCACATTGAGCTTCAGCTTCCATTGGTGCAATTATATATGGTAAGCCAAACATTTGAAGCAACTCCTATATTAGAAATAAATATATCACTGGCTTCATATAAAAATAAATAAACCCATCATTAAAGAAGACCAGGAAAAAAAGTGAAAGCCAAGTATTGAGTGAAAAAGTCGATGAGTGTACCTGGCATTCAGCAAACATTTCACTGCTTACTGATTCTGCATCTCTCTCATGCTTCCGTTGCTCGCTTCCTAGCTCTTCACGTTCTTTATCGAGAAACATCATTTCTTCCTCAAGACGATCCTCCACGATTTCCTGCTCATTATTATTATCCCTCATGGCCTCATCCATTTCCCTTGAAAAGTCTATTTTACCCTTTACCAATTCTTCAGCACCATCAACATCAGTTACTGAATTGCCACCTAACTCTGCCTCAAACATGCGAATATCAGCAGAACCAGAACTGAGCATTCTATCATCCAATGATCGTCTTACATCGTTTGAAAAGGTTTCCACATTAGGCTGTTCTTTCCTTTCGCAAATGGAAACACAATCAGTTTTCTCATTAACTGCTTCTCCAGATCTTTTTGATGTGTTATTTTCATGAGAGTCGTCCACTGATCCACCTGTATCCTTTGAATTACTTCTAACTGCCTCCTGAAAAGTGGACTCTTCTTCAAGGGAACTTTTTGCAACAGTGTGTTGGCTTTTAACAGGACAGGACGATGATTTTTGAAAATCTTCCTCCCACTCAACTTCTTCCTCATCGTTAACCATTTCTTTACCTCTTTCTGATGTGTAGTTTTCATGGAAGCCATCCATTGCTCCACTTGTATCCTCTAAACTTCTTCTAATTGCTTCCTGAAAAGCAGCTTCTTCTTCCAGGACTCCCTTTGTAACAGTTTTTTGGCTTTCATCCCGACACGATTTCAATCGAACGTCTTCAGATCCTTCCTCCCACTCAACTTCTCCTTCATAGCTAACTGTCTCTTTAGCTCTTTCTGATGTGTCATTTTCATAAGAGCCATCCAGTAATCCACTATTATCCTCTAAACTTCTAATAACTGCTTCCTGAAAAGCAGCTTCTTCCATGGCTCCCTCTGAACCTGTTTTCTGGCTTTCACCGGTACGAGATGACATTTTCAATTGAATGTCCTGAAGTCCTTCCTCCCACTCTACTTCTCCTTCATCACTCACGCCCTCTTCATGAAGATGTTCTGCATTCTTACCGTCAACGAATCCTTCCACCCAGTCGTTATCTGAAGCAGAATGTAAGGATTCTTTCAGTATTACAGAATTATCAACAGATAAATTGACTGACTCTCCAGCCACCAGAAGAGCAAATAAATTATCATCATTGTCATCATATCCCTGATGCTCTGATGTATCTTCAAATGATATCTCAATAGAAGCTCCATTTACAAATGCAGGCTCCTCGGTTTTGTCAACTTCGTTATTCATTCCATCACTATTCTTATCAGTAGCTTCTTGAAGCTGGATTCTGCCCGATGAGTCATCTAGGACACCTTTTAGTTCACTAGCAGTGGAAATTTCATTAATTTTTTCCTGATCTTTGTCTAATTTCTCCTGGTCAATCTCCTTCATCAAATCTAGATTCCTCTGTAGATCTCGAGTCATGCGAATCCCGAGTGCTCTAACCCTACTAACGCGAAGACGACCTCTCTCATCTACGTATGTCTCAACTTCGTCGTGTGCCTTTACAGTTTCAGTTACAGTTGGTCCAGCTGTAGAATCCGATCTTTTGGGCCACTGAATTTTATTGACAGCATTGGTTGAAGAATTCGCTGGTGGGGCATTGGCAGGAGAACTCATTGGTGGGCCCTTGGCAGGAGAATTTTTTGGTGGGGCCTCAACTTGATCAGCTTCTTCTCTCTCTTTTCCAACAGATGCAAAGGCTCTGATAAAATCAATAAAAATTTATATATAAATGTAATCGGTCAGACTGCTGCACAAAATTCCATAATAGTCCCATTCTGGCCGGTAATAAATATATATACTTTGCAAACAAAAACACAAAATTACACAACATAAAGGGGAAAGGAAAAATTAAGTACACACTGTTTGTCCCCAGTAAATGATGAGGAGAAAATAAATTCTCTATTGGCTTCAGATGCAATTCTGGATGTCTGCACACCCCCTATTCCCCTTCCTGCGGCAGCCTTCTGGACCCCATCTATTTCACGCCGGAAAGCAACTTTTTTGAGATAAGCCTCTATTTGTAGCTCTGAGAACCTTGCCGGAACCTAAATCAGCCAAAACTATAAATCCATGCACATTTAGTCAAAAGGGAATTTTTCGTAAAAGCTTCAAGGCTCCACTGAGTAATGAGTACATTAACAGACAATTTTTACCTAAAACATTAGCAGTATTTTCTTATTGAACTCTTGTTATCGATCCTAGACTCTATCCAGTTCCACTCAAGCAAAAACACAAAGAAGATCTCTCCAAATAAGAATGTATGACGTATGTAAAAAGAAAAAAAAAAAAAAAAAAGCATTCTGAAGACTTTATGGGACAAAAATGTGAAGCTGGTTAATACCTTTTTCACCTTCTGATACTTCTGTCTGTTTTCAGCCATGAGTCTCTCTCTCATCTGTATACAGGAGGAAATCAACACAGAAGATAAGATAATAATGATTCATGAAAGCCAGGCAACTATGACGACAAAATACAATAAAATAATGAATGCCACCTGGACAAGAAGGTCAAGTTGCATGGACGGAGGTAAAGAAGCCAAAACAGCAGGATCAACTTTCCCATGCATCTCTGGCTGTTAGGAAAAAAAAAGGGTATGAAGTAATATAAAAAAACATCGAAGAGATATGAAGTCATACAAAATAGATGGATTATTGTGAAAAACACTTACTAGTATCATTTCTTCATCTTCATCATCATCCTCGTCAAAGACTTCATCATTTGGAATGTCCGCACCTGATGATGATGATGCATTAATAGTAAAACCCTCATTCTCCTCTGCAGCAATAGAAGCCGCCAACCTAAATCAACTAGTTAACAGAAGTCTGAATAATTTATGTTAACCTTGAACAATAAACAACAAAACAATCGAGCATAAAACTCACATCTCATCTAACTTTTCCTGATTGTAATTGATGGACGCATTGGTATTTCCTTTCTGTGTCTCCTGGTCATTACAAGGTTCCTCTATGATGGGCCTTTTCCCTTTGGGATCACCTTCCTGCCTCTGCTTCTCAAGATCTGCTGCCAATTCTTTCAACCTCATTGACTTGAGCTATTAGCAGTAAATAAAGAAAATTAATCCTGAAGGTAGTAGATTAAACCATAAACCATGTTCAATAATCAATTAAAAGGTTCTAATTCACACTCATATAGAAGAAAAGCAAAGACGTGATTAATAGTTAAGATTCCCACTCCATAATCAAGAATACATAAAATGATATGCAATCAAGAGTTTCAAGAATTGTTCCTAAAAAGAGATTTTCAAGAATCTCTGCGCTTCATACTCAAGAATTTCTCAATTTATAATCAAGAATTTCCCGCACTTCATAATCAAGAATTCAAAATTTACATCATATGCAATCAATATTATCAGAAAAAAAAACGTTTCAAGAAAGTAATAAAGTAGTCACTTGATTGAGTAGCAATTTCTCGGCAGTCTTTCTAATCTTAGCCTGGGCATTCTCCCGCTGACGGCGGCGCGCAATGACTGTCCGGCGCTTAAGAGCGGGCGTACCACCGTCAAATACGAAAACGGGCTTAGTCCTGAGGTATAAAAGCTTGCAAATTCGACGGAAGAATCCCAGTATGTGAGCGTTCCGCACCATTTCCCCCTTCTCGTCTCGCATTGCTTTCATAAACTGTATCATCCATATACTCGCATCTATATACATACAGATACAGAAATTAAAGAGAGAAAACTACGAAAACGCGATTAGGGCTAGGGCTAGGGCTAGGTGTACCGATCGCGAGTTTCTTTCCGGCGAGGGTTTCGACGGAGACGCGTCGGCCGACGGGGGCGAGGAGTTCCCAGAGGCCATGGACTCCCATTCTGACCGGGCAAGGAGAGTGCTTGCCACCATTTGGGATTCTTGATTTCTTCCACCGTATTTATAGTACTGGAATTGAATGTCGGTTTCTTACATAGTCCAAACGACGACGTCCAATAGTTGACCGTTACTTGGGTTAAACACTTTTCATTTACTTCTCCAACTTTTTTTTTTTTTTTTTTACAGATTTACTTCTCCAGCTTCAAACATGGTTCATAAACTATTATTCAGTTTTTTATATTTTATTAAATATTTAATATTTTTGGTCAAGTATTTTATATTTCAATTTTTTAAACTTAATTAATTATATAATATTTTGTTTTTATTTTAAATAAATACGAATAATTTGCATAATAAAAAAATAATTATTATTGTTACTCTTTTTTTTTAATCGATTAATGTATGTTAATTTGTTAGTTGTTAGTAATTATTTCACTAAGCACCCAAATAATCCTATATTTTTCTCCAAATCACTCTTAACACTAATATGATACTATTGGTTCTAATTCTTAATATTTCTTATAAGATTCTTAATATTTTTTTATCAAATATTTAATACTCTAAAATTTTCAAAATAGTTCCATAATAAGTTTATTATAAATTATTTTCGTATAAAAATTTGACCTTTAATAAAGACAGTTTTAAAGATAAATTCCGACTCAAATTTGTTTCTTACAAAAATAAATAAATAAATTCAATCTTCATATCTAAACGTCATGCAATATGAATTATTTTATCCCAACAAAGTGTTCTGACAGAGAATTGTTTCTACCTAACTATCGACACTTACCTTAAAAGAACTATCAAAACATTCATGCCACAAATCTACTAAATTGTTTTGTTGAGTTTCGTTTAGCTTAATCATTGATTTATCTTTCAATTTGAAATCGATATTAGATTCAAGTTTCTTTAAAAAAATTGTTATATATTGTAAATATTCTTAAAATTCTAAATTTAAATTCCACGTATAAAGAAAATAAAAAATTAATGAAAAGTACATTGTATGCATTCATGCGGGTAAAATCAGATCATTCATTAATTATGATGCACAAATTTTTCTAAAAATATTATAGTGCAATATTGAATATTTGTAGGGTGCGTGCGGATACAATTACTGTGCCATATTAGTATATGGGCTCAAGTTTCAAATGCAGCCTATTGACCAAATTGGCTTAGCCCAAAATATAGATAAAATATTGGGCTTAAATTTAAAATTTTCATGGTTTTGTTTTTCTGTGTATGGACCATATTTTGGGCGTAAAAAACGATTTCGTGCCAGGTCTTACTATTTACACCTCCATTTTTATTAGATACACCAGTATATATAATAATTTTTAGTTTAATGCATATTCAAATATAGCTGTAAAATATTGTCAAAAAAAAAAAAATCTGTAAAATGAGTGTATCCAATAAAAGTGGAGGTGTAGATATTAAGAGACTTCGTGTAATTAATTTATTATTAGAGGGACGGTATATATATGATTTCTTAATTTCTGATTTTGTTTGATAGGCTTTGTAAATAATTATAATTCCACAATCTTCCACATTTGATTATTTAATATTGAGACTTTGGTAAACAATGGCCCTACATATCAAGAGTTTATTGCTTTTTTTTTTTTAAGCCAATGTTTTTGTCATATTAACCAAATTAAAAATGATATAATGATGAATCAAGTGGTTGTGACTTATGATTTCATTTCATCTTAATCAATCAATATTCAATATTATTAACACGCGGATAAAATAATTATTTATTTTAAAAAAATACAAATAATTATAGTCTTCACTGTATTATTGAAATATGACAAAAAACAATTTGAAAATCCCATCAAAAAATATATTGCATACAAATAGTGTGTGTAATTGTGTGGAGAAGAGGCAAATCCGGTTTCTTTCCCAAGTTAAATCAATGTAAACATTGGATTGGATTAATACAAAGCCACGTAAACTCTCTACACCGACTCAACACGTGTTGCCTGAAATCAAAAGTTCAAAATCTTTGAAACAATGAAAAAGAAAAGGAAGAAAAATAGTGCATGTCGACACATTTCATTTGTTTCCAAATTTCCCTCTCTCTCTCTCTCTCTCCTTTCTTTCTTTTTTTGTTTCTAATCTTCTCTCTCATTTTCCTATTTTTTCTTCATCTTCAACACACAAGAATAAATGACACTTTTCAATTTGTCATAATTAGACATCGAACAGTTTGCTCTTGATCTATTGATCCAATTGTTTTCTCTCAAATTCTCGGTTAGTTTAGTGTATTTCTGCTAATATTGATTGTGTTATGTTTTCACAATCTTTGGAGAGGAAATCATTTAGGGTTGTGGGATTGTTGATTCTTGATCATGAAGTGTGGTTGAAATACTTTTGATGTTGTTTGTATTCAATGGTGATGTGAGTTCTTATGATTTTGCATTTTTCCCGATTCTTGGTTGGTGGATTGATGATGGATCAAATTTTATAAACTTTTTATGTATTTATTTTTTCCTGTTTTTTTATATAAATGCTTTTGTTTTTCTCTCATTTTTTTTATATGTAATAGTAGTTGTGCAACTGCAATTTTGAGAATGAAAAAACTACATACTCATTTCGGATAATCTTATTACTAATAGGGAAAAAAAAAAGAAATTATGAGTGAACTAATTTGTGTATTGAATATATTGTTAAAGACTAAGTTGTGACGTTTCTTAGTTACATTGTTTTTCTTGAAAAGTCAATACTAGTTAAAAAAGTTACTTAGTTGAGGAAAATATCATTTGAGCATGGGAAGTAAAAGAAACATTATTCTTCCAATATGAGAGACTGCATAAAATCATCCCTTGTATTTTTTCATGGGTGATCATTATTGATATCTGAAACTTATGTATTATGTAGTATATGGATTACCTTATTTTCTCGACAAACATTATGCCTCTAGTGGAATTGTACCCAACAGCTGATTTTCTGGGTCTGCAACTTAATACTTTGAAAGACATAGAAAACTCTGGTATCCATTAGTATCCCTCTTAATATTTTCCATGTTTGGTTAATTTTTCCACTTTTGTCTTCAGGTTGTGATGTATGAACGTTTTTAAGTATGTGTTTACTTTGCTCCTTTTAGGAACGTAAAAGGGTATCTCTTAGACCAATGTCTTCTCCCAGCAAGAGGCGAGATATGGACGTCATGAAATTGTAAGGGTCTCTTTGTTGATTTCCATATTCTTTCCTGCTGTCTTGGAGGTGATTAGGTCTCAACCAATTGACCAACACTTTATGAAAAATTCCTCCTAACATATTCCATCTATTCGGGGCATTTTGATCAACTCTTTTATGGAATCTTTTTGTTTTTTGTTTTTTTTTTTTTTTTTTGTAGAATGATGAGTGACTACACTGTGGAGCCCATAAATGATGGCATCAACGAGTTCAATGTGGAATTTAATGGCCCGAAAGAAAGTAATATTACTACACTTTTGCATTCAATTGGTTCCATTACTTTCTCATTAATCAGCCCCTCACTTGTTATTTTATTTTTTGTCCGCCTAAAGGTGACTTATTTATTCAAATAAAGCTTTGTTGTTTTGCATCATATGTATTACCATTTATTTTTTTTTCAACATTTCATATCTACTTACTGGAGAGCAATTCTTTATGGTGGCATCCACATATGTTATAGGTCCTTACGAAGGTGGAGTTTGGAAAGTCCGAGTTGAACTTCCTGATGCTTATCCTTACAAGTCTCCTTCCATTGGGTTCATCAACAAAATTTTCCACCCGAATGTTGATGAGTTGTATGTCATGTGGATATCTTGAATAGTATATCTTATAGGCGTCACATTAGTTATTCATGCTAATCTATTTCAAATTTCTGGATTTTAGGTCTGGTTCTGTATGCTTGGATGTGATCAACCAGTCATGGAGTCCCATGTTTGGTAAGTTTAACTTTTAATTGAACAGTGCTTGCCGATTTATGTCTCCTTAACAAGTATGTATTCATATACAGATCTGTTGAACGTATTTGAGGTTTTCCTTCCACAGCTTCTACTCTATCCTAACCCATCAGACCCTTTGAACGGGGATGCTGCATCTCTCATGATGAAAGATAAAGCGCAATACGAACAAAAAGTCAAGGGTATTTTCTCTTCTATTCCCCGTTGAATGTGAGATTTATAACTTAGATGATGACAAAGAAAAATGAAATAGAGAGAGGGAGGGGATCGTTTTTCTAACATATATTCTTCTCGTGTGATATCTTTCAGAGTATTGTGAACGCTATGCAAAGAAACAACACATTGATAATAACTTAACAGATGAAAGTGATGACGTGAGTGATAATGAGGCTTTTAGTGACGGACGAAGTGATAGTGATGATGAAGTTGCAGGTCGTGCTGATCCATAGACACTAAATTTATGGGCATTCATTGTTTTGTTAATTGTACTATGAATGTTTAATGTCATGTATATTAGGACTTTAGAAGACAAAATCACTAGGTATCATGAAAATCCATGTACTTAATTTAATGGCTTAATTGCAAATAAAATCACTACTTTTTCGCAAATTGCAATTTAATCTAAACTTTTGAATCTTGTTAAAAAAAACTTCAATTTAACTTTTTTTTGCAATTTAAGCTTACGGGCAGTTTATCCTTGCCCGAAAGCTGATGTGTACAAAAAAATGTACAGTCATCGTCCTAGTAAGCATCCACATCAAAAAATATGCATAAAAAAAAAAAACTTAATTGCATATTAAATCACCACCTTTTCCGAAATTGCATTTTAATCTAAACTTTTAAATCTTGGGCAAACAAAACTCCAATTTAATAAATTTTGTTAAGTTCCCAATGAATTAAAATACTCAGTCAACATGTCACACAGATAAAAATTGTACTGTCATCCATTTTCGCCGGATTATGTACGCACGTGACCGACACGTGAGTGAAATGACGTCGTTTAATTTGTTATTTTTTTAATTTATGAAAATATTTTAATTTAAATAAAATAAAATTAGTTTAATTTTTAAGTTTTAGTTTTGATTTATTTTTATACAGTTTATTTTACAATGTATAGTAAAAGTATAATAAAAAAAATTAAAATTATAGGCAGTTTTCATTTAAGCAAAGAAAATAAAACCCTTAAATTTCAACGATACATCAGTTACAGGGAGAAGCTAACATCAGCTACAGGGAGAAGCTAATATGCCTGTAAGATCGAAATGTAAAAAAAATATTAATGGAAGTTTTGTTTAAAAAAAATTCAAAAGTTTAGATTAAAATGCAATTTTCGGAAAAGGTGGTGATTTAATATGCAATTAAGTTTTTTTTTTATGCATATTTTCTGATGTGGATGCTTACTGGGATGATGACTGTATATTTTTTTGTACACATCAGCTTTCGGGCAAGGATAAACTGCCCGTAAGCTTAAATTGCAAAAAAAAGTTAAATTGAAGTTTTTTTTAACAAGATTCAAAAGTTTAGATTAAATTGCAATTTGCGAAAAAGTAGTGATTTTATTTGCAATTAAGCCTAATTTAATTTACATTCTATTACTTTTGTACTTATTTTAAACATCTGAAAAATGTGCTACATAAAAATTCAGGATTATATATTACTCTATCGCCTTGAACATATGAAACAACTTGTACAAATTATTAACTGCAGGTGGAAAGATGTCTGTAAGGGGTGTACTAAAGCCTTTATTAGCTAACAAAATGTATAGAGCAAATTATTGTATACACTATTTGCACCGTGCACTCATTTTGAAGGATATCACTTGTTTTATTGAATAATATTATTTGAAAATCAATTGTACTATACACACCAGTTGAATGATATTATTTATTTCACTTAATAGTATTACTCGAAAATTAGGTATACGTTGTAATTGGTTCATACAAGTGTTACGTAACATATTGTATGAGTAGCAGTGAGATTCACTGGATTACTTTTGAGTTGAATTTTTCAAGACTTTCTCCAGTTTGATTTCAGGTTTATGTCATATAACTAAAGATAAATACATGAAACAAGAAAATTAAAGGTCATTTTTAAGTTCGTAAAATAATTTATCCCATGTTTGTGTATTGATTCAGGCTGAGACGGTTGTTGATATAGTTCTCATGTGTTTATGTTTTGAATTAATTAGATGGAGACGGTTGCTTATATATTGTAATGAAGAGATACGTAATACATGATGTTCACATGCTAAAAGTAGACAAAAAAAACACAACAGTTATTTTACCTCATTAATTCCTTCTTATATTAAAAATCAGAAAAAAAAAAAAAAAAAAAAGAACATCCCATCTTTCTCATATTTCAGTCGTGACTTGAAGAATCATTCAATTGGCTGTTATTAAATCATAATTTTGCCCCTGCCAAAAAAAAAAAAAAAAAAAAAAAAAAAAAAGTTAATCATTGCACACTCCGCTAAATAATCATATGTATTGTATTTGGTAAATACATACATGGCGACACACATAGAGGCAAGCAGGGGCAGAAGCCCCCACCTCATTTTTTTATCCTTTAAATTTATTTAAAATTTTAAAATTAATCAACAATCATCTATTTTTTTTCCCCCAAATAATTCCAACAAACCCTATTATTTTACAAGCTTATAAGGTTAGATCTGCTGAGGTAGCTCAAAAAATGGTTGAAACTAAACAAATGGAGCATACCCATTATTTTACAAGCTTATAAGATTAGCTTTGAATTTGCCAGTTGCAACTGCAATAGTGGAAAAAATATTATCTGCTATGAATATTGTGAAAAACTGGCTCCACAAGTGAATGAGTGATGAATGATAATTTGGTAGTGTATATTGAAAAATAAAAAGTATTCAATTGTGTATCCAATGAAACTATAATTACTAGATTTCAAAGTATGACAAACTGTCGTGGTCAATCGTAATTAAATTCTAATTATTTATATATTACTTTATATATATTATATATATATATATATATATATATATATATATATGTTTATTTATTTTTAAAATTTATGTCTCACTTGAGCAGATTTTCTGCGTCTTTAAGTATTAGATTTCAAAGTATGACAAACTGTCGTGGTCAATCGTAATTGAATTCTAATTATTTATATATTACTTTATATATATATGTTTATTTATTTTTAAAATTTATGTCTCACCTGAGCAGAATTTCTGCGTCTTGAAGTACTATAACAGAACATTCAGCGAACACTATTTAAAGATGTACAATGAATAATTAAAATCACACTCGCGTAATATATTTCAAGCAATAGCTCAAAATGACACGAGAAGTACGACTCGGTTGAAGAAATGCAGGTAGGAGTTTAATTTGAACGTGTATATAATATTAAACTAGTGTTTTCAGATCATTCACAACTATAATCTTTGTTTTGTGCCATTTTTCTTATGATAATTAAATGTAGGATAATGACAAAGAAAAAGAAGTGTACCCACTACTGCTAGAGTTGCCGATATTATTCATTATGAACAAATTCTTAAATTGACTTGAGAATGTCGACCTACAAATATATTTTTATTTGGTATTAATTATTTCCCGTTTATTACAACCGATAGTAACACGCCACGTCTTTTGCATCACCTATATATATATCCATTCAAAACAAATTAAATACATTATTTACACCAAATTAATATAAATAAATTAATTTCACAACGAGCTCAAATTTTTAAATAAAATGAATTATTTTTATTTACTGTATTTGATACTAATAAATTATTGAGATCGCTTAAAATTCATGAAATCGACCATTAATAAATAAAAAGATCAAAATCAATATTTTAGTTCTAGAAAACGTATACATAAATGAAAATAAATTTACACGTGCCTCTCAATCGACTTTACTAAACTCATTTATGGTATTTGACTTTAGCAAATTAAGTTTTTTGACAAACTTGTGAACATATTGATGGGTGATTGACTAAATTTAGATGGCAGTTCAGACAAAATCATCATCAGCTTGTAAATTTGGTTTATGTAGGATATATATCATTTGTTTCTCATGACCTAATAATTATTTGATCTTAAAAAAGAAAGAAATTATTTTTTTTGTCTGGACACAATGATTACACCTAATTGCCTTTAAATTATTTATTTGTATTGTTAGGAATTCTTGTTGGGTAATTAATATCTATGTTATTTTAGCAATTTTAAGGGGCATCGTGTTTTTTTACCATGAATCCCAAGTTTTTTTTTTAGGATTTAGTAACGTTTAGTTTTAAAGAAACAATTTGAAAGTTCTTATATTTATAAGGATTCAAATTGGTAGGTAAAGTCACTAATTAAGGGTAATTAAACCTCAAATCAAATTAAATAATTGAGTAACCGTAACTCGGCACACTAATTAAGACTTGAATATTAGAAATTAATAATGCCTGAGAGCAAATCATCTCGTGCAGATGTAGTCATTCTACTGGACTGACACTTTTACCCTTCAGGATGATGCCATCCACATTTCCAACTCACAAATCCTGAAGGGTAGAACCATCAATTCATAAATTAGCACTTGCAAAAATGAAATAAAATGCAACTCAATCTAAAGATTGATATATGTTTTATGTTTCCTTTAAAAAAAATCATTTTCCTTTTGCAGGAAAAGAGAACTAGCGTCTTTTTTGGTATCATCATTCACCTTGGAAGCTAGTGACGACCCTCTTCCCTGTTTGTTGAAAGTACTGATGAGTGAAAAATATTACACCCGTCTTTTTTTTTTTTTTTTTTTTTTTTTTTTGAGCGGGAAAATATTACACCCATCTCTTTCATTCCATTAGGTACACATCTTGCTTGATGCGTTACCAATAATATAAATGTAGAGACCTTAATCTTGGCTGCATAACTGCCTATTTATGACTCTGTATTTGTTTTTTTTTTAGAGAGAGTATGTTTCCTTGTTAGTTCTCTGCTAATATATATAATAAAAAAGGAGAGGGGTGCAATATTCCAAACGGAAAGCTGTGCCTCTAGGTTTTTGCAGCAGCGGCAAGAATTGGGTCCATGTTTATAATACATAAATCGAGCTGTCATCTTCAGTATCAAGGTAGGTAGAGACTCAATCTATAAAGTTAAGTGGTTTCGTCATCTCTTTCATATAATTGAATTAGAACAATCAGCTGTTTGGGATTTACTATCTGAATAAGAATAAAAGTTGTTTCTTTATTAGCACCACCCCCACCCACCTGCTGCTATCATACTTTCTTGTTTCTTGGGGCCTAAAAAGTTGCTATTTCTTTTTTTGGGGTTTTTTTTTTATCAGAATATAATTTGTGGGTATGTTGAGATTGTTTTTCCAAGAGTAGAGATGCAGGGAGATATGTGGTTTTCTGGGCATGCCCATACCCATACCCGTACCCGTACCCGTACCCATCTGAAAATGTCTTGGATTAAGCATCAAATCAATCAGAAAGAGAGTGTTTTAGGGTACCCTACTCCTCTGATTCCTTCACCACCTTCTTCTTCTTCTTCATATAATTTCCAGAAAGAATCAACACCATCTTCATCTGGAACAAGAATCAGCCCCGCTGTCCTGTTCATTATAGTGATTTTAGCTGTTCTGTTTTTCATATCTGGCCTTCTGCACTTGCTTGTAAGATTTCTTACCAAAAGCCCATCATCTCGGTTTGGTAGAAATATCGAAGCTTCCACTTCTGATGCCCTTCAGAGACAGCTACAGCAGCTATTTCATTTACATGACTCTGGTTTAGATCAGGCCTTTATAGATGCATTGCCCCTTTTTTCGTATAAGGAGGTTGTGGGTCCGAAAGAGCCCTTTGATTGCCCCGTTTGCTTGTGTGAATTCACAGAGAATGACCAGTTGAGATTGCTTCCAATGTGTAGCCATGCTTTTCATATCAATTGCATCGATACCTGGCTGTTGTCGAATTCTACGTGTCCTCTTTGTAGGGGGACTCTTTTCAATCCTGGATTTTCGATAGAGAACCCAATTTTCGATTACGATGACTTTAGGCAAGAAGATGGATGCTCTCAGAAGAGGGTAGTGGAGATTGATGAAGTCCCGGTTAGGCTTGGAAAGTTCCGAAAAGTGAATGGAACAGATGGGAGTGAAGTAGGAGGAGAGAGTAGTAGTAGTAATTTGGATGCAAGAAGATGTTACTCATTGGGTTCTTATCAGTATGTAGTGGGTGATGCTAATCTTCGAGTTGCCTTGAGCCAAGACCGATCTAGGCGTGGGCCCAAGCTCGTCAAAGAAACCGACCAATCAGTTACAGATGGGAAGAAGATAAGTATAGGTACAAAGACGGATAGCTATTCTGTTTCCAAGATTTGGTTGTGGTCAAAAAAGGGCAAGTTTGCGAATTCTCCTAACTTTGATTCACCCTGGATGCATACAAGTCAAGGCGTCGTCTGAAAGGTGTCCTACTTACTACTATAATTTTTTTGATTCATCATCCACATCCATCCTCGATTAATATATAGCAGTGTTTGATTCACAATGTGACATGTTATATCAATATAATTGATGCATTGGTAGTTAGTAGTTGTTGGTTGAATCTGCTTATGTTCATCATTTGATTTTTCTTTTTGGATTGCAAGTACTTGATAGACAAGACTGAATTAGCTTATTTAGCATACCCCATCATTGGTGAAGCCAAATTGCTGTAACAATTTATTTCAAAATCGGAATAATGATGTTGTGATTTGAAATCGAGTATTTGATCAGGGATTCATATTGGCTGGCTCGAGCAGCACCATCAAATATCCTTTTTGGGTGGCGTTATGGGTATGTTTCTTTTTCGATTGGGACCATGTTGTGGGATCCATGCAAGAAATTTTCCTTCTTTTGTGGTCACTTTGTAATAGGCCATGGTCACCTTTTATTTTCTTCTTTAGTAATAGTAGGGTTGCTCCTTTTTTGACTAAATTCCTTTACTTGATCCATCAACTCTGATAATTATCCTTATTAGCCAGCTTCTAAATGCATCATTATGGTTTTAATTTGCAGATGCTACACGTGCTGAAGTATATTAGGTGCAGTATTCGTGGTTTGGTGTGTTAAGTATTTCATTTGGTTTTACAATAATGTGTAAATCTTTGTATATAAAATTGAAATTACTATTTGACATATCCCTAAACAAGTAAGGATATACATAAAATAAAAATTGGAATTATGTCAAAATTTAATTGCACACAAGAATTTGCTTTTCTATGGAGTTTATAGCACCTACTTTTTATTTTATACTTGAATTCTTATTTTTCTTAAAAGAATCCATGTGTATATTGGTTCAATTTTCTTGTATATTTATTAACATTCTACACGTTATATCTAGGATATGAAGCATAAAATAAAATACTACACGGATGATGATATCATTTCGTGTGTATACAAGTGTTTGTTTGAGTGCGTATGAATAAATTGATAAATAAATATTGCACACTATAATCCTTCTATATGAGATGTACAAGATTCCACTTGTAATTTTACCTTTCGACTCCTGCTTAGATCCTTCAAATAAAAATTATTTTACGTAAACGTCGGTGTTTGTAAATAACATTTTGAATAGGGGTGGCCAGGCCAGTCTTTGCATAAGAAAGCCTAGGCCTATTAGATAATTTTTAGGCCTGAGTCTGGCCTATTATCTATGATAGGCTTTTTTTCAAGGCTCGGTCTGGCCTCTTTAATAAATAGGCCAGGCCTGAAAGCCTTTTAAGGACCTATTTGCTGCAACTTTTTTATTCTTCATTAAATTTTAAAAAATTACATTTTTTATATTACACCGTAAATACTATACAATTCAAAATACGAATAAAATTAATATACCAAGAATTATCAATTAGCAAAAGCAATAACAAAATCTTATGTAAATTAACGTGACGTAAGTTATTTTGTTTATTATTAATATTTTTTATTAATACTTTTTACTAATATGTAAATTTATGAGATAAAATATATGAGTATCTCACAATTATTAAAATATATATATTATATATATAAATATAATATATTATATTATTACATATTTAGTTAAATAGGCCGGCCTGTTAGGCTTAAAAGGCCTACAAGAAAGCTCAAGTCTGGCCTATTTAATTAAATAGGCTTCTTAAAAGGCCGGAGCCTGGCCTATTTATTAAACGGGCCGAGCCGAGCCAGACTTTAATAGGCCAGGCCGTAGGCCCCTGTCGGGTAGCCTGACCTATTCCCACCCCTAATTTTGAACTTGTAGAAAAAAATTAAAGAACGTTTAGTTGTACCTGGTTTTTTTTCTTTTTCTTTTAGGTGTAGTTTTTTTTTTTTTTTTTTTGAAAGGGTTCTTTTAGGTGTAGTTGTAAACTTGTACTTCCGCACAATTTTCTTATTTGTACGTTACAAAATAACTGCACACCCTAAAAGTAGAAAACTTATTACTTATCATAAACTCCACTCTGACATTATCTATAATTTTATATAAAATGTCATTACTCGTTGGACCCACACACACAATCCCACTCATCTATTATTTTATACATAAAAATTTATAAAATTATACTTTAAAATTTAATTTATTATTTCACTTTCTTATTTTGTGTATCCACAAACTGGTGTAAGTTGATGGGAGACGGAAGGAGTAACTCAATAGCAAAGAGAGAGAGAGTAGATCGGAACATGGAGACTAGGTCATGTGGTAGGGCCCAACGGCGGCCCATATCAGATCCTTGACAGGCTTGCTTCTGTGTGGGCCTCTATATCTATACATGTACGCATATTTCTATAATCACCTATTAAACAAATTATTTTTGGCTCATATGACATTTTTTAAATGGAGAATTTGGGTGTAAGCCAAAAGTTTTAGATTATATTTATTAGTGAAACTAATTCAATCCAACCTTATAATATAATATTTATTCTCTTTTATCCACATACACAATCTACAATTCAACTTAAATTTAACTTTTTATACTTTATAAGTGATACCAACGCAACCTAAAATAATTATTTTTTATTCATTATTTTTTAAATGCATATTATGTACAATCAATTTTTATATATTTTAATATGTGAAAAAGTATATAAAAATTATTTGACATTTTAAATTTATAATTATAATAGAAAATAAAATTACCATACACTTAAAATAAATTCTAACTCAATAAAAAAATTAAAATTACAAGATTTGAAATGCGAAATTGAAAATAAATAAATCAAACTATAAATAAATTTGTTATATATTAAATTATAAATATAAAAAAATAATAAAAGTGGATAATTTTAGGAGTTTGAAAATAATTTGAATGATTTGAAGCAATATTAAAAAAGGATGGATCAAAATTTTATACTATTTGAAGGTGTTAGAAATATTTAAAATAATAAATAAAGTAGTTAAAATGAATAAAAAATATTAAAATAATTAAAATCATAGTGTGACACCGTACCAATCTTCTAATTATTTTATAATATAAATGCTTGCCTTTTATTTGGTGACACTCTAGCAGTGTCACCGTTAAAGATGTTTTTTTTTTTTTATTATTGGTAAATATTCGTTCCCAAATGGAATCGAACCCGAGTCTCCACTAAATTGAGGAATCCGGTGGCCATATGGGCTACGCCAATATCATGAAAACAATTTATTTTATTTAAAAGTCTAAATTTGTAAAAAGTTGTAAAATTAATTCATTAATTTTCTAATATAAGGTTTCGTTTAATAGTGAATTAATAGGAGGCCAGTACGATAAAGTGTGCAACTTTCATTGGGTATAGACGCATGGCAAGTGGACAAGCTGACTGGAGCACATACACTCCGACATCCCGAGTTCAATTTCGTGTGGTGACAATTCTTTGCTGAAATATTGAAGGGGTTGTTGCTGGATTCGTGTCTCCCGAAAGTCCTTTTCTTTGTCTGGTATCGGTGGTATAGCTCAAGTGGTTAGAGCTCCACTACCTATGACTTAAAGGTCATGGGTTCGAGTCACTATTTGTCCGATCAAAAAAAAAAAAAAATCGGTGGGAATTTACGACTTCGAATATTTTTTCCTTAAAAAAAAATTATCTTAATTGAGACCGACCGTTAAATTGTAACGGTCGATTAGCAATTTGAAATTAATACTACAAATTCAAAGAATAAGAACACATGTTTAATTATAATTATGAAAGCGTAAATCATAGTTGGAATCGATCCAGTTATAAATATTTATACCGAGGCGCTGTTCGATAAATTATAAACCACCGGTTTATGAAACGTAATTGGCGCTTCTCCACTCTTCTTTGAAATTGTGTTATTTGATATAATAATAATGATAATGGCCATTCACTTAAGATAATGTCCCAATTTAAATTAATCACAACTCATTCTCATTATAATATATAAAATTACTAGTTATATATAGGCATCATCTCACGAATGAGCGAGCGCCTCACTTTAATTTGCTTGTGTATCTATATGGAAAAAAAATCTTGAATGTGGAGCACAAATTATCTTTATTTTCTTTTTATATGTAAAAAATCGATTCAATATCACCCTTAAAACGTTGTAAATAAAAAGTGTTGGTTTTTTTGCAACAAAGTTGGAAAATAAAAATCATGGAAATTCCTCCGAGTTCAAAGTGGTCATAAATCTTACGACATCATAAGTTTTTTGAATAATAAAGAATTTAGACTTTCAATTTTGTAGTAGTAAGTATATATATATATATATATATATATATATATGTATGTATGTATGTATTTTTTTCTCTCCCTTTGATTCTTAACTGTATATTTTCATCGAATTAATTGTGCCATATTTTCCAAAAGATAACATTCAAACCAGTCTTTAGATATGCACTTACTAGTTCAGTAGTCATGTATGCACTTTTACCTTGACGAAATAATTATGATATATGGTATTACTTTATTTCAAATAATTATTTTTATACAAAATTTTTATATGTGTTTAGCGATATTATTTCATTAGGAAGCCAAATTAGAATACTGATCTTAAATTTATATAATTTGTAACGATAGGCTTAAACTTGTTACTCCAATTTTTTTTTTTTAAAAAAATAAAAACAAAGAACTTAACAAGAACGACAAAAATCGAGAACGTCATCCACAAATATTAGAGGCTCAACCAATTATAAGGAGTCTCCTCAAATCGAGTGTACCTTGCAAAAACATCATTTGCTACAGAATTGGCATTATGAGAAACAAAATGAACAACATAAGAAGGTTTCAGAGCAAACAATTTCTTAGACAACTGAATAAAGTTCTCAAACATCGAGTTTTGAATAGAGTTGAAGATAATTGCATCGTAAACTCTCTTTGCATCCATTTCGATCACCATACACACTCCTCTCGCCAAAATATTGCTTCTGAGACTCCCCATGCCTCACCTTTAACTTCAAAATATGAATTGTTTTTGTTCTTCATGCCTGCACACTGCCGAAACGTGTTTGAATCGCACACTCTTCACTTTATTTTTCATGTGCAAATACATACATGTACGTACCTCAATCTCACACTATATTATATAAGCACCAAGCTTCAACCCATGCACTCCTCCACAATCAACACATTTTGCTTCTTCTTTTGAACAAGCTCTACCTACTAAAACAAGGGTATTCCGTCTTAATTGCTTGCTTTTTATTAAAACATACGCTAAAACAATTATGGTCATGAGGCATTCAAAATCTACCCTACTTCTCTTGATTATATTCTTGATTTTTGCTTCTATTCGAGCACGTCCCATTTGTAAAGCGCCTCCTCCACCTCCTCTACTCGAAGTTAAAGGTCATCGCGACGATAAATTCACGTCTCTTAATGGTAATTTTAAGATTCCTGGTCCAAGTCCAGGAGAGGGGCACAAAAGTATTATTGGATCACACGGTTAGTAGAATTTAAAGTGACTAGTTGTGAAATTTTTCATTGTCAGCTTAAAATATTTTTGGATAAATGTACATTTTTTTATTAAATTTATACTATTGTTGCTTATTATTAAATTTATACTATTGGTAGCTTGTAGATCAATGGAGCACGCTTGCAAGGAATAAAAGCACCATCCACGTCTTATATTGTTTCGTACATAGCAATAGAAGATGTTAAAATCATCAAATTTTCAATTCATTAAATCGCTTTCATGTGGAACTTATGTGTCTTCTTCTTTGTCGTAAAATGCCAAAAATGATATTTTAAGCCCAATAAGGGCCCAAATCACAATAATGGGCTTTGACATCAAACCCATTTATCCAGTTTCTTACTATCTACACCTTCATTTAAGCTAAAAATTATTATATAGAAATGTATCTAATAAAAATGGTGGTGTAAACAGTAGGGCCCTTGGTAAAATCCAATAGTTGTTTAACTTTCATAGCACACTTCTGGAAAACTCTCTCGGACAAGATTCAGCAACTTAGTTCAATTATGCTTGTTAGAAAAAATTTATAATTTAAAATATGCAAAAATATTATATCTGAAAAATCTAACCATACATTTTTCGGGGAATAGATCAATCAGGTTTGGCAATAAAATTCCATGTGGCTGTTAAAAAAATAGGTTATATAAAAAATTAGTTCATTTATATTCATTATCATGAATAGACAAAAGGGATCCGTGGCGCAATGGTAGCGCGTCTGACTCCAGATCAGAAGGTTGCGTGTTCGATTCACGTCGGGTTCAATACTCCCGATCAAATTATCCCTCTACATTTTTTTAATTAATCCTAATATAAAATGTATTGGTGAGTGTGCCAGAAAAAGTTCTCAGTAATCAAGATGTGGTTGTGGTCCTATAAATTAGACATTTGTATTTATTGTAATGAGCATTTTTCCAAGGTTATAGATAAGAAGAATAGGGTTTCCTTTATTCCCACGCCATTAGATAACATTGAAATGAACAGTCACAAAGTCAGCTATCTTAAACTACACACACGTGTGCCTCTTCTATGCGTGCAAATGTAGGTTACTCTTCTTGTGTGGAAGAACTAACTCTATTCTATTTTTTGAAAAACAAAATCAAATGTATGATTCGATTTAGAAATCGGGTCAATCGATTGGATAAAAGGAATTTTTTTATGCTATGTACTGCCCATCAAATTTTTGGGGTTAATCTTTCAATATAATATCTATTTCTTCTTTCATTCATAGATACAATTTAATTTAATTTTAATTTTTTAATACTTCATCAATGAAAGCAACCCAATTTAAAATAATTTTTTTCTTCATTATTTTTAAGGGAAAATTACAAATAGGTGTAAAAAATTAGCAAATTTACAAACAGGTGTAAACGTGCAAATTTTTGTGCTTCTGTGCAAAAAAAATTTGTGCTTATGTGCAAATTTTTTACACCTAGTTGTAATAAGGCTTACATCTTTCTACCTTATTGTAAATGACCCTATTTTTAAATACATAATATGTAAAATCAAATTTTGTTATATTTTAATACGTAAAAAATTATATGAGAATTTATTTGACATTCTAAATTCATAATTGTAATAAAAAATTTATACGCTTAAAATTAATTACTAACTCAATAACAAATTAAAATTACAAGAATTGAAAACACAAAATTGAAAAGAAATAAACAAACTATAAATAGATACATGAGATATTAAATAATTGAGATTATTTGGATCCATAATAAAGCATGAAAGATATATTAGAAGAGAATAAAAAATTAGTTTGTGTTTTAAAATATATTGATATTATACTCTATTTATAAAGAATTTCTTTTACGAATTTTGATATTGTACTCTATTTATAAACATTATCTTCAATAATTACTAATTTAATTATATCTAAAAAATATTACAACAATCAATTAGAGTGTGTTATATGTAAAAAAAATAAGAGATTGAGTTGGTTTTGGTGACATTGGGGTGACCAACCGCCTAATGTCACTAGTGCCACTCCCTCCATTATTTTATTTTATATTTTTTTTGTTTTGTTTTGTTTTATTTTTAATTGGTGATATTTTACCGTTAAGGCTGGTCTTGTACTAATCATCCTTAATGGCCCATTAGGATACCATAGAAATAGAAATAATCGATATAAAACAATTTTTAGATTAACGTAATGGGAAGACCTTAGACCGGTCACTTTTATCAAATTATTAATAGGCAACCTTAAATTGTCACCTTCATTCTGAGCACATCATATCTTAACCATATCCTATTTTGTACTACATGTGTATTATGTCGTAACAGTACAAGAAACGGATGTAAAATGGAATTTAGCAGAAGCTAGTTTAGTTTAAAATTGTATGTAAATAAAGTTGAATATTATGTAGGATCTAGTCTTCGAGTGTGCTACCTTTGTCAGAGAACTCAATACCAGGGATCACGCGCATCTCTGTTTCTTTTAACACTATAATAATAACCTTCAGAAAACATGTTTTTCAATCAGAAGGATTGACAGAGATAAAGCAGTACTAAGGTGGGCAAATTTCAAGATCCAAAAGCATCTTCTCTTCTATACACATGTTTAATGTTGTGAACATCAGGCATAGGAGGAGTAACTCATGTAGTTATACCTAGACCTTACATTCTTCTCGTTGTAAACCGGATCGCCGTAGTCCACAGCCTTTATCACCATTGCCTCGCGTCGTCCATCCTGCTCCTGGACGGCCCCAAATACGATCTCATTCGTGTCGTTGTTTTGGGGCTCGTAATAAGTGTGTGGGATGGACGGCCGGTGCTTTTGATGCTGCACGTGTCGTTGGTACTCTCCGTGGTTCCATTCGTTATAGTATGATGATCGGCTTTGCTTGAATTGCCTCGTCTTTTCAGGGTACCCTTTTCTTGGCGTAGGATCTCTGGTGTCGACCGGAGGGGGCTCGTCTTCGCGGGGAATCACGAAGCTCTCTTGAACGGGCCATGCATTGCCGTGCCTAGATGGATAATGGTGGGTCCCCTGCATGGGCATGGCCTTCTTTCTAGAGAATAGTCCTCCAAAAATGTCACCAATGGATGAAGTAGTGGAGACAACGAGCTTTCCTAGTGAACTGAATAAGCCCTCGTCTTGTCTGTTGTATTCGTCGTCTTGAGGAATGAGGGGCGGCAACACGGATTTGGGAGGCGGCCTCTGGTACGGGGCGGGTGGCATGCTCTTCACATAAGTCTTTTGTTCCTTGAGGTCGAAACGAATACGGATTATTCAAAATACACGAAGAACGCAACGATCCAATGATCAGGATAGGAGACGGAATGTAATTTTCTACTTACATTGTGATCATATGCAAGTATAGAAGCAATCCTACGCTGTAATAAGGCCAGCATGTAACCAAAGAAACAAGCTGCAGCAAGGACTGCTATTCCTGTAACAATATTAAACCACGTTTTAGAATCTTCAAATTAAAGCAAAACAAATACTTGTATAAACCTGATTCACAGATCTGGGATTTTGTTAGACCCATTTTATAAATGAAAAAAAAATTGAGATTGAAGGCTGTAAAAATAAACTTTATCTTTACCTAAATGTAGATTATTGTCATCGTGGTGGGCACAATCGTCTTCGTGGAGTTCAATCTCTCGAATCGCTTGGTTTCCCCTGTCTATCACCAACAAAGAGCAGCTACTTCCAACGTAGACCACGTCAAAATCATCCGAAAACTTTGCATCTTCACTTGGGCCGTCCACATGTCCCCCTCCTCGGCCTGATTTTCCACCAGCAATCGTCACAACTCCTGAAGAACACCAAATAATTCTTAGAGTATGTACATGTGATCTTAAAAATATGAATTGCTTGTTTTACCGGTATCACTAATCTTTCTGATCGCCATGTTCATTGTATCAGCAATGTACACATTCCCACTATCATCCACAGTAAGCCCTTTTGGATGGTTCAATCTTGCTTGTCTTAGCTTCCCATCGACATGGCCGGTGTACCCTTCAGCTGATCCAGCCATCAACCTAGGTCTACTATCTGAGATCAGCCATCCATTCAAGAAGAGTGTGAAAATCCGATAAATCAATTGATTGCACAACTTTCATAAACGGAAAACTGCATTTCACCAAGCAGTTCCCTTTATAAACCCCACCCAAATGACTAGATTTTTTAAGAAATTCAGACAATTCGAGCAGTGCTTGGATAACTGCATTGAGGAACAGCTTTAAAAAGGGTTGATAGTAAGAACAAAATGAGACCGAACGTATGAAATAGCCCAACAAAACGAGTTCATTATTCTTGCTTAGACACACAACCAAGAATATAAAACTTCACGTTAAAATAATCAAGAATTGGAATGCAAAACTAAACAGTTTGAAATGAATCTTTAGGATAACAAAAGGCTAAACATACAAAAACATAGTGAAACTTAAATAAGAGAATAAAGCAGTGGAGTAGCCCAACATGCTATCTAACATAGTCGTATGAAAAAAGTACCAGAAATTAAAAAAAGTTCAAAAGGAGAATCAAATCCAGAAAAAGAAAGAACCTTCTTCCGTGCAAAAGCAAATTATAGAGCACAGAGAATAAAGTGATTATAAACAATAGCAAATATCAAGAGTGATAGTCAAGAAAGGAATTCGACTTGAGTTCCAAGTCCTTGCAACATGCTTCTAGGTACCCACATTGAGACATAATCATCAAAGATGACAACTTTATGGCAAATATATCTTCAATGTTATGCAACAATTAGACTCAAATAATCGAGTTTCAAGTCATTGCAAGAGAAGTTCATATTCAGAAATAATTATCAGAGATGACAACTTTATCTAACTTGAATTTTATGCAACAATTGGACGAAAATCATGAGGTTCAAGTGGATTCTTGGTTGTTGATATTCAGACATCTATACTTATCAAACTTTATTGCAAATACTATTTGAAATTGGGCAACATTGTTCTAGAAATAATTAAGACAGGATTTGTCATCATTAAACATTTTCGTAAAATTAAAGAAACTCACATCGAGATAAAGGGGAAGGGATCTTGTAAACGTTGCTGTTCTGAGAGTCTAAAATGAAAACCTCTCCATCTGGTGAGATCTCCACCGAGTGAGGTTCAATTCCATGCTTACTCCCATCAAACACTGTTTCAACGGTGTACCCACCTTCAAATTTCATCATCGAACGGCTGGAAATAGCTGCAATCACAACACGTCATCAACCATTTTACCTTTTCTTGAATTTAATAAATCATTTAATAAAAAAACAGAGGAATTCTTGAAATGTGGGGTTTTTAGTAAGTGATTTTTACCAGTTTTGCTTGTTGATTTCAGCGACCACAGCCGCTTGAAAATGGTGGAGACAACTTTTGTGATAACCCCACTGACGATTTCTGCAAATGTAGCAATAAAAATTCAAATAATCCAAGAAATAAAATCAACTTAAATAAAAATTAGCGTGATTGTGTACTCACTGGTAGCAGGTGATGCAGAAACTGATGAGAACCCACCAAGAAATATCAGGAGAATTGCAAGAAGAATGACGCAATTCTTTCCCATTTTTTAATTTCACACAAGAAAACACCAAAATAACAGAGGATTTCAAGAAAATGTGGAGGGTGAGCTCAACATTCTTGCCCTTTTTATATACTCCTTGGAATTGTACTTTCCATGGGTAATAAATAAGGGCGAGCATGAGATGACTAAGGATGAGAGAGGGAGAGAAGGCAGTGTAAAAGTGGTATTAATGAGTATTTAAATCTGAAAAGAGAGAAGGCATAATAGTGTAAAAAAGTGATTTGGTAATGAATCTGAGCTGAGTATTAAAGAATAATTACAATTTAAAGCAGAGCACATATGCTGTTTTTTTGTCTTAACAGTAACAAACACGGCTTTGATCTCTGCGAAATGTGATTCATTTACCTAAGCTCACTTTTGATTGTGGTGAAGAAGAGGGTAATTTATGTTTTTATAAAAATTGAAAATATGAATTTTTTTTTAATAATATGAAGAAAATGGCACACTAATGAGCAAACAATAATTAAGAAAATTGAATCGAACACATATGAGGATGATATCATAAATAAAATATAAAATTAGTACAAATTATATAAGATGTCTTATTTTTAGGGCGGTGCTTTTAAATTTTAAACCCTTGTTAAATAAAAGGAATACTTTGCCTATTTCTCTTCATGCTTGATTAAATATCATGGTGATGTGAGATATTTCAAATTTTAAGTAGCAAATCTACATAAAATATTCTAATAAGTTCCCAATATGTTGGGTTGTGTTTAAAGTGTGCCTAGGCAAGTTAGAGAAATAAGACTACTTAATTAAAGAATTTGGTATCGTGTGAACAAATTTTATTATAAAATTAATTTATAATTAATATTTTTGTGAAAAATTAATTTTTTTTTGGTGAAATAATTAATATATATTAAAAATAAGTGTATCTTTTAACGAATAATTAATTTCATCAAAACTAATTTTTATAGTAAAATAATTAATATTTTTTAGTAAAACGATTAATACTCTAAAAAAAATTATGGATAAAACTTGTTCACACAATATTCTCTTTTAATAATTTTTTTTTAATTATGCTAATTATTTTTTAAAATATGATGGATTTAGGGAAAAATATAGGTATCAAATTTAATGCTGTATTTCTTGTGATAGCGACATATTTTATCAAAATTTAATGTCGAACTCATATTAAAAAGTGATCTGAGACCAATAATTCTTTCAAATACAAGTATTATATTTTGTTCATGAATGACAAAATTTTGTATGAAGCAGTTTCAATTATTAAATCCTAATAAATTTAGCTAATGAAGAAATAAAATTTTACGAATTTTGAAATTTAATAGCATTAATAATTTAATGCTTTCCATTAATATTGTTTTATTCAAATTTTGTAGTTATATTGAGAATTTTATATAAAGTTGACACATGCAGAAGAATATATACAATATATTAACAAATAAGCGAAATTAATTAGAAAACGACACTTTATCAATCCAACTCCCTATTAGTACCTGTTTGGTGGCACCGACATTTAATAGGTATGATTTTGAATCGCCCACGATAGACGCGTTTCGGTAACTGTAAATTAAGAAAACACGTGTTTGGTTAGACTCCTTTTAACCCCGATAAATGCATGTACGCGTTTAGGAACAATTTTTTTTTTTTACTGAAATTACAAAGTTGCCCTTAAAAACCATTTATTCCTTGCGATCAGTTTTTTTATTCTCACCCTAGCGATTCAGTGGGTGATTTCCTTCTCCACCCCAGCGACGTCGAGTAAATTACCAACGGCGTCTATACGGCGGCATTGAACAGATTGAGATATTAATTTGCAGATCTTCTGTTGAAAGGTATGTCTTTCGAGAGTTGTTCAATCATTCACTCTAGGGTTTGTATTCATCTAATTTCAAAATTTTAATTTTAGGGCTTTGACAATCGACATGGGGGATTATCAATTACGGCCGATTTGTGCGTGTGGGAAGGGTCGGATGGTGAGGCGGTGCGCCGGAGAGTTAGCAAGACACCCAGGTCGATTTTATTACAAGTGCCCGTTTGGTGACAACCATTACGGGTCTTTTCTGTGGTGCGATGAGATTAACCGAACACCTGAATCCGGTTCATGTTCAACAGAATACGGGAATGGTTCGTCGGCCACTTTCACTGAAATGGCTTCACCAGCCGGCGATGCACGAACCGGGACCTCTCGCCCGTCCGTAGGGAATTACAAGCGAAAATTTAATGATACGATTGGAGCAAAGTTTGTGCCACCCGATTCCGATCAGTTCGAACAAGGTTCTTACGAGTTTAGAGTCGTTCTGCCCAAATCCTTTTCTAATACATTTTCACTTATGTTAATCCTTCTTGCATGTGTGTTGTTACTTGTAGGCTTTGTAATAGGGATGCTATTTGGTTGCCATTGACGTCTCTACTGTGGTATATTATGTGTGTTAGTCATAAGTTATATTTATTTATGTTTAGTAAGAATTTTGTGTGGATTGTTTGGTATGTTGTAATTTAATACAGCTGTTGACCGAACGACATTTAGGATACCTGAACTACTATGTCCACTCACTTTATTATTGTTTATGGGCTCAATGCCTGAAATTAATATCCTGACTTGGGTGGTTGGTATATTTGGTTGTTGTGGCATTTAATTTTTGCTTATTGTTTCAATCCAATCTGAACTACTTTGTACTTTGGTTCAACTGTTCGTTTAATTATTTTTGCTCTATATAAGAGTATATATGCTATCTTCTACATGCACTGCCATTTCATAAAAAATGAGCTTCCATTCTCCTTCTCCCCAAGAATGTTTCTTCTATCAAGGAAAGTGGACTGAGGAAATTGTGGATATCTTCATCCGGTTATTGATGGATGATATCAAGAGTGGAGTATGGGTGGTTGGTGGTGATAACTATCAGGAGTTAGTAGATGCAAAAGAATTTATCAATGTGATGATGGAAAAAAACTTTTCCTGGGGTGATGTTGTTTCATTGGTCGATCTGCTTAAGAAGAGGTACACAACTTTCAAGTATGTTCTTGACAACAAAGGAGTTCATTGGGATCGTCGGTTCAACCATGTCCATGCTGACCCAGAAGTTTGGGACTCTTTGTTCATGGTGGTGTTATTTTCTTGATCTCTCTTTTCGTTTATATAAATATTTTATGGTAGACACTGTATTAATTAACATGTTATTTCCTTGTTCTCTAGTGGGATGAATTCACGAAGGCTTTCTACCATCGAGGCGACGCTCAATTTGAGAACTTGAAGTCCTTGTTTGGCACCGACGATATTGTACCACCTGGTACAATTATCATAAGCTCAGAGGGGCCTGCTATCAAAGTGTCTAACAACGTTGATGCACCAATTGTTATTCCGGACTCGGACAACGAAGAGGTGAATTCCCCAGACGTGCATGGTCGCAAGCCTCCCCGTAAAAAGCTATTTGACGAATCTGCTAAGTGTGTCATTCCACGTGCTGTCAGCGAAGAATCTAACAGCGCATACAAAATTATTAACCACCCAATTTCGCGCAGCAACAAGCAGTTGTTCGGGCATAATATTATGGTGAACGAGGTCTCTTCGTGTGCTTCTTCGAGTCCTTCAAAGTTTGCACACTCATCGATCGCCAAGGAGTGATCTTTCTGTAGACTGTTTTACACAAGCGGTAATCATCAAGTTTTCAAAACTTTTTTCGTGTATTACCGTAGTGTATCAGTATTCGGGTAGTATGTTGCAAGTGTTAGGACCCATTTTGAAATTCCCTTGTTGCACTGGTTTAGTATGTGTGATTGTGCAGAAGGGGTTTAAAAATATATGTGTATGTATTAACACTGCTTCGTGCAGTTTTTATGGTAATTCATTTCATATTTTGGAATGGATTTATATATATGTGTTCTATTTTGTTTAGATTAGGTCCTAATAAGTAATTTATTAAAAAACAGAATCTGGTCCTAATATTGTTGGGTTTCATTTCTTTATTGCTTTATTATGTAGTTAACCCAACATGAGTGCTTGTTCAGTCTGGTTGGACCTCATTTCTTAGTTGGACCTCATTTCTTAATTAGTGTGGGATTGTAAAGATGAAAGACTCATCTTTGAATGCAAAATCCAGCGGCGGTATTGTGGAGAAGAAGATGAGTTCAAGAGTGGTCGATGATAATATTAAATATCATACTCCCACTTGAAGTAAGATAATAGTGAAAATGTGGTAAGAGTCATTAGTAATAATGGTAAAATAATAATAATAGTGAAAATGTGGTAAGAGTCATTAGTATTCTGATCTTCTTAAGTCCAACATTATTTTACTGCTATCCCTCTTTAATAGATTTTCCTAAGTCCAACATTAGTAATAATAATAAAATAATAGTAGTAGGCATAGCAGTAAAGAGGGACGTGATCTTCCTCCTGCTTTATCTCCTCATCTTCAACCAGGTACTCGGATCAACATTGAATCTTTCTTCTATTTTTGGGTTTGTTTATGTTGAGGTTCTTCATAATGGTAAAATTAAATTTCTAAATCTGACTGCTAATGTTGTATCATAATTATGCAGTATTATTATAGTAAAAGGGACATGACATGAGGAATGTGAGTATCTGGTTAATGGAATATGGAATATTCGCACTTGAAATAAAAACAATTGTGAAAACTAAATTAAGTTGTGCATTAGGGTGAACTTTAATTTAGTTTCCATGTAATTTCAATATAAATCCGGCTTCCACAAATTTCTAATGATCACTTAGTTCAAATGAAAACAGAAAAGCAGCATTGCCTGTGAAGGAAGACAATAGACCTTGTAGAATCAACACATGAGATAAATAAGTAAATATTACCGCATCAAAAGTTTGAAAAACAATCTACATTGTAAGTCCCTATTAGTCAGGGAATGCATGCCCCTAACTTCCAAGTCTGAACAATAATATAAATGCAACACTACTAATATAAGTTAAAGTCCACCCCAATATAAGGGGTCAATCAGATAGTTGTTTCAAAATGAGATTAGTTAATTCAAAATACAGTTCAAATTATGGTGCATTTGAAACTATTAACAGTCTTTAGCCCTCTCGCGTTCTTTAGCCCTCTCGCGTTCTAGCAAACGAACCGCATACAATGCCCTTGCTTCTTCCGCCATCCCCATAAAAATCTCCAAACGATCATTTCGGGCACCAATAAGTTCAGTGGCATCAAGTTTGTCTGCAATTGATAGCCCGGGAACATTGCTCAATAGCCCGTACACCTGCGCCCTCTGTACCCCGAGGTCTTTTTCATAACCGATACGTGCTGCCATAGTCTCACGCCATTCATTTGTGCTACGACAGAAACTTTCAAGCACTGCACCAATAGATGGCCCGACCGATTCGGCTTTGCTTTTTCTCTTCCTTGACGTGTTAGAAGATGGTTGTGGAAGCTCTTTGTCACACGCTGTGCTATTGTCTCCATGCTCATTCCCCGCGGGCTGCTCAGAAGGCGAATTGTTATCATTTTCGAGATTGTCAAAGCTGAATTCGTTATCACCGTTATCAGCCATTCCTTCTACGATAGGCCGTTCACTGAATTGCCCCCGCATGGTATTTGCAGCATCAAGGACATCCTCAGCAATCTCTCCCGTTGCGCGATCCTTACCAAAGATTTCAATCCAATCTGGGTATAATGGCCACTCTTTGTACCTCGATCCTTTCATTGACGAATCTTTCTGCACGATAAATACAAAATGAGATAAATTACATTGAAGAGAGATGTGTGGTATGAGACATTAACCTGGACTATTGACTCCCACTGATCATCAGTGACTTCAAGTGTGTTGGTAGTGGTGTTGAATCCAACGCCTGTATTATCACGTTGTGCGGATACCAATGAGCCATATGTTTTCTTCCAAGCGGTGAGTTTCGAGACAATGTTCGGATCTTTTTGCAAATCAGTATTCGGAAATGTCTTCTTCAGTGACTCTTCAAGTTTAGTTAAGTATCCTGTGCGGAACCCGTTGTCTGATTTCCATCCATTGCTCACTAAGTCTTTCAAGGCCACAATCAGGGCCGCTTCTTCTCTATTCGTCCACACTCGACGCGTACCACCACTCAGTTTCTTGTTCGCTCCTCGCCCACGCGCAGCTGTCACGTCCATAATAGATACCTGTCCAAAGTGACACAATAAAGTACCACGAATAATGATAATACATTCTACTAAAAATCATGCATTGCAGTTCAAAATATGATGCAGCTGTCCATAATACGCATATAATATCAGAACATTAAATGCAATATCAAGACATAGATATAAACACAATAATGATCAACTAACACATTAGGATCATCACCAAAGCTTAAAGATCATCTGTTATGGGTACAATGGTATCAGTACGTAGACCAAATGAGAAATTCACATAACATTCATAAAACAAGAAAGTCGACTATGCATAACAAATCTACGACCCATTCGTATACTCTGCCCACATAGTCTGGGCAAGCATCTCCCTATGTGCCCCCCACTCAGGGGTTGCTTCGACGGATGAAATAAAATGATCGTTCTGAACATTTTCACGAGCAGCTGCAAGTGCGTCGTCCAACCCATCTTCTAACGGATCAATGGCCATCTCATTTCGGACAAAATTATGGAGCAAGAAACAGGCCATAATCAGTCGTACTTGAGTTCGAATTGGATAGTATGTTGCGCTCCTAAGAATACCCCAACGCATCTTCACGACCCCAAATGCTCTCTCTATGACGTTGCGAGCCCTCGTATGACGCATGTTAAAATGCTCTTTGTAAGTAGATGGCCTATGCGCGTTTGGGCCCCACTCACTTAAATGGTAACGACATCCCCTGTACGGTGAAAGAAATCCAGGACTATTTGCGTATCCGTTATCACACAAATAGTAATTACCTACAAATTCAGAAACAATTCAGTACACGGCCACACAATAGTAGAATACACATACGTAGAATGTGATGGGATATACCAGTGGGGACTTTCAGTCCATGAACTCGTCCAACAGCATCTCGTAATATGCGTGCATCAGAAGCTGACCCTTCCCAACCAGGTAGAACGTACGAGAACAGCATCTCTCGGTTGCATACAGCCAAAACGTTCGTTGATATTTGTCCTTTTCGGGTCCTATACCGACCTCTATCTGACTCTGGTACGTGTACGTTTATATATGTTCCGTCGAGCGCTCCCAAACACCCCTACAACAAACATTCATGAAAAAGAATACAGAGAAGTCAAATAACATACTAAATCTAATCATGCAATCTGACTATATACATCATAGAATAATGTGTACCTTGAACCACTTCCACCGAGGATTGGTACAGTCATTTGGGACGGGCACTGGCTTCACAAGTAGGACCGAATGCAGTTGTAGGACAGCTGTTAGAACTAAATGCACGTAATGGGAGACCGTTTGACCAGACCGCTTAAATCTATATTTAACGATCCTATTCTTTTTATGATGCGCTAGAATACACAAAAACGTGGCAACCTGCTCCTCTATGGTGACAAATTTACCTCTAGTTAACCCACCTAAATTCTTTAGTAACAAGCAGAGTCTACCAAATGCATTTCGATCCATACGAAGGTTATCATGACAATCTTGATCATAATTCCCTACTAGTCTCGCCATTTCCCTTACTTGGCTCGGAATTCGGGCAATCATACTATACCTACGTTTCCTCGATACTTTGTTCATGTGATCAATTACCAAACAGATTACGATAATAGTAAGTTGTATCATTTCCTCAGAAATCAACAACAGAATCTCATTCCTTTTTGTCAAAGTATTCATCATACCAGGCTCAATAAAACAAGACGAAGACTCTGCATAAAATCGAAAGATTAATGTGAAAAAAATCAGTTTAATTATAACCGCTATGCAATGCCCCAATATATATTCCCCATGGTTTAGGTGTCTGTTGCATTTTATAAAGCTAAGAACAAGCACCTATTTATTTCTAAAGTTAAAACAGATAAGAATTGTATCTGATAATCAATCAATTTTATTCCAAATAATTGTAATCACACATAAGAATTGAATCTCAAATCTTTTGACAAAATTCTGGTCATGACATGTTTTTTAATCACAAAATATATATATATATATATATATATATATATATATATATATATATATATATGCCAGTACAATACACATGTATATCACATGTTAAATTTGTGTATCAAAGACCATCAATTAATTCTCCAGGAGAATTTTAGCATGTCGTCTTATAACCCAGTACAATCTAACCCAATAATTACAAACCAATAATTAATAAACACAACAAAACAATAATTAATATTTTGATATTAAAAAATGTACAAAGATAAAAAAAAATTAAATGAATGAGAAACATATTTAACAAATATTTATAGAACAAGTTAAGAAAAATAAAAAAGGGTAAATAATTATCCAGAAAACTTCTAGAAATGTAAAAATACAACAAATAGAATTAATATGAACAGACATAATTAGTAGGATGATTGATTAACATGACATATTAATTACAATTATGTCAATTCTGTCTGTTCTTAATATGTGTTCTTAATATGAACAGAATGCTTGTTGGCATGGTGGATTACAATTGTATCTGAAAAAATTTGTAATCACACATATTAATTACAATTATGTCTGTTCATATTAATTATGCAAGACATCCTGCTAAGTACAGAAAACTTGCATTAACATGGATAGAAAAATCATATTTAAAACCTTGATAAAAGGCAAACCTGGTCAGGTTGAGCAACATCAGAAAAAATTACATCCACCATGCCAACAAGCATTCTGTACTTAGCAGGATGTCTTGCATAATTAATATAAAATGAACAAATTTTCAAATTCAACCAAATGAATGTCACGATGAACCACACTCATTCAACACACACACTCAACGCAAGAAAACCCAGCAAGAAAACCCCAAGAAAAAAAAAAAGCAAACCAGTAGAAAAACAGGCAACAAGTATATTATAGGTTACCTGGGTAACTGCACCACCTACCCCTTCCAATCGACTGTTATGAACTCAAGCGCGAGCTCTACACCCTGCATAATCCCAGACCATTTTAGTATTGTTTTCGATTTTAAAAATCCTTCAAAACGCTTCGAATGGGGATACTGAAGAATACCTGACACACTTCGATTTAGAGATCCCGCGAAGTGGGTCGGCTGCACATTCTCTTCCAAAGCACCACTGACGAACAATGACTGAACTACACAATTTTTTGCCAAAACCCTAGTTGTTCTCAGTTTGGGGAAAGTGACGCGAGGATTGTCCCCATTTTGCAGAAATCAATTTTTTATTTGGAAGGGTATTTTTGTCTGTGAAATATGCGAATCGGGGAGATGATTTTTGTGGAGGGTTGTAATCTGGCCGATTTGGGGTGAGGAGAAATCGTCGTCGAACAGTATTTAGCCGCGGGCTTTGGTTATAGTCTTGGGCCGCCCCGTTTCCAACCAAAGCATGGGAATGGGCCGATTAAGGTCTTATCTGGGCCTAATCGTGGCCACCAAACAGGTCCTTAATATATAATAGAGAATAAGACGAATAAGTATTATGTGAAAAATGATAACGTATATTTTTACATCCCCTTATAAATTTTTTATTTTTTCTTTTGATCCCTCTCATTATAGATTTTTTATTCTATTATTTTTACCATCACCTCCTAAATTTATATTTACATGTTTCACTTTTATTTATATTAAATATCACAAATTATCTTTAATTACATTAAAAATTTCTCTTTTTTTTTTTTTTTATAAATCACATTATTTATACTATATATATTATTTTATTATTTGTCTTAAATGCCTAAAAGCAATCGAAAAAAAAAAAGGCCAGGTGAGGAAACTCGGTACGGCAAAGAAAAAAGAAAGAAATGGGCCAATAAAATATTCATGGGCCTTTTGTAGATTTACAATCCATATGATATATCAGGCTCAACCCGTCAAGTCTTATTACAACGAGAATTTTTAACGTTATTTTAGTTGGCTCTTACTATCTACACCTTCACTTTTATTAGATACACCCACTCTATAGTTATGTTTGAAGGTACATTAACCTAAAAATTATTGTATATAAGGGTGTATTTAATAAAAATAGAAGTGTAAATAGTAGAGCACTTTTTGAATGTTTCCATCAATTATTTTGCGGTGACTTTTTCTTGTAGCGGGACCCAAAAATTATTTGAGAACCTTATTAATATAAAATAAAATAATTAAATTACATAAAGGAATACAAAGGTTATCATTTTTTTGGTTTTTATTTAGGGGAGTGTTATCATCACTTTATTGATATTTAATTAAAATTTATTATTTCTTATCTTAATTCATATCCCTACTCCTCCTCACTAATACAGTGAAACCTCTATAAATTAATAAATTCTGTAAAATAATAAAATATGTCAGTCCAGACTTGGACCTTTATAAAAAAATCATCAAATTCGATAAGATGATAAGATAATAATTTTTCAAAAAATTCCTTTATAAATATTAGATCCCATTAAAACTCTAAATTAATAATTCATAAATATTACAATTATAAATATTATGGTCTCTTTTTGTAAATCTTGTGGGATGGTCTCTCTTACACTCACATAATGCTTTACGCATTTGATCATTCATAATGATTTTGTGATGTCTTTTAGATGAGAAGACATGGTTGAGTATTATAAATTATTTTATTTCCTTATTGAGATTTATATAATATATGTATGTTTCATTCATTATGCATAAATATATTTAATTGGCTATAATAGTTATTCAAGTGATTCCAATGAATTGATACATGGGTCCATGAATATAATAGTTAATCGTATACAATGAATTGTTATTATATATGAGTATATTTAATTAGTTACAATGAATTAATTGATGTATGAATATAATTAATGAAATATATATGAATTCATTTATTTTCAATACATATGTACTAAATTTGCTGAATTTAAAAAGTCTTTCTTTTAATTAATAAAATATTAATTTATTTATATATTAATTTCTCTATAAATAAATAAAATTTCATGGTTACAAAGTTATTAATTTATAGAGGTTTTATTGATATAACTCATGATATATGTGTAGAGCTCTAATAATATGAATTATTCCATTTGGTTACATAATTTATTGTACATACATTAAACCTTCCAAATCTTTTTTTCATGGCTCGTTTTTTTAAGCTGCATGACCCCCTCTTCATTGTTCAATAATGTACGGAAGATAAACCCAAACTTATTATTTAAATTAATCATTAACATTTGCATTCATGGTTGATGTATTCAGCTCGATCATATGTTACAATCTAACCTTAAACTTCACATTAATTTACCTCTCGTATAAAGTATGTGATACTTACATTTTCAAGTAAACCAACACAAAACAAGAATCATACATGATAAACCATTCCCACTTCCAAAGTGGAAGCACGAGGAAAACTGGAGGCGTACGTTGGCGCTCTCGAATTCCTACGCAAGAAGTCGTACCCCACATTGATCGCCAGTCTCTTAATCACACTCGACCCTGTCTTTGCCTTCACATAACAATGCCCTAATATGAATGCCATTCCCGCCTCCCTCGCTTCCATAAGTTCTTGCAACTCCACTCGTGCATCTCTCTCGATTCTCGGGCTTTCCGGTACAACAAACCTAACCCTCTTTCTCGGAACCTCCGGAGATCTAATTTCTCTTAGCTCCATCGCGCTCGTTGCTTCATCTGATACATCATCGTCCCACATTCTGACGCCCTTCGGATGCGTTGACGTCGTCCCTATCACTGTCATCTTCTCTTCGCGCTCCAGATCTTGAATGTGCCCATTGGTTATCTTCCCGTTGCTCTCGGGGACCTCTGACCGGATAAACTCCGCTATACTACAAACGAGATCTTTTTCGAACTCAACGTCGTCCAAGATCGTGTCACGGTATCCATACCGTGCGATGCACCGATAAACTCGGTATTCCTTAGGGCCAATTCTTCCGACCAAGAACCGCTCCTCGGGCCTGACGTGAGGCACCGGAACGTACTTGATACAAAATAAAACTAGAACTTGATGGAAAGCCGGGAGATTTGTCACGAAGTGTGAGAATATGGCCGGGATGCCAGAGACGAGCTCTGTGTGTATGAGACCGATGCCTCGAACACGCACTATCCCGAGGTTGGGACCCAAGCCTAGGAGCCAGTTGATAGAGACTTTGTTTTGGACATCGAATTCGTACTTTTTGAGTGTCCCATAATGCCAGAGGTACATTATCATCATAAAAATGAATGAGAGGGCGATAGGGACCCACGCTCCGTCTAGGAATTTGATGAGAGAAGCCGAGAAGTAGAGTGCTTCGATGGAGCCGAAGAATAATATGAAGCAAATGGCTAGAAAAACACTTCTATTCCAGCATAAGATGATTACCAGAGACATTAGGCACGTGGTGACCAACATAACAGTTATAACAGCAAGACCTGCAGGAGCACATTGGGTTAATTTGTGAATAATATATAGTTATAGCAGCAAGGTGTTACCTTACCTGATGCATTGCTAATGTGTTTAGTGTCCCTAAAGCCAACAGTAACAGCCAAACAGAGCACCATCAAAGTCCAGTTGATTTCCGGAATATAAATCTGGCCACAAATTTTAGAGGAGGTGTGTATTACTTTGACCCTCGGAAAGCAACCCAAGGCACAACATTGATTAATGATGGAAAAGGTCCCAGTAATAATAGCTTGGCTTCCTACGACTGCAGCAAGAATAGCGATTGCAAGAACAGGCCATCGTAGCTTTTCTGCAAACATATGGAACATGTTTAGTTGACAATTGACATAATAAGAATAAGAATAATAATCAATAATCTTGGCATACCAGGTACTGATACATAGAAGCCAATGTGATAGTCACTTTCTAAAATGTGGTGCTTGGAAAGATAAGCAGCTTGTCCCATGTAAGCCAGGATTAAGGATGGATAAACCACAAAGCTAAACGCCATCTGCCATGAATCAAACACGTCACATTCACATATATGGAAATGGAATTAAATTATGTAAAATGTATTTACCTTGATGGACAACTGCGAAAAGTGTCCAAGATCAGCGAACATGGCCTCCGAACCTGAATTTTTTTATAAATGAAGAAACTGATTAGTACTAATAAATGAAGAAACAAGAGTGATGAATGTATGTATACCTGTTATGCACAACATAATCCCGCCCAAGGACATCCAGCCACCTCTCCGTGTCTTTTTCAAGAATTTATACATGTAATAAGGAGAAAGTGCCTGGTAAACATGAGGGTTCCAATGCAGGATATTGTAGACACCGATGGCGCTGATGCAGAAAAGCCAAGTTATCACCACTGGTGCGAACAGGAATCCTAGTCGGTGGGTCCCGTAATGTTGGAGATAAAACAGCAACACCAGTATTACGCAAGCAAGCGGCACTTCTATGTCTGAAAATCATTTCTAAATCATCATTCTTCATTACAAATACAAATTTTTATTCACTTCTTCCATCGATTCTCCTCATTATCCACAAATATCATATCATATGACTACTTAAAGTTCTGATACCTAAACTTGCATCTCCACTAAAGATACATACATCAACCACACTCAACAATTATGGTGACCTAACTAAACTTGACTTTTTAAGAAAATAGTAGTATTGATTAGAATTTGATTAAAGTAGAAAGTTTTGTCAAAGTATAAGTAAGAAAGGCCCCACAAATAATGCAATTTGGTGAGATTTCCTTCTCCATAAACCACACGTCTGCTGAAATATAAATATAATTAACAATAATTAAAAAATTACGTAGATTTGAATTGAATGCCGGCTCATCCTACATCACTTAGATAAAGAGCCTTTACTTGGGTATAATCTCAATAAATCCACTTTTTTTTTTTTTTTAACGGACAAATTGTGACTCGAACCCATAAACTTTAGACATAGGTAGTGGGCTCAATAAATCTACATGTTTAATTGGGAAACTGCGATAATGATTTCAAATTTTACGCAAACAGAAGATCAAACTAATTTGCCTTTGACTTATCAATAATGGGACAGAGAATCTTTAATACTTGTTCATCAACATCCATGAAAAACAAGAACAAACCTAAGTAAGATAAGAAACTCACATTGGTGATGAGTTTTCGATACAACGAGCTCCAATCCTGAAACTGCAGAAAACACTGGAAACACAAACAAATCAAATGAAATCACAATTGAATTATTTCGAGCACAAAATAATTGATTGAAAGTCTACCCGAAATGGCGGGTGTAAGAACACCATCCCCAATGACCATACAGGTCCCAAGCAAAGCCAGAGTAAGCAACATCCTTTGCAAGACTCCGTGCTTTTCTAATATGGATCTCAATCTCAAACCCAAACCCCTATTGGTATTTCCAGATGCAATTCCATCTTTCTTATACTCGTGCAAATCCTCATCGGCAAGCTGGCCATTAGGCAGAGTGCTGACTCGAGCATGGCGGCAAAGCAGGGAATACAGAGCAAAAGTTCCCCCTTCACCATTGTCATCAGCTCTAAGAACTATGAACACATATTTAAGAAGTGGGATTAAGGTTAAAGTCCAGAAAATAAATGATAGGACTCCAAATATTTCTTCGTTTGTTTCTGAATGTTGAATATCCTCTGCAAAAGTGCTCTTGTAAACATACAGAGGTGAAGTGCTTAAATCGCCGTACACAACACCTAAACTCTGGTAAGCCAATGTCAATACAGTCCTCCATGATTCTCTCTGCAGAAAAAACAAATTATTAATTAAAAAATTCAAGAATTTCAAGAATTTTTCAGTTTCTAGATCCCACCTTTAAGATATTTTCAGGGCCCCGGCCTTCAATATCCATCACAGGCCGCCTCAAAATCATGGGAAAATCATTCCACGGAAAAAGGGGGCCAAAAGTGGAAGAGAAAATAGAACCGTTTTCTTGAAAATGGAAAAATAAGAAATGTACAGAGAGAGCACGAAGAAAAAGTCTTGGGAGGATGAACCAGTGAAGAAATTAAAAGCTGGTAAGAATTATGCTATAGAATATTATTGCAGAGCATACTGTGTGTAAATCTCGTGTTCTACGTGGAGAATGATGATATAATAGTCCAAATATTCTCACACAACTCACTGTGCATACCCATAAAATATATGCACACATAAAATCAACAAATCCCACCTCTCTTGGATCAATAACATCACTTAACAATGGACAATAATTATAAATAAAAAAGACTAGTTTAAAAGTTAAGTTGTTGGATAATGGGTCTTCAAATCTTTTTGGCTTTGTATTTATCTCGAGTTTTTTGTGATGGAATGGAATATACTGAGTGGGTGGTGAGAATGATGATGCGGTTCTATATTATCTTCTCACTGAGTCACAAAAGTTGAGTGTGATTGTGGGGTTGGGTTGGCGTGGGGGTACCGTATACTATTACTAATACTAATACGGCCCCAACTCACTCAGCAACCTTTTTTTTTAAAGGACACTAGTTATATTAATGGAAAAAATTTTGCTACCCTCTCGTTATAAATTATTTGTTTCTATTGGTCACAAAAATTAAAATATAAATAATATAATATAAATTCAGTCCAAATAATGAGATAGATTAAAAAAAAAAAGAGATTTATATAAAAATAAAGGTAAATGAATGATATACATTTAAATAAATATAGGAAAATATAAATTTAGTGGGTAGTTATGAAAATACAATAAAGACAAATCAAAATAATAAATTTATAAAAAAATATATATAAGTTTATGCGTTATTTATGGAGACACGACAAATGAACTCACTCAAACCGGGCTGGCTGACTCAGTAAGAAGGGGGGCAGTGATTGCTTTTGTCATTAACTCCCTCATCCGGCGGTTCCACAACTGTGGTTCCGGTACTTTTATTTTACATAATCAAGGAATTTATTTTACTTAAAAAGACAAGGTCTATATCTATCAGGTTTATGGATTTTTAATTTGTGTACTCATTATTATTGTATTTTATTTAATACAATGTCATATTTTAATTATAAATGCATGTTTTATTTAAAGTTAATGTCACTTTTATTTAAAAATGAATGTGATTATGGGATTGAGTCAAGAATGTTCGAATTGAAACGAGTCTAAAATGAATATAGTAATAATACCAAGAAAAATAAATGAGAATAAGGGAAAATAAAATTTAATACGCTTACCCTAGGGTGATGGAACTGACGTTGTCATTAATAAGCATTCATTTCTTTTTGTACTTCAGTTTGTGAATTTACGCTTCTACACACGGTTATCAATCTCATTCTATCAAATACTACACTTGATTTATTTCATCACTCTTTACTAGTATTATAAAGACGGAAAATTATAATAACTAGACTTTTAATTAAAGTTGTGTAACTTTTAAAATAAGGAAAAGTATGGGATGAACAAGTTTCATCATAAAATTTGTTTTAAAAGTATTAATTGTTTTATAAAAAAATACTCCATTAGTTATTTTATTATAAGATATTAATCTATTATTTTTTTAATGATATTAATTATTTCATTAAAATCGCTAAAAAATATTAATTATAAATTAATTCTACGGTGAAATTATTAGCACAATATCCACTCTTAAAATAAATGTCCCAATTTTTATCGTCGCTCTTTTGGCAGATCGAATTTTCTTCTTCTATCACACAATTATGGGGAAATAACATTACATGGACTAAAAAGAATGTCTATTTTTATTAACAATGATAAAAAAACAATTACAATGAAATAAAAATTCACATCTTATGTATTAAATTAAATTCAATTGGACTTGCTTTAAAAAAAAAAAGATTCAATTGGAATTGCAGGGGTCAATATTATGAGCTAACTTCATGTTAGGATGGCACTATATTTTATGAACAATCTATCGACAAGTAAAAGATGAATATGTTTATGTATTGCTTCATGTTATAATTTTTTCTGGATATTAATTTATGACACTATAACTTTTTATCGGTTACTTTTAACTTTAATTTGACTTAATTATGGAATGGTTATACTTGTAGATCATTCTAACAAGTTGACCAATATCTTATAAATTAGGTTTTGTAGATCGTTTTTTATCTTATTCAAAAATTGTTTTACCCTATTATTTTATCCTCAATATCCTTCATATTATACGAGTTAAATCATCGGCATTCATTTTCTAATGGGTCTAGAAAAAATTAATTCGGATATTTTCTTGTTATTTGATATTTGATGTACTAGAATAATAGAACTATACTTTTATGTATCATTCTTATGTAAAATATTACATATTTCCTATGAGGAGTCAATGTGAGAATGAATTTGTTAATTCTAGTTAAACTTCATAGGCACATCATCAACCATTCGTATTTTTTTCAAAATTGAATTGAATCGAGGCTAAATCTATAAAACATATATATAGTAAAACATGAAATTTGTTCGTTTTATTTTTAATACTTTTAAAGAAGTGATGTAGATAGGTTAAGTTGTTCAAAACACGGCTAAATCAGCCCAACGTTACAAAAAAATATCAAAATGACCCTCGAATTTGACTGGAATAAACTTTTTTTTTTTAGTTCTTATAAAAATTTCAAATTATATACTACTAAATATATATGGAATTAAGGTCGTTAAATTTCATACGCATATGTTAAATATAGATAAGAAAGACAAGAAATGAAAATCAATTCATAATTGTGATATGTAATCAACAAACCAAACACCATAGTACGTAATTTCAATGTAAATTAATATTCATTTTATATGATATTTACTTCGAGTATTCCTATTAATTACTGTAATATTTTGTAATATAAGATTTTTATGTTAAAAAATACCCAAATGTTGCAAATTTACATTTTCAATATATTATTAAATGAATTATTGTCAAAGCCAAAAGGAGAAACAAATTTTTTTTTCAAAGAAAAATCTTTGTTAGCACGTTTATTGAATGTTGACTAATTAGATTGATAGAAAGAAACCTTCACATTTGTTTGTTTGTTTTATCTATGTGAACGACCGCCAAGGAGAACAATAAAGATGCGACTTTGCTAGAATGAGAACGGAAAGTGACTGCATTATTACGATTTTATGTAAAGAAAGATGCCTGCTACTTTTTAACGTAATCATTTTGTCTTTTAAAATCACTCTTCTTTTTGCAGTAATTAATTAACTTAAATCAATTTTCGAATTATTTAACGAAAGCAACCAGCATTTGCAGACAATCTTATAACCTACGTAGCATTATGAAGTAATGGTTTCTTCAGTCACAAAAAACACTACACAACATTTATATTTTATCTCGTATTATACTTTATATTTCGTACTTTCTTTCTTTCTATTTAAATTATTCATTTTGTTAAACTGTATTTTTCAATATAATTAAGTTACTCACTTCATATCTTGACAAAGAATTTCTCGTATCTCTCTCCTTTTACCTTTCTCTATCTCTACTTATTTTTTTCTACTATCATATCTCAACCCCACTACACTTTTTTTTTTTATCGGGTAAAGGATGACTCGAACTCATGACCATTGGATCATAGGTAGTAGAGCTCTAACCACTTGAGCTATACGACTTTGTCCCCACTACACATTTAATTCTCTATTTTTATAAAACTAGTACCATTTTCAAAAGAATTACTTAAAGGAGGACTGAGGAGTATATTTTATTGAACATATCACATATACATACCGATGATATTAAACCGTTAATAATATAAAATTAATGATTAAAAAGAATTTTATCAATTCATGATCCAAAAATATTAAAATTATTAAGATAGTAAAAAAAAAAAAAAAAGAAAGAAATCTTATTGATTCGAGGACAAAATATATAAGAAACTATGAATTCATATTTGATATATTACTAGTATATAGTTTATAATTTTATCTACTCTCCATTTATTCAAAGAATTTAGTTTTACTTTCCTTTTTAATTGTCCAAAAAAATTAGTCATATTTCAAAAAAAAATAAATCATTTTATCCTTATCTTTCGAATATCACTTTAATTATTCAAATTGTCAGTAATTTTAATTATAAAATCATTTTATTATTCAGAGATAAAGTCGTTGTTCGTAGTTGGAAAATTGTGGAAATATAGACTTGTTTGGTATAAAGCGTATTATCGTGCCAAGTAGATTTAAATTCAACAATCAAATGAGTCAGAATCCAAACTCCGAATTCTAAGGTGATGTTTGTTTTTGTGTTGAGTTTTTGAAATTTGAAATTGATTTTACTTAATTTGGGTTGTTGAAATTTACTTTTAAAAAATACAAAATACTAACACTTATAAATTTACTATTCACACCCTTCAATACAATTAATTTGCTTTCCTTACCCGAAGTGAAAATATATATACATTTAGGACTAACTTCGAAGAAAAAAAAAATTAAGATAGCTAAAATCAGAATCAAATTAAGAGACCAAGAATTTATTTTATCCTAAATTGCATCCCCGAAATGTATTAACTGGGAACGCATTCTGCAAGACTTCTTTTTTCCCCAAAATTTTGCTTATTGTAAACAGATAAAATAAATAAATAAAAAGGGTAAAGTATGTATTTATAATAAAAAAAATATCATTCTTTATTGTTGCAGTGACTGTGTACGCCATGTTTGGTGGTCACGTGAAATAGAAGTGAGCCAACCTATTTTGTCCGTAATCCATGGGAACTTAGGGGTACGTCTTTTATTGATGCCCAAACAGGGAGCAATAACTGGCGCCTTGGTTTTAAGATAGGACTTATGAGGAAACAGAAGTTGCTGAAGGGCATAAATATCTACACAGCAATTAATTTTCTCCTAACGAAGGACACTCAGGACCCATGGAATCCAATCAAACTCCACCATAATTTATGATGAATAATACACTACCCTAAAATGAAGGGATTGTTTATTTCATAAATAAATAAACTAAAAAGGAAATTGTTTGGTCTTTCTTTTTTTCTCAATAAATGAGTAGAGCTTAAAATTGAATCAAATTATTCAATGATCAATTTAAGTCCAGCACTTAAAAGTCGTTGAAAGTAGCTTTGATCAATGATCTATAATTTGAGTTTAATGTTGGAACTTGGGACAATAATAGAGTAGTAGTAGTAGTTTGCTCCTCTTTAAAGTAAAAAATATCCTTTTTTGAGTTTGGGCAGTGAATTAGTAGCAAAATCAATGGGGATTATTGGGATTTTTTTAAATGGACAAAGGATTTTTATTAGAAATGGAGTAAAATTAAGGTACTCCACCTTTACAAAAGGCCATAACTCATAAATATCAAAATTACCACGAAAATTGTGCATCATCAGCTCAAATTTGTGAGTGTTTTGATAATTACAATCCCTTAACAAATATTGATGAATATAGTCTTGCTTTGATTTCCTTCACACTTTTATTAAATTCGGTATGATATCATTAAAATAAGGATCATTTCGAATTCTTTATATCGTCCAAATTAGTATTAGCAAATTTTAAATTTTTAACCGGATAAAAAATCAAGTTTTGTTAAATAAAAAAAGAATTGAAAGGGGTGTTATGCATCATTATATTCACATTTAGCCAATTGAAGGGATTATTTGGATTGATATGAGCTAATCATTTAAAAAAAATAAAAAATTGTGACATCCACCTAAATGAATATAAAAAAACCTTTCATTTCAAATATTTAAATTAAAAAACTAAAATCATAATGCAACCAAAACAATCTTATATATTCAAGCAAACATCTCCTTAACAATTTAAAATTGAGTGTTTCCAGAAGGATATGGTAAACAAAAATTAGGTAAAGTATACTTAATAAACTAGAAACTTTATTTGTTACACAGAAACAAAAGCAATGACCACAAATATACATTAATGAGTTCCACTACCTAAAAAGATAATTTAATTAGATAATAATTGGTCTTAAGATGAGATCAGAAAATCTGCTTACGATATAAATCTTTTTTTCCTTTGAAAAATATTAGACAGATGAGTGAAATAGACATCTACCTCCACGACAAACATCTGTCACAATGCTGGAAATTTCTATCATTAAACGAAATGCGACCTGTCATAATGTGTGCAGTGTACACACATATATTAGTGTGTATTAATCTTTTTAATTTTAAAGTATAGTACAAAATACTTTATATTACTCCTTCCACCCCCGATTAGTTTCACACTTTCTTTTTTCGTCCGTTCTTTAATTATTTTCACACCCTTAAAATGAAATACTCTCCATAAACTACACCCTCACAATATCATTTATAAATTTAAAAAATATCACCCTTGTTTTATTCTACTTTATTCCTTTATCTTATTCAACCACCCAAAATACTCTTACACTTTATTCTCTCTTTTACACTAATTTAAATTTTCTTAATAAGTATGTTCTCCTCCATATGAAAGAAATTATTGGACGGAGGATTTTTTTTTTTTTTTTGAAACAGTCTATTAATTATATATTTGACACATCATTTTTTTTTTTTTTTTTTTTTTTTTGTAGTAATCTGCAAATCAGGGGTTGAGAATAATGTGAAATTAAAGAAGAGCAGATGATTTTTACTGGTTTAATTTATTTGGCAGAAAATCTTCTTAATTTATACTAATGATATGGATAGCGAGGGCATAACACAAATAATCAGTTTGATATATGATGAAAAAATGTAATAATAATAATTATATAATGACACGTTTCTTTTTGTCGAGTGGGCTACCACAATCCACTTATCAATATTATGGTTGGTATTCATTTGGATGTGTCAAGTTATATTAGGTTTATATCAAATTATATATTGTATGGAGTTGAATATCCCATTTGGCACTTCGATGTTATCTCATAATAACGTAAATCTTAGTACATTTTATAATGTCGCACGATGGTATCATAAGGGATGAAGGATGATCACTATCTTTCCTCTTACTACTTTGATACATCTAGCTTAGTATTCTTGTTCATATAGAATATCGAGGTTGAAGCAGTTTTGATATATATGATAAAAATATAATAAATTAGTGATTCTTCCCGTGATACATAAATTGAATATTATAAATTTTAAATGTAAAATTGAATAATGAGATGAATTATAATAAATTTAAACAAAATTTATTTCATGTATCTACTAATTAATTTTTAATAATATCTTTTGCTATTATTTTTTATTAATATATAAAAAATATATGGTATATATGTGTATGTATTATAATTATTTAATTAATCATATAATTTAAAATTCAACCGAACTTATATAATCTAAAACAAAATTATTTAAATTCAATAAAAAAACACTACAAAAATAATAAAATAAATATTTTAAATCTAAATTTTATTTTGATATATGGTGTGTTGAAAATAGATTTAAAAATCTTAAATGATAATTAATTTGATATAGTGTGTTCAAAATAGATTTAAAATTAAAAATTTATAGAAATTTAAAATTATTGATGCAAGTAGAAAAAAAAAATTGTTAAAACTGAACCACTATTTTTAGTGGAGAGTATACACATTATTGCACCAATGTAACAAATGCACTTTACTTGATCAAATAAATAGTAGTAGTATTACATTTTCTCTCCCTTTACTTCTATTAATATGTATATGTAGTATACTGGTTTTGATTTTTAGTGATAGTTGAATTATAAATAAATTATTATATAGTTTATTTTTGATGGTTTTCTATCTTAAGTTTTTCTTATTTTATGTTGTTATCTTTTAATGAAATATATTGGAGATAATAATATATAGGTACGTACGCTGAAACAGTCTAGCATTGCATTACAAAATAGAAAATATAACAAAAAGAGTATAAAATGATAATTTCCATTTATTATTCCTTAATGAACTATACTTGTAGGTTTAAAAAAAAAAAGGAACTATACTTATAAAATATGTCTTCGGGCAGCAGCTGCACGGGTATAAAACTCTAATGTTTTTTAAAATAATTTTTATTTTTTAATAAAAACAATTAATACTAATAAATTAATAATTTTAATAAAACAATTAATAAATTTATCATACTAGCTTATATGGTACGAACTACAAAAGCCTATACCTAAACATAGATCATGACTTTATCATACTTATATATATATATTTTTTTGGTCAGGCAAAAATATATATTAATAGTAAAAAATTTACAGGTACAAGATGTGCCTATAAACTTGAGTTTAAGTACAAGGGGGACTCACAGATCAACAAGCCTCAAGACAAGACCTAGGACTCACGATCCATGAAGAATAATGGAAATTACAAAGAGAAATTTCTTTCACCGAGATCCAACTCCAAAATCTACTCATAATCTCATCAACTATAGACTCCTTATTCCAACTAGATCCTTCAAAAATCAATTTGTTCCTCCTCTTCCATAAAACCCAAATAACACAAATCCACAGGCCAATGGAAAATAAATCACCTTTTTTACCTTGGATGCAACTTGAGTGATATAGGAAATGATCTCTAATCCGGTTATGCATTACCACGGAGTATCCAATCCACTTGTAAACCTCCAACCACACAGCTGCGGAATGACTGCATAAAAGAAATAAATGGCTTGCTGATTCCACCTGCTCCCCGCATAATGAGCAGCTTGCGTCGTTTGAAGAGATAATTCGTCGGCGCAACAGATTCTCCTTGGTCGGCAGCCTGTTCCATAAAAGCCTCCATGCTAGTGTTGCCGCTTTGAAAGGGACAAGCTTGTTCCACACCATCCTGAAGTCGAAACTCGTATCGGGGCTGCCACTGTCAAGCAGAGAAAACGAGACTAACACATCATAAGCATTCTTTGTTAGGAAAAATCCCTGTGCCGAGGCCTTCCACCTCCAGCCATCAGACTCCTCCTCCGATAAAGGATACCTATCAATCACAGAAATCAAATGCTCAAGAAAAATCTTCTCCCTATCAAATAAATCCCTTCTCCACTCCCAAACCCATGACCATTTCCCCTCTTCCCAACACCCCATTGATCCCACAGTGACTCCTTTCCTACGACTTAAATTAAAAAGTCTAGGAAAAAGACTTTTCAAAGCAGCCCCCCCTGCCCACAATCCCTCCCAAAAATCAGTAGACTCCCCATTACCAACCCTCTTCTCTAAATTCTCCCAAAACCATCTCCCCTTCACCCCCGCCCCGCTGTTCACCACATCCCTCCACCATGTAGACCAAGCACTCTCCCTACCCCCCACAAAAAGCCCACCCTCCCTTAAATCTAAAACCCCATGTATTGACGAAATGACTCTAGCCCAAAGGCTATTTTTTTCCGTCAAATACCGCCACAACCATTTCCCAATCAAAGCTTTATTGAAAAGCTTAATATCTCTTATTCCCAACCCTCCATCAGAAAAAGGTTTACACAAAATACTCCACTTCACCCACGCAGTTTTCCGATGATTTATCATACTTATATGGTAGTACAAGCTACAAAATCTAACCCTACACCTAAACAAAGATATTAATTGATCAAGTGGTTTAGTTCAATTGACTAGAGCTCTACTACTTATGTCCAAAAGATCATGAGTTCGAGTCACCATTTAACCATTAAAAAAAAAACAAAGATATTAATTGATAATAAAGAGTGGACTATACCACCATATTACAGTGTTATTATTAATTTCTTACGATTGAGTCTATAACATTAACAAAATCAATTTTAAGTTTATATTATTTTTAAGCTTACTTGCATAATGGTCAGACTTTTAAAATTAGATTATCGTTTGCAAATTATCTTAAAATTAAATTAAAGTGAACGCTAGTGATAAAAAAATATCCTAAATTGACAATATTTAAAAAGAAATGACGTAGGTTTTTTTTAATGATATATGAACTAAAATCTTTATATAAAATTATCTCACACTACATAGCATGTGATATTTTTATATTTCTTTGTAGTGTTATTTAATTTTCAGAAATATTACAAAACAATGTAAAAATATTTTTTTACGAATTAAGGCTGTCTCATGCAAATTTTTATTATGTTTTGAAGGTTGAGGCTTATTAACTAAGCATAGATATTTCATAATTTGAATTTAAAGAGTAGATATTACATAATTTGAATAACTTTCAATATTTTTTTTTTGGAATTTGATATCCAGTTATATATAGGTTTATTAAAGTAATCATCATTTAAAAAAAAAAAAAAGTAATCATCATAACGATGTGAACCCGGCGACGTCACTTTGGTAGGCTAATGCCTAATGGTTAAGAAGTCGGATTCAATTTGGATAATGCGATGGGATTTGATAGGATTTACATTAAATACGCATGGATTCGAATCCCAGCTTTCATTTCAAGCCTAATTTAATTGTATGCTGTTTATATGCCAAAACATAAGAGCTAGAATTTATCAAACGTATTCATATATTGCATTACTATTACTAATATACTATTTAAAAAATTGTAACATAAACAATGAATTTTTTTATGGAACCTATATCAACATTACTATACTAATACACTATTCAAATATTGTACAATGAAATTTATAATAAAATAAAATAAAACAATTTATCTTCATTTTTTTCAAATATTTATTTAATTACATAAATTGTTATTGAATTTATTTATAAATAATTATTTTTTTAATAAATGAACCTAAGAATACTCCATATATAATACCCTATAACACATTTATTTTATAGATTACTAATATTTCTTATTATAAATACTAATGTGGATAAATTGATTATGCTTGGGAGGATGGTGGAATGCGTGGAACAGATTAGACATCTTGTTCACGCAAAGCTTATTACAAGATTATTATTATTATTACATAAATTTCTTTTATACTGTATGCCATCGAGTTTTATAATTCTAATTTTGTAGTATTAGTTTCCTTTTATATTTATCTACAATTTTATAAAGTAAATAATTTTTTTCTTCACAATATCATTTTTTTATCAATAAATGTTAATTTATTAATCGTTAGTTCACATCCGTAAAATGAAAAATTCAATGATCAGATGGGCTAAGTCATATGATGTCTGTAAAGCAGACCTCTTTCCCGTATACGAATACGAGTCAGCCATAACCTAAGCCTTTTTAAGAAAGGAAAAAGAATCACCAATTTAAATGAATGAAATATGGCTTAATACTAATACTAATAATGTACTTTAGAATTTAAATTTTATTTGAAATTACATCAATCTGTAGCAGATCACGATCCCCACGCTATCCGGCTTTTGTTCAACTCCTCTGCATATGCTGAGGCAGATTTCACCCACTACATTAACTCATACTTTATTCTCAATCTATATATTATTATTAACATTTTTTTATATACTATTGTAATCACTAATAAATCCTATTTTTTTCATATATTTCCCATAATTAAGTAATTAAGTACTTTTCCTCATAATTGACTAAAATACTTTTCCTAATCAAGAGAGACCTTTTACAGTTTAAACTGAATTTGGCTTTCAAATTAATACTAGGAACAATATGAATATTTTATTTTTTGTAAAATAACTCATAGTTTTTTAGAAGAGAGTTGATATTGTGTGAATAATTTTCATAGCGGAACTAATTTATAATTAATACTACTGAAATAATTAATATTATTTAATAAAATAATTAATATAATTCATAACTCTTATAATAAAACAACTAACACCTATAGTGAAATAATTAATATCCTTATGTACATTTTGTACATCGTACACCACTAATATTATTATTTATGAAAAACAAATGCCATTGCTTATAATATTTAATATTATTGACTAGTGGTGTATGACGAACAAGATATACCTAATATCTTCACTTCATATAAATATGTATGTAACATCGTATATATATATATACTCACAATTTATTTTAGCTATATAATCAGAATTTAAATATCATGGCAGTTTGATACAATAGTACTCAGTTTTGCACAATTACATGTGATCACGTGTATAGAAATTTCCTAGCTTCTGAAAATCTGGTTTCACTTTCGTACAATTCCAATAATTAAAAATCACATCTACCAATTAATGTTCGAATTCATATATATTGGTAGTCTCATGAATCACTTGAGATCCCTGCATCATGCACGTGGATCCGAATCCGATCAATCATTAACAAATATAGCCAAATTATCGAGCTATAAATAAATATAACAAAAAATCAGATGCTATAAGACATTTTCGTGAACTTTAACGAATTACATCTATAAATAAACTCTTAATTTTGGGGATATAACAATAATATGGTTAAAAAAAAACATAAATAAAATAACATATAAGCTGAAATTTTGATAAAATAACATTTGTTTCACATTATATTCACATTTTCTTTTCTATGCGTCTAAAAAAGTCTTGCACATCAAAAAAAAAAAAAAAAATTTACTTATAAACGTAACTTTCACAATATTTACAATTTAATACTGCACAGTTGACTTTTTAAACGATTTTTGTGTGAGAATTATTTCATAGTAATACGTTTACAAAAGTTGTTTTATATGAATGATACGCTAGTTAATAAGATCAACTACCATACCATTCATATAAAACAATTTTTGTACATATATTACTATGAAATAACTCTCACACAAAAACCGTTAAAAAAATTAATTGTGCAAGTTAATTCGGGACAGAAGGAGTACAAAATTACATTACTTTTGAAATCACACATTCATAAAATTCAATTAATTTCTTTATTGCTTTAAAAAAAATTCTTTATTTTATATATAAAAATTTATAAATTTAATTCTCAAAATTTTATTCATTACATCACTCTCTTATTCTATGTACCTTACACCTATGGACAAAGGGAATAGTGCGTAATGTAAACATTCTATAATGTTAGTTCGCTATCCAGGATCAGCGAGGCTTCCAATGAACACGTATAAAATTATTAATTTTAATATTAAAAAATAGACAAAATCTTGTGTGAATCAGTTTCATAGTATGAAATTAATACCATTAGAATTATTTACTGATATCATAACATTTATTTAGTGATACCATTACACTTATAAACTGATATCACAGTATAAAATGGTTATGGTATCAACGAATGATTCTAATAGTATCAGTGAGTGATTCTAATGGTACTAGTTTCATACATGAGAGTGACTCTAAAAAATATTGAAGTTTAACGAAACAGAATAAATACTCTCTCCGATCCATATTAACTTTCACATTTTTATAAAAAAATTGTCACATTTTAACAATAAAAAAAAATCTCTTTTCAAACTCTACCCTCACAATATTCATATATTTATACAAAATGTCATTATCTTTACACTCAATTCAAACTCTTCTTTTATTTTAACAATAACATAATCTACTTATCTTTTTTTTTTTTTTAAATGTGCGTCCAAATTAATATAGAGAATACTCTTAAGACATAGAGAGAATAATTCATAATTCATCCCAGATATTTATGAGATACAAATAATTGAGTTGGGAACATGGACAAAATTGAGTATATCGTCCAGATAGGCTTTGTTTGGGCCACATCCTTTTATCAAAGTGATAAAATTTAGTTTTGGGCCATTTTTGTGCTGAAGTTGAATGGTCCCCTCGTGACAAATATTTTGGTGAAGTGTTGTGGACCTTTGTTCAGCACCTTGAACTTGAATGATTGCATACCAAGTGGCAGCCTTAAAATATATTCTAATTTTTTAAACTTATTTCAAGAAATTGATTTTCAACATTTAAATATTCCTATATAAAATTCAAAACATGATTGAAGTTTGAGACCGAAGATTCTCAAGCTGTGTTGATCATATATATGAACCAAGTTGATAAAAATCTAAATAAGCTTGAAGTTCAGCTCAAATGGATTTTTGTTCACATCCTTCGATTTGATTTTTTTTATATATATAAATTTATTATTAAGCACTTCGAAGTCAATTGTGTTCTAATTTGAATACCATTGTAAATAGTAGTATGATTCTACAAATTCTATCATCACCTTATTAAACTTTTCAGCTGAGGTATTAAAGAGCTTTAAGTATATTTATTAATGAAAAGAATGATATTTTGAGCTTATTATATATATATATATATATATATATATATATATATATTAAAACATTTGTATCCTCCACATATTTATAATTGGGAGTGTTGATGTTAATATGCAATTATTTCCAACAGTTGACTTATTCAATTAGTGCATACCAATCAATCAAGATAATATGAGGTTTGTTGAATGTTGAAAAGAAGACAAATAAATGCTCTTAAGCTCTCTTGTGCATTAAATGAAACCCTAGAAATGAGACAAATGTGTGTTTTTATAGAAAGATTATTGAACAGTATTCCTGAATTGATGCAGGGCATGATGTTTGTTTTGACCTTCCACCTAAGCTACTATTAGTATTACTAAGTCCTGATTCACAAAAACAAATGCGATTTAAGAAATTAAAAGACCTATGGAGCCAAAGAGCAAGGCTTGGCTGCCAGGTGGCTCGTCCTGGTTGGGCACTTGTGAATTGAGTCCAACTGTAAGAAAACTTAATTCGATTTGGTACCGTCTGATCTCCTTAACAATTATGATGAACCTATATAATTTTAGTAATTAATACTCCCTATTCTTTATTTATTATGGGAATTAAAACGCGGTCCGCCACTATTTTCTCTATACAATACGTTTCTCCTTCATAATTAGAAAATAAAACTTTTTGACATGTACATTATGTGTCGTCGTGTACCAAACGAGGAAATGGGTATGGCTCAAAATTTTAAATTAAGAGAATCAACATTACCAATTTTGTTAAAAAAAAGAAAAAGAAAGAGAGAGAGAGAGAGAGTTTTTTTTATAAAATACTCCAACACCCACGTAGTAATATGTACGAATTTGTCGCGTACCTCAGAATGTGAATGGTGAGAAATTAATGACCGCATAACTACCATCTGTGTCCACTGCATGCTCATCTGATGAACTCCCATACTTCAAACGATTGAATATTGATTTCTCCCAAATTCACATTTTCCGATTCAAAGTTTGTGTATCGTAAACAATCCCTGAAACTCGCAGATCAAGCGGAGAATCCGACCAAAATCGGACTCCGCCATGGAAGATGAATAGGATATTTTCCAGGCCGGCATCCCACCTCCGCCACTTCCGGCGAAATAGCCACGACCCCGCCGCCGCCTCAGACGAGCCGAATTCCCTCACCATATTATGGCACTACCAGATCCTCGATCCCAACAGCGACATCGTCAATTTTTGGAACCACATTTTCTTGATCACATGCTTGATTTCCCTTTTCATCGATCCCCTATATTTCTATCTCCCCTACGTTGTCGACGACGCCGCATGTATGTCAACCGACAACGACGCCTCTGTTGTGATAACCTATTTTCGAACAATTGCCGATGTCTTCTACCTTCTTCATATGTTGATGAAGTTCCGGATGGCGTTCGTGGCCCCCAGTTCTCGTGTTTTCGGCCGTGGTGAGCTTGTCATGGATCCTCATCAGATTACAATGAGGTACCTTAAATCAGATTTCATCGTTGATCTAACGGCCACTCTGCCCTTGCCTCAGGTAATCTTCATCCGAAACATGCACACATTGTGTTTGTTTAAATTGTTCCACTGAATAAGTCTGTTTGAAACTCCAGATTGTCATCCGGTATGTAATTCCAGCGACGAAATCGGAAGGGACTGGTCATTCTAACAACACTCTTGCTCTAATTGTCCTCTTCCAATACATTCCTCGTTTATTCGTTATTTTCCCGTTGAATCAGAGAATAATCAAAACCACAGGTTTTATTGCCAAGACTGCTTGGGCAGGTGCTGCATATAATCTACTTCTTTTCATGCTTGCTAGTCACGTGAGTATCACACCAGCATTTTGGCATGAATACTGTCTCTTGGTTACGAATAATTGTCTGTATAATTCCTGTAGGTAATTGGAGCATCATGGTATCTTGCATCTATAGGGAGGCAACACTCTTGTTGGGAAGATAGGTGTATAGATGAATTCGACAAAATCCCACCTTGTCGTTTGAAGTTTCTTGATTGTTCAAATTCTGATTCAAATGATCTTGAAAGGGGGTACTGGTTGAACATGACCTCTGTGTTGTCTCGTTGTGATGCCAAGAATGATGATGCTGATTTCAAGTTCGGAATGTTTGCTGATGCATTCACAAGTCATGTAGCTTCGTCTCGTTTCATTGAGAAGAATCTTTACTGCCTTTGGTGGGGTTTAAGAAATTTGAGGTGTGATGACTTTTTTATAGCTTAGGTAACCAATTCGTGTTAATCTTGCTTGTAACCGCCTTGTTTTCGCAGTTCTTATGGACAGAATTTGAGTACGAGTACTTATCTTGGAGAGACGACATTCTGCATTGTGTTGTGCATTTTTGGCCTGGTCCTATTTGCACAGCTGATTGGCAATATGCAGGTACTATAATATTCGCCGGTCATTGTCATATGTATCTCTATTATCATACTATAGTACATCATCTATTATGATCATCACGAACATCTTTATGTTACACACTGTATTTCAGACATACTTATCATCAATGACTGTGAGACTTGAAGAGTGGAGAATCAAGAGAAGAGACACGGAAGAATGGATGAGGCACCGGCAGTTGCCTCCCGATTTGCAGGAGCGTGTTCGTAGATTTGAGCAATATCAGTGGCTCACCACAAGAGGAGTTAATGAAGAATATATTCTCAACTCGTTGCCCCAGGACCTTCGTCGTGAAATCCGGAGGCATCTCTGTCTTAACCTTGTTCGCCGAGTATGTCTTAAAATTGGACTCCATATTAGCACCACAAGATCTCCTATTACACAATGAGAAACATCTTTTGTTACACTATCTAGATGAATGAATGACACATAGGCAATGCAGTTAAAGATATAATAAATGTAATTGATTGCAGAATCATTACGTAACATGAGATCTCATTAGCTATATCAGTATTCCTCACAATCGCTTCATTGTGGAACAGGTCCCATTCTTTGCACAAATGGATGACCAACTTCTAGATGCTATATGCGAGCTCCTCGTCTCGTCTTTAAGCACGCAAGGTAGCTACATTGTCCGGGAAGGCGATCCTGTGGATGAGATGCTCTTCATCATCAGGGGACAAATGGAGAGCTCGACAACCAACGGTGGACGATCAGGTTTCTTCAACTCAATCACCCTTAGGCCAGGGGACTTTTGTGGGGAGGAACTTCTAACATGGGCCTTAGTACCTAACTCATCTCTTAACCTACCCTCCTCCACTCGAACTGTCAAAACTCTTACAGAAGTCGAAGCCTTTGCACTTCGAGCAGAGGACCTTAAGTTCGTGGCCATGCAGTTTAAGCGACTTCACAGCATGAAACTGCAACACGCTTTTAGGTACTATTCACACCAATGGAGGACATGGGGTGCTTGTTACTTGCAAACAGCATGGAGAAGGTACAAGAAGAAAAAGTTGGCCAAGGAGTTGGCCATACACGAGAAGTTATATTACGGGTCAGATCCGGGTCAGGACGGGCAAGAGGGCAGTAATGGTTCATCCGTCGATGATACTCACCCTCAACATCTTGGAGCCACAATCTTGGCTTCGAAATTTGCTGCAAATACGAGAAGAGGAATGACGCAGAAGGTTCCGCAGATAGCTGAGGCTGCTTCATCTTCGAGTTTAAAGATGCCCAAGATTTTGAAGCCAGATGAGCCGGATTTCTCTGAAGAAGTTTAGTTAAGGTGTAAGAGACGATCAGACAAGAGAATGTAGGTAAAACGGTTTTAGGTTAAGTTAGCTGTGATAGATTTAGATTTGAAAATGTAGATAGATTGCTTACACTAGGTTTAACAGAATTTTGTACACTGTCTTGGCTACTCCACATCTATATAGAGAGGGGTATCACCCTTTGTAAGTTGTAACACAACCATAGTGCGTCGATAAATGTACAATCTTTTATATGCACATCGGTGTATATATGTCGTTTTAGATCAATTTCAGATACAGATTCTTTGAGAAAAAACACGTCTCGTATCTGCTTTGATAATCTCTTCTCATGTTTCTATGCGTGTAACTTGTTTAGGCTCTCCATCTTTTATTTAACTACTCGGTGGTGTGCTTGAATTAGGTAATTTCTTTCTTTGTTAAACTCTGTAATTTATGCAAGTAATTTTTCTTTAAATTGCAGACTTCTATTTGAGATTACTTTCCTAGAGTTTTTTGGTGATGCATTTGCCTGACTATTCAACAATCGTACTCATTTTCATGACTAATTCCTCTCAGAAGGTCATCTGTTGTTAGGTACTTAATTTAACTATTAAGCATACCCTTAAAAGAGCAGAGAAAACAATTGGGTGGGAAATGATTGGTGTGAGAAATACAGTTCGTTTGGCACAACCTTGGGATAATGTTGCCTTGTTAGTGTTCAGTTTTTCTGTTTTAGGATGATTTGCACGTTGCAGATTTGGACAACATAATGTATAAATACTTAAGGTATGTGGTGTACAAAAACAAATACATATCAAACTCCAAAGACAAATTCATTATCCTGCCTCTCTCTTACTAGAATCAACAACTTCAACTGTTCAATTCATCACCATTAATGCTGCTGGAAACTCCACCTTTTGATGCTTTTAAATCTCTACATTTGATGACAGAATCCGCACCAACTCTGCAAATGGGGCAAGTGGGAGTTCTGAGAAGCCACAAGTCCACACACTCAGCATGAAAAGTGTGATTGCAACAAGGCAAAAGCCTGCATCTTTCTCCACCTCTAAAATTCTCCAAACAAACTGCACAATCTGCAGGAGGGCTACTCCCCCCTTTAATATCCTTATCCTTAAAATCGAAACAGGGCAGCTTTTCGATGTCATCTTGGGACATACTCCCTCTCTCCACATTTCTCTCATTACTCTCTCTCCCCAGTGTCCTCCCCACGACGCACACATGGATCGACACCAGAATTCCGATTCCTAAGAACAACAAAATCATTGATATCACTATTGCCATCACTTCTCTGCTGCAACGCCTAGAACATTATTCTCCATCTCATCATATTCATATCATCATCAAGTGAGTTGTAATAACATGCTGGAATTCTAATGGTGATGTAAGAAGAATGTCATTTGTGGAGTGGTTGGAGAATGAATTGATTTAATTTTGGGTTTTGCGGAAAATAAAAAATAAAAAATTGCAACGAGGTAGAGGGAATTCGTGCGAGTTTGCATTATTAATAAAGTAATATAAAAACACTTTTTATAAAAGTTGTTAGATTCAGTTTTTTTTAAAATAAGTATTTTTTTATCTTTTCAATTGCGTTTGCTAACCGACATTTGGTCGTGTTAAGCCAATTAATGAGCTTAATTTCTTGAAGTTGCGTTGGAGATTTTGGCAGCATTTTAGAGATTGTTAAGATTCAAATGGACGTATACGTCATAAAATAGAGCAGTTAATTTTAGTGGACAGAGCAATTTCGTGCGTAGCTTCAGTCGACATTCTCTTAAGTTAGTTGATTAGGTTACGGTATTGAATTTTATTGAGTTTCAAAACTTACATTTAATATAATTTGATTGTTACTCGATAATTTGATTAAAAAGTTCAATGCAGTCTTCTTATTATTCAAGTTGAGTTTCGATGGTTTTTTTTTTCTTTTTTTTAAAAAACAACTATATAACTATAAAATAACTATAATCAAATTTATTTATCTTAATAAATTTGAACAAAAAGTCAAAACTCCTAATTATTTTTCTCTCTCTTACTAGCGATCCAACATTTAATTTAGAAGGGGCGAAATATATATAGATTTCAGACCCACAAAATTACTTGCGAGTCAATATGACAAAACGTGAAAATTATTCTTATACAGCAGTAAAAGCAAACATTTAGGAAGGGAAAACTATTGAATTTATTTTTACCAACCATAATAAGGAGTTGGTAATTTACTTTATTGAAAAGAATAATTCAAGCATTCTTAATCAACTTTCAATATTTTTTCATTTAACAAAAGCATGTCTTATAAAAATGATAATAAATCATTTCATTGACGTTAGTGAAATAAAATATGAAATTAATATGATGAACTGAAGGATGTAAAAACTGAATCGCCAGATGATCCATCTAAAGCAGAAAATTTGCAGAAAGGAGGAAAAATCAATCATACAAATTTGACAACTAGCAACAAATACCTACCACGCATTACCCAACTATCTATTTCAATCTCCCACTGAATATCTCAAACGTTCATGGTATATACAAGTATAAAATTGTGAAGATCCAATAAGGATGAATCGAGAAACGAAAAAGAATTCTCACTTACTAAGTATGAAGCTCGTATTTCTCTATGAACCCGAAACAAGCCCCTGCCGAGCAGTATTTGTCACGCGAAGAACAGCTTGAGCGCTCAAGGGAGAAAGGTTCGATTGGCAGAAATGTTCCCAAAAATCTACAGCAGGTTCTTCAGATGAGGCAATTGGCTCTATGGCATGTGATTTTTTGTATACAGATTGCAACTCCAACAACAGAGTACGAGCTGCATCCCTAGACTCGGGAAGTTTGTCATTGAGCTGAGATGCACCTATTTGAATAAGTTTCTCGACACCAAATGCTTCAATTCCATCGATGTCCTGCAAGTTTGCAGCTTTCAGCAAAAAGTGTGCTTCGTATTGAATGAAAATAAAAAAATAAAATAAAACGAAAGCAAGTTGAATATATTCAACTGAGTTTACCAAGCGTGGCACACTTCGAGAAATGAACATAGATGCCTTAGCACGAATACGAGGATTCATGTGTTTGATGTAAGGTTGCAGTTTGGGCAACAATAGAAGAGGAGAAACTGAGGTAGTCAGGGTGTTTAAAGCACGTTCAGCTGCCTCACATACAAATCTCTTGTCTTGCGAAGATTTGAGTAGAAGTTGAACAAGCTATATGACAAGGATTAAAAGCATAGTTAAAACTTAAAACATAGAGACATAACAACTATTTCTGAAAATGGAAAAGCCCATAAGAAGTGCATACAGGCTAAAAGCAACATATGAGTTTACCAGCGGATCAAGTGAATCAATGATATCATCATTATATGCTTTGAATATGTCAGCAGAGGTCATAATTGCAGTTTTACAAAGAGCACTTCTTGGATTCTTTAGGGATTTCAATACAAAGGAAATGACATCACTCCTGTTCATTAGAATTAGAAGTCACAAGATAAGAAAAAAATTTGACATTTGCAGCAAAGGAACTGATGTTCTGCATTAACTACTCTACAAAAACCAAACAAGAGCTGAACTTACAATATGCCAACAATGGTTTCCTTGTGATATATAGACAATCTCCGGACATTGTTGAGCGCATCACAAACTGCAATCCAGTCTTTAGAGCCTAGTCCTGATAAAAGTGTCTATAAACAAGAATGCAGGAGATGAGTAAATGTTTCTAAGCTAAATACTTCACCATTTATTAGGATATCGTCATGATAAAGAGTCAACTCAGAAATTAGCATCCATATGGAGAGCATCATATGATAAATGTTGGCAAAAGATATATGGAAAAGAAACATTGCTACCTTCAGACAATCGTCCACATCATTTACGTCCTCCAAATTTTCAGACTCAATGTACTCCACTTCTGAATTCGCTGCCTCAACTCCAGAATTTTCTGTCCCCTCTCTCTCTATAGGAAGGTCAACCAAGGAGGCTATCTTTTTCTTTGGTTTTTCTTCAATATTTTCATCCAGTGATTCACCCAGAGGTTTTGTTAGGTTTTGATTGCTAGAGCTTCCATTCATTCCCTCGGGCTCGTATACTTTATTGACATCTCTAAGTGTTACCTCTGATATTATTGACATTATAGGACCTGAAACAAGAAGTGTCAAAACATAGTTATAAATAATTGAACCTTGCACATAAATATACATAGAGGTTACCTTGCAAATAAACATATATAGAGGTTTTCATCTACAGATACACAAAGACGTAGATTTGATAAGGCAGAAATTATAGTTGATTTGCATTTAATAATGAGTAGTACTAAATAAATCAACTAGAGATGTAAACAACTAAACAGACGGACATTAGATATATAAATGTTATTTCTTAAACCTTAGTTTCGTGATGGTTTGATCTAGACTACACATTCTCACCGGCATGTGATCAACATATCGAAGTCATAATTTCTTTAGCAACATTTCAGATATCACATCTTTAGTATCAACATCTAATTAGATATCAGATTGCTCTTGAACAATACATTTCACCACAAAGACTAAGTAGTTTCCTCAAATTCAATCATAAGGTATGCATTATGTGCATCAAGTCATGTGGAAACTCATGACAAGTCACCTTAATTTAATTGAGCAGCAAAATACTGATGAAAATCCAACTAACACTGCAGCCAGTTAAGGTGCAATATAGATTCTTCATTAAATATCAGATCATAAGTATCATCAACAACATTCACCACCTCTTGAATGATAACAAATTGAGTAAGATAGTGTCAGATGCTCAAGAAAATCTTCAATCTTATTCTCTCATCTTCTTCCGAGCTGACTATACCAAAAAGATCAATAATTTTTTTTTCTTTACCAAGCGTGTAGTGTTACCATTCACATAGAATTTCGTGTGGCCAAATCATACAAAATGCGCTCTATTAAAAGAATACAGGAACTCTAAATTATATTTAGATTTCGTATTTGATTATTAGCTACTTTCTCTTTACAATGGAGAGATCTATCAAACTCAGTTACCGGAGCAGGAAATACATATGGATTCTCACAATTGTGGAAAACTAGACTCAAGGAACCTACACCAACCCCAATACTCACCTAGTTTCAAGCAACATTTACCAAAAGTAATCTGTATGTCATGGATCACTCAAAACTGAACTTCGAATGCATCGAAGACACTAAGAAAGTCATTGTCTCAATAACTGGTGAAATTAAAAATACATTTATCACAAGATTAGAATAATAATAATCTAGCAGCGAGAACTAAAAAATCACAGAATTTAAAAGCTCAAATACAACAAAGTAAAAGTTAAATAAACATACATACTACTTCAAATTCAAGTGAAATGCATTAAGATCTCAGTCATTTACTATTCCTAACTTCAAAATAATCAACCTTAATCGAATACCAATAAGCAGATTCGATCAATTTCATGAAATTTTTAACTTAACACCTCAAATGTGCAGATGGTGAAGATAATTTACCAGGAAAATCGAGTCGAAGTAATCGAGGAAGTAGAAACGAGATGATGGTGAAAATACTCGCAAAATTTATGAAGGTGAAAATTGAAGAATGCTTCACTGTCGAAAGCAATTATATATATGTGTGCGTGAGTATGTGAGAGAGAATATAAAGAGAAAAACAAAGTAACCGGCGGGTAGTGAAAATTGGGAAATGGATCCCCTGCCGGGGTAAGAAACCAGCACACGGTGCCGGGCAAATAATACGGCAGCGTTTGGATTGCTAATTAATTTTGTAAGCAACATATATTATTCTATCGTTAAGTTCTTTTACCCCTTTTTTTTTGGTTTAAAAAAAATGTTTCGTTCTTTTTTTTTTCAGAAAACTTTTGATATTTTCTTCTCTACACGACTTCTTGCTTGTTTTTGTTTTTATATTAGATGGAGTCATGATAATTATTTAACCCCATAAATTAAATTAAATGAATGTATGTATTGGATATAGTCATGACAATTTGTATATATATTTTATTTTTTGTGATAGTATCTATGAAATGAATGTATAAATGATCACATGTGTAAATTTAAGTAAAATTGTCACATTATACAAATATTTATTGTTGTTAATAATTTTCTTAATTCATGTGAACCATTCTTGAACAATAACAAAATGAGACGTATGGAATACAATTTATTTTGAGGTGACATCTTTTATTAAACACTAAAAAAAATTCTCAAATATAAAAAATAAATTTGGTATACAACAAAATGGACAGTTTTGTATATAATAAAAATCAATTTAAAAATTATTCACTAACTCATTTAATTTACGGGTTAAATAATTGTCATGGCTCCATCCAATATAAAATTATATATATAACCTAGTATTGTTTATATAAAAATAAAAACAAACATGAAGCAGTGTAGAGAACGATGATTTGCTGCTTACAAAGTTTAATTGGCAATTCAAACGCTGCCGTTTAGTTGCCCAGTAGTTCAGTACCATAACAGGGGATCTATTCCCTAAAATTGAGGGCATTGTATTCGTACAAGGCAGGCAAGGGCGGTGAATATTTGCACTTGACCGCTGAGCAAATATACAAACTTCCGGATATACCCTCAGGTAAATTACATAAAGTCAAATACGCCAGGCACAACTTTAAAACGTTATTATTATTAATTTCTTAAAGCAATTAAACGGGGAAAATTTAAGTGCGAGTTGAGGGTTCAAATTTTGAACTGACGCTTCAACACAATTTTGAATTGATGTTTCATCAAATGTGACTTTTAATCATAGTATTTACGTTATTGGCAAATGGTATCATCCGGAGGAGCCTATGACTAATCATTGTGCATTAATTGTATGAATTTGTAACCTGATAAAAATTTATTTGAATATCAACGTAATTTTAAGTATAAATTACATGTTGTATTCATTATATGATATGAATTCAGTATTGAGTTTCATATTATAACTGGTCAAATAATAGTTTTTTTTATCGGATAAATAATAACTCGAACTCATGTTGTTACCAGGGGCGTATCTACGTGTGTTGTGCACTGGGCTCTAGCCCAGTGCAACTCTTCTCCAAATTATATGTAGTGTGTGCATTATTTATAATTAATTTGGATGATTATGATTTTAGCCCAGTCCAGTTAACTTAATTTATTTTGAATTCAATTAAATTTATTTCTAAATTAAATAACAAAATCAAAATCAACACACTTATTTAATTCAAATCTCAATTTCAATCTTTTTTTATTTAATTATGTACAATCCATATATAACTAAGTACAAAATCTAGGGTGAAACAGTTTTATAGTATGAAATTAATACTATTATATTCATTCACTAATATCATTGCACTTATAAACTAATATCACAGTATAAAATGTTATGATATCAGTGACTGGATGTAATGGTATCAGTTTCATACTATGAACAACTTTCATAAGAGAGTGACTCAACTAATTAATCGAAAATACAAAATATAATTAATTTAAACTCACTTTAGATTAATTAATTTGTATGTCGTGTTGTACTTTTTTGATTTGGCAATCAAATCTACTATGTGCAACTTATTGATTTTTTTTTTTGACACGGTACAACCTATTGAGTTAATGTATAGTACTTGACATGTTTTGAAGGAAAATTGTGTTTGTTTCACACATGATTTAATTTCCAACCATCTTTTGGGCGTTATTTAATTTTATTATTGATTTAATTTTCTGCTTTTTTTTCCTTGAATTTATCTTTAGAATTTATATATAAAATATAAATTATTTAATATTTTTTATATATATATATATATATATATATATATATATATATATATATATATATATATAGTATAAAAAATTACTCCCTCCGTCCCAAGAAGTTATGCACACTTTTCTTTTCTTTTCTATATGTCCCAATAAATTATTCTAGCCCACCCCTCCATCAATTTATGGATCCGCCCCTGGTTGTTACAGAATAGATAATGAAGTTCTAATCACATAAATTATTCCACTTAGTCACTAATCAAACAATAGTACTACTCTTCCATCCAAATAATTTAGTCTTGTTTCTGTTTGCACAAGTTTTACAAAAGAATAATAAATTATGTGTAAAGTAAATATGTTGGATATTATGAGTTATTGTGAGTCCCATTTATAAATAAAGTGGTTGTACCTATAAAAAAAATAAAGTGATTGTTTATGACTACGATCAATGACAATTTGAGTAATTAAAGTGATTTTTAAAGGATAAAAATAAAGTGTTTTATTCCTTTTGAAAATAAAACTAAATTTTTTGTAAGGAATAAAAAGAAAAACATGACTAAAATTAAAAACATGACTAAAATTTTTAGACGGAGAAAATACAATTTTATGAAATTAGTATTCTTTTCAATACAAAATGTAAATGAAATCTTTGTTTTATATGTCATGAGCTAACAACAACGTGACATATATTGTAATTATGCTAAAAAAATAAGAAATTAATATTCTTTTATAAATTGGAATGTGATTAATTTGTTAGAGAAGTACCAGTTTTTTCCGATGTACACATCCTTATAGATTTAAGCTTTGACTCATACTGACAAATTTACAATACGATCTTTCTAAGGGTGAGTCTAGACCCAATCAAATGAATTCAAGTGGGTCAACGTAATTAGTGATCAGTTCGACAAGATTAAAATATATGTTTACTTTACTTTATTTATTTTTATAGGTTTTATTCTTTAATTTTGGTAATTTATATTATATCTAAATTACTATTGACACTTTCTGTAGTCTGTAACCCTGGTTTCTTCTTACGGTGCTTTTGATTTGATAAAATAGTCCAATTTCCTTATTAAGTTATTCATTGGGCCTTTATGACTCATTACTTTTAACGATATTTTGATTTTAAATTTGATGGCCCATAGACCCTTCTAGAAACATGGCTCAAATTATGTTCAAAACCATACTCTTCATGGGCTTACGATAGTATTTGATATGAAATTGGATTTATGTTGCCCACAAAGATCAATCAGATATTATACTATTAAATTAAATAAAAGATGAGACACTGATCAAGTTTAATAGCTAATTAATTAAAAAATATAATCAGATTAATGAGTAAAAATATAATATACTTTTAATTTAAATTTACTCACAATCCGTCTCATTTTGCACCATACAATACAAAAAGTTGTCTTAAACGACGATATGGTCATGCCATTTTGCATAATTATATTCTTTTTATATTTTAAATACGTACTATGTATCTGTGTCAAAAAAAGTACTATGTATATATTTATAATATAGTAAATTTTTTGTATGTGTAATTTAAATATATTTTTTAATAATATCGATTATTTTATTTGAAAAGTGAAGTTGCTCTCACTAAATAAGTGTAGTTGTTTTTACTTGCACTTTTCAATAAAAATAATCGATATTATTTAAAAATACACTTGAATTGTATAATGTACCTGGTACTTACAATATAGTTTTTATAATATCATTTATTATTTTATTATATACGATCTATGATTGAAATTTTGAAACAAGAGACAAACGAAATATGTTATTTAAATATGATAACTCGTCCAGAAGATGCATGGATGTGAATGCACTAAATTAAAGACATGCTCGTTAAAAAACTTGATGTGTTAATAATTGAATTCAAAGTTAGATATCAACTTTCGAAATGATGATTGTTAATTTAGTTGCAAAACATAAAATATTCATGATTTTACTAACATTTTCTTTAACTCGGGAGGTGTTCTTTTTCGATTTGAGTGGAATTAGACAAATCTGAATGAAGAAATAAAGTGGAGGAGACAAATTAAATGAATAATAAATCAGTATTATAGTTTGAGATGTAGGAGTAGGATAGATGAAATTTATATCAAATCAATAATTTTGAGTTATAATAAAGTATTATCTATTATTGTTGATTAATGAAATAATGATTGGATTGGAAAAAAAAAAAGTAAGAGAGAATGTAAATGTAAGAAAGTATGATAGATAATAAGTAAATGTATGAAAAGTAAAAGAGATAATGAGTAAATATATGAAAATAATGTAACATGATAGTTTTATATATTGCATAATAGGGGTGATTGTGTATTTGAATGGAGCATTGAATTTGCAAATCTAAAAAGTGGGCGAGATGTAAAAAATTAAATTCTAAATCTCGACGGAGTGTTATAGATCAAATGGTTAGAACCTCATTACCTATGTCGTAATCACGAGTTCAAGCCAATATTTGTCGGATAAAAAAAAAAAAAAAAGAAAAAAAGACTCACTATTACATATGACAAAACCTACTTCATATATTAAAACTTTAATCCACCAACTTGAACATAAAATCATACATGGCATGAAGACTAAATATTACACATATTTAATGAATATAATAGGATGTCTACACAACACAATATGCCATTTAATCTACTGGGCTTTTGAAATTGTAGTGTTGTATGGGTGGGGTAGTGTTAGCTTGGGTGGTGGGTGGCATATATATACATATATGATATACATGGAAGTGGAAAGATATATTCTATTAATATTGATTGTGGTATTTGACATGTGTTCGATACCATCAAATGAAAATGTCTTAATTTCATTTGGCATTTAAAAATATTCTCCACTTGGGGACATAAACTTCCTTTGCCAAAATGCCACCTTAAAAAATTGGAAAATAGAACAATTATTTTTTTAGAATTTTAAATATTATTTTCATAAGTTGTCTTTAATTATAAATTCATTTACAATATCTGTTCATTATATTCACACATAAATAGAGGGACTAATTATGCTATTCGTTTTGCGAAAGGCGTATATAAAGTGGAAGTCGATTTATTTACTAATTTATAAGGTGATCTGTATTTCCATAAATTCATAGGCAAAATTTTGTAAACAACACAGCAAATTGAATGATTATGCATTTATTTAATTTATCCATTTCAAATTAATCTGATTATTATTTTTTAATATATAATTACTACAATTTAGTACCAATAATATACTGGTTAAACCCAACAGAAAATCTAAGCGGTTTCTTTGTTCAAAATTCATGAAGTTAATAAATGAACATATACTAACTATGGGATTAATCCATACTATATATAAAAGTGCCTTGGGTATGAGAAACATTTTTAGACGTTTCTACCCCTGCACAATTTTTTCCCCCACAATTTGCCCCAATCTAGGTCTTTTCCGAAACTCCCCCAATCTTTTGATTCTCTGTATTCTGCCCTTTCTTCTCCCTTCATTCATCCACATGCGCTTCTTACTCGGGAAGAAGCCGCCATCCTCCCTCCACCGATTCTTCTTCCCCCGATTCTCCTTCTATGATTTTGACGCTGCTCCCCTCTTCAATCCGTTCGGTAATTGTGTCGGCTTAGAAAATGGATGGACTGCTCCCCTCTTCACGCGAACGTCATCCGCAGACCGCTAATGCGATCGGCCCTACCTTCGCCCCGTCTTGATGTCAACGAGAAAGATGATGCACCTGAAAAATAAATTGGTCAGTTTTTTCACATTCTCTTCCTTTTATCACTGAATAGTTACTCCTCTATTTCGTCCCATTTCCTCCATAACTGACCAATTTGTCAACAATCTTCCTCTGAGTTGGGAGAATTTATATAAGAGATTTGGTGGTGCTGGTTATATTAATTTTGCCCTTGCTCGAACAAATAATCGCGACAATTGTATGCAAAACAATTGATTCCCATAATAAAGCATTAACAAATCATTGGATAAATAATGTAATCTTAACCTTTCATTCATCTGTTTCTCTTGAGAAAACTTGCGATTGGTTTCTAATTTATGCTTTCGTCTCTTGAATTGGTTTCTAATTTATGCTTTCGTCTCTTGAATTGTTTCATGTTTCCTTCAAGAAGTAGATAAATGGCCAAGAGGCTGTTGATTTCCTATTTGCTGTGTGAAAGATGTTAAAACTAAGAAGTATATTGACCTAGGTGTGTTGTTATCTGTGTTTGTTTATCGTACCGTAAACGCTATTCACACTTATACAAGTTCCTCCCTGGCTCAAATATGGGTTTCAAATCATTAACAGAAATCTTATGCTTTTCACCTGTATATGCATCCATGATTAGCACTGTTCTTATGATTATTGCTTTTTTGACTTTTTTTATCATAAACCCAGATACTATGGGGTACCATTACCCGATAATCCTGAGATGTTATACACAACCCCTCTATCACAGGTTGAAGCAAACCACCCTGTAATCTGGATTAAGCTGATCAGGCAATCCATATGCTTATATTCAGATACCAAAGATTGAAAGCAAAATCTCTTCTAAAAACCTCTACCGATTTCGAGCCTTTGGTAGATGAGGGAGGAGTTGATGAGAGGGAGAGTGTATTAGATGGTTTAGTGAAAACTGTACTGTCCCAGAATACTACAGAGCTTAATTCTGAGAAGGCTTTTGCTTCGCTTAAAAATGCTTTCCCTACATGGAAAGATGTATGTAAGCTTTTCTACTAGCTTTTTTTCTTGTTTCTGAGTTGATTTTGATATTTTATGCTTTGAAGGGTACAGCAAAATGTTTGTAATTATGCTATGGGTTTGTGCAATATGTAAGTTAGAAGTTCATATTGTGGATTTTTCTCTTGGAGAGATGTATATAAGTTTTCTCCCCTGTCAATTAGGTTTTGTGCTATGTATAGTTTGAATTTCATATTATGTTCTTGAAGTTGCAGGAGTTTCTGTGATGAAAATACTAGCTTTCTACTGCTTGATTTTAGGAGATGTGTTTCCTGTGTTTTCTTTTCTGGAGCTGTGGATGGCCATTGATTGATCACAATACCTTGACAATGTTGCTCTCACTAAATAGACTAGGTATTCTAATACTTAGTTGTTGATTAATTGCTTTATCATAGATGATTTATTTATTTATTCTAATACTTATGATTATTGCTTTATTCAATAATAGTATGCCAGTCCCTCAACTGATGAAACTTGAGCTGCAACTTTATACTACTGCCAACCTGTGAAAAGTGCGGTTGTTTTAAGACTTACACATGTGATGTTAGGTATCGACTGAATGAGGAAAAGGCTGAATGGATTATATATGTCACTGATGTTGGCCAAAGAGAGCACTTTGAAATCTTTTTTACTGTAAGTTTGAAAATCTGTACATGGTATATGGTGAATTTTGCTCTCTCTTTTACTTTTGAGGTTGAAGAGCTTTTTCGATTGCTTTTGCAGGCTGCAAAACGAGCTGGTTGGCTTCCAGCTGAGGACAATAAGTATCCTAGAGCTAGCCATGTGGGGTTTGGGCTTGTTCTTGGAGAAGATGGAAAGAGATTCCGTGCTCGCAGCACTGAAACTATCAAACTGGTTGATTTACTAGATGAAGGCAAAAATAAATGCAAAGCAGCTCTAATTGAAAGAGGTTCGTTGCTGTCCTCTGTCCTAAAAACTACGGGGTTTTGAGAGTAGCTTGGAATTACGTACAACTGTTTAATCATATTATTCTAATTCTAAGAAATCTGGACATAATAAGTGCTTGGAATTTATTCCAGGGAAGGATAAAGAGTGGACCCAAGAGGAGCTTGATAAAACTGCTGAAGCAGTTGGATATGGGGTTGTTAAGTGAGTTTCTTCTGATCTGCATCATTTCCCTGATTAATTTTGTTTGCGTGATATAAAAACTATGCTGTCTATTTGAATCTTACTCTTCTTTTAGCTCAGGATCTATCAGCTGCTTTTAGTTTATGTTATAGTTATATGTATATGTATAGTTATATGTATATGTTTGGAGGAACTGAAATGTTTATATTAATTGTTATACCTTTTAATATGTCACCTTTTTTCTTCCATTTTTTTTATCTATTAGTTTTGCTTCCTTTAAATGTTTGGGCAAGATAAAGCTTGCGATCTTTTGTACTTGCAAAGTTGTTCACCGACTTTAATTCTATTACTTGTAAACAGTTTTGAAGATTAGGTGTGCGATCATTTACTAATTCTAACGGAAATTTTGTTAGTATCATGAACGCATTTATTTAGAATTATTACTCCATTTGATATTGATGCTAAGAAAAAAAAATTGTGCTCATGAAATGACATGCATAAAATCTTAGCTTTTTATTTAAATTTTGATTTTAATTCTTTCCTATTATTTTCTACCAACTATTTATATAATTTTTGTTTCTTTTGTTTTTAATTTCTTTATATGATATGAACTTGCACACTTGTACGAGGTTTTGCTGAAACGGAGCACAGAGAGGTGACTTTTCTGGAGATAAGTACCATTATTTTGAAGAAGATTTACCAGTATTTTTACTGATCACTCCAGTATGCCAGGTTAAGACCTCCATATTTTAATTTTTCTGAGTATCGAAATTTAAGAGTTTGTCAGCTGTGAAGTTGAATTGTTTGGTTGTTTGATTGTTAGCATAGGCAATAGTTCTTACTGCTCTGATGAGTAATAAAATGTATGCATGTGTTGAGAATTTGATAGGGTGAGATTGTTGCTTTCTGTCAAATCAATTATGAAAAAGCATGTTTGTTTTGAGATTTTGATAGTAAAATGTATGTTTGTTTTGAGATTTAGATATGCTATTATAAGACATTGTCAAAATCGTAGATTGTATGTAAATGCACACATATATTCTTGGGTCACTACTAGAGTGGACAAGAAAAATGTGATGATGTCTTAAAACTAGGGATGCCATTTTCTGTAATAGATTCAGGCAAACATGAAGAAAACCTGAATGAAACAATAATAGGCTCTTCAGGTAGTTCATTACAATCCTTTTTTAGGCGACGTGCGGTTGTTTATATAAGTTTAATTTTTATTATCACGCTTTTATTGGATCTCCCCAGGCACTAAAATCATGAAACAGTCTTTGTCACCATTTCAAGAAGGCAGGATCGCTAGCCATTAAAATTTGTTGCCTGCCGGAGGTTGCCTCCAATTATACCTTCACTTGAGCTTCTACAGTTGACTGAACATGGCCGGGGACTTCTGTCCTCAAGAAGGTTAATCATCTAACAGTTTCCATCAATGAATCTATGCCTTTTTCTTTCAATATGATTCAGATTTTTGTCTATTGATGAAACAGTCATGTTTTTTTTTTTAAATGTTATTTTAGGCTACACTCACCGACTTTGGATTGGCAAAAGAGTGGGAAGAGAATGCAAGATCAACTTCCATATGTGCTATTGTAGAATACATGTCACCTGAAATTATTATCGGGAAGGGTCATGACAAGGCTGCTGATTGGTGGAGTGTTGGAATCCTGTTGTTTGAGATGCTCACTGGAAAGGTTATGTTTGTAAATTTCCGTTTTAAGTTTATGTGATGGTTGTATGCTTTTTGATTCATGTCAAATATGTCGTTTACTTGCAGGTTCAAGTTATTTGAACCACCCTGCATTTTCTACTCTTTTAAGCTTAGTTTATTATACCACTCACTGCCCCCCAACTCCACCCAATTGGCTATCTTGGAAACCCGTAATAAGTTTTATAGGAGTACTCTTAAGTTAACTTGGAAAATGTTGTTTGCACCGTAAGAATAATGTCTAATAAATTCATTTTTCTTACCTTCTAACAATTTCCTTTTTTTGCATAGCAGCCTCCATTTGTTGGTGGAAACAGGGATAAAATTCAGCGAAAGATAATTAAAGACAAATTGAAGCTGCCTGCATATCTGACTCAAGAAGCACATTCACTCATGAAAGGGGTAACCCTACAGACCCTTATCATACATTTCTTAAGTTCCTTCATCCCATATATTTTAATTTGCAAGATAAACGTTTAAGTTATCTTTATTTTTTAGCTGTTTTTTTAATATTTTAATCTTTTACTTATGGTAATGTGCAATGAATATTTAAACTACTACACTTACTGTTACAAAGTAACATCTCTTCTCTTCTAAATGTAATAATTAAATAATTAAAAAATTAACCACCACCTTTTCATTTTAAAGGTACAAACTCTTCACCTAAATCATACTTAATGCACATTTAACTTTGTAATTATTGTGCAGTCAATATTTTAACCACTAACAGTTCTGTTACAAAATATGATCACTAATAAAACCTTTATCATCATCATTTTTCATCTTACAAGTATTTGGATTCTTCTCAAATAAAGATACTAAAAGAATATTGCAACTCCTCAAAGCACAAAGAATCTATAACAAAAGGTACGTGTTTAAATTAACTTTTTTTGCACATTACTATTATAGTTTTCATGATTTGTTTGTAGCTCTTTGCTTCTAATCTTTCGTCTGTTTGTTTATCTCTTTTGTATGGAAACTTTTTGTTATCAACTGTTCTCTTTTTAGTTGGCTACAATCTACAACAAAAGGTACATATTTAAGTTAATTTTTTTTACTCATTACTATTGTAGCTTTCATGTTTTGTTTGTAACTCTTTGCTTCTAAACTTTCGTATATTGGTTTAGCTCTTTTGAATGCAAATGTGAGCCTTATAGTCAAACTATAAATTTTTTACCATAAATTTTAGGAATTTTATCAGCAGAAGAGAGCAGAAAATTTAATACTAAAACGTGAAGCATGGGGACAAAATTGTACATAATAGATGTTGTACTTCTACACAATGCGAAGAAATTGAAATTTTATGAGTTAAAAATAAAATTTAAAAAAACAAACAAAACTTCAAGGGGATTGAGAAACACACCCGTGGCACCGATGTTCCACCCATGTGTACGGTGATAGTGCAAATGTCAAATTAATGGCCTTTTGTTGTACTCTTTTGAACAAATAAATAAATATATATTCAATAATTTATTTTGTTTATATGAACAAAGAACTTATGTTATACAAAGATTTCCTTAAATTATTGTTGTTAGTTATGAGGAAAATTCCAGTGCACAGAATACATAGTACAAATGATGTAACTTTGATTTAATTTTGAAATATTTCAATCAAACAACTTTTTTTTTTCAAATAATATAGAAAATCGTCAAAAGTATTAGTTAATGTGATAAAAATATCGTTTCATATGATAAAAAATTCTTAATTATATATTAAAATTTCAGGATATAACGTTTTTACTCTATGTAAATCAATAGAAGAATATTCTCTTTTTAAAATCCACAACAACACAACTAAAATAGATAGCAACTATCACATGACATGACTGGATTACTAAGGTAAAGTTGGTTTTGTGTTAAAAAAAAAAATTGGATTTAGATTTTAACATTTAAAAAAGCTGAAACTTTGCAGAAATTTTGCTAACATTTTTTTTTTCAATAGGAGAACATGGCACAAAAAGCTATAAGGGATTTAATTCCTTACGAGGATGATTGGGCCATTCGGGTTAGAATTACACGGAAAACTTCAAGACAATTACATAACAAAAATGGAAGACAAACTCAAACTTTGAAGATATTCCTACTGGACCAGGAGGTTTGTTTTTTTTTTCCCCCTTGCTTATATTTTTAATTTTTTTTTTCCCTAAACCAATAAATTTTTTTACATTTAGGGAAGTATTGTTCAAGCCACTTTATTCAATGAGGTGATTGACAAATTCATAGACAAATTGGAATGTGGAAAAACTTACGTTATTCAAAATGGAAACGTAAGACACATTAAGAAATTTCTTGACAATGTCCACGAAAAAGTAGAAATATCGTTCACGGCTGCTACAGTAGTCGAAGAAATTGATGAGAAAATTTCTTACAAGAGGTCAAAACCTTTTGTAAACTTCCACGACGTAGAGAGTTTTTCCAAAGAACAAAGATTGATGGGTAAGTGTTTTTCCCACCAAACTTGAGTTCTGCAACTTTTTTTACAAACAAATAATTTTTTTTAATTAAAATATAATGTACAGATATCGTTGGCATGGTGATTAAAGTGAGGCCGATATATGACATCACGAGAAGGGATACGAACCAAAAAACCAAAAAAAGAGAAGTCATTCTTTTGGACCACCTGTAAGAAAATTTATATATATTTAAACAGAAACTACTACACTTTTTAAACCTTTTACAAAAAAAAAAAGAATTCTTACTTGCCGCCTTTTTGTTCTTTTTTTGGTTAAAAAACTGCAGGTCCAACACAATTAAACTGGAGTTATGGGGAGAGTTAGCTTCCAATGAAGGAGAAATAATTGAAAGCATGGTTATGTTGAGGCCCATAATAGCTGCTTTGAACGTATTTGTTACCAAGTACGAAGGTATGACAATTTTTACAAGATAAATGATAATCGATATTCTATATTCAAGAACAATTTAAAGTTCAATAAAACACTTACACACCTTTTCAATATCAGGGGAAGTAAAACTTTCGACGTCCTATATAAGCATTATTGAAATGAATCCTGAAGTAGATGAAAGCGAGAAAATTCAACAAAGGTTGCTACATTTTCATAATTGACAATTATATATACATAATTTTAATCTTTTTAAAGAAATCTACCTATATTTGAAATGTGTTCTGCTATTTTTTTTTCCTAATTTAAATATTCTTTTTAAGTGTTGGAGGAGGGATGGAAAAAATATTTTGTCCGTCTAAAAGGATGAATGAAGCCAATGAAGAAAGTTTAGCGAACATTATTGCAAGCAACGTCGACAAGCAGTTTTGCACATTCACTGGAAAAGTAGTCAAACTTTTAAGCAAAAACACCATGTGGTATGACAAGTGCATCAAATGCAATTCAATGGTGCATCCTGAAGGAAACAACAAATATGTGAGGTGCAACACGTGTGATGACGACAAAAGCTGTTTCGCAAGGTATTATTTGCTGAAAATGATTGTAACCGATGGAAAAGAAGAGGTGTATGCCACCCTTTTTGATGCAGCTGAAGCTATTGTAGGATGCCCTGCCCATATTTTTGCGGAAAAAATTCTAACGGTAAAATTTATTTAAGATTTTTTCCTTGGAGCATAACTTTTCGATATATCATAATCATAGGTATGTATATTTAAAAACAATTCAGGCTCAAGATAAAAATGAGTGCGTCTACTACAAGAATTTGATGTGTTGTCAAGAGGTGACTTTCAAATTTTTAGTGAAGATGGACATCAAAAGAAATCAAGAAAGAGCTGAAAAGAGAATAGTTATTGAAGAAGTCGTCAAGGTGGATACAGTTCAGTTCGAAGAGGGATCATCTTCAAATAAACGGAAGCTAGAATGCATGTAATAGATCTCACATTTACCTACCCCTACACCATTCGGATTTATAGATAACTCTTTCATTTTTTATTCTAGATCATTAGGCTGTTGCTACACGATTCTTCAATTGAAATAGATATTTTGATATTATAGTTGGTTTTATCATGGGACAAAATTTGGACTTGCTGATCTTTACGTAGTGATAAACAAATATTTCTCTTTATTCGTGGACATTGCTGCATTATTCCTCATATTTTTATTTTTGTTTCTTTGATTAGAATCTAAGCTTCATATATTTGCTATTACTTAGTTTGTGTATATTGATGAATTTTTTTACTTCTTGAATTTACAAAAAAATATATATACATATATACATATATATATATATATATATATATATATATATATATATGTATTTGGCAGGAAATTCTGATGCAATGGTTATGCACTTTAAAAAAGGATTTCAACAATGTAAGTCCCCTCTCTCTAACCTTGCAATCTGTAATCTCTGTATTGCACTCTGGACGCCTGTCATCCTTGTGCGTTTTTCGTAGCGTTAGGTTTTTCACTTGAATATTGGTTTTCATATCATACTCCATTTCAATCTTTGTTACTCTATTTCTATATTCTCCGTAAATGATTCATAGTTGATCTAATTTTCACGCAGGTTTACTTCATGGACACCCAGATTTTTTATGTTATATTCTCCACGATTTATGGAGGTTTCATCGGGGCCTTTGATCGGCTTGGCGAGGTACTGGACACTATTAAGGAAGATGCATTATTATATTTTTTATGCACTAAATCTTCACTTTGAGTTTTTTTTTTTGGTGGTAATAAAGGAGTTAATCATCTTCTTGGGTGTCACCGTATCAGTACCTGCAAGAAGCTGGATGGGCGGAGGGGTGACGAATGATAGCGTGCACACAACCGAGACGCTTGGCTGTGCAGGCATGATTTTTTAATGCCCAATTTTTTGTATTTCCTTTATTCCCTGTTACTGCACACATGGTTTAATATAAATTAGATTCCAAATTTTTTCGTCAAGTTCCCAAGTAATAAGGTTTTTCTTATGCCTGCCAGTTTGCAAGTAGAAATTTCCAGTGCTTGGGTGTAGATGTGCTCATTTGGTTCTCTGTAATTCAAACTGCATGTAGTTATTTGAAGAAAGAATTTGTACCTTGGAAACTAGGCATTTAGTTGATGTCTGGGTTGAATGGTGCTTCTGGTGGCACTTTACGTGTAACTTAATCTTCATCAAGAGTGATAATACATTATGGACAGTAAAACCGTAAATGATTACTACTACATGGATGTACTATTAATATTTCTGCCTTTGATTGCTTTCTTGTAACTTACTGTTGACCTTAAATAGAGGCCTGCATTACCTACAACTTCTTCTTAATTGATGCCTTTTGAAGATTAACTTTGAGTAGTTACCTGGTACTTGGGAGTTCCTGGCGTATTAGTTAAGATATTTCAATAAGTTTATCACTAACCTCATGAAACTTGCATCAAGAGTTTCCCAAGAGATGGGTGTTAAACTAAGTGAAGAAGTTGGTTACACAATTCAATTTGAAGATATTACAAATGCTGTAAGAATTCATGCTTCTTCGTGTCTAATTTGCATTCTTTTATGATGTTGTCTCTCTTTTATACGAGTTGCAGATGTTCATATGAAAAAGACTGTTTCTCAGGTTCTGGCGACATTTTTCTGCCACAAGCAATTTACTCATGTGCTTATCATAAGCGTACTAATAACTATTAAACTCTACCTGGGAACAGGAACTCACGCGAATAGAATTTCTTACTGATGGAGAGTTGCTGAGGGAAATGATGGATAATCCTCTATTAATCAAGTATAGGTAGTAGCTTTATGCTTTTCAAAGATTTGTGTGCAAATCACATTCAATAGAATAAAGACATTTAAAACTAAATATTTGTTATTAAGTCTATCATAATTGAAACTTAAAATTCAAATATTTGAAATGTGACAAAAAAAATAATGACATTTTAAAACTAAATATTCATTATTAAACCAATCATAAATTGAAACTTAATAGCAAATCAAACTTTCAAAACAAAAAAAGATTTTTCACCTAACATTTGTTTTTCACAAGAACATTCAAACAAGTTATATATTTACCCTACCAAACAACATTTACCTTCACTTTTTAAAACACTTATTTTCAAAAGACAAAACAATCTTTCCCAACAACAAGACGAAAAGTATTCTGTTCCACGGCCTCTGCTCCACAATCTCCTTCACTGCCATTGAGGACTTGAACCTGCGAGCCAACACGATCAAAAACAAGTTCAAGAAAAAACTCTTTGCAACAAAAAAGAAAAAGGTACTTACAATTTATTTAATTTTTTTTTTTACATTCAAACTATATAAATTTTAGAAATCTTTGGTAGCACCATGTTAGGCTTTATATGAACATAAGATTTTTTACCTTTATATGAACACTGTAGCATACATCCTTATATTAGGCTTCACCCCATCTCGATCATTTTATCCAAACTTTCCTTAGCCCTCTGAGGATTACCATTCTTGCAATAACAACTGATGAGACAAATGTAATTATTTGTATTAGGGGACACATAGCCCCTTGACATTGTCTCGATCTTCTTACTGAAAAAAAAATAGTTAGACAACATAAGATTTTTTACCTTCCTATTTAGAAAAATGATATGAATAATTAAGCAACATGCATAAAAAGAATTAAACTTTTTTACCATCTCTCTCACCTTATATTTGTATAGATGAGAGAGAGAGAGAGAGAAATAATGAAAACAAACATAAAACTTTTTTTTGTTAAGGATATATATTTAGTGAGGGATTGGTTTTCTGTTTGAGAAAACTGTTAGAACGGTCAAAGTCTTGACTCTTGACCCTAGGCTTGAAATCATCGTAACAACCAAAAAAAAGGAAGTAATTTCATATAATTATACTAATAATAGTTTTTTTTTTATTAATTCCCATCTCGCTGCAACAATAAAACATTTTCTATTATACAATTAATAATATTTTGTTTATGCGTTTTGTAATATCTTAAATTCCATAATTATCATAACAAATGTTACCTCTGTTCAACAAGTTTGTTCTCTGAATTTGTTCATATACCATTTATAAGAACAATCACTTTATATTCACATTTTTCATTATGACTCAATTACTCAAATTATTATTGAACAATATACATAAATAATTATTTTAATTATAAATAGACTTCATAATATTTTTAATTTTATTTATTTTTTCTTAAAGCTGGTGTTCATTTAAATTATAAGCTTCATCATATCAGATTAGCCAAATAATTCAAACAACTCGTATTTAAAATACGATAACGAAAGAGTTTATTATTTTTTTTAAAAAAAAAGTTTGCCAAACACCATCCAAATTCATATTTTTTATTAATTACGTATCAGCATATACCTATATTATGAATTTTAGGTTTCATATGTTCTTAAATTATTTTTTATTTTAAAAATTTTAATAGGAAAAATTTTATATTAGGGCTAAAATTTTAGGACAAACCTCATTTTAAGAGTTGAAAGTGTCTAAAATTAGGTTCTATATATATATATATATATTTTTTGTCTTAGTTCAAAACCCCATCAATTTGACTTCATTTTCTTTTTATAAAATCCTCAAACGTATAATAACTTTTTTTCCTAATTAAATTGTTATATAATAATATATTAAATTAAAAAATTAAAATTTGTATTGACACTTGCATTAGATTTATTTAAAAAGGAAAATTTTAATTTTTTATTTTTTAATCTAGGTGATAAACGGAAGAATTTTTAATAAATACGGTTAGAAGGTAGATGAGAAAAATAATACATAATAAAAAAAAATTTATAAAAAAATTACCCGTGCATAAATAAAAAATAAAAATTAGAAAGAATTTTTGGGTCTTAAATTGAGACATCATAAAAAAAATTGAATCTTAAATTTAAAAAAAAAAATCAAACCATAAATTAAGATACTTTAAAATTCAAAACCTAAAAAGAGACTTAACCTAAAAATTGATCCTAATATAAAAAATTCCCTATTTTAATTGTATATAATCATATATAGATCCATGTGTCATTTTTATATTTATTTAGTAGTCTAATACACTATACATGTATAAGAAAAATACGGGAAGATAAGAAATCAGTATTATTGAAATTTAAAAAAAAATTATATAATACTTTTTTTTAAACTACGCAGTGTCTAAACTATTTAGATTTCTTTAATTAAAATAATCTAAAGATATGTAATAATGATTTTTTATATATTACTTAAAATTTATATAACACGCAGCAATTTGACCAATTTATGTAAGATCAATAACACATTTTTTTCACCCCATTTTTTTTATTAACACACCTACTAATGACTACAACCGTATAATGCAAAACCTTATATGAAAAACAAATTTAGAAAATACACACACACAAAAAAAAAAAAAGAACTACACCCCCTAAAACTCTGGGGAAAAAACACAAGAAAAAAATTGACATATAATTTCAAAAATCAAACCTCCCAGCATGTCTAGAAATTAATGGAATTTTTCAGAAAGACGATTCATCGAGATAGACTGTATTTTAATACAAAAAAAAAAAAAAGAAAGATTAAAAAATATTAATTATAACATAACAAAAAAAGACAACTTAAACCATAGCAATGTTGGTTTTTAATGATAATTTAACATTTGTGTTTCAAAATTCAAACAACCTTTTTAACAAAATTTGGAACCTTAGGAAAGCAACAAATGGAGAACAAAAATAAAAGAACACGTTATTCAATGCTCTCCGAAGATCAGCGCAGGCAGAAGATCCAACGTACCCTTGAAAACAGGAAAAAACGACAAACAATAAATTCAAACCCATCGACGTTATTTTCCTCTCCAATCCACGAGCTGAAAACAAAGACAGCATGCTCCTTTTGCGAGGCGACAAAGTTTGAAAACGAAACTCCAACATTCTGCTGTCAAAATGGTCAGGTAACATGCAAAAACTCTCAACTACAAAGGAAAAAAAAACCGAAAAATATTGACTTATATAGGAAGCAAACCTGAGAACAAGAAAACATAAACAAATTTCTTTAAATTTAGGTACGACTGGTAGAAACCGAAGCACCAGAAGAGTTGTTCAGATTGTTCGACTCTCAAACAGACGAAGGTGTTCACTTCAGAAAAAATATCAGAGCCTTCAACAGCATGTTCTCCTTCACGTCTTTCGGAGTCAATTTGGACAAAAAACTAGCTACGTCAAATAAAGGAGTTTACACGTTTAGGGCACAGGGACAAACATACCATGACCTCCCAGCACTTTTGCCAGATAAAAAACCGGTGTTTTTTCAACTGTACTTTTATGACACGGAAAACGAAGTGGAAAACAGATTTAACGTGTTGAAGGGAGCAGAGGTAGAGAGACCTATTATACAAAAACTCATTCAGATAATGCAGGGTAACCCCTATGCTACATTCTTCCGCAGCATCAACGAGCAACCATCTCTTCAAGACATAGAAATACACATTGCTAGCAACGTAAAAGTTGACCAACGTGTATACAACACACCAGCGAGAGATCAGGTGGCAGCAATATGGATCGAAGGAAACAACCATAACATTCCGTTTGAGAGAGAGATTGTTGTTCATGCGCGATCGGGAAACCGACATAGGATACAACATTACTTGGTACCATTACGATTCACTTTGAGCACCCTCTGCTTTTTCCAAAAAGGGAAGCTGGTTGGCATCGTGGCATTAAAAGACACAATCTAACAGCCCATAATGTAACTTCTCGGTTCAAGAACAGAACAAGACACACAAAATCTCTCGGAAATAAGAAGCGTTGAACAGATAATTCAGAATGAACAACAAGGTAACCAACAAATTACACGCTTATACATTCAAAAGAACCCAAAACATTAGAAAAACACAACACAATAAACCATTAAATTTCTTTTTTCCTAGGATTTTCACGAAATCGAGAGGCAAAGGTCTCGTGCCGAGAATACTACTGCTACAAACTACAGATAAGGCCCAGAAGCAAATCCATTCTTCTTCGAGCTGGAAGGCTTCTACAACAATTTGTAGTGGACATGTACATAAAGCTGGAAACAACGAGACTTGACTTTTTCAGAAATCAGCAGAGTCAGATTCGATCCGAACTATACCAAGGAATAATCGACACAATCAATGCAGGAGAAACAAGAGGAGATAGAGTTGGTCTAAGAAAGGTCTTGCCCCCAACATTTATCGGAGGACCGAGAGACATGCGTCGTCGGTATTTGGACGCTATGGCATTAGTCCAACATTTTAGGAAACCAGATGTTTTCCTAACAATGACTTGCAACTCTGAGTGGAAAGAAATTAAGGATGCACTTCTTCCGGGACAAACCCCACAGGATAGACCAGATCTGTCAACAAGAGTTTTCAGAGGAAAACTTATGGATCTTAAAGATCAAATACTAAAGAAAGAAATCTTTGGCAAAGTTGCAGCATTTGTATATGTCATTGAATTTCAAAAAAGAGGACTCCCACATGTTCACATGTTAATAATCCTACAGAGCGGTCATAAAATAACAAACGCGGATCAGTACGACAACTACGTCAGTGCAGAAATTCCTGACAACAAAGACAATCTGCCGCTGTATGAAGCTGTAGTGAAACACATGCTCCACGGACCATGCGGAGACCTCAACCCTAAATGTCCTTGCATGGTTAACAAAAAATGCAGGTTTCGTTACCCGAGACAGTACTCCCCGAAAACTGTACAAGGAAAGGACACGTACCCAATTTATCGAAGAAGAGACGATGGGACCAAGGTAAACTAAATAAAAAGCTCTACATTATTTAAAAAATAATCACATTCGAAAAAAATATGACATAACTCAAATGCCACAGGTGCAAAGAAGAAATATTGACCTTGACAACAGATGGGTCGTTCCTTACAACCCATTCTTGTTAATGAGATATAATTGTCATATCAATGTCGAGATGTGCTCAGGACTGAAAGCTGTTAAGTACTTATATAAATACATATATAAAGGCCATGACAGAGCAGCAGTGAACGTGAGTCAGGAGGACGAGCATAAAGCAATTGACGAAATTCAAGAGTTTCAAGACGCAAGATGGGTATCTGCACAAGAAGCATTTTGGAGATTGTACGAGTTCCCACTAAATGAGATATCACCACCAGTGATTACTCTACAACTACACCTCCCAAACCAACAGTTCGTAACATATTGGGAGAAACAGGACTTGCGCAAAGTCGTTCAAGATGAGGGGATATCTAAGACAATGCTTACAGAATTTTTCGAAATGTGCAGAAATCATGATGAGGCCAGAGCTCTTCTGTACAGAGAATTTCCACAACACTATGTGTGGAACAAGCAAAACCGAAAGTGGACGAAAAGACAGAGGGGCAACGTCATTGCTAGGATAGCAAACGCAAACCCATCCGAAGGTGAAAGATACTACGAGCGAATATTGCTAACCCACAAAAGGGGGCCCAAATCGTTTGAGGATCTGATGAACGTTAACGGGGTACAGTACTGGACTTTTAAGGAAGCTGCACAGAGAAGAGGACTTCTTGAATCAGATCAAAGCATAATCGAATGCATGGACGAAGCGGCAACATTTAAAATGCCAAGAGAACTAAGAAGATTGTTTGCAACGATACTGACGCACTGCGAGCCAACAGATGTCAGAAAAATATGGGATCTTTACTTGAACCCATGTCGGAAGATTTCAAAGAGAAAACAGCTCAACAATCGAGGAAAAGCAACAACGCACACTTCGAGACCTCGAAAACTTCCTCGAATCGGTGGGAAAAAAATAACCGCATATGACTTGCCAAGATAAAAGACAACGACTCGAGACCAATGACGGAATGTCAAAAGAATACAAAGTGAAGAACTAGCAATCGAGACACCGAAAAGCGATATTGAAGCGTCTCGTAAACTCGAACGTTGATCGAAGCAAGCATACGAGAACCATCTTTGGAAAGGATAGAGAGCAAAAAAATGGGGGCTTTTTTTGTAGATGGACCGGGAGGAACAGGAAAGACATACCTATACAGGGCATTGATGGCAACAATTAGAATGAGTGGTAGGATTGCACTTGCAATCGCAACTCAGTGAGTCGCAGCTTCTCTCTTGCTGTGGGGAAGAACAGCTCATTCAAGATTTAACATCCCTTTGCAAATGAGACGAAACAACTGTCATCACATATCTAAGCAGAGTGTCGGGCCGAACTCATCAAGAAGCAAAGCGGTGGTTATATGGGATGAAGCACCGATGGCAAAAAGAACAACAATCGAGGCTGTTGATAGGACATTTCGGGACATAATGAATGATACTCAACCATTCGGGGGAAAGGTAATGGTATTTGGAGGCGATTTCAGACAGGTACTTCCAGTTGTTCCGAAAGCAACAAGACAACAGACAGTTAATGAAAGTCTAGCACGCTCTTACCTATGGAATGAAATGGAAAAACTTGAGCTAAAAAAGAACATGAGAGCTGTAGGAGATCCGCAGTTTGCTGAATACTTGCTCCGAATCGGCAACGGGACAGAACCCACGACAGGGGACGATCTCATAACGTTACCGAAAGAAATAACTGTTGCACCTGAGAACGAAAAAAACCAAGAACACAGTTTGATCCATTCCATCTACTCTGAAGCGGAGATGAACATGGGATCAATGGAGTACATCACTCAGCGAGCAATTCTAACTACCAAGAATGAGTATGTCGATCAAATAAACGAAATAATGATCGAAAAGTTCTCAGGACAAGAAAAAGAATTTGTTAGTTATGATAGCGCGGTGGACGATATAGGGAACCACTACCAAGAAGAGTTTCTAAATACTTTGTTGCCAAATGGAATTCCTCCGCATCGTTTGCTCCTGAAAGAAAATTGTCCGATTATGTTGTTGCGGAACTTGGACCCAGCAAATGGACTTTGCAACGGAAGCCGCTTGATTTGTCGAGGATTCACTCGACATTTGATTCATGCAGAAATTGCGACCGGGGAACATATGGGGAAACACATTTTCATACCGCGCATACCTATGAGCCCAGCAAATGACGAAGGATACCCTTTCAAGTTCATTCGAAAACAGTTCCCAGTTCGTATTTGCTTTGCAATGACAATAAACAAAGCTCAAGGACAAACCATTCAAAAGGTCGGAGTGTACCTCCCTGAACATGTGTTCTCTCATGGCCAACTTTACGTCGCGCTCTCCAGAGGAATGTCGAAACAAGATACGAAAGTGCTGGTCAAAGCAAAAGAAAAACAATTGACTCGAAACATTGTGTACAAGGAGATTTTAATGTAAAAGAAAAGGATTAAAAAAAAACTTTCTACGATTCTTAAAAGAAAATATATTCAGCATATTAACAAATAATTTACCAAAAAAACAGATCATTTGAACAAGCAAAGAATACGACAACGTGCAACGCACGTGTCAGATGGCTAGTAAGAATAAACAATAATTGTTTTACTCTCATCAATTATCATATTTTGTATAGAGTAATATCACACAAATTAAATTAATAACTACCTCGACTTTCCCTTCTATAATTATTTTCTCAAGTATTTCATTATTTATCATCAACCAACATTATTTTCCCTTAAATTTGTCATTATATATTTTTTAAATTTTAGCAATAAATTCTAAAATATCAAATAATAAAGAAATCAGAAATTAAATAATGTCTCAATTATGGTCAAAGGGCAGTGGTTGGTAAATAAAATCTTTCTTGAGAAGTGGCATAATTTGGGAAGAGATTCAAAATCCCACATACTTTCCTTTCAAGTCCACTAACTTTTTTTGTGATGTTGAAAGTTTGCCAACTCAACTCTCAGAGATAGATGGATAGTGTAAAGCAATGGATGCTATTAAATTGTATCAAATCAAAATAGATAAAAAAAAATAAAAAAATTCCATTTTCTTTACTATGGTGGATGCTGATTGATCGTTGATGTTGAATTATTTTTTATGTACCATCTACCGGAGGACATTTGAATAAAATATTTTAGTAGCATTTGTTAATATTCTCTTTGAATTATTAAAAATAATTTGAAATAATAATGAGGGACGTGAACCAAAAGCTCTAATACCATAAAAAAATTATATCTCATCTAAAATTCAAACTTATAAAAAAATTTATAATTAATTAATTTGTTTATATGAATTTTTATTGTACATCTGATTTAGGCTTATATATATATGGACGCACACGGTCGAAGAATTGCTCAATATAGTCAATACACCTTTCTCTATATACACACCTAGTTATCTGTGCAATCGGATTTGATCTTATGCCCGCAAGTGGGCATCAATTTATATGTCCACCACCAATCATGTGATGTCATATAAGTAATTAATTAAATATTAGTGGACTCCCCTGTATATGTGGCATCACATGATAGGGAATTGACATTAATGTCCACCTATGAGCATAATATCAAATTCGTCTGTGCAATTAAACACAACTGCAAAATAAGTGTATAAAGTGATTTTTTGTGTGGATATTAATCACGCCCATTATATAAGTTGGTCTAGACATATTTAGATAGGCATGAGCCTTGAAGTGAACACCACTAGGGTTTGGAATCTTTTTAAGTTGTGTTTGACTTATTGGATTTGTGAATGAAATTGAAATTCATAGTTATAAACTTTTTGAGATTGTTTGCATTGATATGAATTTAAAATCCGTCATTCCTTTAAAAAAAAAAAAAAAAAAAAAAAAGAAAAGAAAAACAAACAAACTAATACTAGAATAATTTTGGTGATTCTGAAACTCATCTCAACCCAAGTGGATTTGGATAATAATTTGGGATAATAGTGCAAAATTACATATGCAATATACATTATTTTGCTAAAACAAAAAAGATACGAATTATTAACGAGTCAAATAGGGTGCTATTAATGAAATTGAGGCTTTCTTAGGCCAGTTAAGGTGTCGCCCTAACTAACATTAGTCAAGGTTATCAATTTTAAACCTTTAGATCTTAGATCTGACGACTCATAAAAATTGACTAATGTTAGTTAGGGCAACACCCTAACTGACCTAAGAAAACCCCTAAATTTTTATACTCTTGTAAAAGATTAATAATTTAATATTTTAGCGGAGTGATTTTGATCTTTTATATATTTATTATGGTAATTGGTCGCAGGTTCAAGTCTGATCACAATTTTTTATATTTCTAAAAAGTGCGACGTTGATATTGACAACAAATTTTTATTCTTTTTTTTTTTTTAGCTAATAAAATGTTAATAGAAAAATTAAAATGTGATATTAATAGACATAAAATATGTTACTATATAAAAAAAAATGTGATACAAATAAATTTAAAACAGAATATGATATTAATAAACCTAACAGTGTATTACCACACGTTTTATTTTTAAAAAAAAAAAAAAACCAACTAATCCAAATTAAAATAGAAAAAAAAGTAAGACCCACTTCATTTGTTGTGGTACTCCAAAATCAGTACTCCCTCTCCACTTTCTTTCTCTTCATAGCAACATTTTCTCTACGAAATTCAGGAAGTTCAACATAATTTTGATTCATCCCACTGCTTCATATTGATTGCTTTTTTTTCTTTTTTTTTTTGGTTTATGCAGCAGCAAAAGATAACTTCCACAAAAGCCTTTACTATATATGAAAATCAACATTCGAATTCGAAAGATAATGATTAGAATAAAAAAAAAAAAAAGAAGATAATTTATCATTTACATAACGTAATCATAAATTTCAGTTGCAAAACCTCTTTTTTATATTTCAATTATAAAACTTCAATTTCGATTCTTAAGAAACAACGGAAAATTTAGAAAAACATAATTCTAGAAAACCTACTCCTTGTCTCATCGAGACCACTAATAGGAGTGACAACGGGGCCGGGGCGGTTTATGCTACTCCTGGACCCGACCGGAAATTTTGTCTCATGTCCCAACCCGAAATACGACGGAAAATTTATATTTAACCACATCCCCAACCCGAAAACTCGATTTTTTTAAAAATAAATAAATATGTATCAATATATATATATATATATATATATATATATTATTTATTTTGAAGGATAAATTACATAAGCATTTTCAGCTGAGTTTGGAGGAGTACTTATTCAAAGTTGTGTGTTCTAACTAAAACCGGTCCACTAATGTCGAAACCGGTCAGAAATTAAAGAACCGCTGTTTAAAGAATAAACCGTTAGTTATTTCATTAACTAACTTTGCTCTGTTCTTTGAGCTAGCAACGACTATGATCGATTGCTCTGGTTTTCTGTTAGAATCGAACGTTGATTGGTACTGGGCTTTTCTTGGTGATACTTGGCGAGTGTAGTTGTTCAGTTTTCCCTCTGTTTTGGTTACCGAATTACTCTCAATTTCAGAATTAGGGTTCTTATCATTTTTGGTGAATTCTGGTGATTTCTGGAGAATTGAAGCTGTAATCTGTAATCTGATTTCATATAGTGAATTGTGTGCCTTGATTCGCCGTGGATGTAGATCAATTTGGATCGAACCACGTAAATCCTTGTGTTGATTTCTTTTCTGCTCCATTCTTCATTGTTCTTGTTCGCGCTTTTCGTTCAGAGTATTAATTCAGATTAATTCACGTATTAACTTGATTAATACACCCATTGAGACTTAACAAGTGGCGCTGTCTGTGGGAATCGATCAAGACAATGGCTTCATTCAAGTTGGATATAGAAAAATTCAATGGGAAGAATGATTTTGGTTTATGGAGGATTAAGATGGAGGCTTTGCTAATTCAACATGGTCTTGATGCTGCTTTGAGTAATACTGATACTGAGGCATCTACAAGTAATCAAGACAAGAAGGATGAAATCAAAAGGAAGGCATGAAGCATGATCATACTGTGTCTTGGAGATAAAGTTCTTAGAGAAGTTTCAAAAGAAAAAACAGCCATTGATATATGGAAGAAACTGGAGGATCTTTACTTAGCAAAGTCTGTTTCTAATAAGTTGTTCATGAAACAGAAACTACTCACCTTCAAGATGACAGAGGATAAACCTTTGGATGAACAACTTGATGAGTTTAATCAAGCTGTGGACAACTTGGAGAATCTTGAGGAGACACTAAAAGATGATGATAAAGCACTGATGCTTCTGAATGCATTGCCTAAATCGTATGAATTTTTCAGAGATACACTGTTGTTTGGAAGGAGAGAATCTATATCTTTTGATGAAGTTCAAACAGCTCTCAAAACCAAGTGTCTAAACACTACTTCAATGGAGAAGAAGAAATCAGGTGCTGGAGAAAGCTTGAATGTAAAATTCAAGAAAGGGAAGAAAAAGTCTTTTAACAAGAAGAGAGACAAGAATGATCAGAAAGAAAAGAAATCTGACACTGGTTTTGTAGAAAAAAGGAAGTTTTTCTCATGTCATAAGGTTGGTCATTTGAAGAAAAATTGCCCTGAAAAAGACAAGAATAAGCAAGATATGAACAAGGCTGATGCTGATGTTGCAGATGGTGGATATGATAGTGCTGAAGTCCTTAATATTACTGATAAGAAGATGTATCAGGAATATGTGTTAGACTCTGGATGTTCATTTTACATGTGTCCAACTGAGAGCTGGTTTTCTGATTTCAAGAAAGAAAATGGAGGATCAGTGTTGCTTGGAAATAACAAAAGTTGCAAAGTGATGGGATCAGGTTCCATAAAGATCAGGATGTATGATGGCAAGTCAAGAATACTGACTAATGTCAGATTTGTACCAGATTTTAAAAAAAATCTGATATCCTTGGGTTCTCTGAATGCTATGGGGTATGAATTCAATACCAAGGATGGTTGTATTCTTGTTACAAAAGGTGAAAGAACAATCATGAAGGGCAGAAAGATGAATGGCTTATATATTCTGATGGGAGAGACTATCACAGGGAATGCAGAGATTGTTATGAGCAAAGAAGATGCAGTGATATGGCACAAGAGACTTGCTCACATTGGTGAAAAGAGGATGAAAGAACTTGCATCCAAGGGAGTATTTTCTGGGAAAGAAATCACTAAACTAGATTTTTGTGAGCAATGTGTTTTAGGGAAATCCAGGAAGCTTTCTTATAAAAGGAGTGTTCATACCACAAAAGGTGTACTTGATTATGTACACTCAGATGTGTGGGGGCCTGCTAAAGTGGATTCTCATGGTGGAGGCAGATATTTCATGACTGTAATTGATGATTACAGTAGGAAAGTATGGGTTCTTATCTTGAAGCAGAAGAGTGATGCATTTGTCAAGTTCAAGGAGTGGCTTATTGAGCAAGAAAACAAGAAACAGAAGAAGCTCAAACACTTGAGGACAGACAATGGATTGGAGTATCAATCAGAGGAGTTTCAACTATTTTGCAGAGAAAGAGGCATCACAAGGCACAAAACAGTGCCTGCTAATCCACAACAAAATGGATTAGCAGAAAGAATGAATAGAACTATTCTGGAAAGAGTGAGATGTTTATTGTCTGATGCAAAGCTTCCAAGAAGTTTCTGGGGTGAAGCTGTAAGCACAGCTGCTTATCTGATTAATAAATCTCCATCTACTGCCATAGATCTCAAAACTCCTGATGAAATATGGTATGGAAAACTTTCAAATTATGAGAATCTGAAAGTGTTTGGTTGTGTTGCTTATGCACATGTAAGGCAGGATAAGCTGGAGTCAAGAGCAATCAAATGTATTTTTATAGGCTATCCCAAGGGTGTCAAAGGTTTTAAATTGTGGAGTCTTGAACCTGGAGGTCAAAGGTGTATAATAAGCAGGGATGTTGTCTTTAATGAGCAGCAAATGGGATACACATTTTCTGGAAATCCTCAAGAAACTGATGGCATAATTAGCACTGAGATGTTACCAGTTGAGGTGGAGCATACAGAGACTGGTCATAATCATGAAGCTCAAAATCATGATGAAAGTGCAGATATTAATAATGATCAACATTATACTGATCATGAAGCTCATGATGATTTGGAAGAAGAAAATGAATTGTCTTCAGAAAATCTGAGAGATTACAATCTGACAAGAGATAGGACAAGAAGAGAAATTCATCCTCCAAGAAGATTTGGGCATGCAGATCTTGCTTATTATGCTCTCATAACTGCAGAAGATCTGGAATTCAGTGAGCCAAGAACTTACAAAGAAGTTATGATGAGTCCAGAGAAAGATAATTGGTTGATGGCCATGACAGAAGAAATGGAGTCTCTGGAAAAGAATCAGACTTGGATTCTTGTTGATAAAAATAAAAATCAGAAACTCATCAGTTGTAAATGAATTTACAAGAAGAAGGTTGAAGTTGGTGTTGCTGACAGAATCAGATATAAGGCAAGGTTGGTTGCAAGAGGGTTCACTCAAAGAGAAGGGATAGATTTTAATGAAGTGTTTTCTCCAGTTGTCAAACATTGCTCAATCAGGCTTCTTCTATCTACTGTTACTCAACAAGATCTGGAACTACAACAGTTAGATATCAAAACAGCTTTCCTCCATGGTGAATTAGTTGAAACAATTTACATGAATCAACCTGAGGGATTCATTCAACCTGGAAATGAAAGTAAGGTATGCTTACTCAAGAAATCTCTTTATGGTCTCAAGCAAAGCCCAAGACAGTGGTATAAAAGATTTGATCAGTTTATGCTTTTTGTGGGATTTTCTAGATGCCCTTATGATAGTTGTGTATATCTTGAATGGAAAGGAAATAATGTGTTGACATACTTGTTGTTATATGTGGATGACATGCTTATTGCAAGCAAAAGCATGTCAAGGATTCAAGCATTGAAAGCTAAGCTAAATTCAGCTTTTGACATGAAAGATCTTGGAAATGCTAGAAGGATTTTGGGGATGGACATTATCAGAAGTAGAGAAGCTGGGAAAATTTTTCTTACTCAGAGGGATTACATACTGAAGGTTCTCAAAAGATTCTTTATGCATCAATCAAAGACTGTATGTACTCCTATAGGGCAGCAGTTCAAGTTATCATTGCAACAATCTCCTAAAACAGATGAAGTAAGAAGGAAGATGAGTACAGTTCCTTATGCTAATGGAGTGGGCAGTATCATGTATGCCATGGTGTGTTCTAGGCCAGACCTTGCTTATGCTGTAAGCATTGTAAGCAGATTTATGGCAGATCCTGGGAGTCTACATTGGGAAGCATTGAAATGGATACTTAGATACTTGAATGGTGCTGCAAATCTGGGACTTCTATTTGAGAAAACTCAGGGAAATGAAGATCAATTGAAAGGGTGTGTGGATGCGGATTTTGCTGGAAACATTGACTCAAGAAAGTCTCTAACTGGTTATATTTTCACACTTAATGGCACTGCAATAAGTTGGAAGTCTACCCTCCAATCTGTTGTGGCTTTATCTACCACTGAAGCCGAATATATTGCTGTTTCAGAGGCTGTCAAGGAAGCAATATGGCTCAAGGGAATTATCAAGTTCTTTGGTGTTGAGCAGGAAAGAGTTACTATTTTCTGTGATAATCAGAGCACCATACACTTGGTTAAGCATCAGGTATTTCATGAAAGATCTAAGCACATCAGTGTGAAGTTGCATTTTGTCAGAGATATTGTGGAAAAGGGCATCATATCCATTCAGAAAATTGGCACTGAGGACAATGCTGCAGATATGATGACAAAGGCTTTACCAAGCAACAAATTCAGATTCTGCTCAAAGGTGGTAAAGCTTGAATTGTGGGATGTTCACTGATCAGAAGTGAATTGCGAATGTGATAGGCATGCTTATTCATTTATGGTGGAGAATTGAAGGATAAATTACATTAGCATTTTAAGCTGAGTTTGGAGGAGTACTTATTCAAAGTTGTGTGTTCTAACTAAAACCGGTCCACTAATGTCGAAACCGGTCAGAAATTAAAGAACCGCTGTTTAAAGAATAAACCGTTAGTTATTTCATTAACTAACTTTGCTCTGTTCTTTGAGCTAGCAACGACTATGATCGATTGCTCTGGTTTTCTGTTAGAATCGAACGTTGATTGGTACTGGGCTTTTCTTGGTGATACTTGGCGAGTGTAGTTGTTCAGTTTTCCCTCTGTTTTGGTTACCGAATTACTCTCAATTTCAGAATTAGGGTTCTTATCATTTTTGGTGAATTTTGGTGATTTCTGGAGAATTGAAGCTGTAATCTGTAATGTGATTTCATATAGTGAATTGTGTGCCTTGATTCACCGTGGATGTAGATCAATTTGGATCGAACCACGTAAATCCTTGTGTTGATTTCTTTTCTGCTCCATTCTTCATTGTTCTTGTTCGTGTTTTTCGTTCGGAGTATTAATTCAGATTAATTCACGTATTAACTTGATTAATACACCCACTGAGACTTAACATATTTACAGATCATTGTATTATAAATACCATCCCCGTCCTATCACCGTTAATTTTTTTCGATTTTTGGGGTAAACCGAACCTAACCCGATTTAAAGTAAAAAAAAACATCTTAAGGTCTCCACGGTTTTGGGTTGAATTGTCACCCCTAACCACTAATAATGAAACTGATAGAGACCAGACCAAATCTATGGATGTAATATTCTTTCCTTGTAAATTTCGGATTTATTATCTCTTTCATTGTCACAATTCGGATAATTATAATCCTGACCTAGTCCTAATTCTTCGGGCCAAGATCAGATCTATCAAAAAGGAATGAACGGATCTGATCCTCAGTCCTGAAAGAGAAATGTGAACGCTCTGAAAATGACCTATGATCTCAAATTTTGTCTTCTGTTATTTGGGTATTGGGTCTGATCTGAAGGTAAGTTAGACTAAACCAAATTCTGAGATATTCATAATTTGTAGTACAATAGTTCAATAGTAGCCTTTATGGCAGAGAAGGAAATTATCTCTGTTTTTTTATAGAAAATTCCTGTAAAAGTATTGTCCTGTGTCAGATCCGTACGGTGACGTGTCTAGGGTTTATAGGAAGGAACCACGTACTCATTGACCTATTTGCCCTTCATTTGCTAAGGTATATAATCCCTAACCTTGAAATTGAGCTATCATCCACACTTTCTTTCACTTTTTCACTATTACTACTGGAGAAAAGCCATTGTTACAAAGCTCACTTTAAAGACAGATAAACAGAAACGATATTGGAAATTATTTCAATTCAGTTTTCTTATCAATTCTATTGCTCGAAGAAGATAAAAATCTGTTATCAACTCCTTGGAAACCCAAATAATACCCTCTAAGTATTATTCTCTTTTATATTTATCATTTTATCAATATGGTCTAAAGTTGGTCATATCAGAAACAATGTATTTCGACTCCCCAGTCGGCTTCAAGGCGAAGAATATTGCATATAAATTTTCACGTAGAAAAACTTTATTTTTTGGAGGAGATCTAATTCAGAGTGAGAAAACTTTTGACATCAATTTTTTATGTTGTTCATTTACTCTTACTGATTTAGACTATTTTAAATTCAAATCTATTAAAGTTTTCCCCAATTCTTGATTGGACTTTCTTATGTATACATGATCACTTTTAAGTATGCAATACATGATCAATTTTAAACATTAATTTGCAAGAAATTACCAGTGAACTATTTTATTTAGATATATATATCTATACTATATTTAAAAATGGCTTGGGTTTGAGAAATATTTTTGGACTCTTTTACCCCTGCTATCTTTTATTTTGAACAATTTTGCCCCTACCTCTTTAAAAATTATTTTATTTATTTTTTTACACTAAATTTATTATTTCTTTTACCCTAGAGTGAGTAGATAATTATTATGTCAATTTAATATCCTTTATTTGTACACCTCGTTGAAGAAATTTATTAGAACTATTACTATACTATTTACAAAATGGTAGAATTGGTCAATTATTTGGTATTTTCTTTAACATTTTATTGAGAAAATTAATTGTGTGATAAGATTTTGAGGTCATTTCATTTCGTTAAAACAATAATATTTAGATGATAATAAGGTCAATCACTATTTAAAACTTTGGGTTTATAAGTTCAAGAATTGCTTTCAATTTGATGTTTATAAGCGGAAAAACTTATACGACCAAGTCTTCGAAAGAAACAAATAAAGATTTAGCTAACAATTTTTGTATAACGTGCAATACACGTGTTAAACGACTAGTAGATATGTAAGAAGTTTTGTATAAGATTGTTTCATACATGAGATGTGATATTTTTACATGTTATGATATTTTTTAAATATGAATATTATAAAAATAAGTAAACGTATCACGTTTTATATTTGAAACCATCTCAAACAAGTTTTTGTGATAGATGTATTACAAACATAGTTAACATTCTTAAGTCAAAATTGAAGGGAAGACCCCAAAATATGGTATTTTCTAGTTCAATTAAAAATTGAGCAACTTAAGATAGAACTTGACTGTACCTGTACGTAGAGGTGATCCCTCAATTTAAACGAGATCTGATCATAATATAGCAACTTTCACAACATAATGGATAAGTCCCAACATTACAAAGGGAAACAAGGCACTCCGCAGTACATTATTATGAATAAAACTAGGAACTTAATTATGTAAACTAATTAATACACTATATATAAAATCTAAATTAAGACCAGATACACCAGCCAATGGGCTCTTGCGGCTCCTCCACCGCAAACACGTCGGAGAAGTAGCCCCGCCCATCATCGCTACCGTCATCCTCCTCAGAGTTGATCCCGTCAACAGCCGCCATGCAGCTGGAATAGTCGTTGTCCGGGAAGTACGAGTCGCCACTATCCAGAAGCTGAGGGCCGTCTTCATCCACCACTGCGCTGCCATCGCTGCCTGTGCTAAGGCGGTCCTCCACCTTCACAGAGAGCTGAAGAGACGGAGGGGCATCTGGCGCCGGTGGATCCGATTTATCACCCGGTTCTCCGGCAGATTCCTTTGTTTGCATCTTCTCAGTCAAGGAAAGAAGCTGAAAAGGAATGCCATAAATATATGAATAAATATTCCAGGCACTGTTTGAAGCCGTATGGTAAGGTACGATATAAAATGCAACATCAACATCAAATTAAACGAGACAAGTTTATTAGTAGTTAAAAATATAAAGTTTAGAACTTAAATAAGGTATATTTAGGAGCTAAGAAGGTATATTCTCATCTGGAAAATGAAATTTCATATTATTTCATTTGACAGGTGGGGTTTCGAAGATGCTATTTTATTTGACTGATGCAAGAATAATATTTAATAGTTGCACTTGTGATTTAATAGCTAAGAAGGAATCTTATATGTAAGAGTGGCCCATCAGGTCCCTATCATCTTCTGAATGAACGGCCCAGGTGGCTCATAAAAACAATTGAAATCGCATCTAATCAGATTTCAGCTTCACCTCTTCTCTAAATCAATTATATTTCTAATATATAATCCTTAATATGTCAACAAAAGGAGAAAATAAAATGGGATCTGTACTATAGCTAGTCACACTAGGTTATTCAAAAACAATGATCTATGTACGTCCACAATTTTTCACCAACTAATTTTTAAAAAATCTTGTTTGAAATTATTTATTAAGTTAAAATGATATACATGCGCAACAATAGCCATTTCAAATAAAAATTTGAGAAATATATATATATATATATATATCAAAACACATCAAGGTACCATTCGAGTGACAACGATAATTATCAATTTATCACACATAATTTCCTAGTATATTCGAGTATGAAATTATATTAATTTGAATTCGAAACTATGTGTAATTTTTTTTTATATATTAATTTACCTCAATTTTGAGCTTATCATTTTCCTTGAGAATTGAGTCGTAGTTGGAGAGGAGGGAGTCATAAGTGGATTTAAGATGATCATAGTCTCTCTCAAGCTGCTTGGTCTTCCACCGCGCACGGCGGTTCTGGAACCAAACTGCCACCTGCCTCGGCTGCAAGTTCAGCTTCTTAGCCAGTTGCGTCTTGCGATCCGGCTCCAGCTTGTTCTCTGCCTCAAAGCTCTTCTCCAGCAAGTGCACCTAGTTCACACCATTACAACCTCTAATTATAATAATCTCCCAATCAGAAACAATAAATACTATTAATACTCATTATGAACTAATCAAACAAAGATAATGGAACACATTCTTACTAAAGATGAAAATATTGATATCGATAAAAATATTAATACTTTGAATTTACGGATATATCGATGGAAATATCGATATTGGTAAAAAAATAGAAAATTAATGAAAATTTTATTAAAATGATAAAAATTTAACATGAAATTTTATATAATATTATTACTAACATTATTACACAAATTTAACTTGAAATTTCAACAAAACGATTTTTTTATGATAAACATATCAATAAAAAAATACATGAGTAGTGTAAAATGATACAATAATTATTCAAAACTATTTAATGTTAAACAACTAATACCAAAATGATGTCTTATGAGGTTCAAATGTAAATATATATATATATATATATATCATCTTCATCTAAACACTGATGTATTTTTTTTTTTTAAAAAAAACTAATATTTTAAAAAAACTGATATATTACCGATATGTCCACCGAAATATTTCGATATTCAGAAAATTTTGAACTACAACTCACCGATATCGATATCGATATCAATATATCCCGATATTTTATCGATATTTTTGAAAAAAATTGTTCCAGTAAATATCGATATCGAGAGTCCAAAATAATATATATATCGAGGATATATCGAAAAAATATCAGGATATTTACATTCTTACATAATGAAGGAATTCGATTCTGATGTCGGATGGATGGAATATGTTGTTTGATCAACAGTTATTTTTGTTATCGTAAAGGAATTTTTAAAGGACAGCATAGTGATTCTTAATTTTTGAAGTGCAATATAAAAAAATATAAAGGAAAATTTCAGCAAGTCAATATACCTGCTCGGCAGTGAGGCGGCGTTTCTTTTCTGGCAACTGCTCGTCGAAATATTCCTCATCATACAGTTCTTCCGGAGTGCTGAAAAACGGTCGCCTCTTTGAGGTTTCATCCATGTTTATCACCGATCTTGCACCTAATTTAATAGGTTCCATATTTAAAATTAGAATTCAGATAGTAATCTATAATTTGTGCAAGTTGTTTATATGAAAAATATAATCCACAATATATGATATGAAACATGTAACAGTACAAATTAAGAAAAATCGTAGAGTAAAACTGGGAAAATGAAATTAATGCAAAAAAATATGATTGGATACCTCGAAATCCGAAATCGTTGTTCCCGAGGAACAACATATTACTATGACAAGAGGTATCGAAGAAAATACGCCCGGAATCCATTTTCTTTAGAGATCTCCGGCTATCAACCAATCCAATATCAAAAAACACACACAAACAACGTGTATGTATATATGATCTTTTCTCTGAAACTGAAGATTTTTTAAATAGCTCTAAATTATGACGTTAATGGCGGGTAATTTCTTTTTATAAAGTATATATAGAGTTTATTAGAACAACATCAACTTGTGGCGGAAGAAGCTTGAGCACCAGAGCAACCTCGCCGGAGTCTCTAACGGACAGATGCAAAATCCCATCATGCGCCGCACAACTTTTTTGAGCGGCGTCGTAATACTGATATTTCCTCCGTTCACCGGAATTTCGAGGAGGACTGCGTGGTAATTTTGTTGTTTCTGGTTGCCGTTTCGTGGGGGTGGTTTTTGCAGCTAAAGTTAACAGATGAGGGCAACGTAGTTTTATACTAGTAAGTGAATCGCGAAAGTACTCTTTTGCCCAAGTGGACTTTCGAATATCCGAGTGGCTTAGGGTAATGATTGGTATGGGCAAGTTTGTAAATTCAAAGATATGCGGTGGGATTTTTAATTGGGAATGCCTAACTTGCGCCGGGGGTGCGTGGAGTGATATGAGCCATTGGAGAACTGTAGAATGTGGGAGATCAGAGTCGCCATTCTCTGCGGTCGGGGGTTTGTCGGGTGCGGTTATTAAGTCGCACGACCGTCTGCAAGGTAAGTTTACATATTACAGTCCAATTCAATCCAATCTAGGAGTGGATAAATATTAGTATATCGAGGTTTTTTTTTTGAAAAATACAGAAAAATATCGAATCTTTGGTATATCGATCGAAAATTTCAATACGATATCGGTATGAAAAATTTAGAAAGTCGATTATTTTGGTATTTTTGGTATATACTGTACCGTATTATACAATATTAAATAATATAATTAATAATTTCGGCATGACACGGTATAACACGATATATTAATATTTCGGTATAAAATGACATATCAATAGATCGGTATACACGGTATATACCGAAAATTTTGGTACAGTATGATATATCAAAATTTCGGTACGGTATAAGGTATGTATTTTTAGTATGCTGAATTTTTGGTATACCGAAACTCGACATACCGTTGGTATAAATTTTCGCATACCAAAAATTTTAATATAATATGCGATACGGTATGTTCAGTATAATACGGTATGACACCTTGATTCCAATCCAATTATAAAGGCAAAGCACCCGCCAAATTATTTTATTTATATGTGGTGTTTTCATTTTTTTTAACTGTGAAGGAATGATTTGTGTTGGGTGAAAAAAAAATAATTAATAAATAATATTCTCTTCGTTTCTTAAAAAAAATTATTATTTTGATCGGTCCACCTAAAATTTTTTGTATTCTTAAATGGTATAAATGTGTCTCTACATCCATGACCTTTGGATATAAATAGTAGACCTTTAATCACTTGACCGAAATCATTTCGTCAAAAGTTATTTTATTATTATTTATGAAATTAATGCATCTAATATGAGACAATTTTTTTTTTTTTTTATAAATCATGCATTTAATATAGGGTAGAGGAAGTAATAATTATGGAGATTATTAAATCGATTTGAGTTCCAATATTTAAATATGTATTTATGTTATAAAACATGTTTTTTTTTTCAATATAGTCTGGAATTACACTAAGAGATATAATATATAATCTATATATGTGGAAATAATATATCAAAAATTTAAGGAAAATAATATTACAACTAGCGGTAGAACTTGTAAAATTACATTATTATTATTTTAGCGGAATAACCAAAATTTGATAATATTTCAAATGAGGATATATCATATCAGGGTTCAACTTCAATTGTTCGATTCGATCGAGATCCAACAGGACTTGCAGTGTTGCAGTAGAACCACACACCAGGGGGCCCAGAGAATCAATCGTCCTTTCTTGTGGTGGGTAAAGTGGGAAATAAGAAAATTATTTTTAGTGGAATAAATTTGGCTGTTTAAAGTTAAAAGTTTTAACTATGAGACCTTGCATCATTATTATTTGTGTATAAATTTTAATTAGTTCATATATATCATAAATATAAAAATATTATAGATGAATATTTATTAAATAATGCTATTATAGGTATACAATATACGCACTGTAAAGAAAATATGGAACGCACATATATAATTGTAATTTTTAGGTTACGATTATCACCATGTCACAGTTATTTTGTATAATACTTGATCACGATTTTTTTTTTTTTTTTTAAATGTCCTCTAGATTAAATTCTTACTTAGATTACACGTGTTCATCTTCGTTCTTAATTACTTTGCAATTAAAATTTTATAGCAAACCAATATATAAATTTATTTTCTAAATAACCTTAACATTCAATCTATTATAAGTTCCGCAATTTACGCAAGATTGAAAGAAAAGTATTAATTTTAAGTTAAACATTTTAAATATTTATTTTGTTTAATTATTTCATTTTAATTATAATTTGTTTTTTATTTTTTTAATATTATATATGTACAATATATTTTCTTTTGAGTTTATTTTGTAATTGTATAATGCATTCAAATTGTATACAAGTTGAAGAAGATCACCAACACCAAAAGTTGAAGAGACGATTAAACGATTAGTCATTTTCAAAATAAAAGTTGTAAAATAAAAAATAATTAAAATTGAGAGAGGATAAATCTCAACTTTAATAGAAATTTTTTGAGCCGGAGGTTGGAGACGATGAGCAGCAGTGTGTAGATATGAGAAGGGAACTCTTACGATTGAAAGTGAAAAGTGAGAGAAAATTAAATTAATTTGATTTAGACCTATAATAAAATGAATTGTTACTTAGAAAAACTAAATTACTGAGATTATTTACTTGCCTAACAAAATATATTCAAGGAGATACATCAGTTATAGTATAAAAACTAATCATAATTGATTAATTTTTAACAATTTTAAACTTAGTGGTGAAGATTATTTGTAGAAAAAGACTGAAATTACAAATTTAAATAATTTTTATTGAGAATGCATAAATTTTTAAATAAAAATAATATATATAGTGAAATGTAACTGTTGTAGATGAATTTGATGCTGTCACATACATTCTCATAAGTTTATTTTTATATAATATAAAGATAAGTAATTAAATGCCATATATTAAATAATATAACTCACGATCTGGTGATGTATTTCAAAATAATAAATACTAATTAAAATAGGAGGTCATGAAAAGAATAAAAGGAGAGAGTCATGTGTTATTGATGAGAACCGCGAATTAGGCTCGATGAATTCGATGCCCCAACTCAGATTGGCAAGCAACGAACCCCTCAATTCCACATAATTTCGATGCCCCAACTCAGGTTGGCAAGCAACGAAACCCGATTCGAAGCTCTAGCTCGGGCTAGCAAGCTATCGAATCAATTCACAAAGCAAGAATTTGCTTTAACAACTAGTTTGCTATCTTTCATATCAATTAAAGGATACATGACCTTTATTTATAGGTCAAATAAGCTGCCAACTAACTCAACAAACTAACCTCTAAACATGCTAACTACCAACTAATACTTCTTGAAATATAAAGGACCAATATTACTAATAGAAAGATAAATGACTATTTTGGGGCTGTTAGTTCGCATCATTCCCGGGCCCTTCGAAATTGTCCTTGTCCTCAAGGACGATTCCAAATTGCACAACCTTGTTGACCCAATTTACCGCGATAAAAAACGTAGTTTCCGACGAACATCAATTTAATCCCAAATCGTAGGGAGTTAACTTCAGCACCAACAAGAAAATTGGGATTACAAATGTATCTTAGCTTCCTTTCCCAAAACTCATTGGTCAGTCTCCCTTGCTCCATGAAAATTCCCACGAAAGTAAATTTGTCATTGTGGGCCTGGAATTGTTCCAGGGAAGGAGGACATGCCCAAGTATCCACCAACTGGAATACCAGGCACTGGTTTCCGACGCAGAATTGCACCGTGCCGATACGGTGGGTGTTGAAGTCGAATTCATATTCAAAGCCGACGTGGAGGAGGGCAAAATACTTTATGCCGTCGAGGACCCACTCTGCGATGACATTGTAGTGTGATGCAAAGGTGATGAAGATGTCTTGGCCGTAGACCATAACGGTGAAGCAATACTTGATGGCGTGATTTTCCAAGTTGTGTAAAGTAAGTCTGCTTCTTGGGGGCATTGTTGAGCTGCTCATGTTTCTTGATGAATTCCATGACTTTGTTGACCGTGAACTTTCTGTCATCTTCAAAACTAACACTAATAGTATATATGTGATTTCTTGATGTATAGGTTTTCGCGATTCTCAACGATAGCTCTCAATGAAAGCACCAATTGATGAGAACCGCGAATTAGACTCGATGAATTCGATGCCCCAACTCAGGTTGGCAAGCAACGAACCCCTCAATTCCACGTAATTTCGATGCCCCAACTCAAGTTGGCAAGCAACGAAACCCGATTCGAAGCTCTAGCTCGGGCTAGCAAGCTATCGAATCAATTCACAAAGCAAGAATTTGCTTTAACAACTAGTTTACTATCTTTCATATCAATTAAAGGATACATGACCTTTATTTATAGGTCAAATAAGCTGCCAACTAACTCAACAAACTAACCTCTAAACATGCTAACTACCAACTAATACTTCTTGAAATATAAAGGACCAATATTACTAACAGAAAGATAAATGACTATTTTGGGGCTGTTAGTTCGCATCAGTTATCCACGAAATGATAATTTAATATTTGAATTATATTTACTTTTAAAATATAATTGAACTGAGTTTTATAAAAAAAAAAAATTCATAAATTATATAATATGAAAAATGAGATTCATTTAATGTACGAGACGGTCTCGTGTAAAAAATTATCTAAAAGTGGATAGATACTTCTCTATTTTTTTTTTAATAATAACTGCTCTAATTTCTAAGTGGCGTAATTTGGTATGAATAAATGTGGAGCAAAATAGTGCATGATTTAGCATTTATTCTTAGCACATGAAAGGCAGATTCTAGTGGGATTAATCCTTATATATTAATCATTATAATCAAGAACAAATTTTCCCCTAAGTTTAAGATTAGAGAATTTCATAAAAATATTTCTCCCGTGGTCCACTCTCCATGTGTTCGCCAGTTGTTGCCGTGTAATTGAATTTGTGGGAATAGTATTTCTAATGTTTTTTCAAACCGTTTCAAATAAATGTGATGTGATATACGAATTTAAACTGAATAGTCCAATCCATTCACGTCGTAATGCAATTTTATTTATGTAGTATTAATATATATTTTTTTATATACTAAACTATTTTTATTTGCCAGTGTATTGCACATGTGATATTTCACTAGAGAGTCAGAGACCACCCCATAAGAAATATTGAGCGTTGTAACCATATATACAAGAATCACATACATATACATATTTGATTACAGAGACTCCAATAAAATATGTTCATTTATTTACAATAGGATAATATTAATAATATTATATTTATAAACTAATATTATAATTGTGGTATTTATTCACACAATTCAACGTGATTGTGTGTAAATTATTATGATATTAATTTGAAAAAATAATATTACTTAAATGTGATAGAATTACTGAATAAATTCAGTTTCATCGCTGCACAAATTTGACAAAGTTTTATATGAAATGATTTATGATAAGCTTATCATAAAATTATTTTTAAAATTTTAAGATACCAAGTATTTGATAAAAAATATTAAAAATCTCATCAGGAATATAAAAGATCAAAGTCAGTGAAATCATATTATTGTTCATGAATATCAAAACTAATTGATATTTTTTATTATTTTAAATATTCATATTTAATATAAAAGTACACAATATTATAACATATATGTCAAATTATCAAATTTAAAAAAATATTTAAAATATCAAATATTTGACTAAAAATATCAAGAATTTGATAGTGATTCATAAAATTAAATAATGGTCAATATCATAATTATACTTCATCCGTCCCATAAAACCTTTCACACTTTTTTTTTTCATCCGTCCCACTATAATGTTCAGCCCCTTAAAATGGAAAACTCTTTATAAACTCCATCATCACAATTTACACAAAATTTCATTACTTTTTCACTCACACATACACACATGACACAACCCAATATATTATTTTACTTTATACATAAAAGTTTATAAAATTATCCCTCAAAATCTCAATCATTACTTTTTTTTTTAAAGTGTGTTTACTCCCTCATATGAAAGTTTTTATGGCATAGAGGAGTATTCATATAAAACCACTCAATACATTTCAACCGAGAGTTATTCTATTTGTTCAGTGACTAAAACTTGTGTAATATCAATCACTTTTTAATAAACTGTTATCACTTATAATGTAAAATGTGTTAGTATTTTTTAATTTTTTATCTTAAAATGATATATTATACATGTATTTTTATAAAGCCGTATAATTTATTTAATGCGAAATGTATCAATTTTCTAAATTTTATCTTAAATAATATATTTTGCATATATTTTTTTAAAAAAATGATACAATTTAGTTGTTTAATAATGATCTCACATCACAAAACTTACTCTTATTAAGGAAGCGCTTGTTTCAAGCTCTTCAATAGGATTGAGAATAAAATTGTATTTTCCCTTAATGCCATTGGATATATTGGAGGAATGAATGCCTCTATAGTGTTACATCATTAGTGTTGTGCTTCAATTTTAAAAAAATATGAGATAAAATGATGTTATAATCATTTTTTGTTATTATTAATCACCATAAATATATTATACTCATTTTTATTTTTATTTATATTAAAGAATTTGTAACCAAACGTTGCTTTAGTTATTAGTTGATAAACGATGGAATTAAAACTTCACTTCTCCCAAAAGATAGCTAACACGAGAATCTTTCTTTATTTACTGTCATAGGCATAAAGGCTCCTATGCGTTCGATAAGATTATTATTAGTAACAAAATCTCATCTCTAGACAGAGGCATCCTTTAAAAGGATTTAATGGAATCAAGGAAACATCATATCATGAATCTTTATTTCAAGGCAAATATTTGTGTGGACTGTGGACACTAAAAAATAGTGTGCATAATTTTTTTATTTAATACTATATTATAACTAAAATAATACTATACAATGTTGCTAACTAAACTAATACTATACAATTTCTGAAATAATACTACATTGTAACCAAACTAATATTATACAGTACATGAATAATACTATACTTTAATCAAACTAATACTATACAGTACATGAAATAACACTACACTGTAACCAAATTTTGTGCACACAATTCTTATTGTGCACAATATGCACACAAATACTACTCTTATTTCAAAGGTGCCCATTTCAATTTTTTACACATTCTCTGCTATCTTGTAGAAAAAGATTGTATTTCCGTTGTCCCAAAGGTACAAATGAATGATAATTGAATAAGATAATTGAAGTGAGAAAACTTCGACGTCACGAGTTCGATTTCGTGTGGTGATTTAATAATTATTAAAAATTTATGACCACTATCATTAAGAAAACACACAGTCGCAGAATCTAGGTCATTATTGTTGGAAAAATTGGTTGAAATGAATAAGGATAGAAGGTAATTTGTTTGAATGGTTGAATATATACAAGCTAATCTTTACCTTAAAAAAATTAAATCAGCTCAAATTTTAAAATATATCGAGATTTGAAGAAAAAAAGTAAAATAAAAAGTGAGACACAAGGATTATATTTTTTCTCACTTGGACTAGGAATATGTGCAGTCATAGTATTATTTTGAGATATATATTTTTTAACACATCAAAAAACTCAAAACTCGAAATGTATAAATTTTTATCTTTGCGGGTAAGGTTTTCGATCCATTCAGGAAAGTCTATCTCCATTCAAGAACGAGGAGAGAGAAGAAAAATGATATTTAACCAACAAAAGTGTCACTTCATTCTTAATTCTTGAAGAGTAGTATTTGTGTGCATACTCTGCACAATAAAAATTGTGTGGATAAAGTTTGGCTACAGTATAATCTTATTTAAGGTATTGTATAATATTAGTTTGGTTATAGTGTACGTAGTATTATTTCAGGCATTACATAATATTAGTATTATTAATAATATTGTATAGTATTAGTTTAACTACAGTATAATATTATGTAAAAACATTGTACACACTATTTTTTAGTGTGCACAATGTGCACACAAATATTTATCATTCTTGAAATATGTAACACACTCCTCACTAAGGAACCTTCAAGAAATTTTACAATAATTTCCAACGTACATCTTTATGGATCACCATAAAACACTTCAAATATTAATTACAATAGTCATTAATTAGATATTGAATTATCACTTTTTGTTGAGAGAATTATTTGTCATCAAGAATGTGCAGATCTTCACTTACGTAATTGATGATATACATATTACAAGAACAAATTCGGAAAGAAAACAAGAAACCAAATTAACTCAATATCAAATAATCAAATTATGAATATAAATAATTAAGGGGCAAACTAATTAAAACAAGTACAATATCGTATTACACTAGTATCGCATCTTAAGTAATGTTTCATTATTAATTTTTAATTCAAATTAATTATATTAAAATTATAAAACAAGACAAAACACCAATAGAATCGATGATCGAATTAGGCTCATATCAATTTAGATTTGCATTTTTTCTCGATATTCCAATCCAATTCGATTTTTACGAGCCAAAAATAATATTAGTGGGTACATTTACAAAGTGTGCGAAAAGAATAGATGAAGAAAGGCAATATGCTTTCTTTCGTTCACGATTTCTTATTTGCTAAGGTAAGTTAATAAAGAGAGTACGTGGAGTATCTTTTGACTTGAAAAGAAAACAGAAAGAAAGGCTTTTGATTAAAATAAAATAAAATAAAATAAAATTATAGAGGTTTGTTAGGCATGTCGCTTTACACAAAGTAAGGACAAGAAGAAAGTTCAAAGGCTCCACGGAATTAACCAACAATATTTACCTCCATGAAAATAATTACATTTTTTTAAATTAAATAATTTTAATTTTTATTAAAAGTAATTGCACTTTCAATAAAAATAATCGATATTAGTAAAAAAATGCACTTGAATGACACAATGTACAAGAGATTTTCTCATTGATGATATATTTCAGCTAAAAATCATATATACTTCCTCTGTCTCATAACACTTTATAACACACAATTTAAGGAAAAATAAGTATAATAAGTAGAATTCATAATACTATAATGTTAAGTAAATAAATTGATTGATTTTGGTGTAAAGTAATAGAGTAAGTTTTATATTAATATTTGGTCAAATTTCATGAATCACTATCAAATTCGTAGTAATTTTAGTCAAATTTTTTATACTTTAAATATTTTGTTTAACTTGATACTTTAAATTTAATATTATAATATTATATTTTTTATATTAAATATGAATAATTTAAATAATAAAAATTTAATTATTGTTGATACTCCTGAACTAATATGATACCATTGTTCTTAATTTTTTATACTTATTAAATATTTGATACTTTAAATTCTTTAAAACAATTTTTTTTTTTAATCTAAAACAATTTCTTTTTTTGAGAATGAAGTTTAAGGAATAATTTTTTTTAAGTGTGCAAGTATTGTGGAACATTCAAAATATATATATATATATATATATATATATATATGGAACGGAGTAATATATATAGGGAACGGAGTAATATATAGCCACATATTGGATACTACTGACATCCTGGATCGATCGAGTTCTACCAGGGTAATATAATTAAACAATATATTATACCTATAAACAAAATGTGCAATAATTTAACTCTATCCCAAGGATCAACCATATAATCTAAAAAATAAATATATTCTATAAATGAAAGGCATTTACTATATTTTACATGGTGTTACAAATTCAATTTGATTTGTATAATAAATTAATATTATATCTAGAGACGTAACCACATGGGATCCATGTGCACTGGACCCTAGACTATCCCATCTCTTCGTTTGAATTAATTTGTTATTACTTAGTAATCATCTTGATAAAATAATAGAGTGTGTACTCTACAATTTTGAATACGAAAGTTTGAGTGGGACGAAAATTAGTTGAGATCTTATATGATAATTTTATGTCTTGCCTGCATCATATTTAATATTGGACCACTAATGTAGTATATAGTATGAAACCTAATAAAATATTATTACTAATTTATTTATAAACTAAGTGCAGAGTTTGTAGTAGAGGAGTAGGAGCAAAATGGGGATATAGAAAAGAAAAAGCACCTGAGAAGAACAATTTTGCTTTTGAGATGTATATGTTTGTGATGGGTATTGGGTAAGAATTAATAAACTTAGTGCTAGTCTCTTTGTTCTTTTTGATAGTGGGGTTGATACTTGTGACATTGCTGTATTTGTTTTTGCTACTCTCTTGTCACTTTCTATGCAACCACTAGTCTACTTCCCTTCAACATTTGAGACATGTATATGGTGTTACATATATTATTGTTTTGACTCAGTGTCTAAACTAATACGTAGGCTAATTTTACCATTTATTAGTGAGGCTCTAACTGAAACCAAAGTATTACTCTATATAGACTGATCCAACATATATATTGATATTATAGTTTTGTTTCAATGTATTATAATTAAATACCCTAAAAAGGATTTGTACCAAATTAATCCCAACACATCATTTTACAGCAAAATAATTAATTTAAATGGAGTGTTTTTTTATCAAGGGAATCATTATATTTTTTTATCGGACAAATAATTACTTGAACTCATGACCTTACACCATATATAGTGGAACTTTAACCAATTGAGTTTTACCACTTCGTTTATTAAGGAAATCATTATAATTTTAAATTCACTAAATTTCATATAAAGATAGTGTCTTGATGAAGAAAAAAGTTTTTAAATTACTCCAAAATTGAATATTAAAACATTTATTAGGGTAAATGACCGAGAGAGAAATGCTTGTGCCATGATCGCGACCATCACGCGGGTTTGAAACTATTGTTTTTTTTTTCATAAAAAAAAGAAAATAAATTATTCATCACCAAAAAGTGGAGTACAAGGGTACTCTCTCCCATACATTATACTAGATGAGCTCCCGCGTATTACGCGGTATTTTCGTTAAATAAACTTTACAATATAATATATTATATATAATATTTTCAAATAATAATATATATATTAAAATAATGTATATGTATAAAAAAAATTATAATTATAATATGAAATTTAAATAATGCTAATATTTATTGTATGACAATTCATGCTAGGGATTAAAATTATTATAATTATGTGAAAGAATTTACTATAAAATTTGTTTCAAATTTATTTTACAATTAATAAAAAGACGATTAATAGATTTTTTTTATATAATTGATGCATAAATATTACTCCGAATATATATATATATATATATATATATATATATATATATATATATATATAATATATATATATCGTATATTTACAATAAATATCATATATGATTATATTAATTTTTTTTTTTTTTTTTTTTTTTATAAAAGTTGATACAACCACAGTTTTTCTTACATACATTTATAGGCTTAAATTAAATATAAGTTTATGTTAAAAAATTGTCATATGATTACACTTTTTAGATATAAAATAGATATTTAAAATATTTAAAGATTTATATATTAACTTATTTATTAAAAAATATACATATTGTGCAAGAGATCTAAGGTTCAAACCTCCTTAGAAATATATTTTTTAATTAATTCCTATATTAAAATGTCACATAGATGTCATATATTAATTATAAATTAATAGAAAAATAATACATAAATTATTAACATATATATGCATAAGAATGTGACATCTCATTTAAATTAATCTCATGACGACATCTAAGTAAAAACAAACTCCATATTGATAATATAAGGATATTTTATATATCAAACCCAGCTAACATTTCAAACCTCCTAACCATTTAATTACACCCAAACTACACAGTTTGCTACTAACAAATTAACAACGACGTACCTAATGAATCCATCAAATTATAGTAATTAAACTTGTGCAGTGGATTTGACTAATTATCAAGTTTCATATGTAACTGATGGTGTACGAATCGTAAATTTGTGCACTCGTCATATCACTTATATTAATTTGTACAGTTCATTTTTTGTTTTCAAACAAATTTAATCTACACATTTCAATTATATTTCACAACACATTTTACTCTTATGCCTAGTCGTTGAAAGCAACCGATACATAAAAAATTGACTCTTTGACTAATTAGACTCTGTACCAGTCAAACTTGAATCTTTATTTGTCAATATTTTATTTGTAAATTTATTCAGTTAATTATAAATGTATAACATTGTTAATATTTAAATTTCATTAGAATATTTTTTATTATGTATTTTGTAAAATCCATATTATAAATTTATAATGAAATTAATATAAAGCCAATTTTGATTAGACAATCGCAATCCTCATTCCGATCAATTAAACCACTAATAAATAGCAAAATCGATATAGCTGTGGAAACAGTGAACCTCGTTTCTCAGTGAATCAATGATCATTCTAAAAGGGTTAAAAGTTGAACATCATTTTGATTTTGGGCGAGGATTTTTGAAAAAAAAAAAAAAAAAAGGACTTTGGGCCTCCATATGGGCCTTAATAGATAATTGGGGTCCACTCTCTATATTGTTAGACATATTATTGGGCTCAACAAATAAATCAATATGTATATAGGCTGGACATTTTAATTTGGGGGCCCTAGTATTTACACCTCTATTTTTATTAGATACACCCCTATGTACAACAATTTTTATTTTAATATATCTTCAAACATAATTATAGAGTGCCTGTCAAAAAAAAATATAACTATAGAGTGGGTGTATGTAATAGAAGGGGAGGTGTAGATAGTAAGAGGCTATAAATCACACGGTAACAAATAATTTATATATGTTGGACAGTTCAGTTTATAGTGGAGTTGAAATTTTATTTTGTAATTTCTTTAGACATATATAATTAATGAATTTGTGATGAAACAAAAAAGCAAAAAGGGGGGATTTTGTGAAAAAAAGTACTACTCCCTCCGTCCCGAAAAAACTTTCATATGTAGGAGAGCACATACTTTAAGAAAAAAGAATAATGATTGAGATTTTGAAGGGTAATTTTGTAAACGTTTATGTATAAAGTAAAAAAATTTTATTGGGTTATGTGTATGTGAGAGTAAAAAATAATGTCATTTGTGTAAATTGGTAAAAATTGTGAGGATGAAGTTTATAAAGGATTTTCTATTTTAAGCTGTGAAATTTATAATGGGACGGATGAAAAAGGAAAATGTAAAAGCTTTTATGGGATGGAGGGAGTATATGATTTTGATAAGTCCTCTTCAATTCTTTTTTTTTTTTTTTATTTTAATTTCTTAAATCAAATCTTCAATTTCCATGGCCTCTCCATAGTTAAAAATCTACCAAACTCAATGCGTAAAATTAATAACCCGCTTATAGTTGTTCATAGGTTTTCCGTCGGGATTCTCATTACAAGCTTGTACACAATATGTGATATATTATAAATTTTTATAATATCAAAAAAATGTAAAAATGTGTTATATTTTATACAAAATTTTGTATTTTCTGACGTAAGTCTTGTGTTAGCCGCTCTTATCTATGATACGTGATACTTTACAAATTTTTATATTATTCAAGATTTTAAAATATTATAAAAACATCACATCTTAAACTATTTTTACATGGGAATAAAGTGTGCAGGGCGGCTCCTTCGGTTTCACATTTGTTTTTTTTGCAGATGATAGCTTACTTTTTTGTAAAGCTAGTACAAATGAATTGACAAGGTTGAAGGGTATCCTGGACACATATGAGGCTGTTTGGGGACAAGCTATTAATTATGCAAAATCGGGCATCTATTTTAGTAAGAATGTGAGGGATGATTTACGAGCAGAGTACATAGCCCGCTTAATACAGGCCGCTATTTGGGCTTGCCGTCATTAGTTGGGCGTAAACATAAAGAGATCTTTAACTATGTGAAGGAAAGATTGTGGAAGAAATTGCAAGGATGGAGAGGAAAAAAATTATCAAAAGCAGGCAAAGAAGGCAGCAGCACAAGCTGTTCCTTCCTACTGCATGACAACCTTTCTTCTTCCTTCTACATTGTTAGATGAACTCCATCATATGCTAAATGCTTTCTTTTGGGGTAGTAGTGGAGATGCTTCTAAGGGAGTGAAATGGATGAGATGGGAGAAGCTGTGTGTTCGAAAAGAAGTTGGAGGGAGAGGTTTTAAGGATCTGCATTTATTTAATATGGCGATGCTAGGCAAGACGGCATGGAGGCTGGTGACTGATGAGTCGTCTTTAGTATGTCGTGTTATTAAGGCACGCTACTATAGACATGGAGATTTTCTAACGGCCAGATTGGGGAGTAAACCAAGTTTTGTGTGGTCTAGTCTTCACGCCTCATCCGGAGGGGAATCCGTTGGAAGGTGGGAAATGGTGTCGGAATTATGGTATCTACTTATCCATGGATTGATGATGATAATAATTTCTAAGTTAGCATGCAAGATCAATCCTTTAATTCTCTGAGAGTAGCAGATTTTATCAACCATGAGAATAGAAGATGGGATTTAGAACGCCTAAATTTGGTATTCTCTAATGATGACGTAGCTCGTATTACTCGCATGGCTATTCCACCGTCAGAGTAAATGACAAGCTTGTGTGGCACTTTTCAAAGGACGGAAATTATTCAGTGAAATCAGCGTATAGGCTTGTCTCTCAGCTGGTTTTCGATCCACGTTTGGAGATAAGTGGGAAATGGAAAGAGTTATGGAATTTGAGAGTGCCACCTAAGGTAAAAGATTTTTTTATGGCGGTTGAGTAGAGATTGTTTGCCTCACAAAAATAATTTGAGACGTAAGCATATCATTAATGAAACAACATGTCCGATGTGTGGGGTTGATGTCGAGATTCCATGGCATATTTTTATAAATTGCCAATGTGCTGTGAAAGTCTGGCGAAGCTCGGGTTTACACCGGAAATTGGAAGAACTAATCATGGAAGTGGATGGAATGTCGGATTTGGTTATGAGGTTAATTTCAGAAAATGATGCAAAGTTTGCTGTACACTCTTGCATGTTGTTATGGCAACTTTGGAAGGAAAGAAATAGTATGGTATGGGAGTTGAGAAGAAGAACGCCACTGCAAGCAGTTTGTGCATCAGCTTCCATTTTGCATGAATGGGATCAGAATCAAAATGTAAAGCATGCTGATGGAACTAGGCTTCCATTGAGAGTTGGGCAGTGTACAGCATGGCATAAGCCACCTGCTGGGGTTTTGTGAAACTAAATGTTGATGCTTCTTTTTTTGTGGAAAAGAGACAAACGGGTATTGGGATTGTTATGCGGAATGGTAGAGGAGAATTCTTGGGGTGGAAAAACAATACTTGTCACAGGATGTGTTGAGGTGAGAGTAGGAGAAGCTATGAGATTTTATGAAGCTCTTTCATGGGTGAAGAACTTGAGTTTGGAGAGAATTATCATTGAAGGAGATGCAAAAGTCGTGGTTGATGCTATTCGTAATTCGCAAAGTAATTGCTCGACTTTTGATGATTATGTAAAGGCTTGTAATGAGATTCTAGTTTCTTTTCATGATTGTTCAATTGATTTTGTTTCAAGAAGTGCAAATATTTGGGCACATGAAATTTCTAAGGTTTCTTAGTTTTATGAGAGCCCCCATTACTGGAATGACCCGCCGGAATTTGTGGTTGGGCTTCCGAATTCTATTTGCTCTTGTGAGCATTTAATTTAATTTTATTATTTTTCGAAAAAAAAAAACTATTTTTATGTTTTCTTGAATAAGTCCTTTGTGAGTTCGTCTCATATATGAGACTTGATACTTTACAAATTTTTGTACTACTAAAAGTTTAAAAACATTCCGATCAAAAAAAAAAAAAATTAAAAACATTATATTTTATTAAGTATATCATCTTATACATGAATTTTTTTAAACAGTCTCCAAGAAAGTTGATCAGATTCTAAAATCCCACTAAAAAAGGTTAACTAATTACAATGGATAAGTATTACATTGGAAAAAAGCTAAATTTATGATTACTATGACATATTAAATGAGACAAAGAAACCTAATATTTTTATAATCCTGATAAAAAAAATTATGAACAAAAAAGTGTTTGAATTTTTATATATGAAAACAAATGATTAATAATGAAATTGATATATAATTCATAGAAAAAAAAAAGTGGCCAATGTGATATGCTGTATCAATCTAAGTCAAGGGGCAAACATATAAATAAGATGGCTCCATTTGGATGGAGTGGATTTGAAATCAAGGGATTTGAGGATTATATAACATGCATTTACACAAACTAAAATGGAGAAAAGCTAAATGAATGGATTTGATTCACTCAAATATTAAGCACAAGTGGGAAAAGTGAGAGGATTTCAAATGACTAGGTTTTGTTGGGTATTTGAAATCCTCCCACTTATAAATAATATTTGTGTGAACCAAATCCATTCATTTAGTTTTTTCTCCTTTTTGATTTATAAATGTATAGTATATTATCCTCAAATCCATGGATTTCAAATGACTTCATCCAAATGGAGCCTGCCTAATTGTTCGCATGGCTTTAAAAAAGGTAAAATTTATTTTTCTCCACAGCTGTATATTTTTTTTGAACGAGTTAAAATAAATTTTGATATAATTGATGACGTATAGTTGGTGGAAAATATTTACCATATTGTTCCCAAGTTTGAGAAATAATTATATCCATTAATTGCATTTCAAAAAAATGGCTTATCCAAAACCAAAAGTAAAAAAATTCAGGGAAGATAATTACAAAATCCAATCCAATAACATAATAAATAAACCCATGAGTTTGACTCGAGTCAGCAACTAACATCATCCATTAAACATGCAAGTCCACAATATATTTGTCAATTTTCATTTCCAAAAAAGTCATCCCAAATGAGGGTATCCCTAATTAATGCCGAATTAAATAGAAAGATTCTACGCATGCAGAGTGCAGCAACTGGAATTTAGGATTTCAGATGGATAACAAAATACACATCCACTCCAATCGTACTAGAAAATTCTCGATTATTTTTTTCCATAGAGCGGGACGAGGAATATATATCTTATCTCGTTTACATCAGGACCTATAAATCATTATAATGTGTTGGTCATCCAATTTTTTTTTCGGTTGATATTCATCGATGGGGATGTCAATGGGGCGGACGGTGGTTCGATCTTCATTCACCTCCCTGCCAAGTGAATGAGAAACAAATTTTCCCCATTCCCAAACGGATTAGGATTGTAAATGAATCGAATCGAAATGAATATTACTTTATTTAATTCATATTTGTGAAATTATTCGAATATCGAATTTGAATTTTTTTTAATAATAAATGTTACTTGAATTTGATTTGAAATTGATATTGAATTATTCAAAACTAGTCAAATATTTAATTCTATTTTTTCTCAAGCATGTTCCAAACAATACTATTTGAGTATTCACTTTTGAAATTGATTCCATTGTTTCAATTTACAATACAAGCTATAGATTTAAAAGTTTTCATTAATCAAACAAAGATAAATTAGAAAACATTAATTTTTCTTTTAAAAGTGAAGTTTGTAGATGTAGAAAAAAAAAAGATTTTTCTGAAATAATACACTTTTAAGATCTTACATTATCAACAATAATTACTGTTTTTTCTTTTTAATAAATTAAATAATTAAAATGATATTTTAAATAAAAGTATTAAATTGATGGGTCATCTAAAGGCCTACTTTTAAATAAGAAGTTAAGGGCATAAATTCTAAAGAACTGAAATTTATAAGAAAATATATTTCTTAGTACTATTATTATATAATATATTTATTTAAATATCGAATTGAATATCATAATTTTATATTTATATTTGAATAATAAATAAATATTTGTATTTGAATTCGAATTATAAAATTTTAAATACAAATATCAAGGTTTAGCACTATACACATAAATATCTAGCTAGCTAATTGTAGATATACCTAGTATTTAATTCAATGTTTATCAAATCTAGTAGATAAATATCATTATACTTTTATTTAGGAAATCAGTATACTTTATATTAATGTACGTGTTACATTTGGGAAATCAGTATACTTTATATTAATGTACGTGTTACATTTGGGAAATCAGTATACTTTATATTAATGTATTACTAATAGCTTTTTTTTTTTTTAAAGCATGTATTACTAATAGTTTTAGAATTTGTTTCTTGGTGAAAAGCACTCCTAATTTGAGGATAAACGAAATATTTGATCTTTTATTTTGATTTAATTAATTATCCTAAAATCTGGCATAAGCTGACCGCCTAAATTTCTATCGCGCTTATCTAAATTAAATTTATTTTATACGTTTAATCTTTATTTATATGTTGGATATCTCAAGAATTATTAACTAAAATTATATATTTTATTTACAATCACAAATATTAAGATTTACTAAATGAGATTAAATTTTATAAAACTTTAAAAAAAAATGAATTCAACTCAAATAATCAAACATTATTTTAAAATAAATATTGTTTAATTTGTGTTCTAATTCTAGAAACAAACAACAAATTATTTCTAAAAACATTAGGAAATATATAAAAATTATTAAATTTAATCATAATAATTAAAATATACTCCCTCCACCAAAAGTATGCCGACATTTATACTTATAAACAACCATTTAATTTATAAATGGACCACACAATACCCCAAAATACCCTTACTTTATATATATTTTTTAAAACCTGTAAAAACCAAATGAACATGCTTTTAGTGGACGGAGGGAGAATTAACTTATATTATTCTTATACAATTATTTTTTTTAAAATGAATATATTTTTTTTTTTATAAATATCGAAAAATTGATACGTTGCGAAATATAAGCATAAAACATATATCACAAGAAATTCAGATATATTTTTCAAAAAAAAAAAGAAAAAAGAAATTCAGATATACGTAAATATATCGATATATATCAGAAATATATATGTATGCTGATTGTTCTGTTAGGATTCTACTTTAGTAGCTGATTTGAAATTTTAAGTCATACCCTCTGCGTGCCTATATATACATGCATTCATCGTCTCCCCTCATTCATCAATCTCTAAATCACTCCTCTCTCTCTCTCTCTTGCTCATCGCCTTTCTTCTTTCCGCGCGTTGAGTATACTTTCACTGAAATTTGCAAAGATGATGCAAGGACAGGCACTCGCTCGGTTCATCATCGGAGTCATTGGTTAGTTTTTCTATCTCTTTACAATACTGATCGATCGAGTGTTTAATTAATGACATCGATCTGCATATTTTTGCACTTTGATGTTGCTTCTTTCGATCGTAATGTTGTAATTTAATCCTTGATTGGTACATATAGTTTGAATGATAACTGAATTTTGAATTCTGAATTCTTCTTTACTTGATTTTGTTCCTTCACTTAATTCGCAGGCAATATCATCTCGGCGCTGATGTTCATCTCCCCATCGTGCGTACTCTCTCTCTCTCTCTCTCTCACACACACACACTCTCCCCCTTTCTCTCTCTCTCACACACACACTCACAATTAATATTAATATCAATATTTCATAGTTAGGTCTTCAAATAAAATGATGTGGAGTAATTAATTTAATATTTTGCAGGCCAACATTCTGGAGAATCATTAAGAAAAAAAGCACGGAGGAGTTCCATCCGTACCCGTACCTGGCCACGGTGATGAATTGTTTATTCTGGATCTTTTACGGGTTACCCATGGTTCATCCGGATAGTACTCTGGTGGTCACCATTAACAGCTTTGGACTATTCCTGGCAATAGTTTACCTCACTATTTTCTTCACCTACACGGAAAAGAACAAGTATAGGGTAAGTAGTTTGCAAAAGTTACTTTGGGATTGATTTTTTTTTTTGATCAGAGGATTGATTAATTAGTAAAAGTGATTAATTTGAATTAATATGCATCTGCAGATGTGGATTGTCCTAATCCTGTTGGGTGAGGCTGCTCTCCTGGCAATTATCGCGGTTATCACGATCCTTTGCTTCGACAATACGGTGTCGAGGTCCATGTTCGTAGGGATTATATGCGACATATTCGGGATTATTATGTACGCTTCGCCTCTCTCCATCGTTGTAAGTACCATCTACCTACCCTACCTAATTAATTTCATTTCTAAATATATATACCTTGATTAATTAATGTCCTTGTAAACTAAACCAAAAAAACAGTATCGGGTTTGGAAGACCAAGAGTAATGAGTTCCTCCCTTTTTGGCTTTGCCTTGCTGGCTTCGCCAATGGTGTCTGCTGGTTCACATACGGTTTCCTAAAGAAGTTTGACCCTTACATTGTTGTAAGTTTTTTCTACCATAACTAATAATCTCAACTAATGGAATTTACTTGTTTATTTATTAATTTTGCTAATATTTGTGCAGGCTGGTAATGGAATTGGAGGGCTTTTCGGATTTATTCAGCTATGTGTATACTTCTATTACCCAAACAAGGGAAATGGAAATGCTTCTGCGCAAACTGAGATGCAGCGCAAGGACACTGAACCCCCAAAACGCCCTCCAGTTTGACTGCATTCAATTCTCGACGCACATATTTAGGGTTTTTTTTTCGTTAGATTTTATGGACGTTTTAATTTTAGGTTTTTATTTTTTATTTTTTTTTGTTGAGGAATGACAGTTTGCAAAGTCCGAATTTCTAATGTTTAGTTGAGTATACATGAGTTTTGCTTCTATTCAGCGCTTTTGCATGATCAGGCCAGTGCGTTTCGCATCATAAATATATATGTACTGCCAAAGTGAGATGAGTTTTTTTCATATACGTCTTCTATTTAATTGAACCTCACCAAATATTTTGGTACACAGCTTTTTTTGGTTTGATTTAATTCTTCATCAAATTTGCCTAACCAAACATAAAATTGTAAAGATTGGAATTAGGAAAATTTGACCAAACGCCCTCAATTTTATATCGTCCATTTTCTATGTTTTTTTTTTTTTAATATATTCTTAAGTCTTATTTCTTATGTTAAAATTTCAATTCATGCAACTAAGTGACTAGTCCACCTGATCACTGGGTTCCTTACTTTAGTGGGAGACCAATGTTCGATCTCTTTTGGGAACAAATTTCTTTACCTATCAAATAAAATAAAAAATTCAATTCATGCTTTTAATTTTTATATTTTCAATTGTTTTTCAAAAAAAGTATAATGCTAAAAAATAGCGAGGTGACAAAATATGATTATCCTAACAAATAAATAAATAGGACTAACGTTCTTTCAATTACTTACATTTAATTTATTGCTTAAAATAATTAATCTCGACTGCACTCGTAAATGCTTCCTATTTATAATGAAAGTTGGCAAAGAATCCATTTACTATTAATTCCTGTTTTCTGATAAGTTAAAATATTTTTGAATTATTTTCTTTTCCTGGAGGGGGTAAATATTTATGGATGATATTTGTTAGTGTACTGGCCTGAATCACTTGGACTATAACTTAGACTGGACCCCATAGCTCAAATTGGTTGTATTTCTTCAATTATTTATGAATTCCTATGAGTTGGTATTGGTTAAAATAGCATGAGATGTTTTTTTTTGAGCGGAAATAGCATAAGATGTTGAAATAACGTTCAATATATTATTTTCAGCAAAAAATATGTGTAAAATAGTTTACAAACTAGCATAAATTAATATTTATTTCCTTAAAGTGTTATAAAGTGTTGTTTTCAAATTATACATCATTTCACCAATCATATTGTCTCATATAAGACCTACTGATTTCTTTCTTATCCATAGTATCCATTTGAAGTGTGCTACAATTTTAAAATTGTTAAACTATATGTTTAAATATATGCAACTATTAAATAACTGTAAGTTTAAATATATGCAACTATTAAATAATTTCCTTGGAAATGCCTTTAGTTTGATGATTTAGAATGGTAAACAATGCATTTCATTTGTAGTGATTGTAAATGACAATGATAGTAAAAATAGAATTTATTGTATACACTCGATTCACACAAGTGTTACTAATATATATATATATATAAAATGATTATATATATATAAAATGATTACATGTGTGAATGTTGTTCACATGGTGGCCAGGCCGGCCCGCTTTAGCCTCGAAAAATGAAGGGTTACAGTCGGGGTTTAAATGGCGTTTTTAAACCGGGCCTTTTTGGCCCGGACCGATTAGAGCGGGCTAAAAGGGCTAGCTATATAGGTTTTCGGGCTGGCCCGTCAGCCCGCTTATTATTATTTTTTATTTTTTTAATTTACTAATCTCATGTCTATTAGTTATTTAATAAGAAAAAAATTGGAGTTGAAAATTTTTAGAGGTAAAAGTTAATAAAGAACAAAATGTTACTAAAAGAGTTTGAGATATTTCAAGAAAAAAAGAGAATAGAACGTTCTCAAATAAGTTGAGTTTATTCCTAACGATTTTTTTCTGTAAATGTAAAACGCATTTGACAATTTATTTTGTTGTTATTTTCTTATTGTTTAACTATTTTGATGTATTTCTAATGAATTTATAAACAATATTTATGTTATAAGTTTGTATTATGTAATATTATAATTATAACTTAAGATTTTATATTAAAAATTAATTTTTTTTTTCGGAGCCCGTTAGTGGCCCGTTTAGCCCGTAGCCTGCTAGAGTTAGGGTTAGGTTCCAACAATTGTCGGTCCGTTAAGAGTGAACCGGTAAGGCCCGGAACCGTTTAGGCCCGTGGCCCTGTAGGGCTGGCCCTAATGGGTTAGGGCATTGGTGGACGCAACTTATATTACCACCACTTACGGTATAATGTCACATAATTAGTGAAGTCCACAATTATTTAATTAATTATTTATATGATATCAAAATATAAATAATGTATATATAAATTGATATTAATCGGTGGACATGCGATTATTTTTGATATAACAAAATTAAAATAATTGATGATGGTCGATTGGATAACTTCACCTATAATTGGGTCTGGACCACATTGCCCAAATTAGAATAGAGTTTCAATTATTTACGTCCTCCTATAAGTTGGTAAGCATTTGATTAGCATACAACATATTTTGTTTTGTTATTATTGTTTTTTTATGAGAAATAAAAGATGTTTCATGTTCGAAATAAAGTTTCATATATTATTTCCATATTCTTATCAGAAGACATTCATGATATTCACATGGATTGTATATTATAATGGAGACAAAATTGAAGAGTTGGGATATGAGATTAAATGTAAATATAATTAGAGGAATTCAACTATATCGGTAAATCAAAAGGGTGTACTAATTAAAAAAGAGGTGGAAATAAGTTGGGCCTTAAACCCATATTTTGAGTGGAGGCCCAACAACTGAAAGCCCAAGGCCCAACATCAAATGATAAAAACCAAGATTTTGAAGATCATCTTATCCTGAGTGTGAGGTTGACTGACAGCGTTTCCCTTCAATTCTCCACATACCCTGTGGATCGCATTTTCACTTATTCTCCAGATTTCTTCCCCTCGCATAACCTTATCTTCTCTCCAATCTTTGTCGCGTACAAGATACTAATGTTGCTCTATTTTTGATTAACTGTTCAAAGGTTTTCATCAATGGCGGTCGTGAATTCGTGTCACCAGTGTTCCTTTTCCCAATTAGTAACGACTCACAGATCTTTTAAACGTAAGGTTCCATCTAATTGCATCAAGCTTTCTTCTACCCGCAGTGCTCCTACATATCACTTTAAACCCTTGTGCTCCGCAGAAGAAACAAAGCCCATTGCTGACCAGGCAAGTTTTTCTTCATTTTTTCCAATTCAACATTTTCGCGTTCCTTTTTCTTATAGTTTGATTCAACATTTTAGTTGATTTAAGTTTGATTGTTGACAAAAGAGGGGTTTATTGATTAATTTTTGCAGAGAGATTGGATTTCTTCATTGAAGAAAAATGCGATTTCGACTGCATTGGCGATTGGGTTGGTAAGCGGGTTTCCGGACTCGGGTTTTTTAGGACCCGCTAATGCTGCTGCTATCGCTCCATCATTGCCAGATGTTTCAGTATTGATTTCAGGGCCACCAATTAAGGACCCTGGTGCATTGCTCAGATATGCATTACCTATTGATAATAAGGCGATAAGGGAAGTTCAGAAACCACTCGAGGATATTACTGATAGTCTAAAGATTGCTGGTGTTAAAGCCCTTGATTCTGTGGAAAGAGTGAGGACAAAACTGTTATTATATCTGTGATATTATTTGTTTATGTATAGGTGATGAAGGGAATTTTGCTGTGTTTCTAATGATAAATATTTTATTATTATTTTGAGTGTAGAATGTAAGACAAGCATCGAGGTCGCTGAAGCAGGGCAGGACTTTGATAGTTGAAGGTTTGGCAAAGTCGAAAGTCGATCATGGGATCGAATTGCTTAACAAATTGGAGTCGGGATTGGATGACTTTCAAAAGATTGTTGAGGACAAGAAACGGGATGCTGTTGCTCCTAAGCAGAAGGAGCTGCTTAATTATGTTGGGGGGTGAGTTTAGCTTAATGTTTTTTATTCTGGAATTCTGATGAAATGTTGTTGCTAAGAGTATGTTTTCCTGTTTATGTTTCACATATAACCTCTGCGCAGGGGGGTGGGGTCTTTCCTAGAATGATTTAGATTGAGTCTTATAAGAATGAATTGTGAGTTTAGGAGTTCAGATTATTGTTATATGCTTTGCATGTTTCACATTTATGTTCTAACATTTAACCTCTCCGGGGTGGGGGTAGGGGGGGGGAATGAATTGTGAGGAGAATCCCTTTACGGGCTAGATCATCTATTTTGTCTAATGCAAGACGATGAAAAATATGATTTAATAGGTTGATAAAATTGACACCACTGAAGTTAACTTGGTCGAAAGATCTAACAATTTGACTAGCTATGATAGCATGCAAAGGATCAAAAGATGGAGAGAGTAACTCTTATCCTCTTAGAACCTTCGATTACCAAAATCCTCACATGTTTTCTACTGATTCCACTTTAGGTTTAGGAAGAAAAAGAAAAAACTAGTCTTCCTAAGAGATGCATTTCTCATTTAAACCCTTGTCATTGACTGCAGCTGAGATCTTCCTGGGGCATTGGGTTTCTGCAGTGTTGAAGAGGATATGATTGATAGCTTTCCATATGAAGTGCCTGAAGAATACAGAAATATGCCATTGCTGAAGGGGAGAGCTACTGTGGATATGAAGGTCAAGGTCAAGGACAATCCTAATGTGGACGAATGTGTATTTCATATTGTTTTGGATGGTTACAATGCCCCTGTTTCTGCTGGAAATTTTGTGGATTTGGTTGAAAGACATTTCTATGACGGCATGGAGATTCAAAGAGGTAAGTATGCTTGAAGAAAGTCATTAATGTTCCTGAATATCACCAAATAGTTGATAAATCTCATGCACATCTAAATTATTATGGAATTATAATGAGATGTCTATTTCACCAACACTTAGAATTTAATTATTGTTTCGTCTGCAGCGGATGGCTTTGTAGTTCAAACAGGAGATCCTGAAGGTCCCGCTGAGGGCTTTATCGATCCTAGTACAGAAAAAATCCGAACAATTCCTCTGGAAATTATGGTGAGAGGAGAAAAGGTGCCCTTTTACGGAGAAACACTTGAAGTAAGTTCACATACCCCCGTACCCCACCTCCCTGTAGAAGTGATTTCCCTCCTAAAATTGATATGAGGTATGTTCTTGAACAGGAGCTTGGTCTATACAAGGCTCAAACAAAGCTTCCTTTTAATGCATTCGGAACTATGGCCATGGCTCGAGAGGTGAAGTTTTAAACTTTCAAAACTCATATTATGTATCTAATTTCGACAACTCAGTTTGGGATGAAGAAAGATGTCTCAAAATGTGTTGGTTATCATATTATCAGGAATTTGAGAACAATTCAGCATCAAGCCAGGTGTTTTGGCTATTGAAAGAAAGTGAACTAACTCCCAGCAACGCCAACATATTGGATGGTCGATATGCAGTGTTTGGTTACGTTACAGAAAACGAAGACTTGTTGGCAGATCTGAAGGTTGGAGATGTTATAGAGTCAATCCAAGTGGTAGCAGGGATAGATAATCTTGTTAATCCAAGCTACAAGATTGCAGGTTAGATATTTAGTTTTGGATATGGATCAAATATTCTATTCTCCACGTTGGTTGGTTGAGGCTACCTACTTCCATGGAAGAGAAAGACTTCGAATTCTTTGTATTCAGTAATGTTGATGATGTTGTGACCCTTTACTTTATCTGATGTCAAATATGTGGTGTAATGTTTTAGCAATACTCTTCTCTGTTTTAACTTTGAAGGTTATTTTATTGTAAGAATTAATTAAGGTTTATTTCAACCAATTTCTATGTTTTCGCAATTGGTGGGGCTCAAAATTCAAATCGTTTAGTTATTTACTATATATGTTTTTGTGTTACTATTGAACTTATGTAAACAATTCAAATTATTCAATAAAGACAAAATTTAGAGAAAATGAGAAGAGAGGATTTTACTATACCATAGTGAAAATTGCAAGAGTCTAGCATGTGGAATAAAATATCTCTACTAGTATTTGGACCGACACATTTGTTTTGAGGTGATTATTAGGGTTATAATTTATTTATTTTTAAATTTAAGCACGCGTTGTTGATTTCTATTATATAAAACCCAAATAAAAAAGAGTAAGCCCAATATACATTTTTCCTTTATTTGAGTGAATTTGTGTAACTCACTCCATATGATATTAATAGGTTGAAAAATATTTGCACATCAGTACAAAATAAATTTACACAGAAGTACGAAAATATTTGCACAATGAACTTATTTGCAATTTTGGGTTACTTTTTGAACATGTTTATAATAATTCCATATTATTATTATTATCCACTACTATTATTGGCAAGTAATTGATGGAGATAGCATTTTCTTTTCCAACAAAAATGTTCCCAATAGACGAGATATAACTATAAAATTTGAACTTATTACATAAATTAATTTTAAAAACAAACAGTTACATTAAAAAAAATTCACAATACAAATAATTAATAATATTATGGGTCATATTAAACATGTTGTAATATTTCATGTTAATAATATTATAATACTTATTAATAAACATGTAATTTTGCGTAATCTAGTAAAATATACATATAGACATGTTTTACCACTTCTTCAAAATTAATATCCCAATCAAATGGGCTGTAATATTTTTGTAAAGTAAATACTATCATAACAAATATATAATATATAGAAAACGCGCAATTTGAGATAAAATAACAGTATTATTCCTCCACACTCTTCAATTTGTATAATTTTTAAAATCATAATAATATTTCTATCAGAGTTTTAGTCGTTCAATTGACATCCCTATTTGCAACAGAAGTTGAAAGCAAGGATAATCTGATTAATAGAAAATAAAAGGGAAATGGACGTCTCTTTAAATGTTGTTGTTTCCTTCTCCTGAAGCTAAATATATAGGATTATTATTGTTATTGTAAATAAATAAATACTGTACAGGTTGCTGAAGTTGTGATGTTTGGCTAAGGCCCCCGATGTGTGCGGAAACAGAAACAGCCTTGAGATTGATTGGGAGGAATCATACCCCCTCCCTTTGATGTATCAATCGCTTCTAACATGCAAACAACCTCATCCATTTCTGGCCTCCTCGTATCAGCATTCGCATCCCAGCATCGTTTCATTACGTTTGCAAGAGAACTCGGGCAGCATCGAGGTATCTCTGGCCGTAAATTCTGCAAGTTCATTTCACAACGTTAAATCTCTGAATAACAATAACCAAGAGAAACATAAATAGAAAGAGACCTGATGCACGACCGCTGAAGTCAATTCTGAGAAGCTCAGATGTGGATATGGCATGTCACAGCAGTAAATCTCCCATAAGCAAATACCAAAACTATAAACATCGCATTTCCTATTGTAAGGGTGACCATTCAGCACCTGCCCATTTAACTCCATTTTCAAATGCCCGAATTAAAGTTGAAGAAAGCTCGAGTAAATGCATGCATGCATACCTCAGGTGCCATGTAACCAAGGGTTCCGGTTTCACCAGTCATGTCGTTAGGATTCGAAGCCTCCACACGTGCAACCCCAAAATCAGCTATTTTTACTGTTCGACTCTTGTTAAGAAGCATGTTCTCTGTTTTCACATCCCTATGGACAATCTTCTGGGAGTGAAGATAGCTTAACCTGTGAACAACAAACCAACTTGCTAAAAGTCCCTGATAAATAATTTGAAACAAAAATAAATTAATTCGAAGGTTTACCCTCGTGCAAGATCCAAAGCTAGTTGCATAACAACTTTGAAAGCAAGTTTTGTCCTCGAGTTTTTTATGAGGAAATTTTTTAGGGTACCACCAGGTAGATATTCAACTACAACGCAACAAACGTTACGTGGCACACCAAAATGGCCATTATCTTTCTGTAAGTTTAGCTCTGTTGCTCCCATTGTGGCTCCTACGAACTGCCAACCAAATTCAAATCAAATCAAACCAAACCAAAAACGATTAAACAGTTTCAGCAATAAAAGATTACCTTGGTTACATTAGGATGATCAAGTTTGTGCCACACAGAAACTTCTTGAGCAAAAGCTGCTCTGAGTAAAGCTATTTCCCCCTGCATCCTCTGCCCTTCTTCCCCCCAATCAAGAAGTTTTACTGAAGATAAATCAAAACAATTAGGTGTTACTAATGCCTTGATGTCAAAAGTTAGAAGAAGATCAACTCCAAACTGATGAGTAAGCTCACTTGAATCAAGGAAAGGGAAAGACTACTCAAAAAGCAAAAATATTTACTTATGTATCCTCTGCCTTGACTTATAAGTTATAAGTTGTAAAGCAGCTAACCAGTTCAAGAAAAACACTCTGACCCCCACCCAAAAACACAAAACAAAGGCGTAATCCTCAAATATTTCTTCACAAGATTAAGCTAGTAACATTCGAACCCCTCGCCTTGCAATCTCAGTGAAACACAAGGCCAGAAAAAAGGGGGTAGCAGAGGCATAAAATAAACTAACAAAGAAAACAAAGCATTGTATAGACTAATTCCATGATCTTAGGACAAAAATTTGCCCTGGTATAAGTATTTGCAAGGAGCAATACAAATCCAGATCTCTAATCCAAGCAGCATATATCATTGTATACGATATAGTAATCAATAGTATCATAAATAAACAAGAAATTAAAGATACCAACCATTATCAAATTAATTACTAAAGCCCTCGGCTCCAAAAACAAAATATACAGTACTAATTAACAAGAAAAAGTGTGGAAATCTAGATTAGGAGAATACCTGCAACATCTTGTCCATCATAAATACCGCGATGAACGGTTCCAAATGTGCCACGTGCTAAGACGGATTTGATTACAAGCTTTGAGGGATCGATTTCCCATCCATGCCTCACCGGAATCTCCCTCATGTCTTGTCCTCCATTTTCCTGTTTTCTCTTTTCTAAAGTCAGAGCTCTGCTGAGATGGCGATGGAGTTGCTCATCGATGAGCTTCAGATCTATTTGATCCGCCCTCACAAACCCTCCGCCCTCCGTCATTTCCTCCCACGCGCCACCTCCAATTTAAGTGAAGTATAACTGTCACTCTCTGGGAAGTTTTATCAGTTGGGATCTGAAGTAATGTAGTCAGAGTGATTACTGGTTACATGTGATATATCATATACCCTTTTAGGTTTTCAATATTCTACCATTACCAGTTTCCGTATCATATTCATATATCATTATTTAGTTGAGGCGTGGTTTAATAAACTTCCCAATTTACTACACACATTTCGAGAATTTTTTAGATAAAAATAATTTGAGACTAAATAAGCTTCCCAATTTATTGAATGTCTATTTTACTCATTGTAATACCATATATGTATAAGCATGTGTTTTTTTTTTTTTATCGATAAATATTAGTTGTGAGTACTTAGAAATTAGTTCATCAAATCTTCTTACAATTCCAAATTCTCCAAGCCTCCTTATACCTCCCACTCCAATTCGTTCTCAAATAGAATCGAACGCAGGTCTCCCACTTAAATTAGGAGCCGGTGATATAAATATTTGATTTTTTACAATTTTTTGTAAAAATTGCAAGATATCAATTGTATGAGATGATCTCATACAAAATTTGTTCAAGTTATATTATATACTAGAGTATGGCCCGCGAGTTTTGCGGATTTAAAATAATATTATATTTTAAAAATTTATATATTTTATTATTATATATATATATAAATTTAAATTAAAATAAAAATTTATTATGCAAAAAAAAAGTTATACTCTAGTTGTTATATATTTACAATATACCATAAATTTAAATTGAAATAAAAATTTAATATGCACAAATTAAAATTTTATTTTTATTAATTGATAAATATTTAGAATACAAAGTAATTCAAACAAAAGGTTTTGCAATTACAAATTTTAAACAAAAAATATTTATAAACAATATTTATCTGATTACATATAATTTTTTGTAAATAACATTTGACTATACTATTAACGTGATTGATTATTCAAAAAATTAAATTTAGATATATATATTTTCAACCATAAGATTTCAAAAAATGAATTTTCAATAATTCTTTAAATTATCTTGAATTTAAATCTAAAATATATATATGTAGAAAATGTCAAACATTGTTATGATCACAATTCAAAAAAATTTGCTGCATAAATTATTATTAATTAAAGTAAAATCTAGTGTAAAATAATTTTATAAATTAGTCAACAATTTGTCAATTTGATATAAAATTAGTCAACAACTCAATTTGTAACCTATCTTGTTTTTTTTAGCAATAAGGATATAATGATATAAAATTGAAGTGTTTATAGCAATTATTTTTAAAAATATATATATATTTTAAATTAGATATAGATGGTAATCGGAGATTTATTTGTTACAAACTTTATTTAATTATGAAAAGATTTTAGAGAATATTATGTGTTTTAATTAATTTAAGGACATCATGAAATTGGAATATAGGATTTGATTGACAGAAAATTCTCATGAACTAGCATATTGTAGCCTTGTAGGTATTACACGTGTGTGAATATATGTGTTTTCTTTAACTTTTATGGATTTGATGTTCTTTCAAAACTCTTCCATTTCTTTAAGAGCGATTCGAACTCAAATTGAGGGTGTGTTTTTAATTTCTATTTATTTTTAAAAAATGATTAATTGATTTTTATAGTAAAATTATATGTAAAAAATATTTAAAAGTAAAGTGATTTTAAATTAAATTGAAAGAGTGGTATGTGCAAAAAAAAGTTATTCATATTAATAATGGGGATAATTATTATTTCTCTTTTTTCAATAAAATGATTTTTAGACAATTCAAAAACAAGTAAAATTGATTTTCTCAAAATAAATTTTAAGTGGTTAAAAAAACAATTACAAATACTATATAAGTATTATTGCAAAAATTGGTTTAGGCGGTCTAAGCAGAATAATTGGATACAGATGGAACAACGGAAAAAAAAAAACATGAAATAGAAAAGTAGGGATTGGTATTATTATTGGATACAGATGGAACGAGTGCATCTGACGAAGGGCATGGCCCAGCAATTAATGGCAGTAGCTGTGTAATAGCAAATTATGCTTCAACATCGGCACACTGGGACCTCTATATGTCGGATTTAATAAAATAGCCAAAACTGTTTTGCCAAATCCACCTTTTAATCCCAAATAATTGGGGCAGGCTAAAAAAAAAAATATGAAAGGTGCAGAAAAATAAAAAAGAACAAAAAAACCAATTTTCGTGTAAGAATCCAAATTCTCTAATTTTCTAGCCCCTTGCCTATGTTGTAATTTTTGAGGAGAGAATGACAAGTAAAAAATATATATTGTGCAAGTATGTATTCCTATGCCATTTTCATCATTTTTATATTATGAGACTCTCAAGTTAGCACAAAGAAAGTGTGGAGGCTCAATCCACTTTTTTTTTTTTTAAAACAAAAGTACTGCGCAAGGAACATCGAGAAGGCCATCCACAAGCGCTGGAAGCTTGACCCAAATAGGACTTCCAAAAAAACGAAAAGACCTAGCAAGAGTGTGTGCCACCATATTGACATCACGAGAAACAAGATTAACAATAAAAAAAGAATTATTACGAAGCATACTGCGAGCCAACTCAATATAATCCCCAAATGTTGAGTGATCCACAATTTCCATCTGCAGAGTATCCTTGACAAGCTTGGCATCTGTTTCCACCACCGTCTGCTGGAGACCAAGACTTTCAGCCCATTGGAGCGCCTGCAAAACTCCCCAAGCTTCTCCCTCCCTCCTCAACACGCGACAAACCCGGACTTACCATAGTTTGACAAGCAACAAACGCACCGGAATCATCTCGAAGCACCATTCAGATACCCGTCTCCAGTGTATCCGCAAAGAAACCGGCGTCAATATTAATCTTAAAGCTGTTAGCAGCATGCTTATGCCACCTTCGGCAATGCCTCTCATTAGTCACCTTGCTCGCCGGTGATCGTGCTTCCTTCCATTCAAAAAGAAAAGCCAAAGCTTTATGGATTCCATGTTGAACCGTCAAACTCTCATTAGTCATCTTGCTCGTCGGTGATCGTGCTTCCTTCCATTCAAAAAGAAAAGCCAAAGCTTTATGGATTGCATGTTGAACCGTCAAACGGGAATCTGTCCAAACAATACCATTTCTATTATTCCATATTTGCCAAGCAATAACCATTAGTTTCTCACACTTGTCCGGCGCAAGTTTGGTAATTAGGCCCAAGAACAAATCACCATGACCCTCAGTTAAATGAGCTTCTGCATCAATATCATTCCATAGCTCCCCTTCAATGCAACAGCTTTTGGCAAAATCACAATCAACAAACAAGTGCCAAATGGATTCCGTCCCCGCCTCGCACACCGGACAAAGCGACGAGGAACCCATTCCCCATCTTGAAAGTTTTTCATTTACCGCAATAAAACCTTTGCAGAGCCTCCAGTAAAATGATTTAACTTTAGGAGGGGTCTCAGTTTTCCAGAGCTTATCCCAAGTCGCCGCATTTGCTACATTCGAAACAAGACTGAAAACTAACCTGTAAGCACTTTTCACGCTGTAGATACTGTTTCTAGTATAGTACCACAACAATTTATCAGAGTATCCTAACGGAGAAGGAGTCGTTTTTAATATAGCCAATTTATCCCTTTCATTAAATATCTCTTCCAACACACTAACATCCCAATTGTGAGGAGTGTGGAGGCACAATCAACATTTTTAGACGCACAAATTACACATCTAGAATTTTTTTAATGGTTATATTACACAAAGTATAATTGAAGATAAGCCACCACATATTTTCACGAAACTGCTAAAAGTACTTTGTTTTATTGTTTCATAAAATTTTGTTAAGAAACCCTATATATCAAGACTTAGGCATCAAGGGTTACACCATGTTACTTGTGGCTTTTTACTCAAAATAAAAATATATATTAATATATTAATGGGATATATATATATATATATATATATATATATATATATATATATATATATATATATATATATATATATATATACACATGTGTGTATCTTCACCTGACGTGTTTCAATAGAGGCAACATGAACACCATTATTTTATTTGTCCGTTCTCAATAATCTTCACCCATCAACATTATATAAAACTGATCAATTAGGGTGCAAAGAGAAAATTATAATTTAAATGTCTAATAATTTCTACCCAGCTATTAGAAATCTCCAGTGGTATCTCTTAAGCATAAAAATGTAGGAATAAACGATGTTGTCAACTCTTCACAATAACATATTTTAGAATAATAATTCCTCTATCCAAATAATACTAAATAATGCATCACAATATAAACTAATCATCTTCATCATAAAACAGTATCAAACAACAAATGTGACAATTTATGGCCAGTTATTCCTTTACACCATCCAACGTGTTGTTCTCTTGAGCTACAAGCACTCAAGGGAACTCACAGTTAGTTGTCAGTTGTCACAAACATGAGCTTAAAAAATCCATGAACTATATATGGAAGAGATAAACTGCCCTCAGCAAGCATGAATGACAAAAGGCCCTACACTATTCAAATTCCATTAATCTAGACACACTTAGGTGTGCTGCTCCATATTTAAATCAATTAATTGGATACTAACAACTAACAAACTAATATTTACCGATAAAAAAAAAACTCGAAAATATAGTCTGAATAAAATGTCAGTCTAAACAATAAACTTGAATAACTTAAATACAATAATATTTTAATAATATAACTGCTATAAACCCTAGACAGATAATCAAAGTAGTGAAGGACTCATACGAAAACTACCAAGCAACCAGTGCATAAAGAGTACTGACAAGGTCCAAAATTTAGCATTGACTACAAAATTCCAAAATTTAGGCATTTATAAATTTCAGTCATCAAACTTTTTTGTACACACAAGGTCCAAAATTTCTACACTATGATTCAAAATGTTTAAACACTCCTTTTTGAGTAAATAGAACTAACGAAAATAAAAGGATAAGCATCAGAATATGAGCACGCTATTAAACATTAAAAATTAAGTTCCAGAGCAACAAAAAAAAAAAAAAAAGCATTATGGTGGATGGGTATGGTCATTATGAAGATGTGTTTTGAGTCATTTCAGCTTATATGTAAAATGAGGTGTTCCAAAGAAAATTACTCAAATCATAGGATGGCGAATATGTAATAGATGCTTCTATCCAAAATCAAACATTTACATAGTAATAGTAATAAACGCAATCACCTATATGCATGTGGTAAAAGCACATGTATGACTACAGGAAAGTTCTACTGAGTACGCAATATAGTGTATTGATGCTTCATGTTATATCAGGAGAAGATGCTTAAGAGAAATGTTATATACGTCGTTTTTTCTTCTCTGGTGTTGGATGTACTTGTGTTTTGATCCCATAAGTCTTCAACTGAAAATTCTCAAAGGCCTCAGAAATTACTCCAACCTGAAAGCATAAAAGTAAGCATTTATAAGTGCAACTGAATAGCGTTGGAATATAATTAAATTAAATATTTGAATCAGGAGACCAGTTCAGGCGTTTTGGAGTACACTCGCACAATCATATCCTGACAATATGTTGGAAGCAAATGGCTGATGCGATCATCTGAAATAGAGAACTTCTCCTCACTGCCATAATCCTGAAGAGAAAGAGCCGCCAAAATTAGCAGGAATGAAAGTAAATTGTGAAACGATAAAGCTAATGGTCACAATTCTAAATATGTACAGTTGGGACACAAAATTCATACCTTGAAAAACTTGATGCTGGAAGAACAAACATATGCAAAGAATAACGAGAGTTAATACAGCAACCAAACTATTGCTAACAGAATGCACGAGGAAAAGAGTGAGTAGATTCATTAAATATGGATGAGTTAATACAGCAACCAAACTTGATGCTGGAAGAACAAACATATGCAAAGAATAACGAGAGTTAATACAGCAACCAAACTATTGCTAACAAAATGCACGAGGAAAAGGGTGAGTAGATTCATTAAATATGGATGAGCACCTTTCAAGAGGATTATGCCTTCCACGAGTCAAATCGATCCGGACATTGCTAACCACTACATCCTCCTCTCTTATTGTCACTCCATTTTTCTATATAATAACATCGCAATTTTTTTTAAAAAAAAAAGAAGCAGAAAGTTGATAGGCAAAGAAGCCCAAAAAATACATGACTACCTGAGAACAAATGATATCTTGAGCAGTGACTTCCTTATAGTTCTCCAATTTGTCCTTTGGGACAGCATACTCATTGCAGAACTTCAAAAGCAAAATGAAACATACGAGTGAATAAATTAAAAGACCTACTAGTCATTAATCATCATGTGCATAAACTTATGAAACCTGATATAAATCCCTGCGGCGAATGCGAAGGATCAAATCCCTAGATTCCTTTAGTTCTTGGTTCGGAGCTGTCTCAATGGTCTTGATTATAGTGTCGTCTAACTACACCAGCAAAAACAAATATCTCGATAGTGCAGTAAGCAATTATTAGGAATATAAAAAATGTAGAGATACCCAACCTTCCAATATTGTGAAGGATCCTCTATGTGAGATGCTATCTGAAGATAATCATTAGCACTCACCAAGGCATCTACAAGCATTAGGTCTATAGCCTGAAAAATAGCCAAATTCTCAGTGATTTTCATCTAATGAAAAAGCCACCTAAGACAGGAAACACATAATATAGACTGCAGAGAACTTTATCATGGCCCATACCTTCACTTTTGCATGAGTGTAAACAGTTCGATACAGATCAGCTCGTGTGGCAAACATCTTGTGGATAGTCAGATCTGAAACTTACTCTATTTACAAAGGATAGGTAACCCAAAGTAGAGGTGTATGGTTCAGCTATGCGATTTAGATACTTACACTCTTTAGCTCGATAGCATATCTCATCTCCCATAACTCGCATACTCTCCATCAACCTGTGAAACACAAAGAAATTGTTTGGAGATCTGGTTGTATTTGGTAAATCCTTCCCAGGTTATCTGCAAACTACATGAATGTTAACTGAATCACAAAGAAAAATTTAAAAATAACCTTTGAAACTGGAAGTTGCACCCTAAGCCACATGCTCGGCAATCGCGGGCAATGTAATCAAACCTGCATCGCATATGAATCATGTATTTAATACACAAGAGGAAAACCAAAAAATAATAAAGATAAAAAATGAATGCTAATATGGTTCCTTGTGTTAAGGTCACTAACTTGTCAACATCAATTCCATTGCGACCATTTGCCACAATATCAAAGAGAAAACTCTTTTCCCTTGAGCTCTAGAGATAAAAGAAAACCATTGAGTTAATCTGAACATGTGACTGACATATTATAAAGCTCATGGTTACCAATAAAGCAAACTTCCCCATGACGTTTACATGTATGACTTACTTTGGCTGAAGAATATTTAGAACTTGCAAGTATCATTTCCTGTCAAGGAGTTGCATGTTAAATTTGCTAGAGTAAATGGAGACCACAAGCACAGGTATCAACTATAAACTCACATTGACTCTTCTCACTGTATCAACATCTATGTCAATATGATGCTCATCAACAATATGATTGATCATTTCTACAGACATTTGCTCATGAGACCTGTAACCATCTTTACCACAGTTAACCAGGGATTTGATTAAATAAAAAACCATTATGCTAAAAAATACCAACAGTTCTAGAACATTACCATTCTGATCCCTTAAGAACCTTGGGAAGGAATTCACGTTCAAACATATGACTAAAAGGACCATGACCAATGTCGTGCAAGAGCCCTGTTAATTAATGACAAGTAGATGGTAAAAAAAGATTAAGTTGTGCATATAGATGTTAGTAATTAAAATACTCTTATTTTTATGCCTAAATAACCTGCAAGTTTAACAGTTTGTATATCAAAGCGATCAATACCAAGCTCTAAACCCTGCAAAACACATAAAATTTGCAAAGATAAGATTATAACTTCAATTTGTGTTTTTGGATAAACATTTTTAATGTAGATCTCGCACTTGTTGAGCCTTAAGTTTTTGAACAGCTTCACTAGCAAGCCAATAAACTCCAAGAGAATGTTCAAATCTAGAATGTACTGCTCCTGGATAAACCATATGTGCCATTCCTGAAAATAAAATTAAAATTAAACAAAGCAAGAGCCTAACAATTAAACACAGCCACCGCTGCTTTTCAGACCCATAATCCTATCCGTGTAGCAAGAGTAAGGATTCAAAATAAGATTCAAAGAAATTATCTGAAAAATTGCAATTTCCTACTATGATGGTAACCATGGCTATGTACATGCTATGGGAAGGTTCCAATACAGGACAGATAAGTTGCATGTGCCTGTTAATCCCCCTTCTCTTAATTTATGTGAACAAAAATTGTATGCTCAAAAACAAGCTTTCATAAGCAAATCAAATGCCTCTCTCATCAGAAGATCATCACCTACAAAATTAAGTTGTCATGATATCAATTTCTGATAGCACTGCGTTTCAAGCAACACAGGCAGCTTTAACTGGAAATATTAAATTCCAATGCAATAGCATGCAAAATTCCTCATGTTACCAAGTGCTGTAGAATAATAATGATTCATTGGTTCTCTAATTCTCTTCATTCGTTCATTAAAGTAAACTGCTATTATTACATTACTACATAAACAACCTAAAAATTGTAATTTGTGGAGATAATAAACATCTAGTAATCGAGTACAGCTATTGGTGAGGAACTATTGAGAAAGAAAATCACATGGTTTGCATCACCTAGTTGCTTAAGATCACGCATCCTGTCAATAGAACAAATATCATATTAGAAACTGAATCGTCACAATTACATTAGACACAAACACCAAATAAAAGGTTCATAAAAGTGTACACATAGTTGAAACTTGAAATCAAGAACAAAATGTAAGATGAAGGCAGAGTAGTTTAGGTTTACCTCTGAAACTGCTCAGTGTCAACGAATTTCAGAAAGAGCTGCATAAGAACAGATAATTGATGAATTCTCTTGAATCTATAAAAGGAAAAAAATGAGAAAGCATACTAAGAACATGAAAAGTTTTGACCGAGTTTAAACTAATACATCAGATAGTCAAAGGTATACATCCGTCTACAACAATTTTCACAATATTAAGTTTATTGTAAATCTTTATATTGTGCAACTAAAATCTATCCATTAAACACATAAACTAAACTTTGAATAGGATTAAATTTACTAGACTAAACAACCAGTTTAGATACACTTAATTTCACCACTTCATTAAAAACTGATACCACTAAATTTTAGGGGAAAAATCTAGTAATGAAGCGATCGATCATAATGACCTAAATAAGAAACGCAAAGTAAACGTTACCGGATCAAGATAAATGTTTCCATGGACATTATCATGGACGTGCTTGGAGAATCTCAGATCTTGAGAGCACGCGAAATTGTAACTTGATGAGAAGGTAAAATCATCGTCGCAAAACGCTCCCATTCTTGATTCTCCCTATAATGCTTTGCTCCGCAACGCCCAAGGCTACATTTAAGCGAAAAAGCAAATTATCAAATGCAACTGTAACACGAGAATAAATGGAAATGTCTGAGGGGGGTTTACGAGACTTACAGTAGTTCTATAGCGGGGAGAGGAGAAGAAGATTTTGCCGTTGAGTATTTAATATGGGAACTGCAACAATATTTTTATAAAAAAAAAAAAGGAATGTGCAGATTGTGCGGGAATAGTTGTCGTCAAAAGTTTGTGGTTTCAGCAAAAAGCCCTTTTTCATTTTTTTCCCATATTTAACACGATTGTTATTTGCTGTACTTTTTGGGATCTCCTTTAAACCCTCTACCCCAGTATGAAAATATGTCATTGCAAGTAATACGCAACCTTATTTTACGGGCACATCTATTAATATCCATATCCTATATTAATTTCGCAAAACGGCAAAAATTTGTATGAGACCGTCTCATGCATGAGACCGAATCACTTTTTAATAAATTGTTATTACTTTTTAAAAAAGTGATACAAATTAGTATAAAAGTGATAACAAATTAAAAAGTGATAACAATTTATTAAAAAGTGATAAAAAATTATGAAAAAGTGATAGTAATTTATTAAAAAGTGACTCCGTCTCATGTCCGTCTCATGCATGAGACGGTCTCACACAAAAGTGCCCCAATTAAAACATAACATAAAATTTTAACTATTATCATAGCATATTATGTATATTTTTCAATTAAAATCACAGTAAAATGACATGTTTAAAGCAAATCCATTAGTAATAGATTATATGAATACTTCAAAACATATTTTTTTGGGACTGGTTTGGTTTGCGTGTGTGGATTGACTCAATCATTTCGTTAGTACATATATATTTTGACCTTCATATGATATTTTGAGGAAATTGATGAAAAATATTTTAAGCTACATAATTTATATATGTATATGTTGTTACCCGTTTTAAATCCGGTGGATTTGTGGTTAATGTGGCGTGGATTAATGGATAAAACAAGTAAGGATTCAATGTTCTTGAACAATAAATGCCCAAGAGCAATGAATGATGATGATTAGCAATGAATGCTTGAATAAGTGCAAGAAAGCAGTAAAGAGAGAGAGAATTGCTGGGTTGTTAGCCCAGTCTTAAGGGTGGATTCTAGGTAGAGCCGTCAAAATGGGTTAGGCCCGTTGGGCCAGCCCGCCCCGCCATGCTTAAAACGAGGGTTGGGTTAAATTTTTTTTAGCCCGTTTGGAAGCGGGCCTATATGGGCTGGCCCGTTTGGGCCGCGGGCTTTGGCGGGTTGGGGCGGGCTTTGGTGGGCCGGCCCGCCTAATTTTTTTATTTTTTATATATTTTTATATACAATATTAACAATTATAATATCATTTTTTAAGGATATTTTGTAAAGTTTATATTTATAGATGATAAATTTAATTTGTAGGAGACTATATTTTTTATTTATTATGGTTAATGTATTATAAACTTAAATTTGTAAGAAATTATTTTGTAATAAATGAACGATGAACTTTATTTGTGAGATAAATATTATTTTTATTTATTTAAAGTGATAATCACCAACATAAATTATTTGATTATATTTGATTGTGATAAATTTAATGTATTAAAGTTTTAAAATTATTATTTTTAAAATTTTAAAGAATAAAAAAAATATAAAAAAAATTAATGTGGGTTGGCCCGCCTAAACCCGCAGCCCGCCAATAAGTGGGTTGGGTTGGGGGTTTTGCAGCCCGCCATATTTTTGGCTCGCCCCGCCCCGCCAAAAGACGGGTTTTTGCGGGTTTAGGCCCGCCCCGCCCCGCCAGCCCGTTTCGACGGCTCTAATTCTAGGATCCATTTATTGTGTCTTAAAGGTTCTATTTATAGGGCAAGCTTGCTGCCCATGCATTTAATGCTGAGATCCTCATTTAATGTGGGTTGGCCTGCAGCCCGTACTTGGCCAGGCCGCAGCCCACTCTCGTCCCGCCAGCTGTCCGCTGGTGGGGGATTTCATGACATTCTCTTGATTTGTTTCTATTACAAGTATGTTTGACATTTAATTCTAACTATTACACTGAAATATTTTCCATATATAACCTGATCTTGTCTGATCTACGGACTCCCCGTACGGTGGCGAGCGACAAGCCAAATGATGACTCTTGGCGAGCCAGGTTCTGTGGGCAAGCGGCGAGCCAGATGATGACTCTTGGCGAGTCAGGTTCTACGGGCAAGCGGCGAGCCAGATGATGACTCTTGGCGAGCAAGCCGAAAGTCACGGGCGAGCCAGCCTGTATTGGCGAGCCAGATACTTAGACATCCTGTTTGTCTATTTGTCGTGCTCTACTTCGGGTGGGCCAAGCTCACAACCTCTCTATTGGGCCTCTTACACTTGGCCCAAATATTCGTGATACAACAGTATACACATTATATTGATATACATAATATATGTATATATATTTATTTCTACGTAATGTGCAAACTCTAACGTGTAATATGAATTTATAAATTATACTTCCTTTGTTCCTCAGTAAGCTATACGTTTAGTCAAAATGGGTGTTCCAACATAAATTACTCATTTCATTTTTTGACAAATTATAAATATTTAATTTTATACTAGATGTCTTGGACTACAAATTCATATATTTCAAAATATTTTTCAAAAATTAGAAATTGAGTTTTTATTGAAGCAAAAAATTGTTATATTTCTTTTTCTTTTTTTCAAAAAAAAAAACAAATTGTGATATTTCTTTTTTTTTTTTTTTTTTTTTGAAAAAAAAAAACAAATTGTGATATTTCTTAAGGATGCAACATTTCGATATATCAGCTATATCTCCCAATTTTCATCTAATTTAGTATTAGGGCTGAATCGATAGCGACATCAACATTGATATTTATCAATATTTTTACGATACTCCAAAAAAAATATATATATTATCCAATATTTAAATTGGCAATATATCCTCAATATTTTCATCCCTCTCCCCACATTCTTTACTTGACGCGTGATGTGTAGTGCGAATGATATTTAAAACACATCTGCCCCACTACTTGATGGGTACTTAGATTCAAATGCCACTTCGTTCGCATACACAATCGCAATTTGGATTCAAATGGTATCCAAAGTATAAATTAAACGTGCTCCATGCCAAAATAATCAATATATTGCACAGAAAAGAACATTTTTTTTTTCTTTTGGAAAATTGTTGGGCTTTCCTATTTTGTAGGGTTAAAGCGATATCTGCAAGGGCCAAATATCTTATAGTCATACTGTACCTATTGAAACACTTTACTAAGCCCACGAAAATTAAACACGCGAAAAATATTTCAGAAAATTGGAAAAATGAAACCCATATTAGAAAATTTTGGAAAAATTTCACCTCACAACACATGTGCGAGTGCAACCCATACATCATGGGTGCAACATTTTTTCGAATTTCTCAAAATATTTTTGAACGTGGCCGCTCAGAACTGCCTGCTAACGTGCTAATAATCCTGAAATTTGAATTACAAAGAGTTTTCTGCCTTTGAAAGATATATAAGATCGATCAACTCGATCAAAATATAACAAGAGTACCAAGTGCATCGAACAAGAAAAAGCGCTCAGCCACTACTTTCTTAGGTGTAAAATTTAAGGACGTTTTGAATTTAAGGAGCAAGTATAGAACAAGATCATATCTTACCAACAATACAACCACTGTGGTGATACATTTATTTCACATGTCAAGAGAATAGACTTAGCAATTGGGGGATCTCAGCATCTCCGTTAAAGGCCCTGCTATAGTGGTGTCGCAAAGCCTGATAGCAATCAAAAGAAGAAAGAAAAGTGTTTCAGCATTCAAATCTCGAATACAGCTTTAAAAGATAATCATACATCTATCACGTGTTCGTTGTGTTGATGGCAATTTGCTGACTCATCGCAAATGTAAAAGCAGTTCAATTCTCTATTGCTTTTAGTATAATAGCTAAGATTTCTTGAAAGCTTGCATACGAGACTCACAGAAGCCATATTAGTGTCTCCACTTAGACAGGCACATATTTAGAACTTAAGCTGTAAAACGTGGATTTAAAACTGAGAAATGATAATCTCCCTTTTATTAAGTATCAACCGTTTCTTAAACCCAAAAACTGAAAGAGAAACTACTAGCAGCTCATCTGCACGCCGAACAATGAGTTCCATAGTCACAAAAACCGTAGTTAAGCGTTACCACGTTTTCAAGCGTTACCAAGTTTTCCACTCTCAAGAGCTAGAGAGAATAAGTTCAGATTTTAATTAATGTAACTATATCATTGGAAGATGGAACTCGACGAGATAAAATTTTATGCATCAAAATCAAAAGCCCAATTCCTCAAATAGAAATGCCACAAGACAACATGATCATCGAACCAAGTACTCAAGTAACAACAAAAAACAGACGAAATTCCATACTATGGATATCAGTAAGGCATAAAAGAATTTGATCCACAGAGGTATGTCATTCTTTACACATATCAGGGGGGAGTAATATAAGCTCCACAACAAATAAATTCCAATATTACCAAATTAAATCATCATATGTACCGCAGAAGCAGTAACATAACAATAACAAAGGAAATTTTGAGAAAAGAAATACCTTCAGAAAGAAACCCCCAGTGGCCAACCTTTGAAGACAACATTGAATTTAGCAATGCAGATGCAGTTACCGAATGCAGAGGCATTAATGACTCTCCACACCCTAGCTCCACTGGTAGCCTAATCATTCACAACATTCCTACTTTATTATTATCTATTAATTAACCAATAAGTTAACATCATAATTGAAAAATTAACCAATAAATGATAAGCGTATCAGGCGAACCTGGAGGCGAAGAAGGGACCTCGACGAGGTAACGAGCGTGGTACGATGGGTGCGAGTCCACAGAGGTTAGTTGGTCCGGCGGAAACGGAATGCGTTGATTGGCTGCGAAACAGCAAGGATTTAACGGAGTTGGAAGACCGTTGAACGAGGTTTCTAGCATAGCTCGACGCCATTTTCTTTTGCAGTTGATTCAAAAACCTCTGCAATCCTAAACCCTAGAGAGCAAGACAGCAACAACCAAGTTCCAACATGCTCGAGTAACACACTCGGGTCGGGTTCCCTGGGCAGTGCAATGGGTTAGACCTTTTATATACCAACAATAATGGGCTAGGCCCATTAATTACTAAGGGTAATGGTCTGGGCCAGAGACGCTTGATTCTACGTTAAGTAGGCTTTACGAATTTGGTTTGGATTGCAGATTATTTTTTATTTTTATACCATGAGTATTACATAAATTCAAAAAGGCACAGGTTGTTTGCACCCTTTTTTGAATTAATACACCCACTGCTAATTTATGAGTTTGAATTCAAAGACAATTTTAGTCATGTATAAATGAGTAAAAAAATCGTCTTCTCTAAAGAAATGTTTTTTATTTCTTCTGTACTTTAGGAAATTAATATTAAGTCATAAGTGTTGCATTATAACAGACCCAGTAGGTAGAAGTTAGGTTGCTCGAGAGACCCTATACCTATAAATATCATCTTACCGAGCTGGTAACAAAGTTAAAACAGAACAACAGGCACAATATGATAAAAATCAAAAGTCGTTATTCATAGTAATTTCAGACTCCAGAAAGACAACATGCGACTATTTTGCTTGTTTCGACATAGGACTAGAAAAAAAAAAATAAGAGAGGCAGCTCTGCTTTATTCAAGTACATGTCATCACACACGTACAACAACACTCATAATCGGTCGGCAGCTTGCAAATTAAAGCTCGTCTAACGGTATTGGCTCGCAAGTTGTCCATCCTTGACAATATAATGCTGGGCAGGAAAATCCTCGCCCTTGAAATACCGATCCAGCATGTCCTTAACTCCAGCAGCATAACGTATCTACATCGATCACCATCAGTGTTGTTAGACAACAGATGGAACAAGTAATGTTTAAGGCAGATAGATAGTCATTCTTACCTGTGCATCAATTGTAGTTCCAGATATATGAGGGGTCATAGCTTGGTTTGGCATGTATCGCCACGGATGATCCTTCGGGGCTGGTTGTGGATACCAAACATCCCCACTGTAACCTACATTTTAAAGGAGACAAAAAAACTTGTATGAGATGGAGTCCCATTACATGGAGTATATATTATGACCGTGGACTTACAGAGTCTCAACTCATCATGTCTTAAAGAAAATTGAAGTCCATATGTTAAAAGTGGAGCTCCGTCTTATGTATGAGACTGTCTCACATAAGATTTCCTCTTTTAAGGGATTGTTCAAACATCTCACAACCAATATAAAAGTGGATAATCACACTAATTCCAATATTGGTCAATAGATCATCGCAATTTTTAAATGTACTTCATAGAAAAGATGTGATTATGTTCATCTTTCCTCTAAAGTTTAGTGCAGAAAAAGGAATAAGAGTTGAATTATAATATGATGACATATTGGCATACCTCCAATGTGGCCACTGGAACAAGCATCAACAACTGCTTGTGTGTCCATTATTGCGCCTCTAGCATTATTCACAATCAGAACTCCCTTCTTCAGCTTAGCTATCCGCTCTTTGTCAAACATCCCTCTGAGACACAAACCATCATAAGCGATGTGTCGTTTATGATTACCATGAATAAAATAAATTAAAATTAATAAAACTTACTTGGTTTTCTCAGTAAGAGGCGTGTTGATCACAATTACATCACATTTAGGAAGCATCTTGTCTAGATCTTCCTCAAATGTGGCCCCTATCTGAGTCTCGAGCTCTGGGTCCATCTTGAGACGATCATGGTAAAGCAGATTACAGTTGAAAGGCTTCAACCTCTGGAGTAGCAAACGGCCAATACGTCCCGCTCCAACAGTTCCAACAGTCTTGCCTTCAAGATCATAAGCTCGGTGAGCAATGGCTGCAACATTCCACTCCCCACTAATGACCTGATGGTGTCCAGGCAAGAAGTTACGAACAAGGATGAGAATCCTCATGAGCTCGTCTTCAGCAACTGAGACGACATTGCTTCCCGTGACCTCTGCTACTGTTAATCCAGCATCAGCTGCTGCCTTGAGATCGATGTGATCAGAGCCTATTCCAGCTGTCAGCAGAAGTTGTAGATTTTTTGCTTTCTTGATTCTTTCGGCTGTAACATATGCCGGGTGGAAAGGAGTAGAGATCAACACGTGAAGATCGGGTATGTGTTTCTCGAGCTCTGTCAACAAGCAAATATTAATGACGGGAATGTACATAACATGTGTTTGATATTTGGCTGCCCCTTACCGCATTGAGGTCCATCTTTGTCTGAAGTAACAATGTACTGGTGACCCTGGGATTCCAGCCACTCGCGTATGCCTAATGCATTCTCAACGCATCCCACGAAATTGGGATTCATCGAAGCATACTCGTTTGCGTTGTAAAATACACCCACAATCTTCTTGCTACCAGGTGAAGCCTACAGTATTATCACAAGGAATCATATGATACCATGTAAAGCTGGAAATTTCTCAACACGATTTATATTCAGGTATCATTACAGGAAATCATATTATACCATGTAAAGCTAGAATTTCTCAACACAATTTATATTCAGGTGTGTCTAAGGTAACTCAAGTAATTAGAGCATCACTACCTATATTTATGTATTTATATGCGGTCATTCACACTATACTTACCGAAAGTTAAAACATCCAACATTAATCATTATTGGTTGGGCCGTGAAAAATTAGGTTCATGTCATAGTTAGGGGGCAATAGTAATTCCTTTGACGAAATTGGTTAAGCATTGAGATGCCACAAGTGAATACGACAAAAACGTCGTCGTCACAGTTTCACACACTTGGCATGATCCGTGACCGGTGATGATTTCATTTTTTTACATATTTTCATACAAATCATCGATACACTCTATGCAAGTTTCTTAATGATTGGAGTAAAATTTAACCGCACAAAAAAAAAAATGCTACTGAAAATTAATGGAAATCACAGATTCATCAGTAAAATTCCACTGTGTTTAGAGCCTAAAAAATCAGAATCGGAAAAAGAAAAAAGAGGACAACTATAACAACACATGCAACTGCAAATCGGAGGAAATCACAGATTCTTTAGTAGAATTCCATGGACAGTAACTTTCTACTGAGTTAATTAGAGCCGAGAAAATCATGAAAAAGTAAAAAGTAAAAAAGATCGGATTTTTTTTCATAATCAAAGAAGGCTTACGTGGAGCTGTCTTGCTAGAACTGAAGAAGGAGCTGGATTTCCTGAAGAATTGAAAGCACGAATTGCAGAGGCAGCAACGCGTTTCATTGCCATCTTAACTGATCAAATTTGAAAATTTAGAAAATATGGTTGGGAGGAATTAAAGACAGAAATTGGAGAGAACTTTATGGTTCAGTTCTCTTGAAACGAGAGAAGTGAGAATTGACCACGACTCTGGGCCCTTTATATAGAGAAAGGGAAAGTTGTACTTGGAAATTGCTTAAAGAAAGTCTCATTACAATTTGCGATATTTACTGTAGCACGTTTTATGATTTGTAACTTTTTTTTTGGGAAAAAATTATGATTTGTAACTTTTTTTTTTTGGACGGAAATTATGATTTGTAACTTAATTATGAAATGAATTGCAATTCATATTATATAAAAGTAACAAATTAATACCTAATTTGATTTTTTTGATTGATCATTTGTTAGAAATTGAATATTTAATAAAAAATTAAATAATCTATAATGACAAATATTATAACCATAGCCAAAAATAATTTGAATGTTGTTTACAAATAATTTTTTTAAAAATATAAGTATAATTTTTTATCTGAAATTAAATTTGTGAATTCATTAGTATTATAGAGTATCAAGTACCTAACATTTAATTAGTTTTTATCATATTTGAATAATTATTTCAGTTTAACTATATCGTGTATTATTAAAAAAATATTTATAAAAATGTTTAAACTATAAAAATAAATTATTATAATTTATTATTATTTCACGAAATTCGCGTGGTCTAAGTTAATAGGTTACTATATAAAGTGAATAAATTGTACCAAATTATGGACGATAAAAGAAAGCGAGGCGACTATCTGGGTCATGAATGACAAGCAAAACTCAAGTTTTGCTTTGTTCATCTTGTGGGGACAAAGCTAGCAAGTGGCTTATAAGTTGCCCTACTATGATTTATGTGTGAGATTGAGGAGAGGACAGAAGAATCTTTTATCAAACAAAAAATACAAAGAGTTTATCTATGTAGAATTTATGTATGTGTTAAGATTATTCTCTCTTATCTTGTTGTGATATTTATTATTTAACACACATTTTAATGTAATATTTATTTAATAATGCAAGTTATTTTTTATAAGGTAGTATAATTTTTTTCAACTTTAATAAAAGAGTTATTTAATAGTATTAAATTTAATTAGTGTGGAAAAAATAATTATATATGATATAATATTATAGTGTTTGAAGGGATAGATAAAAATAAAAAAATATTTTAGTACTATTTCAAAAAAATAATGCAAAGTATGCACAAAAAGTATGGGATACAGGGACTATCTATTTATTAGGTAGGCTGCCTTATAAAAAAATATTAAAGTACAGAATTGATAACTTTTTTTAAAGAAAAAATGCTAAGGCATGACAAAATTGATAACTGCTTTCTTTAAGGCGTGACAAAATTGACAAAATTGATAACTCTGTAGTTAAATTGGTGTCAAATCATAAATGTTAATCACTCAACTCAATGGCCAAAATAGCAGCACCTGGTGCAGTAGCTATTTGGTCCGGTTAGTCCCTGTCAGCACGCTTTTATGGATTTTTTTTTTTAGTTTTTATAGCCATATCCTTTCCTTTGCACCCATTTCATATAGGGGAAACAAAAAAAATGTTTTTAAAAAATCAGTCTTCTATGAATTAAGCTATTCAGATAAGAATGATATTCTTTTTTTGGGTATTTATAAACTCAATTGAAAGTTTAAAATCACTTCTTTTTCCCATTAAAAATACAAATTTTTATGTAAATATGTTTTATTGTAATATAAGTTTGCATTATATATAAATATATATAATATTAATTATTTTTTAATTTTTTAAAGAAAAAACAATTGATATATTACGATTGATGTAAATTAGTCGAAACTAACTATATATATTTAAGAGTCTTTCACTCCAATAAAAATTATAATTTATACTCCCTGGTTCCAGAATTATCTTCACATGTGAAGAACACATTTATTAAGAAAAATTAAATTAGTGTTGTTGTGATACAAATAATCTTAAAAGTATCCCTCCTCGGCATGCGTGTCGAGGTCCCTCAGGGGGTCTCTCGATCTCGGCATAAAGTCCGACGAGCAGATGAGCAGGCGATGAGATTCACGTCACCCCACATCGGCTCAACGAAGACCCGAGCTCGGTAGGCGAGCATATGACGAAGTCCGCATGGTGTAAATGATCAACAGATATATCGAAATATTGACACCTTTACGAGACAAGACAATACCATTAATTATAAAGTATTTAGTACAGTATTAAATCAACAGATATAAATGAAACTCTAATATAAAAGGTATAGATTGTTTCTTAGGTCTTAAGTTAAGTTCGTATTCTTATACTTTAAATCTGGGCCTCTACCCATTGTAAAAGAGGCTTCTTCCTCACAAAAAACTCATATTGCAATACAGAAGGCAAGGGGATCCCAAGAGAGTTCTCAAAGCCATCTTCAAGGGAAGAACTCTCGGGTTCTTCTCCCATCGCTCGTGTTTATCGTTTTATATTAATTCGGTAACAACAAATGTAGGAGAGAATAAAGTGTAAGAATATTTTGGGTGATTATATGTGAAAAATGTAGGAGAGAGAATAAAGTAATATAAAGTAAGAGTGACATTTTTTAAATTTAAATGGTACTGCAAGAGTGTAATTTATCAAATTCTAACTGCAGAATGCATATATGCTGCACAAGCGCCTTTAGTTTTATGCCCATCCTGGCGCAACAAGAATCGTGTTGTTGTCAAGTGCCAAAGACACATGTGCATCGTATAATCGCTATTCTACCTCAGTGCTCTCTCTGCAGAAGGCGAAAAGCGAAAACCCGTGCAATCAGAGAACGCCGCGCAGTGCTCAGTCGTCAACGGCGGCGATAACGAGTGAAGAATATGAAGGGAACTAAATCACAGGAAGACCAGTGGATGGTCCAGAACCATGTTTTCCGAATTTATGATATTGTCTGCCACCTCCCTCCCCATGCTCAATCCGTCAAGTTAGCTCCTTACTATTCGCTACAACTAGGGTTTCATTTCGCGCAATATATTTGTTACCGAAATTTAGTCTCTGAAGTTCTTTCTGTTATGTTTTGGCATGTGATTTGCAGCTTTGAGATTCGACGCGACAACCACATTGAGTATCTTACGAAGAGTCTGAAACAACTCGGCCCTAATTTTGCAGTTTTGGACGCTAAGTACGCTCATTCTCAATCTCTTATAGTATATGAAGTTACAATGTTTGAAAATTTGTGAGACTTCTTTTTTTCCCTTTTCTTGTAAAGATGTGTGCTTGTATGGTATTTTAGGTATTAAAGCGCGCTTGCAGAAATAAATTGTGTATTTATGTATTATTTGGAGATTTCAGAAGTTTTTATTTTGAATTATAGTTTCTTAAAACGTCTACCTTTATGATTGGCAGTCGACCTTGGCTCTGCTATTGGATCATACATTCAATTGCTTTGTTGGGGGATTGCCTTGATGATAAATTGGAAAATGACTTTATCGATTTTCTATCCAGGTGCCAGGTTAGTTCTGGTCCTAAATTACTTTGCTGTAATCTGAAGTTTGCTTATACAAACATTGTTTTGGCCTTTGGGTATATAAGAAACTTAATTATATTATGGCATACTGTTTTGGAAACGTGTGCATCCAGCTGAAGTCAGTTGTAATTTGCTTTATGCACTAGAGATATGTAGATTTAGGCAAAGATTACAATGGCAGAAGGTTGCCTTCTCAATTTGTTGGCTTGATGCCCTTTATTACCAACACATTAGCAGCACTAGCAATTCCATGTTTTCCCATTCAGGGGTAAAAGCTGCACCTTTGATAGCATACTTAAAGAATTTGAAGCTAAATTAAAAAAATCAGAACTGGAAATGCAACAAAGAAAAGTAATTACTGGCCACTGCACACCGAATTAGAAAACACAATATGCATTCCAGTGTGGCGCTATAAACCTTGATAATCACATTATTTTCTCGTTTTAACTCATTATTGGACCAACGGTTGTTTGTGCATGATGGATCTAAGAAATTTGATTTTGCCATGTAGTCTTTGTACTGCAGATGTGAATGATTTGTCTATGCTGGTTATTTCAGAAAGTCCTGTACCTTCTTTTGTTTTGTTTTGTTTTGTTTTGTTTTGTTTTGTTTTTGTGTATTATTATTACTACTGCTGCTGCTTGTATAAACGGGTAATCAGTAATGAAACTTTTCTGATATTAGTTCGGCTTAATTACCGACAGGATGAAAATGGTGGCTATGGTGGTGGACCGGGTCAGGTAGGAAGTTTCTCTGATTATCTGTCTGTCGCATTGCTTATCTTTTTAATGGCGCCTCTCTTGTTCATACTTATTTTTTGTTCGTCTCTCAACAGTTTAGAGTTGCATGGTTCAAAGCAATTGGCAATTGTGAAGAAAAAAAAAAAGAAGACATTAAGGAACTGAATAGATATTTGAAAGATGATGAAACGTAAAATTTGGACATGCTCTGTCTTGATGCTAAAAGTTTATATGGATATGCTTAAACTTGTATCAGATGAACTTCTCAATTTAGGGGCGATGTACACTCTTTGCTGTATTTCAATGTAATTTCTGATGAGCGAATGCATTAAGTGGAATAGACTTTAAATTACCTGTCATGACATATAATATTTTTTTAACTTTTTCATTAAGTGCTTGCCGGCAGCTGAGTAAAGGTATCTTTTAAATGTAATGAAATTTATTTCTTACTATTGAAATACGAACTTGCGTTGCAAGTTACTCGTAAAATAGTATTTCTCAAATACTCACATAAGAACTTCGTTATATCCAATTATTTGTCTATAATAATCTTCAGATCTGACTAAAAGTTCTATATTTTGTTTGAAATATCTCCACAAAAGAAAGACGAGGAGCGAAAAAAAAAAAAAATGGAAGATAGTAGTGTGTGTGTGGGGATGAATTTGTGCAAAAGAAGAGATGAACCTTGAAAGTTGAATAATTAAGTATAGTTTTACTTAGCCTGAAAGTTGAATAATTAAATTATACTCCTATTTATTTAAGGATTTTAAAGCTATAGAAATAATAATCGTAATAAATATGTGAATTTATTAGTACATAGTGACATAGAAGAAGGGCAAAAAAGTCTATAAAAGTGTTTCTCAAAGTCTCGTGACTTTTTGATATATTATAGATTGTAGATATTCCTTCTACTTTAATTGGCAAATAACTAACTGGTTATTTCTTACTACTGTCAGATGCCCCATCTTGCAACAACTTACGCTGCAATAAATGCACTTATTACTGTGGGAGGTCATAAATCTCTTTCATCAATACATAGGTGCTCAATCCATTTCATTTTACGGCCTCTTCATCGTATACTAGGTCAATTATTTACATTTAAATTGTTTTTGGGTTGCAGAGAAAATCTGTATGCGTTTTTGCTGCGAATGAAAGATGCAAGTGGTGGCTTCAGGTTTTGCACTATATTCTTACCTTCCTACTTGATAGTAGTTCATTTAATTGGAGCTACCTTATTATGGAGCCTTGGTGTTCTTTTACGCAATATTATCTGCATAGAGATGCCCTTGTTAATTGTGTCACGTCTTGTGTGCGTTTATGCATTCAAAAATCAATCCCTCTAAATTATAATACGTTTCAGAATGCATGATGGTGGAGAAGTAGATGTCCGTGCTTGCTACACTGCTATATCTGTAAGTTGAAGTTACTTATCATAAGATGTAAAACTTTATCAGTAAAAAAGTTGCATAAGTACACGTGCCTGTAGATATTTGGTGATGCTTATTTAGTTTGGCACTTTCCTCATACTATTCCTGGTGCCTTGCTTCATTTAGGTGGCCAGTGTTCTCAACATTTTGGATGATAGGCTGATACAAAATGTTGGAGATTACATCGTAAGGTTCGCTTTAATTGTTTACTTAATATGCCATCGCATAATGCAAATTCACCTTTCTTGCTCTTAATGCAAAAGTATGGTTTATCAGACTCGGCTCTATATTCTCTTCCCTTTTTTTTTTTTCCTGTTGTATTTGCAAAAGTTGTGGCTTCCGTGATCTTACTCAGTCTTCTGAGAGTATCTTCCTACTTCTTACAGTTGCCAGACTTATGAAGGTGGAATTTCTGGCGAGCCTGGTTCAGAAGCTCATGGTGGGTAAGTACGATATACAATAATGACTTGTATTCATCCAATTCTAGCTTATCTATGTGCAACAGCTTGCACTTTTTAGAAGCATATTAATTAAATAAAGCACTTTCCTCCTGATCATGTTTGCTCAGGTATACATTTTGTGGTTTGGCTGCCATGGTTTTGATCGATGAGGTTAATCGTTTGGATTTGCCTGGACTAATTGTAAGACCCCCTCTGTATAGACTTCTTTTTTTCTGTTGCCCTTTTTAAAAGTTAAGCTAGAAATCTAGAAGTGTAACTCATTGTTGGCTATAGATTTGCTTTTTATAAAGTAAATATCTATGGAGCATAAAGTTTCTCACACTTTTTGATATTTATTTACAGGGAAAACCTAGTGCATGTGAATTATACATCTTTAGTATTGTCTCAAAGATTGCAGTACTAATGTAGAAGTCTCTGTACATTTTTAGATGTCAATTTCATGAAGTATGGCTCGAGTTATCGTCTTCAACTATTCAACATGCCAGTTGCATTGTTATCCTTTGCTATGCTCTTATATTTCTAAAAACCAGAAAATTAAAGTCAAATATATTTGATAAACTAGAGTCTAGAGTACTCTTACTTTGGGAGCAGGTGCGTGTTTTAGTTTTTCCTGCTATCTGTTGCTAACTATTAGCTGTAAACCCAACTATTCTCAGAATTGGATGGCGTTTAGGCAAGGAATAGAATGTGGATTTCAAGGAAGAACAAATAAATTAGTTGATGGATGCTACTCTTTTTGGCAGGTATATAAAGATTCTCAGTATTTGAAATTTAATCTCACAGCATTTAGTGATGCATAATTTGCAATCAGGGAGGTCTGGCTGCAATAATTCAACGATTACATTTGATGGTATATGAACAACTAGGCCTTCCAAATACTTTTCAATCTGACTGCAGAACAGAAGATAGTGGGGATTCTTCAAACTCTGATGGGGAACAAAAGCATGACGAGTCGTCTTCCCCAGTAAATGATGTCTCTGGACCCTTGCAAGAAGGTATGCAAAAGGTTGAGTGCAGATTATTACTTATGGGTTTTGTTTTTCCTAATTATGGTAATATTTACGTTTCCATCATGCACGTATTAATACTTCTTCTACAGTAGGGGTGAAAAATGGTTATAGTTTTATCAAAGGACCTATAGGCCTGGGACCTCTTTTCAACAGCATGGCCTTGCAGCAGTACATTCTTCTTTGCTCACAGGTATCTTCAAATCCTGTACCATGTGCGTAGTTGCTCGAGTTTATCTTCAAATATTGTTCGCTTCTCTAATGGCTAAATGAGTGGAAGCCCCACCTCTCATATAGATACTTTGTTATTTAACATACACTTCACCCAAAAAAAAGGAAAAAAAGGAACCAAATGATCTCTGTCATAAATATGAACAAAACAAACTCCTATACTACCATCTATCCAGAGATACAGTTTTCATTGTATAAGACGTTGGTGGTGCAGGAGGAGGCAGGTTTCAGGGACAAGCCGGGGAAGCGCAGAGACCACTATCATACATGCTACGTTCTAAGCGGGCTGTCCGTCTGCCAGCATAGCAGCACCAAAGATGCGGATTCTCCCCCGTTGCCTAGAGATGTTATGGGTCCGTATTCCAACTTATTGGAACCTGTGCACCCTCTGCATAATGTTGTCTTGGACAAATACTATGAAGCATACGAGTTCTTCCCAAGAGCTTAGGGAAATGACTGGCATTTGCAGATTTTAGCTGTCTATCATGAACTTTATTGTATCAGTTCAGTTGAAGGATAAAACTATGGTGGATCACAACGTTTCTGTGAATTGGGAAATGGATTTTTTACCCTATATTTTTATTCTAGTTTTTTTTTTTTTTTTTGTCCGTACTTATTTTCTAAATATTGTCCCTCACTTTTTTCCATTTTTTTTATAGCTATAGAGAGAAAAAAGTAAAGTGACCAAAAAATTAATTGGAACAAAAGTTGGATGCAAAAGACTATAAATTAAATTACGAAATATGAATTTTTATAATTCTTCTGGGAGACAAAATGTATTGATGAAAATTATGAATTTTATAAAATTATTATACTAGAGGCCCGCTGGAGGTTACTAATTGGCTTTTTTTAAAAAAAAAAAAAAGAAAAAGAAATTTGGTTTTTTTATTCTTGTATATAAATCAACTTTTTCCGCGAACAGTGAACTCTGGCCCACATGTTGTCCGTTAGTGTTGTTAGCTTTCATAAATCAGTTGTAAAACAAATATCCATAACCCAAACCCAAACCCGCCGCATTCGGAGCCCCAACAATGAAAAGGAAAATATACAAAATATCACTCATTCCAAACACAACCTAAACTGGGAAAAGTTCTGAAAATTTGGAAAAATGGAAAACCAAAACAAGCAACTACCTCCGCCACCTGAACCTGATTCAGTTACCACTCCTCCAGCATCACTTTCACTTGAACGGAAAAGTGACGACCACATCTCGATCTCGTCGCCGGTGGGTTCGTCGATGAGCTCCCATTCGTCTCCTCTTCACTCTAAACACAGCAGTGGTGAACATATATCACTCTCGCCGCCGGGAAACTCACCTCCCCGTTCTTCTGCCTCCGAACATTCCACTATCAGTCACAGTCATTTGTCCTCTCCGGGTATTGAAAAGCCCCACTCGCCGGAAACGGAGCCTCCGGCGGTGTTTGTGCGCAAGGATGTGTTTAAGGAGCCTATGGATAATAGGTTTGTAGTGGAGGAGCCTATGGCGTTGGTGAGCCGGGCTGTATTGGAGGAGCCTAAAGCGGTGGTGGCGAAGACTGATTCGAGTCCTGGGGTGGTTGACCGCGGCGGCGGCGGAAGTAGGCGGCCGAGGCTGTCGATTTTGAGGAGAGCTGAAAGAGAGAAGATGGTGAGAAAAGCGGCTTTGGGATTCAGGGTTTTTGGGTTCTTATTCTGTTTGATATCTTTTTCAGTGATGGCAGCTGACAGAAATCAAGGCTGGGCTCTTGATTCATTCAATAATTACAAAGAATTCCGGTAAAAATTTACTCTGATGTCTTTGAGTTCGTTGAGTTATTTTTTCTGGAATTTATTATATAAATTAATCTGAATGATTTGAAATTGAAGTAGTCCCAATACCAAAAAGCTCGAAGAATCTTAATATATATAATAGTTTAGAAACTGAGCTCTTGATTTTCCCTCATTGATTTCAATTATTTTCACGCTTTTTACATCTGAACTTGGGATTTGGCAGATACTGTATGTCTGTGAATATAATAGGATTTATGTACTCTGGAGCTCAAGCTTTTGATTTGTTGTATAATATGGCCACCAGAAAGTACAACGCACGTCATCAACAACTCCGATATTACTTCGACTTTGCATTTGATCAGGCAAGTTTGTAATGCTACTATGTATACATTTATGTCAAGTATATATGTATCTGGTTAATATAATATTTCATTTAAAATTCAAGAAAAAGTGCCTTTTTCTTTTGGATCCTCACCTGCTTCTTTGTTGTAATAACTTGTAGATGGAATTTATATGGGACCACGTTAAAGAATAGTTTTCTTTTGTTGTTTCTCGATGCGCCATGTAGTAAACAAAATCATGAAAAACCGTGATCCATTCCTCTGAAACCAAAGAAACTAGCAATAGTAATTGTATCATTGATATTCAAATTGCTGCAATGTATGATCATACTTGGGGTGAAAAAAGAACATCAAGAAAATCCCTTCACGTGATTAGTGATGTTGAAGGTCATTAATTTTCTATTGTCTGCTGAGTTTGGAGTGGTACTCATCTTGTTGAATTAGTTGATTTGCAAGTAGAACTCATCTTGTTGATATTGATCTTGCCTAAAAAGTTATTTTATGGTATTGAGGGCTTCTTTTCAGTGCTGTTCCATAGGATAGACTAAGGAAGGGAATCATCTAGGTGTTATTTGTTTGTATTTTAGAACTCTTTCTTTTCATCTTCCCCACTGGTCTCCTCACTTTGCCAGTTTGTCCATTAGCGTTTACATATCAAAGAATAACACATAAATTTACTCCAACTAGTGCTTTATAGGAAAGGGTCCCTGTTCTTTTTTGTACCTTCATGGCTTGAGAAAAGCAAAGGTATAATAGAGAATCCACTCACCATTTGTCTTCTCTTGTCCCACATTTTTTTTATTTTTAAGTTAAATCTCAGATATATGATAGCAAGTAGTTTATAATTCTATCATCGATGCACTTGATAATCGGCTTTGTATTAGTGGCTAAATACACACAGGATTTTGATAAGATAACTTGAAAAATAATTGAATGTATTAGATGATGATGGTTGTGGTAGTGCAGGTGATTGCTTATCTTCTGATATCGGCTTCTTCATCTGCTACTATTCGGATTGAAGACTGGCAATTTAACTGGGGAAAGAAGGACACGTTTCCAAACATGGCAACGGCTTCTATATCCATGTCCTTCCTCGCCTTTACTGCCTTGGCCTCTACTTCTCTCATATCTGGCTATGCTCTTTGCACATCCAAATCCCTTTAGTTTCCATTTCCTTCTCCCTGATTACAACTTACTCATCTCATCTCATCTCATTTATATATATGTATACTTACATGTATGTTCAATATGTTTGGATTCTTTTCTTTTCTTTTCTAGATAAATAAATAAATTAATGAGAGTGAAGTTTTAATTCAAATTTTAATTTAATTTTGACATATTCCTCAAAGATCAGAACATACTTTTAAAATTAAATTGAAACGGCACCAACTTCACATAAGGATTTGCTAATATAATAATATGCGTAATGGTAAATTCTAATGAAATCGATGTCTCATTTCTTCAGAAAACAAGAGATATTGTTGTAGTGAACTTTGTGGTGATATGTATACATGCACCAACTATAGTTTCTGATTGTTGTTAGAACTCAGAACTCCTTCAGACGAAGGAAATTGAAAGAGATAATTGTGCCTTATAATGTTAAATTATACTCCCTCCGTCCTGGAGTTAGGTTCGTATGTATTGTGGCACGTCGTTTAAGAAAATTTAAATTAAAGTAGGAGAGAGAATAAAGTGTAAGGGTATTTTGGGTGGTTATATGAGATAAAGTGTAGGAGAGAGAATAAAGTAGAATAAAGTAAGAGTGACATTTTTGAAATTAAAATGATATTGTGAGGGTGTAGTTTATGGAGGGTATTCCATTTTAGGGGTGTGAAGTTAATTGTGGGACATCCCAAAAAGGAAAGTGTGAAGATAACTCCGGGACGGAGGGAGTAGTTCTTATCAGCCCAAATAGTTGGGCTAACTGAGCCCAGCAAAGTGTTGTTATTGAAGCCCACTTCACTAATTATTCGCCCACACAGATTCCAATTAAATTTACAAGTCGTTCGCCTAATCCCAACCCATGCTTCCCGTGGGTTCGGTGGGGAGAATGTATTTCCCGTAGTGGGGCAGGTATCATATTTACTATCCCGTTACCCATAAAAAAATTATTTATGTTATATATTAATAAATATTATTAATTTTAATATATATTTAAATATTTAACTCCAACATCAATATATATTTACTAATATAGTTTTTATTATATTCTATTAACTAATTTCTAAATTAGAATTAACAGTATTGTGGGACAGTGATGGGGATTGGTCCCCTGTCCCAACCTGTAGGTATTTCTATTTGTAATATTGTGTAATTGGATACAGTGTGAAACGCAACAACAATTTAAAATGTATAAGCTTATATAGATGATAGGTAAATAAATGGTAATTCTAATTTTGATTGAAATATGACACTAACGGTAATTAAAACATGACGAATGCAAAAAATTAAAATTATCATTTCACTTTTTATTTCCCAAAACCACCCGCCCTTTGCCTTTCATATATAGTACAGCTCATACTTTCATTTGATAACTAAGCTATAATACATATCATTTTTTTCATAATTGGGTTGAATTGGAAATCGGCTATGAAAATTGTCCGATTACCTAAAAAAAAAAAAAAAATATTTTTGAGATTGAATTGGAAAATAATGGAAATAACCGAAAAAACTTGCTAGAACGTGAAAAAATCAACAAAACCAATTGAATTGTTTTTTAATTAATTTTTTTATTATTTATTAAATTTTAAATGCTAGCATATTCTGTATTTTCTTTTAATTAATATTTTAATTATTAAATTTATTAAACAAGTTTCTGAATTTTCAAAACTGCTCTTTCATTCTAGTATTTTTAGGATTTATTAAATTTTAATATTTTATAATAATATTGTATTGTCTATGACTCTATTGTAATTATTTCATTTTGAAACTAATAAGTTATTATTTAAGTTTTTTACAAGTACATAATATTTTTTTAATATGTTGGACCGACAATCGATGCCTAGTTTGGTTTGGTTATCGATCCGGTTATGAAATTATAGATTCCTGAATTCGTTTTAACTCCATATATATATTTTTTTAACTCCATATATGATTCAAAGCAAAATTAGATTTAAATATCAAATTCAAATAAGGGTTAGGTTATTCCAGCACACTAAATTACTGAGTACATACATATTTCTGAGCACACACACTTGTGCAAAAATTTTATCCAAATAAATGTCTTTCGTGCGAAATTTTTAGTCGCTTGTACGAAAAATTCAACCACATGCAAGTTATTTGTGCGAAAAATTTAACCACACATTAGGTATTGATGCGTACGATAAAGTCACGCTAACAAGAATCGAACCCCGTACCTGAGATTCATGAGATCACTCTTCAAACACGTGCCGAAATAGTGCAATCCAAACCCGAACACGAGCTTCGAATACCTGCAAAACACGCCGGAGGAGTCCCCGGCGTAGGGACTCCGACGCTCAAGTCAGTGATCAGAAAGTATGTAAAAGGAGGGCCCTAAATACCCAGTTAGGGACCTCTAGGGGCTTAATATAAGCTAGCTGAATAGATGCTAATGGAGATAGTTTTTACGTGCTCAAAGTGTGATTAGTAAGTAAGTGAATTCGTACCTTCTTCTTCACATGGATCATACATAAATAGTACCTGGAAGTGGACAGTTGTTACCACCCTCCGATGAAGCTCTCCACTCTTCATCGTGTTCCTCCCACGTTCACGTCCATCCTCCACGTCCCACTCTTCATTCCCCGGAATATTCCCTTACAGATCTTTCTTTATACTCTCTTCCGGCTCTGTTTGACCGAATCTTGGCTTGTTCCCTACTTAACTCCCTATTTTATCGGTTTATCTCAACCGCTAGCTCTCTTTATCGGTAATTATCCTAACTGCTCGCGCTATTCCTGTTAACCTGATCCCACATCGGTATGTTGGTCTTATCTTTGAACTTATCCATACGCTTCTCACTCCGAGCCCCTCTTTGGGCTCTTGTTGGGCCCTCGCCCATTCCTCGGCTCTCTACCCTTATTTGGGCCGGACCTGGCCCATAACATATTTGTACCGTATCAGGTATGTATACTTAGTATGATGTGTACTCAATAATTTGATGCATGGTAACGATCAAAAAATAATTTGATGCATGTGTTGGAATAACTAAACGTTCACTGACATTCAGACTCGAAGCCCAGTAAATAGCGATCAAATTTTCTAAACCGGCCCATAGGTTTATAATGCGAGCCTGTGGGCCCGTGGGAAATTGGGCTTGGCAGTTGCAAATTCCATATTTCAAATTGAGTTTCAAAAAAGAGTTGAATTAGACCGCAATAAATCGCGCGAAAGATCACTGGCTTCTCCTGTTCATCAAAACCCTCACCTCACATTTTGCTTCTCGATTCTCTGCATGATCGCGTAAATCGCTCCATTAATCTAGAGTTGTATCTCTATCTTATATATGTTTTTTCTCCATTGATAGCACTAGAATTGCATATTTATGATGAGACTGGCGAATTTCCATTATACACGGAAATGATGGAGAATGAGATCGTACCGTTGGAAACTTGACTTGCTGCTGTTGTAAACGATTCCTCTTTTCTGGTAAATTTATCTCTCTCTCTCTCTCTCTCTCTGTGAAAGTAGAACTGGTTGCTGCATTTCCTTTTTGTTTTCAATTTATCGGTTTTGTTTTGTCAAAAAAAATTTGTCGGTTATGTTTTTAGGTGATTTTATGAAGTGCATATCTGATGCAATTGAACCGTTACTCGTTTAATTCCTAGTATATGTTTGTTGTATGTCAATATACCAACACTTTTATCATGAATGACTGCGTATGACGTGTTGCTACTTGCTACCAACTTCTATCATTGTTATAAGTATATGGAGGTGATTGGGCCATGATGATGCACAGAAATTTTGTTATGGATTTATTTTTTTACTTTCGGTGCGTGATTTTTACTTATAGTTTTCTGGTGCAGCCACGGTCTCAACCTCTTTGGTTGTACCTGTGGAAATTCTTTATCAATAAGTGTTTGAGAAAGGAATCAATCATTCAATCATGGAAACTGGAAGTGAATTGACATATGCTACATTGTTGCGTTTTAGCTTATTGATAGATTAGTATTCATGCTCTGTAGATTTTTAGTCATATTTCCTTTTATCTGATAGCAAAAGTAAATGATGGGAATTTTACATTTTAGATACAATAGGATTGGCATGTAGTTGACTTATATATGTTATCAAATTATTGCATGGGGATGAACTAAAAATAATATTCTACGATAAAAATATGTGAACGTGGAAGAAATGATTGTTCAGGTTATTGCATGTGGGTGAACTAATATAAGATTCTACATAGGAATGTGAAGGCAGAAGGTGATTGTTTGGGGATCCTGAATGTTGTAATTTTTTTCTTCTCATTGTTTCTCTCTTTTTGTGTGTGTGTGTGTTCTGTGTGAATAGTGTGATAGTCTCCAAATTATAGTCTCAAGAAGAAATAATGAACTTGCTAATGTTGGGGAAATTGTTGTCAGTGCATGAAAAATATTAAATGCTTATAGTAATGGCGTTATTGAATCTTATGATGCTGCACTTAATTTTACTTGTTGAAAATTAATTTACGATACATTTATACTAGTAAAGAAAGCTTGTTCCATTGTGATGGCATTATTGAACTATATGATACTATAGATAAATCTACCAGGTGAAAAAATAATTAAAGGAACACTATACCGGTAGAGAAAGCTTGTTCTGTTGTAATGGCATTATTGAATCATATGATACTGCACATAAATCTAATGGGTGAAATAATTAAGATACATTATACTAGTAAAGAAAGCATGTTCCATTGTAATGACATTATTAAATCATATGATACTGCACATAAATCTACTTGGTGAAAACAATTCAAGATACATGATACTTAGTAATAAAGCCTATTCCATTGAGTTGCTTAAATTCCGTGTTTGCTCTCAAGCCATGCCGGAAAATTCAGAGAATCTTGGTCCATTAGTTTGCCATAGCCTCCTTAAACATCTCAGGATTCCACCTTAACCTCTTTACTTGGAGTCCATGCACCAGCAGTAATAATCAGATCTTGATATTTCCAACATCTTTTCTGGAGTCATTCTCTCAAGCTCGCTTTGTCGTCGCGATGAAAAATTGTTCCGATTTTGTGGATCTGAAGCCAGGGGACATTCTTCCACTTTATGAGCTTGTGATCTCATTCTCTTATACAGTTTCATTGTTGCAACACAGTCTTCGTATGGATCTTGTATGCCAGTTTGAATGTCATATCTGCATGTATGGTTCATGCGTTTGTTAGAAATTAAATTACAAAAATACAAATGAAATCTCCTTAATTATACCACTCAAATGTCATATGTACGGACATGAGATTGACTGCCTAGCATACCATGTTAAGCGATGAAATATGAGTAAGGTACTTACCCAAGGTATGCTTTTGTTAAATATTTCAGTGAGTTGCTCAGCTTGCTTGTTTTCATCAACGGAGGATATTTTGCTGTATCTCTGTAGAAAAAAAGATTTCGAGGTTAGTGACTCAGTTAAGAAGCTTTTTCATTCATTGTTTTAATCTTAATCCTTGAAGACAATAGGATTATAAGATCAACACCTAAATTGGAAAACCGCGATCAAATAATCATTAAATGAACAAGATTTTGTCAGAGAAAAGCCTCTTGACACTGTTGTCAAGTAAGAAGCTTGCCTGATCAGTATTTCCGGATACTCCAATTCCAAGCATTTTAAATCATGATCTAAGCCGTGGCCGACAAGGATCCGAGCTTTTCCACCTCTAGAACGAATCTGCCTTACTGGTTCACCATTGCATAAGTAGTCTTGAATCTTTCGCTGGACTTGCCTAAGTGGCATTGCATCCCTCAAAAATTCTGGCCGTATACCTGTGGTTTCATACCTGAAAATAAATTATTGAGTTATAGTTGGACCATTATTATTTTTTAACTAAAACCAAAACAAAATTATTAAAATAAAAACAGTAGAAAGGGAAGAATCATGCACATCAACACTAATTGGGACATATAAATTGACATGATAGGATATGCTTAATTATAGTAAATCAACTCTTACCTATAGTTTGTGACTGAAAGGTGTGGCTTGACATATGTGTGAAAGATTATCCTTTCTTGCTCATCAATGAGGCAGACCCTTGCGCAAAGATCTAGGGAGCCATCACTACCACCACCAACCATTTTGCAAGCAAGTGACACCACTTTTCCCCGGCTATTATCAATCCTCAACTCGTCTTGAATGCCCAAGTTAGCCATTCGGTAAAGGATACCCTAAATTTAGTCAACAATAAATTATATATAAGATGCTAGCTGAACTGACATTAATATCATGCAGTAACTAGGATATCTCGTTGAAATTTGTTTGTCTTTACATTGTTTCCTCGCGAAAGTTGGCATCTCTCTCTGTGGGCCTGAAGAGCATAGCGGCTACTAAGGATGGTTAAACAAAGGTCGCACCCTCGTTCCTTGAATATCCTTTCACATTCTGCCTTTGGCAGAGGTCCTGTTAGGAATATATGATCAATCTTATGTGATGTGTAGCAGTATTTAATTTGTTTAAAGTAGATAGATTGAAGTATACATACCTATGAGATGCTCCCTGAGAGATTCAAATGAACGACAATGCTTTTGACAAATTCCACATATAGGTTCATGCTTTGAATGATATGATATCCTCATATGTTCAACCAGATGCTCCATTCTGTTAAACTGTCTATAGCACGCGGCACACTTATTCCTATATTCACCAAATGAATAATTAGCATTCAACATATCACTAGTATTTACTAGCTAATTAAATTACTTATGTAAAGGCTAAGTATTATATTTCAAGGAGGATTCTATCATCATGAAATAAAAACTCGTACCTTAGATTCTCTGAAGACTCATATCTGCTTTCCATGATAGTGTGATTGCAATTCTACTGAACTGGGGCACAACTTGTGAACTTGCAAGTAAATGAAGTTGTGAAGCTATTTATATTAATTTGCTGGTGGATTTTTTTATATTTATTATTTCTTTTTTTTGCTGCACACTTTTTAAAGATTCTTCAAGTCCATTGGTTATGGGAGTGTATTCCATCACGCACCCGTGTGGAATCCACCAGAAATTAATCCAACCTTGTGTAACTGTGTTAAAATTTGTGGTGGATTTTACACTCGGTTGAACGTAACAGGTGTAGGATGCATGTAAGGGACCGGTTCTTAATGTCATCTTCTTTAGAATTCACCTGCTAGCTAGTACCCCCGGCAATGCATGCTAACACACATTCGTCACAATCCAAATGCTTTTGGGCCCACAATTTGAGCTGCTAGAATATTTCCATGCTAACCATATCCCACATCTCCACCCTTTCTCTTTCATAAGAATCAGTTTGGTTGACTTGTAGAACGCAGTATGCCATGTTACTTTTTTATCGTTGCATGTGAATTAAGTGACTGCTTTTAATATTATGTGGTAAGTAATTAGAGAAAACTTATTAGGTAAATCTTTGTGTATAATGTTTCTACTTTCTTTGTCTATTGAGGTGAAAAAAAATTAAGACCAACAGACAGTCGTCTCTAGAATGCCTGTTTTTTAAGTAATTCATTGCACTTAATTGCATGGCAGATGCTAAAGCAAGAATGCCTGTTTTTTAACATGGCAGATGCTAAATAGCTTCATGAGTTTTTCAGTGTTATGTCAACAGCCAAGGTTAGATCAGTACAGATAGAGATATATAATTTGCATAAATTTATAGTCACTAAACAATGCTAACCTTGTCAAATTAGATACCGAGCTTATATTTTTGTATACCCATCTGTTTCATCTCAAATTCTCATCCAATTTTACCCCACATAGCCATTCCATTCCTACTTCAATTAGTAACAATTTTGATTTATATCAAATAAGGTACTAAAACTTGAGATCATGATACCATCTGTGATGCAAAACTCTTGTGTCTAGTTTCCGATCTTATTCTCACTTTAATACAAAAATAAAAGTTTCTTAGTAATCTTAAGTGAAGCATGACAGTCGATCTGACTTTTAAAAATGCTAATCAATATCAGGCACATATTCTTTCCATTTACTTTAGCTGATATCTAATCTTTGTATGAGGCGTTGATGTACATGTATATGCCATGCGGTACGTATAACCAGGTATGGGCGTGGTATTGCAGGGTAATTAAGAAGCTATATGTAGATTCAGACAAATAGATATGTTAGCTTTGGGAGAGTACTTATCTATAATTTCCTTTCGGCAAAAGCAATGGAGGCAGGGGATAAGGTTTTCAACTCAGCTGATAATGGCCAGGTAAATGTAATCTCTTCCACTCTTTCTACTTTACGTTTTTTGCTGTTTTTACTGTGTTTATTATTCCTCAAGCCAAGTAGAACTGTAGAAGAAGTGAAATTTAGTGAGGCTTATCTTTTGACTGTGGTAGGGCCAACATAATCAGATGCCAATTAGAAAAGACATACTTAGAATATAAGGGGTTCTCTTTTTTTCATTTTTCTGTAAATGAAACCGTACTTTCAGAAAAAAAAAAATCCAGAATTTTTCATGACTAATCAACTATATATTTAATTATATCGTTATTTTTAAAAATACATATTCAAAATAATTAAATCGATGGAAAGTCTATATATGTACCAATTTCATATGGTTATTTTGATATATATTTAATTCACGTTTTCCATAAAACAAAAAAGTCAAATAGCAAGGGTCTTTAGCAGCACTAAACTTTTAATTCACTGGGTCGTTGTAGATTTGTTATGTTTTATTAAGTCCTTGAACTTTCACATAAGCAGTTGTCACTTATACTTCTAATTGTTTTATCAAATCCTTAAGCTTTCAATTTTATTTACCAAGAACCTTCTACTACTAAAGTACCCAATGTAAATAATATTTGAACAACTACAGCTTGGTATTTGAAGGACTACAGCTTAGTGGTACTAACTACTAAATGAATATATAAGGTCACAGTAAAATAAAATGTACTAGTTTGGTGGCTTAGTGAAATCAAACATGAAATTTCAGATACTTTAACTTATTCAACATAAAACATGTCCCTAATTTACGTACAACTTCTTTAAAAAAATGCATAGAATCAATGATTTTAAATAAAGCCAAGATAGTATTCCAACATGAAGCACCGAAGTAACCAAACAAAGTCTGATGTTAGCGATATCTTGAAGTTGGAGAGACGGAGGTTGAATTCAATCTTAACATCCATGAAAATTATAAACATATAACATATTAGTCAAGTAGATTTAAGTATTAAGTATGGTGTGAACACGTGTTGGCATGAGGAAACCTAGTCTTTAGCTTCAGAGAACTGAGGTTAGGAAAACAACTACTTCCATCATCAATCTTGTGAATATGCGAAGAAAAAGAAGAGATGAGGGCCCAAACGTAAGTGACATATACTGGGTATTATTGTGAACATTCCACTACGCATCTTCTTCTCCCTCTTTTATTAATAAAGAAAGCAAAAGAGAAAAGCATACGATTCTTCAAATTCAAAATGGTCAAAAGATTATAGATTGCACGTGTGTTTGGACAGATTTCTGAGATGGTAGGGACCTGAAATGATGCATGGATATTCATTATGGGTTGAGTCATTTTCATGACATATTTTGTTTTTAGAGGTTATCACTCCATATCTATTGTTACACCCGTTGGATTGATTGACACGTATGACAAAATTTAACATGAATTTAACTTAAAATATGAACAAATTTCATAAACAGACTACATAATAGATAAAATCTAAATCTTGTTCTCATAAAATATATAAGCTTCTAATGTATATATATTTGCATGTTTTAAGAATATACTATTTTAATTACAAAAAGAATTGGATTGACAATAATATTTATACTCCCTCTGTCCCAGCAGAATTTGCACACTTGATTTTTCAACGGTTTTTGTGTGAGAATTATTTCATAGTAATATGTGTTCAAAAATTATTTTATATGAATGGTATGCCAGTTAAGCTTCTTAACTAGCATACCATTCATATAAAACAACTTTTGAACACATATTACTATGAAATAATTCTCACACAAAAACCGTTGAAAAATCAAGTGTGCAAATTCTTCTGGGACGGAGGTAGTATTACTTACCACAAATAAGTTCTAAAAAAATTCTGAAATTTTGAAATCATCGATATTTTCTCAAAATAATCTCATTCCCTTGTATATTCTTATTGGGACCTAATAATCTGAAATTTTGTTAAATTTTAATACTTGATTAAAGAGTAATATTGTGTGCACAAGTTGTACGGCGCACTGGCGTTTGCAAGAATTTCTTTGGTCAAAACCAAGGTTATTACTTCATTCGGTTTCGGCCGAAAATGGTGGAATGGAGTGAAAAGACAAATTACTTCTGTTCTATTATTATTTTATTTTTGAAGCCAAAAGAAACAAATATATTACTTCAGTTCTGTAGCACTTTGCAGTGTTTATTTGAAGTAAACATTATGACGAATGTCATGAGAAATTTTATGGTTTGAATGAATGATGAATCTTGAAAGTAACCTATTTTTACTTTTTAGGTACCTTATAATTTATACAATGTGGTATATGCATTTTTAAAATAAAATTGGTAATGCTCCAATATCAAAATATCTTATATGTATTACTATTTGTGAATAAACCTCCATACTCCAAAATCTTTTTTTTTTTTTTTTTTTTTTGACAGACGAAATCTTTTATTTTGAAATAGAGTGATTCTATACATTTGGTTATATATGGAATTATGCATTAATGATTTATATATGTGTGTGTGTGCGCGCGCGCGAGCGTGTATGTGTGTTTTAATAAGACTCAATTTTTAATTTTTTCTCAATTTAAGTTTTGGTTAAATTTTTTTATCTCAATTAAAGGCCCAATAAAAAATTATTATGATGTTTTATTATATTATGTATATTTTAAAAAATTATTTTAGTGTTTTTTCTTTTTAATAATGATAACTATTAATTTATTTTCCGGATTAAAATCATACAATGCAAATAAATTAAAATCACACGATAATAAAAATAAAAATTACAGACGTGTATCATTAAATAAAAAAATTAGTGATGATTTTTTTTTAAAATTAATGATGATATATTTTTTTTTATAATTAACAAATTGTATGGTATTAATTTAGGAGTTTGATTTTCTACAGGGCCTTGAATTAAGATAAAAAAATTTAATTCAAATCTTAAATTGAGAATAAAGTAAAAATCAAGCTTTGAATTGAGACATATTACTTATATTGAGATTCAACCTAAAAATCAGGTCTTGATATGAAAATTTTTCCTTTTGATACTCCTAGTGAGTTTTTTAATACTATTGGTCAATTATTTGATATTTTGAATTTACCGTATATACAAAATATATACCGGCTCAAAATTAATATTCTTTTAACCTGCGTAATACGCTTGGTTTTGCTCTAGTTTCATTCTAATTGCAAATCGAGAAGCAGTAATGGAATGATAAATACAGTCTAAACTAGTTTCATTCTAATTGCAAATCGAGAAGCAGTAATGGAATGATAAACACGGTCTAAACTAGTCTTTTTGTATCTGGATCTCCAGCAATTGAATGAATCATAGATATTTCTCATACTAGTTTATAATGATTTGGAAATTATGAGATATTCTTTAATTAAATGTGGACTCTAAATTAAGAGATATTTCGTATGCAACCAGGTGACTTTAGTGAGAGACCCGGGTTCGATTCCTTTTGGCAACGAATTATTTACCGATAAAAAAAAAATCGTATGCTAGTAAGTCGTAATGGAATGATAACTTTTAAGCATGGTCTGAACTTGTCTTTTTATATGTGGACTTTAGCAATAGAATGAAATTATAGATATTTCGCATATAAACTTACTTTATAATGATTTGGAAATCATGAGATATTCTTTAGATATTTGATGCTCATTGGACTAAACATAAGACTTTTAAATGCTGTAATCTTAATGTGTAGCCTTTGTTATAAGTTTGTATTTAGAAACTAGAAACTAATATTGTGTTTAAAGTAACCAAGGTTTAACTTCTAACCACTAACAACTAACATTTACCGATAAAAAAAAAAAAAAAAAAAAAATTGTGTTTAAAGTATGTTGTTAATTTTCAAGTTAAATTATTGCACTATGTGTTTATGTAAATATTATGTGAAAGTAACATTAAAGAAAGCATTACATCGAGATATTTCTCTGATGTTATGCATAATGTGTGTATATATTTATATAGTTGAAGAGTACACATAATTAAATGTACCTTTCATCCAAATTAAATAAAGGATACGAAAATAAGAAGGCGTGTAAAATGCAAAAACTGTAGTTACAGTAATATTTAATTTACTTGTTGAAATTCTAGAAAAATCTATGTTAATTCCAGATAACATAAATAAAAGTTTTCTTTTATGGTTGAAGTATTTTTTTTTATCAGGAAAGGAATTTTATTAAAAATAAATATAGCAAAAAGTGGATATGAGGAATACCCACTCTTACAAAGAAAGAACAACAACAAAAACTAAACACCAAATGCCATCTGACTAATCTACTAAAGAAACGGTGAGATAATTCTACCACAATTCAGTCTCAATCAACTAAGCAACATGGATTCAAACACCAATCCTTAAAATCAATTCCAGTATTAATACACTCCTTCAACACAACCCAGTTCCACGATCTTGCTTTAACCTCCTCTATCAACTTTTCCTCCGATTGTTGCTGGTTTTGAAAAATTAATTTTTTCCTCTTCTTCCATATCAACCAAACTATACACTCCCATAAATAAACTGCAATCTTCTCCCCTTTTCTCCCTCTAATCAACTTACTAGAGGAGAGTAAGTTCATAGATAACCCATATGATGAGATCATAAGTTCAAATAAAATAAAATGGGGTCCATGGAAGAATATTTTCTTTGCTGCAATTCTTTTTCACAGGGGCAAAAGTTAAAATTGGTCATGGATAAGGACATAACTAGGAAATCATTGTGGTCAAAAGTTTGACCATGCTGCTTTTAATATCCACTTGAATTTAACATACTAGACACAATTAAAGTCAAACTGAATACTATGGTTATCCCGTTTCTGAATGGGTAGATGCTCTTGTGAAAACGATGAGAGAAAACTCTGACCAATGAGGTGCATGTCTTTATTTCCAGATATATTTTATTTCTTTTTTCTCTAAACAATCAAGAGACTGCGTGTTAAGACACCTGTTATAAACTCGTGCATTATTTTTTTAAAAAAAAAATTATAATCAATTGGTTGTCTTATTTTGGAAGAAAAAAAAAAGATGCAATTTAGAGGCATAAGGTATGATAAAATATGACTTAGCTGAAGAAAAATTAAAATGAGAACATTATTGCAGTGAAGCTCAAACAATGAGATTGTCTCGAGCATGTGAAGCTTGAGATTACAACTGTTGATATTGTTAAGTCACATGGCTAGCCTATATCTAAATAGGTGAGTGTATCAATTTTACTATATTTAATTAAAATTAGGGTTAACATACAATATAATTTAATCAAATAGTATCAAATTTATATGTTAAGAAAAACCATGAACAAAACAATTTAGAAGTCGAACGCCTCTCTCCCAGAAAAGTTTGATGTTCATTACATGTTTGAGGCTTTGGGCCGGTTCCCAATTGGCTCATCAAGATATGGGTTTTAAAAAATCATCCCATTCCCCAATATGCGCATTTTACAGTTTTCATTTTTTTTTTTTATGTATTGTGAGGTTTTTTCGAACATGATCCTCTATGTTACTACATTTTAATTTTTAATATTCCATTATTTGTAACATTATTGAATATTTGACATGTGTACTTGATAAAAAAAAAAAAAAAAACTGTGATTAATTCGTAAAAAAAGGAAACCCACTCATTCTTCGTCTTTAACTTTTTTCCTTGACTCGTGCAAACATTAAACATGCAATATAGCAATGATCATGTAATACTGTTAAGGAATCATATTTTAGCAAGACTTCATTAACAAAAAAATATAGGAAGCAAAAATTCATTATTCATATAATATTTTCACATGTAATGTAACAATGATCATGTAATACTGTTAAGGAATCATATTTTAGCAAGACTTCATTAACAAAAAAATATAGGAAGCAAAAATTCATTATTCCTATAATGTTTTCATAAGTGGGTTACCTAGGAAGCTAATTTGTAGAGCTCATTCTGTTTGCGCGATGGATGTATTAACGTTAACAAGATTTAGGATTATGGTGTGAATTTTCAAAGTGTTGGATAATTATGTAAAGTGTGAGTTAAAATTGCGAATACTAATTCTTGGGTGATATATCATATATCTACTCTCTCCGACCAACTAATATTTTAGAGAATAGGGATTTTCTGTCAGTGACGGTATCTATTCTAGCTGCACCAACCTGATATAGATATTAGCAACAATAAAGGATAATGACGAATAACCGGGAATATTACTGTCTTAGTTACCAACAGAAAATTTAAATAATACTAATAATTATGAAAGCCACCTCCCCCCACCCCCGTACAAAAGTTGACACGCTCAAGTGTAGCCATCATCATTTCTAATTAATGGGCATCCAAGAAGACGGTTCTCCCCCTTATTTTACATAATTGATATTTTTTTTATATATTTGATATATTCCTAATCCATTTTATTTAGTTGATATTTTTGTTTACATATTTATTATTTTTACTGACAATATATTTGATACCTTTGTTTGCATATTTAAAATTCCTGTATTTGATACTCCCGCATAAATATTTAATACCTCTGTTAATATATTTGATACTCATTTGAAGGGTGAAACCCGTTTCATACATGAGATGGTCTTATACAAATTTTTGCCTTTAATTAGTTATAGATACAATACATGGAATATTCTATCAAGAGGAAGTGATAATTTTCACGATTTTATAATATTTTAGAAATTTGAATATCATAAAAATAGACTAAAATATCATATTTCATGCGAGCTTTTGTGTTCTATGAAAAGCTGATAATGTTATTGATTTTAAATATGTGCGTTAAGATGAGCATCAGGAAATAAAAAACTCAAGACTATTAGTTTCATTTCATTTTCCCCTTAACTATAATGAATAGAAACGACAACGCATTTGGCATTGATGTTTCCAAAACACAAATTTCATATGCACTTGGTATAAAGATCATAGATCCAAACTAATAAATATATTCACTCTTCATGTTTCAATTATATTAACTTGCACATTTTAATTATATTATTTTATGTTTTCAACTAATTTTAACCTGCACATTTTAATTATATTAATTTATATATTTTATTACTATATTCAGTTGCACGGTGCAATTTGTGCATAGTAAGAGAATGACTTTCAAGATACTTTTGTTTTTTCCTTCAAGGCTTCTTCTTATTGTTTCACTTTAGATTAATAGGATTGCTCTGTGTCAACATTATCAATAAGATGTGATATTTACATATCAATGGTGAACACGCTAAGTTGTGCCTTCAGTGTGTAGATGAACATTTATATTCAAGCAAAACATTCTCATAAATTAATAAATCATAATCACGCCTCTATTAGAAAAGACTTACTTTCTATCTGTGAATCTGAACTATATTTGCAAGATTAATACATTCTAAAATCCTCGCAATTCAGGTACTCAAACCAGTGATGAAATTGAATAAACAATACTCGTTTCATCTAATTCATTTTTCCAATAAATACAAAGAAGACCACTATTTATGGGTGGTATAATATCCACATCATTAATGAACCACCAAATGGATAACTATTCAGCATTTAGGCAGGCGGACCTGCTTTTATGTCACTAATCACCAATCTTCGCTTTTAAATTTAGCCAAAACAAAAAAGGGGATTTAGTGGCCCATTAGATGTAGCATTTCCACAAATTGGAGTAGATTCGATTTAATCATAAAGCTACTGTGTTAGGAAGATCTTGTCATCTAATGCCTACCATATTCTTTGTCTTCTTTGTAATTGTAGCCAAACACCCAAACATATATAAATGTATTCTATCCATTATTTTCAAGGTTTAACATTTCAGGATGACACGAGTTTTAATTAATATAGTATTTTATTGTAAAATTGGTAAAAATAGTAAGTAAAATAGGAGAGAAAAAGTGTAAAAAAAATGTAGAATATTTTATTATAAATGTGGCGTCACAATTTTAAAAAAAAAATATTAAGCTTTAAAAAGGTTGTGTAAAATGATAAAATATTGAATTTAAAGAGGGACCGATATTTTTTTTATTATTATGATAGAAAACTTAGGTAATCGTTATTTGAAAATGCACATTAAGCAATTCTTTTAAAAATTTAAACTCGTACAATTTGATGGTTTTATGAGTCAAATAAAGGCTTGAGAAAAACAGATGGGCCGACGAGGCTCTGATCTTTGATCAAGCTCATAACGTTTTAATTAATTTGAGATAGGGTACGAAATCTATTACCTTATAAAGCTAAATTTAAAAAAATTTATATGGCAAAGCCACATTCTTTAATTTCAAAATCTCTCTCTTCTCATTCGTTTAAGTTTTTAAAATTTTAAAATTAAGCTAAAAACTTAAAAAAGCTTATGTGGCAAAGTCACATTCTTCTATTTCAAAATCTCTCTCTTCTCATTCATTTAAGTTTTAAAAATTGATCTCAACCATTTATTTATAATTTTTAATCTTAACCATTTATCTCATTCCATATTATTCTATATAAATCTCTAAACTCTCATTTGTTTCTCATTAAAAAAAAAATCTACGTTTAAATTATGACTCATTTGTTTCTCTACGTTTCTCTAAGCACTAATTTGTATATAAATTATGACTCATTTGTTTCTCTTTTTTTTTTTTTAATTGCAGAACACATATTGATACTAACATGAGATGATCTTCATCGTATTTAGTTTTTTTTTTTTTTTTTTTCGTTGTTTTATAATGAGTTGTTAGTCTTTTTCTTTGTGTTTTTTTAATTTTATTGCAGGTACAAATTGCAGATTATAGAAAATGAAAGTATCGTCAGATGATTTTCATCGTATTGTATTTTTTAACGTTTTGCTATTTTTGCAGACTTTGGTCCGATTTGATGTTACTATACAAATAAAAGAATTTTGTATACTGGCTAATTATGATTAGTACTACAAACTATTTCTGGTAAGTTTTTCCTTTCTTCTTGGTTAAAACTAGATTATGATTTTTCTTTCTCCATGTTCGTATGTTCATTTATTAAAGTTTTGATCTATATATATATATATATATATATATATATATATATATATTTTATTGTAGATTGCAAACTAATGATTCATTCGATTGGCTGGACGATCGACAATTTAGAAGACTATGAAGAATGTTTTATTTTTATTTGTATCCATTAGGATTAAAAATTTTATTATTTTTTATAGGATTAATTAATTTATAGATTTTGTTTTGAGTAATTTTAAATTTATTTATTGTAAATATTGATAATTATATATCAATCGATTTATTTATTTACAAGTATTTGGCAATATAAATCTATTTTATTTGCATTTAATTTAAAGTTTTCGGGAAATTTTTTTTACAGAATGCATTAAGTCAAAATCTACGTTTGAAATTTTATGAGTCATAATTTATATTTAATTTATCATAATTTATGAATCAATTAGTATTTTACAAAAATATAAAATTGAGTTCCTACTTTTTAGGATGTATTTTAGGAGGAGTTTGAATGAATATTGTAATGATATATTTGAAAATATAATGTTTAATTTAAATCAAATCAATAATAGAATTAAAATTCAAAACATATCAAATTGGTATTAATTATAGTCAAGTTTACCATTAAAGTACTAATCGATAATTTAATTCTTATAGTTTATAATTTATTATCTCACAAATTCATTATTATTTCATTAAGTGAACATACAAAATCTACATTTAAAATTTTAAAATTTTAAATAAATAATATAATTTTTAATTAACACTGAATACCATATCTAATTTTTTATAGTAAACTAAATTTAGTATATATCTAATTAATTTGATTTACCATAAATTAACAAAAATATAAATTTTATTAACAAAAGAAAAATTTGATTAAAATCAATCAATCAAGTCAAATTAATATAATTATGGTAAACTGTATATATTTTACTATATTAAATTTATTTTAATTATTCATTATTTCAAATTCTATAATAAGATTCGTCAAAAAATTTGGATCCATCATATACAAATATACAAATTCATTAAGTGAACATACAAAATCTTAATTTAAAATTTTAAATTAAGTTGTTCAATTTGCATTCAATTTTTTTGGAAGTGTATTTTTAATTTATTTGATGATATATACAAATTATATAAAGAAAGGAGCAATAACTACTAACTAGAAATATAGAGAGGTTGGAGTCGTTGCATATACCGAAACAAGTCAAACAACTATAACTAGGAATAACTACTTTGTATTTTAAATGTTTATCAATTAATAAAAATAAAATTTTAATTTGTGCATATTAAATTTTTTTTCAATTTAAATTTATTGTATATTGTAAATATATAACAACTAGAGTACAATTTTTTTTTTGCATAATATATTTTAATTTTAATTTTATATATATATATATAATAAAATATATAAATTTTTAAATATAATATTATTTTAAACCCGCGAAATTCGCGGGCATACTCTAGCTAGTACTAATATATTTTGATTGTTTAATGTGTATGTAGTCGATTAATCAATGTTTTTTGAATTGAGTGTCCATGTTGGAGCTCTTTTGTGACAAATTTAATCAACTATGACTATGAGTAGGTTTTAGTAAATCCAGCTTCGTCTTTTCCAGATGTTATTGTTTAGCGTGTAAAGTGTAACTGTTTATAATATATACAGTATCATTAATTAAAATATTTAATTTTATATTATTTTTTTATTATTAAATAGTGACACTTCGTGAAGAACATGATTAATAATACTTGAAAGTTTCAACGTGAAGCTTAGAGATGATCAAACTTTTAACTCTCAAGCTTATATCATCATATTAAAAATGATGGTTGGTATTGACTCTACTTATAGTGTATTTATTATAATAATTTATTAATTATAAATAGCAAGAATAACTTATTTTGTTAATTTTTTGTGTAAAAAGTAAATCTTAACTTACTAACAATTTGCTTTTCGAAAAAAAAAACATACTACCAATTTACTTAAAATAATTGTCACTACCGACGTATTAAAAGCTCAATGATCTTAATTGATTCAAACTTTTCCACGACTTAGACTCAAAATAAAATCTAATATTTAGTTTTTTTTTTTGGTTTTTTTTTCTTTGGAAATTGGGAGGGGTTGAAAGGCGAATCCGCCCACCAGATTTGGAACCAAGGTTAGGGACCCAACCACCGAGCAAGAGGTTGCACCCTCAGAATATACTGTTGTTATGACAAAATTTTATTAATATTATCACTTGCTATTTGGTAGCAATCATTTATTTTTTATTAAAATTAAATTAATCTGTTTGGACTTTGGAGGACTTGCTGCTTTGTTTCTATGCTGACCTGTCTTTTTCTTGATTAAATAAAAAAATTAAATTCTTGTTATTAAAATTGACAGTTCATCAATATATCAAATATTAATTTCGTGATGAAAGTTGACACTTGTGGATATTTTTCATGAATTCAGCAATTGAATTTCAAATACCCAGGGTAGTAATATTCAACTATCATTTTCAAGAGTTAGAAAATGTTACTCCCTCCTATTCAAAATATATGTCTTCTCAATCTCATACACACATTTTAAGAAAATTATTTATTTCCTTCTATACCCTTAATTAATAGCTTTGAAATTTTTCACATATCTTTAAAGATTATTACTATCAATGTAATTTTTTTTTTAAAAAAAAAAACTAAAGATAAATTGGGAAAAATTATAATTAATTCACATTGAAAAGTGCAAAACGATATTTAAATTGCAAATAATACGAAAAGTCAAAATGACATATATTATGACATATATTATGAATATATTATGAATAGGAGGGAGTATATGATAAAATGTAATTTACGTGAATTAATGTTCACATAAATCTTTGCACCCAAAAATATGATTTCTAGGTTGTAAATGTATAAAATATTAGATTAGAGAAATGACTATTAAATAGATCATACTCTTTCTCACAAATATATTAATCTATATTAAATTTTAGCAATTACATGTGTCATATATGCTGTTTGGTTTCTATTTTAGCACATTCATTTACAAACATGCCGTTGAACAAGTACTTTACATTTTCTTATTATTATTATTATTATTGTTGTTGTTGAACTTAATCCTTATAAACTAGGAGAATTGCATGAAGTTTAATACTTAATTTACTAATCAATCTTTGTTTTGAAAAGTAAGGTACAGACAAATCTATTCAAATTCAATTATCAATGCACGAGATTATGTTATCTTGAGTATCAGGAATAAGACTTTGGTTAAAATATTTTTAATTACCATTTAGAGAGTAAATATGAAAATGATAATTTATTTATAAAGTGATTGGATAAGTAAATACAGATGCAAATCCGATGTGGGATACAGTAAGTACTATACAAAGAAAAGAATGATAAATTAAATACATTTATCCCAATAATTAATTAAGAATATTTTTTTAAAAAACCAATTAAGTAAATATTTAACAGACATGATTACACATATAAATTCAAAATCACATTCTTTTGTTTCATTAATACTCCAATACTAGACTTACTACATAATTTATGATATGAGTAAAATTGGAAATAACAACGCAAAACTATACTTGGTAATTTAGAAATGACAAATAAAGTGAAATAAATTAATTTATAAAATTACAATTAACATGAAATGACACTTTAAAATGAAAGTGGAAGAGGCATAATAAAGCAGAAAACGATTAAATTAATTATAAATGTCTAATTATTTTCATAAATCTCTTTGAATGCTAATACCAATTAATATGTGAAATTAAATGAAGGGATTAACAACTTAGTAGCATATGTTTAACAATTAAAGATAGTACCTAATATTTTTTAAGTGAAATAACTTAAATGGTTAAAATCGCATTAATTATGTTGTGAGATCATGAGTTCGAATCGTCATTTGACCAATAGAAAAAATTACAAGTATTGAACAAACTTATATTCATGACTTTCATATATTTAATGCGAACATAAAAATTCATAGCTGCAGGTATTGCATTGATAGAGGTCGTAAGTTATAAATAAAGACACAAAATTACAAATAAATAGGTGAAAAATTGAAAGACTGTAAAATCACATTTAGTAGTAGGGGTGATAGCATCATGTGATATCTTTACAAAGAATTATACCCTTTGCTTGGGATGCAAATTACGAAGTTGCTTAAACATTGAAAGTGTATGTGGAGTTGCTTATGATATAAATAAAGATTGTAATTTATGTTAACAAGCAAAGGTTACGGGTTAGTGAGACAAGAAATTGTTCTTTTAGCGGTTTATGAAAAAAAAAAATAGATAAATTTACTCTCAATTTAAACAAAAAAAAAAAAAATTAAAATTAAGAAATAATTATTTGACATGATATGAAAAGTATGAGATATGAATAATAAAAATTTCTTTAATTAATTTTTTTTTTAGTGATTTTTGGGTGGAGTAAATTGAGGAGAGGTGAAAATAGCTAAAAAGTCAAATAATTTGGAATAAAATTAAATTTAGAGTTTAAGATTATTAACAATCATTAGTCATTACCAAATAATGAATTTAGTAATTAAATATAATAATATATATATGATGAAACATTAAATTAAAATAAAAGATTATCTGGTGAAACTACAACGGAATGAAAGTAAAAAATTATAAGTCAGAAATTAGCTAGAAGATAAAATCAAAATCTTAGGGGAAAAAAGTACTCCACATAACAATTAGTACGGCCACTCAATGAAGGGTTGGTCGTTCGTGTCTAATATACGCCGTAAAATTATGGTGATTTTATTTTTAAAAAAATTAAAATATTAAATATTTAATTATAAATAGTAAGAATTTTAATAGAAGTATAAAAAATTAGGGTTAGTAATAGCATATTATTTTTTTAAGAGTATAATAATAAATCAATATTTTAATATTTAAATTATTCATATTTAATATAAAAATATAATATTATAATATTAAAATTTAAAATAATATTTAAAGTATCAAATATATATTCAAAAATATTAAAATTTTAATAAAATTAAAAAATAAAATATTACTATAAATTTACAATATATACGAAATACTCCCTCCGTCCCAAGAAGTTGTGCACACTTTTTGGGACACGAAAACTAAGAAAAATTAATTTTGTTGACTTTTATGAGAATAAGAGGTAAGAGAGAGAATAAAGTGTAAGACTATTTTGGATGATTTAATGAGATAAAGTAGGAGAAAGAATAAAGTAGAGAGTAGAATAAAAATGTCATTTTTGTGATTTAAATGATATTGTAAAGATATTAATATTGTGTGAGATTTTTATTTTTTGAGTATTCATAATTTGTTGTACAGACGAAAAAGAAAAATGTGTATATTTTTTGGGACCGTTTTTGGGACGGGGGAGTACGTTTTATGTTCACGATGAAATGTAAATTTATCAAGACGAAAGCTGGTAAACCAATATTTATAAAATTTATTTTAATTGTTTCGGAGGAGGCCCATCTTTTGTTAGCAGATTGGCCCAAACAAAATAAAGCTGTCAATTACAGCTTGTTTTCTAATGGGTGGGACCCTCCACTCTTATCAATAAAATATCTTCATCAATTTCAGGACTTCATTGTCAACCATCCGTTTTTTGGATTTTGCATATCAATCTGAGAATAAGTTTTAACATTTATATTAATTAATCAGGTTGTTTGAATTAATATGAATTTATAATTTTTCACTCTTATTTCAACTGACTTTTAAGAGACTTGAGTGATTTTTTTTTTCTTCAGTAGAGATCTCAATTCTTACATTTAAACTTTATAATCTAAACGCAATCTCTACCACCAAATATACACACATATAATATATATATATATATATATATATATATCAATTTCATTAATTTCATGTTTTGTTTATCAATTTTGCGTACTTTGGTGGCCTCCCCCTGAAGTGGAGACAGATAAGCACATATAGTCTCTCTCTTTTTTTTTTTTTTTTTTTTATAAATATTTTTGTTATTGTTGAAAACAAAAGCACATATGGTCTGAAAACATTATTTATATGTAATGATTTAATTTTATATAACGCTAAATTATCTACATAAAATGGTCACTGAAAGCTTACTTTCAATTTGCATAAAAAAAGCTCAAATTCTTCCACCCATGTACGATTATCCGAGGTAATGTTTATAACAAAAAGTTGTATGATATATTTTTATAAATAAAATAAATTTAAATCACATATACTATATTTTATGATTAGTGTGACCTATGGTCATACTCAATCATATTTTAAAATAAAGTGAAATGTAAATTTTAATCATATTTTAAAATAAAGTGAAGTGTAAATTTTAAAATGAAGTTTCATCCCACACAAGATTCATTCAATATTTATTATGACCACATATTTGAAAACAATGGTCAATTTTCTTATTTAGCTAAACCATTTTATTACATTATATAAATATATAGAGTTGATTGTCTACCATACATTTATTTGCAATTTATATTTTACAATAAATAAAAAGAATTAATATTATTATGACTAAATTCTCGAAACAACAAATATGTACGCCAAATACTACAGTATAATCTAGACTATGACATCATGCAAAGAAAAGAGACGAAATAAAAGCCGAGAGAGAGAGAGAGAGAGAGAGAGAGAGAGAGAGAGAGAGAGAGAGAGAGAGAGAGAGAGAGTGGCGGTTTTGGAAGATGATAAGTCCCCTTCATGCCTCAACATTCTAACTTCTCTAACCCACCAAATACACACATTCAAATTACACAACGCCTATGTAAATATTTCATATTATGTGCATTCAATTCAATACTACATTTGTCAGCATATACAATCATTTGATTCTCAATCATCACTCCTATTTTCTATATTAGATTCTTGATTATTCAATCCCTCCCTCCTCAAACCAACCACCCCCCATTTCTCTTCATCAACCTCTCTGTATATATATACAACATGTAGATGTCCATGATCAACAAATATACGTCCTACCTTAACATATAACCAATCTTTGCTTGAAAATATTTCCAGGTATCATCATCTTCTCTCTTCCTACAATTTGATTTTGATGCATACAGGATTCAGCATTTAGGTTTTAATCTTCTTTCTTCTGGCTTGTTTACACTATTTCAAAACAAATAATTTGTCCCTTGATTTTCGGTGACTTTATCGGGTAGAAAAGGTGAAAACAGAACAAAAGATAATCATTTTCCTTTTTTGCAATATTAATTTTGGTCATTGATCATATTATTATGATTCTAAGGCACTCATTAAATTAGAATTGTTGCGAACTAACACATATTTTCCTCAGGAAATAGCAAAAAAAATCAATTTGTTCATCGATTGTGAAGAATGCCTGAGGATTTGATGAAGAAACAAGAGGAAGATAAAGAGAGATTGAGTGAGAGATGTTCTCCTACAAGCCCATTAAGCAGAGGCTTGAGCACAATGAGCCCCGACAGTGAGTGCCTGGATGTAGGCGTCGTCAGCAATTCAATCGACGATCTTTACAACAACGTGTGCGAGATGCAGAGCTCAGATCAATCTCCATCAAGGCGTAGTTTCTTATCCTACGGTGAGGAATCGCGCATTGATTCTGAGCTTCGTTTTTTTGCTGGCGGAGGAGACTACACTAATCTGGAGGTCAAAGAGGTGAGAGAAGCCCCCAAAAAAGCCCCTGCGCGAAGCAAGACTTTAAATGGGAGGCCCCCCAATGTTAAGGCTTCAAGAAAGTTAGGTACATTGTCCTCTATGAAAGCGGATGATCAAGCCCGAGTAGGCTTCCTCGGGCCGTATTTGCTGAAGCAAGCACGGGATGTGATTGCATCCAGTGGTAATCCCCAAAAGGCCCTCGAATTGGCTCTTCGAGCCATGAAGTCTTTCGAGCTTTCGGCCGATGGAAAGAAGCCTGATCTCGATTTTGTCATGTGCCTTCACGTTGTGGCCGCCTTGTATTGTAGGCTGGGGCGGTACACGGACGCCATCCCTTATCTCGAGAGGTCGATAGACCTCCCGGTCATGGATTTAGGACACAACCACGCCCTCGCCAAGTTCGCAGGATGCATGCAGCTAGGCGATACTTATGCAATGCTGGGACAAATAGAGAATTCCATTCTTTTCTACACCGCTGGTTCGGAGATTCAACGCCAAGTCTTGGGGGAAAACGACCCCCGATTCGGGGAGACGTGCAGGTACCTAGCCGAAGCACACGTGCAGGCCATACAGTTTGATGAGGCAGAGAAGCTCTGCCTCATGGCCCTTCATATCCATAAAGGGGAGGGATCCTCTGCTTCGCGGGAGGAGGCGGCTGATAGGAGACTGCTAGGCCTTATTTGTGATTCCAAAGGGGACTATGAAGGTGCCCTCGAACACTACGTTCTTGCCAGCATGGCATTGGCTGCTCAAGGCCAGGATGCTGACGTGGCAGCTATAGATATCAGCATTGGAGATGCCTACCTGTCGCTGGCACGATATGACGAGGCCGTGTTAGCTTATCAGAAAGCGCTTAACATGTTCAAATCGTGTAAAGGGGAGAACCATCCGTGCGTCGCTTCTGTGTTTGTGCGTTTGGCGGATTTGCATAACAAGATTGGGAAGTTCAGCGAGTCGAAAGCCTTCTGCGAAAACGCGCTTAGGATTTATTCGAAGCCGATTGTTGGAAGCCCGTGTGAAGAGATCGCGAGTGGTTTAGTGGATATATCCGCGATATTTGAGTCCTTGAGCGAGCCGGAGAAGGCGCTGGAGCTTCTACAGAAGGCGATAAAAGTGTATGGGAACGCGCCCGGGCAGCAGGGAATAATCGCGGGAATTGAGGCTCAGATGGGAGTTTTGTACTATATTTTGGGGAGTTATTCGGAGTCTTACGAGGCGTTGAAGAATGCTACGGCGAAGTTCCGATCAAGTGGGGAGAAGAAATCGGCACTCTTTGGTATTGCTTTGAATCAAATGGGGCTGGCTTGTGTCCAGCTTTTCTATATAAATGAAGCTGCAGATTTGTTTGAAGAAGCAAGAGATATTCTTGAGGCAGAATGTGGACCTTATCATGCTGATACTTTGGGAGTTTACAGCAATCTTGCTGGAACCTATGATGCTATGGGAAGGTATTCTTTCTCTTCTTCTTGTGTATTATTTGATATCTTTTAGTTAAACAGCTAATACCTTTTAAAAATACACGCAAATTGTACAGGTTTTGGTTCTTTAAGACACCTAGGTAGTGCTTATTAGAACATTGATGATGATTGTATATGTTCGTGTACAGGACTGGTGATGCAATAGAAATTTTGGAATACATTGTCGAGATGAGAGAGGAGAAGCTAGGGACGGCGAATCCAGACGTCGAAGACGAGAAACGGAGACTGGCAACGTTGTTAAAAGAAGCAGGAATGGTGAGGACAAGAAAATCAAGGTCACTGGAAACCTTATTAGTCAAGAATTCTCATGGCATTATACCATATGACCTTGAAGTTTCATGAGAAAACAACCCTTTTCTTTTTTTTCTTTATTCAGGTTTCATTTTGTTGTTGGATTCTTGAAAAAATAAATTTTTTTTTTTTTTTTGAAAAAAAAAATCGTTATCGGGGTAGGTTGTAAGTGGCTTTTGAGGTGATATGTAAATTGTAATGTATATTGTGTGTGTACCTTTCCTTTCACATATCTTAAAGGGAAGATAATCTTCTTTGTATAATTTTTTTCTGGTTTAGTGAATTGTTGATGGAATTTCTTTTTCATTTATTGGTGCAACTACTGATGGTAACAGATATTTAACTACAATCTTTGAGAAGCCTAACTAATCTTAAGGTTTGATTAATACCAGAGTAATAAAATGTATTAAAAAAAATACCAGAGTTGTTTTAGGTATGTATGGAATCGGATCAAGCGTTTTTTAATGAATAGATACTGTCTTTAATTTTTTTCTGGATATAAATTTAAATGTATTTTTATTTTGAGATTTTGTACGTACCAATTTAATTTGACAGAGAACTTGTATACTGGTTGAAGAAAAACAAAACATTACTAGCACAGATTTTAAGGAAACTTAAATTTTCGATCTTTCAAATCCACGTGTTCAGTTTTTCATGCACTAGTTAAATTATGGTTATTTTGTCTTGTTGATTTTAGGACAACCAGAAAGTCAACTTCGGCCTTGTAAAAGAAGTACACACAAAGTTGGATGAAGCTCATTACAGCCCCAATTCCACTACCAAGAATGATAATATCAACCCATTTTATTCTGGCCCGTGTTGTTTGGATCATTTTCAGGCAATGAAATTTATCTACAAAAACATACTTGACAGAAAGTTATCATTGTGACTACTATATAATACTAACAAATTTGGTCATGTTGTCATAATGATGTATTTTCTTTATTAAAAAAAAATGACAATTTTGTCAAACAAGTAGAAGATAGCCTCATTTCCTTAACAGAAGGAATGCTGTAAAATAAGCAAGCAATTGAAAAGAAGAGAATAAATACTAGGCTGAAACAATAGGTGAATTCATTAATTTGCCCTCACACATTTGTTGCCTGTGCAATTGTGTGGAACTCCAGGAAGAATTCACAGGCGAAGACGGAAAGATAACGGTAGGCAACCTCAGGCGTTCCTCCACTTGAGGATAATCAATCATATAGTGAAGCCCACGGCTTTCTTGCCTGGCTAGAGCACTACTCACAACCAGTTTAGCACAGCAAAACAGATTTCTCATCTCACAAGCCTCCAATCCCACCATCGTAGCTTCCCACCCATTCTGAAACAAATACGTTTCCCATTCCAATTCCAACTCCTCAATCCTCCTCTCCGCCGACTGCAGCCTCTTAGTCGACCTAACAATTCCAACATACGTCCACATCATAATCTGTAACCGTCTCCTAACCTCGTTCGTTTTGCGAACAATGTTGTTAAAAACACTCGTCCCGAGTGACTTGGGCATCATGGGCCGGGCCCATGTGTGCGAGGCCCCACGATCTGTCCGTGACCCCTTCACATGTTCAATTGAGGGTTCCACCGCCCTCCGTGCAAAAACGAGGGCCTCGAGTAACGAGTTGCTGGCGAGGCGGTTCGCTCCGTGCAAGCCCGTGCATGCGACTTCACCGGCCACGTAGAGGCCTCGGACGTTAGTTTCGCCTTGGAGCCCAGCCCGAACTCCACCGCACATGTAGTGTGCCGCGGGGACCACGGGAATCGGTTGCTTGGTTATGTCTAGGCCATGGTTTAGGCACTCGGCAGCAATGTTGGGGAAATGGGAAAGGATCTTTTCTCGAGGCTTGTGACTGATGTCGAGAAGGACGTACTTTTCTTTGCGTTTTTTTAGCTGATCGTCTATGCTTCTTGCTACAACGTCCCTTGGAGCAAGCTCGGCCCGATCATCATAAACGGGCATGAATCGCTCCATGTTTAAGTTGTAGAGGATGCCTCCGTCTCCTCTCACAGCTTCGGTTATCAGAAAGGCGTTTTGACGGGGTTCTCTTGGTTTAATGGGAAGCCCTTCATCAGCCAAAGCAGTTGGGTGGAACTGCACAAACCTGGTAGCATAATGATGCATCAAACGAAGTCAATAATTCAGCCAGTGTGCAGAAATTTTTGCAGAACGTGATAGAAAGAAAAATCTGTATGTGGAAGATTAAGGAGGCTCTTGGTTCAAATTCTTTTATGGAAATGGTAATGGGAGTCACCGAATAGAGAATTACAATAAAAATGATAGTTACAGTTGTTAGTGAATTGCTCTAATCTTGGACAAAGTTGAGACAAATTATTGTTGGTTGTGGAATAAGGGGATGGTTGAGGAGAAATGGTATAGGGGATAAGATAATTAATTAAATGGGGTAATGATTAACTAATTTTAAGTATCATTACTTCACACAAGGAGGATGATCAACCACCACAGTACCCTAAATTCATTTTCAAAACAATTCCTATTAAAGAATTTAGAACCAAGTGTCTCCTAAGTCTTCCATCTATAAAGCTCTATATCTTAACTTTACAGGCAAATATGCAGGCAGCATTCAAGAACCTAAAAAAGAACAATAATTGAAATCGGCTCTCCAACGGTTGAACAAGTTCAAGAGTGAATCATATCACGCAAAAGTGAGTAAAGTTAGAATTAACTTACTCCATATTGGAAATTACAGCATCAGCTCGGTGAGCCATAGCAATTCCATCTCCAGTGGCGACCTATAAGACAGATTGGAAACAGAATGGATGAAGTTGTTAGGCAGTTATGATGTGTTAAATTTCAGATAATACGGCTCTACAGCTGATAGGAAATCTGCAATGGAGTGTTTTTCAAATATTAAAAAACACTCATGCTGAAGAACTTGTTACTTTGAATATTTCGCCTAAACAACATTAAATTCCATTTAAAAAAAAAAAGTGAAGTTTTACCAGAGGATTCGTGGTGCTTGGATAGATATGTCCAGCCCCTCCAGATGCAAGTAAGGTTACCTTTGAGATGAATCTCACCACCTAAATAGTTCCAAAAGGTTGGAGCACCACACACCATGCATTACGTCCTCAGCAGTATCATAAAGGAAAAACTACACAAACAATATGAACCAAAACCACTTCCTTACCTCTTGTGTATCTGTATTTAAAGTATCAACACCGTGACAAGTAGTGTCAGGACCATCCTGCAAACAAAATTATGTTAAGTAACAATACTGGGGCCTTTAGTGATGCATAGGATGTGAAAAGTCTGATATTTCACATCCCTTCATACATCAAAACATCACTTCTACGTTGGAAAATTATGCTTGTAGAATATTAAAAGCATGCACACAAACACACACGGACAGAAGAGAACCTGACAAGTCAGCAAATCTATTGCAAAATGGTGATCAAACACGAAAATATTGGGATCACTTCGAACGGCTTCCAATAGTGCCCTCTCTATTTCCCGGCCAGTCATATCTGCAGCATGTACAATTCTACAATGAGAATGCCCCCCTTCCCTTGCCAGGTGCAAATTGCCATCCTCCCCATGATCAAATGAAGCACCCATAGCAATTAACTCTCTGATTCTCTCAGGCCCTTCAGTACACACTACCTGTATGTCATTAAGCACGTGAAAAAGGAATCAAACAGTTGGTTAGCCATGTAAACATGCAGGAACTAAATGTGCATATATAGCATCTTTTGGACAAGGGTCAGCAAGAATGCAAAGCATTCTTAGATGCATAAAAATATGATTCACCATTTTTCAACCTAATTAATTTGAAAAAAGTGAAGCATGAAAATAGCATTGTTTCAATAACATACTCTAACAGTCTCCTCATCACATAGATAAGCGCCTGCAACAATTGTATCCTGCACATGACTCTCCACTGAATCTGATGGGGACAACACAGCACTCACACCCCCCTGTGCATAGTTGGTGTTGCTCTCATGAGGATCAGCCTTGGTTATAACCGCAACAGTCCCATATTTTGCAACTTCAAGCGCATAGCGAAGGCCAGCAACTCCACTTCCAATTACAGCAAAATCGAAGTACTTATTATAACCCTCTCTCAAGTAGGAAGTGATCACTCTGCTTCTTTGCTTACTATCCTCCAGAGTTTGAGGATGAAAATAATTATTATTCTGCAAGGCTTCGGAGACCCCATGAGACCTGAGGAATGCGTCACCCATATCAGTGGCAGAAAGTTATACCTCAACCTGTAGCTGGTGGTTTCTTGGTTTAATCATAAGAAGTCATAGAGAAACTGAATCTATAGAAAGGAGACTAAACCATTTTTCTGAAATGCTAACAGTCAGAGATATTGAACTATGATATAGCAGTTGAAGAAGTTAGCAAAACACAAGAAAATCGACCCACTAGACATTAGTTGAGTAAACAGCAGAAATGGAATGAAGATTTGGCAACATTAGTGCACTACCAAATATCAATATCGCATGAAAGATATATCCCCAGTTTGTTTGCCATTAAGGAACTAGCTAAAACTGATACTCCCTCCACCCCTCTTTAAGTTTAACATTTTGTCATTTCGCACGTCCCTCTTAAATCTTAGCATTCCTTTTTTTTTTTAAAGTTATGACCCCATATTTACAATAAAATATTATTCCTTTTTACTTTTCTTATACTCTCTCTACTTTTTTACTTTTCTTACACTTCCACCAACAACATTTAATAAAATACTATATTCATTAAACTCATGCCATCCCTCAAATGTAAACTTGAGGAGGGGCGGAGGGAGTATAATTTCAGAAGGAAAATAACTTATTAGATAAAGTCCTACGCTCTCAGCAATTAAGTTCAACTCAATTTTATGGAGCATACTTTCTTCATAGAACACTCCAACTGTGACAGTTTCAACAAACTTATACGTTTAAAGTTCTAACCCTCCATGTTCAAAATGTAAACTTGCCACTGAAGTCAGCTAATATCATTTAGAAGAGAGATAGAAATGGTATAATCCACAGCCAGTCACCACAATAGCACAGCATAAATTGTAAGATCGGTCCATGTGAAATACCAAGAAAGCTCTTTCTGTGAGCATTTCGCCGTTGCTATATAGTGCGCCCGATAAGCCCCTTTGCAACTCTGTCCCCTGAAAAGGGCGTCGTTAAAATGCAGCTGCGCAGCCCCTGAAGCTACACTGGTTGACATTATGTATTCTGCAATACAAAGCTACAAAATCATCAGCAACTACCAAAAAATGAACACACTGTATGAATTTTGTCACAAGATCTTTCATAAATGAAGCAGTGAACATATCTTGGGGAGTGAAAATTCAGAACTCAAAGAAATTGCCTGAAACACTCGTAAACTTGAATTCATATTCCTTTATTCAGCATTTTACAACCTTAGCTGATAAAACAGAAATACAGGGAGGAAATGTATAAAGAAAATCTATTACCACACATAAGTGTGCACCGGTGCGTGTGGTTTTGGTTAACAGGAGGAATAAAAAATTCAACAAAGTTGTATCCAAATTTACCAACTCAAATGTTAGAAAGGAGAGGGGAACAAATATATCAGGGGAGCTGACTTCAGAAGACTAGACGTCTTCAGAATACGAATATCCATTAGTTTGAAAATTCCAATCTAGATAATTACATGCACAATTTTCAACAAAATCTCCTACACAAATCCAGAAAGTGCGACCGAAAGAAAAACGCGCGTACACTTGATCTCCTGAGTCTACAGAAGAAGTAGTACCGAAAAATGAGGGTGAATTTTGATTTTTCCTGTTAATCAGCGAAGAAAACGCATGAACTCCGAAAATCTCTCTATCTCCTCAAGATCCGCATATACATACGTAAAAGAAAGAAATGGAAACCCACAAAAAGCAGAGAGAGGGGTCAATAGAATAACTCCAACGTCGCGCCCCACACACCTACTTCTCTCACCGCCTCTTGTTCTCTCTTTCTCTCCCCCTCCCCTCCTTTTCCTTTTAATTCCTTCTCTAATATTTTCCTTTTTTGTGATAGCTGCTAATTTTAAGATTTAACTCCACGTTTTTCATGGCTAACTTTTTTTTAGTCTTTCTATTTTATGGTATATAAAATTATTGAAAGACTTAATCAACGTCATATATTTTTATGCCAAAAAAATCTTATTCATATATTGTATTGATTTTACTGCTGTACATCTAAATTATATATTTACTATTTTGAATTTATATTGTATTTTGACTCATATTCTACATAGATTATAATTTAAATTTTTAAGTTATAATATATTTTATTAATATGAATTATACACATAACACAAAAAAACAATTTAAATATATCATATATTATAAATACATTTATTTAAAAAATATATAATTTTTTATTATTTATACATTTTTTCCCGCAAAATTATTCTAAATTTTATATACATAGACCCTATTTATTTGATCAAAGTGATATACATAGCAATAAGCAGATCAAATTTATAAATATTACTCCTGTCCCAAGAAGTTATGCATACTTTCCATTTTTGTTTGTCCCAAAAAGTTATGCACACTCCTAAAATGGAAACATCACACAATATTAATATCCTCTCAATATCATTTAAATCACAAAAATATCACTCTTATTCTATTCTACTTTATTCTCCCTCCTACTTTATCTCATTAAATCACCCAAAATACTCTTATACTTTATTATATCTCTTACACTTTATTCTCTCTCTTACACTTTATTCTCATAAAAGTCAACATAATTTTTTTTTTTTTAATTTCTGTGTCCCAAGAAGTACATCTGATTTTTTAAATTAAATTTTTTTAAACATTTTAATCGTCGTGTTTTCCTCTACAAAAGTTGAGGAGGTGGGCTCACACAGATCGAAAAATATAAATGATGGACCAGTTACAGGCAACCGCAAATTTATGGGCCTACGAATAAATTGGTGGCCCCACGTGTAGGATCTCTGTCCTTTCAATGTTGCACAGGAAAAGGAAAACAAAAAGGAAATCAATTTTTTTTTCTATAACGAGCCAAAGGCACAAACCTCATCTGCGGTTATACATCGAAAAATGTGTATGAATGACAGTCATGCAAGAGATAGGGCTTTCTGGAGACACGAATCCAATGTGCTAGGAATAACAATGGGTCGGGGAGTATCCGTACCCTGAAGGGACTCATCCCGAGCGGGGCGGGGAATCCCGGCAAAATACACCACGAGGCGGGAATGGGAAAAAAATACACCCCGAAGGCAAGGACGGGAATAGTATTCACCGCCCCGTAACCAGGTGGCGTATCCCACCTGGCCACCGCGTTCCTCACTTTAATGGGAAACCCGGGTTCGATTCTCTTTGAGAACGAATATTTACCGATAAAAAAAATATATATATTCACTGCCCCGTGGAAACCCATATATATATATATATATATATACTCCTGATCTCGATGCCCTAAGTTTCCAAATTTTTTTCTAAAATATATATAAAAATATATACTCCCTAAAATATAAATATTTTTCTGCATTTTTTGTATTTTTATTACTATTATTTATGTTTTAAAAATAATTTATATTAAAAAAATAAAAAATTTGAAGCAGGGAACGGGAATTCCCCACGGGGACGAGAATGAGGTCTTTTTTTTCCCCCGAAAGGTTCGCGGGGACGAGGATTGTCCCCCCGGCCCCGCCCCGCTCCGTTGACAATGCTAATATGTGCTCCAGTCACATTGCCTACTTACCATTCGTCTATTCTCTGGGGCTACTCCCTCTCTATTTCTGTCCCTCTTTATTTATGGTTATCCCAAAATATATACTCTCTCTCCATCCCATAAAACTTTTTACACTTTTTTTTTCATTTGTCCGACTATAAATTTCACACCCTTAAAATGAAGAATTCTTTATAAATTTCACCCTCACAATTTCTATGTTTACACAAAATATTATTATTTTTTGACTCATTTATACACATAACTCAATATTTATTTTTTACTTTATACATAAAAATTTATAAAATTGTCTATCAAAACCTCAATCATTACTCTTTTTTTAAGTATGTATCTACCTACATGTGAAAGCTTTTTCGGGACGGCGGGAGTACAAGTTTTTAATTTTAAATTTATTTTCAACATATTATATATTAAATTAATTGTCTTGTAAATATTTTTAATTTAACATATATATTAAAATAAAATTCAGATTTAAAATATATATTTTATTATTTTTGAAATTTTTTTAATTAATTTTAATTATATGAATTGAATTTAAATAATTTTATTTTAGATTATATAAGTTCAGTTATATATTAGTAAATCATTTTATAATTTAGTAACTGTGGTGAATTTAGATAATTTTAAATAATTATAATACATGCAAATATATAAAATATAATTTTTATATATTGATAAAAAGTAACCATAAAAGATATTAATAAAGATTAATTGGTAGGTAGACAAAATTAATTTAATTTAAAAATAATAATATTTTATATAAATATGTGAATATTATTTTCGTGAAGTTTATATAATAAAAAGTATTAAAGCTATCGTGAAATGGACAAAATATTTTCGAAGTAAAATGATTTTGGATGTGTTCATATAATCGAAGAATGATCATAGCCTCGTAGGACTTTGAAATAATTCAGTATTGGCGGCTCATGACTTGGATGGTTGGAATCGAGTCAATATTGAGATTTATGTGAGGACTACAGTTGTCGAGAAAGGGAATCATCCGTTGTGTTCAACTTAGTGGTACAACTCTATTATTAGCACAACAATAATTCTTTCATTTAAAAAAAAACACGTGTGCATCTTATTATTTTAATAAAAAATATTTTATTTTTGTGTTTAATTAACTAATCGAATATCCAAATACATAAATTCATTTGATTAACAAATGAAATATATATGAAATTAACAATTGTAAATTATTGAAATGGGTATATGTTATTACACCGATTAAGCCACCTGTTAATCTGGTTTTTGGATGTCTAATCGGCCTGTTTAGTAATTTGGATTGATAGATATTGAATGCAGATGATTGATAATTAATATTCTTGTATTTATGAACAATGATGAGGAATATAAATGCAGAAAGCAGTAAATGCAAAGAGATTTGCTGGGAGGTCCCAGGCTTAAGGTTGGATGTTTTTCGATCCTTGTTATTGTGTCTTGCAGGTCTTATTTATACATGTCAATTGGCGGCTAATAAATCCCGTAAAATTGGGTGCATTTAATGTAAGGGTACAGAATTAAATGCGTCTGTGGAAGTACTGTACGGACGAGCAGGCTTCTAGCCCTCTTAGCGTCTTCCACGTGGCATAGTTGCTAGGATCCCCTGCGGTTGCGAGATCTTTTCCCTTTTGGGGCATGACGTCTTCTGACCGCGCTCTGCCTCCGGATATCTTTCTTCTTTGGGGGTGATCCTGTCTCCGGCTGGTCGCTCTTCGGTCCTCGCCGGGACCCTTTGCTTGATCGGTTCTCCCCGCAAGATCCGGGGAAGGTGCTCGGTGGGACCGGTGTGATGCTCGCTAGGCTAATACAGATGTTCGCGTGGTTCTCCGAGCTGCGAGCATTATCTCTTAGCTTATTCTCCTGTCACAACAATTGCCCCCAGCTCGGTCCTGGTCGTGCTCGGTCTGGAGCGAGGTGCGATTCTCGGGTGACTTGATGCGAGCTAGCTCTTCTCGGATGCTCCTGTGATGTCCCCTCAACTGCCCATGATGACGTCGTGTGGCAGCTTTTTCGGTAACCGATGCGCCCTTTCACATTAAAGGGCGCGAGTGGGCACCATTACCTAGGCGCGTGGGCCGCCGCATTTAAGGCGCGGGAGGTCCACGCGCGCGTTATCCCGAGGCGGGGGACAACTTTGAGGGGTCCCAACTTTGGGAAAATTCCCCCTGGGCCCCCGCCCTCTTAATTTAGAAAATTGTTGAGGGGTCCCTCCCCCATATCTATAAATAGGGGAGTTCTCAACCGTTTGCCATTTTACGCCCTTTGAGAACTCGAGAGACGATTTCTAAGAACTTCCGAAACGTCCCGATTCGACTAAGAAATCCTTAGCTTTGGACTTGCGTAGGATTCCGTCAGCGTTTTTAGGTAAATTTCTGATCGACTCTCTTTCTTTCTAGTTATTTTATAAATACATTAAAATAATACATAATTAAAATCGAAGCGTAGATTACGTGATCCTTACCCAAATTCAAGCTGGGCTTTTGGAATCGTGGTTAAGCACCTAAGGCTAAAAGATAACGATGGGTGAAGCTCTTCAAAGTGGGTTCATGTATGAAGAATAAAACTTAGGCCCAGTTTGTATGCACACACTTTTTTATTGAAAACACAAGATAATTTAAAAGTTAAATATATGTGTAATGACAAAAATATCTTTATCATCTTATTTGTATTATGTTTATGTGTTATTTGTTGTATTAATTTTGTTATTGTTGAGTTGTTTTCGATGCTAATGAACGTAAATACGACGATAAATATTTTTTTTGTATTTGAGTTTTATAAATTTTTCGAGTCTGATTTTATGAAAATGTGACCAACTTTCTTTTTTTTTTTTTTTTTTTGCGAAAAATAGCCTAATTTTTAAAATAATTTCCGAAAAAAAAATGACATATTTTCGTAAAAATTATTTGAACGGTTTACAATTTTTCAGAAATTGAATAATAAAGGGTATTTTAGGGAGTTAGTGGAGGGTGTACTCTATAATTGGTGGATGTTTTCATTACGTGGGTGTTCTCAATAAAAAAGTGAAGTGCATATAACCTGGGCCTAAAACTTAAACTTGTGTAAGACGGGCCGGGCCAATTAAATTTTGAGCCAAATAAAATTTATCACACGTGATGGCACGTGTCGAAGTTGTGCCTTCAGCTGAAACGGTCGTCAAGGGCATGAGAAATTTGCGCTCCGAAATTAACAAACTACGCCACTTTACACCTGCACCTGCCACCTGCCTTTCTAATTTCTAATCATCTTTTGGTAATTTTATTCTCAATTCAATTCTACAGAAATATCGTAACTAGCCGGAGATGGGAAACGTCACAACAAAGCCGCCGCCGCCGCCGATGGTGCTGGTTCCGCCGCTCTTTGATTTCCCTCCTCTGGCCGCTCGTACAAGGTTCAAGCTGTTTTTCGCAGTTACCAGCTAATTGTTTTGCTTTTGTTATGTTTGTGTGTTTTTCTTTTGGGGAATTGAGTTCTGGTTAAGATTTAAGAGCTATTTTATGGCAATGTAGAATGCTGGAATCATCGTACGACTTGTTATTTGGAAAGCTGTCTCTGAGATGCCTGTTCGAGGACTATTTTGAAGAAGCAAAGCAGTTCAGAACGAGAATTATGCTTAAGCCGATTGATGATCCACATGTTGATTTGATTGCAACTGTATCCTTAATCTAATTACTGGAACAGTAGTGGTTGTGTTAATTTTTCAGATCAATTTGCATGATAGATTCAGTCCACAATCACTAGGCGATTCAAAAGCTTCGAATGTATATTCATTTCAAGATTGTTTCTTAATGTGACTGAGGCGTGCTATAGTTACTGAATTCTTTTCAGTATTTTTTTCCTCCGAAAGGATTAAACAATACATGAGTATAAACATGGTGTACGTCATTTATTACTGCAGTCATTAGTGATTCCTTGTTTGCTTTGATTGTTTGAATACGCTCTAAATCTTGGTTCCTTCTATTGCTTGGTTAGCAACAGGATTAAACAATACATGAGTACAAATATGCTTTCCTTCTATTGCATAGTTAGCATTTCCTTGTATGATTTCTAGTCATTGTCCTTTCAAAAAAGTTGTAATGTTTAGTGTATTATACCGTGGAATCTCGTTGATAGACAGTGTAGTGTATTATCTTAAGTAGATATATGTCGCTGTTTGTTAAACTATTGTGTTCAGTGTTCCTTAGCATTTTCAGGTTGCTGGTCCACTCAATCACAAGCCAGATCCGGCTGAGAAACTTGTGGGAAATGCCCAGTTTCGCTGGCAAAGGTTTTGAATTGTTTAGATACATGTGATTTCAAGTGTTAACTCATTTAGCTCATGATGATTTTCAAATGAATGTCCATTGTATCTTTCTAGTGATGTAGATGATCCTCACACATTCGCTGATCTCTTTGTTTCAAACACAGATCCGTAAGGACCTATCTCGCCTGAATCTTTATTATCGGCTTGTGTATTAGACAGTAGCGTATTAAATATGTCTATCTGTGGCTCATTCAGAACATTACTGATGAGAGCCTGTGCATACTACCCCAAGTTTGGATTTGGAGCATTTGGCTTCCTCCCAGTGCTTTTGAAAGAAAGGTTACCTTTAAGATTTTAAGTGAAAAAATGATGATGTATGCTTGTTCACTTGTCTATGGTTATGACATCTGTGAGTTTTGACCATTCAGAAAATCTTCTGAGGATTATGGCCTTTTTGGTTTGAGATATGGCTCTACAAATCTGTCAGTTGGAGCTACGCTTGTCCCTTTCTCTGGTATATCACTTTATCCATATTTATAATTTAACATAAACAAGGATTTTTTATGTCCTCTTATACAGTAGCAATTTCGTAATCAACTGTAGCATGTTGACATTTTAGAGAATTTTACATCTTTGAATTCTTATATCAAGTCGATCTCACTGGTCATCATATTAACAATATAATGTAAAAAAAAAACTTTGGATTGTTGCACATGCATTCAAGAGACAATTTCTTGACTTTATTTATTTTCCTCACAGCAGGTGATGAACTCCCAAAAACTGCATGGTTAGTGAGCAAGATGGGAAGGTTAACTGCTGGTGTGCAATATGAACCAAAATGTAAGTATATTAGGAACTAATATTGATTCCTTTCTTCCACCTGAACCTAATTGGAAACATATATTACAATGTTACGCCATGCTGTAACTGTGGACTCAAAGGACACCACTCCATTTGTATAAATACAGAGTAACTTTTTGCAGTTGTGATTTTTCTCACTTCCTTTGCCCTGTCAATTATTAAAAACATGAACGTGTCCCCTTTTTTTACACTGAATGTGTTCTGTACCTAGTGCCAATGGATTATTAGCAATACTGGGAGGGGTAATCTGCTCTTTGAAAATAAGCTCCTTCTTTTATCAAGTTATTTAGTCATGCTTGTTTGGCTGCCTAAACCTTATACTAGTCATGCTTTTACAACATGGCTAGTTTTTCACAATGCTTACTATGTTGCATTCAATAGCTTGATAGATATGCTCTTTTATCATTGTGTTTGGTCCAGTGTAGTTTGGAATTATTTTTCAAGTTATATTCCTTGAAAACAACGGAACAGCAACTGTGAAAACTAGAAATTTAAGCACAGCTGTCTAAGTTCCTCTACATTTCAAAAAATTATAATGGTGAGTGCCACTTAAATTGTTCATGATTTCTGTAGTTGGAAGCAAAGATGGGGCAAAATACAATAACTTAGCAAATTGGAGCTGTGCAATTGGTTATGGGCTAGGATCAGGCAGTACATTGAGCCCATCATTCAACTTCGGACTTGAACTTGCTAAAAATTCACAGGTTTTCATATGTTAAAGTTCCAGCTCATTTAGCCTATCATTTTCCATATTTATAAATTTCCTTTTCATCTAAATCAACTAATACAAATTTTTTACATGGCTGTGCCTTTTATCCTGGACACCTTAGAGTGGAATATGACCAATGATAGTCCAATTGTGGAGACATGTTTTTTGCCTTATCAGATAGATTTACTCAAACGAATTACATTAAACAGGGAACTCAAACCGCAAATCAAGAGACAGCGGCTGAGACCTTAGCTGTTGGCAATATCAATATGGCCATATAATAAAATCTGCAGTTCTCTTTCTGAATAACATGCCAGTTTATTGATAAATGTTGCATATGCCAATTTATATTTTATGCTGTAAATATACTTTCTAACTATTTGTTATATCTATCCCATTACCTATTAGGCTCTTGTGTATAGCAGTATGATAGTATGTGTGGGGGGTGATGGATGGGTTGTGAGCTAGTCAAACTCTCTTACTTATAGATCCACAAGGGAATACACTGCACTTGCATTATCATGATAAATGAATTACACTGGCTAATGCACAATTTATGCTTGTTGTATCTATAAATGGGATAAATCTTAGAATGGACACTATCCGGGGATCTCCTATTCCCTGCCGAAAAGATTATTCTAGAATTTTGTCATGTTATTTATTGTGTTGTATGCATACCACTCACAACTTTTTCTTTGCACTCTTTCTGCAGTTTATCGCTTCTTTCTATCAACACGTGGTGGTCCAAAGACGGGTCTCTCCCTCTCTCTTTTCCTCTCTCCCTCTCTGTATGTGTATGTGTGTGAGTTTGTCCTTGCTCTTCTCCTATGCTAATGTGTGTGTTCATATTCACATGAAAACCTGGTAACCTTCTACGCATAGGTTTATTTGAGTTAATCTGTTTTCTTGATGCAATAAATTGGGATAGTGTTTACTGACAACAAAATTTCCCATGGGACAGGTTAAAAATCCACTCGAGGAAGATGAAGTAGTTGGAATCACCAATTACATCGACTTCGGCTTTGAGTTGCAAACAAAGTATTGGAAATTTATGTTCAAAGCCTGTTTGTAGTTCACATAAATTCTGAAACAAGTGAAAATATAGAGTTCATCCAATGCTTTTTTTCTGAAGGGTGGATGGTGACAAATCGTCAAACAACATTCATGATTCCAGTTTTGAAGTTGCTGCATCTTGGCAAGCCAATAAAAACTTTTTATTAAAGGTTACCATCAAAGCTAAATATTTGTTATAATCTGTATTGATTTTGTTGAATAATTTGGTTTAAGATGTGTCTCGCTGTTTCCTCAGGGAAAAATGGGGCCTCTGAGGTCATCAATAGCTTTAGCTTTCAAATCATGGTGGAAACCTTCATTCACATTAAGCGTATCAGGTATGTGTCTAACGCATTTTCCTGAATTGTATTTAGATTTGTACTTTTCCTTACTTGGTGATGTATCTATCCATGAGATTCTGTCACGTTTATTACACACACATAAGCCTATATGTTGCATGCTGATGTGGCATCATCACTTGTCGACAAAATGTTCTCATACAGCTGTTAGAGATCGCACCAGGGGAGATACCACATTAGGATTTGGTATTAACGTTGACAATATACGCGAAGCAAGGTCAGAATTATTCCCCGTCTGCATACTTTTGAAAGTTCAATATTTTGAATTCTTCACTTCTCCTCCGCATTGAATTGATATCCTTACCGTCATTTTTCCTCAGCTACGAAAGGGCAGATCCTAATTTTGTGATGCTGACGCCGAGCAAAGAGCATCTAGCTGACGGCATCCATTGGCAGAGTGGAAAAAGACCACTACTTGAATCAGATATTAACTCTGGTAATTTTGAAGGCATGCCCAGGGAATTAAGACCCTTGAATAAACTTGTGTAATCTTCAGTAGATTTCCACTTCAGTACCTTTTGGAATATTATAACAATTCAAGGTTGGATATGTTTTCCTAATGTTTTTAATTTGGAAATAAATTAATTTGTTCACCAATATCAGTTTTTTTTTTTTTTTTTTTAAATTTTCCGGCGCTTTTAATAGAAATAGAAGTATCAGCTAAAACAAATTGATATTTTGACGTTCGACTTTGGATTTCTGAAAACAAAGAACTAAAGATTCTATCATATCATTCGATTTTAGATTTCTGAAAACAAAGAACTAAAGATTCTATTATATCGTTCGATTTTAAAATTTTGAAAACAAAGAATTAAAGATCTATTATATGATATTGTGTCTCATTTTAGGATCTAATTTCATCAATACACGTCACGTGTTCATGGGTGACATCAGATTGTACACATGACGTGCATTGATGAAACAAGAACACGAAAATTAAACACAATGAAATAGAGGATCTCGCATGATTCCAAGTTTTCTTGTAATCCATTTAATTAGGCAATTAATATGAGAAAGAAAAGTAAGAAATGTGCTTCACTTCTCATCTCTAATCACAAAAAGAAAAGTAGGTTTTATTATTGAAAACAGAGAACCCCATATCTCTGCAGAATGGCTTCATAACCATGTTCTTACATGAGCTTCCAGTGCAGTATTGTGGCCACATCTTTTACCTATCAAAGCCAACCAAAATAAACACTAAAAAACTCCCATAATGAATACATAAAACTGCAAATTACCAACTCTTATTTCATTCATTAAAAAAAAAAAAAAACTTATTATTGTACAACAGAAAAAAAAAAAAAAAAGGCTAACCGATATCAATACCGATCCTCCTCTTTTCTTACATTATTATTAATATATAATTGGAAAAATACAAGAGAAGATTCTAGGATGATGAAAAACGACATAAGGTGTCATCACTTAATGTTGTAATGGTTTCAGTTTCATACAGAGAGAGATGGCGATAGACTGAACTCCAGGCCCCACAGCTCAAAACTTCCCTTGATGAAGTCATAGTGACCTCCCTTTAATGCAAGAGTCCCCTTCACCAATCCTTCCCTTACAAATGGGTATGAAAGAAGGTTTCCCAGTGAAACATTCACTGCCTCCTGTAATTATTTTTTTGGAAATTTAAGTCGAAATATTGTAATATTTATTTAGTAAAAATATAATTTCTCTTAAATATTGCCGCTTTTTTATTTTACCTTCTCACATGCGGTGCATTGATCACCAAAGGGTACTGCTCCATTCTCACCCAACACCTTGTTCTTTGCAGGTAAGGCAATTTTCACCCAGTCCTCAATGAAGTCACTGTTGATCACAATATCAAGATTTTTTGTTTTATTATACTTGCTCGACGCATGTGTTAAAATTGAGAGACTCGACTCGACCCTTGTGTCTTCTAATACACAGTGAGTGCCGTCTAATGGAAAATATAAGTATTCCCATATAAGTTTTTATTTTTAAAATATATAAAGAAAAGCTTACGTGCTGTAGGATCCATTATATGGGAAGGACATGACACCCTTAATTCCTCCACAGGCACTGTGTCCAATCACCACAATTTCCTTAACCTGTTGAAATTAATTTTTACTGTGTTAATGGTTTAATTACATGACTGTAATTTTACTAGTCAACAAAAATTACTGCTAAATGAATTACCTTTAGGTGCAGAACAGCATACTCAATGGCAGATCCAACTCCAGCGTATTTGTCCTATTTAATTTAATTATATAACAGCAGAAACATATTGTGAGAATACTAATTGATTGTTGAATTAATATTTTGAAATATTATACAAAAATTGCACCTTATCGTACGGTGGAACCAAGTTAGCAACGTTGCGGACCACGAATGCTTCACCTGGCTGAAGGTCCAACACGTGCGACGGACACACGCGCGAATCCGAGCATGCGAATACCATGTACTGTTCACACATATATTTATTTAAGGTATATAAATAAATAAATAAATAAATTTCCAACTTTATTATCTAAGGTCAAATGATACATTAATCACTTTTAGCAACTAAAAATTTACCGTTGGACTCTGGCCCTTGGCGAGTTCACCGTACAAAGCTGGATTCTTCCTGAATATTTGTTGGATGTCAGAATATATACATTGGCATTTCTTTTATTTTAGATTCGAAAGTTTAATATATTGGCTTACTCGTATTTCTCTCTTTTGAAGGTGATGAAGCCACTTTTCAACCTCTCAACGGATTCCGACGAGGTGGCGGCGCCGCCTTCTACGGTTTTGAGGTCCGCCGTGATTGCATCAATTTTGGCGGCAGCCACCGGTCCTAGTTCTCCCTTCTCACTGCATTTACCCAACGTTCAACTTAAATTGTAATATGGCCAGAGTATAATCTTATAACAATATAACCTCACCAGGGTAAAAAAAAAATTATACATCTATAAACTAATAATAATAATATTATTATTTTATCTCCAGAAATAACATAAATAATGAAATAGAGACAGAGCCCTTCGAAAACAGAAAAAAAAAAACACACATATATATATACACACAGAGACAACTTTGTGTTGTGTATTAATTATTTAATTAATGGCAAAATACATAACATATTAACCCCCTTTTATTAGTTTGTTAACTCACAAGACCTCCCTATATGGGAGTAATTTTTTTTTTTAAATAAATTATATTCCCTTCACGTCAATATCTACCCTTTCATATATATTTTTTTTTATCGGTAAATGTTAGTTGTTAGTGTTTAGAAATTAGTTCACCAAGTCTCTTTGACTCACACTTTCATATTCTTGACTTCTGTTTTTATTTTAATAGAAAACAGCAAAAGATATGGGAAAATAGGTATAGAGACAAAAATGTACAAATAAAAATATAGAAGGCAGAAAAAGGTAGCTATAAAACTAAAAGCTTGTATTTTATAGCAAACCTTAGAAGCTTCTGGAGTGCAGCAATGGCTTCCTCGTATGAGTCGTTTCCCATGTCTTCTTTCTGCAAATTTTCAATGAAATAGAGATTGAGAAGACTATAAATAAATAAAATTAATAACAAGAAATTTATGTAACCTTTGCATGTGTTTTGTAAATATAATGCGACATACATCATATAATTAACGTTATATACTAGTGGAGTTTTACATACCCTAACAATATTAATTATCATGCACATTCAAACAATGCCACATATTTTCTCTAATAAAACACACAATGCCACGTATTAATTTTGTGCATATATTCATGTGAATGTTTCACCTAACTATGTGTGCAAGTGGCATGGTTCTTGATCATAATTTAGAAACATGCACACATTTATTTATTTTTTAAAAAATATTATAATTTAAGGAGTTTACTCAAACTGAGAGTAAACGTGTAAGCGCATCAACCACAAAATAGTTGAATATAACAACTAAGTTAATGGAAAATAGAGGGAGAAACAAGAAATTAAACTTCCCACTAAAAAATATTTCCATGTGTACTATTCAAGAAATTCAAGTAAAATTTATTTGCAGGTATTTTTTTATTAACTTATTAACAATATTGTATAATAAAAATATCATTTCAAGTTATACATTTACAAAAAAACTTACTCAATATATATTAACATGCCGACAAATATTATCCAGGAAGTCTTGTTTGGGATTATCTCATACATGAGACATAATACTTCTACTTATTTTTATAATATTTTTTAAATATAAATATTATAAAATAAACAAAAATATCAAGTCTAATGTCACATAAGTTTTGTGGTGACATGTGATTAATAAAATTAAGATGGTATAAGGAATGTGAGAAACTATTACCAAAAGTGGGTGTATGATGGGTGCAGGAGCCGCAAAAACAGGCTCGTTACGGATGAGACTGGGCGGAGTGGGGGCGGAGGAGGATCCAATGCGAGAGCGGCGGCGACGGGGCGGAAAGTGGCTCTAGATTGAGCGGAGGTGGCGGTGAAGAGTTGGGAGGAGAGGTAGCCGTTGATGGTCGACATTGCGCAATTGGGCATTCATTTCGTTGCCTTTATATTGAGAAAATTTAAGAATCAATTGCATGCATGTAGATACATTGGATAATGAAAGCGATAGCTGAGTAAACCACAGCTTTCTATTACTTGAAGATTAGGTTTTGGATGTTCGATTTCAATTTTGGGCCTCAAATTTCTTTATTTTCTTTTTTTTTTTTTTTTTGTTCATTTTTTTTTAATGGAGAATTGAAGGGGAATGCATTGAATGTATCACGTCGTATGTTTGTATGGAATTATTGACGGGGCATTTCTCTGATAGAACGAGATCGACACTTTCTCTTTTGTATTTCGAAATTTTTTATATCGTGTCTTCATTATTAATTAATGGTATTATTATTTATTTATGTATATTAGTATATTTGCATGTCATGAGTCTTAATATTTTTATTTTTATTTTTATTTGCTAGTACTCTTTCTTGCAAGTCACGAGTTAACTTTATTTAATAATTGCTAATTAAAACATCAGAAGACCGTGGAACCCAAAATAAACCATGCATAAAATAGAAGTGTAACATTTCAATGCTATAATTATTGACCCGAGTTTCTAAATTAAGGTTTGTTCTTTATCATTATAATCTACCGTAATAATAAACTAATACTAATACAATGCTAAATTTCATCATAAGCATAAATATAAAACATGCAAAAATAGGTATCGACTAATCCCAATCAAGTGTTTCTATTTTATTTATTTCAAATATAATGACATGTCTTAGGGGCAATACATAGATTTGACATGGAAAAAATCTAGAAGAGACCAACTTCGGAGCGACACGTAGCAGGAGATATATAAATGGATTTTTGTGAGGCAGAAAGAATTAGAAAATTTCCTTGATATTAAAAATATATAAATTTAATACGCAGAAAAGAAAATTAAATATTGATGAAATATGCGGTGCACCGTCGAGTGGTGAAGATGGGGTGAAAAATGGATGATAAAAAGATAAGGGTCTATCTCTAAAACTTGGTTCCAATGCCGCTTCACGTCTCCACTTTATCTTTTTTTTTTTTTTCCGATCAAATATTTTGCCAGTAACATGGCCTCTATCTTATACATTGTTCAAATTTAAAATCTAATTTTATCATTATTTATTATGCACATAATATAAAATAAGAGATTGATATGTAATAAAAAGTTTTTTTTTATGTAAATGTTCAAGATTTTTTTTTTTTTCCTAGAATAGTTGCTTCCTAATAAAAGAATGGTTTTTCCAAACTGCATCCATATATTCGGATATTCGGCTTCATGAATTTTTTTAGTATTTTAAAGCAATATTTGGTGCTTATGAAGAATGAGAATTTGTAAGTTGTTAGATCTGGCGAGCACTCCGACGGTGACGATCAACTTTGGTTCTAATACTATCGGTGCCTCTCGACTTCTCCATCGAGGGGACGGACTTAGAACCGGCTCAGTGTAGGGAAGGCTCCAATATCCACAAAGATGCATTAATTAAATCGTATAAGGCTTGATGTACATACACATATATTAAACGAAAAAGCTATGACTAAGAACTATAATGAGCATCAAAATATAAATAAAAAGAAAAATGATTTATTGATGCATACCCTTTACTTTTTCTTTTTTCTGAAATCCTTCGTTGGCAGAAATTTTGGAACGCATCCTCCTTCAAATGGGGTTTGGAAATTAACCCAATATGCATAATAACGTTTCATCTCATCAAATGTAAAAATTCAATCGAAATAATTGAATAGTGGGAGAAAAAAATGGTTTAAGCAATGCAGCAGTTGTGAAGGTTGAATCATGCTTTGTATTTTAAGGCCCGGGGTAGTTCCCAGTTATGTGAACATTCTTTCGACATATTATGTGAACATTTTCATGACATCCTTTCGACATTCTTGTGCATGACACAAGTTTATCACACCCTAAATTACCTATCTATCCCTGGTACTCTACCCCACGATTGGTTTTCAATTAATTGCAATTTGGTACTACTATCTTCTCCAAATAAAATTGTATCCTTTTCGTTATAGTAGTTTTGCCCCGCTTCAAGAGTGTTCTCTATTATAAAATTTTGGGGGAATCTTGTATGAGACAGCTTCACATTTAAGACGAGTTTCTAATTTGATATTTAAGTCATATTTGCCTTTAAAGTGTGATTGAGATGAAGTTCTATAAACTAACGAATTATATAACCTAAGATGAGTAAATATAATTTGTATCATGATGAAACCGCCACTTTTATAAAAGTTGTTGTCTAGTTTCAATTGCCGCTTCAATTGAAATAAATTAAGTTACAATATTATGCATCATATATGAAGCAAAACCAAATTATTAACTGAAATAGGATAAATATAAGAACATTGTGTGTCGATCCTAACCAAAACAAAACGAAAAAAAAAGAAATTCAAATTACACTGTCCATGTAGCAATCATCTGACAGGGATTTGGGGAATGTTCTTTGTACAACATAAGCTAATGTTTCAATACATTAAACAGGACTAGGTTTCTATATGAACATATTGCTCTAATACATACATTATGTAAGAGCAAGTTCATTATCCACTAAGGATGTGAACTTCGTGGAGCTGTAAGAATACACGGGCTGGCGTTGAAACAATTGTGCAGCAGAGTAATTTGGCTTTGCATCAAACAAGTATGGATGACGAACGTGTCGCTATTCTTAAATGTAGAGCCTGTGTGCTATAAGTATATATATCTTGTGTTCATTCTTTGCAATAAAAAGGATATGTTTAACTTACGACCTGAATAAAGATGCAGAAGCTCTCATTTCGGGGCCAGCTTTATAGGACAGACACCAAAAGCAACGCATCGAGCTGCTTTTGCCAACATAAACCGCTCATTTTCAGTCAATGGCCTCTCGATCACCTTCACAATGTTTGCATCCTAATACATAGAAGAACAATGCAACGTACTATTAGGGTTGGATAAGATTTTTCATTTTTGTAACATATTGAAAGGACTAGCTGAACTATATATAATTGTTTTGGAACAAAAAATTTCAATGGTAATAATGAGAATGAACATAAGAGTACAGGACTACAAGTTAATCATTAACCCATTTTGATTAACAACATCCCTTCATATAATCATTTCTCCTCAATTGTTTCACTATTCCTCAACTAATAATCATTTCCCAGTTATTACAAAATTGGACAAAACACTATGTCACTAACAATGTAACTATCATTCTCATTGTAATTCATTATTCAATAATTCCAGTTACCATTCTCATTCTCATTCCTATTGAAGAATTTGAACCAAACATCCCCTTATTTATGTTCTTTCATCGTGGTTTTGAATTTATGGTACCTTTTTTTGTTGTTGAATGGAAGGTTTCACGCTGGCAGTGTCGCCTACTATAATCACATTGTTTAAATTCCCACTTTCATCCCTTTCAGTAGGTGAAGTGGATGAATGCCTCCAGTTCCCATTAGTTATGTACTTGTAATAGTACCTGCCAAAAATAACGACACTTTCGTAAATCCTAACTTAGATAGTAACATGGACATGATATTTGGTATAAATGGGATCAACAATAAATAAAACATACAATAATAAACTATGAGACACGTTAAAAGATCATTTATGGTTCACTGAGTATACTTTATTAAGCTTTTATATTAAGAACTACTAATAATTTACATTTTTGTTTGGAAAAAAGTGTCGGAGCTAAATAAGATTAATTTTTGTCAACAACAAAACTATAGGGGACTTTAGAGAGTTCAGGTAAGGAGAGATGCAAAGTCTTTATATAAAATTAAGCAAGGAAATAACAATCTTCGGAAGTTTGCTAGCAAGTTCAACTACCCTCGTCTATGATTCTAAATTCAGCTGTACTTACTTCCCTTGGGTAAGTCTGACTTCAACTTCATATCTTGGGCCACCTTGGTGCACTGCCTTGATTGGCTCTTTCCAGTTCCCAGTAAAATCTCCCACCAGTTGTACTTCTTCTCCCTGGAATTGGAAGACAAGGAGAATACGAGGGATACGGAGACATATTAAAATCTTTCTTCCAGACACTTAACAATAGTTTTCTTACCTCATGTCCATTCCACACGAAGGTCACAGCATGGGTCGAAGGTCCATCATGTCCTTCACTTTCAACCATGGCTATGAGATCCCATGTTGCCCAGGCAATTGCCGGCCTGCATTTAATATCTTATTTCAATGCATATTAACATAGTTAGAAGTACCTAAAGGCGGAAAATTCACCATTTGTTTTGTTTAACATCCTCACTAGTAGAGCACCTACCAACCCCGAAAACACACACACACTAGGCTTGAAGATGTCTCATTAGGACAAAGCATTCACAGATTGACTGCTAGGAAGTAAATACCTATCAGGCCTGCATGAATGCAATCCTGTGACAAAATTGTAAGCTGCATGTAGAGAAGTATCTGTCATCCAGTGAAGGTATGCAATCACACAAGCAGGTGATCGATCAAACCCAGTTGTGCAAGTGACATAGACACGGTGATTTTTCTTAAGTAAACGTAGCAGAAGACCCACACAGAATGGCAGTTTTTTTCGCATATCATAAGAATCTGCATCCCTGTGGATAAGATAGTGTAGAAAAAATCACAGCAAACACAGGAGTAATAATCATATCTCATAAAAGTAAAAAAAGAAAAGGGAATAATATACTGCCATTATTTACTTATCGAGCTACTTGATGAGGTGAGTTTAAAATTCGACATTTAAACAGCAAGTAGAAACGCAAAACTAGCATACCTTATTGGAGAATTAATCATAAGGATATTAAAATTTTGGCATGCCTCGTTGATTAAATTTGAATCAATTCCCCAATTTGCAGCTTCAATCGTGCTCTGGAAATTCACCACGGCAGTGACTCCCTGATGCAGGTATTACAGGTTTTTAGGTGATTAATTGAATTAGGGCAAATAAATTTTTGATAAACCAGCCATAGTAGACAAGTCCTATTTGAATAAAGTATAGATGATCTGCAAAAAAACAAGCAACTACTGAATAAGATAAACATGTCATGATTCTCACCGCAGAGGATAAAGTCTCTACATCTTCCTTCGTTTGAATACATGACCCGACATAAATTTGTTCTGTGATCTATAAAATAAAGTAAAAGCATCAGCTTGGTGGAGTTGATGTTCCTCCTGAATCCATGATTTAGGAATAGATTCAGTATAGCATCCACAGAGATGCTCCGGGTTGAGAACAAAAGCTGTTGAATGTATACTCAGTTCAGATATAAGTTTTTTTTAGTTCAAATAGATGTCACTTCAATTTTTTTTTATCGTAGTATATCATGAACTGAATCAGCAAGCTATGCTCTGATTTAGAGCATGTGATTGTTTGTGGGGAAAAATAGCTTTCAACTTTTCATATTTCAACAGAAAATAATACAAATAATTCATGCTGACAAGAGTTTTACCAGTTCCAATTCACTAAGGGATGCATACAGAGTGTATTAAGGGTTTGTGGCGCATGAGTAACTTGTACTAGCAGCTACTGAAGTCGAAGTGTGGCTTGCTTTTTTGCTCAATGTATTCAAACATCAGAAAGGTTACAGATCAAATCCAAAGACAGATTAAATTGCTCATAGAAACTTTAGGATGATTCTCTAGCCAAAGGCTCCATTTGCTGAACTCTAAGATGCTAACAGTAGATTTTTTTTTTTTTTTTCATTCTAAGACATTAAATATTGCCAAAGCATGATATGTTAATTAGCTGAAAAGCACACCTTACTATAGCGCATACCGAGAGAGGGATTATAATAGAGCTCCCCTTTTGAACGTTCCAATGCCTTCACATACTCTTCTAGAGGAAAGCTTCCATGCCCCCATTCAGCATCTTCAGATGCTTCCTCCATGAAAATGGCTACTGGAGGACTAAATGGCAGAGCAGTAGAATTCTTAAAAACTTGTGGTTGAACATTCTTGTTCTCATAATTTAAATACTTCCACCCTTGAGGAGTTAAAAACTTTGGGCAAAATACCACGAACCCGGGGTTTCCATTGCTATCACTTGAAGCCCGCAAATTTGAAGCGCACATGGATTTGTTCCAAGTGGCAAAAGAAACACGGCCTCGATTGAATGAAATATCAAAATCATTCGTAAGATAGAGTTGATGTATTGGAAAAGGGGTGTCGGGTCTCTCAAGGACAAGGCTACAAGAACCAGATTTCTCTTTTCTAAGACTCCTGCATATGATCGTAGCAAACAGAAAAAATAAAAATGGATAGGGTGATTTGTCCTCTGAATATTAACATTTCTACAACAACAGACATATTCAGATAGAAAAGGAAAGATTGGTATTCTACATTTCTAAAATCTTCAGTCACTTTTAGCTAAAAAAATTATGCAGCCATACTCTGTATCACCGAAGTCCTTGATCTCAATAAGCCTACCACCGGATGATTCACTCGCCTTCTTCAGAGTATCACCCACCATAATTATTCTCGATTTCTCAGCATTACCCTACATTACCACTTCACGAAATTAACAAAATGTCGTCGTCACCAACTTAACAATAACAAGATCCTTCAAATAACACCCAAGTTCAGATATCTAACTTTGAACTAATGATGGTGAAAGCAAAAACAGAGTTTTATGCAATGTCAAATTGCCATTCACAATAGAATAATTCTAAAGTAATTAAAAAATATAAAAGAAATTAAGTACCCCCTTTTGGAGCGCATGCACAAAAACTTTCCCGTCAAGCGAGAGCGCGAAGCGGATACCGAGTGGTTTCTCCAGCGTCACCATATATTCATTCAAATTCATCTTGAATTCAGTTGGGGACATCGCGAAAACCCTCGAATTCCTTCGGCTTGACCATTGCCTCTTTTCTTTAGCTTCTCTTTTATACATATTCAAATCCCTTCCCGAAAATGAGGAGCGAAGAGCAACATTGCTCTTCTGCAGCTTCTTCTCAATCGAAGAGGACCTAACTTCGAATTTTGACTGGCCGAATCCTCTGCAATTCGACAACTGCAGAGAAGTCATCGGAATCCGCTGAAACTGAGTGAATTCTGGTTCAACAAAATCAAGCAATCCAACGAATCGCGGCTGCTCTAGAGAAGCAGATGCTTATAGCAGAAGTGTACGTATATAGATGTGTATGTAGGCATATACGTAGAGTTTGCTGTGGGATTAGAGCTTATTGTTGGGAGAAAAGAAGAAAGCAAAGGTGAGTGGTGAGATAAATGAGGAAGAGGCGGCAGAGAGCGGGGAAAATCCACGTGAATACCCAACACATCTTTATTTGCCTCCCCCTTCCCTCCCCCTCCCACATGGATTTTGTTTGCTTTATTTCCACTTACTGCCACCTCACTACCCAAACATCTTTCTATACATCTTATTTACAAATAAATTATTAAAATTTAAAAATTAATTGGTTGATAGAAGAATTATTTTGGAGTCATTGAATAGATTTTAAATCGCTTCAGCTGAGAGAATTTATATTCATTTAATTAAATTCCAATGGAAATTATTAAAATGGAGAGGAAGACTCCTTTTCTAAAGAAGACTCTTTAGAAAATCATAAATAAATTTAAGCTACCTTTTTTATGAAGATTTTTTTTTTTTATGAAATTGCGTTAACTAATTTTTTTATTTATATACATTGTAATTAAAAAATCATAAATAAATTTAAGCTACCTTTTTTTATGATTTATTACTTACATAAATGATGCAACTAAATAATAATTAAGTATTTGCTTTCAAAAAAAATAATAATTAAGTATTTAGTCAAAAAAATAATAATTAAGTATTGATAAATATTTGAAATGTGAATTCTTCATAAGTCTCCACTAAAAGCCCAAATGTCGTAGGCCTCTAGCCAATGTTTATTTGTATACGGGCCAATACCCCATGTCCAATCAATGCTGTAATTGGGATTTGTACGTTCAATTTTGAAATTTTAATTGATTTATGTTTTTTCTTTTTTTTTTTTTTTTTGAAAAAATATAACACTTTGCTAATAAAAATATGTGAAAATAAATATAGGGATCATATACGGTAAAAAGAATGCAAATGAATGTGTTACTCCAATCCATAATAGGTGCAAATAAATGCATACATATGGAAGGATCATATTTCTGTTTCCTAACTTCAATCTATATAGTAGATTAATTCTCTTGTTCAAAATATATGAGTACAATTTTTTTTTCGAAAGCAATATGAGTACAATTTTAATATACACGAATAAAAATATATAATCTTGCCTTCTCAATATAAGAGGTATCTTCGCTATCATTTTTTATATCCACTCTTTGTTGAAATGTCCAAATCACTTTAATTCTCTCATAAAAATATATGAAATATAAGCTATCAATTTTCTGTAGTTTGAACTAGGAGTAAAATCTAAGGTTCATACCTTATTGGGTTTTGATCATGTGTTGTACAAAACTATCATGTATAATAGAACTATACGTTATTAAGTATTTAAATTCAATGCAACACAATATTATGTTGTATAGTTAAATATATATATATATATATATATATAATAAAAACGTGTTTATTATGCAAGATGATCATGTATAACACAAGATCCAAATTTTATCTCTGATTCTCTATCATGTTTATTTTTCTTAGGAAAAATTTTAGAATACATTTTCCAAGTGAGCTATATACCAGTTCTAACTTTTGAGTTATTTTTCTATAAGATGTCAAATATGAAAGATCCTATTTTATCCATTCAAAAAAAAAAAAAAAAAACACTGCCTGTTCCAAGAGGACGACCAATTATGTGTTAGGTAGTTAACATATAGGTGGTCTGATCCAAATCATCAAGAACTGAACGATTCTTTCAGAGCATCACTAATCCTGCCTTGCAATAATTAAAAACAATATATATAAGCTTAGCAAATTATTTTGTATTAATAATTACAATTACTCCCTCCATTCTATTTTATTTATCTTTCTATAACAAAAATTTCAGAATAATAATTATATTACACTAATCTAGAAAAATTAAACATGTGTATGTTCTAATTTGTCTCTTTATTTTTTCTATACATTAAATGAATGTATAAATAATTATATAGATAAAATAAAGGACAAAAATATCACATTATACATATACTTATTGTTATTTGAATAATTTTCATAATTCGTGTGAAAACTCTTAAACAGCAAACAAATGAGACAGCAATTAATATTTGATATAAATATATATTCGATCATTCTATATTAGAAAGTTCGAATTTTGATCGTTCAAATATTCACAACAATAATTCACCATTTACGGGTATTTATTTTGTATATCGACCTCAGGCTGAAAAAGAAAAAGAGTAAGAAATTACCGAATGCTTATAAGGTCAATGTATTCGAATAAAGGTTGAGGCATCACATCAATAAATTAAATAATTTTATTAGGACTGACATCATACATACATCAAACCAAATAATTTGATGCTCTCCTCTTAACCAAAAGTCTGAACTATCAATTCGGCCAATTTTTTGAATGGTCTCCCATTACAACTATTTTATTTTCATCCTTCAATCATCACTTAATTCTCAAAATTTTATTGCATTTTTTTTATCGATCAAATAGTGACTCGAACCCATGACCTTTTGGACATAGGTAGTGGAGCTCTAAACGCTTGAGTTATATCACTTCGTCAAAATGTCATTGTATTGTATTTTCTGCTGAACTTTTCTTGTGGGATGGATATGCCTTATATCTATCTCCATCAATAATATTTGAATTTTACTGATAAAAAAAAAATATCATTGTATTTTATTCACAAATAATCACTTTATTTATAAAATGGACCCCACACTACCCTTTATTTTATCTATTTTTTTGAGGAAGTGATATATCTTTAGTGGTTAGAGTCTTACTATCTATGTCGTAGGTCATACGTTCAAGTCACCATTTGTTCGATAAAAAAAAAATTATATCGTGCATGCCCAACCATCTAGACACATATTTTGGAGACAGATGGAGTATATATATAATTTTTTTATTTAATATTTAAGGTGAAATCGACTTAATAAGATTTATATAGACTTTTAGATCCGACTTGTTTATTAAAAAAAAGAGACTTGAGTCTACTAAAATATCTATCACAAGTAATATATGTATCTTGAATATAATATAACTAGGCTCAAACTTTTCCACGAGAAGTTCGGTAGAATTCGATCATTTCTACCATGTTTAGAGAAAGAGAGTGCAACATGCAGGTACTGTTACCAAATTTTTTGGTTTGCTGTTTGTGTTAATTAAATGTCATTTAATAAGGTCTATTCTCTCTATGTCACAAATATTCCAATTACACAAGTAATTACTATTAATGGCCCTCATAATCTTGATAGATGATAGTATAATAGCTTGATTAATAATCCATTCATTTAGTTACACGAGTAATTACTATATACTAGTGCCCAATGTCAGGATAATTTACTTTTATTATTCCAACATTATGTAACGATGCATCTTCCCTGCAATAAGTTCTTAATCAATGAAATATAGAACTTCGCAATCTATATCCGATCAAGTAAACTTTTAATGAGATTGAAGTGATTCTAAGTTTTATCATACCCGTGTCTTATATTTATTATTTATTTATATAAACAAATATCAAATTGATTAATGTCCTTTATTTAGAAATAACATTAATTTCTCATTGTTTTTTAGTGTTTAATGACTAGTCTTTTCAAAATGATCTCCATTAAAAAAAATAGAATAATGAATATTATAAAATTTATTATTAAAAAGAGAAAGAAAACTAATTTAATTAGATGACCAATTAAGGCTGGAAGATCATTGACATTTGGGTCTGTAATTTAGACAAAAACAGTGGTGTTGCTACCTTATTTACATGTGGAGGGTGGCATTAATTGAGTCTAATCGATATACGATTATTATAATTTACATGGAATGCTACCAAATTTTATGAAGTAGAATGATTTTGTGGATCACCTTCTTGATGTTACTTACTAATAATAAAATAAGTGATTTTGCCTTTGAAAATTAAAAAAAAAATGACTTTCAATCAAAAATATCAAGACTGCCCCACCCAACCATTTCATTTTGACAAATTCAGATATTTTGTTAATGATAATAATTTAAGCAACATAAAAAAAAACATCATTTGTATACAAAGTATGTCTCTTATAAATTTAATTTTAATATATAATTCAAAATAATATTAATTATTTTTACTATCAAATTAACATTTTTCAAAAAAATAAGTAACAGTTAGAAAATATATACTCCTATATGTATATAAATTTGTACACATATTACTATAAAATAATTCTCACACAAAAATCGTTGAAAAAGTTGGAATGAGATGGAGTTGTGAAAAGAGTGAGGTCCCTAATTTAACTCATTTCTCCAAATTATGCATATTTACAACATGTATGGTAAGTTAAAATTGGGAGAATTATTTAACAGAACATTGAAAAGTGGTGTGCGTGCGGCTAAGTTCTAGTGAAGACATTGCTGTTAACGAAGAAACCCAGAAGGTCTTGCCGGTATGGTAAATACGATTTCTTCTTATCCCCTTCCCTAATCGTTCTGTTCCGTACATAAAGCGCTTCGTGCGCCGAACGCGCTAATGGCTTCGAGCCGGCGCCGTCGACTCCTTTTCCCTTCCCCTTTTTCGGAACTTCAACTGCTACTTTTTCCTCCCTGTTTTTCGGCGTCAAAAAGACGAAACTATCCTTCCCTTCACTATTGCTCCGTCGTAGCAAATCGCTAAACTTCCACCGCTTCGACGTAGATCCGGTGGACCTGCTCTTCTTACATCGGCTCGGAGACGGCTGATCCGCCGCTTTCGGCCGCCAAACGCAGTACGTTCCAGCCGGAATATTCTCCAATTCTTCGGCTTCCGACGACGAACACGACCCGGGATTGTCGCCGTCATCATCTCCAAACAATAATTTACCTAAAGGAACGTTGATTTTCGTTCCCAATGGCCTGTCGTCGCCGTCGTTGCGTCGCAAAAGATCGCGGTTGAATACAGGAAAAAATGAGCCGATTTGGCCGTCGTATGCGAATTCCTCGGCTGAAAACTCCTTATCCTCGCTTACTAAAGAGAACTCAAAATCGTCATCGCCGTTGTTCGTTTCTGCTGCTACTTTTACTGCGATTTCTCTTAATTTATCTGACGAATAGCTGTTAAAGCTAAGACATGCATATTCTTCGTAGCAGGCATTCTCCATTATAGATATATTGATTCCCGAGCGTATGTGTGTATACTATAGTTTACAAATAATTGTAAATTTTATGTGAGAGAGTGAGAGAGAGACAGACGGGGGACAACTTCTTGTCTCTTGAGCGGCATTTTTATATACGCGGAATTACAAACAAGATTGAGAAGAATCCCCGCTTTTAATAAATGAATAATGCGTTTTGAAAAAAAAAAAAAGAATAATAATCTTTTTTTTTCAACCACCAAGATTAACTGTTCTGCTTACTGTTTGTCATTAATGATGATTGTAATGCAATTTATTACTGTATTGTGTATTAAAAGTAGTAAAACATGACATAAAAATAGGGAATTCCTGATGCTTTTCTTTTTCTAACGCAATTCGTAATACACCTCACATAAATGTTGAATTTTATATAAAAATAAAATCAATAGATATTGTACATTAAAATATTTACATAGAAAAATGCCTATCATTAAGAAAGCCGTATAGATAATGTGAAATCTATAATACATTTTAGGTGTAAAAAGTGTTTAGTTGCTTGACAATTACAATAATAGGTAAAAATAACAAATTATTGTGTGTAACTAGTGCAGGCGGTACACTAGAACTTTTGACATAATTTCAATTTGATTTTATGTATATATTGATCAATTTAATAAGTTAAAATTAAATTACAATTACACCAATTATAACATATGTGATTGGTGTTGTGAGTCCACAGTAAAGTTATGAAAATTTCATTTTAGATCACACGAATTAGTTCTCTTATTTGATGATTAAAGAGATTTGGAATGTAGTCTTCCAATCAAGAGAACAAGCACATATTAAGAAAATAGGTTTGATATCATATGAGGCGAGTGCATGTATACACTCACTTTTAAAATAATAGTATCCTGAAAACTAAAAATAAAAAGTAACAATGAATTAACTGAAATGTATCATAATAGAATTCGAATGCACTCACCTCACAAGAAAACAATCCAAGAAAATAACGTTCTTAGACATTCAAGAATTCTTAATTAAAATATAAGAAAAATTTTAGCTTTGGTACCATGAAAATTTTCCAACAACAATTTAGTCTCACGTTCCTTTTTTTTTTTTTTCCCGAACACAGTTTTAATCATTATTTTTTATAATTAAAACTGCAATTTTATCTTTCTTTTTTTTTTTTTGGACTAAAACTATAATTTATTATTCTCTTATGACCAAAATTATATTTTTTTAGACTAAAAATGTCAAAAAAACTACGAAACTAAAAATATAAAAAAAATAATTATTTTGCAGACCGTTGATTAGAAATTGAATACTCTTTTTAGATAACTGACCTGTTCAAGTGATTAAATATAATATTCATGATTCAAATTTATATAAAAAATGATGAAATAATTATACTCGGAATAAGTGACATATGTCATCACCAGCTAGTAGTATTATATTTAAAGAACTTACAAAGAAGTCTATACCGAGAGAGAAAAATCGAATAGTAATACACAAATACAAATTCACAAATATTAGATCCAAAATATTTTTTAAAAATTAATAAATACCAGAACTAGGATTACAATATTAAATATGTTTAGATTATTACGGTTCGTTTCGGTCAACCAAATTGTGAGCACCCTAGACATGATAAATCTTCTAATATATATATATATATATATATATATATAAAGAAAAAAAAAAGACATGATAAATCTTCTCTAAAGAAATGCACTTAATATAGGAAAAATTACATTAAAAAAATATTCAAAAATTGCAAATAGGTTCATTGTGCAAATATTTTTGTGCTTCTTTATAAATTTATCTTGTGCTACTTTGCAAATATTTTTAAAACTATTTACAATTTTAAATTTCTTTTGAACCTATATGTAAGTGACCCCTAAATGTATGAATCGGCCATTTAAGTTGTGGTTTATTATATAACAGAGAAAATACTTTTTAAATAGAAGAAAAAAATATTTCCCCCTCCATCTCGGTATAGTATTCACACGAGAAAGAGGACACATAAATTAAAATAATAGATGAATATATATAAGTAGAGATTTGAGACATAATTTTATAAATTTTATGTATAAAATAAATAAATGAGTTGAATTGTGTTTATATGTAGATTAAAAGTAATGACACTTTGTGTAAAATTAAAAATAATATAAGGACGGAATTTTATTTTGTGATGAACGTAAATAAATGTGTAAAGTTTATTGTTGCACGAATGGAATAAAACATTACAAAATGATCAAATTAAAAACAAAACATATGGTGAACCAGTTTCAGAATAAAATTTATTTATATCTTTTAATAATATTAATTATTTTATTAAAAATATTAATTTAATAATAAAATTTTATAACAAATATAATAATTATTATTTTTAATTGCTCGATGAAACTGGTTTTTTTTGTTTTAAAAAAGGGAGGAGATATATTGAAGCGGAGTGAGTTGATAGTTGATAGACAAAGAGGAATGGGGATGGCAGCGGTGCAATAAAGAGTCACACGCGCTGAGTCGACGAGTTAACACGTGGGCTTCTAGATGTATGAATAGTTGGGTTGGGGCACGCAAGATGGGCATTGGCACTGTAGCCGACGCTTCCTTATCAATGAGCTCACATATACTTATCACGTTTTAGACTGAAACCCACCAACTAACAACTTTACCATATTATTATTATTATTATTATTAATTCCTAATCTTCTTAACTACTATTGTTTCATAATTCTAATGTAACAATAATCTGAAAACTCAACTTCAAAGCTATAACCTGCCCCTTTTAAATAAGCTCTGTTCGAGCTAGCCAAGCCAACATATATCCATGGCGCATGACTGATGACACCATTCTGCCAACAAATGCACTGCTCTTATTGGTAGAATATCAATTTACCAATTCACTTTTTTTTTTTTTAAATGTATTTCAATCATATAAATCAGCCTAGACAGCTGCTTAGGTGTTGGTCAATTCGGTTTTTTTTTTTTTTTTTTTTGCAAATTCTATGTTTTAAATGGAAATGAGCTTAAAACCGGATTCTAAATGGCCAAAACGATTATACCTTTGAGGTGGGGTAAGAGGTCCTAGGTGGCTGAGGCATTAAAAAAAATTTAAAAAAATATTGGACTTCCTAGACGGCGACTAGGCGGCCAAAACCATCTGCTTAGCATTTCCAACTTCTACAACCTTGATTCAATCTCATTTTCCGGATTATCAAATATTATTTTATGAAAAAATTTCAATTAAATTTAGTGTAATATATTAGTTAAAGCTATAGTATCATATTTTCTATCAAATTTAGTGTAACATTCAATTATATTAATCTGACATAAATTAAAATAAATCACATTTCAGTTAAAATTGATATTTTTCAATTTTCACCCTAGTGTCCAATTATAAAGTGAAACGATTGCATATAAAACTGACTTTTATTTTATATATATATATATATATATATATATATATATATATATATATATATATATATAATTTTGATACGAAACCCAATAATAAAATTCTTGAGATCAAAATCGATTGGCATAAATTATTTATACGTTATAACACAATACAAATAATTTAATACTAATAGTAATAATGAGCTCCATAAAAAATTCATTATCGAGTTTCTTATTACTCACGCACACTGCTACACACACACGCGCATATATATATTATATAATGAACACTCAAAAAAAAAAAAAAAAAAAAAAGAAGAAGAAGAAGAAAAAACTGGCAAAGTCAACACTGCTTGAATTTCTTTCTTTTAATTTGAAGCTTCAACACTCATTTTCTTCTTATCCTCCTCATTTTTTTAATGAATACATATAAACATACATTAAAAAATAAAGTTCTTAACGACTAGTAGAAGCAAGATCTTTATCAAAGATACTCATAACTTTATAACTTATAAGGTAGGTGAGAGTACTGTGGTAGTTGCAGCAGGAAACTCATAAACAAAACACTTCATGATTTCTTCAATGCAATATAATAAAAATGTTGATTAAAACCTTAATATTTATAATTAAATACATACACCTATACATACATGTTAAAACCTTGAGAAACTACCTTGTATTACTATATACTAACAAATCTGACTTACTCTCACTAGTACCTGTGCATGGGTTTCACCAATTTGAATCCCACCAAATTTCTCAAACAGTCAACACACTACATTAAAACATTTTACACTCTATTTACCTAGTAATGAATTTTCTTCTCTCAATTTACCTTTTTTTTCAGACAAGTCTCCAGAAGCTTCCAACTCCGACTCCTCCCAACGTCGTCGTTGAATAACATCATGAATCATCGGCTTGAACTCGGTCTGAAACGCCCGGTACAAGAAGTAGGGCACCAGACAGGACACAACAACGAGCAATGTCCCGAGCCAATAGAAAGGGCTCGGGGCACAAGCTTCCACGAAGACCTGGTGGGCAGTGGTGGATATTTTAGGGGGGAGAGCGCCGTAGATTAGTAAGAAGACGTACCAAAAGGCAATGCTACCCCAGATGAAGAAGTGTTGGATCCAAGTGAAGTAGTTAATGGATAGCGCCATCTGGCAGTTGACTGTCCAAACGACGCATGTGTACATGTAAACCCAAAGCACCTCAAAATCCACCACACGACCATCTTGGCGGAAGGCTTGAAGTAGGAGGGAGCGCGTCGTGAAGAAAAAAATTATCATTGAAGTAATAATGCCGTTCAAAATCCATCCAAGAATCCGTGGCCAACTGAAGAGAACGTCAAGAACTCCCTCTTGATATAAATTGGGATACTGTAAAATGTACCAAATGACTTTAATTTTTACACTAAACTTATATGAGACGATCTGATACATGAGACGGACTCCCATCTCACATATATAATACGACCCATGGACTTATGACCCTAAGCAAATCATGTTTCAAAGCAAAGTGAAGTCTAAATAAAAAGGTGCCGTCTTACTCCGATTGTTATAGACATAAAACAAGAGATATATAAGAAATGGTTTATTTTAGGGATAATTATAAAATTAACCAAGGATTAACTTAATTATTACAAAAACATTCATGAAAGCAAGTTAGCTTGCAAATTGCACCAATTGAAAGAAAAATACAAATCTCACTAAGGGGTATTTGTATGAATAAAGGATGTTATCTGAATTATTACCTTGAGACAAAGACGGGCAGAAACGTCCTGATCAAAGACACCAAGAGCAATGACGGGAAGTGAAGTAAAGAAGACATTGTAGCATGACATAGACCAATCGTTATAAGCAGGTTGGCCAGAGAAGGATGTGTGTGCTTCGTACCAGAACAGAGTGAAGCCAAATGCGACGTTTTTGTAGAAGAAATAACATATCTGCATTGATTCATAGCAGGATGAGAACAAACATTTGATATATCCTATGATATACAGAAGCAAATATATACCATCATGGATATTCGTCTGTAGCACCAGTGTCCATGAACCAACAAAAGACGTTCAAGAAACCGGAACTGAGCTATCTCAAAGTCACTTGACATTGCAGCCTAATTAAATAAAACCCCAAATAGAAAATATCAAGTTATCAAACAGGTGCCTATTACAACCAAATTTTCGGGATATTTTAAACCATGATTAAATTACCTGCATGCCTTCTACTCCGCTGATGCCAATCCCAATATCTGCTTCTTGAAGCATGCCTACATCATTTGCCCCATCACCAATTGCTAGCGTTGTCCTGCCAGTACCCCTTTTAACCAATCTCGTTACCTGAATATCTTCAACAGTGCCATTGCATTATTTGCTTCCAGTAATTTTAAATTTCACAAGAATTACAGAAAATAATGTATACGTATATGGAGTAATGATATGGAACCCGACGGTAGCATAATTTATTTGTACATTGTAGCATGTACAAGTAATTTATGCTGATGTTGGGCTCCATAAGAAACCCACCGTCACATTCCATATCAAAACCATACACACACACACACACACACATATATATATATATTAGGAAATATTATGCCACACACCCTTGTCGGCACCTACTGATGTGGCATTTGTGTCCCAGTCTCACTGCCACATCAGCAGATGCCCAAGGTGAATGTGCAGGGTAACAGTCCTTTATGTATATAAAGAAGCATAGCATAGCTATAACACGTACGAGAGCTTTCTGTTTAGGCGTGGCCCGACAACATATAACAGAGGTACATTTAACCGCGAGATCCAAAAATGTGTCCTCCAGATACTTGCTCAGAGCAATCGACAGTGACTTGCCGTCAACTATTAAACCAAATGAAATAGAGCGTCCTTCAGCTGAGCTCAATTGCAATTTTGCTTCTCTGATTTGATTCATAATACTTTCACTTGAAGCCTAACATGACCAAAACATTTAAAATGTGTAGTTTAAAAATCGACAAGGAGATTTAGGACCAGTACCTTTGCAACTGCCTCCTTGTCTCCTATTTTTTCCAAGTAGCTTATTTCAGGAGAGTCTAAAGTAATCACAATTTGCTTCATGTCCTCTCTCAATAAGCTGCAAGCATACCTATAGAAAACATGTAATGAGCTAATGAAATCGTATTATTATGGCTTAAAAGCAACCAAGTTGGTTAAAGCGTTAAGCTCACCCGATGTTTATTGCTGTTTCCATCTTATCACCCGTTATGACCCAAATTTTCATTCCAGCATCTTTGAGTTTTTCGATGCATTCAGGAACCTAACAAGCAAATACAAGAAAAATGTCAAGAACGGATACTTCTATAGAAAATAAGCAATAGGACGAGCTAATCACACCTCAATTTCCTCTAAACACAACCCAGCTTGTCCAAACATACTAAAAAAGTCGTTTTCTCTCTAATTTTGGATCTTGAAATTGAAATAATTAATCCTAGACTTTGATATCGTTTTCAAGATTAAAAATTAGAAGAAAAACGAGCTTATAATGAAAGATATAACCTTTATATAACATAATGGCATTTTTGAGGATATAAAGTCATTTGAGTGGAACTTTTGACTAAATCTGACCGGAAAAAAAAAATGCAAGTTAGAGATTAACCCCTTTTTGTAGCTTGTCCTCAACAGCTGTAGCACCTAGGAGAAGTAAGTCACGTTCAATCTTATCAGCAGCAGCCTCGACCAGTGCATCTCTATCAGCAGTTACGGATGTTTGGGCCATTACAAATTCTTCTTCCCATGAATGAAACTCTTCTTCACTAAGCTCACGATATGCTACTACTAAAGTTCGTAAACCTGCCTCAGCATATCTTTTGATGTGATCCATTGTCACGCCTACAAAATCTTGTCCATCTTCTGTCAGCCTTTCAAACATTACGCTGCATGAAAAATTCTGGTTGAGCTTCGGTTACAAACAAAACATTGAACCAGATTAGTGTACTTACTTGTCTGCGCCCTTGCATAGCAGGAGCAATTGGTTTTCAGCATTTCTTACAATCACGGACATTCTTTTCCGAGCACTACTGAACTCCAAGACATGAAGGAGCGTATATGATCTGGAAAAGGTAAAACAAATTTCTTTATAGGAAAAGATATGAGTACTACCTCCGTCCCACAAGTGTTTGCACCCAAAAAATGGGTACATTTTTTAGGAAAGGTGTAAAGTTTTGAGGCGTAATTTGGTAAACCTTTATGTATAAGGTAAATAAATTGGTTGGATTGGGTGTAGTGCAAAAAGTAATGACATTTTGTGTAAATATGTGAATATTTTGAGGTTGGAATATATCAAGGGATTTCCTCTTTTTGGTGTGCAACCAATTATGAGACTAACTAATAAGGTAAGTGTTCAAACAATTATGGAACGGAGGGAGTATTTATTCAGTATTGACGATTTTTTTTTATTAATATACTCAAATAAAATTCTTGCATGCTAGACTTCTCTCAAAGGTTAGGTTCTTGCATAATTCAACAAACAAAATTCGGCAAGAACTTAAAAGGAATATAAAGAAAGGCAAAATGTACATAATAAATGTTTAAACATATTAAGTGCTTAATTACATTGATACTAAACTGAAATTTCCCACCAATTTTTAAATATCCTCCAGAACATTGTCTCAAAAATAATATGAATATGTTATTTAGCCAACTTTAGAAATGTACGAAGAATACCTGTCAATTTTCATGCCACTGTCATGATGTAATTCATGCAAAGAGATGCTGGTTTGTGTTCTTTCAAAGAATTCAAAGCCAACCTCCCTTGCAGCAATAACGAAAGCTGCTTCATCCGGTGACTCAGCTTCATACGAAATTTCACTTGTTTCCTGATTGACCTCAGGAATAGCCGTATGGCAGATCGCCAACACTCTAAAGAACTTCTGAATCATATCCGCATGAGCCTCGTTAACCCATCCACCATTCATAATTCTTTCATCGTTAAAGTTGAACCCTTTAATTGATTTTCCTGAGTCATCACTTGAAATATTATCTGACTCATCATCATATGCATCCCCTTTTCTCTTTGCAAGTGCTCTCTCCACTTCTGTCATACCACGCCCATAACCAACTCCACCTATCGAGCATTTGACAAAATCCATTGAATTGCACGTCAGAGTCCCTGTTTTATCGGAAAGAATAGTGTCAACCTGACCAAGCTCCTCGTTCAAATTCGACGTCCTTGCATGTGCCGGTTTATCCAGTTCTTCATAATACATATCCCGATCCCGATTAATAAATATACTCTGTAATACTTTAACCATCTCAATTGATACGTATAGGGATATCGGTATCAAATACCCATACAACATAAGCCCGGTCAAGAAATGAAGAAATGCAGCCAGACCTGATCTTTTCGGATCGAAAAAAACAGTGGTTTGGTCTGGTCGGAGATACCACCTCCTTAGCTTTCCGTCATCCATGTCTTTCATAGTACTGATTCCGAAAAAGAACGAACCTATAAAAGATACGAGCATCAACAGACTAAAAAGAATGTATATTATTTTGTCCATTTTTCTCTCAATTTTACTCCTTTTAGAAGGAGGGTCGGTCGCATTCTGCATGACTTTTGTATCGTGGCCGGTGAAAACCACCACACCATACACACACTCGGTGTTTCGTAATTTTGAATCTCTTAACAGAAGCTGCTGCAAACCAACGGGATACTGCTCGGCTTCATAATAGAGAGTTCCAACGAAATTGTAAAGATCCTCATTTGGATCCTCACATTTGATAACTGCCTTGAAGTGATCAAAGGAATCATTATCATGAAGGGAGGATGTAACATTTAGAGCATGTTTCACCTTTAGATTGGTTTCACCGTCTAGGCTTGTGGTTTCGACGTAACAAATTCCATCATCATAGCTCGACGAAAGAAGCAGCAGATCTGCGGGGAAGTATTCATCCTTCTGGACTTTAACGACATCGCCAACTCTTAACTTCTTCCATCTAGTATGTTGAAAGTTGTGATTTTTATCATAAACTGAAACCTTCCTATTATTGGCCTCTACATCCTGAAAAATTAACTAGATTAGAATTCATTACTTGGATTAATGCAAAATCTACAGAAATGGGAAGGAATAAAATATAGATATGCCTATTTGGGGGGAGGGGGGGATGTTCTAATGAACTAAGGACTTGGCCAAGTTCAAAAGTCTAGTAAAAATGTTTCAACCACACATACAGAAAGAGGACTAACGGTAAATTTTTCCTGGCTGTTACAAGTTAATAACCTGAATAAATTCGCCTGATAGGACTAAGAAGTATTTTACTTGGTGAGCTATAAAAGCAAATAAATCATATGCCGAAAAAATAACAACCTATGAGAAGCTCTAAACAACCCTGCTCGTAAACGTTGGGAAAAAGTTAAGACTTAAAGCTTCAAGCCTAGAACAAATTAATAATTTTCATTCAACCAAACTTCCAATTTGACAGTTGCATTTCACAATTTGAAGACTATATTCCGCTAAACAACTTATGCACTCACTATCAAGAAAATAAAATAAGAAATTTGCTAGTAAAAAGTAAGAAAGGCAAACCTGCTTCCAACGCCTCCAATCTTCGATGGCTTCCTTAACCATAGTGGCTCCGATGACGACGATCAGAGGTGCAAGAATGCTAGAGGCACTATAAGGAGCAAGAGGGCTAAAGGATACACAAGCAACCACAAGAAAATATATATTTGCAACCCTCCTAAACTGCTCAAACAACGACTTTGGAATAAAATTAATCGCATTGTACTTGGTCGTCGACACATAATTACTCCGATACCTAAGCACAATCTGCTCTTGATTATCAGGATCATTACAATGCACAATCCTTGAGAACCCCTTCTGCCCAATTTGACCATGTTCATCTCTATAAGACGACTTAAAACAAGAAAACGAATATAACCGACTAAATCGAATTTCTCTCCTCTTACCACCAGCCATTTTCCTCACCCCCAGGCCCTAACTAGCAAACTCTTTAATCAACTAAAATTCAGCCTCCCAATCAATCAATACAACATTAACTCCACACCACACCACAGACTAATCAATCCACATTAATTGCACCTTAATAATTAGGTGGTCCATCAACAAAATTAACAAGTGTTTCAAGAATGCAATAGCATCATAAGTAAAACTAGGAAGTTTTTACCCAAATGGCAAAACAATACATGAGAAACAGAGACTTGATATCAAGTTTCCCTGTGTGGAAAAATCCCTTTCTTTGATTGCAAATAAGTTCTTCCAGAGATTCTTCCTTCGGACATGAACTACTGAGTAAGAATATACCTTTCAGTGGGTGAGAGAGAAATGAAGAATGTGTCTTGTGTGTTTTAGAGAGAGAAAAGGTGGGAGTTAGAGTGTGTTGGTTTAGCTACTTTTGTGTTTGCCGTCTGTATTGGTGCCAAAACAAAAACAAAAACAAAAACAAGCGAGAGAGAAGAAGAGAACGGTGATTGATTTGAGGGAACAGTGTATGTAATTATGTATGTATTTGTTGGGTTTAATTAATGTCATCAGCTCAGCTGGAAAAGCCTGCTGTCGGAGTCGACTCGGATCGTACATTTTGTTCTTACCTCGTATTTATCTCAATTTTTACATTCGATTTTTAAACACCTTTTTTTTCTTTGGTTGCACATTTCTTGTATTGCTCTTACCTTTAATATTTTCATAATCTAAAATCTCCAATTTGAAATCATATTCAATTGAATTTTGTTTGCATCTCACGTATACTTTTTAATATATTATTTTAATGAGAATATTGTATTAAAAAAATAATTAATATTATTTTAAATTGTATTATAAAATTGGTTTATACTATAATTTTAAATATTAAGTATAACTAGCATATCATTAATATAAAACAATTTTTATAAACGTATCACTATAAAATAACTCTAACACAAAAACTGTTGAAAAAGTCAACTGTGCAAATATCTTCGGGATGGAGGAATACTATTTAAGTCTCTTGAATAAAAAGATTACTATTTTTTTTAATGATAAAGAGAGAGAAAGTATAGGATTGAAAAATACTCATTTTTTATTTATTTTTTTTATGATGGAGAGAGAGAGTATAGGATTGATAAGAGTAGGTGTAATCCGTCGGAATGGATCAAAAGATTCAAAACAAACACGTGAAAGCGCGGCGAAATTTGGGTGGTGGAAAGAAGAGGGCCGGACAAGGAAATGAAATTGATGTTGAAGTTGAATGATATTGGGAAACACTCTACGTTGACCTGTCTTCCAATCAATACGGCGTCGTTGAGTGTGCCAGGTGTTCCGGAAAATTCTAGTTTCTTTTTTTGATCGGTACCAGAAAATTCTAATTAATTAGTAATTTCTCTGCTCCAATTTTATTTGGAAGGAATTCAAATAAAGATTAAGAAAAGAGTTGTTTATTATTAGTATTAAAAGGTATAGAGCAAAAAGGCAAATGAATATTTTTAACTTTATTGAAAGAGATTATTTTAAAGTCAACTTTATTTAAAGGATTAACTGAGTGCACTGAAGCGTAAATAATTGATATTTGTAACGGTTTAATTTAAAAGGATAGTATTTTTTTTTTTTTTGCTATTTTTGATCTGTGAAAAAAAATAAAGCTTCCACTTTTAGATTTTCAATAATAAAAAATGGGACAACTTTCCTAATATATTCAAATATACAAATACTCAATCTGGTATATACCATACTATATTGCACGGTAGATACACGAATGGGGCAATATGATACGAATTTTGAAACGTTATGGTGCAATTCGTCTAGGGTAGTCTATTTATTTATATTTTATTTTATATAATACCTAAAAATATACTCTATCAGGGCACATTTATTAAGAAAATTCAAATTAACGTAGAAGAGAGAATAAAGTGTAACAATATTTTGGGTGATTGAGTGAAGTAAAGTGTATTAGAGAGAATAAAGTATAATAAAACAAGATTGACATTTTTAAAATTTAAATTGTATTGTGATGGTGTAGTTTATGGAGAATATTCAATTTTAAGTGTGTGAAAGTAATTGTGGAACAGACGAAAAAGAAAACGTGAAAGTAATTATGGGACAGACAAAAAAAGAAAATGTGAAAGTAATCATGGGATGGAAGAAGTATTTAAAAAAATGTAAATCAAATATATCATGCATGTAATCACATTTTTCTCTCATCCAAAACTTAGATATATTCAATAATTTAATCTAGTTAAGTAACAAACAACAATTCAAATTCTAGAACTCCAATACATAAGTTATAATACTAAATTCAATCTAAAACGAGTGTCACACTGTCTATTCAACTTACATTACACAATAAAATTCAATTGAAATAACATGTTTAATATAGCATGACTATGTCTAATTACCAAGTTGGATTCACGCACTAAACTTGCGAGTGTGTAAGTTTTTTATATTTTATGATTTTTTTTATCGGAAAAAGTAATATTATTAATGAAACTCTCAGGGTACCAGAAGTACCCAAAGCAATTACAACAAGTAATTAAACAGCCTCAATCAATTTTCTAGGATCTATCAACCAATGAGAGAAAGAAAAATTACATAGTTTAGGATAAATCACCGAGACTCAACTCTAAAATCGAACTTTAACATCTTCCAAAACATTCTCCCAGCAAAATCTTTTGCCTTCAAACACTAACTCATACTCATCTCATCCTGTACATAATCTCCAAACCACACAAATCCACAGCCCCAGAGTAACGCGTCTCCCCTTTTTCCCTGGTAGCAAGCCATGGAAAAAATAAAATTGATCTCTTGAATTGCTATCAATCACCCCTTGCAAATTAAACTAGTGATAACATTGATACCACTTATATTTTATTATTAATGATTCACCAAGTGACAGTTGATCGCGACAGATACGTGGTATATTAACGGATTCGCGAATCTCACCTGTTTTAGGGGATGGGTGCAAATCTGATAATGTATTATGATATTTTTAGAAAAATTTGTATTAACATAGATACCAGTCCAACTGTACTAAATATGATACTATAATTAAAAAATATATATATGAATTCAAATTCAACGTAAGTTATTATTAAAATAATTTTTATAACAAATTAATTATATTGCATTATGATAAGAAAATTCAATATATGACTCTTTATTTGTATGTGTATAATTTTATGCAAATTTACTATAAATACTAGGGGAAAAAAAGTAGATTTTGGGTCACTGCATTTTAGAGATTTTTTACTTCGATTCATTTACTTTTATTTGTAGAGATCGAGTTGCATATTTCTATTTGTGTTAAAGTTGAGTGTATATTTTATATAATAATGAAATTTAATTTTAGCGAAATTAAAGGTATGAACATTTTTTTTACAAATAAAAATATTGGGTCTCAAAGAGTCAATTACAATCATTTTGTTTTTTTTTAAATAGTTTAATACTAAAATTTTACATGCTGACGAAAACTTGAAACAAAAAGGAAAAAGAAAAAGAGAGTAACAAAAAGTAGTGATATTGGGCCGTTGGATAAGGAGTTGTTTACTTAACCAGTACGACCACGTGCAGGTTGGGCCCAGCCCGTTGTTATCTTTGGGCCCCACCGCGGAAATTAGAAAGCTCAACTGCATGAAAATCATTGCAATTAATGAGGAAAACTTTTTTTTTTTTTTTTTTTTTTTACAATATTTTCAAAAAAAAATTATTCCCACTTTCTTTTTTATTTATTCATAAAATTTATTCTCATTTTATTTTTTAAGTAATAATTTATCTCACACTACTTTATTACCATCTTCTAAATACCATTTATTCATCACACATATCTATTCTACTCCATATAAATTATTTATATTCATTAAAACATGTGTAAAAAAGTGGGCAATAATTTTTTTGAAGGGGGTGAGTATTATTTTTCTTTCCTCTTTGTTATCTTGTGTACATGTGGGTCTGGAAAGTTGCACGGAATGGGCAAAGTTGTGAGTGGTTTTCAAATTTAGTTATGAGCTATTAAATTCATGTATTTTTTTGGTTCGAAATGGTATACGAACATACAATTGTGCAAAATCATTGGGGAGAAATTAGTGAACAAGGTTTGTCGTGACTAACTAATACGTCAACGTAGAAATTCTTTTGAGTGTAACTATTAATTGAGTACAAATTTCAAATTTTGAATTCTTCGTTTCAGGAAAAGCTAAGTGTAATTGAGGATATTTAGATTTGGGAAGAGTTGAAGTAGAAACCCCAAAACTCGAAAATATTTGCTCCATAAAAAGAGTTGAAGTACAAATTAATTTTGGAAAAATCATATGTGTAAATTGGAAAAGGTAGCATGCTTTATTTTACTTCCTATAAAAGAAAAGTAACTCGAAGATTAAAGAAATACCATAAAAATGTAAATATATAAATTATCAGTCACCAGATGGCACACATATTTTTCATCGAGCAAAAAATAACACTCTTAAGAAAATTTTGGCAAGAATAATTTTCAAAAGTAAAATCGTTATCAATTTAGCAAATTCATTTGAAAATATTTGCTACAAGAATAAAATTTATAACAATAATCAGATTTGCGAATTAATTTTATTTAATAAATATTAATTAATTCTTATTAAATTATTATTAATGTACAAAGTCAATGTATTTTTATAATATACTAACATGTAGCGAATTGGAGTGAGAGGTATAATGAGGCTTAGAGAATTTGAAATTATAAAGAGATTTGGTGAACTAATTTCTAACCACTAACAAATAAAACATTTATTCGATTAAAAAAAAAATATGTAGCAAAAATATTAAAATATAATTTAATCTCAGCCCAACTGTCAAATATTTTGGAGTCGCATGCATATATCAGGAAACCTGGCCCAATCAAATAATGTAATCCCAGCCCAAATGTTAAATGTTCAGGAGAATTATCATTATATAAAATTTCGAAAAGAGATTCAACCCTTAATCTCATATCATATCATATATATATATATTGGAAGAATTTCATATTAGGGATCAATTTTTAGTTTGAGTTTTAATTTAGGTCTTGAAATTTTGAAGTGTCTCAAATTAGGGTCTAATTTTTAATTTTTTTCTCAATTTAAGATTCAATTTTATTCCTTATATCTCAATTCAAGGCCCAAAATTTATTTTTATTTTTTTATTTCTAATCATACACAGCTAATTCATTTATACAGAATTATTTTTATTATGTATAATTTTTTTTATCTACATTTTGAAATATATTTTATATATTTTAATTTTTTTTTATATTGTTGCCACTATATTTATTCTAAATACTCATGTTCATCACCTTGACTAAAAAATAAAAAACATGAAAATTAAAAAAATGATTTTTTAATTTTTTAATTTAATATATTATTTTTAAAAAATTAATTAGAAAAAAATTATTATACTTTAAGTATTTTATAAAAATAATTGAAATAAAGATAAATTAATCGGGTCTTGAATTGAAAACAAAAAAGAAAAAGTGGATCTTAAATTGAGAAAAAACTAAAAATTAAATCCTAATTTGAGACACTTCAAAATTCAAGACTTAAATTGAGACTCAACCTAAAAATTGAGCCCTATATATATATATATATATATATATATGGCTCACAACATACACATAAAACATCAGATCATTGTATTACTCAGCATTTGTTCATTTCGTGATAATTTGAAATAGTATGAATTTATTTATTTATTTACGTCCGTAGTTATGCTCGTTTTGTAACTGCATATTGTATAACTACCTTCATATCCCTATTAGAATGATGTGTCGTCTCTAGATTAATTTAGGTAAGGTGTCATATTCTCATTCATTGATTATATATATATATATATATAAATTTATTGTATTAATGTGTTATTTTTCTATTAATTTGTAATTAATATGTGACATCCATGTGATATCTTAATATAGATTATAGAGTTTATTAAAAAGAAATGCTAAAAAGGTTTGAACCTTAGATCTCTTGCATAATATTTATGTTGTTTAATTAATAATTAAACTAATTTATAAATCTTTAAATACTTTGAATCATTGTTTTATTAAATATGTCATAAATCTCTATTTTATATCTAACATTTTATCATATGTCAATTTTTAAACATAATATTATATTTAACTTAAACCTGTAAATGTATATAAGAAAATTTGTGATTGTATAAACTTTTATTTTATCTCAATATATTAGAAAAAATTATATATTTTAAAAATTAATTTTTGTGTATTTCAAAATATGAAATTTATTATAGTTAATATACTGATGAATTGATAAATTAAACCTTAAAATTCTAATGATGTAAAAATTAATATTTGATTTATTTATTCATATTGTCTTGAAAACACAATAATTTATTTATTTATCTTATTTTATTTTATTAATAGACATTAAGCCTTTAATACATTATTGCATGTTTTAAAATTTAAAATAATAATATAATATTTATTAATTAAGTATTATAAATATTATAATTTAAATAATATTTGTATATATATATATATATTATTTAAAAAAAATTAATCTAATCATATATGATATTTATTGCAAATATACGATATATATACTATTCGAAGTAATATTTATGCATCAATTATATATAAAAAATATATTAATCATCTTTTTTTTATTAATTGTAAAATAAATTTAAAACAAATCTTATAGTAAACTTTCACATAATTATAATAATTCTAATACATAGCATGAATTGTCATACAATTAATATTACTATTATTTAAATTTAATATTATAATTACACAAAATTTTATAAATATATATTATTTAAAAATATTATATGTATAATATATTATATTGTAAAAAATTTATTTAACAAACATACCCCGTAATACGCGGAATATCATCTAGTTGTATAATAAGGGGCAGATTTGAGAGAAGCTCTGATTTCATTGCTACAGAGTTGTATCTTGACACGTCCACGGAATTTTTAGAGTGTGTTGGCATGTTGCTAGTTTTTTTTGTACAATCAGATAATGGACTCTCTCTCATCAGATTTCTGGATTTGGGCCCAATTTTGTGTCATTAATTAAAATATTTTTATCGGTATAAGTTGTGAAAGATAGGTTAATTATCAATTCTGGCCTTAAAAGATAAAATTTATCAATCCGGGACTTGAAAGATGTTTATATTAAGAGATTTTATCAATTCGGGACCTGAAAGATAGAACAATTATGAATTCGGAGCCTTAATTCCAGGTTCTAGATTGATAAATCTCTTAATTTAAACATTTTTCATGTGCCGGATTAATAAATTTTATCTTTCAGGTCCCAAATTGATAATTAATATATCTTTCAAGACTGAACTGATAAAAGCCCTTAATTAAATGCTTAAGTTATTTGCACCTCGATTTTAATTACAACATCCACCCAATTTTTTTTATTTTAATAACATGTTAAATTACAATATTATCCTTTATCAATTCAAACAAAATTTAATTCATTCAAATTCTAATTTATACCCCACCAACCGCCGCTGAATCACTATCAAGTTGCAACATCAGAATTTTATTTTGAGAAAGTCTTATTTGAGATGAAATCATTACTCTATTTTTTATTTTTTATGTTTACCAAATAATATATATTAATGTGGGAGGTATGGAATACTTCAGTAAAAAAAATCTTCTCCAAGTAAAGGTAGAAGACAAATCTTGGAAGTCATTGCCCTAGGAATTGAATAGGAATTAAAAATAAAACTTTTTGGATATGGCAATTTAAATGCAATGAAAAAAATAATTATTTTTATAAAACAAAAATAAAATTACCGAAATATCTTATAGTATATATTTATTTTTCACTTTTATAAATTTAAAATGATTAATTAAAAATCTCTTTATTATTTTTTTAGAACATTCTGATTATTAATTATAAACAAATAATTATGAATTTCGTTTTTTTTTCTCCAACAAAAAAATATATTATTTTTTCTTATTTCTCGAAGAACCCTAGAATAAACACAGTCTTAGTTTGAAGATGATTCCCACTTTTTTTTGAGATGAAAAAAGAATCAAATATAGTTCAAATCTTTCTTTCATTTTTATTTCTTTACTACTTTATTTTCAAAATTGACCCACGATTTTTATTTTATTCCATATATTAAATGGTCATAATTATAACTGCAATCTCAGTTAAGCCCTCCCTCCAACAATTAAAAGGATAACGTTTTATATTTTTTAATTTATTTTAACATGGCTTACTTTTTCCTTTCCAAATTAATTAAAATAAATAAAATGTCTAATAATTGACATCAATGATTTTTTTTTTTTTTTAAATAACCTAAATACAGTCTTAGACTTTTTTCATAAGAAAAAAAAAAATCTTTGATTTATTTCTTTACTATTTTATTTTGATTGATTATATATTTATGGTCTAACTGCAATCTCAGTTAAATAACTTAAATTAACCATATCAACATGGCTTACTTTTTCCTTTCCAAAAATAAATAAATAAAAAATAATTGCTATGATTTTGTTAAATAACTAAATAAGGCACCGCAAACTTGTAATGTTGAATGTGCCTTGTCATGTTCTGTAAGAAAAAAAAATATATATAAAAAACTTTCAAATTTTAAAATATATAATCTGAAGACTAATACAATTAAATGTATTAAGAGTAGACTTACAAATTGATGTAGCACAATGCTACAAACTGGCGCAACAAATTTAACACCCAAATGGGTGATTCAACAAACAAAATAAAAGACACAATAAAATTAAGAAACACAAGTAAAACGACAAATGGGATTTGATTCGTATAAAACAAACAAAACATCTCTTGTTCAATTCATTCATAATCATCCACCATTTCAAATGAGTATCCAAGGGTTTAATACAAAGTAAGACACCTATTGGGCCAAGGCCACTAATTTATGGAATTAAATAAATAACAATAAAAATAAAAAATACAATTAAATCATATATATGACTTTAAATAATTATACAGTTTCATCTCCATTAGGGGTGATCTCCAAAATTAGAAAACATCTATTATCTATGATAGACTTTTTGTTCAATTCATTCAGCCCAAAGCCTTTTAAAAGTCATCCTTTTTTATTCTTCATTAAATTTTAAAAAATCACATTTTTATATTGAGAATAAAATTATACCAAGAATTTCAATTAGCAAAAGCAATAACAAAATCTTATATAAATTAACGTGACATAAGTTATTTTATTTATTATTAATACTTTTTCCTAATATGTAAATTTATGAGATAAAATATATAAGTATCTCACAATTATTTAAATAAATAATAATAAAATTAAAAATAATAATTAAATCATATATATGACTTTAAATCTGGCCTATTTAATTATCGATGCAGGACAGCTGGACCGTAGGCGCTGGCCTATTCCCACCCCTAATCTCCATCACAAATGGATCCGAGATTTATTTTTATATAAACAATTTTATTATACAAATAATTCATAATTATCATTTTATAAATATTACTCCTACAATATTTTATTGAAATAATTAATATTATTTTTAAAATATGCACAAAATATAAATTAATTGAACATGAAACTGACTTTGCCTAGATCTGAACACAAAGTAGTGATTTATCCTTTATATAATAATAATAATTATTATACAGCACAAAATAATGTATAATTTATATTTTAAATTATGTACACAATAATAACATAGGGACACACAGTAAATGTATTATAATAATTGATCAATAATAAATCGTAAATAAAGCATCATTGGCCAAAATGTCAACTAAATTAATATTAATTAACAATGCAACCATTAAGAAAACGTCATAAATAATCAAAATCACGTTGTTTGTTAACCATTGATTGGCCCATCACATGTGATTCAATCATACCTTATTTAGACTATAATCTATACCTCCCAACCCCTTCAATGGTCAAATATGGCTGGAAAAATAATCATGTTAAAGTAAATAAACGTAAAAAATCTATGTAATACTAAAAATACTTTGATATTATACGTTATCAAATGTATACATGGCATTAATATATATATATATATATCGACCAATATTTTGTGAAATGAATCTTGACGTTGAAACATTGTATAAAATCAATATTTATTGTGTAAATAGTTAATTAAGTTCAATTTTCCTGATATTCATATCCATATCATAATGCATAAGCGCACTTAGACTAAACCCGGCCCAATATGTGGGGCCCGCTCCAATGTGCAGCTGCAGTTATACAGTTGTACCCTTTACTTATTTAATAGTTTCCGACAAAAATCTGTCTCTTAAAATAAATAAAAGGAGTAATTGAAATATCCGCTATGCATATATTTGATCGATCAATAAAACCTACAAACTCGAAAAATAATATTATCAAATTGTTATTTAAAAAGATTCTCGCTACAAATTTCTTAATTTGTCATAAACGATAACACTTGCAATTTCATGACTCTATTGACATCGTCTATGGCGGAGTAGTCAAAACCAGAGAATTTTATCACCACCTCCATAAACGACGGCGCCTCCTTTCAGCGACGTTTCTTCTCCTTGAAATCACCATTACATTTTTCATCCAAGCGCCGAACCCTAGGTCCGTCGTTGTTTTACTAGCAGAATTGCTCGTGAATTTGGCAAGTGTTTATTGGCTTTATAGCTGTGAATTTGGTTTTATAATGTGATTGTTACTTTCGCGCTGTATTCACTAGATGGAGGAAACCTGATTTGTTTTCGTTTAATATTTAAATTCGTCGTTCTACAATTAAGGAATTTCCGAGATTGTGCAGTTGACTATTTACGGGTGTTAGAGATCGTTGCAGTTGAATCTGTTAGCTTAATGCAATCTGTATTGGAGTAGCTCAGATTATTTTGGTGTGAGAACTCCTTTACTGGAAAACAGCTACTGTTTATATTTACTCACTGTTAAGTCGTCTAGCATGACATATTGTGCATCCGGTTTACATTGCATTGGCTTTATGCAACCAGGTGAGATCAATGAGCTTCAGCATATAAATCGGTTTTTTCCTTTGCTTTCGAGATTAGATTGTTGGAATGCTGACTTGTGTGAAAAATATTTATTGACCAACATGCATTGAGTAGTGACTTAGATTTTTAAGTGGAAACGTTAGAGGTTAAACTACGAAGTTTTTCATAGAAATGCTGACGTTTTACTCTCTGAAGTTTGTGTACTTAAATACATCATCCTTTTTCTACTTTAGGAATTAGGAGCCCCTGAGATAGATGGTGATATATTACCAGTATGCATAAATTTAGTAGGACTATCGGTTTATAGCGTCATTTGGTTGAGTTATCACTGATATAAAGTGTTGTTTTTGCTGCATTCAGTCTCTCATTAAAATTTGGTTGACACTTGTCATTCCCTTCCGGATATCTTATGTCGTTAATTATCTGTGCTTAGCACTTGGCAGTTATATTTCATCTGTGCGGATATCTTAATGTACCATCTTTTGCTGAACAGGCCACATCGAGTCTATTTGGACGTCTGGAAGTTGGAAGAGAAGAAACTTTCTAATATGTACTCGGCATGTTTCTGATTGGCATCTTTCATTAATAGGAGTTTATAAGTTAACGTTTCGAACAGCACTAGAAGTTACTCACAGGCATAGCGAGAGACCTGTCTTTAGAGGAATCAAACTTCAAATGCTGTTTTACATTTTCTATTAGTTCTCTTAATTCATGGGAGGAGATTTAGCAGCAAAACTTGAAGGTTAAATTGTCAGTTGTTGAGATTGCTGGCTTTTAGTAGATACGGAACAATGTTATATTGTTGGAATAACTTTGGCAGCGACTGGAAACCAGTCTCTTGTAAGTTGACATTTACTAGAACATCAAGCTGTAAAGAGTAATAATATAAAGAAAATAATGGCACGCACATCAGAGAAGAAATTTCCCCTTAATGCTAAAGATTATGAGTTGTACGAGGAAGTTGGAGAAGGTGTCAGTGCTACTGTTTTTAGAGCTCACTGTGTACCACTTAATGAAAATGTTGCAATCAAAGTTCTTGATCTTGAGAAATGCAATAATGACTTGGTACGTCATCTTACTCTTAATTCAAGCCAATATATGATAAAATAAAATTTTCTTTGTGTAAAGTTAGACTGTCTTATACCGTTATACGTGAGTAGCAATCTTACTTTTCTGGTGCTCAGCTGTGCCACTTGGCATCTGTTGAATTTATCTGCTTATCTGTTCTGATTTAATGTCTCAACTCTTCATCAAATCCGAATTATCTTGTTGTCGCCTTTGTTGCCTCATCTAGAAATATATCCGGTGTACTAAATTGGTAATTTGGTATTCTAATCTGTCTGGTGCGCTAAATGAGTATCAGTAGAATATGTTATAATCCCCCAAGAATTTCACCTTGAACCTGTATTGTTCCACAAACAATGTATAAAGCTTGAATTCATGAGTAATATGCCCTGCAAGCAAAAAACTTCATTACTAGGGTTGTTCAACTTCTGAAATCGAGTCAGATTCCCGTAGCTGTGTTTCCGAAAGAGAAGAAATTGTGAGTATCATTAGCAGATGGATATAAAATCTAGAAGAAAATTTGTGTCAGCAAAGTGCATTTATTATATGATGTATAAGTTTGTTGTAAGCATAAAAGGAAAAAAAAAAACGAAACCCTAGAAGATATTTAAATGAGGAAAACTTGGATGCGTGAGTCATTGATGATCAAGATTGTTTATTCACTTTTATCTCTGGGCATGTCTTAATTGTAATCTTGTTACAGCATGGACTTGCTATTTGTTCCTAACTTTTTCCTCTCTCCTAATTTTTTTTCCTTTTGGTTTGTCAAATGAATAGGATGGCATCCGGCGGGAGGTACAGACGATGCTTTTGATTGACCATCCAAATGTCTTGCGAGCTCACTGCTCCTTCACTGTTGGTCATACCCTATGGGTTGTGATGCCATACATGTCTGGGGGGTCTTGCCTTCATATTATGAAGTCAGATTATCCAGAAGGTTTTGAGGAGCCTGTGATTGCTACATTGTTACATGAGGTTCTCAAAGCTCTGGTGTATGTTCATGCACATGGTCATATCCACAGGGATGTGAAGGTATAAGAGTCTCACCTTTTATCCTGGCTTATTGCCACTTAGAACATCTTCTGTAAGATATTGTATGTTATTCATCTTCTCTACTTGAAACATTTTACTGGTTACCAGGATATAATCATCTTGTAGTTTGGTACTCTCAACAACACTTCTTTAAGAAATCTATTCGACCATATGCATGTCTATTTTTATTTTACACCATTATTGAGTTACATGTCTGATGAGGTATATGATTGATGTAGTTTCTCTTCCTTTTAATTGCTTCCGCTCTTCCTGCTTTAGTGTGCTTTTGCCATATTAATCATCTCCCTTTGTTTCATTTTGCAGGCTGGGAACATACTGATTGATTCTAATGGTACTGTTAAATTAGCAGACTTTGGAGTTGCTGCATGCATGTTTGATACTGGTGATCGTCAACGTTCAAGAAATACTTTTGTTGGAACCCCATGCTGGTAAATTAGGCTACATGAAAGGCACTTATGTTGATTTAGGCACATCTCATTTTCAATGAGTTAGTGCTAAAATTTTAATCTGGTTTTACCTTGATTTGTATATTATGTTAGGATGGCTCCCGAAGTCATGCAACAGTTGCATGGATATGATTTCAAGTGAGTATCTGCCTTAGAAATTTTATTGCATCTATTTCTTCAATTTAGTTTGTGTTCCTAGATACTTAATGCAAATTATTTGCCTTGATAGAGCAGATATCTGGTCATTCGGAATAACAGCACTTGAACTTGCTCATGGTCATGCCCCGTTCTCCAAGTACCCACCAATGAAGGTTGACAAATTCCTCATTCGAATATATCTTTATATGCAGAAATGCCAAGCTGAACCTTCTTCAATTATATGAAATGCAGGTTCTGCTGATGACACTACAAAATGCACCACCAGGGCTGGACTACGAAAGAGACAGACGGTTCTCTAAGGTATATCTAGGGAAATTAATGCTGAATCTTTTATATTGCTACTGAAGCACAAAAGTTTTGCAGTCTTTCAAAGATGTTGTTGCTGCCTGCTTGGTAAAGGATCCAAAAAAACGTCCGAGCTCTGAAAAGCTTTTGAAGCACCCTTTCTTCAGACATGCTCGATCTGCTGATTATCTGTCCCGTAGTATCCTTGATGGCATGACCCCTCTAGGTGATCGTTTTAGGGTGCTTAAGGTCTCTTGCTCATCTCATTCTTGTGTTTAGTTACTTCCCGTTACTAAATTTGCTTTTAGCGTTATTACTTTAATTTTGACTTGTGTTAGAATATTCTGCATTTTTCAGGCTAAAGAAGCTGATATTATTGTACAAAATAAGGCATTGTATGAGGACAAGGAGCATTTATCACAGGTTAGAAGTCAATTAAGTTGGAGAATACAAATCTGCTTGGACAGAGTAATATGCTTTTTGAAAATCTTGAAAGAACTTTAGCTGACTTATGTAGTAATGTAATTTATGCAAACTGGGTAGCCTGGGTTTTTGGTCTTCATTTGGAACTGGTTAATGCTAGAGAATTAATATAAATGAATAAATTTCACACCTCTTTACAAGTTCGGACTTTTAGATGAGGTGAAATTTTTTCATGGTATCAGAGTCTTTGGCCCATGCCCAAATCCTGGGTTCGATTCCCATAGAAAGCAATTCCACCCATATTAAAATTGTCCACTCATTGGGCCTCCTCCCCAAAGAGGAGGGTTGAGAATCCAGCCCATGAGTTAGGAGAGTGTTAGATAATTAATATAAAGAAATTACTTTCACACCTTTCCACAAGTTCAAACTTTTAGATGAGATGTAATTCTTTCAGTTAAACATATTGACTGATTTAATAAGCATGTTGAAAATTAACCATCAAACACCCAACACTTCCTCAAATGGACTTTGAAGCTTGATGTTAAACGTTAAAGAGATTATAATGCTTGGATCTGATGTTCTGATTTGTTCCAAACATGCATCTTTCTGAATATCTATGTTCAGTGAGTAAGTTGTGACAATCTGAAACTGTATTAATGTAACTTAAAAGGATATTGGAAGGTAAGATCATCATTTGTTAAGACTGGGAAAGAATCAGAACCTTGAGAAACATAGTTGGAAAAGAATGAGTTATATACTGCTTTTGCATTTGCTTAGATCTGTTTACGTCTATTGTTGCTTTTATCACGATTTGCCTTTATACATAGTGACTACTGGGTGTTCCTATGGTTGCATGTGATTTCGTCTTTCACCTTAAGCTGAAGGAAATGGGTCAAGATATGACACCTTTGCATAAGATCATAGATTTTCTTAGTTTGGAAATATCACCCTTATCATGCTGTTGCAATGTGCAGCAAGAGTACATTCGAGGTATCAGTGCATGGAATTTCAATATGGAGGATCTGAGAAATCAAGCTGCTCTTGTATGTCACCAATCCAATGATCACCTGGTGAATGGTTCACTCTTAATACCAGGTTCAATATTTCCTTTTTGTTTCTTGCAGATCCAAGATGATCAGATTTCAATTTTGGAAGACTCAAGTGTGAGCGGGAAGCACATTGATGCTCAGAATGATGTAGGTCCCCCAGTGGATAGGATGAATCCTGAGCAGGTTGATAATTCTAAACCTGCATCTCAACTATAAATAGGAGTAGTATATATTAAGGAATATTGTATGATATTCCTATATTTTTACAGTGTATACAATTTGTAAAAAAAATACTCCTTATATAGTATATATGTAAAATATTATAAATCTTCAAAAAAAAAAAAAATTAGAATAGTATTCATATTCATATTAGTAAATAATTTGAATATTAATAAAAAAATCTTATTTAGATTCAATCTTATTTGTTTGTGTGTATGTGGGAATACATATAATATATAACGGCATAACATAAACTACCCTTAAGTTTTGACCTATTTACAATAAAAGTCCAGTGAAGTTCGTAAATTACAAATATCTCCCTAGTCATTTCTTTCTATTTCACAAATTGCATTTATTCAAGGTTTGTAATCAATACAAACCTGAAGGGGGTATTTAATCTCAACCATAGTTTTTCTCCCTATAAATAGGTCAAAACTCGAGTATAGTTTTTGCACCACTATCTGTTATATGCTTTAATGCTTCTTTGTGCTGCCTTATTCTCCCTTTTGTTTTTGTTTCCTAATCCTTATAGTTTGTTTCTCATTTTTCTAGGATGAGCTCAATGATATTGAGGATTTGGAGAACACACTAGCTGCATTTCCTATAAAACCTTTGCAGGCTCTCAAGTATACCTTCAATATCTTTTTGACCTGTTAACTTCTGTTTTGGTTTCCTAGCTACAATAATGCTTCAATATGGCTTTTTTTCCCGGAAAATATACTTGTTCTGCTACTATGTCAATCTTCACCCAATCGATAATCTGATATATATATATATATATATATATATATATATATATATATATATATATATATATATTCTAATATGAGTCTGCTCTCTTAAATCAGTGCCAGACAGAGAGAATGAATCAATCCCAATCAGTTCTTATCTCTCTTTAAAGAGCTTGATTTAAATTTATGCCCCGCCTTTCTTTTTCTGTATTACTCCTCTTTGAGGTTGAACACCCCTCGTGTTGAAACTACATTCTTGAGGCAATATATGAAATAAAGAACATTTAATAACTGGTGAACCAGTTTTAGCACTTGAAATACGCCCATAGTTTCTGAAAATTCAGCCAACCTGTCTCAAGTAAAGTAGGTTCTTCTAGGTATGCACAATCACAATGTTTGGTCTTCTTTTCACTTTTCAGTGACTAAAATGGAAATTAACTCAAAACTTATGCTTATGCTCATAATGAGCCACCGGCCATATTGAGGCATTCTATTTTGTTACTAAAAGTAAATATGCGCACTATGGGTTTCTGGCCTGATGAGAAAATTTTCTGTGAGTTATAGGACTTCACAAATTCACTTTTGAACTGTGAACTTATAAGAGGCTTTTATTGAACACAGGGGTTGTTTTGATGTATGTGAAGATGACAATGATGCTGGTAGTGCAAGTTCGAGAGATTCCGTTCATTCAGGTTCTGAACCAAAAAGTCAAAAAGCGCTATTGACAGGTGTTGTAGATCAAGAATTAGTAAGAAATGATGCTGGAGATTTTTGTCAAAGTGGCTCCTTTTCACAATCTGTCAGTGTAGGGCTTAAAAAATACCCCAGTGTCTCTCAACTGCAGGATAGTAATCTCTATGCTAAAAGGTTCTTTGGTGATGGAGACAGGTAATATTTCCTATTTGGTGTAGAGATTATTGTTTTTTTCCCTCTAGCTAAAGTACTATTTCTTTGTTGAGTTCTTTTTGAACTCCAATTTTTTCTTAATCTATGGGTGTATCTTCTTATTTACAGATGTATCTATTTTATATCCATATAATGCTCCATTGTGCAATTTATCCTTTATCCTTCTTCTTTAGGAGGGGGGTTTGTTTTGGGGGACTTGGGCTTTGTGTGAGTGAAAAATGCATTATTTTTCTGTTTCATCTTCTCCTACTTTATTTTTAACCTGTCCTGCCTCGAAGATTTATTTGTTACTATAGCTATATATAGATACTGCACAAACTTTACCGGTCAAATCTGAACATTCCTGGTCTCATGGCCTATACAAATAGAATTGTTTATTCCGTAAGGTGAATAAATGATTGTGCATGTTGAATTTTTTGGTTGCTTGTGTGAGAAATAGATAAATGGATTATAATTGGATTTACATCTGGCATTTGCAACAAGTTTATTTGATAATCTCTTAACTGTATGAATTGTGTTGTTGAAGTAGTTTGCCATCCTACTCTGTATACATCTTGTTGAACTTATTGTAGAATTGTAATATGAATTTAATGTTTGAATGGAATATCTGCAACCCAGATACCAGACAGAGCGGAATTATAGTGGGCAACTGCAGAGTCGTCAAAATAAAGATTTCAGTAGTTCTGCAGCTGGTAATGCATCTATAGAGTAAAATGGCCACATTATTCGTTCATGTCCATCGACCTGAGATTTTCATTTAGTTCTTCTAATATATATATAAATGTCCCATCTTAGGGGTGGATGCTGCAGAAACTGCTGTTGTTGAGCGCAGAGGACGTTTCAAAGTCACTTCAGCAGATTTGAGTCTCAAGGTACCAACTAAGCCATTTTTTTTTTTATCATCACCATGCTTTGTTCCTGTTTAAAAAATTGCAATAATACAAGTGTTATACCAAGCAAAGTAGTATTAAACTTTTCTTTGTTTCTGGGTTGTAACCTTTGCCTTGTTTATCCTATCCAGGATCCCATGAACCACTTTAACACCGTTTCTGGAGGTTCCACATGCCCAACCATTCCAAGCCCGTCAGCTGCTTCAGCTCTCCCTTCATTGCAATGCATATTGCAGCAAAATACAATGCAAAGAGTAAACTCTGCCAACTTGTTGCACCTTATTCAATTATCTGTGTTGCTGATTTCATCTGATATTCGTCCACTCATCTTTATCAGGAAGAGATAACTAAATTGATCAAGTTTGTGGAACAAGCCTCAGGTATTGACTTGGATGCTCAATTAGATTTCTGCCTCAGCTTAGCATGAAAGTTACTGATTTTTTTAAATCTTTGCAGGCAATGCTACTGAGTTGACCGAGGCTGGAACAATTACGAATGACCTTTTGCAGGTAGAGCTGCTTCTGTTATAAAACCCATTGCAAGTTCACTAAGTTTTCCCAGTTTTAATCAGAAATTGCAGTTGGTATGTTCGTATAATTTCTGTCTCATTAATTTGCGCAAGGATAATTACAAAAAAATATCCCTAAGATATTAACTCTCATGTCTAATTACAAATAAGACACCTTTCTCTCTTTAAACTTACAAGTACTGGCACTCACTATTTTCACCTGTTGTGTGGTGGTATTGGCGGTGATTTTAAGGGTGTGTTTGTAATTTCAAAATACAATGTTTTTTTTTAGAATAAATTTGGTTGTGATTCAATTAATGGTGATAATTTGGCGTTTCTTATTGTAGATGATCCCTAGTTCTGTGAAGGAAAGAGAGATGCAAGCTCAGGTGATTCAAATGCAACAAAGGTAAGCATCAAAACCCAGTGTCTTGATTCGACATCCATACGTAGTATGCTGAATCATCAATTTTCAAATTTCAGCATTGGAAGTCTGGTTGAAGAATTACAGAGATTAAAGGCTAAGAATACTCAGGTAACTGTGAACCTATTTTTTGTCACATCATGCGACCGTGTTAATGTTCTCTTTCTCTTTGCAGTTGGAAAGAAAACTATATTTGACAATCAAGAAAGACGACAAGATACCCGAGTAATGAGCCTCAGTCATGATTTCCAATTTTTCCTACAACCTCTTCATGCGCGTCGAGTTGCTAAGATTTTTGGTCTAGTGTGTGTATCTTCAAGGTAGTATAATATCCGTGGTGAGATGTTTTAATTATTTGTACAGTTCGTTTGAGCATAAGCTTTGGCCCATGTACTTTCCAACTCACTATTGATGTCTACTCGTAGTATCCGATTTTACGTTTAATTGTTGTAATTAGGGGGCACACTTGATTATAAATTCTTCACTGAATTCTTCACTGAGAATGAAAATGAGAATAAATATAAGACAATTATGGTGATTAATATGATCAATAATACTATTTTCTTTTTTAAATAAGATAATCATTACCATTTTGATTAACATTTTTTTCTCCTATAATTGTTTCCCTCAATCATTCCTCCCCACCGGGAACAACTTTTTTTTTCTCATTTTTTTAAAAATTGGATCACAACACTAATTATGTAACAACTATTGAGACAATCCTTTCTCCAACATATTCGGGTTCATTTCCATTCTCACTTCCATCTAAGAGATTGTAACAAGGCCATCATAATATTTTTAAAAGATTTTGGTACTTCATTCAATTAGCATGTGCCATTACAAAATAGTTAAAAGATATCATGATCTAGCATGGTAGGAATAAAGAAGGCAGCATTTAGGGCTGAATCAAGCTAAGAGGCTTAAGTTCGTTCAAGTTCAGTTTTAAAAAGACAAATTGTATGAGACGGTCTTATGATTAGACGGTTTACAAACTGGGACAAATTAATACCCATCCCATTCAAAGTGTTTTAACTTCCAACGTACGCTCCATCTCAGACAGTCTCCCATAAAATTTATTATTTTAATAACATTTCAAACAAGTTTGATTAATAATGTTCTCGGCATGATTGAATGAATCGAAACTCAAACTCTACTGCAAGAAAAAGGTCAGCCTAATAGGAAAAATATGACAATAATATCATATGCAAAAAGGGACCCGCGTAAAATCGAATTCAAAATCTTGCATCTGATCTAAGTTCAATCTATCTATTGAACAGGGCTTATTCTGCGTTAAGTTACCTCAGCAAGTTTCTCCATTACAGCAGAAACTATTTCCTTTAATGTCCCCTGCAGAGAGAGAAAGGTAGTTGGGGGGAGGAGAGAGAAAACAAAATGAAAATAAATGGATGCCTCAGTTGCCTTAGTTCTATAGTAGTTGAAATAAAGATGATGTTAATAGTACCGATGAATGGTCTCTCAGGCCAAGAGACAAAACTAATGCTTTTGATGATCCAGAATTGCTGCAAAATGTAACAGAAACCACAAGATCGTCAAGGACTTGATGTTACACAACAGACAAAAAGATGCAAAGTACCTTATGTTCTCGATTAATTTCCGAGCGCAGGCCATTAGCATTGGCTGGAGATGGTCAATTCAAACATCAGTATATAACATTCATTTTGATTCAAGCATCAAAATCCTGTAGCAGATTGATAGACAAATTAAAGATGAAATTAAAGTTTACCTCATCTCGTTTACCGAATACCACAGTCACGTTGTAAGTTGGATCAACTGAAACTCCCTCCTCTTTCCTGACAAACAACAAAACAATAACTAAATCTCCATCATGGACGTCTGTAATTCTAACTATCAGCAACAACAATTGCAGATATAAACCCCAGACAAGAATAAAAATAGGCAGAAAAGTATCTATTGAACCAAAAGCATGTAAATATCACCAATCTAATAGATATGCATCAAAAAATCCAAATTCTTGATTTTTCTAGATTTGATATGGTCCCCGTGGTTGATCAGCATTCTACTTAAGGTACAAGAAAATTGACAAATTTGTTTTTCATGGAGGAAGATGGGAGGTGTGCGACAAAGGTAGGATTACGTCACCGAGTCCAGATGCAGACATGACTAATACAAAGATCAGTTATTGTGATGATCACATGGTGGTAAGTAAATCGTTCGAACAATATGATCTTAAAAACTCATAGTTGATGCTAAGGAATTAGTAGACGCTCAAACCATTATGAGTTGCCCTTTCGGACCTAAAGATTCAACTAAGCTCCAATATCCCTCAGCTATAAGTACATAATTACTTGAAAATTTATGTGAGAATTTCTTTAACCCCCTAGATATTGCAAACCCCAGTAATTCAAGATAATGTAAGAAAGATGAATCCGTAGTACACGGTAGCGTACCATTAAATGCAGACATTCCTAGACATTACACAGATCCTTCTCATGTTACATTTTCAATTTATTGTCTCACTTCATCCATAAATGAATTCATTTGTATCCAAAACATGCCTCATTCTAATACACATAGTCAATTATTCTGATTCAGTACCTATATTCAAACCAAGTGGATATGCCAAATATTCTAGATATTCACTCTGATTAATATATGTATTCATATTTAGTTAGAATATGGAAAAAATTCACAAATCCGCCTACTCGACCAAAAGTAAAAAAAGTACTACATTCCCCTTTCTTTCCTCCAAATTCATAAAAATAACTAGGGTTTTAACATCAGACACAGGATAATCTGCAGCATCAATAACGTGTTCATACCTTGCTTGCAATATTGTCCCCATGCTTCCAATCTGAGTAGCCATAACCTGGAATAACCAAAATACTAATATAGCTAGCTACAAAAATCGCAAATCAAGTTAAATCGAAAAAATAAAGAAAAAAATATTTAACTCACAAAAATATGATCGTCATAGCTGCTTATGACAATATCCGTCTTGTGCTCCTAGCATAAAAGATATAACCAGTAAAAAACCCTAGCGTCACATATAAACTGAAATCACAGCATTGAAAAATGAAAAAAGGGGAAACGGATTTCAACGCGATAGCTGTTTGTTTTCAAGTAGATTTTGGTCTTATAAGCTCACAATTACGCAAAAAGCTGCTTAAGAACCAACTTAAATCATCCATCAAAGTTAGGATTAGCATTTTGGTCTTATAAGCTCACAATTACGCAAAAAGCTGCTTAAGAACCAACTTAAATCATCCATCAAAGTTAGGATTGGCATTATACATCTCAGAAATTAAAGCATAAGAAGTGAAATTCACCTTGATATCTAGACAGAGCGTGGTGTGACGGACGGGAAAAGCCGCACCCGATGTTCCCATATTCGTACGATTTCGACTTTTTGAATGAGGTTTTTGCTTTGGGATTTTCCTCGACAGATTAAAATCCCTCGCAAATATAAATAAATGAGGTTTTTTGCTATGTCTTTTCTTTTATGCTGCTTGATTTGAAAATTAATTTGAGAGACACACAGACGAAGAGTGTGAATTTAAATTGATTATTATAAGAATCTCCCATAACTGCCTGAACTGAGTTTTTTATTTGTATTTTCTGTTTTCGTTTTACTTGTGAAAAACTAGTAGTAATATTCAAAGGACGAAACAAATTTTAAATAAATATAATATTTTATTATAATATTATTGGTGAAAAAATATAAGAAAAATGAAAAAAATAGAAAGAATGTGTAAGAAAAATAAAAAAATATAATATTTTATTATAATATGGGATCATAATTTTTTTAAAAAGAAATGTTAAGTTTTAAAGACATTAGAAAATAACAAAATATTAAATTTAAAGTGGGAGGAAAAGAATATTAGATTTTTTTGTTTTCAATTTCAAATCCTCTTTGAAACAATGTGTGATTTGTTCGTAAAGAACCAAGGATTCAGGGAGGAAGCATTATATTAAAAATAATATATTATATGCATTATGTAATTTAAATATATTTTAAATAATATTAATTATTTTATTAAAAAAATAAATATAAATATATTTTTAATAAAAATAATCAATACCATTTAAAAATGACTTACATTTATACTCTGTAAACAGGATCCCTACTAAAAATAAATAATTATGGCAAAATCCAAACAACTTCAAGCAAGTGATGAAAGAAAAATGAAATAAAGGAGGAGAGATATCGGGAGAAGAAGTAAAAAAAATGTCAATTATTCGTCGCCGACAGCCTGATAGGGAGGAGGATGAGGGAAATACATTTTGTTAGGAAGGATAAAATTGTCTAGTACAATAATATAGATCATTGCCTTAGGTATAATTTTTTTTGAGTGAGATGAGTGACACTTTATTTATATTGATTTCAGATTAAATATTATTAAAATGAATAGTTCTTATTAATTAACGATATATTTATTAATATTACTCCCTCCGTCCTAAAAAAATTTACTTTTTGAAGTAAAAAGTGTAGGAGAGAGAATGAAATGTGTGAGTATTTTGGGTGGTGGAATGAGATAAAGTGTAGGAGAGAGAATAAAGTAGGGTAAAAGATGAGTGATATTTTTTAAATTAAAATGATGTTGTGAGATTATTAATATTATGTGATATTATCTTATTTAAAGTATGCAAATAAGTGTGGGACAAAAAAAAATGTATGCAAATTAGTGTGGGACAGAGAGAAGGAGTTGGTTGATTTAGACCTAAACTACTTTTATATGTTTAAAAATTATTTTTTTAACCACCTCTTCACTTTAAAGACTACAAATTAAAATTGATATGAGACATGACATGTTCATAAAGTTGGTTTTCTTGACATGAATTTAAATATATCATATGGTATGGATTTGTTGGCGAATTAGATGAAAAAGGGAAGCTAAAAGATTGAAATTAAAATTATTTGAGGATTAGTTTTTGTCCATGCAAGGCAAGGGTTTTTCTCTTCATCAAACTCACTTCACCATAGAAGCAAGCACATTTTCTCTCAAATTTTCAACATCACATAATACACCTAACATGTATTATAATGTAATTAAATAAAAAATTAAGCCAACAAATTAAAAATAAGGGAATCAATGTTGCTTCAACTTTCAAACACAACTCTTATATGCAACGGTCAATTTCATATTATACTTATATTAATTTGCACCTTGCAACTAATGCATATAAGAATGACTATGTTAGATAGTGTCTTCTCAATGTTTTCGTAAAGAATGATGTAATTATTTTTATATATGTAAATAGTTTTTAATAGTAATATAGTAGTATTGTATATAGAGAAATAAGAATAGTGTGTCTTCTATTAATCAAGTTTCACGGTGAAACTTGATGCACATTGAACAAATGAATCAAGTTTACCCTTCAGCCATTGCGATGAATATTATTTAGTAATATATCATATCATTTCGTTATCATAACTAATGTTCTTTGTAATATTTTTCTATTGTAATATAATTCATACCCTTTAGTTACCACGAGAAGTGTCTATCTTTCTCCGAAATTTACAAGAAATTTACAACAAATAAATGGAGAGAATCCAAATCCAGTTACCACGGATGATACCCTTTAATAATATATGTTTAGCCCTTCAATTATCACGATTGATACCCTTTTGTAATATAAGATATATCATTCAAATATCGCGACTGATATCATTCAATCATTACAACTGATACTTTTTAATAAATAAATTAAATTTTACCATAAATTTTTGTTGATAGTATACTTTGCCAAATAAGAATATGTATAATATTTCATCCACCAATCAGCATAACCCCCAGCCCACGCTTAACCTGCCCTTCAACGCTTTGGAGCAGCCTACAACAGTAATAGTTCACACTTCCTATTCCTAAGCCGTTGACAATATTAGCCGGCTAACATTGCTTATAGCCAGGCCCATAATTAAAAAATCAAAATTATTTGCCAAAACTACGCATTATTTAAACTGAAAATAAGTTAATACCTCAACAAAAGTCATAAAATTAAAGAAAAAATGAAAGTTTTTTCTCCATATTTTTTTGACTTAATATAATTGAGTTTTTTTATTTTCCGGGTATTTTTAACATATTAGTGTGTTGAATATACGTTCTTGCTGCATCACCAACTATTAAGCTTTTTATGAAAATAAATTTAACATAAATAATTAATAATTTGAGTTATTTATCAATTTAAGTGTAATTTGTCTCTATTATAATGTTTTAAATTGGAACATTTTTTTTATAGAACAATCATATTTTTTTTAGTTAGTTTCGATCTTTACAACTCTAAAACAACCTTTTTTTTGAAATAATTATATTGTTTAGTTGTTCAGTTATTTCAAACCACATAATAAGGAGTATAAAAATAAAATTATATTGATTATTTTACTACAAAATGTGTAATAAAAAAACTTAGGGGCGCTTGATTGGGGTATTAGAATTAGGTAATGAGAATGACTAGTGATTCATTCACAATTATGAATTTTGGAAAAAAGTTGAGCACGAAAAAATTTGAGCGGAAAAAAAATGAATGATTGTTAAATGATTGATTATAAGAGGGAAATTATGTAATCAAAATAAATTAGTGATTATTTTATTTTTAAATCAATTCCAAATTGTAAATATTATCAAGCATTATCAATGAGAATGATTAATGAGTCATTCTCATTACCTATTTCTAATACCCCCAACCAAGCAAACCCTTAGTATTTTTTTAAGAAAAATGGGTAAAATAGAATTAATTATTTTAATAAAAATGGGTATTTTGCTTTTTTCGCTTGCACGAAAAAGCGAAGCCATATTTGTATTGGCATAAAAAGGTGAGGCGCTTCTTTCATGATCCCCGCTTATTTTTCCGACTCTCTCCTTCTCTCCCCCCTCCCAACTAAGGACCTCGTCTTAAGAAGCACTTCTGCTTAAGCTGAAGCTTGTGATTGTGAATAGTGCTTACTGAGAAGCTGCAATGGGGATTGTGAGATTAGAAGAGACCCAGAAAGCGGAGCTCCAGGAATTCCGTCGGATGCTGCTATCTTGCGCCGCGGTGCACCGACGGAAGGACGACGACGGCTTCGTCCCTCGTGATAATGCCTTGCCTGCGCAAGACGGCGACGTATTAGACCGGCTGGTTTGCGTCACCAGTGGCGTATCGTCCCTCGGTATCGCCGTCGTCAATCAGCTTCTAGTCAATGGCTACTCTGTGCGAATCATTGTTGACAATGAAGGTTAGTTTGTCGTTTCTTGAAACGGTTGAAATTTCGACTGAATTTCGTTCATAATGATTGATCGATGCCCAGATTCAGAGCACTACACATAAGTCGTGATTCCAATTTGTCCGTTTCATTTTTATTTGATTATTCAAGTTTTACTGAGGTTGACCTCTGCTTTGATTCGTCTTTGAATTCCACTCAGTTTTTCCCAATTGTTAAGCTGTGGGCTATGGAATCTTCTATTACTATTATTTTTCTATTTCTTTTTAGGCCGCCATGATTTTCTGTTAACAAAGGCAAATCTTGGGGAAAAATATGTTGTACGATTGAAAGTCTTTTCGTTGATTTTTACAATTCATTTTGCATTCCGATTTCCAGAATCGATAATTGGTTTGACAGGATCATTTTCAGGAAGATTTCAATTATGTTATTTGTGATGATGAAGATTTGCAAGATAGATATTCACCCACTCGCTTTACCGGCTTAAGATAATTATTTTCCATTCATGCAACGCTTTACATTTTTCTCCCAATCTTCCTTATTATGGTAAGAAATTGAACTGGGAAATGCAGAAGATGTTGAAAAACTGCGAGAAATGGAGATTTCTGGTGATATGAGATTACACGAGAGTATCGTTGAAGTGGTAATGGCTAGGCTGAGTGAAGTTGAAAGCCTAACAGAAGCATTCAATGGCTGTCGTGGCGTTTTTCATACCGCTGCATTTGTGGACCCCGCCGGACTTTCCGGTTACACTGTAAGTAATTATACATACGTTATTTCAAATCAAGTATAAATAAATCACTACATGCTTCATATATGATCGACATACTCCATCCCATGAAGTTCAATAAATGCAGTTAGTTTGCTGTCGTTGTATTTGAAAATGATCTTAGCCAGTTTGGTCAAACTCAAACTCGACTACAAGACGTGATATTCTATTTTGCATGTTTGCTTAGACGCTCTCACGGTAAGACAGTTCACAAACTAGCGCAAATTATACCCCTTCCAAAGTGATAAAACATTATTTCTAAAATTTATGAAGTTGTGCATTGATGAACTTTCTGGTAGTATTGATTGTTGGTATACAATAATTATTGGAAACCAATTTAATTATGTAGGTTTTGGAGCTGAAATTAGGCATACCAAATTAACTAGGATTAGGACAGTTCATGCATTTAGGGCCAAAAAAATATGTGCGTTATGCCAATTGTCTACATAGGCTCTTTTAAGCCGTAAACAGAGGTGGTTGGTACCAAGATTATAAAGTCAATGCGTCACCATACTGTATACATCTGGTGCTATTATTACTAGATTAGATAAATGAACTGCTGCCTTTGTATATGGCTTCATATTGTTGTACATGTATAATCACTCACTTTGCTATGTAATTAGTGGAAAACGTTACATGTCTTTGTAAACACTTGATTCAAAATTCTTTAATGAGAATGAGCACGATGATAATTGTGGTGGTTAATGAGAAAGAAAAGATGATCAATTCACCTTCATCATACTTCATATGGATAATGAGACTCAAGATAAGTTAATCATCAATCCATTTTGATAACTACTTTTCATCCTGTAATCATTTCTCTTCAATCATTCAATATTCCTCAACCAACAATCATTTTTTGTCCCAACTTAACAATGTAATTCACCATCCAATGATTCTCATTACTATTCCTTATGAAGAATTTGAACCAAACACCCCCTTAACATTTGATGTATCTTTGATCTTAAATGAAGTATTCGTCGTTAGAATGCCAAACTTATGGAAATCATGATCGATTCCCCCACTTGTTATTTTTCTTAAATAAACTCATAGCTAAAATTGTGGTTGGGTAGAAAACCATGGCTGATATCGAAGTGAATGCAAGCAAGAACGTGGTAAAAGCATGTGGAATTTCACCTTCAGTTAGACACTGCATACTCACCTCGTCTCTTTTGGCCTGCATTTGGCGAGATAACTCTTGCGACGAAGTTTCACGCATAATTGACCACAAGTGCTGGAGCGATGAGTCTATCTGCATTAACAAAAAGGTATGTATACCTCACTCCACATTATATATATGAAGGAACAACTCATGATGATTTAATTGCATTAGAAATAAGTGGGATTTTTAATTTAGACTTAAAACAAAAAAATAAAGAATTTGAAATGGATGGACAGCTGTGGTACGCTCTGGGGAAGGTGAGGGCGGAGAAAGCTGCATGGGAGATTGCTAAAGATAGTGGTCTGAAACTGGCAACCATCTGTCCTGGACTTATAGGCGGTTCGGAGTTCTACGAAAGAAATTGGACGTCTACAATCGCGTATCTGAAAGGCGTTCAAGAAATGTACGCATACGGTTTGCTAGCAACCGTAAACGTAGAGTCAGTAGCAAAGGCTCATGTTCGTGTCTTCGAGGAGACGAAAAAGTCAGCTTCCGGAAGGTACATTTGTTTCGATAAGGTGATAAAAAGAATGGACGAGATTGAAACGCTAGCTGCTGAGACGGGCATAAGCACGAGCGCACTGAACGGGGGCGCCAACAGCCCCCGTTTTGAATTGTCGAATGTAAAACTTGCTGGATTAATGTTGAGAACACGTCGTTGTCTTAATGAATGAGACATCAGTTTCTTCTGGTGTATGAGGGAGATCACTTATTTTGTGAACTACAAGCTAATAAAGCTTTTTTTTTGTGTCTTGTTGTATGGTGTACCATGAATGTGCAAGGTATATTCGAGCTCTAGAGTGTCTCATACATAACTTTTAATATTTTTGCAGGTTTTCATAACACTTAAATTTATAAAAATATAAAATTATCAAGCCTCATATATGACAATATGACTGTTTCATGCAAATTTTTGTGTTAAAAGAATAACTTTAGAGTTGATTTTGAGAAGGAAATATACACAACTTAAAACTAAATTTTATTTTATTTTTTAATATATAAAAATATGATTTTGTTCACAAATTTAATATCATATTGTCGTGATAACTGATTTTAATAGTAATTTTGTAAAACTATTTCAGAATTAATTATTTAACAAATCCTTTCAACTTCTTGAAAGAGAAATAGTTAATTGCAAACATTATACCCCCTATGATCCCATAAAAAAATAGAGAAATAGTAACAAGTATGCTGGACTCAAACCATTGGGTTTTCAGATATTCGCATCTAGACATGCACTCGAGGCCCACACCAATTGGGCTTTGACCAGATTAAGATTAATTCCTTAAAGGCCCAGACTATCTACACCTCCAACATTATTAGATCTACCCACTTTATAGATCTACCCACCCTTTTTTAAAAAATTATTAGATACGCACCCCCTTAATTCCCTACATTACCCCTTGTTCTAATTTTCCTCTATTCCTTAATTTTATGGAGGCCAACAAATTTGTGTCGAAACATTTCACAAATATTTTGGGCGTAATTTTAATGCTCAGGGTTTAAAAAAATGTATCCGAAAATGTGTACAAATTTCGACAAAATATAGAAAATAAGAGAGAAGATTTCTTAGTTTTTCTCCTCACATTTTCGACAAATATTTGTCGAAATGATATTTTTTTATTTTTGAAACATAACATAATATTCGACAAAGTCTTTTCGAAAATATAAATTCAGATTTTGTTTCCTATTTCATAAACAATTACATGAAATAAAAAGACATTTACCCAAAAAAATTATCAAATAACTTGGCATATGTTGTACAAAATGAGTTTTTCATGGATTCTATCTAGCCATATGATTTACAAAAGAAGTAATCACACTTTTCAGCTACCTTGCCATATGATGTACAAAAATGAGTTTTTCCATGGAAAAGCTTAGCCATATGATTTACAAAATGAGTTATAAAAATCAACTAACTAATTGATTTAAGTAAGCTTCTTTCCATCCATCACATCTTTCCTGTAGACTCTCCATGAATTTGCAAAAATATGATAAAAAAGTTGTCGAAAAATGATTCGACAAAGTATCACGAAAATAATTCGGCAAGAAGTGATCAAAATATGCTCATATTTTCGAAATAATATTAAAACCCTAAGTATAATTCGGCAAAAGGTTCGAAAATTTCGGACAAATTTTTCAAAAATACAAACAACTATATCCATGTTCTAATTTTTAGCTAAAAAAATACAAACACTTCATACACAATATCTCAAATATATACAAATAACAACATTTATAACATTTTCTGCATTCAACACAAATGTATTATACATTTTCATAAATATAAAAAGAGTATATACATTCAATATTGTATAGTTGAGTTAAAGATTTTGTATTTTGGCTGCATCCTCAGAAATAAATGTGAATTTTTGAGATCGATCATTCAAATTGAAGTAACTCTTTTGCAAGACAATCAAGTAATATCAAGTTAGGGTAAATTAGTCATTTTACAAATACATTAAAATAATAGATAATAGAGGTGGGTACATCTATTAATATTGGAGGTGTAGATAGTTGGGCCCTTCCTTAAATGACTTTATGATACTATAAATGACATAAAACAATTTGCAAATAAAATTTGTCTTAAAAAGTAACATAAATAAATTAATTTCACATCTTCCTATAAGTTCGAATTTAAAAATATGATAAAAAAGTTTTATGATCACAAACAGAGTGTTAAAAAATTAATATAAATAAATTAATTTCACATCTCTACAAATTCTTTTTAATTTTTAGATGAAATAAAATTATTTTAATCTGTATATTATAACATTCTGTTAACATTCGACTATTGTTGTTTTGTTTTTGGCTGCATCCTAGAAATAAATGTGTTTTGTGTGAAGTAAAACAATCAATTTACTTTGAATATTTTTACTTGAAAATTGATATTCTTTTCATCTTCTCATATAGAAAACATTATAAGAAGTTTTGATAATTTTTCGAATTAAAAAAAAATAAAAAACAAGGGATTATCTCATTAATTCTTTTTAGTTTGACAAGTTATATTTATATAATATTTACATTCAAAGTGTTACCTGAAACAGACCTTCAATATATATATATATATATATATATATATATATATATATATATATATATATATATATATATATATTAATTCATATCAATAAAAAATTACTCATTTTCAAAATAAATGAATTTCGGTGTTAGAGTGTAGACACTACAAAAACTTAAATTTGGCATATTTAGAGACAAGTTAATTAATTAATAAAAGCCGCATGTATATAGCTTTCACTACTTTTGAAAATCGTCGCACTCGTCCACCTAGGTATATACTCATTGAGTATAGGTGGTGCCTTAATTTATTACTATTGTGCATTGATAATATTTTTGTAATAATTTTTACAATTTATAAAACTCAATGATTTAGAACTGTAATATACAAAATAGTTGAACAGTGAAATAATATACCTCCCTCAATTTGTTCCCAAAGGGATCGAACCCTGTCTCCCACTTAAGTGAGGAGCCCGGTGGCCAAGTGGGCTACAAAATAGTTGAGGTTAAAATAAAATACATTTTTAAATTTGTTTTGATCATGTAAATGAAGGTTAAGAAAATACATTTTTAAGAAGTTGATCATGTGAAGGGTATAATTGGAAAATCATATGTATATAAAGTAAGAAATTAATTAATTGAGTTGAAAAAATTATAACATTGATGTAAATAAATATGTATTATTGTAAGTGTGTTAAAAATTAAAGGTATTTTCCATTTATAAATGTGCAAACAACTGTGAAACGAATAAATAAGGTAAAAATGTAAACACATGGGATGGAGGGAGTATATAATAATTAGTTTCACATCACACAAATTGGTGTAGTGCCAGTCAAGATCTACAAAAACTTTAGAATATGATTCAAAAGAGAGGCGGATCGCAAGGCTAAACACACACGCGCACAGACACATGAGTGTATTATCATCTGATCATATGAGATCATAAGAACTATTAACTCGTTGTGATTTATATATTAACTTCTCGAAATTTCTGGTTAAATATCCAAAAAAAAAAAAACCCCATTGGAGTTTCAGAAAAATTAACAACTTTCCCAGGCAGGCAACATTCCAGGTATTTCTGAATTTAGTCTTCTATAATTGATTGTTGATTCAATATCTTAGGTTCGTTTTGCTCTACCAATGATCGACATATAAAATATATATATTATCAATGTGGTTTTTTTTTTTTTAATCTGAAGCTTGAAGAAGTGTTTGGGCCCCAAAAATTAATCTTTGGTTATAAATATTGAGAATAATAGAAAAATGAAAAAAAGAAAAGAAAAGCAGGGAATGATTCAATAGGATTGTTCTCTTTCTTGCTTCCTCGTTTTCTCCCTTTCTTAAAAAGTGTATATGATATATATATATATAACTTTATGTTACTTTAGAATTTGTCATTCTATATTCCAAGCAAGGACATAGGCAATTATTTCTGCATTTAGAGGTTTTTTTTTTTTTGGGGTGGTGTTCTTTCTTTTGTGGGGTTGGAGTACTTCATGAAATAAGGATAAATGTTGAAGTTTCCAACAGTTTTAATTGGGACAACAACTTTCACTTCAAATAATCAATTAATGCTCTTGGCTTGCATTAGTATGCCCTTCTTGCAGTTTTCCTTAATTATCCAAACCCTTTATGTTTAATTAATGGGTGGTTATATATAATTGGATGACACAATCAATATTGTTAAATAATATAATTATTATTGATTAATTAATATATTTTTTTAGTAAAATAACACATATATAAAAAAGAATGTACTTAAATTGTAAAGTGCCATATAAATATTATATATATATATATATATATATAATTTAATATGTGTAGGATGTATCGATAGTATTAAAATGCAGAATGAGAAATCATTTGAAAAATAACACATAATGCGATTTTCCCACTTGAACATCAAATAAATTCATCTGTATACACATCTTATAACCTGAAACATTTTTTAAAAAAAAAAAAAAAGACATTTGTGTATTTTGATTGATTCTCTTAAATTTTGTTCTGAAATTGAGTTCTCAGATCAGTCTAAAATATTAATATACGTACAGTATATCGATATAACTATATAATTAAAAATAAGGATTATTTTAGTTTAATTTTTGTGGTAATGTAAGGTCAAAATGGAAGTGGACAGCTGAGCAAGGGGTATAAAACCATAAGGCAAGATTTAACTATAGGTAACATCCCATGTGGAATCCCCGTGCTTTTCTTTGGTACTTGTTCTATTTTGTTTTATTTTATTTTATACTAATTGTTGAGATCAGAAAATTAATTTTTATTACTCCTACATTTTTTTATCAGTTAAATAATTATTCAAACACATGACTCATGATATAAATAGTATTGCTCTAATCATTTATAATATTCCACTTCATTGACCATTAAAGAAAGCTATGTACTTTCTTCTTTCAAATTGTTCATCAGAATGTTTAAGATTTTGATCGTACTAGTTCCTTCAAATAATTTTATTTTCCTTTAGTTTCATTTATGATAATGTGTCATTTTTTCATTCATTATAGATGATTTGTCATGTTCTCATTATATGTATATTTAAATACTTATTATTTTCATATAAAAAGACATTTAACTATTATTACGACTATAAACACATCACAAAAAAAAAAAAAAAAAAAAGGAAAATAAGAAAATATCTTAGATATATATAGGACACGCTTGCCTCATTTCAATACATTATATATTTCTTTTCACGTTTTAAGTTAAATTTAGTCTGCATATTTCAAGTATATTACATACTTCATTTTACGTTTTCAATTAAATTTAGTCTAATATTTTAATTATATTTATTTGCATGTTTCAATTATATTAATTGCACACGTGTGCTCAATTTCATAATGCAACTGGTGCAGAGTTGACCGACTCTACATATTGTGTATTTGGACACATAATCTTCTTTCTCAAACTATGTTTTCGTTCGTAGTTTTCACATTTATCATCACATCACATGCACCATGGTAGAATGATTTAATTGACATTGATGACAATACATTGGTGCAACACCCTATAGATGGGGTAGAGGTACTGTTTTTCCTACAATTTGCCAAAAACAAAGCAAGAAACAGTTTGAAAAGCTTTTTTACTTGTATTGGAACAAGAAATTTACTTACATTACAATTTACCAAATATAGGATGGGTTTACACAAGTTTAGTGCTACCATCTGTGTCTTTATCGATCTTTACTCATCCATCACATTACAATTGAATCTGCTCTTTCATTTATTTGACCAAAATATAACACCCCACCTTTGTGAGTCACCCCCCAACCATTTCATACATGGGTTTTGTTCTTTCCTTATGGATCATATTGAGTGTATAGTATTAATGTCTTATCATTCATTTTATACATATCTATATGTGATCTTATTTGCAAATAAGATAATTGGATACTATATATGTTCGATGTGATTTGGGTAAAGTGTTTATCTATAATTGTCTTAAAAAATACTTAATCAAACTTTGTTCTGCGTTTGAAGGTCTTAAATTAATTTAATTTTAAATATCACGATGATATAAATCGTGGAGTTAACCTATAAAATGCTTATAATTTATAATGGTTTCTTTAATAAATTAATTTCTTTTTTTACCTTTTCTTCTGAAATTTACTAATCATGAGATTATTTTGAGATTTTAATTGTGAGAAATATTTTATGCATTTGATTAAGAGCTGACAATTCTGGTCTTAGTCTTATCATTTTCCCTAGATTTTGTTTGATAAACATGTATTGAATTTACATAATTAATATGATCATTTTGACCGTTAATACATGCTAAACGAAGAAAGTGGCTACATATGATGTATAATTTTATTTTACGTTTTATTGATAAGGGAAATTATCGATCACTGCAATCTATATAATTTTTTTATTAATTTACTCCCTCTATTTCATACTTAATTGTCTAAAAAAATTGGCCCACATTAGATTGTTTATTAAAATAAAACAATAACGATAAAGTAACCACATTTTATTTCCTCAAAAGTAACCGCAATATTATATACATATATATATATATATATATTAATTATAAAGTAGAAAATTAATATTGAATTACTCTCAACCAAAAATTAATAAATACTTTCTGTATTAAAACTTGTGTAAAAATCTAGTAGTTAATTTCTATATTTCAGCAGATTCATCACGTGTATGATATAAATAATATTATAATTATTCTTTGAATTGTTTTATACTAATAAATAAATTAAAATAAAAATCTTTATGTGACATTTTGTTGTTTCCTTAAATAGGAATAGACCAGTGTCACACAGGAAAACACTTTTTTATCAATGTACAGCCTTTATTACAATATTAATTTCTCCCATTTTTTTTTCCTTTCTAAAAAATACTTTATCCGTCCAGTTCCATAAGAATTACATCACGTTTTTTTTATTCATTCGTTTAAACTAAACAAATTATTTTCTTAAAATTTTATTGTACATCATTTAACTTACAATCTCCGTACTTTTTATACATGAGATTTATTTTTTTAAAACTCATACAAAAATAACTAGTCAAATTTTTGTGAACCGATTAAGAATTCTTTGTAAAGAAATAAGTATAGAGATTTCTCAACAAGGCTAGTTTTGTTCACCATGCACAACACGGATTTTAGATACATGCAATTAATTCTGTCTCACCTGCTTTTTATTTCAATCATTCCTCTCTTAAAAAAATGCAAGATTTATTAGTGGATAAGATTGTGTGCATCGATTGCATTGTGTAATTAGTACATTTTAAAAAATAAACATATAAAAAAAATCAGTTTTTTATATATTGACATAAATATATTATTAATATTTCACTTTATACTTTCTTAGTAAGCCTGCAGCGTATTTACTACCTCTTTTTGGAATTTACTAGAATAATTGCATGGAAAATTCACAAATTTCAGTGCGTTAAAGCAATTAATTATTTTATGCAACTTTTATGAAACCCCTCACCACACCAACTTTACTTAAACGTCTTGCACATTCCCTTCCTCTCCCTCTCCCTCTCCCTGTCTGCAGAAAACCACATTTTTTGGCATGCTTAGCTTCTTCGGAGAGAGAGAGAAGAAGAGAGAGAATTTAATTTGTTGGACCAAAAATATCAAATGGACGTGGATCAGAATCCATCGCCAACTTCTGCGACGCTGAGCCCCGCCCTGTGCCGCCGCTTCCAGCGCGATGCAACGGAGGAAGACGGCGGAGATCCGATGGCGTGCACCGGAAAGTCGTGCCAGTCGTGCACGGCGGGGGCGATCGCCGACTGCGTGGCCGTGTGCTGCTGCCCGTGCGCGGTGGTCAACATTTTTGTGCTGGCGTTTTTCAAGCTGCCGTACGCGGTGGCGCGTAAATGCCTCCGTGATCGGCGGCGGCGGAGGCGGATGTTATGCAGCCGGAGGGATAGGGATGGGATTTCGGAAAAGGCAAGGGCGGAGGAGGGTAAATTGGAGATTGTGAAAGAAGCAGAGGTGATCAATGTGAGTTTCAACGCGGAAAAGGTTTGGCTGGAGCCGTGTGAGGTTGGCCATTTGGGTTTTGGCAGGGTTTCTTTCACTGGAATTAATTTTCACACCAAGGGCAGTTAAGGGAATTCAGCTTTTCTTTTTTCTCTTGTCAAGGTAAAATCCTGAAATAACATATACTTGTCCCTGTGATTCTGTGAATTCATTAATGTGCTTTCTCTTCTGGCTTAATTAAAAGGCTTTTATTAATTTGTGATTCTTTGTCTCTTCATCTTCTGTACACTCTATGTTTCATTTATTTTTCACAAATCGTATAATTTTTAATTTCTCCCTCTTATTATAGTTAAGTATATGCTTAATTGCTCTACATATCATATGAATCATCGTGTAATTAATAAAATTTGAAGATCCTTATTTCTTTTCTTGTAAATTAATTGAATGTTTTAATAAAGAGCGAATTACTCAAAACTAAGAAATACAATAAAGAATATATGCTCGGAAATTTAAATAAATAAATTGAATTCATATTTTTCTACGAGTTTTAATTTTTAGATATAAGTTCCAATTTTTAGATGAAATTATTTTTTCTCATGATATCAAAGTCTTACTTACTTGTTGAATCTCCTCCTAAGAAAGTTAGATGAGATGATGAAATTCTTTCATGTGGTGCTTGATTTGAAAATTTTTATATAATAATTATAGTAGTTAATGAGAGTAAAAGATAATATAAAATATTTTTTTTTCTTTTTAAATAAGATAATCAATATTCTACTTCATCCATTCCATAAAATTTTTTCACACATTTCTTTTTCGTATGTTCCACTATAAATTTCACACCCTCAAAATGCAAAACCCTGAACTCCACCGTCACAATTTTCATTAATTTACATAAAATATCATCATTTTTTTTTATTCACACATACATACAATCAAATAATTTTTTTACTTTATACATAAAAGTTTATAAAATTACACTAAAAACCTTAATCATTACTCTTCTTTGTTAAAGCGACTGCAATCCCTCCTATGAAAGCTTCCATTGGGACGGAGTGAGTATTTGAGTATTTTTCTATTTTTTTTTTCCTTTTTATAATCATTATCCTTAGACCTTAATCACTCTCCTGTGCCACAACTGAATTTTTTCATTTCTTTGAAACACAAAAATTTGTGTGAGATGATCTCATACATGATAGTTGCTATTTTTATCTATTTTTTTTAATATTCATATTTAGCAAATATCATAAAAATATGTAAAATATTATGTCTCATGTATGAGACGATTTCACACAAAACTTCCTGTTTTTAAATTTTAATTTGATTCTAGTGATGTGAACATTATAAACACAATTATTCATCCAATATTTTTAGAAGCATACAATAAAAGAGATTTTTTTTTTTCCTTTTTTTCATTCCCAGCGAAAATCCCGAATCAAGCTCCCTTCAATATAAATAAATTCGTTAAAAAATAACTTTAATTTACAGAACCTTTGTTAACTAAAATTCTAACCAGTTGGTTTAGCCCACCTGACCACCGGACTTCTGATTTTAGTGGGAGACCCGGGTTCGATTCCCTTTGATAACGAATTATGAAGTAATAAAGTCTTTTAAAGAAATTCTTGGAGCGTTTGGGTGTTGGATGAATTAATTACTAACGAATTAACATCTACTCAAAATTCTGAAAAACCACTTGCACCAAGTAAATTATGAAATCTCAATTCTTGATAAATCAATCAATCTGGTTAATTTTCATGAATCACATCCAAAAAAAAACTAGTAAATCCCATCGAAGAATTGATATTGGCGTCGTTTCTACATGGAGAGAAGAGCCAAAGCTGTCACATTCAATTCAAGGAGCATCTCATTGTTATTTTAATTCTGAATGAACAATTATTATAAATTACTCAAAATTTCTGAGCCCTTTTGGGACTTCAACCATTTGTATTCTTGTTAGTATAATAATTACGCAACTCATACAGGTTTACGCTATTATTATTATTATTATTATTATTATTATTAATTACCTGTCACTTCGTTATGTAGTCCCTTTAGTGATCAGAAAAGCCACATCTAAATTTAATGTTGATTTAATTTCCATCTCATCCAAATATTAATAAAATAGATAGTGTCCATGAAATTTGTTTACTCATTTATTCATACAACGTTTTTTTATGTATAAAATATTATGATATTAATTTATAAAAATAGTGATATTATTAATAAATATTATAAAATGAATGCTATGATATTACTGAATAACCGTAATAATATCATTAAATTAATCCAATTTCAGGTTGCGAACACATCTCACATGAAAGTTTTCATAATAAAAAAAAAGCAACCACCCTTGTCGTCATTTGATTATTTTGATTTTTTTTATTTTATGCAAAAATTGTATGAACATTATTCATGATATTAATATCTGTAAATAAGTATTCATTTTCATAATATTTAGGTTAAATATGAAGTATTTATTGTTCACAATAGTTATGAATCAAATATTTAGAGACTGTCTCACACAAAATGGGCTCTTATTTTGAACACATCCGGTTTTAAATTTCTAACTTGATAGCTCTCATAATTATAGTAGTTGATTAGTTGTCCTTGGTAAATTATTCAAATTTAGTTTATTGATCTTTTTAATTGAAATTTAATATTTCTTTCTTTGTGGCATGTATCATCCAGTGTTTGAGTGCGTCATTATTTTATGCTGTGATAATGCTTAGTTGTCATCATGTCACCCGCAATCTCTTTTCTTTATAAACTTATTATAGTGTAATTTAGAGACATCTTGATTTGTTCATTTCTTATAGCTTCGATTTTTTTTTTTTTTTACTCAAAAGATTTTATTAGCCAATTATTTATATTATTTTTAAAATATTGTAATTTTAAGTATTGATAAACAAAGTTGTCGATAATCGAAGGCCACCAAGAAGGCGTTGGGGTAGACAAGAGTGCGTGTGAGAATCCGCTATTAATTAATGTCAACATAATTTATTTGATTAAAAAAATATAAAAGTTGCTCCATGAAGTATCGTTTGCACTCTTGTACATGCTAAATTAGTAAATAATGCACCCAATACTTAATCAAATTGATTCAAAAAGTTTATATTCTAAATAAAATGTCAATATTTTTTTAAAACTTATTTTTCTTCTTATTTTTTATCTTGAAAATAGCATTAAAGTATATATTAGCTTATTCCATTTTCAGAAAAAAAAAAATCAAAAGAAAGACATGATCAAAATAAAAGATTAACGTTTAATATAAATAGATAAATAAAAGATTAACGTTTAAAAAATATATATATGAAAGTTTTTAGAAGACAAATATTTTTTATATTCCAAGTTACATTTGACAACACAAGTGCATTTTTCAATTAATAGTAATTTACTAAAATGTTGTATTTAATATTTTTTTATGAAGAAGTATTAGTTATTTTTACTTAATAATATTAATAATTTTTATTGAATGATACAAGGTGCGTACTAGTTGGAAATTTGCACGTTGTAACTAGGCACCAAGTTATTTGAAGAATACTTTTAAATTTTTACATGATATATAGCTGATAGGTATAATAAGGATATAAATAATTAAAATTAATTTTTATAACAATTAATTTAAGTTAGAATAATGATTTCCAGGTAGAAATATGAAATAATTTAATCCAAACTATTTACATTTATTCAATTGCGCTAATTATGACGATAATTTATTTGCTACCAACACTCGGCAAGTATAAATTTCTTTTTCTCCCACCAATTAAGTCGTACATCCTACAATTAAAATCAAAAAGAATTATGCTGGACATATTTTTTATGAAAGAAAAGCTCACTTTTAAACATTTAACATATAACTAAGTTCCAATGATTGAAGGTCACCATAGAGGTGGTTGGGTGTAGGTAACAGTCCTACAAGTTCATTAAAATTAACATATTAATGAATAACAATTCCCTCAAAGGAAATACGTATATTGCATCCTTTTCTAAAAGAAATACTATAAATCGTATAAAGTCATTTTCATCATTGCAAAGTCGAAGCTCTCAAAATTTCAAAACAAATTTTCATGATTTTGATCGAGCAATATTTTTCCAATTTGATTTTTTATCATTTTATTAATATAAATATAATATATGTAATTGACTACTACATTTTGAAGTAGGAGTTATTTTTAATTATTTGTCAACTTTTCGCCTGCAGGGGCCAATAAATAAAGTGTATAAATATATTTTCTCCAATCATGGGCATCACTCTTACAACTATTAAAGATGGTGTTTGACAAATTTTATTTATAGTTCCAAAATTAACAATATCATCTAAACCAGTGATTATTTAATGCTCATAGATAGATATATGATCATTTTTAACCCAAAATGATTTATGTGATGTCGAACTTTGATTAACCAACTAACATATCAATACCTTATTTTAATTATAATTTTGTAACCAATATATCTCACGATATTTAATTCTCTTTCGTTATTCCGTGGTTTAGCTGATTAGAGCTCTATGTAAACTTACTCTATTATTGAAAATATACATGTTTTTATATTATTTTTTGAGAACCAGTTATATATATTTGATATAGTCAACATTATTTATAAAGCACCACGAAATCAAGTACTACCATATATATTGTGAACTCTATTGCTTGAAATAGGAAGAGAGAGAAATTAAACAATTGATGTGAAGTGAGAGGTCTTAAAATTAATACACGAAGTGAACTGTAGAAATAGTAATCCTACACAAACCTAAAAATGGTAAACCTATCAAATGCCTTAAAATAAAGGGTAAAAATATATTGCAAATATTTGAAGAATTGCACTATGGAGTAACAGTATTTTCCTGCTGTTTTGTTATGATTATTGATTTATTATCACATCACATGCATTTGGTGTTACAATATTTCTTTTCAACTACTTTAGCTAGCTAGCATACATGTATAAATCCGAATAGCAATGTTACCCGAATTAGATTTGGAATGACAAATTATTATAACATGATTTCATAATAAAATTTACCGTGAAACTCTTTAGAAAATTTTAAAATATCAAGTATTTAATAAAAATATCAAAATTTTTATCAGGAGTATAAAAAATTTAGATTAGAGTGAGTATCAATTATTAATTTTTTAATACTATTTAAAACATTCATATTCAATACAAAAAATAAAGTATTATTACATTTAAATTTAAAGTATCAAACCTAAAAAAATATTTAAAATATCAAGTATTTGATCAAAAGTATCAAGAATTGAATATTGATTCATAACATAAATCAACTTCATATAAAACCTACTCATTTGAAATTCAAAATTCTAGTAAAAAAACTGAATTTAAATTCAATATAATTTATCATCTCACTTTCTTTAACCAATAAACTGGAGATTTTAATTTAATGCTTTTGAAATTAAGTCCATATATTCCCGAAAATGGGCCGAACCAAACAAGGTAGACTTGAGCCCATAAAAACGTTTTTTTTTTTTTTTAAAAAAGAAAACACTTTGCTCCATTTGGATGGAGTGGATTTGAAATGAAGAGATTTAAGGATAATATACCATGTATTCACACAAACTAAAATGGACAAAAGCTAAATGAATGAATTTGATTCACTCAAATATTAAGTATAAGTGGAAGAAGTGAAAGGATTTCAAATGACGAGATTTTGTTGGGTATTTGAAATCCTCTCACTTATAAGTAATATTTGTGTGAACTAAATCCATTCATTTACTTTTTTCTTATTTTAATTAGTAAATGTATGGTGTATTATCATCAAATCCATTGATTTTAAATTACTCAATCCAAATGGAGCATTAAATTGCAGAACCTCCGCCATATCCAATCGATAATCGCATAAAATTACAAAAATAAATAAATGGATTCCAAGTTTTTTATTTTTTTAGAAGAAAGAAAGTTCGTCGGTTTCTAAGAATTATATAATACTACATGAATCCCCCGCGTATTACACGGAATATTTGTTAAATTCAATTTTACAGTAAAATATTTTATATATATATATATATATATATATATATAATTTTGTTTGATTATAATATTTAATTTAAATAATGGTAATTAGAATCATAAATAAAATATTTATTTATACTTTAATTTTAAATTAATTTATTATAATTATATCATAATGCATGCTAGATATATATTAGAATTATTATATGTATGTGAAAATTTATCATACAATTCGTTTCAAGTTTATACTATATTAATAAAAAAATACTAATAGAAGAAATCTTATATAACTGATGTATAAATATTAAAATAAAATATATCGTATATCTACAAATAAATATCATATATATGAAATACATTAAATTGATTGAGTGGATTATTCTCATTTTACTAATTTTAATATTAATATTGTATATGAGATTAATTAAACATAACTCATCATAATTATTAATATATATCAATCTTTTTATATATTTAACATCTAAACACATGCATAATTTTATTTTTTCAATTAATGACATATAATCAGAACTCACAAAAAATGACACATAAATATTATAAATACCCTATTAATATATATGAGGATTCATTTGTTTGAAATATTCACAAATTAAGATTTCATAAATATTGGAGTTTCTAAAATATAATATGATACGGTCACAAAAAAATTTAATACATTTTTATAGGCTAAAGTTAAATGAATTAGTTTTTCAAAACATATAAACATTTATAAATCTGGTGTAGTGACAGGCATCCTAAAACCAACAAAAGAAGTTTAGGTTCAAAATCCTTATTAATGATTTTTACAAAACACATAGAAATTTAACACATAGATAAAATGAATTCGTTATTAGTAATATAGGGATTTCCCTTTCATTTAAATTATGCCCATATAATTAGACATAAGTTTTAAGAAAAAAATTAAAATAGAAAAAATAAAAATAATGTGTAGTACTGAAGAATCCATTTATTAAATAAAATAATTAGACTATAAAATAAACGAAAATAAAAACATTAGAACTGAAAAATGCAAGGTTTGAAAGAAGAGTAGGTACGTGATGAGATGGTCGTCTAACGATACTATCAAATTTTAATCAGGGATGAATGCAACTTCAAAAACACTTATAATTTTTCATCCAATCAAACTACCTAAAATACTATCTACTCCTATTTATTAATCAAGCTATTATTCCTGAGAACTTAGAAAGTTCAAACTCGGCTCAGTCAAGCTCAAGGTTGATCGATAACATTAACAAGTTGAATATAGGATTCGATTGACTCGCAATCGAACCGAACGAGCCGAGCTCGAAGCTCCTCGAATATTACACTAAAATGACAAGAAAGTCCACATATATCGTGCTAACAAGACGAGCTCAAGAGCTGAACCAAGCTCTTGAGCAACTAGATTCGAATGATAGTTCTATATGTATATAATGCAAAATCAGATAATACGTAGAAAATAAAAAATCATCACTGTATTTTCAGTAACCGCGATTTGTAGCCAAAAGATTGATTCTTGAATTCAAACAGTCGAGCTGATGATGAAAATATAATAAAGTAGGGTTCCCTCCCTAGTAATTGTTCTATTACTATCATAATCATAATAAGATTGAAGCTAGAAATTAAGTAGCAATAGTCCACTGCAAATGAAAAGAGGTACTCACTCAAGATGAGGCATTCTCAGCCACAAGGCGTACCTTATCACTAGCCGTTTCCACATACTCCATTAGATTCTTCATCTCGTCCTTCAACCTGCATTTCTCCTCCCTCGATATTTTCGAGCAGTAATCCTCGAGCATAGCCGTCATTATATCAAGTTTTTGCCTGATCAGACTAACATCTGATATGAGATCATCACTTTCATTTCCTATGCTTTTCTGATATACTCGGTAGTCTGCCCCATGTACGAACATCGACCCTCTAAATGCTGAAACAAATCCCCAAACCTTATCAAGAGAACCCTTACTCCTCAAGAAAAAGGGATCAATGGCTGAGAACTCAATCTCACTCAACAATTCTTTCACTGGTATATTAATAACAGATTCAGAAAAAGACAACCTTTTATCATTGTCTACCACCATTTTCTGCTCACCAGTAAGCTCTTCCTCATCAGAGGACACAGGGGAAGAAGACTTGGCAATGTACTTATCGGATTCAGATTTCATCTTAAAGCTTGAAATCTTCCAGCTAAGATTTGTATAGGGAGGAGATAAGTACTTGCTCTTCTTCCTCTCCCTAGGTGAAGTTGCAATTTCAATTTCCTCTTTCCCTTCATCCCATTCAATCTTCTTTTGTTTTTCTTCAGAATCAGCTTGCAACCTTCTCTTCTGACTACCCGATTTCCTACCTTCCTCCATTTCTCCAGCAGTCTTCTTGAGCCTCTTCAGAGAGGATCCATTCACAGACTTCTTCTTGCGTTTGGGCTCGTTGTCATTCCTGTTTCGCATAAGCTCTGCAACGCTTCTCTGCTTTCCACCGTTGCTGATCTTATCGTCTTGGGGCCCATGAATAGGCACTTCAATCGAAAGACTGCAAGCACTGGTGAATGGCATCTCGTTTTCATCGTTATCTTCGAGCCCTTCAATATAAATGGGCTCATTGTACGAAGTCAACGGATAACCACATTTGGCATTATAGAAAGCAGAGAGCAAACTTCTCAAGATTCCAAGCTCAAGAGCATTGTCCACAGAATCACCTTTTGCAAAGTTCCTCACTTTTGTCAGCATATCATTAGTCTCGTATTCTGGGATACAAAATCGATCAATATCCACCTCTGGAACAACAACTCCGGCTTTAACTCCAGCATTTGCCACCACTGGCCTAGCAAGATGATCCATTTTCTGTATACACTTACAAGTCAACCTTGACTCCACAAGCCTGCCAACCTCATCAACTGCTTTCTGTACGGCATTCAGAATGCTCTTAGAAGAACCATCCTTTGACATCTGATTGAAATTTTCGATAAAGGGAACAAGCTGCGAAGGCAAGCACCAAGAACAAGAGCCATCCCCAAAAAAGGCCACGAGAAGACGACCCTCCTGGCTATGTTTTACAGCAAAGTCTGAGGCATCTCTTGGATCATAAACCTGCCCGGGCCACCATGGATAGCTCCTGACTTTACCCCAAACAAGATCCCCCACTCGGAATCCATGATCCCCATCCTCCAACTTCTCACCATTCCACCGCCCATTCCCATCTCTACAAGCTTCAACATTCGAACTGTTTCTTCCACTTTCATCTGATTTCTTGCTCTCGATTTCCTCAGAGACATCGCCATTGTTAATCTCCACATCCCTCCCGAGAACACCATCAACATACTTGGCGCCATCCCCTGCACTGCTCAAACCCCCAACTAAATTTTTTTCTTCATTCATTACATCTAAGACGCGATTGTCATCAAAAATAGACTCTAAGACAATTTCAGTCTCAGCTACTCCTTTAGCAACAACAGTGCCATCATCATCTTTTTGTACATCCGAAAGAGTGACCCGTTTCTTTTCTGCATTTGAACCCGACCCGTCTATTTGGTTCTCAGTATCTTTGGTTATAACTTCTGTCGCCACCACAATATCATCCAGATTGGCCATTTACACATGAGAGAAATAGAAACTTCCAAAATTTTCCTTCTTTACCAAAAGAAATCCACAACTGTTTAATTCAACCAAGCAAGTAAATTGTAAGCAGTTATTTTACACTTAATTATCAGCTAACAACAAAAACGAAAAACCAACCACGACCTTCTAGAGGGTTTTTCGCTAAAACCCCGCCAAGACTAGAAATGCAAACAATATTTAAAATCACAGGTAAGGCGGCCAATAATTTTTTAACAAAATTTTCTCAAGAACCAACAGAAAACATCAATATCAAGTACGATTTTTTTATTTAAAAAATAACAAGAGAAAAAAGAATACCTGAGAAAGAGAAGATAATTGTTCTCAGCTAACAATGCAAGCCTAAATTTATTCCGAGAAGCGCCTGGTTATCCTATGCGCGAGAGTTCAATGAAGAAAGAATTTCTTTTGCAAATGCCGCCCAAAAATTAGGGTTTCATGGGAGATGAATTATTTTCAGTGCAGAAATAGTACGATTATTCTTCCCAAAGAAATTGCTATTACTATCGAAAATAAATGGTACTAGCTTTAGAGCTACTTTTTTTTTTTTTTTTTTTTCAACAAGGTTCGGTCTAACTCCCCAAATATTTTTAACATTGAGTAATTAGTCCTTGTGTAATAAAAATACTTCCGTCAAATACGGCATCAAATAAATTGCCATATTTATCCTTTTATTTGACGCCCTGCCTGTCTAGAATTTTATAAATCTCATTTTAATACTTGAAGGACTTTTTTGTTTAATTTTAAATGTAAAAACACTTGATTATAATAAAAATATTTTATACTATATAATTTAGGCAGGACATTTTTATCTGTGATTTAAAAAAGTTGAACAACAAGAGTATTCCATTGTACAAATTAATTTATACGAATTCCAAGTCTATTTGCAACTTAACCCTTTGATTTGTGCATTAAATTTGATTATTAAATTCCCTAAAATCTCTATCATATTTGTTTTTAAAAACAATTATAGTTATTGTCCATGGAGATTGGAGTAGTAAATAAAATCGTGTCAAAAACAAAACAATAGTTTGAAAACTACAGAAAAAAAGATTTAGTGTTGAAATTTAATTGATAATTGTTGGAGCAACAGAGGCCGTATGAGAATTGATGTGGCGAATAAAGAAAGCGGAATGATTTGTGTTGGGAGACTCAAATTAGACAACTGAAAGACCCGCAGACTGACACCTGTGGCTTCACGTTTTTGCTGAGATATTATTTCCTGGGTTCAAAATTAAATTGAAATATTTATTTTTTAAAAATAAATTAATTGATTTTTGTAGTAAATTAAATGTGAAGAGTGTTTAAAAATAAAGTAATTTTAAATTAAATTGAAGAAGGGATGTGTTTGAAAAAAATATTGTTTTTATTAATTGTGGGATAATTATGTGTGAGGTAATTATTATTTTTTTTCCAATGAGAATGATTTTTTGAGAATCCAAAAACAAGTAAAATTAAGGGTGTATTTTGAAACTCTATTCACTTAAAAAATAATGTTAATTGATTTTTGTAGTAAAATTAAAAATAAAAAGTGTTTGGAAAAAAAATAATTTTAAATAACAAATGAAAAAAGTGAGTATTTGAAAAAAAAAATCACATTAATGTTGACAGTAATTATATGTGAGGGTAATTATTATTTTTCTTGTTTCCAAATGAGAATTGCTTCTAGAGAATGCAAAAGCAAGTAAAATTTATTTTGTCAAAATTGATTTTAAGTATTTAAAAAAATAATTGCAAACACTATAAAAGTATTTTTTTTTTCATAATAAAAGGGATTCCCCTGAAAACACCCACTAATTTTGCCAAAATAAATTTTAATAACGTAAAATATAATTGCTAATACTATATAAGTAAAAAAATATTTCAAAATAAAAGAATTAGGTTTGCAAACACACACACTAAACAAGTTTGTAATGATTAATACTATTTTATAAATCCCATGCGAGTGATATTGTACTATCTTAATAACTTGTTTAATTCTGGTGAAGAAGGTAAAAGAAATGCTTGGAAAAGGGAAAATATCGGAGTGTATTTTGGAAAATTAGTTGAAACAGAAAATGGAGACAAACAAATAAAACTGTACTTATTTTGTATTAGAAAATGTATTGTTTGTTGATATGATAACTTGATTAGAAGAAGCAGTGCTTTGAGAATATCATGGGTCATAGTCATAGTACCCAAGTAAAAATTGTGAAGGAGAGAAATGTGGAAGGCTGAAACAAGAACTCTATCATGCTTAAATCAGTTCCAACCATTTAAAATAAACAAGAAAACTATAATTAATTGTTAATGACTGTTGGGTGATGGTAATTTAGAGGAAGCATGCGAAAATTATCCAGTACCTGAAATAAAACATACAAGAATTAATGGCAATTGAAAATCAAAAACAAATAATTCAAATTAGCCAAAAGTGCGGATTTCGTTTGCTTTAATTTGCAGCTCGAATAAGATCACTGAACTGGTTCAATGACTCTGGACGTTTTATTAATTTTTTGTGATTCGTTGTATCCATAAGAAGTAAATCACAGACAAAAACATGCATGGTTACCTGCATGACAAAACATGCAAACACTTAGAAAAAGAAACATATCACAATTTAAAATCTAAAGCAGATAAAAACATTCTTTGTCTTCAAAACTGATGTGACTAGCTAGCGTTATTATATCATATGCAAGATAAGCTTTTGAAAAAAAATAACAAGCTTTTTTTAAGGCTAGGACACAAAAGAAACAAGAAACATCCTTAATATTCCCAAAAGAAATGGAGAATTAAGAGAGTACCTTGACGGCGAAAACTGGTGAATTCTCAATTATATTATATGCCGAATAATGTACAAAAGCAAAGTAATAGACGTCCATATAATATAATTGAGATGTAGTACGGACCATCTACCCATATAATATAATTAATATTAAACGTCCATGGGAAGGGAAGGGAAGCCAAATGTAGGACCCATGCACCTTATAGAATTAAAATCCAGATTCATCACAAAAATCATCTTAAAACATTAATTAAGCATACACCCAAAGACCACCCTAACCTTTGGAATGCAAATGTTTCACTCCACAGTAGTAGTAGTAGTACCTTTATCTACCTAATTTCATCGATCTGCTAGCTTAAAGAAAGGAATCCTTTTGTTGAAGACATGAATCCTTGATGTAAAGCTCACTTCTTCATATCACTTCTAATCCCCTTTTCAAATTCAAACAAGCTTTTATTTCTCTTCTTCATGCTTTCGCCAACCTTTTGTTTTGGAATTCTTAATGTCCAACTTTTTACATACAGACCGTACTTCTTTTTACATATTAATTGGGGGGAAAAAAAAACGTTTTATAGTACTACTTCTTTTGTTATTACACCTTTGTATATTGAAGTTATAACCAACAGATTTTTTGACTGTTCCTCTGAATAATTGGATTCCATATCATATCATGATCTACAAATTTCTTACTGTAAATATCACATGCAGTTTTGTATAATTTAATGGTCCAGAATGTATGGGCCTTTATCAAAACTCGCCGATGAGAAAAAAACATGATGCTGCCTTTAAGTTTGTATCAAATTTTTGTACCAATATTTGCACTGTGTTTTTTTTTTTTAATTTTAATATTTCAGTTTAAAAATATGTGAAATAAGAATTAGCTAAATAACATATTGGAAACAATATATATATATATATACACTAAAATTTTCAAAAAAATCGGGAGAACAAATAAAGTGAGACACGAGAACATATAATGGGGAGTAACACATCGGCGCACTAGTTGCAATTTTGACTAAAAAAAATTAATTGAACTGTCTTTTTATATAACTTAGCAAATTATTATAAAAAAAAATCAAAAAGTATCGATTCATTTAATAAAATGTATTGGTTCATATGATCAAAATACAGGATAAACCGCTTGACAGTTTAAGTAGGAGGCATCTAATCTTATGCCTAAGCATGAGAAGAAATTGAAAATTGTGATTCTATGTCTTGCAGAAAGTGACTTGGAATATTAATTTCTGAAATCCAAGGAAAAGTTGGCTACGTGTTAGTATACTTCAGAATGAAATCCAAGAAAGTAGAAATCATAGTTAACAATTGAAAATATATGTATTCTATTTCAGAGCGCAAAAGTTCTCTATTATTTATTATTTCATTAATTTATACTCCTTCTATCCCATAATAAAAATTCATTTTATTTGTATTCCAAAATTAAATAATATCAAGCAAAAAGGGGCGTTCCGAGAATCGAACTCGGGACCTCTTGCACCCAAAGCAAGAATCATACCACTAGACCAAACGCCCTAGATGAAACAGTTGGAACGACGTCTACAAATAACAACCAAATGCCATCTCACCACCATTTCTCCCCAAGAACTCCATCACCTACAAACTCCACAACATTCTCATATTCACTAACAAAACACTAAAATAAAAATTTTTAAAAAATCGATTTTTGACAACAAATTAACTCCACAACATTCTCATCAACTATTTTTTTAAAGGACAACTCATAATTTCTAACAGTGATTTTTTTTAAGTACAAATAAATAAAATTGGCTTAATTATGAACAAAAACACAATCTTGATTTAATTGCAACATAACCTAAACAATTGAAATATTGTAAATTAATCACCAATTTTATTTTTTTAAAGTTATGACCTCACATTTATATTAAAATACTCTACCTTTTTACTCTGTTACACTTTCTCTCCATTTTTTACTTTTCTTACACTTTTCATTAACAACTTTACAATAAAATATTATATTAATTACAATCAGTATCATGCTCAAATGTTAAAATTAAAAAGAAACGGAAGGAGTATATATAATTGGATTTAAAAAATTATATAAATTAAAAAAATAAATAAGATGAAAAAAACCAAACCCTCCATTTACATCTTGCAGGCTCGAAAGAGAACATGCCTAAGTATCTTTAAAAGAGAATTTTGTATTAAGATACACAAGTTAGCATTGGGCCCACTTCCTGATTTCATATGCTCCAATAACTCAAATGTTGGCCTAGCAGGGCCCACTTCCCGATTCATTTTAGTTTTATAGTTGAGGTGTTGGCCCGCTTTTAATTAAAACACCTCCAATATTATTAGATTTACCCACTTTATCAATCTACCCACCCTTTTTTAAAAAATTATTAGATACACACACCCCTATTTCCCTACTTTACCCTTAGTTCTAATTTCTCTCCATTCCTCAATTTTTTTGTACATCCATCTACTATACTCCCTAATTCCTACTGCCTGCTAATCAAAATCAAAGAAAGAAGAATGAAAGAAAGAGAAAAGATGTTGGCAAGAAGGAAAGAAATCAATCTAATCACATGAAGAAGAGAGAAAGAGTAAAGGACGACAGAATGAAAAGAAGAGAAGGAAAGAAATCATATTAATCACAAAAAGAAGATTTGAAGAAAGAGAAAAGAGAAGAGAATATGCAAGGAAGAAGAATGAAAAGGCCGCCCACCACCGCCGGAGTTATTTGATAAAGTAAAATATTATTTAGTTAGTTTTCTTTCTTCTTCTTTTTTTACGTTGCAAAAATGATGACACGATAATGATGCACATTATGAGTTTGATGAAATTCTTGTTAAATGAATATGTTTTCTTTGATACATTTTGCTTGCTAATGACACTAGATAATGCTTGTTAATGGCGCCTCTATGTGTTTGATGAAATGTACATATGGTTAAGTGGAAATGACTTTTCTTTGATACATTTTGTTTGTTAATGATACCAAATAATGCTTGTTAATGGAGCCCTCTATGTGCTTGATGAAATGTCTGTTAAGGGAAATGACTTTTCTTTGATACATTTTGTTTGTTTAATGAAAAAACTATGTTTTGCCAAATTTGTAATGTATGAATTATATATATTTAAAAATGTATTTACTGTATATATGTAATAATGTATTACTTATGTATGTATGAAACAATATAATGTATATATGTAGTTGAATGAATTACATTTTGCCGAAATTTAGCATGATTTTCGTTAACCTTTTACTGAAATTTTGCAAATAATTTTTGCTGAAATTTTTTCAACGAGGTCGAAATCATTTTGCTGAAATTTGGTGTATATTTCGAACACTGGTTGCCGAAAATTGGTGTATATTTCGAACACTCGGAAATTAGTCCAATTTTCGAACACTTTTTGCCTAAAATTAGTGGATTTTCGAACACTTTTTGCCAAATATTGGTGTATTTTTCAAACACTTTTTGCTGAAAATGTGTCTATATTTCAAATACATTTTATCGAAAATTAGTGTAATATTATATAGATTTTTGTCGAATTGCTTTTTGCTGAAAGTGATTTTGCACTTGTACTAATTATAAGTTTGCGAACTTTTCCAGGGCTACTTAGAAATAGGCCAACGGCTTCTTATCGAAGGAGAAAGCAACAACAATCAGTGTCACCTGAAGAACAACAACAAGCTATTGTACCATCCGAGAAAATGATAATAATTGAAGAACAACAGGAACAATTTAGTGGTGATGACTCTAGTGGTAATGGAGACAGTGAAACAGATGATGAAGGGGAACATGATGAAGACGGTAATGAACCGAAGATGGAGAAGCTGAGAGAGATGCAACGGAACTCAAAGGAGGTACTAATGAACCCGGAGCAGATTGTCCTTCGGAATTTTTACTAGAGACTCCTCCTCTTTTGACCGCATTTCAAAGTCATGTTGCAAATTTCATTTGGAGGGGGGAAGAACGAGGTGTTCTGAAGTGTCACTGTCACATTAGCAAATTGTGGGAGATTAGAAGTGATGTGGAGACCCGGGTTGTAGATTGCATTTCAAAAGATTGGGGCTTCTTGGGGTTAGAAGAAGGGGAAGACGTACTTGACTTGGAATATAATTCGTGATATGTTTTGTTAAACTTGATATTATGGTTCCATTGATATTATGTTATTTTTTGTGAACTTGTGTTAAATTTGGATGGAACCCATACAAGTGTAAACTTGACCTGATACTTTGGGTTTTCTAAAATTGGATGTGTTATGTTTTGTTGTTATTTTGGATGTGTTATATTTTTTTGTTATAAAAGTTGAGTCGAAATATGACAAATTGGTCAGGATTTCGACAAATTTTAGTTGAAAAGATGCATAACTTTCGACAAATTATATCCGAAATTGTGCATATATTTTGAAAACTTTTGTCCGAAAATAAGAGGCAGAAGATATCTTATTTTTTTTGCTCTGATTTTCGAAAAAATGTATCTGAAAGTGTGTACAAATATCGACAAAATTTATCCAAAAACAAGGGACAGAAGATTTCTTATTAGTTTGCTCAGATTTTCGACAAATATTTATCGAAATGTTTAATAAATTTCGATAATTTTTTCCGAAAAAAAAAAGACAGGAGATTTCGTAATTTTAATGCTCGGATTTTCAAAAAAATATATCTGAAAGTGTGTACAAATATCAACAAAATTTATCCGAAAATAAGAGACAGAAGATTTCTTAGTTTTTTTGCTCATATTTTCGACAAATTTTTGTCGAAATATGCTCATATTTTTGAAAATAATATGTCGAAACCCTAAGTATAATTCGGCAAACCAGGTTCGAAAATCAGTGTGTCGGACAAATTTTTCAAAAAAATACGGGAACAACTATACCACGGTTCTAATCGTACTTCTATGCTAAAAATACAAACATTTCATACACAATATCCCAAATATATACAAATAACAACATTCAACCAGAGTATATATATTTTCATGCATTCAACACAAGTGTATACATTTTCATACATACAAAAAGAGTATATATATATATATATATATATATATTCAATACTATATAGTTGAGTAACTAAAGATATATACACACGTATCCCATAGAGGCTCCTTTGTGCTCGATATTTTCCCGAACGGCAAGAACGTAAATTTTTCCGACGTGAAGTCGTGAATGATCGATCATTCAAACTCAACGTATGTATCTCTTTTGCAGGGGTGGGTGTATCAAGTAATATATAATATTGTTTTTTTATATTTAATATTGTCCAATATTAGTTAGGGTGAATTAGTCATTTTACAAACACATTAAAATAATACATAATAGAGGTGGGTAGATCTAATAATATTGGAGGTGTAGATAGTTGGACCCAAAAAAAAAAGACCAAGAAATATCAAATGGGCCGAAAGAAACCCATTATATTTGATTCATATTATTTAGTTTTTTACGAAATTCTATTTCGTTATAAATTATATATTATTTTAATTGAGTTAATCTACGTATAAAAAAATAAAACTCAATACCGGTAGTGCAAAAATTATATTCTAAAATGATATATTATTTTAATTGAGTTAATGTATATATATACGTATAAAACCCGTTATATATATATAGTTTTACTCCTTATAAGAAAAATGAATATGTTGCAAGGCTAATTGGTAATAATGTTTTTTTATGCAGTCATTGCCGACCCCCCATGTGACAGTTACTTATCCTTCACGTGGTTCTCTTTGCCCTTTACATTAATTTCCCATTTGAAACACGTGAGGAAAATAATAAGTGGCTCAAATTTTAGGAGATTCTTTTTTATTGAGGAAAATTATCTGCGTGATAGAAATTATTAATATTTTTTAATACAAAATCTGAAGAATAGTTTAATAATTCGATAGCAGCAATATTCTTGGTGGAAGTTGATTCTTTGATTGAGACCTCAAAATTGATTTCGTCTATATTGGGTGGTTCTAAAGCCCATACCAATTTCTTTCATCTGCATATTTTGGATTTATACGCACCTGATAGAGATAGAGATGCAAGTGAGTCAAACCAATTCGCAAGTTACTCGAAAAAAAACTAAAAGATAATAATAAAATAATTTTAATAAGTATCACATTAATTATCTATGGGATGGGGAGAGGGAGTGATACTCAACTAGATAAGGTCACAAGCTTAAATAGTTTAGCTATTTTATTGTTAGTATACTAAATGTTACAAGTACACCCAAAATATAAATAAATGAAAAATCTTGATAGAGATTTCGAAAGCTATCGAATAAATTGACCTTCCTATTAAGTAAAACTCGAGTTTCAGAGAATACATTGGTCTTTAATGCCACTCGACTCATTCGATCAGATTTAAAACATATTTTAATTAATCTATGAATGTAAGAAAAAAAAATTACTGTATATTTAAATGCATAATTTTTCAAATTAAAAGAAAATTACTAAGTTAGTTTTGCAGAGAAAGATCTTTAATTTACCCTAGTGAGTTGGAAAATAAAATTAATGAATATGAAGGGACCACGTGAAGATTTCCCAATAGAAGATTAAAGAGTTAGGCAGCAGTCTAATTTTAAACTGAGACGGCTGTGAACAAATATAGTCGTATATAGAAAGCAGATATTGAATTTTGCTAAAAATAGCTATACCACCTTTACACGTGCCTATTTATCCTCATTTCAGTTCGGTATTTGTTTCCCGCATGATCCATTTTACCCATGTAATACATACCATACATAACATAACATGCATATTCATTATTCACACACATAACATAACCTCCCAAATCAACACTTGTTTAACAAAATTAAACTTGGACACACACATATCCAAAAATCTTTTCTTTCAATTTTAGCACAAATTTGTATTGAAATACGATCAATAAAATATTTTGATAAGATGTTTAAAGATTTACAAGAGACATACATAATTGATTTCACATTTCTTTATAAATTCAAAATTTTAAATGAGATACAATTTTTTACATATGCTCTATTTATTTTAGTGTGGAAGGTGACGTGGATTATTATCAACGAACTTCATTATATATTATATATACACACAAATGCATATATGCACATCTATGGTGTATGTGTTTATATATATATATATATATATATATATATATATATATATGTGTGTGTGTGTGTGTAATTCTAATTTCGAGACATGTATACGTATCATGTGGATATCGATTATTTAATGTGTGTGATAGAAAATTACACAAAAGAGAGAAAATATAGACCGTGTATGAGATCGAAGAAATTAAACCTTAGAGAAAATTACACAAAAGAGGGAATATATAGACCATGTATGTGAAGAAAACCCTAGAAACACAAAGTAAAATAATGACCCTTTTCATCAATTAATTTAATTACAAAACTCTAATTCGCATATAAAAGATAAGAACGACAAAAAGGACAGAGCTTTCAACGTTGATTAAGACAATACTTTTGAGTGGAAAATAACGTTAAAATGAAGTCTATATCAACTGATAAAAAAGGTTTAAAAAAAGTAAATATTAATCAAGTTGGAAAACGACTAACTAATAGTATATATTAATATAATCCAACTAATCATTGTTTGGAAGTCTAAATACGTACTAATTGTCCTAATCTAAGACTTTGTTTTAATTAGCATATGTAGTATAATCTAAAAGTTCATGATCACCAACGTATTAATCACGTAAAAGTAAAAATAATTTTCTCTCTCCTCAAATACATAAATGTACACCATATGTATATATATATATTTAAACTCTTCATTTTCATCTAGCACTGTATATATGTGTATACTTAGACGTACGTACGTAATTGTTTGTATTCAGCTCATAAAACATCATATTACATGTCAACACTTCAAGATCGAGCTAGCTACTGGAAATTTAAGCAGACGTACTACTATATTAGAAATTAACTAATTTAATTAATTACTTACTTATATATATATATATATATATATATATATATATTATATATACCGATATCGATCGATAGTGTCATCGTATGGCGCCTCTACAGTTACTTAATCTCCATTGAGTAACTGTAAGGACCAGAGATCCTCCATGCTCCAAAGGTTTTCATTTGACTCGATGGGAAAATGGCCTTGGAAATCCTGCATATTTCCCGTGAACGAAGGCGGAGAGTAGGATTCAACTGTATGATCCGCAGGGCACGAACCGGAGGCTTGGCTTGTGCTACCATGATCAATACTATTCTCTACAGTTTGACCTGTACAGTTCTCTGCTTGCTTGATATGCTTCTGAATTCGAGTTCTCCAGTAGTTCTTTATCTCATTATCCGTTCTTCCAGGCAAATGCTTCGCAATTTTAGACCACCTATATTATTAATTTATTGTTGAATAAAATTTTATATACACCTAAGAGTACACACTAAATACGTACTGATAAAGGATGATGATAATATTTCAATATATATTTTAAGCAATAGTATAATATATACAAAAGGTCATAAATCACTCACTAACATCAAATTAAAGTATGATCATAAATCGAAATAAACATCAATCGATTTGCGGGCCACAGGATTGCTAAAGAATGCAAAACTTTGCATCATAACAACAAAATTGTGGATGGGAGAAATAGCATGCCATGTTCTATGGTTGAAATTGAAGGTTAATTTGTTGACATTTCCTAAATTATTTAAGGAATGGTGAATGCATATATATTTTATATATATCTCTTACTCCTCACACTATCAATTTATGCACTTAGGTATGGCTAAGGTCCATTTCCATAAACAAAATCAACTGTTTTTCTTTATATTTGAATTTATTTATCTTTTTTTCTTTTAAAAAGGTAGCTTGAAGAAAAGGAGGAAAGGATGTATCTTATGATCGGCTTCTCATCATGTCATGTCCCAGGTTTTGTAATTTTTTCTTGCTTTAACCGTTAAATGATTATTACTCTATTTTTTAAAAGATTTTTTTTTTCTAAAGAATCTCTATTTTTCACTATCGTGCATTCCTAGAGTTATTACGTCATTTAAAAAAAAAAAAGTTACATGCAATTCTCCACATCAATTAATGTTTTTTTTAATAGAATATTCACGACCATGATTTAAATTAAAAAAAATATATATAAGGATTTTTTTAGTTAAGGTAGGAAATTAATTGAATAAGTGTTTTTTTATATAATATTAATGAAATGTGAAAAGGGGGCCATTTGATGGTAAAACGGACAAAACAATATGGCAGGTGTCTACTTCAACATAACTTAGCTAGCAATTGGGAAATTCTCTTTCAAGTGATTGGAGGTGTTAACATGTGAGTTATTGAAAAGGGTTCTTCCAAAAATGGAAAATTCCATTTCCCCATCTTTTTAGGTCCTAATTCACAACGTGTTTCTGTTGCATCCTTTAATTTTATTTTTTTCTAAAAAGAAATTTATATATTATCTTGAAATCTCTTTTCCAGAGAGAGAGAGAGAGTTCTAAGATATTTTATGATGGTTTGTTAAATTAAATTTTTAAAAAATAATAAAGGTGACAAATCTAGAAAAAAATTTGTTCCTTTAGTACGTACATTATTTTGTTATTTTGTAATATTAGGTATTTTGAAATAAAGAAGAGTTAAATATTCCATGGTAAATTGGTAATGAGTAAAAAAAAAAAAAAAAAAAAATCTTCCTCGTTTAAATAAATAAAACTTACTACATATACATGGGAGATTTTGGTAGCAGTAAACAACAATTAACACATGTACTTCATGGTGGATTTTTCCTCGAATTCCTCACGTTTTGTAATTTGATGATTATGTACAGGTGAAAGGACACTCTCTCTCTCTCTCCCCCCCTCTCTCTCTCTCTCTCCAAATCTAGTCTGATTTACATCCGCACGGGCCGGAATTTTATCACAACAACTAATGACTCACAAGCATCAAGAAAAGATACGGTGGATCAAATTCATGCCAATTAATATAATTACTTTTTTTTTAAAAAAATTACTTATTCATATATCAATTGATAAAAAAGAAAGAATGAAAAGGCAGTTACCGGTTTCCCCACTTAGCATGCAGCTCCATAATCAGAAGCTGCTCCTCCGGTGTAATATTTCCACGCCTAACATCTGGTCGGAGATAATTTAGCCACCGCAGACGGCAGCTTTTTCCGGTGCGCTTCAGCCCTAAAGTAAAACATACACAAATTATTAAATGAGATGATTATAACATATAACCAATTAAGTCTAAAAAAAAAAATTATTACTAGCTTCCTTCGTCCCACAAATATATACTTACTCTTTTTTTTTTTTTTTAATTTGTATAAAAATAATTATATGTCTATTTTTGTGGGACGAATAAAGTAATTTATTTTAGGGTTTTGTACACACCTGCAGATCGTGCTAGGGAGTTCCAAACGCCTTCTCCATGATTTGCGATGTAGTTCATTAGAATCAGATCTTCTTCCATGGTCCACGGTCCTTTCCTCACTTCAACATCTTGAGATTTGCATGGCTTTTTATCCATCTTGGAGGAGAGATAATTAAGGGAGGGGGTGGGGGAGAGGAGAGATGTTAATTTGAATGACACTTGAAGAAGATAATGATGTGGTGCACAATTTATAGAGGTGGTGGAAGAGGATCCTTTGCCAGTTAATTAAGCTATAAATTGACATGAAAATGATGATCTTTTAACCTAACTTTGTTTGAACATGTATAATTACAGCCTTAATCTAATTGCTTACACACTTAAAAGTATGCATGGGGTTACATGACAAAACACGGTTTTGTAGACATGCATGGGTCAAGTAATATATGCTATATATGGCTAGCCATACATTCAAATTAAATTTTTTAAATTATTACGATGGATAGAATTAATTTCTTCGCCTATAAAATATATAATATATAGATAGTAGGAATGTGGATAAATACATACGTACGTATATATATAACTAATACTGTGTAAAGATAATTAAATATTCATGTAAAAATATGTAAAGTTATTTTGTATGCCTCAAGTTTATTAAAAGGTGCGGTTATATATGTACTCTCATCCTCTCCCACAACACGTTACCGCATACACACATATTACCTCGAATCGAAGTGTTTAGACTCAAATAACTATACGACAAAGCATTGCGTGAATTTTGAGAATATTAATTGTTTCACTAAAATATATTAATTATTATGTTATAAGATATTAATTTTAAATGATAGTTGTTTCATTAAAGTCGTTAAAGTGTATTGGTTATTTCAATAAAAGATATTAGTTGTAAAAATCAACATCACGGTGAAACTTGTTCACACAATACCAACTATAATTATATGAGTTGGAGAAAAAAAGTTTTATTGTCCCATAACTTTTCAACTCTCCAATTTTAGTCTCAAAATTTGAAAGATTCAAAAAATTGTCCCAAATTTCAAAAGTTTGTCTGATTTTGAACCGATTTTTGCTAGAAAAATTGAAATTACTTTATTTTAATCCACGTGTGTCACGTAATTAGTCCCTTCTGCATTTCTTATGACATGGCTGCAAGATGAAATTTCTTTTTAGTTAAACTTTTTTTTAATTAATTAACCACTCATGGTTTCCTCATCATTAAAATTATACTCCCTCTGTCCCGGAACTATCTTCACAGTTGACTTTTTAACGATTTTTGTGTAAGAATTATTTCATATAAAACAACTTTTTTTACAAAAGTTGTTTTATATGAATGATATGCTAGGTCATCTTATCAACTAGCATAGCATTCATATAAAACAACTTTTGTACACATATTACTATGAAATAAATTCTCAGATAGTTCCGGGACAGAGGGAGTATGAAGAATTAAAAAAATATTAATCTGGAAGCTGCGGGAGGAGATTGTGGGTCAAAATGATGTAGTTTTGATTTTCCCAGAGAAAATCGGATCAGAATTGGATAATTTTTTAAATTCGATACTATTTTTAAATTTTTTTTAAAATATGGGATAAAAATCAAATAGTCGTAAGTTATCGGAATGAGAAACTTTTTTTCTCATATAAATTGTTTGACAAACTTATAAATAAAGTTACACCTTTATAAATTAATGAATTTGAAAGAGTAATAACCTCCTTTATATAATAATTTATTTGGATCCTGATATGGTTCAATGAACTAAAGTAATAACCTCAACAAATTATACTAATAAGGTAATAAAACTTTTATAAGGAGTAATTCTTAGGGGAGCTACTATTAGGTACACAATACTGTAGAAACTTACAATTTGATACAAATACTGTTTTTGAGCTTACAATTAGGTACAAAAAGTAAAAAAAAAAGTTCCGAAACTACCCTTGCAGCTAGAAGTCCCCATTACTGTAGATTGTACATTTTATTGTACACGAAATTAAAATATCTTCCCACCTTTTACACTGTTCAGCGTCAGAAAGGGAAGAAAATTGAGAGAACAGGCAGTGACATCATCAAGCTTGACTAATTAGACATGCATTTAATTAGGATATACATTTGAAATTTTAAATTTCAAATTAGATATAGATCGATCATTTCTTCGTCTCTTCTCTGCTTCATTTCTTCGTCTCTTCTCTGCTTTCTCTCTGCTTTTCGAATATCAGATATACGTATATCTATAAATACAGTTACGCTGCCTTGATCGATGATCGTTGATTTCAATGGATGATTTGATCTTTTTGAATGTGAATTACAACGAAGAGTGCAAACTAATTCAGTTTAATAAGGAGAGCAAATATGAAGATATTACATCACAAATTCAAGGTACGTGGAAAGAATTGTGTTTGGAAAAAATGAATATGCGTTTCTCAGTGGGTATCATTAAAAATTGTTGTTTGCGGTCAAATGAAGATTTGAAGAACATGATTCTTATATGTAATCTTACATCTGACAGAATTGTTAATGTCCAAGTAAATTCGAGAATTGAGTCTAGTAGTGATGACACCACAGATAAAATGAATGAATGCCAAGATAATATGTATGTTGAGGCAGATGAATTCGTTTGTGATACTGTTATTCAGGATTTTTCAAGTTTGGATAGAATACCAAATTATGAGATGTGTCCAATAGAAAAGGGTAAAAAAGATTTATCTGATCATTGGCAGGATATATTCAAAGATGGGATTGGTAGTCTGTTTAATGGAGGTGTGGTTGAGTTTAGAATGGAGCTAGTTAAATTCACTATTAAAAAGGGATTTAGGTTCAAATACATTAGGAATGATTCAAAATATGTACATGCAGTTTGTAAGTGTGAAGATGACTTTTACTGTCCTTGGTTTGTTAAAGCTAGAAAATGTAAGCATAGCAATAATTTCTTTGTGGTGGATGCTAATTGGGATCACAATTGTGTTGGATCTATGGTTAAATCTAAGAAAAATAAATTGGGATCAAAAATTGTTGGAGATTTAGTTTTTGAAGCAGTGAAGTCCAATCCTAAACTTGGTCCTAAGGATTTAGTTTTACATATGAAATCAAATTATTCAGTGGATATTGAATATATGGATGCTTGGCGGTCTTTGGAAAATGCACGTTATAGGTTATATGGTTCATACAATGAGTCTTATGCAAATCTTAGATGGTATTGTGAAGCCATTAGTAGAACAAATCCAAGGAGCTTAGTAGAGCTTCAACTGAATGAAAAGACGAGACATTTTGAAAGACTTTTCATTGCATACAAAGTTGTCGTTGATGGTTTTCAATATTGTCGCCCTATGCTATTCATCGATGGAACGTTTATGAAGGGCCGTGCACAGGGTACAATGCTTGTAGCCAGCGCAAAGGATGGAAATAATGGTAATAAGTCTGAACAATTAATTTATAATTACAAATATGCATCTGTTTGTATTAATATTTTCATTGTTTGGTAGTATAGGTCTTTTTCCAGTGGCAATTTCTATTGTGTCAGCAGAAAATGAAGAAAATTGGGAGTGGTTTTTAAGAAAATTAAAAGATGGTTTGAAGCATGACAAAAAAGTTGTGTACATATCTGATAGGAACTCAGGTTTGATGACAGCATTTTCAAAAGTCTTTGATGATCAGGTCCATTTTTATTGCTTGTATCATTGATAGCAAATCTCAAGGGTCGTTTTTCTGGGGGAGGGTATAGAAAAGCACTTCGATTGAAGTTATGCACATACTTTCGAGAGTTTGCATATGCTCCGAACAGACGTATATTTGAAGAAAAGATAGCACTGTTTAAAAAGAAAGGTGGTTTGGAAGCAGAAGAATGGTAAGAGACTGTGCCTTATGAAAAATGGGCAGTCTCATTTTGCCATAATATAAGAAGGTATGGTGAAATGACGTCAAATGCAGCTGAATATTATAATTCATGGATAAGACATGCTAGAGGTTTCCCAATTTCTTATATGTTGGAATACATACGTAAGGAATATTGTCGTTGGTATATGGAAAGGCGTGAAGCAAGCGAAATGTGGACTGGGGTACTATGTGCAAAAAAGAAAAAACGGTGGACGGAGCTATCGGAAGTCTGTAAAACTTGGGAAGTAATACGATGTCCAAATGGTCAGTATGAGGTATTATCCAAAATATCAGTAATGGTTGATCTGAAATTGAGATGTTGTACATGCTATCATTGGCAAATAAGTGGTTTCCCGTGCTCTCATGCGGTTGCAGTTATTAGGAAATTTTGCTCTTCAGTGTATTCACATATTGAAGAGTGTTTCTTTACTTCTACTTATCATAAATGTTACATGTTTGATATAAATCCAATACCAGAAACTGAGAAGTTTGAATGCTCTTCCTTCAAAGATGAGGAAAATGCAGTACTGCCTCCAAAATTAAAAAGAAAACCAGGTAGGCCAAAGTCAAAGAGGAAATTGTCTTATGGAGAAAGAGGACTAAAGAAAAAATCTGTTTTATGTAACATTTGTGGAGTTACTGGAAAACATGACAGTTTCACATGTTCACTTGTTAATTTGGTATGGAAATTAAATACTATATTACAACTGTTAGATTATTTATCTGAATTTCAAATTATAATTTGTTTATAATGTTTTTATTGAAAATTAGGATGAAAGCAGTGGATGCAACAGAAGATTTGGCTGAAAGCAGTGGATGCAAAAAGTTCCTTGGGTTGAAAGCAGTGGATGCAACAGAATCTTTGGCTGAATAGCTGATTTTCATCTGTTTTATAGTAATACAAGATTGTACTCAGTAAACTTATTTGAACATATTTGGATGTTTTTAGTTGATTTATGCATATAAGCCAAACTTTCCAGATTATAACTTCTATAGATAAGTGCAACATTATTAATATAACGTTTATATGATCAGATTATATAATCCATAATAGTTAAACTAAAATCAATAACTCTATCTTATTAATAAATATTTACATAAAAACCAACTTAGTCATACATATCATAAAAAATACAGCACTTATTATCATGATATGAATATAGAACAAAGTTGAAAGGGATAATTGATAATATTTCCCCCCAGTATCATGCACCCTCCTTGCACTTACTTGGTTGTTTTCGAAACTGGTTACCTCTTCAAAATCTTGTTGTAAGGACGAAGGACAATTTGTAGGTGTACACCAATGAGACCAACCGTGTATATCACATTGGTAGTACAATCTTTCAGGATTTCTTGAAGTTTCAGACAATTTAATTGTTGTTGGGGATAAACAAACCCGACAAACTGATTTTCTATACATTATATAAGTAACATTTGATTTGAAATTACTACTAGAGGACATGGTTAGGATGGAAAATCAAGATGATCTTTAACCAATGACCCCATCTATTTATAGAAGAATTTGTGTTATTTGTAACGGCTATATGTAATATATATATATATATATATATATATATATATATATATATATATAACGGATAGAAACACTGTTTATATATTAGGGGCAGCTACTATTAGGTACACAATACTGTTCAAAGTTACAATTTAATACAAATACTGTTTGAGCTTACAATTAGGTACAAAAAGTCAAAAAAAACTTCCGAAACTACCCCTGCAACTGAAAGTCTCCATTACTGTAGATTGAACATTCAATTGTACAAGAAATGAAAATATCTTCCCACTTTTTACACTGTTCACCGTCAGAGAAATAAAAAAATTGAGATCACAGGCAGTGACATCATCAATCTTGACTAATTAGATATGCATTTAATTAGGATACCCATTTAAAATTTTGAATTTCAAATTAGGTATAGATCGATCAATACTTCGTCTCGTCTCTGCATTTCGAATCTCAGATATAGATATATCTATATATACAGTCACGCTGCCTTGATCGATGATCGTTGATTTCGATGGATGATTTGATCATTTTGTGGTGGGTTTTACCGCAGTATGGCAGCTAGCTCTGGTCACTCTTGCCGTCGTGCCGGTCATATATGTACATTTCTCTTCAACATTTGCACATTCTTTTGCATATTTGTACATGGACAGACATATATGTATATTTCTCTTCAGCATTTGCACATTCTCTTGCACATATGTACATGAACAAACATATATGTACATGGACGGGACACACCCATTGGATTGGTGAGTGCACCCACACAGCGATATGTACATGGATAGATATATATGTACATGCACGAAATACACCCATTAGATTGGTGAGTGCACCCACCGTCTCCTTCACAGATTTGCACCCCCATCGCGCCTCCCCAACCTGCAACAACCATTCAACGCAACCCTTCGTCGTCGACTTTTCATCCACCCACCACCGTCGCGCAACCCCATCACCGTCGTCGCGCCTCCCACAGTCGTAACCACCACCATCATCGCATAGTCCCGTCGCTCTTCTCCATCACCGGCGTCACAAATTGCTCCTCACCATCGCGTCGCCCTTCATCATCGCGGGAAACACCATCACCGGTATCGCACAATCGTGTGCCACCGCCGTCGGCCAAGTCAAATGATCCTTGAAATCCTGAAAATCAGCTTCGAAGTCAATATTTAAAATCTCAGATATAAATATATGTATATACAACAGAAACGTAGACTGGTGATGAAGGAGAGAAGGTGGCAGACGCAAAGTTACTGATAAGGAGAGAAGTAAGTCTTCTGATTTGACAGCATCAACAGTACACAATGTTTAATATTGGGGTATTGTGTATTTTGTATCTGTTTGTAATTTCTTTGTAGGGATAAATTGGTAAAATGACTAGGAAACTTGTAGCTGAATGTAACTTCTAAATAGTGAATTGACCTTTTTGTGAAAGTGAACAGTATCGTGTATGTATGAGTAATTTTTCCTAATTCTTAAGGGCCCAATTGAAAATATAAATTAATAATTACGTATATATATATATATATACACACACACCACAACATTTCAATCAATTATCAACAATATGCATCAGTAGTGGATCGTTTTACTTTCCATCTAAATCAAAATGAACACTATCCTTAATTTTTTGTAGTCTAAATAAATCTTATATAAAAAGAAAACCTAGAGCCATAAGACCACAACACAGTCCAGAGGCCGGAGCCCCACTAAAAACCTTCCTAGGGTAAAACCCTCCTTAGGGAAACCCCTAGGCGAGGAAAAGGGAAACTCCTCTAAAAGGAATTAACAAACTCTGAAATACTCTGTAAACCTGTCTAAATCCACCTGTTGCCGAAGAAAGTCGGGTACTGAGTTCCACCAGATAAAGTCCTCAAAATCATGGAATTTAGAGACGGCATCAGCCGCCATGTTTCCCTCCCGATATATGTGGACTGCCTTGAACTGTACTCCCTGAATTAACTCTTGCATCCAATCCCAGGAGGACCTAAATTTCCATGGAACCACCATCTCCGGATTTTGAAAAAGGGACACTATGTAAGTAGAATCAGATTCCAAGACCAAACGTGTCCACCCCTGGTTAATAGCCGCCGCAACTCCCTCAATAGCTGCACAAAGCTCCGCCTCATAAGCCCTCCCCCGTCCCATCTTCTTAGCAAAAACAGACTCCACAAACCCCATGCAATTACGATACACTACTCCCACTTGCAGCTGCCCATTTATTTCACTCCCATCCGAGTTCACCTTAATGAACCCAAAAGGTGGCGGCGCCCACCTTACGGAGATAAGCTTCCGTTGCGGCCGACTCACGAAGCCCACTGCCAAACGTGCATTACACATAAGGTCCACACAAGCATTAAAATTAGGTCCCAACTCCATGGCCGCTGCTTCCTTCACATAAGCCCACAGCTGCGCATTGAAGCTGGAAAAAAACGGCCTTTTCCCATCATGCACCGCCGCATTACGAGCCTGCCATATCATCCAAAAGTAAGTGACCCAGGTGATCTTTCATAAACTAAAGAGCCGTGGGCTGAGACGCGCCCTGATGACCTGCAAAAATGCATCATGAAACCCAAAAGAACCGTCCACCGCTAGATTGAAAACTTCTGTAATACCCGCCATCAGTCTATTAGCAAATGGACAAAGACAGAAAATATGGTCCAGAGTTTCAATGCTACCGTAGCAGAAGACGCAAACCGATGGCCCAGCCATTCCTCTAGCATGTTGCACGTCCCATGTAGGGACCTTATTCCAAATTAAACGCCAAACCAGCGTAGACCTCGCCGGAGGCACATGCTTCGCCCACAGCCATGCCCCCCAGCTGACCACCGGAAAAGAGTGACGGCACCAATTATATGCCGCCTCCGAGGAAATCTTCCCTGATTGATGGTGAATCCACACCATTGCGTCCTTTGCCGCCGCCGCAATTTTGACGTCTATAATATCTGCGCAAATGTCTGGGAAATTAACAGCAAGGTCGTCCTGGATTATCCATGCGTTCCCGTCACGAAACTCCGCCACAGACTGATTAAACATCCACCAGTAACCCCGCGGAATGCTCATCCTTTCAGCAATTATATATCCGAGCCAGTTATCTGTCCAGAAACTAACCACCGACTGATGCCCCGGCAGCCATCTAATATTTTCCTTTATAACCTGCCGAGCCCTTTCCGTGCCACTCCATATTGAAGATGACATGAAATATCTGACATCATGGCCAGAAGCTGTTGTGTGCCGCTGCTTTATGAAGGCCAAACCCTCGTCATTCCCTGCTAAAAGTTCCCATGCAAATTTCAGCAGGTATCCTTCGTTAGCCGCCCTTATGGATCGGATGCCAAGGCCACCTTCCGTACGTGGAGCACAAGCCCGGGACCAAGCCACCGCACCATAATTCCGCTTATTAACATTTCCACTCCACACAAAATTTCGCATTGCAACATCCACTGTCTTTATGAGATGCCTCGGCCATTTATACACCATCATACTATGAGTCAAAGACGAGACGATTACGCTGTTAACCATGCAAATACGACCAGCCATCGAGAGAAGAGAACCACTCCACCTGTCAAATTTACCAACAATCTTATCCGCAATAGGCTGCAAATGAAGGGCCTTCAGCCTCCCATGAAAAATCGGCACTCCAAGATATGTGAATGGCAAGGTGCCCTCCACAAAATGCAAATTATGAGCTAGAAAATGCCGAAAATCAGTAGGGATTTGCCCACCATAATACACCCGAGATTTTGTTGGACTCACCATTTGCCCCGAAGCCTCACCATATTGTGAAAAAATATCACGAAGGAGTAACACATTAGCCCTAGTAGCTTTACAAAAAATAATGATATCATCCGCATAAAGTAAGGTGGAGGGGACAAGCACCCCCAACTTAGCTTCAGCTCTAGAAACCCTACGGATGCCCCCTTGATAACTTATCATTCTTGCCAAGATGTCCTCCCCAATGGCAAAGAGCAAAGGGGAGAGCGGGTCCCCCTGACGAACACCTCTAGAGCATGCAAAGTAACCTTCCAGGCTGCCATTAATTAAAATCGATAATCTTGCCGAGTGGAGAATGGTGTTGACTAGCTTGCAAAAATGTGGATGAAACCCCATGCATTCCAGGACGTGAAACAAGAAATCCCAATGCATCGTATCAAACGCCTTCCGAATATCAATTTTTAGAGCCAAATTCCCTTGACCCTTATTCAAGCATTGGAACCCCTCCGAACAGGCCGCAATGCAATGATGGATCTGCTTACCAGGAATGAACCCGTACTGAGCCGGGGACAACAGCTTATGCAGTAACGGCCCAGTTCTAGTAGCCAAAATTTTTGAGAAAATCTTGTAAAGAAAATTTCCCAAAACTATAGGACGAAACTCCTCTATACGGGAAGCACCCACTGTTTTCGGGATTAAAGTGACAACGTTGGAATTAAGCCCCGTAGGCAGAAAACCAGCACCGAAGAAAAAACCAACAGCATTGACAATGTCATGCCTCACAATCTCCCAAGCAATCTGGAAAAAAACCCCGCTGAAACCGTCCGGACCAGGGGCACTAACCGGCGATAATTCAAAGACTGCCTTTTTTATCTCCTCCTCTGATGGCGTGGATAGGAGCAACTGATTATCATCAGAAGTCACAGACGGTTGAATGAGCTCGTCAATGAAAAGTAATGGAGGCTTCGTCGAGCGACCATCGCCAAATAATTCCTCATAGTAGCGCTTAATATGTCCCGAAATCATCTGATGATCTTCACAAATTTCATCATTAATAATCAGTGAAGAAATAGACGTTCTGCCCCGCGACATCCGATGTAACCGGTGAAAAAAGGCCGTATTCCGATCCCCATCAGTAAGCCAGTGCGCCCGATTCTTTTGCATCAATAAAGAACTTTGATTTTTTAAGATGGCAGTAATACTTTCGATCAGCTCAGCTTCCCGCCTATTATACTCGTCTGCATTAATGGCACGAAAATCACTCTGTTGCAGAACCCTCAGCGCATTCTGCTGCTGCTCTAGCTCAAGAAATAGGTTGCCGAAGGTAGCAGCGCTCCAGTCTTTAAGTTTATCCTTCAGTCGCTTAAGCTTCCGCACACACACTGAGATAGGATCCTTCGCCGCAAGAAAAACGTTCCAAGAATCAGCCACCACCCTTTTGAAGTCCGAATGCTCCGCCCAAAAATGCTGGAACCGAAACGGCCTATGGAACTGGACATTTGTCTCCCTACACTTAAGTAAGAGAGGACTGTGATCAGATTGAGCTCTCGGCAGGACCAAAACCGAAATTGTAACCCATAAATCCATAAAGCCCTCTGAAACTAAAGTTCTATCCAGCCTCGAAGCTACAACAGGACCGGCATTGCTACACTTCCAAGTTAAAAAAGGCCCGGTGGTTTCAATGTCAATCAAACCTGCATCCGAGATGAACTGGCTAAATTCTCGGGTAGAAATTCTATGCATGCTTCTCCTACCCACTTGCTCATGCAAACCTACGATTGCATTGAAGTCACCCATTAAACATATTTTAAGACCCCTTAGAGGCATAAGTGCATCCCAAAGAAGTCTCCTATCCACATACGAGGTAGAGGCATGGACGAACCCGTAGTATGCAACCCCCCGTACAGTAGATACTTTCATCACAATTAGCTGCTCCGTTTTAAGAAAAGTCGTCGGCTTAACCTGCATATTATTGCTCCTTAATTTTTTGTAGTGCTAACACTACTTATGTTATTTGCTAATGATAGTTAATGATACATGTGTGACAATGCAACTCTGGCTCATCTTCATCATAATTGTGTTGAAAAATAAGGAGCCATACGAAGAGTTAAATTAATTAATATCTACAGTTTAAATAACTCTACAAATTATCTCAATTATAATATGTATTCAATCGAATTAATTAACAAGTAGGATTACTTTTGTTTGAAGGGTGCTTTAACAAACGTTTTTTATATTCTTACTTCAAAGTCTTAACTCTTAAGTTTTCTCATGTGTTCCATCTGATCAACTCTCCTACAAATTATTACTGTGTAATTAATTTAACTGTGGGTCGGCACAATTCTAATTTGGTGAGATAAACTCATGTCATGTCAAATTTGTTTATTGTATTCATTCAATAATATCACTACTCTTATAAACTAATACCATAATATTTAATACACACAAAAATATCGAACTGTGTGAACAAATATTATGGAGATAATTTCATAATGGTCCTGTAACTTTAACAGAATTCAAATTGGTCTTTTTTCTTTATATTTTACCAATTATGGTCCTTTTGATATCAAAACAAGTCCTTTTCACCGGATAATTCAAATTTTGGCCGAAAATTTGTTGTAGCATGCAGAATGACACAAAAATGTATCAAAATGACGGACTTGACAATAGAAAAATAAACTTATAGCCTCGACTCTCCCCTTATCGTAAAACACTTGAAATTAGCGACGAAAAATGACAAAATTTACGATTTTAAAATCGCGATTTACAAGGAAGGTGTAATCAAAATTTGAAATTGATTTAGGGTTTTGCTTCCTGGATGAGTGACGATAGAAATGAGACTTGACACGACCACCGACGTGACAAGAATAAAAAATTATGATAATTTTTCGCCAAAAATTAAATTTTTTTGGTGAAAAAAAGCAAAATTGACACAAAATGATTAAAATTGATAAATTAAAAAGAAAAATGACTAAAATTAGATTCGAGTAAAGATATAGGACGGTTTGTGATTTTTTTTTCTCAATATTATGGTATTAATTTATAAATGTAATTGTATTATTGAATGATGTTATAGTACTACTAAGTAAATTGGAATAGATTAAATTTTTATAGGTCAAATGAAAAAATTATGGTTTGTGATCCAGACAACCCAAACTGTCAGTTTTACTCATGCATATATATGAGATGAAATTTATATACCAATTATATCATATAACATGAATACACGTAATCCGTGTAATATAATATACTGATTTTGCCAACTGAACCATTCATTTTAAAGTATGAAATGAAATTTAGCATTTTACTTCTAATTAAACTTAATTAATTTGTCATCTAGCCTATCAATTATGTGCACGCGCGGTTTAATCTTGAATTGTTGAAAATGGTAAAGTGCAATGAATCATAAATTGCTTCCAGGACATCTGAATGATACCATTTATTGAGTAGCAGGGCATGTGAATAATTAAACTTAATTAATTTGTCATCTAGCCTATTGATTATTCTTTTAACAATTCAAATGATTATGGGAAAAAAGTTCAAAAGTTCAGTCGTAATGTGAAATTACACTTTGAATTATGAGTGCGACTATCATTAGAATAGTTCATCGAATACAAGTTTGTTTTAAGTGATTATTAGAAATATAGTTTGTTTTTTTTTTTTAAATTCAATTATTTGTTATTATTGATTTATATTACTTATGATCCGTAAAAATATGAAAATTTAACATATATTTTCTCATTTTTTAGTGAAAATGTATCGCTCCATTTATGAGGCATTAAAATTATCATCCACCTATTATCAAGTTAATTGACAAAAATATTATTTTTTTATTTCAAAAAAAAAAAATAGTAGATGAGGGTATAATTGTAAAATTTTAACTTATCACATAAATAAATTATCAATACAAACACTTGAAATATTATGACTCATGTTAAATTTATATTGTAATATATATTAACAAACATGTGATTTGTATGATTTAGTAAAACATATCACACATAAAAAGTAAAATGTACCAAATGTTTCACTATCCTTCAAAATTTATTACCCAAAAACAATAAGCATTTTATATTGTGATATCAGTTTATAAGTGTAATACTATCACTTAATGAATATTATGGTATCCGTGAATGCTTATAATGATATTAATTTTATACTATGAAACTAATTTACACTAGATTTTGTGTAAACATATGAAAGTAAAAACCTGATACTCCTTCCTTCCATAAAAAATATATATTCACTTGTCTTATTAGTCCGTCCCTAAAAAATGGGTTATTTCTTTTATGGACACAATCACTTTATGTTCACTCTTCAACCATCACTTAATTATTCAATTGTCATTGTATTTTACTTACGAACAACTTTTATAAATATACCCACAATATCCTTTATTTTATTTATTTTTTTAAAACTCGTGTTTAACAATATTTTTTTTTTTTGGAACCGGGAGATTATTTGAACGGACAAAAAAAAAGAAAGAAAAATATTGGAATTTAACTAGAGATCGAAACAAGATATTTAAAAGGCTAAAGTATTGATCTATTTATGCCAAATCGAAGGCCCAATGATTTGACTAAGTTAAATGTCCTATATTCACATTGTGGCAACGTATCATACCTTTAATCGGATTTGTCGACACTATTCACAGATTTTTCTATGTACAAAAAGGAAATATAATAATACAGTGTGGTAGGGAAGCTTCCCCCAACCTCCACTTTTGGTTGCAATTAATTTCCTTAATTACTTATTTATATTTAATCAATGTTTTAATTAATTTAACTATTTGCACCCATAAGCATGACTACTTAGATGTACACAAATTCTCATATAAAATTTGTTTACAGCATGAAATTATATTTATTTGTTAATATTATTATGTTTATTTATTAATATCATAATATTTATTTAATAATATCACTGCTCTTATTAATTAATATCATAATATTTTACAATATCGAACTAAGTAAATGCATATTATCATGATATTAATACAAATATAATAGTTGCAATGAATGAATGTAATGATATTAATTTTATTCTGTAAACAGATTTATCTAGAGACTAGTTCAGGTATATATATATATATAGTGTTTAAATTTGATAAAGTTTCAAATTCGACTCATATGTAATTCAACATGAGATTAGCAATCGTATATAATTAAGTTTCAACTCTCAGCAATATTTTGAACAGTATTTTAGCCATAATTTTAGCTGTATTTTAGTTATAATTCAATGGTATTTTTATTTAACATAAACACTTTAGCCGAAATTATGGGATCAACCACATCTGATTTGAATTGAAGAATTTTAATACTATTTTGAACACATAACACGCTTCTCCATTCTAATCATGTATAGAGTCAAGGGTTAATTAAAAGTTGCGCGTGGTCACAGGAAGATAACTTTACATTGTGTGCACGCAAAAAGGGTTTAAAAATTAGAAAAGAATAATTAACTTTCGAAATCCAATTTAATTTTCCTTAATTTGACAACTGTATTATTAATAATGATGTGCTCCTATTTTATTACTAGTTACGAACATATTCCAGCAAAGAGTTACACGGATTTTGAATTTTTTCTTTTTAATGGTGGTGATTCGTCCTCAACATTGAGCTACGAACTTTTATTGATAATTTTATAGGGCAAGCTTTGTGCAAGAATAACCTTTTTTTTTTTATATATCAATAAATATTGGTAAATGTTAATTTGTTAGTAGTTTGATCACCAAACATCAAAACACTCTAAGAATTTCTCCAACTACCTTATAGGTCCATAGTTCGTTCACCAAGAAAATCGAACCCGAGTCTCCCACTAAAGTGAGGAACCCGGTGGTCAGGTGGGGGACTAAGCTACCTGGTCTTGTGTAAGAACAACTTATTGTGATACATGTTATCATTTTTCTAATAGATATATTTTTATTATTAAGATAAATTGTATTCTTTTGTCATGTACATTTTTTTTTAATCGGGTAAAGGGTGACGCGAACCCATGACCTTTGGGTCATAAGTAGTGAAACTCTAACCACTTGAGCTTTTGTCATTTACTAAATGTATTATATGTCAAAAGGATTTGTCTCGTTGGAGTGAGTATAATTTTGCCAGGACCAGTATACGAGATTCGAATATGTCTTCGTGGCATAAAAAAAATTATTTCATTTAAAAATGACAAATACTGTAAAATATATGTAAAAAAAATGATTTACAAATCTGGATTGTAAAATTAAAATTTGAATTGTTAAAAAAAAATTATAGAATTTGCAAATCTGAAGAATGCATGCCATATAGGGAAGTCATTTTAATTTCGTGTTCGAATCAATCATGAACCTGGACTCACGAGCCTATACTCTGCGGTCTAAGTAAATTTTTTTTTTTTTTTTTTTTTTATGACAGGCTCTACGGTCTAAGTTCGTTGTATTAATTATGGATGCATATTTATGGGATATGAGACCCCTTTCTGAACTTAATTTGATTCCTTCAATCAAGCTGATTAACCAACTATATTTCATTTCATGATTCTGGATATTATGATTCAGTTGTGACGATGAATTTGGACATTTCATATTTTTCAACTTCCTACAAATTAATTCCGTTCATTAAAAAAAAAAAAAAAGCTTCCTACAAATTAATTCATAATTAATTCGATGTAGGACAATTAATGCTTCCATTAATTACTTTCATATCCCTACACGTATTTAAATTGCCTTCTTGACCTTTTGATTTAATTTAAGACAAGTTATAAATAGATTCAAAAAAATTCAAAATTGTAAATAGGTTTAAAAATATTTGCACAGTAGCACAAGATAAGTTTGCACTGAAGTACAAAAATATTTGTACAATAAACTTATTTGCAATTTTTGGATACTTTTTAAACCTATTTGTAACAATCTCTTTAATTTATTACTTACCTAAATTCAATTTTGAGATTTTAAACATTATATGATCATCAACTTATCGATCCCACGCTGTGTAAATTAAACTTACAGCCCTTATTTAATTTGCAAAGATAATAGTCTTACACTCCTATTAATTTCAAATTGAATATTTATTTCAACATTTCCAAACTAATCAATATTCAATTAATTTGGTTATAAAACTAATTTCTCCAACATTTGTCTCATGTCAAAATAGCTATATATATATATATATATATATATATATATATATATATATATATATATATATATATATATATATTTGTGTGGGTAAAATTAATTTTAAGTTTATGAAAGTGAATATTTTAAATGTTCTCCATTTTTTGATAGTTTTTCTTATTTGATATTACCTTCTATCCATGTTAATGACATTTAAAAAATGGTAAATATTTGTTTTTTTTATCAGATAAATAAACATATGTTAAATAGAAAAATAGGTTTACAGGTACAAGGTGGACCTATAAACTAAACTTCAGTATAACAACAAAAGACCATCGTACTATACAAGACCTCGGATGTGAGAACCACACAAAATATGAGTAATTACACAAAGAATTTTCCTTAACTGAATGCCAACTCCAAAATCTACCCCTAATCTTGTCAACTATTGACACCTTGTTCCAACCGATGCCTTAAAAAATGAGCTTATTTCTCCTCTTCCACAAAACTCAAATGACACAAATCCATAATCCAACAGATATAAGTTCACCATTCTTACCTTGGATGAGGCATGAGTGTTGTAAGAAATGACTCTTAATCTGATTGTGCAATGCCGATGAAGTTTCAAACCAGTTATATATATCCATCCAAATTTCTGCCGAAAAAGAGCACTCAAGGAAGAGGTGATTGGCTAACTCCACACATTCTCCACAAAGCGAACATTTCGCATCATCAGCAGACTGGATAATTTTTTGATGTAGCAAATTATCCTTGGTAAGTAACCTGTTCCAAATGGTAAATATTTGTGTGCACAATATTTTTATCTAATACTATATTATAACTAAATTAATATTATACAATGTTGCTAACTAAATTAATACTATATAATGTTTGAAATAATACTACACTGTAACCAAATTAATACTATAGAGTACCTGAAATAATACTATAATGTAACCAAACTATTACTATACAGTACATGAAATAATACTACATTATAACCAAACTTTGTGAACACAATTTTTATTGTGCACAATATGCACACAAATACTACTCTTAAAAAATAGTTCACACGAATTAAAACAACAATATGATAAAATTTATGTATAATATGATCGTATTATTCTTTTGGGTACAATAGATAGTGTAAAATGACAATTATATCGATGAAAAAATTCTCCTCTAAAAGGACATAAAGTGTATAACATTAAATTTTAAGAATAACACACAAATACTACTCTTAAGAAAATGTTCAGAAATTAAAACAACAATATGATAAAATTTATTTATAATATGATCGTATTATTCTTTTGGGTACAATAGATAGTGTAAAATGACAATTATATCGATGAAAAAATTCTCCTCTAAAAGGACATAAAGTGTATAACATTGAATTTTAAGAATAACACTCAAGGTACATACTCTGGAAGAAAATGTAGAAATTTATGTGAGGCAAACTGTACATATTATATTTAAGATATAAAGAGATACTTTTTAACTTAGAATATAATACTTATATTTTGTATAATATTTTAAAAATAATTACCGCCCCTCCGTTTCAAGGTAGCATTTGGAGATGAAACTATCCATTTTGTATAAGGGTCAATTTCAATACAAGACCCAGTTCTACAAAAATCTCTTTTAAAAGCTTTAATTAACTATCAGTGTTTCTGTCATTTAAAAAAAAAAAAACTACCAAATTTTCTGAATTGGGGTCAAAATTTGTTTTTATTTTTGGGATAAGGTACAATTTGGACCCTCAACTAGTGTCTCATGTACAAATTGGACTCCTAAACTATTTTTTGGTACAAATCGGACCCTGAACTAATGTTTTAGGGACAAATTGGACCCCAAACTATTTTTTATAAAAGGGAAAAGGTACAACCAGGACCCTGAACTATTGCTTCAGGTACAAATAGATCCTTAAAGTATATTTGGGTTCAAATAAGCCCTCTAACTTTAATTTTTGGAACAAATAAACACTTTTATTTAAATTATCTAACTTACTTGATGAATTGATTGTCTTTTGACTTAATTTCTATTAAAAAACATCCTAAATATTGAGTATAAAAAATATCCACCATTGAGAAAAAAAAAGTACAATACAAAAGATTATTAAAAAAAAAAAAAAAAAGAGAGAAGAACCAGTAAAGAAAAAGTCAAAAATAATGAAAGTACAAAAAAAAAAGTTTGAAAGCATTTCAATTTGTACTTACTAAAAAAGATGTTAATTGTATATTTTAATTTTACTAAAAATTTCAATTACATTTTAGTTTCTTCTTAGTGGAATAAAGTTATTCTACAATATATACCTAAGAAAACATAATGTATCATTCAAGAATATTTTCTTAAGAATCATTTTAATTAAATAATTTGAAAATTGAAAATTTCAAGCTCAACATTATTTGTGATAATGATATCTAATTTATTTCATGAATTTCAAAAATTAAGCAAACAATTAAGAAAATAAATAACATAAAGTGTTGTAACAATAAAAAAGACGACAAAAGGGTGTAGAAGAGTGGCAACTTTATTTTTTATACTCAATATTTGAGGATATTTTTTAATAGAAATTAATGCAAAAGACAATCAATTTGTCAAGTGTGTTAAATAATTTAAACAGAAGTGTCTCTTTGTTCCAAAAATTAAAGTTAGAGGGCTTATTTGAGCCTCATATTACTTTAAGTGCCTATTTGTACCTGGAGTAATAGTTCAAGATCCTGGTTGTACCTTTTCCCTTTATAAAATAATTTGGGTCCAATTTATATCTGATACACTAGTTGAGGGTTGAAATTATACCTTATAGCTTTATTTTTTCTCCAATCTCCTGAGATAACGGCGTTAACAGTAGTCCACCTCCGTCAATTTCTCTCCTGTAGGCTGTAGTGCAGCCTACAACAAAAGCTGAGCCAATCGGATGTGAAAATAGGGTGAACCCACGTGGAAGAAGATCCGATTATGAGTATTTTGGGAAAAAAAATATACATTTTCTTCTCCCAATAAAATATTTTGTACTTTTATTTTTCGTATGCTTCACTATAAGATTTACACCTTTAGAATATAAATCATTTATAAATTTTACCCTCATAATTTTCACTAATTTATACAAAATATTATTACATTTTAACTCATACATACACATAACTCAATTTTTTTATTTTATAAATAAAAGTTTATATAAATACTCCTCAAAACTCCAATCATTAGATTCATTATTTTTCTTTCTTAAAGTATGCATGAAAGCTTTTATTGGACGAAAGAGTAGTAGAACTGAAATTCTTATTTTTTTTTGGATTAATTATCAAAATTCTTCCGAGATTTGTCCAAATTAAAAGAATCTATCATTTTTAGTGATTACTTGTTTTTCCTATATATATTTTTTTTTTGGTTTAATCAAGAAATGAAAAATCACTTCACTTATTTCATATCATCATTAGTAGATGTTTTGTGTTTTTGCAATATTTGTTAGGTAAACTTTTCTTTGAATTTTTAGGAATATTTGATGATTTTTTCAACATAAGGTTGTTTTTATAATAATTTACTCTTTTTTTTTTAATGAAATTATGAAGGAGATAACTGTCGTCAGTGATCCATCGTTATCTCGTAATCCTGGGTCGAGAAATAAATAATTTGAAATTTGTGAGATTTATTTTAAGTTATTTATTTGCAATTAATTCGGATTAAATATTTAAGAAAGACCCCCACAATTAACATTTGTTTTGATTAATAATTTAACAGGGATAATTAAATTCAATTTGTCGTATGCATGAACTTTAGTCTTTTCTAATATATGTCATTTAAACCTTTTTAACATGATTTGTCGTCTTTCTTATCATGATATATGAGTTACATTAAAATAATTATGTCAGTACTTACAAAATCATCAAAAAAGGTGATTAGAGAAAGCTAGATTAAGAGTTACAGTTATACTAAATAAAGCAAAAGGTTTGACTCCACATAAAAAGTACCAAATTTATTTCATTAATTTCAATAGACGAGAAACACTCTGTATTAGACAAATTAGTCGGCAAAGAATGCTTAAACATATGATATCTACATATAGACAGTTTTAGCTAGTTAAATGTTTTCATTTTCTCTGTTGATTTTTTTTTTCCTAGCAAAATCATTCTAAGTGCATTGTATTGTTATATAAGCTGTCAAAAATGCTCCGACTCACCGGGTGGCCTCGTAAAAATGGTAATTAAACTATATTGCTATGTTACACAAGTGCGGAAAAATAATATATATATATATATATATATATATATATAATCGCAATTCAAATATCATTTTTCGCACTAAATTATCTGGTTTCGCGTATCGAATTCGCATTTTCCAATTTTTTTTGTTTATAAATTAGGTGGAAAATTGAGTAAGAGACAAGAATTACACCCGCGCTTGCACCCTATGCAAATTCAATAACGCACTATGAAATTTTTAGAAAAAGTTGTGCATCATAATGTTTCTACTAAGTTTCTATTAATTATAAAAACAACTTAACATATAATTATACCCTTTAACGTATCTATAATTCTATATAATATAAAATATAATTGAATAATTGATAAATATGAAATATTACACAATATAAAGTGATATAGGAAATAAATTTTACTACTGCACTAAATATTAAATATATTATTTTTTCCCTCAATTTATAAAAAGATTTAAGTTAAAATGAAAAAGGTGCGTTGGCCCACCTTGCATACACGCCCTTTTGAATGATAGGTTTGTAGAGCTGTGAGTTGCTCCTCCTGAAATATATATATATATATATATATATATATATATATATATTAATTGTCTTAATTTTTCGTATTTAACTAATTTTATGTTCATAAAAAGTAAGTAATAATTTTGTTTAAGAGATGGATACTCCATGTCCAATACGAGTAACGTAAATCTCGATATTAATATGATATTGTCTAGTTTGAATTTTTTTAAAGACTTCACAATATATATATATATATATATATATATTTGAAAGGACTTCACAATATTATTTTTCAACTATCTATTAACTTTGATGATTTTTTAACTATATACTAATTTCGAGCATTGGTTTTATTCGTAGGATTAAAAAGGATATAAAAATAATTTAAAGGAGTATAATGTTTAAATCACTTGGCACAAGCTTGAAATGGATTTGAAATCGATAAAAAATGATGTTAGCATTGTCATTGACGAATTATTTTTCTTGAGGGGTTGACAATTATTTCTTAGATCCACAAAATTAAAAAATAAAAAATAAAAATCAAGCTTCAGAAAATAACTTATCACATAATAATAAAAATAATAATTCATCAATTAAAACAAACCACTTAATTTTCAAAATAACAATATATTTAACTAATTTTATTATCAATTATCAATCCCGTAGTTGAAAACTAGCCTCTTGTGTCAACTCGATCATGCTCATATAATGAAATTTCAGAAAATGATAGGTAAATTATTTGTCCCAATTCTATTTGTATTCAAGAAATTAATCATATAAATATATATAATAAATTTGTGGATGATAATGGTTATAGCTAGCTGTTGATTTAAAAGATACTATTAAAGAAAGAGAGTAGACAAGATTTAATGAAGAGCATGTAGAATTAGGTTTAAGTGATCACTTCTTATCCACACAAAAAGTCTATCAATGGAAGACAGGAAAGGACAAAATCACTTGTAATAGATTATGATTTCTTGTTTAGACTTAAAGCTATTAAGAAATTAATCAAGGATTGGAATGACTTATTCCTAACGTGGTCCCTCTTTAATCTTTAATTAATCCACCCATACCACTATACTATGTCTTTGTTTTATATATATATTTACTAAAATATTATTTGAGATATATGTCTCATATTGCGGAAGTTTGTGTGAAATGTCATATTCATTGAACACAAAATATTGTGCATGAGACGTGATATTTTAATTATTTTTATGATATTTAAATTTTAAATATCATAAAAACGGATTAAAATATGAGACGAAATGACTAAATTTCACTTTATATTTGATGAACATTGGCCTATATGTTTGTGTACGATTATAAAATGACAGACAATACATGCGTGTAATTTGTGGAAAACATAATTAAAAAAATAATATGTCGTGCATTAGATTTCAACCAAATGATCAGTTTGATAGAATTTTCTACAAATGTTTCATTGGAAGAATTCTATTATGGGAAAATTGTATTATTTTTGAACATTAATTAAGGTTAATCTTGGTCCGTACTAGTGTGTAAATCTAATTGTACTTTACTTGGTTATATGGTGTTTTGAAAAGAAACGAAGAAGAAGAAACAACGGCACTAATTTAAGGCAACCTCTAATTTAAGTATGTAATAAGGTCATAATCCTTCTTCCCTTTTCTCTTTCTCTTTTTCTTTTTAATTTCTTTTTCATTGCCAGAGGGGCATCAGACATGGACACAGTCTTGGATTTCGGTAATTGGGATAATATAAAAATTTTAATTAGTGTTTTTTATTATAGTACACTAATATAGCAGTATTTGAATATCAATTTTTCGATGAATAACTCAAAATGATATTAATTATTTTTATTGTATAGTATTATTTTTAAACTAATATATTTTAATGAAATAATTAATACGATTTAAAAACATATGTAAAATACAAATAAATTTCATATTTAAACTGATTCACAGTGTAATTTACATTTTTGTTTTTCAAAATCAAGTTTATATGGTCTATGTACTAATGTACATGGAACAATGACACCACGAATTGTGAAATTTTGTACGACAATATATTTTTTGTTCTTGATAAACGAAAGGAAGGAAAGGTGATCCGTTTATTTAATTAATTTCTTTTTATTGATGGATTTTGTGAAAGAGTTCTATATAGTAAAAGAATTTTATCTTTGCTCAAAAAAAAAAAAAAAAAGAATTTTATCTTATTTAAAAAGCTTAATTTTTTAGAAAAATGTCGAATCATTTTAATCATATTAATTTTTAACCATCTAAAAAAAAAAAACTGTTTTTCTATTTTTGCTATTATTAATTTGAGTAATGAAGATATAATGATTTAAAATAATTAATTAACGACGTTAACAAGAAAGAGCTTTCAGGAAATCGAAACGTCATTAACAAGCACCACTTAATTATCACCACTTATTATCATTCCAAGTGTTTGCCACATGTCATGTATCCAAGAAAGACAAACACTCTATATATTATCAGCTTAATTAATTTAATTAGCTTTTTGCACAACTCATAGATTACCAAATCCAGAAATTGCCTTTATTACTAAACCATATACACGCTTTCCCTTATTGAATAAAAAGTTAAAAGAGCTTATGGACTTTTAACTTTTTGTGAGTGACTACATGATCTCTCTAGCCAATAAATCTTTCAATCAAATTCCAAATTATCAACTTGAGATTTCTTAAATACTTCATGATTATTCATCAAGTCTCGTACGGTCATATTTCAGTTATATTAAATCTATATATATACACATTTTATTTCACGTTTTCAGACAAAGTTAGTTTGCATATTTAAATTTAATTGCTTTACACGTTTCAATTATACTTAATTGCAAGCACTAGCGGATCCAGCTTGGGACAAGAGTACAACTGTACCTCCAAATTATTTTTAAAAAAAAATTATTTTAGGTAAAATAAATAAAAAAAATTATATTATTATATATTATCTTTCAATCAAATTTTTTTGGATCCGCCACTCTCATTATATTAGTATACATTTTACTCTTGTGTACGCAGTACCTCAAATTTAAAATTTGGTAGGATGATGTGGCCGAGGTTACGATCCAACAATAAAATTTCTTGAGTAATGAGTGAAAGAGTGTTGATTATTAGTAAATGCATATGCAGAGACAATAGTAACATTTTACTCTTGTGTCCAGGCGGTATTTATAGGACTCAAGTGTTGCCCTAGTATCCACGAAATTAAGGGCCTTGCATTAAATGCATGGATCCTTAATTAATCGGATGTACGGCCATGTACAAAAAAAGACGCGATATTGGCTGCTCAAGAAGATACGCTATTACTATTCGAGGAATGTTCGCATTTTTTCCTAATGGTACAAGTTTGGAGTTTAAAAGCGTGATCCTGAAGGTTCGAAACTTAGAAAGTGTGATTCATTATTGAGATTTCACAACATGATCCACAAAATCCTCAAGAAATCCTCAGTGGTTTTCCTAATGGTACAAGTTTGGAGTTTAAAAGCGTGATCCTGAAGGTTCGAAACTTAAAAAATGTGATTCATTATTGAGATAAGTCAATCCATACAGAACTTAGTTCAGATTTCAATTAAGCCTCCAACTAGTAAATGGTAGGATTTATTCTCCAAATTAATCGGTTATTGAGTCAAATACCGAGTTGTAAAAAAATAAAATAAAAATACTCATGATAAATTATATTTTACTTTTATATATTTCATTTGAATATAAATTTCCACTCTCCTCTACTTGTTTCGGAAACTTATAAAAAGATCCCAATAAATTTATAGTGTCTGCTTAACAAATGCTGACCACATAGAATTAATTGGGCTTGGACCATGACAAAGAAAGCACAACCGCAAGTCTTAGCAACCAAATTAATGATGATTTTATTAAAGTTGTTGTTTTAAGCACTTATTTAGTAAGCTTTTCACGAGGCTTTTGCATCTAAACAAAGTCCTTATTAGCTTATTTAAGGAGTTTGAACGTGGATTGCCAACTGTTTTTATTTAATTGAGATTAATTTTTGTCTGAATATGAGCAATTTATCTCGCCATAGCTATGTCATTTCGATTTTTTTTTAAATAAAAATCACATGACGTATTTATTTAAAAGTATTTTTATATATTTGTTACCACAATTTTTTGTGGTCACAATTAAGGATTTTTTGTCATTTTCTAAATTAATTTTTGTTGAATGTTTATATCTGAGAAATTCAGAACATTTTTAATACCATTTTCCGCAAGAAGGGACGTGTCACGTGCATTTGGATCCAACCAGGCGAGATCATATTGTATTTCCATTTTAATCAATGTAATTATATAAAAAAATAAAAAATATATATATTACTCGGTCCACTAAAACAATATCCATATAGTTGGATATAATTTTTTTAAAAAAATATAAAATAGATAAAGTACGAGTATATTAAGATATTATCAATCTATTTAGAAATAAAGTGATTATTTATGAGTGTAAAATCAATGACATTTTGAGTAATTAAGGGGGCGCTTGGTTGAAAACTCCTCAATGGGAATAGAAATGAGAATGAATATAAGATAATTGTTGGTTTATGAGAACGAAAAATGATTAATATCACTATTTTTCCTCCTAAATAAGGTAATTATTATCCAATTTTGATTAACATTTTCTCCTCTTTTATAATATTTTTTTCTTCAATCATTCTCCTCCACATTCACTACAACCTTCCTTTGTTTTATTTTTTTTTCGAAATTGGAGCACAATCCTTGTGATATAACCATAATTGAAACAATTCTTCCTCCAATATTCTAGGGGCATAGAGGAAAAAAATATTTTATTCCTATTCCCATTGAAAAATTTACAACCAAGCGCTCCTAAGTGGTAGCTAGAAGATGATAATAAAGTGATTAATTCAATAAAGAGAATGAACATGCTTTTGATGGATGTACAAATATAACAAGGGAACATATTTTTGATAAACGGAGGGAGTGTAAGACAGTCTTGGATATAAAAATGAGTCGCATGTACTATATTATTATGGTTCATATATGTTTATAAGACTCCAACGTAACCCAATTATATTTTAAAATATTATCGAAATATTATAATGAAAATTCATTTCATCTATAAGTTTGTGTCACACAATACTTCATATATATATATATATGTATATATAAAATGTGAAATTGAGATTTCTGAATTTGTAAGATCCTGTGGTGATCAACTGATCACGTCTTTAAGCTTTTACCTCAATAAAGAATTGTGAATGTCAAAATATTGTCAACACCAACGTATTGCTATTTGATTGAGCACAATTGTAAATTAAATGCAAAGTCGTTTCGCGGTATGTGTTTAATGCGGCGATTAAAAATATTATTTTTCGATAGAAAACTTATTATCTTGAAGATGAAAAAAATATAACTAATTATATCTTTTTCATAAAAAAATGAGTATTTTTTATACGGCTTTGAAAAATTGTTCTCTTTCTGTATCAAATCATTTTTCATACTAAAAAAAAGTGTGATGAGTGGAATGTTGAGAGATAATTATTTTATTAATTTTTATTGTTAAAATGAAATAAAGTGGTTGGATTGTGTAAATGTGTGAATATTGTGAGGATGTGAAAATATTTGGGATGTGAAAGTGAAAGTTAATGTGTGATAAATTAAAAAAAATAAGTATGCTGATAATTTATTTGAAATGGAGGAAGTATATTTTAGCTTTTAATTAATGTTTTTTTTTGTTAAAAAAATATATTACAAAATATAGTGGGATATTCCACAGTCCACACCGGGCTTGTCCTAGTATGAAAAGCCTCATTGAAATTGCTGTCTATTGTAGAATGGCACTGGAAAAAAGAAGATGGTGATTTGGCCCAGTTATCTGAAAGGACAGTTGTACCCTTATTTGCGTTTTTTTTAAAGAAAAAAAAAAGAGAAAATACTCAAAAGATTCGAATTTAATCGCATCGAACCCAATCACTATATTATTTACCAACAGTCTATATCCATAGAAGCCCCTTATTTGCTTTGTTGAATTAAAATCAAGCAAAAATACAATTGCCATGGGTAATAGTATTCGTTGGGTAAGATTTGGGTATGGGTTCTCAGCTAAGATTTGAAGGGAATAGTGCACAAATAAAAATATTAGACTCTTCTTATAATACAGAAAAAATATATAATTTCATTAATTATAAATAAAATGAAATGTGTAATAAAATAATATATTTTATTATAATATAATTGTTTCAAACGCATTAAATTAAAATAATGATAAAATATAACTTAATATTTTTTAAACCATCAGGGTGTGTCTATTCACACTTGGAATTGCTCAATACACTTATATATACAATTTTTTCTAACATCACGTACTATCACATACATCTATAACTGGAATGTATTGAATAAATATTTGATTTTTAGTATCGCACAACAAAATAATGGATATATTAGCTATGAAAAATAATTATTTTTTAGTTCAATCAATTCTCTCAGCGTTGCTGACCTACTATCTTTCTTTCTTTCGCTTCCCCAAAACTATCATCCGTGAGTTAACTTCCTTGCAAAGGAATTTCCTTTGGGGGTGGTGAGGATTTAAGAAAAATTTCTCGGGTGAGGTGTGTAAGGAGAAAGAGAAAGGGGGCTGCGGCATAAGGGAGTTGGGAAGATTTAATAGAACGTTATTAGGGAAATAGATTTGGAGGATGTTGAACAATGAGGAGATATTGTGGGTGAGAGTATTAAAATCAAAATATGTAGAGAATCCACTAAGGTGTGGGGAGAGGTGGGAACCGGGTAGGGAGAATAGAGGTGGTAAATCGGGTGGGTCGCCCGGCCCACTTGGCCAAACAAAATTTTTGGGCTGGGCCAAAAATTGATCGGGCCTACAAAATGGAGGCCAAGCCTGGCCCTTTATGTGCCACCGGGCTATCGGGCCGGCCCGGCCCATCATTTTTTTTATATATATATATTTTACAAAAAATTATATATAACAATTGTATTAAAAAAAATAAGTTTAATTACCACTTACACATTACTAATAAATCTATACAACAAAAAAAATAATAATAAGTTAATGTAGAATACATAATTTATCATAATTCATAAGCTCATAATATTAGTCCATTAAAATTCACAAGTTCAAATAGAAGTATCAATGACTCAATTAAATGTTGATGTGATAGAGTTCACTTTCATAATTTGAAAATATTATAAATTATAAAATTATTTGATAAAAAAGTTGAAAATTTTATTAAACTAAAATAGTTCAAGCAAGAGATATTCGTGAGGTCAAAATCCAGTTTATACACAATATATATGTTAGTCTATCAAATATCACTAACAATATTTAACAAATTTAGATGAATAAAAATCTTTAATTTTCTCTCTCATAATCTATTCACCACGAAATATGATCGCATTTCACGTCTTCCAAATTAACCAAACAACACATTCTCATATAAATTATAAATTGTATCTATTAGTTACTAATTTAATATTGATTTCATATATTAACATTGATTTATTTATACTCTAAAATATGAAGAAAAAAAAACTAAAAAAATATTCACGGGCCAACGGGCCGGGCCCGTAAAGTCCGTCGAGCCAAATGGGTCGGGCCAAAATGACCCATTTTTTTGGGCCTATAATTATTCGGCCCAACCTATGTAAATATACGGGCCGGGCCGGCCCATTGGGCCGAGCCTAAATTGCTGGCTCTAAGGGAGACAGGGAGTAGGGGAGTTTCGGCTCTTTGCATGGTGGAAAGATATATGTGAGTTATTCTCGGGAAGTGATGGAGGAGGTTTAGAGAAAGAATTTGTGAGGAGAGTGGGGAAAGGAGATGGAACATCTTTTTGGAAAGATTGGTGGGTAGGGGAAAGACCATTGATAGAAACTTTCAATAGGTTTTTTAGAATAAGTTCTCAACAAGAGTGTAAGATTTTCGAGGTGGGGAGTTGGGAAGGAAACGTATGGAAATGAGCATTGGTGTGGAGGAGGGAGTTAAGGGAGAGAGAGCGTATCATGTTAAATGAGTTGATGGTTTTTCTTAGCAGGTGCAATAGAAACAAGGAGGAGGAGGACATGTGGCTTTGGAGTCACTCATCAAGTGGAGTTTATTCTACAAAGGCAGCTTACGAGAAGATTATAGAAGCAGAGGAATTGATGGAGGACATGAGTGCAAATAAGGCTTTCAAACAACTATGGAATAACAAAGCTCCAAAGAGGATGAAAGCAATAGTGTGGAAAGCGAAGAAGGAAAGATTGCCAACAAAGGTGGAACTTCAAAAGCGAGGAGTTGCAATGCCAAATAATGATTCGTCTTGCCCATTATGTGGAGAAGAAGAGGAATCAGTGTCTCATATCTTATTGACATTTAATGTAAGTTGGAAGGTATGGTCTCTTGTTATAAGTGGGTGTGCTTGAATATGGTGCCGCATAACAGGGTGATTCATCTCTTCTTACAATATAGTTTTTTGAGGGGAGCGAAGGAAAAGAGAAAAATTTCAGTGTTGATATGGATAACAACATTTTGGATGATTTGGAAAGGGAGAAATGAATAGGTTTTCAATGGTAAAGAATTTAGAGTCGACAAGTGTTTCTCAACTATCAAAGCCAAAGTATGGTTGTGGATATAATTAAGGAGAATTCTTTGAGATATATTTCTTTTTTAGATTGGGAGCTGAACCCATTTGTGTGAGATAAATCTATGCTGAACTAGATTACATTGTAAGGTTTGGAGTACCCCTTATACCCCAATTTTTATAATATATTTTTTTTTCTTGCCGATCAAAAAAGAAATTTGATAAAGTTTTTTTATAAACTCATCAATCAATTTTTTTTTAAAGGGTGATTTAAAATTAAGTTGAGGATTAATAAAAAATTAAGTTAAGGAAACAAGTATTTCGAACTCGCGACTTACACCCATCTCAAAGACTCAAACTATACCACCGAACAAACCATTAACCCAAGATGAACTCTCTTGTAAAATATTTCACCGTGAAATATTAATTAAAAAAGGAAAAATCTAAAACTTGCGGGTCATCTTGTAAAATCGGATCCAAAATAAAAAAATACGCAAATTTTTTCTCTCTCTGCTTGGAGTTCTCAATGGTGGTGCGCTTAAAATTCGCAACAGAAAATCAAGAATACAGAAACGCTGTTGATTAGGAGATGATTTAACAGAGAATTCCAATAAAAACAACAGCGGAAATCAACAAAGACATTAAATTGAAAAGAAACACACAGAGATATAAAAGAAAAAAGAGAAGATATGGATGAATTTTTTGAAAAATGTCAAATAATTGCTACAAATCTGATCAAAATAAAAACAAAGTTTATCAACAAATATCAAATTGAAGTGTGTTGTTGTTTAGATTGTCTTTGTTACCAGTTACATGTTTTTTCTAAAAAAAAAACTGGAATTAATTTCGCAACTGTTGTTACTCTGTTTCTGATTTGTTCATATAGTAACACATATTTCTCTATAGGGTAACACGTTTGTGTTCATATAGTAACATTTTTTTTCCATATAGTAACACATATTTCATTATACAGTAACACGTTTGTATTCATATTGTAACATATTTTTTTCAAAAATATGTGTTACTGTAAGGGTAAATATGTGTTACTAGTCCTTAAAAGAATAAAATATTTATCCATGTGTTGTATTGGTTTTGTTCATTAATAACACATTTTTTTTCATAAAGTAACACGTGTTTGACCTAATAATAACACAACCTGAGAGTAAAAATTTATTTTTACCTTTGCACGAGTTTAATACACATATTTGCCCTTATAATAACACATATTTACCCCAAATCTTATACTTGGGGATCAAATAGACCCATGATTTTTTTTCTTAACACGTTAAAATTATTTCTCTTTAATATTGAGATCAAATAAGTCATCATCTTAATAAAATCACAATCTTTTAATAAGAATAAAGTTGTCGAACATTAAAGACTTATTTGATTCACATATATAATTAGATTAGAGATTTATTTGACCATTTTTCATTTTTATTTTTGCATTCGAGAGATTATTTTTAGATAAATATGCAATTTTTGTTTTATAGTGACACATAATTATTGTTAAAGTAACACATGTTTAACCTAATAATAACACACCTGGAGCACGCGGGGGCGAAATTATTTTTTTTTTTACCCTTGCGCGAGTTTTTTTGGAAATATCCATTAAACCCGCCCCGCCCCGCCCAGGATCCGCGAATTTCTTAATTTGGATCTGGATATGGATTATTTCACGGATCTAGGATCCGTGAAATATTTCATATAAGAATTTGTCTTAACCCAATTAGGAAGATTTTTGAGAAATAATGAAATTTTTAAGTTATACTAAAAGATTTTACATACGGAAGAATTTTGTATTAAAAACTCAATTTTTATTTTTAGGTTAAGTCTCACTTTTAGGTTTTGAATTTAGAAATGTCACAAATTAGAGTCTAATTTTTTTTTTTTAAAATTTAAGATCCAATTTTATTCATTATGTCTCAATTCAAAGCACAAATTTTTTTTTAAATTTTTTCCTTTCTAATTATATACTGCTATTATTATACCATGATTACCCTATATGTATCTCTCTCGGTGAGTGTGTTTTAATATATAAATATATATATATATATATATATATTCACTTATTCTCTTATAAACTAAAAACCAAACTTACAACGGACTATCCTGTCCAAAAAAAAAAAGTAACATAAGAAGTTGAATAAATCATAAAAACTTAAAGAATTTGTGGTGGAAATATGGTTGGGCCATGAATGTAGGCTTGTGACTTGGGTCTCATTGAGGCTGGCCCAATCTGACTCATTTTACACTTTAAAAAGCTTTTTAATACTCCCCCGTCCACGAAAAGTATGCTCGTTTGATTTTGACAGATTTTAGAAAAACGTAAATAAAGTAGATAAAAGAAGGGTATTTTAGGGTATTTTGTGTTCCATTTATAAGTTAAGTGGTTGTTCATGAGTTTAAAATCAATAGCATTTGAAAAAAATAAGTGATGGTTGAATGTTGAAGCAAAATAGATTATTAAAAAAAACAGTGTGAGCATACTTTTGGTGGACACATGGAGTATGATGAAATTGGGTGTTTTAGAAATCCTTCTATGTGCGTTCCAAAAAAAAAAAAAAAAGAATAAGAAAAAGAAATCCTTCTATGTCCGATCTCTTTAAGGCTGACTATAAATTAAATATATATTTTGCACAATTTAGTTATTATAATTTTTAATTTATTTAATTAAACAAAAAATATCTAAAACAAAGATGTGCATTAATTAATTAATTAATTACTTTGACACAATAATTTGTATTGTTGCATTCCAATTAAAATTATCACTTGATTCACATATTAGTTGATGTCTATACATTATAGAAAATTAATTTTGATCTTCAGTGTATTATTTTTTTACAAATTATTTTCGTTGATTTAAATAGGTTTTTCAAGCTAAAATATGCATTAAAATGGGTTGGGCCAAGTGTTTTTTCCTTAAAAAAAATTAATACATGTGAAATGATAAGCCTAGGCCCAACTTTGAAAATGGCTCATCAATTTAAAGTATCGGGTGACTATGCCTATTCACATTTAAGTTATTAACCTTATGAATAAATATTCAATAGTATTATTTATGAACATGGTGCAACGGATTTGATCTTATATACACATGTAGACACCAATTTATATGTCCATCGCTTATATGGCATATCAATTACCAATCGTGTGATGCCACATAAGTAATTAATTAAATAATAGTGGAATCCCCTGTACATGTGGCATCACATGATAGGTGATTGATATGTCACATAAACGGTGAACATATAAATTGGTGCCCGGGCAAAAGATCAATTCCACATGGCGCAAATATCTTCATTTATTATTAACACCAAAAAATTAATCCAAATCATGTAAGAATATATTTAACATACTTAATATTTTTCTGAGAATTTTTTTAATACTTAATTAAGATGTGAATAAATGGTCAAAATGTTACTGGACAAAAAGAAATATATTTTCAATTATTATTTCTTGAATTAAAGGTCAAGAAGAGATGAAATTAATATCTATAAATTTAATTATAAATAAGAAATGAAAGCATATAATAATTTAACCTATTCGCATCTTTTTTATTCGTTTGCTATAAGTAGCCCCTCTCGTTTGTCACCTCATCACCTACGCTTCTGTTTTCGGAAGCGTAGATCTCTCTCCTTCTCTCTCTAATCTACGCGTTTTCTTCAATTTGTCAATCATTTTGTTTTAGAGAGAGAGTTTCTCTAGAGAGAGCGTCTGAACTTTTCGGTACGCGACTTGTGGTAACTTCTCTATCGTTGCCCTAATTAATTTGATGTATTCGTTGAGAAATTGTGCGTTAGTGGTTTTCATTTTCTAGATCTAAATGAAGCACTTGAGAATTTGCGTGTTACTTTGATTATATTTACACAGTAACCTTTTAGGGTTTCGGGTTATGATTTTTGACAGAATAGTTTATGTGAACGTGATTCCTATGATGTTTGTTGGTTTTGCGATCGTATGTTTGCCTTTTTCAGTTCCTTTTTTCCTCGATTTAAAAGACTATTTGCTATTCACGCGAGTTTTAAATTAATTTTTTTTTGGTGTATTAATTACGGATTGGTGTTAGTGCAATCTATCAAGGGCGCATGATATTGTACTTTTTTTTCAATAATAATTGGATGAAACATGTGTCTGGGTGGCTTTCGGCTGTTTTGGTAGAAGGAATAGGAAACAAGATTTCTTTGAAGAAAGTTATGAGTGTTGAATACAAATATAGGCTGGTTTTATGTAAGTTGTTTGTGGGTGGGCTTATTCTGCGATGCCATTATTATTCCCTCTCTTTCTTTACATCACCTGGAAAATTTACTAATCTGGAATATGAGCAGGAAAGTCGAATTTCAGTCTTATGCTATTTAGAATCATTTATCTCTAAGAAGGCCTGCCCCTATTCCTATGTATTACATACATACATATGCATTCTGTGTTTGTTTTATCCTTTAGTTTGACCCATTTGTTTCTGTAGTTTCTTTGAACTTCATATATGTTGTAGATATGGGCTATAGATCTCATCCTTCATAACAAGATTGCTGTACTTCATATATGTGTTAGTTTTTAGTTATAGGCTTTATAGCTCTTATTTTTCATAATGAGAGTGGCAAAATGCTTTTATACCTCTCTGATCTTCTCTATTTCTAATTTGTGCTTTTTGATGCCAGGATATTCATATAAGGTATCCTTGAAATGGCAGCTGCTGCACCTGGTATACATTATGCGCCTGAGGATCCCACCCTCCCAAAACCATGGAAAGGTCTGGTTGATGGCAAGACTGGATATCTTTACTTCTGGAATCCTGAGAGCAATATGACCCAGTATGAGAGACCTGTGGCCTCTATTCATGAAAGCTCTGCCCCATCTCACAAATTATTGAGTTCTTCAGTTCAAAAGATGCCCCAAGTACCCCATAATTCTCATGATGACAATGACAATAGATATGACAAAGCTAGCAATGGGTCCACAAGGGCTTCTGGAGTAGGAAATTTTCAGGTGTGTCGGTGGTTCTTTATTAGCTTTTCTGCATCCATTGATCCAATATTTATCATGTGAAACCTTCCTTTTAAACATTGGTATGTTGAGATAAATCACTGACTGTCCTCCCCCCCACAAAAAAAAATTCTATCAGGCTGCCAGAAGCAGATCAGATTTTCCTCGGAGTGATGCAGAGCTGAAAACCGGTCTTGGAAATGGTTCACATGCTACTAATGGTGAAGAAAGTAGTTTGTCTGCTGAATCATATAGACGACGACATGAAATTTCTGTAACCGTGAGCATCTGTATAATTAATGTAGTTGATTCTTAGTTACAGTGTGCCTGCTTCAGTTGCTTTCTTATGACCCACCCTTGGGAATTTCAAATGTTATTCAAACCCTGTTCCTGTTGAACTTTTTTTTTTTTTTTAAATAACATTAGTCGTATATTTTTTCTCTTCTTCTATTCCTTTTTCATCTGTGGGTGAGATCTTTTGTTTGCAACTTGTAAATTCTAACTTTGTTTCCACCTTTCAATCGTGTAGGGAGACAATGTCCCTCCACCTTTCTCCTCATTTGAAGCCACTGGCTTTTCTCCAGATATTCTAAGGGAGGTAATGAATTAACTTCTCTCTGTAGTCTATACAAGTTCCACTATTAGAGACATTTGTGAGACTGTTGTGAGTCAATTATCTTTCTTCATTTTTGAAATACTATGGAGTCCCATTGGGGAGGTTAAAGCTCATGCTCAGTTTTTCCATGTGTACTTTGTCGCAGGTGCGATATTTGCTCCAGGAGGAGCCAAATGTCGTACACTGTGCCGCCCTTGTGCGGGAGTTTGCATGTATTTGGAGCACCCTTTAATGATGGACCAATATATGTGAGGGGCTTTCCGAATCATCCAAGCTTGGCTGGGACTTCTGTTGGTAGTGATTCAGTCTGCCCCTTTGTCCGAATAGAAGAAGAGGCGTCCTCCGACTATTGCTTGCTTCAGCAAGCAGTTCCTGACCTGTTGGGGGATGATGCTTCTTCTTTCCTTGGCCACTTTCTAAAATCCAAAAGACCCAGCCAGAAATTTTGAAGCACCACATATGTTTATGAGGCTGCGGGTGTTTTCGTTTTACAGGTGCAACATGCTGGTTTTTCTGCTCCTACTCCAATACAGGCACAGTCATGGCCAATTGCTATAAAAGGTCGTGATATCGTAGCCATTGCAAAGACAGGCTCAGGGAAGACTTTGGGTTACTTGATTCCTGGCTTTATTCATCTGAAGCAAAGGCGTAATAATCCAAAATTAGGTCCAACAGTTTTGGTGCTATCTCCAACAAGAGAGTTGGCGACTCAGATACAAGTTGAAGCTGTGAAGTTTGGAAGATCATCTAAGATATCTTGCACGGTATGGTTTTGAACAATACCTTTCTAATACCATTTCGTAGAATTGATTTTTATTTTTCCAGTACGAAATTAACCTGTGCTGCTTAACTTATCTTTTAGTGCTAACATATGAAAACTTGTCTTTATTTTGATCTGCTATATGTGTCACACATGATCATTTGTTTATTGGGTATTGAAAATGGTCAGAGTTTGTTTATTGTCTGCACATTTTTTCCCATTTTGTAAAAACAATTCTGTTCACGCTATTAGGTGTCACCGTGTCGTTGTCTGCTCTGGCCTCTGGGTCACCCAGACTCCCTGGTACAACATGTTTCACTGTCATGAGTTGAATCTCAGAGAATTGGTCATCGCTCAAATTTTATTTTCCTCCTTTTTCCATCCAAAAGGGGAAGTGCACAGCTCACTACCTGTCACTACCAGACAAATACTTCCAACCGTCCCATCATAATTGCATCATAATGTAGAGTTGAGAAGACAAATTCTGAATTTTTAGATTGAAGGGGATTTATAGGAGAGGGAGGCTTGTGTCACCTGTCTGTGGAGTGAGGGCAGCATGACCTGTTCTCTGTTGGGACTAGTGCAGCAGTGCTTTTGGACTGTTAAGTGTATGATGATGTAAATATGATTTCCAGATGTGGCTATAATCAAATGTACCTGGCTTGTGTGACAAACCTGATTTGTTCAGATCTGAACTAGAAACATTAACCAAATGTGAAATGCCAATGGCCACCCTTGGACAACAAAATTCCATGATCATTTTTGTTCCCTTGGACAATAGAATTCAATGATCATATCAGTATAGTTTTTACTCCTATATTTATTGTCCCTTCTTGCTGATTTTATTATTTCTTTATTGAAGTGCTTATATGGAGGTGCACCTAAAGGACCTCAGTTGAGAGACATTGACAGAGGTGTGGATGTGGTGGTGGCTACACCTGGTCGATTGAATGATATTCTGGAGATGAGAAGAATTAGCCTCCATCAAGTATCATACTTGGTGTTAGATGAGGCAGACAGGATGCTTGACATGGGCTTTGAACCCCAGATAAGAAAGATTGTAAAGGCTGTCCCTACTCGTAGGCAGACCCTGATGTACACAGCCACATGGCCTAAGGAGGTGCGCAGAATTGCTGCTGATTTATTGGTTAATCCTGTTCAGGTTAACATTGGAAATGTTGATGAGCTTGTAGCAAACAAGGCAATTACCCAGGTACAGTTTAGAGTTATCTATAAATATTTATTTATTTATGGCACATTTACTTTGCCTGATATTGGGTGACACTCTGTAGTAGTATAGAGTTGTCCCTTGCATACTTTTAATGACGGAACATGGGTAGATATCGTGAAGCCCATTATTATCTGAGATTTGTGGTGTGATTAAAATTATCCAGTACATGAATAATTCACATCACACTCACAATCCAAATTCTTTTCAATGTTAATATCCAATATCCGCTAACGCTCACTTAAAAACAGAAAATGAATGTTAACTTGTATTTGTATTGACTTTGATAACATAATTTCTTATTTGGCTGCAGTATGTTGAAGTTTTGTCACCAATGGATAAGCGTAAGCGCTTGGAGCAATTATTGAGATCTCAAGAGCCAGGTTCAAAGATCATTATTTTCTGCTCTACAAAGAAGATGTGCGACCAACTTGCCGGTTACTTAAGCCGTCAATTTGGAGCAGCTGCTATTCATGGGGACAAATCCCAGGGCGAGAGGGATCATGTGCTGAATCAGTTTCGCACTGGAAGGTCCCCAGTGCTTGTAGCCACTGACGTTGCTGCTCGTGGTCTGGACATTAAGGATATCAGGTTTGTGCCTGTTAAATCATAAATGACATTTTTTAGGAGGAACTTGTTATAATCTTGCACTATTGTTCTTTCTGTAAAGTCCTCCTGTACCTATACTTGTTCATTGTTATGAACCAGATTTTGTTCCACACTTAACAAGGAGAAAATATGTGGATGCGCTAAATTGTAACTCACTATCTCTCTTTAGTTGGGGATGTCTAGCACCAGGTTACCAGCTCCCCTGATGATTGTTTGTTTATCAATGTGATAATGATTTCTGATATGGTTACTCATTGGGTGTTCTTATTGTAACTATGGGATTAGATTATGTACTTGAAACAATAGAAATGTTTGATGTTTTTCTGTGGCCCTTTTCTTGTCGTGTCTGATTTATTTACTTTGTATACTTCCTAGTCCAATAATTATGTAGGATCTCTTGTTGTTGTGAAGATACATTTAGATCATCCATCTTGTTGTATTATACGAAATTAGATCTCAAGTTGTTATCCTTTACATGTTTCACTACTATAAATTGTGTTTTGCTATTGTGATATATCTCACGTGACGGTCTCTTTCACAGGGTTGTTGTAAATTATGACTTCCCTAATGGCGTAGAAGACTATGTCCACAGAATTGGTAGAACTGGACGGGCAGGTGCAACTGGTGTGGCATTTACTTTCCTCTGCGATCAGGATTCAAAACATGCATCAGATCTCATCAAGCTTTTGGAAGGAGCCAATCAGCGTGTTCCTAATGAAGTTCGTGACATGGCTTCACGTGGTGGTGGAATGGGGCGGGGAAGACGTCAGTGGGGGTCTGGCCCTGGTGGTGGACGTGATGGAGGTCGTGGTGGTGGACGTTATGATTCTTCATTTAATGGCCGGGGTGGAGGAGGTATCAGCCGTGGATATGATCGTGATAGGTATGATTCTGTTCTCTCTCAAATCACCTGTTGTCTTATGTGGTTCTCTTTTCGGTTTCTCTTGGTGGGGTAGGGGTTTGGCAATTTAAGCCCACAGTCTAAAGCAATTAGTCTACGATTCTCAACTCTGCATAATTTGTTTGACAGTTTTTTCTTGGAACTCTAAACTTTTGCCAGTAATATGCGAATTAGTGCTCAAATTGCATAAAATTGATTTGTGGTTACAATATTCACCCCTAAAAAATACAGGACCGAAATTGCAATTATCTCCCCTTTTATGTCAAGCTTGTGATCTAAAACATATGTTTTTCTATGGTGTAATAGACATGTTTTGGGGCCCGTTAATGGGTATGCTGCAAATACCCCCGGAAGCTTCCATGAGAGCATGATAACCGCTTCGAAAAACAGAGGCAGAAGTCGTAGCAGAAGCCCTAGAAAAACTTCAGGATGGGGTGAGAAACCTCGTAGCCGTAGCCGTAGTGCTGAGAGATTTCATGGAGGCGCTCTTCCTAAATGAATTTACCAACAATCAATCTATTACGGTCCTGGGTCTGTATCACCATCCCATGGGAGGATGATGTTAGAAGAAGAGAGAGCTGACTTGGGAGGATAGTGGTTCATTAAAAGCTGCAAATTGATGATTGACGGCGACATCAAGTGCGTTGTGTCTGTCTCTGTGCGTCGATGATTGAATTGCTTTTGCTCTTTAGTGTTGTAGCTGGTGATGGGGGACTTATATCTGTGTTATTCATATGTACGATATATTTTTCTTATTGGGTTGTGTTTCCCCCCTGGAAAAGAGCAAAATTTAGGAGGGTGGCCAATTTTGCCTGCAAATGTGTTGTACTGGTATAGACTGCTACTCTAATTCTATAGACAATTATTATTTTTACACTTTTTTCGTTGAAGATGCTGGTATTTGTATGAGATTGTTCCATTAGATGGAGTTAAGTGGAGTAATACTTTTCAAAAATTTATGCCAGTTAATGTTGGTATTTGTATGAGATAGTGAAATTCCATTAGTCTAGGTGGTGTTTTATTTTGCGGTTTTGGTTCAGTAAACGTTCTAATTCAAAGTCTTGAGATTTGGGGGCAATTTCGATTTTAAAAATGTCTTTAAGGATATGTTTGATGATTTGGGGAAAAAAACGTTGTTTCTTGTTTTTTTTTAATATGGTGATGTTTTTGGTTAAAGTGAAATCTTGATAATAAATAATGTATGTGTGTTTTTGGTTTAAGTGGGATGAAATTTAATTTTATGGTAGTGTAAGAGAAATTAAGTTGTATTATTGTTGAATGTGATTAAAATAATTAAATGATGTAAATTATAATTTAAATATATGGAGAGATAAATGATTATATTGAAAAGTGCAATATTAGTTTTATAGGTTCTGTAGTGGTGGTTTATTGAAAAATTTCGAATTAGAATTGATTATAAAGTTCAAAATTCAAAACTTGATTTTTAAACCCTGAAACAAACATAACCATTGTGAAAAAAAAAAAAAAAATTCGTTGGCATAATTTTGACGGCAGTTCCTGATAGTAGTTAGCAGCAGTTAATTGTCAATTAGCAGTAGTTAGTTAGTTAGTTGTGCCTCATTTCTGTTGGGGAGGGGCTGTTATGCTTATATTATAGCTTAGGATCCATTATTTGGGATGTTGGAGAATTGATTAGTGAAAATATCAGCCGTAGGCTTGGGCAGGAGTGACTTCCTGAGAATCAATCAATAAAGTTCTATTGTTCTATAATTCTTCTATCTTTAATCAACTTCTTGCTCTAATAATTTGGTCCGACCTACCGGATCAATGACGAGGAGTGATTCAAGACTAGACGCCCTGGAAACAAGGATGAAAGTGTTGGAGTTGATGAGTCTTTTGCGGATCTTGCCGGGCGTATTGAAGGGTTAACAATTCAATGCAAGAATTGATGGAATTGAAAATGAAACAGATGGTGAAAGGAAAGGGGATTGAACAGGCCGAATCGTCAGGTGTGGCGGAAAATCATCGAAGGACAAGCTTCGAGAGGTCACCGACGAAACCGACTCGAGCCAAGCTAGAACTACCTTCACCGGAGAAAATCCTTGGCGTGGATATCAAGGGCGGAGCAATACTCAATTGATAACACGGCCGAAGACATGAAAAAGTTGGCTTTGATAGCAATGGAAGGTACTACCTTACAATGGTTACAATGGCTCCTTTCGATTTCCGGAATTGGGGTGGCGGCGATTTACCGTAGAATTGCTACGGCGCTATGGTGATGATCCACGAACAAATCCATATGATCAATTTAAGTACGTTGATGAATTCATTTCCAAACTCTCGTCGGTCAAGGGACTCTCGGATTCCATCGCTTTGGGAATGTTTTTAATGGGCTCAAAGAATGAATCAAGATTCGTTCGAAAGATTCAGAAGACATACACTCAACAATGCATTTAGCAAGAGAAATTGAAAGGGAATTAGATCTGCGCATTCTGACCCAGGGAAAGCCCACGACGTGGAACCGTTATCGTGCATTAAGGAACGATTCTTTCTCAAGAGACGATAAGTTTGTTTCGGTAGAGAGAGCCAAACACATCCCCAAGGATCTGGCAGCACCGCATCGTCCCACCCAGGCTCGGAATCTGGCAGGCGGTCACCGGCGGAATCAAAGGGTTCAATTAATCCTTCTCGATCGATCGCAGCGCTGTATATATATGTCGCACAACGAGTATGCGGACTTGCGAGCCCGTGGCCTTTGCTATAAATGTCGTAAGCCATATACTCCTACTCACGTTTGTGCGGAGAAGACTCTACGAATAATGTTAATCGAGGACGACAACGACGACGGAGAAGTGACTTGTAATAATCACGAAGGGGAGGCCACTGATGAATCATTTTTTAGATATCCGCCTTGAGGACAAGGTGTTTTTCAAGGAGGAGGGAATTGATATGATAAAAATTACCATCATAGAAAGACTTTTCTCTTCTTAATAGTTAGTAGTAGTTAAACAAAGTTAATTGTCAATTAGTAGTAGTTAGTTAGTTAGTTGTGCTTCATTTCTGTTGGGGAGGGGCTGTTATGCTTATATAATAGCCTAGGATCCATTATTTGGGATATTGGAGAATTGATTAGTGAAAATATCAGCCGTAGGCTTAAGAGTGACTTCTGAGAATCAATCAATAAAGTTCTATTAGTTCCAGCTGCCACATCAACTTAAGTTTCGTTCTGTGTTCAAATTGCAGTAAATAATTAATTTGTGTATTTAGTACAAATTTTTAAAAAATATGCTGCAAATGATATAACACTTTAATGTTGAATTTTTTTATGGAATTAACATTAATATAATGATGATTAAATGCTAGTAAAATCGACTTGAAATCAGTAATATACAAATTATTTCAGTTGTATTAAGTGGAGTATTGGAGTACGAATATATTTCTTAACCTGGTAGTAGGAATCATATAACTGATCAATCTGTAATTATTTTATTATTTCAAGAAAAAAATGCCTATTATTTCACAAGTCTGGATTATGTTTTACGTTCGAATTTTTCCTTTTTAATTATAATTTAAAAAAAGTAAAAAAGTTATAAGCTCAATTTAAGCACTCCAATTTACGAGTTTAGAAGAATTTTGTAAAGACATAAATAATTTATTTTCCATTAGTCACAAATTAGAATAATCATAATCTTCGTGGTTTAATCAATCATGGAACTAATTGTTTACTGGTCAAAAGAAATTATTTTATACCATAATATTGACTTTAAAATTATCCATATTTTCACTGCAACATTTTATCCACATCACAAGTAATTTCAATGTGTCACTGTCAAGTAATATCTATAAAGTATTTTTTCTGCATGATATATATATATATATATATATATATATTATAAATTTCGTAGAAATAGACAAATAATTAAATAATAAATAAAAATTTATAAGAATGAGACCTGGCTACTATTAGTATCTGTGCCCACAATTATTTTCAGTTCCGCTGTAATATCATATAATCGTAAAATTGTACTATACATTTAATTTTGTAGATATTATATTTGATACAATAGATTAATTATATATATGTTGTTTATATTTGTATAACCACATGATTTTTTTTAACCATGATATGTTCAAAAGAATAGTAAATATGGGTTCTTTTGAACTTTGCGTTTCCAAGGATGCTATCAAATTTTGTTGAGTATCATTGAATAATCGGCGTATATATTTGTGAAAATATTCTAATTATTGCGATTTTAATTTTTTTTTTACATCGAGTGTAATATTTACTATTCATCATGATATTCAAATGAATAGTAAATATTACACTCAATATAAAAAAATTTTGAAGTAACAATAGTTAGACTATTTTAAAAAATATATAGATGATTTCAATGATACTCAACCAAATTTGATAACATTCTTTGAAAAAGTAAAAAGGGTCAAAAGAGCCCATAACTAATGAATCAATAATTATCATAAATGTTAATATTTGAAGAGTCAAAAGCTCAATTTAAGCACCTATTTTGAATCATGAATAGTTATGTAAAAACATAAATATAATTTATCACCACCATTAAAGTACAATTTAGCGTGCCAACTCATCTTTAAAAAATGTTAATTACGATATTAATCTTAAGGTAGTTAAAAGAATTGAATTTTCAATATAATTTTCAACTCATCTTGGATTTTAACTATTTCCAAATAATTTCACCGATCACATAAAAATAATTCTCAAAAAATAGTAAATCATCAATAATAACATTAAATCCAACCTTTTATTATAAGAAAAACATGCAATAACATCAATTTACATCATTTTAAGCTGGGCATCATGAACCATTATAGACGAAGAAAATGAATTTCGTCATGAAAAAATATATTCTTTATTTTATTAATTAGCTCATGCTAGGTAAGATGGTAAACATTCTCTATTAATTATTAATTCGAGCAAAACTCAATATGTATAAAGTTCTATTTTTTTAAAGAAACGAAGAAAAAAAAGTATGTATACATAATATTTAAATTACTCATTTTTTATGTAGATTCATGTGACTTTGTTTATGTAATAACCACGAATATATTAATCATCACAACAAAACTTGTAACGTATGGAGGGAAGGAGTAAATGTACAGCCACGTGGCAATCTTCAAACTAAAAGATAAAAAAACAATTCCTTAATTTCATTATTTTTATTATAATAATATATACTAATAAGTGTTGTGAATGTTAATAGTCACAGTACTTCCCCACCGTGAGATGATCCTCCATCATCAACGGTCATAAATTATACCGAAACCCGCCTCTTTACACTAATAAATCCATCACATTGCAGCTAATTTCTCTCCTCAAAGCTCACATTTCCCTCACTTTCCTTCTCTCCCTCTCACATCACATCACATCTGTATGCATGGACTTTGACAACACTATTCACAGGGTAGACAATCTCGCCCTTTATACAAAGCTTTATCAGGAAAGTACATATATACCCTCAATGGATGAGCCTAATTTCTCTTCTTCAAGAAATCTTGATCATTTCATGGTGGAAAGTCCCTTGACTAACCTTTACTACTCCTCTTTCTACGATCCCTTCGATCCCTTCCCCAAATTCAACGGCTTGGATTCGACTTCTTACATGCATGGCTATCAGGCCAGGAATTCATGTTTTCAGCCGTTGGATCATCATCATCAGTTTCAGATGAGTGATGACAAGGGGTCTTGCTTCACTGATGATGCAAATCCAAATATGGATGAAGTTAAGGGGCAGAATAAAAGGAAAAGAATTGTTGATAAGAAATCAGAAATTATTAAAGGCCAATGGACTCCTGAAGAAGATGGGTATGATTTTATTTTTTATTTAATTTAGATTTAGATTTTTCAAAATAATTAATACATATATAATTTTAGGTTGCTGGTGGAGTTGGTGGAGAAACATGGAATTAGAAAATGGTCTTCCATTGCTCAAATGCTACCAGGGAGAATTGGGAAGCAATGTAGGGAAAGATGGCACAATCATTTAAAACCAAACATCAAGGTTTTAATTTCCTTATTTTCTTCCATTTTGGTCATTTTATGTTCCATTTATATTATTATTATTACATTACTTAGGAATGGCAATTGGTTTTCTTTCTTTCCAAAATTGATATTAAAAAATTATAATGATTAATGAGGGACAGCTTAAACCAAGAGAAGGTAAGGTGATTTTCTTGAATTTTCATCATGAACTTGTTTGTTTTCATCAGTATGCGTGCATGTTATGCCTTTTCCATAGTAGTTTTTTTTTTAAAAAAAAAAAAATTGTGATACATAATCATATTATTTTTGAGAGTGTTAATTCTTTCAAATTTATTAATATTTTTTTTTATCTAGCATGTGCAACTGGTTCAACTCGAAATCTTTAAAAAAATGGAACAAATATCAATGTAAGGAAATACTTTAAGTGCCATCCATTATAAACATGTGTGTTGCATGCAATTTATTGAAAACAGATTATGAAATTTTATTTTGTATTCCATTGTATATACAATCACCAACATTTTATACTTAAAAATCTTCTAATTATAGTTTTTCTTCTTTGGTCTTATATATAAATAAGTGTTAGAAGGGAAATCAATTATATATCTATCTCAACTAAATTATTTAAAATTTGAAAGAGGCTCTACTAGAGATTATAACATTTTAAAATGACTTAACCAAATTAATCGAATAGAGAAACTTGCAAAATTGCTCAACCAACAACTATACCCGTTTCGATTCCTCTATTTCACTTTTCGTTTTCTACCTATGTTATTAATACATGTGAATATACCATCCATTGATTATTTTTGTCTCCAGAAAGATCGATGGTCAGAGGAAGAAGATAGAATTCTGATCAAAGCCCACAAAAAACTAGGTAACAAATGGGCAGAAATTGCACGAAGCTTGCCAGGTAGGAGTGAGAACACCATCAAGAACCATTGGAACGCAACAAAGAGAAGGCAACTCTCCTCGCGAAAGAACACCAATCCAAAGTCCAACACGCCCCTCCAGAACTACATCAAGACTCTCATTTCGAGCCGCGACGAGAAGGGTAGTTTCGACAATTCATCCACACCACCTCATATGATGAATGCTCCAATAAGTTGCTCGAATATGAAACCCAAGGCTGAGGAGGGCGATGATGAGAGGTTCAAGATGCAGACGACGTCGTTGGAGACGCAAATGCATGTGCACTTTGATATACAGAAAGAGATGGATTTCATGGAAATGCTCTCCTACGGCTATATTTGAGCTTTAATTAATTTATTATTACACGTGGATTTAATTAATTAATTTGGTTTGAAAATTATTTGATATTGTTTTTGGATTTTGAATTCTTGGAATGATTTACTACTTCATTATTCTTGGTTTTTTAATTTAAACTTTTTCTATATAGTATCACTTCAACTGTGATCTTATAACTTTGTTCATAATGAGATATAGGCTTATTTATAAGTAGATGTTTTTTTTTGGATTTAAAAAAATAGATGTTTGTATTGCGGGTTCAGTACCACTTAATTTAGTGAATATAAGACAATAATTAATTACAAACCTTAAAATATATCTTTCATTAAATTACATTACATGGATAATGCTATATTGGGCCATTATAGATTATATGAGCTTTAGATGTATATAGATTGGGCTTGTATATAAAAAAAGGCCCAGATTATTCACACCCCCAACCCAATTTTAATTAGGACATCCACCAAAAGCTAATATATCTGTCATCAGATTAGTACACTCACTATGAATTTTCAATTATGCGCTTATAATCAATCTAATATATGAATCCCCTTTCAAAACAAATTAAATTCTAATATATGAATCATTTTCTACGATGTTTAATGGATAAAATATTTTCGGAATAAGTAAATCAAAATAATTTTTATCTCTATTTTGATATAGTGAAATAAATTATTATTAAAAGCATATCTTGCTCTTGGTATTTTTTATGCTTATTCTTAATTATGAACCAGCGAGATAGGCCCTCATACATATTAACACAAGGCATAATAAAAGGTTTTAATATTGTTCATCAAATAAAGGTTAAATAACATTTTGACGTGTGATGTATCTTGTTTTTGGTCCCACAAATATCGAAAATTAAAATTTAAAGAAAAAGGTTGAGAAGGGTATGGACAACTTCCAAGAAGGTGGCATTTTAGACTTTTAGAGCATGGAGTAGGGACCAAACAAAGGGCACAACTTCCACGAGTACCTCCCATATTAGTTAAAGATATTTATAAATAATTTTATTGAATAATTACAATTTATCAATTACAACTATTTAATAAAAATAACTAATACATTGAAATTGTATGATGCACAAGACGTTGTATTTGTAATATTACCAAATTCATATGATTTATATTTTGTTTAATATTATAAAGTTAGCAATAATATTATTTAGGTTAAAAAAAACTTTAAAATTGAAAATATGAGTAGAACAACTTAAATTTGCACAAAAACACAAAAATATGAACTTGATTGCAATTTTGGAATACTTTTTTAACCTATATGTAATAATTCCTATTTATTATTTGCATATTTTGGTAGCTAGCTAGAGCTAGCATCGTTCATTTATAAAACAAAAACAATTTCACTTGGAAAACTCTAATTAACAAACGAAATTTTGCAACAGGATATAGGTTAATAATTATGTATCTCAAACCGGAGTATATGGGGGAATTTTTAGTAATTTAATAGTAACATTATCGTTATATAATCTAAATTCTAAAACTACGTCCTTAGCTTGGTTTCATATTCAATTGCACTTAATTTCATTTTTAGGATTAAAATATAATAAATTATGAGAAAAAATATTTTATTTTCCTAGAGTTATATTTTAGATAAAATTCATTTCTCACACCAAACCTCTGGACCATGGATCAATGCACGTGTTGCGTGAATCCTATTTACCCAATTTAGTTTTATGATCAATATATACATTTTTTTATTATCACTATTTCTATTATTATATTACATTCTTCATCTACCCCACCTCCTTCTCGCGTTTCTCCATTCCCATGGTCTAAGCTGAAGAAATTCATGCATTGTTTGATATATATCGTAATTTTTATTAATTTCTAGCGGCGTTTCCTGTAAGTTGTTCTTCTTCTGTAGTTTAGTTGGTTACTCGAATTCTAATTATTTTGCGCGAGTTGTATTGCATATCATTTGATTCATGCCTTCCAGATGTTCGTGAATATGCGTGAATGTTTGTTTGAATTTGTCTATCTTTTGGTGGTGTGTATTTTTGTCGCAGTTGATGCGTATTGTTTGATGAATGAGTTTATGTAATGGAGTTTTCGGTGTTTGGAGTTCGCTTTGGTGATGTTATGCGGTGTGCCTCAACAGTGTGTGTATTCAATTGCGGTTGCTCTGCACAAGATCTAGACCATAGCTTTGCTTGTCGTGTTATAGATGCTACACTTGGTGTTGGATACCCGGCGTAATATCAATTTTCCATTTACACATTAACTGATTTAAGAGGATTTGTGCTGATATGAATAAGTCTTAGACTGCACGGCAGAGAAATTGAAGCATTGCGGCCAGAAACCCCATTTGCAGCTGTTGAAACTGTTATGGGTGGACTAGAGATGAAAATTAGATTCATTAGGAAGAAAATTACGGGTCTCGTTTAGTTTACTCCTAAACCATTGATGTGGAAATGAGTGAATTCTTGGAGAGTAAGATATGGAGTTCGAGTTGCTCTGTTTTATGCTGAAAATCCAGCAATGATTGCATGATGTTGCCGTGGAACTGGAATAGTGGCCCAAGAAAGGAAGAGAGAAATTATTGTAGAACCATGATTAGAAAGTATGAGTTGCATTTCATTCAGTTGACCTTAAATTCACATATGCACGTGACAGTAAACTGTCAATATAATATGGTATGTGCATATGTTGTTTGTATGTGTGTGTTCTACATTTAGAAAGGGCAGTAAGTTTCAACTGATTTCCTTGTTTGTACACGTATGATATTTCCAACATTAATTTTTATTTATAGATCTCCACGTTGGCTAGTGTATTTACACATAGTACTAAAACTAATCTAGTTCTTTTCGTCTGTTTTGAAATGCCTGTGTTAGTTTTGTGTTCATTTTTACTTCTTTATAATCAGGCAAGCTGTTATTTCCCTTTCTTTGTTTCATGGTCTTGAACAAACTATTTTAACATTGCATGCAGTGTTTGTAACAGGATGCAGCTGCTCGTGGGTGATGATACGAGTACCTTGAGTTATTGGTTGAATTGGAAAGTGTTTCTGTGTGCAGTGTGGGTGGTGTCACCTATGATCGCTGCATCATTTATAATATGGAAATATGAAAGTTACGGCAATTTAGAATCCAACGGGAGGAGGATTCAGCAAGAGAGCTCACGTGTGCACTATGATAAATCTTGGAAACCTTGTCTAAAAGAAATTCATCCGATTTTTCTGATGGTCTTTCGGATGATTGCTTTTTCTTTGCTTTTAGTAGCTTTTAGTTTTGATCTTGCCATTCACGGAGCTGAATTATTTTACTACTATACCCAGTAAGTCCTTCTCCTTGGATTCTCGATGCTTGTAACTGCTTCACCACAAACAGCTGATAAATCATGAAACTGAGGCATGCCTAGAGCTACCTAGAACTATCCTTAGACAATTCTTGTAGTGTACAGAGATATACACACATTAGATAATTGTACCTCTCTCTATTCCCCCATCCCCCAAAAAAAAAAAAAAAAAAAAAAGGTTCAGTAATATTTCAATATTTGAAGCCTCTATTTGTTTACTCCTTTCTTATTTAATCCTAGAAGTCTTTCTGGTGTCTCTTACTACTTTTTCCTTTTTACTTCTTTTATGTGTTTTTCTCACAGGTGGACTTTCACTTTAGTAACCATCTATTTCGGGGTATGTTCTGTGATTTCTTTTGTGACATAAAGTACAGATGAAAAGATTCCATGACAATGATGTTACTGCCTTGAACTTTTTACACTTGTCAACCTTCTGAGCCGCTACCTTATTCAACTTTTGATGATTGTCTCATCATCTCTTATGTTCTCTAGTCCTTGTGCAGCTTGCATCACTGTTTTCTGTACATGGGTGTTACCACCACCTCAAAAACAATAGCAGCAGTGGGTTCAATTCATCAGAGGATATGGAACAAGGATTATATGTGCCCCTTGCCCATGAAGTGAACAAAAATGGAGTGAATTTAGTAAATAAGCTAGACCATCCTGGAAAACTCCATGCTGTACTAACTTCTGGCTTTTGGGACAATATGTTTCAAGTTTTGTACCAGGTAATGTTTTGTCTAGTGGAGAGGACCATACAGCTACCAAATTTTGCTCTGGAATATTGCATGCCTGCAATAAAGTGAATGTGTGTAATGGTTGTCTCGAATTTACCTCCACGAGACTTCTTTGTTCTTTGCTTTTCAGTTAATTGTTTAATTGTTCTCTTTCTCAAAACTACTTAGTTGTAGAATAGTCTTCCTTAATTTGATATTTTTAAAAATGCAATTTGTGAACCTAGATTGTTACATATATCTCTTGAGAATTCATCAGGTGGTTTCAAAAAAAGTTGTTGTTGCTTCAACTATTAAATGCCTCGGTCATTCTTTAATTCTGTAAAATATTATGACATGTTATTTCTTATGGAAGATTGTACGCAAAACAATATTATTGATATGCCACATTTACGAGGTTACACTTTTTTAACCCTTCCACAATTCAATGATGTTTTTTCTTGAGCAGATGACAGCAGGGGCAGTGACTCTGACTGATGTTGTTTACTGGTGTATGATATTTCCGTTTATAGCACTGAGAGATTATGAGATGAATTTTGTAAGTGCCTACCTGCTAAATAGTCCCTTGTGCTTCTGCTCCTGACTATCATATTTCCTCGTGAATGCAGCAGTGTGGCTTCATATTTTTTGACAAATGCATATTGATCTATGATCCTATTCTCCTCTAGATTGAAAGTTTAAATCACTTCTACATATTTTAAAACAAAAAAGTTGCTGTTTATACCAGAATTTACCACCTGACTTGTCTAGTTTCCTCGTTTGATCTAGACATTCGACACACATGGCTGTACTTTTGAGAAGAACCTAACATTGCATCTTTTTTTTAGCCCCTTTAATTTCATGATTGCTTTTTTGCTGCAAGTGACGTATGCATAAATATAGTTTTTTTCAGTACTGGGCAAATTTAAATTGATTGGAAACTGCCCTCCAAAATTCTTGTAGCTTCCAGAAATCCATCTGTATCATATTCTGCCACTTATCTTACTTTCCGGACTTGTTCTTGTGAATGTTCTGTAATTTTCCAACTTCAATCTTCTAGTTCTGCTACAGTGGTATTTTTAGTCAAAAGTTTCCTATTCCAGCAGCTTCAAAAAATCTCTAAATACTTCTACATCATCCAATATGACCTTCATATAGTTATATACTTTTGTTTGTTCCATTTCAAGAATTCAAACACTCGCTTCATGCATATCTACTATTTTCAAGTTTTTGATATCACATACTCAATTTTAAGAAATATGTCTGCTTCTTTTGTCAGCTGACAGTTGTAACACACTCACTTAATGGTATCTTGCTCCTTGGAGATACAGCAATGAATAGCATGGTGAGCTGCTGGATATCCACTCTATCTCTTTTGCCATTCTTAATAATTTCATCATCATAATCTAATATTATATGGTTATACAATAATCTCGAAATTTTCCTCTCAGCCATTCCCATGGTTCCGGTTTTCTTACTTCATTATGTTGACGGGTATTTATGTCCTCTTCCAGTGGATTGTTCATGCTTGCGTCTCAATTTGGTAATTACAGTTCCTTTTAATTATATCTGCAGTGAAGAAGATTTGCTCATGATTTTCTGGTTATTGTTGTTCTGTTTCAGGTGGCCTTATCCTTTTCTTGATTTATCCGCACCCAATGCTCCAATGTGGTAAATTTACTTATTAATCAAAGTGATACGGATTTTGTTGTACGATTAGGCCCTTCTAAAGATGAAATAAACCAATCTCAGCCAAAAAAAATCAATTTCTTATTCTACAAAAATATATTCAAAGAAGGTGTCCATTCATGCGCTACAGTTTCAATCCTTTTTGTAATGAGCAGCCATAGGTTTGAGCCTCCTTGTGTTTTTCTTTATTCATCAATATCGTTTTCTTGTAACGTACATAGTTTCTACCCACCATCATGAATCTGCTGCAACTTTTTCATAGTTGTGTATGAGTGTATCTCTTCTCTCTTTTCTCGGAAAATGCTAATGGATGACAAAAACAGGAGAACAGAGTAGGTAACCTAAACAGGAGTATGTAGTATAGCAAAACAAACACTCCCTAATAATTTCCAACATTTATATAAGACACTTTTTCCTCTAATTTGCAGGTATTTGGTGGTAGCAGTAATGCACGTTCCCTGCTACTCGGTATATCTATTGGTTGTGAGAGTAAAACATTTCGTACTATCGAGATGGTTCCCGAATTCATATCAGTTATAGCCCATAAGATTTGATAGCAGCAACATTATTTCAAGAAATTCATACGACTCATCGACAAATTCCTGCTAAATTGAACAGATTACATGACGAGTTCTGTGGAAGAAAAATTGTTTTGGACAATTATGGAAGGATCAAGGAATTCTCTTCTTTCTAACAAAAAAACATTCGAGGAAAACAAGAACATATGAAAATATTGAAATCTAAAAAATGTTTTTGTTGATTCATGTGGAGATTTATTACTGCAAATCTTGTACAAATAATCATTTTGATATATTGCTTTTTTTTTTTTTTTGTAATCTAATGAATGAGACTTCTGACTAATTTCAAGTTGTTTGCAGGATTAAGTCAAGGGACTAACAAGTAACAAGGTAAGGAAAATAGCCTCCTTTCAATTCTGTGAATTTTAATTATTAGAAAAGTTAACCTTAAAACTAATTTACCAAAAAAATTATACACAGTAATGTTTTGGCATTCCAAATACACCCTTCATTTATTGCAAACACCGTCTTTAAGGTTGGGTAGTTACATATTTCCCTCCTCGGATGCAATTAGTAAAATAAAAATCAATGGCAAGTCTGGTATTTGTAATTTCATATACGGATACATCATAAGTGAATTCGGTCCTTCATAGCGTTATTAAAAGTCCAACATGAGTGCCTTGATATTATTGCTTCAATCTCATAAAAGCTTTTATAGAAGGGAAGATTGATGGATAATTTTGTAAATTTTTATATATAAAGTAAGAAAATAAATTAAATTGTGTGTATGTGTGGGTCTAAAGTAATGACATTTTGTATTTTGTATAAAATTGAGGATATTATGAGGATGAATTATATGGAGGGTTTTTCATTTTAATGGTTTGAAATGTATTGTGAAAAAAAATGTGAAAAAAATTATGGAGATGAGAATATAAAATTTAAAAAATTACATAAATTGAATCTTATTTATCATGTTGAACCATGAGATTATAGATCTCCATTTCAATTATATTTTAAAGATAAATATGATGATCTAATACCAAATTATAGTTATGTCTCTTAAAAGACTCACTAAAAAAAATTAGTTAGAACGCATCGTATAGTATTTTATTTAAAAAATAATTGATTTTTCCCCAGCCGTCATCGAATTGTTATAATACTACTATCAATATATTTACTTAACGAAGCTAAATCATCTACATTTGTATCCAGTAGTTTTTGGAGGAAGAGTGACACAGTGATAAAAAAAAGGACAAAATTTTATATGAAAAGGATTCATGGTAAATTGATTATGAAACTGTTTTGAAATTTTAAAAATGAATTGATCAGAAGTTTTAAGAATTTTATGTGGAGTATCAAGAATTAAAATAAAAAAATATCATATTATTCAGTTGTATAAACAATATTTATTTTTACTATTTAAATTATTCATATTTAATGTAAAGAACACACAATATTATACATATTTAAGTTTAAAGTATCAAATTCCCTGTCAAAAAAAAAAAGTTTAAAGTATCAGATTAAAAAAAAAAATATTTAAAGTATCAATTATTTGACCAAAAGTGTTAAGAATTGAATGGTGGTTTATGAAATCTAATTTTTATTTGTTTTTTTAAAAAAATACTTCTAAAAAATCAATTAAGCGCAACTTTAAAAAAAAAAAAAAAAGTTGGGATAGCAGTAATTCTTATTTATTTGAAATTATATGCGGTAAAAAATTTATTCTAAAATCTTAAGTTGTTTTGTCTAAGAGAATTTATAAGCTTCGGCAAATAGGTTCTAGTTTTCTTTATAAAGTTGTTTCCCTGTCCAAAATTCAGCCAATGAAGAAGTACCCATCAATCATTCAGTTGCTTCTGTGCGCCTCAATTAATATGCTCCCACCAAACGAAATAAATGCATCTTGACATATTTTATCCATCAAAGCATGCTTCTCGTGCTCAAATAACAATATTTCTCGGAGGAATACATCAGTATTCAGTGATGGATATGTTGTGCCAAAATGCGATTGTTTCATCCCCGTCTCATTTCATTTTCAGTAACTCTTCTTGGACTCCCAGGTTGTCCTTTTTCACTTCAGTCGGTGGTCGGCCTTCATTCCTGACGAAATCATCTATCGGACTTGAATTCCGTCGCGCCCCTCTTCAGCTCCCCATCTCTTCCTCCAAAGAGGTTTCTCACGCTCTCTCTAATATGGAGTTCAATATTTGAGCTTACTTTCCTTTTTTCTTTGGTTTAATTTTCTGGTTCTTTATTTATTTATCTTTCTTTTACAGTTAATTGAATGCTTGATGAATAAGGAGGATTTGAGTGAAGAGGAAGCAGAGGGATCACTTGATTTCTTGCTAAAAAATGGGAATGAAGCTATAATAAGTGCTTTTCTTGTTCTCCTCAGAGCCAAAGGCGAGACGTTTGAAGAAGTAGCACTTCCTTTTTTTTCATTCTTTAATCAGAATTAATCTCTCTTTTTCTTCACCAAATCACAATCTCTCTTTTTTCTTCTGGGTGCCATTTTCTTAATTCTGAATAATTTTATTAACAATTTTAAATAATTTACTGATTTTGGTAAATTAGATTGTGGGTTTGGCGAGGGCTATGATAAAATGCTGTAAGAAAGTAGAAGGGTTGGAAAATGTGGTGGATATAGTAGGGACAGGTGGTGATGGAGCAAACACAGTGAATATCTCAACAGGTGCTGCAATTCTTGCAGCAGCCTGTGGAGCCAAGGTTGCTAAGGTGAGTTATGCTGATCAAATCAAGTGTAATAAATCTGTGGTGGCTTATGTTTTAAACAAAGTTGACATCTTCGGCCACTTTATGTTTGCAACAGCAAGGGAATAGGTCAAGTTCATCGGCCTGTGGAAGTGCCGACGTTTTGGAAGCTCTAGGAGTGGCCATTGACGTCGAGCCTGAGGTACACACTATTGTATATGTATTAGCTATCAAAGCTATGCTTGTCAATCTGAGTAGGTGGTTTTGGATTATTAGAGACACTGTAATTTGAATACCTCTGTTTTTTATCTACAAATTAGGGAGTGAAAACATGCTTGGAAGAAGTGGGAATTGGGTTTATGATGTCTCCAAACTATCATCCAGCAATGAAGACTTTTGCTCCTGTGAGGAGAAAGCTTAGAATCAAGACAGTGTTCAACACACTGGGTCCATTGTTAAATCCAGCACACGCACCGTTTTCAGTGGTCGGGGTTTACAGAGAAGATATGGTAGGTTGCCTAGCTCTGTGATATTTTTGTGGCATTTCTGATAATTAATCTCTACCTGCATCTTGGTAAGTAATATCTAGATGACTCGTGTAAAGTAACTCGTCTCTTAATTGGGTAGGTAAGTAAGATGGCTAAAGCACTGCAACGATATGGAATGAAACGAGCACTGGTTGTTCATTCTGAGGGATTAGATGAAATGAGTCCACTAGGTAACATTCTTTATCATCTCTAGACAACTTGCACTGCTCTACTTGCTATTTCAGTTATACAGTTTCTCATTAATCAATGCTTATGATTCTATCAGGCCCTGGGGTGGTGCTTGATGTCACACCTGAAAATATTGAGAAGTTCTTGTTCGACCCATGTAAGAAACTCTACATTGACTCATTCACTTGCAGTTCTTGCTAGAAATTACTCTGCTAATGGCATGCAACTAGCATATAAGATATTTCGGTCACTCGTATCTGGTCCTGAATCAGAGATTCTTTATGTGGTTCATGCTAGGGGATTTTGGTATTCCTCGCTGCACCATACGAGATTTGCAAGGGGGAGACCCAACATATAATGCTGAGGTACTAAGGAGGGTGCTTTCTGGTGAGAAAGGGGCCATTGCTGATGCATTTGTAAGTAACTTGTAACTTTTTATCTGTGATAATTACTGAATTAAGCCCAGGTGACGACATCATAATGAGACTCTGAGCTGCTTTAAATTCATAAACTAACTTAATCAAAATAATATTTTTCCTAAATGTCAATCCCAGCCTCAGTTTTCTTGGTGAAAGTATCTTCTCGTTTTTCAGATCTTAAATGCAGCTGCAGCATTGTTGGTCAGTGGGCATGTGTGTAACCTGGGTGAAGGGGTAGCTCTAGCACGTAAAACACATCAATCAGGGAAAGCTCTGGACACACTTAAACGCTGGACTGGTTTTTCAAATGCAAGTTCAAAAGATCACTTATTTATCTACTTCTTTGACTGAAATAGCATATCGTTCCTAATTTTCCTTTTTCTATGATCTTGGTTTGCTACAGGCCCTGAAGAAAGCAATACTGGCCGTGTAAGGTGAGATAGTGAGTGTCTACCGCCATACAAGCAGCAAGAAACTGAGCACTTATGTCTATTTAATCATCATTTCATCAAATGTAAAACAATGTACTCAGCTAATAATCTTACCACGCACGATGCAAATTGCCAACCACAGATTACATAGAGTTGTGCATAACTAGGAATGATTCACATCTTCATGTTGCAGCTTAGCAACAATATATCTGATTTTCGACAACCAAGTAGCACACAATTTATTATCATAAAAGGATTGCAGTTATTTAGCAAACTAAGTAATTTTATGTTTACTAGATAGAAGCTTTGGCAACTGCTCCAGCTTCAGTTAGCAGCCCGACAAGCTTTCCCTGCTGGTTCAAATTAGTTATAGCTGCAAAATACGAGGATTTGTGAACTGTGAGAACCAATCAAGTATGGAAATTTACAACAAATAAAATAAAACTGATAATACCATCGCAACCACCAATGTGATTCCCACCAATGAACACGTTCGGCACAGTGCGCTGCCCAGTCCATTCAGCCAGAGCAGATTGTATATCGCTTCCATCATCTTCAAAGATATGCAAAGGAGAAAAAAATAAATTGAGCTCTCAATAATGCCAGAATTGCGTTTATAAATCAGTGTATTATGTATATAGAGAACGCGAATCAGAAAGAGAGTGGTGTGATGAACCAATTGAATGAAATTTAGCTTCTATTATTCATCTTTGAGTAAAATCATTTTTCCAATTTTATAGGCTATTCATGAATCTGGACACAGTGGCAATCCAGATACAGAATATTCAAATAACGCTTAAATCATAACACGTGAGAGAGGGGAGTAAATACCCTCGGTATTCAATTCGATGGCCTTGAAGGAGGCGCCGATCTCTGTCAGCAATTTCTTCACGGTAGCGCAGTAAGAACAGTAGGTTTTGCTGCCATCACCGAACAATTAAGATCCATTTATTCATAAAAACAGTTAAATTTTCAACATTCCATTCATATTCCAAAATCACCGAAGAGAGAGAGAGAGAGAGAGAGAGAGAGCGAAACCTGAAGATGACGACGGGTGTTGTCGAAATAATTTCCTTGGCTTTGGGAAGCGCCATATCTCTCTCTTGTACAAACTGAAATATAAACCTAAATTGAAATTGAAATGACAAAATATCACAATCTACGAACAACTGTGGTAAAGAAATTTGATTTATACTCCAGGGCCAATATATATTCGCTCTTGGAATAGTATCCCTCCGTCATTCACACTTTATTCATAACCTTAGAATAGAAAAACCTATATAAATTCTACCCTCACAATTTTTACTAATTTACATAAATATCACTATTTTTTATTTTTGCATATACATAATCCAATAATATTACTATTATTTTTTGACTTACACATACATACAATTCAATAAATTTTCCTACTTTATACATAAAAATTTACAAAATTACCCCTCAAAACCTTAATCAATACTTTTTTTTTCTTAAAGTGTGTGCCCTCCTACATAAGAAAGTTTTTTTTACTTTATCACTATTCTTCTTTCTTAAAGTTTGTGCATTCCATCCTAGAAATTTCTATGGAATGAAGGGAGTAAAATATTTTATCCGTAAGTAAAAATTATTATAACTAATACATTAAATTTGTGTTTTATTTTTCTATTTCGCCCTTATACAGACACCTAGATATTGATTTAGGAAAAAAAAAAAAGATGTATTAAATATAAATAAACATGTAAATGAAAGATTTTATCACTATTTCCTGTGAGACACCTAGATATTGATTTAGGAAAAAAAAAGATGTATTAAATATAGATAAACATGTAAATGAAAGATGAGTCACTCCATTAGTTTCATTTTCTTGATACCATAACCATTTTATAATGTGATATCAATTTATAAGTGTAATGGTATCACTAAATAGATGTTATGGTATCAGTAAATGATTCTAATGGTATTAATTTCATACTATGAAACTGTTTCACACAAGATTTTGCCATGAAAGATAAATGATATTAAATATAGTAACGGCCCTTATGTGAGTACACAATATCAATTAATATTCTCATATTGCATAATTATTTGCACATTTTCTTTATTTGTATATTTCATAATTGTTTTCATATTTTCTTTAATTGTTTGCATAAATTTCACCTTCACAATATTCACATATTTACACATAATACAATTACTTTTTAGGTCAACAACATTATACCCAATCCAACCATTTTTTTTAATTTTATACATAAAAGTTTAATAAATTACTCATTATTTTTTTTCTTAAAAGTGTGCTCATTTTGAGTAATACTTGTGTGAATTAAGTGCATATCATAAACTCTATTTTTACTATCACTTTCATTCACATTCACTATCCCTGTCACATTTACTAAAAAGCAGTGCATGTGCATAACAATGATAGTTTATGTACATGACAGTTATAATAAAAATAGAGTTTATAATATGCACTTGGTTCACACAATTTTTTGTCGTTCATTTTAGGATGCGAGTACTAGAGCCGACAATCTGAGTCCGACCCGATGGGCCAGTCCAATCAACCCGAAGGTTAGTACGGGCTGGGCTCCAAAAAAATAGACCCAAAAAACCCGAACCGATTTGGCCCATTGGGCTCGAGACGACCCACCTATCTCGTATATATATATTTTTTTATATTTGTAATTTTTAATGTAATTGTCTAATTAAGGATTGACACATACAAGTCATGGACTAGAGTTAAAACTTAGCCAATTCCAATTTTTTTCTCATTGTATTCATTCTTTTCGAATGAACTATAGTCATTGCTATTTATAATGTAATATTCTAATTTATATTTATTTTTATTTTCATAAAATTGATCAATATTGATAATAGTTATTATATACTATCCTTGACTAACAACATGATTATTTTTATATCTCAGAGAATTAATTTCTACATTAATTGTTATTAATAAAAAAAAATTATGGGATACATTGACCTATTAGCCCGTTAGTCTAACATTGCTAGACTAAACTTATATTTTATAAGTTCAATCTGTTCATGGACCCGCCCAACCCAAACCATGAATATAACTGCACTTGATTGGTTGGGTTGGGCCGGACGGATCCAACCTGATTTGCTAGCTCTAGCAAGTACTACTATACAGTAAAAAAAAATATTCTCACCCCTCGAATTAGAGATAATGAAAATATTTTGGAGAATATACATATTTCTGTTAGGATTTTTTATATATAACAATTATTGTATAACTAATTTACAATTATCACTTTATAATAATAATTACTAGTACTTTTGATCGAAATAACTAATATGACAAATTAATGTTTGAAACAAAATAATTAAAAATGCTTCACGATATATACAAATGCAAATTAATTATACAATAAAACTAATTTACATAAAATTTTGTATGATATTATTATACAGAATTAATACTTACAAATTACTATTATTTTTAACAACCAACTAATATTATTTAAAAATACAACTAAATAACACGATACATCTATCACATGGAGTACAATTTTTCCAATATGTTTATTCCTTCTACTTGATGAGGGATACGAATTTCACCTTCCTACGCATCATCAGCACTTTTCTTAAGCTATTAGACACAATTTTTCATTCCTCACAAGCTACTTCATTCGTCAACAATATACGCTTTTAAAAGATCAAACTAAATATGGAATTTTTATTTTAGACAACCAAATAATCACGACCATCAAAGATGCATACTGCGCAAATTACAGTGCAATAGATGAGCCTATGAGGGAAGTGACACGAACCATGACCATTTAATCTTTTGCATGTGTGACTAAATCATGAATTTGCCCAAAGTGTTGATGTGTTAATTTTGAATACATATAATAATAAATAAATGATATAACATTTACACAAGCTGGTTACCAAATCTGTGAGCCAACATGCTAAGCAGCTACGGGAGCACCGAGCTTCGACTCAAGATGTTGTGCGACGGCATCAATAAATTCTTCAGTGCTCAAGTAAAAATCTCTTGTTACCCTGCATATGAACACACTGTGCTTAGAATCTTTCCATCTGACAACTACACAAACCACCCAACATGAACGACACACAAGATGGATGACCAAATGATCTAATCCACAAGGAGAAAAGAATGTTTCTAAAGCTCAGATTGCACAAGATGGCTGGTGTTGATGAACACATTGATTGAACTTACTTTGGGCCGTGAATCAAAATGGCGAGATCTTTAGTCATCTTTCCAGATTCAACTGTTTCAATGCAAGCTGCTTCTAGCTTGTGGGCGAATACTAACAGCTTTTCATCTCCATCAAGTTTGGCCCTGATACAGATTTTAGCGTGGATGATTAACAAGAATTCAAAGATTCAAGCACCTGATGCTGGCTCACCCCGATTGTACATAATTAAGATAAAATTCCCATACAGATTTACATTATTGTAACCAACTGCTGGTTTCAAGAAGCATTAGGATTAGGATATGAATCGAGTATTTAGGGATCAGCAAAATTCTAAAACCCACAATATTATATGAAACAGAGGATAACTAACCTGTGTTCTAATCCTCGTGTCCATGCAAATATAGAAGCAATACTGTTAGTGCTGGTTTCTTGTCCCTTTTGGTGCAGTCTATAATGACGGGTTACAGTCCCATGAGCTGCCTCTGCTTCTAATGTTTTACCATCACCAGACAGCTGCAAAGCCATACAATGGTAAGAAAACCCAAGAGGGGATATGCCATAGAAGGGAAAAATGCCGAACAGCAACTTACCAGAACAGACGTCATCAGTCCGAGAGAACCAAATCCTAATTTTGACATGTATAGAAATTAGTATTCAAAATCAGTATAACTTGCATGCATAAATATATAGAGGCATGTGTAATAAAATTCCAGGGACTTGGATAAAAATGAGACCTGTGGTCACATTGAACTAAATAAAGACAAAATAACAAATGCATAATGAAAAATAATACTACAAAAGATTTTTTGCATAAAGCTCACAAACATGGGATGATGAGAATTAATGTGATATTTGGTTTAAAGATTGAAACATGAGGAGATTTCCTTTCCTGGGGGCATTTGGGATAGGATCAGATTATCAGCTATCAATTATTATTATTTTTTTTTCATATGAAATCACCTTGAGCGAGTAAATCGCTCTGGACATCTCCATCATAGTTTTTACAAGCCCAAACATATCCACCTTCACTCTTCATTGCATAAGCCACCATGTCATCAATCAACCGATGCTCATACCTAACAACAGAAAGGAACACCCCATAAGCATAAAACAGAACAATGTGGATTGACACAGAGATACAGTGTACATCACCGTATAAACATTACCATATTGAATGTTCTTCAAATCTTTCCTTCCAGTTTTCATCATATACCTCCTTAAATATATCCATGAACCTGAAATAATTAAAAAGGGACGTAAATGCTGCAAGTCATTCTATCTATGTTAAAAGTACGATAAGACTCTGCACAATTTAGAGGAGATAAACAATGTATTACCTGCCATCATACTTCTTGAGAATGGTATTCTTTGTACTCAAGTATAACGGCCATCTTTTCCCAAACGCCATTGCCATTGATGATTCCGCAAATGCTCGAATTGACTGATATATAATCACAATAATATATGACAAGGTACAAAAAGAAGATTGAATATGCACCAAAAGAAAAGACACCGATTTTGCAATATATCAGTAAATGAAGAAACCTGGTCAACATTATACATGGCGAGAGCGACTCCTGGACCTTTAAAGTCATGCACATCCAATTCGAAAGATTCATCACCATTTTCTGGCTCTAAGATACAAAGTCAAAATAAAGCTCCCTAAGCACTTATTTTACAGAAATGTAGTCAAAATTTCATTTGGCATAATCGGCTCACCAAAAACCATTTTAAGTTTCCCAGGTCCTTTTATTCTAGTGTCAGTGGCACGATATTGATCACCAAAGGCATGTCTGCCAATACATATGGGCTTCTTCCAGCCTGTACAATGGGATCACAACAGCTGAAATGTGTTTCAAATTCTAACTTTCATCGACAAAATAAGAAGCAGAATTTTATACCAGGAACAATTCTGGGGATGTTTCTGCACAAAATAGGTTCACGGAAAACAGTTCCTACAAGAATGATTGCATAACAATATAGTCAGTGAATAATGATATTCTTGTGCAACAAACAACAAGAAATCAGAAACGACAGTTCATACTAACACAACTTAAGTTGGTACACACAGACCATCTAATATATTTCTGATTGTGCCATTGGGGCTTCTCCACATGGCCTTTAGTCCAAATTCCTTGACTCTGGCTTCATCTGAGCAAAAAATTAGCCTTATTTTCAATCTTCAAACTACAATAAATATAAAGCAACTTATATTAGAACAAAACTGGGAACAACTAACCGGGAGTAATTGTAGCACATTTTATTGCAACATTGTACCTGGAGTGAGTGCATGTAACAGAATGAGAACACTAAAAGATGTCACATGTTATAGGCATTTTAGAGCATTAGGGCATGGGATGTTCAACGGTCTTTCAAAACAAATCACAAGGATTTCACCAGTGTAAATAATCCCAAATTAATTGTAGCTTCGGTAATAGTTTGAATCGTAACCCTAATCTATCTTTGAAGACATTCAATTTTAATATAATTTTCTGCACGGTGAGCTGCCACCCTACATTTTCCTGCGATGTTGTCCCCTGAAAGTGAGCTTTATTTCAAAGCAGACTCTCGTGCCCCACATGCCAAATAAACCAGGCTTTCGAATGCCCCATCTATTGAGACTGAAAATGGGATGAGATGACACTTATATTAGAGTTTTACGGCCATCTGATCCTACCATTGTTTCCATCAATACCTCTATTTTGAAGGAACATCAACATATTAGCTGCAGAAATCTATAGACATAATTACTAGCTAAAAGTGGAGGCCACACTCAACCAATTCAACTTGTACAAAAGAAATAAAGTGATAATGACAGTAAACAACCAAGAATCTGCAGACTTACTCAAGTGCAGCTTCTGCACTCTCAACAGTAACTTTATCATCAGTAGCATCACGATTCAATACCCCTAAATCGAAATACTTGATATCCAACTCAAGAAACGGGAATATCAACTGCACTCAAGTTAAATCATTGTAAATCAGCATAACAAAACCACTATATAAAAATTGAACACGAGAAAAAAAGTTCACTGCTCAAACCTTGTCCTTAATCATTGTCCATATGACTCGCGTCATCTCATCGCCTAAACTCGTCAAAACAAACAAAAAATTAAAATAAAGCAATCAAAATAAGTGAACTAAAAAAACATACCGTCCATCTCGACGATGGGGTTCTGCACTCGAATTTTATCAGCGGCGACGGCGGAGGCGGCGAAGCAGCGAACTGAAGCATTGGGAAGGCGAGAAGAGAGACGACTGGTTACATAAAAAGATTTATTAACGACCGCAGAACTGCGAGAGATTAAAAATCTAGGGTTCCTGAGGGAGAGAAATGGGGATGAAGTTAGAGTTGCAGCGGCGATCGTCATGGCGGTGGGCCGGAGACGGTTGAGGAATGCGGACATCTGTTTTAACGGAGGGGTTTGGATTTATAACGGAGCTTCGGGGTTTAGCAATTTGGGACTCTGCGGAGTTAACTAAACCCTTTTACGTCGTTCAGTTTTGTAGACGGCGTTTTGCCGCACACCACACAGCAAATTGTATTCACATTTACTTACAAAAAATGAAAAAATGAAAAATGAAAAACTTCAGCACATAATACGTGATTAGGTGAGAATGTTCATTTTTAGAATTTGCGGAGTATGCCTTTTCTTGTTGGTATTGTTGACGCAAGATAATTAAGCGGCGTTGTAAAAAGAAAGTGGTGAATTATTTTTTTAAAAATGGTAACATTATTGAAATTGAATTGAACTTTAAATATTTATTGAAATAAAAATAATTTCAAAAATTCCTAAACAAACGTAAAGTGTAAAAAAAAAAATAAAGAATGGGGAATAAGAATAGAAGAAAAGAAAAGGATAGTATGAAAACAAGATGGGTGGAAGGAGTCGTACGTGGGTTAATACCTTTCACTCAAAATGAAAGAAGGGGGTGATTGAAGAGGAAGGTAATGCGGTAATAACTAAGAAGAGTCCGCTTCGGTTTTTTTTTTATCAGCGAAAAAGAATTATATTAGATATAACTTAGAGTACAAGGGGTACTCCAACCCTTACATCAATCAAGTATCAACTTTATTACATAACTAATTAACACCATACAAATGGATTCGACTCCCAAGTTGAAAAAGATGCCGATCTTGCCTTTTTCTCCTTAATCACCAACCATGACCCAATAAGAATCCGCTTGATTGGGGGTATTAGAAGTAGATAATGTGAATGACCCATTAATCATTCTCATTGATGATGCTTGGTAATATTTACAATTTGTAATTAATCTAAAAATAAAATAATTACTAATTTATTTTGGTTACATAATCTCCTTCTTATAATCAATCATTTAACAATCATTCATTTTCTTCCGCTCAATTTTTTTCTCGTTCAAATTTTTTCGTGCTCAACTTTTTTTTCAAAATTCATCAATGAGAATGAATCACTAGTCATTCCCATTACCTAATTCTAATACCCCCAACCAAGCGGCCCCTAAGTATGGCTGGAAAATGGGAAAAAAAAAATGGGTGCAGCGGCCAGCGTATACGTCGGCAATGTTTATAGTTTTTTTTTTTTTTTTCTTATTTTGTTTGTTTATCTAAATTGCAATCGCTACTTAACGGCTACTTATGTAAGAACTTATTAATATGTAAGTATTAAACTTATTATAAACATTAATATTGCGACTTATAGATAAACTTAAAAAAAATAAAAAACAATTGCAAAGAAGGATTCTCCCCCACACGAAAATGGTCATATATTGTACTCTACTAATTGTAACCACATTACTTACGGTGTGATGTCAAATAAATAATTGTGAACAAAGTGGTGGTCACTAGTCGTATAAATTAGTGCCGGGATACGTGATCATTTCCGTCCAACTACAATACCGCTATGTTGATGTTCATTCTGAGTTTTTAGTAACTTTTTAAAGCATATTTTTGAAATTCTGATAAAAAGTAATATATGTATTTGTTTTGGATTTTTGAGTAGGATGAAATTTAACTTTATATCAAATCAATATATTAGAGTAAATTAAATTAATATAAGAAAATTTCAAAGTAAAAAATTAATTTTTATAATCCAAAGCAAACATCACGGGGTGAGTGGTATCACAAGTTTCAACAGAAAAAAGTTAAACTATTCTTATTCAATCAATTAGAAGTATTTAATTTAATTTAAGTAGGGCTTTTCTATTGTCAGGAAGGTTTCGCCCTGTCTGACGTCAGGAAAAGCATTAGATACCTTTAGATCAATGATCCAACGAATGAAATTTATTTTAGATGATTGCACTTTGCATTAGTGCGTTTGCATTGTGTTATATGCAATTGCATTGTATCGCCTTATTAATAAAATAAATTTATAAATATAAAAATAATAAAATTATCTTTTTAATTTAAAATAAATACAAATATTTAATTATAAAAATTCATTAAATATTAGAAAATGAAACAAATATTTATAGAACTTTAAAATATATTCAATATCCAATAACATTAAATTAAATTAAAAAAATATAATAGTGTCGTCTTCTTCATGCCTCCACCGAAGTTTTTTTTTGGACCACTTTTCATAACGTGTCTAGTTTCAATAGATTGGTCTTAATTCTAATATTATTTCGCCCACATCAATTTTTCACCTCATTGTGTTTAGGTCCGTCAATTTTTCTTTTGAAAATTGTGATTTTTCACAGCAAAATTCCACACCCACTCCTCGCCGTATATACCACTCTAATTGTATTGGTTGTCCCAATATTTTTTCATGATCATTGTTAAATTCATCAAACATAACTCCTTAATTTTTTTCAATTAGTATGGTCACTGTTCAAATTTTTCAAATTTGGATAGAATGAATTTGTATTAGAACTCAAGGTGGAGAAATGGACGTGAGAGAGTACAGAGGGTAAGAGCAAAAGAGAAAAAATGAGATCAATTGTAATATATTTTATGCACTTATTGTGAGTTGCAGAGAATTTAGGGAAGGGGATGGGTTTCGGGGCGGCACGGGAGGGGGGTTAGGTAGGTATGAGGTTTAATATTTCTTATAATAAAGTTCAGTTTTTTTTTATAAATTATTAAATTTTCAAATTTTTATGAAGTATTAAATTTATTTATTAGAGTATGCAATTTTTTTAATAATTTATTTTTATAAATAATATTATTTAATTACTAAAATTTGTATTTTTTTAAAAAAAGTGTTAAAGGGATTTTATATATATATTTTTTAAATCTTAAATATTTTATATCATTGCGAAGTTAGATTACTCAAAGCGAAGTACAATGACGTGTCAAATTATTATTGGATACCTAACGTTAGGCAGGACGAATGCCTTTACAGACCATAGAAAAACCCATTTAATTAGTAGTATTTTTTACCAGTTAATTTATTTTCGGAAATTGTACGTGTCCGAAAGAAAGAGAAGAGAAGAGCGGCGTAGCGCCAACGCATGCAGCGCGATTCACCCGATCTCCCCCTCCTCCCTCCCAAAACCCCTACACATTTCCAGCACTCTGATATGCTCCAAACCCCTTAAACCCTAACCCCCCATTTATGGCACCGGTGGCGAGTAAACTCAGTAGAGCCAACCCCCTACTGTCAGCCATACCATGGAGGCGAATCAGGCTTCGCACGATATGCAGCGGACGCATTGCTCAGGCGCCATCATCGTCGACCGCACAATCACCCGCCGCGGACTCCGAAGCTACAGTAGCCGGAAAGAAAATTCTCGAGACGTTCTCCGAAGAATTCGAGATTGGTTCACGGAAAATGACGCTTGAAACTGGTAAAGTGGCGCGTTTCGCAAACGGCGCTGTCGTCTTGGCTGTGGAAGAGACCAAAGTTTTGTCCACAGTTACTTCGGCTAAGAGTGATGGCTCTCATGATTTCTTGCCTCTCACTGTACGTGTTTTTAAATAAAGTAGCGTTAAGGTCTTTGCATTTTTATTTTTTGTTAGTGGGATATGTTCTGCTGATCCACTTGTTATTCTTTGTATTTGGAGTTTGGAATGTCTATTATGAATTGTTCATTTTCAGCCTGAGCAATTGAATTCTATGTTTAAAGGTTCGTGATGAAATGTAACTTGGAAACAAAACTAAAGATAGGAAAAGTTAGGATTTGTTTTCTTTTTATGCAGTTGCGTTGATAGGTTTTTTTGTGTCGTTTGCTTTGTAGTATTACTGTTTAATAGAACCTGCTATTATGAACTAATTGCCATCAGAATCAAGTTAGAACCGTGTAAATTTAGTATGAAGAACTTAAGGCTTCTGACTTCTGAGAAGTTCGAGAATGGATAGTGGGTCTTATGCATAAACTTCAAGAAAGCAGCAATTCCAGCTAAACAATGGATATTTTGTTTCCTCAACTCATCAACTGTTATGGCAAGAAGCTTCTTTAATGTATTTGGATTACTAAATTATGATGCTACATCCTCTTTTGGGGTCAATAAATATTGTGTGACAACATGGTGCCAGTAACTTTTAGGGTGGGGAAGGTTAGGGCGTTATTGTTCTGTTATACTTGTAACAAATTAATTATTATTTTTGTATTTTTGATAGGTCGACTATCAGGAGAAACAATTTGCTCAGGGTATGATTCCCAACACATTTATGCGCAGAGAGGGTGCCCCGAAAGAGCGTGAGCTCTTATGTGGACGCATCATTGATCGACCGATAAGACCCCTTTTTCCAGCTGGCTTTTACCATGAAGTCCAGGTCCAATAGCACTGCAGAGCATCCATTGTACTGGTTGTGTTTATCGTGGCTATTTCTGATCTCAGTTCTTGTTTCCCAGGTTATGTCAAGTGTCCTCTCATCTGATGGAAAAATAGATCCAGATGTACTGGCTGCCAATGCTACATCTGCAGCTCTGATGTTATCTGATATTCCTTGGGGTGGTCCTATTGGAGTAATTCGTATAGGGAGGATTGCCGGTCAATTTGTTGTTAATCCCAGCATGGATGAGGTACTCAAATACTTTCTTGTGTTTATGAAAACATTTACTTCTTTGTTTTTAAGGTGTTTTTTTTTAAATAATCAGTCTTTTTGCCTCAATAATTTCATGTCTCTTTCTAAATCCTGTAATAAGAAAATGAAGTTGTGCCTTATGCAACTGCTATTTCAAGATATGCTTTAACAATAATTTTTTTGGCTGTTGATTGCACTTAAGCCTCCTAAGATGACTTTATAGTCAGTTGGTAGTCCAGTTAATAGAAAAATAATTTATAACACAATGATTTTGACGCAAAAAATCTGTGAATACTATATTTTTTTGGGTTGGGGGGGTTCATGGAGTTATAAAAATAGAGCATACGCCACAAGGACCAAACACGGACAGAGCTAATTAAGTTGGCCATCCTCATTCGGGTGATCTTGGACTTTTTATCTCAACCTAATTAGATTTAGATGTACAATACAAAACTTTAAATTATTTTCCAAAATCTGGTTCTAAGTTGTATATGTAGGTTGCTATTTTGTTGATATAATCTTTCTGTTTCTAATGTATATTTGCAGCTTAGTCTGAGCGATCTTAACTTGGTTTATGCATGCACAAGAGACAAAACCTTGATGATAGATGTCCAAGCACGTGAGATATCTGAAAGAGACTTAGAAGCTGGTTTAAGATTGGCTCATCCTGAAGTGAGTTTCTTACGCTCTTTATTAATTAATGCTGCACTAGTTTTGTGATGCTTACCTTTGACTTCTTAGGCAGTTAAGTTTCTCGAACCTCAAATGAGGCTGGCAGCCAAGGCTGGTAAACAGAAGAAGGAATATAAATTATACATGGTATCCGAGAAAACATATGAAAAAATAAGGAGTTTGGCTGAAGCTCCCATTGAATCTGTGTTTTCAGACCCTACATATGGCAAGGTTTGTTCCACACACAAACAATATTTCTCCCTCCATCCCCTGCTTAATTTCTCATTGGATTTGGGAGCGTGTTTTAATGTAGGATTTTTTATTAGTATTTTGAGTAATAAAGTAGAGGGTATGGAAATCTTTTTTTCTACTTTGGGTAATAATGTAGAGTAACAAATAATGGCATGTGATGTAATTTTGAGATGTTTGGAGAGGATAGTTCAAAAGAGTTGAGTTACTTTCTTGCTATTTTGAGTATGAGAAAACTAGTATGGGACAGACCTAAATGGCAAAATGAGAAATTAAGTAAGAGACGGAGGGAGTAAAAATTATGTAAAAAAACCGTATTCTAATGCATTGATTTTATGTCTCTGTAGTTTGAAAGAGGCGAAGCCTTAGATAATATAACACAAGATGTGAAGAAAATTCTTGCGGAAGAATGCGATGAAGAAGGGCTCAAATATCTATCTAAAACGGTAGATAATGTGCGGAAAAAGGTACATTCATCAATCTCTGATCTTCAGCACAGGAAGAGTAGTCATATATTTTTATGAAAATTCGCAAATGTATATCTAATCTTAACCACTAACATAGATGTGCACATTAAATTGCTCAAACCTCTTTCTACACAGATGAAAATTTGCTATCATCTTAGGTCAATATTACATAGGGTACTCATTTTTTAAGTGAGCAATTCCTTCTCTTTATTTTGCTTTTTTTTTTTTTTTTTTATGCCCATGCCAGGTTGTTCGTAGAAGGATTATTGGCGAAGGACTGAGAGTTGATGGAAGACGCCTTGATGAAGTCAGGCCTTTGTATTGTGAAGCTGGTCATTTGCCTGTACTACATGGTTCATCAATCTTTTCCCGTGGTGATACTCAGGTAGGTCGCATGATTGCATCCAATGTTCTGGACACTTTCTACTATGATGCTTGCTGTTGTTGGGGTATTAAATATGTTGGTTACAGGTTCTTTGTACTGTGACCCTTGGAGCACCTGGAGAAGCGCAACATCTAGATTCGTTGGTTGGTCCTTCATCCAAGAGATTTATGCTTCACTACAGCTTTCCTCCATTTTCCATCAATGAAGTTGGTAAACGAATTGGCCTGAATAGACGTGAAGTTGGTCATGGTAAGCTAGTGGTATATCCGTGATTGTTATGATATAGGACCTTTTTTGCACCTTACTGGCTAACTTAAATTTTCTCCCGTCAAATTATTTATGACTGAATCTTCGTTTTACAGGTACCCTTGCTGAGAAAGCCTTGCTTGCTGTGCTACCTCCTGAAGAAAATTGTCCATACACTGTCCGTATCAATTCAGAAGTCATGGCATCAGATGGATCAACATCAATGGCATCTGTTTGTGCAGGTTGCCATTTTCTGCATTAGTAACTACTGAGTGATGAAGTCTCTGTCTATTCGGCAAAACTACTTTCATATAACTTGTAATTATTTCCTACAAGAATTTTACTATCACCCATATAATCTTCGATGTATTTATTTTTTTAGGCAGCATGGCCTTGATGGATGCTGGCATTCCATTGAAAGAACATGTAGCAGGTTTGTCTGTCGGCCTTGTTAGTGAAACTGATCCATCAACTGGTGAAATTACGGACTATAGAATATTAACTGATATCCTGGTAAGTACTGCTGGCCAATATAAATTTCATCTTTTTGTGAAATGATCCTCCACCTTTTCAACTTCTGTGGTAGTTAAATGTGAATTATTGAGGTGTACGAGAGAATTTTCTCAGGACTATGTATAAAGTAAACATGTGACACTGTAGGCCGGTTTCTATCAGAAAATTTGGCAATGGTTTGGCTTTTCAGTTCCGTGTTGAACAAAACACTTCTAGACTTGTATAATGAATGCGACGGTGGCTTGTTTGTGCCTTTCTCTTGAGTGGGAGATTGAGAACGGGTAAAGGGTCAATTGATGCTGTTTGGACTTTAGTGAGATTTTAATTGATGAACAAGAGTTGTCCATGAACATTATTTTGTATGAGGATTGTAATTCATATGAACTGCCGAATTTAAAGAAGAGGTATAGGTCCTTGTATATGTAGGAAAAGCTGAGTAGGAGCAAAAACCAAAATATTTGGAAAAAATGTTTTCTGGATAGAGTTCAATGTTTTCTTTATTGGGCCTCATAATTGGGCTATTATTGAATTCTTTCATTTCACTTAAATAACTTGTTCCGTCAATAAAATGCTAGGTTATCTTTTTATTGGTAATTTATTTTCAGGTGCATCTAATAATCTATCTTTTCAAAACATCTGATAGGATCTCTCTCAAAAAGAACCCTCTGTTTCATGTGCACTCTTTATTTTTAAGAAATCAGCAAGTATTCAAGAACCAATTTCTACCTTGTGTTTAAGATTGCCCAGATTATTAGTGTTCAATGCAATGCAATCATTTGTGCTCTTTTTTACTTGATATACCTGATTTTCATAGAGTTTTATTTCAGTTTGCATCCTGAATGATCTCTCAATTGGAAATTACCATTGTTTTATATGTTTCTTTCTGTTTTCATGAACTAAAGGGCTTGGAAGATCATCTGGGGGATATGGACTTCAAAATTGCTGGAACCCGAGATGGAATTACAGCAATTCAGTTGGATATAAAACCTGCAGGAATCCCTTTAGATGTAATATGTGAGAGTTTGGAGCATGCACGTAAAGGCCGGCTTCAAGTCCTTGATCATATGGAGCAAGAGATAAATGTGCCACGTACTCAGGATGGCAGAAACTCTCCACGGATATGTAAGAATATTATCAACACATTTTATTCTTTTGTTTTTTTCTTTTGAAATGAGCATTCAAAGCTAATCTTCAACAGTCACTTTATCCTGGTTTTGTATATCATTAACAGAGGGGCTCTTCCTAAAAAAAATAAGAGCCAATTGTTGGAATTCGTTTTTGTTTTTTTACCTGTCCTGTCTAACTGATATGGAAAATGATGCAGCGACCTTGAAGTACAACAATGATGCAATCCGTCGTTTAATTGGTCCTCTTGGTGCATTAAAGAGAAAAATTGAAGAAGAAACAGGTTTATTTTAATTTGCTGGTTATCTGTGTTAAAGACTTCTATCAACATGTGTGTAACTTGACACTCTAATTGTAAAAACTCTGTGATATGCTCTGGGACATTTTGTGATATTTTATTTCTATCTGTTACTCTTCTTTATTTCCCAATAATTGCATGAGCATATGTTTCTTTTCCCAATGAGCCAGCTTATAAACATTCAAAATTCTTATGCTAATTGGCAGTGAGCTATAGCAAGCAGTGCACGGGGACTACGCTTCTCTGCGTGTTAATCCTTGTTGAAATTTTTGAAAAACATAAAGAAATCAATGCTGTTGCTCATTGTATTGTTGTGTATTTGTTTCTGTGTTCATAACTTCCAGTGAGAAGTGTTTAGCTCAGTTTGTCATTTGCATGAAAATTTTTGGTGGAGCCTTTTTTATGTGTGTGTGTGTGTGTGTGTTTTAGTTTAGCTCAGTGAGTAAAGCATAATGAAAATTCTGTAGTATTTGTGCAGCCCTCGAATCTTCGGAAATCAAATTATTGTATAGCATTTTCTATAAATTTCCGCTCGCCCTTAACCCTGGGTGGTATTTTGAAACTGCCAGTGCTCTTCACTGTTCGTTAATAATGATTTACCTTATTCTGGGATGAGTTAATTAGCCCACATATTACATTATCAAGCATGCAATCTGAGACCCAGTTTGTGTTACAGGTGGAAGGATTTCTGTAAATGACGGTTCTCTCACCGTAGTGGCTAAAAACCAAGCAGTAATGGATAAATTGATGGAAAAGGTAATTGTTTTGCTCTCCTTCCAGGATTTTGGTTCACATGTGTTTTTGTTTGCTGTCATTTGACCTGCGTACAAATTATTGTTTATTTGGTTTTAAGTTTTGAAACTATGATAAGGAAATACTATCAATCATCGTAGTACGAAGAGTATATTGCATTTATTTCCTTTGTGCACTTTAATCAATGCTCTTTTAACTTGTAACTTTTAGATTGATTTCATAGTGGGTCGGGAGATTGAAAAGGGAGGTACATATAAAGGTATTGTATCTTCGATTAAAGAATACGGTGCCTTTGTGGAGATCAATGGAGGCCAACAGGGTCTCCTGCACATTTCTGAGTTATCACATGATCAGGTCCGTAAATCTTTGATATGTTGTTTTGCTGTTTTATTATCAGTGGGCTTCTACAGCTGCTTCTTAGTCTTACAAGATATGTTTATTTCCAGGTGTCCCGAGTTACTGATGTCTTGTCAGTAGGTCAAGTACTAAATGTAATGTGCATTGGTCTAGACGTACGTGGTAATATTAATTTATCTCTCAAAGCCACTTTGCCTAAACCTAAACAAAAAACAACTCCAGATGGAGAATCTGCTGTTAAAGTTCAGAATCCTGTTAACAATGTGCCCAAGGAGCAAGAAAATAAGGCTGGCCAGTCTCCTGGGGACAGCTCATCATCATTCGTGATTCGAAGTGCTACTGAGTGTGATGAAGAGGAAAAATCTTCTCGCCCAAAACCCCGTTCCAAAACTCTTGTGCAACGCACACCTAAGGTTCTAAAGCTTGTTACTAATGTACAAAAGGAGCAAGAAAATGAGGCTGATCAGTCTTTGGGTGATGGGGAGAGCATATCATCAATTTTTATTCGAAGTGTTACTGAGTGTGATGAGGAGGAAAAATCTTCTCGTCCAGAACACCATTCTGAAGGTAGCAGTTAATTCCGTCTTATCAAGAATCTTGTTTATGTTGAGAAACCTTAATTTGTATCCTCTAAATAATATCAAAACTATTTTGTATTCTGCATGAATGTGCATCTACAGAGGCTCCTCTAGATTTGAAGAAATTGAAAATTGGAATGGAATTGACTGCTAAAGTTCATCAAATTCGTGCTCATGGACTAGTCCTTGATTTGGGAGGTGGTAAGCGTGGAATGTACCGATTTGAGGTAATAATATGCTGACCTTTAGTTAGCTGGATAATCATAATACACACTTGTTTCATTTTTATGGATATTACGTAAATGTTTGATGTGTGATGTTATCATCTTTATAACAATGATAAAATTTGTCTCACTTGCAGGCTGGTTCGGAAAGAAACTTTAACGTTGGGGAGGAGCTTCAAGTAAAGTGTAGTAGTTTCTCCAGCAAGGGGATCCCTATAATGTCTTTGGTGCAGTAGACAGCTCGTGTTTGGACAATCAATTGAAAGTACGACTTGGATTTTGATAGGTAAAACAAATGCCATGTCTTGCCAGTAGTCGAAGATGTCTACGTGAAGGAACGTTTGCGATCTTTAATGCACGACAGATGGGACCAGAAGGTGTGTTATCTTTTCCTTTTTGAAAGAAATGGTTAGATATGAAAATATAATCGGCAGGCTATTAACATATAGAGAGCGACGTTTTTGAGTAGTTAGTTATCCTATTCATCGGTGTATAAGTGATGTCAAATTAAGGTTCGTTTGTCTGTGAAAGAAGAAATGTTTTTGTATTGATACTTATTCTTCAAAACAACTGGATCGCCATATTTAGGCAAAATGCATTTATTTTTACGTCCTAAAATTTTTACCTTTTTGTTTGGGCGTCTTTATTTTATTTTTATGCAAGGTTCTTGTGCACCAAGTACGACAGGTTTAGTGAAAATAACTGATACTCCCCCGTCCCGCAAAGACTTTCATATGTGATATGCATGAGGACACACACTTTATAAAAGAAGAGTAATGATTGAGGTTTTGAGGGATAATTTTGTAAATTTTTATGTATTAAGTAAAAAAAATTATTGGGTTATATGTATGTGTGACAGTGTGAGTGAGACAAAAAGTAATAACATTTTGTGTAAATTAGTGGAAATTGTGAGGATGAAGTTTATCAAGAGTTTTTGGCTTTGGAAAATTATGGTACGGAGGAAGTATAAATATAATGCATGGAAAATTTTGGCTTTATTATTTGTGGTTTTGATCCTTGTACTTCTACATCTCAACTCATACGGTCAATTTTTTTTTTTTTATAGATTTTGTTGGATTCATAAAGTTTTCGTCAAATAACTTTCATTTAACTAAATTATAGCTTAGATTTCAGTTTGACAATTAAAAGGAAATCATATGCCTGAGTTGATGACATTTTAATATATACGAGCGCGTGGTTACCACTTCTACAATTTTGTTTTAGTAGTTGTGATACAATACTGTATTTAAAATCTCAGATAATATATATGATTATATGGTGCTTTTTCTCGTGAAATTTTGTGTTGTACACGTATCACTTTTAACCAGAGGTATTTTATAGTTTATTTATTTATTTTTTTGAAACCAGATTTTATAGTATTAGAGTTGATATTGTGTAAACTACTCCCTAATTTATAATTAATAAAACAACTAATTTATTTAAATTAATATTTTACAATAAAAATAATTAGTATTTTAAAAATAAAATAATTAATACTATTAAAATTAATTTTACAGTAAAATTTATTTAAAAAAACTTCATTTTTATATTATAATACATTCTAGTATTATAAAGGATTCTAGAAAGCCCAGACGTTCTAGAGACTGAATCATTAATGGTTAAGTCCACCACAAGTTTCGAGTAACATTCCAATTTTGGTCTTATTGTTATATCAATGTCAAAAGAAAAAATGTATACTTTTCCACATGCACCAATCATGATCTTAGTTTCGTCTTTGATTTAAGGAACACTATTAATATAGGACCAAAAACATCATATCTATTTAAGATTTTATTTGAAATCTTGTCAGTTATATAATGATATTTAAAATCTTAATTCTAAAAATGAATTTCACACGCTAGGTTTTAAATTACAGAAGGTTTCTCATTCTTTTTGGCATAATATTTAAAGAATTGTAGTAGAATAATATTATCCTATAAGTGATGTGATCAAAATAGATAAAAAAATATAATAAAAAGATATAAATGTGCATTAAATATATTATTTGAGTATACAAAAAGAAGAAAAGTGAAACTTTGATTGGGACATATCTAAATGAAAAAATTGAAAACTTTCACCGGGATGGAGGAGTATTTTACAAAGTATATAGTGAACAAATTTCACATTTTTCCCACAAATGATCAAAGAAGATCTTAGAAAATTTTGGAATCGTGTTGACTCATTTTCAACAAAAATGTTTTACGGTTCTTCAATTGGAGCATTAAGGTCTCGTTCATCTTCAATTATCATATTATGCATTATTATGCATGCCATCATTATGTCTTGCAAATCATTTTTAAAGTTGAATCGACTTTGGAGAACTTCAAATGCTCGTTCCACAGGGTATGATAATTCCACATCCTTTCGCACGCTTCTTGTTTTGTTGCAAAATATTTTTTTTTATATTATTTTGGATATATGTCATCGCTAAAACTCTTTTCCTTGAAACGTGATAATTGAAGGATGTCTTACATCCACAAACAAAAGATCAAAAAAATCAAAAATGAAAAGATATGAAGATAAATTTGTTCTCTTGCAAACAATCAAAGAGGAGAATAGGGAATGAAGTGTCTTATTGAGAGGAAAAATTTATATTACAAAAAATATTAATTGTGATACTAAAGTGTGTAATTTATATTACAAAAGAGTACTAATAGTTGATAATTAAAACGAGTATGATTTATAGTATTATTTGTGATAAGTGAAGAATATGATACATGTGATAAATATGAATCCAATTTCACAATAAATAAGTCAAATTAAAAAGCAACTTATCCTAGTTTAAAAAAAAAAAGTTCAAATGGAGCTTTTAAATCGTGCCGAGTTTGTTCATGCCGCTAGTTCAAAATTAACGATACTAAAGTGTGTAATTTATATTACAAAAGATATAATAGTTGATAATATATATATATATATATATATATATATATATATATGCCGAGTACAATATTGATGCACACGATTTGCAGAATTAAGTTTAAAAAAAAAAATCAAATGGAGCTTTTAAATCGTGCCGAGTTTGAGAAAAAAACTTTACCCAGTCTTGTTATTTTTCTCGTATATGTATGACAACGTTGATTCAGTCATTCACTTTGTAGTTTGACTTGAGTGAATAGAGACTAGAGTTGACAAAAAGTATTTAAATGAGTATTATATTATATATTATTTCCATGTACATGTTACTATGTTAGCCGTTTCTTTTGACGTTTTATTTTATCCCTCTACTTGTGTTCAACAAGTTGAGTCATCCTCTCTACCAACCCACCGAAAGTTCCCTCTTTTTGGTTTATTCAAAATCAATTTTGTAATTTGAAAAATAATACATAAGTTGGAGGATAAATAAACAATTTTGATAAGATGATTAAAAAGTATTTAATGGAAACGATATCGAAACTCCTAAATAAATACTCCCTTCGTTCAAAAAATTTATTTCTTTTTACACAAATTTTAAAAAATAATACTAGTAGTTTATATGCAAAATAGATATATTGAATGATATTATGAAATATTGTGGGGTTCATTTATGAATAATGTGATTGTTGTATTCATGTTTTAGAATAATACTAAAATATTCTTTAAATACACTAAAAAAATAGAACTAAATCTCTTAGACGGTATAAGATTACAATATAATAAAAAGGAATTCTAAATAAATTTGTATGAGCTTTGAACTCGGATGTCTTAAGTTAATTATATTAACTGTAAGCTAATATGTCGTATCTAAAATTAATATATTATTAATTGCTACAAGGACCAGTTATACTCACTTATAAAATCTTTTATATTTATCTAAAATTATGTGGGATATAAAACATATCGAGTCAGTCTTCTATACGTCACATGAAAATGGTACTATATAACTAAAATTAATATATTATTAATAGTATATATAACGACCTTTAAATTTGATTATTATGATTTGGTAACATCTTGATTATTTAATTACTATATAAGTATATGTAATGATCATAATAATTAATTTTAAATATTTCAATAATAAGTCACATGTGATTTAATAAATGCCTGAATTTGAAACAATGAAGGCAGTAATTTATTTATTTTATTAAAAAAAAAAAAAAAACTTAGCGTGTTTAATTTCAAATACCTACCAAAATTATGGAATTTTCAATCAAATTATCAACAAATCATGGTACCTTTATTTTAAAGTTTATTTGAAGTAATAATCTTGGTTCAAATGATCTAATTTCAAAGGGCTTATTTTAATATTCTCATATGCACGGTTTTGAATGAGAAAAACAAATGTGGAGTTGACGTCTAGATAGTCTTACAATTTTAAACAGTGGTTATGCTAGAATAAACACGGATTAAATTAAGAAAACTTTGAATTTAATTTAATTATGATTTTTTTAAAACAAATTAATAATGTTTAATTAAGAAAACTTTGAATTTGAGTTACCTGAAAATATATATTTTTCCGATTCTTTTAGTAATTGATTAGTTAACCACGCATATTTTGACAATTATAAAACAAAAACTTGCAAGCATAAATATATTTATAAATAATATTAATTATTTTATTAAAAATAGTTGTATAGAATTACGCTGTACAATTAACATACAAGGGTCTTACTCAAAATTTAATACTTGGTTAGTTAAGTCTTTTGTAATTTCCATATGCATTAATTAATTCAAATAACTATTCATAATTTGTTTATACTTTATACTCTTATTTTTTTTTTAACTTCGATTCACTTTCTTTCAATCATGACTTGGACTAAAAAATCACGATAATTATCCAGCCAAGAAATTATTAAAAAACGAACAAGTCTTGCACAAATCAACAAGAAATGTTTGGACCAATGGCAATACATTTACGTTTTGGATTAATTTTGGTCGAAAGAAAAGAAAAACGATGCTTAAAATTTGGCAGCATGTATGTGTGGTATAATAATTTAAATTTAATACGTAGAAACTCAACACCAATTTCTTAATCAGTAAATTTTTAGTTCGATTTATTTATTAATTTATATTAGTATGATCGATATCTTTATATTTTAAATGAATTTTTTGAATTTTGTTGTAAAATTGACCTAACTTGAATATAGTACTATACAAAATTATTGGTTTCAACTACTTATATTTAAAATCAGTTAATCCAAATGCAAACTTAAAAGAAAACCACAAGCGAACAAATGATTTTGGATACCTGGCCAACTTTGACATCTTCGCTGCTAAATTAATATTTTGCTTTGTGCTATATTATTTTATTTGAATTAATTATCAATATTTATTTGTTACAAAAATAAGCAGAGTGCAACATTTTTGTTTTCTGTTGCGTAAAGCCAGACCAGTCGATTGTCAAAGAAATTGAAAAAGGGGAAAAGATTGACAGAAAATTAAGGTAACAACTCTATTTTAATTCATTACAGTATGTTTTTATTTGTAGTGATGGTGGGTCATATCTCAACTAATACTACCTTGATTAGATGTCTGATTTCTTAAAAAAAAAAATTTGTTATGACCTAAATTATTTTAAATGCATTAGAAACCATTATATTATTTTCCATTCCGTAAATATAAATAATCTATTAATCGAGCTCCATAAGACCATAAGCTGTTAGGTTTGATATTTCCTGTTCTATATTTTTTTTTTTATTTCTAGTACTAAATATTTTGTCATGTTTATTAAATAAAAGTATTATTAATTTATAGTTTTATACCTGACGTGTATTAAAAATAGGAAAAATGTACAATCAGGACCCTGAACTATTGCTCCAGGTACATATAGGCCCTTAAAGTATATTTGAGCTTAAATAAGCCCTCTAACTTTAATTTTTGGAACAAAGAGACACTTCTGTTTAAATTATTTAACACACTTAACAAATTAATTGTTTTTTGACTTAATTTCTATTAAAAAAAATTCCCAAATATTGAGTATAAAAAATATCCACCGTTGAGAAAAATAAAAATGTAAAATCCAAAAGATTATTAAAAAAAGAAAGTAAAAAAGAGAGAATGATCAGTAAAGAAAAAATAATGAAATATATAAATATATATATATATATATATATATATAGTTTGAAATTACAATAAGTACAAAAATTAAAGGGAAAATTACAAATAGGTGTAAAAAAATTAGCAAAATTACAAATAGGTGTAAAAGTGCAAATTTTTGTGCTTCTGTGCAAAAAAAAATTTGTTTTTATGTGCAAATTTTTTACATCTAGTTGTAATAAGACTTACCTCTTTCTACCTTATTGTAAATGACCCAAAATTAAAATGCTTTCAAACTATAAGTACAAATTGAAATGCTTTTAAAAAATAATGAAAGTACAATAAGTATAAATTATAATGCTTTCAAACTATATTTTTTTTTGTACTTTCATTATTTTTTATTTTTTCTTTACTGATCCTTCTTTTTTTTTTTTTAATAATCTTTTGGATGGTACATTTTTATTTTTCTCAATGGTGAATATTTTTTATACTCAATATTTGGGGATGTTTTTTTAATAAAAATTAAGTCAAAAGATAATCAATTTGTCAAGTGTGTTAAATAATTTAAATAAAAATGTCTCTTTGTTCCAAAAATTAAAATTAGAAGGCTTATTTGAGCCCAAATATACTTTAAAGGCCTATTTGTAATTGGAGCAATAGTTTAGGTACTGGTTTTACCTTTTCCCTTAAAAATAAGTTGAACAATATTAATTGGAGTAAAATATTCTAACTCAAGTGTCTGAACTTTATATTTCAAATGCATGTTAGAATGAAGCAAATTCATTAGTTCAGTTTAGTTCGATACTGTACTAAATACTATTTTTATTAATAATATTTAAATTTGATCCTGACTGAAGTTTGATGAAAGAATTTTCATATCATTTTAAAACTCAAATTTGTATAGAAATGTGAAATATATTAATTTATTTAATTTTATAATAATCTTCTCACTCGTAAACTTAACTCCTTCTTAAGGCGGATTGAGAAGACTCACCGAATATACTTGTGAGTTGACGTCAACTTCATCATGAGAGGATTAATGAAACTCAAACGTGTATAATTTAAATAATTGGAATTGCTTTCATCATAATTTAAATCTAAAATTTTTGTTTTGATACTATGAATTTTTTTCATCTAATATAAAAACTCAAACTTATAAAGATGTATGAAATTTATTTATTTATTTAATTTCCTAATATTTGATATGAAACAGTAAAATGAAAAATATCCTTGCTATAACACATAAGTGGGATCTACCGTATTTTTCTTGCTTAACATTTGGTTAAGATAATATATATGCCAAACAGTTCGATTAATAAAGTAAAATTTGTATTATAGTTTTTTAGTCATATGAAAAACTATAAGGAAAAACGTGAACTAATCCACTTAAACAAAAACGTGACATCCACAAATCAAAAAAGTATTTGAATTATATAATTAGATTTCGTAAACAACTTCAATTTTGACTGCTAAAGTAGGTACTCTTCCGTTCATTTTTATTTGATATTTTTTTTTCGAAAAGTTTTATATGATATTTTAATATTTACTTGTGTAATTAAGAAAAAGTAAATAATGATAAATTCATCTATTATTAATTATCTTAATAAATTGATAAATTTGTACAGGGTGAAGATTTATCATGTAATTTTTTTATTAGAGAGAATTAAAGAAATTGTGACAGTTTTTTTAAAATTGAATTAAGGGTAAAATTAATTAAAAAAAATCTTAAAACATCAAATAATTTTAAAGAAAAATGCTATTTTAAAACTTCAAATAAAAATAAAGGGATGGAGTATTCAATTAGGAGTGTTCATTTATGTGAAGTTTTATCTAGAGCACTAAGTACACAAGATATTTTTGGAAAATAAATTAAACTGACTGTTAAACTTAGTTTATTCAACTTAAATCACATGAAAAGTTATTTCCTTACAATAAATCAAACATCAAAGCCCACACTTGTAAAAAAAAAACATTTATTTTCTGGTGAAATGATCAATATTAAATTATCACACACTTACAAAATATTTAACCAAAAAATCCACCTTAAGACCATGGTTGTGCTATTATTAATTTAATTTAATGGAGTATTATATTAGTATTTGTGAGTCTTGGCTTTTTCCCATTAATGAGTGCTTAACAGTGAGAACTCAGCGACCAACTGCTATTTGTCCCTACAACTTCACAAACTCAATTATCAATTTCACGAACAACAGCAAGAAGAAGAATTTGCAGCTTTTTTCCATATAATCTCTCTCAAATTCGAGTAGATTTCACTTCAATCGAGTAATTATCAACTTCACATGCATTTATCACCCTCAAACTTTCTCCACCTACCATGGATCACCCTACTCACGATCCATATCTTCCCATTCTGTGTATGCGATCCCCGAATTTCCGAAGCCGGCTTGTTCTGCGGCCGCGCGAGGTCGCCGCCGAACATCAGCTACATCCCTCTGTTCGTCGCCGGAATGGAAGTTCTGTCGCAACGCGTAACGGCCAACAATTGGGGTAATTACGCCGTAAATTCAACTTCTATCTCAATATACACTTTAGCTCAATGCTACGGCGATTTATCGCACAACGATTGCCTCCAGTGCTACGCCGCTAGTCGTACGCGCCTCCCGCGGTGCCTCCCCTTCGTCTCCGGCCGCATTTTCCTCGATGGATGCTTCCTCCGCTACGATAGTTACGCCTTCTTTAACGAGAGCGTCGATTCGGCTTTGGATACGGTGAATTGCAATAGCACGGTGGGGGTGGGGAGTGGGGTCGATTCGCAATTTCGGACAAATGTTGGGGAGCTTATTGATAATTTGACGGCTACTGCGTTGGTGAATGGGAGGTACGCTGTGAGGGAGAGTAAGGGCGTGTTTGGGTTGGCGGAATGTTGGAATACTGTGAGCAGGGAGGGGTGTAGGGCGTGTTTGGGTAAGGCGAGTAGAGAGATCAGAGGATGTTTACCGAGTAAGGAAGGTAGAGCGTTGAATAGTGGTTGCTATTTGAGGTATTCAACTGAAAAATTCTATTCCAATCAGACGCAAGCAAGTCATGATTCTGGTGAGCTTGTGATCAAATGTTCTTTCTTGTTTCTTGCACTTTTTTTAAGATCAAGAACAAGCGCGTGTCTTTATTGTCTCAGAATTAATTAGTATAGAAAGATTATTTGATTATGGTCCAATTTCTGGGTTTCCCGATTTTTTGATGTTAAGCTCATTTCGTGATGATACTCTGTTGACTTTTCTTGTTTCCATTCCACACTCTGCCTTTTGATCTGTAACAATCTTGTGTTTCTTTGTTTTTCAACATTTGATTGCTGATTATGACAACATGGTTGTCTCTTTCTTATCCATTGTTTTAATTTTCTCATCGATAATTATGATCATCTGGGTTTGCATAGTGATTTTTCAAATTTACTCATTTGGAAACATGTCGAGTCATTGCAATCACAGTGTTACTCATTGTTTGATTCTGAATTTTCTAGGGATCTCGAGAAGAGGTATTGTTGTAGCTATTGCTTTGTCTGTGTTGGCCTTTTGTATGCTCTCTCTCTGTGCTGGCTACGCAGCCTATAGACGATGGAAGAAGCGTAAACAAGGTACTTTACTCGAACAAAATTTATGATTTTACAAGCTTACTATGATGTGCAAGTGAATAATATAGTATCATTAACTTTTGACTCCATGCAGAACGTAGTAATCTTGGCCAGATTTCATATTCATACAACAAATCCAATTTGAATTTCAAATACGAAACTCTGGAGAAGGCAACAAATTATTTTGATCCTTCAAGAAAATTAGGCCAAGGAGGAGCTGGTTCTGTATATAGAGGAACCCTAACAAATGGGAATACCGTGGCTGTCAAAAGGCTGTTCTTTAGCACTAGGCAATGGGTAGATGAGTTCTTTAATGAGGTGAATCTTATCAGTGGAATCGAGCACAAGAATCTCGTAAAGCTTCTTGGCTGTAGCATCGAAGGTCCTGAAAGTCTGTTGGTTTATCAATTTGTACCTAACAGAAGCCTTGAACAGTCCCTCTTTGGTATGTTTTCGTTTTCAATTAATACACTAGTAAATTCCGTTTTTCTTTTTGTATATCCTACACTAATTTTTCCTGACGATCCTATGATCATGTAGATAAGGACAAGGTTAAAATTCTAAATTGGAAGGAGCGATACAATATTATCACTGGAACTGCTGAAGGGATTGCTTTCCTACATGAAGGTTGTGAGTATCGAATCATCCATAGGGACATCAAGAGCAGCAATATTCTTCTTGATGAAAATTTTAACCCCAAGATAGCTGATTTTGGCCTTGCTAGATGTTTTGCAGCTGATAAAACTCATCTCAGCACGGGCATTGCAGGGACATTGTAAGATCCCACAAAATGAACGCCTTTTAAGTATATATACACGATTTAACTCAGTTGCAATGTAATTTGAATTGGCAGGGGATACATGGCCCCTGAGTACCTTGTAAAAGGACAGCTCACTGAGAAGGCGGATGTTTATAGTTACGGTGTGTTGGTTCTTGAAATTGTGTGCGGTAGGAAGAACAATGCGTTCGCGGATGACTCCGGATCTCTTCTACAAACAGTAATTTCACACACTTCCATTCAATTTATCCTCACCATATCGCTAATCACATTCTTTTTAAGGAGTTGGTTTTATATAAAACAGTTTTAACGTACGACTGGTTTGCAACCATCACTTTTTTATAGTATATACCAAGTAATACTTTTGAATGAAACAACTGATACTGTTTAAACATTCACATAAAAAAATGCATGTAACCAATGCTTAATCTTGTTGTCGTGTTTTTCTTAGGTTTGGAAGCTCTTTAAGACTGATAGATTGGCAGAAGCAGTCGATCCTTGTTTGAAAGGCGATTTTCCACCAACAGAAGCATCAAAAGTGTTGAGAATCGGGCTATTATGCGCTCAGGCATCTGTAACCGAGAGACCATCAATGATGGAAGTCGTTAGAATGCTGACGGATGAAAACTGTGAAATCGCGGAGCCAAAACAGCCCCCGTTTCTAAACACGAGTGCCCGTTCACCAAGCACGACTAGATCATCATACAGCATGAATAGTTTCACATCAAATTGGGCTACACGTCCAGGAACATCATACCCCTCAACGGAGTCTTTCAGCATTCAGAGTTCTGATGAACATCGCTCTAGAAGTGAAGACATCAGGTTAAAGTAGAAACCCAATTCTGTGTGTGTGATATTTTATATGCTTGAATGAGATTCTGTGGATAAATAGCTTCATTTTTGCCGTCACAAGAGCAAATTCTTTTACTAGAGTTCAAGTCTGTAGAAATGTACCCAGATTCTGTATAATTTTTTATTTTTTAAGTTAAAAAAAATATAGCAATGTGCAAGCGTATGGGTATAATTAAATAGATGAATTGCATTGGATTTTAAAATTGACCTTTAAATTTAAACAAAGATGAGGTTAGATCTCAAAATCTGAATTAGAAAATCCATGCCAAACATAGCTTTGTGTTTTATTGGTTGGGGCTATAGCTAATTTTGGATAGGGAAGATACTTGTCAAATTTTGATACAGAGTAGGTAATGTGGGCGGTCACCCAGGCCCCATTTGCTTTATACAAAAAACGCACATTAATTCTTTTCCATGCATTCATTAGGCATGCACATTAATATAGTCGGATTCAATTCCATTGACATATAAATATAATAATAATATACTATCATACGTGATGATATCTTAATTCATGAGTTTAAGCAGTAAAAGTCTAATTATATTTATGATTCAAATGTTAAAATTAAGCATTTAAATGGGAGAATTAATAATTTGACCAAGTTTAAAAATTATATAATGCTCAATTTGAATCCATTCGTAAAAAGCTCATCTAATCTTGATATGATAAATACATAAACATATTATACTTATAAAATAAAATGTAAGGAAAGACGTCGCATCTAGTTCGATAATTAGAAATAAATAAATTTGATAGTAGCTCCAATTCAAAATTCAGACAGATCCATTTTTTTTTTTTAATTCTAAACAATTCGAATAACCTTGAAGGCTTGAACAATAGGTAGACCGTACACCCAATTCGATGAGATTAAAGTTTTATCGCCCAACTAATTTCAACTCTCAACAGTTTCAATAATACTCTGGCATGACGAAAAGTAACAATAATAATTATTTTTATAATAGTAAGAATAATAGTCCATGACATGGCAATCAGTGTGTCTCTTATTAATGATTAGAAAATTGTAAGAGAATCCAGCTCAGGTAAAGCTCGTGGTCCAAAATCCAAATGATGATGTGACAGAATAATAAAGTCAGAAAGCTAATACCTGGAATATTATGTAGTGAACAATCTTCCATGTGAATCGGAGGAAGCCCTCACCGACCAAATTACTACTATTATATATTATTATGTCGGATGCTCAGCAATTATTAAGGAAAGGAAAAACAGAGTTAGCTATGATTCTGACATCTAACCGCACACTGCACACTCTGTCCGCGTCGAAACCTCTGAGTTCAACTTATGTGAACACTACTTATGTTGTGATGCTACATAAATAAGAGAGTCTATCATTATTTAATTGATTTTTTTTTATGTAATATCACAATATACAATCATTTATACAATCATTTATATAGGCTAAGATGTACAGAATTACAAGATGTTAGCCTATCATTACAATTTACAATGGAGGCCAATGCCTTCCTTAGAACCAATAACGTGCACTATAAAAATGAGGGTGAAACACGAGATGGGTCAGAAGATGCCATATGCTTAGATAGAGGCTAGAGCTAAAATAAGATTCTTCTAATAAAGCATCACTAAAACAAGAGATTCTTCTAATATAATAATAATAATAATGAATCCAAACACAAATAGACAATAGAGGATCAAGATTGACTTACACCATTACAACTTCGATGTTGTACAAGGTATAATCAAGTAAGATGGAAAATAGCAAATAAGAGCATATAAAGTTATAAACAAGAACAAGAATCAGAAACATACGAAAGCAATGCCTTAAAGTCAGAGATAACAAGGACCACCTATTGAAACCATTACATCATTGCAGACATTAAGCTTCGATTCACAAGTTTTCACAAAATACTAAGATTGAGGAACGAAGATCATGTTGGAGCTCCTAAGTAGAAGTAGGATATATGCGTAGGGGTGAAGTCTCTAAAGACAGGGATTACATCTACTCCTCCTCTCTTACAACAGTGATTTCACCTTTCTCAAGAAGATCGTAAAACTCCCTGGTTCTCCTCTGGTTGCTCCAATGGTGCATTTTCCAAAACCCTCCAGCCACCAGGCCCAGACTGATGCCAATAACAATCTCCTTAATAACACTCGGCCCCTTGTACGCTACATGCCCACCCATCCTCTTTTTTTTTTTTTTTTTAAAAAAAAAAACCTGATAAATCCATAATCATCAATTGAATTATGAAAATAACTTGTATGCAACGGATCTCATTTGTTTATATTACAAGATCCATTGATTTAGGGGCTCCAACCCATCAATGTTTTAAAGCAAAATATGAACCAAATAAAACGGTGGATCACGTAAGACTCCCTCTTGAATTATTGAAGCCATGCCTATATAAACAAGCCAACTGAAGCACAAAGCAGTAGTATTTTGCTACTTAGCTGTTGAGGCCAAGCATCGCTTATTATGTTGATTAAAGCTGGTCATATAAGTCTAAATAATACACATTCATTAGATTTTTCGATCCTAAAATGGAAGAATTGCACTCGTGTGTTAGTTAATTCATCTAATTGTATATTAATAGTAAAATTCAATTACGCCATTAATGAATATTGATTTTGATTCCTCAATCGACGCTTTCGGATGAAATTAACGATCAAAAGAGTAAAATACTTAGCAGCTGCAATCGGATTTATTACTATTTCTAATTGTTACAGGCACACACTAGTTTTACCTAATAGCACAACAACATCCAAATCATGAAATTGATAAAGAAAACAAAAGTAAATTAAAAGATTTAATCCAAAGGGGGAAATCACACCTTCTGGTTTTGAGATAATCGGATCCGACGTCCAGCACACCCAACAAGGCCCAAATGAATATTCAAGAGAGTACGAAACCATCAAGAGGAGGTAGGATTCTATGTGGGAGAGTTCATTATAATAACGTACTCCGTCGGGGGATTAAAATTAAAAATTGGAGATGCGGGGTATCGATCCCCGTACCTCTCGCATGCTAAGCGAGCGCTCTACCATCTGAGCTACATCCCCAACATGCTTTAAAAGCAAAATTTTTATATAAATTAAAAAACTGGAAATTTATATGAAGGCCCAATTTTTTTTTTTTTTTGTTGAAAAGCTTTATTCCAAGAGATGAACGATATTGAATAATCTACGAGTCTACGAATCATCATTTTATTATTATTTTAATTATAAGAAAATTTACAACAGTTTTTGGAAAACATGTACTGTGTAGATTGTGCTCTAGCAATCCAAAATGTGGATTGTAATTTGGTTTTAAAAAAATGCAGGTGACCCCAATAATCTATAGCCGGAGAAACTGTGTACCCTATTTTATTAAAGCTTGTGACAAATTGATAAAATGGGAATATAGGTAAACGAAACCTTTCAAAGTGTCCAAATTGATGGAGCAGATGAATGCCGAAATGCAAATAAAACAAACGTAGATTGTGAAAAAAGGCCAAGTAATCCCCTCGTGAGGTTACAAGCTCAATGCAGCTAAAAGACATAAAATCTCTGTTTTGAGGGTTAAAAAATAATTTTAGGCATAAAATCATCTTGACCATCGAAGTACAACAAAAAAACCTCCGACAACCAAGATGATGAAGGGTTTTCGGCTCTTAACACGCTGTATGATTTGTTCGTACTACAAATCACATAATATCACAATCCACATTATTTAGAAGAAATTGTTTTCACCAAATACTATCAGCTAGCAGACATTGCCTACGCCAAGCAGGTAAACCATTCATTACGGATGGAGCCTTTGGAACTGTGCGTGTCAAAGTTGAAAACACAGAAATTATATGCTGGTAAAAAAAAAAAATACAAATGCATCAAGGAAAAAGTGTATATGCATTGACTCTCTAGATGCAAGTACTGATACAGATATTACAAACTGTATACATCACAAGCTTGTGAACCTTCGACCAAATCAAAGTTATTGCTACATTAGCTTACAAGAAGGCAGAGATTAAAGCAAAAGCTACACACCTTTTAGCTTGAGTTATGATATGGTGTGGTAAAGACACAATAATGGCTAATTCCCCAAAATCTTTGAGCACCAAATTTGCAATTCGAGAAATCCCCAGAAAAACGCAACGTATTGCCCTAATTATAGAGCTGACATTTTCCCGTTCCAGCACATACAGAGCACTCATCTACCTCACCAGCAACATGGCTCAAGCAGTAAGTGATTCTGTCATTGACCACATCCTATAACACCAATCATTAGTAGAAAGTCTTTATAATATCAGCATTCTTGCAAACCCATTTCATTCTCACGAGAGTGAGTCAAACTACAACAATACCGCAGATAAGGCCAAAGTAAATGTATGTAGACACGGAGCAGAGAAATTCAATTATATGTCATAAAAGGATGAATTATTAGCATCCAATTTAGAAAATGCATTCTGGTATGTTTTTTTTTCAAGAACATGGCATATATAAATGAAGCCAGACAAACTCTTACCATAAGCAATTCATGCAGACCGAGTGGTGCAGTAACCAAGTATGGGACCCCGGGATGCTCCTTTGCAGCTTCAGCTGTTAGAGAAGGAATATCCTGTAAAAATGCAACAATCCGGAGTTAGCAACAATTCGCCTCTGAGAATCTTTCATTTATAACTATATAAGCATTTACATCATTAGGTGTTTCTGGTTCTAATAAATAGTTACCTGGTTCCAATGTCGTCCAGGAAACAAGAAAAATGGGCTTACTATAACACGCTGTGCCCCTTGTTGAACACATAAATTGAAAGCATCCTTAATACTTGGCTCAGCCAGTTCCTGATTACAACAAGAGAACCTGGAACGAATTATAATATAATCCAGAATAATTTTTTGACTGCAATACATAAATCCTATTGACAAAAAAGCCATCAATATGGAATAAAAGATTTAAGTTGAAATAGGGGAGTCGTGTTTTCATATCAGTAAGGTGCAGTGTGCTCGTATATGAATCATTACCATGTGAGCAGGCTCCACGATAGGATATTTCATTTTATCTCTGAACATGTCCACAAATTCATCTGAACAAAAAACACAAGAACAAAATTGTATCAATATATATATAATTGGGTGAACCGCAAAATTGTATCAATATATATACAATCAGAAATTAGAAGAATCCTTATCATTATTCTACAGAAAATGTACAACTTTTGAAATGTCCCTAAAGTGCCTAAAAAACTATTTCAATAGGAAGTTTACCAATGGCAGATGAACTCTAACTAAAAGATCAACTTAATTCACTATAATTGGGTGAACCGCAAAATTGTATCAATATATATACAATCAGAAATTAGAAGAATCCTTATCATTATTCTACAGAAAATGTACAGCTTTTGAAATGTCCCTAAAGTGCCTAAAAAACTATTTCAATAGGAAGTTTGCCAATGGCAGATGAACTCTAACTAAAAGATCAACTCAATTCACTATAATTTCCGGATCACGAAACAGAAATAGAGCATCAATCGTACGGAATTATACAGACAAAAGCTTACTTAGCATAAGATTGGACTCTTTGCGACGCGAACCATGGTCAACGATGATGATACCATCACCTTCAACGACACCTTTAAGCGTCTTCCTAAAGCCACCACCATTTGCAGAGGCCAAACACAACTTTGAGGGTAAATATTTGAATTTCAAGGGGCCTTGACGCAATTTCAGAAAATCAGGAACTGCCCAACCAGGGCTTCTCCCAAACTCTATCCTAATTATGGGGTTTTAATTCAGAGAAATAAGCAAAAATAATTGCAGTATAAGATTGAAATTAGATTTCCCATAAGTACCATGTAGAAGATATTCGAACAAAATATATATATATATATATATATATATATATATATATATATATATATATATATATTTTAAATGAAAATCTATAAACAGAGTGGAATTACTTGCTGCTGCAATTGAGTGAAGAAGATGATGCCTCCATTTTGCTTGCTCCAGCTCTTCTTCAGTGAGTCGTTTTTTTTTCTTCGTTAAACAAAACTCTTCACGATAATGATGGAAGTGCAGTGAAAGAAGACTTCGGGTTTTCTTTGCTAAGGCCCAGTTGAAAGCAATTGATGCCCAAGTCTACAGTGAAAGAAGACTTTGGGCCATCCAATCTTTATGCCCATTTGAGTGTATTGGTCTCTTTTAAATTTTAAGCATTTTATTTTATGTCGGGCCATTTAAATTATGATAGGACCGATTATCTACACCTCTATTTTTATTAGATCCACCCACCTCATTAATATATTATTTTAATATATTTGTAAAATGAGTAACTTATCCTAAATTACTATTGGATATTATTGATGCATCCCCACCATTGAAAAGAAGAAGAAAAAAAAAAAAGAGAATGAAACGATTGTGCACTATTGGAGTCTACGACCCATCGGCGACCCACTACCGGTGTCAACGAGCCAACATCACGCGCGACCAACCACTGAAAATCACCATAGATGAAATTTTATCCGATACACTGAAATTCGGAACTGGTTTGTCAAAATATAGTTAGGATTTCGACAAATTATTGTCGAAAATGTGTGTATTTTTCAAACAAATTTTACCGAAAAGATGACCAATTTTCGATAAAATTTTGTTGAATATTTGACCACACATTTAATAAAGTCTATTGTCTCAATTTTTTGAACAAATTTTGCTGAAAATTGGTCATACTTTCGGCAAAATCTATTCGAAATATATACACATTTTCGATAACAATTTGCCGAAACTATAACTAAATTTTGATAAAATCAGCTCTGAATTTTAGTGTGTCGGATAAAATTTCATCTACTGTGGTTTCCGGTGGTGGGTCACGCGTGGGGGTGGCTCGTCGACTCCGGCGGTGGGTATCCGGGGGGTCATCGACTTCGGCGGTGGTGGTTGTGCATATAAATGAAGAAATTGAGGGAAATTAGAACTAAGGGTAATATAGGGAAATAGGGGTGTGTGTATCTAATAATTTTTTAAAATATAGTGGGTAGATTAATAAAGTTGGTGAATCTAATAATATTGGAGGTGTAGATAGTCTGAGCCATTATGATATTGGTGGCCTTTTTCGTAATTTTCGTTAGTTGTTGGTTGGTGTTTGTGTCGTTGATCATAAAAAACTGATACTATTATATTCGTTAATTGATATCATTATATTCATTTAACAATATTATTACAGTTACAATTATAAACTAATATCATAATATTTTATACACACAAACCATTGAACAATGTGATTAAATATTTTGATATTAGTTTATAAGAATAGTAATATTACTGACTGAATGTAATCATATTTTTTAGGGCTTTTATCAGTCTAAGTCCTGAAAGATATATTAATCATCAATTTGGGACCTGAAAGATAAAATTTATTAATTTGGGGCCTGAAAGATGTTTATATTAAGAGATTTCATCAATCCAGGACCTGGAGTTAAGGCCTCGAATTGATAATTGTCCTATCTTTCAGGTCCCGAATTGATAAAATCCCTTAATATAAACATCTTTCAGGTCCCGCATTGATAAATTTTATCTTTCAGGCCCCAAATTGATAATTAACATATCTTTCAGGACTTGTACCGATAAAAATCCTATTTTTTAATGCATCCAGTTTCATACATTAACAAGTTTCAAATGAGAGATTTGCTCTCCTCATAACACACTCCATAGATTACATAATATACATATACCATAATAGATAAAATTATATGTCGCACCCATCTAAAAAAAGAGAGAAAACAATATATATTTTTTTATCGGTAAATATTCGTTCGCAAATGGAATCGAACCCGGGCCTCATTACATAGAGGATTCATAATTTCATAGGACCAAACAAGTTGCTTTCTTTTTATACTTGTAATAATATTAGTAGTCTATACATGATTCACGTCTTTTGTCAACCAATATATAGTCTCATGCTTCATAGAATATAGTGAGAATGAAAGAATTAGAGTGAAAGCTCAACTTGTGAAGTTGGGTATTACTGCACATGATGACTAATTAATTGACCTAATTAATCCAACTAATCAAAGTCAAGCTACAATGTCTTGCAATTAAAAAAACAGCAACTTTCGAATATAATATCATATTATTATTATTATATGAACATTCATATAATCACAGTTCAAAAGCAAACTAAGTGAGGTATGGTGGAGGTCTTGTTATGTTACAGCTTAAAACAACCCATTTGGTAGCAATACCTAATCATGTGTTTGATGCAACTTCGCACCTTCCTTTTGTCATACCTAGGAGGTTTAATCTTATATATATATATATATATATATATATATATATATATATATATATATATATATATATATATATATATATATATATATTATAAAATTAATACCATTTAATGAAACAAGTGATATTTTTAAAATACATGTACACAAAATACAAATAAATTTAACGGTAAATTGATTTGTAATATACTTTACCATATATATAAAGATAATATTATGTATAATGTGTGTGATATGATGAAATAAAATATCCCCAGTTTATAATATGTATAAGTTGTTTAATTTTTCTTTTTATATTATCCTGTAATATTGAACTTATTAGGGGAATTTATAAGTAGATTTATTTTATATCTTTTTATAAGTTCGAATTTTATATGAGATAATTTTTTTTATAGCATTAAAATTAAAGAATTTTTATAGTACTAAATTAAAGGTTTGAGATCGAATGACGCTATCTCATCCTAAAAAAGAATGACGCTATCTCATCCTAAAAAGTAAAGTGGATAATTCAATTTACGGGTGGAGAAAAGTGATAAAAAATTAATATAAATACGTACATATTTTTTTTATAAATTTGAACTTTTAAACAAGATGAATTTTTTAAAATATAATTTATTTATAAGTGGTTACAACTAGAGTTGAACTTGATAAACTCACTTATTTCTATAATATTTTAATAATTTTAAATAATTTAAATTAATTATTCGATATGGTATCTGAAAATGAGTCAAAGTAGTGTATAACATAGCTTCATATTTAATTTGAATGGAATATTAAGTAACAAGTACCTACCACAATCGAGTAAAAGTCCATCTGCATAAGACATGCTCGTTGTGTTTGGGTATACAATTCCTTTCAAGTGTCTTTATTTACAATCTAAAATTTTCACATCTTAAAATTTTTTGATTGAAATTGTCGAATATGCAAGATGTCATTTTTTACATATTTTTATAATACTTTTTCAAATATGAATATTATAAAAATAAATAAAAATATAATGTCTCATGTATAAAATCGAAAATAGTAAAACATAGTAAGAATCTAATAAGCGCATTTCTTTCATGAACTATAGAAAAAGTAGAACATAAAATACTCATCTATATATTAAGATAAAGTATAATGTGAATCATTTTTATCGTGAAAATTTAATTATATTTTGTGTGTATATTTAAATAATATTCTTTCCATCCCATGATTTTTTTCACAGTTGACTTTTTAACCATTTTTGTGTGAGAGTTATATTATAGTATTATGTGTACAAAAGTTGTTTTATATGAATAATATGTTAATTAATAAGGTTAACTAACATATCATTTATATAAAATAATTTTTGTACACATAATACTATGATATAACTCTCACACAAAAATGATTGAAAAGTCAACTATGAAAGAAATCTTGAGACGGAGGGAGTATTAATTGTTTAATTAAAATATATTAATTTAATAATAATATTGTATAATATCGTTTTAAATTGCATGTTAAATCTGATTCACAATAGAATAACCCATATATTAACTCTCATTCCTCCATTATTTTTCTTGATCACTTGCTATATTTAGCATTTTATTTTCCACTTAACTGCAGCATTGAAGCTTTTCTTGAACCTACCGCATTCAATTAAGCATTAATTACATATTTAATTCCCTTTTGATGACATTTCAACCTCAAAGGATCATGATTTTGTCAAGTTCATATTTTTTTTCATTTCCATCATGACAACTATGAATTTAGTTATAGCTGTCACAATTAAACTATTTAGAAGTATAGTTCTATTTCATTTTTATATATTAAAGTAATCAAGATATTTATAATTTTACCACATTATTAAATAAAATATTATTTGAATAAATAAATATGTAGGACTTTTTTTTTTTTTTTTTTGAAGCTAATAAATATGTAGGACTTAGAAGTAAGAAAAAGGTAGAAAGAGGAAAGGCGATCTCCGGCAAAACACGCAAGGAAGCTCCGAAACTAACTCCCTACTCACGACTCTGCTTCCAAATCATATATTCTCACTTTCAAAGCCAAGTCTCTCTCTCTCTTTCTTGTTTTGCTTCATTTCCACAACTAGAGTAGGGAAACGTTTGCATTCACGGGAATCTCGAAGATATCAATTGAGCTTCTCCATTATGTTATCTCGTAGCTCGTGAAGTGATCACTTATCTGCCAATTGTCACAGTTTCGCGGAATTCAATAAATAATGCTGAATATTTAAGTATTTGTCTGTTTGTGGATCTGTTTGTTTGGTGTGAGAGTAATGTAAATACGAATCAAGTTTATGGAGATGTGTGCTCGAGTTGAGCGTATGCTAGTATGTAGTTATAGTCGATGAGCAACTGAGATGCAGTGTGAGTGTAGAGATTTGAGTAGTGAATGTTGTAAATTTTCCCGAAAATTTTAGAAGTTTTGAAATGCTTAGCCCTAAATTGGGACCTCATTTAGAACGGATGAAGCGAAGGTCGAGTTCGATGAAATTACGCCATAGGTGGAAGAGGAAATTCATTGCTTTGCTTTTACTGGTATTGTGTTTCGCGACCTTTCTGTTGCTGGAACCTGAGTACAGTAAAATTAAAATGATGTCGTTGATAACTCCGCCTTTACAAAAGCCGAAGATTGCTTTTCTTTTTATTGCTCGGAATCGGATTCCACTCGACATTGTTTGGGATGCGTTTTTTCAGGTGATTATTCTCGTACTATTTTTGGTTTATTACCTTTATTGGAACTGATCTTAATTAGTTTATTGCTGTTCGTGTTACTTTGCTTAGTTTACCAAGGGGTGTTTGCTTGAGATACAAACTTATAAATTAATCTCATTTGTTGTCTTCACAGATTAGGTATTGCTTACTTCTGCATCTGCGATTTTAAGTAGGTTAGAGAATTAGATTTTTCTGAATCCATTGTGTTTTCCTGTAAAAACAAAAAGTAGAAAAGCTGCATGATATTCAACTCCATATCATAGTAACAATGATCTTCGATTTGAAAATTAACTTGAATAAAACCGATTCATAGTATATTATAACCTACATCCTTCGTAAGTACCAACGATGAACAAGACAACATTCCTGAATTCCTCTTGTTTATAATATATAACTGTACAAGCTAATATCACTTTTATAAACAATTTACTGGTGTTGTTCCCACTTTTACGAAACGTTGTTTTTAATATTTGTTGAATCCTTCCGAAATCATGCCGAATAATATCCGGGTTTACGACTTTTAAAGGCCAACGGTTTATTTTGGGGTTCTGATTGTTATCATGCAATGCACATGTAGCGCTTTAGTTAGGCTCCTGTGTTGTTGCAAGTACTATTTGGCAGCTTGAGATCAAGCATGTTTTTGTTTTTAGTGATCGTAGCATTTATGGGTTTTGACTCATGGGCGACTTCCATGATAATGTAATGTAATTGGAAGTTAGTTCAGTTAAATCCGGTTCTTGCATGACGTGAGAAACAGTGATGGTCGTTTATATGCTTTGTCTGTCATCCTTACTAGTTTGTGCAGGTTGTTCATCTCTGCTTGATTTTTCAGTATTTGTGTCAATATCATCAAATTGTAATTTAAATGTGATAATGTTTTGTTCTCTGCACTTGATGAATATGTTTTATTGAGATAATTTATTTTAATCTGTGGAATTTTTATGTTTTGCAGGGTGATGTAGAGAATAGATTTTCCATCTACGTTCATTCAAGGCCTGGGTTCTTGTTGAACAGAGTAACAACGAGATCATCATTCTTCTTAAATCGTCAAATAAATGATAGCATACAGGTTTGTTTTTCCTTCTAAAAAATTATTTTTCTCACAACTATTTGGATTAACTATTTGATGTATCCACCAACAATATTTTAGTCTTGGTTATTATTGAAAATACTAAATTATTAAATGTTAATAAAATGATTCACCCCACCAAGCTTAGGCTTTAAGATGAGGTGGTCATTCAACATGTCATCAGTGCCAGGCTGCCAGCTAATGAAAGGTCCTGTTTGAATCTTGCATCCACCCATTATGGAAAAGAAAATCCGCTCTTTAATACAAAATGACATTCATTTAGGTGAGGGTCTTATTGAAGATAGCAAATTAAGTAACTAGAAAAATATGGTTATGATGGATTTGGACATGTACATTGGAGTCCTTTTACTTTAAGTGCTCGCATACAATGAGTAAAAAGCAGGGAATCTTTAACTCAATTTAAAAGGGGAAGGAGAAGAGCTAAAAGAACTTGGAAAGAAATTATTAAAAATGATATATATTATACTTAAAAATAAATGAGAACGTATACTTTAGACTGAACACAATGGCTAGATATGAACCATATAACCACCCCACACAGTGGAATAAAAGCTTAGTTTGTGGTTGTTGCTGCTTCAACCTACTTGTTAGTTGACTTTATCTTAGAATCTTGGGGTCCTTTTCTTTGCTTTTCAAGTGATATTAAGCAATGAATGCTTTATTAGGTAGATTGGGGAGAAGCAACCATGATCCAGGCAGAGCGTATTTTGCTTCAAAATGCACTTGCAGATCCTTTCAATAAGTGGTTTCTCTTCCTCTCGGACAGGTAATTTTTTTTTTCAGTGAGATAATATCCTGTTGATCACTTTTCTAGCATCTCTTTTGCTTTTCTCAAATTTATTCATGTCAAATTATGTAACTCTTGGTACTTTTTTCTGTTTTTCTTGATGCAGCTGCATACCTCTTTATAATTTCAGCTACACATATGACTACATAATATCACCCGGAACTAGCTTCGTGGACAGGTAGCGTGGATGCAGTTCTTTGTTTTCTGTCCACCACCTCTACCCGTGAAAGATTTTATAATAATATGTTCTGAATCTTTGTTTTATCGCCTTTCTGCTGAAGTTATATTACTTTGTCTTTACATTCCTTCTCTCTTAATTTTTTATATCTTTCTTCCTAATATTCCCAAAGATGATGTCAAATTTATTAACTACACATAAGTTTGTGCTAAATTTAAACAGCTTACGAGAACCTAGTGTTTTATCAATCTTCATTGCAGTTTTGCTGATAAAAAAGAAAGTCGTTACAATCCGAAAATGAATCCAGTGATTCCTGTTGACAACTGGAGGAAAGGATCTCAGGTGACGCCTTACTATGTTTGTGTTGTGTTTACCAGAGTTAAAAACTAGTTTGATAGATACCCTGATTGACAGAAGGGAATACACAATGAAAATAGAAATTAAAACTGCCTTCTTTCTATTTCTAACTTTTAGCTGCTATCTATGTGTTTCATTCTTGCAGTGGGTTGTTCTGACAAGAAAGCATGCTAGGATTGTAGTTGAAGATGAAACTGTATTTCCTATGTTTCAATTGCATTGCAAGGTAATTATCTTAATCATTCCATTTCGCATCACTTTCTGATCAGGAGTTGACTGTATTTGCAATGCCATAAGGCTTTTTTACATACCATAACCTGTATTTATGTAGGAATATTCTTACTGCTGGTTCATATGCCTTCATAATGAAAGTATGCAAGTTATGTTCTGTACATGACTAGTCCACTATATTAACTTTCCATATTAAAGTATGGAGATGATTTAAGTAGAACTAATTAAGGCTCAGTTCATTTCTTATGATGCAAAACCTTTAAAACTCCTCCGGAGAGAAAATATTTTAATTCAATGCTATATTATCAACTCTATCAAAAAGGGAATTAGGCACTGATACACTGGTATCTCCATGAGAATGTGTGCCTCTTTTATTAAATGTACTTAATGTTCATTCAGACGTGGCATATGTCTACATCATAATTTTTTCTTATATCTTTTTGTAACTTGCACTTTTCCATTTTTTCGCAAACAGAGAAAATCTTTACCCGAGTTTTGGAGGAACCGGCCCTTTGTAAGTCTTCTCTCTGTTTATTTCTTTCCATGCCTCCTTTTGAAGTGTGTAATATTTGCACTAAAGATAATTATTGCTAGAGTTATGGGTTTTTGTTTCATGGTTGTTGTAATCATGATTTCTCAAGGTCGAGTCCAATGGAAAAGAAAAGTTAACACTTGGCCATTTATGTCATGCAGCCTACTGATCCATCTGCTGAACACAACTGTATACCTGATGAACATTATGTTCAGACATTGCTTGCTGTATGTTGATCATTTCTAGTATACCTGAACAAATCATTCAATGTTACTTGTGAATATTGTCAATTTCCTATAATTATATTTTCTAATTCAGCAAAAAGGCCTGGAGCGAGAAATCACTAAAAGGTCACTGACTCACAGTTCCTGGGATCGCTCATCTTCCAGAGATCCTAAAAGGCGAGGATGGCATCCAATGACTTACAAGTTGGCTGATGCTACTCCCATTCTTATCCGGTCCATCAAGGTAATTTTCCTGTTGGTATGGATTTAGCAGTTATTATTCTTATTACCAGAAGATAGTACTCTCGATGTGTTGGAAATATATTTTAACTGTGAATAAAAGCAATAGGAAATTATGTTGACGTATATTATATATTTAATTTCTTCTCCAGGCCATAGATAACATCTATTATGAGACTGAGTACAGAAGAGAATGGTGCACAAGCAAAGGGAAACCCTCTAAATGCTTCCTCTTCGCCAGAAAATTTACCCGGCCTGCTGCATTACATCTTCTTAATACGGTGAGTTAATTCATTCTATTTTCAGTCTGTTTCTTTAAGATGTAAATTATGTGTCAAGATACAGGCATAATAAGAACATAGTAATGAATGCAATATGATGAGAATTCATTCTATCCATGCCTTTTTTTGGCTGATCACCATTTGAACTAGTCGATTTTGTACGTTTGTATCCCCAATGGTGGTAAGGTGTAAAAAAACATGTAGTTCAGAAGCAAAATGGAACGAGAATACACTTCAAAATGTATCTTTTGAGTGCAATATGATTGGCTTAGTATTCTACTGCAGAAGGCTAGTACAAGTATCGAATAGTTAGGATTGTGATCGGGAAAACAAAGAAAAATGTTCCGATTGTAAAGTCCAAAACCGTCGATAATTCATATAATATTTAAATTTTTTTTTTTTTTTCCCTTAAAGTATACCATGAAAACTAATATTTCCATGATAAAATGCATTGTTGTGGCTGCAGTCTGTTTTGGAACTTTCAGGGAAGCAACAAGTAGAGCCTCATATAGAGGCAAAGATCAAGTAGCAGGCAGAATTTGTTCATGTGTGTGAATAACATAGAAAGTCATCTATACCTGGTAAGATTAATATGGAAAAATAAGATGCATGTATCATGTTATTTTTGTTGTAATAAAGGCGTTAATCATATTATATTAATATGGTACTTTTAGATGTCGACATTAAGTTCTGCAATATTTTTTGATAAAGTCTTATATGCATCAGATGCACTGTGCAATTTAAGTGCATTTTTAAACAGTTACAATTGTTTGTATTGAACAATTGCAGTTAGTGTATCTTTAAACAGTTACAATTGTTTGTATTGAACAATTGCAGTTGTCCAACTGATATTGTTTAAAAATACATTTGAATTGCACGATATATACGGTGCACAAGAGAGTTAATCATATTCTTTTTGTTTGTCAACAACTTATGTGTGTCTGAAATATTAAATAAAACAAATCTGCTAGTAGGCACATGATTTCTCATTTTCAGATAAAAAATATTGCAGCATATATCAAATTAGCTTTATTCCCTTCACTATCGTATGGCCTTGAGATTCTGGATCGAATTTTCTGGAAGGAATTTTTACACTTTTACACACTTGAGACACTGAACAACCCCCCCTCCAAGACGTAGAGTATTAGAAATTGAATTTGCCACACATTACAATCGAACATAGGGGGTGCTATTCTCGTGAAAATGACATTTTGCTCGTGAAGAATTTATGAAACAATTAAATGAGTGGTAACATATGAATAGTTGATACAACTACTGGAATCTTAACCATTGCATGTGTGCTAACGAACTTGTATTTATTTATTTTTTTTATCGGGCAAAGATGACTCGAACCCATGACCTTTGGGTAATAGGTAGTGGAGCTTTAACCACTTGAATTATACTACTTCGCCATTAACGAACTTATATAGTTCAAGTGGTTAGAGTCTCACTGTTTATGCAGTAAGATCATGAGTTTGAGAAATAATTTATCCGATTATAATAGAAAAAAACCATTACAGCCTTACAGGCGAGCCACAAAGTTTCCATCTATCAACTTCTCGAATATTTACGCAATAGCTTGCTATTATTCTCTACTATTTGGTATTATTATTCAAGATTAAATAGCAGCATTAAATGATGAATGAACACCGATTGAATATTTCCACATGTTTTATTTATAATTATATAAGCTGATGTGAATGCGTATTTCGTATACAACAATCCTTTATAAATATAATAAATGGGCATCATGGAGTAATAAATGACTTTATTAATTACAATCATACGGTTGTAGCATTAATTAATAGGCTTGGCCAATATGCCACCAAATTTTGAGCTTGCTCGATTATAAAGGATTAGATATAGGGTCCATCTAGATGAATAGGACATGAGATTAAATTCATTTTATAATTAATACATATTACAAGATATATACGATTCATCGAGATAAAAATAAATGAGATGGTGCCACGTGGAATTTCAATTACTCTTCTAGATTATGTAAAGATTTGATGTAGTAATGCGACTACGCGAGGATCACTAGCTATCCTTATTTTGAGTTGTATGAAATGTGCATGTTCCATCATTTTAATTTTTTTTTATGTATTTATTAATAAGAAATACCCAAAAGAGCAATAACACATTCTCTAAGAGCAATTACACATTCTCTAGAATATACGTAAGCAGATGCTAACTATAACAAGGAATTAGAGTCCAAAAACCAAGCAACTAAAGCATTACAGTGAACAAAGCGTTTTTACCTCTAAATAAGAAATTATTCCTAGTTTTTCAAATACACCATACCACACAGTCATACACAAATAATAAATTTGGTACCTTTATCCTTATGCAAGTTCCGTCATTTTAAGCGTGGATCAATTATTTTGTGTGATTTTTTGTTGAGCTGAGCATTTAGTTTTAGCCATATTTATATTAAGATTAACGGTTCAATAAAAAGACATTAATTAATAGTTTAATACAACTTGACTTGTTAAGGCTCTTGATAACACAATATTTTATATATATATATTAAAAAAATATAAAATTGAAGGTCCACGATTCTGTGCAATGGCATAACCTAGCTAGACTATCCCAAAGCTGCCTTTGATTAGTCCTATTTAAATTAATAATATGATAAAAATTTGTACACTTTTCTAATGTCTTTATTTGTTTTATTAAAATTATATGTTTATTTTCATTAAAATATATTCATTAATTTATTAAAATATATTGATGTATAAACTGTATCATATCGTGTAATTTGGGCAAGCTCAGAAAGCTATGTAGAGATATGAAAAGAGGATTAAAAATATTCAAACCTAAGAAAAGAAAAGCAAAGGAAAGTGTCACATTTATTGCTCCAATAGAATCCTACCACCGTGAAATTAATTAATAAATTTAAATTTTAATATGATCTTGGACGTCACAAACAAAAAATAAAAATAAAATTGAGAATTAATCATCACCGACATGTCTACTTTTCTTTATGTTCAATGTTTGGAGAGTCCCCGCAATTTCGACCGGAACCAACGGCATAATCGTTGAATTAACTGCTTTCTAACTGTATTTAGCCACGTCTTATTTTGTGTCGACTTTCTTCCATTCACCAAAATAAACCTCAACATTCCCCAGAAATTGGGTTCTCACAATAGATAATTCTGATAATCTCATCTTTCCTTCTGTCTCTCACTATTTTTTTAATTTTCATGAGTTGTGCATTAAATACACCGTTCAATTCACATATATTTTTTATTTTTGGGTCATTTACATATATCAAAAACATTAAATTTATTTATAATTTTGAATATTTTTATTTTATCTATTTGTAATTTTCTCATTTTTAAATGTATCACCTGTTTGTTTTTAAGGGTTGCAGTTATTCTCTGAACAAAAACGGTTAGACCAATACAATTGTTCACTACCAATAACTATAATTATTCAACTACAACTATTTAATAAAAATAATTGATATTATTTAAAAATATACTTAACCTACGTGACATGCATACTAAACTTTAACTTAATTCATTGTTTTGGATTTTGAATCAAGACTCTCTTATCTTCAGCTTATCCCTTTTCTACAATCTTCCAAGTCAACAGAATACAAATTTATCTGTTTAAAAAAAATTAAATACAAAATAAACCGAGATTTCCCTGCTTTTCTAAATATTGGGACTATAATAATATAATATCAGTAAATTCGAAAAGTCTTATTTTCAACTTTTCGAAAAAAACTTTTGTATTAGCAATATTTATTACTCTCTCCATCTCATATCAGCTTTCACTCTTTCTTTTTTGTTTGTTCCACATTAATTTTTACAAATAATAAAAAAATTCCTCATTAAAACACTCACAATATTTATATATTTACACAATATGCTATCATTTTTTACACTCAATTCAACAATCTCTTTTATTTTGATAATAAAAATTTACAAAATTATCCTTCAAATGAGATAATCATATAAATACAACAATAAATTATTAATAATTTAATATCAAGATACTCTTTAAATTATGACATTTTTGAAAATTAAAATATTTCGTCTTATACGATACTCTCAATTCTCAACCACCCATCTTCTTCGAGTCAATGATTTGCTTAACCAAATCCAATAAAACTACAGTACTAGTCATCACATCAAATAACTCGAAATCACGCCCACAGCACGTGTGTACGCTTAATTGGCACACCTGTTATGTCATATATGAAGAAATGAAGCATAGTACTAGTCTAAACCAATTCAATTCCACGGTGTTATTTTTCGTGTTTCAATATGTATTTCATTTTCTAAATTCTTAACACATGAATCTAAAATTATAATAATTTATTTGATATTTTTTAATATGTCACGTATGATTTATTTAATTTTAAAATATAGAGTAAAACACAAAAAATAACACGGATGACATTTCGTGAGTCCACACAATGTGGGTAGTTGGAGATCAAGGGAAGGTAGACTTGTGGCAGTTATAATTAGTTATCCTATGTTTCAACCGCTCCAACCTATTTATTACTTCTCTCATAAGCATCCCTCGGTTATTACTACTCCACGTGGCAGCTGTTCCTTTTCTTTTGGGCGGTGGGTGGGCCCCAGAGGTTGAGCCACCGCCCTAACTTCGCTGGGATGAGGGCCGTGCATATTCTTATTTGGGACCCACGGAGATCCAAAAGCACACACGCTTTTGTTATAAAAATCGAGAGTTTGAAAAACGCGTTTTTTTATATTGATTTCAGCAATGAATTATTTAATTATAAATGCAACATTTGAGACGTTTAGAATTTTTTATAGGTTCTTCCAAAAAAAAAAAAATTTATAGGCATTTCTTTTTCTTTATATATTAGAATCTATTTAATGATATTACTACAATTCAATCGTATTCACAAATGAATTAGTAATTTGTTGTCTTGTCTCAAATTAATGACACTTATGGCATAATTTAAATATTGTTTGCGAATTATGATTAGCTTTGGCATATGGATTTCATCAGAAATAATTTGTTCAAATATATCAGATGAAATTGGGTGGAGGATTTGGGTAAAGCAAGTTACATGATTTCTGCATAAATGAGTAATATTATTCAATTTGTGTGAATGATACAATCAATTTTTAAGTAATATCATTCAATAAAATAAGTAATATTATTCAATGAAATGAATAGTAACATTTAAAAAGAGTGCAAGATACAGATGATGTATGTAAAAATTGTCAATAATATTGATGTATTTTAAGAAAATCATATCTTAATGTATATTACGTCGTGTCGATCTATTTTAATGTAGGGGCATTAAATCTCAATTTACAAGCCACGTTTAATTAAGTATCAAAATCACAATTTTTTATGGTCACCATTTTTTTTATCAGTCAATTTCAATTTACAAACCACAATTTATGGTTTATTATATCAAAATCACAATTTTTTATGGTCACCATTTTTTTTATCAGTTAATCTCAATTTACAAACCACAATTTATGGTTACTATATATATATTTATATATGTGTGTGTGCACATATTTATATGAACGATCACTTTATTCCGATTTATTTGGATTTTTTGGAAATGATAAGTGAGGGTAAGGTCTTTCCTTTCAGGTTGAACAGGCAGATTCGTAATCTTTTTGCACGAAATGATTGAAGGCATCAAAAAAGAAATTCTTGGTAACATCACTAAGCTTCAGAATATATATATATATATATATATATTAATTCTAAATAAATTCATTAATGTTCACTTTCTTACGAATTATTTCTATTGTTATAAAATTCATTAATGTTCACCGATATAAATAAATTATATAAAAAGAGAAAATCAAGACCGGAGAATTTATTGTTTATAAACGTAAATTTCATATGAGAATCATTATTTTAAATACAAGGGTACCAAAGTTATTATCCGATAGTGCACATTGGATTAATTTTGATGTCATATAATAGACTGTAAATTACTACTAAATTTACGAGACAGGTAAAAGACTATGTTAACTCAGTGTTACAGATTTAACCAATCGAAAAAATGTAGTCAACTCAATCATGTTATTTCAATTTATTGAATAAATTAAGGGCCTGATTTTGGTTCTCATGCTATCAAATTGGCAAAATGTTCGAATTTAACAGAACTTGCCTGACTAGGTGGAGATGCAGCTATAAGCACTAAAAAGAGAATACATATAGGAATTACATTAAAAATAGTGACTTTTTTTCGAAAAATTATAAATATGTAGTGCGACCCTAACAACTTGAACTATTTTCTTCATTAACAATACAATTAATGATAAAAATAAATGAGTATGCTTTTATAATTTGTCAGTTTTTATTTATTTATTTATTTTAATTAGAAGACGAATATTAACAGTTACTGGTACCAAAAAAAAAAAAAAAAAGATTCCGGAAAGCTATCATCACCAGATAAAAAGAAAGAATATTACTACTTGCATATTTTGATCATACCAAACAAAACTTTCAACAACCTCGGCCACAAATAAATCGTCTGAATTGCTACAAAAGTTGCAGGTTCGATTGGAATAATATACAACGACTCACACAATTAATGATTTATTTTGAAACTTTATTCATTTTTAAAAAATAATATTAAATTAATTTTAATAGTAAAATTAAAAGTCAGGAGTATTTGAAAATAAAATAATTTTAAATCAAATTAAAAAAAAAAGTGATATGCTCAAAAAAAATTATTTTTATTAATAGGGAGAGTAATTATTATTTTTCTCTTTTTCCAATGAGAATGATTTAGAGAATAAAAAAACAAGTAAAACCAGTCTTGCCAAAATAAATTGTAAATATTTAAAAAAATTATTGCAAACATTGTATAGTTATTTTTTTTTAAATAAAAGTGATTCTCACCGTAAAATTGTGTTTGCAAATACATTCCATCGCATCGTATTTTATTGATACATATAAATGATATTTTTATTATCGATTCACACTGAAAAAGCTATAAGTTCAATCGGAAAAATATACAATGTATATAACAATACTACACGTACGAGTATGTTTCTTTTATTATTATGTGAATAATGGTTAGATCATGATATAATTATAAAGGAAGTCTCGTCACAGTTCGTCAATATATGTTAAATAAAAAATATATACGAAAATATAACCCATAAATTATTCACAACACTGAACCACAACATGAGTTGCAACTTAAAAAAAAACTATACATGATTTAGGCAAAAACTCGTGTGAACCGAGTTTATACGATAAACTATATTTTTATTATCAATGTCATGTATATTCTATGACTTATTGCTATATTGCCGTGTACTCTTTTTAAAGATACCTACCACATATAATTTCAGTCCCAGTATCAAATTTTCTGGATACATCAATGTAAATTTAATTTAAATGTAAGTGCAAACAACATACAATTAAGTACTAAAAACGAAATTAAAAATATATTCTTCTGACTTTTAGCAAAATAGGATTGTATAAACCTGTCTAGATTACAATTTCATGCAGTATATATATATATATATATATATATATATATATATATATATATATATATATATATATATATATTTATCGGTAATTTCATGCAGTATATTAATTCTCATTATTTCGTTGTGAAGATACGAAGTCACTATTTGAGGATATAGATAGAATAACTTTACACTAGAGAAATAAATCATACTAAACAAATGCAATGCTTTTGGTAAATAAAGCTCTAAGCATATATAGATAAGATAAGGGGGGATTTTCCACTCTTTAATTTTAGTCATCGAGCTTACTACTCTTTATCGATCATTTATCCCAAATTCCCAATATCTACCACCAGTTTTTATTTCTGGACATTATATATAGCGTACGATGGTGGATTTTTTATATAGCCAATACGAATATAAAATATTTTTTAAATATTGTGATATAAGTAATTTATTCAGATGTTGACTTCATTAAAAAATAAAAAATAAAAGAAAACTCATATATATACACACAAACAAAACCTTGTTTCTCTTATATGAAAAAAAAAAAGTGTTGGCCTTGTATTTAATTTAGAAACTCGGAGTAGCTAGGTGCAATATGCATAGGCAGAATATGTGAGAAAAAGTTAACTTTATGTAAAGAAATCATTCTCTACAATTTGCAAGTTGGTTAAATAAAAGTTACCTCCAGAATAAATATTAATATCTCATAAGCTGCAAGCATTATCTAAGAAGGAAATAATTTACAATTAAGATTTTCTTGATAATATACGTTTTAATAAGGAAATTATATTGTATCAATCTATGCGGGATACCGTTCACATGCATAAAAATATGGTATGGGCATCATGTGACACATTTGGAAAAATTAAACTAAATACTAATCACATATGGGTTAATTTAATTTATATGTATGGGTTGGATATGGAATTACTCATTTAAAATCCAACACTCATCAAAAAAGATTTATTATATACATTTACTAAAATTTAACCGAATATACTTGGGAATTAAAATATAATTATTCTGGACAATATTTCTAAGAAATTAAAAAACTAGTTTGGAAAATGAAAATTATGTGATGAAAATCGAATTTGACTATAATTATTTAATTTTATATTTCTTGTGTAGGAGTCTAAAGTCTAAACAATAACCTTATACTTGTCATCATCTCATTAGTGCAGCAAATTAAGAAGATATTTTCTAGATTAAATTTGGATAATATAATTAAAATATAATACCCCACAAAGTGGGCCCACTCACTCGGAAAAGTCGAGCAAGAGCCAACCACCGACATCTTCTTATTACCACAATATATATTCGCGCGGTTGCCTATATATATTCACTAAAACTCATTAAACCAATTTCAAACAGCAAAATCAAGTGTAGATTTACCAGAAAATATTCTTTTTCCTCATCTATATAAACCTCCATTGGAGCTTTCATTTCTCCATCGCAGCTTTAACACTTCTCTTCTTCAATCCTTTCAGCTTTTTGCATCTAGACTTAATTTCTGTGTTGGGAAACAAAAAAATGGCGCCAAGCTTGAGCAAAGGTGGTTCTAATGCCTCCGTTGTTGTCCATGATGGATTCACCAATTCTTTAATATCACTCGATGAATCCAACTTCACTATTAACGATCAGATCATTCTATCTGAAGTCCCGGCAAACATCACGGCTGCTCCGTCGCCGTACGCCACCGGGGAGCCGCCGAATTCCGTCACCTCCCCCGGCTGCTTCGTTGGGTTCGACGCTGAAGAGGTGAGCAGCCACCATGTTGTCCCTATTGGGAAGCTTAAGAACATCAAATTCATGTCCATTTTCGGTTCAAAGTTTGGTGGACTACCCACTGGATTGGGAATAACGGGTCGGATCTTGAGCGGGAAACTCAGATAGTTGTTCTCGACAAATCCGACGACAGGCCCTACATCGTGCTACTTCCACTTATTGAGGGCCAGTTTCGGGCCTCCCTTCAGCCTGGTGTGGATGATTTTATTGACATCTGTGTCGAGAGTGGGTCGACAAAGGTTACTGAATCCTCATTTCGGGCTGCGCTTTACATGCATGCCGGTGATGACCCTTTTACCCTCGTGAAAGATGCCATCAGGGTGGCGCGCCACCACCTCGGGACGTTCAAGCTATTGGAGGAGAAAACTCCACCGGGGATCGTCGACAAATTTGGGTGGTGCACGTGGGATGCTTTCTACCTGACCGTCCAACCCCAGGGCGTTATGGAGGGTGTGAAAGGCCTAGTTGACGGTGGATGTCCGCCGGGGCTGGTGTTGATCGACGATGGGTGGCAGTCCATTTGCCACGACGATGATGCACTCACCACGGAGGGGATGGGCAGAACCTCCGCCGGAGAGCAGATGCCGTGCAGGTTGATTAAGTTCGAGGAGAACTACAAGTTCAGGGATTACGAGAGCCCGAACAAAAGCGGGCCTGGGCCGAAGAAGGGGATGGGGGCCTTTATTCGTGACATGAAGGAGAATTTCAAGAGTGTGGACTATGTGTACGTGTGGCATGCTTTGTGTGGTTATTGGGGCGGGATTAGGCCCAATGTTCCGGGCCTGCCCAAGGCTAAGGTAATTGCGCCCAAATTGACTCCCGGCCTTAAGACCACTATGGAAGATTTGGCTGTCGATAAGATTGTCAACAATGGTGTGGGCCTGGTCCCACCAGAGCTTGCTGAACAAATGTACGAAGGATTACACTCCCATCTCGAGTCTGTGGGGATTGATGGAGTCAAAGTTGACGTCATCCATGTAATTAATTCATTCATTTTCTTAATGTTTATTTTATAATTCCTTCCTAGACTAATTAATTATGTTTTGAAATATATATGCAGTTGTTGGAAATGTTGTGTGAAGACTATGGTGGGAGAGTGGACTTAGCCAAGGCTTATTACAAGGCCTTATCAAACTCTGTTAAGAACCACTTTAAGGGGAATGGTGTGATCGCAAGTATGGAGCACTGCAACGACTTTATGTTCCTTGGCACTGAAGCTATTACCCTGGGTCGTGTCGGTAGGTTTCTTCTCACTCCTATTCATTTTATATTATATATTAGAATGATGATGTTTAAAAAATAATTAGTGAATTAAACAGGGGATGATTTTTGGTGCACTGATCCATCTGGTGATCCCAATGGCACCTTCTGGTTGCAAGGGTGTCACATGGTGCACTGCGCCTACAACAGCATATGGATGGGCAATTTCATCCACCCTGATTGGGACATGTTCCAGTCGACCCACCCTTGCGCTGAGTTTCACGCTGCCTCACGAGCCATCTCTGGCGGACCCATTTATGTCAGTGACTCCGTCGGCAAGCACAATTTCGACCTTCTAAGGAGCCTCGTTCTTCCTGATGGCTCTATCCTACGCTGTGATTACTATGCCCTTCCCTCTCGCGACTGCCTCTTCGAAGATCCACTTCACGATGGCAAAACTATGCTCAAAATTTGGAATTTCAACAAGGTCAGAAAAAAATCATATAGTAATTTTTTTAAAAAATTATTTAGCACATTCATTCAAATATAATTATGTTAAATTAATTAGTTCACCGGAGTTGTCGGAGCTTTCAACTGCCAAGGCGGCGGGTGGAGCCGGGAAGAGCGCCGCAACAAATGTGCTGCTGAGTACTCTCGCGTGGTCTCCTCAAGCGCTGGCCCGAGCGACATAGAGTGGAAACAAGGAACGAGTCCGATCAACGTCGATAGTGTCCAAACATTTGCATTGTACCTATTCCACGAGAAGAAGGTTATCCTCTCCAAGCCATCTGGCACGATTGACATCTCGCTTGAGCCGTTCGAATTCGAGCTGATAACCGTCTCTCCAGTTAAAACCCTAGGCAATAGCACTGTTCAATTCGCACCGATTGGTCTTGTGAACATGCTCAACACAGGTGGCGCGATCCAGTCGTTGGTGTTCAATGATCGGACGAAATCAGTTCGGATTGAAGTGAAGGGAAGCGGAGAGATGAGGGTGTTTGCTTCAGAGAGGCCGATGGCGTGTAAAGTGAACGGCGCCGGTGTAAGATTTGGGTACGAAGATCGTATGGTTGTGAGTCAAGTGCCATGGGAGAAATCTTCAGGGGTGTCTGTCATTGAATACTTGTTCTAATGAAATTAGATCGATCGATGATGCCCAATTTGTGATACAAACAATTAATTGGAGCACTTTATTTTTAATTTTTTTTTCAATCTCATATAATTTACCAATGTATTAGCTCCGAAGAAAGGAAATGTATTTCCACCTTCCAAATATAATGGAATAATGAATAAGTTTTCTCTATGAGATTTTTGTCTTTTTCATTTTTTAATCTAGTTTTTACTTGGATTAAATTATTTCAACTGTAGGTATTTGAAATCATAAAAATAAATCAACACAATTTTTTGTGTAGTGAGAATCTCCTAGGCTTTAGAAACTAAGACTTAATTTCAATCAATAGTGGTGATAATAAAATATAAGGTGAATAACTCAAAGTAAATTTTATATTTGTTCAAATCAATAGAATTTGGTACAAACTTAGAGTGATGGATCAATCCAAACAATAGTATCACAAACCTTGCAACTTGAGTCTACTCATTATCCATATTATTCTTAGTAGGGGTGCGCTAGTTCGTTTGGCAATTTAAATAAATTTTGGCTTGTAATTTAAACAATTTTTCGTTGGGTGGATCAATTATAATTTGCACTCACTCACGATTCTCAAAGGACTATTAGTGATATACCAAAGGAACTCAAGGATGACTTTGGGCTGCATGGCCCATAACTTAACATGTACAGTGGTCTTCTTTGAATTCAAATTCACGTGATTTTTTTGAAATGTCACAGTTATATTATTATTATTATTATTATTATTATTATGCATAAAGTGTTGTTGTTAAAAAAATATTTAATTTTTAAATAGTGACATTCCGTATATATAAATAACATGCCAATAATATACCCAATATTAATACGTAAAAGGAAAAAAGTACACATAAATTTGTTTATGGGCTGGAGTCGGATTGCATCTAGTTCTTTATCAGGCCGCAGCCCTCTTTTATTTTTAGTAGACCCATTAAAAGGCCTACAAATACAATCTATGTGTCAATCTTCCAAAGTTGCTTCGAAAGATTTTATGAGTAATAATTGTATATAATTTGAAAATAATATTAACTTATAGATCCATTTATAATTCATCCTCTATTTTATCTTAGGGTAAGAGGGAATATATTAGTCTCGCTTACCCCGTTTACGCAGGTTGTTATAAAATTAAATTGATAATAGCGGATCAGAATTTATCCACAAGGAGGCTGTAGTAGAAAACTAAATACATATATTAACATAATTATATACATATACACATATATTTGCACTGCAGTTCAAAAATTTAGGGGCTACAGTCCCCTAGCCCCCCTCTAAATCCGCCCATTATATTATATTGTGTATACATAAATTAATTAATTTATTGTGTAAAATAATATAATTATACTATAAAATAAACGTATTCAACTAATATATGTATAAAAGTATGTAATAATTTTTCTATTATGTATATTTTAAAATTTTATTTGTCAAAACATCAAATTTATAAAGTATTTAAATAGAATTTTATCTCTCAATACATCAAGTTTATTGTAATATACTAATATTTATACTCCTATATATTATTTAAATGGTATGATATAAAATAAAATTAATCATTATACTCAATATTATGATTTAAGAAAAATCACATGTTTAGAATTATATTATACAAAATTAAATTAATCATATTAATCTAAATTTATAAATATTAAAATTAGATAATATCAAATTTTTATAAAGAAAAATACTTTGATATAATATACTTTAAGAAATTTATTAAATTAGTCAAATCTTTTCATATTAATCATTTTCTAAGTTTTTCTTAAATTAACAAAAATATTATCTATTGACATATCATCACATTACTCAATAGTATGATGCCACATAATACAATCTATTATAATACATAGATATAAACTTAATGAAAATAAGATACATCGTCAAAATGATGGAGAAGATGGGGGATTTTTACATATACACACTTTCATTGAGAATGGTAGAGGGGGGAAGTTATAATTTTCTACATATTTAGGTGTAGAGACGTTTTTTGAAGGATAAAAGGTAAAATGTGTATTTTCTATTTAAAATAAATTAATTAGTATTTTCTTTTTAATAAAAAAAGGGTCTCGAGATAATTTTTTTTTTTTTTTATTTTCTCGAGAAAAACTTCTTTTAAATTATTTAACAAAAAAACAATTCCAGACTCAAAAATCTGTATTTTTTTAATTAAATATTTGGTACCGGGCCCCTCACTTAAGTGGGAGACCTGAGTTCGATTCTCTTTGGGAACGAATTTTGAGTGGGAGGTATAAGAAGGCTTGGAGAATTCGGAATTGTAAGGACATTTGGTGAACTAATTTCTAATCACTAACTAATATTTACCGATAAAAAAAATAAAATAAAATAAAATATTTGGGCCTGGCTTAACATTAGGGTCCAAATTCGAATATTGGGCCGACCCAGTAGCCCAAAACTACTAATATCCTCAGCTCCTCTTCGGTTCTATTTGCTCCAGTAATTTCCAGTTTCAGCTTCACACATCCACCCAGAACAAAATCGTGTCGCTAACTCAACCGACTTTAGCTCAAAATATCATGACCCTCCTTAACAAGTAACAGAGACGACTTCTCCACTGCACTCAGTTGTCTTCTTCGTATCAGTTTCTCTGAAAAATCACAACGAATAGAGAAAAAATCAAGCATAATCCCACCCCTTCCCCTCAAACCCTAACTCAATTCCCAATTTTGTACAAATATATACACACGCTTATACATACAACAGTTTGCTGTATTATTGATACTCAGATGAATCACAATACGACGTCTCAGTACATGGACAAGCAGATCATGGATCTATCGAATTCTCAGAGCTCCGCAACTGCTAACAACATCAATAGCAGCGGCAGCAACACTGAATTTATCGATTTCATGAATCGTCCGGCGGAGAAGAAAGAGGAAATCGTTCCTAGTTACGATTTTATGCCGATTCGACCCACTGCCGGATCGTCATCACCGAAGGCCGGTCGGTCGGCGAATTTCGATTCGGATAACGAGGATGCCCCTCTAAGGACGTGGAACTCTTTGGATTCCAAAACCAATTCCGCGCCTATTAGAGTAATTCGCTAAACCTCATTACTTTTTGTATCTGTTTTTACTTTTGCACGCGACTTTCTTAATGTAGGTTGGATTATTTACAGTTTTTTAGTGGACTTATCTCCTGTTTATCTAAGTTATTGGCAATTCTGTGATCTTGAGTATTATAAATGATATTTATGGTTTTATAATGAAAGGCAGAAAGTGCTTGATTAGTTTCGCATGGATTTTGGCTTTGGGTAGTGTTTCAGGATTTAGATCTTTCACTCATTTGTATGCTCGGAGTTGATTTTTAATTGCTTTCACTGTTCGTTGTGGTGATATATTATTCTTAACTTCTGTTTCGAGTAATTATACTGGTAGTTTATTGTGGTAACAATTTAATTACTTTCTGAAGAGGGATAATTGTTTTGCACTCTATTTGATTAAGAACGGTGATTGAAATGGGACACCTAAATTTGTCCGTAATATGCTAGTTCATCGATTTGATACATATCTTACTAGAACTCTCCTGTTGTCTTCTTCAATTTTTTAGAATTACGGTTCTCTTGATGCTGATGAACCTGCAAAATTTGTTTTGGGGAAGAATCTCAAAGCTAGCAATGTCCCTTCGGATGGGAATTTGGTTTCTGACATTGAAAGGATGTTGAAGAAGCATATGGACAATCTGATACATGCCATTGATAACATGAGTTCACGGCTGTCACAGTTGGAAACAAGGACTCGGAACCTTGAGCATTCCATTGATGATCTAAAGGTGTCTGTTGGAAACAATCATGGCTCGGTTGATGGAAAAATGAGGCTGTTGGAGAATATTCTTTATGAGGTATCATCAATATCTTTTCTTGCGTATGTTTAGAATTCTTAGGAGCAATATATATGCTTGTCCATCAAATTGGGGTTGTGTGCCGTATTTCACTATTTAAAATCTGGAAAAGTTGGATTTGTGAAATGAGTAGGAAGGACATTCTTCATTGTTATCCTCCCTCTCCATAGTAGAATGATTGAGTTTAGCATTCCATTTTAAGGATGTTTTTGGATCAGAATTCTATAGGGTAGCCACTCGTTTTGAAAACGGACATATTTAAGCTTCCATATTATTTTCTTATAAATTGATAAAACTATGCACCTAGTTGAATGTTCTATTATATATTTGTCTACAGGTCCAATCAGGTGTTAAGGTTATAAGAGACAAACAAGAAATTGTTGAAGCTCAATTGCAGATTTCTAAGCTTCAGCTTCCAAAGGCAGAACAAGTTGAAAGCAAGACCCATGCCCACCCTGATTCTACACAAACTGGATTGTCTGCTCACCAGCAGTTCTCAAGCGTTCCACCGACACAACCACCACCTCCCGCTGTCCCTCCACCACCTCCACAGCAGAACTTGCAACCTCAAGTTCAGCTTCCTAATCAGTTCTCTCAACGAGACTCGTACTACCCCCCACCCACCCAAACTGCGGAGAACCAAAACCAGCATTACCAAATGCCTCCGCCACAGCAGCCACAGCACTCTGCCCCACCACCGCCACAGCAGCCACAGCACTCTGCCCCACCACCACCACAGCAACACCAGTATCAGCCTCAGCACTCTTCCCCACCACCACCACAGTACTCTCAGCTACCTCCAACCCCACCTCCCCAACCGCTCTCCTCATTCTCCCCAGTTAACCCCTCTCTACCTCAGCAACCGATTGGTCATCTTCCTGAAGAAATGCATGGGCCCCCTCAAGCTTACTCAGTGGGTGCTCACCCACCCACTGGAGTTCCTCCCCCTCCCTCTCAGCAGTATTACGGGTCTAGTCCTAATGTGTATGAGCCTCCTCCCAACAGACCTGGTTCCGGATACTCCGGTTCCTTTGGTCCATCATCGGGTCACAGTGAACCATTTCCTTACAGTAGTTTGCCTTCACCATATGGCAGTGGGTCCCCTGTGAAATCCCAACTGTCATCTGCTGGAATGGGCCAAAGTGGTGGAAGTGGTTATCCACAGCTGCCTACCGCTCGAATACTACCTCAAGCACTGCCAACTGCCTCTGCAGTGGGTGGTGGGTCTGGGTCTGGTTCGGGTGGGTCTGGTAACAGGGTTCCTATCGATGACGTGGTTGAAAGAGTTACAACCATGGGATTCCCAAGAGACCAAGTGAGGGCAACTGTTCGTAAGTTAACAGAAAATGGACAAGCTGTTGATTTGAACATAGTCTTGGACAAGCTGATGAATGACGGGGACGGCCAAGGTCCACGAGGTTGGTTTGGCCGGTAACTGGATTCAAAATCTCTGCTTGATATTATGTAAAGTTTATATTGCCCATTCTAAGCTAACTCTGCTAAACCCGAATAATTTCTTGTGTTTCCTGTAATTGGCTTTGAAATTCATTTTTGTTGATAGAGGCTTTTGAAATCCTTTTTTGTTCTTGTGTGACTATTTGCTTTGCTGCTTTCTGCCCATCTTAATCTACATTTTCTATCTATTTAATTAATTTATGCAACTTCTTACAATTTTGAATCTTAGTTTGTTCGTTTGATTTGAGCATTATAAGTAATTTTGGTTTACTTATTTAGTACTACTCCTTTCGGAGAAGAATTGGTTATCAATCGATGCATGCTGATTGGATTTAACTCGGACATATAATTTTCTGGTGTCAAACTTCATTATTAAGGTAGGCAAATAAAGGCGATAAAGATTAAAGAAAAACCTAGAGGTCTTGTCTGGTAAAACCCTGCTGGGGAGTTTTAGGTCAAAATTCCTGATTAGGGAAAAAACGTACACTCCTTAAATTGAGATGTTAAAATGGATGAGGTACTATTGGGTGAGAGTCTCATACATGAGATGAGTATCATTCTTGATTCGTTTTATATATTTGATATTTCTTCTCATATGTTAGATATTTTTGTTTACATATTCTCTCAGTCCCAATGAAAGTTTTTCATTGCCTTTTGACACTATATTTAAGGAATAGTAGTAGAATAATAGTATAGTACAAGTAATGTAATGGAGAAAAATAAAAATATGTGATGAAAAGGTGTAAAGTGTATTAAATGTATATTGTTGGGGAATATAAAAAAAGGAATGAGAAATTTTAATTGGGATGGACCAAAATGAAAAAATGAAAAACTTTCGCTAGGCCGAAAGGAGTATTTGATATTTCTGCTAATACATTTTTTTTTCAAATTTTCATTCTTAAGCATTTGATACTACCGCATATATATTTGATACTTTTGTTAATATGCTCCCATCTTCCCGATATAAGTTAGCAGTTTCTTTTGGACACAAAAATTAAGGTAAGGTAATATAATATATTATAATACAAATGATGTGATGGAGAGAGAATAAAAAGTAAGAGATTTAAATGAAAGTAAGGGAAAATGAGTGACATATGGGTAAATAATACAAAAAATATAGAGATATAAACTTAGTGGATAGTTGTCAAAAATAGAATGAGTAACTTATAATGGGACATATCAAAATGAAAAAATGGGTAACTTATAGTGGGACGGAGGGAGTATTTGATACTCCGAGATCTATCTCATACATGAGACGGTCTCCTACGAGTTTTTGCCAAAATAAATATACATTGAGGTTTACCTAAAAATTGGGTTTTCATAAATTCTTCTTATTATAAATTTTTAATGTTATTATATTTCACAGAATTTATATTTTTACAACAATCCATTGTTAAACACTAACTAGTAAAATGCTTTAACAGATATTGTAATTTCGTTCTGCATGTCCTAATATTCTGTTCATGCATCAAAATAAAATGGTCAAGTGTAGAACTATTTATAGTAGTATACTAGTATTAGTAGTTTTTTTGTTACCTCCAATTTATTATTTACACAATTTTAATTAATGTATACCTTTTCATGATCGCCTAAATAGTAAAAACCACTTGTAGCGATTTAATTAAATCGGGTCGATAACAAGTTTCTTTGGGATGCTATTGAACTAAAAATTGTGTTGAAATCTATTTGATAATTTAGATTGAGCTTAAATTAATTTTAAAGGGTCAAGCCTAGAATATTTGATATATAATTATAAACACATATCTATTTATTTATTGAGTTGATTATATAACATAAAACTGTTGGAACTTGTTTGATATTTTATTCAATCGAACTCAAATTAATTTTTATTAGATATTTGGATTGACTTGCATCCAACTATGGTCTATGGGGGATAAAATAGAAAATCAACTATTTTTTCTCTCTTCAATTGTGAACCTTCTAATTTGTCCTCAGCGTACAATAAAGTCTCAAATACGGGGGCCAATCTAGAATTTCGAATAAAACGAAACACCAAAGTGCAAGCAGTTCCCAATGCGGTTTTATACTTTTCGTAAAACAGGAGAGGGTACATATACTTTTCATGTTTCTTAAAAATTGGGGGCCTAAATTTATTTTTTCCTATCCGATCCCTCCATCGTAAAACCCCAAATCCAATTTCAGCTTTTAACATCTCTCCTCCATTTTAGAGAGAGAAAAGTAGAAAACTGACAAATTTACATAAGAACACAACTAAAACGCGGATAGGCACGCAGCAGTTGTACAAGCAAAAAGACAGAAAATTGAGGTGAATCTTTCGGTTTGCTTTTAATTGATCACCAACCGATGCAAATATATGCAGGGGCGATGCATTTATACGAATAGATGAAACAAGAAATCAAAACCCTAGCGAAATCCCATTTCATCAGGTTTGCTTCAGCTGCCTCTATATTTTTTTATTTTCAAATTTTTTTTCGTGTATGAGCAGTTAAATATCTATGGGTTTATTCATGTTATTGATTTTGCCTTGTTGAATGTGTGAATGATTCCTCTCCAGTTTATTGGAAGGAAAAACAATATGTTTCCGCCTGCCTCTCTTCTCCTGAATTTTCGTTTTTTCATGATTGTGAGACGCGAGGTTTGACAATGTTTAATGTTTTTGTAATGACCTGTAATTAGATTATGATTTATTCTCTTGTTGAATTTAGGGCTTCACTGAAGCTCTAGATGACATAGCTTGTGAGCGGGTTATTGGATTCCGGCGGCCTTTGCCTTTTAATTGTTTCTGTGATCATTTGGGGATTGAGTGGAACTCATACAGATTAGTGTGTTGATAAAATCTTCACTTACCCACTTGCCTATGTTTCTGTTTGTGTTCCCAGCTCTTATTCTGTAACACAGTATGTCAACATTTAGGTTATTTCTATTCATAACATTCAACTGACAGTTCCATATTTAAGTGCAGAATGACACTTGGGAACTTTGTTCGTTACTAGCAGAAAATCAATGATTTACATGTGTGAGATTAAGGAGAACATCACGTTTCTGAAATTAATTGATGATCTGTTAATGGACTGCCAAAAAATATTGATGTGGAAAGCTGTTTCCAACTTCTATTGGCACATGTAACGTGTGGATATTTCTGTTGCTTGCTGCACCTGAATGATTAGTAGTTTTATTGACGAATGCTAGTGTTCCTTGTTTAGAAGCTAAATAAACATGCAAATTGATGTTTATGTATTCATCATTTTTTTTTATATATCTTAACCTTATAGGATTGTTTTTAGTTGATACTTAGGGCCCCTATTAAAACTCACAATGGAAATCATTTTAACGTCCACAGTATTATTTCATATTACTTCCTTTTCCCAAGTTCTGAAAACACACACACCAAAGGTACTATACATATATATATATATACATATACATATATATATATATATATATTGATAATAATGGCTATGGCACACTCACGCCAAGTATAAGATATGTTTTTTTTATTGTTTGTGTTAGATTATTTGACTCTCACAATTTCTTTTTCCTTTATTGTCTTCACCTTCTAGGATTGTTGCCTCTTACTGTCTCTGGAGCTGTTCTGGATTGATTTGCAAATTAATTTATCCATTTTCGGGATCTGCTAGAGCCTAGAAGGATAAGATTTTTGGTGAAGCACGAGAAACCTAATATATTCTGTTCCTTAAAAGCATTCCATGGAGCTGAGAGTTTCGCCTGAAAAACCAGGCTTCTCATCTTCTGATGTTGCCAGTGATACTGAGAAAGAAATCAGTGAAGGTGAAGATGAAGATGATGATCGTAACCATAAGCATCGTAGACGGGATGCTCATTCTCAATCTATGGAAGGGGATTCTCTTGATCAACATTTCCCAAGACCATATAGAAAAAGAAACCGACCTTTTGAAAATGGGTACTCTTACAGGGAAGGCGACCCTCAATCAGGTGAACCCTGGAAAAATTATAATAATGCTTCAGATAGAGAGTTCCCCTCAAGGTTTGATAGGCGACGTTTAAACCAGGCCTCAGTTTCCAAAGCTCCTCCAGAATTGAACCAAAGGATCAGGGGAAACCAAATGCTGCCAGGTGAAGTAGGACCTGTTAGGGGTAGGGGAAGGGAACATATTCCCTGGGGCATTCGTGATTCCAGGTTTGGCATGGTTGATGTTGCGTCTCAAATTGTTCAACCTGGACCTGTTCCGTCTGCAATGTTTGCCGGGAGGGGCTTTCCAAATGTTTCTACTGCACAGGGTACTTCTTGGAATGCATATGGATTGATTCCAGGCATACCTAATGGTGGGCTTGACTCACTTCACCCCCTAAGTTTGCAAGGGGCACTAAGACCAGGTATTAGTCAGCCAGTGAATATTCGGCTACCACGGCAACGGTGTAGAGATTTTGAGGAACGTGGCTTTTGCTTAAGAGGAGACATGTGTCCAATGGAACATGGTGTTAATCGTATTGTCATCGAAGATGTCCAGGTATGTGAACTATTAATTAATAAATCCTTAAATCATATTCACTTGGTCTTTTGGAAATTTTCTGGCATGCAAACTATTTAAATAGTAAGTCTTTGAATAAGTAATGTTCACTTGTCTTATGGAGTTCTTCTGTGATTTCTTAAAATTTAACTAGTACTTGTTTTAAATTTTTTGCTTGTAAAAGTAAAACAAACAAACAAACTGAGACTTTAATCTCAATAATTGGGGTAGACTACATGAACCAAGTTGAATCACGTTGGGTCGCATGAAGAACCTAATTTTTTGCTTGTACCAACAAAAATTAGTTGGCTATGAATGCAAATGCAATGGAGGTATTTTTCTTTGTAGCATGTCTATACTGGAAGGTGTGACTAAGTACTTTTGCTGCTGACTATCCCAATAAAACATTTAATATGTCTTATATCCCATATTTCTCCGCAAAATCTTTCTTCCTAAATTCATGACTGATGCCACCGTCCGGCATTCAGAGGTGGTCATGAGTGTAGCAAAACCTTTGAGTTTCTCCAAACTCAAGGCTAGCTGTTGGTTAAAGGTCTTGATCGGGATATTATGCCTATTTCTACATTTCAATCACCTGTAGATGCACAGTAACTGCATATATATATATATATGTGTGTGTGTGTGTGTGTGTGTGTGTGTGTGTGTGTGTGAGTGTGTGTGTGTGTGTTGCAGCAATTCATTCATACCTCTTTAATCTGATGCTCATTGGCTGTTCACATAAGATCTACTTGATTAACAACACTGTCTGAAAATTGCAGAGTCTTTCACAGTTCAATCTCCCTGTATCAATTCCTGGTTCACAGCTTTTGGGAACATCTTCTGGACACGGAGCTTTATCTGTAAATACCAAACCTTTTCATGCAAAAAGCAGCAAGCCTGGAATGACAGAAGACAGATTTGATTTGAATGGTGGTGTTCTAGGAGCTGCTGTGGCTGGGGCCTCAGATGTGTATGATCCAGATCAACCTCTATGGGCAAATGATAACCCTGAGACATCAGCAGCACTGCTAGCAATTAATCAATCTAATGCTGACGAAACTGAGCCTTTTCTGGATGTGGACCTTTCTGATCGGCGGAACAATGAATCAGTTGAAGGTTTTAATGATGATCTTGTGCTCAGAAATGCCACCACAGCTGGATCTCAAAGTTCATCTGTGTGGGGAAGAATACGTAGTTCAAAACATGGAGTGAAGGAAAAAATAGAACCTGTTGGAACATCGTCTAGTTATCTCGAAAGGGATGGCAAAAGTGAGAAGGCACTGAGCATGGGTCGTCCTGATGTTCCCAATCAAGGGAAGTGGACGAATATAGATGGGAATAGTCCACTTGTTAAAGAATCATCTCTCAAGAAACATAGTGATTCTGTTCGAGATACCCGAAGACCAACTCCGAAGGCACTTCGTACTCTATTTGTCTATGGCATTCCTCTGAAAGACAATAGAAAGGAAGCTCTTCTTTCACATTTTCAGAAATTTGGCGAGGTCATTGATATTTATATTCCTGCAAATGGTGAACGGGCTTTTGTTCAATTTTCAAAAAGGGAAGAAGCGGAAGCCGCACTAAAGGCACCTGATGCAGTAATGGGGAATCGGTTTATCAAGCTTTGGTGGGCAAATCGAGATAATATTCCTGATGATAAGATAGCTCATATTCCATTTTTTCTTGACAAAGGAAAAGAAAATCCTCATCCTGCAAGTGGCAAAGATGGTAATTCCCATGCTTCTATTTCCCAACCACCACCAGTCCATGATCATCCCGTGCCCATGGTTGCTAATGGTCCCAAAGCCCCTCCACCACAACAAAAGAAATTGGAGAATTTAGAGCTTTTAAAGGAAGAACTTCGTAAGAAGCAGGAGATGCTTGACCAGAAACGAAATGAATTTCGGCGCCAGTTAGACAAACTTGAAAAACAAGTAATTCTTGAATTTTCTTCCTTTGAAATAAGCTAAATTAAATGTGTTAGGTCGCTTTATCCACCGTGCATCTTTGCATGTTCGCTCTCTTTTTTGGAGAAAATAAAAAAGAATATGAAATCAACATGCTTTTAGGCATTCAAGATTTTTTGTGCTTTTGCAGGCTGTTGGCGTCAAGGATGTGACAGCATCAGAGTTGACCCCTAAAAGGCTTAAAAGTGAAACACCACCTATTCATGCAAAACCTGAAACTTCCAAGTCATCATCACCAAGACCCACAATGACGACTGAGAATACTGGTTCTGCTGAGCTTGCTCTGCCACATACTTCCAGTGCAAATCCAACGGTGCCTGTGCAGGAACAATTGAAAGTGCCTTTCCGTCCACAAGCACCGTTTACAGTGAACAAATTCAAGCTGGACAATCGACCCACGACGTTCAGAATTGTTTCGCCATTGCCATCCGGCCTCACCGATGTAAGTTTTGCCTTCTTTAGTATATCTTTTCATACGCAACATTTCTTTCTCTTTGGATGAAATTTCATCTTCCTCCTGTCTATTCTGGTAAGATGTACCCATGACCCATCAAATGTCTATTGCACACATGTGCACCTCTTCTGGCCTCATGTTTAGGTTTGAAGTTTACACTTGCATTGGATATAAATGCATAAAAAAGATGTTTATGAATCAAATAGAAAAATAACATACCTGATAGAGTTAATTTCCTAATTTTAAATAATTAAGGACTTTTTATTAAATTTTGAATTGGTTCCCAAAAAAGAACAGAGTAAAACAAATCAAGCCTGATTTGAAAAAGAAAGGGGATAGTCACAAAAACTGCCCTTGATGTTTAGCCTAATTTAAAAAAGAAAAGCCAATGAAGCTTACAAAGAGCCAGAGGTTTGTATTCTTCTTTCAAATGCTGCCCTCTGTCGGTGCAATTTGTGAGGAAACAAACTTTCATCATTTTAATTTATTTGTTTAATTATCTTGAGATCTACCAGAATATGTAACTCAAGTTTTGAGTATTATATTTCTTATGTCATGTTACAAATTTGGTTATGATTCTCAGGCTGCTTTGGAGGAGCACTTCTCTGCTTACGGTGATCTTTCATCGGTGGTACTGGAAGGGTTGTCAGAACTTCAAGAGTCTAATGATGCCTCATTATCATCCAATGTTTCAGCTCGTGTTGCCTTCACAACACGGCGTTCTGCTGAGAAGGCGTTCTTGCATGGTAAAGTGTGGCAAGGCCACAAGTTGCAGTTTGTGTGGCTTACAAGCAAAGAAGTGGGTATTTCTGGAAATCCTCCTTCTGCTTCTAAGGTGGTATCGAACACTAGCATTCAGCCTAGTGGAAATGATACATCTGCCGATCATCAGGAAGTTGTAGAAGCTGATGTAGGTTCTGTAGAACCGGATAAGGAGAGAGAGTCGAAGTCCGCATCAACCTCATCTTCAAGCGAAAGCAAACGTAGCTCTTGTTCCTGATGCTGCTTCAGTTGTACAGTGAGGTAAAATTGATGTCAAATTAATACACTCTTCGATCAATGGTTTAGCTGCAGCTCATTTTTCTCATTTTTGGGATATGTGGAGAAATGGCTTTATTTTTAACTGTTAGCCTTCAGTGAGTTCAACTTGTAATGCATTGTGTTTTGCTATAGATAATTTTGACACGGATTTGCAATTGCAAAAATTGTTTCAAACAACACTGTACAACATTTGTGCTAAATCTAAGCAGCCTGCTTTTTTTTTTTTTTTTTCCTCACCCTAAAATTGCAATTGGAGTAGGAGAATCGAACTTGAAAGTTCGGTCAATGAGATATGCATCCTTTTTTTTTTTTTTTTTTTTTTTGACAGACATTGAGATATGCATCTACTATAAGGCTCAGCAGAATGCCACCTAAACCACTTGCTAGTACTATAACTGGAGGAAATACCTATACACTTCTAGTGCATTTTTTAATAGTATCAGTTATTTTCATTAAAAACTATAGTTGTTTCAATTATATTTTTCAGTGAAAGCATCTGCATCTTTTAATAAAAACAAGTGATAATGTTAAAAAAATATACTTGAATTGCAAAATACATCTACTGCATATAAAATTTTGTCATATTATAAGTAAAAATCCACCGTTTAATGTGCTCAGCGCGTAAGACAGTGGAGTTTTTTTTCATTCTATTTTTTTTAGAGTAGACAGGATTCTTGTGTTTGCGTCTAAGAATGACGATTTGTTGCTTAATGCTTAATTTACTGACTTATATTTAAATTTTTTAAATTATTAACTCACTTCTTGACTTTTCGAATCAAATTAATATCTTAAGTTGTACTAAACATATTAGGGACCATCCTTACTAAATCAACCGTACATAATCCTATTTCTATTTGTTTTTAATTTGATTTGTTGAATAAATTGCCCATTTTTTGTGAAACAAACGGTGTAATTATTCTGAAAAGTATAACTTTTTTTTTTAATAAATTTGACTATTTAGACACTAAAACATATCATGGTTAAATATGTTTCCTTATTAAGTTAAAACATTTTCATCTTATAACGTTTATTGCAGACTATAAATATGTTTTATTTATAAAATACTACATAAAAGATATGTACATACACAAATACAAAAGTAAGATTTAGTGTTTTTGTTTCATGAGTTGCACATGGTCGAAGTGAAACGGCAAAGAAACAAGTTATACTATAAGCTTATAAACTTGCATAATAAACTCATAATTTCTCCTATAACAAAGAAATATGAGGTGATGATGCAAGTGAGAATATCACACCCATTCCCCATTCCATTCCATTTCTTACCTCACCTTCATAAAGTGTGTCTGACGCCGGCTTAATAAGTTATGCAGGTTAGGCGATACTATTCAGCTGAGTTGCGCCAGATGGGACGACCATGTTAGCAAGCGTGAGCTGTTTATCAACGGGCAAATGCTGCTTCAGAGAGACACATGTCATATGCATCACTCCCAATAAATTAACCGCCATCTCCTTTTCTGTGTCGTCGATAGGAGGCTGAGAGCTACCATGCGCGGCCCAATCATGAATTCGTTCAGTTGCTTTAACCAGAGACGATGCTACACATTCTGCAACTATCCCCCATTCACCCCCAACGAGAGATGAAAGAGTTGTCGGAAGGTCACTCAACACGCTTAATTTATCCGCAACCAATATAGGCATGTATTTGCAGCTGCCACCAGATAACAGTCCTAGAAACCGCAGAGCCTATACAAGACGAAACCCAAGTATAAATAAATGAACATGCAAAAATGGTTCACACAAATTTCAATATCATGCAACTAGATTCTTACCGTCGAAGGGTAACTTGTTACACACAAAATTTCCGCTGTGTCAGCAAGCCATTGTCTTCTAACACTTTCATCACAGTGTAGCAGAGTTGCTGCAACTTCTACTAGAATGTTCCAGATAACTGCGCATTTGAACAATCGAGTATTCTGTTAGTTTGATACAAGAAATTCCACTTCCAAATGTGCAGACTAACCTTCTGAATCAGTATTTAACATATACACTTTCAATTTGGCAAGTTCCACCACTGGGATGGAACCATTTCGAACTAGTGCAGCTCTAGCTTTCATTTTTTTCAAAGTTCGAAAGAGCTGGTTGTCTTCATCTTTGAAATTTGTATCTGGAATCTGTCAATAGAATAATCTTAAAAATAGCTTGTATGTGATTGAATATGCAAAACCAAGTGGAAATGATGCATTACCAGTAGAAAATCTGATAGCCAGCCTTGTCGAGCCTTCCCAAGACATGCAATTGCTTCAGCCCATTCCGTATTGGAATTATTCTGATACGATTGTACATTACCACTTGAGTGAGACCACTGCAACATTGTAAATAAAGCGTCCATGCACTGTTCCAAATTATATGAATAGTCTTGCGTCTCAACAGCAGCAGATTCATTCAAACAATTCTGCAGACCCTTCCAACATGAAACCCGCACTGAGATTTTATCTTCATGGTTGTATTCATCAGAAGAAACGAGGCCATGCAAGAAGTCAACAACATCATCAAGAAGCTTCACAAATCTAGAACTGGAGAACGCCCTTAATATATCTGCCAGTTGCAAGAGCACGAGTGATTGCAGATTTGGCTCAAGTGTCCTTAACCTTGCTATATCAGTTAGCTCATCAAGGAAGCAGAGAAGTGAATCGAATTGGGTTGCATGAGACAACGAGAATAGAAAGCACTCCTCCCTTAGAGTTCCTTTTCTGAGGGCTATATTGTGGGGAGGCTGTTCCACAGCTTGGTGACCATATTTCATCAACTGCCTGATGATTGGCCCCCAATCCAGTGATGGCAATCTTGGAGCACGCGATAGGCATCGCAAAACAAAAGCAACTACTTTGATGTTTATGCTGCTACCAAGCTGAAATTTAAGGAAATTGAAAGGTAGATCAGAATAACTTTCAGAAATTTATGGGAATGCTAATTATTTGCTAATATTAACAGAAAAAAGGCGGGAAAATAAATGGATCATCACATAAAGCAAGGTTACCTCAGAATAATTTATCTGCGTAAGCCACACAGAGAGTTTCATGACTGAAGTGTCTTCAGAAAATCCCTGAGAGACAGCCTTACGAGCACCAGAATCATTATGTCCAGCAGTCTCCACAACCACGTGTTCACTAGAAAACACAGAATGCCGAAGAAATGAAACTGCCCATGCAGCATACTGCTGTGATTGAGGATTATCAGAATCTTGAGCAATAAGAAATATCTCCTGAAGCATTGATATTGACTCGGCCTCTGCAACACGATTTGAAAGTAGAGAACCAAATACATGAGACGGTTCCTGCCAGGAAAAAAAAAAAAAAAAAAAAAAACCTTAAGTCAACCCAAAAAAATAAAAAAGGAGCATAGGTAAATTGTATTTTTGGCTACGGATGTCATGTAATAGTTTCCACGCCCTTTTTCATTTCAAATTAGCCCATATTTCAAGGAAATAATATGCCTACTTGTTCCTGCATAAACAATAATGATCTATTCTTTCATTTCACAAATCGCAATAAATATTTTCTGAATCAATGTTTCCTTTCAACATCAAGCATCGAACTCAAGTTATACCTTCTCCCTCAGAATTAGTGTCCCAGAACAAGCTCCCATTGCATTAACAACACCAAGCATTCCTCCCAGATGAACAAGTGGTGGGTGAGGATTTGAGTAGGTTCTTCTACATAATTCCAGCAAAAGTTTAACATGCTCCACCTCTAAAGAATTCAACCTTGAATTTAAAACAATAGGAAGGAGGCTTCCAGCTCCAACACAAGACGCCATCAACAAGTTCTGGTGGAAGGAATCAGATTGTTCAACATACAATAGATCAGAGATGAGGTTCATTAAACCACTAACAAGGCGGTCCAACTCAACATCATCAATCAGCTCTACCCTATGGCAGAAAGACACCACCGTTGGTAGTGCTAGGCATGCTCCTAGTGGAAACATTGGCAAACGTGTTTCGCCTACAGCATGTTTTGGGAACAAAATGTCTGCACTAGGAATCCAAGAAATGATTAGAGATTTTATATAACGAACTGCATCATGCTCCCCTGCTCTGTATATTGCCCCAAGAGCATTCCCTAAGCCAATGACAGGTCCAGCAGCACCCCAGGCATCCTCCTCCAGAAGAAGATCCATAGCGTCAGTCAGAAAGTCAATTCCAGGTGATGATGAATCATCTGTTTCTAGAGGAAAATATGATATTAGCTTCTCCAGAGTACCATCTGAAGATCCGCCAAACTGATATATCATGTGGATTAAGGTCCTAATAGTTTTTCGTAATAACTCAGTTTCCTTCATCCTGTATGTTTCTTTTTCGGATTGGGTATTAGCTCCAGAATCAACTCTTGTAAGAAGATCTTGACATGAAAAACCTAATCCAAGTCCACAAGCTCCTATCACAAGGGTGCTCTTGCTAATAGCTGCTACCTATATAAGAATGAACAAGTGTAGTTGCGGTACATATAAATAAGATTTTCAATGCTTCAACAAGACACATTAAATTGACGAGATATAATGTTGACATGGAACGGAAAATGCAGAAGCCATCAATTTTATATGGGATTGTTCCTATTCATGCATCAATATGTAGCGACTTAACTAGAAAGTTCAGGAAGTAGATGAAGAGTTCAGCCAACCACAAAAGTAAAGTAAAGAGGACTTGGAAAAGGAAATTATCACCAATTTTAATGACAAATGAAATATAGAAACCTAGAAAGTTTACATAGGGAAAGGAGCTCCAATTTGAACCATAACTTTGCAATACATATTCCCAGGATCCTAGAAAGTTTATATAGAAACCTAGAAAGTTCAGGAAGTAGATGAAGAGTTCAGCCAACCACAAAAGTAAAGTAAAGAGGACTTGGAAAAGGAAATTATCACCAATTTTAATGACAAATGAAATATAGAAACCTAGAAAGTTTACATAGGGAAAGGAGCTCCAATTTGAACCATAACTTTGCAATACATATTCCCAGGATCCAGAGCCTCGACTAATCAAGGATTAAGAATATTGCAAAAGGATAAATCATGACATACCATGCATCCTTGTCTTAAAGTCAGACCACACATAGACAATAGTGCCTTTCATGTACGACTCACCCCTTTTATGGGTGAGGTTCGGGGTTCAATCCCCAGTTATGCCACTCATATATTGATTATTTGAAAATTTTCACAATTACATCCCCATACCTCAAGGAGTGCACTTATATTCTTAAATTTCTGCTCATGATCAGTCACATGCAGACAACTCGAGATCAACCCAAGAGAAATTGCTGCTGACCACTGGCGGTATTCATGTTCATGCTGAGACAGCCAGTTTAGCAAGAACTTTGAAGCCATAGTTTGGACAGCATATGCGGATGCAGGTAATACCTAAACAATGGAGAACACGGAGAAATTAATAAATATGCTTTATAAGAGAGAGAGCCTTTAATTTTTCACTTCTAATTTAAGAGTCATCCTCTTTCAATAAAAAGGTTGGATTTTTAATTTGCAATAGTTAGCATAAACCCTAAAAAACATGATGAGAGTAGCACTTATTTTCTAATTTCTACACAAGATTTAATTGGAAAAGAGTATATATGTCTGTTCTAACTTCCAAAATTTCTACCAACCCAAAGAAGGACAAAGAGGTGGAGGACAAAGGAGAAACAAGAAGTATGAAACTTTTGCAAGTTTCAGGTTTTAACTATGTAATTCTCTGCTTCCTCCATTACTTTTGCAGTTGAAATCTATACAGGTTAGAAAGGCAGTTCCACATCTTATGGCCAACAATATTTGCTTTTGTTAGTCAAATTACTTTTTCTATACAAATTTGAGTTGTTCTTCAAATTCCCTTCAAGTCTCTCCTTTTTTCTTCACATAGGTATAGTTACTATACATGTTACTAGATATAACAGAGAAATTATACTACAAAAAAGCATCACAGACTATAGTTTCTTTAAGTCTATTTTATTCTGAAATTCATTTTATTATGTCGTTTAGGCATCCAAATTGATGGAATACATAGTGCAGTCTTTGTGAGGAAAGATAAACTGCTACATTTTTTCAGACCAAAGTTGTGTTAATAAATGAAGCAGTATCAGCAAAGCACACAGAGGACTTATTATCATCATGTCTTTAAAATTTCAACGAAAAGTATTAGAAAGAAACACAATTCGTAAATGTCTATATGGCTGAAGATAGAATTAATTATTCCAATTAGATGGTAGAAGGCACAGAATTTTCACCAGAGAAAAAGCTCCAAATGCTAGAGCAATATTCTCAGCAGATCGAGGAATTGCTGCTTCCGCTGACCTTGTTAAAATCTGCGAGATTACATCCAATGCAAAAAATTCAGACAGAAAAAGACTGAAATGCAACAGAAATTATTAAAGAACAGGAGTACAATGAACCTTCAGAATACCACTAGCAGCCTTCAACGTTTTGTCCAAGATAGAGCCATGTTCCTTTGACTCAAGCACCATGATGGACGACTTCAACCATCTCTGCATGAAAGGTTTCCAAGATTGCAAAGAGAGAAGGGCAAGCAAAATATTTCTTGACAGCAGAAGAGATGCAGATATTTCCAGAGCAGCATCCTCATATTTAGCGTCCATATCTTGTAATCCCTGTAGAATAATGTAAGAAAAATCTACTATCACTAGAAACCATTTGAAAAAGTACAGAAACAGTTCTCACTTTCGATGTTCCTTGATTCCTCATATCTTTACGAGTAGGAAAGCAAAGCAAAGCTGCACCAGGTAATTCTCTAATCCTGCGGTTACTTCCTGCAAAGGAAATGCTCATATAAGCAAGGAGTTCAAATTCAACATGGGCAAACAGACATAAAGTTTAAAATTAAAGTTCCATTAATGATATACGACTTATTCATTTTCAATAAAAACTAACAAATCATCATGCTGCCAACTCATCAAAAACTTAGCCATTTATTTGAAATGAACTTAGCAATCTAACTTCAAAGTTGTTTTCCTAAATGTGCACGGAACAGTGTCATATAGAGATAGTACTAGCAAACCTTTTGGACAAGTTATTAACATCCTCTAAATTATGTGCAAGTAAAAAGGTTTAGGTTTCATCTGAAATTCATATGACAAGCAATGACTAACATGAATAAATATGTCATATCTTTGTAAATTACTGATCTTAATATTTACAGAACCAAAGGGCTTGCACCTGAACCAAAAATAACCTCCGGGACAACATCTAACAACTTGACAATCTTGCTTCCAGATCCAGGGACCTTTTTCTGCTTTACAAACCTTCGTCTTGTACTGCAAAAAAAAAAAAATTAAGGATTGTCAATATGAACTCTTTCAATTGTTTACTTCACAGTAAAATGCTGATGAAAAAAAATAGTATCTTAACATGTGCTCATAATTCATAATTTTGACTTCAAACTCTTCCAGTGCTGTCAGTAAATCAGGATTAGCCTGAGAAATGCAAAATTTGAAGTTCCTGGTGCTGAAATCTGGTATGCTTCTCTGAATATGCACCACCTGAGAATAAGTGTGAGATGGAATAGAACAAAACAGCATTAAAATACTAATTCCAACAGGAAAGGCTATTGGATGCAGTATGCAAGCTAATAAGTTATAAGAGAGTACCATTTTTAATTTAACATACTCTGTTCTAAGCTAAAGTGATATCTCAAGGTCGCATCATTACCTGATTCACTACACTAGACTTTATTGGCAACATTAAATTGCAGAGAACGAAATGCCTACAGAAGCAATATAAAAAGGTATAAAAAGGCATCAAACCACCTACCTCATACTGCAATAAACCTTTAAAGGCAGCATTTTGAGCTCTTATCCACAAAGAACTCTGAATAACTTCTCTGTAGGTTCCAATATCCCACAATATCTTCAAAACATTTGTAGCAGCTTCTGGATATGCTTCAGCATCCATTGCCCCCCATCTCAGAAAAAGAGACAGCCTAGCAGCGGAAAAAAAAAGTCATAAAACGTCAGAGGGTACTTCCAGTAACAGATGAAAAAGAGAATTCAAGCTACAAGAGCAAAAGATAAATCTAAGGAACCAGAGACTCTATTAGAAGCTTGCGAGAAAATTCTATAAAAATCTCCACCGTTTGACATTCCAAAGACAGCAGTACATAAGTAAAAGACGGCCGAACAAAGTACAGGAACAATCTTATGAGATATACTAAGAAATAAAGACTTCACATATTGTTTTAAAACTCAAAGCATTCAAATAAATCTTGGTTTCACGCAAGACAAAACCACCAGTCAGCTATATGAATCCTCAAATTTACAATCAAACTACTTGGACAACTTCCTGGAGTAGCTTCAGGGTACTTATTTTCCCTACGAATCAGGTACATCATCTACTAGAGAGCATTAATTTGTCGTTATCTAACAGCATCCTAAGCATATACTCGACAGTTCAATTTCAATAATAGTTACTTCTAAATTGATTTTACATTTTAAAGTTAAGGATCATGTAAGCAGAAAAGAATAGAAGAAATACGAAGCAGATACTTACCCATGAGCAACAACAGCATTTCCAAAGTTCTGTACATGTTTTCTAATCACATCCCAAGCAGTATAAAAATCTGGAATGAGAAAACAACAAGATCAATCAGTTCTGCTTATTTTGTCTAACAGTCTAGGTGGCATAGAACTGAAGCCAGATCTTGGAAATTTTTGACGCAATAAATGTATAAAAAATCTGATTACCAATCACATCAGCTTCACAAAGATGTGCAAGGCTTTGTAATCCAAGAGACTGAACCAAAGAATCATGGCTTTCTATGCAAGCCTGACATTTGAATAGGTTAGTTAGAGAGCTCACACTCAAGCTTGTGAAGTCCTAGACAAAGTAAGTAGCACATACCGCAACAGACAAAATAATGTCCACCCCCCTATCAGGGTTTCTTTTGCAAACATCTTGAATAGAAACCGCAATACTCATGCAGATACCTCGTTCAGCTCTGTACAGTAATAACTCATTTGGATGCAACATTCCCTAAAATCCACAAGGAGAAAGAAGAAAAAATTTCAACACTAAATTAACTGCCAGGTTGGCATTTCCAGCATATATCTTTGCATTATGTTGACCCACGGATAGAAGGATCAGGTGTATAACCTCCAAAGAACCAAGGAAACGATTATGGAATACTGTGCTGCAACTCTTATATTACTGTAAATAAATGAAGCATTATGCATCATAGTGAAGAAATCAGACCTTCCCCCGATTCTCTATTTGCTTACAGTATGTTGACTTTCCAATTTCCTCTAGCATACAAAATTCAGACCTTAAACTAGTTTACTCTAGCATCAATTTAATCAGCAATTCCATAATGATTTTTTCTTAGCTGTTTTCAACAGAGTATCTCTAGCAAAATGAGCAAGCAATACAAGTATAAACAAACAAAAAAAACAAAATCCTTGCCTGCAAACTACCAAAGACACGATCATTGATCTCCCAAGTCTTACAAATCATGCGTATGGCAGTAGCTTTTATGACACTGAGAAATTAAAAAGTAAAATCAAAGCAGGTTATTATTTACAAAAAAATATTTCAAAATCCTAAAATATGAACACACTAGTTATAAGTTTTTTTTTCCCAAATTCCCGATAAATAAGAAAGAAATTGATACCCAAAAAAGTTGCACGAAATAAATGAATTATGGACAAGATATTTGTAGTGCTGAAAACCCCAATAATGTAGTAAATTTATACAGTGAAAACAAAACATATAAAGGGACAGTTGCAGATAACTTACGGATTCACATCCTTCTGAAGCATTGGCATAAGAATCTGAAGTACTAATGGAATCATTGCAGAATGTGAAGCAACAGATGCTAGCAAACCCAAGAGTTTAAGCTGCATTAAAAAAAACAGAAAATCTTCTAATGATGTGCATGGTTGTTGACATAAACACACACAAAGACAAAACTCCAAAGAGGTGAATTCCAGGACAAGAAAAAATATCCAAAACTCACCAGCTTATCATGAAAGTCATTATATTTATTATATTTTTCTGCACTAGAGCATATATGGTTGTAGAATAGAATTGTTAGCAGCAATGAAACACCGAGCTTAGGTTCAGCATTACTGCCAATAGCTAACAGATTGATGGCAAAATCAGTCTTCTGATGCAAGAGGAAAACACTGGCAACCGAGCAAAGTATCAGAGGCATTTCTACAAGTATAAAAAGGATAAAGTGTAAGTCACTGAGAACCTAAAATACTTTAAGGAAACTTTGCAATTGTGACAGGAGGGGAGGAGTTGGAAATTTAATCATTTCAGAAGAAGGTGTGTTATTGAGAGTACGAAGCATTTACCTGTTAGAAACAATTCTTCAGAATGAGAGACCTTTGAAGCAGATTTGCGCTTTCCAGTGATTCCCAAAGAATACTCCTTTATAGAAGATATCCAAGTCTTTGGTTCAGAATGGGCATCATTAGCATCTACTTCTCCAACAGAAAGGCAATTGACATAAAACAAGCCACCCAATGACAATTGATCCTGCAATAGTACACCACAAAATATATATTTAACTATTTAAGCATGAAAAAGATGCTGTAAACAAAGAATATATTAGATTAATCTCTCTATCTTTTGCACAGGAGATAATTGATCTATACCTCGAACCACATGTTCCTCAAAAACCTAAAAACAATGTGTCCTGGAGTAGCAATTTCCAGGTGTTTCCCTTCTACCACTTGTTTTTCTTTCGGTGCAATCAGTAGATTACTAGCAGTCTTTCCTAATTCCATAAGTAAATCAGCAGCAGTTTGTTTAATAGATCTAGATGGAGAGGAAACAAGTGCAAGCACAGGAAAAATAAAAAGAAGCTCTTCAGTCAATTCACTTGAAGAAGCACCAATTCTGTATTCTGCAAAAGCAAGCAAAATTATGATTAGAGAAATGTAATGTATGAAGAAATCAATCACACAAGCATGCAAGTATGAGAAACTAATCCATATTCCATATAAAATAACAGAATATTTTCTCTGATAGACGATCATGAAACCTATTTAATTAGAAGTAGACGATAATTAATCTGGACACAAATCATTAATACTAAAGAAGATAAACTTTTGATGAAGCAGTTGTAAGGATGCATGCTGTGGCAGAAATTGTAGCATCCAGTAAGTTAGAAACAATTGCAAATTTGGTGTGCGGTCATTGACTCCATCATTAGCCAGAAATTCTGTTCAAATGTATATTTTCCACAACCATTGAATGCAGAAACGACTACAAGTACACAGTGGCAAAAGATAAAGTACCCTTTTCATCTTTCCATCTTAACAGAAACAAAACCAGTTTGAGTATAGAATATTGTTCATGTTCAAGCTCCGATTGTGTGAGAATTGAAAATAAGGATAGCACCACTGATGAAAAGCCAGTGCCGTAATTAAGGCCAAGCTCTTTCTGGATAGTTAATAAGTGACTTGCTGCATCTAAAATTTTCTCAACCCCACTGGAGTACTTGCTTAAGTCCCAATATTGGGACAAAATTGCATCCAGAAATTCCAAGCCACATAACTGAGCTTCACGGACAAGCTGCCAACATTGAGAATTTAAACAAGAAGATATCGTAAGTTCTTCCACCAAAATGAAATGAGTAAAAAAGGAAGCATGAGCACCTAAGCAGTCCAAAAACAAAATAAAAGGAAAGCTAGATATTGCTATCCAAAGTAATGCAAGATTTCTGATGCCCAGCTTACTAATCCCATTCCAGCCAACTGCCTCAAGACCACCTCATATGCATCCACCAAGTATTCAAAGGTACTACAGATATTTGCAGCCTCCTACAGAAACAGGACATAGAGACAAGTAAACGCATAATACACTATAAGTATTATGTAATCTAGCTCCTCACTAATTTATTGAGGCAATGCTGCACATCCCAAAAGAAAATCAAGAGAAGACTAAACGACACTACTTTGTAGACCTTACAAAATTACCTCGGCGTTCTTACATGGAAAATATTTAAGACGCCCCATCAACAGCTTAATTATGGGAATTGCCTCTTGGGGAAAGGAGCAACAGAATGCCGCCACAGAGGATACTAAGATCCTCATGAATGTAGAACCGGAACTCAATATAGGGGCCTTTATGATGGAATAATTCAAGAAAGGGCCCAAGAAATCACAGACTGCATCCATTCCTAGATGTTTACACTTCATGATGAACATAACTACTTGTTTCACAAGCTCTCCTTGAACCTCAGCCCCACAAGAAAGTATCTGCTACCGCAATAGACAGAGTCTTCACATTTGCACAAATTATCGAGTAAACAAAAACAGGTATATGATACAGTATCCAAACTATTGATGAAGAGCACATGTATACTTTCTCCTAATTATCAAGTAAACAAAAACAGGTATATGATACAGTAACCAAACTATTGATGAAGAGCACATGTATACTTTCTTCTGATTCTCAAGTAAACAAAAACAGGTATATGTATATTCAAATAGATTTAATAGTTCGAACCTCGAATATCACTTATGAATGTAATTAGAATTATAAAAAATTGGATAATAAACAGGTACCAATATTAAAATACTATCTGGAATTTAGATCAAGTATTCGACTCCATTCTATTCGTCTACACGTGCGGCCTCTATTCGAATCCAGAAATTCATTAGGCGGCGAGTAAAACAGAAATTCATGATTGTGTTGAAGCAAAGACTTCTCAATATTAAGACAAAAATAAAACAAAAATCTGAGTTCCTAGTTCATACACAATGCAATGTACTACTCATAGATTCCAAACAATGGACTCACCTTGACGAAAGGATGGTTTTCTGACGAGTTAAACCGGAACGAAGATTGTTTTTCTTCGAAACCAAGTCTAGTTAGTAAACCAATGGCTTTAATGAATACACCGGCGAATAGCGCATTGGATGGCTCCTCGAGCGCGGATTGCAGCTCGAACAACCCCGTACAAATATCCAATTTAGCGTCCTTAACGAGGCGGCAGAGTTCTCGAGTTGACTGATCGACAACCGCCGGGGAAGCGGAGCGGAGACAGCGGCTAATGGCGTCTTGGCCGGCATCAGACGGCGGTGCAGAGCGGAACTTCTCGAAAATTGAGATCACGGCTAGTTTCTGGAGCGACGGTTGGGGAATTCGAGCTTTCTCTAACAGTGGAGCGTAGGAGTCCATTGTGTAGTAAGAGGGAAATTGGAACTGAAAAGAGCGTTAATTAATAGGATTAAGTAAAGAATATTAGAAAATTCACAACGGTAAAATGAGTTTTTACTTTTTAAGTTTAATAAAGATAAAGATATATTAATATTAATTGGATAAATAAACCTCGGTATAAAGGAAGGTCGGATCCCCTGAAATCATGAAAACGCAGATTGGATCTTGGATTTTCCCTGGGCTGGATATCTTCTTCTTGAAGCCCACTGAACGCCATTTTTGGCCCATCTTATTTTCCAGTAGATGCACTCACCTGATTTTCTATTTTAATACAATCATAAAATATCTAAATGGGCCCGACTATCTACACCTCCAATATTATTAGATCTACCCACCTAAATTATTTCCTATTTTAAGATGATTGTAAAATGACTAATTTATCCTAAACTAATAATGCCCGTCAAAAAAAAATAATAATAATGAACATTATTAAAAAAATATATTAGATATTATTTGATACACCCACCCCTAAAAATAGATACATACATTATGTTTAAAATTGATCGATCATTCACGTCATGTTCTTGTCGAGACTGCTGATTTTTTCTGGGTGTTCTTGTCGTTCAGGAAAATGTCGACCAAGGAGGAACCTATATGGGATACTTGTGTAAATATATTTTGTTACTCAACTATACAATATTGAATATATATACTTTTGTTGAATGCATAAAAATGTATATTTTCTTGTTGAATGTTGTTATTTGTATATATTTTGAATATTGTGTATGAAGTGTTTGTATTTTTAACCTAGAAGTACGATTAGAACTGTGGTCTAGTTGTTCCCACATTTTTTAAAAATTTTGTCCGACACACTAATTTTCGAACCTTGTTTGCCAAATTATAGTTAGGGTTTCGACATGTTTCTTTCGAAAATTTGAGCATTTTTTTATTAGATATTGCCTAATTATTTTCGACAAGATTTTGCCGAAATACTGATCATTTTTCGAATACAATTTGTCGTATTATATGCAAAATTTTAAACATATTTTGTCGAAAATTTGAGCCACAAAATTTTTGTAATCTCTTGTCTCTTATTTTTTGCTACAATTTGTTGAATTATATGAAAGATTTTGGACATATTTTATCAAAAATTTAAGCCACAAAATTATTGTAATCTTCTGTCCCTTATTTTCGGCTATAATTTGTCGAAATATATGCATACTTTCGGATATATTTTGTCGAAAATTTGAAAAAAAGATGAAAATTAAACTAAGGATAATATAGAAAAATAGGGGTGTGTGTATCTAATAATCTTTTAAAATAGAATGAGTAGATTAATAAGGTGGGTAGATCTAATAATATTTGAGGTGTAGATAGTTTTATTTATTTGGTTAGGGATAGGCCTGCCAAACGGGCTGCCGGGCCACTCACAATTTTTTGGCCGGGCTGGGCCCAGTAGCTACCATACCTCTATTTTTCAAGCCCAACCTGACACTAGGCGGACCACCGGGCCATTTTAGCCCGATTTTTTTTTAACAAATAAATTATTTATTTGGAGTTGGAAATCATTTTATCCGAAACCGATTGAAATTATAAATTTGATATCTATATCAACAAATATAATATATTAGTTTTGAATATTATTTAAATTTGTGTTAAATATTTACACAAACAAAAGTGATTTTAGATAGAATAGTTGTAGTTTTTATTTTTTTTATCACACTATTCATGATATATATTCTCCTCTTTCTCTTCATATATATATATATATATATATATATATATATTTATAACCTTATAAAGCTAAACTTAAAAAAGCTTATGTGGCAAAGCCATATTCTTCTATTTCAAAATTTCTCTCCTCTCATTCACTTAAGTTTTAAAAATTGATCTCAACCATCTATTTTAAAAATTTTAATCTCAATCATTCATCTATTTACATATTAGTCTATAAATAATTGATATATCTCTAATTTGTTTCTCATCACAAACCCTAATTTCTTTCTTTTCTCTTTACATATTAGTTTTTTCTATATAGATAAGTTGTTAATATATTTATTATATATTGATATTTCATTTTTTTCATCACTTAACATAGGATGGTGTGCATTTTTTTTTCTTATTTCAATTCGCAATTTTACAATATTTAGGAAGCATGCATATATTTAATTTACGTTTAAAATTTTAAAATTTTAAATCTAATTGTTCAATTTGTATTCAGATATTTGAAAAGTGTATATTTAAGCTATTTGATTATATATACGGACAGATGAGGTAATTATATTTTATGTGTTGTATATACATTAACTGAATTTTAATTATATTGTATAATTCATCTTTATTGAAAAGTTTTGATGAATATATTTTCAAAAAATTCAGAAAGATTTGACGCTCTTCCATAATAATTCTCAAAGCTATGTTTCAGCTTCTATCCAATTCTAATAATTGAAGTTTAACCATGTGAAAATTCTAAATTAATTCATGAGAACTGATCATTTAACATAAAAATGTCTAATTGAACATAATTACAAAATTTAGATTATATATATAATTTGAAATTTAATTTTGTGAAATATTTAGTTTAATTTAATTTTCTGTATATGTTGTAACATAGTTTACGTGAAAGTTTAATCTGATGGAAAACTATGCAAGTATACTGCAATTGTTGTCAAATTTTTTTTTAAAAATTTGTAACTGCAATTGTAAACCTTTTGTTTGAATAATTAAATGGTGAACTCATTTGTGTTTTAAACATTTATTAATTAATAGAAAATAAATTTTTATTTTTGTGCATGTTAAATTTTTATTTTAATTTAAATTTATTGTGTAATGTAAATATGTAAAAACAAAAAATAAAATTTTTAAATATGATTTTATTCAAACCCCGCGAAATTTGCGGGCCATATACTATATATATATTGGTTTAAAGTATTTTGAATTTTGGAAGTCAATGGTGATATATTGGGCCAGGTGAAAGTTTCGAGCCGGGCCAAATCGGTCCGGCTCTTTTCGGGCCTATATTTTTTTTAGGCCTAACATGTCCTAAAACACGGGCCAATTGGACTGGCCCATCGGGCCATGCTCGTTTTGATAGCCCTAGTTAGAGTTGATGGTGGATGGATGAAGATGAAAAAAGAGAATAAGGGCAATCTGGTGAACAGTAAATTTATGTTTTGCTAGGAATTTAGAAATAGAGTTGAATGACGTATGTAAAATTAAAAATAATTTATATTATTTTATTATTTTTAGTTTTTTTTTTAATCGGATTTTATTATTCATAGTTAGTAAGATAATGATTAAGAGAAAAATAGAAGATAAAATATAAGAAAAAGTATGAAAGAGAATAAATGTGTAAAAAATTAGAGGAGAGAAAGAAATAGTGGAAAAAAAAAAGTAAAGAGAGAGAGTAAGTGAGAAAAAAATTATGATGTGATTATATAAGATTAAGTAAAAATATGTGTGCAGATTTATTATAGGGATAGATGTATATTTAAATAAAAATTTAAATGTGTAAATTCAAAATAAAATAAAATGCATGGGGTTCAACCCATTTGGATGGCATCATCTTTTTCCAAACACACGTTACAAGTATCTTCCTCTCCACATACTCGCCTCCTCCCTCAGACCTTTAGTCACACAAAGGTCATGTTCGTGTTTTTTCCAGCTGCGCCATGCGACTTAATTCATATTTTTTCTAACAAACTAAATTTAAGCATGTGCGTTGCACGTTATTTTCATTATAATCGTGAAAGATAATATAGTTTTATCAAAATCGCATATTTAGGTATTGTACTACAGAGGGGTGATGAAGCAAAAAAATAAAGAGTATTAGTTGTTTTAGTAAATAATCTTAATTGTTTCACTACAGAGTATTTGTTATTTCAAGCGTCCCTTTAAAGTTTAACATTTATTGTTTTTTTTTAAGTTGTGGCCCCACATTTAAAATGAAATATTTTACATTTTTTTCTGTTCTTTTGTTTTTTTTTTTAAATTGTGGCCCCACAACAGAAGATTGTCCCAGATGATCGCTCCGTCCCTTTGGTGGCGACTCGCCTTCGCGGGCGGGTCTTGTCTTAGTGGCAACCAAGGATGCAAATATTGCGATATATCACAGATATATCGTGGATATATCGCAAAAAATGAAGTTGAGATATAGATATTAGGGGGAAATGTATTTTTTCCCAGATATCGCGGAAATATCACAAAATATCAATATCGATATCCATATCGATCAGACGTAGTGTATTTTTTCCCGGATATCGTGGAAATATAGCAAATTTTTAAAAAATCGCGATTTTTTTTAATTATTTATAATTTTTTTTTTTTTCATTTTGTTTGTTTCCCACTTGTTCCCAAAAAAAGAGAATATATCATAGAATCCTCATCAAATTTTTTTCTTTCTGCACGATTCCTCAAGAGTCTTATAGACAATAATGCTATCTTGCATTATTACTTCATTTATTTATTTATTTATTTTTATAATTTTTTTTATATGAGAAGTGAGACTATATATATGCCTACAAAATGAATGATTCATCACACTTTCTAAAATGCTCACTCGGTTAAAAAAACTCTCCAATATTGTATATGATATTGATTTTTAATGTTAATTAATTTATTAAGCTGGTGAATTATAATTTCACAATTCACAAATTTATATTGAGCATCCGGTCATATTCAAGGTATGAAATATCGCTGATCATAGTGATATGTCTCAAGACTCATATGCTCCTTACACATTGAGTGTTTCCAATTTGATTAGACTACTCAAAATGTGTATGAAGGTCATAATATATATCAACAAAATGATTGGATTAGTGGACATTATTCAATTATCCATGGTGAAGCAGTTGGAAGAGATCGAGAAACATATGAAGCACATGTGCGTAACTATGTCCAAAACTACTCTAATGTGATGAGTTGGTACCAATATTATTTGGACAAAGATGGCATTCCACCTACTACATTTGAACCTCATAGGTCTTCATTTTGATATTAATTATATTGTATCATGTGTATTTAGCCATTTTGTATTGTATTATGTATTATATTGTCACTTATTTTGCATCAGACAATATTTATATAATCTATTATCCATATGGTTGCTTTAAAAATACAATTTTATTATAATTTTTAATGGAATATGTGCATAATAATATGTTATAATAATTCCTGAAATATCTTGTTAAATTTCCAAGATTTTAATAAAGTTTCCGTCATTTTTTTAAATTTTTTGCGATATCGATATATCCATCGATATATCCGTAAAATTAAAGTTGTGATATTTGTTGCGATAGCGATATTTTCATCCTTGGTGGCAACAACCGAAAGTAACTCGCTATCGCTATGGTAAGCCTCGGGTCGCATCTTGGTCTAAATTTCTAAAACACGTGGAATGTGAATTCTTATCATTTTTATTATGAGAGTGTATTGCATCGACTTTTGCATACTCTGCGCCAAAATTTTAGATCTGTTGATAGCTATACAGATACGCAAGGAGCAAGAAACAGATAGTGTAGAGACTGAGGATGGAGTGCGAAGAGGCGGCGAAGGAGAGACCGATCATTTGGTGTAGTCCTGTTGCTTTTAGGTCGGTGTGAGGCGAGGACATCACAACGGCTTCAGAAGACGGCTGAGGAATGAGTGCGAAGGAGTGATGAAGGGAGAGAAAACAATGATTTACATTTGGGGAGTAATAACTAAACAAAACATTAGAGGGGTAAAAAGGTACAAAAATAATTTACAACTCTAAGTCACTTTTTAAGATACTAGTAACTTGGAATTGATTCTTACTCGACCTGTGATTTAACCTGCCTATCTCATAAATATTAATTGGACTTTAATTTTTAGGAAAAAATAAAAAGTATTATACTCCCTCCGTTCCATATTAATTTTCACACTTTTGTTTTTTACTAGATTAAAGCACGTGCGTTGCACGTTGTTTTCGTTATAGCGGTGATAGATAATATATTTTTATCAAAATATTTAGGTGTTGTACTATAGAGGGGTGATGAAGCAAAAAAGTAAAGAGTATTAGTTGTTTCAGTAAATAGTCTTAATTGTTTCACTGCAGAGTATTTGTTATTTCAAGCGTCCCTTTAAAGCTTAACATTTATTTTATTATTTTAAGTTGTGGCCCTAATTTAATAAAATATCTTATATTTTTTCTTTTCTTATACTCCCACCAAATGTTAAACTTGAAGAACGGAAGCAATATTAATTTTGAATGATATTTGTTGTTTTATTAAAGAGTATTATTTGGGGAGTGATAACTAAACAAATGGAATGTAAAACAAAACTGTAGGGATGAAATATACAAAACAAAACATTAGAGGGGTAAAAAGGTCAAAAAATAATTTACAACTCTAAATCACTTTTTAATATATTATAGATTATAGATATGATGAAAATGCGAGGGTACATCTCGGGATACATATACAAATGCCGAAATTTTATTGAAAAATATAAATTTTTTGGAATGTTTTTGCTGAAAAGCCACCTTACTTTCGACAAAATTTTGCCGAAATCAGGAACTACTTGATTTTCGGAAGTGTTCGTCGAAATTAAAATGTATTTTTGAAGGAAAAAAAAACATTTGAAATATCTACACTTCTTTGGAAATTTTATATCAAAATCAGGAATAACTTATTCAACAAATCAGGTTCAAAAATTACTAAGTCGTGAAAATTTGTAAAAAATAAAAAATAATAATAAATGAATTGGTGGGTCCATTATATATCATCATCGGAGCTTTTCATCGGTGGTCGTCGGATGAACGTAACGAATGTGATAACATATTTGATCGGCCAGGGTAATTGGATTGGATTTATATATTTTTTTTATAAAATAGGGTCCGCTAATAACATATATGTCATCTTTATATTTCAAACGCCATCTGTTTTTATTAAGCTTTTTTTTAAAAAAAAATTAGTACTAAGCCATTTTCCCACAAAAAAAACACATTATAGGATTCATTGAGGGTAAAGTTCAAAACGATATAATCAAAGTCCTTTATTCATCTATTTTTTTTTTTCTTGAGGAAGTAATATTTAAATTTAAAATTTATTTCATTAATTTAAGTTCTTTTTAATTGATTTCTCAAGCAAATATTATGAAAATAAATTATTAAAAGACCTTAGCGTAGTTTCTGAATCCGCTCGATTCATTTTCTATTTTATGCATAAATACAAAGTTGCAGGCATTGTACATGTGATGATCATCAAAGCATTTTATTTTATACATTTGTCATCTCTGTCATGTAAAAAACATCTAAAGCCCTTTTCACACTAAGATATCTCATATATTTCAATTTCATACTTTATTATTTTTTATATAGTTACATGTAATACAATTTAATAATTTAAAATTTCATCTCATACTTAATATACAACATATATGGTAATTTAATTGATGATGTCATGAAAAATGGAACATCAACTACATATTATAAATATCACCCACTGTTTAATTGATGGAGTATTAAATATTAAATTAATATATGAAAAAAAGCTAGCGAAGTAGGCAAAAAGGAAGATGCTTGGATTGGATCAACAAGTCGAAATAACTCCAATGTGTTTCTACACGAAGCAACAAATCAAATACAGCGACTCTCACTCGTACACACACATGCATAAACCAGAAAATAAAGTGCATTATATATTAGGAGTAATTAAGAAAAAGAGAATGCATTTCTGCATATATCATTATTTCAAATTTCCGGCGGCGGTCTTCAACTCCGGCCACCTTCCTGCGCTTTACTCTTGATTGTTTCGCCAGCCTGCTTCGTCTTCTCGCCCAAAAGCACAGTCCCATCTTGCACGCGCCGCTTCGCGTAGTCCAAGGGATCTTGCCCGGTCGATTGTCGGAACGAATTCAACACCCACGAAAGCGACGACAGCCCCGTCAGCCCGAATGCGCCGGACGTCAGGAACGCCGTGACGGCGCCGGCCAGTAGGATGGCGGCCGGCACCAAAACCGGGCTGCAGATCACGAAAACTGGGGTGGCCAGGGCGAGGCCGATGAGGGTTCCGATGAGTGTGATTCCCGCGAGCCCAAGGAGGGCGCCGCCGATGGGGAGCAGAGTTATGAGGGCGATAATTTGGGCGGTGGAGGGGCCCTTTTGGGGGAGGAGGCTTTTCATGCCGCCGCCGTGCGTGGGGTGGATTTGGACCTGGTGGGCCTGTAGACGCTGGTCGCGGTCGGCCATTGGGATGATCAGATGATGGATGGATGGATGGATGGGATCAATGGTGACTGTATATAAAGAGGACGGGAAATGCGACGTGTTCGACAGAGGCCTTGCATGAGATACAAGTTTCATTTCGTTTTTGACACATATATTTTCATCTTTTTTTTAAATAAAAATTAATGATAATATGATAAGGTGGGCTGTTATAATTTTGGGCCGAGATAATCTGGTAGTGTGATATTTCCGGCCCCATATATGATATAACTTAATGTTCCAATTTTGGGTTTACACCCAATAATTTAATCTCTTTGTTTGTTAACTTATGGAATAATTGAACTTTTGTCAATTCATTAGATATTATTATTATTTGGTCACTTTGCAATATATGGGTTATCTAAACAGCTGATATGTGATTCGAGATAAGTACTTGAAGTTTGAATTTAACTCAAACATTTGTCGAGTCAAAATCTAGCTCGTTTGATTACATTAACAAGTTGAAAATAAAGTTTGATTCAACCCGCAAACAAGTTTATATGAATCTAACTAGTCGAGTTTTTGTCTACGTGTTCTCATATATAACATTGAAATGACAAGAAAATTCGAATCTCGAATTTGACTCATTTATTAAAATAAATAAACTAATTTTGAACCTCAACTAGACGAGCTTCTAAAAAAAACTCCATATATACGAGTGACTTAGAAATTAGCGATCATCGATCAGGGCAAGATATTAATTAACACGCTTCATATATTATTCATTTCGACTCAATTTTGCTAGGGGCTGTCTTTTATAAGTCTCACAGTTATTTTAAGTATCAGTATACATGAATTTCAATGTGTTTTAATTAGTATTAGACTAGCACAAATCCTTCGTGCTATGAAACATAAAAAATTAGATGGATCCCGCGTAATTACGCGAAATATTCGTTAAATTCAATTTTACAATATAATATTATATATATATATATATATATATATATATAAAAGTATGTTATTTATGATTTTAATTATCATTATTTAAATTAAATATTATAATCACAATCCATGCTAGATATATATTAGAATTATTATATGTATGTGAAAATCTATCATACAATTTGTTTCAAGTTTATACTATAATTAAATAATAATAATAATAATAATAGAAGAAATCTTATATAATTGATGTATGAATATTAATTACACATTAACTCATCATAATTACTAATATATATCAAACTTTTTATATACTTGACATCTAAACACATACATAATTTTATTTTCTCATTTAATGACATATAATCAGAACTCACAAAAAATTGACATATAAACATTATAAATACCCTATTAATATATATGAGGATTCACTTGTTTGAAATATTCACTAATTAAAATTTCATAAATATTGGAGTTTCTAAAATATAATAAGATAAAATATAATTTGATATGGTCACAAAAAAATTTAATACACTTTTATAGGCTAAAGTTAAATAAATTAGTTTATCAAAATATATAAATATATATAAATTTGGCTTAGTGGTAGATATCTTAAAACCAACAAACTTAATATATAACTGCCACATATAAACAAAAATAAAATTGCCACATAAATCGACTTTATAATAAGATGATACATGGCAACGAAAACATAAAAAATTGACACATAAGCAAAACATATAGAAATTTGACATATAGGATAAAATGAACTCCCTATTAGTAATATAAAATTACACAAAAAAAAATTGAATTTTAAATTATAAAGTTATAGAATATCAAATTTTAATAAATTTTGTGAATTGAAGAAATAATATTAATTACAATATGAAATTGCACAATTTTAAGTAATTAGTATCATTACAAGAAATACAAAATTCTCATTTATATTAGGTATTTAATATAAACTTGACATATAGACAAATATGTATAACATATTGACACATAAGTAAAATCAGCAAGAAGACGACACGTAAGCGAAATGAACTAAAAGACGATACATAAACGAAATTAACCAGAATACGAGACCTCATCAATTTTAAATTCGGGATTATGAAATTACTCATTGCAAGAAATTACTCTTTTTGACAAGATATTGTTGGGGCAGTCTATTTCTCATCTCATATAATATATTAGTATTTGGTTTATTGACAGTGACACGTATGTGTATGTAGAATGTGATCATGTACGGTAAGCACCGACACTACATTCATAATTGTTGAAATATATTTTGCATTAAATTTAAGTCACGTCTTGCACTCATCAATGTGGAACAAAAATCCTCTCTATTAATATGTATACATGTATATTAATATTAATTAACATTAATATCTATATCTATACATATATAATAATAAAATCTTCTACTAAATATAGAAGTAAACATTTTGAACCAAAAAATTTATTACTAAATATGTAAAGGAATTCAAAAAGTTACTACATTAACTAATACTAATAATTAATAATATTTAATATATTTATTAATAATAAATTGCACTTTAATTAATAAAATTCAAATATATGTATTTAAAATACAATTGTGAAAATTTAAAAAAAAATTAAATTATTTTTTGATAGGGGAAGTTTTTTTAGAAGATTAGCATAATATTGAGACATGTGTATTAAAAATACAATTGTGAAAAAAATATCATTTGAATGGTGAATAGATATAGTTCAAATATGTTTTATTTTTTTTAATAAAAAAATTATATTATAATTTGTTTATTTTTTTAGTTGAATATGATTAATCGAGTTAAATACATATAGAATGATGTTATTTAAAAAAATTAAGTAAAAAATTTTTGTCTTTTGTAAATATAAATTTTATGTTGGTAAAAACTTTTTCTGAATTTTTAAATGTAAATTAATATTATATATATATATATATATATATATATATATATAATAGTGATTTTAGAGTGAGTTTTTTTGTGATAAAAATAATGAGTTTTAATTTTGATAAAAATAGAAAAATTGTCAATTTTTAGTAATGCTAATTACTTAGCACATTCATTTGATAGGGTTAAGACTATGCTTGCAGCTCATAGAAATTGGATTGTCAATTATGTTAATAGTAATGCTAATTACTTAGCTCATTCATTTGCTAGGGTTTCTCGTTCTTTTGAGAGCCCTCATGTTTGGGCTGACTTGCTAGAGTTTGTGGTTGAGCTTCCTAATGTTTCTTGTCATTGCGGTTAATAAATTTATTTTTGTTTCAAAAAAATAAAATAGTGATTTCTCCAATATATTTCTACACATAATAGAAAATTTGATAAGAATTTTTTCAATCATCCAAATCTTACTTTTGAAATTCACCTTCGTCAATTTTCAAATTGTCTCACAATTTCCACATCTTTAAGGTATTGACAACCAATCACTTCTCTCTTAAACATGTAGGTACAAAAATAATTAGATCCATATTTCTTATTCATGATATATAAACTTTATATCTAATCTCTTGATTTTATGATTTTCTGGAAAAAAATTAGTAGATAAAAAGAATAATTATTGACAGTTTTTGAGAAATTTTTTTAGTTCAACTTTCCAACGACATTGTAAATTGAAATTATGTCCATTTTCTTAATTAAAATTATTTTAACTAAATTATTGAATACACATAAACATGGAATATTATACTCCCTTCGTCCCAGAAAAACTTTCATATGTAGGAGGGCACACACTTTAAGAAAAAAGAGTAATGATTGAGATTTTGAGGGGTAATTTTGTAAACTTTTATGTATAAAGTAAAAAAAATTTATTGAGTTATGTGTATGTGAGGGTAAAAAGTAATGACATTTGTGTAAATTAGTGAAAATTGTGATGATGAAGTTTATAAAGAGTTTTTCATTTTAAGGGTGTTAAACTTATAATGAAACGGACGAAGAAGGAAAATGTGAAAGCTTTTATGGGACGAAGGGAGTATAACATATTGCAATATTTTGAAATGATTATTAAATGTTTTATCTGTGTAGAGAATTGTGAAATGTTATATATTATTCACATCTATTAAATTAAAATAATCTCCATCATTTATTTATGATTTGAACTTGTATAAATAGAAGTAAAAATTTCATTAGTAAATCATCTAAAAAAATAATCAAATATCCAATAAAACCATTATTATTAAAAAATTTCAAAGTAATCAATTTTTTTTATTTTATAACTTTATTAAATTTTTAATATTATTTTCAAAAAATAATATTTATAATGAGTTTAGTATATAATTAAAAATATATATAATTAATTTGATAATTGTGAGATACTCATATATTTTGTCTAATAAAATTTGCATAACAGTAAAAAGTATTAATAAAAAATATTAATAATGAACAAAATAACTCACCTCATATTAAATTTATCAATATTCACATGGAGAAAAATACTAGTTAATATTAATATTAATATACTACTCAGTTCATCTTACTAGAGTAGTATTTGTGTGCACAAAGTTTGGTTATTATGTAGTATTATTTCAGATACTGTATAGTATTAATTTGGTTACATTATAGTATTATTTCAGGTATTGTATAATATTAGTTTGATTACAGTATAGTATTATTTTAGACATTGTATAGTATTAGTTTAGTTACAATTTAGTATTAAATAAAAATATTGTACACACTATTTTTTAGTGTTTATGCATACAAATATTTGTCATCCCAGTATAGTGGAATCGCGAATGATGTTTTTTCTTTCTAATCACATACCATGCAATGATAATAGTTGCTTGGCTTTAATTTGGAGGGCATCAAATATCTTTTTAAATTGTTGCCATCAAAATATGTGCAACTTTGAAAGTATTATTACTTCATTTGGGTAACACCGTAACAATAATCATATTTAGAAATTTTGGTACATACCAAAAAAAAATTTTTTTTTTTTTTTTAAAATTCAGTATTTTGATAAAATTCTCTATAAAAACTTTAAAATATACTGCATATGAATTTTAGTATATCAAAATATCTGTATAAAACAATATAAAAATTTTGGTGCATCGATCTTCACAATGATACATCATTTATTATTTTTTACAATATTATCCAACCAATAATTTCACACATAATTTTTTATAACATTATAATATGATAGAAATATACTTTTTCAATATTTGATATGATATTCCAAAATAAAAATCCTACGAACATTTTTCATTTTCATTAATAAATAAGAGTATAAGACCTCATTGATCAATGAAAGAAAGCTCACATTTCAACTTCATGGGACTGAAAAATTGACTGAGTGATAGCCTAGCCTACTTTGTTTAGCTGATAAACCTCATCTCATTGGACGGCTTGTCTAATGATGAAAATAAAAGAAAATCACTAATTAACTGACCCAACACTTATCTTTTACTCATTTCAATCTAAAGGCAATATTGTTGGGAATGCATTGCAATAATATAAACTTGCAATTTCTACTTACTTTATTTGTCAGTTCATAATTATTCACATACTTTTTTTTTATTCGTCTCATATTATTTGCACACTTTAAAATAAAAATATCATACAAAATTAACACTCTTACAATATTTTTTAAATTTTAAAAATATTACTTTTATTTTTATTATATTTTATTCTCTTTTTCTACATTTAATTTTTTATTGGACAGTTGTTGCTGGATTGAGAACCTTAAGTTTGGCCCCCCATAAAGACACAGAGACTAATTCAGAGTTTTCTGGCCCAATCATTGAGAACGACTGATGGAACTAAAATGTCTATTTATACTTTTTTTTTTTTTGTGTCTATTTATACTTGCATGGAACTAATTTATTTAAATCACGATGCTATATTTTTTTCAAGTTTAACATTTAAGGAATAATAAAGATTTTAATAAATATAATATTTTATTATAAAATTATTAGTAAAAATATTAGAAAATAAAAAAGATAGAGAGAGTGTAATAAAAGTAAAAAAAAAGAATATTTTATAATAAATGTGGAGCCACAACTTTCCAAAAAGAAATATTAAACTTTAAGATCAGAGACAATCAAAATAATAAAATGTTAAACTTAAAGAGAGACGAAGGGTACATTTGACGATTCAACTCAATCTCAATTTTATTTTTGATGGCAAATGAAAAAATAGAATATTTTATGATAAATGTGGAGCCACAACTTTCCAAAAAAGAAATGTTAAATTTTAAGATCAAAGACAATCAAAATAATAAAATGTTAAACTTAAAGAGAGACGGAGGGAATATTTGACGATTCAACTCAATCTCAATTTTAATTTTGATCACCAAATTTCATTTGTCATCAAAATAATATTGAAAGTTTATTTTTTTAGTCACTTTTGGTCCAAACGTTAAGTGACTGACAAATGGAGATTAAAGGTGAAATGGAGGTTAAGTTTAGTAAACAAAAATAATATTGATGCTAAATGCATATATATAAAAATAATTATATGTTGCAAACGAATTATATATGTATATTTTTTTTGATCGGGACTTGAACTCAAAACCTTTGGATCATTGGTAGTGGAGCTCTACCCACTTGAGTTATATCAAGTCATCAGAAACAAATTATATTTAAACTCCTTTAATATTGAAATTTTAATCCTTAATACATAAAAGATGATTGAAGGGTATAATCCCTATATTACTAATAGAGAGTTTGTTTTTGCTTAGGTGTCGTCATGAGGTTAATTTGAATAAGGTGTCATATTTTTATTAAATGCATAATATGTGTCATTTTCCTATTGATTTATAATTAGTATATGACATCTATGTGACATTTTAATATAGGAATTAATTAAAAAATATATTTCTAAGGGGGTTTGAACCTTAGACCCATTGCACAATATGTATATTTTTTAATAAATAAGTCAATATATAAATCTTTAAATATTTTAAATATCTATTTTATATCTAAAAAGTGTTATCATATGACAATTTTTAAACATAAAATTATATTTAACTTAAGCCTATAAATGTATGTAAGAAAAATTATGATTGTATCAACTTTATAAAAAAAAAACTTAATATAATCATATATAATATTTATTGTAAATATACGATATATATATATATATATAAATATATATATATTATTCGGAATAATATTTATGCATCAACTATATAAAAAAAATTTAATAATCGTCTCCTTTTTTTTATTAATTGTAAAATAAATTTGAAACAAATCTTATAGTAAATTCTTTCACATAATTATAATAATTCTAATCTATAGCATGAATTGTTATACAATTAATATTACCATTATTTAAATTTAATATTATAATTATAATTTTTTTTATACATATACATTATTTTAATATATATATTATTATTTGAAAATATTATATATATAATATATTATATTATAAAATTTATTTAATGAAAGTACCGCGTAATACGCGGGAGCTCATCTAGTAACAACTAGAAATGAGTATTTTTTTTTTATAGAAACTAGAAATGAGTACTTCATATTCGGGTTAATTGTACATATTAATTTTCTTATTTCACAATGGTTATAATTTAGTCGCAGAAATTTTTATGTATTTTTTTTTATAGAAACTAGAAATGAGTACTTCATATTCGGGTTAATTGTACATATAATCACGTAGGAATTTTCTTATTTCACAATGGTTATTTTTTATGCATATTTAGTCGCATACTAATTTATTGTCTATTTTAAATGGAATTAAGAGGTTAAAAAATAACCCACGGGCAAATACGCAGGAGAGTAAAAAGTTGGAGTCGCACCCAAGAAATCTCACCCCACCTTTAACATAGGGAGTAACGGCGTATTTAAAGGTAAATAAAAAAGTCGTTGAACTTTTACATGCATTTATCCCACCAAATCGTAAATAAAAAGGTAAATAAATAATTTTTTACTTTCATATTTACACCCCGCGTGAACTGCCTTTTATTTTTAGAAAAAGACTCTCAAGATAATTAATGATGAATATTTAATTGCTAATAATTTAATGCATGTGTGATGGAATACTTCTCTTCAATCATTTTCACTAGCTAACGTACATCAAATTAACTACCCCTACTCCCCCCTCCACTAGCTAGCCCAGGGGGGGCCTAATTAGTTATCATCAAAATGTGTTTTTTATATACATACATTAATAAAAGTCAAAAAGTTGTCATTGTTACACTTTATAACATAAATTATTAGTTTGTTTACTATTGACATTCCATAGGTTTTAATGAAAGATTAATTTACCCTAGGTAAGTATTTGAGTTGAAATGATTTTATTTTCATTTATATTGGTGTGTATTTAATTTTTTTAAACATTAATTAAAATGAGAGTGAAAGATTTTCAAATACATTACAATTCAAATTACCTAATAAATTTTCTATAGTAAATTGTATATTCATCCTTAAAACCTCCTATTCAAATGCAATATTAATTAATATTGTTGTATTAATTAAAATGGTAATTAAAAAGTTGTACATCATGAGAAGTTTATTGCGCTCGAGACTTTGTGTATGAACTAATTGTAATTTGAATTTTAAAAATAAATAATATCGCGTTTGATCAAGACTTCAAAAATATGTTGTCACACATTTAATGAAACAACGAGTATTATTGTAAGTGGGTTACTTTGCCTTCACGATTTTGATTAAAAAAAACATGTTGATTATTTTTAGAACTATAAATAAAACCACATAAATTAGTTGAATTTTGTAACATACATACTGCTGAGAATATTGAGAATTTCACAAATGAATTGTCGGCCACATTAAAATATAACTAACTACCTTTTATATCACTAATTAATTTTAGCGGCTGCTTAATGACAATGACTAGTGATTCATTCTCATTGATGAATTTTGAAAAGAAAGTTAAGCACGAAAAAATTTGAGCGAGAAAAAAATTGAGCGGAAGAAAAATGAATGATTGATTATAAGAGGGAGATTATGTAATCAATATAAATTAGTGGTTATTTTATTTTTAGATAAATTCCAAATTGTAAATATTACCAAATATCATCAATGGGAATGACTAATGAGTCATTCCTATTACCTACTTCTAATACCCCAACCAAGCGACCCTTAAAATATAATCTCACCAAGAGCATAATTAGTTTCCTTGATCATATAATTAGTTTTAGAATGTAACCTGAGGGGCTTAATTAATCTCCTTTTCGTATATGGTAATAATGGTATGCGCTTTTAACATGTGGGACAATGTTGGCCAATATTAAATTGTATTTTTTATTTTTTGACAGGGCAATATTAAATTGTATATCAATTATGATTATATTCATAATTGTATACTGTTAACAGAAAATATGAAATGTAGCAAAAGATGTAGAATGCGTTTAGGCAATCGGAAAAATGATTATCAAATTACACCCCATAATATAATTGATATTGCGGTTCCCAATTTTATATATGGGTTACATATGATAAGGAAGGTCTGCTCAATGGTTCTTTGAATCATTCCACAATCTTTTTGGCTTCAAATTATAAATATGTTTTCCATGATTAGACATAAAATTATTCTCTCTTTTTCCATTATTTTACATTTCTTCGTTTGTCGGGAGCTGATATTTCTAATCAACCTAAATTTTTAATTATCCTTTTTGCAACTAATAATAATAAGTTAGTATTCCATTACAATGAAATCTCACAAGATTCCCCTCCTAGAGCTTGTTCTATTTGAAGAACTCCATACTTTATCTCTCCATGCATATATAGGTCTTAATAATGCGACGATACTTAACTTTTTTTTTTTTTTTTTTTAATTATAACAATTGAGTTCATATTATTTCATGGAGTGAATTACTACCAGCTAGAATGATTGTGGTATTATAAGTGTTTTGTTTTAATTTTAATTGTTTTTAAGAATAAATGGTCATATTGACAAAATTAATATATTGAGTTGGTTGAAAAATATGATATGGTCAATTAAATCATTTTTTTCATTAACCATTATATTATATAATCACCCCATATTCATTCTCTTTAATTACAAGGGACATTTAATTAAAATAGGGTCATGATGACAAATTATTAACTTATATTGAGTCTCATTATAAGATATGGTGAGTTAAATCATTTTTTTCATTATCAGCATATAATTTACAATTGGGCGTGTAAATTTGAGTTAGTCTTTTATTATCGTACAATTTAAAATAGTATTAGTTATTTTTATTATGTATTATTATTATCAAATTAATATTTTTTAATAAAACAACAAATATTATTAAAAATTAAAAATACACAAAAAAAAAATTACGTGGAAACTGATTAACAATTGTCAGTAAATTTACATATGCCTACCGTTCATATAAGTCCATGTATGAATAATGGACGACAAATACTGCACCAATTAAATGCATAACCGTATTTATCTATATAAGTTTCACACACATACAAATTAATGTTTATATGATGATATATATATATATATATATATATATATATATAAAGGGATGGAATTTTTTTGCATTTGATGAAACGTTCTAATAAAGTTAACTTAGCCAATTATATCCCTAATTTTTACTAAGTCCGTAAATTACGTCTCAAATTTCATGGAATTCGCCGGATACTACCAAGCTCTTTGTTCCAAGTTTGATGTATATTATCTTGAATTACATTGCTTTTAATACTTGTGTGATATATATTTAATAACATCATCATTTTATAAAAATAATGTATAGAATACAAGATGAAACACGCACTAAATTAAAAAAAAAAAAAAGTTTTATTTCAAATTTGATGTTTAGATTGCGTTTAATATATACATGTCACACACATATATATATTCTCAATGATCAGCAATTAATTAACACGTAGGTTCATAATTAAAAGCAATAGAATACATATGATATGATTTTGCCTAGCTTTCCCCCGCGGGGTTTTCGCAGTAGTAGTGATTGGGGTGATGAAAAGAAGGCGAGGCATGATCAAAGTGAGGAATTTGGGTGGTGGTAGTGTAACGCATGATGTGAGCATTAGCAGCATCCAACTCTTTCTGAAGGCTAAACACTTGCTTTTGGAGAACAGAAATGGCGCCGACGCAGCCGTAGACTGGATCTTTGAGCCGAGCCTCGGCTTCGTAAGCCAGAGAGCTGACGGCGTCGTTCCTCTGATGAGCTGGGATCTCGTTTAGCAGCTTGCTAACGTTGCTGGCGCCAAAGATTTTGTGAACGTTTACGAATTTTGTCGGCTCTTCAGCTGGAAAGTAGGCTGCAAAAACGCAGCTGGACACGCATTTTCTTCTCAGGAATTTGCAGGCTGCGCAGGGAGGGTTTGAATACACGCTAGAAGTAGTAGAAGAAGCCATTAATTTTAATTTAATTGCCTGCTACCTGCACCCACAACAATTAAATTTAAATTTCATTAATTCATTCAAGAGTGACTCGAACCCATGACCTTTGGGTCATAGTTACTTGAGCACGTAATCAATCAAGATTTTTTTTAAGTAACATATCACGTTTAATTAATTCATCAAGAACAATTAAAGAACGAATGATTTTGGAGTACATATATAAGGCAATCTAACGACTTTTGATTTCAACAACTATATAATTAAATAGGGATGAGGAATTCAGACACACATCTTTTAATTATCCGGCCACGCATCTTAGAAAACTTACTCTTAAGAGTTTTAGGATGATCATCTGATCAGCAAATGGAATTACTTACGGAGGAATCAAGGATTAATATATTTGGAGCAAATTAAAAAATCATATTAAGGGCATAATTACCATTTTTTTTTTTTTTTTTTTGAAACAAGCATAATTACCAATTAAAGAAACATGTTCTTGATTTTTAAACCTAGCTAGCTAATTTCTTGATACACCCCTCGGGAATTCTAAAATATAAAAGATACCCCTGAATAAGTTCTTCTACGTTCTAACAATTAGTAGGTATACAATATGTCATCAGAAAATTCACTACAATTTCCTTTTGATTCTTTTGCAGTAAACCGAGTAGGAGGTACATATATATAGCTAGAGAAGTAATTCTTTTAATTAAAAAGTAAGTCAGGATGCAGCATCTAGCTAATTTTCCTGCCAAATAGATAAATATATATAAAGTCAAAATTAAATAAAAAAAATGGATCTGTAACTCTATTCAAAGTTCAAATTAAAGAACCTGGATCTGTGTCTTAATCTGGAAAGTGAAGTTATATAGTTGAAGAACCTTGCCCTTCTCAAAGAAACAAGGCAATTTCTTGTTAATTTGTCTGCAGGAAGAAGGGAGCTAGCTAGCTACTTCAAAATCATGTATCCTTCATTAAGAACTGGTGATCCCAACGAAATTAATGTGTAAATATATCATAACACAAGGGTATTGATAAACCCTAGATGCTAATCTAAAAGGTGAAGAATTTATATATGACACACAGATACATACAGAGAGAGAGAGGGACAGGAGAGAGAATGAATGCCGAATGGTGAAAGGCGTAAAAGCAAAAGTTTCAAACCAGAAAGTCTAAATAATAAAAAGTAAATGTTCAAAATGTAGAAAAAAAAATCAAAAATATATAAGTAAATGTTTCACACCATTTTCCATGCTCAACAAGTTGTTAGCCTTTTCATGCCTAATAACTACAAAACGAAACGATTAACTTGTTTTCAAGAATCCAAAATGATTTCTTAATTTCTTTTTCACAAATTTTTTTATGATGAGGCAGTTTCATACATAAAATATAATATTTTTGTATATTTTTATAATACTTTTAAATTTTAAATATTATAAAAACTTGCAAAAGTTTCACATTTCGCGTATAATTTTGCATCAAACGACTCCGTCTGTGGCTTCAGGTGGATTTTGGTGTATATGTATCTTTCAGTGGTGTGGGCTTGTGACCTCCATTATATTGATTCTTTTACCATTTGTTCTTCACGTACGCTCATAAATTATTTTTTCGGTAAATATATATACCCAGCTTGAAGTACCTTTTTTAGATAGATCGATAATTAGTTTTTTTACCCACACTTGAGAAAATGAATTCTTTTATGTATTATTCTTACTAAGGGGTGAGGTTATCGCACAAATCGTACTGATATATGCTTACGCTATATGAATATACAATACCGTACATCCTGTCAAACAATAACAACAATTTTCCATAATCTTACGAGGTAGATAATAGCGCTCTAACCACTTAAATCATATAACTCGTCATGTTCTTACTTACACATAAATTAGACAAAAATTTCAATCAACTTAGTACACTAAAGATTTATACTGAACTCAATAATACTATTTAGTATACAAAGTAATATTATTCATGGTTTAGTGATTTTGAGAAATACATAAAATCAAATATTTTTTAATGTGATACTTTATAAGCTAAACCATATATTAATTATAATGTATATTAAACGGGATTACTTTGAAAAAGAAAGTTTATATTAGACTTGTCCAAAATTTTTAGTTCAAATTAAAGAAAGATTAAACAATGCACCCAAAACCTTAATTTATTAACAATCTAAATTAGTTTCTAATTTATTATATTACGATAATTTTTGTGTACAATTGAATTTTTTACTCAATTTCAATTTAATTTTAGGGATATTATTATATAATTTAGGAATTAATTAATCAAAATCAATTTAAATTTGTACCAATTACAAATAGTACAATTGGTGAACAAAAATATAATTCTTAATTTATTTTACCGCTATTTATTTGATGTTAGTTTTTATTTTGGCTTTGTAACTTGCCGACATGCCGACAAAAAGAAAAGAATGTACAAAACATACTACATTAGTTAAAGTACGTATATAGAAAATAGAAAAATGTATTCATACTCTGCAGGGCGAATGAAGACAAGGTAGTTAATTTGATGCAGTTTGGATTTTTTTTTTCTTTATTAGATCTGTCTGTATGGCATTTCATTTCATTTGACTATTTTTATTTTATTTTAATATACTAGTGGCATGAACCATTCAAATTAATAAATATAAAATTCTTTAGAAGATGACATGAATAAATAATCTAAATGTGCAATATTTAAATTAGTCTATCATGTTTTTTCATCAACTCAATGTCATCAACAATTGAACAAATTGCAATTACATATTGAATTGATTTATACAAATGGAGAAGTGGGCTTACATGCATATGCTGAGTTGTGGAGATCGATTATTTATGAATTCATTGAATTCTTAGGACTATAACCTAATTTTTGTATTTATACTCCTCTAATTCATTATTACATCACAAAATATTAGTAATTCTCTTAGTTTGATGGTGCCCCAATAGTCATTCTGGGTCAACAAATTTGGCCTCATTTTTATATTTTCTCCATAATCTCAATTAAAATCCTAGCAGCATATATTAAAATAATCAATATTCCATGTCAAGCCTCATTATATAGAGAGTAGAGACTAGAGAGATGTATGTACCTAACTTCTTGAAAACCTGTCACTAAATCTGGGGGCGCATGTATATTTAGATAATAATTCAAATAATTATTTAATCATGAATTGAGCCTTTTATTTTCCAATAAGACCAACTGATATATTTAACTATATTATGTTCCATGCTTATAGCTTTTTAAGTATTAGCCAGTTATTATGAAATTTAAATGAAATTAAAAATTAGTGACCGGCCTATACATACCGCAGTTAGCTTTTGATATTTTATTCCCCTACCCATTTATGTAATAAACGTTATTAATTGAGTTCAATGATTGGCCCAAAACACATGTTGTGTGTGGGGAAACTAATTACGCGTATAAAAATCTATTTTAATTTTTTTTTTTTATCTTATATCTTTTTTTTTTTATGAATGTTCTTTGCAGTAGTATTTTAAAAAATTAAATACGTGCAAGCTTATCAAAAGAACGAATAAAAAATTATGTAAGAATTTGAACAATAATAATACTAACAAACAGAAAATAGGAACGGTTCTAGCTAATTGAAAATTTAAGTATATTATGACTTGCTTCCATTATAGTTTTACTTTTATCCCACCATAAAATTAGATCTATTTTATAATATGGATCAAACACATAACCCATTTAGTAAATATGGATCAAACATACAGTCCATTACAAGTTGGGCCTAATTAAATTTTTTTAAAAAAAAAAAAAAAAAAAAGTTCTTTATTGTAGAAAGAAAATATAGCATTACTCAAAAAGATGAATAGTTCTTACTTCTTAAATCCTCTTTATTGAAGAGTATTAGTATCACTTACTAAATAGTATTAGTACCGTTTACTAAAGAGTATTAGTTCTCTTCACTTAAGAGTATTAGCTCCTTTCACTAAAGAGTATTTTCCTTTTACGAAAGAGTATTAGTTCCTTTACTGTAAAGTGTTAGTCCCTCTTTATCAAAATGTATTAGTTCTCGTTGTTGAAGAGTATTAGTTCCTTTTATAGAAGAATATTGGTTCTCTTTACTGAAGAGTATTAGTTCAGTTTACTACCTCTTATGCATCTGTTTTTGTGTTTTGTAGGACTTGCAGTGCAACATATATTAGTTGATAATTCATAAAGATGTCAATGAGTTTTCTAATAAAATTTTGAGCAAGCTTACGAAAATAAAAAAGTGTTTGATGACAATAAGGAAAAAAATGTCACCCATTCCACTGCAGAGATGTCCGATTCTCAGTTTTTTATGGATGAAAAGAAGGATTTTTACCGTGAAAAGAGTTTTACTGTGAATAAAAAATGGGATATTTATGAATATGAATATTTAACCCATATTATAAAATGAATCTAGTTTTATGGATGTGTTGTGCGAACTATGATTCACACTAGACTTTGCATTTTTTTTCTCTTTTAAATAATATGTTACGAAACTTTAAAAAAATTAAAAGCAAATTTCATTAGTACCATTTTGTCAAGAATCTAATCATGGCCACATGGCGCCTTTTATCTGCTAGGATTGAGTTAGATTGCAAATTAAAATTCAAAACGAGATGGGAAAACGAATACTGTAAGCCTTTTGCCAATGATTAGGAGGCCGATAATTCGTACTCACTCTATATTTTATGCATTTTATTTAGTAAGATGGGTCTATATTTAACCGATATAAAATACAATCAAATTCAACTTATTTAATTTCTTAATAATATCGATTAAATGAGCTTTGATATCGATTTTAAAATTATAATGAAATTTTTTTATTTAGCTTTAAATTCTTAATATTTTATCATTTGTCCTGAATTATTAAACAAGTATTACGAAATAATCCGTCTCTGTTTGTCTATTGAGACAAGTATTACATAAGTCTTTTATCATATAATTTATGTATATACACATGTATCCGACGAGAAATATAGTTTGTCTAGCTATTCTCTTTTAATATGTTTCTTCTATTTGTTATGATCATATCAAACTGAAATGCCACACAAATTAATCATACTTTTTAAGATGATTGAAATCAAATTTAAATTTTATTTTCAACTTGATTTTATAGTTCTAAGAAAACACACCTAGTGTGTGATTAGGGTTGATTCTTGCATGTTTTTATGGTGAATTCATTGCATATTTTGATTTATTTTATGAGCATTATCGCCCGAATCTGTACAATTGTGAGCTTTATGATTGTGGAATGTATTTTGTCTTTGTTTTGTAGGTTTTTTATCACATCTTGTGAAAAGGACAAGCCTTCACCAAAATCAAATTTGAATCGAGTTGATGGTCTAAGAAACGAGCCTACCCCATGTTCATTTCTCAGTGAATCCAAGGTTTAAGTGAAAATTCAAAAAGACACTGATGTGAGGGTCAAAACGCAAATAGAATCGAAGAAATCGGAGGTCGACTGCTCTGTCTCGAGCTCGTCTCGGGTCGAGACACTGGAGGAGCTCGAGTCGAGACAAAATGAAACTGATGGGATTTACAAGAGCAAGGTCATGTGTCTCGAGCTCAGGTCGAGACACCTGGGAGGGGTCGAGACTGGTTAGTGAGCTCACGGCTTTTGGAGGAGCTTCATCTCGATTCGAGCGGGAGGGTTGTCTCGGTTCGAGACAACTGATTCGGAGCCATTTCAGCAGAATTCTATTTTTCGAGGGACTCCTTTACAATTGTTATCTTTGCACTCGAAATCTCTGATATATATACCTCATTTTCTGAATTGGGAGGAGCATTCACACTTTGGAACACATTTTTTCCTACTTAGAATTTTCCTTGTTTTCTTCTCAAGTTTTTCATCTCACTTTCAATTGTATTTCATTTTCATAGGTAGATTGCTTTAAATTTCTCATAGATTAAGGTTACACATAGTTTATCTTCTTGTAATTTTGATTTCAAGCAAGGATCAAGTTATTGTAAGGATCAATTCAAAATTATTTCAATTCAATCAAGGTGATATTTCTCCATTTATTGTTTGCATCTATTCTTCCATAGGTTTTGATCTAGCTTCTCTCATTTCTATTGTATTGTTCAAATTAGTCATGGGCTAATTCCTTTGATTGCTTGAGTGTTTGAATTATACATGAATTTGGTGTAAATCATGAGTTGATTACTTTGATAGACATGTAATTGGTGTTTTGTTGCTTTTATTAATGGGCTTTGTATGGATCTTATGATTGATTATTTTTATTAGCTTGATTTATCGAATTTGTATGTTGCAACGAAAGTTGGATATGCATGTTGGGTGATTAAGTGAACTTTTTGATTAATTGTGTAATCGTGATTGATTGCACCGAGAGGTGGATTAGTTGCTAGATCCCCCTTTAGTAGACATTGCATGCTTAGATGTGTAGTGAAGAGACGACCCTAGACATTAGTACCCAATTGTGAACGTGTCCAGGTGTTCGATGATCTTAGAAGCTTATTTGTTGAATTCTCTGTGATCGCTCTTAGCCTCGCCCAATTAATGCCTTGATTTGTGATTGATTTATAATTTTACCAAAGAATTGTGTAAAGAGAACACCGAGCGATCACTTCTCACCACTGCACTCGTCCCGAGTTTAATTTGCTTTTAATAGCTATTTGTTTGCTTGTTCTAGTTTCGCTTGTTGATCATTACTGGTTTAAACCCCCTGTTACCCACTATAATATTATGACAACGCTTGTTTTTTAGGCTGCGTCGTTCTCCTAGTCCTTTGAGTTCGATATTTTATCTAGTCGTTAAAATACTTATTGCTAAAATACACGCAATCAATGTAGGATAAGTTTCTCTATAAAACTAGTTTACAATTATACAATATTCTTTAGTAAATAATTATTACACTTTAATGAAATAATTAATACATTCAAAACTAATATGTTAATAATAATCGCATAAAATTATTCAGTGAAATAGCTAATTATTCACACAATAATTTGTCAAATTTAAGTAAATTTTATGTGAACTCAAATTCATATGAATTTTTTTTTTTTTTATCATTATTATGCATACGAATAATTTAATTAAGGTTTAAAAGTTGGATTTCTCGATCATCTCTTTATGCATTGCATGTTTAAAAGAAGCTAGGTACTTTAAATTTATGTAGATCACACCACCAATGCAATAAATAAGAATTGACCTGACCCACTTCCATTATTAGACTATGAATGAATGTCGAGATTTGAGTAATGTTCTTTGATGGCCCCTCGTTTCGATCAATAATGCACGACATATATATAATAAAACACGAAAATAATAATAATAAGGATTTTAATAATAAGTTATAAAGCATCAAAAACAATCAAATAGCCAATAATTGTTTCTTATGGCCGGGTCTCTGAAAGTGACACATTTAATAACCATTCACTACCTCGTCGTACTCGTTTTGCTGCATTTTTATTGTAACTCGAACCCATAACTTTTAGATCATCGGTAGTGGAGCTCTAGCCATTTAAATTATACTACTTCTTTATTTTTATTATTATTATTATTATTGGGTTTTTTATATTCGTTAGAAAATTGCGGTATTGCTATATATATGCAGGGGCATTATCTAAAATAAAAATATAAATAAAAAACCCCCACCAATAATGCCTCCTCCAAGATTATTGTGTTCGCTAAGATTTCCTTTGAAAAATTTGAATCTAAGTACATTACATAATTGTTAGACTTAAACTCGCCTGTTATATGTAATGGAGTCTGATTTTTAGTAGGTAAAACGGGTGTGAGAGCTTATTTGTTTTTTTAATCTCAATTTATTTTAAATATCAAATTTAAAAACGGATTTGGTTTTATATTAAGTTCTCCATGCATGTATTCATCTTATAAGATAATTCTATCATACAAATTAAAAATAAAAAATATCAACAAAATTAATTAAAAAGTATCATAACAAAATACGAGCCAACTCAAAACTCTCGTAAAAAACTTAATTGTTCAACACATATATGCATATAAAAATATATTCAACTATACATCTATAATAATAACCTAAAACCATGAGAAGTACTCACAGTCGAAATTAATGTTGTGGTAAATGCAGCATCATTCAAGTTGATTTCCTAAATCGCATCCCAACCAAAAAATTAAAAAAATTGTTTACTTAGGAAACAGTAAAGTAGTCTCGAATGGTCTTTCTCTTCAATGATGAAGGAGGATTGAGAACAGATGAAGGGCTAGTCGTCTCTAAATCTTCAAAGCACAACGAAAGCCTCTTCTTCTGAGATTCTGGGGTGCTCATTTCTTGCATTTTGATGGGAATGGGAGATTCCACCTTCTTACATTCGCTTTGTTCTTCATCTGAGAAAAGTTTTCGCCTCTCCATTCTTGGAAGTGCTTTCACTCTCTTTCGTATTGATGATGGAGATCGCCTGTTTGAGTAACAACTACTCTGAATGTTCCAAAATCGAACCTGTGATTGATTATAATGGTAATGAGATCATTTGGTTACAGCATTGCTAATTCATTTAAGATTTAATTTAAGCTTACTGTGAAATCATCAGAGCAAGTTGCCACCTTCCCCATCTCGGATGGACTCCTGAAGAAAATAAATTACAAGAAAAATGATCAGATCTTTGTAGGATGGATTTGAAAAAAAAAAAATTGAGTTTTTTCTTGAAGGCTAGGACATACCATGTTACTGCAGTGACTTCACCATCATGGCTTTTCAATGCAATAGGATTCATCCGTGGTTTGTCCACCTGCATCACAAAATCAGGGGGTATGTATGTAAATTCACTTGTGATCAAAGTGAAATCAAAAGAAGGAATACGGAAAGAGGCAAACCTGCCATATGTAGGCATTTCCATCACTAGAGCCGCTGAGAATGTGAGCTGCATCGGGACTAATCGCTGACTGCAATTGCAGCAAATATTAGATTTTTTTAATGAATACAGCTTAATGTGAGCACCTGAACATATTGAACTTTAGTACCTTCACAAAAAACGACTCATTTCGACCTCCACAGAAGGTTTTTATCGGCCCCTTTTCAAGCTGAAGAACATTATACAGATATATCCTGAAAGAAGAGAATTTTCAATTATGATCCAAGTTTTTTATTTGAAATTTGCATTTTGATTATAAAGTGATAAAATCCAGCTTGGAGTATGAGGCTCACCTGTGATCCATGCATGAGGCAGTTAGAAATACTCCATTCAAATCTTGGGACAAGCTGGATATGCCATGTAATCTCTTTTCCTGGAGAATAAAGACATTTCTATTATACGGTAAAATCATCATTAAGCCTGCCGTAAAAAATGATCAAACAGCATAGAACTAATGTACGGACCTCAATTGATGATTCGGAATTAGGACAAGCATGAGTAATGGGAGCTTTGAGATTCCGTGTGTCCCAAAACTTAATAACACTGAATTTTCAAGATCAGGACAAATCAAAGTTAGTTAAAGTCTCAGGATGAACAATGAATCCATGTTATATAGTATTAGAAGTACGTTGCACACTTGCACACCTGTCAACTGCTCCAGCAGTAGCAATAGTCACTTCATCCTTGAGAAAAAGAACTGATGTAATGGACATTGATTCAGCCTACATATATATAAGATTTGTGATGCTCATGGATTAAGTCTTGGGACTAGAATAATGAAAATATAAATATATAAAACAACGGAAGCACAAACCTTTCGCCTGCAACGTCTTCGACCTGGAGAAGTATGTGCCTCATGTATTATAGAAATAGGCCTACAAGATTCAGAACCATGAGTATAGAAATGTCCACTCTTGCACACCTGCTAAAAATTGTGCTTGTTTTTTGTAATTTTATAAGCTATCTACGAGTTATTTAGGGAAAATAATAGATCAATAGACATGTCAACAGCGCTGGTGCTTGATTGGTCAAAGGAGAATGCAGAAACTTACGGTAAACACAACTTGTGGGTATTTTTGGAGCTTCTGGTATCCCATATAGCAAATGATCCATCTCTTGAACCAGACACAATAACCTCTGTGAAACAACAAAACTCATGTTAACTAAAGAAAATAAAAGACCCTTCACAAAAGATGGATATTCTCCATCCATCCCCTGGGAGATTAGAGGGGCCTTTGGAAGGAATCTACTTTACAACTTACCCTGATTACTGGGGTGGCAACTAATGGACTTGATACTTCCAGTATGACCCATCAATGCTCTTATGCATTTGCGCTCTTCAACATCCCAGATCTTAATCTGTTCAGAAGTATTGATGTGTGATCAGCCCATGTGCCATAATTGAACAAAATCATTTATTATCTGCAGTGTTTACCGAAATGAAAATTTCCTTTTGAACTCTAAACTTATGTGGTATATTTTGTAAGATTATTTATTTTTTAGTATGATATGTGACGTCTGTCAAAGAAAAAAAGCAGAGAGGGTGATTACTCTCTTCTTAAGAAAGACGGCGACTTACACTTTGATCTCCTGAAGCAGTTAACAAATTTGTATCATCCTGCAGAAGATAAATAAATGTTAGTTGATGATGTGAAGGAAATTCTGCCGAAGAAGCAAATATGAATTAATTTCAACATTGTCAATCAATTTTCCATAATGTTGGGAAGAATCTCTCCTGCTGTGATCTTATAACATGGAGACATGAATATTTCTAGTTCACAAGGCCCAAACTAAAACAATATGGAACTTAATTAATCAACCATACAAGGAGTATCCAAGCAAGGGTTGCAAGGAGCTAGAGAGCATAAATTTTTCAGACCCAACAAGGTAAACTAGAGAACTTTGGATGATAGACGTCAGCAACAACATCAATAGACTACGTTCAAATGAAGTTTCATTGAATAAGACCGAATGGCCAAAATTTTCTACATTGTACGTACATGTAAGCAGTTCCACATATATATAAGCATTTTTCCTCATCTTAAGAAATCCAAACCACTATAACCCACAAATAGTCAAATTAATTGGAGTGGGGGGGAGAGAGTGACAGACATACCTTGATCCAGCATAAGTCGAATACGGCATTTTCGTGAGCTATCCATTCAGAAATCTTAGCCTTATCTGAGAAACATAAAAATAAAATAAAAAAAAATAAAAAACTACCTAAACCAATAACCATAATTCAGAGGAAAGATCTGTGAATTTCAGGATTTAATATACCTGCGTTTTCTTTGTATGAAGAAAAATCCGGAAACTTCTTCCTGGTATTAAAAAGAGTAATGTAACCCAACTCATCCGTGAGAGCGACAATGTGGGCATTTTTATTCGTCTAAAGAGCACAAAAAGACAAGAATTAACACATATTTTAGCTAAGATTTAAATCTATACACACTGTATCAGTAAATTAACCTGGCAGAAAGACAGAGCCATCGGAGGTGACGGCTCTCCCATGTGCTCAACCACCATAGCTCCAATTGGATCGGAATCTTGCAAATCGTTGCCCATATAAGGGCGTTTCCTTACTGGACTTTGCAACAAACTAATTAAAATCTAAGCCATACCAGAACAAAATAAAAAGGAAGGAAATATAAAAATTAAAACGTACCTCGGTACCCATCGATTTCTCTTAATTTTAAGTCTTGGAAAAATGACCGGGATTTGGAGATTTCCATTTTCTTCAGCTTCTGCTACTTCACAATCTTTCTCTCTCTACGAAAACGAGAGAGAGAGAGAGAGAGAGAGAGAGAGAGAGAGAGAGAGAGAGAGTGGAAGTGTACTGGTGAAGGAGAAATGGGTGTTTTGTGCGGGTTTCAATTGGCGGGGTAACTGGTGAAGCGGGAAAACTTTGAAATATTTGGTTTTAGACTACTGGCGGCAAGGGGTCAGGGCTGGGCATTTTCGTCATTCTACATCTACTGAATATTTTGTTTTTTATTTGGTTGGAATTTGTTGGGCTTTCTAATGGTTGGATTGGATGAGCTTTTATGCGATTTGTTTGTCATGAACTTACACAGTTTCATTGTTATATTATGTTAAAAGGGTAACATTATTCTCATACACCAAATTATTGAGTACAAATATTTATATGAAAATTTTATCTAAATAAATGTCTTTCATGATAAATTTTTAGTCCCACATTCTAAGTGCACACACTCTTGCAAAAAATTCAACCGCACACCAAATATTTGTGCAAAAAATATAGCAGAACATCAAGTGTGTGTACTCAAATATATTTAGAGTGTGTATACTTAATAATTTGGTGTGATGGAATAACCTAACCCTAGACCCAGGTTATGTCCAAGTTCTTTATAATGACTTAAAATTAAGAATCCTACTATTATCATCTCTATTTTTATTAGATACACCCATATGTACAATAATTTTTAGCTTAGTGTACTTTTAAATAAAAATGAAGGTGTAGATAGTAATGGGCTAAAATTAATTGCAAGGCACAGGTGATGTATGGGCAAAGCACAATAAATATCTGACTCTATCTTTTATTTTGGTTTTGATTTTTCTTTTTGGAAAAATTGATAGTCAATTATTCTCTAGAAAACTAAACGATAGGTGGATAGGCGGTGCATCTTAATTATTTTGGCGTTTTTTGTTCAAATCTTTTTTTAGTTAATTCGTTCATGATACGTTGAGATAATGCTATTATTTTCGAAAGTTTTTTTATGTTATTTCGAATGAAGCTTGATTCCTGATATTATTTCTTGAAAAATATTGTATGTTTGCTATGTACTGTTGGATTGTTGAATTCAAATTTATTACTCCTTCCGTCCCATGATTTCTTTCACGTGTGAAATGGCACACCAAACAAGAAAATTGAATTTAGTGTAGGAGAGAGAATAAAGTGTAAGGGTATTATGGGTGGTTGAATGAGATAAAGTGTAGGAGAGAGAATAAAGTAGAATAAAACAAGAGTGACATATTTGAAATTTTGATGGTATTGTGAGGGTGTAATTTATATAGGGTATTTCATTTTAAGGGTGTGAGTAATTGTGGGACGGACAAAAAAGGAAAATGTGAAAGTAATCGCGGGACGGAGGGAGTATGTATTATTGAATTGATTGAAATTTGTTATGGAGTGTTGAATTTATTATGCATTTATTTTGAGTTGTTCAATTGTTGTTTGTACTTTGTTATGAATTGTTGGACTTATTATATATTGTTGATTATTGTTTGAACATATTATAAATTATTGAATTGTTATTTGAATTTATTATTAATGAGTAACAGTTGTGTGAATCGATTGCATACGATGACCTCTATTTTTACTATTATTATCATGTACATTCAGGGCTCGTTTGGTTTCCTTTATTGGATAATACCTGAACTATAATACATATATTTGTAATATCAGTTTATTATCAATATTTTGTTTGGTTTCAAAAACTTGAGTTAAATAATTAGTTATTAACTATCAATATTATGTTTGGTTGCAAGTATTATAACTAGTATTAATTTATTTTAGACTAATTTGTCCTTATAAATAAAAATAATAATAAACACATTTTGATGAAAGTGAAGGGTGTTTTTGGTATTTTAAAATTTAAAAGATGTTGGAGAAATATAAGTATTACAAATACCATATGAAACTTGGAATCTATAATACCATGTATTAGGTATTATTTGAACGGGCCTATTCTTAATAACGGGCTGGAAGTATAATGTATACAACAAACCAAACAAGTGATAAAGGTGTATTAGGGATCAATACACCCCTAATAAAGGAAACCAAACGACCCCTCACTGTACAAGTAATAATGCATGTGTATGACATTAATAGTAAAAATAAAGTTGATTGTATGTACCCAATTCATACAGGTTGATCACAACTAGGCCCCAATAGTCAAATACATGTGACCCGATGGGTCAGTACCGACCCGGCCCATTTATTAGCTCTAAGTATATGTACTCACATCATGGGCACCATATTTTGGGTTTCTACTTTCTAGTGTTGAATAGACGTTGTTATGATAGAACTAATGATTTTAGCTTTGTTAGATTTTGATATAAATATGAGCCCATATTATAAACCTTGTCTGTACTGTTGTGCCAAAAATGTGGGCTGATTATACTTTCAGCCCACTAAGAAGTTGGCCCATTAAAGAACAGCCTGTCTTATAGAACCATGCGAAGGTTTGTTACAAGTTTTTCAATAAAAATGAGAATAAAATTATTTTTACCTTTTATACTTTCGGATATTTTGGAAAAATGATTCTCACTATAGTGGTTACATTATTAGTATTGTGCTTCAATTTTGAAAAAAAAAATGAAACAAAATAAGGTCGTTGGTGGAGGTGAAGGGGAATGATTGATGAGAAATGATTGTAAAAGAAAAAAAAATTAATTAAAATGGGTAATGATTACTTTATTTAGGAGGAAAAAAATATCATTGATCATCTTTTGTGTTCAAACCACCATAATTATTATATACTCATTTTTATTGAAAAACTTTCAATTAAGTGACCCCCTTAATAGTGTGTATGTGTCCAACTATCTCAAATATTCTCCCTATAAATAGTGATATCATCTTACTTCCTCCGTCATATAATATTTTTCACATTTTTTTCCGTTCATCCTATAGTGCCTTATACACTTTTAAAATGATAAATTCTACCTTCACAATATCCACAATTTTACACAAAATATCATTATTTTTTATCTCACATATACACACAATCCAATATTTTTTTTTACTTTATATGTTAGGAAATTAATATGAATGAATTAAATCTACACCTCTTTATCAGTTCAAATTTTTAGATGAGATAAAGTTATTTTATGGTATCAGAGTCATTGCCTCGTGCTCAGATCTTGAGTTCGATTCCCACAAAAATGCAACTTCACTCATATTAAATTGTCCACTTATTGGTTTTCTTTCCAAAGAGAAAAGTTGAGAAATTCTCCTGAGTGAGGGAAGTACTTGAAAATTAATATAAATAAATTAAATTCACACATTTGTAATTTAATCTTTCATTATACATAAACATTTATAAATATTAATCCCTAAAAAATCCAATCACAACACCATTTTTCATTTTGTATGCCATCTTATTTGTAAAAAATATCTTGGAATGGACGGACTATAAAATACTCATATCTGCATCGGGATATCGAACCAAGATGGCAGACGACCCTCGACTTGAGAGGACACACCATATTTTAATTTTTTTAAAAATATATTCCCTCCGTTCTGGAAAAATTTTCATATGTAAAAGGACATACACTTTAATAAAAAAGAGTAACGATTGAGGTTTTGAGGGGTAAATTTGTAAATTTTTATGTATAAAATAAAAAACGATTTGTTGAATTATGTGTATGTGAGTAAAAAGTAATGATATTTGTATAAATTAGTGAAAATTGTGAGGGTGGAGTTTATAAAATTTTTTTATTTTAACCGTATAAAATTTATAATGAGACAAACAAAAAAAGATAGAGTGAAAATTTTTATGGTATAGATATAATAATATAAAAGTTTGCCTACTTTTTTTCAATGGAACACGTGAATATTGATTACAATTGATTGCCATGGCAGAAGCATCTATAATAATGTTAATTATAATATTTAGGTGAAATTATCATCACACTTTTCATTGTACGGAACTGCAGAAAAATGATTTAAATAATTGAATGAATCCAAACCAGCTGTAATCTTATCCTATATATATAACGTGATGGTGATTTCTTAAAATTATATATACTTTTTTTAAAAAAAAATTATATACTTCAGAACCAACCATATTATTTGTCCGTTGAAACACATATTATTGCAGCGCATCTTTATTAGAGAGATGAGAAATATTAAATGCAACTCATGTTTGCGATAAACTATATTTTTATTATTACTGTCACATTTATTTATAATAGTACATATTCATAATAATTATAGTAAAAATAAAATTTATTATATACACTCGACTTATATAAGTGTTACTCAATATTAAATTCCTTTTTTATTTAAAATCCTCCATTCAAATGATAACAGTGCATGTAAACGATAATGATAGTGAATGTGAATGATAGTGATAGTAAAAATAGAATTCATTTTATATACCCCTATTCACATAAGTGTTATTCAATAAAAAAATATATACGGGAACAAATGTGTAAATAGATTTGAAAATCACGAATTCAAAATTTATTTACTTCACCAATTCAAACTCCATGAATATTATTAATTTTCAATTGAGCACTTCAGTACTATCACATTTATTTATAATAGTACATATTCATAATAATTATAATAAAAATAAAATTTATTATATACACTCGACTTACATAAGTGCTACTCAATATTAAATTCCTTTTTTATTTAAAATCATCCATTCAATGATAACAGTGCATGTAAACGATAATAATAATGAATGTGAATGATAGTGATAGTAAAAATAGAATTCATTTTATATACCCCATTCACATAAGTGTTACTCAATAAAAAAATATGTACGGGAACAAATGTGTAAATAGATTTGAAAATCACGAATTCAAAATTTATTTACTTCACAAATTCAAACTCCATGAATATTATTAATTTCCAATTGAACACTTGAGTGGATGGGTCGCTGAGATTTGCATAGGATTCCCTATCCCGTGGAAGAAAGAAGAAAAAAAAAATGTTTGCAAGAGACATGTCCATGTGAAAATTAATAATACTCCAGCTTTACCGTCAATTTAGACTCCATCAATACTTTTTTAGTGGTTTTACTTCTACTTACATAAACGAGTTCTATTGATCGATTTTGATATTCTAATCAAATTTTTAATAATTTTTTTTTTCAAAATCTTAATATTTTAAATAGTAAAAAAGTTAATTATTATTAGTACTTGAGATTCTTAATTAAATATTTTAAATTTTAAATTTTTTCAAACAGTAATATAAAAGTTTGCCTATTCTTTTCTTTTAGTTTTTCGATTTAACACGTGAACATTGATTTCATTTGATTGGCTGACTGAAGAATCTGTAATAATGTTCATTATATTATTTAGGTTAATTATTGTCCCCTTTTTTTTAAACGAGTTCCATTGTCCAGAACTGCAGAGGATAATGATTTTAAAACTGAATATTGTAAAAAAAGTAATAATAAATAAAAAAACTGAATGAAGTCTATTGTCCTAATATAATGTGATGGTGATTTCCTAAAAGAATTCAATCATAACACCATTTTTCATTTTGTATGCCATCTTATAATATAATGTAACACGTGAATATATATAATAGTTTGCCTATTTTTCATTTTGTATGCCATCTTTTAAATTTTTTATAAAAAAATAGTAATATAAAAGTTTGTCTATTTTTTTTTTCAATGGATCACGTGAATATTGATTACATTTGATTGCGTGCCAGAAGCATCTATAATAACGTTCATTATAATATTTAGGTGAATTATCATCACAGTTTTCATTGTATACAACTGCAGAAAGATATATGAATCCGAACAGCTGTAATCTTGTCCTATATAATGTGATGGTGATTTCTTTTTTTTTTTTTAAAAGGATGCGATGGTGATTTCTTAAAATTATATATACTTAAAAAAAAATTATATACTTCAGAACCGACCATATTATTTGTCCGTTGAAACACATATATTAATATTGCAGCGCATCTTTACTAGAGATATGAGAAATATTAAATGCAACACACGTTTATCATGAAATCTAATTCTATTATCAATGTGTTATGTACAATCATTATTATTACTCCTCCATCGTTAACAAAGTTATTTTATATGAATGATAAGATTAAAGATATTTTTATTCTTTTTTTCAACAGGTTTTGTGTGATGGAAAGTTATTTCATAGTAATACGTTAACAAAAGTTATTTTATATGAATGATAAGATTAACTAGCATATCATTCATATAAAATAACTTTTGTTAACGTATTACTATGAAATAACTCTCACACAAAAATCGTTGAAAAAGTCAAGTGTGAAACGTTCTCTGGGACAGAGGGAGTATTATGTATAATACATTCGTTAGTACTGTCACATGTACTTATAACAGTGAATGTGATGAAAGTGATTATGCATGTGCATAATAATGATAGTAAAAATAAAGTTCATTATATATATTCGATTCACATATGTATTACTCAATATTAAATTCCTTTTTTATTTGGTAGATATTAAATATTTGAGGTGTCATGGTGTGGACAAGTTATACCGTGAAATTAATTTACAACTTTCATAGTAAAATACTCTTTGTCCCATAAAAGATTGTGGGAAATTTTTGACACAAAATTTAATAAAAAAGTGTTATATAATTAGAGTGTTGGTGGGTAATTTTGAAATTTTCTATATATAAAGTAAATGAATTATTTGGATTGAGTGTTTTATGCGTAAGTCTCAAATGTAAAGATATGAAGTGTAAATATGTGTATACTGAATGTAATAAAAATATTTTTATTTTGGGTAGACAAATTTTTGTGGGACGAAATAAAAAAGAACGTATGCAAATTTTATGGAACGCAAATAATACTCTTCAATGAATACCCTTTAATAAAATAATAACTAATATCATTTAAAATAAAAAAAACTAATACTCTTAGAATTAATACTTTGCCTAAATGCTTTGGTACAACTTGCACTTTTTGGACCGTTAGAATTAATACTTTGCTAGATACTTAATTTGGTGCAACTTGCAATTTTTGGACCGTTGGATCCTTAAGTTGAAAATCTTAAAAAAACATTGACGTGATTCTTGAGGGACATCAATAATCAATTATCTTAACTTTGGCTTATAAATATATGCATTTGGTTCTTCAAATAATTATCCAATATTTGTTTTAAGGTTGTGGTCGTCGGATCTCTCTACTTAACTTCTTTAAACTTTTCCGATGGCCGGCAGAAAGCTCACCCGTCAAGACTTCCCGGAAGATTTTATCTTTGGTGGTTCCACTTCATCATATCAGGTTTTTTTTTATACATATGTATTTTTCGCAGTAAGATATATATGCATACTGAAACTATTTCCAACATCAAATAATTTGCACTTGTGTTTATTACACTTCATCTAAATACATTCACCACTTATTAAATATGTTTACAAAGGTTAAAAGTACCTCTCAAATAATATTAAATTATAAAACATATTCTAAATGTTAAATATTTCGTTTAAGTTTTTTTTTTATTTAGAAAATTAAATAAATATGTGATAATATTTTTAAGATTGAAAATAAGAAGATACTCCCTGTGTTCCAGGTTCGTTTTTCTACTAATCTGGACACACATTATTAAAAAAATGTAGTAAGTTGAGTATTGAAAGATAATTTTGTAAACTTTTATTATTAAAGTAAGGGATGTGGTTGGATTAAGTGTAAAAAGTAACGATATTTTGTATAAATATATGAATATTGTGAAGGTGGAGTTTAACAAGGGATTTCTTGTTTTGGAATGTGAAAACTAATGTGGAACAAATCAAAAAAAAAAAATGTGAAAATTGATGTGAGACAGAGGGAGTATAACATTTAAAATGAGTATTTTGAGAATGACAAAAACTTGTATGAATTGGGTGTATACGATAATTTCTATTTTTACTGTCATTGTTATGTACATTTACTTATAATAGTGCATATGCATGATAGTGATATTGAATATGGATAATAGTGATAGTGAATATGCATTGATAGTAAAAATAGAGTTCATTCTATCCCCTAGACTCACACAAGTGTTAATCTTTCGATTATTTTAAGCATGTTTTCTAATGAGTGAGTGAAAGACTCAAATTCTTGCATGATCTATTGAAATAATTCCTATATTACTATTAGGGAGTTCAAATATAATGATGTGTCATCTTTAAATTAATTTGGATAAAATGTCTAATTCTCATTAAATACATATATATTTAAAGTAATTTATTATATTAATGTGTCATTTTTCTATTAATTTATATATAATATGTGTCATTCATGTGTCAATGTAGAGTTTAATTAAAAAATTATTTAGAAGGTTTAAACCTTGGACCTACGGAATAATCTCTATGTTGTTTAATAATTAAACTAATCAACAAATCATATTTTAAATCTATGTATTATTGAAAGATATGTTAAATATCAATTCGTGGCCTGAAGATAAAATTTATCAATCCGGGACCTGGAAAAAAAATTCCACGTATAATATTTAAATAATTTAAATTATATTTCTACGTATAATATAAATAATTTGCATAACATGCGGGGATTAGGCTAGTGAATTACAATATTTCATGGTTACATTATTAATGTTTTACTTTAATTTTGGAATAATGAGATAAAGAAAGATTGTTGGTTAAGAATATTATGGAATTATAATTTTTATAATGATTAATTTATTTTGAGTCTCATTATTTTCAATAAAGTATGATGAAGGTGATATTTTTTTTAAAATTATTTTCTCATTAACTATCACGATTACCTATTTTATTTTTATTATCATTTAAATTTTTTTGAACCAAACGTCCGTGAGTGTATTTTAATTAATATTTCAATTACTATTTTCATTCCATAAAAATTTTTACACTTTTATTTTTCGGCCGTATCCACAATAAGTTCAACAACCTTAAAATGGAAAACCCCCTAGAAACTCTCCACTCATAATATCCAGTAATTTACACAAAATATGAATATTAAAATTGGATCCATACGTATACACAACTCAATGAATTTATTTATTTTATACATAAAAATTTACAAAATTATTCATCAGAACACCAACTATTACTCTTATTTCTTAAAAAATATGCACTATCTCCTATGAAGAGTTTTATGGAATCGAGAAAGTATTATTTTTGAACAAGTTTTATACGAGACAGTCTCGTGATATTTTTACAAGTTTTAATAATGCTCACATTTTAAAAGCATTAAAACTTGCAAAAATTTCATGTCTAATACAATTTTTCATATTATTTTGTACGTTGGTCACTCAATTTAATTAAATAATAATTAATTTATATTTGGGGACAAATTATTTCCAGATCGAAGGCGCTTTCAACGAGGACCGTAAATCTCATGGCAACTGGGATGTCTGGACCCTGGAAAAGCCTGGTAATATTTATTTCTCCTTAGTCCTTTCCTCATTTAATATCTAAGTCCCTTTTTATGAGAATTACTTTACTACAGATAAAATTTCTGACGGCCACAACGGTTGCGTTGCTATTGATCATTATAATCGAGTCAAGGTAATTCAACACATACATATACTTTAAACATTTTATATTTAATTTGTATATTGCACGGTTCTACAATCATATATATAAAGAAATTGATTATGTATATATTATATATAAAGAAATTGATTATATATATATATATATGTTATATATAGACTTGCTACATCCGCCAACTTCAAAGTCTTTAATCACGTTTCTTTATTGTATTGTTTGTACGATGGACAAATGAAAAGCGTGATTGACGTTTTACTAATGTAAAATAACATTGGTGAAAAATAAAAATGGAGTGTTTGAAATTTTATAAATTCTAGCACATACATTTTTTTCCCCAAACAATGCCATATTTTCCGTTAATACTTAATTATATCTTCAATCGGTTTATTTTTCGACAAAATTTTTCTGACATGCAAATAATTAAATTAAAAATAGGCCAATGCCAACTGCCGACATTGGTCGACATAAAGAATCAGTGCAATTCACGCAGTTTGAAATTATCGAAATATATATGTGATCATAAACATGACACTTAATTTTCAAATTAAAAGATCCGAATTCAAGCTTACATACTAGTGAAAATTAAGATAATGTTAACATGATTGCAGGACGATGTAAAATTGTTGAAGAAACTTGGCATAGATTGCTACAGGTTTTCAATTTCATGGCCTAGAATATTGCCAGGTATGTACTTACCTACATAAAAACAGGAAATATTTTTTAAGTAACCAGGTTCACCAGATTGTGCTTAATGGCGAGTTCGATTGCGTAATTTAGGGACAGAAAAATGAGAACAAGAACTTATTAAGTTGATAAAATAAATTAAAGTTAATATAATTTTTGTATAGCAATTTAAGTACAATAACTTTTAAAACTCACGAATTTAAATTGAATAGGTTTGAATCAACCCAAATCGGACTTGAATTCAGTCCAAATTCAAGCTAAAATAATAGGCCGATCAGTCTGATATTCAACCCAAATTGGACCAACTCACACAATTTGATTTAATTCGGCCTCATTTCACCTTAGTTCGCAATTTTGAAAAATCATTATTCTTAAATTCCTATTTAGAAGAGCTGTGTTATGCTCATAAATTAATATATATAGCATGTGTTGTTCCGTTCCATGTGTATTGTACATTTGATGGTCAGGTGCACGTACTATTATTATAATAATAATTACAGTAATGTATTAAAAAATATTATTTTATATCAGGTGGAAGATTGAGCACAGGCGTCAACAGAGAAGGTGTTAAGTTTTATAACGATCTCATTGATCTGTTACTCTCTGAAGGTTAATATTTTAAATTATAATTTTAATTCGAGATTAAATTTGAGATTTCAAGGAATATGCATGATCATATACTCATTTAGTCATTTATCATTTGATGTTATATTTGAACAGGAATTACACCCTTTGCCACTATTTTCCACTTTGATATTCCCCAATGCGTGCAGGAGTATGGTGGCTTCTTGGAACGTAAATCTGTGTAAGTAGTATTTATGTTGTTTGGGTACCCAACCAATATTCTTGAACATATATGATGCAAGAAAAAAAAAGTTACGATGAAGAAGGATTGAATTAATGTTCCTTTGATACGATTTTGGAAATTTAACTAATCTCGTTAATAGTCATTTATTTATTCTGGGAGATGAATGATGATTATTTCTTAAACACAAAAAAAATCCAAAAATACCTTTTCAAATTTGAAAAGATAATTTATCACACAATAATAAAAAAATAGAATTATTACCAATAGATTCAAAAAGTAATCCAAAATTACAAATAGGTTCATTTTCAATCCAAACATGCAACCTAATTTCAAAAATATATTTCTATCTAATAATGACATTAGTTATTACTCCCGTTTGTAAAGCAAAATAAGAAAATTTATATTAGTTTATGTTTTGTAAGCTTGATTGAAAAATTAAACATTCATTTAATAAACAATAATAATTGAAAACATTTTTTTTTTCAAAATATGTACTAATTGGCTTAAGTTTAGAGGAGTTTAACTAATTATTTACAGTTTGCTCCCAGGTAAATATCGTTTAAGAAAATGATTATCTAAAAATAATTGTCATTTTTTAAACTCTACAGATAAATATCAATAATTTTTCACACACACGCGCATATATATATATATATATATATATATTAGCAAATGAAGAAAGATAGAACATGTATGTACTAGTACTATTCATTTTGGCGAACTATATTGTGAGTGTGTGAATCAATTTTACTAGTATTTTTTGTGTATTTTTTTAACAAATATTGTTTATTTTATTAAAATATGTCATCCTTTTTAATATTTGAGAGATGACACAATTTATAAATATAATATTTTATTGTGTCATATGTGTCAATGTAGAGCAAAATAATACTCTTCAATGAAACCCTTTAATAAAATAATAACTTATCATTTAAAATAAAAAAACTAATACTCTTAGAATTAATACTTTGCCTAAATGCTTTGTACAACTTAACCGTTAGAATTAATACTTTGCTAGATACTTAACAACTTGCAATTTTTGGATTTTGAAAATCTTAAAAAAACATTGACGTGATTCTTGAGGGACATCAATAATCAATTATCTTAACTTTGGCTTATAAATATATGCATTTGGTTCTTCAAATAATTATCCAATATTTGTTTTAAGGTTGTGGTCGTCGGATCTCTCTACTTAACTTCTTTAAACTTTTCCGATGGCCGGCAGAAAACCCGTCAAGACTTGAAGATTTTATCTTTGGTGGTTCCACTTCATCATATCAGGTATTTTTTTTTATACATATGTATTTTTGCAGTAAGATATATATGCATGAAACTATTTCCAACATCAAATAATTTTTGTGTTTATTACACTTCATCTAAATACAACTTATTAAATATGTTTACAAAGGTTAAAAGTACCTTCAAATAATATTAAATTATAAAACATATTCTAAATGTTAAATATTTCGTTTAAGTTTTTTTTTTTTTATTTAGAAAATTAAATAAATATGTGATAATATTTTAAGATTGAAAATAAGAAGATACTTATTTATATTGTTTTTCTACTAAAAACACATTATTAAAAAAATGTTAAGTTGAGTATTGAAAGATAATTTTATAAACTTTTATTATTAAATAAGGGATGTGGTTATTGCGATATTTTGTATAAATATAGAATATTTGAAGGTGGAGTTTAAAGGATTTCTTGTTTTGGAATGTGAAAACTAATGTGGAACAAAAAAAAAAAAAAAAAATGTGAAAATTGATGTGAGACAGAGGGAGTATAACATTTAAAATGAGTATTTTGAGAATGACAAAAACTTGTATGAAATGGGTGTATGAACGATGTTTATTATATTGTTATGTACATTTACTTATATCATGCATTTGATATTGAATATGGATAAAGATAGTGAATATGACAATATTGATAGTAAAAATAGAGTTCATTCTATCCCCAGACTCACACAAGTGTTAATCTTTTCGATTATTTTAAGCATGTTTTCTAATGAGTGAGTGAAAGACTCAAATTCTTGCATGATCTATTGAAATAATTCCTATATTACTATTAGGGAGTTCAAATATAATGATGTGTCATCTTTAAATTAATTTGGATAAAATGTCTAATTCTCATTAAATACATATATATTTAAAGTAATTTATTATATTAATGTGTCATTTTTCTATTAATTTATATATAATATGTGTCATTCATGTGTCAAAGTTTAATTAAAAAATTATTTAGAAGGTTTAAACCTTGGACCTACGGAATAATCTCTATGTTGTTTAATAATTAAACTAATCAACAAATCATATTTTAAATCTATGTATTATTGAAAGATATATTTAAATATCAATTAAAGTATTGAAGATAAAAATTTATCATAATTTGGTATTACAAAATATAAAAAAAAAATAATATTTAAATAATTTAAATTATATTTCTACGTATAATATAAATAATTTGCATAACATGCGGGGATTAGGCTAGTGAATTACAATATTTCATGGTTACATTATTAATGTTTTACTTTAATTTTGGAATAATGAGATAAAGAAAGATTGTTGGTTAAGAATATTATGGAATTATGATTTTTATAATGATTATTTTATTTTGAGTCTCATTATTTTCAATAAAGTATGTTGAAGGTGATATTTTTTTTTTAAATTATTTTCTCATTAACTATCACAATTACCTATTTTATTTTTATTATCATTTAAATTTTTTTGAACCAAACGTCCGTAAGTGTATTTTAATTAATATTTCAATTACTATTTTCATTCCATAAAATTTTTTACACTTTCATTTTTCGGCCGTATCCACAATAAGTTCAACAACCTTAAAATGGAAAATCCTCTAGAAACTCTCCACTCATAATATCCATTAATTTACACAAAATATGAATATTAAAATTGGATCCATATGTATACACAACTCAATGAATTTATTTATTTTATACATAAAAATTTACAAAATTATTCATCGAAACACCAACTATTACTCTTATTTCTTAAAAAATATGCACTATCTCCTATGAAGAGTTTTATGGAATCGAGAAAGTATTATTTTTGAACAAGTTTTATACGAGACCATGATATTTTTACAAGTTTTAATAATGCTCACATTTTAAAAGCATTAAAACTTGCAAAAATTTCATGTCTAATACAATTTTTCATATTATTTTGTACGTTGGTCACTCAATTTAATTAAATAATAATTAATTTATATTTGGGGACAAATTATTCCAGATCGAAGGCGCTTTCAACGAGGACCGTAAATCTCATGGCAACTGGGATGTCTGGACCCTGGAAAAGCCTGGTAATATTTCTTTCTCCTTAGTCCTTTCCTCATTTAATATCTAAATCCCTTTTTCATACATGTGGCATGTTAAAATTTCAATTGACGATATTTATGTGAATTACTTTACTACAGATAAAATTTCTGACGGCCACAACGGTTGCGTTGCTATTGATCATTATAATCGAATCAAGGTAATTCAACACATATATATATACTTTAAACATTTTATATTTAATTTGTATATTGCACAGTTCTACAATCATATATATAAAGAAATTGATTATATATATATATATATATATTATATATAAAGAAATTGATATATATATATATATATATATATATATAGACTTGCTACATCCGCCAACTTCAAAGTCTTCAATCACGTTTCTTTATTGTATTGTTTGTACGATGGACAAATGAAAAGCGTGATTGACGTTTTACTAATGTAAAATAACATTGGTGAAAAAATAAAAATGGAGTGTTTGAAATTTTATAAATTCTAGCACATACATTTTTTTCCCCAAACAATGCCATATTTTCCGTTAATACTTAATTATATCTTCAATCGGTTTATTTTTCGACAAAATTTTTCTGACATGCAAATAATTAAAATAAAAATAGGCCAATGCCAACTACCGACATTGGTCGACATAAAGAATCGGTGCAATTAAGGTGGAATCTTCACGCAATTTGAAATTATCGAAATATATATGTGATCATAAACATGACACTTAATTTTCAAATTAAAAGATCCGAATTCAAGCTTGCATACTAGTGAAAATTAAGATAATGTTAACATGATTGCAGGACGATGTAAAATTGTTGAAGAAGCTTGGCATAGATTGCTACAGGTTTTCAATTTCATGGCCTAGAATATTGCCAGGTATGTACTTACCTACATAAAAACAGGAAATATATTTTAAGTAACCAGTTTCACCAGATTGTGTTTAATGGCGAGTTCGATTGAGTAATTTAGGGATAGAAAAATGAGGACAAGAACTTTTTCAGTTGGTAAAATAAATTAAAGTTAATATAATTTTTATATAGCAATTTAAGTACAATAACTTTTAAAACTCACGAATTTAAATTGAATAGGTTTGAATCAATCCAAATCGGACTTGAATTCAGTCCAAATTCAAGCTAAAATAGGCCGACCAGTCTGATATTCAACCCAAATTGGACCAACTAACACAATTTGATTTAATTCGGCCTCATTTCACCTTAGTTCGCAATTTTGAAAAATCATTATTCTTAAATTTCTATTTAGAAGAAGTATGTTATGCTCTTAAATTAATATATATAGCATGTGCTGTACTGTTCCATGTGTATTGTACATTTGATGGTCCGGTGCACGTACTATTATTATAATAATAATTACAATAATATATTAAAAAATATTATTTTATATCAGGTGGAAGATTGAGCACAGGCGTCAACAGAGAAGGCGTTAAGTTTTACAACGATCTCATTGATCTGTTACTCTCTGAAGGTTAATCTTTTAAATTATAATTTTAATTCGAGATTAAATTTGAGATTTCAAGGAATATGCATGATCATATACTCATTTATCATTTATCATTTGATGTTATTTTTGAACAGGAATTACACCCTTTGCCACTATTTTCCACTTTGATATTCCCCAATGCGTGCAGGAGTATGGTGGCTTCTTGGAACGTAAATCTGTGTAAGTAGTATTTATGTTGTTTGGGTACCCAACCAATATTCTTGAACATATATGATGCAAGAAAAAAAAAAAGTTACAATGAAGAAGGATTGAAAAAATAGTCTTGTTGGCGTTTGGTTCTTTTGATACGAGTTTGGAATTAGTGGATTCAGGGATGGGACAAACTTAAAATTTAACTAATCTCGTTAATAGTCATTTATTTATTCTGGGAGATGAATGATGATTATTTCTTAAACACAAAAAAAATCCAAAAATACTTTTTCAAATTTGAAAAGATAATTTATCACACAATAATAAAAAAAATAGAATTATTACCAATAGATTCAAAAAGTAATCCAAAATTACAAATAGGTTCATTGTCAATCCAAACATGCAACCTAATTTCAAAAATATATTTCTATCTTATAATGACATTAGTTATTACTCCCGTTTGTAAAGCAAAATAAGAAAATTTATATTAGTTTATGTTTTGTAAGCTTGATTGAAAAATTAAACATTCATTTAATAAACAATAATAATTGAAAACATTTTTTTTTTCAAAATATGTACTAATTGGCTTAAGTTTAGAGGAGTTTAACTAATTATTTACAGTTTGCTCCCAGGTAAATATCGTTTAAGAAAATGATAATCTAAAAATAATTGTCATTTTTTAAACTCTACAGATAAATATCAATAATTATATATATATATATTAGCAAATGAAGAAAGATAGAACATGTATGTACTAGTACTATTCATTTTGGCGAACTATATTGTGAGTGTGTGAATCAATTTTACTAGTATTTTTTGTGTATTTTTTTTTAACAAATATTGTTTATTTTATTAAAATATACTCTATCCGTCCTTCAAATTTAATATTTGAGAGATGACACAATTTATAAATATAATATTTTATTGTAAAATTATTGAAGGAAATAAAGATAAAGAGATAATGTAAGAAAAGTAAAAAAATAATAATATTTTATTATAAATATAAGACCACAACTAAAAAAAACATTAAATTTTAATTGGGATACCCGTAATGACAAGATGTTAAACTTAAAGAGAGATAGTGGGAGTATTAATTTGATAGTATTATTATATAATAAAAATGACTAATATTGTTTTGTGTTAAACGGTAAAATTGATTTACAAAAGACTTACCCAGTCATTTTAAAGTATTTCACAAAACATTTATTTTAGAATAGGGAATAATCAATCCCATCACAACTTCGAATTTGGAATTCAAAGGGTAGCGTAACATTTTTGGGAGTTAAAAATAATATTAAGAATTGATTTAAATAAATATTAAAAAAAGCGTGGCTTGCAGACTAGATTTTGCGGAGTATGCAGAAGTGTGTTTTTTTGAATTTGGAGATCGGGTGAAACATTGGATCACAATCAACGAGCCATGGACATTCACTGCGGGTGGATACATAATGGGGACTTTCCCCCCTGGTCGTGGTTCGCAATCGGTATTGCTACGAGCTGCTGCATCCAATTTTCTAGTACATAGAATCGCTCCTAATGTCGACCTAAGTATTACGAGAGGGGATGCCGGAACTGAACCGTATATTGTTGCTCACCATCTCCTTCTAGCTCATGCAACAGCCGTCGATATTTATAAGCGAAAGTATCAGGTACTCATTTTTATTCAAAATACATGTCAATACACGCGTAATAAAAAAATATTTAAATTCATACTCCCTCCGTCCCAATATTACTTTCACATTTGTCTTATTTGGACGTCTCAACATTACTTTCACACACACTAAAAAAATACCCTCCATAAACTACACCCTCACAATACCATTTAAATTAAAAAATGTCACTCTTGTTTTATACTACTTTATTCTCTTTCCTACACTTTATCTCATTCAACCACCCAAAATATTTTTACACTTTATTTTCTCTCTTACACTTTATCCCCTTTTCTTAATAATTGTGTTTCCTCCCTATTAAAGAAATATTGAGACAGATGGAGTATTATATTTTGTGTAAATGTTTATCTTCTTTGTTTAAATATAATTGAAAAAGTGCAAAATTTTATTTAATTTGCAAGTTAAATCAATAGTTAAAATGTCATTTATAATGAATAAGAGAAAAGTATAAATATATATATATATATATATATATATATATATGTATATGTGTGTGTGTGTATCATAAAGTGTTTGTGATACTCTTCATATTTTTGTTTAGAGTAGCTAATTTACCTAGAAATGAACTTTAATTAATTTGTTATAGTTGATTTTATTAATTTAGTAATCATAACATGTGCAGGCAGTTCAAGGAGGCATCATAGGTATCACGAATATGTCAACATGGTATGAGCCATATAATCCCGACTCTCGAGATGATATAGATGCTGCTTCTAGAGCTGTCGACTTTCAGTGGGGATGGTACAATTTATAATTTAATTTTAAATATTTAGAATATATTGATAAAAAAAATTATTGTTCTGGATATAGAATTATAAAGATAATCCAATTTAATTTCTTGTTTCGCAGGTTTACAGCACCTGTGGTGACCGGTGATTACCCGCCAGTAATGAGAGAGCGAGTGGGCAATCGACTGCCAAAATTTACACCTGATGAAAAAATATTGATCAAAGGGTCATATGATTTTATCGGGATGAATTATTACACCACCTATTTAGTTCAAAATGACCCTTCACCCCCTCCCGTACATCCAACATACTATACGGATCAAGGACTTACAACCACCAGTAAGCATATTCGTTCAATATTATTTCACACATTTTTTTGAGACAGTCTTTCATGAAATTTACAATCAAACTGAAAATTAAATAAATAATTATAAATGCATTTAATTTAGATATATTTCACACAAAAAATTATCGTATTAATATTGAAGAATTTTTGTGTGGTATTAGAGCTCACTTTCACTTTGAATTTAAAATCCTCCATTCAAATGCAACCTTTTTATTTAAACGTTATAATTACTCGTATTTTTTTCAGCTACGTATCCGGATGGAACTCCAATTGGTGAACAGGTAAGTAATTGAGCGTCCATAATATTATACGAATAAAAAAATCATAAGATTAATTTTATTTTTTGCGAATTAATATAGATAGCAAAATATATATTAATTGTTCTTGTTAATATATTCCAGGCTGCTTCACCATGGTTGTACATTGTTCCCCGTGGGATACACGGGCTTTTGAAGCACAACGCGGACACATATGGCAACCCCATTGTTTACATTACTGAGAATGGTAATTATAATATTTTTACTCATTCATTTTACTATTAATTTCAACGTTTCCACTGCATGCACGCTTGAAATTAAATTAGGAATAGGTTTCTTATGTTTCGTATACACCATAATCTTATGGTGTTACTATTTTTTAAAAACTTAGAGTATTAAATATTTGATCAAAAATATAAAAAATTAAATTTAAAAATAGTACCACCATTAGATTACGGTGTATACTAAACACATAAAACTTTGTCTTAAATTAAATATGACAAATTTAATTAATATTTATGATTCCTCTAACATTCATTAATACATATGAAGGTATATGTAAATAAAGGTACGAAGACACCACACTATTACATCGTCATCTGATTAGTTCATTACAAGTTTTTTCTATTGTTTTTATTAAGTTCAACCTTTTTTCATGTAGGGGTGGACGAGAAAAACGAAAGGATACCAATTTCGATTGCTATTCAGGATGACTACAGAATTGACTACTTTCAAAAGCATTTTGCCTTTATGAAGCAAGCTATTGAGTGAGTATCCCTTCCCAATTATATACATATACATACTCCAACTGATTTTTGTCTTTCGTGTCCTAATATTTATAATTATTCTATCTTTAAATTCCTAAATTGGCCAAAGGCAATTAGAAGATAATTGTGTATCCTATCCCTGTACATGAAAACTTAATTTATATTTTCTCTTTATCTAATATATAAATTTTATTCGTGTTATAGAAAAGTATTTTTTCTGTCAACCGATTCAATTTTGACAAAACAATTTGTCATCCCATCTAATTAGTTACCTTTATTGTATGTTTTGTAGCGAGGGTGTGAATCTCAAGGGTTACATGTTGTGGTCGCTCTTCGACAACTTTGAATGGTCAGAAGGATATACAGTTCGATTTGGGATGTATTATGTGGACTACGTTAATGGTTTGGGGAGATACCCTAAAAACTCAGCAATATGGTACATGAATTTCCTCAACAAAAATCCTCAACTTCCATCCACTAAGAGACTAGTTGTTGAAGAAGTTGAAGCAGAAAATAATTCAACAGTTAAAAGAAAAAGAAATCGCAATTAATTTGTTTGAAACAATACATTTAATTGTCCGTGTTTATTTCCGTGACTTTTCTTATTTCCTGAACTACTTTTTTATGTTTTTTAATATTAAAATAAGCGCCTGAAGCGCATGTTGTTCACAATAGTTCGTTTGATTTGCCTAGTTATCCTTTCTTTAGTGTTGTTTGATGTTGCCAATTCTTTGGCGGATGACTAATAAAAAAATTTATCTTCTGGTAAAAAAAAATTGTTATTGTAAATTCTCACTTTATTTTTTATTTTAACTTTGTTATAACTATATCATTTATAACAAAGTTTTCGTGTAATTAGTTTATATTTTATATATAATTTTAAACATTAATTGTTTATTAAAAAAATTAATTGTTTAACTTGATATGTAATTACATAATAAAAATGATTTTATATAAGATCAACTACCATCATTATGTTGAAAGTCTTTTGAGTAAATTGGATAACTTAAAATACTATACCAGTCTACCATCCATCCTTATTTCTATGGGATTAGATATAAGTGGATTTGAGTGACTGAAAATCAGCGATTAAATTTTAAACTCCATGAATATTTTGTTTTTCCAATTGAACGCATGTGTGACTCATTGAGATCTGCAAGGATTCCCTGTCTCGTGTAAAAAAAAAAAAAGAGATATTAAGAAAGATTTCTGATACCGTTTTTTGTGAACAAATTGTATAGATAGGTGAAACATTAAATGCTTTATTTCATATACTCCCCCCTCCATCAAAAGTATGCTCACACTGTTTTTTTCAACAATTTATTTTGCTTCACCATTTAACCATCACTTAATTTTTTCATAAGTTGTCGACTTTATACTTATAAGCAACCACTTAACTCATAAATGGACCACACAATATCCCAAAATATCCTTATTTTATCTACTTTATCTATGTTTTCTTAAAACCTGTCAAAACAAAACAAGCACACTTTTAGTGGACGGAGGGAGTATATAATACAGCTTGCACTATTCGACTGTCAGATCCTTAACTCGTGTATTAAATATTTTTATTAAAAAGTGGGTGAGACAGTGTTCCTCATTGATCATTAATGTTCTTTTTGGAATTCACACGGATGGATTTAGAACTCTCCGGTCCCCGTCCCATGTAAGTTAGTTTGAAATCACGATTTTAAATTCCACACTCAATCCACCCTTTTTGCACTAGACCTTCTTCTTACTTATAAATACCTATACACCTATTATTACTTTTTTCAATACAAACTACTTCTTACATCTCTCCTTTTTTTTTGGTTAATTATTTTTTACATTTCTCCTTAATATAAAAAAAAAATATCAATCACTCTTACACATTAATTTGACACAAAGTAAAATCCCACTCTACTTAAATCTCAAAAGAAACACACACTTTTACTATTCATCTAGAATTTCAAATCTCACGACTCTAGAGTCATGACTCACTGATACAATTTCACTATTTCAGTATTGGTCCATTAACTTTTTGGACTTAGTTTTTGTAATTCTTTTTAGTAGTTTCTTTCTTTAACTTTTTAGTTTGTTAGAAGTCATCTATAAATATAAACTTTCAGATATCCAAAGTCATGGAATTCATCAAAAAACATGGGAAGATCAAAACGCCTTCAAGAAGAATGATCAAGAAACTTTGCAACTCAATCGGAATCACGCCATCAAGTATAACGCAAAGTGTTAGTTTTGAAGAAGATATCTTCACCACCATCGTATCGCACCACAATGTCATCGCAGAGTGGGTCCTCGATGCCATAAAGTATTATGCCTTCCTCCACGTCGATTTTAAATACGAGTTTGACCTCAACACTACCCGTATCGGCACCCTGCAGTTGTGCGTCGGAAATCGATGCCTTGTCGTCCACCTCGACCACACATCTAATTTCCCTCCCTACCTCATTGCGGAGAAGGCATTGTTCCAGACTAAAGTCAATTTTCTCGAGATGGTTAAGAGCGGTTTGAGGGTTGAATTAATGGTGAGGGAAAAGGAAATCCAGATTTTGAACAAGAATGTAGAGAAATTGGAGGTGGTGGTAGGGAATAGTAAGAGGAGTTTGGAGACGTTGAAGAATGAATTAGAGAGGAAGATTGTGATTTTGAAGGCTGTGATGAGTAATTTAGATGAGAAAGAGAAGGTGATTAGTAGCTTAGAAACAAAGGAACGAGCAATTCTTGATAATACACCCATTAGTGATGGAAGGTTTAAGGTATTTGATAGGGGCAGATATGTGGTTGTTAATTCTACAATGTGGAAGTGTGCAATGTTGAATCTGGGATCCTTCAAGTTGATTGGGACTTCACTTGGTTTACCCTGCCCCCCATACGTTCGATAAAATGTCCCTTTGAGTTTTCATAGAAATGATACAAGAAAAATTTTTAGATTTTGTCCTTGAGGACAAGGACAATCTGGAAGGGCCCGGGAATGATGCAAACTTAGCCAACAAGCCTAGAAATTGAGTTATCATAAATTTTGTATTTAGTCCTTTAGTTTTTGTACTGCCTATTAGAGGCTATTTTGCAAGAGTTGTGTTTTTTTATTAGTTGTTAGTTGAAGTTGTTAGGAGTTAGTTGGTTAAGTAGAATTGTTCTCTATATAATAAGCACATTTGAGATATATGAAAAATAGCGAATTACTTCTTGAAGCAAATTCTTGCTTTGTGGATTGATTCATATACACATTTGGTTCGTCATATTCCCTCCATCCCCTCGTAATCCTTGTATTCTGTCAAAACGAGCGTTTTCACCAAAAAAAATTTATTTCTATTAATGGCAAAAAAATATTCTCATATTCCTCTAAACTTTTCATTTATATAAATAGCAAAAAAATATCTTCACATCTCTTTCTTTCTATCTTTATTTTCCTTTATCTCTTTTTACCTTTACTTTTCTCTCTATATATATATTTTTTTCCATCACATCTTTTAAAGATATATAAAGTTGCTAGTCACTTGTATAAATTGTTACTTGATTCGCTGTAAAAGTGTCATTTCATTAGGTAGTTATTTAGTTAGTTCACCACTTTAAATACTTGATTTTCCCTCTCAGTAAAGATAAGACAGATTTATATATTTTCAAGTTGTAAACACTCTCTTTGATTGTTCAATGAAATTCAGTTGTTCTATTATCGACATGGTATTAGTTTCTGGGTAGATCGATTTCGTCTATGATCGATCAATGTATCTTTCGCACTTTTCTAATTCTCTATTATATAATAATCTGAATCTCTAATGTTTTGGGGTTTCTTGGTCAATCATCCGTTATCTTTGAATTGCATCTTGCAAATTTGTGTCGAAGGCTTGGCATAGATTTGGAAAAAGAGATTCAACATCTCCAAAAAAAACCTACTGCTGCAAATTTGGATAGGTATGGGGAAATTAGAAAAGCTCTTAATACTCTCTTGATTAAGGAGGAAGCGCACTGGAAACACAAAATTCTTCCATCAAACCGGGCGAAAAATTAATACCATTAAAGGTTTGATGACAAATGCAGGCGTGTGGGTTACGGAGCAAAATGACATAGAGGAAGAAGTTAGGACTTATTTTACGGCCCTTTTCTCTCCTGGGCAGATTGAGGAGGTTACTGGTTGTATTCATGCGCGTATTCCGGCTGTTGAAAATGAAGGGTTGTGTAAAGAGTTCGAAATTGATCCGGACGGATTTAATCCGGGTTTTTTTCAGAAGTTTTGGGATACTGTTGGGGAGGACTTGTCAATTGCTTGTATTGCCTGGCTTGAAACACACAAATGTAGTGCTGATCCCTAAGGGCATCTCCAACAAGGATCTTTATTTTGGAGTACTCTATCCTCCATTTTGGAGTATAGAGTACTCTATATCAAAAATCTTCTCCAACAATAATACTCTATATTATTATATTTTCTATTTTTTTTCTTTCTTTCAATTAAACTAATACATTTAAATAATTAATGATTTATGCAATGTATTATTAAATTATAAAATTATTTTTTTCAATTAAATTAAATTGTGTTGAGATATTTTTTTCAAAATAATTAATTTATTTAAAATTAAATTATGTTATATAAAATATTAAAAGATACATGCGTACGTATAAAATAGGATAATCATAATCGTTTACAAATAATAATAAAAACAATAACAAAATAAATTAATTATTCTTTCTCAATTTATAATTGTCCTAATTATTTGTCTATAGACAAAATAAATATTTTTAATCACAAAAATTAATAAAAATTTATTGTTATTGTATTTAATTCATCATCAATTTTATCAATTTCAAAAAATTAGAATAAATATTATTAAAAAAGGAGAGAAGGGAAGAGATGACTGGAAGAACAGGGGATGGTTATTGAGTTTGACAATATATTGGGAGGAAAAGATGTGGTTGTGTAAATGGTAGTCAGTTGATTTCTTTTTATTTGTTGATTTCTTTGTTTAAAATAATCACAACTTTCTAAATTTTTGTTAATTTTATAATATTTATTCTAATTTTTTCTAATAGATAAAATTGATGGAGAATTAAATATACTAACAATATATTTTTATTAATTTTGTGATTAAATATATTTATTTTTGTCTATAAACAAATAATTAGGACAGATATAAATTAAATTGAGAAAGAATAATTAATTTATTTTAAAGCATTTAAATATATTATAGATTTTAAATAGAATTATAAAATTAACTTTTGAAAAAGTATTTTTTTTAAATTTCCTAAAAAAAAATAGTAAAGGTAATTATAAACATATCAAATAATGAAATAATTATTTTTTGCTAAATAAATTAATATTTTTTAATGATGGAGAATTAAATATACTAACAATGTATTTTTATTAATTTTGTGATTAAATATATTTATTTTTATCTATAAACAAATAATTAGGACATATATAAATTAAATTGAGAAAGAATGATTAATTTATTTTAAAGCATTTAAATATATTATAGATTTTAAATAGAATTATAAAATTAACTTTTGAAAAACTATTTTTTTAAATTTCCTAAAAAAAAATTATTAAAGCTAATTATAAACATATCAAATAATGAAATAATTATTTTTTGCTAAATAAATTAATATTTTTTAATATTTATTTGTTAATTTTCATATTATTTTTTCTTTTAAGAAATTCCATGTCACATAATAGTGAAACATTAAAAAAAAGTATAAAAAATGTCACTTGAGAAAGAAAAATAAAAGGAAAAAAAATCCACATGACCTGCTAGATTACCTGCTATAACAGGTCAAAGGACCAATTTCAAAAAATAATTAAATTTACTGGACCAAAATTAAAATGAGCAAATAATTGGGACCAAAATCAAAGTAGTGTTAAGTTACTGGACGTACAAATCTTTAATTTTTTTTTCAATGGATCAGGTGAATATTGATTACATTTGATTGCGTAGCAGAAGCATCTATAATAACGTTCATTATAATATTTAGGTGAATTATCATCACAGTTTTCATTGTACGCAACTGCAGAAAGATACATGACTTAAAATTGAATGAATCCGAACAGCTGTGATCTTGTCCTGAATATACTTTATTTGAAAAAAAATTATATACTTCGGAACCGACCATATTATTTGTCCGTTGAAACACATACATTAATATTATAACAGTGAATGTGATGAAAGTGATAGTGCATGTGAATAATAATGATTGTAAAAATAAAGTTCATTACATACACTCGATTTACATATGTGCTACTCAACATTAAATTCCTTTTTTATTTGGTAGATATTAAATACTTGAGGTGTCATGGTGTGAACAAGCTATACCGTGAAATTAATTTACAACTTCCATAGTAAAATACTCTGTCCCATAAAAGATTGGGTCATTTACAATAAGATAGAAAGAGGTAAGCCTTATTACAACTAGGTGTAAAAAATTTGCACAGAAGCACAAATTTTTTTTGCACAGAAGCACAAAAAATTTGCACATTACACCTGTTTGTAATTTTGCTAATTTTTTACACTTATTTTTAATTTTCCCTAAAAGATTTGTGGGAAATTTTTGACATAAAATTTAATTAAAAAGTGTTATATAATTAGAGCGTTGGTGGGCAATTTTGAAATTTTCTATATATAAAGTAAATGAATTATTTGGATTGAGTGTTGTATGCGTAAGTCTCGAATGTAAAGATATGAAGCGTAAATATGCGTATATTGAATGTAATAAAAAATGTTTTTATTTTGGATAGACAAACTTTTGTGGGACAAAATAAAAAAGAACGTATGCAAACTTTTATGGAATGCAAGAAATACTCTTCAATTAATACCCTTTAATAAAATAATAACTAATATCATTTAAAATTAAAAAACTAATACTCTTAGAATTAATTCTTTGCCTAAATGTTTTGGTACAACTTGCACTTTTTGGACCGTTAGAATTAGGGTCATTTACAATAAGGTAGAAAGAGGTAAGCCTTATTACAACTAGGTGTAAAAAATTTGCACTGAAGCACAAATTTTTTTTGCATAGAAGCACAAAAATTTGCACTTTTACACTTGTTTGTAATTTTGCTAATTTTTTACACTTATTTGTAATTTTCCCTTAGAATTAATACTTTGCTAAATAATTTGGTACAACTTGCAATTTTTGGACCGTTGGATCCTTAACTTGTAAATCTTAAAAAAACGTTGACGTGATTCTTGAGGGACATCAATTAACCTAATTTTGGCTTATAAATATATGCATTTGGTTCTTCATATAATTATCCAATATTTGTTTTAAGGTTGTGGTCGTCGGATCTCTCTACTTAACTTTTTTAAACTTTTCCGATGGCCGGCAGAAAGCTCACCCGTCAAGACTTCCCGGAAGATTTTATCTTTGGTGGTTCCACTTCATCATATCAGGTATTTTTTTTATACATATGTATTTTTCGCTGTAAGATAAATATGCATACTGAAACTATTTCCAACATCAAATAATTTGCACTTGGGTTGATTTACACTTCATCTAAATACATTCACCACTTATTAAATATGTTTACAAGGGTTAAAAGTACCTCTCAAATAATATTAAATTATAAAACATATTCTAAATGTTAAATATTTCGTTTAAGTTTTTTTTTTTTTTTTTTTTAATTTAGAAAATTAAATAAATATGTGATAATATTTTTAAGATTGAAAATAAGAAGATACTCCCAGTGTCTCAGGTTTGTTTTCCTACTAATCTGGACACACATTTTAAGAAAAAAATATAGTGAGTGGAGTATTGAAGGGTAATTTTGTAAATTTTTATTATTAAAGTAAGGGAGGTGGTTGGATTGAGTGTAAAAAGTAACCATATTTTGTATAAATATATGAATATTGTGAAGGTGGAGTTTAAGGAGAGATTTCTTGTTTTGAAATGTGAAAACTTATGTAGGACAAACCAAAAAAGAAAGTGTGAAAACTGATGTGAGATAGAGGGAGTATAACATTTAAAATGAGTATTTTGAGAATGACAAAAACTTGTATAAATCGGGGGGATTTAGATTATTTTCGTCCTCTAACTTTTTACCTTTATTGAAATGGTCCTCTAATTATTTATTTTATCAGTTTAGTCCACTATGTTTACATATTTGGTCAATTTAGTCCTCTAACTATTCACCTTTATTGAAATGGTCCTCTAATTATCTATTTTATTAATTTAGTTCACTATATTTACATATTTTGCCAATTTAGTCCAAATTATTTATTTTATATTATTTTACATGGTGGGCTAATTTGGACAAAATTGGAAAAATATGTAAACATTGTGGACTAAATTGGTAAAGAATATAAACATAGTGGACTAAATTGATAAAATAGATAATTAGAGGACCATTTCAATAAAGGTGAAAAGTTAGAGGACTAAATTGATAAGGTAGATAATTAGAGGATCATTTCAATAAAGGTGAAAAGTTAGAGGACGAAAATAATCTAAATCCCTAAATCGGGTGTATACGATAAACTATATTTTTACTATCACTGTCATGTACATTTACTTATAATAGTGATAGTGAATATGCATGGCATTGACAGTAAAAATTGAGTTCATTATATCCCTAGATTCATACAAGTGTTAATCATTGATTATTTTAAGCAAGTTTTCTAATGAGTGAGTGAAAGATTCAAATTCTTGCATGAACTATTGAAATAATCCATATATTACTAATAGGGAACTCAAATATGATGATGTGTCATCTTTAAATTAATTTGGAAGAAGTGTCTAATTTCCATTAAATGCATATATATATAAAGTAATTTATTATATTGATGTATTATTTTTCTATTGATTTATATTTAATATGTGTCATTCATGTGTCAATGTAGAGTTTAATTAAAAAATTATTTAGAAGGTTTGAACCTTGGACCTATGGAATAATCTCTATATTGTTTGATAATTAAACTAATCTATAAATCATATTTTAAATCTATGTATTATCGAACACATCATAATCTTTATTGTATATCTAACATTTTATCGTATGACAATTTTTAAACATAATATTATATTTAACTTAAGCGTATAAATGTACATAAAAAATTTTGTGATCATGTATCAACTTTTATATATTTAACTATATTTTAGAAAAATATATATTTAATTTTTGTGTATTGCAAAATATGAAATTTAATATAGTTAATATATTGATGAATTGATTAATTAAATTTTTAAATTTTAATTATGTGAAAATTATTATTTTATTTACTTATTTATATTGTGTTGAAAACACAATAAATTTATTTATTTATTTTATCTTATTAATAGGCATTAAGGCTTTTATATATAACCTTAAATGTTTGAAAATTTCAAAAAATAATTACATACTATTTATTAATTAAGTATTATATTTATCATAATTTAAATAATATTTATGCTTAAAATATTATAAAAAAATCAACGTAACACGCGGAAATTACGCTAGTGAATTACAATAGTTCATAGTTACATTATTAATGTTTTACTTTAATTTTGGAATAATGAGATAAAGAAATATTGTTGGTTAAGAATATTATGGAATTATGATTTTTATAATGATTAGTTTATTTTGAGTCTCATTATTTTCAATAAAGTATGATGAAGGTGAATTATTTTTTTTAAAATTATTTTCTCATTAACTATCACAATTACCTATTTTATTTTTATTATCATTTAAATTTTTTTAAACCAAACGTCCATGAGTGTATTTTAATTAATATTTCAATTACTACTTTCATTCCATAAAATTTATTACACTTTCATTTTTTGGTCGTACCCACAATAAACTCAACAACCTTATAATGGAAAATCCTCTTGAAATTCTCCACTCATAATATCCACTAATTTACACAAAATATGAATATTAAATTTGGATCCATACATATACACAACTCAATAAATTTATTTATTTTATACATAAAAATTTACAAAATTATTCCTCAAAACACCAATTATTACTCTTATTTCTTAAAAAACATGCACTATCTCCTATAAAGAGTTTTATGGAATCGAGAAAGTATTATTTTTGAACAAGTTTTATACGAGTCAGTCTCATGATATTTTTACAAGTTTTAATAATGCTCACATTTTAAAAGTATTAAAACTTTCAAAAATATCATGTCTAATACAATTTTTTATATTTTTTTGTACATTGGTCGCTCAATTTAATTAAATAATAATTAATTTATATTTGGGGACAAATTATTTCCAGATCGAAGGCGCTTTCAACGAGGACCGTAAATCTCATGGCAACTGGGATGTCTGGACCCTGGATAAGCCTAGTAATATTTCTTTCTCATTTAATTTCTAAATCCCTTTTTCATACATATGTGGCATGTTAAAATTTCAGTTGACGATATTTATGAGAATTACTTTACTACAGATAAAATTTCTGACGGCCACAACGGTTGCGTTGCTATTGATCATTATAATCGAGTCAAGGTAATTCAACACATACATATACTTTAAACATTTTATATTTAATTTGTATATTGCACGGTTCTACAATCATATATATAAAGAAATTGATTATGTATATTATATATTATATATATATATATATAAGACTTGCTACGTCCGCCGACTTCAAAGTCTTCAATCATGTTTCTTTATTGTACTGTTTGTACGATGGACAAATGAAGAGTGTGATTGACGTTTTACTAATGTAAAATAACATTGGTGAAAATGGAGTGTTTGAAATTTTATAAATTCTAGCACATACATTTTTTTTTCTTCAAACAATACCATATTTTCCGTTAATACTTAATTATATCTTCAATCGGTTTATTTTTTGACAAAATTTTTCTGACATGCATGCAAATAATTAAAATAAAAATAAATGCCAACTGCTGACATTGGTCGACATAAAGAATCGGTGCAATTAAGGTAGAATCTTCACGCAGTTTGAAATCATCGAAATATATGTGTGATCATAAACATGACACTTAATTTTCAAATTAAAAGATCCGAATTCAAGCTTACATACTAGTGAAAATTAAGATAATGTTAACACGATTGCAGGACGATGTAAAATTGTTGAAGAAACTTGGCATAGATTGCTACAGATTTTCAATTTCATGGCCTAGAATATTGCCAGGTATGTACTTACCCACATAAAAGTAGGAAATATTTTTTAAGTAACCAGGTTCACCAGATTGTGCTTAATGGCGAGTTCGATTGCGTAGGTTAGGGATAGGAAAATGAGGACAAGAACTTTTTAAGTTGATAAAATAAATTAAAGTTAATATAATATTTGTATAGCAATTTAAGTACAATACCTTTTAAAAACCACAAATTTAAATTGAATAGGTTTGAATCAACCCAAATTGGATTTGAATTCAGTCCAAATTCAAGCTAAAATGGGCCGATCAGTCTGATATTCAACCCAAATTGGACCAACTAACACAATTTGATTTAATTTGGACCGATTTCACCTTAGTTCGTGATTTTCAAAAATCATTATTCTTAAATTCCTATTTAGAAAAGCTATGTTATGCTCATAAATTAATATATATAGCATGTGTTGTACCATTCCAAGTGTATTGTACATTTGATGGTCAGGTGCACGTACTATTATAATAATAATAATAATAACAATAATATATTAAAAAAATATTATTTTATATCAGGTGGAAGATTGAGCACAGGCGTCAACAGAGAAGGTGTTAAGTTTTATAACGATCTCATTGATCTATTACTCTCTGAAGGTTAATATTTTAAATTATAATTTTAATTCGAGATTAAATTTGAGATTTCAAGGAATATGCATAATCATATACTCATTTAGTCATTTATCATTTATCATTTGATGTTATTTTTGAACAGGAATTACACCCTTTGCCACTATTTTCCACTTTGATATTCCCCAATGCGTGCAGGAGTATGGTGGCTTCTTGGAACGTAAATCTGTGTAAGTAATATTTAAGTAATAAAAAAGTTACAATGAAGAAGGATTGAAAAAATAGTCTTGTTGGCGTTTGGTTCTTTTGATACGAGTTTGGAATTAATGGATTCAGGGATGGGACAGACTTAAAATTTAACTAATCTCGTTAATAGTCATTTATTTATTCTGGGAGATGAATGATGATTATTTCTTAAACACAAAAAAATCCAAAAATACCTTTTCAAATTTGAAAAGATAATTTATCACACAATAATAAAAAATAAAATTATTACAAATAGGTTCAAAAAGTAATACAAAATTACAAATAGGTTCATTGTCAATCCAAACATGCAACCTAATTTCAAAAATATATTTCTATCTAATAATGACATTATTTATTACTCCCGTTTGTAAAGCAAAATAAGCAAATTTATATTAGTTTATGTTTTGTAAGCTTGATTGAAAAATTAAATATTCATTTAATAAACAATAATAATTGAAAACATTTTTATTTTTCAAAATATGTACTAATTGGCTTAAGTTTAGAGGAGTTTAACTAATTATTTATAGAGTTTGCTCCCAGGTAAATATCGTTTAAGAAAATGATTATCTGAAAATAATTGTCATTTTTTAAACTCTACTGATAAATATCAATAATTTGTCTCACACACACACACACACACACATATATATATATATATATATATATATATATATACTAGTACTTGATTAGTAAATGAAGAAAGAACATGTATGTACTAGTACTATTCATTTTGGCGAACAATACTGTGAGTCTGTGAATCAATTTTACTAGTATTTTATGTATATTTTTTTTAACAAATATTGTTTATTTCATTAAAATATACTCTATCCGTCCTTCTTTAAATTTAATATTTGAGAGATGACACGATTTTTAATAAATATAATATTTTATTGTAAAATTATTGAATAAAATAAAGGTAAAGAAAGAGGGTAAGAAAAGTAAAAAAATAATAATATTTTATTATAAATGTAAGACCACAACTTAAAAAAATGTTAAATTTTAAGTGGGATACCCGTAATGACAAGATGTTAAACTTAAAGAGAGATTGTGGGAGTATTAATTTGATAGTAATATTATATAATAAAAATGACTAATACTGTTTTGTGTTAAACGGTAAAATTAATTTACAAAAGACTTACCCAGTCATTTTAAAGTATTTCACAAAACAACATTTATTTTAGAATAGGGAACAATCGATCCGATCGCAACTTCGAATTTGGAATTCAAGGGGTGGGGTAACATTTTTGGGAGTTAAAAACAATATTAAGAATTGATTTAATAATTAAATATTAAAACAAGTGCTGCTTGCAGGCTAGATTTTGCGGAGTATGCAGAAGTGTGCTTTCTTGAATTCGGAGATCGGGTGAAACATTGGATCACAATCAACGAGCCATGGACATTCACTGCGGGTGGATACATAATGGGGACTTTCCCCCCTGGTCGTGGTTCTCAATCGGTACTGCAACGATCTGATGTATCCAATTTTCTAGTACATAGAATCGCTCCTGGAGTCGACCTAAGTATTACGGGAGGGGATGCCGGAACTGAACCGTATATTGTTGCTCACCATCTCCTTCTAGCTCATGCCACAGCCGTCGATATTTATAAGCGAAAGTATCAGGTACTCATTTTTATTCAAAATACATGTCAATGCACCCGTAATAAAAAAATATTTAAATTTATACTCCCTCTGCCCCAATATTACTTTCACACTTGCCTTATTTGGACGTTCCAACAATACTTTTACACACTAAAAAAAATACTCTTCATAAATTACACCCTCACAATACCATTTAGATTTAAAAAAATGTCACTTTTGTTTTATTTTACTTCATTATCTTTCGTACACTTTATCTCATTCAACCACCCAAAATATTCTTATACTTCATTCTCTCTCTTACACTTTATCCCCTTTTCTTAATAATTGTGTCTCCCTCCCTATTAAAGAAATATTGGGGCAGAGGGAGTATTATATTTTGTGTAAATATTTATCTTCTTTGTTAAAATATAATTGAAAAAGTGCAAAATTTTATTTAATTTGCAAATTAAATGAATAGTTAATTAAAATGTCATTTATAATGAATTAGATATATATATATATATATATATATATATATATATATATATATATATATATATATATATACACACAAAGTGTTTGTGATACTCTTCATACTTTTGTTTAGCGTAGCTAATTTACCTAGAAATGAACTTTAATTAATTTGTCCATAGTTGATTTTATTAATTTAGTAATCATAACTTGTGTAGGCAGTTCAAGGAGGCATAATAGGTATCACGAATATGTCAACATGGTATGAACCCTATACTGTTTCTAAAGAAGATATTGATGCTGCTTCAAGAGCTATTGACTTTCAGTGGGGATGGTATACTTCATAATTTTATTTAAAATATTTAGAATATATTGGATTTAAAATATATAAATATAACCAATTTTAATTTCCTGTTTTGCAGGTTTACAGCACCTGTGGTTCACGGGGATTACCCGCCAATTATGCGAGAGCGAGTGGGAACCCGACTGCCAATATTTAGGCCCGAAGAAAAAATATTGATCAAAGGGTCATATGATTTTATTGGGATGAATTATTACACCACCTATTTAGTTAAAAATGACCCTTCACCCCCTCCCGAACATCCAACATACTATACGGATCAAGGACTTACAACCACCAGTAAGCATATTCGTTCAATATTATTTCACACATTTTTTTGAGACAGTCTTTCATGAAATTTACAATCAAACTGAAAATTAAATAAATAATTATAAATGCATTTAATTTAGATATATTTCACACAAAAAAATATCGTATTAATATTGAAGAATTTTTGGGTGGTATTAGAGCTCACTTTCACTTTGGATTTAAAATCCTCCATTCAAATGCAACCTTTTTATTTAAACGTTATAATTACTCGTATTTTTTTTTCAGCTACATATCCGGATGGAACTCCAATTGGTGAACAGGTAAGTAATTGAGCGTCCATAATATTATACGAATAAAAAAATCATAAGATTAATTTTATTTTTTGCGAATTAATATAGATAGCAAAATATATATTAATTGTTCTTGTTAATATATTCCAGGCTGCTTCACCATGGTTGTACATTGTTCCCCGTGGGATACACGGGCTTTTGAAGCACAACGCGGACACATATGGCAACCCCATTGTTTACATTACTGAGAATGGTAATTATAATATTTTTACTCATTCATTTTACTATTAATTTCAACGTTTCCACTGCATGCACGCTTGAAATTAAATTAGGAATAGGTTTCTTGTGTTTCGTATACACCATAATCTTATGGTGTTACTATTTTTTAAAAACTTAAAGTATCAAATATTTGATCAAAAGTATAAAAAATTAAATTTAAAAATAGTACCACCATTAGATTACGGTGTATACTAAACACATAAAACTTTGTCTTAAATTAAATATGACAAATTTAATTAATATTTATGATTCCTCTAACTCTCATTAATACATATGAAGGTATATGTAAATAAAGGTACGAAGACACTACACTATTACACCATCATCTAATTAGTTCATTACAATTTTTTTCTATTATTTGTAATAAGTTCAACCTTTTTTCATGTAGGGGTGGACGAGAAAAACGAAAGGATACCAATTTCGGCTGCCATTCAGGATGACTACAGAATTGACTGCTTTCTAAAGCATTTTGCCTTTATGAAGCAAGCTATTGAGTGAGTATCCCCTTCCCAATTATATGCATACATACTCCAACTGATTTTTATCTTTCATGTCCTAATATTTATAATTATTCTATCTTTAAATTCCTAAATTGGCCAAAGGCAATTAGAAGATAATTGTGTATCCTATCACTGTACATGAAAACTTAATTTATATTTTCTCTTTATCTAATGTATAAATTTTATTTGTGTTATACGAAAGTATTTTTTCTGTTAACCGACCCAATTTTGATAAAGCAATTTGTCATCCCATCTAATTAGTTACCTTTATTGTATGTTCTGTAGCGAGGGTGTGAATCTCAAGGGTTACATGTTGTGGTCGCTCTTCGACAACTTTGAATGGTCAGAAGGATATACAGTTCGATTTGGGATGTATTATGTGGACTACGTTAATGGTTTGGGGAGATACCCTAAAAACTCAGCAATATGGTATATGAATTTCCTCAACAAAAATCCTCAACTTCCATCCACTAAGAGACTAGTTGTTGAAGAAGTTGAAGCAGAAAATAATTCAACAGTTAAAAAGAAAAGAAATCGCAATTAATTTGTCTGAAACAAGACATTTAATTGTCCGTGTTTATTGTCGTGACTTTTCTCATTTCCTGAACTACTTTTTTATGTTTTCTAATATTAAAATAAGCGCCTGAAGCGCATGTTATTCACAATAGTCCGTTTGATTTGCCCAGTTATCCTTTCTTTAGTGTTGTTTGATGTTGCCAATTCTTTGGCGGATGATTAATAAAAAATTTATCTTTCTGTAAAAAAAAAATTGTTATTGTAAATTCTTGTTTTATTTTTTATTTTAACTTTGTTATAACGATATCATTTATAACAAAGTTTTCGTGTAATTAGTTTATATTTTATATATAATTTTAAACATTAATTGTTTATTAAAAAATTAATTGTTTAACTTGATATGTAATTACATAATAAAAATGATTTTATATAAGATCAACTACCATCATTATGTTGAAAGTCTGAGTAAATTGGATAACTTAAAATACTATACCAGTCTACCATCCATCCTTATTTCTATGGGATTAATTAGATATAAGTGGATTTGAGTGACTGAATATCAGCGATTAAATCTCAAACTCCATGAATATTTTGTTTTTCCAATTGAACACATGTGTGACTCATTGAGCTAGATCTGCAAGGATTCCCTGTCTCGTGTTAAAAAAAAAAAAAAGATATTAAGAAAGATTTCTGATACCGTTTTTTGTGAACAAATTGTATAGATAGGTGAAACATTAAATAATTTATTTCATATTCCTCTGTTCACCAAAAGTATGTTCATACTGTTTTTTTCAACAATTTATTTTGTTTCACCATTTAACCATCACTTAATTTTTTTATAAGTTGTCGACTTTATACTTATAAGCAACCACTTAACTCATAAATGGACCACACAATATTCAAAAATATCCTTATATTATCTACTTTATCTACATTTTTTTAAAACATGTCAAAACCAAACGAGCATACTTTTAGTGGACGGGAGGAGTATATAATACAGCTTGCACTTTTCGACTGTCAGATCCTCAACTCGTGTATTAAATATTTTTATTAAAAAGTGGGTGAGACAGTGTTCCTCATTGATCATTAATGTTCTTTTTGGAATTCACACGGATGGATTTAGAACTTTCCGGTCCCCGTCCCATGTAAGTTAGTTTGAAATCCCGATTTTAAATTCCACACTCAATACATCCCTATAAAACCTATACACCTATTATTACTTTTTTCAATACAAACTACTTTTACATCTCTTTTTTTTTTTTTGGTTAATTACTTTTTACATCTCTCCTTAATATAATAATAAAATATCAATCACTCTTACACAAATATAATATAATAATACAATATCAATCACTCGTACACATTGATTTGACATAAAGTAAAATCTCACTCTACTCAAATCCCAAAAGAAACACACACTTTTATTATTCATCTAGAATTTCAAATCTCATGACTCTAGAATCATGACTCACTCCCCACACCTAAATCCCAAAAAGAACATACCCTAATTAATTGAATATTAACTATCCATGCGGCTATACCTTATCCTTGCCTTATAAATATAAGCATTTGGTTCGTCATATTACCTCCGTCCCCTCGTAATCCTTGTATTCTGTCAAAACGAGCGTTTTAACCGAAATTTTTTTATTTCTATTAACGGCAAAAAAATATTCTCATATTCGTCCAAACTTTTCATTTATATAAATAGCAAAAAAATATCTTCACATCTCTTTCTTCTATCTTTATTTTCCTTCATCTCTTTTTACCTTTACTTTTCTCTATATATATATTTTTTTCCATCACATCTTTTAAAGATATATAAAGTTGCTAGTCACTTGTATAAATTGTTACTTGATTCTCTGTAAAAGTGTCATTTCATTAGGTAGTTATTTAGTTAGTTCACCACTTTAAATTAGTGATTTCCCCTCTCAGTAAAGATAAGACAGTTTTATATATTTTCAAGTTGTAAACACTCTCTTTGATTGTTCAATGAAATTCAGTTGTTCTATTATCAACATGGTATTAGTTTCTGGGTAGTTCGTCTATGATCGATCAATGTATCTTTCGCACTTTTCTAATTCTCTATTATATAATATATAATCTGAATCTCTAATGTTTGGGGGTTTCTTGGTCAATCATCCTATTTCGACTACTCTTGGGGAAATTTGTATTTCCAATTTTTGTCTTTGAATTGCATCTTGTAAATTGAATTCTCTGTACCATTCTAGCCGTTATCATCCACGTCATTTTCTAAAATGGTTGCTATACATTAGTATTATGTATGATAAATATATTTAATATATTAATAGTTTAATACACCACAAAAATAAATGGTTTTAGAGAGGGATTTAGCAAGGGAATTAACGAGGGGGAGGGGTTTGGCGAGGGTTTTACCGAGGGAAGGTTGCCCTCGGCAAAAACCTTGTCGGTAACCATTCCCTCGGCTCGGCCCTCGCTAATTACCGAGAGCAGCTGCCCTCGCTAATTGCCGAGGGATTTGGCGAGGGCAGTGCGAGGGTAACGAGGGCACCGAGGGCTGGCGGGAATCGGCGGGCGACTCGACGAGGGTTTTGGCAAGGGCGAGTGGCGAGGGAATCGGCGAGGGCTTCGGCGAGGGTGGGCCCCTCGCTAATATCAAAACTAATAAAAAAGAATTGCGGCCAGGGGGGATCGAACCCACGCCCCTGGCCGCGGCCTGGGGGCTGGCTGGGGCGTTTTTTTTCGCGTGGGCTGGGGATCAAACCCGCGACCTCCGAGAGAGTGGAGGAGAGAGCTTGGGCGCTTTACCGTTTGAGCAAAGCTAATCATTCAATATGATTTTGCTTTTAAATATATTAATATCATATTATGTTCAATATTTTATATATATTTAATTTATAATTAAATTATATACTATATATTTAATTAAATTGTATACTATATATTTAATTAAATTATCTACTATATGTAGTTAATTAAATTATATCATTTTTAAATTATTATTATTATAACATATATATTCAATTATATATATTTACTATATATATTATTATTTTATAATATTTATTATTATCACATATAACTATATTATCATGTTTATATACTATATTCAATTAAATTATATACTATATTTAGTATATATATTATTATTTTATAATTATTAATATTGTATATATTCAATTAAATTGTATCCTATAATTCACTATACACATATTATCATTTATTATTGTTATTATTATATATATTATCATGTTTATAATTATTATTATTATTATCACATATATATTCAATTAAATTGTATTATATATTCACTATATATTATCATTTATAAATGTTATTATTATTATCACACATATATATTATCATTTCTATAATTGTTGTTATTATTACATATATATATATATATATATATATATATATTCAATTAAGTTGTCAACTATATTATCATGTGTTTATATATGTACTCTTCATGAATTAAAATTAATACTTTAAACAATTAAAATTCATCATCTTAATCAATCAACATTCAGAAAATTCATAGTTTTAAACATAATTAATGAACTCAGCGCCTCCGAGACCCACGAGATGAGTGATCAGAACTACTCGGACCAGTTGGTGGATTACCACCACCAGCTGAGGAACCCGGGAACCCCTGCATCCACTCTTGGAATTGACGCTGCATATCCGCTCTCAAAGCTGCATCTCTTCGCGCCATCTCCGCCTGCACCTCTTCTATTTGTTTCTGCGATCTCTCACGCTCCTCTTGGAGCGGGCGGTCGACATCGGCTTAGGGTGTAGGTGCCAATAGGAGCACTCGATGAGCGGGAGCCGGAGGGATGCATCTGGACTTACCCGGTGACCAAGACCCCGAACCCTCCGTGTTGTTTTCCAACGGTATTGACATAGATCGGGATAAGTCGGGTTGGGGTTCGAGCTCGACCCCTCGGAGGGCATCGGGAGGCCACCTCTTGTACTTCATCTTTGTCACGAATATTTCGACAATTAAAATTTTAGATTACAAAAATAGACATATATATAATATTTTATTATAAATTATTACATAATATAAAATGAAAATACTTACAAGTGTGTCACTAATAGCCCCAGTAGGTGTACTCCCGTCATCATCATACCTGTGGTAATCTTTGCATTATGTCCCGTCCGTGGGGGCCGTCCATGCTTCCTCTCTGTATTTATTTAATTAGAACCACGTGTTTAATTAAAATATTGAACTAGCATTATAAAAAATACTTACAAAGTCATATGCATACTCGGCTGATCCACGGGATCCACCCTTATGACGGGAGATGCCAGTACCCCGGCCTCCAGGCTCCGACATTCGATTCGTACGACATTGCTCGCTTTTTGCTCTAACGTCTTCTCTATCCCAGTAAGCGAGCAGTCCATTGAAGACGGCGTCATCCCATCCAGGCCTCTGGTGCTTAGTGACCCACAACGGTCTCACGTTGTTCAGCATATCAGTGTATCTATTTGCTGCCCTACGAACGAACAGCTCATACACCTCCGTTGAGTTCGTAACGGTAGGGTCCCACCTACTAGCTCTCTGCCAAACAAAATATTATTGTACTTAATAAGCGTTAAAGTTTATAAATTAATCAAAATTAAATAGCGAATAATAAAATATAATGTACCTGAAATGTCTCCCGATGATGATGAGTCTCTCAGGAGATATCATCCGGAAAGTGAATGCACCGGGCTCCATATGTCGAGACATAAGCTCCCGAATAGTCCTGGATACCGCATTCGATGGCATCAACCTGCAAAAAGGGAATAAGCACGCAAAATTAATAGACATATAAATATGACATAGTTTATTATTCACAAATATTTAACTTACGTGCCCTGGTAGATCCATATATCCAGGACCCCCCTCCCCGCTGGAGCTGGATGATGGTCCTCATAGGCCTCAGGGCCGACAGCCTCGTCCTCATCCTCCTAAATAAAAGGTACCGGTACTGGTACCCAGGCATCTCGACTCCTGGACCCAGATGGTCCCTTAGACCCAGACGGTCCGCTCGACCCAGCTCCTCTAGACCCAGATGGTCCCCTCGATCCAGGCGGTCCACTCATCTGTAACAATAATTAAATAAAACCACATTATTACACTATTCAATAATAAATAATTTATCATATATATAACATGCAAATGAAACACACATAATTATTACATTATTCAATAGTAAATAATTATTACACTATATATTCAATATTCATCTGAGCCTTCATCCTCCTCCTCGTCCTCCCCCTCCTCCTCCTCCTCCTCCTCCTCATCATCATCATCATCATCATCATCATCATCATCATCATCTCCTCCTCCTCCTCCTCCTCCTCCTCCTCCTCCTCCTCCTCCTCCTTCTCATCTTCATCATCATCATCATCATCATCATCATCATCATCATCATCATCATCTTCATCATCATCATCATCATCTTCTTCTTCTTCTTCTTCTTCTTCTTCTTTCTTTTCTTCTTCTTCTTCTTCTTCTTCTTCTTCTTCTTCTTCTTCTTCTTCTTCTTCTTCTTCTTCTTCTTCTTCTTCCTTCTTCTTCTTCTTCTTCTTCCTTCTTCTTCTTCTTCTTCTTCTTCTTCTTCTTCTTCTTCTTCTTCTTCTTCTTCTTCTTCCTTCTTCTTCTTCTTCTTCTTCTTCTTCTTCTTCTTCTTCTTCTTCTTCTTCTTCTTCTTCTTCTTCTTCTTCTTCTTCTTCTTCTTCTTCTTCTTCTTCTTCTTCTTCTTCTTTCTTCTTCTTCTTCTTCTTCTTCTTCTTCTTCTTCTTCTTCTTCTTCTTCTTCTTCTTCTTCTTCTTCTTCTTCTTCTTCTTCTTCTTCTTCTTCTTCTTCTTCTTCTTCTTCTTCTTCTTCTTCTTCTTCTTCTTCTTCTTCTTCTTCTTCTTCTTCTTCTTCTTCTTCTTCTTCTTCTTCTTCTTCTTCTTCTTCTTCTTCTTCTTCTTCTTCTTCTTCTTCTTCTTCTTCTTCTTCTTCTTCTTCTTCTTCTCTTCTTCTTCTTCTTCTTCTTCTTCTTCTTCTTCTTCTTCTTCTTCTTCTTCTTCTTCTTCTTCTTCTTCTTCTTCTTCTTCTTCTTCTTCTTCTTCTTCTTCTTCTTCTTCTTCTTCTTCTTCTTCTTCTTCTTCTTCTTCTTCTTCTTCTTCTTCTTCTTCTTCTTCTTCTTCTTCTTCTTCTTCTTCTTCTTCTTCTTCTTCTTCTTCTTCTTCTTCTTCTTCTTCTTCTTCTTCTTCTTCTTCTTCTTCTTCTTCTTCTTCTTCTTCTTCTTCTTCTTCTTCTTCTTCTTCTTCTTCTTCTTCTTCTTCTTCTTCTTCTTCTTCTTCTTCTTCTTCTTCTTCTTCTTCTTCTTCTTCTTCTTCTTCTTCTTCTTCTTCTTCTTCTTCTTCTTCTTCTTCTTCTTCTTCTTCTTCTTCTTCTTCTTCTTCTTCTTCTTCTTCTTCTTCTTCTTCTTCTTCTTCTTCTTCTTCTTCTTCTTCTTCTTCTTCTTCTTCTTCTTCTTCTTCTTCTTCTTCTTCTTCTTCTTCTTCTTCTTCTTCTATCAATTAATGCTTCTTCTTCTTCTTCTTCTTCTTCTTCAATATGATTGGATCATCATCCATTTGCACACCATTAATTTGGGACTCAAGGTCGTCTTGAAAGGGGGGAAGCTCTTGTTCATTCGTTGGCACGGTTTCGACCAAGGATCTCGGTTTGATTTTGCAAACCGCCAACCATTCATTTCTACACTTTCCCGGGTACTTGCAATAGTAAACTTGAGTGGCTTGACTTGCTAACACAAAAGGATCGTAGCGGCCGTATCTTCCCCTTTGATTAACGTCCACAAGTTTGTAATGAGGATGTACTCTTGTTCCATTTGGCACAGATGGATCAAACCACTCACACTTGAATAGAACAACATTGTTGTAACACGAATATTTCGTGAAATACTCCACCTCGGTAGGCAGGCCAAGGCCTCATGGGGGTACCCCGACCTGGGCATAAAGACTAGCACGCAAAATTGTTCTCCAAGCTAGATTGCTCTCCGTGCCTAACTCTTTAAACTAGGCAGCTAGGCAAGCTCAGCAGCTCGGCAGCTCGGCGAGCTCAGCAGCTCGGCGAGCTCGGCAGCTAGGCAGCTCGACAAGCCCGGCAAGCTCAGCACGCAAGACAGCTCATCAAGCGACAAAGTACTGACACCTTTACGGGATAGGACAAGTCCATTTAATGTAAAGTAAATCTTGTCAGGATTTTATATCAACAATTGTAAATAAATCCTAAAATAAAGGATTTATAATTAATTATTAGCTTTTTAGCTTTAAACATTTGGGTGCCCTATAAATAGAGCCCCAACCCTTGTAAACCAACAACACATTCTTGGCTACAACATTATACACTCTAGGCTAGGGGTCCCCATGGGACTCCCAAAGCCATTTTCAAGGGAAGAACTTCCGGGTTCTTCCCCCATTCTTGTGTTCTTCGTTTATTACTTGTCTTAACCGATTCCAAGCCACATTAATCACTCATAAATATTTCGGTTAACAACAATTGGCGCTAGAGGAAGGGGAAATCGTCCCTAAAATCACTCAAAGATTGAAGAACACTCACTGTTCTTCAAGGAAAGTTTTTTCCATTCAACAAATCCATACAAGAAATTTGTATTTTTTGTTACTACAGATTTATCCTTTCACATGTAGCAATGCTTCTGCTAATTACCATCTTTTTAGAGGTTTTTACATTTTGTTTTCTTTCTAGAAAGAAAACCCAGTTTCATACGTTCTGCGAAAATTTTACAGATCCATTTCTAAAGCTACCCGAAAGAAACTCATTCAATACAATTTTTTGCAGTATTACTACTACAAGAAATCGATCTACGCATTACTGCTGAAATCCATTTTCTTCCTGAAGAATCTGCAAAAATCTTATTTTTTCCAGACCTTCAAGAGGCCAACAATGGCGAATGTCAGGAATCCTATGGTGAGAAAAATTATTTTCTCCATATCTATACAAAGCCACCGTTGACAAACTACATCAAAAAAACCTTACAAAAACCATACAAACAAAAATCAAGCAGAAATTTCCATATCTATCTTACAGATCTGTGGATCTGTTTTCAAAGGCTTACTGTACAAATATTTTTCCGGATTTCCTTCACGGATCTGCAAAGTTGTTGGTATTTGCATTTCAGTGTTTGGGACAAGCTTGGAAGATTTCTGACTAATCTGGTTGTGACCTCCGTCCCCTGTCGGACTCACGGCGGCCCTGTGCCGCCCCTCCTCGAAGTGGGAAAAGGGTCGTAATCGGATAGGTTGGGTATCTTCGGCGTGTCTCACACCGCGGCAAAGTTCTTGGAAGAGGCGAGCAATTTCTGATTTGTGCTCGGCATTATATGATTCTAGCTTGGTATTTGGAGTTGTTGCTCGGCGGTTTCTGCTCGGTGAACTCTGAAGTCTAGCTCGGCAATCACTGCTCGACCTTTCGATCCTGGCTAGGCATTTTGAGTCGCTCGACAACTCTTGCTCGGCCACCTCTCCATTAGCCGAACACTCGGTCGGCCACAGAGCAACACCCGCGGGACCACAGCCACCCCTGCTCGGCAAATTTCATCTCAGCATTTTTTAATTCGACTCGACACTTTGAATTTCCGCTCGGCGGCTCCGGCTTGACAACCCTGAATTTGTGGTCGGCGTTTTAGCTTCCCTAAATCCTTGCGACAATTCTGAATTTGCTAGGCATTTTGGGCTTCTGCTCGACACATTGGGGTTCGCCTCGGCAGCCTCTGCTCGGCACTTTTCGAAGGTCGGCTCTACAATTTCAACTCAGCGTTTTGAGATTCCGCTCGGCGACTTCAACTCCCCCTCGGCTTCTTTGGAGCCTTAACTCGGCGGGTTAAGAGACGACACGGCATTGCCGCTGCCGAGCTCTTTGACCACTCCCGAGTTGAGCTCCGCGGGCCGAACTCCATTGCTCTCTCCCTCCTCGGCGGACAGTAGCCCCCGGCGACAAGCCCCATCAACTGACAAGCGTCGCTCCCACCTTCCGCGAGCAGCCGCCACTGCTGTCTCTCATCCCCGACGAACAACCATCGCCGCCATGCCTCTTTCTCTCTCCGGCGCTCAGTCGTCGCCCATTGCACTCGCTCGCCGGCGTGCGGGCAGCCCGGCCGCTGCCACTCGCCGCCACGCCGAGCTCCCCTCACACCACTACACTTACCGCGACCGCAGTTGATCACAATCGCCATCGTCGCTCTGCTGATTCACTCCCAGCGCGCCACCGCGCCCAGCGCGTCACCCGCCGCTGCCCTGCCGCTCTCATTCTCTGGTGCGCCGCTGAGCCGCCGCTCTCTCTCTCCGGCGCCAAGTCGTCTGCGGCCTCCCTGGCGTGAACCTCCGTGTTCAATTTTGGGGAACAGATTTAAGGGGAAGAAGCTTCGCAGATTTTTTCTTTTCTGCGATGTGAGAAGCTGCGCAGATTTGGTTTTCTGCAGAATTAGAAATAACGCCCTAGTTTTGAGGCTGGGCCCAATTTATTTTGGCCCTTTCTAATTATAATATTGGGCCTCTGCCTATTCAAATATCTGGTGGGCTCTTTTAATTTTCAAGACTGATGGGCCTTATTCAAAGAATTGCTGATGGGCCAAATTTACTTGGGCTGCTGGGGCATAAATTTTAATTTATTGCCGGATCAGAAACAGTTTCGGAATCTACGGACAGACCTTTGTCCAGCTGTATCAGGTATTCTCGGCGATTACCTATTTAAATATGTTGTTTCTTGCATATTTCCCTATTTTTATAAAAATTGGGGCAAAGACATGTATATTTTGAGATTTCAAAATTTGTACAACTGTCGAAAAATTATTTAAAGACCTTCAATGGTTAAAATTTCACTCTCGAAAAATTTTCATATTTTAAAGGGAAAGAAAAATTTAGACCCCAAACTTTTTAAGAAATTTGGGGCATATGCGCGCATTTTTGGATTTCAAAAAATCTTCAAAATATAGAAATTTCTTCAAAAACCTTTAACGGTATTGAAAATACACGCCGAAAAAATATTTATACTTGAGGGGGAAGGAGAGTAGAACTCCAGATTTCAAACTCCACTATTCGGAAAAATAAAAGTACAATTTTTTTTCAAAATAAGACTCGCAACGAGTTTACACTCTCGTCGAGCACGGGTTACTTTCCCTACAAAATCCTTGCGATGAGCTCTGTGCCTTCCGAGGTCACCTGGCTTTCCTGGTCAGTGTGCCCCTCAAATTCCTCGCGACGAGCTTAGCCTCCGGCCGAGGTATCCTAGCTTTCCTGGCTAGTGAGGTCCACCAGCTCCTCGGAGTTAGGACAGAAGTCGTGTGGCTAGGTCCCAGTGACCAGCCCAAAGCGCATAGCACGCCACTGGGCGCACCTGTACAGGTCGCCTGAAGTGCCACCGGGTTCTTCCCGGAGAAAAAAGTCTCCCGGCGAGCTAAACGTACTCTCGGCGAGCAACCACTTCGTAACTATTCCTAGCGAGCGGTTCAGTGGTCAAGTCTCCATTTAGCGAGCACCTTCATCAGCTCGCCCCGACCGAACTCGCAGTCGCGGGAACTGGTTTGGGCGACGAAGGATCCGGCGGGCTGTCAACCCGCCATGATACACTTGGGCGAGCTTAGCTCCTCAAGTAAATCCTTACATGGCCAAAAGTTGAGCTCGCAATTGCCGAAACCAAATCAGAAAGGCACCGACCGAGTTCAACCTCTTGGACAAGTAAGGCCGAGGCCTGACAAGCCAATCAGTATAAAAAAATGAGATTTAAAATAAAGACGAATATTACGAGAACATGGAAACCCCAAGGTTGACAGGCAGGGGCACCATCTTCATTCTCCTCTCCGGATGAGTTCACCTCTCCGGACGAGCCTCTCCTCTCCGGACGAGCCTCTCCTCTCCGGACGAGTCCACCTTTCCGGACGAGCTCATTTCTCCAGCGAGCTCCCCTCAGATATGTTCTCCTCTCCGGACGAGTTTACCTCTCCGAACGAGCCTCTCCTCTCTAGATGAGTTCACCTCTCCGGACGAGCCTCTCCTCTCCGGACAAGTCCACCTCTGCAGACGAGCTCATTACTTCAGACGAGCTCATCTCTCCCGGCAGCTAGGTAGCCAGGCAGCTCGGCAGCTAGGCAGCCAGGCAGTTCGACAAGCTCAACTGCTAGGCGGCTCGGCAGCTAGGCAGCTCGGCAGCCAGACGAGCTCACCTCTCCGACGAGCTCTCATCAGACATGTTCTCCTCTCCGGACGAGTTCACCTCTCTGGACGAGCCTCTCCTCTCCGGACGAGCCTCTCTTCTCCGGACGAGTTCACCTCTACGGACAAGCCTCTCCTCTCCTCTCCGGACGAGTTCAACTCTCCGGACGAGCCTCTCCTCTCCGGACGAGTTCATCTCTCCGGACGAGCCCCTCCTCTCCGGATGAGTTTATCTCTCCGGACGAGCCCCTCATCTCCGGGCGAGTTCACCTCTCCGGACGAGCCCTCCTCTCAGGGCGAGTTCACCTCTCCGGACGATCCTCTCCTCTCCGGACGAGTTCACCTCTCCGGACGAGCCCTCCTCTCCGGACGAGTTCATCTCTCCGGACGAGCCTCTCCTCTTTGGACGAGTTCACCTCTCCGGATGAGTCTCTCCTCTCCGGGCGAGTTCACCTCTCCGGACGAGCCTCTCCTCTCCGAACGAGTTCACCTCTTCGGACGAGCCTCTCCTCTCCGGGCGAGTTAACCTCTCCGGATGAGCCTCTCCTCTCCGGACGAGTTCACCTCTCCGGACGAGCCTCCTCTCCGGAGGAGTTCACCTCTCCGGACGAGCCTCTCCTCTCCGGGCGAGTTCACCTCTCCGGACGAGCCTCTCCTCTCCGGACGAGCCTCTCCTCTCCGGGCGAGTTCACCTCTCCGGACGAGCCTCTCCTCTCCGGACGAGTTCACCTCTCCGGACAAGCCTCTCCTCTCCGGACGAGTTCCCCTCTCCGGACAAGCCTCACCTCTCCGGACGAGCTCTCCTCTCCGGACGAGCCTCTCCTCTCCGGACGAGCCTCTCCTCTCCGGACGAGTTCCCCTCTCCGGACGAGCCTCACCTCTCCGGACGAGCCTCTCCTCTCCGGACGAGTTCACCTCTCCGGACGAGCCCCTCCTCTCCGGACGAGTTCACCTCTCCGGACAAGCCCCTCCTCTCCGGACGAGTTCACCTCTCCGGACGAGCCCTCCTCTCTCGGCGAGTTCACCTCTCCGGACGATCTCTCCTCTCCGGACGAGCCTCTCCTCTCGGGCGGGTTCACCTCTCAGCCCTCTCCCGGGCGAGTTCACCTCTCCGATGAGCCCCTCCTCTCCCGGACGAGTTCACCTCTCCGAGCCTCTCCTCTCCGGGCGAGTTCACCTCTCCGGACGAGCCTCTCCTCTCCGGATGAGACCTCTCTCTCCTCTCTCGGACGAGTTCACCTCTCTCCTCTCTCGGACGAGTTCACCTCTCCCGAGGCGAGCCTCTCCTCTCCGGACGAGTTCACCTCCTCCGGATGAGCCTCTCCTCTCCGGGCGAGTTCACCTCTCCGGACGAGCTCTCTCCTCTCGGGCGAGTTCACCTCTCCGGACGATCCTCTCCTCTCCGGCGAAGTTCACCTCTCCGGACGATCCCTCTCCCTCTCCTCTCGGACGAGTTCACTCCTCTCGGACGGAGTTCCCTCTCCTCTCTCTCGGACGAAGTTCACCTCTCGGATGAGCCTCTCCTCTCTCGGACGAGTTCACCTCTCGGACGAGCCCTCCTCTCTCGGACGAGTTCACCTCTCCGGACGAGCCTCTCCTCTCCGGGACGAGTTCACCTCTCTCGGACGAGCCCTTCTCTCCGGACGAGTTCACCTCTCCGGACGAGCCTCTCTCTCTCCCGGGCGAGTTCACCTCTCCGGACGAGCCTCTCCTCTCCCGGACGAGTTCACCTCTCCGGACCTCTCGAGCGAGCCTCTCCTCTGGGGACGAGTTCACCTCTCCGGAAGAGCCTCTCCTCTTTCGAGTTCCTCTCTCGGACGAGTTCACCTCTCCGGGACGAGTTCACCTCTCTCGGACGAGCCTCTCTCTCTCTCCGGGAGCCTTCCTCTCTTCGGACCTCACCTCTCCCGGGACGAGCTCTCCTCTCAGGACGAGTTCACCTCTCCGGACGAGTTCTCTCCTCTCCTCTCCTCTCCTCTCCGGGCGAGTTCACCTCTCCTCTCCGGACGAGCCTCTCCTCTCGGATCCAGTTCACCTCTCCGGACGAAGAGCCTCACCTCTCACCTCTCCGGACGAGCTCTCCTCTCCGGGACGAGTTCACCTCTCGGACGAGCCTCTCTCTCTCTCGGACGAGTTCACCTCTCACCCTCTCCGGATAAGTTCACCTCTCCGGACGAGCCTCTCCTCTCTCGGGCGAGTTCACCTCTCTCGGGAAGATTCTCTCCTCTAATTAAATCATCCTCTCTCCGAGCGAGCCTAATCCTATTTTTTTTCTAATAGTTCACCTCTCGGACGAGCCTCTTCCTCGGACGAGTTCACCTCTCCCGGACGATCCTCTCTTCTCTCGGTTAAGTTCACCTCTCCGGACGAGCCCTCCTCTCGGCGAGTTCACCTCTCCGGACGAGCCTCTCCTCTCCGGGCGAGTTCACCTCTCGGGCGAGCCTCTCCTCTCTCTAGGCGAGTTCACCTCTCGGGGACGAGCCTCTCTCCTCTCCTCGAGTTCACCTCTATCGAGCCTCTCCTCTCCGGCGAGTTCACCTCTCTCCGGACGAGCCTCTCCTCTCCGGGCGAGTTCACCTCTCGGACGAGCCTCTCTCTCTCTCGGGCGAGTTCACCTCTCTCGGACGAGCCTCTCTCTCTCCTCTCGGATCGAGTTCACCTCTCTCTCTCTCGACCCGAGCCTCTCCTCTCGGAAAAGTTCACCTCTCGGGTTTGAGCCTCTTCTCTCGATATCATTTTCACCTCTCCCACATTTAGCCTCTCCCTCTCCGGACGAGTTCACCTCTCCGGACGAGCCTCTCTCTTTAAGTTCACCTCTCTCGGGACGAGCCCTCTCCTTGAGTGCAAATTCACCTCTCCGTTAAGCCTCACCTGCCAAAAGTTCACCTCTCCTCTCGGGCGCCTCACCTATCGAGTTCCTCTCTCCGGAAAGAGTTCAGAGAGAGCGAGCCTCTCCTCTCCGAATGAGTTCACCTCTCAGCCTCTCCTCTCCGGACGAGTTCACCTCTGAAGGGGCGAGTTCTCCTCTCTCCAACCTCTCCGGCGAGCCTCACCTCTCGGACGAGTTCACACCCCTCTCGGGAATCGCCTGCCTCTAATTCACCTCTCTCGGCGGACCAGCTCACCTCATGAAAGCCTCTCCTCTCGAGGCGAGTTCACCTCTTGACGACGCAGCCTCTCCTAGAGGGACGAGCCCTCCGGGACAGAGTTCACCTCGGGACGAGCCTCTCCTCTCGGACGAGTTCACCTCTCCCGGACGAGCCTCTCTCTTCGGGAAGTTCACCTAATTTCTTGAAGATTAGGTTCAGCCTCTGGATTAATTCACCTCTCCGGGCGATTCAACCTCTCAAGGTGACATCAAGCCTAATTCTCTCCGGGGATTCACCTTAGTGGATAATTTCTCCTGATTCGGACAATGTTCCTCTCTCTCATTTAATCACCTCATTTCATGGGGACGAGTTCACCTTCTGATGATTGGCTAAATTCCTTTTGTGTTTGGGTGTGATGATTCTCCTCTGATTTAGGCCTCTCGGATTGGGTGTTTCAGAGAGCCTGAATAATTATTCAAGTCCACCTATGACAAAGATTGGGAGATATCATGCCATTACGATTGCCTTCCTCTTTGAATTCAAGAGATTTGGTTTCTTCGGAATTCACCTCTCCGGATGAGTGTCCTCTAGTTTAGTTTGATTAATGAAGATTCAAAATTTAATTAAATCATAATTAATTCTTCTTTGGGAGTTCCTTACATTTTTTTCTAATATTAATATATATATTTTCTAAAACCTCTCTTCGAAGCCTCTCCTCTTTGGGGATGAGGTTTCACCTCTCCGAGGAGCTCTCTAAACTATCTCTCTCATTTTCATCTCTTAAACCGAGCCTTTATCCTCTCGGGCGATATTGATATATCAAGCCTTCCTCTCCCGGATGTTACATCCATTTCATGGCCGTGACTCCTAATTAAAATTAATCACATATTTCTCATATTTATTATCTCTTGATTATTTTTAGTAATTTCAAACAATACCAAAATTCATCAACCCTCAACTCAATAATACCTGAATCGAACATCGATTCGATTTCTCAAAATAGTTCCTTATAATTGAACTATCACTTGAAAATTTGATCGAACATCGATCACCATATATATAAATTATTATTATATCATGCATGCAAAATAATTTTAAATCAAATAATTATTATAATTAAATTAAAACCATATTTAAATAATAATTAATTACAAAAAGAATACTTACGATGATAGTGGTGGCTATGAAAATACTCCCGGATCGAATCTTTTTCAATAAACATACACACCTACAAATATATAAATTATAGCAATTAAATTAAAATTTTAATAATATTAATAATCAAAATTATATAATTGCATAATTACTAATTAATTAACACTAAATAATTATATAATAATCTTATACTACTAATTTTTCTAAATAATTACTAATAATCAAAATACACATAACAATTACAAAAATTAACACTAAATAATTAATAAATCACCAACTATAACAACAAAATTATATAATTGCATAATTACTAATTAATTAACTTTAAATAATTATATATAATTCATATACTAATAATTTTCCTAAATAATTAAAATATACATAACAATTATACAAATTAACACTAAATAATTAATAAATCACCAACTATAACAACAAAATTACATAATTGCGTAGTTACTAATTAATTAATATTTTCCTAAATAATTAAAATACACATAACAATTATACAAATTAACATTAAATAGTTAATAAATCATCAACTATAACAACAAAATTACACAAATGCATGCATATTATGTATAATAACAACAAAATTACACAAATGCATGCATATTATGTATAATAACAACAAAATTACACAAATACATGCATATGAAAAAATACAAAATTTATAAAATAACAACAAAATTAACCGATTAAATCATAAAAACTCACCGTAGAAATGTTCTAGTAGGAATAAGTAGAACAAAGCCCTAACAAATTTGGGAGATATCATGTACGGACTTGGACCATATATCCAATTACGGCTTGAATAATTCATAGGAATAGATCTTTTTGGGATTAATGAAGATTCAAAATTTAATTAAATCATAATTAATTCTTCCAGTTAATATATTTTTTTCTAATATTAATATATATATTTTCTAAAAAAGGTTTTGTCTTATTTTATGTATTGGGGGAAGAAAGCATCCATTTTCGACTTAATTAAAATTAATCAAGGGCGCACATTCGTGCTCATTTGATGACAAACAATACCAAACAATTCATCAACCCTCAACTCCAATATCAACTTGAATCGAACGAGGATTCGATTTTCAAAATTAATATTATAAAGACCCTCGGTAATTTTTTTAAACGGGCCATAATATATAAATTATTATTATATCATGCATGCAAAATAATTTTAAATCAAAAATTTTATAAGGGGGTGGACCATATTTAAATATTAATTAATTACAAAAAGAACCTCGCTAATGATAGTGGTGGCTATGAGGGTATTTACAAATATATAAATTATAGCAATTAAATTAAAATTTTAATAATATTAATAATCAAAATTATATAATTGCATAATTACTAATTAATTAACACTAAATAATTATATAATAATCTTAGGGCTATTTTCCCTAAATAATTACTAATGCCACATAACAATTAAAATGCCTAAATAATTAATAAATCACCAACTATAACAACAAAATTATATAATTGCATAATTACTAATTAATTAACTTTAAATAATTATATATAATTCCTAAATAATTAAAATATACATAACAATTATACAAATTAACACTAAATAATTAATAAATCACCAACTATAACAACAAAATTACATTTCCCTAGTTACTAATTAATTAATATTTTCCTAAATAATTAAAATACACATAACAATTATACAAATTAACATTTTTTCATAGTGATAAATATAATGTATATATTAATTAAATACACTCACTCTTATAAGAATAATTTTTTTATTCATCGTATTGAAAACACTCTTTAAACTAATAATTATTAATTAATAGATAAAATTATGACTTTCTAAAATAATCAATTTTTTCAATCCCAATAATATTTAGCATATATGAGATTGTCTCATATGATATTGGCTCATGAAAATATATACTCATTTACTAAGGTTGTGTTTGCATATAGATGATGGTGGATGAGATGGAGAATGAACATGAAAAATGAGATGAAGGTAATGCAATGAATAATAAATTTGTGTTTAGTTAGATGATGGTGGATGAGATGGAGAATGAACATGAAAAATGAGATGAAGGTAATGCAATGAATAATAAATTTGTGTTTAGTTAGGGGTGGAGTAGGGGTGGATAGAACTTATGTCAAATAAAAATTATATGTATTGTTTTATTATTTTAGTTAGTAGGATAACGATTGAGTGAGAGAAAAGTGAAAGATAAAATAGAAAAAAATATGAACGGAAACAAGTGTGTAAAAAAAAAGTAAGGATGATAAAGAATGGGCGGGAAAAAAAAAAGGAAAGTGGGTGAGAAAAAAATGATGATGTGCTTATATGGAATTAAGTGAAAATAAATGTGTAAATTTATCCTGTCAAAAAAAAAAATGTGTAAATTTATTATGGGAATGAATAAATATTTAAATGAAAATTTGGATATGTAAAAATAGAAAGAAATGATGGATGTAACATTCTAAGTCCTAACCAGATACAACCTAAATGATCACTCGAGATTTGTGTAAATTTCACGTGTCGATGCCTATCTTTATTTCAATCGAATTATACATAGTAGATTTGAAAATCACGAATTCAAATTTTATTTACTTCACAAATTCAAACTCCATGAATATTATTAATTTCCAATTGAACACTTGAGTGGATGGGTCACTGAGATTTGCATAGGAGTCCCTATTGACCTATCCCCTGGAAAAAAGAAGAAAAAACAAATGTTTGCAAGAGACTATCAGAGATATCATAAAGTGTCCACGTGAAAATTGATAATAATAGCTACAGTGTCAATTTAAACTCCATCAATATTTTTTAGTGGTTTTATTACATGGAGGAGTTCCTGATATGAATTATTATTCGATCTCGTTACTTTTGATCAAATTTCTAATAATTTAAAAGGTTATTTTTCGAAATTTTGATATTTTAAATTTAATATTATAATATTATTTTTTGTATTAAATATAAATAATTTAAATAATAAAAAAATTTACTTCTAAAAAATAATATGACACTCATGTTGCTATTAATTAAATATTTTATATTTTAATTTTTTCAAATAGTAATAGTATAAAAGTTTGCCTATTGTTATCAAACACTTGAGTTAATCTGCAAAGGATTTCTATATGGATCTAAAATAACATATATTTTGAATAGGAGAGAATAGGGAAAATTACAAATAGGTGTAAAAAATTAGCAAAATTACAAACAGGTGTAAAAGGGCAAATTTTTGTGCTTCTGTGCAAAAAAAAATTTGTGCTTCTGTGCAAATTTTTTACACCTAGTTGTAATAAGACTTACCTCTTTCTACCTTATTGTAAATGACCCGGAGAGAATATATTATATCATACAATAATATTGATAGATTAATTTTAGAATTATATTTATGAGACAATTATATTTGCAGCTGCACATGTGGGGTATTTATTTTGGAGTGTGTCTACTGTAAACTAAGTTTTACAATGAACTTGATTCATATTGAAAAAATTAATCTAATTTTCAGTTATTTCGACTAATACCTTTTAATAATATAGGTAATACTCTTCTGTTATCATGACCGATACTCTTTAATAATATAGATAATAATCCTCAATTTATCACAACTGATACCATTTAGGACATACTCTTCAGTTATTACGAGTGAAACCTTATAGTAATATAGGTAATACCGTTCAGTTACTACAACTGATACCCTTTAGTAAATGATCAAGTTTCAACGTGAACCCTTGTTCACATTAGATTTTTCCTTTATTTTGACAGTTATAATATATTAGGGGTATTTATTTTAGTAGTTGCAATATATTAGGAGATACTAGCTGCAATATTCGATCAATACTAGGGGAATGACATATATTGTTACATACACATATACATACATATATTTGGCAACTTGCAATTTCCTTTGTCTTTTAAAAGAAATTGCGGTTCTAACATGCGATTTTGCTTAAAATCATAATTCTTTCCATTTTCACTATATTTTTATAAAATATATTGAAAACTGCAATAATTTAAAAAATTTCCCTCAATTTTGACTCCAACAATACTTTTTTAGTGGTTTTACATAAACGAGTTCTATTATTCGATTTTGATATTCTTATCAAATTTTTAACAATGTAAAAAGTGTTTTTTTTTTCAAAATCTTGATATTTTAAATTAGAATGTTATAATATTATATTTTTGTATTAAATATAAATAATTTAAATAGTAAAAAAATTAATTATTGCTAATACTTGAAATTTTTGATACCCTTAATTAAATATTTTATATTTTATTTTTTTTCAAATAGTAATATACTAATATAAATGTTTGCCCATCTTTTTCTTTTTCAATTGAACACGAGAATATTGATTACATTTGATTCTGGCTGAAGAATCTGTAGGTGAATTATCGTCCCATTTTTTAAACGAGTTCCATTGTACAGAACTGCAGAAGATAATGATTTAAAACTGAATGAAGTCAACCAGTAATATTGTCCTATATAATGTGATGGTGATTTCCTATATATATAATATGATGGTGATTTCCTATATATATAATATACTTAAAAAAAATTATATGAACCAACCAACGTACCAAATTACATGAACCAACCATATTATTTGTCCGTTGAAACATTTACTCCACATGACCGCATATAGATATAGTGTCATTGTCTCAATTAATAAATATATCTAATATAATATCTCCTACAAAGTCCCATAAAACCCTTCATAAAAGAAGTATACAATTTTTAAGAAAAAAAATAATAATTGAGATTTTAACAAATAATTTTGTAAATTTTTATATAAAATAAATAAATTTATAGAACTGTGTATATTTACGAGTCACAAAATAATGACATTTTGTGTGTGAACTCTATTTACAATTTAAAAACACTTCTCTATTCTCAAAAAAAAAAAATACTTCTCAAAAGCTAAATCTGTAAGACTGTGAGAGAGAAGCTTTAAAAATAAGTGTTTGTGCCTTATCCACTTGAGTTTACAAACATCCCTAAAATATTAAACAAAAAAAAGAGTTAAAAATTTGTATGAGACTGTCTCATATCTCACCCTTTAGTGAAATATCAAATATATTAATAAGGATATCAAATATATATATGAAAAAAGTATCAAATGTTATGTGAGCAGGTATATCAAATATATTGTCAACCAAGTGGCTTAGCTTATCTGGTCATTGGGCTCCTCACTTTAGTGGGAGACCCAGGTTCGATTCTATTTGAGAATGAATTATGAAGTTATAAGGTGGCTTGAAGAAATCTAGGAGTATTTGGAGGAATCTAGGAGTATTTTGGATGGTTGAATGAGATAAAATGTATGAGAGAGAATAAAATAGAATAAATCAAGAGTGATATTTTTTTAAATATAAATGGTATAGTGAGTGTGTAATTTATGGAGGATATTTATTTTAAGGGTGTAAAAGTAATTTTGAGACGAACGAGAAAGAAAAGTGTGAAAATAATCGCGGGACGGAAGTAGTATAATATTGGAGACCGTGTCACCCAAAATAAATAAATAAAAAAAACATGCATTGCACGTGATTCTCGAGGGGCATCTAGGATGGCAAAATGGCCCGCCCCGCAGCCGCCCCTCCCCACCCCACCCCGCTTCGATTGGGTCAGCCCCGCCCCGCCCCGCGCATTGGGCAGGTCGGGCATGGATTCTTATATTTACTGCCCCGCCCCGCCCCACACTATACATATATACATATTTATATAATTATATATATAAATAATATTATATAATAAATAAATCAAATAATTATACATCTTTTAATAATTCTTAAATTTTGAACAATTGTAAACAATAATAGTATACAATTTATTGAACACTAATTTTAATGTTGTTTTGTATTTGTGAACTTGATTATGTATTTGTTTTGGACATGAAATATTTTAATTTTTATGTAGTCATTTGGATATGATTTTTTAATTAAAACAAAGAAAAATATTGATTTATGTTTTAATTTTTCATTTAAAAAAAAAAAAACAAGAAAGAATGGGGCGGGGTGGACCCGCCCCACGCAGGGCGGACTTGAGGCACAACTTGCTGCCCCGCGGCGGGGCATGGGGCAGGTGGGTATAGGCGCGGGACGAACATGATTATCTCTGCATTGGGCATCTATTAACTTGACTTTGGCTTATAAATAGATGCATTTGGTTTCATCATTTTTAGTTCTAAAATAAATTATCCAATATCTGTTTTAAGGTTGTTGTCAGTTTTCAATGGCCGGCGCCGCTGGTGGTCAGGTGGTACGGTACGACGGCAGCAAGCTCACCCGTCAAGACTTCCCGGAAGATTTTATCTTTGGTGGCGCCACTTCGTCATATCAGGTTTTTTTTTTTTTTTTTTTATATGTATACGTTGCAAGAGAAATAAGGCAAATTTAACCAAAATCAAACACAGAACCCAAAGAAGGTCCTGAGGCCGAGAAAAGTGCCTGCACACTGAGACTACAAATAATTTGCACTTGGTTAAGGACCAGGTTATACCGATATAGTGACCCATAATTGAATTGTTCACCGTACTCTTTAATTCACCCTTTTTTTTTACTTCAGTTCATCCGTTATTTTTTTCAATTATACCCTCTCTCTTTTTTTTTTTATAACTAAAAATGGGGTGAACTCAACCCCATAAGAATTACTAAATTCACCCCCTATTTGTTCGGTATTTTTTTTCGAAAACTAACACAATGTTCAACTTTATTTTTTGAACAATTGTGTAGTATTTGAAAAAAAAGTCAAACAAAATCAGAATTTCAAAAAATTCAGTAGCAAACGTTGGTGTTCGTCGAATTTATAATTTTTTTCGAAAATCTTAACTTTGTTCGACTTTTTTTTCGAACATTTGTGTAAATGTTCAGAAAAAAAGTCAAACATTGTTTTAAGTTTTTAAAAAATATATATCGAACAAATGGGGGAGAACTCAATAATTCTTATTGGGGTGAACTCAACAAGGGCATTTTGGTCTTTTAACATTTTTTTAAAAAAAAATAGGGGGTGAACTTTTCATTATGGGGTCAATATAACCTGGTCCTTGGTTAATTTACACTTCATCTAAATACATTCACCACTCATTAAATATGTTTACATTGGTTAAAAAGTACCTCCCAATATTAAATTTTAAAAACATATTCTAAATGTTAAATATTTCGTTTAAGTTTTTTTTTAAAAAAAAATTAGAAAATTAAATGAATATCTGATAATATTTTTAAAATTGAAAATCAAGCTTAAAATGAAGATACAACATTTAAAATGAGTATTTTGATTATTTTAAACATGTTTTCTAGGGGTAAGTGAGTGAAAGATTCAAATTCTTTTGTGAACTATTGAAATAATGAATTACAGTATTTTTATGGTAACATTTTTAATGTTTTATTCTAATTTTGGAATAATGAGGCAAAGAAATAGTAAAGAATTACCCTTAAAATTTTTTTTTCGTTACTCTTATTTTTTAAAATGTGTGCACTTTTTCCAATGAAGAGTTCTATGAGATGAAGAAAGTTCTCCCCCGTCCCAAATTAATTTACACAATTTGGTCGGCACACAAAATAAGAGAATGGAGTAATGAGTTGAGTTTTAAAATATAATTTTGTAAATTTATATGTATAAAATAAGAAATAATTTGGACTGTGTGTATGTATGAATCCAAAAGTAATATTATTTTGTGTAATATTGTAGATAATGTGAGAGCTGAGTTTATAGTCAGTTTTCTATTTTTTTTTTTTTTTTGCAAGTTATTTTGGAATGTTCAAATAAGAAAAGTATGTAAGTTATTATTGAAGAAAGAAAATATTATTTTTTAACATGTTTTGTAAGAGACCGTATCATAAAATTTTTGCAAATTTTAATAATGCTCACATTTTAAAAGTATTTCAAAAAATCATGTCTAATATAAATTTTTATACTTCTTGTTAGTCGCTCAAATATTAGATAATAATTAATTTATATTTGGGGACAAATTATTCCAGATCGAAGGTGCTTTCAACCATGACCGTAAATCTCATAGTAACTGGGATGTCTGGACCCTGGAGAAGCCTAGTAATATTTCTTTCCCCTTAAGTCCTTTTCTCATTTCTAATTCCCTTGGCATGTTAAAATTTCAGTTGATGATGTTTATGATAATTACTTTACTACAGATAAAATTGCTGACGGCCACAATGGTTGTGTTGCTATTGATCATTATAATCGAGTCAAGGTAATTCAACACACACAGTCATATATATATATATATATATTGAAGAAATTGATTATCTATATTATGCGATGGAGAATAAAATCTTCAATCACATTTTTTTATTGTGCGGTGGATAATGAAGAGCATAATTGACGTTTGACTCATGTAAAATAATTTCGATGAAAAATAAAACTGGAGTCTTTGAAATTTTATAAAATTATTATAAACTACATTTAATTTAAAATTATTTTGCATGGCTTGACCAAGTTATAATTCAAAAAGTCACATGAATAATAATTAATATAATTACTAAGTTTAATTTTGTACTATATGAAATTATTGTGAGGTGTCTTACGTAAACGTTCTTAATTCATAGATTAATGAATTAATATATATATATATATATATATATATATATATATATATATAGGATTAGTGAGTAAAATCGGTAAGCGACAATAAATATGCTTAATTTAAATTTGTCTAACACAACATTATTTCACAAAAGAATTTGTCATATTTAATTGTTTTGAAACATATTTTTTATTAAAAAAAAATATCATATAGTATTAAATTTAGAAGAGTTGGTCTCTTATGAGGTGGGTGCATGCATCCACTTGAATTTTATTATGATACTTTTCAGTTAATTTATTATTACTTTTTATTTTTAATTTACATGATACTATTATTTTGAAAGTGAGTGCATGGATACACTCACCTCATATGAGACCAAACCAATTTAGAAAGACCGAATAATCAATTTTAACTCATACTCCCCCGTCTACTAAAAGTATGCTCATTTGGTTTTGACAAGTTTTAAAAAAAATGTGGATAAAGTAGATAAAATAAGAGTATTTTGGAGTATTGTGTGATCTATTTATGAGTTAAGTGGTTGTTTATGAGTATAAAATCGACAATATATGAAAAAAATAAGTAATGGTTAAATGGTAAAACAAAACAAATTATTAAAAAAAAAAAAAACAGTGTGAGAATACTTTTGGTGGACAGAGATACGTTTTAGTTTTTTTATTAATTCTAGCACATTCATTTATTTTTTTGTACTTAAATACATCCTTGAATTGACAATATTCATCTTACATTCAAATAATTAAAATAAAAATAAGTCAATGCCAACTGTCGACATTGGTCAACATAAAGAATCGGTGCAATTCATGTGGAATCCTCAGTGGAAATTGGAGATTCTCCACGCAGGTTGAAATTATTGTAATATATATGTGATAAACATGACACATAATTTTTAGATTAAAAGATCTTAATTCAAGCTTGTATACATGTGAAAATTAAAATAATATTAACATGATTGCAGGAAGATGTAAAATTGTTGAAGAAACTTGGCATAGATTGCTATAGGTTTTCAATTTCATGGACTAGAATACTGCCAGGTATGTACTTACATATATATAGGGAATAATTTTTGAATTTTTTAAAGTAATGTAATTTAGGAGTAATAAAATGAGGATCATAACTTTTTGGACTGATAAAATGAGGATAATAACTCTTCGGGGTGACAATAACTTTTTTTTTTCTTTTTTAAAAGTAACATTTAGGTCAAATTAGATCAAATTTCAGTTCAAATTCAAGTCAATCCGGGATAATTAGTCCGAAATTCAACCCGAATTCTGCTCATATCGGGCCAATTAGTTAGATTTGAATTAATTCGGACTGAATTTGACATCAATTCACAATTTTTAAAAGTTATTGATTTTAAATTATTAATCCGAATAATTACATACGATTCTCATTTTTTCAACCCTTAAATAAATATGCGCATGTGTTGTACCATTCCATGTGTATTATATATATAGCAATGTCATTACAATGCTGGTCACATACACATACTATTATACTAATAATAATGACAATAATATATAAGAATAAATATTACTTTATATTAGGTGGAAGATTGAGCACAGGCGTTAATAGGGAAGGTGTCAAGTTTTATAGCGATCTCATTGATCTGTTACTCTCAGAAGGTTAGTATTTTAAATTTAGTTGATGACTCGAGATTAAATTTGAGATTTCAAGGAATATGTGTAATTATATATATACTCCATAGTTTATCATCTGATGTTATTTTTGAACAGGAATTACACCCTTTGTCACTATCTTCCACTTTGATATTCCCCAATGCTTGCAAGAAGATGGTGGCTTCTTGGAACGTAAATCTGTGTAAGTAATATTTATGTTGTTTGGACAGCGAACCAATATTCTTGAATATATTATATGATGCAAGAAAAAAAAAATGTTACCATTAAGAAGGATTGGAAAAATAATATACCGTTTGATTCACTTGATACGAGTTTAAAATGGATTCAGGATTGGGACAAAAATTAAATTAATCCCGTTAATAGTGATTTATTTATTTTGGGAGAGAAATGATCATTATTTCTTAAAACACAAAAAAAAAATCAAAAGTATCTCTTCAAGTTTGAACAAATAATTTTTCACAACAATAAAAATTATAATATATTAATCTAAACATAACACCTAACTTTAAAAATAAAAAAAAAATATTTCAAACTAATAATATCATCATCAGCTATTACTCCAGTTTATGTCTTGTTAGCTTGATAGGAGTGAAAAAATAAACATTCATTTTATTAATAAACAATAATAATTGAAAATATTTAATTTTTTCAAAATAATTGTCATATTTTAAATTCCAGTGACAAATATTAATAATTTTTCACATGTAAACGTCCTTATTTACACTTTTACATGCATGTTCTTTACATTAGAAAACTGCATAGAGATTAATATGTTGGGTATTGCGTATTTCATTAGCAAATGAAGAAAAATAAAACTTGTGTGTACTAGTACTAGTCATTTTGGCAAAATATAATGTGAATTAGTTTTTCTTGTAAAATATATTTATATTTTTTTAATAGTATATACATTTTTTTTTTTTGAAAAAGTATATTTTTTAATAGTATTAGTTATACATTAAAATTTATATTTCATATTAATAATGTATAATGAAAACAACTAGTACTATTTTGTGTCGTACAATAAAACTAATTTACAGAGGCTTATCGAGTCGATTTATGATATTTCACAAAACGATATTTATTCTAGAATGGAGGGAATAAATGGGTAACATTTGGAGAGTAAAAATTAATAATGAGAATTGGTTTAATTAAATATTAAAACTGGAGTTGTTTGCAGGCTAGATTTTGTGGAGTATGCGGAAGTATGCTTCTTTGAATTCGGAGATCGGGTGAAACATTGGATCACACTCAACGAGCCATTGTCATACACCTCGAGCGGATACATAACAGGGACTTCTCCCCCGGGTCGTGGTTCACAGTCGGTACTGCTAAAAGTTGTTGCATATGGCTTCCTAGTACATAGAACCGCTCCTGGAATCGACCTAACTGTCACAGAGGGAAATGCTGGAACTGAACCTTATATAGTTGCTCACCATCTCATTTTAGCTCATGCCACAGCTGTCGATATTTATAAGCGAAAGTATCAGGTACTCTTTTCTATTCAAAACACATGTCAACACATGCGTATTAAAGATTTATATTATGTCCTTAATATACGTTTATCTTCTTCATTAAAATAACATATTTATCAAACTATAATTCAGAAAGAAATATAATTAACTTGTATTGAAAAGTGCAAAGTTTTATTTAATTTGGAAATTAAATGAGTAGGAGGGAGAGTGTGTATATATGTGTGTGTGTACATCACAAATTAAGACCTTTAAAATATCATAAAGTGTTTATCACGATATATACATATTTTTGTTTGGTATAGCTAATTTACCTAGAAATGAACTTTAAGTAATTTGTCCATAGTAAAAATTTAGTATGGTAATCATGGTATGTGCAGGCAGTTCAAGGAGGCATAATAGGTATCACGAACATGTCAACATGGTATGAACCCTATACTGATTCTAAAGAAGATATTGATGCTGCTTCAAGAGCTATTGACTTTCAGTGGGGATGGTATACTTCATAATTTTATTTAAAATATTTAGAATATATTGGATTTAAAATATATAAATATAACCAATTTTAATTTCTTGTTTTGCAGGTTTACAGCACCTGTGGTTCACGGGGATTACCCGCCAATTATGCGAGAGCGAGTGGGAACCCGACTGCCAATATTTACGCCCGAAGAAAGAATACTGATCAAAGGGTCATATGATTTTATCGGGGTGAATTATTACACCACTTATTTAACTCAAAATGATCTTCCTTCATCCACTCCCCCAGAACCAACTTACTTTACCGATATGGGAATTAAAACCCACAGTAAGTATATTCACCCAATGTTATTTCACACATTTTTTTTAGACAGTCTGACATGAAATTTACAATTAAAGTTTATCAAGTAATTTAAAATTAAAATGTAACAAATAATTTTAAGTGCACTTAATTTATATATATTTCACACAAAAATTATCGTATTAATATTGAAGGATTTTTGGGTGTAATTAGAACTTACTAGCATTAAATTTAAAATCTACGCATTTTATACATCCCATTCAAATGCAACCTTTATTTATTTACTTTATAATTACTCATTTTTATTTTTTTATTTTTTTGGTAGCTAAATATCCAGATGGAACTCCAGTTGGTGAACAAGTAAGTAATTGAGCGTCCTATAATATATGGAGTATTAATTATACGAAGAGTTATTATTATTATTATTATTATTATTATTATTATTATTATTATTATTATTATTATTATTATTATTATTATAATTATTATTATTATTATTTTTGCAAAATATATAAGTTGTTCTTGTTAATGTATTACAGGCTGGTTCAAAATGGTTGTACATTGTTCCCCGTGGGATATACGGGCTTTTGAGACACAACGCGACCACATATGGCAACCCCATTGTTTATATTACTGAGAATGGTAATTGTTGTATTTTTGTTGAAATTTCAACATTTCCACGCATGCTTGCTTGAAATTAAAATAAATATGACAAATTTAATTAGTATTTGTCATTTGTCCAACACACATATGAATCTATATGTAAATAAAGGTACCTAGATGAAAAAATTATGTTTCATTTAAAAATCCAAACTTATAAAGAGGTTGAGAATAAATCAAATCATATCATCACCATAATATTCCCCCTCACTCGTGGGCTGGTGTCAAATTCCATCATCGGAAGGACTGAAGAGGCCCAATGAGTATACTTGCGGGTTCGAACCCAAAAATTTTCTCTGATACCATTAAACAATTTCGCCTCATCTAAAATTACAAGATTTAAAATACCTCTATTTTTTGAACTATTCAACTATATCTACAATGCACTATTATGCCTTTATCTAACCATTTCATTACAAGATTTTTCTATTATTTTTAGTAAATTCAACCTTTTTTTATGTAGGGGTGGATGAGAAAAACGAAAAGATACCAATTTCGATCGCTATTAAGGATGACTACAGAATTGACTTCTTTCAAAAGCATTTAGCCTTTCTGAAGCAAGCTATGGAGTGAGTATCCATTCTCAATTATATACATACATATATACTCCAATTGATTTTTATCTCTCATGTAATTATTCTACATTTAGATTTCTAAATTGGCTAGAGTCAATTAAAATATAATTGTGTATTCTATCAGTTTTCATACAAACTTAGTTTGTATTCTTTCTCTAACTCATCTATTAATTTTGTTTCCTGGGATAGTGTTTCTTATGTCAATCGATCCAATTTTGACAAAATAAATTATCGTTCCATCTAATTAATTATTTTTGTTGTATAGCGAGGGTGTGAATCTCAAGGGTTACATGCTGTGGTCACTCTTCGACAACTTTGAATGGGCAGAAGGATACACCGTTCGATTTGGAATGTATTATGTGGACTTTGTTAATGGTTTGGGCAGATACCCTAAGAACTCAGCAATATGGTACATGAATTTCCTCAACAAAAATCCTCAGCTTCCATCTACCAAGAGACTAGTTGTTGAAGAAGTTGAAACAGAAAATAATTCAACAATTAAAAGGAAAAGGAATCGCAATTAATTTATCTAATATAAGGCAATTAATTGTCCATTTTTCTTTCCGTGACTTTTCTCATTTCCTGAACTACTTTTTTATGCATTCTAATATTTACATAAGAGTCTGAAGCACATGTTGTGCATAATAGTCGGTTTGATTTGCCTAGTTATCCTTTCTTTAATGTTGTTTGATGTTGCCAATTCTTTGGCAGTTGAATAATAAAAGAATTATCTTTCTTTAAAAAAAAATTATTTTTATTGCAAATTCTCTACTGCATTATTTGCTTTATTTTATATTTTATTATTTTGTTATAAAAATATCATCATAACAAAGTTTTCGCGTAAAACTAATGTCATCATGTAATTAGTTTATATTGTATAATAATTCTAAACATTAATTATTTTATTAAAAAAATAATTGTTTAACTATAAATTGTTAATTACATAATAAAATTATTTTATATAAGATCAACTACCATCATTATGTTTAAAATCTTTGAGTAAATTACATAACAGAAAAACACGACCATTCATCCTTTTTTATTATAACTCGGTATTCGGTTTAAGGTGCGACTAATATGGGGACTATTAATCCCACCGTCCACTACCGGGGGCCCCACTTAAAGTCAGAGAGAAACTCTGTATGGACAAGACCATCCATCCTTATTTCAATCGGAGTCATATAAGTGGATATGAGCGACTAAAAACCAAGAATTTAAATTTTATAACTAAAATTAAGAGGGGTGTATTCAATTCAAGATTTTTAAAGACTTTCTCAGACTTTTTAAAATCCATGGATTCTTTTGGATTTTGCTAATTTTCATGGATTTTAAATCTATGTATAGTTTAGCAGATTCTATTAGATTGTTTCTATAGACTTTATAAAGTTTATAGATTGTTATAACATAAAATTTTTATTTTAAAATACATGATATAATAAATACAAATTGAAATAAAGAGATCTTATGTAATGATCGAAACTTACATTTTCTTATAAAATAACAATATAAATTGCAAAACACATTGTATACCAAAAATGTAAATATAAGTTCTCTCTCTCTCTCTTTCAAATTTGGGATCTCCTTGATAGCATCCCAGGTAGTATAAGTTCTCTCTCTTTCCCTTTTTTCCAGCAAGTTATAAACTCATTGGATTTTTAATTTCTTCCATAGCACCATTTTGATGTATATTTTCAGTGGAGCTGGAATTTACTTAATATTAAGTTCTACTTCTTTTGGCTTGACTTCTTCTTTGGTTGGGGACCTCAGACGCTTCAAGAGATCCTAAAGGGGGTGTGGAATCAAATGGTGAATCATTTTGAGATAGTCCTACAAATGCCTCATTTTCAATATCATAAGTGAAATCTTTTATGCGTACATCTATATTATCACCATCTTCAAATGTCCTTGCATTAGTTTCGCTACCCAACCCAATTGAGTTTTTTTCCTACAGCAACACCGTTTCCTACAACAATTTCTAAATCCTCAAAATCAAGGCATTCCCCATAGCGCAAATTCGCATCTTTAGGGTGAGCCTAGCAAAAAGAAAGAAAATATTAATCTTTTAATCTATTATTTCACTATTTGAAAGTAATAAAATGATGTTTAAGAAGTTTACCACTAGATACTCATCCCATACTTCATCTGGAGCTATAAACTTTTTGGTAGTAGAGTCATATCCAAAATCAGAGCTAAATCGCAATAGGTTTGAATAAGATAACCAACGATTCATAAACCATTTGAGTCGACTTTGATAATTGTTGTAGGTCTTACTACATAGTTTTGAGTGTTTCTGAAAAAATACCACTATTATCCCACCATCCCAAGTCGCATCCTCAAGTCGCAATATCAACCATTAGTTTTAACATTAAGTCACTTTGTTCCTTAGTCCATTACTCATAAGATGCTCTCTTTTTTGTATCTTGTTGTGAATCTCCCATATTAATATTACTATATTGATATACAAAAAATAAAATAATATTTTTATATAATGTTTACACTTACTAACAATGCAAAGATAGTACAAGGCAACATCTAATAGAAGATAGTACAAAATAGAGTTAAAAAGAAGTCAAACGGCTGACCTCTAACACAGAAACCTTGAGACCACTAACACATACAAACAAAGAAATTAAAGCCACATTTATGTAGTTGATTAGCATGATGTAAGCCGAACAAAGAAATCAAATAAAAAACACTTCATATAATACTATGCATTAGTCAATATTATAGAAATTGGAAAAAACCATAGAAAATTGATTTAGCAAGATTTGTACAACAAAAAAATAAATATGTAGCTTTGTTATCAAAAGAAACCAGAGAAAATTAGGTGGTGGCCCTCAGTTCATGTTTTTTTCTTCTTGTTGTTTCATCGTCCCTTTTAATGGGAGCAGTACGATCAAAAACTTGTGGTGAGAGAAGAGATTTTTGTAGGGATTTTTTATTTATGATAGGGCACTTAAAATCTTAGAAAATCTATATCATAAATAAAATCCTAAGAAGTCAATCAAATTTTCAATACTAATAATTTGGATGGAATTTAAAAAATTCTAATTAAATACCAATTTAAGGTGTTTTTACACCCCTAAATCAGCTTTTCGAAATTTCAAACCCCATGAATAAATTGTTATTCCAATGAACACGTGTGTGTGCCATTGAGATCTATGTCCATGAAAATAATAATGTTTGTAAGAGAGACTTCTGACACCGTACAATGTTCAGGCCCAATTCGCGTGAATACTAATATATCACTGACTATATGAGCTCCGTATATTATGTGGTATTTTTGTTAAATAAACTTTATAATATAAAATATTATATATAATATTTTCAAATATAATATATATATTAAAATAATATATATGTATAAAAAAATTATAATTATAATATTAAATTTAAATAATAGTAATATTAATTGTATGACAATTCATGATAGAGATTAGAATTATTATAATTATATGAAAAAATTTACTATAAGATTTGTTTCAAATTTATTTTATAATTAATAAAAAGAAAGGAGACGATTAATATAATTTTTTTATATAATTGATGCATAAATATTACTTCGAATAATATATATATCGTATATTTACAATAAATATCATATATGATTATATTAAGTTTTTTTTTTTAATAAAAGTTGATACAACCACAATTTTTCTTACATACATTTATAGGCTTAAATTAAATATAATTTTATGTTTAAAAATTGTCATATGATAACACTTTTTAGATATAAAATACATATTTAAAATATTTAAAGATTTATGTATTAACTTATTTATTAAAAAATATACATATTGTGTAAGAGATCTAAGGTTCAAACCTCCTTAAAATTATATTTTTTAATTAATTTCTATATTAAAATGCCACATAAATGTCATATACTAATTATAAATCAATAGAAAAATGACATATAGATTATTATATATATATATATATATATATATATATGTATATAATAAGAATGTGACACCTCATTCAAATTAACCTCATGACGACACCTAAATAAAAACAAACTACCTATTATCAATAGGGATAATTCAAACTCCATGAATATTTTTTTCCCACTTAACACGTACGTGAATATATACATTAATTACATTTGATGGACATGTAGAAGAATATTCTAGAAATAATATTCATACGACAGAAGATATGATTTAAATTTTGAATCCGGCCAGTAATCTTGTTTTATATGTGATTTTTTTTAAAGGTATTCGTTGAATCGAACCTGGATTTCCCATTAAAGTGAGAAATTCACTGACCAAATGTGATTTTATAAAATCATATATTTCAAGAGAGTTTTATGTATTTTGTATAAAAAGGTAAGTTTATCGTGTTTCAATTTCATTCAATATTTTATACTTCTGGTCAAATGTTTGATACTTTTGATTAAATATTTAATACTTTAAATGTTATAATATCATATTTTTATATTATATAAATATTAATAATTTTAATAATAAAAATATTAATTTATTTTTTATATTTCTGAAAAATAACTTAATCGGTGACTCTAATTCTTGATATTTTTACTGAGATTCTTAATATTTTTAATTAAATATTTGGTATTTTAAATTTTTCAAAAGTGATAACATGGTAATATTAAAGTATATACAAAATACATAAGATGACTCATATTTCAAAACCTACCATTATTTGTCCATTTTTAAATATTTCTCCTCGCACACGATCGCAGTCAGTGTCTATACTCATCCTATTCCTATTGTATGTTCCTCAATTAGTTTGAACATAAAATTTGTATTCATAAAAATACAAAATATAAAAATATTCTCTGCTAAAAATGAAAATCGTTCTCAAACTAAATAACTGGACAAAAAACGAGAGAGTAAATAAAAACATTAAAACCACATGAATCACCATAACTCTATTGTCCAACTTGCACAATCAACAAGAATGAAATATAAAAGAGTTTGTAAATTGCTGAGTCAAGTAAAATATATATTCTCATTTCTGCGCCTATCATAAAAAATCAGACCTCCTCCAATTCTGACATGCACATAAAATAAAACCCAGAAAAAAGGAGAAAAAAAAACACGATTAACATATATCTACAGCCTCACATGGAAGAGAAAATATAGGGGTGAGATGAATAGATGTGAATAGTCTCACACAAAATTTTATCATAAAGTTTTAAAAGGTTACCTTTCAAATAGGGGGTGAAAATATGCTGACTTGGGCTTCCTATCGGAAAGCTCGAGTCTGATATATAGATGTTAGAATCAAGTATGATTTATTACTTGATACATATATTTTTTAATAGACTCAAGATTGACTTTTTAATAAACGAGTTGGGTCTAAAACCAACATAAAATCTTTTTAAAGCCATTTCACCTTAAATATCAAATTTAAAAGTAATTACAATAATATTGTGATTTTAATACTTGTTTTTTTTTTCTATTCTTAATGAGATTTAAGATTTATTGATAGTTGAATTTATTTAATTGAATAATTTGTTTAAAAATATATTATTTTATATAATTAATTATATAGTTTTTATTAATATAATAAAAGTTAATACATATATAATATTATTTATATTGAATAATATAATTTATAGATTTAAATGATCCGACTTGTTGAGCTAAAAAAATTATGTAAAAGTTTAAGTCTTGATATATACATTTTTTAAAACAGTCTTGACATTTTTTTAAATAATGGATTTTTAAAAGAATCTAGACTTGAATTGTTTATCATAATGGTCGAACAAAATTTTAATAAATCGAATCGTAAACCCTTGACTTGTTTATTATAATGATCGAACTAAATTTAAATAAATCGAATTGTAAACCCCATAGTCCGTATTTTGATGTGAGTATGACTGGGGTGAACCATGATTCACCATAAAACTAGATCTAGAGTATTAGTATTGTTTACTGAAGAATATTAGTTCTCTTCATTTAAGAGTAGTCCTCGTTCCTCTTATGCATCTATTTTTGTATTTTATAGGACTTGTAAGATATATTAGTTGATATTCAGAAATATGCCAATGAGTTTTGTAATAAAATTTTGAGCAAACTTACGAAAATAACAGAGATGTTTGATGACAAGGAAAAAAGTGCCACCAATTCCATTCTAGAGATGTCCAATCCTCAGTTTTTTATGGATGAAAAAACTGGATAAGTATGCATATGGTTTGGCGGAGATTGAATTGTGGAAGAGTAGTTAAAGAAGGGTTTTTACCGTGAGAAGACAGAAGATGAAAAAAAAAAAAAAAAAGACTGTACTGTGTATAAAAAATGAGATAAATATGAATATGAGTATTTGACCATGTTATAAAATGAATCTAATTTCATCTAGTGTGTACTTGGTCCGCAATAGACTTTGCCTTTAAATGTATATATTTTTTTTTTTTTGACAGGTATGTATATAAATTATTTAAACTCATACAATTTGCAATTAAGATCTTATTGTTAACTTTTAAAATGTTTTAAATTTGAAGCGAGCGAGGTTTATCCTCTGGCCTTTAAATAGCCCTTCAAATTTATATCACTATTATCATCCCGCGAAAGGAGCTGGTCGACTCCTCTGGTTCCCGCCATTGAAACCGCCATGGTACTCCAATCTCCAGTGGTGATTGCCATTGATGGAGCACTGCGGTTTATCGAGGAGAGCAAGGTCACAATTAGATCGGAGAATTTGAAATTGCGGATGATTTTCAAATACTTTTTATATTGAATAGGTTCTAAATATATCAAAATTATGTAATAGTATTGTTGAGGTCATGAATTTTAAGTTTATTAGAACAATTCATCGAAATACGTTTGGATGAATTCATCGTTATAGTTTTCGAATTCTGCCATTAAAATGTTAGGTAAGGAAAATGAAGCTGAGAATTCCTCTGTGCGTGGATCTGTAAGAGGAGGAAAACCTAACATGGAATGAGATGCGGCTGCGGATCAAGTCAAAATCAAACAGATCTGGAGGCTACACTCAACGTTAGTAATTGTAAGATTTATATCAATGTTTGAATGCATTTATATTTCATCATTTTTTTTTTCATCATTGAACCACTACTTCATATAACTATTGTATACTTTACTTTTATTCCATCTTACTACTTTAGAGTCGTTCATAGTAACAGTGTTTATTCGCTTTTCAGTGTCATGGTTATTGCGTTGAAGTGGAATAAGTTTTATGATAAAGCATCACCTTATATGAAGATTACAAACTGGACACGGCATGTTGCATAACAACTCGCAAATTTACTGAATACAGAACTGATACTATTTACATAATCAAATGCAAATTTGAATAATCTGAAGAAAATTGATCTTCAGACTCTTCATAGCAAGCTTAAAAGTTGAAAATCATTAAAGAAAAAAAAACAGAAAAACAAACAAAAAAACTCAATCTACAGTATAACTGACTGCAGTATTTACTTTTCAACTCGTGTACTTTTTCGGAGACGGTGGCTTTGGATGAGAGGATTTTCCAGTAATGGCTTTCTTTACCTTGGCAATTGAGTGCTTCACTTTCGATCCAACGCCTGAAAGTATGTTGTGCGATTTCTTATGAGAGACTTTCACATCCGCGTCTGCCATATCAACCATGACTGGTGCTTCAGAACTCAATTCTGATCTCTTTTGTTCACTCAATTCATCTACATCATTATTTTCTTCTTCAGTTTTTGCATTTTCATGCTGATCCTCATCAGGTTTTTCTGCATGCAGGTCTTCTGTGGGGGTAGTTGGTTCTTCATCAATGGCTGAATGTTCTGCCATCTTCGAGGTTTTTCTCATGGATACCTCAAAAAGGTCTGAGAGTGAAGGCTCATTAGTCTTTTTTGATTCAGACTTCTCCGCTGTCTCCTGGTCTGTTTTCTCCTCATTTCCACAGTGTGCTTCTTGTTGATCAACTTTAGAAAGTTCCAGTAAATCATGTTCACCCTGGGAACATTCTGCGGATAATTTCTCGTTGCCATTTTCATTCTCTGAACTCAAAACCGTGGTGTGTTCTGCTTCAAGAACTACATGTTTATCCTTTGAAGATAGAGGGGTTACCTCTAGCTCTGTTACGCCAGTGCCATTCACTCCTGTAAAATGTGCTGGAATATCTTTTTCTGCTGTTTCAATTTCTGAACATTTGGCTTCTGGTAGGATAGGAAGAGAATCAATCTGCCTTGGACTTCCTTCAATTTTGTCATGTTGAGCTGTATCATCCATCAGACTCTGATAAGTGTTAGATTCTGTGACTTTTTCTGTCTCTGCAGTCCTGGAATTTTCCAACTGATTAGACTTATCATTTATGATTTTCGCTTCTTCAGAATTCACTCCTTCTGTGACATTCCCAGGATCCCTTCCCAATTGCTGTTCTTCTGTTTCTCGTTTAAGAGTCTCTAACACGGAGTCAGTTTGAACAGCTTCTGTCTCTTGTTCGTCACCAGTATTTATATTTTCATCTGGACTTGCCTCCACAGGATTCTCCTTGTGTGATACTTCAAAGGAGCCCTCATTTGACCCTTTCGCATCCTGGCTTACATCCTTGACATTTTGAACATTCTCAGGATCATCTTTCTCTGCCATCACCTTAGTATCCATGATATTTAATTCCTGGGGCAACTCCTGAAGTATGGTATGTTGATCTTCAACCTCCAGTGTGATTTTTGATGTGGAAATCATAGGAGGTTCCACTGGTGTGCAGGTCTCTGCCACCACTTTGCATTTATCATTTGCTTCTTCCACTTGTCGACTTTCTACTTCAGTGGAGTTTGGAATAGCAGCTTGGGAACTAATTCCAGCTTTTGGTTCCTGCATTTCAGCGGTGATTCTTGTAGCTTCTGAGGCTTGTTCTGTTAGTTCAGTGTCATCCGTAACAGTTGATATTTGGGATTTTGTGCTTTTATTTGAACATTCCTCTCCAGGAGAAGTATTTTTAGTGATGGGGCTTTCATCGTCTTCTGGGACACCTTGGGCATCATCACTGATTGAAACTTCTGATATATCCTTGATATGAAATGAAACATCGAGATGCTCAGGCTCAACATAGGTTTCTGTTTCTTCACCTTCATTTGGTTTGCTCCAAGTATCACCTTTGCTTTCCTGCTCGCCTTTTTCTTCTGCACGTCTTACGTTCTCCTATAGAATAGATGTATACTTCAAAATGATGCTTCTTTATACATTTACACAATAGTGATGAAATAAGTGCATTACATATTTTTACCTCATCTCTTGGTTTCACTTCATCTGAGCCACAAATTTCATCCTTTTGGTTATGTTTCTCACTATCGTTTCCTTGTAACAATTCAGGAAGTGGAAGGATTTCATGCTTTCTTGTGATATGCTCTTCTTGCGATTCTTTATTAACTTCAGAGTCCTCAATGGTTTTGTGTAAGGTATTAATGGGAGCTTCACATGTCATATTTTCATCCAATTCCTTCGGCATATCTCTTGCAGCTGCATCTATCTCTGGAATTTTTGAATCTTGATTTAGTAACCCTTCATCTTCTGCTATTTCATTTTCAGTGCCATCATCTCCTGTTCTGTTTTCTTCTTCATCTGGTAATGCTACAGTAGACCTGTTTACCTGTGTATCCATAAAGCAAGCATATCAATCAATATGTGACAAAGAACAAGAGAACTACATAGTAGAGCATTTGCAAAGTATAGCTTGGTAGAGTTTAAAATTCTTGCAGAAGCAATCTGATGCAAAATTGCTAATTTTACCTTTGGAGGAAAGATGGACGAAGATTTAATCTGATGTATAATGCTGAAAAGTGAATTTTAAAGAACCTACCTCTTCATTTGAATTCTGAGCTCCTATCTTTATGTATGCAACGTCTAATGCCTGAGCCTCTTCAGTGTCTATTGCAGTTGTAACCTCCTGAACACTCTTCGACTGCTCTTTTCGGTCTTGACCTCTATCAGTTGATTCATTTCTCAGAAGATTTTCTTCTGGTTCTTCCAAAGCCTTGTCATCGCTCTCTTTGGAAATTTTTGGCACCTGCACAATTAATGGCAATTAAACATCATGAAGTGCAGAAGTTTGTGAATGAATGAAAGTAGTAGTTATGTTTTTCTCTTACCTTTTCTGTTTCATTTTCTTTCTTAATGTCTTCAAATACTGTGCTTATCTCTTCTTCTAGGTGACTCCCTATGACTACCTCTTCTTGATGAGATCCTTGATGATAATCTTCTACATCTTTGTCTCCCTCCCTGGTCTGCATTTTCTATACTTTTATTAGTAATGATCATTCAACAGACAGAAAATGGACAAAATGCTAGAAAAAACACACTAGACTTAAAAAGGTAATTCTTGGTAATTGCACCTTCTTGCATGGAATGTTTACCTTCAAGATTTCTGCTTCATGTTTGGTTTTTTCTTGGCAAGATATATCCTCTGCCACAACTTTATCCGATTCTATTTCTTCTGCTGTTTCAAGATTCTTTTCCTCTGTTTTTATCTCTTCTGTTTCTGCAACTACTTTACCACTTTGAACCTGGGAAACAGATTTAAGCACCTGAATTTTTGACTCATATTCACTTCTTTGTTCTCCAGGTTCAAACACAAGTTCTTTTGAGTCTGGCCTTTCCTCAGTTGTGCTACTGGTGTTGGCATGCTCATATCCATCTCTTTGACATTCAGATATCAAAACAGTTGTTTCCCCAACACTCGTGCTCTCAACATCTTGACCTTCTGAAGCAGAGGGAGTTGTCCGTATGATTTCTGGAGCTTCATCATCATTTTTACTGTCAAGGTCTGTGATGGACATGTCATTGTCAATTCTCGTGTCTTCATCGCCATCTGATGCTATTTTTATTCTCGTGTCTTCTTGCTGTTGAGCTTCTTCATTCTCAGCCTCTTCTCTCATTTCTCTTCTGGATTCCTGGAAATTGGATGTCGACTCTTCCTCTAATACCCCAGAGTTGGAGCTTCCTGATATCTCTTTGCAGTTATCTGAATTTGTTTTCTCTTCTTTATCATTCACCCCCTTCGATTCTGAGATAACCTGGGAATCCTTAAAAAGCAGCTGTCCTATATCCTGGTCAATCTCTGTTGTCAGATTATTTTGAACTAGTTCTGCTTCTTTTTCTCCATCTGGAACTTGGGCTTCTGCCTCTGGACCTCCTCTAGGTTCTGTTTCTGGTTGAGTCTCATTTGTTGGAATCATGGTAGAGCCATCATCTATCACTGCTATTTTCTCTGTATCTGTCTTGTCACCACAACTTTTTGCTTCTTCAACAACTTCAGATGCCAAGCTGGTAACATCTGGGGCATTCTCATGGCTTATTATCATGTGTACGTCTGGCACTTCCGTGATGGATGACTCCTCTTGCTTGGAATCCGGATCTTTAGCAAGATGCCTGATTGCAACTTCTTCGACAACATCCAAATCTTTTATACAGGGGATTTTTACAGCTATCGAATTCGAGTCCTTTTCCTGTTTGAAAGAGAATTTTCCAAGTAAGCTAAATGTAGAGAAGCAAGCCAAAGTACACCTTGCTGCGAGAAACATTTGAATAATTGCTTGAGTTCAAGACTTACCTCATGAACTGCTATATTTACCGAAGTTGGCATATCCTTGAGGCCTTCTTCCTCCTTTAACTCTATACTTCTTGCTTCAAAGTCAATATTTTCATTCTGATTGGGCACCTGCAGATTCCATTAAAGGTGAATTAGTGGTGGCATTGTAAAGCAAATTAGTGATGGCAACGCTTTCCCCCCCCCCCCCCTTCCTTTTATGTTTTAATTGTCACCTCATCCTTAGGAGAAGTTTCACTCTCTCTGTTCTCATCCTTTAGTCCTTCAGGATTTTCATTAAGGATTTGCTCCTCTTGAGAATGTGCGTCTCTATCTTCACTTGAGTTTGATGCTTTTATATCTTCGGTTGCTTCTAGTGATAATTCAGTATATGCATCTTCCTTTAACATACCTTCTGTATTTTTCTCCTGTTTAAACAAGTCAGTTTCTATTAAGCTTTTCTTGTCATGAATCATGATCATCAACATCATCAGTCATGGTTTCTTTCACTATTGCTTTTTTGAGCCATCTTCATTGATTGGTGAGTTATCTCCATTTTCTCGATAGGGATTATTTTTAGCAATATTATATAGCATGAATATGAAAAAAAAATTAACACTTTCTTGTAGTTTCTTTTAAAAAAAAAAAATCTTTATACTAGCCAATTTATTATTCAGATATGTGTTAAGTAAGGTAGGAGTAGTGGAGATCAACTGATTGTATGATTTTACCTGAACCTCAAGAGTTTTCTCATTGCCACTTGCATCAATAGTATTCTCAATTGTCTTGTCTCTTGAGATGTCTTCTGGATCTACGGTTTGGATTTGCTCCTCGGTAGAACTTGTTTTCGTGTCTTGACTGGGAGCAAATGCTTTAACATCCTCAGTAGCTGCTTGCAAGAACTTAATATGATTCTCACTCTGTGCTTCTTCCATAATCAAAGTACTTTCTATTGTGTCCGCTGCCGGAGCTTCTGTTAAAGATGTGCTTTCACCGTCCTTTTCTGAATGTTCATTCTGTTCAAGTTGTGAGCAATCTACTTGGACAAATAAACTCTCCTTAGAGTCCTCATATGAAGTAGCTGCATAACTCTGCAACGAAAATAAAATGCTTGTTAAATCTGTTTAATTTGTCAAAGTAAGAATGTTAATAACTTGTTTCTTTTATAACATAGAAATTTGATGTACACACTAAACTTTTTGATAAGCTAATTTACTACTCCCTCCTAATCGAAATGTATGTCGTTCTGGATAAATGCACACACATATTAATAAAATTATTGACTTCCTACCCATAATTAAATGCTATGCAATTTTACATGAGACTTTGAAGACTATTACTATCCAAGTTATTTTTAATGGCTTTAAGGGTAAAATAGGAAGAAGTGTAATTAATTAACATTGGAAAATGTAAAATGTCATTTAAATTGCAAATTAAGTGAAGAGCCAGAACGTCATTTAAGTTGAATAGCAGAATAGGAGGGAGTACTATGATTATCACCTTATCCTCATCAACTGTTGTGTCCTCATGTTCACCCATGATTCCTTGGGGATTTGTATTTAGGCCTAGCTCCTCTAAATGACTTGTTTCTGTATCTTGGCTTGAAGCAGTCACTTTAATATCCTCATTTTCTACCTGATGGAATTTAACAAATGATTCTTCCTCAACTAAATGACGTTCTTATGTTTTTCTCATTTCAAACAAATCAGGTTTTTGCAATTTTCTTATGCAAATTTGGTGGCATGTCGGCATCTTTAGTGTTCCCTATTGAAGCTTCTTTCAAAGATAACTCTTGTGATTGGTTAGTTATCCTCATTTTCATAACTGGGGTTATTTTTTGCATTATTCTATAGTGTGCATTAAACTGATATAAATTCTTCAGATATGTGCTGAACAAGCTAAGGGAGTAATGGAGTTCAATTGATTGTATGATTTTACCTGAACCTCAGTAGTTTTCTCATTATCACTTGCATCGATTGTCTTCTCAATTATCTTGTCTCTTGAGATATCTTCTGGATCAGCGATTAGGACTTGCTCCTCGGTGGAACTTGTTTTAGTGTCTTGGCATGGAGAAAATGCTTTAATATCCTCATTAGCTACTTGCAAGGACTCAGTATGATCCTCATTTTGTTCTTCTTCCTTAACCAACTTACTGTCTGTGGTGTCCGTTGCTAGAGCTTCTGTTAAAGATGTGATTTCAGTGTCCTTTTCTGAATGTTCATTCTGTTCCTGTTGTGAGCAATCTGCTTGGACTGATGAGTTTTCTGTAGTGTTCTCATATGAAATAGTTGCATTGCTCTGCAACGAAAATAAATTGCTCATTAAATCTGTATAATTTGTAGAAAAAAGATTGTTCAGAACTTTATTATTGTAGAAGTTAATTTACTACTACGATTCTCACCTTGACCTCCTGAGTTACTTCCTTAAGGTCAGTAACATCAATTATTTTGTCCTCTTTGTGTTCGCCCTTTATTCCTTGGGGATTTGTAATTAGGCCTTGCTCCTTTATATGACCTGATTCTCTATCTTGATTTGAAGTGGTTGCTTTAGTATCCTCATTTTCCACGTCCAAGGACTTAATAGATGCTTCTTCCTTTACAAAATCACATTCTATGTTTTTCTCGTTTTCGGACAAGTCATCTGCAAATCTGGTGTCATGTCTAATAGTTGACTCATGATCATTGGTGTTCTCCGTTGAAGCTTCTTTCAAAGACGGCTTTTGTGAGCCATCTACTTCAATTGGTGAGCTATCTTCATTATTCCCACTTGGAACATTTATTGCAGCATCCTGTATCAAGATAAATAGAACTTGAGGTCCCTGTTCAGCTTAAATAAGAGAAATTTATTTCATTTTTTTCCGTTCAGGACTAGCCATTTATTATTCATGAACGTGTTAAGTTATTACTTATTAAGTAGCTAAAAAGTAGTGTCCGATTGAGAGTATGATTTCACATGTACCTCAAAACTTTCCTTTCCTGTGTAAGCTGAATTGATATTATTTTCCTCTGTTTTGTCACATGAGATTTCTTGTGAATCACCAGTTAGGATTTGCTCCTCAATAGAACTTGTTTCTTGACACGAAGCTGATGCTTTCATATCCTCTGTAGCCACTAGCAATGCCTCAATATGATGATCCTCTTCCTTTGCCTTTTCCTTAACCACCATATTTTCTATGGTGTCTGCTGTCGGAGCTTCTGCCAAGGATGTGCTTTCACTAGCCTTCTCCAAATCTTTATTTTGCTCCAGTTGTATGCAATCAACTTGGATTAATGAGTTTTCTATAGTGTCTTCATGTGAACTAGTTGCATTACTCTGTAGCAAATATAAAACACTTGTTAAACCTGTTTACTTTGTTAAGTCACTGTTAATAAACTAAGTGTTTTGTGTGTGTTTATATAATATAGAAATTCATTTGTCAAGAATGTTCACTCTATGTTTGTAATAAAGGTAGAGATATACTGCTAAGAATCAGACCTTATCCTCAAGAGCTTCTTCCTTCAACTCAGTCACATCAATTGTTTTGTCCTCTCTGTAGTCACCGACAATTTCTTGGGGATTTGTAGTTAGGTCTTGCCCCTTTAGGTGACTTATTTCTCTATCTTGACTCGAAGCAGTTGGTTTAATATCCTCATTTTCTACCTGCAAGGACTTCACTGATACATCTTCCTTTACCAAACCACATTCCGATTTTGTCTCATTTTGAAACAAGTCAGCTTTTACTTTGCTTTCATCTGCAAATTTGGCTTCATGTATGATAATCGAAGCATCTTCCGAAGGTGGCTTTTGTAAGCTATCTACTTGGATTGGTGAGTTACCTTCATCACTCACATTTGGAATCTTTGTTGCAACTTCCTGTAACAAGATAAGACTTAAGAACTTTGTTTCACTTAAGAAATACCTTTTCTTTTTCTCCAGATCATACCCATCCTTGTACATGTATGAGTTAAATAAGCCAACAGTAATAAAGTTACACATGTACCTCAAGGTTTTCCCTAGTGTATGCTGCATCAACAGTCTTTTCCTCTATTCTGTCACATGAAATTTCTTGTGAATCGCCCGTTAGTATTTGCTCCTCAATAGGACTTGTTTCTTGACATGAGTCAGATGCTTGAACATCCTCAGTTGCTACTTGCAATGACTCAGAATGCTTCTCCTCATGTGCTTCTTCCTTAACCAAAGTGCCTTCTCCAGTGTCCCCTATTAGAGCTTCTGTCAAAGATGTGTTTTCACTGTCATTTACCGAATCCTTATTCTGTTCCGCTTGTTTGCAGTCAACCTCAACTAGCAAGTTCTCTTCTATGTCTTCATATGGAGCAGTTGCAACATCCTGTTGCATGACAAATACTCTTAAAATCTATTCAAATATAGAAATGAGATTGATAATAACTTGTTTATCAATTCATACAATGTTTAGAGTAGACATGAAATGATCACATTAATATATTAGTATGATCCTAACCTTATCCTCAGGAATCTCTTCCCCTGCGCCTGTTGTGTTACTGGTTTTATCCTCCTTGGTTTCATCCATGAACCCTTGAGGATTTGTAATTTCACTTTGGACCTTTAAAGAACTTGTTTCTCTATCTTGACCTAAGGCAGATACTTTAGTATCTTGAGCTGCTACCTGCATTAACTCAGTAGACACTTCTTCCTTCATCAAAGTACATTCAACATTTTTCTCATTTTCACCCAAAAGTTTCACCTCGTCTGTAACTGTGGACTCATCATCATTGTCATTCCTGGTTGTAGCTTCTTTCAGATATGGCTTCTGTGAGCCATCTTCAATTGGTGAATTAACAGCGTCATCTCCATCTGGGATATCCTGTTGCAAAAATTAACATATTTTATTGGACAGAAACAAGAGTTTTCCCAGCCATTTAATTTATGTGACAATAAACTAACAACATGAAACTAAACTAGTATTATGGTTTTCACCTTTACCTCAACCCTTTCTTCTCTCCTGTTAATTGCATCAATTGATTCTCTCTCTATTTTGTTACTTGAGGTTTCTTGTGGACATGCAGTTAGGGATTTTTCCTCGATTAAACAGTTTGTGTCTTGACTTGAATCAGATGCTTTAATTTCCTCTTGAGCTGCTTGTGAGGAATCAGTAGGCTTCTCCTCCCGAACTTCTTCCTGCAAGGAACTAAGAGGTATTTCTTCCTTTGCCAAAGCACAATCTATGCTTTCCTCATTTCCTAGCAAATCAGCTTTCACAATGATTTCATTTGCAAATTTAGCATCATGTATGATAGTTGAATCAGCATTGTTGTTGTTCCCTATTGAAGTTTCTTCCAAAGATGTCTTTTGTGGACCTTCAACTTCAGTTTGTGAGTTATCACTACACTCATTTTTAATGCTTTCAACATTCTGCAACTCAAGAATTTCATTCTCAGTGTAAGCTGAATCGGTAGTTGTTTCCTCTGTTTTGTCACATGGAATTTCTTCAAGATCGGCACTTAGGATTTTCTCATCAACAGAATATGTTTCTTGACATGATTCAGATGCTTTAATATCCTCAGTAGGTTCTTGCAATGACTCCATAAGCTTTTCCACTTGTGCTTCTTCCTTAGCCAAACTACCTTCTGTGGTCTCCCTCATCAGAACTTCTGTCGAAGATGTGTTTTCATTGGTATTTTCCAAATCTTTTTTTTGTTCCAGTCGTGGATAATTTTCTTCAACTACCATGCTATCTTCTATGTCCTCATATGATGTAGTTTTTCCAATGTTCTCCTGAACCGACAAACACTCGTTAAATAATTTTGTATTTGTAGAACAGAAATTGATACTTTTTTTTTTGCAGCATATTGTGGATCATATTATGCACATTGTAGATGATGGTCTGTTAAAACGACAATCAGCACACATTAATATACAAGTATGATTCTATTCTAACCTTATCATCAGGAGTTTCTTCCTCTACAACAATTGCACCATTGGATTTGTCCACCTTGGTATCATCCATGATTCCTTGAGGTTTTGTAGTGAGGCTTTTCTCCCCCAGAGGACTTGTTTCTTCATCTTGAACTAAAGCAGATGACTCAATAGACACTTCTTCCTTTACCGAAGTACACTCAGTAGTTTTCTCATTTTCATCCATAGGTTTTGCTTCGTGTGCAACGGTCGGCTCCTCTGCGTTGTTGTTACCCATTGTCGCATCTTTCAATGATGGCTCTTGTGAGCAATCTTCTTCAATTGATGTATTATCTGCATTGTCTCCATCTGGAATGTTTGTTACAATATCCTGCAGAAAGAAAAAACATAAATTGTTCTTCACTTCCCTTTTTCTTTGATTCTAATCCTTTAATTTGAACTCATGAGGCAATTTAGCTAACAATATCTTATGGTTATCACTTTTACCTCAATACTTTCCTCCTTTGCTTCAGTTGCATCAATTGATTCTTTCACTGTTTGATCGCTTGACAATTCTTTTGGATTTGCAGTTGGGAGTTGTTCCGCGCTACAGTTGTTTGTATCTTTACTTGAATCAGTTGCTTTAATATTCTGATTAGCCATTTGAAAGGAGTCAATAGGGTTATCCATTTCTGCTTCTTCCTTCACTGAAGTACTTTCTGTATCTTTCTCATTTTCCAATTCAAGCAATTCTACTCTACTTGGGTTCTCGTCATCAATCTTGACCTTATCTGTAACAAGATTCCCCTTGAAATCTTCTACCTGGGATGGTTGCTCAGTTTCCTTTTCTAAGTGATCCTCTGGGCCACCAACTTGGATCAATGAATTATTTTCCGTCTTCTCAATTGAAACAATTGTTGGAACATTCTGCAACACGAACAATAAGGTCACTATTCTATTCAGTTTAGAGAGAGCATTTCTTTTCTTTTGAAGAATATATTAAATACTTTTTGTGTATGTATAATCAATCTAGATATATTAAAAGTAGTAGTAAGTGTGTGATCTGTACCTCAATAATTCCCACCATTTCATCTGCATCAACTGCTTCATCTTCTGTTTTTTTGTCCAGGATTACCTGTGGATGTGTTGTCACACTTTGCTCCTCAATACAACCTCTTGTTTCTATCTCAGGTGTGTTAATATCCTCCAAAGTTGCATGCAAATGATCTTCTGACTTTTTTATTTGGGATTGTATCTTTAGCGCTGTACTTTGTGCATTCTCATTTTCACAGAATTCAATGTTCCTTGGTTCTCCATGCTCCGTTGAGTTTCCCTTAACGTCCTCATTTGAAAAATCATTCTGCATAAATACAAAATTTCAGTTCTTTGAATTTAAGGATAAAGCTATTTTCATTCTCAGATTGCAATTCCTTTTTAATGAATCTAGCCGTTTAATTTAAGTGACAGATAAGCTAACAAATGAGAAACTGAACTAGTATTATGGTTTTCACCTTTACCTCAATACTTTCTTCTCTCCTGTTTATTGCATCAATTGATTCTCTCACTGTTTTGTCACTTGAGGTTTCTTGTGGATATGCAGTTAGGGATTTTTCCTCTACTAAACAGTTTGTGTCTTGACATGAATCAGATCCTTTAATTTCCTCTCGAGCTGCTTGTGAGGAGTCAATAGGCTTCTCCTCCTGAGCTTCTTCCTGCAAGGACTTAAGTGGTATTTCCTCCTTTGCCGAAGCACATTCTATGCTTTCCTCATTTTCTAACAGGTCTGCTTTCACAATGATTTCATCTGCAAATTTAGCATCATGTATGATAGTTGAATCAGCATCATTGTTGTTCCCTATTGAAGCTTCTTCCAAAGATGTCTTTTGTGGACCTTCAACTTCAGTTTGTGAGTTATCACTACACTCATTTGGAACGCTTTCAACATTCGCCAACTCAAGATTTTCATTCTCAGTGTAAGCTGAATCAGTAGTTGGTTTCTCTGTTTTGTCACATGGGATTTCTTCAGGATCGGCACTTTGGATTTTCTCATCAATAGAATATGTTTCTTGACATGATTCAGATGCTTTAATATCCTCAGCAGGTACTTGCAATGACTCAATAGGCATCTCCACTTGTGCTTCTTCCTTAGCCAAACTACCTTCTGTGGTCTCCCTTATCAGAACTTCTCTCGAAGATGTGTTTTCATTGTCATTTTCCAAATCTTTATTCTGTTCCAGCTGTGGATAATCTTCTTTGACTAGCATGTTCTCTTTTATGTCCTCATATGGAGTAGTTTTTCCAATGTTCTCCTGAACCGACAAAAACTTGTTAAATACTTAAATGTATTCAATTTGTAGAACAGAAATTGATACCTTTTTTTTTTTTTTTTTTTTGCAGAATATTGTAAATCATATTGTGCACATTTTAGATAGTGGTTGGTTAAAACGACAATCAACACACATTAATATACAAGTACGATTCTATTCTAACCTTATCATCAGGAGTTTCTTCCTCTGCAACAATTGCAACATTGGTTTTGTCCACCTTGGTATCATCCATGATTCCTTGAGATTTTGCAGTGAGGCTTTTCTCCCCCAGAGGACTTGTTTCTTCATCTTGAACTAAAGCAGATGACTCAATAGACACATCTTCCTTTACCGAAGTACACTCAGTAGTTTTCTCATTTTCATCCACAGGTTTTGCTTCGTGTGCAACGGTCGGCTCCTCTGCGTTTTTGTTACCCATTGTCGCATCTTTCAGTGATGGCTCTTGTGAGCAATCTTCTTCAATTGATGTATTATCTGCATTGTCTCCATCTGGAATGTTTGTTACAATATCCTGCAGAAAGAAAAAACATAAATTGTTCTTCACTTCCCTTTTTCTTTGATTCTAATCCTTTAATTTGAACTCATGAGGCAATTTAGCTAACAATATCTTATGGTTATCACTTTTACCTCAATACTTTCCTCCTTTGCTTCAGTTGCATCAATTGATTCTTTCACTGTTTGATCGCTTGACAATTCTTTTGGATTTGCAGTTGGGAGTTGTTCTGCGCTACAGTTGTTTGTATCTTTACTTGAATCAGTTGCTTTAATATCCTGATTAGCCGTTTGAAAGGAGTCAATAGGGTTATCCACTTCTGCTTCTTCCTTCACTGAAGTACTTTTTGTATCTTTCTCATTTTCCAGTTCATCTTTCATTGAGTCTATCCCCTTACTTTTGAGTTCTTGGGTATTTTTTGACTCGTCAGCTTTGGTTTCCTCAATTGGAGCTTCTGTCCAGGATGAGTTTTCACCATCCTTTCCCAAATGTTCCTCTTGTTCAATTTGTGAGCAATCCACTTGGGTAAACTCATGTTGAATTTCTGTTGTGACATTCTACAGCAAGTAGGAAGAAAAAAACAGACATTAAATTTGAGATTAAAGGGAAAAATATTGCTATCCATTCATATTCTTCTCTTAGATAGTTCAATCATTGTTCGAATATGAAGAAACTGGCTATAAATCCAAATATTAAGTGTGAGGCTTACAGGTATGTCATGAGTTGCCTCATCTGTGTTAGTTGTATCAATTGTATTGTCGCTCATGACTAAGAAATCCTCCTTATGAGAACGAGCTGTCTCTATGTCCTCACTTGAAACAGATGGTTTTTGATCCTCAGCAGCATTCTGCAAGACTACGTTGCATTCATTGCCATTTCTGGGTTCAACCAAGTTTATTGACTCATCATGGTTGGCATCCTCCACTGAAGCTTTTGTTAGTGATGGCTCTGTTTCCTTTTCCAAATATGCATCCTGCTCCATTTCTCTGGCATCAACTTGAATTAATGAGTCCTTGCCGACGTCGTTGTCCTCATTTGAAACAGCATCAATTGTTTTCTCCTCTGTCTCTTCATCCAGTATTTCTTGTGGATTTTCAGTCAGGCTTTTCTCCTCCAGGAAACCTGTTGTTTCTGTGTGTTGATCCAAGTCAGATGGTTTAATATCCTCAACTGCTGCATGTAAAGATTCTAAAGTCTTATCTTTCTGCATTTTTTCCTTCAGCAAAGCACTTTCTGTATTTTCCTCTTCAAGCAATTCTGTTCTACTTGGGTTCTCGTCATCAATCTTGACCTCATCTGTAACAAGATTCCCTGTGAAATCTTCTACCTGGGATGGTTGCTCAGTGTCCTTTTCTAAGTGATCCTCATTTTCCATTTTTGGGTCACCAACTTGGATCAATGAATTATCTTCCGCCTTCTCAATTGAAACAACCGTTGGAACATTCTGCAACACGAACAATAAGGTCACTATTCTATTCAGTTTAGAGAGAGCATTCTTTTCTTTTCAAGAATGCGTTTAATACTTCTTGTATATGTATAATCAATCTAGTAGTTAGTGTCTGATCTGTACCTCAATGATTCCCTCCATTTCATCTGATTCATCTGCTGCTTTTTCGTCCAGGATTCCCTGTGGATGTGTTGTCACACTTTGCTCCTCAAAACAACTTCTTTTTTCTATCTCAAGTGCGTTAATATCCTCCGAAGTTGTATGCAAAGGATCTTCTGACTTTTCTATTTTGGATTCTATCTTTTGCTCTGTACTTTGTGTAATCTCATTTTCGCAGAAATCAATGTTCCTTGGTTCTCCATGCTCAGTTGAGTTTCCCTTATTATCATCCTCATTTGAAAAATCGTTCTGCATACATACAAAATTTCAGTTCTTTGAATTTAAGGATAAAATTATTTTCATTCTCAGAATGAAGCTATTTATTTCTCAAGTATGTGTATATACTAAATAGATGATAGTAAAAACAGAATGAGTTCATATAGTTACTCCTATTTATACCTCGAGAATTTCTTTTTGTGTGCCAGTCCCATCAATTATTTTTTCGTTGGCACTGTCCCTTGAGACTTCTAGTGGAACTGCATTTATGCTTCCCTCTTCGGGCAAACTTGAAGCAATTGTTGAGAGGCTCTGCAACAAGAAGAAATGTTCATAAACTTACTTGAGCTGAAAGATAAAATTTTATTCCTACCTTTTCAGAATGAAGCTATTACACTTCTTGAGTGTGTTTAATAATCAGGTCGGTATAAGACATGATTCTTAATATTATCGTGTCTCTTGTGCTGTGTATTCATGCATTGAGATGAGTTGTGTATAATCACACATAATTAGGCTACAAAAATCGTACTTTTATAGCGCGAAGAATCAGTACAATGTACGAGATAAATATAGTTTTTGATGAATTGGTCCATATATATCCGTACACAATCATGTGTAGCAAACACACCCACAATATGTACCTCAAGAATTTCCTTCTGTGTGTCTGCATCAGTTGATTTTTCCTCTGTTTCTCCTCCGGCGTTTTCATGCAGAGTTATGTTTGAGCTCTGATCTTCTGGAAAACTTTTCATGTTTTTCTCTTGGCCTAATATAGATGCAGGGGCTACATGCAAGGATTCTACAGAACTATCTAAGATATTTCCACTCTTAGGATTGTCCAAATTATCCTCTTCTATTGGTTTCACATCCCCTAGTTTCTCATATTTTGTCTCTACTTGGACATGCATTTCGTCACCCTCTGACACACGTAGCTTAGACTCCTTAGTTTCCTCTTCGTCTTCGTTCGCAGCAATTGCTGTTGGTTGATCATCTGATTTGGGCTTTCCAAGGGTCACAATATCCGCTGTCTGCTCTGGCTTTTCAGTTACCATACTGACATCTGGTGAACTGTTGTTTACTTCACAATGAACCTCACCAATCGAGGGCGGTGTTAAAAAATTACCCCCCTCAACTGTAGACAGTCCATTGTGTGTGTGAGCTTGGGCTTGTTCTTCATTGTGAAGTTTATTAATTAAATTGCTGGTAGCTTGATCTACTAGGTCCCCACCTTGCTCCTCTCTCTGCCACAAACAGATACTTTAAAATTATGAGGATGCACGAAAATTAAATGGCAGTATACTTACTATTGGAAGAGTGGGGAGTGAATAGTTGAAACATTTTATCTACTTAATTTTTGTATGGAAGCAAGACTCAAGCAATTGGAATTTTGTTTTTTTATATTCCATTATTCTGGGACTAGTCAACTTTTGTCTCTCTTCGTTATCATGTTCTTTTGGAATCTGAATGATCTAACTATTCTGTTTGAATCGGCCTAGTAAGGTTGTAACTAATAACAGAGTGGATGATCTAGTGAATCACAAGGTTCCTGCTTGGCATAATGAGAGAAGTAAAAGGAACGACCTTTTTGCTTGAAAACTGTAAGTCATATACCCTTTGTTCAGGATCCAATATGTATATTCCAGTTTTTGAGATTTGAGATTGATTCGTAAGATACGTTATGTCATCTTGCAAATAAAGTAATTGATAAATAGTCTAGTTGCAAACATTTCCTATTATGATCACAGTAGACATGAGAAAGCATATAAGTGAATGTTTTGTTGCTATGATCTGCTTAGTAAAACACAGTAATGATTAATTCATGCTGAAGAACTAATCAGCTTCTTAAGTTACAGTGTCATAGAGTGATCAATCCTCTACTGAGAACATTAGATCTTAAATTCTTGTATAAACGCCAACTAGAACTCTAGCGATATATATACAAATGATCATGAAACAAGTACTAGAGAAACGATGATACTTACTGTCTCGCATATATCTACGGCTGCCATCTCTGGTGTGAATCTGCGAATGATTGAATTATGAACTTTTACAGGTGAGTATTCTTACATTCCAGTATTTTTCTCATACTAGGTATAATAGGGGTGTTCTGAAGTTATGATCGAGCATTTATGGTAGATGTAAGCAATAATGTTGTGATTGAAACGTTGGTAAAGTTGGCAATAGCTGACAAAAATGCCACTTCATCTCTGCCATTATTTTTGAGTTGGCTAGAGATTGACAACGGTCCTAGTGAGTGATTAATCACATGCCCAAGTTGCAATGACGTAATTACTCCTCTAAAATAGAACCAATTATTTCCACACCGCACTCATTGCTGATGCTGCTTACAGTAGCAAAAAGGCAGGGTTTTGATAGGAGTAAGCACAAAGCATGCTAGTTGGAAGATTATTACATTTTCTTTTTTTAACATTATTTTCGAAAACTATGAATAAGCCAATTTTTAGCTCTAACCTTTGGTAGATTAAGTTGATCTGTAGAAAACCAATTGTGAAGTTCCTAATAATAAAGCCAATCACACCCTCCACCAATTGAGCAAATATGTGAACACCCAAATATGTGAAGGAGTCTAGAGGTTTTATCCTAATAATAAAACCAATTAAAGATAAGAAAAGTATCCCACTACACTTATAAACTAATCACATTTCTTTTAATATTTCAATTATATGGGTCATCCTGCATGATCTTGTTTAGTCGAAATTCTAGCCTTTGAATGATTTCATTTATGATGCATACCATAAAGTGTGATAAAGTTCTATTGGGATCTTATAGATAGGTTGTATTGAATTCAAGGTACTTAAAAGCGAAAATCACATTTAGAGCGCATAGACCCTCTAACACTTTAAGTGCAAAGCGCAAAAAAAAAAAAAAAAAAAAAAAAGTAAAAAACATATTAAAACATTACACATATTAAATAAGATAACATGATAAGCACCCTATATAGTAAAAGTGAAAAAGACATGGCAAAGTGAGAAACATGTAAAATTAAAATTAGATATTTGACAATTTAATTAATTAATATCTTATAAAAAATTAGAGGGTCATTTACAATAAGGTAGAAATAGGTAAGTTTTATTACAACTAGGTTAAAAATTTGCACAGAAACACAAATTTTTTTTGCACAGAAGCACAAAAATTTGCACTTTTACATCTGTTTGTAATTTTGCTAATTTTTTACACCTATTTATAATTTTCCCAAAATTAGATATCTTAAGTTAAAAAATTAGAGATTAACAATTTAAAAAATTAGATATTTGACAAATTAAAATTAGATATTTCTATGTCCTAATTATTAAATATTTTATTTAATTAATATGGACTTTTTATGGAATGGGTTTTAAGTTAATAAAGTTTGGCCCTGCTTCCAATTTTTCCGCCTTTTCACCAATCCAAGAAACCGCTTCCAGAACTGATCAATAAAAAATGAAATCGCTTCCAGAATCTTGTCAGCAACTCCGTTTTCCCCACCACTCAGAAAAATTTGGTCATCAAAGAATAACGAGCAGAAAAATTGTGCATCATAAAATAACGAGCGGAAAAACCAAGCATTAGAGAATAACGAGAATAAAAAAACCGTTGAGCGTATTCACGCTGCGCCTGGGAAGATGAAAGCGATTATTGGTATTCACGCTTCGCTTCTTGCGCTTAAGCGTTGAAATGAGCGCTTTTAACTACCTTGATTGAATTATGACATTAGGTAATTTTCATAATCCCTTGATTGAAGAAGTTTGTTGATGTGAATTTAGATCTTTAAAAAAAAAAATCTTTAGCTAGATTGCAATTTACACATGGTTAATCCAGCTCATTTTAAGAAGCTGCCAAGTTATATTCTAGGATGATGTTGGTTAAGACTTTCTTTTTTGTTAGATAAGAACACATCATATGGAGTGTAAGGAATCTTGCTTTTTAATGAATGAACTCTAATGTGTTGTCAGATTGTCAGTTCCACATTTTCTTTAGATGGCAGTCTAATAATGACTAGCTCTATTAATCGGGTAAAAAAAAGTTTTTTCCTTTTTTAATTCTATCTTTTAATGATTTGAGTTAATTAGGGTCGGGTTTTAAACAAAAGTTGGTTTTAAACATAAATTGAAGTAATCAAAATGGGAATGACCTAAATCTCGTTTTTATAGAGTAGGTCGGGTTTAAACTCTTCTAATAATGGTTGATCTTCAGTATACATTTTTTTACCATTCTATTATTATGCATAATGTTTTTTTCCCTTTTGACATGAGTGTAGTTTTTATTTTACAACACTCATATAAATGCGCGTGCAATTATGTGTTTGTAAATTGTAAATTCTACACCCAAATAAGTCTAGGAAATAAAGGTAAATAAATAAATTATAGTGTTAGCTATAAGAAATTCAACATTTGTTTTTGTTTTACGGATGGCATTTCGTAATAAATATCGACATAGGACTATATTATAGTTGATAAATCATTGTGCATATACAAACTGTTAATAAAGTTTATATTATTCCGAGTCAAACTTTAGGATGCTTGCTGGAGTTACAATGTTACACACCTGAGCCGACAATTAAAAGGGGTCAAAATGCGAATCCTCGTAGTTTAGATTCCTTTCATGCCAGGCCTCAATTAGTTTAATGCTTTGCTGATGCAGCATGTTTACATATTTAAGTGTGCCCCTGATTAAAATAAATTGATTTAGTATGCTGAATTATAAATTAAAAAGGAAAATTACAAATAGGTGTAAAAAATTAGCAAAATTATATACACAGTGTAAATGTGCAAATTTTTGTGCTTCTGTGCAAAAAAAATTTGTGCTTCTGTGCAAATTTTTTACACCTAGTTGTAATAATAAGGCTTACCTCTTTCTACCTTATTGTAAATGGCTCAATTAAAATACTTACTTCAAATTAAATATTGGAGATTTTCAACCCATTCAAATAGTTAAATTTTACTGGGTGTGTCACAAAATTATTTCAAGGTTTGGCCTAAAACAATTCTAACCAAATTTGTAAATATAGTACCCCAATTTAATACTAAATTTGCATTCAGGTTCGATAGTGGGAACGAATTGGAGTGGGAGGTAATACTAACTCGAGAGAACTAACCGTCAAATATCCAAAAAAAAAAAAAAAAAAATCGAAGAGCTAGTCAAATATCCATGTGTAATAATACCGTTAGGGGTGTTAGCATTATAAAAACTATTAAAAATTTCTGTGAATAGTCTGGTGATGATAACATAAATCCGACTTAATCCGACCGTCTTGAATTGCCCCGATCCATGTTATTTGGGTCGTCTTACCCATGCCTTGTAGGTGGGGCGGGATGGGTTAGAATATTGCTTTTGCCTTAATTTGTCTTGACTTGCCACTTTTAATCCATTTTGCATTTTTATAAAAACTTTAATAAATATATTGTATTATTTAATATGTAAGATATATTGTTTACTATACTTTTATTTTTAATAGTATGAAAATATCTTGTATACATTAGATGCACCGTCCAATTCAAGTATATTTGTATCAATTGTTTTCACTTAACAATATTAATTTTGAATAGTTGTAAACTGTTCAGAGCAAACAATTGCAATTGTTTAGTGAAAACAATTTATATTGTTTAAAAAAACACTTGAGTTGTATGGTGCATCTGGTGAATAAAATTCTTAGCTAGTCTCTTGTGAAATAATTCACGGTGAAATTAGCGTTCAAAATGGAAAGAGAGTAAATCTCGCGGGTCTCATGAGTCAATCAATTAAACGGGTCAAACCATGAATAATGTGCAGATTAAGGTGCAGAACAACGATGATAACCAGCAACAACAGAGATGGCGGCGATCAGGAGGCAATAAAAACAGTGAAATCCGACGAAAACAACAGCAATTACTTTTAAATGAATCTTTCGATTCATTTGGCTCTCGTGCTCAATTACTTCCATAATCCCTTCCCAAACCAAACATGAATCTTTTGATTCATTTGGCTCTCGCGCTCAATTATTTAGGGTCAATTCTCATATCTTTTTTATGAATGTAATGAGCCTATCCTCTTCATAGTAAAATAAAAAATAAAAAAATGAATCTAATGCAAAAGCAAAATACTTAGAGGACTCTTCTGACAAAATAAAAAATATCTAATTGTTAGCAAAGTTGTTTCTATTTTTTTTCTTCAGTTCAAATCCAGAAATTATACAATAAGACATAGGTAGTTGATTCATCATTGGATAAAAGGGAAAAATACCTGAGCGGTTCCTCTTTTTTTTTTTTTTTTATCGAGATGAGTGTTCTATATCAAGAAAATATTCATTTTAAATGAAAACCACCTCTATATTAACATAGCGGTAGAAAGAGTACCATGCTGCATCTAGACTTCAAACGATTTGATTTAAACCATCTTAACAGCCCCACGTTATTGGTTGCTAGAGAATCAAAGTGGATTTACTGGAATTCAATTACTAGATCAAATTGAGGAGAAGCAAGCAAAAAAAAAAAAAAAAAAAGGATATGTATGATTTTTTTGAAAATTGCCAGATAATTAGGTATTGGATGATCCGATTGGTGAAAACAGTAGTAGAGAAAACTTAAATAGTGATGAATACAAAGTTTATGCGAACTACTGATGATAAATTTTTGTTTTTGTTTAAACTGGAATTAATATTGCAATTGCTACTCTGTTTCTGATTTATTCATATAGTAACACACATTTATCCATAAAGTAACATGTTTGTGTTCATATAGTAACACGTTTTTTTTTATATATTAACACATTTTTCTCTATACAGTAACATGTTTGTGTTAATAAAGTAACACGTGCAAAGGCATAAATAAAATCTCATTCCCAAGTGTGTTACTATAAGACCAAACTTGTGTTATCGTAAGGGCAAATAAGTGCTACTAGTCCTTAACAGAATAAAATATTTATCCATGTGTTGTGCTGGTTTTGTTCATTTAACACATTTTTCGTCATAAAATAACACATGTTTAACCTTATAATAAAACACCTGAGAACTTTTTCTTAACACATTTAAATCATTTCTCTTTAATATTGACATCAAATAAGCTCCATCTTAATAAAATCACACGCTATTAATGAAAATAAAGTTATCAAAGATTAGAGACTTATTTAATCCACACACATAAGATTAGAGATCTATTTGACCTTTTTTTTTTTATTTGAGCAATTATTTGACAAATACGTATTATTTGTTTTACAGTAACACATATTTATCATTAAAGTAACACATGTTTAACCTAATAGTAACGCCTCTTGACACACGTGGGGGCGATTTTTTTTTTTTTTTGCCCCTGCGCGATTTTTTTTAGAAATATCTACCAAACACGATCTAACCTGACCCAACCCGCGAATTTTATTATATGGGTAATATCACGGATCCTAGATCCATAAAATATTTCATATAAGAATTTGTCATATATATATATATATATATATATATCATATAAATAACAATAATTAAATTTTATAAATATTTTAGCACAATATATATTAATAAAACATAATATGAAATAGAATATACTACTTCAACTTAAAATTTCTATTAATGTCAACATTCTTAAAAGATAAAAATAAACTTATAAACATGTTTCTAATTTTTTAAATTAAAATCTTAATTGATGTTATACATTTAAAATTACACTCATGTATTATTTTTATAATAATAAAAAATTTATTTAATGAATTTATATTTTCCTTGAAAATTTTGTAGTGGGATGCTTGCCCTGTTAATGTTATCAAAATTTGCTTTGGTTTTTTTTTTTTAATGGGAAAGGGTGACTCGAACCCATAACCTTTGAGCCATAGGTAGTGGAGTTCTAACCACTTTTTCGTCAAAAATTTGCTTTATTTCATGAGTACTGTTTCGAAACTGTGATGTAAAGTTAGGCATTCCTCTTGCCTACTTGCATTTTCATAATAAAATCTTATTTACTGACAAAAAAAAATCTAAAAACTTATTTTTTTAGGAATTACCCCAAGAAAATAATAAGAAAAACAGGATGTGGCGGCGCATGCCTAAATCTGTAGGCGACGTATGCCGCACATAATTCAACATAAATAAATACACATCAGATCAGATGTTGATTTGAATACTAACCCAGTTGCAATTCTAATTGATATCATCTCAACTCTCTCAGTTAGGAAAATGTCTATTTTTTTAATTAATTAAAATACGTCCACTTTTATTTAATTTTGCTTGTATGAAACAATATGTATTGAGTTGGACCCCTTGAAGAAGAGTCGCAGTTTTATCACAAAAGCAACAATCTGATTGGAAAAACCGACCAAAACAAAGTATTCTTGTCATCTCTGCCGCCCCATATGTGGATCACTGCAATCATCAATTTCTTTTATCCCTCTCATATGCTTTTTGGTATGTGATGCATTATTACATGATTCATTCCTTCATCAATTGAGTAACTACTGCCTAGTGCTTTAAATGTAACTCTCGATATAACTATTTTGTTATATGACCCTAGGGTACCTAATATTGTACTTTGTATTAATATTATATACACCCTTTCTCCCAAAAAAAAAAAAAAAGTCACTTTACTTTCACACTCGTTCCACAAATTTTGTTAATAAATTTCAAAATTTTAAAATTGAAAACTCTTTATAAAACCCATATTCACAATATACAAATATTTAATTTCATACAAAATATCATTACTTTTGGGTCTACACATATATACAATTCAATTTATTTCTTTACTTTATACATAAATATTTACAAAATTATCTTTAAATTTCTACTCATTCTATCACATTCTTAATTTGAGTGCCGTCAAAGTGTGAAGCTAATTTTGGGCACAACAATTTTTAAAGCCGTTATCCGAAATTCTCATCACCACAATGACAACATTCTTGAGCTCTTAGGGGCGGCGAGAGTCATTTCCTACTTTGACACGATTTCTTTTCTTTTTTGTTTTTATTTTCATGAGAGTGACACTTTTTCCCGTTCTATTTGCCAAACGGTGAAATTTTCTAATAAGAAATAAAGTATGTTTGTTTTCCACACAGTATGTCTTAGGAGGATTTTGGTGGTCAATTCACTAGTCCATAATAATTAATGCTTTTCTTTAGCTTTTTTACGAAAATATCTCACACTTTTTATCCTTCACAATGTCATAATTAAGTGGTTTTTAAATACGGGAATGGGAGATAAAATGAAAATATTGTGTTTGGTTAAAAGAAATGAGTGTTTTTATATTAAAAAAAATAAATTGAGATTGAAAGGTATCGATTGACATATTAGAGCATGACTGGTATTGTTGGAAATTATTATTGATTATTTAAATTATTATTAGATATATTATTATTATTGATTGTTAAAATTATTATTTATTATTTATATTATTGAAATATAATATTATTGTTAAAAATTTTTGTTATTTTTTATTAATAAATAATACTCCATCTGTCTCATATTTGATTGCTCAAAATCTAAAAAAAAAATAGTTGTTGTTTTTTTTTTGTTTATTTTTTTATACCCATAATGACAAAAAAATAATTCTACCTTTTCAAATTAAACTCTCTCAAACATATTTATTACCCCTTTTTTTTTTTTTAGACACTTATTTATCTATTTTATTCTCTCAAATTAAAGTAACATCCCTCCAATAAAGTAGAATGATTCGCATAACCTCAATTTTACACCTTTTAATGTTATTAAACAACTTTTTCATTAAACCAATGTTATTTTAGCTTGAGTAATAAAAATGAGATGGAAGAAGTAATTTTTTTTTATTATATATAATTATTTTACTTTTATTATTAAATAATAGTAATATTGTTGTTGTTGATTGTTGGGATTAGAAGATAATATTATGAAAATAAAATATATATTATGATATGTTTGTAAAAAGGAAAATTTCATTTCTTAAAGTTTGGAATACATAATACCAGGGGTATGAAATAAATTATTATTCCACAATTTTGAGAATGATATTCCTAATGGAATTATTATTCTCTTAAAAAAATATATCAATTAGATTCAGAAATGAATACTCCATTTCTTATCTATTCCAACCCACCAGACATGACTTTAATGTTTTTTTTAACCTTCCAAACTACTCATTTTAATAATACTGTATTGTGTTATATTTGAACACTTTATTAGTTTATAATATTTTTTATTACAAAAGAAAAGATTATTGTAAATCGCAATTGAGCGCCAAGGCAGAATCCATTAGTGCGTTTTGTGGATAAAGAAAAAAAGAAATATAGTGAGGTGGGCCCTAATTAAGGGCCCATAATAGAAGGGGATGATGGGTTCAAAGAAATACAGCCCACTAGAAGACTAAATGCCAAGTCGGTGCACTGTCATATCATTGTAGATTGCTCATCTTTTCCTTGGATTAGGACACGGTGGCCGCCGCCCGCCGGCCCCACCACTTCCTACGCCGTCAATTATCTACTCCGATGGCTGCTGCTATTTACACCTCCCTTCACCACATTATACAAATAATTTTATATTTTTCTTTTCAACTAACACAGGATCAGCGATATACTTAAAGATTTTTTTTTATTAAAAAAATGATATATTTGTTTTATACAGTTGTTTTATTTTTATAAGCATCATGTCTTGTATAAAGTTATTATTAATATATACACCACGTATATTGGTAAATAAACATGAAAGGAGAATGACATGCTCCCTCCACCTCAATATTTCTTTCATAGGTATGGAGACACAATTATTAAGAAAAATGGAGAAAGTGTAAGAAAAAAAATAAAATATAAGAATATTTTGGGTTGTTCAATGAGATAAAGTGTAATAGAGATAATAAAGTAGAATAAAACAAGAGTGACATTTTTTAAATGACAAATATTTGTGTGCACATTGTGCACACTAAAAAATAGTGTGCACAAAGTTTTTACCTAATACTACACTTTAACTAAACTAATATTATACAATGTTGCTAATACTACACTGTAACTAAAGTAATATTATACAATGTCTGAAATAATACTACACTGTAACCAAACTAATACTATACAGTACCTGAAATAATACTACACTGTAACTAAACTAATACTATACAATGCCTGAAATAATACTACACTGTAACCAAATTAATATTATATAGTACTTGAAATAATACCACACTGTAACCAAACTTTGTGCACACAATCTTTTATTGTGCACAATATGCACACAAATACTACTCTTTTTAAATTTAAATGATGTTGTGAGAGTGTAGTTTATGGAGGGTATTCTTTTTTGAGTGTGTGAAAGTAATGTTGGGACATCTAAATAAGACAAGTATGAAAGTAATATTAAGACGGAGAGAATAATAAAGAGTGAATTGTATGTTTTTAACTTGTTTACATGTTTTTTTTTTTCTAACAACAAAACTATACACACACAAGATAGTAAATGATTTGCTTAGATGCTATGTACTTTAGATGCAATGTTTTAGAAAATCGGATTCAATTGGGGGTTAATTCTATAGTCCGGTTCCATTCTACTTGGAATCGGATTTAGCCGGCCTTGATCATAATTTTGTAATCAAAATTTACAATATAATGTATAATATTAGGTATTCGGTGTCTCTTGACTTCTCCATAGCCTATTCCAAGAAATAAGAGACTTGAGCCAATTTCGATGACGGAGAAATCTCAAGACACCGGATACTCAACATATATTGAATTGAAACCTAGTTGACTATAAGAACTTAATGAATCGCTAGCGGAAAAAATGAAAACAATAGTATAAAATTTATTTAGCAATGAAATAGCTTTTTCAAAGTTTAGAAAAAAAAAGAGAATAGGATAAGAAACAAATCAAATGTTTTTACGTAATCACTTAATAGAATTTATGTGGATTTACGCTGGAGAACCTACTTTGTAGAGAAAATTTTGTATGTTTAATTAGGTAAATTCTATCTTATATAGATATTTAATTTTTTTTAGAGAATCAATTTTAACCCCAAGATAAATATATTATACACCAAGTCACCAACAACTGGATGGTAAAGTGATGCTACAAAATCTCATCTTATTTTTTACATTATTTAATATTCGTCGTTTTGTGGTTATCTTGTTTTCCTGTGTTCGCTTTCTTATATTTTACTTTATGAACTTTGTTAGACGTTTTATTAATATCCTATTTTTTTTACATTTTAAAATAATAGTAATATATATATTACATTTTAAAACAAATCACTGACCAATGATCTGAACCGTTTGATCATCGATCTGAATTTGAGATGTTAAATTATAATAATACATCTTTAAGATGTGATATGATATGATTGTCTGTAAGTTTTCGTATTCATTGTTTCAAATATTTGTCTTTTATTTAATAGTTATTTCTAGAAAGAAAAAAACAAAGAATAATTGTTACAGAAGGGCCCAGATGCTCAGACGCGAAGCCCAAGAACTCTAGCTATATCAGGCCCAGCTCACACACATTCGAAACGACGCCGCTTCAGCATAGGAAAGTAAATACGAATATCAAACAGGGGCAAAATAGGAAAGGCAGAAAAAAGGGGCGGGAGCGAGAGCCGTTGCCCTCGAAAAATTGGCGCGAAATCAAAATTTTGGCTGCCCAAATAATTCACGGGCAGCCTCCAAACAAAATCTCTGTTCCCAAAATTCACACTCATCCCCAATCATCACCCTCCACAGTCCCATTTAATATAAAATTCCAATTTCCGATTTTCCATACAAATTTAGACCTCCTCTCAGCTCTTCTTATTAGGTTAAACTCTTTTTCATCTTTCATTTTCTCTCTCTCTCTCTCTCTTCCCATATAAAATCTCTCCATTTTGCCGCCTTCCCCTTTCTTCAAATTAAGAGATTCACATCACCAATACACCACACCTAAAAGAGAGCCTTTCTTCTTCTTCTTTTCTTTTGGTTCAATATTCTTCTAATTTTACCAAAAAGCCCCCAAAGTGTTTGAGCCAAGGCCTCTCAATCTCAATGGGTTTTTCGAAGAAGCATCATCAACATCAAGTGGAAGTAAGCAAAGATTCAGAGGGCAAGAAATGGGTTATAGCTGGAATTGCAATAAGGGCTCCTTTAAAACCGATATCCACAAAGGATTGCGGTGAAGATGAAGAGGCGCGTTCCACAACCCCGACAGCGCGTGAGTCGAGAATACCGGAAAAGCTGGCGTGCCCGCCGCCGCCGAGGAAGCGCCGGCCAAGTTCATCATGCCATTTTAATGGTGTGAGAGAGTTCTTTAACCCACCGGATTTGGAATCAGTATTTATACGCCATGTGGAGAGAGCAAACTGAAGGTTTTAGTGATGAAGGTTTATGAGTTTGATTTTAAATATTTTTGTTTGGTTTAAGTTAGTGCTTTATTAGAAAGTAAGTTTCAGTGTTTAGTAGACTTTGATAGCAATAAAGATTTAATGTATAAATACAATTAATAGTTATTGGCATGAATCTTCCTTAGTTCTACTGCAACATCATCATCATCATCATTTTGCTAGTATGTTCTTCTCCAACTTATTTGTAAGAGAGCGCACACACGTGCAGAAGACTAATCCAAGAAAAGCTTCATGGAATGGTTCTAATTCTTGATTTTGACCCAAGCACCTCCCAGCCGGGTATTTTTCTCTGACCCGAATGCCCCTCGTAATGCTTCATTGGATGTATTGAAAATGACAAGCAGTTGCATAATTCAGCGTGTTAATTTCAGAATCCTATGTGGGCCGGCTTTAATTTTATGACTTCCTCATTCGCCAACATCATACTTCCTCTTCCTAGACTAATTTATATCAGAATTTATATTTTAATTACTAACAAATTAATAGAATAATTATTATTGCAAATTAATTTATGGTGGAACTTAATATGGAGATTGGAGTAGCTTCTTTTTTTCCTTTGTTTTTCTCCATGAGAATATATAGCTTCTGTAATACTTGGAACTTGTATCCATTAAGCGATAATAACGTGGCATAAATGTACCTTTTATGCACATATCATTATCATGATACGTATGCCTAATGAAAAAAAGAAAAAAACAAAACTTTATCCAAATCAATTTTTCCTATACTTTAATAGGTTCTTTTCAAATTTCAGCGGTGATTGTAGGGAGGATTTAGGAGGTCAGAATGTGCATTAAAGTCGAAGTGCATATATATATATATGTGAAATTATATTATTTTAATTTTAATTTCTAAAAAAAATAAAAGTTCATATTTCATCTATTTGAAATGTATGGTTTTGATTTCATATATTCTTTTTCCTATGTCATTTCTATTCCTAGTAAATTTTACCAAGCATCTTCTGAATGTACATTTGTGATGATTTTAATAGTTTGTTAATAGTTTGTTACAATTAGATGAATATGTGAAATACAAGTAAAATTTCACTAATGATAGATTTGCATTTCAAGGATTTTAATTGGGCATCATTTAGAAAGAATCCAAAACTAATTTGAATTCCCTAATTGCAATTATACCGAAGTGACAAAAAAAATAAATTATATTAAAATTATTTGATTGAAGTATACGAAAATTTGGATTTTCTTGCCTATTACACATCATACATAACTTGTATTTATTCATGTACATTTAACCAAAATAATGGTATTTGTTCCTTAAATTAAAAAGATCATGTTCGAATAAGTTGATTTTGGTACATATACATTAAATTATATCTTGTCATTGTCAATCGTCTTTTTCACATTAAACCACACCTATGGAAAAAAAAAGAAGATGAAAATTAAGGCACAGCATGGGGCTTTTACTTTGCATGCTTGATTAGGTTAGAAATTTAACATCTATTTCACACACACAAATATGGGCATGTGTGTGTTTAATTATGAATGGACAACAAAAATGTTATACTTTATAAATTGCATCATATATAAGGTCAAGTCAACACGTTTTAAGGATAAGACATGAATTAGAAACCTTAATAAATTATTGCATGGTCTTAGTGGTGGAGTAGGCAGAACATTTGTGCATTATCAGACTCGGCAAAATGATATCGTTGGAGTACTATTTATATTTGATAAATTGAAAAGGTCATAATGAAAGATATACTAATGTTATAAAGGGGCTACCGTGGTATAAAACTATAAATAAAATTAAGGTGACGTTTATTTCAAATTTTTTAAGAAGAATGAGAATACAAATATTTTTTTTTATATTTCGAATATATTGGAAGAATGATTATTTTTATGATAATTATATCATTAGGGTTGTGCTCTAATTTTATAAAAAAAAATAATGTAAATAATGGTTGTTGGTGGTGATGGAGTAGAAGGAAAAAAATGTTAATCAAAATGAGTAATTACCTTATTTAGAAAAAAAAGTAGTGTAATTAATCATGCTTTGTTCTCATTAACTATCATAATTGTTCTATATCATTCTTGTTCTTGAAGAATTTCCAAATTCCAACTAAACACAGTCTAAAGTTTTTATTTTTATTTTTTTTTAAAGAGGAAAAAATAAGGGGCTGCCATAGTATAAACAAAATTAATTTTTTTTTAAGGAAAAAAAAAGAGAAAAATAAGGGGGCTACCATAGTATAAACAAATTAAAGTTTCTTGGGATCATCATCATTGGTGAAACAAAGCTATTTTGCAATAGTTAACAAAAGCTGAGATCTCACTCTTACACTTGTCAGATTCCTCGAACCATTTTTAGAATTGTGCTAATAAACCATTTAATTTTAAATAATCAAATCTACATATATAAATGGTTTGATTAATTTTTTGGGATTTTTTATTCTCTATCAGGCCATAGCTAGTGTAAATAATATTCATGGTACATATATGATGGTAAATAATTAAATTTTGTTTTAAATAATATTTTAAAAAATTGTTTAATTTAAATCTCACATGTTTCAACCCTATTTTTAATTCATACACTTCCATAATTTTATTTGGCCTTCTGTAAAACTTGTTCACCTTATAAAATTTAATTCATTTAGTAATAATACTATTCTTATAAATTGGTATCATAATATTTTATATATACAAATATACTGAACTATATGAAATAAATATTATAGTATTAATTTATAAATATAATAATATTAATGAATGAATAAATGATATTTTATATAGGGAAGAAATTTTACGGAAAAAATGGACTATTATGTTAACTCCTTTAGTTAATACCTTAAACTTAAAAAATTCCTTATCCCTAAAATGGTTTAGCCTCTTGTTTGGTTATAAGAATACGTAGAAGTTAATTGAAATTAAACTACACGAGACAAAAGGTAGGGAAAAAAAAGCTATTACGACGGAAGAAAAAAAAAAAAAAGGACAAGGCAAAAGACATGTCTTTATAACACAATAAAAGTGGGAAGTGGGAGTGCTACGCTAATCCATTAAGAGTGTTTTTTTTTTTTTTAGTTTTATTGTAAAATTTATGTATAATTAATATTTTTTTATAAAATAATTAACATCTTTTAATTAATACTTTTTAATATAAGAACTAATATTTATAGTAAAAATGGTTAATATATTTTAATAAAATAATTTTTATTAAAATTAATACTTTTTAATATAAGAACTAATATTTATAGTAAAAATGGTTAATATATTTTAATAAAATAATTAATATTATTAAAATAAATTTTATGATTAAACTGTTTCATACGAGAATTTGTCATCCATTAATTATTAGATTACAGACTGGTTCATAGGATTCCTCAGCAGATATTGAGGAAGAGCATCAATTTTACACTGTTGTTTCCTTCTGGGAAGCAACTGCTCTGATACGTATAAAAAAATGCACATTTATCTTACTCAATAATTGTTATCCTTTTAGGTTTAAAAAAAAATAATAATAATAATAATTGTTATCCTTTTTCCTACCCTAGACAGCAGTAAAGAGGGTTAATAAATTGATTGAAGGACACTATAGTATTGTTCCATGATATAATATATGTTGACTGTATAATTTAGTATGGAGAGTTTCAATTATTGATGATTTCGTCAAAGATTTATCAATTAGGGCAGTTTTTATGTCCTAACTCGATCAGGAATTAATTTAGGTAGCATATATTATATTCGTCCAATTAAATATGTCTGAGCTAATATATACTCCGTACTAGTTTATATACGTATAGATTGAGCCTTTGTATAAGACGATTCATATATAAAATATTGTTCCACTTAAATAAGTACATGAATTATATAATAATAATTGAGTAAATGTAACATAACTCGTCTCATTTATAACAACGGTTCATAAATATTTCATTCAAAAAACCTTAATTAATTCATTGATAAAATTTTGTTGTGGTGATATATTTTGTCACATGTACATTTTTCTTGGCAAAATATTATGTGAACTAATTTCATTATAAAACTTATTTCGATATAATTAGTTGTTTCATATCAAAAAAATTTAGTTGTTTTTATTATAAGATATTAGTTTTGAATTATATTAATTATTTTATTATATGGTATTTAGTTGTAAATCAATTTCACATTAAAACTGCAAAATCAATTATTGTGCCACAAATAATTTCCAAGGATCAACCATGACATAAGTCTGAAAATCGAGATATAGGCTTGGCTCAAATGGGGTGAACCCGGTTGCAACTCACCAAGAGCGAGCCCAACTTCGGCCTCTAAGGTGGCCTCGGCCTCGACCCGCTTGGGACAATCTCGCAGTAAAACTGCAAAATTAATTGTTGTGCCACGAATAATTTTCAAGAATCAACCATGACATAAGTCTGAAAATCAAGATATGGGCTTGGCCCAAATGGGGTGAACCCGACTGCAACTCACCTAGAGCGAGCCCAACTTCGGCCTCCAAGGTAGCCTCGGCCTCAACCCGTCTGGGACAACCTCAGTCTCGGCTCCCTAAGACAACCTCGACCCCGACCTCAGCCTCAGTGGCCTCGGCTCCAATCTTGTTCACTGGCGCGATCAACCTTAGATAAGAAATAGATCTTTGTAACAGGGATAATACAAATGTCAACATATCTCGTGTGGAAATAAATTTGTAGAATGTCAGTAAATTCTCCACCAGTGGACAACTGGCGGAACGTGAGAGAATTGTAATCTGTCCAAGTACGGATTGCGGTACAACCTCCATTAATAAGGATCCATGGATTTAATTCAACCTGTAGTAATGTGATATTAGAGAAATATTCTTGTCCTATAAATATAGTTTTTAAGACATAATAAATGAATTTTAGAATTCACACTTAATACTGAGCTTAAAAACCTCATCAACTATGTCTCTTATTTATTGTTTTCTTGCATTCAATACTAGCTTTAACTATTCTTCATCACATTGCATGCATTAGAACACGTATTGTTCTAATCATTTAATCTTTTATTATTTTATCTGTATATTGAACCACATTAATACACAAATCTATCGGATTTAGAACGAGTAACAACACCAACTATCTTTTTTAATATTATATTTTTGCCCCTACATGTTATCTACATCTTCCACATTAATTTTTTTTTACCCAATATTATTTTTATTATTATTAACTTTGTTCATTTTTATCCTTCGTCTTCTTTACACTCTCATATACCTTTTAAGAATTATTTCTATTAACTCTCTTGCTCAATTCTTAACAAAGAAAAGAGATCATAAAAGAAAAAGAGCATACCTAGTAGAAAACAAAGTACACGGAGTGAAAGTGAATGGAGCAAAAAACCACAGAAAATAAAGTGCAAAAAGAAAAGCCAAAGCCAAAAAATATTTAACGCAAAGCTAAATATGCACTTCCCATGTATGTAAAATAAAGCAATTTTCAGCGTCGATTTTACGAAAGGGAAAAACTGAAACCAACAAAAATTAAAAGAGTAATTGATTCACTCATCTAGAATTTTTATTATTAGTGGGAAAACACCTAATAATAATTAGGAAATTTGTATTTTATGTTATATATCAACTGATCAAGTCAAGAAAGCCACTTCTTTTCAGGCAAAAAAAAGTGTTAGTACAATAAAGCAGTTCATGTTTTGTTTAATGAAAATTTGAGCAAGCTACATCAATTTTATCTTTGCTTTTCTTTTTCTCAAGATAGGGACAATAGCAAAGATTAAAGCGGAAGAGAGACAAGAAAGACTTGAGAGTAATTTTTTCTTAGAAATTAACTATTTCTTGAAAATTTGACATATAATTAATTAGATTAAATGTGTGTACGTATATATCATGTATGGTGATCTAGAATTTACCTCAAATTAGTGAATTTTTTTTTCATATTATAATACTATAAATCAAGAGAACACACTCTTATACTGAAATTATCTTATTTATCGTTTAAAATAATTTGTTTTATACATAGTGAAATTTTATCAAATATTGCGCGCAAACATGTTCAAATTGGCATTACAATTTACATGTGTAAAAATACATGCATGCTGCATGCATATAATGAGACTAGTCGTATTATTCTGCTGACTTTAATTCCAACAAATTTGAAAATTCATCCATCCATCGAATTCTGATGACTGTTGGTTAGATTATTTTAGAGAGTCAACAATTTGATTATAATACTGTAAATTAAGCTAAAAAAATAATTATAAAATCAAGCTCGAATTTGGGAATTTTTAAAAATTCTAGTATATAATATCTTCAATATGTATATCCTTTTAGAAATATGACATCATCATCGCACTGATTAAAAAGAATATCAGTAAATTAAATACAATGAATCCCAGGTACGAAAAATATTTAAAATTTGGAATTAATAATTGGGTTAATATATTCAATGAATATGAATAAATGAACGTCAATGGAATCTGAGGAGATGATAGAAAGAGAAGATGAGAGAGTATTAAACATGTACACATGGGTATTGATGGAATCCAATGAAGAAGGAAATATTATACTTTATAAATGTAATTATCAAATCTCCCTAAAAAAAAAATTGAATTGCGTTTGGGGGGGCCCATACCAAAGAAATTTGCGGTGCTCAACGCGGTTCAAGAAATATGGGCCTGCTCGTGCCGACCCGAACCCGTTCACCATATAAGTGTCTGCCCGTGCCCGCCTGAGCTGCCCGTTAATATTTTGGCGGGAAAGCGGGGATTTATTTTCGACTTGGCGCCAAGAGTAATGTAGCCCGCGAATGGCGGTGATTCAATGCGGCTCGGTCTATGCGCCAATATCAGAGATAAGTCAGAATCGTTGGATTTGAATTAGCTTTAACTCAAGCAATTTGGCTAATAATTATAATTCAATAAATAAGTAAAAATTGTTAATTTCATTACTCTTTTAGTTCATAAATCTCCAACACTCGAACATCATGGGCATTCAAGAATATCCCCTTGCATATATTTTGAATCTCCTGAGTTTCTACGTATGCTTTAATTTTTTTTATTTTATTTTTATCTTAATCCACGTAATTCTTGTATTTAATTTTAAGTTTTTAAGAATTTTATATTTTTAAAACCAAATAAAAATTTTAAGAGTTAGTATTTTTTAAACAAGTTTCACTATAAAACTTGTTTACAACTAATATCATTTAGTAAAACAACTAATATTGTTTAATGAAACAACTAATATCATACAAAACTATTATTTTCTTTGTTACAATATAAATAGCTCAAAACTAATATTTTCTACGTTACAACTCTACTCTATCAAACTAAACTCTTATAATATCTTTTATTTACATCTTATGCTCACTATAATTAAATCTCCTCTATTCAATTACCCACTCCAATGAATTTTAAAAAAAATTACCCTTCACTTTACATATTAGAGACAAAGGTTATGTTGTTAAAAAACTTTAACTTTCAGATTAGAGTTTATAATGCAAATTAGTTTTACTAGTCTGTTAGGTTGTTGAGCTCCTAACAGAATCCTTCTCTCTTTAAATACCGATGTAAACTCATTTCTAAGTTTATGCAGAATATACCTTTAAGTTTCTCTATTCTTAACATGGTATCACTAAGTCCGGCTACGTCTTGTTCATTGATGCGGTGTTGATTCTCCTTTTCTGTTTGTTGATTAGGATTTTCTTTATCTGTTCTTGTATCTGTTTGTTTTCTCTTTTTCTGTTGTTTCTGCATCTTGTTTGTTCCAATTAGGTCTCTCTGTTATTAAATCATGAGTTCTTCAGTTACTTCTCATTCTACTTCTGAAAAATCGAAACACCCAAACTTTGTTACCATTCATATCCGATTGGATAAGAATAATTACTCGTTTTGGAGTCATCAGGTGTTGGCAACTGTGCGTGCCCATGGTTTTGAGAGCATTCTTCTAGCTTCATCTGCTCCGTTAACTTCTCCTGGTGGTATTGAATCATCCGACGCAGCTGCTGCTATAGCCTTGTGGAATTGGCGTGATCAATATCTGCTGAGCTGGTTACTCAGTTCCATCTCCGAATCGATGCTTGGGTATATCAGTCATTGTGCGCATTCATACCAAGTATGCCAGGTGTTCGATGAATTATTTCGCTCGCAATTTAGGGCGCGTGCGATGAATCTTCGATATCAGATTCAAACATTGAAGAAAGACAACTTGTTTATTGATGAGTATGCTCTGAAGATGAAATCCATTGTAGATGCTCTTCGAGCTGCTGGTCAATCTCTAAGCAATGATGATGTCATTATGTAGGGGTGTGCAAAATTCGTGTTGGACCTAAAAAACCAACCAAACCAGACCGAAATAAAAAATTTGGTTCGGTTTTTGGTTTTTGGTTCGGTTTTCGGTTCGGTGTTCGGTTTTTACATTAGTAAAAACCAAACAGATCGAACCGACCGAAATATATATATATATATAATATAATAATATTAAGTATAATACTTAATATATTAATCTATAATACTTAATCCTATTATTTTATATTAATAATTTTTTAGTTAATATATTAATCCTATTATTATCCTAATTCCTAGTTCAGTAATCAGTAGAAAGTAATCTATAATACTTACTCTATATTAATCCTATTATCCTATTAATCTATAATACTTACTCATCAGTCATCAAAGTCATCGTTATTTTTTCAAAGTTTGCTATGTTTATATTTATTTTTGTTTGGAGCGTATCATCGTCAAACGATAAGCAGATTATTTTAGTTTTTATATTTAAAGTGTGGACTTATGAACACTATGTAATTGATGTCTTTTGATGTGTTTTTAGAATTTTAATATTAATTTTTGCATATAATTTTAAATATTTTTAAAAATATAAAAAAAATTCAGTTTGTTCGGTTCGAGACCGAAACTAAACCGAAATATTTTGGTTTTCGACCGTTCGGTTTTGAAAATTTTGGTTCGGTGTTCGGGTTGAGAAAAAAAATTCGGTCTATAATTCGGTTTGGAGGTTTTGGTCGGTTCGGTGGACCGAACCGACCGATGCACACCCCTATCATTATGTATCTCCTTGGAGGTTTGGGATCAGAATTCGATGTTGTAGTTGTGAATCTCACTACACGATCCACTGCCTTATCGTTGATTGAGGTGTTATCTGTGCTACAAATGCATGAGATGCGGCTTCTTCAATCTAGCAACCAGATTAATGTTCCTCCAACAGTCACGGCTAATTATACTTCGAAGGATTCAAAAGGAGGAGACAATACCTCAGGATATGGTAAAGGCAAGCCAAAGTTTAACTCCTTGCTAGAAAATGTTACAAGAGGTTTGATTCATCCTTTCAAGGTCTTGAGAGCAGACAACTGTTTGGTAATGGATCAGGTTATTCTCCTCAGACTCAATCTTGTAACACCTCCTCTGTGTCTGCTCTTATTCTCTCTACACCTCCTTCTGCTAATTTTTCCTCTCAGGTTCACAGCAGTCCTTCCTCTGAATGGTGTGTAGACAGTGGTGCTACACATCACATCACTTCCAATTTATGCAATCTCCATATTCAAGCTCCTTATTCAGGTATTTCACATTGTTGGAAATGGTGCTTCTGCTAAAATTAGTCATACTGGTGATATGCATGCTTCTAGTTTAATAAATCATAAAGATGTTGTGTTACGAAATGTTTTGCATGTTCCAGACATTACTAGAAATTTACTTAGCATTTCTCAATTTCTGAAAGACAATGCTGCATTTATTGAATTCCATGTTACTTATTGTTTAAGGAGTTGAGCACCAACAAGGTACTTCTGAAGGGAGCACCAACAAGGTACTTCTTAAGGATGGCTTGTACCAATTGGATTTAGAGAAGGTGTTGCGGAACCCTACTCAATCCTATTCTACAATAAATGCTATCTGCATACTGTAATAAAGATGCTTTAGTGTGGCATCAAAGGCTAGGTCATCCATGTCCAAGTACTTTTATCTCTTGTTTTGAAAGACTGTGGTATTTCTAGAGTGTCTGCTGGTTTGGATTTTTGTGAAGCTTGTAAGCTTGGAAAAATACATCAATCACATTTTTCCTCTGTAACTCATCACACTAATAAACCTTTTGAAATTTTGCATGGTGATGTTTAGGGACCAGCTTCGGTCTCATCCATTGATGATTTTAAATACTATCTTGCTTTGATTGATGATTTCACTCGTTACACGTGGATTTTCCCTCTTGTTGCTAAATCTGAAGTTGCTAAATTTGTCTTGCAACATATCACTTTTCTAGAAAGGCAATTTGGCATCAAAGTTAAGGCTTTTCATTGTGACATGGGGAGGGGGGGTTTACTGTTTTGCATAAGCATTTTGTAGAATTAGGCATTAAGATTAGGCATGCTTGTCCATATACGCATCAGCAAAATGGTCTTGTTGAACGTAAACATCAACATATAACTGAAACTGGTTTATCACTCTTAGCTCAAAGTGGACTTTCTATGGAGATTTGGTGGAATGCTTTTCACACTGCTATTTTTTTAATAAACAGATTGCCTACTCCTGTGCTTAAAAATCAATCACCTTATTTCAAACTTCATGGTAAAGTTCCTTATTATGCGTTTCTTAGAAGCTTTGGTTGTGCATGTTATCCTTTCTTGAGACCTTACAACACTTTTAAACTTCAATTTCGTACTAGTAAGTGTTTGATTTTAGGCTATAATGATGATCATAAGGATTATAAATGCATGCATGCATCTGGTAGAATATACATATCTAAAACTGTGGAGTTTCATGAAAACGAATTTTCTTTCTCTGAGCTGTTTCCATAGCATAGTGTGTCTGATGTTTCTCCTACTCATCTCACTTCCTTGAGTTTCCAACCTCCCTCTGATATTAGAGTTTCATCTAATCCTGAACAATCTTACTCTCCACAAAATACTTCCAGCAACTCTTCAAAATCACACTCTTCTATATATTCTCCCTTGCACCAATCTGATTATAGTACTACTTCCAAACCATCTGTCTCATCTGGCTCTTCTGTTTCACCACCAGGTCCCATAAATACACATCCAATGAATATCAGGTCCAAAATCGGCTGTTCCAAGCCTAAGGTCTTTCATTCGTCATTGATTACACATGAAACTGATAGTGTTATTGAAGCTCTTCAAAGTCCTCACTGGAAGACAGCTATGATTGAGAAATACAATGCCTTGCAAAGCAAAGGCACTTGGGATTTGGTTTCAGCCACAGAGCATATGAATGCTATCTCAACTAAGTGGATTTTTCGAGTCTAAGTATAAGGCTGACGGGCAGGTGGATCGATACAAAGCACGGTTGGTTGCACGGGGTTTCAATAAAATGCCGATATTGATTACTTTAACACCTTTAGTCCGGTAATTAAACCATTAACTCTGTGTATAATATTCTCTTTCGTTGTGACAAGGCATTGGGTTATACAACAAGTTGATATTAATAATGCTTTCTTGAATGGTACTTTACATGAAACTGTTTATATTCAACAGCTTGAAGGTTTATTGGATCCAGCCAAGCTATCTCATGTATGCAAATTGAAGAAGTCATTGTATGGATTAAAGCAAGAACCCAAGGCTTGGTACGACACCCTCAAGAATTTTCTCATCTCGTTAGGTTTTGTTCATTCTCACTCTGATCACTGCTTGTTTCATCAAATAGTGGGTGGACATATCACAGTGCTTCTGATTTATGTTGATGATATACTGATAACTGGTGATAGCACAATAGTTGTTAACAATTTGATTGAAGTTATGCATAAGAATTTCTCTTTAAAGCACATGGGCATTGTTAACTATTTTTTGGGCATTGAAGCTTGTGTGACTCCTTCAGTAATTACTCTTACTCAGTCTAAATATGTCAAGGATATTCTTACTAAACCTAATCTACTTGACAGCAATCCTTGTCTCACTCCTTCATGCTCCTCTCTTAAACTCTCAAAAACTGACAGCCCCTTATTTGATCAGCCTTCACTTTATCGAAGTGTTGTTGGTGCTTTGCAATATCTTACTTTGACTAGGCCTGATATATCTTTCAGTGTGAATAAACTTAGTCAGTTTCTTGTGGAACAACAAAAAACATGTTAAACAGTGAAACTTGTTCACATCATACTTTAGCAGAATTTATATAAGGAAATTATGCATTAATGTCAATCAATTAATGATATTATATTATTTATGTGCAATTAATATAATATGTTTAATCTTTAATCTTAATTACATTAATATATTTTATCTAAGTAATGAAACAATTAATTATTGGTCAAACAATTAATCTCAATCATTTTTTTTTCTAAAATCGATTTTTGGTTGTCCACTCTAAATGTACTTTTTTTCTAATTAATCTAACATTTAAATTTTTAATCACAAATTTAACTAAGAAGAATAATCAACTAGGGGTCATAAATTTAAAATCTAATTAGGGTCACACAGTTTATTGATAAAGAGAATAATTATTACTCCTTTTAATATAAGTAAACATAAAATTTTTATCATAATTTTTAAGATTAATTAGTAGTTATTAATAAAATTAGATATGTATGTAGAAAGTTAAAGATATTATAATTAATTATGATAAGAAATTATACTTATTTATACTGGACGGCGGAGTATTTAAAAAAATTAAATTATTTTATAAAAAAAAGTAAACAAAACCATAATTAAATTGAATTAATTAAATAAAAATATTTGAAGTATTTAATGTACAACTATACAAAATTTCAACTGACGTAATACACGAAATCAAAAGCTAGTTTTAGTATACTGGGGACTAAATTATTTTAGGCTCCATTTGGATGGAATCATTTGAAATCAATGGATTTGAGAATAATATACCATACATTTACAAATCAAAATAGAGAAAAACTAAATGAATGGATTTGAGATACACAAATATTACTTATAAGTGGGAGGATTTCAAATACCCAGCAAAACCTAGTCATTTGAAATCCTCTCACTTCTCCCACTTGTGCTTAAGACTTATAAGTGGGAGGATTTCAAATACCCAGCAAAACCTAGTCATTTGAAATCCTCTCACTTCTCCCACTTGTGCTTAAGATTTGAGTGAATCAAATCCATTTATTTAGCTTTTCTCCATTTTAGTTTGTGTGAGTGCATATATATTATCCTCAAATCCCTTGATTTCAAATCTACTCCTTAGATAACCGCATAAGTTTTTAGGTGGCTAAATTATATTATAGAACCTGTACAATCGCTTAATACTTCATAAAAGATGTTTGGGAGCATTTTATAATATAAATCAATTTTTAAATTGATCTTTTCGTGAATAAGCTTTTTTTTTTTTTTTTTCTTTCTTTCTTTTTTTTTTTTTTTTTTATAGATAAAGGTATTTATTCTCAAAGGCAATCAAACTCGAATCTCCCACTACAGTGAGAAACCCAGTGGCCAGATGGGCTAAGCCACCTCGAAAATAAACTCTTAAGAAGTGCTTATATATATATATATATATATATATATATATATATATTAATATCTTTTAATGAATCAGATGTTTAGGTCATTATTTCCTTTTAAAACATAAATAAATCAAATAGAAGCTACAAATTTATGGATCATTATATAATAATATATTAATAACATTAGTCTAATATATAGAATTGCCTCGTAAAAATAATAAAATTTTGTATCCAAAATTTTCATTTATAGCTCTCAAAAGAATATATATTTCCAATTTTTAATAAGGTGACTTAGTTCACCTGTCCACTGTGGGAGACCCAGAAATGAATTTGGAGTTATAAAATGGCTAACTACTAACAACTAAAAAATAAAAAATTCCAATTTTTCGCACTCACAAGTCACAATTACAAAACCTAGCTGAATCAATGACCGGTACCAGAGAAAAGAAACTTGAAAATTTCCATTATAGCCTTTGAAAATAAAATCTCAAATATTTGTGTCAGCAACAGATAAAAATCTTGATGTGCATACTGCAAGGTCAGAACGGTAAATACAGCTACAATACCGTAAATTAAACCTAAAAAAATAAGTTGGGCCTTAACGGGCTTCATATACTGATACATCATCATAATGTTGGGCCACACACTGATTTGGGTTATTTGAAAGTGGGCTTACATTCACCTTCATAGTACATGGCCCAAAGGCCCATGGGACTACTACAAGTTAATGGGGTGAGATTTTTTTTTTTTTTTCTAAGTTGGGCTTTTCATCCCATTCATTTGAATTAACAAAAAATAAAATATTTATGTATAAATATTGGATTTTATTGGCACACATGACATGATGTGTTCCTCTATTGCAAATCATACTATGTCCGTCCTCTATGTTATAGATTCAATAGTCACTTCAGTTGATCAAACCATGCCCATTTCTTTGTTGAAAGATTTCACTCAAATTTAAGAACTCGGGAGATGGTTACATCCAAGAACAAACACAATGAGACTATTATAAATAGTATCAAAACAAATCGCACAAGACAGAAAACCTCAGTATCTTCATCCATGGCCAGACTGACGATGTTTTTTAAGCATTAAAAACCCATCAGAGGATGCTATCAATTATGCGAATCAAACAAGCAATAAAACTACAAATGGTGTTGAATTCTACATCTTGGATCGAACAAAATCCAGATCAAACACAATTGTTAATCATTGATATCTCAGAAGAACGCGTTTACTCAAAGTTGTGGTCATGAAAGATCACAACAGAGGTAAATTGTTCTTCAAACTGTAAAGCAGCAACTTCAAATGATGTGGTACTTTTAAAGGCTTGTATGTTAGATTAGATATAATTGATGGTAAGGAAGCATATTTTACCTAGGATCATGATACACATGTGAAATATAGAACAGTCGTGCAAGAAATCATAACATGACAATCTAGTTGCATCAACAAGCTACACAAGCCCCTTAAAGGTAGGATCTTGAAATAAAATCATAAATCATGTAATAGTATACATCATTGCATCTTCCACAATCTTTTTATGTGGGAGCAAATGAACTTCCTTATTCAAAATCACAACACATACAATCAATGAAAGCAATCACAGTAGTAACAAGGCCACAAACATTCAATCAAGAAACTACCTCAATAAATCTATTGGACGCCCATGCCCTTGTAGCTTCGGATATCTTGCCTTGCTCGACCTCCACTAGTCTCAATCTTGGCGAATTCAAAACGAAATTTTCAACTCCCTCCACATCAATACTCTTACAATAGGTTATATCAACATGCTGCAAATGCTTGCAGCTTTTAGCCACTGAAGCAAAGGCTAAATTTGTCAATCTACCACAACCCCTCAATCTCAATTCAACCAAGTGATTACAAGAAATGAGCATCGAAACTAGTTCTTTATCCAGTAACATATCATTGTAAGACAAATCCAACTTCCTTAGCTTCTTCAAATTCTGTCCTAAAGTAGTCAATAAACCAGGTTCTCCCTCTACCACATCACAGTTGATTAAGGTAAGCTCTTCAAGATCATTAGAAATTGCTCTACCAAGAGCTTTTAACCCCTCACCAGTAACAAGACAGCAACTCTGCAACCTTAAACTAATCAAACTCCTGAAATTCAAATTCTCAGATAAGGCAATTAAATGAGAGTTATCAAGATCAAGGGGTAACCTTAAATCAAGCTTTCTTAAACTACTGTTGCTTTGATTAATGAATTGAAGTAAACCCTCTTTGCTACCACCATCATAAATCAATAAAGAATCTAGAGAAAGAGAGCTCTCAGCCAAAGTCAACACCACCACATCAACTATACTCCTACATGTTCTTAACTCCAATTCTTGAAGGCCACTAGAAAACCTTAAAAACCCCGAAAATGATGAGAAATCTCCCACACTCTCACAGCTCTTGAGCTGCAATTTCTTAATGTTCTTGCAATTTTTCCAAATATAGCCAATTTCATAATCCCCTGCTTTAATCCCACATAAAAAAAGACTCTCTAATTTCAATTCTGCATCAAAAGCATCAGCTTTCACTTCTCTGAGCTCGGAATTAGCAGTTTCTGTTAAAGGGTTTGTGAGAAAAAGGGAAAGGGATTTCAGAGATTTGAAATAAGTCAACCAATTTAAAAACAGAGGCCTAGATATAGTAATTGCAATTGAAGAGAGATGAACGCATGAAGTTGAGAGAGTACAGAGAGAGAGCAGAGAAATTGGGGGACTCGAGAATCGGAGGTGGCGGAGGTTAGGGCAAGAAGCGGCGACGGCGTGGAGGATAGGGTCTTCGCCGCCGTCGGCTGCGGCGGCGACGGCAAGAGAATAGAGAAACTGGTGCTGCTTAAGAAAGTTGGTAAAGGAAGTGATCGTGGTGGGGTCGTATGGAGGGGGGAAGTGGAGGGAAAGAGAGGTCGTTGAGGAGCGAAGGAGTCGGCGCCATCGCCTGGAGACAAGGGAGACGGCGGCGGAAGACGGTGCCGGAAGACGGAGGAAGATTTCTTGGAGAAGCTCATCGCAGAAAAGTGCGTCCATTTTTTTTTGTGGTTCTCTTCTCTTCAATTCTATCAGCTGGTTATTTATTTGAGTCGGTGATTGTGAGTTGCGACTGCAAAAAGGCCTTTATAAAAAAACCTACCACTCGTTTATGCTCCCTACTAGCACCCGCAAATCCGTCGAAAAAGTCAATTATGAAAATTTTCCAGCGACGAATGAAGTACTACTTATCTGGTTATGGTGATTTTCTTCTAATTCTTGTTCATTTATGGAGAATAAATATTTCGGATTTTGTAATAATTGAAAACATTCAGGATTCTATGGAGGAAAATGGAAAAGCATCCTTCTTATACTATTTAAATTAAACATTAGGTGGAGACTGGAGAACGACTACACTACGAATTTTCAAAATAATGGTGTAGTTATTTCAGATTTTGTTGAATAATATTGAGTAAATATAAATAAATATATTTTCTAAAGAAGTAAGGCAATTGATAATAAGTAGCAGGAGAAATAAAAATTAGTCAACATTCTTTCAAAAAATTGAGCAAGTACAATAAATATATGAAACATTAATTAATCTTTTATTGCCTCAATAAGACGTTGAGGTGATTTTATATGTTTAAATACATATCCACCTCAACCACATAATGTTGTTTTAAAATGGGTATTCCTTGAAGAAAATAATGAAACGTCTTTGTCTTATTTATGGATTTAGGTCTTTGTCTTATTTAATTATTAAAGTTCAATTACCCCCATCAAAGAGGAGTTGGACTTAATTTGAACCCTTGAAAATTATTCCGTGGGTAAATCATAACACCCCACGCTAAAATTAGATGTAATACCGCACACTTTTCCTGTATACTGATTAGATGTATAATAATACAACAGTACACTTATTTAAAAAAAAAAAAATCATGAAAATAGATGACCTGATCCTGAGGTCAATTTTTTAGACGTCATTTGGGTATGATGTCACCATTAGTTGGCGGACACCTAATAATATTGCAGTCCACCTCACATTTTTTTTAATATTATTATTTCGCCATCAATCTGATAATGCATTGCAATTTGGTTTATATAAAGACGGTTGCAATTCATATTATATATAGTGATGATTGATATACTTCGTAACGTATCGATATGAATTTACGTTGTTTATCAATAAATTTCACGTTTTCTTTTTCTTTCTACTCTAGTATTTATTCTACTTAATCAAACTTGAGTTTTATAGGTCTTATAACTCATATACTCAGGGTTTGTAAATAATTAGATCACATAATATCACTATTTTGTGTTGAAACGTATTTCCTTAATCAGTTGAACTTGAGTTGACTGAAAAAGGCTTGCTTGAATTCTACCGAGATAAAACAAAAAACCAAGGTTTTATGTGTCGTGCAGTATTAATTGTTTTTATTAGATCTTTAAAATTATTTCATATGGTAACTGATCAATAAAAAGAATCATAATTATTCACTAAAAATAATTGATATTGTTAAAAAATATATTCCCTCCATCCACCAAAAGTATATTAGTTTGGTTTTGACAGGTTTTAAAAAAACGTAGATAAGGTAAGGGTATTTTGGAGTATTGTGTGGTCCATTTATGAGTTAAGTGGTTATTTATGAGTATAAAACACAACATATGAAAAAATTAAGTGACGGTTAAATGGTGAAGCAAAATAAATTGTTGAAAAAAATTGTGTGAGCATACTTTTGGTGGACAGATGGAATTGCAAGACTTACAAAAGCAAGTTTAGGATGGTTTGATTAAGGGTGGAAAAAATACTGAAAATATTGCTATACTACAATTATCGAATTGAAAAATATAAAAAATACCGATTTTTTTGATATGGTAATAGTATACACATTTAAATTTTTGCTATTTTGTTATATCCCGAAATATAAAAAAAAAATTGGTATATAAGTATTTTCAGTAAAAAAAAAAAAAAAATCGATATTAGGTATTTTGGTATACCGCAATTTTGGTATGAAACAGTGTAACAAACTTTCGGTATAGACCGGTATATATCGATATCATTCAAAATTCGGTATATCAAAATTTCGGTATGAAATTCGGTAAGTAATTCTTTTGAATTGAAACTTTCGATATACCAAAGTTCAGTATATAATATAAAATTTTACATATAAAAATTTTCGATATGGTATACAATATGAAATGATATTTTGAGTAAAAAACCACTTAGCTTTGATGTCCTGACTTAGTCAGATTTTGAAAGCCCATTAATGTCGATGGATGTAGCCCAAACATAATTAAACAAGGCCCAGACTATCTACACCTCCAACATTATTAGATCTACCCACCCTTTTTTAAAAAATTATTAGATACACACCCCCTTAATTCCCTACATTACCCCTTGTTCTAATTTCCCTCTATTCCTTAATTTTATGGTACACCCATTTCCTCAGATTTTCAACAAATTTGTGTCGAAACATTTCATAAATTTCGACAAATATTTTCCGAAAAAAGAATACAGGAGATTCCGTAATTTTAATGCTCAGGGTTTCAAAAAAATGTATCCGAAAATGTGTACAAATTTCGACAAAATATATTCGAAAATAAGAGAAAGAAGATTTCTTAGTTTTTCTCCTCACATTTTCGACAAATATTTGTCGAAATGTTTCATATTTTTCGACATATTATTTTTGAAACATAACATAATATTCGACAAAGTCTTTTCGAAAATAAGAGACAGAAGATTCAGATTTTGTTTCCTATTTCATAATACAATTACATGAAATAAAATAGACATTTACCCAAAAAAAATTATCAAATAACTTGGCATATGTTGTACAAAATGTGTTTTCCATGAATTCTATCTAGCCATATGATTTACAAAAGGAGTAATCACACTCTTTCAGCTACCTTGCCATATGATGTACAAAAAATGAGTTTTTCCATGGATTCTAGCTTAGCCATATGATTTACGAAAGGAGTTATAAAAATCAACTAACTAATTGATTTGACAGTTTTCGTAAGCTTCTTTCCATCCATCAGCATCTTTATTGTGGTAGACTCTCCATGAATTTGCAATAGGTGGCATATGGCGTTCAGCAGCTAATGGTACCTGGATGCAGTGGTTATCGAAAAATGATCAGTATTTCGACAAAGTATTGTCGAAAATAATTCGGCAAGAAGTGATCGAAATATGCTCATATTTTCGGAAATAATATGTCGAAACCCTAAGTATAATTCGGCAAACCAGGTTCGAAAATCAGTGTGTCGGACAAATTTTTCAAAAAACGCGGGAACAACTATACCCATGTTCTAATCGTACTTCTAGGCTAAAAATATACAAACACTTCATACACAATATCTCAAATATATACAAATAACAACATTCAAACAGAGTATATACATTTTCATGCATTCAACACAAATGTATTATACATTTTCATACATACAAAAAGAGTATATACATTCAATATTGTATAGTTCAGTAACTAAAGATACTTATACAAGTATTTCATAGAGGCTCCTTTGTGCTCAACATTTACCCGAACGGCAAGAACGTGAATTTTTCCGACGTGAGATCAATCATTCAAATTGAACGCAGGTAACTCTTTTGCAAGATGGGTGTATCAAGTAATATCAAGTTAGGGTAAATTAGTCCTTTTACAAATACATTAAAATAATAGATAATAGAGGTGGGTACATCTATTAATATTGGAGGTGTAGATAGTTGAGCCCATTAAACAATCCAATTTGGACTTGCCCTGACCTTGTCAGTATTGACGGCCCATTAATGGCCCAGATCTGTCTAGTAATAAATTAATGTAGCCCAATACAAACATTATCCGCATAAATAAAAAAGGACTATAAAATAATAAAATAAAAAGCTTTTATACCTGGCGTCATATGGTATAATTAATGTTTTTGCAGGTCAAAATTATTTATCTTGGTTTAAAATTGAGTAGTTTACCTTTCAAATATATTTTATAAAATGTTTTACTTTTATAATCCTTCAATTTTCTTGAAATTTAACGTTTTGTTATTTCGTTTAGGATTAAAAGAGTTGTGATCGTATTTTTACAATAAAATATTTCATGTTTTTTTTTAAACATTTTTATTAATAATTTTATAATAAATATTAATAGTATATTTCCATTCATGTTAAACTCGGAGATCGATGGTGGGAGCATAAGCTACCGAACAGTAGAAATGAAAGTCAGTTCAGAGCCAAATTGAACTCAAACCCCAGGAAGGATTTCGCGTTTCCAACCGCCGCCGGCGCTGGATTTTGTTCAACCACCGGTGCGCCACTGCTACATGGCTGCGCTTTCGACGGCGTTTCATCGTCATGCCCAATTCAATGGCCACAACATTAATTCAATTCCAACTATTACCTCCATGGCCCAACTCAAATTCCACTACTCACTAATAGCTGATACCCTAGCACTCCCGATTAATCCCATCCGAGATTTCAATTCAACTTACAAAGTTGGAAATATGTCCATTGCACATGCATTTAATAAGCAAAGTCGAGAAGATTGTTGTGAGCAGAGGAATGAAGCTCTTCACACGTTTAAGAGATGGTTTCAGTTTTTTCGTTATATTTCTCCGGGTGGAAGTTGGTGGAATTTGAGTGGTCTCGAGCAAAATATTGAAGGATTTCCAATCGCAGCGGATCCGATGACTGTTTGGAATGCTCTGAATAAAATGTGGGCGCTGGTAGCTGATGAGAAATGGATTTTGTACACAGCATTTGGTGCATTAACTGTGGCTGCGGTGCGTGTGCTTATTTAGTTAGCTCTTATTTTATTTGGCTTGTAGTTGTCTAGTGTTTCAAGTGATTGCCACTATTTGATCAAGCACATCCTTAGATGATGACTCCTTCCATTAGGTACTTGAATCATGAAAGTTTATCGTCGATTCTATTTACTGTTGCAATTATGAGTATATTCAACACATTGTTGAGATGGTTATTGTTTCCATTAGGTACTTAAATCATGAAGTTTATCGTTGATGACTTGATTCTGTTTAATGTTAACATTAGCGAGTATATTCAAGGCATTACTTTAGACTTATGAATTCAATAGTAGTTCAACATTTGCTTTAGTGACATAAATTAAGTTAGTAGATAGTCATTGACTAATTGCATGCCCCTCCGATGTTGATTTCATTGTTAACTAATCAATTGAAGTCTCATTGTTCCTAATCAGAAAAGAGAAACACCACTTCACTTTGGTGCTTTTCAGATTAAGGTTTATAGACATCATAATAATATTGGATATATATCTTGTCGCAGATTTCTGAGATATCAATTCCAGGGATACTAGCAGCATCAGTCTTTTCAGCTCAAAATGGTGAGATGTCGGTGCTCTATCAGAATTCTCGGCTTCTGATGTTCTTGTGCATCACCTCTGGAATATGCAGGTTAATTTATATGATCTTATTTTGATGTTTTTCGGTCCCTTTTTCACAGTTAATATCTTATTCTGATTAATTTTTTTCCCATTGGATCATCTTTTCCTTGACTGCAGCGGCTTGCGAAGTGGATGTTTTGCTATTGCAAATTTGATTTTGGTGCGTCCAACAACTTATGGTTTTTTTTTTTTGTTTTTAAATCTACTTTTCATTTCTTGATTATCTAGCATAACTAGTCATCTGAAATTGAATTTAGAAGACAAAATTTTCCCCAACAAGTGTTTTGGATGGATAAGAGTAAAATATTTCATTCTCTTTTTAGTTCAGAATTAGAGGACTTAGTCACTGTTAACATTGAATCTTTTTATTTCCTTGCAGCTTGCCAATTTCATATTTTTATTTCTTTTCAAATGAACATGATACAATATGATTTTTTTTTAAATAACTGATTAACAGAATACTCTTCTGTTTCTCAATTAGAAATTTTATAAACTTATTGGCACCTCCAACAAACATCACCATCGTTAATTTCAAATCAGCCATTACGTCTTCTGTGAACCACTATCAATGTTCAGTGGAACTTATAAAATAGTGCTTACGTACTGGGAAGATGAACCATAAGTGATAACTCCCATTTTTATATTTTGTGGACTACGGACTCATACATAAGGATACTGTTAACTTATTTTAAATGAAGATACAAGTTAAAGGAAAGTAGTTTCTTCATTCTATGGAGTTAGGGGAATCAGGAACCTTGCTGTTATATGCTACGTGCATACCGAAGGGTTTGACATTTTAGTAAGTAGCTATATTTTTTCTTTTCACGACTTTTACTGAATTAATCATGTACATGTCTGAACTTCAAAATCCATGTTATGGTCTTAATGGTGAGGGCACTGCCAAACAATCTGGCTGGTTTATGAGTTTCTTTTTTTTTAGTTTCAAATAAAAACCAATATATATTTCTTCATAACCTGGTCTGCCTTCTTTAATCAAGAATGCTTCCTTTAGCTGGTGATTCTCAATGCTTGCAGGTTAAGCGCCTCAGGGAAAGTGTATATAGCTCACTTCTTTTTCAGGTTTCAATTTTATCTAGATTTTGCATTCTGGAGTTCGCTGATGCTCTTTCTCATATTTCTATATGTTGTTTCATTTTAACATGTAGCAGTAAATTTAATGTAGGATATGTCCTTTTTTAACACAGAAGCAGTTGGCAACCTGACTAGCCGGATTAGTACAGATTGCCAGCGGTTATCTCACATCATTGGAAATGATATACACTGGATCTTGCGCAATATTCTTCAGGTTGCTACTTTGGATATTATGTCTTTCTGATTTTGTTGTTATTTTCTTATATCTAATCAGATAATTTTGCAGGGGACAGGCGCATTTATCACCTTGATGACTCTATCATGGCCTCTAGCACTCTCATCGCTGGTCGTATGCTTCATTCTGTCTGTGATTTTCCTCTTCTACGGACAGTAAGTTGATAATTTTTTTATCTGGTACCTTTGATACACAATTTATAAGTTTAGATTATTATTTGGTAGATAATCATTTGACGTTTCACGTATAAAAACTAGTGGGGTTGCAATCGCTGCAGAAATCCATTTTGTTACATACTAAATTCGAGATATAACTTCTTGCTGAGATATTTCACTATATCCGTGCTTCTTCAGTGCCATCCTTTCATGGTAAGGGTAGTACAATAGGTTAATAATATTTATGAGGGTTGCGGAATTTCTGATAATATGTAATGGTTGGGCTGTATAGGATTTGTTCCAGTCACTGTTATGTTTCAGAAAAAGTATACACTTATACATTTCCTTGTCATTTTAATCTTTATACTTTACATGATATATTTTTGTTTATTCAGATTTACATTATATCAATATCAAGCTTATATAACAAGCATCAATCATGCTTTAGTAAAAGAAGATGTTCTTTATTATGAGTGACCATGCATTAGACGGAGTGTGGCTGCATATATGCATTCTTGATGGAAGAAATTGGATTTCTTGTCTTTGACAGGTACCAGAAGAAAGCAGCGCTGCTTGCACAAAATATGGTTGCTTCTGCCAATGAAGTAAATCAGAAAACTGACTACTATCTCAATATGCCTCTTCTTCTGCTAAATTTGTCACTGTCTTTTCCAAAATTCTTAGGTTGCGCAAGAAACATTGTCTTCTATGAGAACTATCCGAGCATACGGAACAGAAAGAGAAGAACTTCAAAGGTTATAGAATTTTGTTCAAGATTTGACTATGGGAACTGGCAGTGCTACATACCACAAACTGCTATAATGGTATATTTTGTTTATTAGTGCTTTGCAGCAGACTTATTTACATTGTGTGATTTTTGTTTAGGTTCACACAGTGGATTGACAGATTAGCTTTTGTGGGTGTGCGCGAAAGTGCAGCTAATGGATTATGGACCCTAAGTTTTCAAACACTTTATCGGTCAACTCAGGTTTTGTCCTATCAAGTGCATTATTCCATGTTTTGGATGAATAATTCTTGAAGTCGACATTCAGATGCAGTTGGTCTTTTCTTCCAGGATATATTATCCAGCTTCCAAACTATATTTTGCAGGTGTTGGCGGTTGCTTTAGGAGGAATGTCTATTTTGACCGGTCGTGTGACGGCTGAGCAACTGACCAAGTATGTTTTGTACTGTGAGTGGTTGATTTTTGCCGCCTGGAGATTGCAAGACAGAATGTCATCATTACTTCAGTCCGTCGGAGCTTGTGAAAAAGTTTTCCAATTGATGCAGCTTTCACCAAGTTCTGAATTCTTGTCAAACGGCAAGTGACCTCCTTTTAGCCTTTCTAATGAACATATTAAGGATTTCCCATATAGATGAATTGAAGTTTATTCAAGTTCCCCATATATCTGATTTCTCTTACATTATGGCAAGGATTATAGAAGAGACTACTTTATCTCTCTGCAGGAGTAATATTGCAAAAGCTGACAGGACATATTGACTTTGTGAATGTATCATTTCACTACTCTTCAAGGAAGATGGTATCTTTTCATAACTACAAAAATACATATACTTTCCAACTATATTTATCATATTGAATTTTCACTATTTATTAACTTATTAAGTGGATCTGATCCTTATTGGTCTCTTGCATATGAACAGGTACCTATTTTGGACAACGTGAACTTCTCCATAAAACCTAATGAAGTGGTTGCGATTGTAAGGATTAATCACTTTCTATCCATTGTCGTAATACTTGTCTGTCATATTTAAGCACCAATAACACTTTACTTGGAAAAGGTTGGTGCCAGTGGTAGCGGGAAAAGCACGTTAATCAGTCTCTTGCTTCGTCTCTATGAACCAATAAGTGGTGAGGTGAGCAGTAAGCCAGTAACTTTTTCATATGAATGTAACTAATCTCATGATATAACTTACAATTCTACTTCAATTATTATTATTTGGATATAACTTATATAATTGCATTTTATCGATGATCCACAGATTTTTATCGACGGCATTCCACTTAGAGAGATGGACATTAGATGGCTAAGAGAAAACATCGGATTTGTTGGGCAGGTCAGATTTTAAAAGACTCGCTTTTGTAGAAACTTTTTTGATAAAAGTTGATATCTCAGAGATGTATAATTGTACATGACTAATAAGCAGGAGCCTCATCTTTTCCACATGGATGTGAAATCAAATATTAGATACGGTTGTTCTAGAAGCATCGGCCAAGAGGAGATGAAATTTGCTGCAAAAAATGCATATGCAGACGAATTTATTTCTGCCCTTCCTAATGGCTATGATACAATTATAGATGATAATGTTGTAAGTGGGGGCCAAAAGCAGCGCATTGCAATAGCAAGGGCCCTACTTAGAGACCCCATTATCCTCCTACTGGATGAAGCAACCAGTGCCCTTGATGCTGAGAGTGAAGGCTATATCAAGGTGAAACTCTTTACTTGCATCCAGTTCTTTTTCTGATCATAGTTGTCCTGAAAATGTTTTCAATTAATGTTCTTGCAGGAGGTTCTTCGATCTCTGAAAAATGACTCGAGAAGAGGGAGAACAGTCATCATAATTGCACAAAGGTTCGTTTTTTCTACAATCTCTCTTTAATTACAATTGACTTATGGGTACAAGTTATGGCACAGGCTGTCTACGATAAAAGCAGCAGACAGAATCTTAGTACTCAACGATGGAAGAGTTGTCGAGGTAAGAACGTTAAAAGGCTTTATTTAGGCACTTTGTTGGATCTGTTTTGGACATAAGATTAAATTTGGAGGCCTTGCTCTCTCTCTCTCTCTCTCTCTCTCTCTCTCTCTTCAGTTATTGACCCCCCTTCCCTTGAAGGAGAGATAAAAGACCTTATCATTTGAGTAGGTAGCCACATCATATATACCACTTAGGTGTGCAAAATGTTATTGAAGCAAGCTCATTGATTGATGCAGAGTGGGAGTCATGAAGAGCTTCTCCATAAAGATGGGGCGTATGCACGATTATTTGAAATGCAGACAGATGCGGAATTTACCAAGCATCAAAAGGAAGATCCTGCTGAATGTTAAGAGTATGATTCCTATTGCCAGATCTCTTTGCACGCTCATCTCCATTACAGTTTCTTAATAAATATATGTATGTTGGGAACTTGGAATAATATATATTTATCATTTTGGCTCATCTAGGAACATCGATATTGCAAAGCTTGAGAATTATCTTGAACTAACTCATAAAAATAAAAAAAAAAAAAAAAGAAGTTGAGTAAATATATAGATCTTTCAGGACAACTAACTGTTCTCACTGTTACATGAAGTATTATTGTTGAGTAACCTTTTTTCTAGCGTGTTAGAGCTGCATGCGTGTTGAAATCACTGGGCGGGCTGAGGAACTTGTTGATGAGGAAGCCCTTTAACTTCCACGTCATCTTTTCTGGGATTTTCCTCCATTTCCCCTTTTTCTCATCTTTCTCTTTGCTGCTGTAAATATCAGCTTTTGATTCTTTGCTTGGCTTCTCATCTGGTAGAATCACTTTTTCATCATTCTTCTGTTCAATTCCTACGACTCACCCTCTCTCTTCGTGAGGTAAGGAAAGCAGTTTCAGTTTGCTACGTGTTACTTTGCGGGACACGTTGCACATAATTTTTGGTGACAAGGACCAACGCCAAAATCACTTTTGTCACACCCTCATTCATTATTAACATGTATTGATGTGATAATTTTTGACCCATACAGGGTACTACTTTTCATGTATATTGGAATGCAGGCCCCGGCAGTTTTGTGTGCAGAGAAAGTTATAATTTTAAAATTTACTCTTTTCACTTTCAATTTTCGCTTTTTTATTTTTATTAGTTCAAATTTATTATGCATACTATATTGAAAATTAAATATGACATTTTATCTTCAGATTTTAAATATCACTTTAATTACTCATATTGTCATTAACTTTATTTATAAATAGGCTCCACAATACTCCATAATATCCTCCAACATATTTATTTTATATATAAATTACTAATATTTTTTAAAATTAGTATAAAATTTTGGGCATATTAAAATTGGATAGAGGGATTATAATTTTGAAATTCTTGATGAATGATATTATGTGTTTATTTTGGCTTTGTTTGGTTTCCTTTATTAAGGGTTTATTGATCATTAAACTAATTATATTTTTTTGATATTAATTCATTTGTAATTTTATGTATATATCAAAAAAACTATCAAATGACAATCTATTTTTTTTTTCATTTTTTAAGTTCTACACATTTAACATTTTTAAAACAATTATTAAAAACATACTACTATTTGCTATCTAAAATGCGTAAAATAATCAACTTGTATTTCATTCACTATTACATGTCAATTTATATTTTACTCAGTATTACATATTGATGTGTCATCATATCTTAAATCATGGGGTGGTTCAAACATAATAACAAAAAAAAAAAAGACTGTTTACTTCCCACATAAAAAATCAGAACCATTACCTTAAATAATTGGGCCATTATAATATAGGTTAAAAAAGGGTAGTATAATTATAAATAGGTTAAAAAAGGGTAGTATAATTATAAATAGGTTCAAAAAATTTACATTGAATAAAAAAAAAAAAATTAACAAAAGCACAAAATATTTGCACATTGAACCTATTTGTAATTTTGAATTTTTTTAAAATTTATTTGTAATTTTTTCTAAATAATTTATTATTATTCTCTTTTTTTTTTACTTTTTTATTATGATTTTAAATTTTAACTTTTTATTTAAAATTTATTTTTAACGCACCGTGTATCAAATTATTTGTTTTTTATGATCTTTAATTTGAAATGCATATTATATACGTCAAAATGATTTTCACAGGTCTCATAATCATAACAATAGATGGATTTTGTTATATTCATTGAATTTAAGTTTTATTTATTATTACATAAATTTTATTAAAATTTAATGCATAACTAAAATTGCATATATATAATTAATGAAATAATCGTGAATTACTCAAATATAATATTTAAACTATTTGTAATTTTTTTCTAAATAATTTATTATTATTCTCTCTTTTTTTTTACTTTTTAATTATGATTTTAAATTTTACATCGTGTACGGGAGAATTAGTTTAAAGACTATATTAGGTTCTTATATTATAGAATATCGTATTTTAACATAATCAATTTTTAAGTTTTTTTGAAACAAATTCACATAATTTTTTTAAAATGTTCTCTTTTAGCATATAAATTTTTATTATCTTTTTTTGTGTATTAAAATAATTAATTATTTAATGGAATGTATATAAATATTTTAATATACTTAATTAATTATTTTTAGAAAAATTGTATAAAATATATTGATAAATATTATATTTTGAAAGAGACTTTCCTGAAATCACACTTTTAACTAAAGTAGATCACAAAGTAATAAAAAGTGCTACAAAAATGTTACTCCGTAAAATATTTAAAATGACACGTGGCCCACTACCCATTCATCTTTCTTTTTCCCAAAAACCCTACTCCAAAGCCCTAAACCTTCGTGTCTCCAACGAATAGATTCCATTTCCATTCACATGTGTATTTCCTTTTTAAATCTCTCTCTCATCCCCTTCCCTCCTTAATGGTCTCTCCTTCTCGATTTTCACCTGAAAAATAAAAAAAATGAGAACTCCATTTCTCACTTCTTCCCTTCTTCTGCTGTTACTGCACCATGCGACGTCGCATTTGGTCTCCGGCCCTCATATCGCCGACGTCAACATACTCTTGCCTCCCAAGATGACCCACCCCGTTGAATACAGACTTCAGGGCAGCGACGGTTGCTTCAAATGGTACTTTGCGCTCCCTTCGTTGTGCTTTTTTTTAATTATGAGAAATGACTGATTTGATTGTTTTGTACTTAGGTCATGGGACCATCATGATGTATTAGCGGTGTTGCCAGAGTATAATTCGAGTAGCCATTGCTCAACGAGTGCGCGGTTGAGGTCTATTGCCCCCTTACGGTGGCAGGAAGGAGACCGCTGTTTACGCAACTGATTTGAGTACTGGAATGATGATCCGTTGCAAGGTTTATATAGATACAATCTCGAGGATTCAGATATTCCATAACTCTATCAAGCTTGATCTCGATGGGCTTGCTACTCTTCGTGTTCGTGCCTTTGATAGTGAAGGTATGCTGCGAAATTTGCTGTAGGGTTTCTGATTTTGAACGATTAGTTGAAGAATCTTAATGTTTATGTGTGCTGTTATTTAACTTGTTTTTGAGTTCTGGTGTCACAACTTGCTTGAATAGGCTGCTCTCCGTCCGTTTTAAGATAGTAAGATGAAATTTAGTTTGATTTTCTGTGATGCTTCACAATTCAAGAATTGTGTAGCTCTTTTTATCGTTGTTGAATGGCCCTTGATAACCAACCAATTCTTGTGTAATTTTCAGATGCGCTTACTACGCAACTTTACAAATTTAATTGTATTATCAGATATTTCCTTCAAAATGAAATTTTAATGTTGAAACGAGTTATTATTCTATTTTGTATGAAAGTGTTTTCTATGTTTTTCTGTTATTTGGTATCTTATCTTTCTTTTTTCCTTGTACCTTGTCTGTGATACAGAAAACGTCTTTTCTTCCTTGGTTGGCCTACAATTCATGTGGAAATTGATGCCCGAAACACATGGATTGCCTCATAGCCTTGATCATGTTCCTTTGAAGGACTCTCCATTGAGTGATTGTGGTGGTTTATGTGGTGACTTGGATATCCAAGTAAAGCTCGAAGAAAGTGGGGTGTTTTCGGATATTTATATGGTGAAAGGAACTGAAATTGGCCAAGAGATTGTTTCTGTTAATTTGCTAGAACCATCAGTGGAGCACTTGGCAGACAAAATTGTTTTGACTGTTGCAGAAGCAATGTCTCTAGATCCTCCATCACCTGTAAATGTCCTCATTGGTGCCGTTGTTCATTATACCCTTAAAGTTATTCGCAGTAATAGCCCACATTTTGTCAGTTTACCGTCCCCTTTCCATCAGTGGTCGGCTTTGAACTCTTCAGTTGCACAGGTGGACAGAGCAATGGGTATAATTCATGCACTGAACTTGGGGGTAACAACGATTGTTGTTGAGGACACCAGGGTTGTAGGACACATGCAGATATCATCATTTCATGTAGTTTTACCTGATAATTTGTTGTTATTCATGTCGCCTCTCTCCCCTTCTGGAGAGCATATTGACGGCGTCAAGCCCATTCCTTCTGTATCTCGTTGGTATGTTGTGGCCGGCCGTGCATATCTCATTCACATTAAGGTTTTCTCACCAAGACCTGGGGTACAAGAAATTTTTATAACAGAAAGTGATGAGATAGAGTTGCATGATAACCAAGAAGATTTCTGGAATATTCTCCCATTTTCAGAAGGTACTGCTAAGAGGAATGACAGAATCTTAGAGGCAAGTTCATATGGATTGGGAAAGCTTACAGCAACTTTGGCTTACAGCACTGGGCATGATAAAAGGAAAGAAGTTCTCAAGGTTGTTCAAGAAGTCATGGTGTGCGATCAAGTTAAGTTCATTACGACCGGAGACAGTAATGTTTCTTTCAGAATTCTCCTCCCATGGGTTCCTGGTGTCTATCAGGAGATGGAGCTCAAAGCAAGCGGAGGTTGTGCAATGTCCCCCAGTGACTATAAATGGTTTTCTTCAGACATGGATGTTGCATCTGTATCTGTCTCTGGGATTGTTCAAGCAAAAATGCCCGGAAAAGCAACTATGAGAGCAGTGTCCATCTTTGATCCATTGAATTATGATGAAATTGTTATTGAAGTTTCTATCCCCCATTCATTGGTCATGCTGCCAAACTTTCCCTTGGAGACTCCTGTTGGGTCACATCTTCAAGCTTCTGTAACATTGAAGGCATCAAATGGTGCATACTTCTATGCATGCGATGCTTTTAGGTCTGCCATAAGATGGACAACTGAGAGTAGTTCTTTCATAATTGTCAATTCAACTGCAGTTGTGTCAGACAAACAGGATGCTGTCATACCCCATTCAACGTTTTACGGTCCTCCATGTGCGTTGACGAACATATATGCTTCAAGTTCTGGTCGCACCATCTTACATGCAACATTAACAAGAGAAAATCAATTTTCTGACCATATTGGAAGGGAATCTATTGTTTCCAAAGTGTCCTCATCCATTGCTGCATTTTTACCACTTGTCGTGCATCAGGCAAGTGATGGAAACCAGTTTGGTGGTTACTGGTTTGACTTGGCTGATGCTGAATCTCAGAATCAACTGAGTAATTTGGATTATCTATATCTTGCGCCTGGCGCTCACTTGGATGTAATGCTTCGTGGGGGACCAGAAAGATGGGGCCAGGATGTTGAATACATTGAAAATGTGGAAGTGTTGGCTGAACAGAGTGCTTATGTGAAAGGCAGGGTTGTTGTTCATCAAAAGTCAATCAGCCATGGTAATTTCTACAGAGTAGGATGTGAAAGTCTGGGAACCTTTAAGCTTGTTTTTAAAAGGGGGAACTTAATGGGGGAAGACCACAATTTACCGGTTGTATCTGAAGTGCAGTTGTTGCTTATTTGTAGCTTTCCATCTTCTATTATTATAGTAGCTGATGAAGCTTTGAATACTCCTCCAATCATACAGTCTGCAGCTAAAGCCGAACGCATGCCTGGCAGAATCCGTGCCTCCCCAGTTACAGTAGCCAATGGTCGCAGAATACGAATATCAGCTGTTGGGCTCAGTGATTCTGGAAAAGCTTTTGCAAATTCTTCTTCCCTCAGTTTAAATTGGGAATTAACTGAATGTGAAGGATTGGCTCTTTTTGATGATGCCCATAGTTCAACAGTATATTCGAGTTGGGAAAGGTTTTTGATCTTGCAAAACTCATCTGGGCTGTGCTTTGTGCGCTCCACTGTTGTTAACTTTATTTACTCTCTGAGCCATTTTGACTTTACTACGATGTTCGAGACTTCTAAGAATACGCTGACTGATGCAATCCAGCTGCAACTTGTTTCTTCTCTGAGACTCAGTCCAGAGTTTGGCTTGTTGTTTTTCAGTTCTGAAGCTAGACTGAATATCTCTGTAACCGGAGGGAGCTGTTTCTTGGATACAGTGGTAAATGATACTCAAGTCGTGGAAGTAATACAGCAAATACCTGCTCAGGAGCGTTCACAACTAATGTTGGCTCCTAAAAGCCTAGGGTCTGCACTTGTAACAGTTCATGATATTGGGCTTGTTCCTCATCTTGCTGCATCTTCCACTGTCCAAGTTGCGGAGATGGACTGGATTAAGATTTTAACAGGAGAGCATATAAGCATTGTGGAGGGAAATTTTCAGACTATAAATTTTTTGGCTGGGGTGGCTGATGGGCGAACTTTTGACCCTTTGCAGTACAAATACATGAACGTCCGTGTTCATATTGAAGAAAATATAGTTGAGGTAGTGGGGAATCATGATTTCTCTATACTTGCAGATGGATATGTGCATGCACCAAACTTTACATTACAGGCAACACGTCTTGGAGTGACAACCATCTATCTTAGTGCTATCCAACATTCTGGACATGAAATTCTGAGTCATCCAGTTAAGCTGGAAGTATATGCTCCACCAAGAATACATCCCAGCAATATATTCCTTGTACCAGGTGCATCGTACATACTCTCAGTAAGAGGAGGCCCTACAATTGGTTCACATGTTCAGTTTTCAAGTTTGGACGATCAAATTGCCGACATTCACAAGTTCTCTGGACGTCTCTCTGCTATTTCACCAGGGAACAGTACCCTTGTTGCCACAATATTCGGTGATGGAGATATCATGCTTTGTCGAGCATATGGCATAGTTAAAGTAGGGATTCCTTCATCTGCAATTTTAAATGTGCAGAGTGAGCAACTAGCTGTTGATCGCAGTATGCCAATATATCCTTCCTTGTCTGAGGGGAATTTATTTTCCTTTTATGAGTTCTGTAACAATTTCAAATGGACCGTGGAAGACAAAGACGTGTTGAATTTTCAAGGAGCAAATCGTGCAAATGTTACAGGGCTTCCAACTACTGGTTCTTTGAATGGGCGAGACCTTAATTTTATTCAAGTTCTTCATGGAAAATCGGCTGGGAAAACAAGTGTTGCAATTTCATTCTCTTGTGATTACAAGTTCCCAAATTCATTGTCGAAATCGATTTTCTACAATGCATCTATATCATTATGGGTGGTCCCCAATCTTCCACTTGCTCTTGGCATGCCAATCACCTGGATCCTTCCTTCTTATTATACCTCTTCAGATCTCTTACCTTCATCTTCGCATGCTTCCAGCAGAGTGGATTCTTTGAGTGATAGAGGTATTGCTTACTCCTTGTTAGGACAATCAAAGAGGAAGACTGAAGAGGTACCAGATGATGATATATACATTGATGGAGCTAAAATTTCAACCAAGGAATCTGGCAATATTGCATGTATTCAAGCAAAAGACAGATCAACTGGGAGAACTGAAGTTGCATCTTGTGTGAGGGTTGCTGAGGTGGCTCAAATCAGAATAACAACAAACGAGTATCCAATTCACATGCTTGCTTTAGGTGCTGAATTTGACCTTCAGATCAAGTATCACGACACTCTTGGAAATCCTTTTCATGAGGCTCGTAATGTTATGCTGTTTGAAGTGGACACCAACTATCCTGATGTTGTGTCCATTGACAAGTATGATGGTCATGGAAACATCCATTTTCGAGCAAAAAGCCAAGGTTTAGCACTTGTTCAAGTGTCTTTTGTTAGTAATCCTCGAAAATCAGTCTATGGTGTGATATCTGTCGGTCCTCAGTTGTACCCTCAAGAATCCCGTCGTTCATCAAGGAACTAGTCTTACCTTTGATGTAAAAGGTTTCACCGATTCAGCATCAGGGCAGTGGTTCAGTGCAAACGAAAGCATCGTGTTTGTGGATAAGCTTTCTGGAAAAGCTGAAGCAATAGGAGAAGGTACAACCCATCTTCACTTTGAGAGTTCAAGTTTAAAGCTTTACACGCTTGTTACAGTCTTGAAAGGGAATATCTTGTCTGTTGATGCTCCCAATGAGGTGCTCACAAATGTGCCTTATCCAGCCAAAGGATATGCTTTCTCTGTACAATTTAGTGATGCTTCTGGGAAAAGTATGCTATTCTTGTTTGATTGTTCAGTTAATCCACCGAATGTCGGGTTTGCCAAACCGTGGAAGGATCAACACACTGGTAACTCGTATTGCCTCTTCTTCCCGTACTCTCCAGAAAATCTAGCTCGTTCGTCTCCCAAATCTGGAGACAACACTCCAAAGCAGGTTCTTGTTTCTGTTACTGCTTCACTCAGAGGAGAGCAACACATTTCTGGTTCTGCATCCGCTCTATTCATTGGAGGGTTCGAACTGGACAAAAACTCATTAAATCTAAATCTGACACGTGGCTCCAACGAGCAAGTGATTAGCATAGTTGGGAACACAGACGTTGAAGTCCAGTGGCAGGACAGGAATCGAATCTCAGTTGGTGCTGCAGGAAATGGAAAATACGCGGTCAGAGTTCATGGAAGCGAGAGATTTCAAGATCAACTCATCTTCTCTCTCCCAGCAACTGGTCAGAAAGTTGAAGTCAGTGTCAGCTATGATCCTGAGGAGAGAGAAGCAGCAAATGTGGCATTATGGGCTGCCGTATCGGGTCTACTGTTTCTATTAAGTGTGACTTTCTTCATATGTTATCTGGATCGACCCGTTAGATCAACGCCCGTTGTTTCCAGCAGTCCGACAGTTGCAGCGCCTCTCACTCCCGACAGGAGGAGTAGTCCTGCTGCTATTGTCAACGATCAGTCCCCTCGGACACCTCAGCCGTTCTTGGACTATGTGAGGAGGACGATAGATGAAACTCCAAATTACAGGCAAGATTTTAGGAGAAGGGCTACTCCTCAGAATACATTCTAGGAACACTTTCTCTTTCTGGTCGAATCATGTAATATTATTAGTGTATTTCAATCGATGGATTTTTTGGGTGAAATAGTAATTTAATATGTTTGAAATGCATTTTGCTAGTTTTGGAAATAGACAATAGTTCTTGTTTTTATCCCTTCATTTTTAAATATGTAAAAAAAAAAAAAAAAATGGGCCATAAAATTGGTGTCGTTTATTCGAAGAATTGTCAGTTCGTTGACACGTTGAATACTTTCCATTGATATTTGAGAGTTGAAACAGAGAGGTAGAAAATATCAGCTTCTCCCCTTCAATTTGGTGCAGAAAAATAACAGGAAATAATTTCAAAAGCAAAAAGGGGAAATCCACAGTGAAGAACAATGACGACGGTTTCTAGCTTCTCAGCAATGCGAAAGGTACAATCGCATATGCATAACGATTTCTAGTAATCTACGATTCGTTCTTCCTTTTCTCAGAAATTTAATTTTTCTTTTTGTAAATTGTTTATTTTATAGCATACGCAGATGCCGCAAGTTTTCTGCAGAAAAAGAGCAGAAGGAGAGAGGTCAGAACAATTACCCTTACAAAGTCATCGAAATTACTCCTCCACCTAAGAGCCTTGGCGTTCGCTGCTTTCCCTCCTCCGTAAGCTTATTTTTCGATTTTACATGAATTTAATCAAATGTGATGGATTACTATAATATGAATGGATTACGATTAATTGCAGTTTGAAGATGTAATTTCCTGATGGGTTGCTGATTTTCTCCTGTTTCTTTTCTTATATATATTATCCGTATAATTATCTGCTTTGTGGACCTTGGTATTTGGGTATCAAATAATTTGCCAGAAAAGTAAGAAACTGATAAAATTATAAAAGGGGGAATGAATGAAAGAGACGACGGGAATAAAGTACATAGGCAGCTTCATCTTCTAATGGATGGGATTCAGGGTGTATCCATTCTCAATTCAAAAAAAAGGCACATTATTATTATTTTTAGGTGTTTGTAGGTTTCTATCATAAATTTAGTTGCTGTATAAGTTATGAAAGCTTTTATTAAGTTTCACTCTCCATTCTGTGTTGTTAAGGCTCTCATACCATGTTGAATAACAAGAGCACAAAATTAAAATGGGTAATTTCATTGATAATTAAAACTGAGCATTGAGCTCTGGTTTTATACAAGTGTGTATCAATAGCGGTTTTCATTTCTGTTATGAAAACTAAGAGACTTAACAAACTAATGAATCTAACACTAATATCAATCATCCAGATTCATTGAAGCTCTCAGATTCCTTTTGCATTGCATGAAGTTCACGTGCATGTGGTTTTGTTTGCATGACTTGTGTGTATTTATAACAGAAATTAAGCATAATCTACAATGTGGTACTGAAAATAGCATGTTATTGCGACTGATATAGCCATTGATTATACTGGCAGAATCTGCAGTGCGGAGAGAGTGTAACGATAGAAGGCCAAGCTTACATGATTTCAGCTGTAACGTATCATTATCAGCTCAGAAAAGGGAAATACGAACCTAGAGAGAAAAGGCTTGATGTGTTGTCATCTGGTAGATACATATTAAACTTGTATTTGGAAAGTTTGCTCGAACAATCTTGATTTTGGTCTTCATTGGAGACTGCCCTTTCCGCCTTCTTCACCTAAACGAGAGCCAGGTTCTTATTTATTATATGAGTCTTAATGTTGTATATTAAATTTAAACCTAACTTATGAAATTGCAAAGTTAATTTTCTGGATGCATGACCTCATTTATAGTTTTTCTTCTTCAACCTTGTTAGTTCACCTTAGTATGAGTTCAGTTTCTTGTGATTAGAAGCTTATATTAGCTCCGGAGATTGGGTATTTCAGAATGTACGTTTTTCAGAATCAACCCTATAAGACATGCTTACTCTATTCATGGTCTGCTTAAATACTCCAGAATCACTTTTTCTAAAAGCTGTTAGACTCAGTTTTTTTTTTTGGATAAAAGATGATTTTGGAGTTCTCATCCCACTTGCAAACACCACCTGCGTATGCTGCAAGAGTCGCGTATAGCCAACTTGACGTTGTACAGTTGGGGCACGAACAAGACTTTTATGAAAATTTAACAGTTAAGTGCTCGTTTGGTTTGTATGATTAGGGCATGACAAATGAGTTAACATGAGCTGACAAGTGTTAAAATGAAGTCAATCGTGTCTATCGGATAATTAATGAGGGAAACCAAACGAGCACCAAAGAATAATGCTATCTTCTTAATTATAACCTACTTTATCTTTCGGCTTGGGTTTGTCACAAAGCTTTAGCATGTGTGGTCAATAGCAATGGTTGATTCCTTTTCCACATATCTAAAGCTCACTGTTTAGGCTTTTATTTCTATTTAATTGCCTACTGCGATGCATCTCCTATTTTTTATTTTATCTATACACTCTGACTCCATGACTATGTTGATGCATTGTTAATTTATATATTGCCATGCGTTCTGTGAAATAGAAAATGACTATACAAGATGAAATATCAAATCAAATAGAATATATTATATCCCAAATTCTCAACTTTTTCAAGAAAATTACTTGATTTGCTAGGCTTTTGAAGTTAATAAAAAAACCTACTTAATTATTATTATTGGCATTGATTAACTTACCTTAAAGTGTTGTTTTCCTTCTAAGTCATAGCCTTTATTCAAGTTGATTGAAGGGTAATGCTGATAAGATTTAAAAGCCCCTTCAAAAAGACTTGTGAAACGATAGGAGGTTAACTACACAGCCATATGTGGTTTTTGCAAATGAGACTGGAAACTCAATTTTTTTTTTTTTAATTAAAAAGTTCAGACCTAATCGTTTTGAAAAAAAAAAGTGATTATGTAATATTTATATTGTGTTTGAAAACATGTCCTTAGAAGCCAGTATATTTGGACTAAGATTTTTTTGTAGTTTTTTTTTAGAAAAAAAGAAAATAAAGTAAAAGATAATAATGATAATGATAATCATCTGCACTCTGAATATAATTATTCTAACATGCTTAATTGATTGGTGACATTAGTGGTCCCCTAGGAGGCTAAGTTGTCTCTTCATTCCTTCACATGAAGGGTTAACTTCACTAATACATATTTTCTTGTACTAGAAAATTAGTGTAACATGGCATCTATGCAAACATATATTCGTACGCATTATACTTGCACATATTTACGTACATTGAGAAACAATAGATGGTAGGTATACGTATACGCACAACTTATTTACAATTATCATATTATAATAAAATAATTAATATTTTTTAAAGAAAAAAATAGAACTATCAAATTAATATATTTTAATAAAGTATGAGTACTGTTTTTTTTTTTCGAAAGGAAGTATGAGTACTGTTTTAAAATTCACATATAGTGCAAAAAAATATAAGGTAAAATTGGTTGTTTCAGTTATCTGGACACCATTTTGTCAAATTTTAATTACCCTGGAATATAGTATGAAAAATATATATATATTTTCTTATGTTGTGTCCAATCATTTCCTCTGTATTGTTTGGAAGTTTCCCAAGTTTGGATGGATCAATTGGGAGCATGAATTAATGAAAAAAAAATGCTTAATAATTCACGGGGTGGAAAACAGGGGTCATGCCTGAAATTGAAGGTGTCTTGTTTTGTCTGAACATTTATCCCAGTTGTTTAATAGGTGTCTTGTGGATTATAATATAATTTTTAAATATTTTTAGTCTCCCTTCAAAAACTTATCGAAGACATAAACCATTTTTGCCTTTTGGTGAAAATAAACAATATGATTATACGACGCTTAACAATACTTTGTCAAAATTTAATCCAACAAGGGAATTAGTTGGATCAGTGACCTACTTATTAAATACTATATAGGTTTATCATTTTTCTAATTTAATGACTCGTTTAATGGGGTGTACAAATTGATAGGGCTTGGGAATTAGGAATTACGATTATTGCGCTGCAATTCTATATACTTATTGGCAGGCGGTCCACATGCCACGCCTCTCGTTCACGTGCATGCATGTGACATCTCCTTAATTTCGCTATACGTAATTTAATGTACATTTACTTAATCTATAAATTTTGTATTTATTATAAAAGTCGATCCTATGGAAAACACTTTACAAGTACTATTATTATTAGGGTAATCATGGATTCTCAATCTCTCTACAAATTCGAATTTTTAGATGAGACGAATTTATTTTAATTATTATTTTATTATATAATAAATAATATTTTTAAATAAAACAGTCCGTGCAAATAAATTAATATATTTTGATAAAACTAGTAGACTTAAATAAAATAAGAGTTGTTAAAAAAAAAAAAGAGTAAATGAGTGACTTACGTATAAATAATAAAAAAAGTGTAGGAATATAAATTTAGTAGGAAGTTATAAAAAAAAATGGGTAACTTATGATAAAATAGACCAAAATTAAAAAAATTGATAACTTATACCAGAAACAGAGGGAATTCTTAAAGTAATATATACAAATTATATATTAATTGTACGGGGATCTTTTCTTATTATTATGACTAGTATATCACCCGTGCGTTCGCACGGTTAGTGATTGTAAAATAAATATAATATTAATTTTTAATATAATCATTTCAATTGGTAAAAAAAATGTATTAAATAAAATAGAAAGAGTTATTTTATTTATAATTTTTTCCTTACACACCCCTCGGTAGTGTTGGTTTTCTCATTTTTTAAATATTCATATATACACCACGATCATTAATTATTATTATTTTTTTATGTGATGCTCGATATTTTTTAACCCTTTTTTTTTCAAATCAGCTGTAAAACGTTTTATGATCGAAGTGTGGAAAACATGTACATTGTTAAGTAAGACAAATATGAAAGATATTATGTTTGCTTCTTTTTTTTTTTTTTATCGGGTAAAGGGTGTTATTATGTTTGCTTACAAATTTTGTAATATTTCTTTATAAATCATGTTGATTATTTTTTTTTTTTTTTTAATTATCATTCCCGTGGCATGTCAACATTTTCAAATCTTCTCGCTTCTTTAAAACAAAGCTATGAAATTTTTATAAGATCCATCGAGAGACATATTAAAATGATATATGATTTATTAACTTACCCGTTAATCTATTTTGATTTTTTTTAATTTGTTAATAAATTCTATTTCAGTTTTATGTTGAAAAAATTCTCATATGAGTATTACCTCGCTTCATTATATTCATTTTAATAATTTTAGTCTATTTTAATACAACACAAAATCCAGTCGGTCATGTTAAATATATATATATATATATATATATATATATATATATATATATATATATATTAACCTAAAACTATATTATTATAATGGTAACACTATAGTTTTAAATTATGTATTTGTGTACATGTGTATTTATATACACCAATGTCATGAATAATTCAATAATTCTAACTTTAAAAACACATTATTTTTAAAATTTTATTTTTCTTAAATATTTTGAGAAAGTAAATAGTTAGAATGATAAAAAAAATTCAAATTTAAGAATTAATAGATTATTATTTTTATATTTATGTTTTGTACGCACACATATTATATATATATATATATATATGGAATTTATTTTAGTTTTTTTAGAATGTTGTTGTAATGTCTTTGTTAAAAACTCTACGAATATAAAAATATAATTAAACCGATTTATATTTTAAATTACGTCAATATATATTATACAACTCATTGGAATTAAGCTTATTCGCTTATCTTTTACACAAATTTATACCAAATAAAATAAAAATATTTTAATAGAAATATTTAATTTTATTATATATATATATATATATATATATATATATATATATAAATATATGCTTAAATTCAAATCACATAATCTATCAGCCTTGCACCAGACTAATATTATTTTAAATCGTAATATTATCTATTATTATAATATAAATATTTATTTTAATATCAAATTATATATATAGATGCGCGCTCAACCAAGAAAACAACTAAATTACTTAGGTGTGAAATTAAGAAAAAAAATATGTGTATGACAATTTAATTTTTTTTTTGTCAGTAAACATGACAATTTAATTAATTAAAAAAATAGAAAGATTAAAAGTTTATAAACTAAAAAAAAAAAAAAGTCTTGCAAATTTGCATTATTCAACAATAAAGATGTTTTCCTTTTTTTTTTTTATATATAAACATTTCTCAACAATTAAAAAAAAATTAAAATATCAATAAATCATGCAAAGTCAACAAACACACAAACTTTTACGAACATTCATATCCAACAACATACTTAATTTAAACAAACAAATCTTGAAACTAAATTACTTAGGTGTGAAATTAAGAAAATAAAATATGTGTATCTATATATACATGATAATTTAATTAATTAAAATAATAAAAGATTAAAAGATTTAAATTTCCAAATGAAAAGTCTTTAAAATATATCATTTATTTTTCTAATGTATATATTAATTGATATTTATTATATTAATTAATAGGTAATTTATTAAATATAAGACAAATATAGTAATAGTCTTTTGGTGTCAAAATTTACTTTCTATATTTAGTATAAGTTTTTGTTATTATATAAGTATAGATGACTACGATTATATCTTACTAGTATAAAACGTGCATAATATGAGGGTTGTGTTTTTTTTTTCCAAAAAATATGAGGGGTGTTTTATAATATAATTTATTTGTGAATGAATAACATTAAATTCAAACCGACCCATATAGTTGTATAATTGTATTTATTTTATAAAGAATGAAGAGGCTTCGCCACCACTTGCGCTCACCGTAAATTCTTATGTGGATGAACGACAAAATTTGAAGACTTTTTTTTTTTTTTTGGCACAAAATTTGAAGACTAAATATATAAATTGAGTATAAAAATAATTTAAGGATAAGTTAATAATCAAATTAGAAAATGGATAAGATTTAAATTTAAAATTTAAAGTAAAGATATTTTGGAAAAAAAAATTGTTTTAAATATTAAAATTCATTAGAATGTAGAATTTTAAAATTGAGAAAATATAGAATATTACGTAAGATAGATGGAGATTAAGAAATATGATTGCAGCTTTTTCGTGTAAGTATATTTAAGACCCAATCAAGTTATCGAACCCAAAGGAACTAAGTCGAGCAAGGATCCCTAAAGCTAAGAGTTGTCATGGTATTATAGAGTCGGGCTCGGGTTTGCACAATTTTAATCTAAAATTAATCACTAAAAATAATAATGAGATAAAAAATATGAGAAAAATGTGTTCGGGTGCAAATCACCAAGGAATCCTTAATTATGAATCACAAATGATCGGTATTTCAATTAACGAGGGATAATAGGAGCTATCTAGCCAAGAATCACATATCAACCGTACTGGATAAGCCTAGATTTAATACATCAAATAAGCACGTAAGATAGTTTAGAGACGACACCCTAAGTCTCCTCACTTAATCACAAGAAATAGATTCAAGCAATTAACGTATTCTAATGTAGGTTCTAATGAAAATTAACCAAGTCTCCTTGCGTTAACCCAATATTGAATTCAATTGTCAAACCAAACCTAACACCTAAGCATCAATTTAATAAACCAAATCTCTTTGCGCAAATTAAATCAATTAACAAAGGATCAAGACCTAATCTAATAATTAAATCATGCAAATCACAATAGAATAATTAATCACCCCAATAATTGAAACACTCAATCACATGATCATCACAATTAAATCATCCAAGGATCATCACACCCAAACACAAAAGGAATTTAGTCAATCATCATGAATTCAATCCACTATTAATTAAAAGAATAAGGTTTGATGTCACCTTGAATGTTGAATGCTTGAATTAATCCAAAATCTAAACCTAATTTGCAAGAAATTGAAAAAGAATTCAAGAAACCCTAACTATGTGTGATTGTGTGTGTAGAACAATGAGAGAGAAGAAACCCTAAATTGAAAACTCCTCTAAAAAAAACTGCTGCGTCGTCAATTTAAAAAACTCGATAGGGGTGTACTTAACAATTTCATGGGTGCAGCTGGTGGGTGTATTTCCTAATCCGAAGGGTGCATGCGATTCTGGGTGTAACAGTTTGTTTTTCGCCGTCTCCTTCGTTCGACCGTATCTCCTTCATACGAACTCCGAATGACCTCATTCTTTTTGCGTTGCGAAGCTCTCTCGGCCCTCTTTCTAACCATATAATTTCTCACTTGATTTGACAATGTTAACAGACCTCAATTTGCACTCAAAGTTGGCCTAAAACCTGCAATTTCAACTCAAAACACCAAATCCAACAATTAAATGCAATTGGACCAATTAAATGTGAATTAACATGAAAATGATATCAAATTGAGGCAATTAAACACACAATAATCATACAATTTTCACACTAATCAAAATATATGAGACAAATGCATCAAAATTTTGATATGAAAAAAGTATAGAGTAATTGATAAAATATTCTCAAAAGTATAGAAAAATAATTAATTTATGAACAATTAAAGATAAGATTAGAATTTAAAATGAATGAAGATGAAAAATAATCCAAAATTTAAAGTAAAAGAAATTTTGATGAAAAGTAACTACAACTTTAAAATTACAGGATTTCTAAATAATGAAATATGACAGATTTAGAAATAGAGAAATAAAAGATAAAAGATTTACACATTCCAGGCTTCTACCTATTACATGGTCCAATTAGATTCTTTGAAAAGTTCAAAACAATTTGTGAATAAATATTAGTATGAATGAATGTATAATAACAAAAAAAGTGATAAAAAACAGAGAGAATCTTTTTCACTTTAGGGTCACGATTAATATTTAGAGAGGGAGAGTATATGTGCCAAAATTTACAGCAGTTTTTATACTTTTCTCCCACAATAATACCAGGCTACCAACACGTATATACTGCGTGAAAACGATGTTAGTGAGAGAGAGAGAGAGAGAGGGAGCATTAACTCCATTCATGAAAACCAAGTGCATATAGTAGTAGTAGTAGTAGAGTAGTAGTAGTATGTTGTACTACACACAGACAACGAGAAGAGAGCGTTACAAAAACAAGATTAACAGGGGGGAGAGAGATTCTAATTCGGCTTTTCAATTTCTTATATCAAATCAAATCAAATAATATTCAAGAAATTCCCCCCTATTTCGGCTTTTTCTCCTTTTTCCGTTTTCATACTCTTCCTTGCTTCTGACCTCAGTTTCAGTTTTCGCCTACTTCCTTTGCATCTTCATTTCTTTAATTAAACGACAGGAATAGAATTTCGGTTCACTCGATTATTTTAATCTGTATAATCTCCCAATTGTTCCTTTTCTGTGCGGTTGATGTAATCTATCTATCAAAATCTGTTTCTTGTTCCGATCCGATCTGAAAAGGACTTCAAAAAATAAAAAAGGAACAGTAAAGCTCTGCGTCGATACAAAGTCGCATTTACTTTCTCGGATTTTGAAGGGTGATGAAAGATTGTTCCGCCATTTGCATTATCTGATCAGGTAAATCAAGATTTTATTTAGGTTTTTATTTTTTTGAGATTTGATTTTTATTTATGTGGTAGTGTAGTGTGAGTGAAAACGAGAATCTTCGATGTTATCATACACAAGATTGAATCACTTTAACAATTAGGAAGAAGCATTTTGTGTGTGAAAATTCTTGAATTCAAGGGATTAATGCCAGTTTTCTTATAGAAAAAATATTATGTTCATGCTTTCTTTTGCTTTAAATTTATTTATGTCGAGAAAATCCTACTGTTTCTGAAACAGGTTTAGATTTAGCCTAATTATGTTGTGATATGTTGCAGTTGGAATGCCTCACAACGCAATTGAATCAATTGCCCTGGCAGTTGGTTCTTTACAGATGAGTACCAATCCTGTTGGTAATGTAGAGTGTAATTCCTCTTCTGCACCGGGTACCACTCGTCCACCCCACCATCCATCCACGAAGCTCTATAAATATGAAGGGGTCTCATCTGGATCTCATAAGGATCATTTTATGAAGACCGCCCCTTCACCTACCATCGTTTCCAAACGATCCTATAAATCGTCTCATCATGTTACGAGAAAAGATGGGGATAGCAGCAAATTCAATGAGGGGAAAGAGAAGTCTCATAGCATTGGTGATGGAGATAAAGAAATGGATGATGATAATGCTCGGAAACAGGTCATGATTAATGAAAACAATGATAGTATCCAAAAACCAGTAGAAGATGCCAAGAATTGCGAATCCAATGATGTTCTTGGATCACGAAATTTGGCTTCGTTGCCAGCTCAAGTACAGACTAAATTAGGGAATAGCTTTTGTCCGAGCCCTCAAGGGAGTTTTTACTCTGCAACGCAGTACACAGAAGCTAAGCAAAGCTTCACTAATACTGAAGTGAGTGAATGTGCAAGCAGTGTGGGGAAGTCTAATGAAAGTGGGGAAGTTAGCAACTCGTGTGACTTTGTTGAGAGTAGGAAAACCAGCATAAATAGAGGCAGCACTGGAAGTGATGTTAGTGATGAGAGCAGCTCTAGTAGCTTTAGCAGTGCTATGTACAAACCCCACAAAGCTAATGATTCAAGGTGGGAAGCAATCCAGGCTGTTAGATCTCGAAACAGTGGGTCGTTGGAGTTGAAAAACTTCAGGATTTTTAAGAGATTGGGATGTGGGGATATAGGTAGTGTTCATCTAGCAGAGCTGATAGGGACAAGAACCCTTTTCGCCATGAAAGTTATGGATAAAGAAGCCCTAGCAAGTAGGAAAAAGGTTCTCAGAGCTCAAACTGAGAGGGAGATTCTTCAATCTCTGGATCATCCCTTTCTTCCCACATTATATACTCACTTTGAGACGGAGAAGTTCTCATTTCTGGTGATGGAGTTTTGCCCGGGTGGAGATTTACACGCACTTAGACAGAAACAACCTGGGAAGTTTTTCCCAGAGCACGCAGCCAGGTCGAAACTGAACTCCGGTTTTGATGTCTGATTTTTATGAAATGAAGCGTTGAATTTTGATCTAGTCTTCATAATCCCGTATTCATTACAAATCAACATTCTTGAACTATATGGATATATTTTCTAATGTATCTAAATCACTTGATTTGTTTGCCATTCTTTTCTTGAATTGCCATAGTTGAGACATCTCAACTGGGATAACTACTCAATTCAATTCACTATATCTGTTCTGTTTCTAGACCATATGAACACATTGTCTTATCCTAATCTTTCAGGTTTTATTTGGCGGAAGTTCTTCTGGCTTTAGAATACTTGCATATGCTTGGAATCATCTACAGAGATCTCAAACCCGAAAATGTATTAGTGAGAGAAGATGGACACATAATGCTCTCAGATTTCGACCTCTCCTTGAGGTGTACTGTGAGCCCTACCTTAGTCAAGTCCTCGAATTCCAACTTGGAACCCAAGAGCTCGGGCTACTGCATTCAGCCCGCCTGCATCGAGCCATCGTGCGCCATCCAGCCAGCCTGTATCCAGCCCACGTGTTTCGGGCCCCGTTTTCTTGGAAAGTCCAAGAAAGAAAAGAAATCCCGACAAAAAACAGAAATATTCAACCAAGTCACCCCTCTTCCAGAACTGATGGCGGAGCCCACAAACGCCCGTTCAATGTCCTTCGTAGGCACACACGAATACCTAGCACCAGAAATCATTAAAGGCGAAGGGCATGGGAGCGCAGTTGATTGGTGGACATTCGGAATCTTTCTGTACGAGCTTTTGTTTGGACGAACGCCTTTTAAAGGGGCAGGGAATCGAGCCACATTGTTTAATGTTGTTGGACAGCCGCTGAGGTTTCCAGATTCTCCAACAGTTAGCTTTGCTGCAAGGGATTTGATCAGAGGATTGCTGGTGAAAGAGCCGCAGCACCGGCTTGCTTATAGGCGTGGAGCCACTGAAATCAAGCAGCACCCGTTTTTCCAGAGCGTGAATTGGGCTCTCATACGTTGCGCTAGTCCACCAGACGTACCACCGCCATTCGTGATGGCCGATGGCGCAGGTGCAGCTGCAGCTGCAGCTGCACCACCATCACCTGGTAAGGTGCACCAGGGTCTTGATGTCAAGCCTTCTGGTAATTACTACGAGATTGATTTTTTCTAGTGATTCTTATTTCTTTTTTCAATGTACTGGAATCTATTTCTAGCTTTGTTTCATTACAAGGAATATTGATCTCTTGTTCCTTCAATTGAAGAAGGACTGTAAATTGCAGCATTTTTCATTGCACGAGAATTTTCGATTGAATATCCTTAAAGGTCTGTGGATGCATTTCTTAATTTTGAATGAAAATTTATTGGATAGATCAATTTAAGCATGTCTACATCAACTATGATTTGATTTCTTCCTTGAAGTGGAAAAATATCAATTGATATATGACCCACACCACACTCCTCTTAAATCACCATCGCAATTGACTTATAATAAACTTATTAAATGAATTCTGTTGATATTACCTTTCACAAAAATACTTCTGATAATCGATCATTTTTGTCTAAGAGGTGTTTCCTTGTTCATCTCCACGTAGGGTTGGGCATATTATGGGAGATGCTCCCCTAAGCTATTTAATGGCTCTTTCTACCTTCAATTATTTTTATTTATGCCACAATCTAATATATTATACACACAAATATCATTGACAATAAACTCTACATCAAGGCACGTAAAACCCTGCCCACTTCACCGCCCCCTAGTTGCTATGAATGATCTCTTTTTTTTTTTATTTGAAAGGCTATGAATGATCTCTTTCATTTTTTGCATGTGTTTGTAAATTGAATTTTATGAAAATAATCATTTTTATTTAACAAAAATCACTTGTACAATATTTGCAACTATTTTTAAACCCTTAAAATTTATTTTGACAAAGTTAGTTTCACAAGCTGTTGTATTCTTTAATGTCATTTTTATTGAAAGAAAAGAAAAATAAAAGCTAATTCATTATTAATAAAAATGATTAGAAATCACTCAATTTTTTCAAACACTTCCCACTTTTAATTTTACTATAAAATCAATTAATATCATTTTTTTAAAAAAAATGAATAGTGTTTTAAAACACTCCTTTATAATAATTTATTTAGACTAAAACAACATGAAATTAATCTAACCTAAATTTAGTACAGCCTCCACATGAATCTAACACTCTAAATGTTGCAATTACATAATAAAATAAAAAACATCATGAATGTCTGATCAACTTATCCTTATGTTATAGTTAGCCCCATCACCTTTTTCAATCTTGTTCTAATTTAAGGGTATCACATAACAACCCAAATATTCCTCACTAGAACGCGATCAATGTTCAATGCCAACACAATGAATTGAGTTAAGTATTTTTTTTTATAAGTTTACACTATAATTTAAATGTGATTTGAAATATTATTAATTATTTTTATTGAACGAGTACAATTATTATTACTAAACAAAATCAGTTGAATCAACTGATACTATTATTTGAATTACACCATATCCAACAATGCCTTTTAACCAATATCTTTACAAGAAAAATAAAATAATACGGTAGTAGTGTAGTACAGAGATCTCTCTCTCTCTCTCTCTCTCTCAAATCAATAAAGTCGATTACATCCTAAAAAAATTGACAGGCATGATTAGCGTCACAATATTATAGGCCCAAGTGTTTTAATTTGCTGACGTGGCGTAGAGGTCCGAAATGAGAGTAAACCAGTAGGCCCATTTACATGATAATTGAATTGAATATATTAATAATATATATTATATCCCGTATTTCCTTTCCTCATCTTATGTGATTCGATTATTGCATGATTTTGTTTATATAATTGCGACGCTTCCGTGGAGGGAATGAACTGAAAGTTGGTGGCCAGTTCTTCAAACTCGAAACCGATTTCTTTCTTTCAGATTCCGTTGACGCCAAATGTATGATTGAGATTCATTTCTTTCATTTTTACGTATTTTTAATTGATCATCCAGCTGTGTTTGCCTTTTCGATTGTCGATGTATAATTAATTTGCTGTTTCAGGTGAATTTTAAGGCCTCTCATTTTTACTGCCATCTCTCTGAAATTGATCCATATTTTTTCCTCGTTTTCGGCTTTGCTCTTGTCGCAGATTTTATGAATGGACGAAGGGAAAGTACACCCGATGGTTAGTAATTCTGGGGAGAAATTGAGGACAAACGCGATTCCGCCTAACAAAGTTCAGGATGGTGATGGATCGGGTCGGGTCATATTGTCGGAGCCAATTGGCTCTACGGTTGAGGTTTGCATATAATTCTTATGCTGAAAATATTACGTTTATTAATTGGTTGATGACATTGTTGTATCTCATCTCATGTAATTAATGAACAATTCGACTATTCTATTTTGTGCTTTGTGATTAGGAATTGCAACAAATGCAACTCTAAATTAATATTCAGAAAGAGCATATCATAGCTCTTATTTGTGTGTTAATTTAATCAATATTTTTCTCTTTTGATGAATCAATTAAATTTAGCTCTTTTGATGAGTTAATTAAATTTAGCTTCTCTTAGTAAATATTTATGGTTGAGTGTTGGAAAGAAGTCTAATTTATTGTTGCACAGGTGCTTTTGTATGGTGGGCAGGTGGTATCCTGGAAAAATGAAAAAAGAGAAGAGATGCTCTTTACGACCAATAAGGTGAAGTTACCATATAATATCTGATTGACATGTTTAAAGAAAAGTGTGCTCAAGTTATTGTAGAGTAGGTATTTAAGAACTATATGCAGCTCGAAGGTGAATGAATATATATTGCTGCATCTTACTGTGTAATAATGCTGTGGAATTGCTGACAATGCTTATTAACTCTAGTGATGTATTATTATGTATCTAATATCTATAGTATGAAATTTGATATTATGATATAATGTTCATAATAAATAAGCATTTCGTGTTGTTCATCAGGCTCTTTGGAAGTCAGGTAAACCAATCAGGGGTGGAATTTCCATTTGCTTCCCACAGGTGAATTACTAACTTAGCTAGCAAAAGATATATAGCTTGTGTTCTGGTTAAATTCTTATCTATTACATGCACATTTAAGTGTGCAAATTTTGGGTCACTGGAGCAAGCTGGATTAGCAAGGAATCGATTATGGTCTTTGGACGACTCTCCTGCGCCTTTGCCCCCTGCCAACAGTCAGTCAACAGTGGATCTTATGCTGAAATCAACAGAAGAGGATCTGAAGTCTTGGCCACATAGGTGAGGAAGAGATGGAATGAACATCCTTATTTGTAGTGAATTGGGAGATTCTTATCCAACGTTCAATTTGGTTTTGGTGCTGTTTTCAGATTTGAATTACGTCTACGGATTTCTCTGAGTGCTGGCAAGCTGACCTTGATCCCTCGTGTGCGGAACACTGATAGCAAGGCGTTCTCGTTCACCTTTGCTTTGTGCAATTATCTCTCTGTTTCTGATATCAGGTTTTCAAACATAACTTGCTAAATATACTTCTGCATTCATGGTTGATATGTTATGTGACATGCTTGATTTTGTTGAATTTGACTATGTTCTATTGTGCATTGATATTATCGTCTTTTTCACGGACAACGACCTCTCTTTGTTTTTCGCAGTTACACCTCAATGTATTTGCTAGATATTTTGTCATCCTTTACAGATAGTTTGATGGTGATGTTTGATTTGCAGTGAAGTGCGTGTTGAGGGCTTGGAGACGCTTGACTATTTTGATAATTTGTCACAAAGGGAAAGGTATACTGAACAGGCAGATGCAATTACTTTTGATGGCGAGGTAATTTGTCTTCTTTTCAATTTCTCTCTCTTGTGTTTTTTTGCATGCTTGTGTAGTTATTTCTATGACCACATAACTTTAAAATTGATCGGCCATTCAGTGTACTAGTAGTTCAATATACATTACCTTTTGATCGCTATGACAAAGGAAACATCTAAACTTTAGTTTTTGCAAGGAAACTTTTGCTCATTTTTATCATGTTTTTTCTCTCTTGATAGATTGACCGAATATATTTAAGCACTCCAACTAAGACAGCCATAATAGACCATGAGAAGAAGAGAACCTTTGTACTCCGTAAAGAAGGCATGCGGGATGCAGGTGTTTCTACCGTAGCTTTAATGCTCTTTCAGTGTTATTATCTGAAGCTTTGCATTCATTTTCTGGAAACTGTTTAAGCCTAAAAGCAGTCACCACTGTATGCAGTTGTATGGAACCCTTGGGACAAAAAAGCAAAGGCTCTTCCGGATTTAGGCGATGAGGATTACAAGACTATGTTATGCATTGATTCTGCTTCTATTGAAAACCCAGTAGTCCTGAAACCGTTTGAAGAGTGGAAGGGTCGTCAAGAGCTATCGACTGTTTCCTCTAGTTATTGCAGTGGTCAGTTAGATCCTGGAAAAGTTCTTCAAGGGTTCAAATACTGAACTCGTGGCGCACTTGAGGTTCTGGCATATATTTATCATTCTCCATTGTGTATATATGCTCCCTCTCTCTTTATTGTATGTAGACAGTCATTTCTGCTGAACTTCTTAGTAATGTAATCAATTATGTGCCTGTACGTTAGTTGCATATATGTTATATCAAACCCATTTGCATCTTGTTTGATCTTTGATGATCTTCCTCGCCTTTCGTTTGGTAATATAAGGGTGTTTTCCTATCTCCAAGCTTCTTAGTTATTTATATTTTAGGTTTTTTCAAGAATGATATGTAACAACCATAGAAATGTTATGGATTCATTAACATAGATGCAGAATTAAGCAGGAGATACATATTCCAAAAGCAAACTCTCCTGTCATCATCACTTATTTGTAAATTATTAGGAGCTACAGAGTAGACTGGTAGTGTTATTCGATACAGACTTAGTCATTAGGCAATACTAAGTCCTTAGAACATAGAAAGCATAGATGTCCCAAATTTGTCCTTTGCATCTTTGTCGAAAGGATCTTCTCCCAAATACAAGTATATGAATGCCCTGCAAAGCAGCTCGCTTTCAACTGTGCTCACAACCTCACCCGCAACTGCATTACCAAAAAAGCCAAATGAGTTTACCAGGAGCAGTATCTTTTACAATAAATTCAGACAATATCTTTACCTTTAGTTTGGAGTGTATATCCTGGAAGCCTGGATATCTCAATTATGGAACCTGGTGTTAGCTTTATGTCATCTGATGCTTCTCCCATGATCCTGCGATAGATAGTGCTAGTTAGCTCATTTTATTTCATGTTTTATGCAAGTTCGGAAGAATTGCTTATTACTATGGTGCTTATACATTTTTGTGAGTTCTGGGTTCTTCCCTCCGGTGAGCTTCTTGATGGAAGCTCCTAGGCCTTCGTCAAAGTTTTTCCTTACCATGCTCATTGTTAGGCTAGAGAACACAATAACCAACCGAACCATCATGCCCACATCGCTGTCAATTACCACCTGATACATTTCCTTTGTTGCTTTAGATGGCTCTTTTCCAATCTTTGTCCTTAGGAGATCTTTCAGTTTTTCATTGTCTGCATATATCCCTGCATTTTGAGAATCATGCTTTAGTAAATCAGGGAACAAATAGATCGTCTTCATCTCTTTTTTATCTTATTCATGATCAATGTTTGTCTGAATGAATTTATCGAACTGTGCTAACAGAATGCATGATTATGATGTTAAAAACAAAGAAGGTGTTTTTACCAAATCCATATATCTTGATGCCGAGGCCAAGCATGCTCTTCTTTCTCATTCCAAGGGCATTGAGCTGTTTCCCATCCTCCAGCACGACTGGGAAAGACAATCCAGTCTTGGGTTCCACTTCAACTGGTACATTCTCCTCTTTCACTCCATCTTTGGCTGCTTCCTTCTGCTCCTCTTTTTCCACAGTTTTGTCACCTGTCTTACCTTCCAGCTTCTCGTTTTGTTGCTCGTTGGTCTTACCATTCGTCGTTGATTTCAGAGCTTCACTGCTCTTGGGATCAATCTCCAACATTTCAGTCTTTTGTGTAACATCATTCACAGTGGTAGGCATTGTTCTGTAAATGTGATTTAAAGCAAAGAAATTGAAATGTTTTTGAATTGTTGGGAAATTGAGGTTTATTGTGCTTTATATAGGGAGAAGTTTTGGGGGTTCATTTAAAATGTATTCTGGTAGCTGTTGCTTTGGGGGGTGGGACCTCGGTATGAGCATCGTGAATTTGCGATGCATCAATGCATACTGAGTCTATATTCATGATAAGGTGTAGAAATCGAGTATAATTTATGTGATACATTAAAATGCATAATGGGGTGGTGCACTGATGATAAGGTGTAGTAATTTACTGTCAAATTTATCTCGTAGGTTATCAATCACCATTCCAGTTTTTACTGCTACAAATTTACTTATTGAGTTGATCTCTTATGCACCAAATAAAAGATCGATTGAAAGTTGGTGTTGCACGGATTTAAATTCATATGCCAGATACGTTTAGACTCCATTTGGATGGAGTCATTTGAAATCAAGAGATTTGAGGATAATACACCATACATTTACAAATCAAAATGGAGAAAAACTAAATGAATGGATTTAGTTCACATAAATATTACTTATAAGTGAGAGGACTTCAAATACCCAACAAAACCTAGTTATTTGAAATTCTCTCACTTCTCCCACTTGTGCTTAATATTTGAGTGAATCAAATTCATTCATTTAGCTTTTCTCCAATTTAGTTTGTGTGAATGCATGATGTATTATTCTCAAATCTATTGATTTCAAATCTACTCCATTCAAATGGAGTCTTAAGTTTTTGTCCTATTGAGTGGGTCTCATGTGCAATATCAGTCATTTTCACTGAAAAATGCAGTTGTTTTCATTTGTACTTTTTAGTAAAAACAACTGATACAGTTAAAATTTATACTTGAGTTGTACGGTGAACCTGATATATACAACATTTTGTCCTCGTATAATTATTCTAAAAGTTACTCCCTCCGTCCCATAAAAGCTTTTACACTTTCGTTTTTTGTTCGTCCAAAGTTTCACACTCTTAAAATGGAAAATCCTTTATAAACTTCACCCCCACAATTTTCATTAATTTACACAAGTATCACTACTTTTTACTCTCACATGCACATAACCCAATAAAGTTTTTTTTTATTTTATACATAAAAGTTTACAAAATTATCCCTCAAAATTTCAATCATTACTATTTTTTTTTTTAAAGTGTGTGACCTCCTAAATATAAAAGCTTTTCCGGGGAAGGGAGTTTATAATTTAAAGTAAAAGAATCGCTATTTTTCTTTGTTAGGCTCAATAAGAATAAGTATACGAAGCATTGACGTGATTATATGCAACGTAAAATATTATGTCATTGACTCAATAAGACTTGAGAGTCCCTTGAGTTTGGATATTTTTAAGGCCATTCTTGATCATAAAAAATCCTCTAGTACTAGTAGTTGTGTTTGAGTTCGTTTTTCATGAGTTAAAATTAAATATACCCATCCAATTACTATAAATACTAACTTTATAACTGTATTAAAAAATATGAGTGCTTAAAGATGTGAATTCATAGATGTACAAAACAATTTGGTGAGTGTTATTAGTTGCCAGCTTTCAAATATCTTGCAAGTTCATCCAGCTCTCATGTTAAAGTATGCTAAATGCCATCCTTGTATCCCAGTAAAATTTACAAATATGTATACTGTAAGGTTATGATGTGTTACTTTTTTTTTTTTTTTTATATTTTTATTAAATATTTAATATTTTAAATGTTATTTTTTAAACTTGATATTTTAAATTTAATTATTATAATATTGTGTTTTATATTAAATATGAATAATTTAAATTCTAAAAATATGAATTAGTTGTTGATACTCTTGAAAAATAATATGATATCACAATTTTTGGAATTATTTTCAAAAAAAAAAACTACCCCCTCCGTCCCATAAAACACTTCACACTTTCTTTTTTTTGTCCATTCTACTATAAGTGTCACACTCTTAAAATGAAAAACTCTTTATAAACTTCACTCTTACAATTTTCATTAATTTACACAAAATGTCATTTTTTTTACTCACACATATACATAACTCAATAATTTTTTTTTTTTTAACTTTATACATAAAATTTTATAAAATTACCCCTCAAAACTTCAATCATAACTCTTCTTTCTAAAAGTGTGTGCTTTCCTACATGTGAAAGTTTTTTCGGGATGGAGGGAGTAAAATTGTTGAAAAAAAATTGAAAAATTTTGATATTTTTTCAAAAAATCAGTTTTGAAATTTGCATTTCTCTTAGTTTTTTCGTTCACCATCAATAAAAAGAGGAGAAAAAAAAAATTGTAACATGTATTGAGAGTGCAGCTACGAATTGCAGATTAATTTAGGAAGAAAGGGGAGTGGAGGAGAAATTAGGGTTATTTAATGAGGAGTAAATATAATTATTTGTGATGAGTGTATTCAAATTATAAACGTGTGCGCATATAACCTAGTCCAATGTATAAAACAACTGGGCCAATGACCTTGACTTAGAAATTTATGTCTGGCTTTGGCCTAATTAGGTCATGTTGATTTACGGGCCCAATGTGCCCGATCAGGAAATATCTCTGATCTTCTATTTATTCGAGTGCCAAAAAATATTAAAATTCATATATATGAGAAAACTCTATGACTCTGGTGATGCGTAAAAAAATGTTCCTTCGTATTGAGCCGAATTCTCCATCTGGATCCTTACGTGTGAAGGCCCGATTAAATTGTAATGAGCTAACTTCCGTTCACGTAAACAACCTGCAAAAACATGCCGGAGGGTTCTTCGGCGTAGGCACTCCGACGCTCTAGTCAGAAACCAAGAAAACCCAATAATATTCAATGAGGTGGGTAATTCGTAAGTATCAGAATCAGTTACCTTTCCATCAGTGTTAAGTCATAATATATAGATGATAATTTACCTACCATGCACGTCAGTTTTCTCCATGTTTCGGCCATGTTTTCATCGTGGGAGAACATGTTTTCTGTTTCTTGTGGAAAGTAGTTATGTCTGAGGAGATTCTGGAATCTTTCCCTTTCTTGAGGCACAATTATCTCATTCGGTTAGGATCTTCCTTGTTTGACCAAGTAAACTAATATCTTCATGAGGAGGTGGGCCGAAGTGGGTCAGCCCCTCATTTCGATTATTCATTCTAAGTGGGCTCAAGCCCACTCAATATTATCCATATTCGTGGGTTAATCTCAGGGTTGGGCCCTCGCTCCGTAATCAGAACGATTTGGGCTGTGGGCCCTACCTCTCTTCTTGATTATCCCTAATCAAGGGAACTTGGGCCGAGGGCCCAACAATCAATCTGTCCTACGCCCATTAATCAAATGGGCTGGACTCGTGTGAAGTGAGTTATGCCACAAAATGCCGTATCATCTGGCATAACGAAGAGCAGAAGAATTGGCACACGAAGTTTGGTAATTTATTTAATATTTTAAATGCATGTCACCTATATATATTTGTGTAGCATTTCATATAAGTAATAATGTATTAATAGTAATTCAAAAATGACGCAGCTAAACAAACTTCGAATCTACGGTAAAAGATTTGCCTCCAACGGACTATAAAAAAATGTCTTATAAAATAAAAATTATATAATTTAAAATATTTTTAAAATAAAAATTATTTTAATGATCTTTTAAAATAAAATTTGATAGTTTAGAAATCTTTTAATGCATTATGTTTATATATATATTATAGTAAAATAACTAATTAATTTTGCAAATTAATTTTACGTTCACAATGTACTTTGTCATTTCATCGTGGAAAATCAAGCCCATTATTAAAGAGTTAGGAAAATATAAGTGTCAAATATTTAGGCGAGTTGATGCATATATCCTAACAATGTCTGAGCAAACATGCTCAAGGAATCAAGGTGTAGGGAAAATAAGCAAGAGGTGCTAGAACTAGGTTTTTTTTAATTATTTTTATTGAAAAGTATAATTAGTTTAATTGTATTTTTTATTTAAAATGATTGTATTTTTTAAAAAAAAATTAATACAGTTGTATTTGAATTGTACAGTACACCTGGTGGGTACAAGATTTTATCTTATATTTTATGTTATTTAAATATTTTATTTTGTATATATACAATCTTAATTTTTTTTTTAAACACTACAATTCATCAAAACAAAAAAAAAACAAATAAATAGGATATCTTAAATTGATACCAAACATAATTGTATACAACCAAAGAGTATCTATATAAATGACACCAATGTCAAATTATATACACCGCCTAGGTTTGAATTTTGAACAAAGGGGTTTTCTTACCTAATTGATGCATGACCAATTCATTGAAATAGTTGGAAACTTTGTTGGAATTTGTTAAAGCAATGTAATAAATAGTCAAACCTAAACAAATTCACCGACTGCTCTCACATGATTCATTTGCAACATCGGACTACTTTTTTTTTTCTATTTATTTATAATTTTTTTTTTTGATCTTGCGTTTGAGGCCATAATTTGACCCGGAAATAAAATATTACACGAAAATGACGTAATTAATAGGAAAAGGGGCAAAAGGTCAGCCTCTCCTAATTTATTGTGATGAAATTTCTACCACCGACGCATAAAAACATCAGCAGTCTCTCAAGTCAACAATTTTGACTTTATACGGAAACTTCCTTCATGTCCTTGAGAAAAAAAAAAAAAAAAAACCACCTTTTCAAATAATATATGTATATATTCAAATTTTGATTTATTAATTTTGGGAGCATATAAGTTTGTTTATCGACCGTGATATAAATTTTGAGGGTCAGTGAGAGTGATAATTGAAATAATTCAAAATTTTATCTACCATTCTTAGTTAATTTTTGTCAGTGTGATTTTCTTATATTATCTTGTAACCATAGCACAAAATAAATATTTATATGCACTAGTTTATTTTATTAAATTTTTTATTATTAATTATAACTAATGCTGCTATTCATTATATAATACTCCAACATACTGATATTATTGCGCTTCATCGGTAGATAGTTGTTGCTCCTTTGATTCTATATTTAATGAACGCATGGGAAATGAAAAATGTAGAATAAAAAAATTGCAATTAGACTTAATTAATTATATAATATATATAGAAAAAGACAAATGGAGAGCATAGAAAATGAAATATAAATTTAGAAACAGAAAGTGGTGGGATCATTACACGTTCCGTGGTCTTGTCTCTCTATAAGTATCTATTTCCATGTGCAGCAAGTTTAATATATAATTTTAAGACCTAAAAAATTATACCCATAAAAACAAAAGAAAATTATTATGATGATTTGATTAGTTGAGATGGTCATGGATAATGAATATTGGTGACATGCATGCACCATTTTTCCCAATCTCAAATGAAGTGCATTTTCTAAATTGGTTAGATTTCATTTTCAAAAAGTTCAAATTTATTATTTAGTTATATTCAAAATAGATAGAATTTCAATTTTTGTGATGCATATTGTAAATGATAGAAGTTATGAAAGTGAAGCATTTCAAACCAACGAACAAGTCAACCGTGTGACGGCAATCAATTAATCCTCAAGCTAAGTCGATTCATTGATATCTGGTGGTCTTGCGACAATCAATCCTTTTGGTAGGCCGTACTGGCATGGCAACAACCATTCAATCATCCTATTAATTTAATTTGAATTTGAATTTGAATTTGAAGTGCATGAAAATAGTTGGTGGCTTGAACAAAATTATAGTACAACTTTGAAGCAAGTGTCTAGAGATCGATACATGAGTCATGCTTTGTAAAACACAGAGTCATGGCTCGACAACAACCGTGCTCAAGAATCCTTCGAGGATTTTGTCATTTTTCTTTTTTCAAGAGTAATATTCTTATTGTAATTATTACGCAAAAGAAATTGAGACCATTTAAATTCTTATTCATTTTGCATTAAAAACATCTAGATATATTCCAAAGTTAGTTATTAAATTTGTTTGGCAGTCATCCAGTGAATAAACAAGGAAAACCAGATTTCCACTAGTTTATCGTTTACCTATAGATAATATTTCCCATTATTTTATGGAGTAATATTTAATTTAATAGTAAAACCTAATGAAATATACTAGTGGAGTAATATTTTTATCTTTTGTTTGGGCCCGTCCTCGTTATTATCTAAAAGTATGGATAAACTTCATTTTTGTGCAACAAACAAAATAAAAGTAGTATAAATCGCATTAGATAAAATAAAGAAGTAATTTAATGATTAGTGCATAACACATTATTAGGAAAGTTAAAATAAAGGAAAAGGACAAGATAAAAAGACCCCACTGGCACTGTTTTCTGACAAGGACACAATTCCAATTCCAACTTCAGCCTCAGATCGATAGTACACAATCACAATCACAATCACAATCCACATTGCTATAGGGGTACGCGCTCACAAAAACATCGCTCTCTCCATTTTCTTCCTTCGACTTAAATTCAACACTTGTCTTTTCTCAAATAATCACTGCTTCCGTTCTTTTAGTAGTGGAAATCTCTGCATTTATTTTCAGATATGGGTTTATGGTAAATGAAATTTGGTCATTGATTTTGGTGAGGTTTTTAATTTTATGTGTTGGGAAGTTTAGAGAGAGAGAGAAAGTAAGGTTGGGAAATGGCATCTGCAAATGGGTTTTACACAGGAGCAGAGTTTAGTTTGGAGCCGAAATGGCTGGTTGATCCGAAGCTGCTTTTTGTAGGGCCAAAGATTGGAGAAGGAGCCCATGCCAAAGTCTATGAGGGAAAGTAAGTTGACTCTTTCTTCTTCTTCTTCTCGACTTAAACGTTTAAGTTTAGAAATGATAATGATTAAGTGAATTTTCAGATACAAAAACGAGAATGTTGCTATCAAAATAGTTCAGAGAGGAGAGACGGCTGAAGAGATTGGGAAAAGGGAGGGCAGATTTGCAAGAGAAATTGCAATGCTTTCGAGAGTCCAACACAAGAACTTAGTTAAGGTTGTGTGAAAAGGGTTGGGTTTGCGTATTTAATGGAATTGTTTTAGTGATTGTTGTTTATTTGTAGTTCATTGGAGCTTGCAAAGAACCTGTTATGGTAATAGTAACAGAGCTTTTGGTTGGCGGGACGTTGCGCAAATACTTGATCAACTTGCGCCCAAGGAGTCTCGATATGCGCCTTGCTATAGGCTTTGCTCTTGATATTGCTCGTGCTATCGAATGTCTGCACTCCCACGGAATCATTCATCGTGATCTCAAACCTGGTAATACTGATATTTTATAAATTATGTGGATGGATGGCCACATTGTGATTACTCTGTTGTGTTGACAGAAAACTTGCTGTTGACGGAAGACCAGAAAACTGTGAAACTTGCGGATTTGGGTCTTGCAAGAGAAGAGTCATTGACCGAGATGATGACTGCGGAGACTGGAACTTACCGCTGGATGGCTCCGGAGGTACTTTCTATTCTAGTCCTTAGTTTTGTTTGGGATTAAAACAAATGTGTTGTTTTGATGTGATGCAGCTGTATAGTACAGTGACACTAAGGCATGGAGAAAAGAAGCATTATAACCATAAGGTGGATGCTTACAGTTTTGCCATTGTGCTGTGGGAGCTCATACATAACAAGCTACCCTTTGAAGGCATGTCCAATCTCCAGGCTGCCTATGCTGCCGCTTTTAAGGTTATCCCCAAAAAAATATGAGAATGAATTTTTAAAGGGAGGATTCTTTTGGTAATGATCGTATGATGAAATTTGTACAGAATGTACGGCCAAGCGCGGATGACCTTCCGAAGGATGTAGCTGTAATCGTGACCTTATGTTGGAAGGAAGACCCAAAGGATCGTCCCAACTTCAGTCAGATAATACAAATGCTCCTGTGTACAATCTCCCCACCAGAGCCCGTTTACACTTCAGCTAGTAGGAATGCCGTGCTTGCAGACGACACCCCCAAAACTCCAATCGAAGTGGAACACAAACAAAGAGGCCTTTTCTTCTGCTGTAGTTAGACCAACTTTCCTTCCAAGGAATGATGATGAAATTCCACTAACTACCATTTATTTATAATTTACTCAAAATCTGAAGCAACAGATTCTTCATTACGGCCTGTGATGTAAGGTCCATCCAAATCTAATCAATGCAACTGTAAAATACTACTTCTTCTTTATATGAGTAACGCCACATAATTAATATTAACAAATTAATTGTCATTACTTAATTTAAATATTTAACAGGGTATATCTCAGTATAGTGATGATAGAGTGCTATTATATAGTCTTGAATGAATTTTAAAACTTTTACTTGATGGAGTTGACGAGTTCTAGAATTAATGAAGATGAAGATAAATGGTGAGGAGGCTGAGGGAAAATAGGTTTTTTCAGGACCAAATGACTTTTTTTCTATTCTTTTTATTATTTGAAATTTCTCAATTATATAATTAAAAAAGGAAGTTCTTTTTATATAATTTTTTTTTTTTTTTTGATGGGGTCTTGTTTTGTATTTCTAAATTGTTTTTTTATAATATTGTTGTTTTTCTGATAATAAAAAAAAATTAGAATTTTGGTAGCACCGTACCAGGGCCTAATAGGTAAAATAAAACTATATGCGCCCAATTTGGATATAAGAAAAAGTATAGTAGAGAAAAGCGTAAATAAAAGAAGTGTTAAACCCCCAAGTCTAACAACCACCCCAGGCAAAACCTCAATCAAAAACCCTCGACTCTCCAATTCGATTCGCGGCCAGTTTCGGATTTCCAAACAATTGCAGTAGAAATGCTCTCCATCTATGCTAGAAATCTCCGAAATCAGTCTCTTCGAACCCTCTCCTCCTTGCTCCTCAATCAAAGGTAATTCCTTTTTTTCTCTTGTGGTATATTTACTTTGATATTCTTACTATTTTTTCCGAAAAATGATCCCTAAATATATTAATGGAAACTGATTTGTCTATTCAGGAATGAAATTCAAGCGAAAAGCAGTTCTCGTGAGAAACTAACGTCTGGCATTAGCAATGTGTGTTTGCCGGCTTCAGAAATTCCTTCTGCAGCAAAAATCTGGGGTTTTTGCTATGGGGTACGGTGTTTTTCAGCGAAGAGTATGAGGAGTAAAGTGGAAAAACGGATGCAAAGGGAGTCGGGAAAAACCCTAAGGGAAATACGAAGGGCGAAAAAGTTGAGGAAGAAATTGATGACTGATGAGGAACGGCTTATTTATAATCTTAGAAGGGTATGCTACTAATTTTACTAGGCATTGTTGCTTGAAACTGTTTGTATTGACTGTTTTGCCTTCATTCCTTGATTCAATAAGTTCTTCATTTGTTCGCTTTCTAGTTATTGGAATTTTAGTTTCTCAGTAATCTGTTCAAGTACTATGTACTGATTCTTTGATTCAATATGTTCTTTTTTAGTTGATTGCCATTGCTTGTTCAAAATAGATACATATCCATGTATATCTGCATGTATATGTATACATGCAAGCAAACAAATTTATGGCGGGGTCTTGGAAATCACCCTTCTTAACTTGCTCAGGGCTGGCCTTTGTTCTCAGTTTTACTCTTTGATTTGTCCATGACTTTTCTGTTTGATTGGACTTAGCTTTTGCTACTTCATATCTGATTCCTAAGAAATGATGCTGGTGGTTTTATAATTTTCTGTGTCTCTCTCATTCTTTTGCCTTTCTGTTATGTCCTCAATTTTTTTATGTGGATTAGTATTTCACACTTTTGCTCCCTATTGGACTAGTTCAGGCAAAGAAAAAGGTTGCTTTGCTTCTTCAGAAGCTGAAAAAGTATGAATTACCTGAGCTTCCGCCTCCCCGCCATGACCCCGAGCTGTTAACTGAGGAGCAGTTGCAGGCATTCAAGAAGATTGGCTTCAGAAACAGAAACTATGTGCCTGTTGGTGTTCGTGGTGTCTTTGGAGGGGTTGTACAAAATATGCACCTTCACTGGAAATTCCATGAGACAGTGCAAGTATGTTGTGATAATTTCCCCAAGGAAAAGATTAAGGAGATGGCAACAATGCTTGCAAGGTTGAGTGGTGGGATTGTGGTGAACGTACACAATGTCAAAACCATTATTATGTTTCGTGGCAGAAATTATCGTCAACCAAAGAATTTGATACCCATCAACACCCTTACGAAAAGGAAGGTAGTGCATAATCTTCCAATCTTCCTTTAAATGGTTGTCTGCAGTATTTGTTAGCCTAAATTACCGATAATTATTGGTGTCTTTGACATGCAGGCATTATTTAAGGCGCGTTTTGAGCAAGCCCTTGAATCTCAGAAACTTAACATAAAGAAAACAGAACAAGAGCTTCGCAGGAAGGGTGTAAATCCTGATGATCCAGTTGCCATGGCCAGCATTCAGAGAGTGGCCTCCACATTTTTCAATGCTATTGATAAGAGAGAAGGAAGCCCGTATATCTTTCGGGAGGACAAGAAAGAAATTCAAGTGGAATCTGAGGGTGCTCGACAGCCACAAGAAGCTGAAGATGACAGTGATCAGGAGGAGCTGGACCGTTTCATTGCTGAGATAGAAGATGCAGCTGATAAAGAATGGGCCGAGGAGGAAGCAGCAGAGAAAGAAGAATTTGGACGACTTAGGTACTGGAATAGAGATAATTTTGGTGGTAGATATCGAGGTCCCGAAGGTAATGAAGGTGAGTACTCAGATGATGAAAATAGACAAAGGAGGAATCAAACACGTAGGAGGTCAACTTCTGACAGTGAAGAGGAGGAAGGTGAGAATGATGGTGATGATGCTGGTGATGCTTTTGATAAGTTTTCTGGAAGAAGCGGTGGAAGAGGGCTGCAAAATAATACTGGAAGGACCAACAGCAGGGGTTTTAAAAGAAATGAAATTGAATTGAAGAAAATGTATACTCCTTCAAAACATGCATTAGGTGAGTACTCAGATGATGAAAATAGACAAAGGAGGAATCAAACACGTAGGAGGTCGACTTCTGACAGTGAAGAGGAGGAAGGTGATGACGCTGATGAAGCTATTGATAAGTTTTCTGCAAGAAGTGGTGGAAGAGGGCTGCAAAATAATACTGGAAGGACCAACACCAGGGGTTTTAAAAGAAATGAAATTGAATTAAAGAAAAAGTATACTCCTTCAAAACAAGCATTAAGTGATTTGGACGATGTGGGGTGGGATTCAGAGGGCGAAGGACGAAGCCTGGGAGATTCTGGATCATCAAATTACAATTATAGGAGCAGCAGTGATGATGAGAAGTATGAGGCACTGAGTAGAGGTAGTACAGACAATCTTATGGCTGAAGACCCGTTTAGCGAGTCAGGAGAGGATGATTATAATCATAAAAGCGATGGTGAAGGCAACAAATAATTAAAAATAGACGAAAGGCTCGAAAAAGTGGGATGAACTTGGGACTAGTTCAAGCTCTCCAAGCTGCACATTGGAAGAAATGAATTCACTCATTCAGAGAAGGGAGCAAACTGCTTTGAGTTTCATCAAACACACCTCAAAGTGTGTGCTGTTCATTTCTGCATTCTTGGGCGTTGACAAATTATGGCGAAGTGATAAACATTATACCATCTTCAATTCTTCCTTTTCCATATTGGTGGAAATTGTACATGCATTTACCAGTGGAATCTTGATAAGTTATATCTAGTGCCAAAATTCTGTTGAAATATTCGCGATAGTTGAAATGACATCCTTGTACCTGAAGATTGATTGTAGCCACATGTGTAGTAATGTAAGGTAACTTGTACTTTATATCACTGGACAATTACTAATTCTAACAGGTTTTGGTGCATCAATATTGTTAAGAGTAAAATTTATTTGTATTTAATAGTATTAGTTATTTTAATAGAATGAATTGGTTTAACAGTAGTAATAATTTTGAATTGTAAAGTGAAATTGGATTGCAATTTTAGTCATCAATATTTCATGTTTTATTATATTGTGCTTGAAAAATTCATGATACCTTACATGTACACAAGGATGGAACACCAATTGAAAAGATCTAACGATTGCATACAAAATTGCACACCCAAAAAAATATGAATAATCAGTTTCAGTAGCATCATTATGGTGGTTGCTATACAAAGTTCAAATATGGAATTGAAGGATTAACATCAACTGTAAGAATAGAATACATAGATAAATTAGTCTACAAAAAGAGTTGTACCGAAGAAAGTGATGATATGGTCAGTGTGGGTAATGCTGGCAAAAAACATAAGCAAAGCCAGCAAAGAAATGATTTCGCGGATCAAAGATGAATTCGAGTATATCCACATCTTCTTCTAGAGAGATTTTATCTACATAACGGTAGCTAATTCACCGTCGTCGTCATCATCATCATCATCATCTTTCTGAGGTGAAGAGTGTGAGGGAGGAAAATGTGAAAGCAGATCAGCCACGTTCTCTTATGCAATTTCCGGGTAACAGATACTTGTAGTCCTCCGTATTTTGTAGCAAGTAGGAGGGAAGATGAACGGCGGAGTAGGAAGGCGGGATGGGCCCCATTTTGCCGATAATCTCCCTGAACGTGTACTCCTCAGGTATCATATCGTACAAATCAGCCCCTTTACAAATAATATCTTGAATCCTTTTAGGGCTTAAATAATTGGAGAATCTAATTCTATCCGTGTGGCTATACGCCTTCATCTTGAACACGAAATCGCTGATATATCGAAAGCAGAAGCTACAATGCCACCCTGAATCCGACAGCAGGTAGTCCGTTTGCCGATAATGAGCGTATCTAGTCTTGCTACTCTGATATCTGTGAACCGATGCTCTCCAACTGCGTTGATCATACAGAAATTCAAACGAGTATAGGTAATTCCTCAATTGAAGATGAAGAATAGGCGGAATATCGTCACACCATCGTAATAAATTGATCGTATGCCTACTGGGGATCTCATCAACATCCGACATTATCAGCAGATCATCGTCCTCAATCCCTGCAATTCGGAGCAGTTGGTCCAGCGCCAGTCTCTGGTACGCTTCTTCAATAAACGGATTCTCGCCTCTCCGGAAACGCCCGCCGATCGTCCCGTAGGTCAACCTAGACTCCACAAACTTGAACTTATCGCGATTTAGGGCAAAATTGAGAGGTTTGGGCAATGCTGTGAAGGTGGAATTTGATTCGAGGAGGACGAATTGCGTGATGTAAGGGTAGAGTTCTTTCCATCGGATTTTAAGCATGTCGACCTCGTTGCTGAACAAAACGGCGTCGTACACACGCCTGGGGAACTCGCGGATTTGCCAGCCGTGGAGCCTGCACAGAGTCTCCATGGAAACGTTTTCATGGTAGTAGTGGGTGAGGATGGTGAAGGGCTTTGGCGGAGATTGCCAGAGTGGGCGGAGGAAGTAGGTGACCTTCTGGCCATGGAAGTATATGCCGACGATGGTCGTCGGAAGGAGGACGAAAAGAAACAGAAACGCCTTCAAATCGAGGCCGAAGAGAGAGAATCGAAATCTTGGCATGCCTGCCTCCTTCTGCATATTCAAAACAACCATTGTCATTACAACTCCAAAAGACATTCTGCAGAATCTGACTACTACTGTGGGCATTTTAGTAATTGCCAACGGTGGTGATAGAATTTTGTTACCTTTTTTCTCTGGGCCTTTTGTGTAACTATCCGCAAATTGTGCATGTATTTTTTTTTTTGATCTCGTATTGTAAATTATTATGCATGTATTTATGGAAACAAAACATGTTTTACTTTCATCCTAAGCATAATACTACAATGTTTTTTTTAATCTCCTGTTCTCGACTTTATTGGGCTTTAGTATAAATTTTTAGCCTAATAATAAAATCCAAAGTTACTCACGGGCATTACAATACGAGGGAGCTCCAGTTGTACCTTAAAATTTCACAAGAAAAAGAGAGGCATCACTATTCCTTCAAATAAAATACCGTTAAATCAACAAGAATAAATAGGCATCATAATTAAATATCCTCTTGTAAAGGGCATTTATAGGAAATATAAAACAAGAAATGGCGTTTACCTTTGTGCCAAGAAGCTCAGCAACACCCTTATTTTTCATCCAATTACAGGGAAACAATGCCACAATACTCTTCAGTTCCTTTTAAACAATTGAAAACCAGAGAGAGACGCCTTCAATTATATATCATAACCCTAATAATCATCATATATGATAATAGCCCAAATTTTCATTCTCTCTCAAAATGACGATTTTTTTGAAGAAAAAAGGAACCCTTTCTCTCTTTCTCTCTCTATCTCTATCTCTTCCTCCTCGTGATTGCATTAGAATTGTCACCATACCATATATAATCAGAAGAAATGAGAAAAAAGAAATAAATTGAAGTGCCCTCCAAAAAGAAAAGGACAGAAATCTGGAGAGAAAAACAGGGGAATAAATTTGTTTCTTGATGTTCCTAAAAACGGGCAAGTCTTTTGCAGAAAGGGTTGGTATTGTATATCCCACCAGCCTTCTCACTGCTTTCTCTCTCCTCTTTTTTCTCTCTCATAAATTTTTTGAAAATCAGGAGGACGAAATGATGACCATGACCACCTGCACTGCACAACAATTTTTAGATGGAATGTACGGTGGAGATTGCATTCCCTACTCATAAAATAGGAAATCATTTGTGCGGTTAAAATTAATAATTTCTACTAAAAACAGTTAAATGCGTTTGTTGCTTTGATGAACAAGCTGTCTGTATTAATTGCAATTTGCCAACATTATAAATCATTAGTTGCATATAGATTTTCTACGTGGAAACTAGGAAATTACACTTGATATATTTTGAATTCGTGTTTATTAGATAAGGGGTGATTAGTTTTTGAGAACCTATATTTTAATAAGTGATATAAATTATATATGTATATATATTTTTTATCAGGAGAGAAATTATTTATATTATATTCTCCATTTCAAAATTACAAATTAATTGTCCTGTTAACCACATTTTTCAAAATTCTGTCTAATTTACTACTGCATGTTTCTTTTTACAGGGCAATTGCATGTATTCTTAAAGGTAAAATTACAAGTGTGTTTCATATCCATTATAAATTTACGGTATTGTATTTTTTATATTAAATATGAATAATTTAATAGTAGTTTATGTAACATAGATATATTAAAGAGTACCTTTAAAAAAAATATATTGAAGGATAATATAGGATATTGTGAGGTCTATTTATGAATAAAGTTGTTGTTTATTAATAAAGTTAATGACAATGTGAGTAATTAAGATGATAAAAATAAATTATTGTATTCCTTTATTGGAACAAAATTAATTTTTTTTTAGATAGATTAAAAAGGAAAGCATGACTAATATTTTTTGGAGAAAGGAAGTAATATGTAATAAAAGATAAATCTATCAAAATTTTATATAATATAAAAGACAACAAATAATATTAAATTGAGCGAATACAAAGATATAGCTATAAAATTATATTGTAATTAATGGTTCGATGGAAATCATAAATTAAATTTTCTAAAAATTTACAAACATTTGCTCAATCCGTTTCGTATTAATTATCGTCATATATGTTAAATTTTGTTTTCAATTATTTTCCATTTATATATATATGTGCTCCCTCTATTCCATAAAATCTTTCGCACTTTTCTTTTTTGTCCATCTCATTATAAGTTTCATACCCTTAAAATGAAAATAAATAAATAAAAAATGTATGAAATCATAGATATGAGAAATTCCTTTGTTTTGATTTTCATCCATTACCTTCTAAACCTTTCAATCAATCACCCCCATCCATTTTATTAATCATTATCTCCCGTTCATTAATATCTTTCAAAAAGTACTCCATCCGTTTAAATTTAAATATTATTTTTAAAAAAATATTTCAAAATATCTATCGAGTTTGTTTATCCAAGAGAAATTAAATATTTTTCTTTCTTTGTTGTTTTCTTAATTTTTGTGAGATATATGTCTCATTTATTTAGATAAAAAAATCATTTTTTTCATTTCTTGTTACCACTTCTAGTAAGAATTGATGACATGTAAAAAGGTATACTAATCATTTTAAAGAAATAATTACAACTACTAAATGATATTCTTAATGTATGAAAAACATCTCCAATCAATTTCATAATCAATCAACTATCTTCGACTCAATTCTTGTTGTGCTTCTTACTACAAATTTATAAATGAGTATAAGATAAACGTGGTAATTACAAGTGTCTCGAAACAGATAAATGCAAGTATTTAATTCTTTTTCCCCTAGGCTAGGTAACGATGAATATGCAAGTAAAAATGCAGACATAGGCTTTAATTTATGTCCATTATTCTACTTGCAAATTTCAAAAAGAGTGATAAAGTTAAAAGTTTGGTGAAAAAAAGTCCAGAAAATGTGGACAGAAGTTGGGACTGGCGGGGCTCTAAATCTAACAATCCAGACCAGAAAGAAAAACACCTGACGTTGCTTCCTGGAAACTAGCTAGCATTTGTTTTCTTATTATTTGAATGGGGACAAAATTATCCCTAACTAATTTTTCTGATTACAAATTCTTCGAAAACATTTTTCTACAAATTTCAATGGCTTTTGGATCAAATTACTTGTCCACAAATTTCCATTTGCATTAGAGAATTTGAACTCGATTATATTTATCCAATTTATATACATATATGGAGATTAGTTTTTACATAACTTTTAAAATTATAACACCTCTCCTCCCAAGACAAATGAATTAATAAATCACAATTAGCACTCGGCCCCAAATCAAATATTGTTCTCCTAAAAATTAATTTTTCTATCCTTCCTAATCCTACAAACCGCCCTGAAAATAAAAACAAAACAAAAAAACCTTTTAGTTCACCTAGCTAATAACAAAACTTACCAACCTTGTTGTTTAGTGGAAGAATAATGGCCAATTATAATGGAGCATATGGGCCTTAGATATAGGTATTGGGCCAAAATATAAGCCCACAAATCTATTGCTAATTTAGTCAAAAAGCGGGAATTCGGGATCAATGTCTGTCATCATATTTGTGATGCTTATTTTTGTGCTCATATTAATAGGTAGGTTGCTTCATTTTTTATTTGATTTGTATTGTATTGTATTGTGTTTCTCATGTTTGGTATGTGCTGCTGTAATGGAGTCAGTATTGACCATGCTGCACTTTGTTGTAGACGAAAGAGAGAAAAAAAAAATTAGGATAGAGGGCGTTTCTGTCATTTTCAAAAAAATATATTTTAATATGTGCATATATTTAAAAGAGAGGTGTATGTAACCGGATCCTGTCATATTATGCCCAACTAATAATTACTCACTTATTACATTTTTATTGTACAAATTCCTAAAATGAATTAATGTTATATTTTTCATTTTTTATATTTAAAATTAAATGTTATAAATATTTTTTTTTTATTTACATTTTTTATAATTAGATCTCTTTCACTCAATTACTCACTCTAATAAAATTAAAAATATTTTTTTATCCTTTATTTTACAACTTTAAAAACTAATAAATAACACTTTTATTAAAATTTGTAATATTTTATCTTGAATAATCTATAACTTTAATGGAGAAGTATATAATAAAAATAATTCTATAAAAGTACTTAATAAATAGTGTGGAAGGTAAAATTAATTAGAAATATTAAAAAGGTTTAGATATTTCTAAATATATCTTGTTGGATAAAAAATGACAATATTTGAAGTTCAACTAAAGTTTAATTCGTTTAAACACCATTTAAGCTCGGTTAAATTAAATCTTAAGCTGGAGAAAAAATAGGTCAAATGATGATTTTATCTATATCATTGATATAAAAAATAAATCGTATAAATTCATGATTTCTCCTTTATAATTGTTCTTTTATATTTATGAATGGTATGACAAACAACTTAGCTTAGCTTGTTACATCAATTTGGTTCACAGGCTCAATGGCGGCGAAATCGTTGCAGCTACATCTCCTCCGCCGCGTCAAACCCATGTTCGCTTCTCCGGCGACGCCATTGCGCCTCCTCTCCCTTCACCCAAAACCAATAGAATTCACTTCTCCTAGATTCTTATCCACCACTGCCACTCCATACCCACTTCAATATGATATGGTTATCTCCCGCCCCGCAAACCCTCATCAACCCCCCCGCCGCCGGCCCAAATCCCAGCCCGAACATTCCGGATCCGACCCGGAAATGGGTTTCGAAGAATGGGTCGATAAAAAACTATCCGATAAAGATGCCGGAAGTGAAGTAGCGATGGACAAGGCTAAGAGAAAGTATTATAACAAGAGGAGGAAAAGAATGTATGGAGAATCGGAATCGGATGAAGAAAATGGCCGCCGAGGAAATGATGGTGATTTTATTGAATTAAAACAGGAGGTGGTTGAGTTACGCACTCTGCATAAGAGAGAGGAAGAATTGTACTTCTACGACGCGTTTGCTTATCCTTGGGAGAAAAACAAGCACTACAAAATGGTTTATCAATTAGAGAAGAAGTATTTTCCCGATCAGTGTTACGATAAAGCCTTTCTTGAACCGGGAAAATCGAATTCGAAACAGAGGAAAGAATTAGGGGGTGAGAGTGTGGAAACAAGGGGCAACGAAGATAAAGGGTTGGTGTTTTTTGAGAAGGAGGTGAAAGTTGAAGAAGATGTTACAGAGAAGAAAGTTGAAGACTTCTTCAAGTGTTTGACGAAATTCCCCAATGAAAAGGCTGCCGCAGAGCCGTTTCTTTCGACTAGGAGCGTTGGGCTTCCGCCTAAATGGGATGGTCCTAATGGGACTGTGGTATTGGTGAACAAACCTAAAGGTGAAATCTTTTACTATTACATTTCTACAGTCTTCAATTTCAAGATTAATCAGAATTTGTCATAATATGTACCAGTAACGTTTGAAATGAATGATTTATAATATAAGTAACTCTTAATGGGCTTAGATAAACTAACACCTAGTTTAAGCAGGTTGGACTTCATTTACAGTGTGCGGAAAGCTGCGGCGCCTGGTTAACGTGAAAAAGGTGATTGATGTCACGTTGAATATGAATGTGATATTCATTCCATAAACTAACTAAGTATGTATCTTCCACAGGTGGGACATGCTGGAACTCTTGATCCCATGGCAACTGGTTTATTGATTGTATGTGTAGGTAAAGCTACCAAGGTGGTTGACAGGTAGGCTAAGAAGAACATTTGATATTATTATGTATGTATGGATCAGACATTGTCCCTTCCCTTGCAGATACCAAGGCATGATTAAGGGATACAGTGGAGTCTTCCGTCTAGGGGAAGCCACCTCAACCTTGGATGCTGACTCACCGGTGTGTGTTTTATAATTCACAATATGATCCTATCATTTATAACTCATACCCGACTTCAATAAGTGAACAGGTAATCCAACGCGAGTCTTGGGAACATATTAAGGATGAGGATATAAAGAAAGCTACAGCATCCTTTTGTGGAGAGATATGGCAAGTCCCACCAATGTTCTCTGCTATTAAAGTAAGATTTTTGCAGTTTATTAATATATTGAATGACAAAACATACTTTGCTGATGATTTGTCAAATGGGTAAAGAAGACTGACTACACAGTTGCTACTATATAATTTGTCAAATGTAGTAGGTCTCAACTTACTACTTTGCTCTTGCCATATTTTAGGTTGGGGGAGAGAGGATGTACGACAAGGCCAGAAAAGGAGAAAGCGTTGAACTTTCACCTAGACGCATTTCAATCTTCCAATTTGATGTCGAACGAAGTTTAGAAGACAGGTTGGCAAAATAACATACTGATATGCTTTCTTTATATTCCATTCCACGCATGCTATAAGCAAAGTATAATTTCTGACAAAATGTTAATGTTTATTCTCAGACAAAATGTGGTTTTTCGTGTGACTTGCTCGAAAGGAACTTATATTCGATCTCTTTGTGCTGATTTTGGCAAGGCTCTTGGCAGGTAGATTTCACATTATATCTGAATACAGTCGTTGCATAATACATATATAATCATTCCTTGGAAACTATAATCTAATCGAAGTATAATGTTGCAGCTGTGCACATTTGACAGCCCTACGCAGAGATTCAATCGGTTAGGCCCTTCAACATATGTCGTTGTTTGTTCATCTTCTTTTATTCAGTGAACATTCATTCATGCTGTAGATCGAAATACACTCACTCATACACTGTATATCTTTCAGGAGAGTATTCAGCTGACGATGCATGGGAATTCCCAGAGTTGGAAGAAGGAATTACCAAAGGATATATATAATTATTTTATTTGTCCTTAATTATTTAAATGTGATTTTTATTTGTATTCGGAATATCTGATATTCGAATTGAATAAAAAGAGTTGGACTGATTTGTGTTGGCTTGGACATTTAACTCGTTACAGTACTAAATTTCTGGTACTATTATAACTATTTTTTTACAGAATAAAGTTATGAGTTCAACATTACTACATAAGGCCCAAAAACTGTAATTAAACTTAGCTCATTTCTATGAAAGCAAGCAGAAACATATGCTAATCATATTCTTGCACGTGAAAACAGAGGGCAACTACAAGCAGTTAACACGGCTATCAAAATCAGAACGTTTGTTCCTTTGCAACGATTAACGAGCTGTCGAGTTAGGAGGGTCGATTCCCATTGCCTCGAAGTAGGCTTTCTCTGCTGCAGTGAGGCGGTCCTGAAACATCGTCCATTCATTTCTACACCTCTCCCTCACCTAAGCCCAACAATAAAACAAAACTAGTTTACAACTATCCTTATGCATGATGCATTGCATATAGTTGAAATGACTTTCTTACCCCTTCCCATGCCGCCTTGCCTTTCTCTGCCTGACCCTGATTCCCCAGTGAAGGAACTGTTTGGTGCACTATCCATTGAGAATCAACAACCCCTATCTTCTCATGAGCAGGCTGTTTTCAAGAAACGAGGTTAGTAGAGCGAGGAAATGACACTCATTCGATGCAAAAAGTGGTAATGTACCTCCACACATTTTCTAAGAGCAAAATCGAGACCCCACCCATGGACCAAGTCATTCTGCAGCATTCATTGCCATAAAATGTTTCAGATTTCACCATCTCTAATTGTAGAAAATTGTAGAAACGACGCTATACCTGAATCATATGCCAAACACAGCGCCATGCATCTCGAGAAAACACTGGGGCCATGATCTCAACGAATCTGTACATACAGCAAAGACGTTGATTGATCAAACTGTATAGAAAAGCAGACTTTTTAATCATAGTGGTTAGCTCCAACTACGTACGCTGCACATGGTGGTAAATGAGGATCTGAGCACCAGCCCGGTCTTTCCTCTGTGTCCCTGTTGAGTAAATAACGATGATTTTAAGATTAAAACCATCAACAACCGTTAGTGCAGTAGGTTTAGAGACAAGAGTTTAGTTATTCATACTTGTGAACCTCAGTGTCATCTCGCCTTCTCGTCATCTGCCATGTCATGCCACTATCTGGTGATAAACCAGGCTGTGATATAGCTAACCCATGTTTCTTCACCAGCATTATGTATCTATCAAGGTGGATACAGTTTTAGCAAAATAAAATAATTAAAAAAGAAAATAAAAACTATTTACACTTACTCCTCTGGGTCGAAATTCTCAACTCCTAGGTCTTCGTCCCAGATAAAGATATAATCATAGGGTGCCACAATGTCGGGGTGCAAAAAGCGTTTAGCGTACCACCTAATAAGATGAACCACGAGATAATTTATGTTTTGATCGTAAGCCATTATGCCGAGTGCACATTTAATAAATTACCATTTAGTCTGCTTTAGCACGCTAACATGGATAGCCTGTTTTGACCACTCAAATTCATCCCATTCACTTGTCCGACCATCATAGTGAAACAACAAAATCGTGAAGTTCTCTGTCAACTGTACAACTTTGTCAAAGAAACTACACACATATACTTACAGAAAAACACATATACTGCCCACTTTAAAAGCAGGAAATAAATTGTGTAGTTTCTAATTACCTTCTTTACTGCATCATCAATGTTTTTCTTCTGTTCAATTCCAACGGTAAAGGTGATAAGATATCTTGGTTTAATAATTAAGTCCTGCAATGGGAACTCAATTTTGTCACAAGTGGTGTAAGAACGATACACAGTCAAATTGGAAATAATCATGTTGATAAATAATTCGACCTAAATGCCCTCATATCATGCACTCTAGGCAGGAAAAAATTAACCACATAATTCTTTTCCAAATTTATACGTTTTAGCATTTGAAATTTAACAAGAAATTTTAGCAACAAATACACACCTCACCAGGAAGACCCCACAATCTGCGACTGTAAAGATCTGACTCGGCGGCAATAACACCAGGTGGTAATCTCTCTGCACCTCGGGGATTAGTTGGGACCCATATCTGTAGAAAATCACTAAAAATTAAGAAAGTTTCGATTCTAGATTTTTTTAGTCAGCCAAAATTGCTCCAAATTATAAAATAGAGGTCATTTGATCAGTAGGAAGCGTTCAAGAAAGAACGTGAGTCAAAGTGCTACCACAGTGTAACTCAAGTGTGAGTTAGCTTGACTAGATAAACTTAGAAGTGCTGAAATAGAATGGATCCTTAAGAATTGATACATTTAAAAGGAATCACATTAAATAGTTAAAACTGAACACAAATTCATCCGTAATAAGAAGTACTTCATTATGCTAAAAATCCCCTTTTCTAGAATCCAAAGGACAAAATGAATCATGTGCTCAACTTCATGGACAGAAGGATATAATGTTCCAAAAGTTCAGTATAATTTCTAAGTATTGCCAAAAAACCGTGAAAGAATATATACACACTTCAGCAATTCAGTAATCATTGATTCTACTTTGGGCGAATTACACACCTTTGTTTATTTAGTAAGCCTACAAGCAATCATCTAAGAAAAAGCGAAGAAGATGTGCAAAACAGCTTACTTTAGTATTGTTAAACTTGTGTGAGCCTCTCCGACCTTTAAGAGCCGACCATACATTCAATAGTGCTTGAGTCGAAAGACCCGAGTACTTGTCCTCAATGTAAGTAAGATCAACAGAAGGAAATATGTTTGATGATAGATTAACCTGGAAAGGTTCAAAATTATGCAACACAACAATGTTGGTAAGCTTTCACAAAAGTGAAATATTAGACCAAGAAATTAGAGAGCGAAATTCTCTTGCCTTTGTCAATGAAAGTGTGGGAAAAGATACACCTAAAAAGAAGCCAAATATTATCCCCACAAAAGTGGTTATAATTAGCCTCATCGTTTCATTTGTTCTTCTCATGTGCCAGATGCTGCTGAAACAAGAAATTCCATCATCATTGATGTACTATTATATTCAATTAGTTTAATTCTTGAGCTGTAGAATTACTTTGGATTCGATGACCTCCGCATAGGAGTACCCATTTTAGGCACAATGTTTGGAGCAGATGAGCAGGCAATGTCCACTCAGCATAACAATTCTGTTGAGTTGAAGAATTAATATGCACATCTTCATCAATCTTATTGCCCAGAATTTGATCTCTATATACATATACACAAATACAGCAAAAATCTACAGCATCTCATTCAGACTCGAATCCCATCGAGAAAACAGAAATCGGTACAAGTCACAAACGATGTAGAACAAGGTAGCTGAGAATCTAACAAAAGATTAATCCTAAAACAATGTAACTGAAGAATTCAAAAATAGAAAACGTGGGGGTAGATTTAACTCTTACCTTTTACAAGAAAGTTGAATCGCCGATGGGCCCAAGTCCGAGGTTTCCGAAACAATCAAATGATGCTTAACGCAAAAAGGCAGAAATCTAAAGGCGGAGCAGTGATGAAATTTATGATTACGACGGTGCAAAAACCACTCCAATTATTACCACTTCTCATTAAAAAAGTGTCGAAAATTGAAATAAACAAGTTTTATTAGATGGAAGACAAGAACTGATGCCTGGGGTCCGTATAAATGTATGATTTATTGATTTATGAATATTTTCTGCTCAAATTATACTCTAATATGGAGTAAATAATTTTATATTTACGGCGATCGGCTTTAATTAATGTATAAATGTATATTTATTTATTATTATTATTTCTCAAAAATTAAATTCCTTTTCCTGCTTTGAAAAGTCCAATGGTATCGATGATATGTTTTTCTTTTCCTGGAAATTTCATTGGCGATAATTCAAATTAAGTTGTAGACCAAACTTTATGACCATATCTTAACATCTTAAAGTCTACGATCAATTCATAAATGATTTAGATATGGTGTTAAGTGAAATGCACAATATTTAGCATTTATTGTTTATATATATACACATTCACGTCTCACTAATTATAACAAGTAGCATACACTGCATCTTCATAAAATATAGCTGAAAATGGAATATTTATGAACCCACCAATTTTATCCATACATATTTAGGGAAGGTATTTTTTTAGGAAGAACATGCAAATGAACTTTTTAATAATTAATATTTGGATGGAGTTTTTGTCTTGCATTTGGGATTAGTCTTTGACCTGTGACCTTTATAAAATTTTGAATTTTGCAGGCGGATAACGACTTTTGTTGTCTCAAAGAACCAAATTATAAATTTTTCCACAAATAAGGCCCAAATTATTTTAATTGGACTTATATATACACCCAACTAATAATGTTTCCCAAGCGCGCCTCCAAAATTCAAGGCTCATGTTATTTTAATTTAGCTTACATGTAGACCCATTTTTTTAAATCTATGGATTTTTTTACGGTGTAAGATGGAAGAATTGATTGTATTAGAAAATTTATAGTAAGTTTATAAGTGTTTTTTTATCGGGTAAGTGTTGATTTGAACTCATGATCTTATGACAAAGGACATTTGAGGTTGTAACCACTTGAGTTATGTGTATATTTATAAGTATTGTAATGGTGGTTATTTTCAAAATTTCAAATTAATATCGATTTTAAATTTCAAAACTCAAAATAACAAATAATACATTCATTCAAAAAATTTAGTCTTGCCTTCCTTTTTATTTTGTCTAGAGAATTTAGTCATATTCCAAAAAAAGAATACATCACTCTATCCTGACCCTCCAAGCATTTTTGTAAGTAATTAAATTGTCATTGACTTTATTCATAAATAACCATTTTATTCATAAATGGACCCCACAATATATCTCATAATATCCTTCAATATATCTACTTTGTATATAAATTATTATTATTTTTTAAAAATTGTGCAAAAAGAAAGAAAGACTAAAGTTTTTTTACGGTAGTTAGTTTGCTACTAGTGTTTCCTAAGTGGGCTTCGGAAGTTGGGCCCAAGTCATTAGCCTATACAAGGTCCAAATATTTTAAATGGGCTTACACGTACCCAACTAATAAGGTATCCAAATTGGGCCTCATAAATTGGGCCCAACATTATCTCACATAAGGCTTACGTTATTTTAAGATTTTGTTATTTGCACCTCTAACATAAATGAGGATCTCGTTTGCATTTTTTCTTTATTAAATAACCTTTAAGGCACTATAAATGGATCTTATATTCCACCCTTAAGTTTATTATCAATATTTTGTTTGGTTTCAAAAACTTGAGTTAAATAATTAGTTATTAGCTATCATTCATTGTTTTGGCATTTATTGTTCAAGAACATTCAATTATAACTTGTTTTAGTATTAATTTATTTTAGACTAATTTGTCGGGTATAAATAAAAATAATAATAAACACATTTTGATGAAAGTGAAGGGTATAAATTTTATTATTTTTTTAAAATTTAAAAGATGAAGACTAAAGATATTTAACGGTAGTTAGTTTGCTACTAGTGTTTCCTAAGTGGGTTTCGGAAGTTGGGCCCAAGTCATTAGCCTATACAAGGTCCAAATATTTTAAATGGGCTTACACGTACCCAACTAATAAGGTAGTATATTGGGCCTCATAAAACAAACCAAATTATCTGATATAAGGCTTACGTTATTTTAAGATTTTGTTATTTGCACCTCTAATATTGTAGATATACTCACATGATTTGTTCACCCATACAATTCGAGATTAGTAGATATACCTACATGAACTGTCAACAATACCCTTCCCATCTAATTTCCCTCCTTCTTAAAAAGATAAGATCGAGAGAGGAAGAGAGAAGTTTGGATGCAGCGAAGGATACCATATCGGACAGGCGACGACCCTCAGACCAACGGTGGAAACAACACCATGTTTGACACTGATGTGTTGAAAATTGATTCTTTTTTCGGTAATATTTGCTGAAAAATCAAGTATGTTTCAGCAAATGTTAGCCGAAATATATTTTTAAAAGATTCAATTTCTATCGCAAATTTGATAAAACGCGAGAATAACTTATTCTATAATTTTTATCTTACTTTTAGGCTTTAACTACCACACTTCATACTTAAAACACCAAAATACAAACTAAAAATCAACATTCAACATTCAAATGTATCCATTACATTAAACTACAAGAATAATGACATTAAACTACATTAAATTAAACTATCCTACTTATTATCCTTTACGGAGGACGATAATGATAGTGGTGAAATGTGGTTTCCAAATATTCTATTAAACAAACAGCCATGAAAAATGTTGGAGGAGAGATGAGTTATCAGTTAGATAGGTTTAATTTATTTTGAATAGGCATTTTTAATATTGAAATTAACAAAACAATGAAGGTGAATATACATATCTACTGGAAGAATGTAAATCAAACTCTTATTTTATTGAACTTATACGTGGGCCCCACTAACAAGTTTTGTAAGTGAAATTCACTGCAGCCCGGGTGATTAGCCTATGTAATATTAGTAAAATATAAACATTGCTTCTTCTTTATTTTAAAACAGGCATCACTTTTGTTTTTTGGACAGGAAATAAACAGGCATAACTAATTTTTATAAATTGAAATTTGATTCCCTCGATTCGATTAACTAATTAGATTTCTTTTTCTCTGTGTTATAATCATATTTGAAATGCTTAGCATCTCCGATCATCTGCATTTTTGTAAGATTATATGCAATTTTGCCTGTAACCCTATTAATATGTCCAAATTCAGTTTATAATTCTAAAAATCAAATTTGATTTCTTAATTATTTTTTGGTTGCAAATTTAGCACTCCTATCAAATTTCTTCTTAGGACTAATGTGGTTGACCGAAGGGGCAATGTGTATGAAGATTTTGTGTATTCATGAGTAAATTTTTTCTTCTTTTCAAATCTCATATTTCATATACTTTTGCCGATTTATCTTTAGAAAAAAAACTGAAAAAATCAAGTAAAATAAAAGTACAAGGAGTTGAGAAAATGGTTTTTAATTTGTTGTTTTACGATTCAACTGCATCAGGTTCCCTTTTAAATTTTAAATAAATATAGTATTATAATAACTCGTTTGTTTTGAGGTGTTAAATTTAGAGGAATAGTGAAATATATGATACATTTGACTTTTTTGTGTGATATGTTTTACTAAATCATACAAATCACATGTTTGTTAATATATATTACAATATAATTTAACATGGGTCATAAAATTTTCAAGTGTTTATATTGAAAATTAATTCATGTGATAAGTTAAAATTTTACAACTCTACCCCCATCTAGTATTTTAGTTGAAATAAAAAAAAAAAGATATTTTTGTCATTAACTTGGTGATATAGATGGTGATAATTTTAATATCTCATGAAGGGATACATTTTCACTAAAAATGGAAAAGATAGATCGAGCTTCCTTTTTTTTTTTTTTTTTTCCCGGATCATAAATAATAAAAATCAATAATAACAAATACTTGAATTTTAGAAAAAACAAACTAAATCTCTATTAATCACTCAAATAAATAAACGGGTTCTAATACAATATTTCCCCTTATATGAAACTATAGATCTTTGTGTAATCATCACAGTAATTTAGATTGTTTGGTGTTTGTAGGTGGGTGATTTTATTGGCATTAACTTGCAGATTAACATTTCGACAAATGATCAAAAGTTTTATGAATAAAATGTTAACAACAATATAGGTCCAAATTATCAATAGTCCAAAAAATTTTTACAAATAATGCCATGAATGTTGATGGGTCAATGGGCATATCCACGTGGCAATTGATCTCCTGGTTCCGTAGTTTGACCCTCCCTCCATATTAAATTCCGAAACTAACACCCAAAAAAAATCTCTCTGTCTAAACTAAATAAATGCTGCATCTCTTTTAAAATAAAATTCCGAAATTCTCGATTCCCAAGCAGATGATGAATATGCAGAACTAAATTCGGATTGAATCTGCCGAAGCTGTTGAGTTACCGCGATTTCCGGGGAGGGCAAAAACGATGTCGTCGCAGGAATTGTCCGGAATCCTGGAAAACTCCAAGGAGCTCGATCGGTTGAGGAAAGAGCTGGAAGAGGTGCTCCTCGATATCAACAAGCTGCACAAGAAGCTTCAATCCAGTGAGTCTCGGTTTACCATATTTATGTTTTACTTTTTGCTGCATTGCCGTTATTGTGCAATTAAATCATTGTTGATCAGAATTATGAATTATTTGTTGCCGATTTGTCCTGAATTGGAAAGACTGACTGTAAGGTATTGCTGTCACAATTAAAGCCTGGAATTTCTGCGGATGGGAAAATATGCGCGGGTTTAATTATGTGCGTTTTTTTCTGTTACAGTCATTGCTTTTGTATTGGAAGTTGTTATTCTGACCTGACACTTGTTGATTTTATGTTTTGGATGAAGTTCAATTTATTATATGTGTGTGGGGTGGGTTTAAAGAAGCTCAATGCCCAATTTTCTTGCTCTGTTGAATTTATAAGCTAATTTCAAATGTTAGCAAATTCATAAATTGGGTGAGCTTCTAGTGCGTTTCATAAGTTGACAGACGATTTTAGTTCTCAGCAAGAATTACATATATCAACAAAAGGCAGACTATTCACATAAAGACAATTAGTAATCAATTCAAGATTTTCTTCACTTGGCAGATACTGATATAAATAAGGTTAGATATAACCAAGCTACTTCGGGAACAATCTTGGTTTAATAAGGTAATGACTTTGAGCTCGAGCTTGTAGTGGAACAAAGTAGCTTGGGTTATTTCTAACCCTAAATATATCAGTATCTGCCGAATAAAGAAAATCTTGAATTGATTACAAATCGTCTTTATGTGAATAGTCTAAATTGTCTTTATTTAGGGAGTTCTACACGTTGGTGCATATCAGCATATGTTTTTTTTTTATCGATCAAATGGTGGCTCGAACCCATGACCTCATGGCATAGGTAATGGAGCTCTAACCACTTGAGATATTCCACATCGTCGCATATCATCATATGTATGAGAAAAAAATATTTTATAAATCCGCTTCATGAAATTTTAGTATAGAACGACGCTCTAAAGTTTTCCTGAATCTTGATTTAATTTAGGGAAAATGCATGATCCAATGTCTATGTTGCATGACAAACATTCTTAAGAAACCTTCATGTAATGATTGCATCTAGTGTGTTTATGATATCATTCATGTCTATGTAGTTAAAAATTACTATTGGTGCACCGTGCACATAGGTGTAGATGTGGGGCATACCTTATGGAAAAATGTAGAGGAATACGAGATATAATTCTTTACCATATAATCATTTAGGATTGATGAACTATTTTCATAATCTTGTTTGTGTATTTATGGTGAAAGAGTATTGATTCCTATACATTGTTTGTTGTTATTAGAGGTTGATAAACTATTTTTAAAGTCTTTACCATTTACATTCTCTGAAGCTTTTAGCACTTTTGCTTATGCCTGCAGCTCCAGAGGTGGTTGAAAAGCCTGGTGATAATTCATTATCAAAGCTTAAGACGTTATACATTCAAGCCAAAGAACTTTCGGAGAATGAAGTGGCGTATGTTTTGAATCACACATTGATGTTTCTGAAGTTTTTAATGTGTAGTTCAGTTTGCGAACAACCCTTTCTAACTTAATGAATACAAGTCATGGACTGCTGAAGCTATGTCTTGATCTTGTACAACAATTCCTCATATAAGCAATAAGACACTTCCCATAGCAAACTCAACGAAATATATTCGACATATATTATTGACATTTAATTATTTTCAATTTATACACCAGTCTCCTTAACTCTATATATGTTGAACTTCTGAGCTACTTTATCTTTTTGTTCTTGCAGTATATCCAGTCAATTGTTAGGACAACTTGATGCAATAATACCTACTGGAACTCAAGGACAACATCGGAGAAGGACAGGTTTGTACCTTCTGAAAAAAAAATCACGTCTGCCTTGGCATAAAAAAAAATTCAATTCTTGAGCTTCTCCATGCATTTTGTGTATTTTACCTTTTTAAATTGTTTGAAAAATACACATGTGGATTCACCCTTTTCCAAAATAGTGAAGCTATTAAAGAAAGTAGGTTATGATGCACGGGTTAGATTAGGTGTGATGTCAAGAAATTGAAATCAAGCTCGAATTGGATGACATCCATAATGGGACCTTTTTATTTTGTACATATAACTAATGCCATCAAGATAACTTGCAAAACTTGATGACTCACAGAAGGTAGTGAGCAGAAGAAGAAGAGGGTGAAAGCTGATTCAGAAGTCCCTAGATTGGCCCCTTCCGTGAGACTTCAGATAGAGTCTTTGGCGAATTTGAAGGGTGAACAAGTATGTGCTCATCTTACTCTAATTTCCGTTCATTTTGATTTTTGAAGGAGGCTCTTGTTCTCTGCTGATACCTTTGTAATGTGGTAATTATTATGGCTGGAACTAAATATATCTTTTTGGTTTTGACTTTCACATGATCTAGGTGGCAGCAAGGATCGCCCAAGAGGATACTGGGAAGGATGAATGGTTCGTTGTTAAAGTTATCCATTTTGACAAGGAAACAAAAGAGTAAGTATTGAGTTGTTAACAACTAAAGTGAAATTTTTTCTCTTTCGTTTTTTATATATATCCTTACTTGAGACATTGAAAAAATATTAGGTATTGATATAACACGGTAAATATTTTATTTGTATCTCTATGTAGATTTGAAGTCCTGGATGAGGATCCAGGTGAAGATGAAGAGAGTACTGTCCAGAGGTAAGCACGGTTTTCTATGCTTAGCTTATTTTGGTTCTATTTCACATAATTAATCTCAAATTTCTGCACAACTTCTTTTAATTTTGGATTGTCATATCTTTCCTTTATGATCGAAGTGGTTTGTTTTAATCATTAGACTTATTACTCCACATATTTCGTGCTTTCAGAAAATACAAGCTGCCTTGGTCACATATAATACCTTTTCCGAAGCGAAATGATCCATCCAGTGTCCCCGACTTTTCTCCTGGGAAACATGTTCTGGCCGTTTATCCAGAAACCACGGCACTATATAAAGCAACTGTTGTCCAGGCTCGTAAGGTATGTATTGCTGCTCTTCATTGATTGCATATAAATACAACAATGTGAACTAACTATCGTTTCTTTTACATACGTGATGCTCGTGGACTTCAATCGTGTAGAGAAGAATTGATGAGTAAGTTGAATCCCCCTCTAACGTTCTTTATGCTACTTTTTTCAGATGACATTAGAAACAACATCAGTAGGCAATCAATTAGTGGGTTATTCAAGATTCAATTTAGTTACTCGTTGTCTTTTTGGATGAACCACCTAAATATGATTATTATTTGGCTTTGACAGCTATGTTTTGGAATTCGATGATGACGAAGAGGAAGGAGCTTTACCCCAAAGAGTGGTACCATTCCACAGGGTCGTCGCTCTTCCTGACGGCTTTCGCCCGTGATTGTATAACGATTATTATTGTAGAAAATGAGTTTTTTTTTTTTTTTTTCTCATCTTTTTTTAGGGGGAGGAAGAGGTAATATGTATGCCTAATGTGTTTTTAAGCTGATAAGTCATAATGACAATAATCAAAACATGTTGCATCCACTTTAATTACCAGTAGCGTTATATATGTAGTATAATTAATTTTGGAAATGTATGTTTATTCTTCCATAAATAGATTGAATTTGCATTCTGCAATCTTGTGATTTATCCCATTCTGATTTCAGGTACAATCAAACCACAAGAAGTAATACTTGATCATATATTTGTTCGAACAGCAACAATGTAAGATCAGTTCAAAGATTTACATCGTATTCACGCCCCACGACATGCTCCTGATATTGATACTGGTGGATCCGAATAGGATCCGTTTATGATACGGGTAGCAAGCCAATTATTTGCAGCTTCCGTATAGTGGACACCATCCCAGCTTATGACCCGAGAAGGATCCGAGCAAGAACCCGAAAACACTTCGCTTCCATTAACATATCCTCTATTTCCACACCAAACATCATACCCTATTCCATGATGACCACAACAGATATTGAAAGGCTCTTCGAATCCTGTTAAAAAATTAAAAAATCGGACAAACGGATCATTTTTTTTTAATATTTGAAACAAAACAACCTTGTGATATTCGAGTTAACTAAAAAATATAAATTAATAAGTAGGTCACTTGTGCACTAGCACTTTTCAGTTAAAAGTGCATTTGAGCTTGAACGGTGCATACAAAAATTTATCTAAATTAATTAATATAAAGTCACCATAATCGGGAGGTTTGTCTATTAGCATCAGCGGTCCTTAATTAATTTTCCAAAATCTTTTCTTTTTTGAGAAACATATTTGGATTCATTAACAAAACGTGGAGCATCAAGATAGAAATATGCAAGAAAAGTCTTCCAAAATGAAAAGACGAGATAACCCGAACAAACTTTCCAATTAAGCCTTTTCCTCCAAAATTTAGTAATCTGTTCATTGAGGATCTGTTTTCACTGCATAATATATATAACAATTAATATTTCTTTAAATATGTTACCTTGGTTGTTTGCATCAATGATCAAATCATACTTGGCTGTGTACATATCGACGTAGATAATCATAGCACCCGAAAGCTGTGATCTAAGCTTGATTATCTGATCCTTAAGCTGTTTATTATATTGAACAGCTATCTCATTTTGGGTATTTACACAGCCATGCTCGTCGAGATACCCTACAACTGGATCTTGCACCTTAGCAATGGCTACGGCCAAGCACCCGATGGGCCCCGTATTGTGTATCCAGAAACTTCTTCCCCCTCTTTCATACAAATTCTATATTCAACAAATTAATTAATAACAGAAAAGGAGCACGTGCAAGCGCATGCAAGTACTTACTTTGACTTGTGTTGTAAATTGGGTAACTATATTGGGCACGTTTGCTTTCTGTTGGTCGAAGGGTAGGCTACGTATGCCGGAAGCGACGTCGTTCTGCCCTATATCTAGTATGAAAAGAGACTTTGACAACTCTTGAGGCCTCGGCAACCTTTGTCTACCGCACCCCTTCTTGTCTATACATAGAAAGTTATTAATGTAATTAATGCAGTTTTAATTAATTAGTAATTAATTACCTTTATAAGAAGAAGAAGAAGATATTCTGTTTTGGAACTGTGTGTATTGCTCCACTTGGATTTCAAGAGAAAAAGGGCTAACTCCATTTACGAACCAAGACTCGTTTGGGCGGAGAATGGTTGCACCTCCTGTTGCAAAATTTGTACCATGCCGGTAATCGGATCCTATTGAATCCAGATAAGGACTCAGATATGGTAAGCCCAGATTTTCCGCTTCATTAATTACATCAACAAAAACAAAATTAGTTAGACTCACTTATCCATGGGTTTAATTTTTGAATTTCCTAATTAATATAATATGTGACATACATTTTATTTTCCTTACCAATGAAGTCTATGATGAGGCGACCGTCGGAGGCCCTTCCTACTGGTGTGCGAAAGTATGTCTGGCCGGAGGGTGGTGGTGGTGGATAGAATGCCGCCGCGCTTCCTCCGGTGTCTGAATTGGAGTCACCAAAGTTGTATATTGCAGGGTACTTACAAGGTGGTGCCACCTTAGCATTTAAGAATGATGGGATTATTATGACACCAAATAAAACAATTCTTAGCAACTCCATCCTACTATACCAAGACTACTGCAGGTACCAGGTTATATAGATGGAGTGATTAGGTAAAATTTTTCTTTAATTATGTGTATCAAAAATAAAATATATTTTCGTATGGTATTTTGTACGTATATATAACAATCACATTCGAAAAAAATTAATTAAAGTGAATTTGGATTCACTTAAAACCTAGGGCCGCCGCAGAATTGTGAGGTATTTGAGTTGAGTATTGTTCTGTAAAGTTTGAAAGAGTATGGGGTAGATTATGTGCTATATTATCCGTATGTGCATCTTTATCCACACCCAGCCAAAAAATTAAAGTAGACGGAAGACGGAATTTCCTAAGTATATAATCAAAGTGCATTGCATTCATTATCTACCAACATTTACATAACAGTATATTAATCATTCTAAATAGGTATATATTGCAAACCTGGCCAGCCAGAATTACTTTTATTTTGGAAAAAATCATTTCTATAGTGTTTGCAACTATTTTTTAACCACTTAAAATCAATTTTGATAGAGCAAATTTTACTTGCTTTTGAATTCTCTAAAAGTAATTTATTTCATTGGGAAAAGAGAAAAATAATAGGAGAAATTACTCTCACATATATTATCTCATTATTAGTAAAAGTGATTTTTTTCCTTTAAAAAATAAAGTAAAAGTGATTTTTTTTTTCAATTTGATTTAAAATTATTTATTTTCCAAACACTCTTCACTTTAATTTTACTACAAAAATTAATTAATATCACTTTTTCTGATAAAAAAAAAATTAATATCACTATTTAAAGTGGGTAGTGTTTCAAAACACAAATTGTATTGTCAAATGAACGACCAAATTAAGTCAGAATGAACAAAATACAATTTGCGGCACCTCACATGTCAAATAAAAGCCACACATTATAACAAAACATATATTATGATGTCTTAAATTGAATATATCGTTCCAATTATGAGTAATAGCTAGGATGTTATGTGTCATTCATGTGGCTTCTTAATATTGAGTCCAATTTTTAAAAAAATGCAATACTAAAGGTTTGAACCTTAAACCTTTAAGGTATTTTGTATGTTAGATACCAACTAAACTAATTTATAAATGTATTTATGTTTTGAATAACTATTTTATTGAACACCTTTTGGAATTAATTTTAATTTTATATCTAACATTTTATCACATATCAATTTAAACATAATATTATATTTAACTTAAGTTTGTAAATGTGTATTAGATATTTTATTATGATTGTACCAACTTATATTTTATATCAATATATTTAAGTAAATCATATCAACTTATGTTTTAACATTCCATAAGAAAATACCTTAACAATCTCAAATCTTTAATATTATATAGGGAGATATATTGAAATTGTTTTATTCTTATTTAATAACACAATAAAATTTTATCAAAATAATTTTATCCCACTTCTGATTTTAAATCTAATAATTAATGATTAACTTTAATCTACAAAATGACATAATTAGACATTTATTTTTTTAAAAAATACAATGACATTTTGGACAGTAAAATATAATTTTATAATATATATGTTTCTTCTCTCTTTACAATGTGATATTCTTCTCCATATTTTTTTTCTTATAAAGAGTTACAATAATACATGAATTATCATACTCATGAGTTTATTAGATGATGATGTATTTTAAATAATTAAAATTTATATATTTTTTATTTTTTGCTTTCTAATCTATTTTTTTAACCACAATGATAATGATTATCACACAATACATGAATAGTCTGCATAACAATTATATCAAAATTTCAAAATAATTATAAAATAATTTTTAATAACAAATTATAAATATTACTTATTCCGTCCCAATTAAGATTGTTTAAAGGGAAATGACACAAATATTAAGAGAAAAGTTGTTAATTAGTACTCCCTCTGTCCAATTTTAATTAGCCAAATAAGTTGGGCACAAGGTTTAAGAAATATTAGTTATCTATGTATAAAGTAAAAGGTAAGAATATTATTTTCAAATCATTAATAGGAGGGGGAAAATAGTGTGAGGCTCAAATGACAAATGGTATAAATAAGTGTATGTTGTAAGGATGAAAATAATTAAAAAAAAAAAAAAACTTTTTATTTTGGGATGACATATTAAAATTAGACGGATGAAGTATTAAAAAATATAAAGTGAAGAGTAAATGAATATTTTTTAACTTTATTGAAAGGAATTATTTTTTTTATCAACGGGTTAATTGAGTGTCACGAAGTGTAAATAATGAATATTTGTAAGGGTTTAGTTTGAGAGTGTAGTATTATTAATGAAACAGAGAGAATATAATTTAATAATTTTTTTTATATAGAATATTAAAAAAACCGCGTAGTACGCGGTCACTGCGCTAGTTAGTTTATATATGACAATTGAATATATCGTTCCAATTATGAGTAATAGCTAGGATGTTTTTTTTTAAAACAGAAGAGTAATAGCTAGGATGTTAATTAGTTTATATATGACAATTATGTGGTATGCCCATGCTGACCATTTTCAATAAACAAATTTATTTATATGACATAACAAAATAATATTAAAAAACGTGTACGTTGATTAATGCTAGTAGGTGTATAATAGTTTAAAAATAAAATCATAGGTATTATTATTCATATTAAACTATGTTTATTTTCTATCATGATAATTAATTACAGATCTAAAATTACTACCATAGGACTTGTATATTAACAACATAAAATGATTTAGATTTGAGGAATATTTATGTTTTGCTTGTTATTAAAAATATTTTGGTTAATATTATTTTATATATTATAATATTGCTTGTTATTTAAAATATTTATATTTTGCTTGTTTTTAAATTATATATGAAAAAAAAAAAAAAAAAGGGAAAAAATAGTAGTGTCACTATGTGAGGCGGGTTTACTGATCGAATTATAGGACTATAAATTGTAAATCGCGTATTGTAATGTATCATAACACATGAATTTAAATTTTCTTAACTTACTATATTTTGATAAGTTTTTTTTAAAAAATAATTAAATGTGAATGATATTTTGAAATGAGTGCAAATTTTTTTAGCCGTTGTACTAATTACAAACAGGTGTAAATAACCTAGGCCAAATCCAAATGGATAGCCCCATCGGTGTCCAAAGAAAAATGGGGGATAAATGATAGAAGAAGAATCAAACCGCTTTCAATTGGTGGTTAATTGAAAAAAAAAAATCATAATTTTTAGGATTTTTATTAATTATAATTTTTTTCTTGTCATTTAATACACCATTTTTTTAAAATTTTATAATTGGATGTATCTGATTATATTCCGGTCATAATTAAATGAAATGGTTGTCACATTACGTAGATGCTAACAAATAAAATCTTTTAATTTATGTTAAAATTAAAAAAATAAATTTTATTTATAAGTATTTACGTAGACATCTATGTGGCATCTTCGATGCCATGTCATTTAGTTATTGTTGAAAATTTGTCGTATACGTCAAATTGCAAAATTGCAAAATTTTAGAAAGTTGGTGTATTGAATTGAAAAAAAAATCAATTAACCCTTTAAATTTTTTCAATTTACGGCTTTAACCAGCTACGTTTTTTTTTCAATTAATCCTTTTAAATTTTAATAAGCAATTTCTGTGTTTTAATTAGGTCCCTGGTTAATTTTTATTTTTAATTCAGTACCTTAATTACATCAATTTACATTTTGTATAAGTAGCCCTCACACAGTCGCAGCCTGTGAAAGTGAACTTATTTCAAATTTCGTTTTAAAGTCGACTTCTCTGCGTGCCCTAATATTGCGTGCAATGGGGAAGAAGAAAGGGGAAGAAAACCCTAATTCCATTGAGCCAAAAGAAGGGCAGAATTTGCTCGGCGCACCCAAATTCAAGAAGTTGGAAAACGGCCGGTTCAAATGCGTGGAAACTGGCCATGAACTGCCGGCGCACGCCAGAGATGCATACGCCGAGTCGAAGCACTGTCGGCTCGGCCTCATCAACTCCGCCCTGGCTCGCAATAAGCCGCCTCTCAATATGTTCAATCAGGATCCCCTGTCCAGGTAATTTCTTCCTTTATATATAATATATACTACTTTTTTTTTGGGTAATTCCTAGCTCGTTTTGTGTGTATTCTGTTTTAGGGGACTAATGCATCTGTGAGGGTTAGGATTTAACAGAAGAATGTTATTATATGAAAAAAAAAAAAATAGGTAGAGAAGATTTAAAGTATCAAATAGTATTTGTTTCTCTTTGGGGATTTAAATGATTTGTGTTTTGCTTAGTCTTTGGAGTTCTGTACTTAATGAAGGGGGATATGTATTAAAGTGAATTCCAGGTCCAAAATAGTGATCAGGTTTATGGAATTTTGGTTGAGTTGGCATTTTGGAATTCTTAGCTTTTGCTTTTTGGTTGTTGCTGCAGCTCCAAGCTAGTGTGCAAATTGACAGGTGTAACGATTAATAAGTCGGAGGAGCATATATGGAAGCATATAAACGGGAAGCGGTTTCTCAACATGTTAGGTTTGTCAATAAGAGTAATTTCATCAAAATCTTGTGAATAACAGTATTTTCGTTTAAAGGTGGGATAGGTGTAATTGTTGGATGTCCTTGTGTTCATATGTGTATTGATAAATGGGAACAGAAAAAATGGAAGCTGGAAAAGTTACTCCAAATGGGGCAGTGGAGAAGCATGATGAGGATAAAGTGAAGAATAAAAATAAGAAAAACGATGATGGAAGTTCGAAGAAGAAGATTAAGAAAGAGGAGAAACAAATTGATGAAGTTATAAATGAAGTAAGGGATTCTGCAGGAAAGAATAGCGATGCAGAAAGTGAAGATGACTTCTGGATGCCTCCTGCAGGGGAACGGTGGGACCATGATGATGGTGGTGATCGATGGGGCTCTGACTCCGAGTCAGATGATGCTGGTGAAGAAGAAGGTATGTCGATCTGTTGATGATTTACCGTACGTTGAGAAGTTGGATGAGTCATTGAAAATGATTCACATGAATTAGTTTGAAAATTGCTAGTGCTGAAGAAATTCCTAGATGATAAGTTTTAACTTCATGGGATTTCGGTTGTTGCACTTGATGCTCTTAATGCAATAGCTATTATTGTTTCTTATTCTCAAATTCTATCAAGAATAAAAGTAAAGGTAAACATGTTGGAAAGAGATTATAAAATCTAAGAAACTTTGTTGTCACTTGCTATTGAAAATCAATTCTTTCCTAGTAGCTCTAAATTGGATCTTGTAGCCTCTGCTTGATGAATCTGTTTGATTATTTGGCCAAGTAATAGTATAAACTATAAAGTAGAGAGTCTTTGACTATGGGCTTGTAATTTAATTCCATTTTTGTCAGACGGGGGAATTGAAGAAGAGGCTAAGCTTGAAGCTGGAGAGCTTTCGAAAAAGTGAGTTTCCTGCTCAAGATCCGTGTAGATAGATGAAACGAGTTTGTTCCTTTACTAACGCACGCATTTTATTGTTTCAGGACCAAGCGGATGTCCCTAGAAATTGGACCTAGTAGCTTTGCCTCAAGGAAGAAGAAAAAGAAGACCAATGATGTGCATCAGAATGAATGAGTAACCACACTGCAAAACTTGTGCTTTGATGGATAAAGAGTTTATAATTTAAAAAGAAGAAGAAAAATCGATCTTTATTTTTGTATTCATAGTTCCTGTTTCTTCATAGACAATTTTGTTTGTTTAATATGTTATGAATTTTTATTTTTGTTTATTTATTATATCATAGTAGCTGCATTCTAGTTTGTTTTTTTTTTAATACGTCTGAGGCAATTTTAGTTATTACTCTGTCGTGTCTGCCATAGAATATCTGAGGGCACATAAAATAAGAAAGAAGAGTAAAGAAATTGGCTAGATTATGTATATGTGAGGGTTTAGAAAAAATAAATTTTGTGTAAATTTATGGATGTTGTGAAATAAATTTAATGGAGGGTTTATTATTTAAAGGGTGTGACGGGTATTATGGAATAAACGAAAAGGTAAAATGTGGAAATATTTTGGGATGGAGGCAGTAGTGTTTTGGTTGGGTAGGGTTTAGGATTGGGAGCAAATACTCTAGTTTTCTTGTTTCGTTTCACGTATCTTGCACCCTATCAGATTCATTCACAACAGAATGCCGAAATACCAGTAATATCTCAACCACATTGAAGCACCAAAAAATAGCAATATAATTTATTTATTGAATTTAAAGCAGAGCCAGTAACATAAATTTCCCTCCAAAAAAATGGCAGGCTCTATGTACGCCGATTAGCGCCAGTTCCAAAATAGCGATCACCGAACTCGCCCATGCCCGGAATCACTTGCAAATCTTTGTTCAGTGACGTATCTATCTCTGATGTTACAATTTTCAGCCTTGGAAATTTTTTGCACACAGTATGTATTCCTTCTGGAGACTGTACAATTCAATTATGAATCAATATTTTACAAATTTGAACCATGTGTATAAAAACACACTAACTCACTGCGATTAGGTTGAGGAAAACTATGTTAGACTCTGCAACACCCTTGCTGATCAGCACAGAAACTGCTTTCACGGCAGAGTTCCCTGATCATTGTTCATCAACTTTTAGAAAAGAAATAAAAAGAAATGGCCTAAAATGTGTTATTTTTCAGTTTTGTATCCAGTACCTGAGGCGAGAACAGGGTCAAGCAATAACACATGGCGACTCGCAATATCTGATGGTAGCTTTTCATATATTAACTGAAGCAATTTTTGTAGCAATGAGAGATGTAGGTTGAAATAGTAATATGATATTTGGTTGGATTCATATATACCTGTCGACCTGTTTTACCCTCTCCGTGGATAAGGATTTTGCCAATTTTGATACCTTTGCAACACGCTCTCAGCGCATTCTCCATACTTTCTCCACTGGCACCACAATATTCAATTAATTTGACAGTGAAGTGAAATAATGAGGTGATGTTTCGTTGTCTTTGAGTTTAAAGCTTCAACTTGGATCAATGTACACTTATTGAATATAGCAAGTGTCTCTTTGGAGGCATTATTACCTTCTAATGATCGAGACACCACACAGTCTCTTGCAGAAAACAACACCGCTATATACCGAACCTGCAGGTAGATCAAGAGGGGGATGAAGTCCGATGCTAGAAGAAAAGATTCTTTGTTAGAATTATGTGTTCTCGTGTATTGAATTATCAATCAGAAAGTATATTGGATGTACCCTATTAGAATTAGTGACACAAATCATTCTGCCTTTGTCTTCTGCAAGAAGATTTATACAGCAAAAGGTTCATATAATGTGAAATTATATCGGTGCAAAGCTATCATGGAGGTTCCATTATAGAGGTTCAATTTTAGTTCTGGAGGCACACACTTTAAATAAAGTCTGTCAACAAGCCAAATAGGTATTACCTCCATAATTTAAGTAATATTCATGAATCAGAAGGAATGTCATAGAGCAGGTTACTTATTAATTACCTGTAGGAGTAATAATCTGTTTTTCCGTGAATGGAAGGTGGCCAAGACCATGTTCGACAACCTTGAACATTAATGAAGAATAATGTCATATCATATGCACAAGTAATAGTACCTTAAAATTAATTAAGTGTAGTTGATATACCAAGCGAATAAGCCGATCTGCATAGAAAACAAAGTCATGCTTTGTAGTTTTTGTGTCCCTTACAAGTGTGTGCATCCCTCGTATCTATGCAGAAGATTTAGTATGAGCAAGTTAACTCTGTTATTCTAGCCCAAAATAAAACCAAAGTGAGAATACCTGAAATGTGGAATATATAACAAAAACATTGGGATATATTTTGCAGAGATCATGTTGGCCAAGCTTTGTTTGAATATGTTGTACTATCAAGTCGATTGCAACATCATTATCTGCGCCTCTTGGAATTATTACATCGGCATGTTTCATTGATGGAAGTATAAATTCATCAAAACTTGGCTTTACGAATTTAGCATACTGCAAAGGCAGTCCTTGTCAGTTCAGAGAGAGAGAGAGAGAGAGAGAAAGGGACTTAATAACACCAGTATGATGATACTAACTTGGTCAAGGACATTCTCAACATTTCTGCCTCTCTTGACAGTATCACGCTGTATCCTCCTTGCCAAACGAACATCAGAGTCTGCAACGATCAAAAGTTATTGATGTTTATAAAGCATTGAGAACTACTGAGAAAATGATAACTTCCTTGATCAACATTGTAAGCGCAGAGTCTGAGTTTGATCATGTCCTATCGGAATCAAATTTATTGCAAAAACAGCTTTCAACATTAAACACGACCACATTCTCATTGATTGTTCATCATATCACTGGCATGTTACATTCTGTATTCTGTATTGTAGAAAATAATAGATAAACTAGATCACTGTATAAGAACAGGAAGATCTATATTCATCTTGGAAAAGGAACAGAATATATATGAATTTTATAGGAAAAGGATGATAGAGACAATCTGTACATCCTTCAGTTGAAGAACTAAGCTACAACCAGATATGGTCCTCTCTAATTTTGACGTGGATTATAGGTATGAAAGCACAAAGTAAGGAACCTGTATCAACAAAGATCTTCATGTTCATAAGGTCACGTACACGAGAATCATGAAGAACAAGGATTCCTTCCAAAATTATGACATCAGAGGGGTTCACCTACACAATTCCACCAAGTCTGATTATGAGAAATGAAGAAATTTGCATTGAACCAGATATAACATTGATAAGGTGATGCTTAGTCCTACATCAGCACTATATAATCTTGTATACAACCACTGCTCAAGTGATTATTTACACTTGTGGTAGGGTGTTGAAATGCAATAACCTTGTAAACTCGGGAAAGTCAGACACATAGGCACTTGATCATCAAGAGAAAATTTTATGCAGTACAAAATGGAATCACAATATGATTTGTTTTTACAAAAACAAAAGTGGGCATCTGCTTATGGTTTGTCGACAAAAGTTATATTGCAATGCATAAGAGGACTTGCAAAGAAAATAATAAGATGATAAGACTATGCAATTATGTGGCTCTAAAAGGAACTGATAATTAGTAAATATTTCTTTTCCAGTGTTCTGATTCTACATGAAGAGTCACCTAGTAAATTTGAAAATAAGGATGATTCTAACTAGTGATGCGTTGTAAAGTACCACTCGGGATGGTTCAACACTTTTGTGGGTCTTGAAATCGTAATTGGGAATGCTAACTGGTCTTCCATGTTTCAATGTGTCCATGCATGAAAGCAGAAGCTCTGTATCAAAGGCATCTGAAGAGCAATGCATATAATTACTATGTGAATGAGATACGGCCATTGTATGATGAAATTATATAAGAGTTCCAGGTAAGCTTACCAGGATGATCAAAGTTGTACTCACTCACTTTTTTTAACTGCTCGTTACTCAGGGAGCGGTAAAATGCATCCTACACATCACATACAACGCATATAATCTCCAAGTGCACGTAGATCTAATTAATTCATAAAAAAATGATCTTAACAGAATAAAGCATATCGAAAACAATGAAGACAATTACTTGATTAACCAGAACAACGCGTTGATCATGGAGTTGTGAGATAATCATATCGCAAACAGTTGTTTTTCCTGATGCAGTCCCACCGGCAACACCTTCAGTTCAACCAAATACTCCAAATATATAAATAACAGTATACAACTCGTGTAATTATTTCGAACAACAGATAAATCTACGCTAAATAACACAACGGAACAGAGTTAATGCGAAGAATTCATTACCGATTATAAACGGAAGCTTCAGCGTAGTTTGCTCTGAGCCGCCATTTGATTGCTGCGCGAAGTGATTTTCCACACATTTATTCAGCACGGAGACCTTTTCAGAATCCATAATTGGAGCCTGAATTCCAAAATCCCGAAGATAAAACACGCAAAACAGCCAGCGATGGCGCGAAATTCAAATCATTAACACATACTGTAAACAGAATTCAGTGTTTTTTCATTCTCAATGCCAAAAAAAATGCGAACCGAGGACGATGAAATCAAAGTTACACGGTTTCGATTTCCGATGAAGAACTCCATCTATAGAAGTTTTAATTTAATATACAGTTGTAAAAATAATTTATTTCACTTTTCTGCTGCGGTTTTAAGAAGGAAATTGCGGGAAAATCGCATTTATTCACACGTGCTTATCCCTCGACTGATGGGCTGCACTCGTGGTGGGCTTATATATAGGCCCAAGAATGGAACAATTCAAGGAGAACCTTTTAACCTAAAAATTGCTTAATTTAGTTTAATTCTCTCATTTTATTTTTGTAGTTTATATTTTATTTTTGTAGTTTATATTTTGTAACTTAGGGCACGTATATAAAATTGATTCAATATACAATTACAACCTCAAATAATGACAGGAAATTTCTTTGTAGACATAACTCCCCATAAGTAACGGTGTAATTATTTTCAATATCTACTTGTAATTATTTTTTACTCCCAATTACCAAAAATAACCAAAACTTATGTACCCAGTTATATATATACCCACAATTTATTTTATTTTGAGAACCCCAATTATATAATTTGGAATATGTACAAAGCATACATTTATAAAATAAAAACTGGTGAAATCTTGAATAATGTTAGTATTAAAGTTTTATACTCTCCCCGTTATAATGTACATTGCTCAAAATTAAAAAAATGGACGTTATAATTTTGTTCATTCATACATAAATACCAAAAAAACAATTTTTCTCCCTCAAAGTAAACTCTTACAACTTCTCTTATTCACACCTCATGTCCCACTCAATTCTTCACTATAATTAAAATTCTTACATTCAATTACTCACTTCAATAAAATTGAAAATATTTTTTTATCTGTTACTTTATACTTTTTAATACTAATAAATAACATTTTTATTAAAACACGTGTCATTTATTTTTTAGCAATTTAAATCGTAACGGGAGAAGTAATAGAGAAAATATCTTGTACACCATGGAGTTCAAATACATTAATTTTAATAAAAAAACAGATATTTTAAAAAATACATTTAAATAACACTATACATAATGCATACAAGACTTTGTCTTCATTGCGTTTAGTTTTAGAGATGTGAAAGATATTAAACAAGCTAATCCCGAAGTTTCGGGGAGCTGATGAGAACCGCGAATTAGGCTCGATGAATTCGATGCCCCAACTCAGGTTGACAAGCAACGAACCCCTCAATCCCTCGTAATTTCGATGCTCCAACTCAGGTTGGCAAGCAACGAAACCGGATTCGAAGCTCTAGCTCGGGCTAGCAAGCTATCGAATCAATTCACAAAGCAAGAATTTGCTTTAAGAACTAGTTTGCTATCTTTTTCATCTACCTCAAATGAGCTTATACAACTAGTTATATAGACATCAATTCTAACTAACCAACTAACTAACTCCTAACAACTCTAACTAACAACTAACAAGAAAATACAACTCTTGCAAAATAGTCCCTAATATGCAATACAAGAAGTTAAAGGACTAAATGCAGAATTCATGGCAATTCAATTTCTTGACTTGATTTATAAGTTCTCAACATTCCCGGCCCCATAAAGAACATCCTTGACCTCAAGGATAAGCTCCGGATCGATCTCTTATTTCTTGGAATGTCAAGAGAAGAAGACATGATTTTTCCTCTATCGAAAACGAAAAATTGACCATCCAAAGTTGAACGAAATCGTGCGAATTCTTCCACGTTAGCCATCATAATTTTTTTCTTCACATTCCTATCATTGACAATATCTTTCTTCACACACTGCTCGAAAAAGGCATCATATTCCATAGGCAAGATATAATCTTCAAGAAAATTCATTTGTAGAGCTTCATCCCCATTGTTATTAATTTTTTCAGGATTCTCAAACTCCACAGCTTTCTTTGAATTATGTATAGCCATCTTGGTGGTTGCAGTTTGAATGACAAAAATATTGACTCCAGATGCCACTTTCATGCTTTTGTAAATGCTGACCAAGTTAACCATATGAGGTGCAGGCCTAACTCCTAGTCTTCTCCTGTAGGGAACTTTGCAAACAGAATAAGTTGATGCTGCCTTCATGGATTTCTCAATACACGAATTGCAAAACATATGAGTGTAGGTGAGAGAAACGACATAATTTAAGAGACTCAAGCATATAGGACATTTGAGCTCTCTTCTAATTCTTTCCAAATGTGATGCGTCTGTCATTCTCCCGTCCTCTCTCTCTCCTTCCGATTCATCTTCTTCCACCTCTTTCACTTCTTTCTTTTGCACGAAATCTTAGGGTGATAACAAGAAAAATGCGGCGATATTTTTTTGATTTTCGTGACGATGATTTAATTGAATTTGTTCGTTTCCATCGCCTTACCTTCACCAACTTCTCCGCCATCTTGATGATTCTCGTCATCCTCCTCTCCATAACGTCTAATCGATTTTCCAAGATCTCCATTCTTTCTCCAAGAGTACATGCACCAGCCATTTTTCTTTTCATTTTGAAGCGCGATTCTCGTCGTGATTCCATGCTCTCAATGAAAGCACCAATTGATGAGAACCGCGAATTAGGCTCGATGAATTCGATGCCCCAACTCAGGTTGGCAAGCAACGAACCCCTCAATCCCTCGTAATTTCGATGCTCCAACTCAGGTTGGCAAGCAACGAAACCGGATTCGAAGCTCTAGCTCGGGCTAGCAAGCTATCGAATCAATTCACAAAGCAAGAATTTGCTTTAAGAACTAGTTTGCTATCTTTTTCATCTACCTCAAATGAGCTTATACAACTAGTTATATAGACATCAATTCTACCTAACCAACTAACTAACTCCTAACAACTCTAACTAACAACTAACAAGAAAATACAACTCTTGCAAAATAGTCCCTAATATGCAATACAAGAAGTTAAAGGACTAAATGCAGAATTCATGGCAATTCAATTTCTTGACTTGATTTATAAGTTCTCAACAGGAGCACTTGACAAGTAGAGTTTAAATGATCTAAGCAAGTCAAAATATTTTATAGAACAGAAGGGATATTTATATTGAACATTTCAACAAAATAACTAAAATTCTATTAATTTAAAATGATTCGAGAAAAGATCTGGTACAAAACCTCCTTCCAACGAGAATCATTATCACTTAAACCAAACGAGATCAAACAGGATAAATCATAGTACAAAATTTCTAGCTCAATCCTTGAGGATTTGACTGTTATAAAAGTTTCCAACCTAAAATGCATCTGCATATGCTAAGTGACAGCAGGAGCAAATGAATGAAACGTTAAACTCATGCAAGAACATAGATACCAATAATTGTTATAAACCTAACGATACAAAAAAGACACCAACACTCAATTAGAGGACAGAAACAGAAACTATGTACCACTCAAGAGTCTGCCCACAATCGTTTTCTAGCAATTAAAACCCGTTCATCGCTTTGGGAGAGAGCATCGGTGCGAGGTTCCACGTCTGAAGACCATTTGTCCCATTTAAGAGAAGCCAAGAATTTATGCACAAAATTAATAATATAAGCTTTGTCTCTGATGATCACAAACCCTTCTGGCCTTAGCATACGGTCCATTTCTATTAATAGATCCTCAGTGCTGCAACCTCTCTCCTCAATCTCTGATAAGACTAACCAGGCGTGAAGCAAGTCATAGGTACGTGGGTACGTTGAAAATGATTCACACCTGCAACACATTGTGGATGAGGGATCTTAATTTCGTAAATTTTGTTTCTCGAATATTAGCATGGAATATCACAAGGCTATAGATGATTAGAGAATAAGTCTAGATTTATGCAAGCAGATGATAATTGATAGAGGTTTGATGAAGCTAGAAAGGTTTCTCAAAAGGAAAAAAAAGGTGTACCAGTCATGAACTGTTCCAATCAAGCCTCGGTCATAAATTATCTTCAATCTGGACGATGCATTAACCGGAGCTACGTTCATTACCCAAACATCCTTGTCTTTTACAGCAGCAGCAAATCCACCAAGGTCTGCATTCATGTCCATGATGTTTCTGAACGAATCTCGATGTATAACAGATTTCATCTGTTTCCAGTATTCAGTCACTCTGTGTTGCCATATATCCTGCAACATCATATAATCATCGGAAGTTCAGGCCAAAATTTTCAAGCAGAAAATTGCAAGATTGGAGGAATCCCAAGTTTAAAGAGCCTCACTGTGTTTTTCTGAAATTCCTCGACACTTATACCAATTTCTGTCAATCGAGGTGGTGCACTTGTAAGCCTCTCCGGCCAGGGTTTCAGACCACTCCATCGTTCTCGATGCATTTCTGTTGTTTCAACAGGAGGGGGGGGGGGATGATATATAGTATTATCCTTCAAATAAATGCTTGTGATTTTGACAACCCAAAAATTTTGACAGCCTTAATATGAAATAAATACAATAAACCAAGTTCCACTTTCAATTTTATATGTCATATAACCCACAATTTCAGGTTTCTATAAATCGCCTCTCAGCTAAAATAGTCAAAATATCTAAAAGAAATTGATTTTACATATCAAACAATCTTAAGGTTAAAAAATATTAAAAGAGAATACATACTTGCTGAATATGGGGTGATGCATGCCTTCATTCGTACATTCCACGTTGCATCTGGATCATCATCAGAACTACACAAACTTGGGAGAGTTCCACGAACTCTTTTCATATAGCAACTATTACTCAACGGCTTAGCCCATATCACAGTTTGATCTCTCCTTGCAACAACTCTCCAGCACATTCTTCTTAGAAGGTCATACATAGAATTCCAAATTCTACGATTTTCCACATCATGAGCATAAGCTTCTGGCGATGAATAAACAAAATACCCTCCTGGTCTCAGCAATCTGTCCAATTCTAACAATAGAATGCCGTCTCTCTGAAGCCAATCAATTCGACAACGGGAACAATGAGCCAATTCAAACGACCTACTTGGATACGGTAGTCTCATGGTGCCCAAAACACCTAAAGTTGCTGGAATACCCCTCTCTAATGCAAACTGTATTTGATTCTGATGAACATCATTAGGAGCTAAGGACATGGCTATGATGTTAAGTGGGAGGAGATATGCTCCAAAACTTGCAACCCCACAACCCACATCAAGAACATTCCGGATACGGCCACCATTATCGAGTTTTTCACCTGGAAACTTTAGCATCTAGATAAAAGAAAATGACTAGTTATAAAAGATTGAATAAAACAATGAAATCACATCGTCGAAGCCTTAAGATGGATAAGGCTGTAAAGCGTACCCCAGCAATAGCAGCAATGTATTTGTCAGCTCCATCATGAAAATGAGTTCCCCCACCTGGAAAGTTTATCTTATCCCCATCCACAATCATCCAATTCTGGTCCGATTTCTCCTTTGCAAGATGAGTATGGGGTATGTTCGCCTTCCAAACATGCTCCCTACTCATTGGCCATCTAATTGGGATCTGGAGTTCTAACAAAAGCCCCATTGGAATCAAAACTAACAAAGTGAAAGACCAAAACTATACCAGTAGCATCAATATTGAGTATACTTCAAATCCTATCATTTCAAAGCAATCAAAAACCAAATGGAAGATAATTTGAAATTCAAACTTCCCCAATTACAAAGCTCAAGTAACAAACCTTGTAGCCAATAGGAGGAGGTATAAGGCAGTTGAAGCGGTAATCTGGAATGGGGCAATGCCTTTCGTAGTGCTCCATTAAGCTCAAATTAAGCTTCAACCTCATTTGGTATATTAAATTCCTATCCAAGCATGGAATCAACTCCGAATATCTCAAATCACAAACCTACAAAACAGTGGAATAATCACTCGAAACGAAACAAGATTCTGCCATTGAATACTTAAACGCATAGCATCATTATATACACCAATGTAAGCTGAGAATTTTGCAATCCATAATTTACTTCAAAATTCCAACAATTTCTTACAGGAAAACTTTTCAGGACTTCAGGATCGTGCTCTTCATCCTCGAACAATTCATCAAAATCCTTCTTCATAACGAATCTTCCGGTGACGGGGTCAACGCCATCCTCGAATGAATCGTCACCACGTGGCAACCAGCCGGAAAACAGTGAACCGTTATACAAACAAACCAATCCGAGAAACGCCAACAATCCCATAAACACATACTTCCGCAACCATCCCGATCGAACAGCGTCACATTTTTGCTTCATTTTTTTTTAATAATTAACCAAAGAAATTGGAAAAGGGGAAATAAAAAATCCGGGGTTCTCTAGAACCCTATTGGTGGATTCATTGCCGGCGGCAGAAGTAAACGGATTAAAAGGAGTGAAGTGAACTAATTCTTGTTTTATTGGGAGAATGATGTATGGTTGGAAAAAGTGAAGACGGGGCGTTGAAAATAGTGTTGATTGGGGACGACGGCGTTGAATGCCGCCTCTTTTGTGATTTCAATTAAGAAAACACAAGCTCGATGCTTACTCCGTGTCTGTGAAAGAGTGTGTTGTTCATCTCTGCGCTTTTCTCGGGTGAGAGTTATAGCCTGTGTCCAGTCTATTGAACCTAGATTCGACGTGTTTGGTTGGAGTAATTATGTATCCAGCCGTTTTGATATTTTTTTAGTCGTGTGGATGTTACACTTCATAAAATATTTAAATTGTGGCGTTCAATATTTTAGGAGGTTGTTATTTTACAATCGTGTGGATATATATTATACCTTATAAATATATTGATAAAATTTATAAATGTCACGATTAATCTTATAAAATACACTAACATCAGAATGTGTTTGGGTTAAATTCTTTAAATCTACAATAAAAAAAAAAAAAAGATAGTTATCCGTTTTATATGAAAATAATTTATTAATAAGTTTACCATGAAATTATTTTAAAAATATTAAATATTTGATGAAAGGTATTAAAAATGTCATCAAATATATAAAAAAATTAGGGTCAATAGTATCATATTATTGTTATGGAATTTTATTTATTATTTAAATTATTCATATTTAATATAAAAATATAATGATATAGTATTTAATTTGAAATTTGAAATAGTTGGACGTCTATTAAATTACAAACTATTTAACAGGCTTTAAGAAGAGCATATGTGAAATTGTGTACATGGTGTTTTTAGCAGGCTTTTGTTTATCCAACTGATCCAGTTGTGTAATAATCTGGGTGGGATGGATGTAGTAGTAGTAGTACATTGATCCACTTGTGTCAGTTAGGGCCATTTGTTTGAAGCTTTTTATTTAGGTGGCCTAAGAAACCCTAATAATATTCCCATAACAATTGGAAAGGGCCAATATACTAAATTTGACTTTGTGTTATCTATAATTAGAATGTGGAAAGCGATTGAACTTTAAAGGACAATTCCTTGCTAGCTAACACATTATTTCATTTAGCATTTAGCACTTGACAACTTCAATTAATGTATACTATGAAATAATTGAAAAAATATTGTATGTTTGAAATATAATTGATACTAAGGATTATTGATGTATAATTTAATATCTTTAGGATTTCTTTTTAATATACGATAATATATATGAATGGCAGCTTTAATAAACCCAATTATCAATATAATACTATATGAATAATATTTTAGCCCTTAGAAGAAGGAATTTATGTGTAAAATCTTGGTTATAAACATAAAGGATATTTTTATAAAAAAATACAGTCACATCAGTTTCTATTTATTAGAAACTGGCACTAGCCGATATCAAAATATTTTTATCAATAAACAAAAATATACGAGACAAAATTAAAAAGTGATACATGGCAATTTCATAATTATGGTCAATATACTGGATATTTTTTTGCCAATTTTTCCTAATATTTATTATGTTTCTTCATTTTTACATTATATTGAACAAGATAAATAATTGCATAATTTAATAGATATATAATACTTGATGTATTTGAGAGACCTAAAAAATTGAATATTAACATATTTTGATATAAATATTTATTTAATTTATAATATTATCAAATAGTAGAAATTAATTCTTCCTTTGTGCAATGCACAATAGTATATTAACAACTATTTTATGTGGATTGTGTAATGTGAGAAATCTAAAAATACATATTAAGTTCAATAAAAAAATAATCAAAGATACAAATATATTTACAATTTTAACATACTAAATATCAAATTAATTATTTTTTCGCATATCAAATATTAAATTAATCACTTCTACTATCCTTAATTATTTTAACATACATATTGTATATGCAATCATAAAATTCAGATTTAAAATATGATTTTAATGTTTTTAATAAATTTTTAATTAATTTTAATTATATACGTTGTAATAAAAAAAATTTATTTTATAAGTTCTAAATTTAATATTATATTATAAATTGCATTTGTAATAAATTTAATGTATAACTAAATATTATGTAATTAATTTAGTGATTGTGAAATTCTCATTTATATACTATTTCATGTAAAAAATTGTTAATAAAAATATTTTAAATTCTTATCCTAATCTGTTTTTTTTTTAAGCAACACGGTGAAATACTAATAAACAAATAAATAGTCCTGCCATTTTAAATTTTTAACCAACTCATGAAAATGAGCCAAATCTGCAAGTTGCATCCATGCATTGGAAGACGTGTTTGGCACCAACTCTCTTACTGGAAATTTTGGTTATCGTGGATTGCTTTAAATTCGGTAGTTTTTTTTTTTAATTGAAATAGAAAGAAAAGTACATTTGGCTCAGAGTTGTAAAATATACGATATGAAACATAATAGGGAAAAGGAAAGAGGTGTATATATCTATTGATCCAAAATTCCAAATTATATCTGGTTACAATATGACGTGGTAATCCCTCAATTAAAAAACACATTTTTTTTTTTAATTTTTTTTTGGTGTGTAAAAGAATAAAATATCAGGATTGTTGAACGAATTCAAATTAATATATTTATTTGGCAGATGAGATTTGGTGTTTGAGGTGTAGGTGGAGGAGAAAGTTCAAAAATCGTGATTCGTGAATTTACAAGGCTAACTGAGTTAAATTTTTGTAATCAATGATTTCATTCCAAACTCCAACATTAATTGCGTCATTTGTAATAAAAAAATTCGAGACTGTAAGACACGTTTTCTTTTAGTGTAATTTTGTTTATTTTATCTGGATGCATTATATCAAATTGATAGGAGTATCAACTGTAATCTCTTCGAACGCTCCAAGAATCTATTCCGTTTTAGTAATTTTTTTTAGAAGAAACAAGAGAAAGGAGTTTGTGATTTTTGTGTGATAGGGAATTTTATGGATGATATGATAAAGAGGAATCCAATAGTATTTCGAGGAGAGTAAGATAACTGCAATAAGTTGGAGCTCAAACTTTGTTTTTGGAACTTGGTAAATTACAGACAAGTGAACAATGGTCACAAGAGTTTTAGGTTGCATTCGTATGAAGTGGATTTGAAGATAATATATTATGTATTCACACAAATTAAAATGGAGAAAAATTAAATGAATGAATATGTTTCACTCACAAATTAAGTGGGAGAAGTGAGAGAATTTCAAATGACTAGGTTTTGTTGGGTATTTGAAATCCTCCCACTTATAAGTAATATTTGTATGAACCAAATCCATTCATTTAGTTTTTTCCTATTTTGATTTATAAATGTATGATTTATTATTTTCAAATCTAATGATTTCAAATGAAGTGGATGATTAATCCTTGTACTTTATTGAAATAATTGCCATCTTTTACCTAATTTGGGAGTAGCTGAGGCTATACATTGTTTGTACGCACATTGTAATGATTTGAAAGCAGGGAAGGGTAACTCTCTTACCCATCTTATTTAAGATTGCTGCTGTTTTAATAAGAATTATTTTATCGATAAAAATATATATTTCTTTAGTTAATTCAAGATGATTATCTATTTAGTTTGAAAGATTCCAACTCATTTTATTTTCTAACTCATGAACTATACTCTCAAATTATAAACTCATCGTCGATAAATTTTAATAATTTATAAATTTTTAAAATAACTTACAAAATTTTAAAATAAATTTAGTCAGATGAACTAAACGATAGTCCATAATCATGGTTTACGAGGAATTTGATACAAATACACCCACATAGTGTGAATCGTGTGATCTCATTGACATTTGAGTCATTTGACAATGTCTAGAGTACCCGTCAAAAAAAAAAAAAAACAATGTCTAGAGTGGACTTTCTACAGATTAGACTTACACGCTTGCTTTGTGTTTAGACTCTATCCATAAATTTACCATAAAATTTTAGGCGCAGTCTTATCTGTTTGACAAATATTTTTGCACTAAAAAATAGTGTGTACAATATTTTTATTTAATATTACAGTATTATTAAATTAATATTATACAATGTTGTTAATATTACACTGTAATTAAACTAATACTATACAATGTCTGAAATAATACTACACTATAATCAAATTTTGTGCACAATATGCACACATATACTACTCTTTTTGATATCATTAAATCTAATTCTTGATACTCCTGATGAGATTTTCAATACTCGATCAAATATTTGATACTTTAATTTTTTTTCAAAAGTTATAATACCACAAACTTATTGTATATACAAAACACAAGAGATGTACGTTAAGATACTTCATAAATATAAAATATAAGAATTATTTGGATTTAAAAATAATTACGACTTATTGTACCACAATATTTTTTAAAGGAATTATTGTAACATAATAATTTGATAAATATATACTCCCTCCGTCCCGGATTAACTTGCATAGTTGATTTTTTCAACAGTTTTTGTGTAAGAATTATTTCATAGTAATACGTGTACAAAAGTTATTTTATATGAATATTATGCTAGTTAATAAGATCAACTAACATATCATTCATATAAAACAACTTTTGTAAACATATTATTATGAAATAACTCTCACACAAAAATCGTTGAAAAAGTCAATTGTGCAAGTTAATCCGGGACAGAGGGAGTATTTTTTAACTAGATTCATTCCAGGCAAAAGATCCGAAATTTCCATGTGCCTACGTATTCCCAAAGTAGTTAATTAAATAAAGAAAAAGTGACATCCCTTTTCTTTGAAGTATTTTTTCAAAGGAATATTGAAAATCTGCAACAACTCTGATGACACTGATTCTGTATGTCGCAACGGAGCCAGCTCAAGAATAATCTTCAATGTTTCCCCCCACCTGCTTATATGTTTCCAGATAATTTCGCCCTGCAACTGGAATCTTAGCAATGCAGTTGAATAAATTGGGTAATTTGCTCATCCTTGAGGGAGAAGAAATTTATATTTTATTTATTTGGCTGAAATTTCAAGTCCTCATTCGATTCACGAAACTTCCTATTCCTATTTAATTTTCCTTAATCGTGTTGAAGCGTGATTTGGTTGATCTTTCGTCGGTATACGTCACTGATTACTATTTTGTTTGGTTTTCAGTCTGTTTCAGATAATTCCAACACGCATTAATCTGAACATATCTATATTATATTTATTGAAGAGACTTGGTCTTCACAAGTCTGTGTGAAGTCGGCGCCGCCACTTTCGGTAATTGCTGTGCAATTTACTCGTAATTGAATTTTCCATTAGGCGGCAATATATATCATAAAGGTACGCACCGATTAATTGAATTATACAATTTCAATTTTCGCGTGTACCATTTTCCGTGTGAATAATTTTTCAATTGAGGGTTTAGTGTTTTGTAAGTTGAATTACGGGATACTTTGCTGGATATTTGGTGTGATTGGATTATTTTTCAGCCTTTTGGCATCGCTGACTTTGATTTTGCAGATTTGGTATAAAGAGATCGTTTGATTAAAAATAAAATTGGGGTTTAATAGGAAACTCCATTGATGGGAAACAAGAGCTCTAGTCCTAGGAATGGGGGAAGTTGGAGGCAGTCTTCAATGCCTCAATCTAGTCCTGCATCTGGTTGGAGGCATGATCGTGCTCAATCATCTGTTTCTCAGTATGCTCAAAACTACCCGACGCAGCATCCTTATCCAGCAGGGTATTCACCACAGAATCAGCATTATTCTCCTTCTCAGTATTACGGGAGTCCATCTTCTTCACAGGAACCTACCCCCTATGAAGGGGCTCCAACACATGTGCATACACCTCAGAAAAAATTCGAGAGGAGGTATTCGAGGATTGCAGACAACTATAATTCGTTAGAGGAGGTATGTGTGTAAATATATTGGCAGAGAACCAAAGAATCAGCACTTTTATCTGACATCAGATGAATGTTCGATTTGGGGACCGCGTATAAAGTTTCAAATTGTTGTTACATAAGTCTCCTAAATGATGAAAAGGACAGTTTATAATCCGTATCTGTTGTGAATGAATTTAAAATTGAGTTTTTTTACTGTCCTTTAGAATCAAAGGGCAGTAAGATGATAGTTAAAGTTGATGCCATATCATACACATAAGGAATATAATTTCTTCATAGTCCATAGATGAGGCAAATGCATACTTTTGATCTCTTGACCGCATAAGATTTGTATTTAGTCATTAATTTGTTAGCTGAAAATTCTGACAAAGACAAAGGACAGTTCCTTTTATTCTTCTCCATTACTATTTCTATTTTCTATAGTTAGTTATAGCCATTGGAATTTCATTTTTCATCGGTTACTTATCATTTTGAACAGAGGTTTGGGCGTGCAGTCCTTTAATATAATATAACTTGCCTATGATGAGATTTTGACAAACCTTACACAGCAATCGCCATAAAACTATGGTGCTTGGTAGTTTTTATAGGGTTATCTCTATCTACAGGTTATGGTTTTCCATTTTAGTGTGAAAAAATCAAGTGCTTATAGATATACAGATGGATAGATTGATATGGAGTTGGCACAAAGTTTTGGTTCCCTGCAATGTGTCTTAAGCCTGTGAGAGTCCATCTGCAACTGGGATGTTAGCGAAGAATAATTTATGAAACATGGTAAAAGTTGAATTAAAATGAGTATTTAGAATTAGAAATTGAAAATAGAGGAGGATAACAAGACAGACACGTTAATTGTCAGGACAGTTTGAATTGGTAGTATCAATGCTGGAGAGGCCTCCTCGCATTTTGCAATTTGTTGCTATGTCTTATCTAAAACAGTCGTTCTAATGCTTTGCACATTGCAAAGTTACCCAAGCTTTTTTTGCATGATGCAATTATAATGTTTAAGTCTCAGTGTTTGGCTTTTTGTATTACTTACATTTTTACTTCTGAATCTCTTCAGTATATTCTCTCTTAAAAATGCTTTTTAGGGATGATGAAAAATATTTTCTTCAGGTTACTGAAGCTCTGGCACGTGCTGGTCTCGAGTCTTCCAACCTTATTGTTGGAATTGACTTTACCAAGAGCAATGAGTGGACAGGTTCAGTTCTTTTTTCTCTTTATATAATATATATGTGTGTGTGTATATATCAATTCAGTAAGTAAACTTGTGGAGAAATGTCCTAAACTTGATTCTCTCCTTAGGTAAGAGGTCTTATAATGGTCGCAGTTTACATCATATTGGAGGTGGTCTGAATCCCTATGAGCAAGCAATATCCATTATAGGGAAAACCTTGGCAGCTTTTGATGATGATAACTTGATCCCATGTTTCGGATTCGGAGACGGTTAGTTCAAATAAACCTATGGTTGATTCTGAAATTTCTAATTGGCCTACCCCGAGTATTCATATGTTCTTTCTTCTAAAATTAATCTTGGCAGCATCAACTCATGATCAGGATGTATTCAGTTTCAATCCTGATGAGACATATTGCAATGGATTTGAGGAAGTCTTAAGTCGATACAGAGAAATTGTTCCTGGTCTGAGACTTGCAGGTTAATTATCTTTTATCCTAATTTGTCTAGATTAGCATTCCTGTGTGTATTCATTTTTTACAGCTTACACTTTTTTTACCCATCTCTCTGCAGGTCCAACATCTTTTGCTCCAGTCATTGAAATGGCCACAACTATTGTTGAGCAGAGTGGAGGCCAGTATCATGTTCTACTGATTATCGCAGATGGACAGGTATTATCTTCTGTACCTTTTACATATTTTCACAGGTGCTATTTCCTTGTAATATTGGATTTTTACATTATTTCTCAGCAACTTTTCCAATATTTGTAGGTTACCAGAAGCGTCGATACTGAAAATGGTCATCTAAGTCCACAAGAGCGAAAAACTGTTGAAGCTATTGTCCAAGCTAGGCAAGTTTCTGCAAAATATAATTTTAAATTATGTTTTGCAACTTTGCATGATCATAAAAGTAATATTAGTGTAATATTTGCAGCAAGTTTCCTTTATCTATTATTTTAGTTGGGGTTGGAGATGGCCCATGGGACATGATGAGGGAATTCGACGACAACATACCTGCTCGGGACTTTGACAATTTCCAGGTTACTTTCATGCTAGTACTTTCTATTAAGCAGGCGTTTTTAATTCCCTAAGTTAATTCTCTTTACTGACTTGTTTTTTGGGTTCCTCAGTTTGTTAACTTTACACAAATTATGTCAAAAAATGCGCATCAATCCCGAAAAGAAACAGAATTTGCTCTTTCAGCATTGATGGAGGTTCCATCACAATATAAAGCAACAATGGAGCTTAATTTGTTAGGGTAACTTTGAATTACTTTGTTCTCTTTCTGCACATGACATGTGAGACTATCTTCATGTGTGAATTATCTATTAATTTGTAATCGTGTAAATGATTCAGCGGACAGAAAGGAAATGCTCCCCAGCGAGTTGCCCTTCCTCCTCCTGCCTATGGTGCTGCTTTTCGTTCATTTTCAAAGCCTTCACGTGCAACAAGCTTTCAGCCAAGCCCTAGTCAATTCTACGATCAATATGCTTCTGTCAATTCCGCTCCTCCTGCTGCAAGCTCTACAGCTACCTATGAAAACCAGGTATAAATCCGTCTATATTTTCATGTAGAAGCTTCTACAGAGTCTATTGACTTGCAAAAAGTTGTTTTCATCTTCACTTATCCATCTTTGGGTTTTACAGATATGTCCCATATGCCTTACTAACCCAAAGGACATGGCTTTCGGTTGTGGTCATCAGGTAATTAATTTATCAATTATTTATATATTATGACTCATATGCCACCTCTGCTGTGAACGAGCCTTAAAATATGTCTTGTGTTTTTTTGACAGACGTGTTGCGATTGTGGCCAGTCCCTCCAATTATGTCCAATATGTCGCACTCAAATTGAGACAAGAATAAAGCTCTATTAAGCTGCTTGATTGCTTCTCTTAAATCAAATTCAGCATCAAATTCTTTGGTTCTTTAGGTAATAAGGTGGTGGTTGGTAGCTAGGTTTTGTAGAGTTGAAGCTTTGTGCATTATTTGGTTGCCATTTATTTATTCTTTTCGGCTGATCGATATCAAAGAGATTGGTGAGATAAAAAAGCGTGCGTGGATTTTGGATTTTTTAATACCTTGATAATCTTTTGTACATTGCAAGTTTTCATTGAAATTTAGTTGTTCTTGTGGGTTTGATAATGTAATAGAATTAATGGTTAGTGTTTAGCGTTCGAGTTCTCTCTTGCTCTAATGTTTATATTTGATGAATTATACAAATATTGACTGGAGTTATTTTTAATATATATAGTTTCCTAAGTAGGTGTAATTTCTAAGATTGAAATATATATGGGTTACTAGTTTCATGTAAACAATCGGGATTTGTCTATTATGAGCTCTTTTTATTCATTCATTCATTCTCCTTTTAAAAATTATTATGGTTGTAAGTTCAATTATTCAAGTGCCTCAGTCACTTGCAACATAATGTTTCATTATATTCATTTAATTTAATTGTTTCGAGGGCTTCTTCTTTTTCACCTTTACCTTTTCATCTACCACAAATAAATACTCCAGCAACTTATAATAAATTGTGGATAACAGCGGATCATTCAGAACTAAATATTAGGATGGGTTAGAAAGTAAATAAGCGTAGAAATGAGAAGTGAGCAAGGTCATTATTAATTATCAAACATGGATCCGATGATTTGATTGAACCTGATCGATCCATCCCCACAGTAAATGCACTCAACCAACTACTAACCTAACAACCATATATATCAATTATAACAACTGCATCTTAAAAAATGACCTCCGATCCGATCCAAATTAATTGAATTAGTTCTCCCTCATCGATCGTTCACTTTCAATGGCCTCCATCTCCTACCAGAGGCTAAAACACGATTCTTGGTTCGACGAAGACGAGATTTACGATCTCCGAGAGAAGGTGGTCGGCAGACTGAGAAGCAGGAGATCATTTCATGTGAGGAGAAGATTGAGGGTCAAAATCCCTAATTTGAAGAGATTCTTCAGAAGGAAGCTCAAAACTGCGTGGACCAAGGTGTGTAGACGACTGAAGGAAAGTCAGTCTCATTTTGGTGATCTTTTTGCTGGGAATTATCTCTTCATGCAGGTTACTCCAACACCATTCAACTACGCTATTCATAATAAAAACAATTATGAGGCCAGCTTCTAATATTCATAACTATGTGTGATCGATCCCTCTTATTTATATTCCATCAGCTTTCTTTCTTTATTCCTTGTTGTAAAAGATCATTTAATACAACCTTATTTTGATAAATTTGTTTGTTTAAATTCTATACAATTAATTTGTATGTACCGTTAATTCTAATTTTATTTGTAAAGAATTTATTATGACCACATTTATCCAAGATAATTTGAATCTTTTCATAATAAAATAATTTTATGTTTCATATTTTAATTTATTAATCTCTCCTTCCCGAATTTACTTTCCAGGAGCAAGAAATGCAAAATAAAAAATCAGAGTAATAAGTAGATAATTTTGTAAACATTTATGTATGAAGTAAAAAAATAGTTGGATTGTATATATGTGTGATAAAAAAAAATAATGATATTTTGCGTAACGGGGTGAAAATTGTCCCCATCCCCACCCCCTGGATTCCCGTCCCCGCAGGAATTCCCAATCCCCAGTTATTTTGTTATTTTTAGTAAAAATTAATTGATTGCATGTGAGAGAAAGAGCAGTGATGATTAGTTGGTCAAGATAACGACAAGGATGACAATAAAAACAAAAAATACAGCTGTATACACAATATGGATGAATAATTTTTTCTTCTAAGATTAAATAATTTCACTATATATGTATATATAATTGTGTTTTATTGTAATATTAAAAATACATTAATAATAATTTATGTGTCCCCACGGAAATGGGGAGGGGATCCCGCGGGATGGAAAATATGATCCCGTCTCCACCATGTGGCCAGGGAAAATAATCGGAGTTTTCCCATTCAATTTGACGCAAATTCCCACGGGGCCGGGATCTGAATTCCCCATTCATGAATAATAATTTATCTGTCCCCATGGGACAGAAGATATGATCCCGTCTTCACCCCATGGAGAAAATAATCGAAGACTCCCCATTCCATACAACTCAAATTCTCACGGGACTGGGAGTAGGATGAGAATTCACCGTTCATTGCTAAGCCTTAACATCAACTTTGTAGTTGCTATAAAACTGGTTTGTGCAAGAAAAAAAAATAGAATATGTTATTTAATGATACAAATATATATATATATATATATATATATATATATATATAATATATATAATTTAATGGCTCCGGTTATTATAGTACATTTCATAAAATCCAATAATCTGGTTAGTTAATATAATTTAGGAAGCATTTAGTTATTATAATTGAGGTTAAAAAAATTTGTGGCAACTGGCGATAACCAAAACATGTGGGTGGGTAAGGGTGACTATCTTTTCAGTGCTATATGCAGAATCAATAGATACAAAGTAAGTGGTTCTAAAGTGATTAGATATATTTCCTCCTCAGACTTTAAATATATCTATTCATTTTTTATTTGTTCAAATTTAACATTTGTGTTTCAAAATGAAAATAATAATACCGACAACTCTTTATCTTTCAAATATCTTTATATTTACTTAATAATTGTCATTTTTTTAAATTATAAATGGACTCTAGTTTTCAACAATGCTCATCACTTTTTACTTACTTTATATGTAAATAATTAATATTTCTTAAAAAAAAAATATTTCTTAATATTTGTGTAAAAAAAAACAATACACTCAATATTTGGATGGAGACCTGTGTAATAAGAATCATAAGTTGAAATAAATTTGGATGAAGAGAAAATTTACTTGTAACATAGTGAGAGTGGAATTGTCAAATGTTGGGTTTAATAGAGTCAACATGGACGTTTTCGTCAGGTGTAATTTGAAGTACTTGGAAGGTAAGAAATGATATCGTACTCAATGGAGTAGTACCACTACTCCAAAAATCGTCGATCAAATAAAGGCTAAACTATGATGGTCTTTTTTTTTTGGAAAGCTAAATTATGATGGTCTTGGACTATTGGTTGCGGAGCAAACAACATTCATATTCAGACATGGTTGGCGGCTGTGGATCAAAAAAAAGAAAAAAAAAAATTCATATTTACCCCTCATTAAATAACCCTAATTTTCCCTACTTCTTTTACTTTTTCCTCTCTCCCCTCCCCTCCCCTCCCCAGCTTTCTTCACCGCCCCTTCCCCTCCACCTTCCATTCCGTCGCCTCCCACTCCCCCATTCCCTCCCTTTTTTTTTTTCTTCTACCCCTCCCTATCTCTCCCCGCCCGCCTACCCTCCCCTCCATTCTTCCTGCTTTCAACGCCCACCCCAGCCGCCCCGTTTCTCCCTCACGCCGGCAATCCGGTCCCCCCCCGCTTTTCTCCGCCTCCCTTCTCCCTCTCCTATTTTTTAATTTTATCCTTTTTTATCCTTCTTTTTTTCTGTTAAAAAAAAATTATCCTTTTTTCTTCTCTGTTGATATTGTACGAAAAAAATTAAGAAAATAAAATTTTAAAATCTGATTTTATGAAAAACATATAAGTTTCCGAAAATTTTTCCCGAAAATTGATGTATTTTTCGAAAATAAATTCTGATTTCAGATTTTAAATCTTTTCTTTTTCGTATTTTAAATTTTTTCGAAAAATATTTCGGAGATACATGTATATTTTTATATATATATATATATATAAATTTCGAATATATTTGATTTTCGGTTTTTATTTTTAAATTTTTTTTTTCAAATTTTTGTTTCGAAATAATTGTTGGTACCAACTCGGTAACAGTTGGTGGGTGGATAAATTTAGAATTTATCTTAAATTGTAGAGGGCAATATTATATTTTTATATTTCCGTCCAGAAAAAATATTTTTTTATATATATATATACATTTTTTTTTATATATGCTCGTAAGATTTAAAAAAATAAAAACAGAATTGGTGTGTGCACTAAATAAAAAAGTGTGTGCAGATAATCTGGGCCTATATATAATTGAAAAGGAAACGGGCCGTTAATTCCTACAGAGGCCCAGATATTGAAAATTCGACAACGAAGATTAACATAACCAAAGGGGGAAAAGGAAAATTAGGGTTGTTTTCTAGGAGGAACACCATCTTCTCTTTCTGCAGTTACAGAAGTTGAAAAATTCACTTGCAGAAGGTAATAATCATGAATTTCGTTCTGAAAAAAGTTATTTCTGTATATAGAATTCACGTTTCTCGTCTTTCGAATTGATTGTAGCTTAACTGTTTGATTGATCAAACAGAAGTCGAATAATTCTGAAAGAGAATCCAAGTTATCTGGTAAAATGTCGGATAATGAAGTAGAGGTGGAAAGAGAAATTCCACAAAGTGAAGATGGTGCAAGCTTGAATGAAGCTATGGAGGAGAAAAAACGGAAAGATAAAAGGAAAAGGCGGTTACTTAAGGAAGTTGGGATAGCAGAGAAGCGCGGTGTTTGCTATTTGAGCCGTGTACCGCCTCACATGGATCCTTTGAAGCTTCGCCAAATTCTGTCTCAGTATGGAGAAATTCAGAGGCTTTATCTCACTCCGGAAGGTCAGACATTGGAGTTTTATAAATGGGATTATTGATTGATTGATTATATTAGGGCGATTGTTTGATAGGTTGCTGCATTTTTTGTAAAGTGTGGTTTTCCAGTTGAGAGTGGTCATCTTTTTGCTGGAAGTGATCTAGCTACACATTGATCGTTTTTTCTTTGCAGATCCTTCTGCACAGGTGCGCAGGAAAAAATCGGGCGGATTTCGAGGAAAAGAGTTTTCGGAGGGGTATGCTTAGTGCTTGTGCTGTGTATTTCATCAGGTTTTAGAGAATTGTATATCTTATGAAAAATCATAATTTCATATATTCCTCCATCTAGGTGGGTTGAGTTTACCGACAAGAAAGTTGCCAAGAGAGTTGCTGAGATGTTAAATGGAGAACAATTTGGTATGTTGGTTGGACTATTTTCTCATATATCGAAACTCTACTTTGCATTTGGTAATATTGTTCTTCTTATCTTTTAAAAAAGCACTTTTCAAAACGTCCATAGAAATAACTGCATGAACTTTGATAGGTTGCAAATCCCACAAGGAGAGATAGCTCACTGACCACTTACTAACATCTATTTTTCTAATTTAGAAAATGATTTGATGTTCTGCTAACCATATGAATTGGTTTTGGAGATCACATTTAGTCATTGTGTTTCTTGGATGGATTTCCTATGTAGCAGTGGATGCTCCTTTAACATTTGGATCAATGTAGAAGTGACTTGGTTAGATATTTCTCACGGTTGTAGCATAGGTATATGTAAAATTTTTTCACTTCTCATTTTTTTGGTTAGGTGGAAAGAAAAGATCGTCATTTTACTATGACCTGTGGAATATCAAATATTTGAGTAAATTCAAATGGGATGATCTTACTGAAGAGATAGGTATGTGACTTGCACGTGTGCAATATGTTGAGTTTCAATGTTGTGAACGTGATCTGAATATATGTTTTTCAGCACTCAAGAATGCTACTCGCGAGCAAAAATTGGCATTGGAACTCTCTGCTGCCAAAAGAGAGCGGGACTTTTATCTCTCCAAAGTTGATCAATCAAAAGCAATAACAAAAATAGGAGAACGATTAAAGAAGGTGAGACCATTTTGCATCTAAATTGTTTCTTTGGTATATAGATATACTATTCATTATCCTATGATTACCATAATTTTTTCACTATTTACTGAATTGATCATACAATTCTTCATTACGCTAAAAAGGAATCCTAATTATCAATGTAGCTGTTTCTCGAGAGGCAAACTTTCTTCAAATCTAAATAATGATGCATTCATTGTTTGATGCAGAAGAAAAAGGTTGAAATGGTACCAAAAGTTGTGCGACAGTTTCCTCAAAACAAGCCAGTTGTAAATAAAACTGGAGAGAATAAGGGTCAACAACTATCGAGGGATATCTTAGCAGGAGTGAGTGTTTCTCTCATAGCCATGCCTGGCTATTTATTGCTCTGTCAATTTCAATGTTCATTAAAATCCATATTTGATGAATATAAAAATCTAATATTGATACATTTCTCAGGTTTTTGGTGGGTCATTATGATGAGTTTCGAACATGCCATTATCGATGGGATTTGGCCGGTTGAGCGAGTTCAATTTTCGAAGTTACCCTGTTTCTCTTTTTCATTTTTGTAGCTGTTATATTCGATAGCATGTAATTTATTTGTTGTTACCACTAAAATAATCACTTTGTGGTATCAAAAATTTTGTTTTTACTTTTGTATTGCCTAAAAGCAACTCATATTCATTGAACCGCATATGCTTTAAGCTATTGAATCTTTTTAGATTAAAATGCCTTTATCCTCATATGGAATTTATGACTCCGAATTGCTCCTGTCGCGTTTTATTCAGGTAATATGACATAGGGGTGGGTTTCGGATCGGGTATGTTGGGTTCGGGTATCCGAAATCAGGTACCCAAATTCAGATATTTATTGTTAAGATCCGAATCCGATCCGAAAAACCGGGTACCCGATTGTCGGGAACCCGATTATTTCGGGTATTAATTTTCGGGTATCACGGATCCGATTTGTTTATTATTTTTATTTTTTTAAGTTTCATGGCATTTTTATTATTTACATTGTAATTTAATAAAATATATCTCTACTTTCATATTTATGTTTTTTTTAGAAAAACATAATATAACCTACACACACAAAAATCAAGATTTAAGAATGATAAAAGAAATCAATAATAAAATGAGTGAATGAAATCAAATTCTAACAATTAACATAACTAATATAATTAAAAGTAAAAATTGGAAATAGATTTGAAATTTAAAATAATCGGGTACCCGATCGGATATGTCGGGTACATTTAAAGATCCGATATCCAAATCCGACCCGAAATCGGGTACCCGATACCCAAAAATATATAAAATACCCGATCGGATCGGATACCCGAAACCCAATTTTTTTTGCCCACCCCTAATATGACATGATAAAACGATACAAAAATTATATAAAAATTGTGGGTTAATGTTAGTTTATCGACACAGAAATGATACAAAAACTGCAGGTTAGTGTTAGCATCTCGTGTTGATACGATAAGAACACAATATCTTCATGTTATGTTATATTTGTCTAACTCGTTAAATTTGAAAAAAAGAAAAGTTTTAAATTGTATAAATGACTTGATGATTTGTAATTTTATTAGAGATTTTGTATTTTTTTTATCGTGTCATACCGTGTAACCATATATTATAATGTTGTGTTATGTTAGTGTGTTAATATAAATTCTATTTTTACATTTATTTATTTTTCTTGTGATGTTGTGTCATGTCGATACAAATTTTTTTGTGTTGTAGAAAAATTATACTCCCTATGTCCCAGATCAGTTTTCACACTTTTTTTTTGTTTATCCCACATTAATTTTCACATTCCAAAAAAGAAAACTCCTCCTTAAACTTTATCATCACAATATTCATATATTTACACAATATGACATTACCTTTTACACTCAATCCAACAACCTCCCTTACTTTAATAATAAAAGTTTATAAAATTATCCTTCAATATTCCACTCATTATATTTTTTTTCTTAAATTACGTGCCCAAATTAGTATGAAATCTAATTATCAAATTAAGCAAAATTAAATGACATATTTATCTTCAATTAACTTCTCTTCTCACTTTGCAGCAGACTAATGAAAGATGTGAGAGGGTGGAAGAGTTAAGGTGAGAAAAATATACTAATATTTTTCATTAGTAGTCGTAAAGTTCCTAGGATGAGTTAAAACTAATTTCTTGTTTGTTATAACCTCACCTGATTCTTTTTTATTCACCTATGAATATGATAGAGTAGATTTCGTCAAAACCCATCTATTTGAGTCGACTCATCATAATCGCAAAATCTAAGTCCGTCAGGGCTGGTCTAGTTATGAAACAACAAACAACTCATTAATGACATTAACACAATAATAGTGTAGTACACAATGTACAAATGATATTAGCAACTCGATCACACCACTACAAAGTATATGGGTGTGACCGTGGGGACATCAGCCGTTTCCATATATGCTACATTAGCTGATTCAAATGACTTGACTGTACACAGTTATATTGAAGTCTTACATCATTCGACAACAATGAAATTCGTCAAAGTTGATCGTAGATACCTGCAGTCAGTTGCAGCATCCACCATTTTGAGCAACTGCTCCATCTCTCCCACCAGCCGGACCCAGGGTCCGTCCATAACCCACTTTGATACCTGATGACTGCAATTTCAATTCATACATATTAGTTACAAAAAGAACAGTGCTAATATTTGAGCAAAATCTTACTAACATTCAAACACAAATCTTCTATTGAATATCCCTTGTTCACCATTATTTACAAAAAGAACAGTGTGTAATCAATCAATTTTTAAGGTTACAATGGCACCAGAAAGGTCAGTTGTTCAACTGTCCAGCTCCAGAGGTGGCTATGTGGAAAACTCAAATTCATCATCCATATCAAGATTCTTGACCTTGTTTCGCTTTGTGTTAATATATGAAATAAAAGCTCATATTCAAGAATAATCATGTTAGGTAGCATAACTTGGAATGAAGGTGGGCCACACTATGAGCAATCAAATGTAAATCAGTGAAAATGAAGACGTTATATCCACAAGAATTGAATCCATTGATGCTACGATAAGCAGACGAATACAAGGCTGTCTTGCTTATGTTCAAATACTGTGTATCACAACTCACAACATCAACACTAAAATCAGTAATTTACCTCGTTGGATACATCAAAGACGCCTTCCTGAATCTTCTGAAGTATTTTGGTGGCAGTCTTGGTGAAAGCCTGCATGTAAAATTACAACGAGAGCTGAAACATGCTAAAGTAATCCAGTAGTATCATTTATAAAGATAAATTCCTTCGATTCTGCTCCAAGTATGATACCTCCTCGACATTCTGGGCTGTTCTTGAAGATGCCTCCAGAAATAGAAGTCCATTTTCTTTTGCAAACTGTTCTCCCTCCTCTTTGCTTACAGCTCTTCGGTGAGCAAGATCACTTTTATTCCCTACAACCATGATTGTCATATTTGGATTTGCATGCTGCCGAGCATCTTCCAGCCAGCTTGGGAGATGATTAAATGTCTCTCTCCTAGGCAAAATATGGCAAACCCAGTTTAGGGAAAAAGCTCGTTCATATATATTGAGAATTTAATTCCAAGAGGGGGACATAAAGAATGTGTTGGAGAGCAAATTTTTAAAATTGGGAGGACCATATTTTTGGCCTCAGTGCTGCCTTTTCATCCTTGTATTAAAAAGTATTTAAATCCAGAGAACAGCTAATTGAGAAAAGATTGCACCATACATGCCTATTTTTCTCATTCAAGGAAAAGAAGAATTTCTGTTTATATTTAAATTTGTCAAAAAGCTAAATAGCATAACTCTGCACAGCATTGCAAGCTTTGTTGTAATTGACCCAAGCCTGAGCACCAAAGCCACTATAATTTAACCACAGAGATACTGCCGATAATGTTGATCAAGATAAGCAAGTTTGATGTCTGAACTAACCCAAATAGATCATGAAACTTCATGCCATAATAGAATAATAGGTAAAATGTTTGCAAGGAAGATAATGATCTATTAGCAAAATTAACATGAGCATTTTTATTCCTCTTCTACCTGGTAATGTCATAAACCAGAAGTGCACCAGCTGCCCCTCTGTAATAAGATCTGGTGATGGATCTGAAGGACTCCTGACCAGCCTAAAACAAAGAAATGTCGAGTAAACCAAAACCGATTTCCAGAGTCATAAACCATAGGCAACCTGTATAAGTACATTTGAATCACAAATTTATATCACAATAATAGGATCAACGCACATTTGGGGAAATTGTTAAACTCCCATATTCCTTTTCGGATCACCGCCCAACACATTAAGCATTTGGCAGCAAAAACTAAATTTACTTTCGGTTACCTAAATTTGCTTGTCTAGAGCTAAAAAGTTTCCAAACCGATTCCTAAAAAAATTAAATTCGGATATACGTTAAACCACCACACACAATCAAGCATTAAAATCAGAGCAAGAGAACTAAATTATGAAATTGCAATAATCATAAAATAAATGTATTACGGTGTCCCAAATCTGAAGCTTAATCGGCCTTCCGTCGATAGTAACCATTCGTGCACCGAATTCAACTCCGATTGTGAGATCATGCACCGGCTGAAACCTCTTATCAGTGAATTGCAAAAGCAAGCACGATTTCCCCACACCTACACACACGAACAGAGATTATAAAATCAAATTAAACTAGGGTTTTAAGGAATAGGATAAATTAGAGGAAAAAAAAATGAAGTGTAAGGAGTGAATAACGATTTCCAATACCTGTGTCGCCGATGATTATGTACTTGAAGAGGTAGTCGTACGACATTCTTGTCTAGTACGACGCCGTTTGCAGCGATACGGTAGTTGAATTGAAGGACTGTTTCTGCGTCAAGCTTCTTTGAGAATTACGTGAAGTAAGGAATAAGACGCATGGGTACGTCTCTGCATATGTATACACAATACTTATATATAATATAAGTACTCCTCCGTCCCAGAGAACCTTTCACACTTGATTTTTTCAACGATTTTTGTGTGTGAATTATTTCATGGTAACCTTTCACACTTGATTTTTTCAACGATTTTTGTGTGTGAGTTATTTCATAGTAATACCTTAACAAAAGTTATTTTATATGAATGATATGCTAGTTAATAAGATCAACTACCATATCATTCATATAAAATAACTTTTGTAAATGTATTACTATAAAATAACTCTCACACAAAAACCGTTGAAAAAGTCAAGTGTAAAAGGTTCTCTGAGATAGAGGTAGTATTTTTTTTTAAAGGTTATTCCCGGTGCACTGAAAAAGTTTTCATATATAAAAATATTGGGTTATATCAACGTGAGAGTAAAAAGTAATAATATTTGTGTAAATTAGTGAAAATTGTGAAGGTGAAGATTATAAAGGATTTTCCATTTTAATGAAGTAAAACTTATAACGGGACAGACGAAAAAAAAAAAAAAAAGTTTTTATGGGACGAACGGAGTATAATATAAACATTAGATTTGTCCACAATTGTCAAACTGAAACATGAGGATTATTTTTCATAAATAAATAATGAAATTGTAAAAAAGAAATTGCGACTTACTCGTGAGATCGTTTTTTTAATATTCATCAATTAGTTAATGAAATATGGAGTAAATAAAGATGACACGTGAGTAAAAATAGTATTGCTACATGAATTATTCGTAATCATAACATTCCCAACTTTTAAAAAAAAAAAAATTGTTTTGAATTCATTTTTAGGAAAGATAATTTGATTAAAAAAATTATATAAATGAATTAAATATACATTTTTCTATAAATTTAGAATTTTATATGAGATTAAATTTTTTAATGGTATCAAAACTTTAGACTCACAACGATTGTTGGTCTCATCCCAAAATGGAAAAATTTGAAATATTGTTGGAGAATTTATATAAATGAATTAAATATATATCGTTTTACAAAGTTTGAACTTTTAAATAAAATAAAATTCTTTCAGTTTCTTCGATATAAAAATGAGAAATAAATAAAATAATTGATGTTTTAAGTTATAAATTATTTAAATTCAATTAAATAAATACCCAAATTCAAAAACCATCCCCCTCCCCGAAAAGAAAGACAAAAGAAAAATAGTTTAAACTAACTGAGCCGACTAACGTTGTGCTTGCAAGTGATGTTACAATGTTTTGTATGCTTCAAAATAGGTCCTAATTCATCAAATTTTCAATTAAATTTAATAGAACGACACCCTTATTACAAAACAAAAAGTTAATTACAATGATCATAATATGTTTGTGGAACGAAAGGGAGATTATTTATCTGTGACAATTGATGATTCGATTGTCCACACTGGGATTTCTAAGTTGCAACACTCACTAATTGGAAAATTATCTTTGGCTCCTGGTGATAAACCATACTCGATTGATGATTTGAAGCAGCGTCTGGCTCAGAGTTGGAATATTTCAGGCACCTGGACATTGATACCGTTGGGAAAGGGATATTATAATATTCAATTTACTTGTGACAGTGATAGGGAGAAGGTATTGGACAAACGCTCGTGGTCTCTGAGGTCGGGTATTATGAGGCTGTAGAGATGGGTAAGAGGCTTTAACCCTTACAAGGTGAATTCTAATCTTGCGCAGGTTTGGGTTTGCATCTATGAACTGCCGATGGAGTTCTTTCAACTGGAAATCATGCATGCTTTGGCATCGGCACTAGGAATAGTGCTCAAACTGGATGATCGGACAAAAAATAAATCTATGTGCCACTATGCTAGAATTCTTTTGGAGATAGATATGACGAAATTATGTGAGGAGTTCATTATGTTCGAATCTGAGGGGCAAGTGAGATTTGCGTCTATCAAGTATGAACAACTGCCTCCTTTTTGTAGCCATTGTGGCATCATCAGACATTCCTTGGACAATTGTATAGAGAATGAATAATTGTGTTAATTGATTTCTTCAATTGAAGGGGAATCCCCAATATATACAAGTACAGTAGACGAGATAAAGAAAGATACACAAGATCAAAATATTTACAAATCAAATATCTTAAAGAATAATCTAGATAATTTACTCCTTAATTTCCTCCTTAATATGCCCCCGCAAAATTGACGTGCCATCAGCCACAGAAATTTTGGATCTCAAAAGCAAGAATCCCATGAAGAAATGCGTTACTGATATCAAGTTGACGTAGCTCCCATTTATTATGAAGTGCCAATGTGAGGACTGTTCGAATAGTGACAGGCTTGACGACAGGGCTAAATGTTTCACGATAGTCCAATCCTGGGCGCTGATGAAACCCTTTTGCTACCAACCTTGCTTTGAATCGTTCAATTGAACCATTAGGCTGTCTTTTAATAGCGAAAACCCATTTACATCCAATTATGTTAGACCCTTGAGGTGGAGGAACAAGGTCCCACGTACCATGTTTCGCCATTGCCGTGTACTCATCAGCCATAGCGACTCTCCATCGAGGATCTTTAAGAGCCTGAGTAACAGAAGTAGGGGCAACTTCAGAGTCAATTGGATGCTTAGTTGAATGATATACCTTTGGTTTGAAAATATTATTCTGACTCCTGGTGGTCATTCCATGAGTTCGAGTCGGAGGGAGCGGAGTAGGAGGCTGTGACCGAGAAGGTGAACTCATGGGTGCAATGACAATTGGCTCGAGACGGCTGCATGGATCGTAAGCGTTTGGAAGAGTGAGAGTTATCCTGCGCGAGTCGGTGGTGTAGTAGAACCAAGCCCATAATTAGATGCATGCATGGGAGTAGACGTGGGCATGGAAGTGGGTGTATGACATGGTGGTCAGTAAAGCATCAAGTGGAAAAGAAAAAGTTGTAGAATAGCATGAGGTTGAACATTAAAATCGGGAATGCAGTCTCTTTAAATTGAACATGTCTAGATATGTATAGACGCCCTGTAGAAGTATCAAGACACTTAAAAGCACTCTGAGACGTGGAATACCCAACAAATATACACGGCTTGGAACCTGGTTCCAATTTATGTGAGGTATAAGGTCGTAACCAAGGATAACAAATGCAACCAAACGTTCGTAATTTCCGATAATCAGGTTTTTGCTTGAAAAGTGATTCAAAAGGACTGATATTCTCCAAAACAGAGGATGGCATCCGATTAATCAAATAGACAGCAGTTTGGAAAGCAAAGGACCAAAAACTAGATGGTAACTTAGCATAGTGCATCAAGGCCTTACCCGTTTCAACCACATGCCGATGACGACGTTCAACCATACCATTTTGCTCAGGCGTATGAGGCGCAGTAGTAAGCCAATTAATTCCATTAGCCACAAAATATGATTTTAGAGCAACAAATTCACCACCGTTATCACTATAAAAATTTTTTATAGGATTGCCAAATTGACGTTCAACTAGTGGGCAAAATTTTTCAAATATTCCACGAACTTGAGATTTACACGTCAGTGGAAAGATCCAGGAATATTTAGTAAAAGAGTCAACAATCAACAAATAATATTTAAAGCCATCAACAGAAACCATAGTAGGCCCCCAAACATCAGCATAGAGATAGTGTAACGGATGTAAAGCAATCAATGTTGAAGTCCCAAAAGGCAATTTATGTGTCTTACAACATAAACATGAATCACATTGAAAGTCCGACATGCCGGATTTATTTAATAAAGGAAGTTTATTACTAGAAATAATAATCTCATTAGTTCGTCTTGAGGGGTGACCCAAACGAGCATGCCAAGTACCAAGATCAGTGCGCAAACCAAGTGTAGCAAAATGAGCAGCAGACTTGAGAAAATAAGTTGGTGGCCTAAGATGATAAACACCATTACTACATTTCCCGGTTGCTAGAGGTGCCCCCGTAACTCGATCCTTCACAACAAAAGAGGATGGAAAAAATTCCACAGAAACATTATTCGACCGGGTAAATTGATGTACTGATAATAAATTTTGTTGTGCCCGAGGAACACAAAGAACATCATCCAATTTGAAAGTACGATTAGGAAATTGGATAAGAGATGTACCAATGTGTGTGATAGGCATAGAAGAGCCATCTGTGAGATGAACCTCTTCAGTCCCATCATATTCAGAATAAAGCGACAAATTTCCCATATCTGCCGTTAAATTATGAGATGCCCCAGAATCCATCATCCAAGAATTTTGTGCAGGCAACGGGCCAGGGGATCGAGAAAAATTTGCCATAGGTGGAGGGCGGCGACAAGTAAGAGCGCCATGACCTGGTGTTTGACAAAGTTGACAAACAATCTTAGTATGAGTAGGAGTAGGAGAATTGGGATACCTGCAGTTGCCATAAGACTGTCGATTTTTCCCAGAATCACCACGGTAGCCATTATTGTGCTGTGTGCGGTTCTTATTCGACGACTTCGACTTTGACGAATTATTAAAATTCCCACGTTGCTGAGAGTGGGTCTGGTTCGAATGGGCAGAAACAACCATATTATTGTTGTCATCCAGAGAGTCAATAAACATCTCTTGGGCAACCAACATGTCAAGGAGCGTCGAAAAAGATATGGAATGAGGTTGTGCACGAATAGATGCAACAATGTCCCTGAATTTTGGGCCAAGTCCATTAATGACACAGATGGTGAAGTCATCATCGGACATGGGAGCATCGATCAAAGCCAACTCATCAGCCTTGGCCTTCAAGGAGTGTAAAAACTCTGTCACTGAACGCGAACCAATCTGTGCTCGGCCAAGATCAGATTTCAGTTGCATAACACGGGAACGAGATCGACTAGCAAAAATCTGATGTAATATTGTCCACGCCTGGGTAGCCGTGGTGGCAGTCGACGCAAATGGGGAGACTTCCTCTGAGAGAGACCCCATGATTGTTGCCAAGATTAATTGATCTTGCTGGAACCATCTCTTATACGTCGACGAGGATGGGGAAGGGGCAGAGACGTCCCCATTAATATACCCTTGAAGATCCAAACCATTGAGAATGGCAAGGATATGAGAGCGCCACTGAGCGAAATTATGTCGGGTGAGTTTTTGAATGTGCTGCATCGAATTAGGAATAGTGACGAGTGGAGGAGTGGTTGGAGGCTGAGTGATGGGAGTGGTGATAGTGTTTGAGGCGGTTTCTCCATCAGACATGGTGAATGGATTGATGCAGAAAATTGTTGACAGAGTGGTGATGAGTGGCGTAGTTAGGGTAGGGCAGCGGAAAGTGGTTAATGGATCGAAAAAGCTGATACCATATAGAGAATGAATAATTGTGTTAATTGATTTCTTCAATTGAAGGGGAATCCCCAACATATACAAGTACAGTAGACGAGATAAGGAAAGATACACAAGATCAAAATATTTACAAATCAAATATCTTAAAGAATAATCTAGATAATTTACTCCTTAATTTCCTCCTTAATAAATTGTACGGCTTTTAAGGGAAAGAAAGGGGAGGAGGAGTTTAATACAAGGGCTGCTGCTAAGCGCTCGAAATCGATGATGGAAGGGGTATGGGTCCAAAAGGAGAATAAGAATTCGGCGTTGGAGCAGTTCACTACTGCTAACGGTTTTGGAATATTAGAGGGGTTGGATGAGACTGGGGAGCAGGTGAAGGAGGGTGTCCCGGAGAAGGCAAGCCCAATGCAGGTGACAACTGCGGTGGAGGATGTGGTGGCTCACCGTGGGGAGAGTTCGACGGCGGCGCCAGAAAGGGCAGTGGACAAGCCAGATGTTTCCTCATCAGATACTGGTAGCTCTTTGGCTCATGCTTCATCTATTATGGGTGCTAAGAAGGGTCTCTCTCGAGCGAAACATATGGTTTCCAAGGAGTATAATTTACGGAAAAAAGCTGGGCGGTCCTGCACGGAACATGCTCAAAGAAGTAGTTAGAGCTTATACTCCGGATCTCATTTCTATTGATCTCATTTCTATTGCTGAACCTAAGATTCTTTTGGCAGATTTGAATCCTAGATTTTGGCGATCTTGTAAGTTGTTTTTATTGATGAGAATGCTAGAAGTGGGGGTCTGCGTCCAAATATTTGGGTTGCTTGTAGGGCCTCTCTGCAGGACAAACCGCTAGTCTTTTTAAAAACTGATCAGGTCATTATTTTGAAAATTGGTACTATTCGGGGTGATTTGTATTATGGTTTTATTCATGCCTCCAATAATTACATTGTTAGACGGGCTTTATGGGATACGCTGCACTCACTATGTGGGTTAAACATCTATTTCATGGGGGATTTTAATGCAATTACGGGTGAGCATGAGCAGATTGGACAAAGGCAAGTTTCACGCATTTCTTGTGCGGAGTTCAGGAGGTTCATTGGAGATTCGGGTCTTATCGATGTGGAAGCCACTGGACCTTTCTTAACATGGAGATACAGTCGTTCGGGGCCGATTCTTGCTTCCAGACTCGATCGTGTTCTGGCATCAGATGCGTTCATGGCATTTTGGATCGAAATATCGGCCACAGTTCTCCCTAGAGCTAACTCGGATCATCACCCGATTCTACTGAAATGTAGAGATTCGACCGCTCGTGTTTCAAAGCCTTTTCATTTCCAAGCATTTTGGGCTTCACACTCGGACTTTGGGGCTGTGGTGTCGGATTCTTGGAATTCTAGGATTGTCGCCTCAAATCCTATTTTGGTTTGTATTCGAAAGCTAAAACGACTTAAGGCCAGGCTAAAGGATTGGAGTAAAGATACCTTTAGCAATATTTTTCTCTTGTTGGAGCAGCAGCGGGCCGAGCTTGCGGCGATTCAACAGAGCGAGGATCCTAATTTGCTTTCTCGAGAGGAGGAGCTAATTGCGGCAATGTACGATACTTTGAAAAACCAGCAGCTGTTTATGGCACAGAAAAGTCGTGCTGCTTGGTTAACTGACGGAGATCGTAACACTAAAATTTTCCATCGGGCTCTTCGTGTTTCTCGAGGAAGAGCCTCCATATTTGCACTTGTTATTAATGGAGCAATGACGGAGGATCATAATACCTTGGTCACTCATATATGAGAGTTTTTTAGGACCTTGCTTTAGAATGATGGCAATTCTGGGCAGAATTTGGATTTCATTAGTGAGTTGTCACTGGGGAGGGTCAGTCAGAGCCAATATCAAGAATTGATAAAGATTTCCCTTGAAGCGGAAGTCAAGTCGGGGTTTTTGAGCTTTCTCCGGAAAGTGCTCTAGGTCCCGATGGTTTCAACAGGGGCTTTTTATCAAGCTGCTTGGGAGTTTATCAGGGAAGATGTTACTAATGCTTTTGATTTCTTCTTTTCCACTACGATAATTCCAGCTGGTCTTAATTCAAACATTATCACTTTGATACCGAAGATTGCGGGAGCTGCTCGGGTTAAGGACTTTAGGCCTATTGTTCTCGGGAATTTTTTGTTTAAAATTTTCACGAAGATCATCGCGATTCGTCTTGGGCCTATGCTCAGGAGTTTGCTCTCTTCTTCGCAATACGACTTCATCCCTGGTAAGAGCATACATCATTGTGTTGTTGCAAGCTCGGAAGGTTTTTAGTTCTTGAGTAAGGGGAAGGGCAATATGGCTCTGAAGATTGATATTCGGAAGGCGTTTGACACTATGAATTGGGACTTCATTGCTAAGGTTCTGCATTGTATGAGTTTTGGCAGCCATTTTGGCAGGATGATAAATTTCATTCTACATTCTGCCAGATTATCAATTTCCTTCAACAGTGGAATTGAAGGTTTCTTTGGTTGTTCGCGGGGGGTTCGCCAAGGAGATCCGTTGTCGCCGCTTCTGTTTTCCATTGGGGAGGATATTTTGTCTAAATTGATTGACTATCAGGGAGGGGTTCGACAGGCAATAAGGGCAGAAGTTAAGCTTGGGGTGTTGGTGCCGTCTAATTTGTTATATGCGGATGACATAATTATTTTTTGTAAAGCAAATAGAGATAATATTTATTTGCTTCATGACAGTTTTGAGCAGTATGGCAAAGATTCAGGGTAGTTTGTTAGCCCATCTAAGTCTCGAATATTTTTTGGAAGGCAGGCTATTATGGCGATTAAGCATGTTTTATTTAACGAGCTTCATTGTTGAGGGGAGGGTTCCTTTTGCTTATTTAGAGGTGCCAATTTTTTCTAGCAAGCCGAGAATTACTCATTTGCGACATTTAGCTGACAAGATTATTAGTAAGTTTGATAGATGGAGTGGTTCTCTACTTTCTCTAGCTGGAAGAGTTTGTCTTGTGAATAGCGTAATTGTTTCTTCTTTAACACATATCATGATGGTGTATCGTTGGCCTAGAGCGCTTCTAAAACAAGTGGATGTGGCAATGAGAAATTTTATTTGGAACGGGGACGTTAATAAGCAAAGCTGTGGTATTGTGGCTTGGGCACAGGTCTGTGCTTCACATGAGGAGGGGGGCCTTGGTGTTAGATCGATACGAGTGGCAAATGAGGGGTTTCTTTGCAAACTAGCCTGGGAGATTTTGGTTGAAACTGATCCAGCTCTTTCTTTCATTTTCAGCGACACACTACTGCAGGAGGAAGAGATGTTCGGTACTTTATTTCTTCCTCTATTTGGCATGGGCTTGATAGAATTAGGGATATGATTCGGGAACAGGTGCGTTAGATCCCAGGAAATGGATCGGAGATCTGCTTTTGGACTCAAAATTGGCTAGGGTATAAGATTGCTGAAAAAACTAATATTCCTCGCAATCTATGGGATGACTATGATAAAAAAATAGCTGAGTTCAGGGAGAATGGTAAATGGGGTTTAAGCACTCAATTTGCGTGTACCTTCCCTAATGGAGGTGAACATTGCTTCGAGGGCAAAAAATACCATGGTTTGGACGAAACATAAATCGGGATTGGTCACTTCCCACGCGACGTATGATTTATGTAGAGTTCACTATCCGAGAGTTAACTAGGGCGAAACATATACCGATGTCACGTTCAACTTTAGTTTGGCGTATGATATGGACGAGGATACCTACTTGGGTTGTTTTACGGTCATATGGTATCAAGGGTCCTTCTATATGTGTTTTTTGCAGAAATAATACGGAGGAAATGTATCACATTTTTGTGTCTTGTTCTTTTGCGGCTGCTGTTATGTCCAAGATTATGAATATTTTTGGGGTAGTGGTTAATGGATCTTTTGGTTTTTATCATGCTTTCCTGTAGATCGTGAATTTCAGTTTTAGTCCAAGAACTTTGAACATTTGGAAGTTAACTTGGATGACCTTCTTTTGGTCTTTGTGGAACGCTCGTAATGCAGCTGTGTATAATGGGGTGGAACCAAGATTAGTCAGCTTCATCATGCAGCTATGGGTGTCATTCAAAGAATGCGTTAATGACTCTTTGGGTTTTAATCACAGCTCCCCGTCGGAACTCAGTTGTATGGCCGCTCTGGGGCTGCGGTTGGTACCGATAGGAGCTAAAGTGGCTACGGCTGTTAGGTAGGCTCCCCCGCCACCTGGTTTCATAAAGGTTAATTAGGACGGGAGTGCGGCAGGGGGTGTTTCTCAAGACGGAGCGGTGTTTCGTAATTGCATGGGTTTTGTGGGACGGCTTTTGCAAGGAAAATGAGATACATTCATGCGTACGAGGCTAAACTTGTTGCTGCTGTTGAGGGAGTTTCGTCAGCTATTATAATGGGATGGACGAGGATCTACTTGGAGTCGGATTCGACTTATGTTACAACGTTATTCCAAAGTAAAGATATGAGGCCACCATGGATTTTTCGGGCAAAATGGGACTAGATGCAGGAATTGTTAGAGGAGGTTGAGCTCAAAGTGAATCACATTTACAGAGAAGGGATTAAAGTGACGGATGAGATTTCTAAATTTCAAGATTTTGAGCATTTTATTTGGTGGGACATTGTCCCAGATTTTATTCTTTCTATTGCAGAAAATGATAGGTTCATGGAATATTTTCGGATTACTTAATTTATTTTCCATAGAGGGGTTTCCCTTTTCCTTGATTAGGGGTTTTTCCCTAAGGAGGGTTACCCTAACAAGGTTTTTAACGGGGGGGCCCCGGCCTCTGAACCGGTTTGTGGTTTTATGGCTTTTAGGATTTTTTTTTTTTTATTTCATGAACTTATTTGACAAAACAAAAAGTGAAAATTTTTATTTTATTTTTTCAAATGTATATAATTAAAAGGGATTTGTGATTCATTTTAATTTTAAATCTCCCATACACGAAAGTGTGACATAATCCACAAACCTTTTCGAATGTTTAAATCAGTAAGTTCCCATTGATATAAACATTTTGGGTAAATTTTGTGTGAAATGGCATCACGTTGTGATAAAATATAATTTGAAAATAATATTTAATATTTTAAAAAGTTAAAAATATTAATTTATTAGTAATTTGTAAATTGTCTTACTATGAGATCGTATTCCGTAATAATTTGTCAAATAGCTTTGGTATTCATTATGAAGTTAGATTCAGCACATGTAATTTGTTGACTGAGCTCTATTTAAAACTGATCAATATCGTGTTTCATATAATTATTATTCAATTTACAGTCTGGGAGGAATAAAATTTTCTTTTTTTTTTTCTCTGGAGTAAAAATAACATTATAGGAAATACAAATTGATTTTTTTACAAAATGGAATGGTTAATTATTTAATTCAATATTCCTACAATTTATTTTAAAATTATATAATTATTTTTAAACATAATAAAAAAAAAGCTGTGTAAATAGACTTATAAGGGGCCGAATTGGAGATTTGAGTCCATTAATATAGGTTAGCCCATCCTAATGAGGTCAAATGAGGGAGCTTGCGTATATACTTTACCACAAAGGAGAACCTATAAATACCGCATGAGCCCTTATATTAAAGTTGGGTTTCTTTATTAATATTCGCGTTTACTTTTTTTTTTTTACTTTAATATCATAAAATGTACTAGTAAGTCTAGTATGTTTTTTTTACATGAAATAAATATTATTAAGAACCGAATGAATAAATAAGAACCAAATGAATAAATTGTCGTGAGAAGGTTATTCATAAAATTTTTTAGGCCAGATTTGACAAAAAAAATCTAATAAAATATCAATTTTTAAGAAATTCTATGGACCACATAATTGGTCGTAAGTCGAATATGATTGAATGTAAACCTTATTTTGTATGAATTTATTTTTACAAGCCGTCACAGAGTTACCAAATACTGATCCCTCCACCCCAAAAACCTAATTGAAAGTTGAAAACCCTAATATAATTTATGGGTCTGCCACTGATATTATAGTGTATAATTTATCAACTTATTGCATTCTAAAACTATTTTCTAAAAATGGCTAGAACATTAACCTACTACTAAATTTGCTCAATCTCCAACACCAAACCTTTCTTGAAATCCAAGTAAGGGCATGAGATCGGACAATCTTCGTCCTTTGTTTTCCACCTAGCCACAAATACAAGAACTAAATTTTATAAAGGTGGAATATAATTTTATTAATTCTAAGAGAATAAAATAAACGATAATAATAAAATGTGATAAAGAACATCGAATCTTACTCCTTGTAATAATTATTTTTAAGTGATTAATATATATATATATATATATATATATATAATTTTTTTATCAAGTGAAAATTGTTGAATTTAAAAAAGAAATTAATACTCCCTCCATCCCCAAAAAAACTTTCATAAGAGAAACACACAAAATTAGATAACAAGTAATGATTGAGATTTGAAAGATAATTTCATAATCTTTTATGTAAAAAAATAAAGAAATTGATTGAATTGTGTGCAGGTATATGCTGACTAAAAAATAATGATATTTTTTTGTAAATTTGTATATATTATAAGAATGAATGTGTATGAAAAAAATTATTTTAAAGGTGTGAATTATTTTAAAACAGATAGAAATAGAAAGTGTGGAATTAAATTATCTTGAGATGAAGGGAGCATATGATTTCTCTTTCTTCCTTTTTTCTCCTTTGTTTGTTGGACTAAGTTTTATATGATGCGTAATTCGGAGTATATTATTTGTGTTTGTTGGAATAAATTGTATATGATGTGTAATTAGAATTGTACGTACCTAAAATTAAGGACAAAATGGTGAAGGAAAAATGCAGTCTCCAGTTTACCAAGTTCGGCCCCTGGACAAATCCGCAGTCCACCACCAAAAGGAATCACTTTTCTATTAGTTGCCAAGTCCTATGCAAAAATATGTGATTTAATTGATGGGAATTAATATATATTTCAAGAATGCCCATATAGACATAAGTAGAAAAGAGGAAATCTCTGTAGCATGCAATTCAAATGCTTTTCTCCCAATAAAAGTTTTTAGTTTTTGCTTTATAAAAACAGATTTATTGCGTAGTATAATGGAAATACTTACGGCCCATCTCCAAGGGTTAAACTCCGTGGGACGTTCATGGAGGTTGGGGTCGAGATGTGATGCTAAGATTACAGGGAGGACTTGCCAACCCGCAGGAATTATATATTCTGCAACACAAAAATATGATTTTATATTTCCAAAGTAATTTATTAATTAAATCTGCAGATTTTTAAAGGAAAAAGGAATTAATTAAACCTTTGAACTTAACATCTTTGAGAGCTTTCCTGTGCAGAAATTTCACTAGATTACCGCAGCGCAGCGCCTCATTGATGACCTGCAAATTAAGAATCCGGCCACATGAATATACCTATATAAATCAATAAAGAACCAAAAGACCTGTTGTATCAAATTACGAATTAATAATTTATCATGAGTTTGACTGGATGATAGCTTGTAAATTATATACAGTATTAATAATATTAAAAAAAGTGGATGGAATAATCATTAATTAATTATTTAGAGAAATTAGAAATGTTAGTTAGTACGTACATGAGAAGTAAACTCCATTTTCTTGTAGTCTTCCCAATTCAAAGGCTCTCCATCGTTTTTTGTGTTTCTGAGGGCCCGGTGTTCTTCCTGTGTGTGTGTGTTATATTTGAATTTGAATTTCAATATAAAAATAGAAAAGATTATATATATATATATATATATTACCTGGAGTGTTTTGAGAGAAGATGGGGCCTGAGCCAAAAAGTAGACAACAAGGGCCATAAGTCCTGAGGTTGTTTCATAACCAGCTAACAATAGGTCCAGCAAAATGCTCACTTTTTCCTCATCATTCAAATTTACTTTTTCTACTAATTTATCTAAAAAATCTCCTCTCTTCATTCTCTCTCTCTCTTTTATCACATCTTTCAAATTCGATGAAATCCTCCTCCTTGCCTGCGCCAGATCAAAATCAACACTTAATTTATATATATATATATATATATATATATATATATTCGCTATTTTAATGCACGTAATTAATTAATGTTATTCCCATTCCCACTATTAAATATGTATATATACCAATTAAATTAAAATAGGTACCTTGATCGCCTTTGAATAAGCATTGCCTGGAATGTATATAGGCAGAGAAACAAATCCTTTCATGAAAGTGAGGAAATCTCCAAGTATTTGTGCAGCCAGAGGATCCTCAGGCTCAATACTTAGAAGATTTTTCAGCATAAGATAAAAAGTTAACTGCACCAAATTAATTAAATTTCATTAATTTAATCTCCCAAAAATAGAATCAATATGTAAATTAATTATATAAAAAAAGAATGATGATGGATGATATACCTGTTTTGCTTGTTTGAAGAAAGCAAGTTGGGTGTTTGATCTCCAAGAATGAATGAAGGAAAGAGAGAAGGTATCAACATAAGCAAGGAAATTGGGGCTGGATTTAGAAGCGTTAATGAAAGTAAGGGCAACACTTCTGAGCTTTCTATGAAGGTCTCCCGAAACGAGCATCATCGATAGTTTTCCAAGAATGTCGTGAACGGGTTTAGGGTAACTGCTTTGGAAAAGCGTTTCTTCGTTTTGAAGAATAAACGTGTTTAGATCAAGATCGCAAGACACGATTGTTGGACAACCAAAGAGATGCGACTTGAAAACACTTCCGTACCTATACTTATATAGATAGATAAACATTAATTAATTAATTAATGGGAATGAATTGCAATGTTATATATATAATCACAGACAATCACATATGCTTAGTACCTAGAGCAATGCTGTTGCAAGAAAAGGCCCAAAGAGTTGGACTTATGAGGCTTGAGATAGGCAAGAGTTTCTCCAAGAAATGGCCAGTGCACCAGGTTTCCATCTGGTAGCAACCCCTCACACTTTTCATTCAAAATGCAAATTCCCAAAAGCAGCTTTACCAAAACAATTCCTAAAACAATACTCAAAACCACCACAACCAAGAATGCACCCATTATATTCTCAAACTCTATTTCGATCCATCGATCATCATATCATATATATATATATACTACCTCCATTCTTAATTATTATGTTTCATCGATTTTATCCATTAATACCGACTAATTTATCATTAATTACGTAATCCAGATACTTTATATATTATTTATTATATTGGTATGTTTTTTTTTTTTTGGAAAGTTTATAACTACAAGACTATAATTAGTATTTATTAGGAATGCTGGTGGATTTTTTTTTAAAACTATTTTGGGTTCATAATGGTTATTATCATTAACTATCTTTTAAAATTTTAAAGAATTGAATATTAGATTAAGTTGTATCATATTATTTTTAATAAGTATCACCAACAATTAATTTTTTTATTATTTAAATATTCATATTTAATATAAAAAGTATTATAGTAATATTTAAGTTTAAAATATCAAGTTTAAATAAAAATATTAAAAGTATTAAGTATTTAACAAAAAGTATCAAGAATTGGTTGAAATTGAATGTCTTTCATGATAAACTTATCTTTCAATTCATATAATACTTTGCCTATTTTTTGTTGGTATTAGCAAAATGATAAATAATTAGGAACATTATTTTGAAAAATCAAAGAGATAATAAAAAACGGAGATAGGATATTACTTCCTCCGTCCCAATGAAAGTTTGCCATTTTTAATTTCCATCTGTTCCAATCAAAGTTTTCCATTATTCTTTTGGTATTCTCCAACAATGTATTTAATACAATTTTACATATTTTCATTACATTTTTTTATTTCTCTTCACAAATCATTTGTACTATATTATTATTCTACTACAATTCCTTAAATATAGTCCCAAAAAACAATAGGAAATTTTAATCGAGACAGAAGGAGTATATGATCAATCTTATGTGCACTCAGTTGCATTATATAATAAAAAAAAAATTCATCTCATCTAACACTGAAATACAAAATTAATTTACTTATGCCTTCCTAAAAAAACTCTGAGCGCAGAAATACAAAATTAATTTACATTAATTTCGTAACGTAAACTCTGAGAGCGAAAGAGAAGAATTACGAAGGAAGATATATAAAGGGAAATGATGGGATATAAAGAAAATATTAAAAAATAAAGTAATAACTCAATCTTAATTATATATCCTAATAACAGTGAGCGCATAAAAGGAATGAAATGGGAAGAAATTATAGAGCAAATGAATGGCATGTAACTAGACAATTTTATTTTAGTAATTACTAATAAACACGAGGTTTCGAGATATTATACATTCAAAATAATGACTATGGTTCCCGTTCACTTTTATGTGATCCTCCATTTATAATGTAAGATAAAAAAATTGTATGAATGGTTTTGTATATGTGACGGACTTTTATTACATATAATACGTCGAGTTCTTAGATCGCATTATATAAAACTAGTTTTTGCCCATAACCGTGCTTCGGACGGTGATTAATATTATTTATTAAATACTATATTTTTAGAAATAATCATAATTTCATATACGAATTTGTCACAAAAATATAACACCAGATCAATAATGCGACTTCGGTGAGTCTTCCAAACTATTCACAGCGAACCAAAATTCTCAAATGATCAGTAAAAGTAACTAATTTTGAAAATAAAAGTCACCAAAGAATTAAAACCGTCTACAATCACTAAAACTATCAAAAACTAAATAATTCTGCACAAAGCCGAAACATGGATTCATTTCCAAACTACTGCAAAAAATAAGATATCGTAAGATTATATTATATAGAAAATAATATATATAAATATGTATATTCGAAATATAAATTTCTATTCAATTAGGAATGATATGCACTATATCCGAACTTTATGAACATATCACTACTACAACCAAGAAATACATATAAAATGAAACACACTAAAAAAAAAAAATAAAAGGATGAATATAAAACATGAGGTGATTCTTATTAAATAGGTGAGTGAATAATAAATGTACCCTTAAAATAAACACATAACTAAACGTGAATGATGAAGTATTAAATATAAAAGTCAAATATAACATAAACAAAGATGAAAAAATATTTATGGTTAAGATTAAAAATTAATATGATAAGAGTATGATGGTCAAATATATCATAAACTTAACCATATAAATCAAACGGTCAAAATTCATCAAGCATTTAAGATCAATGGTCAAAATTAAAAGCCAGGAAAATAAATATTAGGAATGCAATGGTGTATTATATATTTATATTTATTAGGAAAAGTATATTTATGATGATAACATTAATTTAATTGATAGCATTAAATAACGGTTATTATATGATGATAGCATTTAATGAATTGTATTACATTACAATATATTTATATTAAAAAAAAAACTTCCTAAATTACAATGTAGAGCCAAGATCAAATCAACACATTACGATCAACTGTCCTAAATGTTTCCCTCCAAATCTCAACATGGAAGCTAATTGGTGTATTATATATTTATAGATTATAGATTTTTCATTATAATGTATTGTATATATACAAGGTAAGATCATATTAATTGCATTTTCGTCTGTTTAAATAATTGTTTCCATATATAAAATTAGCAGGCATAAGATATATACAAGAATAAATATTTATAAATACAAGAACAAGTCTTGTGTGAGATCATCTCATCGTGAAATTATTATGAGGCTATTATCACTTTTATGTTAAAGTGAAAAAATGTATCATTTTAAAATTGATACATTTTACATCAAATAAATTGAATCACTTTAAAAATTATGTGTAAAATGTATTATTTTAAGATATAATCTAAAAAGTGATACATTTTATATTAAAGGGATAACATTTTGCATGCATCAGATTAAATCATGCACTAAATTAAGCAGTTATCCTTAACTTTCTACCGAATTAATTTTGGTAAAAAAATGTCAAAAAATGGTAGTGCCCCGTTATATATATATATATATAAATATATATATATATATATATATATATATATATATATATACTAGTATTAGGACCTGCAAATTTCGGGGATATTGAAAGAAAATTTATATATATAATAAAAAAATTAAATTTAAATAGTTATAATACACGATCTATTTAAATTATAGAGAGAAATAAAGGTGGAAAAAGAGAAATACTATAATTTATATATATTACTAAATAAATTAATTGTATGTTATTTAATATGTGTATATTACCAAATAAATTAAATATACGTTATATAATCCATGTATATTACCAAATAAATTAAATATACGTTATATAATCCGTGTATATTACCAAATAAATTAAATATATATTTTCCGTAAACTATCTATATAATTTGTATATATCACCAAATAAATTAAATATATGTTTGTTTTCGATAGATTATCTATATAATTTGTACATATCATAAAATAAATTAAATATACGCTTGCTTTGTGCACACACATTTTATATAATTTGTATATATCATCAAATAAAAAAAAAGACATTAAAGCATATGAATTTGCAGAAGCAAAAAATTAATCTTCTGAAAAAAAAAATTAAATATAAAATAACAAAAATACCTATCATAATTTTCGAAATATGAACCTTGCAAAAATAATAAAAATAGAAATAGATTAGCACGTTAGAAACATATGAAATATTTTAGATCGTAAATAAACAAAAAAAAAGTATTAGAAAGATGAATGAGAAAATTGATTAGAGAATGAGAGAAGAAAGAAATTAGGGTTTTTTTTTTTATGAGAAACAAGAAAAATAAATGAAAGAGGTTATGGAGATGAATAAGGAAATCGGCTAAAGAAGGAGAGAAGAAATATATTAGGGTTTGTGATGAGAAACAAATAATAGATATCAGGTATTTATAGATTAATATGTAAATAGATGGATGATTGAGATTAAAACTTATAAAATCGATGGTTGAGATTAATACTTAAAACTTAAATGAATGAGAGGAAATGAATTTCAAAATAGAAGCTTTCTTAAATTTAGTTTTATAAGGTTATAGATATATATTTTTGATTAAACGTTTTCATATAATATTAATTGTGAAAATGTTACAAATATTAAATTATTCATAGTTCCCCTTAATGTGGCCTCAAAAGGTTAGACTGTGTTTCAATTTTTTTGAAAATTTAATTTTATATTAATTATAAATTTTAGACTCAATATTATTTAAGGCTATTATCAATTTTAATACATACCTTTTTAGTTTTTATCAAATATATCATATACTTTTTCTCTTAACTAAATTTCAACACATATTTTTCACTTTTTATCAAATCTAACACATATTTTTTATATTTTAATAATTTAGCACAATATTATTAATCATTTAATTTAAAACACAAAATAATAATAATAATATTAAAAATGAGAAAATATCTAATAATTAAAACTAAAAATATATTTAAAATATGTTTTAATTAAAAAAATCAATTTAAAATCTGTAAATATAAAATTATAAAAAAATGTGAGAATTTGAAATTATCTAAATTATTATATTAATAAGAGATTTAATATATAAAGAAGATTTTTTTAATAATAGTGATAATAATTTAAATAAATTGTATAAAAATTTACAAAATTCATTAAATAATTTCCTTTTTTTTTTTGTAATTTTCAGAATAAAAATAATACGCAATTTTGAATTTGAACAATTTTAAAAAAGTTAGGTATTTTATTAACTAATTTCTTATATATATAACTAATTTGATTATAATTTTATTGATTGATAAATAATATGTGTTAAAATTGGTAAAGTATGAAAACTGTGTGTTAAAATTGATAAAATAAATACTGTGTGTTAAATAATTTTTCAAAAAAAAAAAAAAAAACAAAACAAAAAAATTGATAAAATAAAAATAAAAAAATAGATGTATAATTTAGTTAAGAAAAATAAGTATGTGCTAAATTTGATAAAAAGTGAAATATATGGGTATAATTTGGATAAAAGAAAAAATATGTGATATATTTGATAAAAAAATAAAAAAGAATGGGTTCAAATTGATGATTTGACCATAATTTAATCACCGTTACGAGATTATAATAAAAATCTCAATCTTTATTGCAGTAACGTGATATATGCACGTTTTTTTCTTCATGATGTGGCTTGTCAAAACTTCTATGAGTGCAGTAGGATGTCACATATTAAATATTTTTTTACTTATTCCACATCATATTAACACATTTTATATTAATATAGTTAACACTTTTAAAAATGAAATAAAAGAAACACTTTATCAAATCTAAAATAAAAATGCAAAAGAATTATAATTAACTTTATGAAAATTAATATAGAATTAACCATTTTACATATATTTTAATGAAAATTATATATCTTGGTGTAAACCTCGATCACTAGCTATTTATATTTTACCAACATTTAATCTCATTTGCACGATCTAGTTATTGATCCAAAAATATTTGAAGCACAAAGATTCTTCCCAAATGGACCATAAAAAAGGGAGGATGGCCTAACTAATTTATTTAATTTTTAGTACACGTATTGTGTAGTTTTTAATTTACATCTTTGAATTATCTAATTAGAGAACATGATTTGTTATATACCCAAAAACAATAATTACCCAACAATCCTTTCTAACTTGGGTATAACTCTTCATAGTAAACTGAACTTAATCATCATAAACAATTAATCATCGTTAATGTATAATTAATTAAAAAGGCTATAAAATATATATAATTTTTTTTAAAGAAATACACAAAGTGTCCTAATTAAAGGGCATTCAATAAGTAGCAAAAGTTTTGAAAGTTTTGATGAGGTTTCTTCGCTTTTATATGAATGATGTTGATGTTTGTAGTGAAAAACCGACCAAAATAAAATCGTTAGCCTCAATTCTTTGCAGCTATTTTGGCTTTAACTTTAAAGGAATACCCCTCCAACGTATATTGTGCTCCCTTCATTTAATTTTATTAATATATTAAAAAAATTTACACGAGTTTTAAATAATATTAATAATTTATATACAAAATAAATATGTTGAAAAATATTATGGGTATTGTAGAGTTCATTTATAACAAATGATGTTTGAATGGTGAAGATAAAAAATTATATTTTATTTTTAGTATGTACATATTAAAATTGGACGGATAAAAAAAATGAACATACTAAAATCAGACGAGGAAGTAATAATAATTAAGAAGTGGAACAATGGAAATTGAAATAATAATAAAATTGCACAAGTAAATGTTACGATTTTGGGTCTCGGATTTGATTCGGGTTAAGCACGGGATCAGACTGCACACGAATCAAACCGAACTTCATTACCAATCAGATTTGAATCTCCAACACCAATCAATTAGAGAGATGATTATGGAATCTCTGAAAGGAAGATCAACAATCATTGTTAATCTACTATATATTTCCAATTAGAAAAAAAGAGAAGAGAAAAGAAATATGGGCCTCATAAATTTACAAGATGAGTCAAATATATCTTATTACCATATAAAGGATTTCCAAATTCAAATTTTGGCCAAGTATATCCACTCCTAAACAGGAAAAAAGAGGATGATGTACGAATTGTATTTTGTCTTTTCTAGTTTCTTTCTAATTCCTTTTAATTTGAATTAAAAATTGTTATAAAATCGACAATTAATTATATAATTTGCATGCTAATTAATTCATCTGAAGTGCTTGGGGGTCGACTATATGTATGCTAGAAAGTCAAAGAAAACATGATAAAGAGAAAATAGAAGGGAAAAAAGGCAGACTATAATAGAAAGCGTGTGCATGGTTGCACGAGTATACTCGATTAGAATTTTCTGCATTTACATTGGATATCATATCACTAGCATTTAATTTTTGCAATCATTATTTTCTTTTTCTCCCCGTACCTGGACCACAATTGAATTTAATTATTTATACTTTGCCCCTCCAAGATTTAATAAAAATTTGTAATATCACTACTAATTATTTAAAATATATACATATAATATATAGGCATGTTTTTTTTTTTGGAAAAATATACATACCCATATATATAGGCATGTAGCTAGGAAATTGACTTAAATATTGACGCCTCTATTTTTTAGTCAATATATTTTTTTTTATCGGTAAATGTTAGTTGTTAGTGGTTACAAATTAGTTCAAACTCAAGTCCAATTCGTTCTCAAAGGGAATCGAACACAGGACTCCCACTTAAGTGAGGAGCCCGGTTGCTAAGTGGGCTTAAGCCCCCTCGGTTCAAAATTAATTTTAACACCAAATCTAGTGTGAAATAATTTCATAATATAAAATTAATACTATTACACTCATTTACTGACACCATAACTTTCATCTAATGATACTATAATATTTATAATTTATAAACTGAAATCACAATATAAAATGGTTATAGTATCAGTAAATGATTGTAATGATACAAGTTTCATACTATAAAATTGTTTTACAAAAAAGAGTAACTCAAATTTTAAATTCCATCAACTAATTTAATTAAAATCTTCTTCTTAATTATCATGTATGTAATTAATCGGAATATGCTATACGGAGTATTATTTATGCTTGGGTAAATTAATTATTCAAATTGAGATGTGCAGTATAATTTATACCAGAGCTTGTATAAATTAAATATACATTCGACAATTTATGATAATTAATAGTGTTATATTAAAGGTAATAGACACAAAATTAAATGTCAACATAAACAGGCCGGTGTCAAACGATTTTTTTGCAACATTTTGTTGATTTAGGTTAAGGTTTTAGTTAGCTTGTAGAAACACGTTTGTTCTAAGTTGTGAAAACTCGTTTATTCCAACTAACAAACTCAACGTTTTCAAATCTTCCGAGCACATAATTTGTATGACGTAGCCAATTATTGTTTATTTAATTGTGAAATTTAATATTATTTTGGACTACTAAGAAAAGTCAATCTTGTCATGTTTATTTTTTAATGTGTTTGGCATAACGTTTGTCATTTAAATTAGTGAACACATTTGGCAGAATGTTTGTTACATATGATCTACGTACACTAAGGCACGCCTGACCAGGAAATGGGCTATTTTATGAGAATTATTTAGAATCATTCTTAAATATAATAAAATTTCTATATTTAGGATATACACACATACTCAAGTGGTATTATCGACATTAAATCATGTATAACTTGAATATGGGTAAAAGATTTCAATCTCAAATTAATTTCACTTAATTAAAGTGCTATTGAAATGATAGTACTTAACATTTTTTAATGGGCCCAAATGAGAATTATTTTTGTCCTTGATGAACTTTGACATATTTTTACTATAATTTTACTTGGTTTATATTATTGATCATCTGGTCGATAATGCAAATATATGTTGTGATGAATATTATGGAGCAGCCCCTCCTCATCCCACTCGTGGGGGTTGGGTATGAGTTACCATCAAAAGGGGGGCATATTAAGCTTATAATCATCTTGTCCCTATTTGTTTTTCAAAAGTCTAATTATCTCTCTCTCTCTCTCTTTTAACTAATGATCAATGATAATGTTTGTCTTCTTCCTCATGGTATTCCTTTTCTACATAAAGTAATGATATCAAACTACACATTTGAATTAATAGCAGTTATCCCTATAATATAATGTTTATAGGTGTGTAAATTAATCAAATAGGATCAAACACATGATTTAAAATGTATTTCTTTAACTCCTTTAATTTTTAGTAAACTTGAATTCAATAAGTTTTTGTTCAACTATTGTATGATCGAACTTGAACTTTAACTTGAACTTGAACTTTTCACCTATGGAATATATATTTAAGATGCAATTGGAATCTTCTAAACGTAAAAATATATTAAAGCTAATGTTTCTTATTAAGTGGTGACCTTGCTATATAAATAAATTTGCTAAAAAAAGTTATTATTTAACAAATGTAAAAATATAGTATTAAAGTGAATTTGTCGTTTTAAGTGGTGGCCTTTCTATATAAACTTGCTAAAAAAAAGTAATTATTTAACAATACTTACTTTTGAAACTTTAGTTTAAAACACTTTATTTTTTAACAACACGACAACTTCTAAAAGAACAAGAAAACTAAGTTAAATTTGAAATAGTGAAATTAGGTGTATGATGAGTAGCTACTATGAAAACTGAAAAGAATGGCACATAATATAAGATAAGCTCTAATTTCGCGTGAATTAGGTCGGCCCATAAGAGAAATGGCATTGTACAATGGGCCTAATGAGATTGATGAAGCCCAAAATTCTGAGGTGTCAATTGAATGGGCCTGATTTTATGTAGAGTAGGTTTCTAAGGCATTCAATATTTATTACCCTCCACCCATTACACATATATTTATTTAAGATATATGAGCTAGCCTAGGGAGAGAGAGCCTTGGTACTAGTCAACTGCTGCTTCATTTGAGGTGAGGTTATTTGGATTTAAGATCTCGATTCAATTGTAATTGTAATTGTAATTGTTTTATTTTTTAAGAAAAGGAATGAAAATATAAACAATATTTAGTTTTTACATTACAAGGCCGTCAAACCAAATTAAAATTGCGGGCTAAATATGACTATTTATTTTCCAGACATTTGGTAATAAGTTATCCATCCATCCATCCATCCATTTCCTCAAATTTGTGGCGGACAAGAATTCGAATCCATGATTTCCATTCCTCAGGCTCAGAAATGGGCGTTTTCAGGGCCGCAGAAATCAAAATTTTGTTCTGTTAATCCCCAATCAAGAACCCTAAATTTCTTTTCCAACGCTGCAAACGAGCCTAGTTCAGCGGGAAGAATCAAGCGCCAAGTTCTGAGTGAAGAAGGAAGAACAAAGCTGGACAAGTACCCCGACAGAGATTTCTACGCTTATCCAAGATTCGTAACTCATGTAGACAACAAATTCATCTCAACATTGAAAAATCTTTACGGAGAAATTCTGAGACCCGAAATGGAAATTCTTGATCTGATGAGTTCGTGGGTGAGTCATTTGCCCGAACAGGTTGCCTACAAGAAAGTGGTGGGGCATGGGCTTAATGCGCAGGAGCTAGCCAGAAATCCCAGGCTCGATTATTTCTTCGTCAAGGATTTGAACAAGGAACAGCAGCTTGAGATTCCGAATTCCAGCTTTGATGCTGTTTTGTGCACTGTTAGTGTGCAGTATTTGCAGCATCCCGAAAAGGTTTTCATCTACAGAATGATAAAACTTGATTTATCTTCATGAATATGCATTTGTGATTGTGATTCTAAAATGATTAGTAGCCATAAATCTTAATTTGATCTTTGTATGATTAGTTTCATTAGATCATGGATAGGATAGGATGAGCAGTAGTAAGCAATAAAAAGTGATGAAATTCAATTGAATTCAATTCATTATAATGTGGTGTTGTTTTACATACAGGTATTTGCTGAGGTTTTTCGTGTTCTACGACCAGGTGGGGTGTTCGTCGTAAGCTTCAGCAACAGGATGTTCTATGAGAAGGCGATAGCCACGTGGCGAGACGGGACGGCGTACAGCCGAGTACAGCTGGTTGTACAATACTTCCAATGCGTGGAAGGATTCACGGAGGCTCAAGTTATTAGAAAATTGGGAGATGATGATAATTCGATTTTGAGTGGGATTGCAGCCTTGTTATCAGGATCAGATCCTTTTTATGCAGTCATAGCTTATAAGAACTTCAAACCAGTATATGAAGAATTATAGATTCTTTCTTTTTCTGAAATTCAGATGTACTACTACTAGTAACTTACTTAAATCTTCTCATTGGTGTTGTATAATATTAATTAATATGGGAAGTACTAGTACTAGTACTAGTACTAGTACTATTAACCAATGAAATATTATTTTTGAAATATTATTTCATCATATAATAAACATACTGTATTATGGAATTAATTAAAAAGAAAAGGAATGATGGTTGTCGTGTAATAAGTGCAGTCCAGTATTTTTAATGAAATCGAAAAAAGAAATTAAATGAGACGATAATAGATGGGATGGGCCTGCGAGTCGTTGATATTTGTTGGACAGGACTTATAACATTCTATTCTATTCTATTCTTCTACCAACCAAGTGATCGCATTCGCATATCAGCCAACCCCTTTCTCTCATCTCGTCCCGTCCAAAAAGACTAGTGTGGTTTGAAATTCTTATCTACAAGTACAAGTTTTCCTCTCTCCCTCTCTCCCTCTGAACAAACAAACAAAGAAAGAAAAATGACTTCTGCAACAGCCCTCCTCCATCTCAAACTGGTTCAATGTTGTTGTGCAACCACAGTGCCAAGGACTAATTTCACCGCCATTTCCAAACCCTCTTGTTCTATTAGGCAAATCCACTTTTCCCCCTCTTCTATTTCACTCAAATCCAAGAATTTACCCTTCAACATTGTCCCATTTGTCGCACAAACTTCAGATTGGGCCCAACAAGATGAAGCTAATGAATCCGGTTCTACTTTATTGGAAGGTGATGTAGAGAATGTGGATGACGCTGGAAATTCTCTCGCTGACCCACCAGAGGAGGCCAAGCTCTTCGTCGGAAATTTGCCTTATGATGTTGACAGCGAAAAATTGGCTGCACTTTTTAATCAAGCTGGAGTTGTGGAAATTTCTGAGGTATAATTATCATTCCCCCTTTATATTTTGTAGCATTTTCTGTGTTGTGACTTCATATGTCTTATATATGTATCTCCGAATTTCTAATTTTTTGAAATGAGGAAGTTTCAGTCTTGTAATTGATGAGGTGAGCTGAAGATTTGAATTCATTTAATCAAGATTGTGTGATTGTAGGTGATTTATAATAGGCAGACGGATCAAAGCCGCGGGTTTGGATTTGTTACTATGAATACTGTGGAAGAAGCAGAGAAAGCTATTGAATTGTTCAGTGGATACGTAAGTTGCTCGTTATCTCTTCTTTCTTAGTCTCTAGTTTCTATTACTATATTGTAATCAAGGTACATGTTGCAATTTACTTTTGATGGGATTATCTATATGCACTTCAATAATCTAGTGATTACCAAATATGGACATTGTAAACTTATATTGTGGTTGAATGTTAATTTTTGCGAAAAAGGTGATGTAACCGATTCTTTATGTTGAGTCAGAATATACATGTGTTTTGATCCCCGAAAAGACGAAAGGATATGTATATTGATGATAAGGCATTCTAACTAACAGTTTTTGTCAACGTTATAAGAAAAGTTTTGAAAGTTCATTAAGTAGGGTAAGTGATGGTAAACATCGTTTGCGTGTGGACTTGTAAACTTAAGGTTTCTTTCTCTTAAAGAAACTACTGCCCTCTTTCTGCAAGATTAGGACATTAGTTGATGCATATTTTTGTTGACGAATTCTGGTATTCCATTATTAGTAGCTGCTTGCCACTAAAAAAATAATGTAACATCTAAAATTCTTGATTATGAGTTTTATATCGAGTGAAGTCTTGGGATTCAATTGATTTGGTTTCCGTTTTTGCTTCAGGATATAGGCGGTCGACTATTAACTGTAAATAAAGCTGCTCCTAGAGGTTCTCAACCAGAAAGGGCTCCTAGAGTATATGAGCCTTCCTTCAGAATATATGTTGGTAACTTACCATGGCGAGCAGATGATGCTCGTCTCATGGAGGTGTTCAGCGAACATGGAAAGGTGGTGGATGCTAGAGTAGTTTATGAGCAGCAGTCTGGACGATCGCGTGGATTTGGTTTTGTTACAATGTCGACTCTAGATGAAGTAAACGACGCCATAGCTGCTCTTGATGGACAGGTAACTCAAATGTCTCTCTCTCTCTATATATATGTATGAATTTTGGCTTTGATTCAATTATTTGAAAAATATTGCCTTAATAGAAAGTGTAGATGGTCTCCTGTGAGGCGACTACCCCGATTATAATTTTATTGATAGAAATGGATTTCAATTTTGTTTTTGGAGGTTGAAATTCTGTTTTATGGAAATTTGTTTGTTAGTATTAAGTTGTGTTTAATTTGTTGTGCAGGAGTTGGATGGAAGAACAATTAGAGTTAATGTTGCCCAGGAACGACCAAGACGTGGCTTTTAAATCAAGATTTTTTGTTTTTTATTTTTATTTTTTCTGGATGATTCATGACAAGTTTTTCTGATGTATAATGCATGAAGTTTTGTTTTAGTAACTATGCCTGGATGAGAATTTTTCATAACCACCTCTCAGGATTTCCAAGAATAAAATCAAAATTAGAAATGAAGATGCAATTTTTTTTTAATTTTATTATCAAAAAAAAAAAAAAAAAAATTCAAATCAGTGCTGAATATATCGACTAAAATAATGATACCCCTCGCACAAGGTGATGTTTATATTTGGAATAGAAGAGCTCCCACGATATTTTCGTTAAATAAACTTTACAATATAATATATTATATATAATATTTTCAAATAATAATATATATACTAAAGTAATGTATATGTATAAAAAAATTGTATTTATAATATTAAATTTAAATAATGGTAATATTAATTGTATGACAATTCATGCTAGGGATTAAAATTAATATAATTATATGAAAGAATTTACTATAAGATTTGTTTCAAATTTATTTTACAATCAATAAAAAAAAGAGATGATTAATAGAATTTTTTTATATAATTAATGCATAAATATTATTCCGAATAATATATATATATATATATATATATGTCGTATATTTACAATAAATATCATATATGATTATATTAAGTTTTTTTTTTTTTATAAAAAAATTGATGCAACCACAATTTTTCTTACATACATTTATAGGCTTAAGTTAAATATAATTTCATGTTTAAAAATTGTCATATGATAACACTTTTTAGATATAAAATAGATATTTAAAGATTTATATATTAATTTATTTATTAAAAATATGCATATTGTGTAAGAGGTATAAGGTTCAAACCTCCTTAAAAATATATTTTTTAATTAATTCAAATATTAAAATGCCACATAGATGTCATATATTAATTATAAATTAATAGAAAAATGACAAATAGATTATTAACATATATATACATTTAATAAGAATGTGATACTTCATTCAAATTAACCTCATGACTAAACCTAAGAAAAACAAACTCCCTGTTAGTAATATAGGGATTTGAAAAACTAAAATTTGAATTTAAAAATCCGAATCTGGTTTGACTTCACAATATTAAAGTTCAATTTTAAAATTTATCATTACAACACAAATAAATCTACTATCACATTTTTAATACAATTAATTAAGCATTACAATCACCCAACGATAAGTTTAACTAATTTCAATACATTAAGCAGAATCTTTTAAGAAAAGTAATGTCTAGCAAGAACATACTAAAGAAGAGGGACACTCCCATTCAATATTGCATATTAATATTAGATCAAAATAGAAAAGTAATTGGAAATCTAAGAAAAACCCAAAACATTTTCGCATCCTTCACAGGTCAAGCGGTCAATCGAGTTTTTCCAAAACAAATTGCACAATGCAAATAAAAAAACACAACTCGCAAATCATGTGTTAATATAACACAAGTGCGCGTGATAGTAATAAATACAGGTAACACACTTTTCTTCAAACAATAGTAAACACAAATTTAATATTTTACATGTATGTTATGTGAACACAAACAGAAAAATATATTACCACATCAACAAAATTCATACAAAAAAAGAAAAATCTAAACCAAAAGAGACGAAAAACAGAATAAGAAAACTAAAAGAATGGCTTAAGACGAGAGGTGCAAAAAATCTAGAAACATGGAGAAAAAAGGGCCACGGAGATGCAATGAAGAAGAAAGCAGAAACGGATAGGAAGAAGCCATGTTACACAAATTTTGATCTGTGAGTTTAGTTTTCTTCTGAGTTAAGGTCCAAAGTTGCTACAAAACTGGACCATTCTGCTAAAACAAGATGACCCGGTCACTATACATTGATCATCATTCAGTATTATCTAACAAAGCTATGTGCATCGAAAATATACAAGGTGACAAGGTGACTATACTATCCCCAAGAAATCTTTAAAGTTGTCGGGTAAAGTACAAAAGAATGACCGGCCCTGCCCCTTAAATCGTCAAGGAACAGAAACTTGCGAGGAATAATGGGAAAGAGACCGTCTCTTCAAACGATCCTCATTTACTGCTAGCAGCTTTGACGGTAGCAACGCAGAAATACAATCTCCATAGAGTGACATTGTCCTGAAGAATGACGGCGAAAGATCAAGATAAGCTTCAAAAAAAATACAGTTATTTTTTTTAAGCAGGCAGAAGATATATAATGTTTGGTGATTTCTACCAATTCATCCAGATCAATACACAGCTTATTAGAAGTGTTTAGTCCCAATGGCTTATTGAGTTGAATAATTTCTGCCACGCGGTCAAGATTTCTTGGCGGTAAATTATGAATCAATTTGTTAAGCTGTTGCTTTTCTACAACGGTCATAGCCCTGTTAGAGAAAATTCAGATTTACCATAAATAAGATACAATTTTCAGAGTAACGCGCATAAATTACAAAAATGCAGTAAACAAAGACCAATATTTAAGAGCCCATCTTGCATAGAAGTGAAAGGGAGGCACAATGCACCTACGAAAATTGCATTCCATGGGAAAATATGGAAACTAAGGGGGCGCTTGGATCATAATTCTTCAATGAATGAGTATAAGGTAATTGTGGTGGCTAATAGAAGTAAGAAATGATCAAATCACCTTCATGGTAATAAAACTCAAAATAAGTTAATCATTATCCCCTTTGATTCACTACCTTGCTATAATCATCTGTCCTTAATCATTCACCTATTCTTCAACTAACAATTGTTTTTTGTTTCAACTTATTTAAAGATTATAGCAATAAACTAACAATGTAATCATCATTCTCATTATGATTCACTGCTCGATTATTCTCATTATCATTCTCATTTACGAATTTGAACCAAGCACCCCTAACAAAATTACAAATTTAATTTCTAGACTTGGGAAACAGCAAAGAGTAACGAGTGATGACGATACCTGCAAGTGGTCATCACAATATTCAAAAGCTCTTCGAGGTTCTGCTCCATGTGATGTAACTAACAAACAAAGTTGAAAAGGACCATAAGCAATCCTATAAGTGGTGTTAATAAATTATGTGACGTGGTTATTTATGTACAAGTACCGTCTCAGAAATTTCACTGGTGTGACTCTTCATAAGTTCTTCAACCTTATTGCTGTCATTCTCTAAAATAAACCGCAAATCATCATCAAGCTGAGAGAGATGGAGAGGAAACAAAGCAACTCCCATTAGTAAGATGTACTCATAAACCTACCATTCTTTTTATAAGTCATCTTTTTTGACAACATCAAGAAGTTAAATTCAAAATATGGAGACACGCGTCAACTCTCTCACTCACACGAAGGACACATGATATCCTTACCTCTAAATCCTCTTCCCTACCTTCGATATCAGGAATCACATTCTTGGCATTTTGGGCTTTGCCCTTTGACTGGAAATGAGCACATTAGAACATAAGAATATTATTCTTCATAACACGCTCTAATAAATGAATTGAATCTCTATTGCACTTCACCAATAATATTTACATAATGACAGATCATATTTTTTTTTTTTTTTTTGATCGGTAAATTTTAGCTGTTAGTGGTTAGAAATCAGTTCACCAAGTCTCCTTACAATTCTAAATTCTCCAAGCCTCCTTATACCTCCCACTCCAATTCGTTCCCAAAGAAAATCGAACCTAGATCTCCCACTTAAGTGAGGAGCCCGGTAGCCAAGTGGGCTAAGCCCCCTCGGAGAAAAAATGCTGCTAGAATGTCATGCTTCTGTAACCACAGATAACTTTTATTTCTATTTTATCAAATTTACAAAAGGATGTTGTACAATAACATGAATTTGAGCACAGCACCAAATGAACTAGATCACAAAACAAACTAAAAACATGTTTATGTCCGATTTATCGCAGTACTAGCGTGTAGATTCTATTGAACAATTCATGATGTCTGACACAATTTATGATTCTCCGGTTTACAACATATAGTGTGCATTCATAAAATTATAAAAATGCAAATTTGATGTCAGGGACACAAGTCATTTTAAAGGTTACAAGTATGAGGTATGTTAGCAAAAGGCATTAGATTTCATCACTGAAATGTAAATATTACTCCAATTTTCATCATGACTTTCTCCTTCAAACATTATAATCACAGAGACAGTTGAATGCCGATAATTGAAAAAAACTCAACATCTACAAAACCATCTAGATATGCTGATCACCTATAAACTCAACATCAACAGAACCATCAGCCACAACAGAAAACAAAACGGATCGCTAACTTCACTTTTTTAATCTGGTATACAACAAAGAACCATATAAATTCTTAGGAACCAAGATTCTGACTTCCCAACATTTATTAAGTTATGGCAGTGACCCCAAGACTACAAGAAGCAATGTGGGGGGGGGGGGCGGAAGGAGGTAGGGCAGAAATCATGCAATCAAGAACGGAATAAACACAGAACATCTCCGCATTTCTTGTGAGGTCAAAATGATAGCTCGTGATATGAAAAGAGAAAGCAGTGTAGCTAATAAGTACCACACGAATCTTAAACTACTCATTAGTCATAAACCCCACCACCATAAAATTGGTACCCAAGGAGATGCTCACCGAACAATCAGATGATGCTTTGAGCTTCCCATCAGGGCCCTTCAGTTCATCTGCCTTGCATGTAATGGCATCCGATTTTAAAAGACTCTCTTTGCATCTCAAGCATGATCGAATCCGGCAAACAGAAAGAACAGGATCTATCATCTGAAATTGAAAAGTTAAATCACCATGCAGAACAGAAAAGGGAGAGGAAAAGAACGTCAACACTCTCCAAAAACCAAATCACCAAGCATGTGTTCCCTTGCAGTGTTCAAATTCATGGACAGGGCAGGGTATGAAACTCAGTAAATAAATATCAGAACAACAAATCTAATAGGACAACCATGAATCATGCCATGAACATCTTTGTTTAGTTACCTCATCTACCTCCTTTGTTAGAGTAACAACACTCTGCCTTAGCAATGATTTTAATCTTTCTTTTTTGGACTCAGAAAGCATAGCTCCAATTTCATTAGAAAATAATGATGCAGAACCAATAATAGCATTATTTTCTTTGGTTTGGCAACTATTCTTAGTAATGCCCTTTTGTCTGCCTACTCCATGAAGGTTTCCAGCTGAGGAGGAAACTTGATGAGCATAAGGCAGAAGACCATCATCTTGAGACAATAATCCTTTTAGCTCATTTGTATAGAAACCAAAATAGTCTGGCCCTAATATATTGTTTTCTTCTGAAGCAGTCCGATTCATAGGATTTTCTGGCATAGCAACAAACTCTGCAGCAGAAGGTCGCGAATTAACAAAAATGCCAGGGAGTTGCAACAGAAGGGACTCATGTAGGGGAGAAAATCGGACTATAGCATATTACGAACGCAGACATGTGAATGATTGCTGAACGCAAACAAAGATCATAGCTCTAAAAAATGTCTACAATAGCTATTCCAAGGAACTTATAGCTAGAGTTTCTATTAGTAGATACTCTATAACTTAACAGCAATACCCTTCAAACTCAGAGACACTCCTGGCCCTAACTCTACGATTGCTCTTATATAAATCGAAATGTGCTAAGGTAAGAAAATTATTTCATGGACATAGATCATGTTGCACCTAAAGCAGATTAGGCACAACCACAAGTCAGATATTATATCCAAACACTACTTTACTTTTCCATAAAAATCCAACCTCTCACCTTAGTCCACAAAAATGCATATTAATCAAATATGATGATGGGATTATCAAAATACTCTCCATAAAAAAACAAATAATAATAAATAAATTAAAAAAAAAAAAAAAGAGTTATGCTTCTTCATAAGACAAGAGAAAAGTTGTTCGAACTTAGACAATTAGACCTATGTTGCACAAACTAGGGTATGGGAGCATGACACGAGTGCATGCTCAAGTGTCGGACTCTTAAATTTCTAACATCTAGAATACTCGGATGCAGCTAAGAAAGCTACTCTCTCTGTCCCATAATAATTTGCACACTTTCCTTATTCGAATGTTCCAAAATAACTTGCACACTCCAAAATAGAAAACTCAAAATTAACTCTACTCTTAGTTCCACAATTTTACATATGACATTAATTTTAGGTCCAAGTACACACAATCCAACTCATTTCTTACTTTATACATAAAAGTTTACGAAATTACCTCTCAAAACTCAAATCATTAATCATATTTCTTATTTTGTGTGCCAGCAAGTTAATTCGGGACAGAGGAGTACAGTATTATTATATGGGTTCAAGGATACAACTAAATATACACATTTAAAAAGTGTAATATATATTAAATATTTTTTACAACTAAATATACACATTTAAATATATTAAATATTTTTTTTACTCCCCCCATCCAATTTAATTAGTCAACTCTGTTCAATTTTAATTATCATCCCAAAATGGAATTTTTATTTACTTAATTCTACCTTTACAACATATACTTTATTTACATCATTTGTCATTTGAGTCCTACACTATTTTCTCTTCTATTAATGACTTGACAACAATACTCTTAATTTTTACTACACTCATCTATTTTATACATAAACAAATAATATTTTTTAAAACATGTGTCGAACCTATTTCTCTAATTAAAATTGGACGACGAAAGTATTACTTTTGCGACCAACTTCAATTGAATAGTTTAAAATTGGATAGACCTTAAGGTACAAGTGAGGAGCTGGGCTCTTAGAACTATTTGTCACCATCCGTGTTTTTACTTTGTGTTTGCTTATGCTTTTGTCTATTAAATAGGTTTAGTAGTGCATAAGACATAATGCCATTTAACATCCAAGGCAAGTGCAATATAATGGGCCTTTGTGAGCTATTTTTCTATGCACATGAGGCACGACTTTTGAATCCTTTTACATTGAACATGAGTGTTAGCGGAAACTAAGTAAAAAGAGAAAAAACCACCCACCTTCTAAGATGTTGGAAAGAGAGAGACTAATATATGGTTTTCACAGACCAACATAAGTCTTTTTCTAGCGTGTTTTGTCCAGGCCTACACGCACCCCAAGAACTGGAAAGGGGATCATACATCCTAAAATTACTCAAGGGCCAACCCAAGGTAGTTAAAAGCGAAAAGCGCACTTAGAGCGCATAGACCCTCTAATGCTTTAAGCACAAAGCGCGGAAAAAAAAGCGCGCTTCACTAAATTAACATTACACATATTAAATAAGATAATATGAAAAGCCCCTATATAGTAAAAGTGTAAAACACATGGCAAAGTGAGAAACGTGAAAAATTAAAATTAGATATTTCAAAATTGTGACCAGTATTAAGTTATTTTAACTTTTCTGTTGTAGTGGGCGATCACACGGCTAGAGGTGAGAGAGAAGTTTATGCTATTAATGCGTTGTGCGCTCCATTTTTTTTTTTCCTGAAGAAATAAAATTTGGCGCTGCTACTTCTGTGCCCTAGTTACTAAATATCTTATTTAATTGACATGGACTTTTTATGGAATGGGCTTTATGTTAATGGGCTTATAACATAATAACCCTAATTTAAAAAATAAAAGCTACGGCAGAATAATTGTGCCTCGCCTGGGAAGGTGAAAGCGACTGAGGGTATATGCGCTTCGCTTCTTGCGCTTAAGCGATGAAGCGAGCGCTTTTAACTACCTTGGGCCAACCACCAGATCTTAGGGTTTTTCAACAATTAGCACCAGGAAAAAAAGATACACTTTGTTGGTATGAATAATATCAATCAATTCTTTAACACAATTCCAACTGTAGAGCTTCATTATCTTCTGATAACTGGTGGGGATTTTCTTTTGACCGATAAGTCAAAAAATCCCTCCCTAAACAAAGGACCTTTGAACCTTTCAGTTGATACGTCAATTTGACATTCCTAATTGCATATTTGTTCTAGTCTTATGTATTGCTTCCGAGTTCAATCTTATGTTATGTGAGACCATTCCTACAACATGTTGCACAATACTTATGTACTGCTTCCAAGCTCAGCCTTATGTGAATCCCTCCCACAATCTATTGTTCAAACCTTATGTACTACTTCTGATTTTAGTTTTACGCGAGTCCTCACAATCTATTCCTCAACTCTTGCATACTGCGTTGCATGACCTAAGGTATTATGTACTACTTCCAAGCTATCAAGGCCCCAACGTCACAACATGTCTTACAAGAAACCTTTCTAGTAGCCGAGACTTGTGTACAACTTTGCCTCAATCAATTGGTGCACACGAGACGACACGGTTCATGTGGGTCCACTTTCGAGAACACTTGTCCCCAAAGACTAACACGAGTCTTTTTCTAACAAGTTTTATCCTCACTCACATACACTCTAAGAAGTTACTTGAAGGTTGCCCATCTTGAAATAAATCTAGAACAAGTACGCTTAACCTTAGAATTCTTTCACAATAGGCCAAAAGAAAAAGATGCACCTTGTGTATTACCAATCAATTCCTTTTAACACATTTCCAACTCTAGAGCCCCAAAAGTTTCTTATAACTAGTGAGGACTTTGTTTTGATCGCAAAGTACCAACACACTGAATTTCAATTTCCCAATGTATATTGACTTTCACCATAACTACAATTGATGATTATAACCATCTTTCACGTTGCTCGAGTATAGCCACTATTCACATTGTTCTCTATCTACTACATTCTATTTTTGTGAATTGTTTAAATAAATCATAATTGCCAAGGGTATCCTAACCTCCACTACGCCTCCAATAGTATATAATCTAACTTCTGTCGTTGTTCTATGATTTGACACTTGCTCCTCCAATAATATTGTTAGGATACCACTACTTTTTAAATAAAGAACTTTCCAATGTTCAAATAGACTGTGTCCATGTCTCCATACCTGAAACATCTATTTACATATATGTCATTGTACTTGTATCCTAATTTTATATCCTTTTATATAAAATAGCATGTCCTATATTTTACAAACTAGAAGTCCGACATCTAGATATACACCCACATCAGATAGTCGTACCCAAGTCCGAGCAACATGTCCTTTAGGCTATTTTTTGATTAGGGATGACCCCATCCACCCCCACTATAATACACCTATATACACATGTTCACGCAATCTCATACAATCACATAACGACTTCTCTTCACCAACTAACTTTATCTCTTATTTTTCTGTCACTCAATCAATCTCTCCTACTTTTTCATTCCATCAACAAACAATAATAAAATAATACATCATTTGAGATGTGACATAAAACTTCATCCATCCATACTGCTTCATCTCTAACCAAACATATATTCTCTCCGTCCAGGAATAAACTTCTCATTACTTTTGAAAACATAAATTAAGGTAAGTGATATAATAATAGATACAGTAAAAATGATGTGATAGTGAGAGAAGAAAAAATAAAATTTATGCAAAAGTAATGATAATTAAGTGACAATAAGTGTAAATAATAGTGAATGTAGGAATATAATTTTTTTTATTGGTAAATATTGATCGTCAGTAGTGTTCACCAAGCGTCCAAACACTCTTAAATTTCTCAAAACCACCTTATAACTTCATTAATTCATTTTCAAAGAGAATCAAACGTGATCTACCAAAGTTAGGAATTTAATGACCAGAAGACTAAGCCCTGATTAAATATAGGAATACAAATTTAAAAGTCCCCACTAAGACAAACAACGTCAACTTATACTTTCTTTTATTCAATACCTTCTCAATCAAAATTTTTCCAATCTCCAAAAGCCCAAAACATACATACCCATAAAAGGGATGAAATATGAAAGATTAATTAAATTATTGCAAATAAAAATTTGATAAAATAGAATTAGTTTAAGGTCTAAAATCGCTTTGGCTTGAAAGGAGAATAAAACAAGATTGCGATCCAAAGGAGAGTAATTTGAAAAAATAAAAATCAATCAAAATATTTCTTCCTACATACCTTGGAAAAATCTAAAATCCAAAACAATAAGAAAAGTATAACGACAGAAGGAAAAACGAAAACCCACCTATAGGTTTTTGGAAAAGAATCAAGTAATATCTTCAATGTATAGATCGAGAAGAGGGATATCGCCAGGAATAAAATTCCTTGAAGATTGTGAATGGGCATTCGAAGCTTGAGCACTTGTATAGAGAGGCGGCGGTCGGGTCAATATCGGCGTCGTGAAACTAATCCATTTTGAGCCCTAATCTAATTAAGAACTTGGGCTACTTATAAAAATTTAAAGCCCTAGCAAATGAGAATGTATTATTTTAATAAAAAAATTAATTAATTACAAATTGTAAAAATAGGACTTCTATTTGTTATTTATTGCACTTTAAGAATTTTAGTTTCAATTTTTGCAGGATAATAATTTTTAACCTTATAATATAAAAAGTTAATATTATTTAATGATACAATTAATACTTTTCAAACTATTTCTTCACATAAGACTTTATTATTAAATTATTATTATACTCTCCCGTCTCAAATTAAATGTTTCATTTTGTCATTTTGAACGTATTAAGTTAAGTGTTTAAATTTTTTTTTTTTTTTTTGTGATAAATTGAGTCACCACCCTTCTTTTAAAAAAAAAAAGGTGATTTGAAGCATTTTGTAGTTTGAAAACAAGTCTAAAGTGTTTGAAACAACTATTTTAAAGCAAATGTCATTTTTGTTGGGTTCAAAGAATCATGATTGTTAGGTGTTTATAAATTAAAACATGTTTCTTTTTTAAAAAAAGGATAAAATTTTATATAAAAATGATTTATGATAAGTTTATCATGAAATTGTTTTAAATAAAATTTAAATATCAAATATTTAATTAAAAATATTAAGAATTTCATTAGCAATATCAAGAATTAGGGTAAATGATATCATATTATTTCTCAAGAGTATTAACAATAATTATTATTTTTTTACTACTTAATATAAAATTACAGTATTATAATATTTAAGTTTAAAATATCAAATTTAAATAAAAAATTTAAAGTATCAGATATTTAACTTTCACTAAAATATCAAAGTAGGAATAGTGGGACAATGAGATTGATTGGGCCACAAAAGATAGATTTATGGAACTCTACCTTTATTTTGTATAGAGGTTAACTTTCTACCTTTATTAGCTTTTTTTGGATCGAAATATGATCTTATGATTTTTTTTAATATAATATCTAATTAGATTAAAATATAAAAAATGAGATGACATGTTCATATAAAACATACACTTATAATATTTGTAATGGAAGAATTTTATATTATGGCTCAATTTTTAGGTTGAGTTACAATTTAGGTCTTGATTTTTGAAGTGTCTCAAATTAGGGTTTATTTTTTAGTTTTTTCTCAATTTAAGATCCACTTTTTCTCTTTTGGTCTCAATTCAAGACCCGATTAATTTATCTTTATTTCAATTATTTTTATAAAATACTTAAAGTATAATAATTTTTTTTCTAATCAATTTTTTTAAAAATAATATATTAATTTTTTTATTTTTCATGTTTTTTATTTTTTAATCGAGGTGATGAACGTGAGTATTTAGAATAAATGCAGTGGCAACAATATAAAAAAAATTAAAATTTAAAAATATATAAAATATATTCCAAAATGGGAAAATTACTTACTACTAAGAAGGTACTACCTTTTTACTAAATTACTAATAGATACAATTCATACCCATTTTACCCTTCATTTGACTTTATTTATTAATTTAATATATATTTTTGTATTATAACCCCAAATCTCCCATTCACTCAGATCACTCTCTCTCTCTCCACACCACCCACCGCCAAATCTCACACACTCTCTCTCTTTCGCTCTCTCAAATCTCACCCAAATCTCACATTCTCTCTCTCTCTCTCTCTTTCTCTCTCTCTCTCTCTCTCTCTCGTCCCAAGGTCCCAAGATCGACGAAGACGACGGCCCACCCACCGCAACCGCGACAAGATCGACGAAGACGACGGCCATCGCTGAAGAGGGCGGAGATGGCCCGCTCGCATAGCCGTTGTTTGAGGAAGATTTGTGCCGTTGCCCATCGCGATGGCGACCGATGAAGATGAAGGCAGCCCCAGCCCATCGCCCCCAGCCACCGCGCCCACCCCCATCGCACGACGACGGCGGATCTATTCGAGAAAGACGACAGCGGATCTGTGCAGTAAGACGACGACGATATGGGTATTCGGGATCTATTTGCAGTAAGACGACGGCGGAATCTGCTCTCTTCTCCGCCGCTGCGTCGTCGGGTTTCCGACGGTGGATCTGCTCTCTCTCCGCCACTGCGTCGTCGGGTTTCCGTCGGGTTGCTGTGATTTTGTTCCATGGTGAGATTGGTTTTTCTCATGGTTACAGATCAGATTCAACAGTAATTTTGTTTTGGGGGAATTTGTCAAGGTTGGGAATTTGATTTTTCTTGTTCTGGTATTTTTGTTATTGGATATAATTTGTAAAGGTTGGGAGTTTTTGATAGTGATAATGTGCAGATTTTACTTCTGCACATGTGTAGATCCCTTTTCTTTTTTGCACATGTGCAATGAATCTGCACATGTGCAGACTCCTTTTCTTTTCTGCACATGTGCAGAAATAATTTTCTGTAATTCCATTACTTCATATTCCATCAATTTTTCACAATTTTTTAAGAATCGTTTTGGTGAGTTTTTGATCCAAAAAAGAGTTTTTCACAATTTTTTAAGAATCGTTTTGTTGATTTTTGAATCAAGATGTAACGAAAAAAAATTGAAACGGAAATTGTTGATGTAACGGGAATTGAAAATGATAGGGTGAGTATCAATGGAAATTGAAACGGAAATTATTGAAAATGAAAATGGCAGAGAAAATTGAAAAGCAATTGGAAAGTATCAATCAAAATTGGGAAAATTGGAAAGTAATTTGCACATTGAAAATGAAAATTGGCAGAGAAAATTGGAAAGTATCAAGCAAAGAAAAAAAATTGGAAAGCTTCAAGAATGAAAAATTAGAATTTTTCAACAATTATTTTCTACAACATTATATACGAATTATGAAGGAATTAAAAAAAAAGTGAATTATTTGGGCTCTAATTTGGAAAAAAATTGAAGCTGCAAGAATGAAAAAGATAATGAGACAAGTCACATCACCTTGAGAATGGTACTAAGAATAAAACTATAGCAATTTTGGTCCTTGTGTGAAGAAGGGTAATTTTGGTAGATTGCACCATATTATTGTATATAGTAGTAATTTAGATTTGGATTGTATCTAATTGTAATTTAGGTGTTAGAATTGTACCTAAATGTAAGTGACCCATTCCAAAATGTAGATAAGAAAAATATTTTTTTATAAATGAATTAGCGGTGTATGATTAGAAATGAAAAAATAAAAATAAATTTTGGACCTTGAATTGAGAGGAATAAAATTGGATCTTAAATTGAGATAAAACTAAAAATTAGACTCTAATTTGAGACACTTTAAAATTTAAGACCTAAATTGAGACTCAACCTAAAAATTAAACCCTAATATGAAATTGTTCCTATTTGTAATCCAACACACCGGTAATTCAGTACGATGGAGGTGAATTTGTTGCTTGTAGAACACCATGAACTAGGGGTGGCAATTCGTGCTATCGTGTCGTGTTTCGTGTCGACACGATAGTGACCCGACACGAACACGACACGATAAGGATCCGTGTCGACACGACACAAACACGATAAAATCCGTGTCGACACGACACGATAACGACACGATATTTTTCGTGTTAGTGTCGACACGACACGATAACGACACGATAAGCATTCCGTATCGACACGCCACGATTCATTCCGTATAGACACGACACAATAATGACACGATTCATTATCTTTAATTTAATATTACAAAATTAGTATTTATGTTAATTGTTATATATTATTATTTTTGTAATATATTCATATTCATATATAGATTTGAGATGAAAAGATAATGTTAATTGTTATATATTATTATTTTTGTAAAAATATAATTAAAATATATTATGTGTCACTATCGTGTTATGTGTTATTTCGTGTCACTATCGTGTTCGTGCTTAACGGGTTGTTAACAGGTTAATGGGTTATCCGTTAATTTTATCGTGGTTAACGTGTTGACACTAATCAAACACTAACTCGCCACGAAATTTTCGTGTTCTTATTGTGTCGACCCGATAAGGACACTAACCCAATAAGATCAAACACTAACCCGCAATTTTCGTGTCGGATTCGTATCGTGCTATCGTGTCGTGTTCGCAATTGCCAGCCCTACCATGAACCCATTTACTAATATATAATTGAATCCATTATTAATAAATAGTGTAAATTTTCGAATCTAATGAATTAATATTATTCTCAATTCTTTATTTCAAAGGACGCCCATACTCCTTATCCAAAATAGCAAATGATGTGACAATGCCACAACATGGTTGTATGGAAACCTGATAATGAGAGCGCGCAAAATGTAGAGTTTAACTTTAAACCTAGTATGAAATGGGCGGTGGCTAGCATAAGCAAAGTATTTACTCTGTTGCATGCACATGCATATTAGCTTCACAGACAGACACATAAACTATAATGTAACTACTAGTTCAAAGGGGAAACTTAATTCATATCGAATTTGTTGACCCTCCCAAAAGGGAAAGGTTAGGGGTGTGTTCACTGTGTTCCACTATGGCTGTTGGTGGAAGACGGCCAATGGAAATCTCGTGGACCGTTGAAAACAGGGGGAAAAACTCTAACCATCCCCGATGCTTCAAAACCTCGTAAACCTCTTTCGCTGTCGAAACGCCCTATAAAATCTTGATCATCAGATATGAACATTCCCAAGGAAAACAAAGAACATTTGTATTGACTTAACATAATACATGGTAATGGTATGATATAGGCTAGGCTTTGTTGTTGTAAATTAAGTTGTGAATAACCTGTAATTTTTGGCCCTGCAGCATCTCAGCTTCCAGCTCATCAAATGACCTCTTCCCGCCATTCCTAGCGAAGGCATCCGCACACTTCCTGTTTCTTCCCCCCACTGGAAATCCAAAGAGATTTTGTTTATTCTTCTGAAAACAAAACGACATGCATGCATCCTGGGACGGTGAGATGTCCGTTATACTTACAGCAGGTTGTGATTAGATCTGCTACACCACAGCTCTCAAAGAATGTATTATCTTTGACAGAAGGGAAGAGAAGTTTTGAGAAGGCCTTCATTTCTCTCAAACCAATTCTCATAATTGCAGCCTGGTTTTCATTGTGCAAGCAATTTAGGAGTAGGACTACTCATGATTTTATTACAACTCGGGAAGGTTTTCTTCAACTTACCTTTGTATTGTTTCCCATGTCCAACCCATCCACAAATCCTGTATAAATAACGCGCATCTATTATTATAATATGTTAAAAACATTAAAGGAAATAATATGAAAAGAACAGAACAAGTTAGTATATACCGGCTGCAATAGCCACAATGTTTTTTAGTGTTCCACACAGTTCAACTCCTTCCACATCTTGGACCTAGAAATATTTGTTCAACGTGTAATCATGCCTAGTCAATAAACAAGCTTATTGAGAAGTTGAAGGTAACTGACAAAGTTCACTCACAGCTGAGACAACGAAGTATGAAGTGTTGAATAGTTGGACCCATTTCTCTGCAGTCTCTTTATCTTTTCTGTAACCAATGGTAGCCTCACTAAATTTCTCCAAAGCAATCTGCACAAGTTACAATATTCTCTTCATAAGTAAATTGGTTAAAAGTGCTAAAATAATTGATCATGCTTAGCATAAAACAACCAGTTGATAACCTCATTCGCAATGTTTGCACCCATCAAAACACAACAATTAATTCCGAGCTGTTCAGATATGAGGGACGAGATCATGCATGGACCTTCCCTCTTGACTTCCATTCCTTTAATGAGGGAGATTGCTTCAGCATCCGCTCTTATCTTCCCCAAAAGCATCTTACAAATGCTCTCCATGAACTGATGGGGTGTCACAAATACTAACAGGTTTGCGTCTTTCACTGCTCAATAGCCAATTCAGCCAAATTAGAAGGAAGATAATGAGCTTTTGGCAATCATCTAGATTATCTGAGAATCTAAGTATTCCAGCATATATACCTGCATTTTCAAGACTAGTGTCTGCAACAACATTTTTACCAAGTTTTGTCCCTGGTAGATATTTAACATTCTCCTATAGTAAGCAATAATTTGTATTAGGCCAAGAGTCATTAATAGTGAAGGAAAAGCCACAGTGAACAAATTACGTTAGTTCGATTGATGACTTCTGAGAGCTTTTCGCCAGTTGGCAGTGTCTCCTCAAACACCCACATTCTCACTTCATCTATTCATCCACGCAAAAACAAAAAACTCCTAATTAAAGCACATAAAGTGCGTATACAACATATGACATTAACTTCATATACCAATGCACTTCCAAAAGGTTGTGCTAAAAGAAACATCTGAACAAAAAAAATACTTTGGTAAAAGATTTTATCAATGTCAATACACACTGTTAGAAGTATACACCACCCAAAAACTCTCAATCATTCACACCCTTAGTTGTGTATATGCAATTATGTACAGAGAACAAATAATTATGACAAAAAAAAATTACTATGCTAACTCAAGTGTATTTTTAATTAAGATTGTTAGCGGTTTAACTAAAATGTACTACCTTTGTCCTTTATTAGGTTTTTCTTTTGCTTTTTGCACAAAGATTAAGAAATATAATATTAAATGCTTAGTGGATGTGTGATAGAAAATAAAAAAAAGTAGTGAAATTGATGAAGGTATAGATGATAGATGGAGAGAAATACGGGAAGAACTACTTTCCAAATTAGAAAAGAAAAAGCTTAATTTAGGACGTCCATTTTGGGAAAAAAAAAAGCTTAACAAGGGAGGTAATGCTTAATTTAAGACGTCCATTTTGAACAGGACAAGTGTACAAAATTGTTGTCAATAGTTATAATCAGGGAAAACCAATGACTGAAGAAAATGGCAATGGAATTTAAGCCTACCTCAGACCAAAGATATTCTATACATTGTTCACAGTCATAAACACACACATGATACGTCAGACACCTCACCCAATGTATTAAAGCATATGCAACTTGAAGAATTCTTCTCTCTGTTCAGTGCTCAGAGAATGTGAATCGGATCGGCCATGAAATTGATCGACTAAAACTTAATTAATAACAAAACCCAATAGGTGAACCAATTAGAAAAAGGACACACACACTAATGCATACAGTGAGAAATTACATAAAAAATGATAGTACCGTGGAAAGAATTAAGCCTAAGGGTGTTGGAAGCAATGAGCTTAGCGGCGACGCTTCCCCAATTGCCACTTCCGACCACGGTGACTTTGGACTTAACGGACGCCATTTCATCGTCGGCGATTGTGGTATGAATGTTATCCTCAAGAGAAGGAGCCATTAGAAGCAATCCAGAGATCGAAATAGGGAAAATGGAGGAGCGAGAAAGGAATGGCTGAGAGGGAAAATAGGGGGAGAGAGAAGAAGAAGAAGGAATTAAATGGCATTTGGGCGGAGAAGACGGACACGTTGTCGTGAGTATCAATGTGTGTCATGTTAAATCTGGCGATCTACACTATATGAATTTCACACTTTTTCCTTCTTTTTTTAACAAACAAACTTCCCTCGTCTTCTTTTCTGTAATTCAATCTATCTTCGGAAAAAACATACTCCATTAAGCTTTAAATTTATTGAATTTGTCACATTAATTTATTATAACTCAAATTCGACCCAAGTTTTTTTTTTTTTTTTTTTGGGTGGATCTTAACATTGGGTCAACTTGGTCCCCAAAATGAATTACTATTAAGGCTCATTTTGTTAATTTATTTATTTTTTTTATAAAGAGAAAATACCGTATACGCAAACTTTTCCATCTGTATTATAGGTCCGTTAGTTAAAGCGGTCCATACCCCATAAATCTCCTAAAGAGTTTTTGGGAGAAACTCAGTTCCACCATATGAACTAGAAGATTAAGATTCGAACACATAACTTTAGTCAGCTTATATTTGCTCAATTTTTATCAACGTATTTGCTGTTTAAGGTGTTTTGTAATAATAGAATTTAACTGATACGTTTACCATATGTTTTATTGGCGTAGGGCCGTCGGGTCTCATTCACATTCATATGATATGACAACCTGAGTGATAAGGTTATAGAAAGCAAATTGCATGGAATATATTTTCCCATTTTATTTTCTAATTAAATCTTTAAAAAAAATTAATCTTATAATTTATTCATTTAAGTCTCACAGCTACACCTACAAATACTGTAATAATTATACAATACACATATGACATACTTGACATCCTACTCGTGTAATAAATACATACTCTCTACGTTTTGAAAACGTCAGTTTAAAAATAATTTACACATCTAAATGAAAATTTCTCCATAAATTCTATACTCATAATATCTTAATTTTTTTTTTATAACACAATATCTTCAATAGAAATAATATTATAGAAAAGTATGTGAACAAATTTCACCGTAAAACTTATATTGAAAGTATTAGCCCTTTCATCAAAGTATTAGTTATTTTACTATAAGATATTAGTTATTTCACTAAAAGACACTAGTTGTAAATTAATTTCATAGTAAAATTACAAATTAATATTTATATCACTACAAAAAAAAAAACTGCTTATTGCCACACGTTTTTTATCACATCATAAAATCAATGACTTAATAATTACTATGTGGTCACATAAATTTTTTGAAGTGTGATAATATGTATTAGTGTATAATTTATATAACATTATCATGACAGTGTTATATTAGTGTGTTAATATTAATCTCATTACCACACTTTTGAGTGAGATAATAAATTATCATAAAAAATTAGAAATCTTTATTATTATCATGACGACTATTTAGTTGTGTGATAATATAATTACTCCTAAAAGTGTGATAATAGCTATATTAATATAAATTAGTTAATACTATTATAACATTAATAATATAAATGTGTTAATAATAATCTAATTATCACATGCACTTAAAGTTTTAGTGCAATCTAAGTTAATAAACTTCCACTTTTATCATTCGTTTAATTTTGGGAAGATGTTTTTTTTAATCCGATATGTCTGCTTATTTTTAGTTACACGGCTTTTCACTTTTTAAAATTAATTTCGTCTTGTTGATTTTAAAATTCAATTTCGTATTATGCGGTATATGCTATGAGTACTGTAGATAAGGTTTCCTCTTTTTATTTTTTCTGATGAATTAGTTAGATGATTCTATTGGAGCATAATTTTGATACCAACCAAACGTTGATTTTGATATTTTGGAATATTGTTCACAAATTTTACATTAGAAGAATATAGATTTCTGGTTTAAGGTCTTCTCTATCTGATTTTTTACTATTCACACTTGTAGTTAATGAACACAAACATTATATGACAAACCTAAATCACATCTTGATTTCACTGCTAATAGATAGGGCAAATTATATACTAATATGTTGTTCTAGTGTATATCCAAGGAAGTAAATATCCCGATATTTTCTCGATATATCCTCGATATATCTATTTTTTGGGACTCCCGATATCGATATCTACTAGAATGATTTTTTTCGAAAATATCGATAAAATATCGGGATATATTGATATCGGTATCGGTATATACTAGAATGATTTTTTCGAAAATATCGATAAAATATTGGGATATATTGATATCGATATCGATATCGGTGAGTTGTAGTTCAAAATTTTCTGAATATCGAGATATTTCAGTGGACATATCGGTAATATATCAGTTTTTCTAAAATATCAGTTTTTTTTTTAAAAAAAAAAATACATGTTGTTTAGATGAAGATGACATATATTTTTTTTTACATTTGAGCCTCATAGGATATCATTTTGGTATTAGTTGTTTAACATTAAATAATGATGAATAATTATTGTATCATTTTACACTACTTACGTATTTTTTTATTGATATGTTTATCATAAAAAAATCATTTTGTTGAAATTTCAAGTTAAATTTGTGTAATAATGTTAGTAATAATATTATATAAAATTTCATGTTAAATTTTTATTATTTTAATAAAATTTCCATCAATTTTCTACTTTTTAGCGATATCGATATTCGATATCGATATTTTATATATCCGTAAATTCTAAGTATCAATATTTTTATCGATATCGATATTTTTATCCTTGTGTATATCTTTAGCGGGAGGGGAATTTCATAAATTTCAGCGGTTATCAATGGCTTTCCACCACGTTTACATATGAATAATTAATCTCTTACCTTCGTTTTGCTCATCATACAAAAGGATGCTCGTCTTTTGTCTGCGTTTTGCTGCAGTTCTTTCAATGGGCAAACGAAAGACCATCCGACTTGAAGATTATCGTTCTAGCTGTATGTCTCTGTATCCCTTTGTCAATGTGTTTTCTGTGTAATTGGATCTCAATTTTTATTATCTTTGCTATAAAAATCACCAACAATCATTAATATGATTGTATTTTGAAACTAGTGTCGGTTGAGTCATGTTTTTTTTAGTAAATTTTGAATTGATTGAAAAAGGGGGTTTGGTGATTCAGGGCCAATAATAAATTTATTGGTTGTGTTTACTTATAAGTTGCTTGATATAGCGATTATGGTTCCATATTTTTTTCTGGATTTGTTCACTAGAGTCTGTATGATTACCTTACCACAATTGGCTCATCATATTAGGCACAAAGTGAAAAAAACAAAGATGCTAGATCGAAAAAAAAAATGGATCACCGAACTGGAAAAAAATCATTTGCACAAGTCAATGAAAAAATGGTGAGTTTTGCTATTGTTTGTTATTTCCTTTTAGCAATGAATTTTGAGGTCACAGTTCTGGTCAGTACTTAACATGTTCTCGCATGCAATATTAAATATTTATATTTACTCGTTTGCTAATTTCATGTGTATGATTGACATAATTTGCTATTTAAATTTATAATGAAACTTTAAGGGATTTGTACGTTTTTCGTAATCCCCTAAAAGATGTACTAATTGAAGTCCATTTTATTAGTCAAATAAAATTTAAGATGGTTAAATTGAATTTTAACTCCTTGCATAATACAATTTTGGAAGGTATATAGTATTAGAAGTTAGGAAGAGATGTGCAGCATTCTGTAATTTAATTCTTAAGTATGAATTCTCTTGTTGTTTTGGTTATGTATATTTATTGCTCAAACATAAGGTCCTAAGTTGCCTTTTCTGGCTACATTTTTTCTTTTTTCTATTTCGTTTTTAGTTATATTCTCAAAGTTTATGATTTTATTTTTTCTTCATAATGTAAATAATTGGATGTGAACTTTAATAAACTGCAATGTAATCTTCTCATGCTAATAAAATGTTTATTTCTTCCTTGACTTATTCATCATTGTAACTAGATTAGAGTTTAAGTAATTTTGTTCGATTCTCAGTTTTCAAGTTACTCTATTAATTAGAAATCATGTTTGCATTAAGTTAATAGTATCTCTTTAATTATTTGAAGGTGATTTTGTTGATTAAAGTTTGAAGAGATTGTTCTCAGTTTTCAAGTTACTCTATTAATTAGAATCATGTTTGCATTAAGTTAATAGTATCTCTTTAATTATGTGAAGGTGATTTTGTTGATTAAGAAAATTGATATTCTTTGTTATTTGATTGTTTTCTGAAATAGTTTGAAGTTATAAATTTTTTTGCCTTAAATAAATTACGAGGAAGAAAATTATTTTCAGAGAAAGGAAAAAGGTCGTGACCCATTTCGTTCTGAAATATTTGAAGTGTGCTATACTCCTGCTAATGGATCTCCCTCTATTGATGTTACAAAGTATTTGGTAAGTTTGAATCTACAATAATAAGTGTATATTGTAGATGTTTATTCTGCACATTTTTATATATGTATATATATTAGGTATTTAATTCACAATCTTTTGAAAATTCTCTAAAAATTTGTTCTGCCTAACACCCGACAGGATTCGATGAAAGAATTAAGAAATCAACTTCCAGAAGGCTCTCATGATTCTGTTGGCCCGGATGACATATTTGCCCAAGTAACTGGTCAAGACAAACCAGGTTACGTTCGAATGTTTGGCGGTGTTCCAGCATCAGATGTATGGGGAGGTCCCAAGTCGCAACACATACAAACGCAAAATGCTGGAGCAAGAATTAGAAATTTCTAAAATGAAAAATCAAATGGCTGAGTTACAATCACAAGTTTTGTCTCAACAGAGACTTATTTTGCAGCAGCCTCAAGGTTCGACATCATTGCCCATAGACTCCCCGGGCTAGTTTTAACAAAACAAACTCTTCGGGTAAAATTTACATTTTTCTTAAATCTCAACTCTTATATCAAATTATATTAGACCTGATTTTTTTAGATGTTGAACATAAGTAGTTTTATGCTTGCTTTTATTAGAATTTTATTTAGCATGTTCACTTTAATGAAATTATACTATGATGTGTTATTTAATAGGCTGTCAATGTAAGTTTAATTCTATAGCCCCCAATATTAACTTGCAATTTTTTTTATATTATGTGAATTATATTTGACCGTTTCAGTTAGGATTTTAATCGTGATGATTGATTGACAATCTAGTTGTATATTTTATTTTTTATGTTTTGAGATCTTACTGCATGTTGCTAAAATGATAATTGTTATTTATCAATTATTATATATAAAGTATTGATTTTAAAAGGTTAACTTGTGAGCTCATTTCTTATCCTGCTATAATTAATACAAAGTGAAGCAACACCGTGAAAATGTACCTAACTTGTGTTGGTTCCCCTAAGCTATGTAGCTAAAATTAATATGTGAATATCTCTTGTGTTGAGTTCCTTTTTACTATAAAAACTTTTTTGACAATTTATATTTTTGATTTAATTTTTTCAGGTTGGAGGATTTGTTATTTTAAAAAGTGTATTTGATTCAACTAAAATAGTGGCAAAAGGTTGTCTTCATAGCATTGATCCAAATGCACAAGTGGGGGGTCAAGCTTTGGGAGATAATTGGTGTCAAGTACATGTTCAAGTAGTACTTCAACCTGAAGAACAACTAATTCGGTCTTATGATTATTGTCAAACACTTGAAGATGCGCATGGTGGAATGGTTGCTTGGCCCGGTACTTTGGTATGTTTTACTTTTTTTTCTAAGGCATGCTTTAATAATCGAACTCTAATATATACTTTTCTATTTTTTTCCCTAAGACATGCTTTAATAATCGAGCTCTTATATATATGTTTTATATTCAGGTGGCACCTGCGGAATCATGTTGAAAAGTTTAGAGCTTGCATTGAAGTTGAAGCATCTTAGTTATTGATTTCAAGACATTGAAGCTTCTTGACATTTTATTATAATTTCCTAGTATTTTTAGCATTGTTTAAAAATTGTTAGTTGGATGAACTATTTTTGTACATTGAATTTTTTATGTTTATGAGTATTTGAATTTAAAACAGTTGAAGTATATATATATATATTGTCTATAAAATATATACCTAGTTTGTTTATTTTAATTTTTATTTCCGAAAAGTGATTGTAGTTCAACAGTAATTTATATTAAAAATAGTAAACAGCCTTGAAATAATTTGTAATCACACAAAAAAAATGTATTTAAAAAAAATATGATAAGACATTTAATAGTGTCGTAACAAATTATTTAATGTTTTCTTTCCTTATCTATTAACACACTTTGATGTGTGGGAAAAATATTTTCTATATATAGGATACTAACTGTCTTCACACTTTTAAGTGTGTTAATATTCAACTTTTCTTAACATTTTTTAGTGTGTTAATATTCGACATATCCTAACATATTTTAGTGTGTTAATATCCAACCTATCTAAACATTTTTAAGTTCTCAATATCAAACCTATCTTAACACTTTTAAGTGTGTTAATATTTAATCAATAATAACATTTTATGGTGTGTTATAATCTAAACAATCTTAACACTTTTAGGTGTGATAATATCTAATTACCCTATTCTCACATAAAAACAGGCCACACTAAAAATCAATGTGATAATAGATGAATTGTCATAATAGTTGTTCTATTATACCACTTTAAAATGTGTTAAAAACTATTTTTTTTTGTAGTGTATATTTTAATTAAACTTGTTAAAACATTATTTATCAAATAACTTAACCAGATAACTAGGACCCAAAAATTGGTGTTTATTTGTGAGCGTGTGATTCTTTCAGTAAAAAATTAAATTAAACTACTTGGTTGAGTAATCTTTGGTCTTGTCTAAAAATTCTTTTATGAGATTGTATTTATGGTTGAGTACCCTTGTATTCAATATTACTTAATTCTTTTTTGACCGTTAAAAAAAAATGACCTCAAATATTAAAACATGCCTAATTCTTTCGCTGACCTATAAAACCGGCCGGTCAACAAACTACCTTCTTAACCTCCTGCTCTTTTTGGGTCAACGGTTTTAATTTGCATGAATTCTTGTCCGAATAACTCCCGCCATCTCCGCCGTTCTCCGCCGTATAAAAAGAGCACCACATTCTACTCTTTTCCTCATTCTTGATTCCTTGCAGTTTTTCTCTAAAAATAATCAGAGAATTCTGCAAAAGCCACAAGAATCGCTAATAAAAAAAAAAGAAGAAAATCTCAGCCGAATAAAGGAATAAAAATGGCACGTCAAGTGATTGCTCTTGCTCTTATCCTGGTCGCCGCCTTTGCAGTGGTGGCTTCCGCCCAAGCTCCGTCATCCTCCCCATCAGAATCGCCCGTCGCCGCTCCATCAAAGAAGGAAACCGCCGCCCCCGTGGCCACCCCAAAAGCATCCCCCAGTCCCGCCACCACCCCGACCGCCGCCGTCCCAACCTCAGATGAATCATCCTCCCCCAACGCCGCCCCCGAGGAGGAGCCGGCATCTCCCCCCGCACCTGCTCCGGCTCCCGTTGCCGCTGATGTACCGGTGGCTGACACACCAGCAGCCAATGGCGCCACCGCTTTGAAGGTTTCCGCTGTGGTCGGCACTGCCGCCGCCGCCGGATTCTTCTTCTTCTGAGTGTTCATTAATTGTTGATGGTTTAGTTAGTTGGTTACACTGACATGTTGATCGATCGATGTGCATGGCCCGGGTTCAACAAATTGAACCTCGATCGCCAATAATATTATGCAAGAGCGCAAGACTTTTTATCTAGTCACATTTTTTCCCTGAATTTCCTGTGCATGTGTGTGTTTTCTTTTACCAAATAAATTTTATTACTAGTAAAGAATGAGGATTAATTAAGCACTGCAAATAACAAATTCCAACTAATACTTTTTATAAATTCAATATATAATTTCCACACACACAAATATAAATTAACTTCTTAATGAGACGATATCTAATAATGAAGACACAGAAAATCGACACGCAAGAAAAAATGCACCATAAATTGACACATAAGTAAAAACAACTTTCTATTAGTATATAAAGGAATATGATAGTGCAAATAACCGGTAAAGAAGAGACAATTGGACAAGGGACAGGTTATTTCCACACACGAAAATTCTAAGTACACACACTTTAATTTTTTTAAACAAAACCTATTGTGTAATGAATAAAGTACCCTTCCTTATAATTTCAAAATTTTGGAAGTCTAAGTACACACACCAATGTGCGAAAATTTTTGCTGCACAATACACTAATGTGCAAATAATTTTATTGCACACTATGTAAATGTGCAAAAAATTATGTCGAACATAGGTGTATGTACTTAAAACAGAGCCCAAAGTGTGTGTACCTAACAATGTGTGATTTTTTTTTAACAACATATAATCGTGCGAAAAAATTTGTCACACATTATGTGTAAGCACCAGGGGTATTGTGGAACTTTTAGATGTATGTACTCAAATATTTCGTGTGCGTACTTAGTTTTTGTGGGTACTAAAAAAAATGTGCGAGAATAACCTGTCCGTTGGACAATCCATTTTAATATTGGGCTCTCTTGTGGATATTAATAAAAGTCCACTAAGAGCAGCCCCCCGGCGTGCCGAAACAAAACGCTGTCGTTTCATGTCTGAGTCCATATTCGTGGCTCAGAATCAATTCCCATATTCACAGCATCCGAATGGCTGAGAGAAAACCAACACTACTCTGAAACCTGAACATATCCAATTCAATCATAGGTACAATTTCAACAGTTCTTCTCAGCTAATCAATTTTTTTGGTGGTTAAATGATACCTCAATCTGTTGTGGAATTCTCAATCTTGAAATCCTGCTTTAGTTTGTGAAATTATCTGGGCTCAATATGCAAGCTCTGACAATTTGGCCTTCAGCAACTGAATTTCCTCACTCTTCTTTGGTACCCCAGTTGGATTTAGAGTTATATTCTTTATGTAGTTCAGTTAAATTGGGAGAGAGAAGGAGAAGATTGAATCTATGCGATATTTCCTGCTATTTTTCTAGTTATTTTAGGGGATTTAGAACGGGGGCTTGTGAGTTGAAATGGAAATGCCTTTATCTAGGCTCTAAAAATGCAATCAATGTCTTGTATAAAACAAAGAGAGAATCTGTTGGTGCGGCCTTTGCTCTTACATGGGCTTTGGATGAACCGACGGTTGGAAAAGGTGTTGGCGAAGAAGAAAATGAGTTTTCTGAGGAGAGAGATAGTGTGGAACTTACTAATGTAAATAGATATGGGGGTTCAAATAATGGTGGTGGTGATGATGATGATGATAGGAGAAAGGGTAGCGTTGATCTTGCAGAAAAAGTTGGAAATGGGAATAATCGAAGAATTAATGTTCGTGCATTGGCGTGGAAATTACGCCTGTCTAAAACTGCTGATGATGTGGAAGAAGTTCTGAAGAAGGAAGATGAGCTTCTTCCCCTTCAAGTATATTCGACCATAATTAGGGGTTTTGGCAAAGAGAAGAGGCTAGATTCAGCGATTGCTGTTTATGAATGGCTCAAGAGAAAGAGCAAAGAGGCGGATTCTTCCATAGGGCCGAATCTTTTCATATATAACAGTGTTTTGGGGGCGGTGAAGGAAGCTGGAAAGTTTAATTTGGTTGTGGATATCTTGAATGATATGTCTGTTAGAGGGGTGAGTCCTAATGTTGTGACATGCAACAGTTTAATGGGAATTTACATAGAAGAAGGAAGAGAAACTGAGGCCCTCCAACTGTTTGAAGATATGCCTAGTAAAGGCGTGTGTCCATCTCCTGCATCGTATTCTACGGTCTTATTTGCATATCGTAGACTGGAGGATGGATTTGGAGCTTTAGAGTTCTTTGTTGAGGTAAGAGACAAGTACCAAAAAGGTCAAATTGGGAAAGATGACGCTGAGATGGGGTGGGATCAAGAGTTTCCGAAGATAGAAAACTTCACTATTCGTATTTGCTACCAAGTTATGCGAAGATGGCTTGTGAAAACTGATAATTTAAGCACTGAGGTACTGAGACTGCTAAAGGAGATGGATAAGGCTGGATTGAAGCATGGTCGTGAAGAACACGAGCGCCTCATATGGGCATGTACACGAGAAGAGCATTGTGTGGTGGCTAAGGAATTGTATGCTAGGTTAAGAGAGATGGGCAATGAAATAAGCTTATCAGTTTGCAATCATTTCATTTGGCTGTTGGGAAAGGCAAAGAAATGGTGGGCAGCTTTAGAAATTTACGAGGATTTATTGGATAAAGGGCCCGAACCAAATCACATGTCGTATGAATTAATCGTTTCTCATTTTAACATACTTCTTGATGCAGCTAGGAAAAAGGGAATTTGGAGATGGGGTGTGAGATTGGTGAACAAAATGGAAGAGAAAGGCCTTAAACCGGGCAGCAGAGAATGGAACTCTGTACTCGTTGCTTGTTCGAAGGCTTCTGAAACCGCAGCTGCTATTCAGATATTCAAGAGAATGGTTGAACAAGGAGAGAAGCCTACGATAGTCTCGTATGGGGCGTTGCTTAGTGCACTTGAGAAAGGAAAGCTCTACGAAGAGGCCATTCAGGTGTGGAAACACATGGTAAAAGTCGGTGTTGAACCAAATTTGTATGCATACACAATCATGGCTTCTATATATGCAGGCCAAGGGAAATTTGATATTGTGGAATCTGTAATTAAAGAGATGGTGACAGTTGGCGTTCATCCAACGGTTGTGACATTCAACGCAATAATCAGCTCATGCGCTCGGAATAATCATGGAAGTGAGGCGTACGATTGGTTTCAGCGCATGATACTTCAGAGTATTACACCCAATGAGGTTACGTATGAAATGTTGATCGAGGGTCTTGCTAAGGATGGTAAGCCACGCGTGGCTTATGAGCTGCATTTGAGGGCCCAGAATGAGGGTCTTCTGCTTTCTGCTAAGGCTTATGATGCTGTGATTCAGTCTTCACAGTTATATGGGGCGACGATTGACGTTGCTAATCTTGGCCCTCGACCACTGGAAAGAAAGAAGAAGGTGCAGATCAGGAAGAATTTGTCTGAGTTCTGTAAATTGGCTGATGTACCTAGGAGAAGTAAACCATTTGTGAGAGCAGAAATTGGAGAGTGAACATCTGCGTAGATGAAACTGAAACCAGCCTTTTTTTCTTTATTGCATGCTTTACCTACTGTAGAATGTATAATTTGTTGGACAATATATAGAATAGAAGAGGATCCTCTGTGGTACTGTAAAATGTATTTTTCTTTTTGAAAAAACACAAGGTTGAAATTGTAATGAATTACTAGCATTTATGTTCTTAAGAAGTGTTAAATAATCAGAGTTAGAAAACGCCACTCGATCAATTCACGTTATGTTGATGACATTACTACAGAAATGACAACACTCTACAAGATCTCTTGTGTGCAAAGAAAGGCAAGATTATCAGAAAAGAAAGGCTCTTATTAAAAACAGGACATCATCACGTTTTAAATTAAACTAGTCATCAACATGTCTCAGAATCACAAGTAGAGGTGGGAATGGGGAGACGAGTTCTTTCTATTCCTTCTTCCTCGAGTCCTTGAGCTGTCCTCTCTTTCTAATGGCAAGGCAGAATTTGAGACGCCAAGCATCAATAACCGACTCGTGCAAAGAACTTGCCAAGGCCCATAGGAGGGAGTGGGGCCAGTAAGGAGTGCAACGAGGTTCATACCCTATCCAACGTAGAGCTGCACGAGCATAACCATCTGTCGATGGCACAAAGAAGGACGACCTTTTTATCGATGCCATCTTTGTGGCAACATACAATGGTACCTGACGATATTTTTCATAAAATTTTAGATTTAAAAAAAAAAAAAAAAAAAGTTGAATAGCATATCAAGACTCCAATAAAGAATGAAATGAACACAAGATTAGATATTTGGAGAGACTCAAATCTAAATTGTGTTTCTCCTAAAGGAAATGACTATCATAAACATTAAGACCAAGTAAGATAATTTCATTATACCTTTATGCACACAATCACAACACTGAATCGAACTGCGATACTGATTATCTTGAAAACTTTTCCATCTTTCATAAACCTTTTATGTTCTCTATATATCGCAACACAACTGCATCAGACCAATTCATACTCTGTTGTTGAAGTTCGTAAATAGTTAATTACATTACATCTGAGGTACGAGACTAAACAATCAGGGCTTATGGTGTAAACCTAAAGTATTTATTTTTCTTTCTTACACACAAACAGAGCAGCACAAGAGCTAAAGGCAAATTTGCGTGGGAGTAAACGAACCTGACACTGCACGTCGATCCCACTCTTCTTGTACTCCACATAGAGGCACCTCGAGAACTGATCAACGTACCTGAAAGAAAAACCACAACCACCAGTTATTTGGTTTGAACAAAGTAATCTAACCAACTCCTTTGAGAAACATCCATATTTCGTCCAAAAATTAACCATAAATCATTCAAATCCGAAAAACCTTTTCTTCTATTGAACTAATCAGTAGAATCTAGCTAGCTTCTAAAGTAGTAGTAGGCACACAAGAGCAATGACATTTAACATCTAATCCGCTTTTAGTAAAATCAGTTCCAGCATCAAACAAGTTTTAGATCCACAATGGAAATCAAGGTCAAACATAATAAGATTGCTCACGCTTTAGTAGCAGCATAGACAGAATAAAGTGGATCAGCAGGAATAACCATGGCGGCACCAGAGCCAATGTTGACAATGGCCCCCCTTTTCCTCTTCAACATCCCCGGCAAGACAGCCTGTGTAACTTTCGTCGTACCCTCAACATTAACCTTAATCAAATCATTCAATAACTTATCATCAACTTCGTGAAAGAATCTGGCGTACGGATACGAAACACCCACGTTGTTAATCAACAACCCAACATCCAACCCTTCGATAGTCTCCTTAATCCTCGAAACGCCGTCGTCTAAATCGCCAGAAAAATCCACCACCACAGTCTTGATCTGGGTCGACCCGGATTTGGACTTGATGGATTCCGAGACGTCCTTCAGTTTATCCGGGTTCCGACCCACCAGAACCAAGTTGAGCCCTTTTCTCGCCAGCTGAAATGCGAACGCTTTTCCGATGCCGTCGGTGGGGCCCGTGATTAGGGCCCATGACCCGTATTTCTTGAGATTTTTCCCGGGTCGGAGGAAATTCACATAGACCCACTTCAGAATTGAGAATGAGAGTTTGAGGAGCGAGAAGGAGCCTAGAGAGAGGAGGAGGAGAAACCATGTAGGCTGAGATTTCAGCTGCTCCAAGATGCACTGCGCCATGACCATGAGTGAGCGATGAATCTGGTGGATATGAACTTCTTCAACGGGTATATATATATATATATATATATATATATATATATTTATTTTTTTATGTTCAAAATATTGGTACAGATAAGCAAAATTCTTCTTTGCTTTTATTAAAAAGTTGTGATTTCCCCACTCTAATTCAACTATATGGCACTCCACATCGCCTGTAACGTAACAACAGATTAATCTATTTTCTAATTTATCCTTCTCTGTAAGATAATACCAAAAATATTCAAATTGTATAAATAAATTCGTATAACATAAAATAAAACGTGTATATTCTCATAGGTTGATAAGAAAAACTAAAAAAGATCATGTTAGGTGTTTGCGACTTATTATAAAAATGTAGAATCACATTTTTAAATATAAAATTGATTTTAATTATTGTAATGCATCCTTATAAAGGTAGAATCAATAACAAACAAAGCTTCATATATAATTAGTAAAGTAATATATGAGTTTAGTCAATATATATGTAGTTAAAGTTAATTGCATTTTTTAAGTTTAACTTAAAATGTTAGTACTTAAATTAATGTACATACCCACTAACAAAATTGATGGTAAACACGCATCGAATTAAATAAGATATTTTTATTATAAACTGAAAGAGATATATAACAAAAAAAAAGAAGGAAGATAACAGTTGGAAAGCATTTATTTTGAAGCTGTGGATGTGTGCAGTTGGCGGTTGAATTAGATGGCCTGAAATTAGGCGGGGTCTGGGTCTTTCCGTTAGGTGAACAATATCAACGCTTTTATACCGCATACATTCATTCACCATTCTCCATAGTGTTTTTAAATTATATATTAATTAATTGAAAATATTAATAGTAATTCGCCTCCAACATTAAATACTCGTATAAATTCATCAAATAGATTATTTAGGCTCTATCAGAAAAACCTGACAATTTTAACAAAGCCACAAGTTAACATCTGTACGGACATGGTGAATTGAACAAGGCCTAAGCGAAAATTTTACAAGCTTTTATATGGTCTCCAAAGTGAATTAAATGTTTTTTGACAGGCACATACTCACAGTTAAGAATTGAATTCAAGGCTACTGATACGACTTAACATGGCCTGGTTGATATTTGGGCCTAACCTAAATGGGCCGAAGGTTGGTCCGGCATTAGTTACAACTACTTCGGATAATATGGATGAAGAAACCAAAGTTGTCTGTCACACACCATCTGTGATTTGCTATCTAATCCCTCCGTCAGATGGGGAAGTTGTAATTTATTTTGACACAGTAAGATTGAATGGAAATTGTGCCACCACTCAATGGACACAAAAAAATGCACCACTATTGAAAAGTAATTCTTCTTCTTGAGAATTCAAATGTTCTTCCTCTATATATATTTTCTATTTGTAAAGGGTTCAGTTCAATTTCAACTTTCAATGGAATAAAAGGAACTTCAATTGAATTGAATATTTTGAATTACTATTCATGTTTCTCGTGTTCCATTCTTTATTACTATTCATGTTTAGAGTGGTCATCACAAGTTTGGATGTGATGTGTGTATGCCTTCTTACCGTTTATAATTTTACAGATACTCCATCAAGTAAAATAAACGTTAAATATCCATTATCTACATTTATACATAATCAAATACAGCCACATGCACATATACAAATAACACATATCACCCTCTCAAACAAGACTAACCACGCATAAAGAAACAGACCGGATTGCTCCATGACATGCTATTAACACCGATCTATAATGCATTTAATTTGATCATTATCACAGAACTTAAGTTGTTGAAACAAGATTCAAGTACAATTTGTAATGCTCTACACAATTTCCCCTAAATTCACACTTTGGGAGAGAAAGAAATCTGTCAAATATTTGTCACAGATGCATTTACAAAGAAAGTATGTATTACCACTGCCTTTCACCCCCACTTTGAACTATATATATACGTTTTCTCCCCCCTCATGTTTCCCGTTTCACGGCCTCCAAAATGCATTAAGTTCTCAGAAACAGCAAAGCCAACTTTTCTGCATCAAAACAAGGAGAAGAAACCATTCAAACGTAGTGTTTGCTAAAGAAGATTACTCATTAGAATTCGTACAAAATCAATACCTTGCGGGGTAAATCAGAAGGATGGACATGCTGAGGCCCATTTGGACCACGACGAGGCTGCTCAGCACTCGGTCCAGTGCCTTTAGCTTTCTTTTCATCCCTGGCCTTAGCAAATATGACCGTAAATCCATCGGCTGAGGCTGGATTATTCACGTCCCACTCCCCAAACTTCGGCAACGGCCGACCTTTCTCGTGCTGCACACAATACAGGTTGCTCCTTCTTATGCATCAAATTGCAATGTGCTATCTAAGTTTATGAAATATTATGCAAAAAGAAAGTATGCAAATATGGTGTTATAGAAAAATATATATATTTATTGTCTTCAACTATTTGCAAGTGAAATAAATCACTGGGATTTTCTATATATCTACACAGGTGAAGTTCTCCAGGCATAGCCATAAACACGCCAATACATATATTTGTAGATGAGGTATAACATCAAAAAGACCCTTCAAGAGAAGGAGGGGAAGCAATTAGATTAGACATCCATCATTGCTACATATGTACTGTGTTTCTCAGTTACTTATGACAAATCCTTCTTTAAGCAAAAATCATATCAGTGCTTTATAATTCCTCTCCAATTCCTTTATTTTAGCCAAGGGGCTGCGCGTTGCAACTCAAATCAACATCCAAAAATTAGAAACCAGCAATAACCCTAATTTCGATTGGACTTGATCGTGACCGTAGAGCAAGAAGGAAAACTAAAATAGTTATTTCAGAATTCAACACTGAAGTTAAAAACAACTTCACATATGAAGGACAATTCCTAAATACAAATGGAATAATGAGGGAGAAGAAATTCAAATATTTAACAAGACTCTACACACGAAAATGCGAAAATTTAGTCATCAACAAAAATGTGATCAGACCACACGTTCTCTTGCGCATTTTGTTTCACACACAACTACATATAGAATCATTATGGGGGGAAATGGAAGATATCAAACAAACCAAAAATAATTTTCAGAAGAGAGTCGTTTTTCTGATCGAATTAGAAATAGAATTAGAATTAGAATTGAACCTTTGATCATTTACAATTAAATGGAAAAAAACGCGGTAAATATATGCAGAATTGCACATGCAAAGAAGAAGAAACTTACAGACGTCATGAGAAATTGCAGGCTTTTGGCCTCCGATGGAAGAGACAAATGAAGAATGCGTTGAGAGAGGAGAGAGACAGAGATTAGAGATTTGCGAGGGAATTCAGAACGGATCTTTAGGAGGGAGAGAAATGAATTACGTACTATAATAATAATAAATAATAATTTTAGAATGAAGACACACTGTTACCATTTCTTTTCTAATTCACATTATTAATTATACCACGACGAGGAGGCACGATCCACCTTAATTATTAACCAAAAATATTCCATTGAATTGTCTCAAATTATTCATTCGGTTTATAATTTTATCACCGAATCTCAAATAAACGTGGAACCGATTAATTGCAAATTTGCAATGAATACAATCATCAAGGGAGAGATTGTAATTTTTAAAAGATATTTAGTTATTTACAAATTGCAATTGCTTGTCTTTCACCGGGAGGCATTGGTAATCATTCCCATTTAAAAATTTACAATCAAACTTCCTCTAAATTTATTCATAATGTTATTATTTTACATGCGTGAATAAATAATATTATTGAAGGGAGAAGTTGATACAAACAAAAATCAAAGGCGCAAAATGTTGCAAGTAGCAAATAGCAATACTTAAAAGATTTGGGCGGAATACATATGATGTAGGTCTGTTACTCCCCATACCAATTCTTAAATGCTACACGGTTTACGTATGAAACGACAACAGGTGTTGTTCGTAACTATATATACCAACTCAGTAGCTAATCAGAATTCATAAAGAAAATATCATGTTTATAAAGCAAATGAAAGCTGTTGCGTGTCTGATGATTCTTGTGTGGCTTCATCAGGCAGACGGCCACGTCCCATTCCTCGTAAATCCTCAACAATCCCAGTACATTACTGTAATTGGTATGTATGTTATCACAGTTCAAGTGTATACTACTTTTAGCATATGAATCATGTGCTGCTATGCTATGATCTTGCAGGTTGTAATAATGACTGTGATATAGCCTGCTGTTATTGTGATATCAGAATACAGCCCCCAATTTGCGTGCACTGCTGTGAAGAGTAGGAAATATTCCATGCAATTGCAAATTACTAGTACTATTTCCTCCTTTGTATAGCTCGGAAATGACAAAACCTAATCGTTATTATGACTGCACTTTTATGCATAATAAAGAACATCAAAAATCATTAGTTAATTAATCTAATCCACCATGGGTCTCAATGTCACGCTCAAATCCTAGCGTGGCTTCATCTGTCAAACATTGAAAATTTCAAAATCCTCTTATTATGTTTATTATCTACCCGTCTATTTAAGTGTGGAAAACACACAAACTGTTGGCTTCTTGCAAGATCCAGGTTTTCATACGAACAAGGGCAGTTAGTTACCTGATTTGAGTTGAGTCATAAATTAATGCTTTCTCGTAAGTCCAAGAAACACAGCCGCTGATGAGATTTGAACTCTGAGATCAGCAATATCAATATCATGGCCACCTTCCACCAAACCATATTGATCAACCTGTAAATCTTCCTCGAGCCTAATCAGCTCAATGCCTTGCTCAATGCTCAACCGATCACGAAATATTCCAACTGCTATGATCAAAGAGTGGGCAGCCGAAGCAAGAGCATCGATTGCAGCTAATTCACAGTCATCTGTCTTCTTGAGAAGGTTCTCAAAGGCATTGACCAGGCCCTCCTCCTGCTTTCCACCAAAGAAACTGGTGTACAAGATAGGCCTATAACCAAATTCCGATTCCAACCATTTCATTACAGGCCCAAATTTCTCCACCTGTAGTGCTGCAAATGCAAATAGATGAGAAAATCAGAGAAACGTGCTTAAGATGGTTTGGGTCTCTACCTGCTCAATACATCATATTGCAATTAATGAATCATTAACTCAAATTCAAAGGAAGACTAAGAAAAGTGAAAAAAACAACTTAAAAGACATGTTGTGATTATTCAAATTGCTAACCCCACATAATCCAAGAAGAAATTCTATACGCACCTCGGAGATCCCGCACTAGATCATTGTCGGTTGGAGCACGGCAAAACACCAGGTCATGATGAAATTTTTTCATCAAATTATCAATTATCTTCGGCCTAACAACCGGTACTCTTTCCAGTGCTGTGCATGCAAGCTTCATCAGAGGCATTGTGAATGGTCTAATTCCATCTGTTTGCTACAAATAAAAATTTTACCCCCTCAAAAGTCTATTTCAGCGATACAGAAGCTAAACCAAAACTCACCATAAAGCTATGATACACTTTTTTCTTCAACACGCAATATCAAATATAAAATGAAAAGGTCATGAAGCACACAGATCACTCCAAAGGACAGTTATGCCTAAAAGCTCAGACAACCTACCAAGACAGATAATTAATCCAACCCCAATTCATCACACAATACAGACATATATGTTGAACATAAATGGCTCATTCTTGGGTTTTTTAGGTAAATTTCCAACTATTTCTTTAAGAAAAGCCCGATGAAAGTGCAGATAAAGGTTAATTCGTGTACTAGAAGACATAAGATCTCCATCCACAATGAATGTCCAGGCCACGCTGTGATCAACACTTTCCATTGTAAATATCATCGATATACTTAATTGTTGGATAGCTATTCTTATCTAACTTACTTATATCGAAAACATAAGTAACATTATGATTTGTGAATTCTAACAATCAATCAAATAAGTAAGTTGATAAATGCCAAAATAGTTGACAATCTTGCCTTAGCCCGCTAGTGTATGCACAATCACTATTAACAAAATCAACACAAATAGCCTAAAATTTAACAAAACGCCATAGCTACACACATAATTCCAACATAAAAGTATAAACTTTAGTGCACCTGATACTCCCATTCAGCTGCAATGGCTTTTGCAAGAGCTAAAGTTGGGCATTTGAGATTTCTCTTGGACGGAGTCTTGAGGGTTCTGTAATCGAGCATTACATGCCACCCATTTCCATCGTCTGCTTCTCTCGTCGTTACCTTCTTGTAAAACCGCTTTCCAACGATCGAACCGGTCATGGATGATATCGGCATACTCACGGAAGCGGATGAAGGCGGCGCCTTATCAGGGCCCTTGATGTATATGTCATCATCTGTGATCGGATTTGAGGCGGGTTTCAATTGGTCAGGATCGTCGGAGGAAAAGGCAAGTTCGGAATTCCCGGAAAGACTGAGCTGGCGCCTGTTGGAGGTAAGAGTTCTGAGTACGTTGGAGTGTAGGGTTCTTAGGGTTTTTCCCACCATCGATGACGCCATTCTCGCTGTCAGTGCTGTGCGAATTGCGAGAGCTCTTTTCTGACTCTGTTCATTTGGAAAAAAGTTCATGGGCCATAGAACCTGGCAGTAGTTTTGGGCCTAATGAGGCCCAATTTCGAAGTGACTGAACACTAGAGATTTTTTAAAAGAAAATATTAATAAATGAATATAACATAATGCCATAGTGGTTACCTGTGAGATGAGGGAATCGTGACAATTTTCTACTTGATTGATTTCTTAATAACCTAAATTAAATGAAACTTAATTTTTTTTAAAAAAAAAACTTAATAACTTATTTTTTGATTATTTATAATTTGTGATAGCTATAATTTTTTTTTTTTTTTGGACAATACAAAGAAATAGGATCCTTAATTTCCTAATCTAGATCCTAATTCTCTTATCCACTCCCTCACTTTACGTACCAACCCAATCAAGAGAGTCAGTATGTGAATCCCCTATCGACGCCAACAAGTGTGCTGCTTCATTAACCTGTCTATAAATGTGAATAATTTTCCACTCCTGCAGGCGTCTCAACTCTTCCAAAATCAAATCTAAGGTGTACCCACCCCGATTCCATAGGATTTCCTTATTATTAATAGCATTTACCGCTTCACTACAATCGGAGAAAAAGATAACTCTTGAGGCTCTACTACGCTCAATCTCCTTAATTCCCCTTAATATTGCATTTAATTCACCTTCCATGGGGGATTCTGCTTCCACCGCTCCACCTCTACAAAACTTTTCCAGCTTCCCCTTCTCATTTGTGATAATAACTCCAGTATTACACTTATCCCTACACTCAGGGAAACCTGCATCCGTGAAGATTAGCCTTGCTGGGCCAAACTCCCGAACTATCCTGCTAATCCTCCTCCATTGCTCATTCAGATTTGGCCTCTTTCCTAACGCCGCCGCTTTTTGATATTCATCAGCCATTGAAAGAGCCCACTCGACATTTCGATACATCAACCGTAACCTGTCCTGAGCCTGCACTCTACTCCCATGCAAAATCTCGCACCTCTTTTTCCAAGTTGCCCAGCTCAAAACCACAATTTTATCTGCCGACCAAAGATCATTAAATCTCAAAAGTTTCTGCAGGAATTCAACCGTGGACCTTTCCTCCTCACCCCCATTAGGAATTAGAATCCCTGCTTGTTTCCAAATGTTCCTAACAAAAGGGCACTTAAATATTGCATGGCATGAATTTCCAAACCCAAAGCCACATAGACCACAACTTACTCCCGTTGGCACATGATGCTTCACCAAGTTTACTTCAACAGGCAAAATATCCGAAGCAAGTTGCCACCAAAAAATTCTCACCTTCGGCGGGACGTCCAATTTCCACGTGTGCGTCCACCATGCATCTCTCTTCACAGATGACTCGGGAACTCCCATAGACAACTTCCTTTCCCAAATAGCCGCCGCCTTTTGATAACCTGACCTTACCGTATACTTACCTTTGGGGTGAAACCGCCAATATCTCACATCACTATTCCCTCTGGTTTCCACTCGTACTGCCAAAATCTCATCAGCCTCAAATGTTAAGAAATCTCTTCTTACCAATTCCTCCTTCCACTTCCCATCGTCTGAAATATATTCACATACCTTTACCCCATTTCTCAGACACGTTGATCTTCCACGAGCATTCCACTCCGCGAACCAGTTCCTATCATTGGCATTAATACTCTTCCCATTCACAACTCTCCACTGTATCCCTTCTTGAAGCAGTTCCCTCCCCCAACAAATTGATCTCCACACAAACGACGGATTACTCCCCAAGTGCGCCTCCATGATATCCATACTACGAAAATACCGCGCTTTAAAAACTCTAGACACAAGAGAATCCGGATTGACAATCATCCTCCAAACTTGTTTCGCTAACAACGCTTGATTAAAACATTTAAACCACCGAAAGCCCATCCCTCCTTCATCTTTACTCACGCACAAGTTATCCCAAGTCTTCCAATGCAGACCTCTTTTATCCTTTGATCCCTGCCACCAACACCTTGCACAAATCTTTTCCATATCACTACAAATCGAACTGGGAATTCGGAAACACGACATTGCATACGTCGGGATAGCTTGTAAAACCGCTTTAATGAGAACCTCCTTTCCCCCTTTTGAAAAATGTTTGTGATTCCAACTTAGAACCCTCTTTTCCATTTTGTCCTTTAGAAAACCAAACTGATAGCGCTTTCTCCTCATCGAAAAAGAGGGAACCCCCAAATACATCTCATGACTTCGGCTCTGATGAATACAAAGGATCTGTTTAACTCTCTCTTGATTAGTCGTGATGGTTCCTGGGCTAAATGATAATGCCGACTTATCAAAATTAATCACCTGCCCCGAAGCTGCCGCATAACAATCAAGACATTCCTTAACCGAGTTACAAGACACCATATCTGCTTTAAATAACAGAAGACTATCATCCGCAAAAAACAAATGTGAAATACACGGCCCCCTATTAGCCATCTTAAGCCCTTTGATTTTTCCATTTGCAACATATCCCTCTAACAAAGAAGAAAGTCCCTGAGCCACAATCACAAACAAATAAGGGGAAAGAGGGTCTCCTTGCCGAATGCCCCTTGAAGGAACAATGATCTCTGACAATTCTCCATTAATTTTAATTTTGTAAGAGACAGTGTTAACACATCGCATAATCAACCTAATCCACTTTCCCGAGAAGCCAAGCTTAGCCATGATTGCCTCCAAAAATCTCCACTCAACTCTATCATAAGCTTTACTCATATCGAGCTTTACTGCTGCATAGCCTTGCTTGCTTTTAGAATGTCGTAGCCAGTGCATACACTCAAAACCAATCAATATATTATCAGTAATCAGGCGCCCCGGAATGAATGCACTTTGACATGAGTCAATGATATCATTCAAAATCTGCCTCCATCTGTTTGCTAACACCTTCGCAACAACCTTATAGCAAACATTGCTAAGACTTATAGGACGAAAATCAGAGACTTTTTCCGGCTTCTTCTTTTTAGGTATCAATGTGATAATTGTCTCATTCCACGATTCGATTCCTTCTTCAAACCTTAGAATTTTACCCACTGCGCTGATCACATCCTCCCCAATAGTATTCCAAGAATTGTGGAAAAAACCTGCGCTAAAACCATCAGGTCCAGGCGCCTTCAAATCGCTTATATCAAATGTTGCTCTCTTAATCTCCTCTGCCGAGAATTCAGCTTCCAGCAACTTATTCATATCCTCAGTTACCCTTGGCTCAATAAAACGTATTGCTTGATCAACTGCTTCCCTTGAGGGATTTGAGGACACAAATAAGTTTGAGAAAAAACTCTGAAAACAGTTTCTAATTTGATCCTTTGTAGTCCAAACATTTCCATTGTCATCCTTCAAACATTCCACCCCATTTCTGCTCCTTCTATCTTTCGTACATTGGTGAAAAAAATTAGTATTTTTATCCCCCACCTTCAACCAATGTTTCTTCGCTCTTTGATGCCAATACATCTCTTCTTGGATTAACAATTTTTCCGCGTCCTTTGTCAATGATCTTACCTTTTCTCCACTTTGCTCCTCATCCTTCAACTGATCAATTTGTTGGAGAACCTTTTTTATTTTCTGATTCGTATTCCCTACCTTATTCATCGCACACTTATTTAACCTAGCCCCACAAACCTTAAGCTTTTCTGGGATACTCTGTACCGTCTTTGCATCATCCCATCCCTTTCCCACAACAGCTTCAAAACCATCCTCCACTGTCCACTTATTTTCAAACAAGAACCCTCTTATAACAGTTTTTTTTTCCTTCCATTGTCTAAAATTTAGCATCAACTTAACCGCCCTATGATCAGAACCAAAGAAACCACAATTATGCGCTACCGCTCTCGGGAACACTGATTTCCAGTCTTCATTCGCAATGAAACGATCAAGACGTTCACAAATTTTCCCTTTACCTTGCCTACCATTACACCAGGTCCACCAAGGTCCCTTGGTACCGACATCACTCATATTCAAATCCATACAACAATTAATAAAACTAACAGATTTATTTCTACAACAGCCAACACCCCCTCTTTTTTCAGCATTGAACATAACTGTATTGAAATCGCCTCCAATTATCCACGGTTCATGTTCCTCTTGTTTTAAAAGCTTCAATTTTTTCAATAATTCCCAAAATTGATCCTTCTTATCAGGGGTGGGGGGCGCATAAATACCAGTAAATCTCCACTTAACATTCTCCCACAAAACAGAAACATCAACATGATTCAAAGAATAAGAGCGAAGCACCACATCAATTTTTTCATTCCAAAACAGCAAAAGTCCCCCTTTAGTACCAAGGGGGTTACAACCAACAACGCCCTTAAAGCCTAACGCATAAGTCCAACAACTAGCACGATTACAACTTATTTTAGATTCATTAATAAACAGAAGCAGGGGTTTAAGTTCAGCAATAAGTTGCTTAAGAAAAAGGAATGCACGTTTACCCCCTAATCCCCGTGCATTCCAAATCACAGTGCTCATTTTGCTGGGCGGAGCCGGTCCTCGCCGAGCTCCGCCTTCTCTTCATCAGCAACTTCTGCCTCTTGTTGTGCACCAGCTCCCTCGATCTGCCCTTCACCCTCCACTTTTTTTCCTCTTCTGCATTCTTCTCTTCCAGAACTTCCAGCTCCGCAACTTTTGGTTTCTTTCCAGCTTTTTGCTCCTCATTGATCTCCACAGCTCCTCTCTTTATCCATATTGCTTTCGGTGTTGCCTTTTGAGTTGATTGTATCAGCTTCTGTTTCCCTTTCCCCGCTCCCGCCGTCTTCTTTCCTCTCCTTCCAGTCCCAGTTCTTGCTGCATCTCTAGCTCTGTTCTCCACCATAGCAGCCCCACTGGTAGCATATGGCTCGTTACTGGACAATTGCGCAGCCCCTGTAGCCTCAGAAGTACCTGCATTTAAAGGAACAAAATATGTGCCCCAATTGTTAGATTGGTACCATTCTTGAACCGGATTGAACTAGAATTTTGGATCATATCCAGCGACAAACAGCCCCATGCTAACTCCCATTGCTGACGCATCCACATTCTGGTACATCCCCACATTCGTCCACATCTGTCCCCCATTTCCTTCATATCCCTGCACCCAGTTATCAAAACCACCCAGATTATACTGACCAACCTCACTTCCTCCACCCGCTTGCACAAATTCTTTCCCCATGCCATCAAACAGCCCATGATTAGTTCCATATTGCATCACTTGAACCGCTAAATCTTCCCCCATGGACATCTCCATATTTGTTACCAAGAAATCCTCTTGGTCCTCCACAACCTGTTTGCCCCTCCTTTTAGCACCCCGCATAAGCTCCTCCATAGACACGCTCTTAAACCCATCTGCCTTTAACCAGGGTTCGTACTGTCTCATCCCACGCATCACTTCCAAACTATTCATAAAAGTAGAAGGACAATCCTTCTCCACATGATCCAAAGTACCACAAATATAACAAAAATCAGGCAATTTCTCATAACGAAAGATAACCACCGAAATGTTTCCCTCAAAATTAACCTTCGTACCCCTTAACAGAGGCTTAGACACATTGATCAAGACCTTACCCTGAGACATCTACCCCAAGCTATAGCATTAGCCGAACAATCAACTTCCATGACCCTTCCTACTTTATTTCCTAACACTTCACCAACATACCTGGTTAAGAGTTGTATTTCTAGACCGTGAATCTGCACCCAAAATGGCACCTCATTCAGCACCAGCTCTTCAATTTTCTCACTCCCCACAGCTTTCTTGAAGACCATTAGGTTGTTGCTCAACTGCCACGGTTGCCTAGCGAACACTCTGTTGCAATCATTCATATTCTCAAAACCCACCAAATAAATTCCATCTCCAATCGCAAATACATTAGCCGGAGCACTAGGTTTCCAGATGGCGTTGAGAGCTGCTCCAAGATCTTTCGTGCCGATAGACTTACGAGTAACAAACCGGAAAATAAGAGCATTAGCCACCGGCGGCACTACACTCCGATCAATGTCCGAGATTTCTTCTTCATTCGTCGTACGCTTCCAACTTTCCCATACTTCATTCAGACTTTCCTGCATACTTGAGAACTCCATAGACCGATTCACTGTAGAAAGAGTTTGTGGAATATGATTGTTGTAGGATATTGTGTTTGGATGGATGTCCCCAGAAACATTTCCCCAATTTATAGACAAAACCCTCTGAGAAACCCTGAATCTAGAAATTCTAAAAAATCTCCTAAAAACAAACAACAGATACATCTTAAACCACACACAGAACAAAATACACAAACGTAATGATTACTTTCTGCAAAATAAACCCGATGAGAGATAACACCTAGGGAAGCCGGAACGTCGCCGGATAGCCCACTCAGACGAGTGAAGTTTCTAGAGCAACCTAGACTGTTTTTCTGAAGAGACGTCTCTCTTTAGAGAGAGAATTTTTTTTTTACTCTGCCATAATTTTGTGTTGATACAATTGAATTAGTTTGTGTTTTATATTGTATTTTATTTTTGATGCTCAATTCAAGGATGATAGATTTACTTATATACAAATACCATCTTAATATATATAAATACTTACTCAATTACATAAAGTAAATAATCATACTTAACTAAAATTCCCACTAATATCGAAGCTATGAGTTTTGTTGAGGCACTTTCATGAGTTAAAGGAATATACTTGAAAAACGTTATTATCGAAGGAGATGCTCGCTCGGTGATAGATGTAATAGGCAGTAATGAGAGGAATGTCTCTTCTTTTGGCGACTTCATGGAGTCTTGCAAGAATATCATTCGATCTTGTCCTTCTTATTCAGTGTCTTATATTAGTCGTTGTGCCACCTCGGTTGCACATACTTTAGGTAGGGAGGGAGTCTCGCTCTTTTGTGAGCTCTTCTTGTTGGGTTGATCCGACCTTGTGTTCTTGTGATCTTTAATAAATGTTTTTTTAGTTTTTTAAAATAAAAACTAAAATTCCCACTTAAGAAAAAAAAAAGTTTCACTCATTTCTTAAACTTGAAATTTTAATATAGCATGGATATTCGATTTTACTTTGTGAATGACTGAATGAGCATTTGCATTCCAAAATATAAATTTATTCAATGCACATAAAAGATAAATTACGGGACATCTACATTTCTCTACGACACCAAGTTATGAAGTCTAAAACGCATTGGCATAGTCGTCGTTCAATATTAAAGTCGCTGTTCCTAAAAACATGCCTTTCTTCCACACTGGATAAGATTGGATCGAAACTTACAGCAGAGGCGCCGCTTGTTTTTCTCTGTCTCTCTCTCCGTTGTCTCTCCCTACCTTCGCCGGCGGAGCAGATCGCGCAGAGTTGTATCAGGTTCTCTCTCTCTCTCTCTCTCTCTCTCTCTCTCTCTCCCTATATATATATATCTGTATATATCAATTAAAACATGTACTGGAGCAAATACGAATTTGAATTTTAGTTTATTTGGTGATGAATGGCTGAATTAAGTAACTAAAATTGAGCAGAATTCTCTGTTAAAATACAATGTTTCCTCAATCCTGTTAGGTTGAATTTTCTGGGGAATTTTGCGTTTAATTCTGAAATTCGATTTTAGGTTAAAATATTAAGTTTGGGAAGCTCATTCATTGCAATTTAGGTGTTAATTTCATCGAAAGCAGGAAAAAAATGTAGATATATGCATAATTTAAATATCTTTGGCTGTTAAATATCTAGAGCAACAATATCCACATATATATCTGAATGCATTATTGTGTGTTTATGTAATGAAGACGAGTGAAATTAAATTCAATGCTCTGGTTTGAACTGAGGCAAGATTCAAAATTTAGTTGGCTTTGGTACTGATTTTTTCATCAATAAATGTCGAAGTTTTCAATGTTATTCGTGCCATAGTCAGTAAGTAGGTTAATATTTTTTGTCATCATTAGTAGAATCATCATCATGCATTAGTTTATGCATTTAGGGGGAAATGTTAGATTCAGATAGGCGCATATAATATGATGTGCATGAAATATAATTTTGTCATCTTGTTTCAGGATTCTCCGTAGTAAATGAAGGTCCATGGACTCTGGCTTAAGTTCTGTTGCCAGAGAGGAAGGTGATTCTACCTTACTAGTGGATGCTTATGTGAATCAGATAGATGAGGTCCCTAGTTTCTCCTACGATGCTGAGGAGCTCTTTGTAGATGCATCTCTGAGTCAAGAAGTTTTGTCTGCCCGCAGAGATTGTATGGACGTAGATAGTGAGAGCACATATAGCTGCCTTAACTCATCATCAGAAGAAAAAAGTTTTGATAGTGATGTTGAACTTGAGTTCACTAGAGAAAGTGGTTCATCAGTTGACCATAATGGTTTAAACAAGGATACTGAACACGAGGGTCAGAGTCCAAAAACATGTAATAGTGATGGTGCAGATATTTTGGGTAAGCAAAATGATCTTAGTCCTGGTATTTCCTCTGACAGCCAGCAGGTAATGGATGCTGACGATAAGCATGTGTCTACATCTGAAGCCCCTTCTAATGCATCTGCTGGATCTGTTCAAGTTGTGAAGGATGAAGCTGATGACTACATAGTTCCAAAACTTGGGGTTGAGTTCGAATCTGAGGACCATGCGTACAAGTGTTACAACAGATATGCTCTCATGGAAGGTTTCAGCATCCGGAAAGATTTTGTTAATAGAAGTAAGGTTACGGGTTTGGTAGTATCAAGGAGGTATACCTGTCACAGACAAGGCTATGGATCTAGCAAGCGTGATTTGTGCATGAATAAACCTCGGAAAGAGACTAGAACCGGTTGTCTGGCTCATATGACCATTACTCGCCAAACAAATGGCAAATATCGTGTCATCCATTTCGAAACTAGGCACAATCATGAGTTTGTAACACCATTCACAGCTCATTTACTTCCTTCACAGAAGAGAATATCCTTTGTTGAGGCTGTTGAGGCTGAATCAGCTGCTGCCCCAGTGCCAGATGGGGTACCCAAGCTTGGTATGGGATTCGATTCAGAAGATCTTGCTTATGAGTTCTATAATGCATATGCTGGGCGAGTTGGTTTCAGTGTTCGAAAGGATTATGTTAACAGGAGTAAAATAGATGGAGCTGTGGCATCTAGGAGATATACTTGTTTTAGAGAAGGCTATCGCCAGAATGACAAAAGAGGATCCAAAGTAAAGAGACCTCGAAAGGAAACCAGAGTTGGGTGCATGGCCCAACTCGTCATTTCACGTCAACCTGATGGTAGATATCGTGTCACCCATTTTGAAGAACGCCACAATCACGATCTTGTACCTGCTTGTAAAGTTCGTATGCTGCGATCACAGAAGAGGTCTTTGATAAATCAAAGTGGAGAACCCAGTGTATCTGGGGGTTCTGACATGCCTCCTAAGACACTTGCAGAGTTGTTATTAACAGGGGTAGGAGTTCAGGAAGATTACCTTTATGACCCCATAGACCATGAGATGAGTCTTACCTCCAAACGTGTGTGGAGCATGAAGCAGGAAGAAGCAGATAGTTTCCATCAGTATTTCCAGAGCAAGAAATCAAAGGACCCATCGTTTGTTTATGCTGTGCAACTTGATGTTGAAGAGGAAATGACCAATTTCTTTTGGGCTGATGAGAAGATGTTGGTGGACTATGGGGATTTCGGTGATGTTGTTTGCTTTGATACAACCTACCGTCTTAACAAAGATTGGAGGCCTTTAGTCCTGTTTTTTGGAATAAACAATCATAAGCAGGTGCTAGTCTTTGGTGCTGGATTCCTGTACGATGACACTGCTCAATCCTTTAAGTGGCTATTCCAAGCGTTCATAAAAGCAATGTCTGGAAAAACACCGAAGACTCTTCTCTCCGATAAAGATGCTGTGATATCTGAAGCCATCAGCTCCGAGTTTCCTGAAACTCATCACAGGTTATGCACATGGCATATATATCAGAATGCACTTAAACATCTCAGTCAAGTAGTCGCCAGATCAGATTCTGTTTCCAGCGATTTATGTGATTGCCTTCTCAATCCGGATGAGGAAGAGTTTGTTAATTCCTGGAAACTCATGCTGGATACTTATGGTCTATGGGAGAATGAATGGTTGCATGGCATATTTGAAGAGCGAGAGAAGTGGGCTTTGCCATACACTAAGCATATATTTTCAGCTGATATAGAAGCTGCTCTACTCTCAGAGGGTTCCATTACTAGCTTGAAAAAGTATATAAAGTGTGAATCACATATACTTCAATTTGTCAAGCATTTTGGGAGGGTGGTTAATGACTGGCGCTTCAAAGAGTTGGAAGCTAATTACGATATGAGTCAGCACATGCCGAGAATAATGGGGGATGTGATATTGCTGAAGCAGGTTAGGGAAGTCTACACACCCATTATTTTCAAAACGTTCCACCAGGAATATGAAAACTGTTTAAACATTGTGATTAGCCAGTGCATTGATGCAGTACCCTCCGTGGACTATAAGGTCAATACATATGGTCAAGTTCGTCATTACACAGTTTTATACAGCTCAGAAGATGATTCAGTTGCCTGCAACTGTATGAAGTTTGAGTCTGTAGGAATCTTGTGTAGCCATGCACTGAAAGTGCTAGATTATAGGAATATAAAGATTGTTCCTAGTCAATATATGTTGAAGCGATGGACCAGAAATGCACGGGCTTAAGTCGATTTCTGGTTTGTAAACTATTCCGTAGACTGTTTTAGTTGTAGATTATATGTCTTGGTTGTTGTACACATTTTGTCGAAATTAGATCAATTGAGGTTTTATAGAGTGGTCGTTGACCTCTAATTTTGAGATTTCCCCTCGTCTTTTTGTATCATCTGCTGCATTTATTTTTGGATTCTGCGAGGGAAATGCAATAGATGTTATCAAATAATTCACAGATTACACATTTTGGCTTAAATTACACAGATGCTGTCTAGTAGGGTTTTCAAGGAAATTTGATGTAGCAACGCTGTTCGACAAACATGAAACACTTTGTTCTTTTCAACTTTGTTGGGAATTCTATTCCTTCAATGAAAACAAGGTGTACAAATTCAATTGTAAAATAAAAAGAATGATGGCTCTTTCTCCGTCTGGTCAGTGCTGGATATTTGGAGATGCATTCTCATGCGCGATTCTCTCGTGTAATGAACGGCGTTGGTTAAGCACATTCTTTTGCGACAAATTCTTGTAAACAGCAGTGTTCTTAGCTAAGCATGTCGGAGGTGGGGGTGGAGGCGGCATTGAGACAGTGCCTCGTTTCTTGCTAGAAATGCTTCTTCCTAGCACCTTAGCCTGCGTTTTTGCTGCTGTCGGAGTCTGCACAGTGTAAGAAAAAGCACTCACTAATTGAACTACGAAAGGTTTGTTGAATAAGGCATACCTTCTTTTTCATATGATTATTTGGTGTTTCCGTCTTCTCCTTGTAAAAGTCGGGCAAGGGGCGAGGTTTGAAGCAAAGGCTGCAGCTGAGTTTTCGAAACTCGTTTCCTGCTTTCTCCTGCAAGCGAAAATAGTGATGTAGGCAGGCTCAGGCTAATTGAGGTGAGAGAAAGAATTAAAAAGACCTTTAATGTCGTTTGTGTTTGCATCTTCTGCGCCTCCTCAGTGGAATTGAATTTTTCCTCGAGTTTCTGAGACGTTGAAGTTTGAGTATACATGGAAGGACAATGATAATAATATATAGAGAAAATGTGTTGCCTGCCTGTTTTCTGGTTGGAGCTCTTTGTTGTGTTCGGAGAGTAAAAGGAGTGGATACAGTTGGTGAGTGCAGTAGTTTGTTTCTGTATGATGACAATGACTTGGGGCAACTGATATACACCAGAGGTGAGTTATTAGGAGTAGTAATGTAGTCATCCTTCAACTGGTGTAACATATATTAGGACTTACACTGCAGATAAGATGTGCCATTCCCATTTAGGAGCAGATGTTTTTCTCCCTGTGGCTGGCTGAGGCTGAGGAATCAATTGGAGTTTTCATCCTGTCAAATAATTAATTGGTTTTAGACACTAGACTAGACTAGACTAGACTAGACGACAGCAACAGTGACTGACCTTGTATTCGTGGAAGCACTCTTTGTGGATGCCTGCAACCACAAATCACAAGGGTCATCATCATCTTCATCACCATTAATAAGTAAACTCATGAGAATTACCGGAGTTGAGCAATCTTTATGAGCAATCTTGGTTGCCTGTTTATCACTTTGAACTAAGTTGAGTAAATCGCGTAAAGACGTGGGAGATGATCTCTTAGCCTCAACATGAACAGGAGGAGTCGATGGAACTCTCCATGTTTTCTGCAGAATCGACGTCTTCAACGAAGAAGGAGACGATCTTCTCTTGCTCGTCACCTCCTCACAATCAACTGTATTCTGCTGCATTTAAAACGTAACAACATCAAATTTCAGGAAAAAAAAAAAAAAAAAAGAAACCCTTAATTAAGAGCCTACCTCCTTCTTGAGCAATGGCCTCTCCATTTGTGTAGATTCACTAGTTTCCGAAACGGAAATCGTGTCCTGATTTTCAAGATTTGAGACTCCATTTCCAGCTAATGAAGTATGCTCATTAATAATTTTCACTTGTTCATCCTCATTTTCAACATCAGCATTCGAATGCGAATTCAAGAGAATCCTTTCGTCAACATTTTCACTATTATCATTAATATCATTTTGGTGGTCTGACAAAGCAGCAGCAGCAGCAGCAGCAGCCTTTAGAGCTGCAATTCTCTTGTAATGAGCCTCAAAGAAAGCCTTCTTCTGGGCTACCGATCCGGGTTGCGCGTATCTCTCGGCCTCCTCCACGTATTTCTTGTGTGAAAATGTCAAAGATTCTGATGTGAACCTTCCAAATGATATTGATTCTCCAAGAATATGAATACGGTTCCCCTGCAAATTTTTCATAACAAACACAAATCACCTTTCTGTTTAACAAGTTTTTAATCATTACATTACAACAAAGAGGTACCTGTTTGTATTCATTGGGGATAGCAGAAGCATAGGAGAAGCCATGCAACAGACAAGTAGAAGAATCTCCCATTCTATTTGCAGAGTTTTTAATCCAGTTTGAAATCAAAAACAAATTTTTGCTGCGGAGCTTGAGCTTATATCCGTTTTGTTTACCAATTTGAAATTCAAACGAAAAGGCGTACGTTGGGACAGAGAGTACAAGTATGAAAAAAGTCTAAAGTCATACTTATTTTTTAATCATTTTCTGGTGAGGGTATTTTTGTTATTTGGGCCCACTTTGTTTGAATATAATACCGTTACATTTCTTTTCTTTAATCCTTAATAAAAAACCAATAATCCTACCTACCATTTCTTTAATACGGAAATAAATAAGTTTGTGGATATTTATGGCGGTCATATAACCTATTAGGATAAATATATTCAATTTAAATGGGGGTAAGTCTTTTGTACCCCAAGTGCATACAAGATTTGGTTATTTAACTTTAGGATAATTTTTTTTTCCTCATATAACTTAAGTGTATTTTAAACACTGCCAATTTTTTCACTAAAAAATATAGTTATTATTATTTTTTTTACATTTTTCAGTAAAAACAACCGATATATTCAAAAATATACCTAATGCATGTAAGATTTTATCTTAAAATTATTGGAAATACCTCTCTCGTTTGAGCTTAATAATATTTCTATAGTTTTGTGAGATAAAGTATTTTTTTTATTAATATAAGTAAAAGTAAATATTATATGTATATCTTGAGAAGAGTCATATTGTAGTTTTATTGTGTCCTTTTTATTGAATAGTATATTAATACAAGTTGAGTTTGGTTGGTTTTTTTCATGATTTTTAATCGATTTTGAGTTTAAATATAAAAGTTGAATCATATTTGAGACGAACTCAATACCTTAATATTTTTGAATTAAGATATAATTTGAACCCAATCAATTTGATTTGATTAAAGTTTTCTAATTTATTCTCGTAGTTTGAGAATCTTTTAATTAAATTTGAGTTTGAAGTTTCAAGTAGAATACAATCGTAACTAGATAAAACATTTGTATTGAAGGGCACTTCAAATCACAAGATAAAGTCAATTTAAGGCAACATTAATATTCTTGACCAAAGTTTCCTGAAAATGGTGTACGTTGAAGGCACTACCCTGACGTTTACTCTGCACCAAGGTGAGCTTAGGATTTAAGTAAACCACATGTTTAACCAAAATGATTTTACAGTGACACGGTTCGCAAATTAGTCCAAAATTAACATTCACCATTTCTAAATTGTTAAAATATTATTTCTAAATTATGATATGTTGAGACGACCTCACACAACACCTGCATTTTTTAGAAAAGGAGTATGTCTAAATCATTAAGAGTATTATATAATCCAGCTGGGGTTTCTTATCGTAACGTGCATATGGAAGGTGAAGCAAAGGCTCTCTTTTTTTATTTTGTTTTGTTTCGTTTCAAATAACGTATTTTTGGTTGTAATATTAATTAGAGGCCGAAGTTGGTGAAGAAGAGTGTTTGTTGAAGTTGAAGAAGTTAAAGATGTGATATGATGAACAACCTTTAGTTCCTACATCACCACTATACGTTAGCCCACTCCCAAAAAAAAAAAAAAATCTAAATTTCAAGAAAATGGAGTTGGTTGTGTTGTGTCATGAGAATCTTGAATTATGATGCAAGAAAGCAATAGAATCCATGCGTTGACAAAATGCATTACATATGTCTGCTCTGCTGTAATAAACAGAGAAATTAGAAAGAAATACGTATATGATTGTAATCTTTTCAAGAATTACATCCCAAAGTGTATTGCTGCTGTCTTATGAATTATACAAAAAAAAAAACTAGTAAGACTAAAACTCCAATTAAGTACACTCCACTGAGATCAAGTGCATTACAAAAATGCTTTCAGGTGTTAGCATTGAATCCAATCCAGTATAATACTACTACAAGATCTCAGAGCTACGATCCCACGTGCTTCTTCTCTTGCTCTTATAAGTTTTGCCCCTCTTCCTCTGCCCTCTGCGATTAAACATCATCATAAACATCACTACCCCGAAACCAACAATCGAGCATCCCCAAAGCCAGATTATCCAGAATCTCATCGTACCGAATGCTTGGTTACCCTCTGCTGGTGGAGACAATCCATGAGTTTCCTTCTTTGATTCATTCTTCACCTCCTTAGAAGAATCAATCTCCTCAACTTTCCCAAATTTCCTCGAAACTGTTATCTCACTGGGCGTCTTGCGATCTGGAGACAGCATGGTGGGTGGATTGAGGGTCCTTTTAGTCGGAACAACTAAGGAAGGAGGACTCGTTCTAGTTTTGGTCAGAACAAATAAGGAAGGAGGACTCAGAGTTTCTCGAGATGGGGTGGACAAGGTATTGGGATCGGGACATTTCTTTCTCGCGTAATGACGGTCTAGAGCCTCGTTCAAAGTTTTGGCACACTCTATGCTAAGTGAGTCACGCTGGAAAAGTTCCTTGTTGGATCGATCAAGGGTCGATGGGTCAGGCGGGTCGGGAAACTTGACCCAACATGTGTTAACAACATCCATATGTCTCCACTTAGCTTTATCGAAGCTCCAGTTACCGACCCTAAATTCCAACCCGTAGTGAAAAACTCGATAGTTTACACCAGGTACAGGAACATATCCCGGGTATATCAGTATATCATTACTTATGACATGCCGAAAATTCAACTGCACAATCAGATATATCGCATAAAATCTTGTTCAAATATTGAACAAAATGAAAGGTGCAGTGCAATAAGCAATTAATAAAGTATGAAATTAAAATACCTCAGCTGCAGCAAATGAGTAGCCATACATCTCACTGATCCAACCGGCTTCGTAAATATCTCCGGTTATGTTTCGGGACCAATGGGCCATATCAGATCGTACTTCCTCGGTTTTATGCAGCCAAAGCAAAGCAAATCTCTTGAGATCCCTTATATGCATTATAATCACACCGCCAACCTTGTCGCAAGCTTGAGGATTACGAGTGTGGATCTTTGCAAGCTCGTTATCACAGCCAATGAGATAGCTGTTATGCATTTCAGTAAAAATAGAAAGTCAATTGAACATGAGCAACACTCTTATACATCAGTTGTACGTTGCAATTGTAACACAACTAGTATTTTTCTGTGGAAACAACTAATTTTAACAAACTAATACTTTTTAGCAAACAACTAATACCATTTGAAAATGCATTAGAATTGCACAGTGCACATGGTGTATACAAGTTTTGTTGTTGAACATCTAGTAATGTTCCTATTTAATAGAAAATCTTAAAAAGGCCAAGCCCAGTAAGGTTAAAATCTTACTCGTATGGGGTGGAAACAGGTCGGCCCTTAGATGCATTGAATTCCCATGGTGTAATTGGTCCTCTCATTATCATATCAGCATCTAGGATAACTACGTATTCTGCATCAGTCTTTACATGGTTAATCCAATGCACAACGGCAGCTGGTTTATTAATTGCTGGATACCTGACACAGCATGAATGATTATCAGCTTACTCTTCATGTTATATATATATCAAGATATTAGGACAGTTATCTCAAGAAAAAGGCATGCAATTTTAGCATATGAAAGCAAGGTAAAATTCCTCGAGCAGAGACCAAAGCAGCCTAATTATACAGTTAATTACTCAGAAGTTGATTATAACATCTGAGAGGTTAATTAAACAGAACTATGTGAATATCAAAAAACACTTGCATTGAGTTCGATTTTAAATTGTAAATTAAAGTAATTTGGGTTGTAGAAAATGTAGCAAATTCGAAGAACATAGGCAGAAGTATCCTCTATATATGAATGAAGAGTGTAAAAGTATATTTACACCACTGCAATTGACGATGGTAATCTTCCTCACAGGTGTCTCTATACAATTCTCCCAATTATGTAAGCAGATTCTGTTGAATAACCATAAAAACCCTGAATGAAATCAATTCCCTAATACTCTATTCCATCTTCAAGGGGATAAACAGAATGCATCTTAAATTGTATGTTGAGAACCGAAAACTTAATTAGAAACTGAAAACCGAAAAGTTAAAAAACTCTTCACTATTATAAGGATAGTCTGCCCAAAGAGACGACAGCAGCTTAAATATTCCGGACAAGAAAGAGCTTAAAACCCCCTCTCTCTCTCACACACACACACGTGTCACAAGTTACCATCAATTTTGAATCAACTTTCTATTTTATCTATGGTTTATCAATATTTGACACCCCAATGTTATGTGGGTAAAATTTGACTGGGATTACAAGAGTTAAGCTGAAGGCATTACCAATCTCCAGTCAATGGATGTCGACTCATGGATGGGACGTAATGAGTGGGAGCTAGATCATGTCCTTTGTATTGCTTCAAGTCCTCTTCTGTACAACTCAAGAGCCTAGTGATTTCCCCAGGCTGCCCACTCTGGTTGAAACTGTGAATGAGCCCCAAAGTTTGCCAATCAAAGTAAGGGGTACATTCCGTTGAGAAAATAGTATGTATTTTTGGGTATGACTTTTCAGGCCCACCAATATCTTGCTTCTGTTCTTTGACTTCCTCCCCAGCATCTTGCTTCTGTACGTTGCCTTCTTCACCAACATCTTGCTTCTGTACGTTATCTTCCTCCATCATTTGAAGGCTCTTTGGAGTCACTTGTTTTGGCTTTGTTAATTCTGCGAATTTTTTGCTCTTTAAGAAACTCAAATACTTTGACCACTTGGGCTTGGGGCACCCATGTGCTTCATGGTTCAATAATAAACCTTCATTCATGGTATTTATACATTCCAGATTCAGAAATAATGCCCTCCTTTTGTTTGGATCACTTTCCATTTCATTCACCTGTAAGAAATAATGCATTTATTTACAGAAAACTCTGATTTACAGCAATTTACAAGCATGAGAGTCCACTTACAATAAGTGAAGCATGAACTTACCTCTCTAGGATAAGGAGGTTCCGGAAAGAGCCGTCCACAATCATACACAATATTGTCTTCATGATGAAGTAATTTACTGAACGACCAATTTCCAATGCTAAAAGGCAAGCCATAGTGCATGAGAATGGGCTCAACACCCTCTCGAGGAGTATAGCCTGGATAAATCATCAAGTTATCATTTATCTTGTGGCGAAGCCCCACCTGATGAAAGCAAGCCACAAAGTCACATGTGTACACATTTATGCACATACATCCGCGGAATGAGAAATAATACTACATATATGCATAAAGAATGACAAAATCAGATATTCAAGTTTTGACAGCTTATAGAAGAGGTTGTACAATTAAAAAAAAAAATTACTTACTTTTGAAAAAAGCAGCCATTTGCTGCCGCACCATTGCCCTAGTCGGTTGTTTTAGGCACCATTCAGCCAATACAAGACTGGGTGCCACCTATTATTTATTTATTTTTTAAATATCATGACCAATACATATCATTTTATAACTCAAAAGAGAACTAATCTTGCCATGTAGAGACTAGTTGATTTCTTTTCCTTTTCTTCTTTCTTATATGCTTGAACTTAACTCTAATTTGTCCATAAAATATACTAGGGTCATACTAACTGATATTAAAAATTAGCGTTCTGCCAAGGATCTGGACCAGAAAAATCAGCACCAATAGATACTATGATGATGAAATAAAGGAGACATCTTAGGATAAGAGATAGATAAGAGGATAGAAGTTACCTCTGCAGCACCAAATGAGTATCCATACATTTCACTGATCCACCCTGTTCCATATATATCACCAGTGTAATTAGTAGCCCAGTGATCTTTATCTGCCCTTACTTCTTCAGTTTTTGATAACCACTTGGGTGCCAAAGCTCGAAGATCATCAATATGCATGGCTAAAAGCCCACCAACCTTGTCACAGAGTTCAGGATGCTGTGTGTGCAGTTTAGCAAGAACATTGTCACATCCAACTAAGTACCTGATCAAGAAACGTAGTCCATGAAATACTCTCATAGAACTGCTCAAGAAAGAGGTATCCTAAATCGCGTTTACATCCTTTAAAATTGACGATGTAACGCCAAAACAATGATTGCCAAACACATCATTTGTGGTAATTGATTATGAAAAAGATATTAGTATATGAATCCTGGAAAAGTGACAGTAAAGGGTTTTCTGGGGTCAAAAGAATCGGAACAGACATACCATCAGAAGCTCATTCATGCTAAAGTATATATGTCTCTCTTTAACAAGTTGAAAGCAGCTTAACAATGATAATTACCCATAATATGCAGCAACAGGTCTGCCTTTCTCTGCTCCAAGCTCCCATGGTAGGATTGGACCGCGGACGATCATATCAGCGTCTAAAATTACTACCCAATCAACGTTTTCTGCATCTTTGCTATGTTGAAGCCAGTGGACTACACCAGCTGGTTTATTAATAGCCGGATACCTGCCATAAAGGAACAATTATAAAAAAGAAAAACTCTAAACTTCCACACAAACACATGTGTATCTAAACATTAGGAGACAGAAAACTGCTAGCTCAACAGAAGGTAAACTAGTTAAACATGTAATCAAATGTCAGCCAAAGAAACACCTTCCCACATAAAAACTTATTACTATGCAATCCACGATAGCCCATTCTTGAATCTAGAAACAATGCATAAACAATCGATATATATATATATACATGTGTAGATTTGCAACTCACCAATCATTAGTCTTGGGGTGCCTACTCATTGAAGGGACCTCAAGTGTGGGTGCCAAGTCCATGCCTTTGTAATTCTTCTTCTCTTCATCTGTACAGCTGAGCAGCCGCGTGATTGGGCCGGGCTGGCCCGCTTTTCGGAAGCTATGCATGAGGCCCACTGTTTGCCAATCGAAGTAATTCTGACACTCCACCGAGAACAAAGTGTGGATTCTATACGGCGCCGTTCCAGCCTCTCCGCCGGTCATAGACAGGCTCACCACCACCACCGCCGCGACAAACAAAGAGAGGAATTTTCCCGTTGACATTGTCACATAGCCAAGAACTGAAATGGGGTTTCGCTACAAGGATCTGAAATGTGATTTTTTTCCAAAGTCAGCTCTCTCTTTGATCATTTTCTCCCGTCTTCAATTTGATTCCCAGAGATCGTGTGGATTAAACAAACATTAGATTCTCAGTGATGACCTGTAATTAAACCTACATAAATATTTTCAGAGTGGAAATTAATGTAGTATATTTCATTGATCAAATTGAAGTTGAATTCTTTTCTCAACAATTAAATTGCGAAAAAATGTTTGCTTGGGAGTGATCCAGGTTTGCTGACAGATTCTAACATAGAACAGGGGAATATAATTTAGTTGACTTACAAACGACGTCGTTACATAATTTTCATAATTTAATACAGCTATCTTTTTACTGGCAGGTTAGGTAATAGTAATAGTAATAGTAATAGTAATAGTAATAGTATTACTTATATTTTTTAGTATACACGCTATTATTTAGGAGCTCCAACATAATATCTGTTTCATATTTACATCTAAGAAACGTTATAAACTCATAATCATATGGTAAAACTAAACCTCATATAAAACTGCCTCATACCAATTTTTATTTAATATATTAACTGTGACTAAAATTTAATTTCTGAGCATGCAAATTTCCTTTAAATCGATCTAATTTCTATACAACATAGCTACTGCAAATACAATATTACTGCTATACTACGTCAGAAAAGAAGTAAAGCAGAATGGAAGTGATATTAATATTATAAAGAGAGTTAGGTAAAGCATAGACTTCTCTATATCCTATGGTAACAACTAACTTGACAATTTCCACGTTGCATTTTGAATTTTGATTCACATCTCTAGTGTCTTGTGGTACTATGCCTCATGATGACTGACGATAACTTATAACGAACCAACACAACTTTTAATAAAAATGCTGATTTAGGTAAGAGAACTACATAATTTGTATTGTCAATAAGTTTCCTCTCTCGAGATCAATACCTTTGGGATGTCAATTAATTTTATGTAAAACCGTAAATGTCACTTTATAAAATTATCTCATTTTGAATTTTCAAAGTACATCTTTTTTTTTCATACCAAAAATGATAAAAAAACAACTCTACTCTCTCAAATCAAAACAACCTACCTCCAACAAAATAAAAATGATCAATTTACCCCTCAACTTTACAACTTTTAATATTAATAAACAACTATTTCATTAAAAATCGTGTTATTTTGGCTTTGGCTTTGGCAATAAAAAATGAGACTATGAAGTAATACTTTTTAATAAAATAACTAATATCATTTAAAAATACACAAACAAAAATGAAATAAAATGAGAATCATGAGGTATGATCAGCGGAACATCCAGCTCTAATAAAAACACAGGTGAACGTTAATACTTGCGATCGAACAAGGTCGTTACTGAGCAGCTAAATAATCTAATCACCAATGTGTAAATTCATCAATGCTCACACTGAGATGCACCTGCCGCTAATCTAAGCTTGTGGATGCTCATCGGATCTTCAAATAACCGAGCAAAACGTATCTAGGATAAATGCAAAGAACTGGATAACGGAATTGCAAGGAAATCCACCTCTGTTAACAAAGCAGGTGATTCTTGGTTCTTGAAGATTTATCTCCTTGTCAGCATCATTCAACTCCAGCAACTTTACTTCTTACTTTGAGGATCCCGACTAAGTCCATATTTCTTTAGAGTTCTGATGTAACTTCTCATGTGAGAAAACTTATTGCTACCAAGATAATAAAAGTAATCCCATGTGAAGATCCCCGTTTTATGCAAGTCATCAAAAAGTAATCTGCATCAACCACAGAGAACAAAGTCATGAGTATTCAATAGGGAATTCTTCTAGGATAGGCCGTCTGGATATTCATCAAATTACAGTACCTCACCCCATAGTTTCCCACAGGTTCTGCAGACATGATTCCAACGTGACGCCTCCCAGATATAACCTAATTCAGGCTCAAGTTAACCTCATAGCATTGAATGGAAAATGGTTCAGGCATCTATGATAATGCTTTAGTTCTCTAGCATTATTAATGGATGCTGAAGGTTCAGAACTGTCCATCCAGATACCTTTTCTCCTCCGATGGATCTAATTTTACTGTCGACTGCTGGGCTATATATTCTCAAGTATTCAGCTGAAAAATTGTATGCATGGCCATTATCAAATTCCACCTCTACCTGGAATATTATTCAGAACACAGTTAGAACATATTAAACAGATCAATGGCTCTTAACAATTCTTTCAGCTGCATTCCTTTAAGTAGCATGTATCATAAATTCCTGTCTTCCAAAATAAAATGTGCAAAAACATTAACGTGTTCGAGCAATTTAGCTTCAGCATTATATATGATTCATACATCAGAATCACTTCTAGTATTATAAATGAAAACGAAAAGGGGGTACAGTAAGCCCTTTATAAGTGATGTTTTCAGCTCCCAAGTCCCAATATGCTTGTATTACCATCGCGATTTGGATTCATGTTTTTGGGTTTCACTTAGCAAATCATGGATTGCATTCAGACAATGGAACTATGAACAAGATCCACTTTGTGACAACCAAAATGAACATTCATGCTCAATGTTAAAATGTCGCGTTAACGTCTATCCTAAGAGACACGTTGGGTGACCTAGGCGTCATATTAACTCTCACAAAACACGAATTCAGAAGCTCCATAAATGCTCATATTATAGAGAAGCTACCTCAGCAAAATACTCAAGTGAAGTAATTATAAACAAAAAAAATAAGGTTTCTTACTTCTCTATTTGGTCCAAATCACCATGTCAAAATTCCATTTCATGGCAACTTCGACTGTGCTTAAAAAAACCTTCAATTTCCTTACTACGTAAGTATCCTCTTAGACACAACAAATCTTTAACTAACAATCAGCATAAAATTAACAGAATACTGAAGGCAGTGACGGTGTAAATCAGCGTGAAATTTAGGTCAACACAAATTCAGCTTACAGATTTAGGAGCACGAAGAGAAAATTTAGTGAGGCGGGGGCAGTCGGCGACCGTGTGTAGGCTTCGAATGGCGGTCTCTAATGTCCTTCTCATCCCCATCTCTCTCGACTTCCTTCCCTCTCCTCTCCTCTCCTCTCCTCTCCTCTCTCTGACTCTTTTATACATTTGATCTGGGCTACAAAACAGGCCCATTAAACTCCCTTATAATATTTACTCAACATTAAAACGTTTTGAAAATATTGTTTATCGATATATAAAAAATTAATAACAAATTTTTAATACAAAAGAATAAGAATTTTTTTACAAATTTACTTAAAATATAATATATAATGTTGTTTCATTTACTTCTTTCATCCAAATAAATTATTTTCCTTTCTTTTGCCACAATTTTTAATGAATAATAATAGTTTATGTATAAAATAAATATTTGCAGTATATATGTGATGTTTAGAAGATAATGATAAAATAGTGTGACATAAAATTAATACTAAAAATGAAATGAGAATAATATTTTAGGACGGAGGAAGTACTATTTATTTATATTCTTCACAATTTATTGATTTTTTTAATTTATTTTTTTTTTTTTTTTTTTTTGATATTTCAAGACACTTTCTCGATATTTTACTGATATTGGACTCAATTTATACAAATAAAATAATCGATATTGCATATTGCATATCAATATTTATTGATATTATCTATTTTTTAATAATATTATGAAAATAACATTTTCTCCAATATTGATATCGATAACCACGAAAAATAATATATCTTTGAATATATCAAAGATAATTCTAAATATTTTCATTCTTGAATTGAACTATGTGTTTTCCTTTTGGGGGAAAATGTTTTACACTAAATAATCTATTATAAATAGATATTATGGAATTTGTAAGAAATCTTAAAGGTAACGCACTCATATATAAAAAAAATATTATGGCTTACTCCGAACTAGTGTTTTTATAACCGAATCGATGATCATACCAGACTAGACACCGATTGGCGGTCCAACCGTTAAAATAATTTTTTTCTATTTTTTTATATCCCTTATGTGATATTAAAAAAATAAATATGTAAATGTAGAAATTTAAAATTATAACTTATAAATTTTATTTTGAAATAAATACAATAGTCATAGTCTCACAGGCAATATAAGATTATTATAAAATACTAAAAATAGTTGAATGAGAGAGACATAATAGACATTACTAAATTTTGAGAATTTAGAGGCTTGATTAATAAATTTAATAATTAAAATATTAATTAGAAGAAAATACAAAATATGCTATTGTTTAAATTTTAAAAAATAATGCGAAAAATTAATATTTAAAAGAGTAATTAGACCGATCTTATGGGCGAATCCCGATTTAACCGACGGATTGGATCCGATTCTAAAAATAATGGCATAAGGTTAACGAAAGCATTCGACGTACTTCAATCCATCTTTTCCATTGTTAATTTGTTAGTAGGGATTATGTAATCAATCCCTTCTATTTCTTGTCCAAAAAAAATCCCTTTTATTTTTAACCATATCAACAATATCAAATACATTTTCACCACTAACGTTATACATCAAAATTTATAACTGAAAAAAATTTCTATAAGCGATTCTCATGTAGAGAATATTATTATGATCTATAAGTTGATAGAACTTTAAACCCAATCATATTTTAAACTAAAATATAACTCATATACTAAGATGGAGATCCATCTCATATATAAAATTATCTCACATAAAACTCCCCTTAATAATTTTATAATTCATCAAAATCAAATATAAAAGATCAAAACCTTCACACCACTACAAAGGGTGTGTTTCAAACTCAATTTGAGGCGCAAAATTATTTTTATTTTTCAAAAACAGTTGAATCGAACAGCTGTGAAAAAAGTGATTCTAAAAATATTTATTAGAATTTGAAAAAAAAAAAAAAACCCTAACTTTATAGATCATTACGGTAATATCACAAACTTGGTTCATATAATATTCTTTACCATACATACAGAAGCAGGATAGGATCCTCTCCATTTCATTTTAAGATTTTCAAGAAATTTATTAATTTGCAGATATCCGGCAACAAAAGAAGATGATCTAAGAACAAGGATCGCAAAGCAACCATCAATTCTTTATGTTTTAACTTCCACTGAAAGAAAGAGTTGAGGTTGCCACAAAACAAAATCGCAGTTGAAAAAAGAGCTGAGGTTGCCACAAAACAAAATCGCAGTGGAAAATTCTATGAACACTAAAGCAGAGAGTATTTACAAGTGATGTCGAAAAGTGCAGTTCCCTTACTTATTTTCTTCTGGGAGACTAGGATTTTCATCATCCAAAATTTCATCTTCCTCATCATCTATAAGTTCATCCAACTCATCTAATATAGACTGATTCACTGTCTTGCGAGATCGTCTTCTGTGTTTCTTTGGTTCCAATCTCGGTTCAGCTTGCTTCACACCCAATTCTCCGACCTTCACCCTATCCCAAATTCCATTTTAAAAGTCGGTTTAAAAGAAAAATTGAACTAAAGGAAGCAATTTCAAAATCATCCAGCAGAAAATAAAAATCATGACGAGAAATAAATATCTCTCTCTGTTTAGTAACTTGAGTTATTCAGTATCAAGTCTGGACCACTGAAATAAAAATTTCTGCCTGGATCCTAATTGCAATCTAACAAAATACATCAATATGCAGCTAATGGAGCCTACAAAGATTATGGACTTCAAAGTATTAAAACAAATAGGGTCAAGATCCATGACATTTTAGTGAATTATGAATGATCAGTTGGCATGTTAATGTTATACAAAAATATAGCAATGGTTTCAATGTCAAAGAATATGTACAGAATTTGAAATTGCAGTGAAGAATGTCTATAAATACATCGTTAATATTCACCAACTGAACATACCTCATACCACTCTCCCTTTTAGTTCCAAAAGTCCTTAGCTGAAACTCCTCTCTAACCTTAATCTCATCAAGCAGTTGAAGATAGTATGGATATCTTTCCCAGTCTGCTTTCACCAAACACCCCGGTTCACCTATATGCAAGCAATCACTGAATGAACATTTTCCAGATTCATTCTGTTCCATCATTCTCCGAATCTGAAAAAATAACTCAATCAACCATTCTGTTCAAGTTGAAGATAGAAACAAATTCATTCTGTTCAAGTAATATTAAAAATATTGAAAGGATAGAAGCATCAATGACAGAAACCTCAGGAAAATATTGTGCAAGGGACTGCTTTGTCACTTTCAGCAAACTAGGTTGGTTAAACCCTGGGGTGTCTGCAAGGTATCCTCCTCCAGACAATGGAAGCAATGAAACATTTCGAGTAGTGTGCTTTCCTCTTCCACTCCTTGTTGACACTTCTCCAACACGCTGTTCTTCAAACCATTTGCTGCCTAGAACCTGAAAAAGTTATTGAGAAGTTATTGGTCATGGATTAAACAGGAATAACAAAAAATGTACTACCCATATAATCAAGGGCAAACCTACAGGTTCAAACCATTTATCATCTTCATCAACAGCTCCAGGGATGCTTTTATTTGCTCTCAATGCATTAATCAGACTTGATTTACCAACACCACTAGGACCAACAGTTACAGCAGTTTGGTCTCTGAGAATGAATTGCAGCGTATCTACTCCTTGTTTAGTATCAACACTACAAAGTACTGGGTCATAGCCCCAACTCCGAATCCTCGATTTCCATTCCACCAGCGTCTTCAAAAATGAAAAATCAAATTTCACCAGTCAATAATATGATTACAGGGAGTATGACAACAATAAGTGGAACAAGGGGAAAAGGAGAAAATATACAAAACTGTTCAATGAAACTATATGTATAAAGCTAGACCAACACCATTATGCGTAGACAGTTGAAGGCAAGAATGTGCAATGAGTTTAACATGTTTGATTAATATTTCCAACACAACAGTAAAAAAAAGAAAAAAGAATAACTGGATAAAATACAGTTTCCAAATTACTACAAAATCTAAAATCCTGAACTCCTTCAGTAACTCAACAGTAATAAACGTATTGCAATCCAAGAACTTAAACACATCTTGAAAGGAAGCATCTCAACCAAGAGTGTGTATTAAATTCACAACTGGCCTAGCTCTCAATTCACAAATCACATCTAACAGAAACATAATAATCAAGTCCTATATTCAATTCACTTCAATGACAAAGCAAGTATATAAATAAGCAACCATATGGAGTAATAATTTTTTCAATTTCATACCGGTTCCTCAACAAGCTCTACTTTGTTCAATGCAAGAGTGAGTGGAATTCCGGTTGACTCAGCCTCCACAAGGAACCTAGTAAGCGTAAACGGCTCAATTTTCGGCTGCTCCACCGAAAAAAGCACAAGCAAATGATCCACGTTCGCGACCGGAGGATCCAAAATCTGACTCTTCCGCTCAAACACATTATCAATCCTCCCTCCCTTATCCACCCAGTCAATAGACCCTATCAGAACCTTGTCCCCTACAAGCACTCGCCTCTTTATTTTCTTCAATACATCCTTCACCACACACAGCAGTTCTACCCCCAAATCATCAGAATCTTCCGCTTGCGTAGCTGAATTCACGACTACGCGCATAAAATTGGCTTGCGCGGAGACGACCGTACCGATTGCCTGGTTTTCTGTGAGCGGAGGCTTCTCGTCGAGAGAAAGGAGCGGAGCAAGAGACGAGAATTGCTTCTTGAAAGTCTCTCGAGCTTTGAGTACGTTTTTCTGAGGCTGCTGCTGGTTCTGATGCTGCCTCCTGACATTGACAGGATTCAGGTGGTGGCGAGGAGCGGCGGCGGCGGCGATGAAACGTTGCGGGCGGACGAAGGCGGTGGACAGGAAGGACGGTAGGTTTTGGCGTAGGACTGAAATTGAACCAATAGTCATGGTAAATGCATAGGCGAAACGGAGAAATTTAGAGAAGAAGACCGGTGTACTGTAGACTCACTGATGTATAGTGCTGCTGTATATCCAATCCGCAAACCGTTTCGCAAAACAGATTATCAACTAATCTACTTTTGTTTGTAGAATAATCTTAATTTGATCTTATTGGAATTCATATAATCTAATTTTCTCATCATTTTATCGATAAATATTTAATTGTTAACTTGTAAAAAACTACAAAATTATTGAAAATCCCCGGCAGCACAACTTCATTTGATCTTACTGGAATTTACATAATCGAATTTCGTCATCATTTTATCAATAAATACTTAATTGTTAACATGGAAAAAAATTGGAGGGTGAACAAAGGCCACAGCTTCTGATTTATTGGGCTTCATTTAAACGAAAAGCCCACAGTATTATTGGGTCAAGAGCGTATAGTTGTGGAAATAGTTAATTAATTTGAGTATTCGATTTTTAAAGATTATTATGTGAAAGCTTAAAAAAATATTTTAATATCAACACATTGACTCATTATTTTTTGAATAAATTCACATTGCTAGGTTAAGCCTTTGGATTTTATGAATGAATCGATTTTTTTCGAATTCACATTATTAAGTTGAGCCTCCAATTTTGTGTCGTTGCTTAAATTAATAATTGGAAGTCATCTACTTTTCAAACGAAAAAGGAAAAGTCTAGATTTCGATATAATTTTACACTACTTGTATAAACCCACCATCGCTTAATTTTGAGGTGGATGGTAATTATGTAAAGTTAACGCCTAGTCAAAAGTTTAACGTCTATTTACAACGTGGCAAAGAAATTGATATCATCATTAACAAAACGAATACAATATAATATCTCAGCAATCATTAAAGATGGAATAATATATAATCGTTGAAGCTTTATGCTATAATAATGTAATATGGTTTGCATATTTAAAAACAAAGGGCATGCACAGATCTTGATATAAACTAAATAAATCAATCAAAAAGATAAGACAGATAAATTCTTACTGTACATTTTGGTAAATTAAGAATATCAGAGTCGCAACTGCTTTTTGTTCCCAGAAAATTCATGTTTCTTGTGAGTTGTGGCCTAGGGCTGATATTTACTATCAGGTATTTATAGAGATGAAAAAAATAAAATCAGTTGAAAGATTTTTGGGATAAAAAATTTGAAGATTTCTAAACAAAACAAACTCAGAAATAATTGGGAATAAAAAAATTATGAGAAACGTGTATACACATAATTATATATTGAAAATAAATTAGTTATGAAATCTTGAAATATATATGAGAATTAATGAGAATATATACTTTTCGTAAACGCAAGGAATTTTTGTTAATGAGAATTAAAGTTTTAGAGTCGTTATGTGTTTTGTATACACGGTTTGGCTACTGTATTATCATTTTTTAAAAATTTAGGGGCCGCTTGGTTGGAATGTATTATCATTTTTTAAAAATTTGGGGGCCGCTTGGTTGGAATATTAGAATTAGGTAATGGGAATGAATCATTTCCATTGATGATGTTTGGGAATAAATTTGAACGAAAATAAAGTTGAGTCGGAAAAAAGTTTAGTGGAGGAAAAAATGAATGATTAATAATGAGTGACTGGTTATAGAGAGAGGACGGATTTGATCTTATGCTCACAGGTGGGCACCAATTTATATGTCCACCACTTATATGGCATATCAATCACATATCATGTGATGTCACATATATAAGGAGGCCCACTATTATTTAATTAATTACTTATGTGGCATCATTGGTGGTGGACATATAACCACCTGCGGACATAAGATCAAATCCGAGAGAGAAGATTATGTAATCAAAATAAATTAGTAATCATTTTATTTTTAATTTCATTCCAAAATGTAAATATTACCAAGCATCATCAATGGAAATCAATCATGAGTCATTCCTATTAACTAATTCTAATACCCTCAACCAAGCGGATCCTTCAAGTATCAAATATTTAATAAAAAATATTAAAAATCTCATTGAGAGAGTATCATGAACTAGGTCAGTAATATCTTGTTATTTTTCAGTAATATCAATAATAAATTAATATATTTACTATTAAATTATTTATATTTAATATAAACAATATATTATTATAAATTTAAAATTTAAAATATCAAGTATCTAATCAAAACTATTAAATATTTGATAAAAATTAAAAATGAGATTAAATTGAAAAGTGAAAGATTTTGCCAAAATTTTAATGTATATATAAAATGATTGGCTTGAGATTTTTAAAGGGGCGTTACATAAATTACTCGACCATTTAAAATGGACCATGCATGACGAAATTCATACGAAATTCATTTTTTTGTTTAATTTGAACATTTTCTTAACTTGTTTCGTATCCTATCTCAATTTATTGATATTAGTAACAATCTAAAATCTATGTGTATTTATTTTTAATAGGGCCTCTCGAAATTAATCAAATCAAATCGCACTAACGTCTTTACAAAATAATATTTTGACGAAGGTTTAAATAGAAGAATCTCTTTCCTATTTCATGATCCGTTTTCCGCCACATACGATATTATTATGAATATTGATAAATTATAGGAGTATTAGTTTTTCTTTTTTTAATTCAAAAGAATACTTTTTATTTCGCAATACATTTTATATACTATGAAATAAAATATAACATAAGTTTGAAAAAGGTAAATTGTATACCTAATTTTAGGTGGTAAAAGGTGGCATAGGATTAATACTTAATTAATTAGTTTCGTCTCTTTTCTGATAAGCTTAAATTATTTCATTTCATTTGTATATATATATATATATATATGAGCATGCATCATATAATTTACCATGTCTCAACTTAGACAATTATTAGTGCAAAAAAATAAAAAACTTAGACAATTATTGATGTTTCTTAATTTAATTCTTTCTTTTGATATAAAGTAGTGGTAAAATAATAGCTTAAACTAATCAGATGCATTTAATACTGGGTTATATGTATGAAAGCATATTGCACTTTCCAATATGACACATTTTCTTTGTTTTTTTAAGTAATCGTGTAGCCTTTTGGCGGCTGTATTGTTATTATAATTGAATTAGGACAAATTTTCATGTCTTTGATTCACATCAATTTTATGGTGAACTAAGGATAACTGTTTCATATATTGAACTATAAAGTACGTACTGTTTAGTATAATAGAATATTACAGTTTAATAATTATATAAAATTAAATATATTTGTATATTAAAATGTGATATTTTATATGTTAAAAGATGATACTGTAAAGAGAAAGAGTCATAGAAATCTGGTTAACATATTGATACAATTATTGGGTGAATTTTGCTTACATCAACATTTAATCAAAAAAAAAAAAAAAAAACTTAATCACAATAACTTGTGCAATTAACTCATGAGGATTTGAACAGCACACTTGATATTTTGAGAGATGATTTATCCAATTTAATTAATTAGCTAGTTAGTAAGGAAGACATCATATTTTGTTAAAGTTAATAGTGATATATGTGTGTGTGCAAACCTAATTGCTGAATCAACATAAATTACTTAAAAAAATTGTATTAAGAAGTACACAATTAAGTAGCATCTCAGGCAAATTGATTGACATAACATTAATCCAAACCAAATAAAAATAAAACTAATTAATAGAATTAAAGAAAACCATACTGAGGCAAATCTCAACTAAAAGAAGATTGATTGATATAACATTAATCCAAACCAAATAAAAATAAAACTAATTAATAGATAATCACAAAGATTAAATTAGGAGTAACTCTTTTGTGAAGCATGCATTAAAGTGCATTTTTAAACATTATTAGTTGTTTTCACCGAATGTAATAGTTGGAAATTAATGTTGGGTGAAAATAAGTAATATTATTTAAAAATAGATGTTGGAAAACTAAAAATGGTGATTGGGTTGATCCTGAAAATAAGAAGCGGCATCCCACAACATGATTGAATTATCTACCGTAGTGTCCTCCTCCTCAAGCCAGGCCACAGAATCGTGCAATGAAGAAGGGCTATTTGTGATGAAGTTGATATCCAAATTCCTTAACATCATGATCTCATGAACATCTTCTTCTGGTGCTGGTGCTGGTGCTGGAGTCTGCAGACACAAATCCTGAATAGGTTGGTGAGTTAAGGGGTTTATTCCCATCTGCTTAAGCTTCTTCTTCATCCGAGTGTTCCAATGGTTCTTGATTTCGTTATCCGTTCGCCCCGGAAAATGGGAGGCAATCTTAGACCACCTGAAAATTCATTTTATATATGCTAAGAAACTGTTTTTGAGAAAAAAAAAAAAAAAAAAAAAAAGTAAATTAAGGACCTGTTACCCAGGCGTGCATGAAGCTCTATAATCTGATTCTCTTCCTTTTCCGAAAATGCCCCTCTTTTTAGATCAGGCCTAAGATAATTAATCCATCTTAATCTGCAGCTCTTGCCACATCTTAACAAACCTGCATGCATTAATTATTAGGTACAAGACAACAAAAAGAATTATATATTAAGTAGGAGATGAAGGTTATATACCTGCAAGTTTAGGAACCAATCTCCAGCATTGAATGCCGTTATTCAGAATGAAAGACATCAACTTATGATCTTCTTCGATACTCCAAGGACCTCTCTTCAAACCAATCTTCTCACAGCAAGGTTGTCTTCCCATTTTAATTAATTAATTAATTTCCACAATGTTTGATGGTGGTATTAGTTAGTATATATATGGGAAAACAATTAAGATTCTGACAGATCATGATCGACATAAATAATGAATTAAAGGTACATGCATGATTGAGTGAAGGCATGGATGGAGCTATCTTTTGAGAGAAATTAATTAAATGCATTTTTTTAGACAAAATATGGATAAAGAAAGTGTTGTTTGGTTGACATATTTCTAATTTTGTAACATCAAAGTGTAGCTTTTGTTTGTTGTTTTTGAGATTTTAATGAATTGAAGGGATTCGTTTGTGGTGGTATCAACGCTGGCTACTTTTGTCGTTGTATATAGACAACTCCTCAAATTCTACTTCTACTTGCAATATTTGCTAGCTCCTTCTCTTCAAGGAATTAATAGGCAAAGCCTCATTCATTTTTATTTTTACCCCCCCTTTTCTCTTTGTTATATATATTTTTGCTCTTTTAGTTGGTTTTTTAGTCCTTTGTTTGTGATTTTTATTATTGTGACTGGTTGTACTGTTTGGAAAGAAAATTAAAGAGAGATTATCATAATTAATTTATGAGATTTGAGCTTAACAAACATATATTAATTATTATAATATATATGTTGATTTGATTAATGAAAAAAAAAGGAAATACTACAATATACAGAGAATATTATTGGAGAAATTGAAATGAAGAAACACAAATCTGAATTATGTATTTAAAAAAATTTGTTTATGATAAGTGAGTTTGCATTAGACCAACACATCTCAAATGGGCATCACGAATGTGATGGTATTATTATTTTGGATAAATGAATCAGAATCCGAAGAGAATAATTAATTCTTAATTACAACTTAATTTTGTCTTATGTGTTGAATGGAATTCGATATTAAGCTAGATAACTAGATAATGATCAATTAATATGTAATGTGCGGTAAAAAGAGAGACATATCTTAAACAAAAGAATAAGAACTAGTCGGAACATTGGATCTAGAGCAATAATGGCAGGAATAACAATTTGGTTCATGCACTTTATACACACACACACACACTTACATGCTTTCAATTACTTACCTATACATGCATATATATTCCCTAGTTCATCATTGACTATATATATAGCACGACGCTTAAATTAACTATATACGTCCTCAACCATTTTGATTTCAACTTCAGGATCAGGAGACTAATTATATATTGATATCTAGTTACTAATACTACTGTCCAACAAAAAGTGATGGAGGAAATCGAGTTGTTACAACAATAACACTAAAATGCAAAAAATGACGGGAGAACTAATGCAATTAGAATTACTTATTGTTTATCCAAATAAACCACATTTTAAAGTAAAGGTTATAGGCACAAGTATAAGCAAATCTTTGTAATTGTTTGCTTTAGGTCTGTCTTTTTAGGTCCAATTATTTGGTATCCATTCTATTTAATATTTACTGTTGTTTCACCATAAATTGAATAATGTGGATTTGTAGAATTATTTGCATATCTTCAAATGACATTTGAATGAGGGGTACCAAACAGTATTTTGATGGCCCCAATTCTATATATCTCTAATTTTAATAGATGTGCTCACTTAGATTTTCTATTATTTTAGTGTAATTATGAAATAATTTATATATCTACCAAGTCCGTGCTTCAAAAACCTAAACAACTAATACTTCATACACACACTCCTCTCAAGCACAATCGATCAATCGTGTGCTTCAAAAAAAAAAAAAAAAAAAAAAATTCATTTCTTGAGTTTGTCATTCTCAAGTGTTGCACCACCCGCCCATCACCAAAACACCAACATAAGTTCATGCAATTCATGTTCTTTATTATTTTTTTTTTTTATATAGGCTTAATGTTAATTATAGTATATAGGAAAAACCCTAGTTTAATTGTTGAATGTTTATTTGTTCATGTTTTCCACAAATAAATCAAATTCATTAGAAGTGGTTTCAATTTTAAGGAATGATGGTTATTTAGAAAATCAAATAACTAACCATCAAAACTAGAAAAAACCCTATGGTTCGTTTGTCGGCATTGACATCTAGAGCATTTTCCGATGGTACTACAGTGGGTCTCCTTCTGTCACACGGGAACAGTCAGATTTCTGCTTCTTTCTCTTATGAATGAGAGAAAGAGGGAAATTAATTAGGTACAAGAAGTGTAATGTTGGAGGTGTATATATTTTGACACTACAATATAATAGAAATGCATATTGATTCAATAATTTTGGGCTTTCTTGGGCCATATACATACACCTAAGACTACTTTCTGAAAAAATGTGCAGAAACGCATCCAAACAAGTCATCGTCCGAGAGAAGAGCTGAAGGAAAACGGCATCCTTGTTCTACTGCATTGGAGGGGTAGTACGCAGTTTCACTAATCTTCAATAATTGCTATGAGCTGCTCTGCTCTGCTCTTTGCTTATATAATTATCATGAAAGAAAATAGATCTCACTTACAAACCCACCAACTATACATACATTTCTGCTCGACTCTTATTGTTAATGCCAGCAGAAATCAAAATCATCATCATCAAGTATCAATTTCAGAGTGTTTCAACGATAACAAACCCTGCTCTCATTAATTAATATACTTGGCCAAACCAAACCAAAACAAAACAGAGAAAATATGAATAATGCTAGCTAGCTAGACTAAAAGGTAAAGCCAAAGAAACACTAATCATTCATATGAACAAATATATGTCTAGAAATCCATGAGTTGAAAAGAAAAGAAAAGGAAAGTATTCTATAGGTAAAAAAAGTTGCAACTGGATTAACGCCATGAAGATACTGTAAGAATAGGAACATCATTCCAAGCGAGAGAGAGAAATCCAGGTGGAGAAGATTCTAGAAGCTTGTAGAATGAGTTGTTACCGTAGTTCCATAGGAGAATTCTTGCTTGGCTCAGAGCATAGTGGCTAAACATCAATGCCTGAAAACCGGCAGCTTCCATCAAAAACCTCCACCTCTCTTTATCTTCCATTCGCTGTCTTCTTCTGTGTTCTTCGGGCCCCACCACTCCGGCTATTCTCCGGCCAAACAACAGCCTCTCTATCTCCAGTCTCTCAGATGAGTCCCGGCTCAAGTTCGGCTCAAGCGATTCGAATACCGCAGTGTAGTACTTGAGTGCATTCTTGAAACGCCCCAAATACCCCAACCGGTTCAGCCTCACCTCGTATTCACCCAAAGTCACCACCAATGGATTTAATGACTTGGCAACCTTCAGAGCCGCCGCAACGCCTTCACTGCTCTCGTCAACCAAATTATACAGCTGGAGCATGAAGTTCACTGCTAAAACCTCGTCCGCCTCCACCCGGAAACTCGAGCTTTTCAGTTCCTCAACCGGAGTCAAAATCGCTTCGAATTCGAATTCCAGATCCAGTAGCTTCGCAAATTCCTGCAGCCGACTTCCGGTGGCTAGGAGCGACGCCGCCGGTGAAATACCCAGAGCCGGGGCGGGTATGCCAGAAATGCGGATGCGTTCGGGTTTTCCGGAGGGCCGGGTCGCCAATGCTTGCAGAAAAGCAGCCCACTGGATTCCTTGAACAATCCCGAAATCCACAATGTGAATCTTGTTGGCTTTCTCGGTGGCTTCTAGAATTGCTTGGTTTGCTGTTAAATGAGCGAATTTGGAGTAGGGGCAAGCGTCGTTGAGGGCCTTGTACGATAGAATGAACTCTTCAGAGGTGGAAGATGCTGCTGCTGCTGCTGCTTTATCAGCCGCCGGATGAGAGACTCTGCTGTAGAGGGCTTCTGAAAAGTAGTACGAAACTCGCGCAAGAGGATCTCCGTGCTGGCAAACCGATTCCTCGAGTTGGATCAGTGATTTCACTGCGGTTTCCGGCTCCGACTCGGAGAGTCGAGCGCAGTCTATTAAGGCCCGGAGAATTGGCTTTGCTTTGGGTGAAGTGGTGGAGGGCGTGAGGGCGTCGTCGGCCGGCGGCGGGGGAGCGGAGGAAGAAGGTAGAAGCCAGGAGGTGGGGGGAGGAGGGTCGGCAAGGATAACTCGGTTGAGATCTGAGTTGATGCAGAGTCGACTCGGGAAAGGATCGGCAGAAGGATAGAGATGAGTAAAGTCGGAAGTGGTGTGCCACGCGTCAGAATCTGTGTGGAGGTTGGAGCTCTCGGTAGAATCTCCGCCAGCCATTAAGGTGTCGATCCAGTCATCGGAGTCGGCGCATAAATCGGAGAAGCGGAAGGGGTGGGGGTCCAGGTTGGGGAAGGGAAAGGCGGGATCGGATCCGGCGGCGGGGACATGAAAGGGGTCGGCGGGAGGCCAAGGGCTGAGGAGGAAAGGATTGATGCTGAGCTGGTGTTGTTGCTGCTGTTCTTGCTGCTGCTTCTGCTTGATCACTTGCTGAGCAATCGCCATTAGATTTCCACTGTCTGTGCACATGTACGCCATTCTCACAGAGCCTCCTCCTCTCCCCTCCTCTTTACATACCCTCACCCTCACCCTCTTCTATAAAACTAAAACAAACACTCACTCTCAATTTCAACACCTTCATTCATGCTTACTTCAATTCAATATTAAATAAATCTATTATCTCCTTGCACACTATTTTCGACTAATTTCTATTATTCGGACTAGTATTTCTATATACCTATTAATACTAATACTGTGGGGATCAAAACTTTATTTTAAGGGGCCAATTCTTTTTATTCTTCCAAGTATGTAAACTCTATAATATATACAATAGACGAGTGTATGTTGTAAAAATAACTAATAGTTTAATTTAAAAAAATACAATTGAGTGAGCCAGTGTGTGTTGGAAAACAATATACTTAGCAGATATTAAATTAAGGTGGGGAAATGTCATAGCATAGCATAAAGGGGGGAAATTATTAAGTTGAGTCAAAAGTTTCTGCATAAATATGGAAAATGAGACATATGACGACGTGTACTTGAAGGAATCCTTAGATGAGATAAAATATGACTATGACTATTCCAGTCCTAAAGAATCGGTCTCAATGAATCACTTCTTTCTTATTTTTTACATGGTTAGTGTAAATGAGTAATAAAATTAAATATTGATTTTGAAATTAAGGGTAAAAATAATAGTAATTTATTCCTACGGTTGTGGTCTCTTATTTAATTAGTATTTCATTTTAATCAACGTCGGTTATTATAATTCAAGATTTTAAGTTTTAGTTTTGAGAAAAAAAAACGAGTAAATAATTTTAAAATAGAAGGAAGGAAGGAAGGAAGATTTGGGATTCTAATAGGCTGCAAAGCATGAAGGTCCACATAAGTAATTTGCATCCGCAAACAGCATATAATTAAGACTCATGTAACTAGCCGTTGCTCTGAATTTATGACCGTTACGCCCAATTTCTCTTCCTCGCCGAATACCCAAACCTTTTTCGAAAATGATTTCTGCGGATTATCCGATCAAAACCCCTGAAAATCCATCTAAAAAGCAACCAGAAATCCACCCAAGAAATGAAAGTCTGTTCAGTCCAGGGTTTCGATCGGTCGCCGCCATGGCTGGTTGGGACGAAGAGGCGCTTTTGGTTGCAAGCCTCATCGTCGAAGACACGCCCGAGCGCCAGTTTAAGCTAAAGAGAAGATCTGTTTTTCGGAGTTCTAAAACCCCACCTTCAAATTCAAGAACGTAAGCTTTAATCGTATTAACCCTAGTCTGATGTGAATGTATGTTTGAATCTCCTGATTTCTGGACCTTTTTTTAACTTTATGGAAAAAAATCCGCTTTACATCTTCATCAATTTTTCTGGTGATTATTTTTGCATGTATTAGGGATTCTGTTTTTTGTGGCATACTTTAATCTCTATATCTTTCTTTAGTAGTATAATTTTTGTGGGCATTGATTTCTAATTAACCATCTGATTTCCAGCTATGGAAATTCAGAAGCGAATTAAGTGATTTTGCCTCGGTTTGATTGCTTCATCTATTGTAGTGTCTTGTGTTGTTAATTGGGATGCTGAAAATTGTGGTTTACAGAAAACGCAAGGCTCAGCGGCAGAGCTCTGCGTCGATTCCAGTAGCTGTTCTTGATCTTGATGAAGATGAACCTAAATCAAAACGAGGTATTCAGTTTTCTGTGTTTAGTAAGCGTCCCTTTTCTTTTACTCCCTATAATTGAAAAGATTGAGTTCTAATTTTGTTTTTCTTTGGCTTAACAATTGGATAGAGAATGAAAAAGTAAATGTAGAGATCAATAGAATTGAAGAAGTAGAGAAGAAAATAGTAGATAATGAAGTGAATTCAAAGGGCAAGGGTGCTTCAAGCTCAAGCCCTGCAATTCCTTGCATTGATCGCCTTCGCGAGGAGCTTTCCTGTGCTGTAAGAATTCTGAATTACCATAATTATACGTTGCTTTCTTCTTTATCTATTATTATTATAGGTGTCATTGTCGATTTTTGACTGAAACTAACTTGACAGATTTGTTTGGAGATATGTTATGAGCCAAGTACCACACCTTGTGGACACAGGTAAGATCTTGAATTCTTTTTTTGTTTAGTTTCATTCTGCAAACTTCGTCGTGTGTTTTAACAATTTTGTTTCATCTTCTGAAGTTTTTGCAAGAAATGTTTACGCTCAGCAGCTGATAGATGTGGAAAGAAGTGCCCCAAGTGTAGGAATCTCATAAGGTACATACATATAAAGAGGCAAATTAATATTTTGCAATTTCCTTTGATCATCATCATTGAGCCTGATTTTCGTTGTATTAATGTGTACAGCAATGGAAAATATTGCACAGTGAACACAGTTCTTTGGAACACAATTCAACTGCTGTTTCCCCAGGAAGTAGAAGCAAGAAAGACGACAGAATCTACTTCAGAAAGTCTGGAACCTCAAGGAGGAGTTCCAACAAGAACGAGGAGTCACAATTCACGAAATAGAGTTGTTGAAGCCTTAAATAGTCCAGAATCAGAAAGGAATGATGCGGAGAGAAGAAGAATACGTCATCGTATTAGAAGCTGGAGTTTGCGTGCAGATGATACAAGGACAGCAGTGTTGCCAAACCAGGATGAGGATGCTGCATTGGCTTTAAGGTTGCAGAGAGAAGAGTTTATGGGGGCTTATAGGGAACCTGATGAGCGTAGGAACGCAGTTTCTAATGCTAGAGCTAATCTCAGAGCTATGGCTTCGAGGGCTATTAGCATTCGGGCCAGAGGGCGAAGAGATTAAATCAGACTTGAGATAGGGATATTTTGTGCTAATCTCACGTTCATTGGGAAATCATCTCTCCCCTCCAATAGCATAAAGGAAAGGAAGATGATATCCATGTTTCATTTCATGCACACTTGTGTAGGAATGAATGAAAATGACCTTGGGGAGATCTTTTACTTCATTACCTCTGATGAAAAGTATAGGCATTTATTTGTTTTGTAATTACTATAAATGAACATATGTTTTTTCTTGTCCAAATTTTATTAGGTGTAAGATTCTAAATCCATGATTATTTCATAAGCCCACTTAACATAACATTATCGAAGAAATAAGATGATTTTTTCTATACACTGCAGGATGTCGAGAATTGCGACAAATGAGTTGAGAGAGAAGACAAATCAAACATTAAAAATTAGTGATCAAACCATACGTTTACAAATATAAGTTGAAAAGAATGGCTAAAAAGCAGCATATCTTCTATCAAAATTTCATTGTGAAGCCAAAAAGTAGAGATTTTTACAAGATTTCAGTGTCAGCTCTCTCAGTTGTTGTGTAAGCAATAATCAGAGCAGGGAGCAGGGTTAATGTCTGTGTGAATGCTTTCTGCTCCTGTGGTAGATCTCGCCATTCTTTCTTGCCCATCTCTGCATAATCCTAAATGCAAAGGACACTAATCCAATCACAGCCATTGCATAAAACACCTTATACGGTGCTAATGCCAACGCACAAAGATACGAAAAATATCCAGCGCAGAGATAAGCAAAGCTTAGTCGGAATTCCCATGATGGGATGCCCGGGATGGGAAACAGATAAAAATTGAATTCGGGCTTTGAATCACATAAACCATGAAGCAGGACACCAGTGCAAAGCACAGAATCCCAAAACCATGGAAAGCTTTGAACCACACCAGTTCGCTGCAAACATACAAGCACTGAATATCAGCAGTAACCAAGAAAGTTAATTCAAAAGGCTCAGGGGACAACGAAGATAGTTCTATAGCTTAGTCAGTAACCGACGAAACAAAGATATCAGAGGTACGCATGACTCATGGATGAAAGTAACTAAGTGATATAACTTTCTATGGTGATTTTACACATACCTGAAACCATGCCACAAGTGAAGGGACAAACATTAATGCTGCAAGCAAATGTAATACAAGCAACCCATGCCGGTGATGGAAGATCTCTAATTGTGTCTCACCATAGCTTCTTGTAGATACTGGGCTAACAGTACAGGTCTCATTTACAGGAAACAGCTTGCTAATGTTACCATCGTACTTGGAGTTATGTAGCATAGCACTACATTCGCTGTCATTTCCAGATTCATCTAATTCCTTGGTCTGATCATGGCTGCGAAATGAAGCCATCAAAAAACTGTTTACAAAGACACAAAACAGAACTTAGATTGTATATTAGAAATGGATAAATATAAAAACACCAAATAAACTTGGCTGCAAAGAACAATAAATTCAAAGGCTCGTAACAATTACAAATATACCAAAGTATAGTTACAGAAAATATTACAAAAAGGAAATCTATACACTACATTTCGTATAGCATCTGTTCTTGCACTGGAAAAATAATATCCAACAGACAATCGTAAGTAAATGCTACGGCCCCAAAATTCTCAAATCAGACTTCACAGGTTCATTATTAGCTCCCCATGTTGAATAATCTAGTAGGTAAAAGTGAATCGTTACACGTACGCGGCAAATGCTTAAGATCTTCCATTAAGTCAGAGAAATAAATTACTCAATTTTCCTGTTTTTGCTTAAGATTAACTTTCCAGAGAACCCGTATGAAGCAGTTCTTAATGTACTATATACTAATGTGAAATGGGAAAATTATTCCCTTTAGAACTCTAAAGTACTCATACTACATGGCACATAACGTGCTAACACATGTGGATTTCAAAAGTAGAGGATTAGCCATTATACAAACATATAAGTGCAGTTCAAGCATTCTAGTCAAAGCAGTTATAGGAACCTGGACAGAGTGCTGTGGCAACATAATGCATGTGACAAGAGCAACACAACAAGACCCAGCGCTGGATGCACAAGACACACCAAGGTAATAGCAACCAACGATGTAATAAGCAGAGGGTTCACCATTAAAATCCTTACAACCTGCTCCATAATATATCGGACAATGAATATAATTTAAGTTCAGATAATTGAATTTCAACTAGCAAAATCAAAAGCTCAGACTTGAGCATGATAAAATTGGCAAGTATTGATTATATAGATCCATAGAGGAATCTGGGAATTATTTTACTTTGTCATCACTTTTAGGAAATTCTCCAAGCAACATAACTGGTTATGTCTTTACCAGATTTGCAAGATTACCTTAACAGATGTCAAGGTGGCGGAGATACTAACGAGTCTTCGGTAAAAATGATAACAGAAATTCCCTTCACATGCTTGCCACCTGGAAAATTGAGCTTGTTCAGCTTGTAATAGAATATGAAAGCAGCCCCATCTCAATTGCTGTCGGAACGGAAAATTCAGATTAAATTATTATACCCTCCTTTTGGGACTTATTAATGCAATGAGATGTGGCTTATACAACTATCACTTTTAATTAGACAAGTCACCCATCTATTTATGATTGTGTGTACACAGGCACACATAAGCATGCAAGGAAAACAAGGAAATGAACAAATACACATACGAAGACACACATAAAAGCTACTAACCGTTTTTTGACAAATACTTGTAGAGTGCCAGCCACATAGAAGAGCAATTGGGAAAGTAATATCAGAACAACTACCGCACCATTTGCAAAAACATAGCAAAGTATCGAGACAACAGAGAAACTCATAACCGGAGGAAGGGATTGACTGCTTAGGAAAGAAAAAAGCACGGCACATAAAATTGGAAATGTGGCTAGCAAGAAAAATGCCCTTGGCATTCGCAGGTTTGATTCAACAGCAGATAGCACTGATGGTATGGGCTGATCAAGTTCCCATGCATATGCCTGCCGCATCAGAGCAAAAAACACAACAGCAAAGCAAAGACCACTGATCTGCATGAATAGGTTCCATCAGAATCAAACTCAGTAAAATATACCAAACACAACACATTTGGTGCTTCAAGAAAATAATGTGATGAGTAAACAGTGAGCAGCTCTTATGGTGATAAATGAAGGCTTGTGTTGTCTTTAGGCTTGACCGCTTGAGAGAGGAAATTAAAAGATATGTTCTATGTCATATGTGATATCTCAGACCAAGGTAAAAGTTGGTATCTTATGCAAAGTGTGATGAAAGAAAAACATAAACTTTATTGAAACTGAAAGATTCAACCAATAAAGTAGTTGTGGGAATCTAATGTGAACTCAGTATTTCAATATTGGTCCAGTAACTTTTTGGACTTAGTTTTTGTGATTCTTTTTGGTAATTTCTTTCTTTAAGTTTTTAGTTTGTTAGCAAGTTAGTTAATTGTTAGGTGTTAGTTAGTTGGTTAGGTAGAATTGAAGTCTATATAACTAGTTGTATTAAAATAGAAGAAGCTTTATAGTTATTAATCGAATACTTTCTAGCTCGAGCTAGAGTATCGGTTTGGGTTTCGTTGCTTGCCAACCTGAGTTGGGGCATCGAAATTACGTGGGATTGAGGAGTTCGTTGCTTGCCAACCTGAGTTGGGGCATCGAAATCATCGAGCCTAATTCGCGGTTCTCATCAGAATCTCAGAACATTGAATAATTCCTTAAAAGGTAAAGGATCAGTATCCACTTTCAGAAATTGGAGTATACATAAAAGTTTATAAACACATAAAATAAAATCCAACTGAAAAGTATCAGCTTGAGAAGGATAAGCAGTGACAGAATATACCTGAGAGAAATATAAAAGCAAGAATCTACCAGCAGCAGCAGTCAGAGAAACACCCACAGTACTTCTGTAAGAGCAATGCGGGTCAACCTGCAAAGAATTGAAGATATAAAGAGACACCAATGAACTGTAGAATACTTGGAAAAAAAAAAAAAATCTCCCAGACCGTAAAAGTGCTGGTGGGCGTCAAATTTCAATTTTTAAGTCAGGTAACTATACCAATAATAAAACAGTTGTCTGGTCAGAATCTTGAGAAGAAGACCACAGTGCTGGAGAGGAATCCACAACAATTGTTTCAGAATATAAATTTGGAAAAACATGTAGACCAGATACCACATCCCAAGCAAGTGCAACAGGTGGGAAACAGCGCCTTCTACAAAGTCCTGTATTTAGAGAATCATTCAATAATTGCACGGAAAGAAGTGACAAAGTGAGAAGAACCAGATTTTATTTGGAGATTCCTGTAAAAATAATTTCAAAACGAATAGTTAGTAAACAAATGATATACACTCGTTTGAAATCAAAATGAGTAAAAATAAAAAATACTAAAATCCAGAAATTCATTAGGGACTTGCCTGTCTTATTGTGTACAAGCACAGCCCTCAAAATTCCACAGTATGAGAGACAGAGAGTGAGTATATCCAGGACGGATTACCAAAAAAAAAAAAAAAATTAAACATAAACATAAAAGCGCTGCCTTGCATGATGTGATAAGTGATGAAGCTTCACGTGACAAGCGTATATGATGCTCGTGTATGATAGTTGACCCTTGTTCTCATAATACAAAATCCCATACCGCATAACATCTGATATTGTTAACAAGCTTCTTATGCTTCCTATATGACTAGTTCTAGGGCTAATCCGGGATACATGTTCCATTTAGGTAGGATCTTTATTATTAGAAGAATTTCAAGGGAGGGCCATAATGCATAAAGATTATACTCTAGATTTGAGATTTTTGGGGTACCAACTTGTCAATATTTGCAACCAAAATTTTTTCATTTAATGCAGCAGGTAAATCGCATAACATAAACAGGCACGCACATGCCTACTAAGAGAGGGGAACTCCCTTTCCCCCGAAAATTGAGGTGCTAGGGGTGACCATAATCAAACTGCAACAAGAGTTACGAGTTTGAAAGAACTCGAAAGATTACAGGAAACAGTTAAAGAAATAATCCATAAAACGTGTTATAATAGTAGGTTAATGAGAGATCACTTACTACTAGTTTCCTCATCGCCCGAATCTTCAATAGGAAATTCAGATCTTTTAATTCCACAGCCAGTTGTTGTGAGGGATAATGAAACAGGAAGAAGGCCTAAGCTAACAGAGAATGTAAGACTAAGAGCAAGAGGATGGTCTTCCTTCAAACTCACATCCTGCTAACAACCAAGTTTATGCAACAAACAATGAGAAATTATTGTTTATGACCATGACAGTGCTTAAGTTTCTTAATTTCTGTAGTTGCCAAGCAGTATTCAGAATCTTAACCTTTTTTAAATATGATGATTGAATCAACTGATAAGAAGAGAATAAATGTTCTCCATCCTTTGGATTGAAAAATTGTCCAACTCCCATGGAAGCAGCTGGTGGAGGTCTCCCCGAAACAGTCTGAGAAGAGAAAGCTCTTAATGTAGCTAAAATAACTAGCGTGATTGCGTATGTTTTTTTTGGGTGGGGTGGGGGGAGGCTAATTGCTTATCATATATTATAAGTCTCAAAACAGTAAAAGATAAATAGCATCCGAACTCACTCATAAACTAATTCATGCTCAGTCACTCTGGAATCACTATAACTCTAGGGATCTTCAATGTCTAAGTACTCCACATACATAAGAGTTATTGAATTAACATGCTTAAAATACAAATACAAGAAAAAAAGAAAGAAATATTAAGTTTAAGATGTACCGGACGAGGCGCCACAGAGATTGTCAAGAATCGGAAACCATTCATGTCCTGAGGACCCAACCAAAATATGGCAGATGGAGGAGCTTGCTCAGTTTGCGCACCTGGCTCAATCTTCCACAATAAATGAACGTGTTCAGAAAAGAGAGTACATAAATTTGGGCTTTAAAACACACACACACACACACCCCTACCCTCTGGCCAGAATTAAACATAATACCTGCCTTGGAGCTGGTCCAGATGGAATGTGCACCATTTTTGATGTGACTTCCACCACCTGTTTGCTTGATGAAAAATTTGAAGCAGAGGTTTGTTTCTCTCGCCAAAGATGAAGTTGCACACCAGAACAAGGTGAAAGATTTGTGACAAAAACAAAGTGGTTTTTTCCGCCATGACCCTGAGCAATGAAAAACTCTATTAATCCTGATTGCGAGGTTATCACCTGCACTGCCTACCATATCCACAGTGCCCACTGAAACTAATAAAGATTCTTATCCCAGAGTTTGTTTTTATTTGCTGCTCTCATAATTGGCCAAATTTTATTTATTATGAGGTAATAAATAGGAAAGTGTAAACCCCTATGAATGTCTAGATTCATGAAATATAGAAAAGCCATAAATTAAAAAACACGGATATCAAGTAATCTTGATTTTAGATGATGTCCAAAAGGAAATGTTTTTGAAGTCATAAAAAAAGAAGCAAACCAGTTTCTCAATGTCCAGCCATCGTCTTCTCCCATCCATAGCTAAAACACTGACAGTACTCGTTTGGATGTAAAGGTCCCTTTCAAGTCCATCTTCACTCCACTGGCTACTACTTGGGCAACCAGATACTTCAGGAATTTCAGATCCTGCTTCATGAAGAGCGAGTTAGGAATATTGTTTACTCCAGAAGATCAATAATAAAATCACAATCCAATGCACAATTATCTTACAAAACCGAGACCAGTTAAAAACATCAATTACTATCTAATCGATCTCCATTTTGAAGAGCCCAAGATATTTTCGTTAACAATATCCTTGTCCACAGGATTGCCAAAAAAAATACCCAGAAAAAATAGTCCAAAGATGAATATTATTGGCTATAGACAATCACAAGCAAAATTATATTTGATTAGGACACCAACAAAGAAGAAAAAGATTAACCAATTCCTGCAAATAAATTTCACCCATATGACTCAGCAAGTCAGCAATAAATAAAAAAAAAAAAACAGATAGGGAATACCAGCAGGATTGACTCTCCCCTTTTGATTAGGAAAATGGCCAGACTTGTAAGGTAGTTGTAATTGCCTAGATGCAAAGAAGTTTCTCGGGATTCCACTGTCGAGCATTTTCATAAATATTCCAAGTCTTTGCCGTACATCGCTAAAGGGTTGTCCTGTCTTTGTGTCTATCAGACTGAGAAGAGTGTGTGACACCTAAAAGGAGACTATGAATCAGAAGCACATACACTCAAACATCAGTATCATTAGTAGAGCAATATGACTTACTTGCGCAACTAGCTGATTACACCATAAGATAACCTGGTGTTCCATTGACAACCACACGTTTTTCATGCCCATGCTACTTATCATAAATCCATGTGTAGGAGGCGCAATGCCATCAAGGGACTCCAACTTTGAGCGCACCTAGAATTGAAAATCAGGGTAATTACCTAAAAATAGGCTCAAAGAACAACCCATAACTGGAGGCAAACACAATATGAGCATTGAGCAACATCATGGGCTAGTAATATAAAAATAGACATTTACTAAAAGTTTTTAGAAATAAAACCTGAGCTTTATTAACTACTTCAATCATTTATAAGTTTACTGTAATTACTTAAGAGGGTGGGAAAACACATCATTTGAAATCATCCACATCATCCTTAAGAGGGTGGGAAAACACATCATTTGAAATCATCCACATCATCCTGAAGGAACTAAATTGAAGATAAATGAACTGATGCATTATCAAATTGTTGCAAAGTCACTCAGGCATGCCAGGGAGCTCTAACCATTACAAGTAGGTACAGAAATACAGAAAAAATCATTTGAAATAATCTCACAAGCTAAAAGCCTAAAAGCTAATGTGAACCAAATCTCAGGCCATCTATCATAGAAAGTACATGTAACATTTCTATACCTGGTAATCATTATAACCACCTGAAATGGAGACAATGACGACATGAGAAAGCAAGGGTTCAGACAAGTACTGTCCACCTCGAAAGGTTCGGACTTCATATCCTTTCCTCCATTCCTGATTCACTTGTGCATAATAGTGGCCCAAGGATGGCTGTAATGCTACCGGAGGAGACCTGCACAACAATATAAAGTTACTGCAACTGCACAACATAAAAAATAACCAGAGACAAATTAAAGTAACCACAAAATTTACTGGTGAGGGGTGGAAAGGGTTAGAACAGTTTCAACAGCAAACTTTCTCAGGTTAGGGTGCACTACTGCTGCCCTAGCCACAAAACCTCCCATAGAGTGACCAACCAATATCACACTTTTAGGTAGACTGCCGGAAATAGAAGCCCCTTCTTTTGCTCGTGCATCATGGGACTCCTTATAAAGATCCAAAACCTACAATTATGAGCACCACGGCAATTGATGGAACTCAGAGAACTTGATGCAAGTTCATGGAACAAAGAGATATATGAAACCAGCATGGGGAAGACAACAAAGTTGATTGCTTCCAAGTCATCAAGTAAAGCTATAATTTTTTTGGTCAGGACCGAGAACCCTAGCTATAAGCCTATAACAAATAGTTTACATGTCTGATAGGTGCCTCACAACATGGAAAACTTTAAACAAATCCTTACAGCTCAAGGTTAGATAAGATGCACGCTTGTTTATTCCAATTGCAATTGTACAGTTAACTTATTGAAAGAAAATAAAGAAAAATAATATGTACGATGTAGGGTACCAATTTTTACAAACCCATACAGTGATGATGTGTTACAAGCACAATAGCTTAGCCTAAAAGGAAGATTAGATCTTTCTTTTCTTTTTTCTTTTTTCCTGACAGTTCTTTCTTTGGGTTTCTAGGTTTTGGTTTATTTAAGATGCTGCCTGGTATCATTTATAGTTAAAAAGATTAATCCAACTCAACATGCCCTCTCTTGATTCATGAAAAAGTGACAAAAGTCATACCCTGTGAATGGCATATACTACATATTCCGAGTGCTCTTGAAGTATCTGAGCATCCATTGCAGAATGTTCACCTTCAAGATCAACTGCGAACCAATCAAGCATGGAAGTATATTGACTGGGTAACAAAATATCAGACAAATCAATTTCCACTCCCTCTCGCGAGCTTGAGGAAGCTTGGTTAAAGTTCCATTCGAGTGGACCTCCTAGATAAGCCCTATCAGATTCAGCACCCACGGATCTGACCTGTATAAATGCAGGAAAGCAGGCACATATGTAACAGCCAATAGGAAAACAAAATCTGAGCTTTCAAGCCTCTACAATTGAGGATCATTACTTTCACCATATAAGCATGCTAACCCAAATCACAATACCAAACTAATTTGATGACAGAAAAACAAGATATGTGGGATGATACACGCATTGAATGAAAAAAATAATTAAAAATACTAATTAAAATAAGAGGCTTGCCTGTTTGTAGCTTCCACCATTTCCAGGGATAAAAAGAACAGGAACACCATTAAGATTCTTAAGGTGATCATCAAAATCAATCTTTCTCCACCCTTCATGGTACAAAAACAAGCCATATTTTGCGGATGACACATTTTTCGGCATTGGGACAGGAATGTATGTAGGGTACATATATGTCATGACACAACCATTTGATATTGGCTTCAATAAACCAAAAAGCCCCGCAAGGCCAATCCATATGGAAATTATGACCACAATCGCTACTGAAAATTTTGCTTTGACGGATTTCATATCTGGACCACCTCTAGGTCCCATCCTCAATATCGAATTTCCAGTCACCAGCTGCAAACAGAATTTTCCATCCTAAAAGATAAAACAAAAATTGAACAAAGCATTACGCCAGTGGCTAATATTTGAATCAAACAATTATGATATTAAAAACAATCTAACCAATCATTCTTGCTCCTAAAACAATCAAATAAGCACCTATTTCAAGCATACTAACTTGAACACTCCTAATTTACAACTCTGACAGTTGCGAAACTCTATGGAACACAATATACAGAATAAAATTTAAGACGCGACTCCACATAGATCAGATATATGAAGATTTAATCGTGAATCAAGTAGACTAACTGAAATGCAGACAAATTCGAAGCTGAAAACACACTTGCCGAATCAAAAGCCACAAAATGAGTATACAAATAAAAGAAACGACAATGTTACCTCAAAGTGTGAGATCCAGCCGAGAAGCAGCGGAAAAGAGCACAGTGTGAGGATGGAAGAGGTAAAGCTAATCAGACACAGTGATTATGGCTTAATAAATGACAGAGTGGTGATTAAATCACAAAAATATGGTGTTTAAATCTTGATTAAAAGCTGAAACTGTAGGTCGAATAGTGGTTTGACTCGTGTTTTTACTTTAGAGCGAGGCGACAAGTTCTAGGAAAATAAAACTGTATCGTTGTCGCTCGCTCGGCCTTGTTGGCTGGCCCAAATTTTAATAATTCAATTTTTTTTCCACAAATTTTAAAAATTAATAATAATTTATATATTAGGCATATTTGTTTTGAGTGATTACTAGCTATTTAATTTATTTTTCCTAAAAATTAAGTCTTTGTTATTGTTGATTTGTATAATTTATGGTCCACAAAAATATGAAAGCCTAATATATGTTTTCTCAATTTTTAATGAAAATGGATTCCTCCCTTTATGAGGTATTAAAATAATCATCCACTTATTACCAAGTTAATAAGGAATTGGAGTGGGAGATATAAGGAGACTTGGAGAATTTGGATTTGTAAAGAGACTTGGCGAACATACTACTAACCACTAACAACTAACATTTACCGATAAAAAAAAAAAAATTGACAAAAATATTCATTTTTTATTTTAAAAAAAAAGTAAATGGGGATATAGTTGTAAAATTTTAACTTATCACATGAATTAATTCTCAATACAAACACTTAAAAATATTATGACTCATGTTAAACTATGTTGTAATATATATTAACAAACATTTGATTTATATAATTTAATAAAACATACTCCCTCCGTCCCGATTTATCAACTAGCATATCATTCATATAAAATAATTTTTTGTACACATATTACTATGAAATAATTCTCACACAAAAACCGTTAAAAAATCAATTGTGAAGATAACTCCGAGACGGAGGGAGTATCACACATAAAAAGTCAAATGTATCACATGTTTCACTATCATTCAAAATTTAATACCTCAAAACAAATGAGTCCATAAAGTATATATATTGAAAAATATTATGGATTAGAGCCGTCGACGGGAAGGAACGAACTAAAATATTTTATGGGTAGTTTTTTGTATTTGGATTTAAATATTTTGAAAGTTAAATATTTTAACATATAGGCTCAAAAAGGGTCGTATAATTACAAATAGATTAAAAAAAAATTACACAAAAGCACAAAAAAAAAATTCACACAAAAGCACAAAATATTTGAATTTGAATTTTTTTTTTTTTTAGCCTATTTGTAATTTTCTTTATTTTAAAATGAGATGAAATGGTGTGAATTAAAAACTTGCTCTTAACTCTTTAAAATCAATCCAAAGTGAATATTATGGATTGTATTTTAAAAAAATGTGTCTCAATACAATTTTCTTTTATTCCCGTAGAATATCCAAATACCATTACGCGATGAAAAGAGTAAAGAGAAAAAAGAATCCAAGTAGTAATCTACCATCGAACCAGGAAAACTTTATTATCATAATGACAAAAGAGCAACAGCATTTACTTTGTTACGCAAGAACCAGAATTTCTACACTCCTCATCCCTCAACTTCAACAAAATCTCAGTCGACAGTTTTCTAAATTAACATCTTACAAGTACCTAAACATGTCTTGGTTTCCAAGCACAAAAAAATAATGATGTTGATATGGAACTAGTAATTACATTCACTGGTACTGGTACACTAGAGAAACCATGACTATATTTCCTCGTACTATTACATCAAATATCCACTTGCCAAACTCAATAATCTAGAAGACAAAAAAGGAGATGATGAGGGATGAAAGTATTTTACCATCTTGTTCAATATGAGAACTCGTGACCTCGAAGTGAGATATGTTTCTTCACCCAGATGGAGATATCCTCTGCACAAGCGTGAGCTTGAGGGGTCTTCAAAAGCATATCCAGCGTTGCAAATTCATGTACTGCATCCTTGTACTCAAGAACAGGGGCGTCCACATTTACCTTGCGCAGCTCCTCTGAGTAGGCAATTGCCCGATCTCTCATCCAATCATGCTCAGCTACGATTGTGAGTGTTGGAGGCATCTGCTTCAGACCAGGTCCTCCTCTGTCTGATATTAGCGGATTGGCAGCAGGGTGGTCGAGACTAAATTCCTCCTCGGGCAAGAAAAGTTTCCATGCAAGGACGCACATGGCCTTGTCGTAAAAGTATGAGTTCGCCAGTTTTATTTCCGAAGGGGTGGGTACACTTCCCATGAAACAAGGGTACATTAGAACCTGGGCAACGACCTTTACTGGGTCTAGAATCTTCCCACCCTCGATGGCTTTCCTTGTCACGTAATCAGCAATGTTCCCCCCACAACTCACCCCAAGGAGTACACACCTGCTTCAACAAAAGTTTTAAATAGAAAAAAGCAATGCAGCAAGCTTTCTTTCAAGATTACATGTATACAAAGACAAGCAATTGCAGGAGAAAAATATAGAATGATGAAACCCAAGATCCATCAGCTCTACAATAGAAACAAAAATGATCAACAGCAGATGGTGCTTACTTCATAAGCCTTGACCTTCCAAGTTATTCACGGTGCATTGGCAAATCATCACTCTTAATATTCTACTAGAAGATGACATATTGCTGCTCTAGCATGTATAGCTACACTTTGGAATAAGGTAATAAATTCATAAAAGTGTGCCAGAAGATACAAAACAATCCAGTATAATGTTAAAAACGATAAGAAATCGAAAATATACTCCACTCAGTAATCCCTGTCTCTTGAAGATAATCAACAGTCATATTTGTCCCCGCTTACTTGCTGGATAGAAATACAAATCTGGATGGATAAAATGTTATATGAGTGTTGGTGATTAGGAAGACTTAACATCCATATCCAATTCATACTTTTTTATTATCAGCAACAGTATTTACTTTGATAGATTTCAGATTTTAACTTGCTTTACTAAACTACTCAATTCAAAAATAAAAACAAATTCTAAACTATTTTGTAGCCCAAGTTAAAGTCTCTCAACTATAAGGCCTTCTTCAACATATCTTCTTTGCCAACATCAATGCAGCTTATCAGTACTGCAAACAAAACATTTATACCTATCCATGACTTTGTCAACTAACAGTTGCCTCCAAGCAAACCTAGTAATGGAAGGTAAAAATGGAAGCTTCAACTTCAGTCTGCTGGTCCGGGGAGGGAGGTGGGTATGAGAAGCTTCATGGCTTCTTTCAATTTAGGGCACATTGATGGATTAGGAAAGTTTGTATCCTAAAGTAAATCTTTGGCAAGCAACTTATGTAATTCGGTATGGTGATTTTAACCTTTCTTTTGTCATTTCAGTCCCACTCATTTTTAAACATCAAGCAGATAATTCTATCACCTACAGACGTTGGATTCATATCAAGCAAATAAGTCACTATACTCGAATAAAAACGACCCTACAAAGTATACAATGGAGTGATGGACTGAGTCTGAGTGGGATAATTCCAGCAAATCCAGGTTCGTCAACCAAAGTAATTGGTGGATTTAGGTAGATTAATGTGCAACCATCAATATCAACATCAGAAAATGATAGTTAACATTATTATACATTTTCCATTAAATTATATAACACGAGTCACCGTCCTGAGCATAATACAAACTCAAACACATCATCCACGCAGTGCCACGAATGGTATTACTGATATTCACTCTGAAGTTCAGCGTTCAAGATAAACCATACGCACATTTCTATTCAAGACCAGCTAAACAAAATATAGATATTCATTATTTAAAGCTTAACCATTAGTTTACCATCCAAAACCACAATATAGAAGAGGAAATATCATTAATTAACACTTATCCCACACCACATTAGCAGCATCAAGAAGCAATACAAATCAACAGAACTGGAGAGATCAAAACAGACCTTGAAGGATCCCCATGAGCAGCTAACCAAGGCTCCACCATTGAAGCTCCAAACGCATCGGTTATGTGCCAACTACCCTCCGACCTCCTCAAATCTTCCCTTGATCCCCTCTCCGATGACTTGCTACATTCAGCCAAATTTGCTTGCTTTGCTAGCCAATGCAGCACCTTCAAGGCATCCTCGAATGCTGCTGGATATTTATTCTCTGGTGCCAATCTATACCCCACAGCCAACACAATGACATCGCACAGTCTCACAATCCGGCGACAGAAAAAATCATTTGCCACTGAATCATTGCTTCCACTAACAAAACCTCCACCATGAAACTGCAGCATCACTGGTAGCCTGCGACAGTTATTGGCAACTGGATTATACCCCCTGTAACTCCCGGTTTCAGATTTAAAATTGGCATCATCAATACTACCTCCAAAACTACTTCTCCTGAAATTGTTGTCAATACTCTGAGCACGTTTAACAATCATACCGCCATTGCTGCTAGAAGCGGGGCCATCATTGGAAGATCCATCGCTGAAGCGACGATTCTGTGTTTTATTTGGATCGGATCCAGCATTGAGCTTGGCAGAGCGGGATTTGGTTTTGGTATCGGGAAAATTAAGACAAGTATCAGGGAGAAATATGCGAATTGAGAGAGATGTTAAAGGATCAATATGTATGTCTTTTGTGGCGACACCGTCGGTGAAGGAAGGATTGGCAGCCGCAGGCGTCTCTTCGTCCGGCCGTGACGTCACACCAAAGGTTCCTCCAGCGCCAGCCGCCTCATTTTCCGAGCACTGTAATCGGTTCTGCAACCGATGCTTGAGCAAAAGCTTGAAAAATACACTGTATAATTTGACGCCAATGCTTGGCATTTCCCGAAAAGGATAGAATACAAATCAGGTTTCGAGAGCGATTAAGAAAAACGAGGGCAATTATATGGGAAAAATTTGAAGCGGGATTGAAATTGAATAGAGATGGAGTTGTGGTAGTTGGCGAAAGGGATAAATATTCAAAACAATAAAATGGATGAATAATCATCTAGTGCTGCCTGCCCTCCCTCAAGGCAGGTTTGCTTGCGCTGTTTTTGATTTCGTTCTCGTGACATGTGATGCCATGATTGCCGCAAACTCTATTATTTTATGACTCTTGAAATTAAATACAATCCCTTTAATAATAAATTCTACACTATTTTCGTGTCCCAACTCCTAACAAAAATTTCTTTTTTTAATATAATTGAAATTCTACATTTGCGAATCACATGAATGGTTTATCACCGAGTTTCTAAAATACTAGCATGGATGTCATGTTAATATTATAAAAAAAATATCAAAATCAAATAAGACGCACTATTAAATTAAGTTTGCGCATTGATTGTTATAAGAGTTTTTTTACACGTACATATATTTTTTTTTTTAAATGTGGACAAATGAATATAAATTGTAAGAGTAATTTTGTAATTTTTTTATGTATAAAGAAAAGAATATGTTAAATTGTGTGTACATAACATATGGACTTAAAAGCAATGTATTTTGTACAAAATTAAAGATATTACGTAGGAAGGATTTTCTATTTTACATGTCAAGACAGTACCAAAGATACAAAACCTGTCAAGGCTTTCATAATAATTACTGTCAGAGAATGAATAACATAAAACAACTAGTATGATAGATAAAAAAAAGAACCTGGCTGGCTACATGATGAAACATGCATATATATATATATATAATACTAGTACAATAATTAAATGAAACCGGAATTCAAATGATAGGCCAACAAATACAATTTAACTCTTTTGAGTTTTGACATCATTCATTCCAAGTGCTAAAGACTGAAAAATCGTGGATTCCTTCGTGAATGCAACCAACATCGAATGATCGATCTATTACCTCGTGCAGTTGCAGTTGCAGTTGCAGTTGGGTATCTGCAGTATCACAGTTCCATATATACAATCTGCATTCTGAGATCATATCATTCAGGGAGCATGAAATTAAATGTGAGTAATCAAGAAACTATGCACTTATATGGTAATGAGTTTCACCTCCAAGGCCATCCATGGTGATGGTGAGGGATATCAAGGAGCCACATTAGTTAATTGTCTTCTTCAGCCGTGAGGAACAAGCACTGGTTCAGTAGTTGCAGCTTTCATGGCTGCTATTTCCTCTAAGCGTTCCCATGTTGCTTCACGTTTCATCTTCGTTTCTTCTTTGTGTGCTTCATCTTCTTGGTATTTGAGCAAACACTCCTCAAAGAGGTCGGGATCCACGTCAGAGAAGATCTTGCGTATGTTAAGTGTCAGGCTTTGTACTGCTTGATTCCAGTGGTTTCTTGCATTCTTCTCTAATGCAGAGAAGATGATTGGCAGTATAACTTTACGATTTTGTTTGATCAGGTTTTCGATGTGATCATTGTTCCATAAAAAGAGGGCCCTTTCAGCCACCTGTAGAAACAAACAAACATCCATCACCTCGAGCATGAAAAATTGATTTAAATGAATGTACAGCTCATGTCTCGTGTTACACTTAAATATAAACGAGCTAGGAGGACATGCATATTGATTGATTGAACACATGCAATAGAGCGGTATATAATAATCCACACACTAAATTGATGTACGAAAACGAAGGCCATTCGAATTATCAGTAAATGAGAAAAGTTAAGTAAGTTCAACCTGAAAATGTGAACTGCTCAGGCAACGACCAATCTGGCGAAACAATGGGACCGTACAACGCTGAAACTCTGGGGGCTGAGTTGCTTCCAGCACTTCCTCTAACTCCCCCAAGAACATGCCCTCCTTTGAGCTGTTTGTGATGGGCCAATATTTTAGTAAGCCTCGTATAACTGTATCAGCAAGTTTGCAGTCCTTCTCCACAAACTGTGTGATGCAATACGACAGCTGTTGATGATACATGGATACACTCTTTGGTTTGTGAAGTGGAATGAGGGCCCGAACGAGGAAAAGCTTGTGCTCTTCCTTCAATGGCAATGCAAATCCATTTATAATGCTTCCCAAAATTTCTAACAGCTCAGCGATCCCATTATGCTTCTCCGTGTCGAAAACAAAACGGTAGAATATATTGGTGATTGCTCTTCTAATGAATGGCCTATGCACCATGAACTTCCCATATATGCGGTGAAGGACAGTTTTCAAGTAGTCCCTTTCTCTAGGATCTTCAGAGTCAAAGAGATCTAACAACTTCAGGACAAAAGAGTGATCAAGGTAGCGCTTCGCCAGCTTGGCATCCGTCTCAGGGGAAGCTACGAACCTGAGAAGAAATTCGTATACGATTTGCAAATGGGACCATGCTGGATCCATCAAGGGATCCTCTTCGTCCAAATCGAAGACCTTGTTTTCACGAGGCTGAGTAGAGAGTGTTCGGAACAAATTGATGGATATCATCCTTAGGAGCTCTTGCATAAGAGTTTCGTTGAATTTGCCATTGGCTGAAGTAACATAGTCGAGAAGGTCCACCAATGTTTGACGCTTGATGTCTTTTTCTTTCAAATTCTTTGAGGGGTCAGTGAAGTCAAATAGTAGACAGCACAAACCCAATTTTCTGATGAACAAGTTGTGTTTGTCGGCGTTTGGGACATCTTTAAAACTAGGAAGGGCCTCATACGGGTCGTGAGGTTTGTTTCCATAACCGAGGGCAGAAATTGTAGCAGAATTGCTTTTCGAAGCATTAGAAGAGGTCATTGCAGAGGATCCTCCATCTCGGTTTTCACTTAACTTACCCTGTTTCCTTGGAATCCTATTCAGAATATTTTTAATCATCACTTCGACCCACAAATCACAACTTCTTCAAGCACAAGCTCAGCATCAAGAGTAAAACATACATAATTCATGCACTCGTGCACCCAAAATATGAGGAATTCTCTTCTGTTAACAACCATCAACCATTGCAGAAGCTAGATTTACCCATAAACACTAACAAATCTTTCCAAATAAGTCCACCCCTCAGAAACAATCTAGATCCCAAAAAAACATAATCGCATGTTCAGAAAGCTCCCAACTGCAGAATTAAGTTCAATTTTTACGTCCATTAAGAAAGATTAAAATAACCTAAGAAAATATAATTGAGCTCACCTCAAATTTCACAAGTATTTCCAACTTTTCAACCAGATCTGGGGGTGATCTACGAAACCCAAGCAGCATTATCACCAAATAAAAGAGAGTATGAAACCCGGAAAGCTTCACATACAAAAATGGAGATAGGCCAAGGAAAATATGCAATAATGGAGATTGAATACAGCTTGCTTTTAATTTTGATTTGATGAGCCTGAAAGAATCGTGAGTTGGGTCACGCACTGGGTTAAGAAGGAAAGGGAAATAAATATTTTTAATATAAATAAATAAAGTAAAATAGGAATTGGAATAGGATTTTCTTATTACTACCATTTTTAATACTATAAATATAGCAAAATACTAGGATTTTCTTATTACTAACATACAGTATTATTTTATTTACACTCCACCTCGCATCGCATGTAAACTAACTAAACTTAAAAGGTTAATATTCATAAAGTAGTTGGAATGGAAATTCATGTGAAAAGATATCGAAGTAGATATGGCTGTGATGCCTTCTTACATAAACCACACACCCTAACCAAAGATTTTAAATCCTTTCAAAAACACAAAAAGTAACGTCTATTGCCTATTTTACACCATTTTTCTACTATTTTTAGATACTAATGCCAATTTTCCATTTTGTTCTATTCCAATATAAATTTTTCGATTAATTACTTCTAACTATTTAACCCTACACTTCATTTATATTTATATCAAATGTCACTCACTTAATATCAAATTAAGTCAAAAACTTCTCATTTTTCTCTACTCATTAATGTATTTGACAAAAAACTATGGGCAACTTCGACCGGACACCCTTTTTACAAGACAGTTCAAGGTATTATAATACCAGACTAACATGAAAGTATATGTACGTATCTACTAACAATAAAGCAATGTATACACAGATATCTACTAACAGAGATGATTGTTGCTATGAGTTAGATGCCCAAAGAAAAAGAAGACCAGGCTCCAATTCAAGAAGTTGGTGTGTGAGACAACAAAATCCAAACAGTACACCCTTCCAATTCAAAAAAATAAGGAAATCCTACATCTCGATCTGTTTAAACTTTTACAATGAATGCTTCACAGCAAGAGAGAAAATATAAGTCTTGATTAAAACATCATTCTAAAAGCTAAGGATGCAAAAAAAAGGTCCATCACTAAAGTTCCTTTATGTAGCACGAGGTGAAAGCATCTATAACTTCCTGTAGTTGGCTGCCCATTTATGTATGTACAGTCCCTCTTCCTATCTCAAGACAAAGTTGACCTTCACCCCATGTGACTTGGTGGGATTTCAAAAAAAAAAACAAATTGAAAGCAATCAAGAAAATACGCAAATGTCCATTTAATAGCTCCACCTCCAAGCTTATGATCCATGATCAGCAATGTCTTGAGCAAATGCGCCATAATTCAGCCAGATGGTCTGTTAGTGTCCGTCTTGGGAGGAACAAGCACTGCTTCGTTACCTTTGGCCTTCATTTTTGCTATTTCCTCCAAGCGTCTCCATGTTGCTTCACGTTTCATCTTAGTTTCTTCTTCGTGTGCTTCTTCTTCTTGAAACTTAACTGAGCACTCCTCGAATAGCTCAGGATCCACATCAGAGAAGATTCTTCTAACATTTAGTGTCAAGCTATGGACTGCCTGGTTCCAGTGGTTCTTTGCATTCTTCTCCAATGCAGGGAAGATAATTGGCAGTATTACTCTACGATTTTGTTTGATCAGGTTCTCGATGTGATCATTATTCCATAGAAAGAGAGCCCTTTCTGCCACCTGTAAAACAAGAACCAGATAATATGATCATTAAGACAGACCCATTGTCCTAATGTCCCTCCACTTACTGTGTGCAAGAAAGGGAGTGGGCACTAATTAAGACAGACCCACTGTCCCAATTAGACGATTCAAAGCAGTGAATAAGGGGAGGAGGGAGTGGGGGTGGGAGGACTGTATTATCATGGAAAATATGTGATAACAGACTCAGTCAGCATAAGCCAACTGACGATGATTATATTATTGGGGCTTATTTGGTTTTTGTTGTCCCAGCCACAAATTGCGGCAAAATTCATGTTAGAGGTAGGTAATACAACCTTTCAGTTGTTAATACCATGTTTTGTCTTTTAAACGAATGTATCACGAAGGAGAAGAAGTCTTCTGAAAATTCTACCTTAGAACCTTAAACTAGTGTTTGCATCCCTATTTGATCAACAAAGAAGAAGAGGCCATCTCACAGAAAGTATATCATGAAAGGGGGATAAATGTGATATCAGGTGGAACCGCAGAAGAACATGCAGAAGCCAGATTCACACATACAAAAAAAAAAAGTGAAGAAATCTAACTGTTGCCTACATTAAATGCCAGTAAGTTTGATTATCAAAAAAATGCCAGTAAGTTTGAATATAATCAAGTTACAAGCAACAGAAGTATTCGGAAAGAACAAAAGTATCTCATTCTCTCAATTGAATATAATAACAAAAAATATAATGCAACCAACTTCTAGGAGATTAAGCAAGCTTGTATGACACCATCTTCAGATATTCTCAGCAACATTAGACAATCCACTAAACTGTGACAAAACAGGCCACAAAGTTGGTTGCACAAATGGGCCGAGCATAAACAATAAAGGAAGCAAAAGAAAACAAAAGCAAGGAAGGTACAAAAGGAATACAACAAGAAAGATACAAGCACCAACACAACCACAAAGAGTCAAACTTACTCAAGATCAGATGATGTTAAACAAGGCAGCTTGGAATGCAAAAGACATAGTTAAAAGGATTTACCCTGGGTGAAAAATGGCCATACAACGTTTCATAACATTGCATAGAAAATTGTAAGACAATGTAAGCAGATAAATTGTCATATAACCAACCTGAAAATGAGAACTGCTCATGCAACGAGCAATCTGACGGAATAAAGGAACCATACAACGCTGAAACTCAGGGGGTTGAGTGGCCTCCAACACTTCCTCTAGCTCACCTAAGAACATGACCTCCTTTGTGCTATTTGTTACGGGCCAGTATTTGAGTAAGCCCCTGATAACAGTATCAGCTAGCTTGCAGTCTTTTTCTACAAATTGTGTGATGCAATAAGTCAGCTGTTGATGGTACATCGGTATGCACTTCGGTTTGTGAAGTGGAATGAGTGCCCGGACAAGGAAAAGTTTATGCTCCTCTTTCAATGGAAGTGCAAATCCATTTATAATACTTCCCAAAATTTCTAACAGCTCCGCAATCCCATTATGCTTCTCCGTTTCAAAAATAAAACGGAAGAATATATAGTTTATTGCTTTTCTAATGAAAGGGCGATGCACCATAAACTTCCCATATATGCGGTGCAATACAGTCTTTAAATACTCTCTTTCTCTAGGATCTTCTGAATCAAAGAGATCTAATAACCTTGTAACAAAAGAGTGATCAACATAGCGCTTTGCCAGCTTTGCATCTGTCTCTGGGGAAGTTACGAACCTGAGGAGCAATTCATAGACAATTTGCAAATGGGGCCATGCAGGATCCATCAACGGCTCCTCTTCTTCCACATCAAAACCTTCTAAGAGTTTATTCTCACGAGACTGAGTAGAGAGAGTGCGGAACAAATTTGTGGACACCATTCTTACAATCTCTTGCAGAACCGTTTCATTGAATTTCCCATTTGCTGAAGAGATGTGATCAACAATTTCAACCAATGTCTGGCGTTTGATGTCTTTTTCTTTCAAATTCTTTGCGGGGTCAGTGAAATCAAATATTACACAACACATATTCAATTTTCGAATCAACAAGTTTGGCTTCTCAGCATTTGGGACATCTCTAAAACTGGGCAGGGCCTCATATGATGCAGGTACAGCACTCCCATTTACCTTTGCATCAATAAGTTTGTTTCCATGATTTAGACCAGAATTCTGAGTCGAATTGATCCCAGAATGAACTGTAGCATTTATATTGCCTGTCCGGGGACCTGTAGCAGAATTGCTTCTCGAAGTAGACGATGCATTTGAAGATAAAGTAGAGGCTCCTCCATCACGATTTTCAGATAACTTTGCCTGTTTCCGCGGAAGCTTATTGAGAATATTTTTAATCATAACTTAGAGCCACCAAAAAAATCTTCCTCAAGTGAATACAACAGCAGTTGCCAATCAATTATCAGAAACCAGAAGGCACACCCTCACCAATAATTTAAGGATGTATGTGAGATATGGCGAACTGATTCTATATGGACTCTGACTGCTGTGCAATTAGTGAGAATGTAGTCCCCGTACACTCGTTATCTCCTCCACCGCATATATTTTTAATATATATGGTTGATGCATTTCTACTATCCGCAGCAAGAAAAAACACATCTAGTCAAAAGGAGAAAAGTTACAAAACAAGATTAATTATACAGAGGAAACCCCACTACACAAATAAGGCAGAAACAAACCAAGTTTAACCAATTCATTAAAAACACAAACGAATAAGGCTCATCAACACATTTTATAGAAAGAAAATAATGTGTAAATTCCACATCCCCTGAATAAACAAGTAAGACTTTTCGACACAATTAGCAGTTCACTGTCACACCGTTTTCCGAAGGTCCCATTTGCAGAAGTCAAGTTCAAATTAGACCTATATAATGATTGTTGAAGAAATCAGGATAATCCAGAAATTTAAATTACATATCACCTTCAGACGGGGGGAGAAGAAGGGAAGAGATGCGAGAATTGAACTCACCTCAAGTTTCCATTTCCATGTCAATTTTATAAAGATTCTGAATAATTGAACCAGATCAAAAAGCATCTAGATCTGGGCACGATCTAGAAAACCCAGGCAGCTTTGTTAATCAAAATCGCAAATGAAAAGTTATGAAAAGAGCGGGTGCAGCTATATCTGCACGCATACACGCAAAAGTTTAAAGCAATCCATGTACAAGGGCAGACATAAGGAGGGAAAGAGCGCAAAAATTCAGGGTCATTGATGCATAAATCGAGAATATAGCTGATTAATTTTGATGGAAAACAAGAAAGGGCTAAAAGATCGTGGCTGTAGGAGCTGGGGTAGAAATTGAAACCTGAAATTGGGCCCTAAGAAGAGAGAGAGAGAGAGAGAGAGAGGGAGGGAGTAAAAGTGTGATACGGGCTTAAGAGGAAAATAGAGGAATCAATATCTGGTGGTGGCTCTTCATCATGTGTTTTGTTTGAATTATTATTCTCTCTCTCTCTCTCTCTCTCTCTCAAGGGCTGTCCTGTCTGTATTTCCTTTTTCTGGGAGGCCTGTCCACTCTATTTCCTTTCGTTAGACGCGTATGAAATGGAGACTCCGGTAATTTTACGTTTAGTTGGGATAAAAAATAAAACATTTTATGTGAAATTACCATTAATTAGTGGAATAATGATTAGTGAGAAAATAAAATAAATATAAAAAAATGAGTGTATAAGGAAAAAGCAAAAGAGATAATGAAAGAAGGAGTGAGGAGGGGTACTTGTATGAGATTATGTGAAAATAAATGTGTAATTTTATTATAGCGGAGGAGGGCTGGGTGATGGATATTTGGATTAAAATTTTGACATGTGAATTCAAAATTAAATTATGGCCCGATAGTCTTATGACTTTATTGCCTCTCCATACTGTTCTTGGTATTCTTTTTTCTTTTGCATTTCCTTACGTATTATATTATATCTCTCTCTTTGCTAAATGTCATTTGGTTATTTTTTTTTAAAAGGTTTTAGATTTAAATCCAGTAAAAATGAAAGATGCACAAATTCGGGGGCTCAATGAATTTACTATTATTATGTAATGAATTATATTAAAAAAATTGGTCACTATCACGAGATTGAACCTGGAAGAGGATAGGATCGTCCAGGCTTTTAAGATGTAGCGAAACTGGAATAATTGAAAAAGGATGAAAGGAATAAGCAGTAGTAGTAGGTGGTGATAAAGTCACTGATTTATTGACATTTGGAGAAGTCAGATTAAAACTTATTTTGTCCTAATCAATGAAAACATTTTTGTATTGCAAGTAAAGCTAAAACACAAATTGGGGAATGCTTTGAAATTGGATTTGATAGCACAAGTGAAATGCAAGGGAAAATTTTGCCCTAAATTGGAACAGAAAAGTTAAACCTATTCAAAATGTCTATATCAACTATCAAGAACTTGATCATATCCTCACAAAGTGTAAACTCTAGAAACTGAAATAATACGCGACTTTCATATGAATATGCATCCTTCAATTCTTACACAACATATATAGTAGAAAAATCGACCAGAACAACTCTTTAGGAATATGAAACAGAATGTTGATCAATTTACCACAGTGAAGTACTAGTCTTTTTTACCAGTAATTCTATAATTACAAGTAACCTGCTGGTTAGTAAAGAACATAATTCCATAATTACAGTCTCATTGATTTGTGTCCAAGCGAATGCAGTACAGAACTCACACATTCATCACAAAAGCAAGATAAAAACGCGATATTAGGATTCACAAGCCATAAAACAGATCAAAATGAAAGGAAAAGTTGAAAAAGTGTCTACGTGTTGAATGAATTGGGTCAGCATGAACTGGCATAGAATTTTAGGTCACCATGAAGCAAACTGACGGCAACCTTCATCATGCCTTTCGAACACTGAAGCATAAAATGTTATTGAATAAACCGGTAGTGATCTTTTCCCAGAGCACATTTATGTATCCAAGACCATCATAATGTTGCCATCAACATTACACTTCAGCAAGGTTCAAACCAAATCAGCAATCCTCTTCAAGAGAAATATCACGTACATATATGCAATACAAGGAATAGACAGAATGATACAAGTACCATACAAGGTAGAATCTCCGTGTTGGAAATAAAAGAGCGGCTGCTTTCAACAAGGAATGAATATATTTTGAAGCTACAGCAGCAAGCTCTTAATGTTTACTGTCAATGCTCCATTAAAGCTGTTTCAGTCTCTGATAAGGGTGCTGCAACAGAGTAACAAAAGATTTTGATTTTAAAAAAATGATGGAAAATGTGAAGTATTCATTTACGCAAGGAAGATAGGTAGGGATAAAGAGTAGAAAGAAAAAAAGAAACCATTATAGTTTTTGCTAGTTCACATGCACACAAAAACGGACGGGGTGAGAAAGCAATCATTCTGTCTCCACAAACATTTGTTTTGGAAAAATAAGTCAGTTTCTCTTTCTTTGCTAGCATGAAATGAAAGTATATGAAGAGTAAATATTGGTGTAAGATAACTCAGGGTTGGATTTTTGCAAACACAAGAACTAAAGCAGCATGTGAATAAATAAACTCCCTCCTACTAACTACCCAAATGCAATAACGCGCTGGATTTACGCAGTCTTATATAGTTTGCTTGGTCTGCAATCTGAGGCTATAAATCAGGTCAAGAACTAATTTTAGATAGAGGTACCTATGAATAACTTCTAATGACGTTCTACACATTCATGCCACTTAGCCCAAGCCCCCCCCCCCCCAACCCCCTCCCACACACAACACAGCCAAAAAATTCTGAACTTGTAGTCTGGACTGAACTGAAATACTGCACAGAAACAAACATGCTTAATCATAACAGGCATTACTTCACAAATTTTGACAGAATTGGAAAAGTGTCAATAAACAAAATTTTTAAGGAGTAGCCATATCATCTAAAGATTGAAGAGCAATGTCGACATACCAAGCAAATCCTCATAGGAATCAGCAAAAAGTGCTGTATCCATCAGTAGAGGAGGAGAGAAGACTTGATCCTGAGATTCATCAACATCATAGAATGACCTATGTGCATCAGAAACTGAAGAATTCGATCCGGCAGCAGAGAGGAAACTGTTAACACCATCAAATTCATCAAAGGACTCCAAATCATTCAAAACGTCTGCAACTCCATTGTACTTGCGCCCAAGATTGTTGTCCATAACATGGGTATGAAGCAAGGAAGAATCTGCCTGTGATGAGAATAACTGTCTACTCTTTAGATAATTAAGTTTATTATCTTGGCCATGACGAGATACCCCAGTTCCTGAAAGTGGAACAAAGAAGTGCTCAGAGCTATCAGTAGAACGAGAGTCTTGTGATGATTCCGAGTTGCATGCTTTTGATAAAAGAGCAGCTTCTCTAACAGATCTCTTCAGGTTTTGTAGAAAAAGAGTATCCTCATCTGCAAATTAAATTAAAATGGAAAAATTAGAAGAAAAGTGGAAAGCAAATATGTGATAAAAGGTAGGCAACAAATCACAAACCATGTGTCAGGTTATCCACGGGCTTCTCTACAAACTTTTTCTCTATAATGTTTTCTGTTGGGTTGATTTGAGCCACGTTCTGTCGCTTTTGCATGTTTACACCTTTTCCAGAAGAAGTTGGCGTTGAACTAAATAGTGGTGGCAGTTTCAAAGTAGGGGGGCTAGCTGATGCATTTTCAATCTGAACAGATGACAGTCTGGAGGTTAAGTCGGCAACCTCATCCGCACCACTTTCCTGGGAATCACAATAATTCATTAGGGGCAACTTTAGAACCAAAGTCAAATCAAGACATCTTGATCCGCAGAAATACCTCAAGAAAAAGAAATTAAAATTAAATTACCAGAGTCCTTCCACTGCTCTGTGCCTGGATGGGTGAGTTTGACCTAAGCTTCATAACAGGAGGGAGGTTAGATGATATGCTATTAACTTCCTCTGTAAGTTGTGAAATTGAATTTTGAATGGTTGGAGCTACGTCCTTTAACTGATTGATAAGAACCTGCACTGACAGAATTTTTTTAAAACATGACCTCTTGCTAAGCCACTCCAACATGTCAAATTGTAGAAAAAGGCGGAAAAAGTTCCTTAATTTAGTCACAGCCATATGCTGTAAATTTCAAAGAAAAACCACCATGATTCAGAACAAACCTTGTACCCCCTGCATCATGGCGACAATATCGAGTATGTCAATAATGTCTGATTACCTGTATGCTATCTAGGTGCTGCTGGTGTTCAGAAAGAGTTGCCGCCAAAGACTCAGCATGACTGCTGGTACCACCATCATGCCCACTTCGTAGGAGCTCTGGACCCTCTCCATCATTGGCTTTAGCCTGCAAAATTCATAAAGATTTCACCAGATTAGAAGAATTTAACTGCCAGCATATTGTTGTATGGTAACAGAAGAACAAGAATAATTTCATAATACATAGCAACTTGTGTTAGGATATTTATCAGCAATTGCAGCATTGAATTGTCTTCTTTTTTTCTTTTTAAAACTAAAAATACACGGTATAAAATAGCATACCAGTTGAAGTGATTGCTTATGAATGCGCTGCAAGGCATGGGTCCAACGTCGCAAAACTTCAGCAATATCAACTGTCGGCTGCCCTCTCATACTTCTTTCATCAAGTCTAGAAATTTTTTCTTCGTTGTTCTCTTTATTTACATTTATTTGTAAACCATCCATTTCCTCATTATCTAATTGTTGAGGAATTGAATTAGCAGATGAACCTAAAGAGCTTTGATCCATAGCTGCTAGCAAAGACGAACCAGAGATGCGATACCTGGAAGAGAAGGTCAAGCATATATCGTTTATGAAGCTACTGCCATTCAAATGACCCATAACCATTTTAGGGAGAGTACCTATGTTCACGATGAGCAATAAGATCCTCTATTGGGCCAGAAGCAAGGACCTCATGTTGACCTGTACAAATCAGACATGCATAGGAGTCTACTCAGCATTGCATGAGATAAAATAAGATATTTCATCATTAATTCAAAGAGTTGTAAAGGATATTGACAAAATATAGGAGTCCTAAAATTTAAAGTGAACATCTTATGGTTCACCAAAAAGAAACAAGTAGTCATTATAATATACAATATGATTATCCTGATATAAAAAGCAAAAGATTTTTGTTCAGTCAATGGACTGATGAATCTAACATACTGTATTCATTAAAGTGATTCCAAGCTACTGTTTAATTAAAAACAAGTAAGCAAATTAAGAGAAACACTAATGACTTAAACTTACTCTTGCGAGATAACAAAGAGTCCCACATGCGAGTAGCTCTTTGAACTATATGAGAATTTTGGCTTGAGCTAGATACAAGTTCATCCCAGAGTTCACCTTCCAATTTCACCTTGTTCCTCAAATCATGAAGTTTTTCAAGCTCTTGCTGTAAATATGCCTACAATGGCAACCAGAAACGTGTTTATTACAAAGTCTTCCTTCCACAAACAATGTCACATAATCCACATCATCCTCAACTATACCATAATAGGATATTTTACCTCTTCAGCACACAGACCACGAAATTCTGCTGTCATTTCATGAGCCAAATCAGACCACATGACCTGCCTCTGCACTGCAGTTTCTGCATTTTTCAGAAATCTTCTTCTTTCAAGAGCTATTCTCGCCTGTGTATGAAATAATTTAAGGAAGCTTAGACTAGATAATTTTTTTTTTTATTCCGTTTACATTGTAATTAATTACTGAGAAGAAAGATCAATTGTCTTGGCTGATATAAATACACAAACCACAAAAGCATATATAATTGGAATGAAGTTTATATCTGCAAATGCACAAAAAGCTAAAAAGAAGATCCTAAACATAAACACACCACCTTAAAGTAGGTATACAGGTTACAGAGAAAATTTCGTGTAGAAAATTAATAAATTCCAGCTAACATTATAAGCAATAAAATCACAATCTGCTTCAATTTAACATGGTAGGTAAAGAAGTTAAAAATTTCATTACAACTTACAAGGCAACTATTTTGTTAACAAAGTTCATTATTCAAAATCAGAGAGGACAGAAGAATATGATCTTCATTTCTACAAAAAAACTAATATAACTCCACAAAGTAATGTGAAACTAGAAAACCAAAGTTCCTCTAAGAAGTAGCCAACTCTCTCTTTCGTGATAATCAGATCCAGCTAGCGTGGAGGATTGTAGATCATATCTACTAATTGAAAATGAGCCATGTCATTACTTCTTACATTGATGAACAAAAGAAAAAGGGGATTACCTTAGTAACAGGAAGCAGTGTAGCTGCATGTGAGAAAGCTACATCAGTTAATGGAGCAGGCAGTGGATTTGATGTTACATCAGCTGCAAACATTCGCCTATGGACTTCTCTCAGAGCATGCAAAGAAAGCTGCCACAGTAGTTCCACAAATCTGCAACAAGCATGGAAAATCTTGTTAACATGAGTTAATATCTTTTAACGAAGTTATAGGTCAAGAAAAATGAAATATCAAACAAGGAGACCATAATTGGTGCACATCAATAGTTTTATCCTGAAAATTCCATCTTCATTGGTCAGTAGCCCTTTGGAATTTCTTGGATATAAAATGTCAGACATATTTACCAAGCCAAACATGTCTAGCGAGAACATATTACCACCATGAAACCCAAAAGGTGAATGCCCTCCAATAAGGATGGAACTGCTTCTTCCATATTTTACTCTAGGATCATCTCTGGCAATCTAATGAATAATTAGGTCTATCACAACACGCACTTGGAAAACTTTGTGGTAATTTTCTTTTATGTGACATTAAATTGCCCCCTAGCCTAAATTTTCCTTAATCAACTTGTAACTGCAATTTGAAGTTTCCCTACTAGTCATGTACCCTCGGTCACAGTGGATCATCATGCCAGATTTCGAATAGTAAAAGAATACTAAGTCCAACTTACACCTCCACCATGATAATCTTGATCAAAATAATCAAGTATTTAAAATATTAATAATAAATCAAAGTAACACTTAATGAACTCCATCAAAACTAACCTCGGTCCACAGCAAGTTGCAAGTGACGAGACCCTTGAATTGCTCCTGGGCAATGCACCTTGTGATTCCAGCTCACTTATAATCCCTTGCACGACCTATCAATTTTCCCAAAGGAAAATAGCACAATTACTATCTAAATCAAAAATACGCGTGTGCCTATACAGACAAAAAACCATAATTTCAAAATTCACCTTCCGAAAATCCCTAGACTGAGCCGAATCGAAAATCGGCCACACCTTATCAAAATCCTGCAAAAAGATCATCCAAAAAATTTCATACTACACTATAAGGAAAAAATTAAATGTGGTGTTGCATTTTATTTATTCAATTATTTGGGAATTGAAGAATAGAAGTCTTAGAAAGAGATATTACTTTGGCGGATTGAGCTGGGCCGCGGAGAGATGACAAGATGAAGTACAACAGCTGTTCGCCCAATTTCGGGTTGGAATGGCGGAATAGCCCGACGCGAGGGGTTCCGTTGTTTGACCCGACTCCGATTATATTGGGATCCAACCCTAGCAACAAGCAATTGGTGTACATTGCACTCTCCAGCTCTATTTCTCTCTCCTTCTCTCTGTCCATCGTCATTCCACAGCCACTCACGACCTCACTGTCTGAGATTTCCGGGGGTTTTGTGGTTTTCCGATTAGATTTCCTTTCTGTTTTTTGCTTTATATTATTTTTTCCTTATTTTTGAAAAGATGAGCCCCTTTAGAATCTTTAAATTACGGGAAGGTCCATATTTATGCGAAATTTAGTTTCTACGCTTCCTAACTTTTCTAGAATTAATTAGGATGTAGAATGGAAATTGGTCTTTGTTGTGTGGCGTATGGATAATGGGATATTATTTCATCTGGGTGTTATATGTAATAATCGGATAAATATCAATTTATAAGTTTATTATTTATGTTGTAATTTCATATAAATAATTAATTAAATAATAATGAACATTTGTGTGTGTGACATCACAATATAAATAGTGAATATATAAGTTAGTATTTATTGATGGATATATGATTATTTTCGTTGCAATACATAAATTAAAGCATTTTTACACTTATTTCTCTTTAAAAATTAATTGATTTAGACAAGAAGTTAACATACCATTCATTCTGAAAATGGATAGTAAAGTAAAAAGTTGAGCATGGATTTTGAAATGGTTGGGGTGCTTTCTGATATGTTACAAAAGTTAAGTAGAGTGGGGCCCGTGAGATAGATGGAGTCACGATTGGGTTTGAAAGAAATTTGAAATGGTGGGCGAGGGGCACTAACGTGCGCCGTTGCACTCATTCGCCTCGCCGGCCAACCTCCGCCACTTTTGCTGTCCTCATGCGGTGGTTACAATGAGCTGTCTTCAATTATTGGGGAATTTTATACTCCTGTCTCATATCAATTTTAACCCTTTTTTTTTTGTTGTATTCCCATCAATTTTTACACCTAAAAAAGAAAAGTTTTTTCGCAACCCTTACCCTCAAAAGTTTCACTTATTTACATAATATCATTACTTTTTCTTACACAATTAACTCACAACACACTAATTAATTATCTAATCAATTAAAATTAATTAACTTAAACCTAACTAAATATATTCAACCCGTATAAATACATAGACCGTATAAAATACACTGAAATAGTATAAAATACGTATTTGATCAAAAAAAATACATTCAGCCCAAATACAGTACACAACCCATACGTATTTAATTCAAAAATTAAAAAAAGTTTTCAGTCCAAATACAATATATGGCCCATAAAATACAGTATAAATATAACCCTAACCCTACACAACCCTAACCCTAATCAGTATACTCTCTCATCTTATATGCCTTCCTCTCTCTCTCTCTCTCTCTCTCTCTCTCTCTCTCTCTCTCTCTCTCTCTTGTATCTCTCCCTTCTCTCTAGAAACTTTGATCGCCACCTCCTGATCACCACCCTCCGCCACCCTCAGATCGTCACCCTCCACTGTATCCGATCAAATACACGGTCCAAATACAATACACAACCCGATGGATTTCAAATCGTGATACTATTAGGTCATTTATGTTATTCGATCTGTAATTTTGCATAATCACTCCTTTGATGATTTACTCCCTATGATCCAATGATTGATGATTTACTTTATTTTTTTGAGGAATCTCCTGATTTCGATCTTGAAGGAACTGTTGTCCCCGATTTGGAGGATGTCGATGACTTCTTCGTACCCGAGATAGAAATGGAGGCGACAGCTCTAGCGGCAGCGAAACCCGATGCAGCGGAGATGGAGGCGGCAGAGATGGATGCTTGGTTTCTTAAAGCAGTGTCTAATTGGTTTCCACTTGCCCGCAGGTTACTTTGATATCTATATTGCGATTTAATGTTTTCTGATATTAAGTGTTTATGATGTTATTAGTTTCTGAAAAAAAAATATTTTTAAGGCATGCAATGCTTGGATAAATTCTGATCTGATATTAAGTGTTTCTGATGCTATTCGTTTTTGAAAAAAAATAATATTTGAGGCATGCAATGCTTGGGTATATTATGTTTCTATTATTAAGTGTTTCTGATGTTATTCGTTTTTTAAAAAAAAAAAAAAAAAGATTCCTGAGGCATGCAATGCTTGGGTATATCCTGTTTCTGTTATTAAGTATTTCTGATGCTATTCGTTTTTAAAAAAAATGATTTCTGAGGCATGCAATGATTGGGTATATTCTGTTTTTCTTATTAGGTGTTTCGGATGCTATTCGTTTTTGAAAAAAAAAATTTGAGGCATGCAATGACTTTTGGTATAAACCTTTTACTTTTGCATGATCTATATGGTTATGTTTCTCGTGGCAACATGTAGTATCTCTCACTTGCTCTGGTCATGTAAAACCACTTCTCATCAATATGGATTACATTATGCATACCCTTGAACTTGATTTTGTTGTTGAGGCTTTCATTTTCCAACTGCTGCAAACTGTATTTGATCCTTTGAAATTTGTTTGTTGTTGTGAGATCTGGCTTTATAGCATTAGTATGAGGTATGATTGCCCCCATTTTTCACTCACCTACCAACTGAGCTTTTACTTGTATGCATCTCTCTAGTTAGCCTTCTAATGGTTGATCTCTGTTCAAATGGTATTGTCTTCATAACATCCACATCAATCTGTACTTTGCTTGTTAAATTGTGATTCTCTCCTTGTTTTTGATTTGTGAACAAAATGAGACAACCATCTAACTGTTGTTTTTTTGCAGCACCCCAAACATATTGTATCGTCCTTTTATGGACCCCAAATAACTTAGAAAGTTCATCAAGTTAACCTCTATGAACAACTCCATTGGTGTTGTTTGCAATGAAGATTTGAGCAATTTGATTCTTTTCTTATGGAGTTAAATTTGTGTTCCTTCTAGCTTTCCTCATTTAATGTATTTTGTTGTAATGAATGCTTGAATTTAAGACTGAAATTAGGTATTTATTGATGTAGTAATGCTTGTAATATTAAGTGTGATTAGACACTTGTACTATTCAATTTTATTTTTTTTTTTTTGGCTTTTATTTTGGAGGGAAATTTGATATGGAAAATTTGGAGGGAATTTTTTTTACCCTCATGTATTTTCACTTTTACTTTCTCCAGCATTTAAGGTTGAAAATACATTTATTTTGATTTTAATTTTGGCTCAAAAATTAGGCCGGAAAAAGGAGGGGAAAGATCTTCTTTATGCTAATTGGGCAATTGCCAATTAGCATAAAGTAGATTTGTCTACTTTACCCCTCTTTTTTTCCCTCCTCGGCTTAAAAAAGCGATTTTCCTTAAAAACTGTGCCCAGATCAGTGTGAAAACTGATGTGGGACAGATTGAGTATTCCTTTTGGAAAATATGTGTGTATCTGAATTTGCCTCTGCTACTCGTAACGGTTGGAACCACACTAGTATTTTAATCTAATAAATATAGGAGTAATTACATTTAAAAAAATCTTCATATTTGTACATTTTATCAATTACTCAACAATATATAATTTTAAAATTTACAATTTGATATATGATTTTCCGACAAATTACGCTGACGTGGTGGCTGAAATATTTTTTTTTAAAATTACAAATAAATTCATGATCTTTCGTTTTTGTTTTAATTTAATCACAACCTTTTATTATTGTTTCAATATAATCAAAAACTTTTAATTTTTTGCAATTTCAAAACTGACACGCCAGTGGACTTGCCAAAAATAATCATGTTACAGAATTACAACAATTTAAAAGTCGTGTATTAAATTATATATTTAAAAAATATGTGTTGTAATGATAAAACGTGTAATGGTCATTATATTTATACAATTAATCCATAAATTTATGACTATTGGAATTTGTATTATATTAACATTCATCGTTTTTTTTTTAAATTCATAATTAGAGGAAGCACAATTTAGTCTTAAGGAATGGGAAAAAATGAGAAGGTATAATATACACTTTACACAACTAGTAAGTATTTTATCTAGTTCTATAGGTTATTTATTTAGATTTGAGTAGGTCTCTTCTGTTTTACGGTGTTAATATTTTTGGAAAAGTTAAAACATTAAATATTTGATCAAAAGTATTAAGAATTTCACCACAAATATCAAGAATTAGATCAATAATGTCATATATGACCAAAAGTATCAATAAAACACCATAAAACACATAAGACTTTATATTTTAATTTTAATATTGTTAATTTTCATGGAATTGAGAATAGTCATATAATTGTCAATTTTTGACATTTTGGTCTGGTACAAGGATTTATAATTATGAATATTGGAATGAATGGGTCTAATTTGTGAATTAGGAGCGTTTCAATGAGAATGATTATAGGACAATTTATGATGGTTAATGAGAACTAGTTTTTGCCCGTAACTGTGCTTCGCACGGTGATTAATATTATTTAATCAGTATATATTTTTTTTAATTTTAAAATAAAAAAAATAAAGAGTGACTTATAATTTCATTATAATATTTATAAATTGTTAGATTGGATTGTAGAGTGTATATAAATTGGGAAGAAAATCCTTTGAAAAAGGCATAATCGAAGGAGTAAGTGAATGAATTAAGCCTAAAAAATATCTGCATAATTATTGGGTGTAAATTGATGATTAAACAGACACATTCCTTATACACTTCCTAATTTAGTATAATGAGATCAATTTTGACGATGGGATAGAAGTATAGGTGGAACCATTTTTTCTTGCATCGAATCATAATCCTCTAAGGAAAGCTATAAATTGATGGATAAATTTATTCAAAACTTTAATAGACAATAATAACGATTAAAAGAAAAATTAATCGAATAAAATTCAATAAAAGTAGAAAAATATTTGTTGTACAAATAATAACGAAATTAATCTTGATTAGATTGAATAGATTACAATACATATCGATCAAATGAAGAAACTCAAACATGAATATGAAAACATGATATAATTCTAAAGGATTATATAAATTTTACATGTTACATTATACTATACTTAACACTGACACGATTCACGAAATTTGATCCAATTGCAGTGGAGAAGAGAAGGTGATCGAATAAGTATACACATCATTCCTATAAAAAAATAATTAAATTATTTGTAATGGAATACATGATGGTAACAATCCAACAATGAAGAACTGACATAATGATGAACGACATAAAAAAAAGATGATGAATGATGTTAGGAACAATAATGATGATCATCAAATTAAATATAATAAAATATTATGGGCGATGATGATGAACGACACAACGACACCAAGTAAAATGACACAAAGAATGCTAGTGAGTTGTGGTTAGAATGAAGAATATGAACAATATTTATAGGAGTCTTGATGCTAAGATTATGGAATGAAATTGAGTGATTGAGGGGTGATTAACATTACCTAATTTAGCAATGATCAAACGAACGGATTGGATAAACTCGATGACATCAGATCAATGGATGAAGTGGAATGGCGCAAAAAATAAAAAAAGGCAATAAGTTGGTGTATTATATATTTATAGATGAACAATTATCAGTGACATTATTTTTCTTTCTATTTAAGTTAATCAATATTTATTTTGGTTAACATTTTTTCCCTCTTAGACTATCTTTATCAACAACATTTCACAACTCAATCTCATAATAAATAATTAATTATCTCTCTTTCACATAAATTATTTATAACATAGTTTTCTCTTATCTTTTTTTCCAATTTATCAAGAACTCAATCCAACCTATAAAATAAATTATTCTTTTATTCTTTAATAATTACAAATAATTAAGTTTTATTTATATTTGAAATTCATAATTATAAAATTAAATTCCAATATATTTAAAAATTACAACAATCTTAATAAGAAAATTAAAAATTAAAATTTGTGTTCATAAAAGATTGAAAATTTGGATAGTTCTTGAGAATTTGAATAATTTGGATAACTTGATAAAAAATTAAAAGAAATGATAGAAAATAATTAAAATTAAGAGAGATGATAAAAATTAAAAGAAGGAATAAGAAATTGTGATTCAAAATATGTCAACATTGATCTCTAATTATAGAGTAGAAAAAAATATTAATTTTGTTATACATATATATATGTTTTGTATAGATAGTATATTTAAAATACAAAATTATTTAATAATAATAGAAAATGTCAAATATTATTAATAAATAAAAGTCCATTTCATGAACTCCACGACACGGGTTGCTAACCAACCGGGTCGTTCTTTAAAAAAAAATTATTTTTATTATTTATCAGTCACGACACTGCAATAAACGTAGTTTTACAATTATTTATCTTCAATCAATTTCCTCCATTACCACCAACAACTTTTTTTTTTTTTGTGTTATTATTTTTCAAAATTGAAGAATAACACTATGATATCATCATAATGAAATAGTTTTTTCTTTTAACATATATCGTCTCATTGAACAACTTATAAGACCTCTAAATATTTTTGAAAAAAATAGTATGAATAAATTTAATTCATACAAAGTACACATGTTGGAAGTAAACCACTAATTCTCACGTATAATATAGAAAAAACCAAGCTCCACTGGGGTGGAGGAATTTGAGGTTATTTAGACAAAGAGCCCCCACAAGACAATAATGACTTTAATTCAATCTCTTAATCAACTAACTAATCTTTAATTCAATTTCATTTCATAGAGACTTGTCTGTGTAATAAGAAAGTAATACTCTGTTTTGTAGAAATTCATTTCAACTGTTAATTCAATAATAATTGTTTAATTACGTTGTATTTTGAAATTAGAATTTATAACTGTGAAAGTCTTGTGAGTTAACAATGGTAAATTAATGAAATGAATGAATTTAAAAGAACATCCATATGGATGCTATATTGAGTAAATTATATCAGGCACATTTCAGTATAAATTTAAAATAATCACTTGCTTCACACTAATTCGTTGTTAGGGCAGAAAATATCTTTTTTCTAGTCAATGGAGTGAATTCAATGTCACATTTATTTATACCAGTATAATATTGATGGTTAAAATAGAGTTAATAGTAAATATCATCAATTCACACCATTATTTTGTAACTGATTTGCCGTTGGAAGCAAAATAGAAATTGGGCCTGCACAAGAAAGGCCATTGCAGGCCCAGCCCAAAAAGAAAGCAACTGATAAAAGGGGAGGCAAACCCCGTTAATTTTTATTTACCCAGACCAAAACTTCCTGCCTACGATAAATTGACGAAGGACATTATTGCTTTGCTTGGTACGGTAATGACACTGGATTCTTCTGCAACTTGGAAACGGAGAAGGTTCATCGCTGTGTCTCCGATGGAGTCTGAATTAGCTAAGGTAAATCCCCATTTATCTGATCTTCAACTTTGCGGATTTGGGGTCTAGATTCTTGAATTTATACGCTGTAATTGGTGTTTTTTAATCTTTTTTTTTTTTTTTTTGTGTGTGTTTATTGTCTAATCTTAGCTGTTTGTTCACTATTTCAAATTATGGGGTTGAATATATGTAGTTGGAATGTGTTGAAACCTGTAAGAATTATTAAGGAACTTCTTGTATGCCAATGAAAATACTGATTGTCAAAAATAGTTTATGAGAACAAAATTAATCTTTCCTGCATAAGATTGTGAATGCAAATCTGCAATTTTCTTTTTTTAGTGTTGGGTTGCCTGGGACTGGATCTTGGATTCTTGGTGGATAGAATGCGAAAGCAAATTAGGGCTTCCTTTCCTTTCGCATTTATTTTCCATTCAAGGTCTAGGATCTGTTTGAAGGATTCTAATGCTTGTTGTAAAAAAAAAAAAAATTTTTTTTTTTTTTAATAATTTGGCTTTAGAGGTTCGAAGCATGAAGTACTTGAATTTGTGTTGTTGCTTTTGCTTCCCTGTTATATATAATTCTGAAGCAAGGTATAAGATCTGTTACAAGGATTGTTATGCTTATTGTAAAAACCAAAATAGAAGGATTTTATAACTTGGCTTTTAGAAATTATGACGTACTTGTATTTGTGCGGTTGCTTTTGCTACCCTGTCTTATATAATTCTTAACCTAGTTTTCTGGAAAATTAGACAAAATCTCAATTGTATCTTATCTCACTAGGCATACTGTCATGATGAAGGGTTCTTGAATCTTGTAATGTCTGGCACTCTTTTGGCTAAGTCTCAACAATGTTATTTTCTCAAGCAGCATCGTTCTCGGATGGTTTAACATTTGTCCTTTCAGAATAAATCAGTTATTTGATTTTGTTTTAACTGTGGGTATGTAGTATCCATGTGATACTCCAGAGGTGTAACTTAATAATGTCCCAACATAAGGTGCATGCATTATTCTTCTTCTGGAAAACCAGTTATTTTGTTATGGCACTTACACTCTGAAAATATTTGAATCTTTTTAAACATCTTTCTGTGGTAGAATTTTCCTATCAGCCGAATAATTAGATAAAGTATTCTATGTATTGAACTGAAGATTCATATTATATACATGCTTAACTTAGTCCTCTGAAACTAAGTTTCTTTTTTGTTATCTAGGCAAAGCTTGCAGGTGCAAGAGAGAAATTCGGACGAGATATCAGAGTGTTTGAAACATCTCCAGCTTCTGGAACCCCTGCCAATGCTTCTGAAATGGGTAAATCCAGTTATGCTTTTGCTAGTTCCTAACAATTTATCGATAGATTGTTTGTTCACAGTTTTATTTTTAAAATGTTCAGAAGAGCCAGATGATTTTTTTGAGTTTACAGCAGAGGATTACTTCCGGATTTTGGCCACTAAAAAGGAAGGTAATACTATGCATAGTAGTTGTGATATTAAGTTTTCAGATTAGAAATGGTACTCAAGCCAATCCCGCTGATCTTTTATCTAGAACAGAGATCAGTTTTAGAACTCTTAAAGGGTTTACATTGTCCACTTTCAGATAAATATTTGAAAACAAAAAAGCTCCGGGATGCTGAAGAGGCTGCTCGCAGGTCAAGGATAACCAAGGTTTCCTTCTAATTTTAATAATACAATTATAGGCTAATAGGCCATATTTTGTTGAATGTTATTCATTTATGATTTCTGTTGGAGCAGGCAGTGATTAGAGTGCGTTTTCCTGATAATCATACACTAGAGGCCCCATTTCATCCATCTGAGACAATTCAGAGCTTGGTTGATCTTCTTAGTAAAGTGGTTGCTCACCCGGAGTTATCATTCTATCTATGTGAGTGTACAGTTATACATCACTGCCTGGAAAAACCCCCATCAAATCTTGCTCTAATCTTACGATTTTCATTTTTAGATACCACGCCTCCAAAAAAACAAATAAAGGATACATCCCAGGACTTGTACACCGCTGGCTTTGTCCCTGGTGCCATTGTCTACTTTGCACATAATGCACCAAACGGTACTAGATTGATTGTGTGTTGAGGGACCTCTCTTTCTTACGTCATATATCTTCTTCTATACGTCTCAGGACTTGTATTTTGACTGTCATAAGTTCCTTTAGGCGATGATGGTGCTCCATTTAATGGCCCCTTCCTACAAGAGGAAGTCATGTCTTTGAAAGGCTTGGAATTTATGGCGGAGGCTGGTCCTGGGCCCGCACAAGAACCTGAAACAACGAGCACTTCTGTTGTTACCGAGCAAACCCAGCAAAAGCCGAGTGACAAAAAGAAGATGGTCAAGCCAAAATGGTTGAAAATGTGAACATCTTGTGATTCAACTCCATTTGTCTTATTTATCGTTTGCCCATCTTCTGAGTTTACGGGATTGTACGACTCTATACTATGCTGTTGTGAATATCTTCATGTTCTTTGATAATCCCAAAAAAAAAATTACCATTTCTTGGTAATGAAATCAGCAAACTGGATTTTTACCTTGAACCTCCGCATGAAATTCTTCAAGTTTAGAGTTCTTCATGCTTATAATAATAAAGTAAGAACACAATGAGTCAGGCACAAAAAGTTTATATGAGACTCTTTTATATATGGGGTATTTCAATATTATGTTATTTTCATATTAATAACATTTCGTCCAATGTCTCCCATCTAACTCGATCCTCATCGTTGAAACATGGTCTCTTTTAGCCTTGGGTGGTAAATTTCACGTGAGATGTTATTAAAATTATTTGGAATTTTGAGGAATATGTTATGTTAGTATGAAGTAACGATTCTCCCTTAACCACGCAAGTGCAACTAATCTAGGAAATATAGGATAATTTTTTCATAATTATAGTGAAAATAAAACGTAATGAATTATTTTAAAAACCAAGTGTAGAGATGAAATGAGCGGTAGTGATGATATTAATAAAGGATAGGATAGGATATGTGTCGTGAATTATTAATGAGAAGAAAGAATTACTAATAAACATCAACATTTATTTATTTATTTATTTATTATATGTAATGTAGAATGTAGATATCTAAAAGTAAAAAGGATCGTCTCCATCCACAACTCAATATACTTATTGAAATGTGAGTAGATAGATACAAACGTTACTATTACTATTAATCACAAAACAACACAAACACACTTGGCTGACGAATAATCCATCCAATACAAGTCCCATCTCAAGCCCTGACTGCCCTTTTCAATTATCAGATTCAACATCTCAATAGCTTCATCATGCATTGTGGCTTAGCTGTACACGATGAAGTGGTACCTTGCCATCCGCTGGACGAAAGATTCTCCCGGTAACACCTTCACTGATTTTAACAACTTTGTCAAGCAATCAAAACAACGACATTCGAAACTGAATAACTCGTCATAAGCTTTATTATCTAAGCAACACCCACAATAAATGCAACGAGGAATGCAGAAAATGCACGCTTTACATCTAGCTGCTCTACAATTTTCCGTCGGACAATCATACACTTGTCTCATTATCTGGCATCTTGGACATATTTCAACGTCAATAGCACGTTCATCATCTAGAGACAGATATATGTCTTCTGTACAAAAAAATCTGGATTTGTGGTTGTTGGGCTTTGCAACCTGATCTGCCCCCAATAGAAGCTTAAACTCTACCAAGTGTTTATTTGTTATATCAATAAGTTCACCATTTCTTAGATGATTAATATCAGCAATTCTCAATTGTTTGATACCCGGCTTCGCAACAGAATTGAACACCTTTAAATTTTTCAACACCCCTTCCACACTCAGCTTGATGGATCCTGCCACACTTAACTGCACAAATACCAAACATAAAAGAAATTTAGCAACACAACCTGAGTGAGATGAGATGGTAGTCATCAAACAAGTTGAATATCTAAAAAAAATGTTTCGATTTTACTTACCTCTTTTTTAGCATCGTACAAGTCCAAAAGTGATGAAAAATAAAGGATTGCCTGATTTTAATCAATATAAATCCACACATGTATAGCTAGTGGTTCTTACAACTACTGTATAACCTATTTGCATCAGCATCATATATTAAAAAGTGATCATAGGAAAGGAACCACACAGAGCATGAACCATGAGTCTGATCTTCCTTGTATTGCAAGAAAACTTTGTGTAGAAGCTGGGCAAACATAAGTATATACCCACCACCAATCACCACAGAAACAATAAGTTATTAGCGTTATATATTTTATGCATGAGAAAGAGAAGCTTTGACACCAAAAATCCAGTAGCTATGCACAAAAAGATAGTACAAAAGTATAATTGCATCGCAGCATCATAAAAAAACTGACCTTGGTCAATTGAAGATTTCTTTGAAGCACCTGCTGCAGACCATCATCGGTGATCATTAAACAATTTAGGAGACCCAAACTACAAAGTTTACCTTGAGCCCTATCAGTTAACCTGAGGAGATCATGATTACACATCTTTTGACTAAACGGATGGTCTACGTGAATTTGGGTCCAAAGGTAAGGATCTTTTCGGACAGCATCCCGCAATGATTTGCAAACCATTTCAACAGAAAGAAGATCTTTGACACCAAAATTAAGATATCCAAGAACAAACATTATAATATCTGCTGCAGCAGCTCCATCAGCATTACCATTATCATTATCATTACCATTACCATCATCATCATCCTTCACATGCTCAATTATCTCATATTTTTCACAACCAAAGCACCAGGAATCCTCCACAATATACGAGTAATTTTGTGTATAAATCATTGAATCAGTCTCCCAATCCTCCTCCTGTTGGCATTCGGTCCAAACGACATTCAGTTCGGCACCATTATTCACATCCTCATTCTCATATTTTTCACAACCAAAGCACCATGAATCCTCCTGCTCGTATTCCATGCAATCACTCCAAAGGACAACAAAACTATTATTATCATTATCATTATCATCATTGGTGTTGGTGTTGGTGTTGTTATCTTCATGCCCATTCTCTTTTAGACCCAGGTCCTCTACCCAGACGTCAACAAGGCCCTCCTTATTTAGATCCATACCAAAAGGATCTCTGGGCAAAGTATTAAACCCCATGCCAAAAGGATCATCGGGCAACGAATCCGATTGGGAATCATCAAAATCCCGCAAATACGTTATTTTTTCTTCTTCCAAACACCGCTTAAGAAGAGCATACACATTCTCCACTTCTTGATTCAACGTCGTCATAGCCATATATTCAATCAAAAACACGACAAAATCTTGCTATAACCCAAAAGGATTAGGCGTAGACATAAAAGGACATGTGTGTGATGAATAACATATGAAGAAAAGGGAAACAAATTTTAATAAAAAGAAAGATGCATAATTGAAATCCAACTCAGCGGCGATTCTATTGGGGATAGGAATTTAATTCGTGGGGAGGTGATTGAGATTGGTTGTGTAGGTATGGCATGGAAGCGAAAGGGAAAGGGAAAGGGAAAGTACAGAGCAGAGCAGAGCACAGCACAGGTAGTGTGTAATTGTAAATGTAATTGTAATTGTAATTGTAATTGTACCCAGGAGGGGAGGGGAGGGGAGAGGAGAAGAACAAGAAAAGCGTATGGATATGTGAATTGTGCGAGTGAAAATCGGTATTAGTTACGACTGGAACACAGAGAGACGCGTGGCCTCTAATTTCATATTCATATTATTCAAAATTCAAATCAAACCTTATTTCATTACTCCTACTCCTACTCCTACTCCTACTCCTACTCCTACTCTTACTAACGAAATTAATTAATTAATCTAAAATAACTATTTTCTATATTTCTTTTTTTCATGCCACAAATTGCGGTGTGGGCGACATAGTCTAAAAAGAGCCAAAAACTCGGACAAACTCTCTCATATATGAAACCATTTTTTATTTTTTTAAGTAATAGTATAAAATATATTAAAAGATATGAAATATAAATTTAGGAATATCAAATATTTGAAAATGAGAAGTAAGAAAAAATAAATTTAAAAAATTGTCACCAGGAGTATCAACTATGGCCCCACTTGGTTGGGTATTAATAGTAGGTAATGAGAAATAATCACTAATTTGGAATTGATTTAAAAATAAAATAATCACTAATTTATTTTGATTACATAATCTCCCTCTTATAATTAATTATTTAAAATCATTAATTTTTCCTTTGCTCAACTTTTTTCTCGCTCAAATTTTATCGTGCTCAACTTTCTTTCCAAAAATTCATAATGAATTACTAGTCATTCTCATTACCTAATTCTAATATCCTCAACCAAGCGGCCCTTATGTAAAACAAATTAGGATGAAACCCGTCTCATATATTAGAATGTCTCACCCAAGAGCGTCCACTAAAACAAAAAAAGGACAAGTGCATTGCTTATTTTTTTAGAAATTAGTATGTTTTTTATAAAAATGATATTACCAAAATTTGTATTTTGGAATTTATACACACACCCAAGTGATTTGATGCAAGGTGTGAGGTATGTAACAAAAATGATTAAAATGACATTTATTTTAATTTACTTTAATGTATAACAACATTTTACAAAAAATTGTTTGAACAACACAACAGTACTCTTACTCTTATGTTGTCATTATCATAACTTGGGGTTGGTGTAAATATATACTATCTTCGTCGGCTGTAAATGATCAGCCCATTAGTAATTGACCAGCCCATTAGAAAATACTAATAAGACTTGGGCTTACTCCAAGGTCAACAAATTAATTCGACTTTTTATGTAAGAAAGAAGTTGAGAGATAATTATATTGTAACATTTATTATACTCTACATTATTATTAGACGGATTGGGCACCAATTTATATGTCTACCGCTTATGTGACATGTCAATCACCTATTATGTGATGATACATATATTGGAGAGCCCACTATTATTTAATTAATTATTTATGTGTGACATCACATGATTGATGGTGGACATATAAATTGATGCACACCTGCAGGCATAAGATCAAATCTGTATTATTAGAATTCATTTATTTTGAATGATTACTATTGATATAGTTTATTTTTCATAAAATTCAAGTATTTATTTTTTTTATTTGTATTATCTATAATTCACAAAAAAAATATGTGATCTATGTTTTTCCACTTTTAAATAAAAATGAATCCCATCCTTCATTATGTATTAAAATTATTGCTCACTATATTATCAAGTTAATTGATAAAAATATTATTTTTTATTCCAACAAAAAATATTAATTAGGGTACCCTTTTTTTATCGAATAAAGAATTATATTACTATACAAACGGGTATAAGGTATACCCAAAAGTACAAAGAAGTGAGTTTCTACATCAACTTAGAATTTTCCTAGGATTACATATCCATTCTTGAAAATTCCTATTACAAACGTTCGGATAAATAATTGACATCCAACCCTATAGATAAGCTTTAATCTTCTCAAAAGAATTCTTTTAACTGAAAACCTTATTTTCGAAGATTATTTTGTTTCTTTCTTTCCATGTAACCCAAATTAAGCAAGTCCACAAACCAATAACTAATTTTCTCCCCTTCTTAATTATCTCCAAAGGAGCTTAATAATGAATGGAATTGGTTCTTTTTGCACTAAACGAGATATAGTTGTAAAATTTTAACTTATTACATGAACTGATTCTCAATACAAACACTTGAAAATATTAGGACTCATGTTAAACTATGTTGTAATATATATTAACAAATATGTGATTTGTATGTGTAAACACAAATTTTCGTATTTAATAAATAAATATAAAAAACAGAATTACAAAGATAATTTAATTGAATCAAACAATTGTATGTTACAATCTCTAGAAATTCCTCTAATTCACTCTTTGTGGTCGACTTTGACTTGACTTCCGAGTTTGTTGGGGTTGAAACCGTTGTCGGAGTTGATCGTTGTTGATGAACTTCGGAGGAGAAAATGCTGATCGGAGGGACTTAGCACCTTGATCTCGGATCAAACATTGTCTTTGACGAAGAACGTGAAGAATTCTGCAGGAGAAACGCCGATCGGAGGGGTTTAGCACCTTGATCTCGGATCAAACGTTGTTCTTGATAAAGAACTTCTTGAAAAACTCTTTGAATTATAGGACTTGATTTGCAGAGCTCGGAATCCAGTGTGTTCCAATTCTTTCTGTTTGTCTATGTGTGTCTAGAATGACCGGAATGAGACTCTATTTATAGATGGTGAAAACCCTAGGTTTGATGGGTCTGACCTGTTGAACTGGGGAATATTCCTAGCAATTGGCATCTACGGATTTATGCTTCCACGATTTGATTTGTTGGGCTTTAGAGGTCTGATATGATTTGTTGGACTTTAGAGGTCTAATATGATTTGTCGGGCTTTAGAGGCTCAGTTCAATTTATTGAACTTTAAAGACTCAATTCAATTTATTGGACTTGAAAGGCCAAATTCGATTTATTGGACTTTAGAGGCTCAGTTTAATTTATTAGACTTCAGAGGTCCAATTTGATTATTAGACTTTAGAGGCCCAATATGACTTATTGGACTTTAGAGGTCCAATTTAATTTATCAGGCTTTAAGGCCCGATTTTATTTAATAGACTTAAAAGCCTAAATTAATTTATTAGGACTCAATACTTGGATTGGACCTAATTAATTTAATGGATCAATTAAATTATCAATTATTTATTATATAATAAATTTAATTAATATTTAATATGTAATTTTCTTGTGTCGTTTCTTGATTCGACAATTAAATTTTGCTTGCTTACAGAGTTACAATATGATTTAACCAAAACGACAAACTCTTATGTGTTTCGTATTATCGTAAATTTACAGTGTTTCACTTTTCAATTTCATCCAATTTATTATACTCTTGGTCAAATATTTGATATTCTTGGTTGAATATTTGATACTTTACATGTTATTTTTTAAACATAATATTTTAAATTTAAATATTATATACTATATTTTATATATTACATATGAATAATTTAAATAGTGAAAATATTAATTTGTTATTGATACTCCTGAAAACTAATATGATATCACTGACCCTAATTTTTTATACTCCTGACTAGATTCTTAATACCCTTGATCAAATATTTGATTCTTTAAAATTTTCAAAAGTGGTACACCGTAACCTTATGGTGTATTCGAAATACAAGAGATCCACTCTAATAAAACATATCACACATAAAAATATTAAATATATCACATATTTCATTAACCCAAAACAAAAGGGTCTATAAGGATATGTTATTTTGTACAGTTAAGCGGAGTACATTTAATAATTTTTTTTTGTAAGATCTCATATATAAAATATGATATTTTTACAAATTTTACTAATATTTAATAATATAAACAAAAACTTATTATTATAGTATCATCATCATCATGCTTAATACATGAGAGTTGAGACGTTATAGAAGAGTTGTTCAATATATATATAAGAATAATTGGTGAGGTGGATGATATTGAGTGATAAGGGTAATGAGTAGGGTGGTGCCTACCACTTGTAATTGTTTCTCACCTTCCGGGCCGTGGGGGGGCCCGTATAAAGATTACCATCTTTTAATTTGTACATTGATAATGATTACCTTTCTTTTCTATATATACGGGCTTTTCTTCCAATCCTAGCATGTAATTTTTGATATTCTGCTACTGCTAGTGCTAACTAGCTTTGTGTTAATTGCATTGCATGTTATATTTGCATTTTTTAGCCTGGAATTGCAGATGACAACAATTTCCATTTGGCATGCTTGCCTTCAATTCATTACCATGTGACTCAACTGCTACTGCATGTGTCTATCTACCTATATATACAAAATAAAAGTAGTGTTGTTATATATTCAACATCAATAGATGCTTTTTAAATCATCCAATCTCATTTCAAGCTAATTATAAAATTTGGAATTTATTATTTTTTTTCACAAGTATAATAAATAGCTATATTAATAAAAAAAAAACGGTGAAATTAAGCTAATTATATTAATTAATGAAGAAGCATGGGGGCATGGGAAATAAAGGAGGTTTGACATCACATGCATTATGGAGTAGTTATATTACATTACATTGATAAAAGCAAGCAGGCCCTCTCTACATCATCGCTTTAATTCACTACTAGTGTTAGTGTTATGTTAAAGTTAAAGCTGCTTTTCACATGCCATTCCCTGCCCTTATCTTCATTTTTTTTTTTTGTTTGAAGAAGCCCTTATCTTCATTTAATAACTACTAAATTCAAGTCTTAGTAAATCAATTTATTTGCTGAAAATTATTTTACATAATTCAAAACATTTTAATAAACCAACGTCACGAGTATATGATAGTTTTATAAACATGCTACCTTTTTTTTTATAGAACTTTGTGCTCACTTTTTAAGAATTAAGAGTAATAATTAGAGTTTTGAGAAATAATTTTATAAATTTTTATGTATATATAAAGTAAAAACATTTATTTAGTTATATGTATATACGTAGATCTAAAAGTAATATAATTTTGTATGAATTAATAAATATTGTAAGAATAGAGTTTATAATTATTTTAAGATTGTGAAATTTATTATAAAATGAAAAAAAAAAGTGAGAAGAATGTAGGGATGAAAAAGAATATTATACGAAGCATTGAAATGAAGGAAAGGGAGTCTTCGAGATGTTAAAAGTTTTTTTTTTTCTTCCCGAAAAGCAGATGTTAAAAGTTAAAACATGGTAAAATCCGCGGGCAGGTTTTGGCGCCAACGATGTTGACCCGACCGACCTCAACATTTTCAGTCCGTCTAAATTTATAGTCTATTTTTCTATTCTTTATTGTAGAAAAGTTGTAGACGGTAGACCTACATCATAAACTCGACTATTAAATCCAAATTATGATACGTTTTTTTACTAGTGCATTTTTAGTCTATATCAGTAGTATTTTTAAATTAAAGAAATATCAGTATTTAATTTTTCAACCTACTTAATTTCCAAAAATTTCGAAAGGGATTTTCCTTTTTTCATTTAGAAGAAAACAACCCTTTTTCACAGCTTCAAATAGAGTAAATTTATAAATTGATGCGATTATCAATCATTACATACTCCAAATTTCTACTACTCATTTATTATTAATTATTATTATTTTGCGAGAATTTACTTATTTATTAAATTACTTATGTAACATTATACTTCTTCTATCCCACATCAGTTTCACACTTTTCTTTTTGGAATTTGTCCCACATTAGTTTTTACATTTCAAAAAAATAAATCCCTCCTTAAACTCTACCTTCACAATATTCATATATTTACACAAAATATCATTATTTTTTATACTCAATCCAAGCATCTCTTTTACTTTAATAATAAAAGTTTATAAAATTGTCCTTCAATACTCCACTCATTACGCTTATTCTTAAAATTCGTGTCCAAATTAGTATGAAAATTAATATGGGACGGAAAGAAAATTTGTTTGTTTTCTTTTTCTTTTGGGATAAAATCGAGGTTGTAATGCTACTGCTAAATGCCAAGCCAAGCCTGGCACATACCACCAAATTTCTTCCTTACCCCAAGAAATTACAACAGCGCCTTTATCGAGGTAGTTAATGCTGCTTATGACATTTTTCTATTTTCGACATTAAATTTTCTATTTATTAAATATTTTTTCGGTTATTATATTTAATAACAAAATATTATGCTAAAAATAGGAACTAATTTATGCCACAAAAAAACTCTTTCTAATTTGCACTAATTTATTTGACAATTAAATGTGCAGTAAATAAAAACTCATTTTATTGTTGAAAAAACGAAAAGACTCTAATCAATGAAGATTGGACAATTTTTATTAATATAAATATTGTATTAATGTTTGTTCTCGCTTGTGCATCTCACAATTTTTTAAAAGATATATAGAAAGTTTTGGTAATATTTTGTTAGCTAAATATATTAAAATTTATCAATTAGTTATAGTTGAGTTACACTAAAAATAGAATGGATTACATATTTATATATTTTGCATTCCATTTCCATCATCACCTTCGACAACGTGTTTTTTTATGAGTAAAAAGTTTCTTTAATCAACAAAATTGGATACCCTACACCAAGTCAAATACAATAGCTAACTCATAACACCTTCGACACCGTCTTTTGTATATATAATTTCTAATTTGTTTCTACATTATTAATGATCAACTGTTTAAATCAATTAAAAATGATTTACATCAAAATTGTTAGCTGAGTTTTGTCGGGATATAGGAGAAATTTTTGTTCAAGAACCAATCTTATTAGCCAACAATTTGAAGTGCATTTAAAATCTTGAGGCACGCAATTCAAAAATTAAATAATCTTCATTTTATATATGCTCTAATTGTTTAATTTATAAATATTATGATATGTGACCAATGTAAAATGAGATTCTCTGCTCATATTAATGAGGTTCGTAATTTTATTTTGACCTTATGGATTTGTGCAATCAACCCAAATCTAGGAAAACAATCATTAATTTTTTATTGGGAAAATTACAGATATATTTCTCCCATCGAGTTATATTGCGTTTTAGAAACGAAACCATAATATTTTTTTGTTTCTGCAGAAATAGAATTAATGTCAATTTGCATTATACACATTATTATTTTTAATATGTGTACGGCACATACGAGTTCGTCTAAGAATGTAAATGTTTTTATTTAATTCAGTGAAGAATATTGGGTGGGCCAGTGATCCACTCGGACAATCCACCGGCCATTTACAACAATAGTCTTGTCAAAAGTTCAATTATAAATTGATTAGGGGCAAAGTATATTATCAACTAATGTTAATTTTTTTATTTTGAATAAAAAAATAATTTAATAAAACAACTTATATCTCGTTTTAAATACAATAAAATTTGTTTAAGCAAGATTTATTATTAATTAGACCCTAACTTCTAAATTCATTTATATGTTAACTTAAATGTAAGTTTGGATTATTGTTTTCTGTTAACCCTCATAAAATAGTTAGATGATAAGTATCAATTAACACATCATTTACATTCCTCATCATTTTGAGTTTGGGGTAGAAAATTGTCAAATAAACTTAAAAGAGTCGCAGAATACCACAACTCTATTCACCGATCCATTTTATTATTTAAATATTTCCTTGTGCATTATGCTTAGATTTCCAATTACCTTTTATGGGTGACAAAATTGATGGCTTTTTAGTGTGTATTACTATTACTATTACTATTACTATTACTATCTTGATCAATGGCATCATTATCTCTAATAAACAATACTCATGGTCGCATGTGTTTTTTATATAATTCGTTTACTCCTTTTCAGAAGTGTAATAATTCGGATTTGGGAATGTTGTTCAACTGCTTGTAACTGTATTTATTATTTCTCCAAATGGCAAATGTTTTTCCCCTTTTGCTTTACCCCCTGCGTTGTCGGGACTGGCTGGATCTCTGTTAATATCGTTAATTAAAATAAGATATAGCTTATATTAAAAAAATAAAATAAAATCACACTACAATCCATATACATTTCTTATTTTTCTTTGGTTATTAATAATTGGCTAAAAGTGGTAGGGTCTGCTTATTTATTCAGATCTCTTCTATGGAGATACGCATTTGATTGATACTTAACCACCTTTTACAATTTTCCCATAAAAGAATGATTTTCGGTGATTTAATCCCTTTTCCAGATTTTGAACTAAGAAATTAGATTTTTAATTTATTCTTATCAGCAGTGCAGAATCGGAAAAGTTAATAATGTCTCCTCCGACATACTTCCCTCTACGTTGGGAAAGCACCGGCGATCAATGGTGGTACGCTTCTCCGATCGACTGGGCGGCGGCGAACGGGCACTACGATTTAGTCCGGGAGCTGATCCGGCTGGACGGGAACCACCTGATCAAGCTGACATCTCTGCGCAGAATCCGGCGCCTAGAAACGGTGTGGGACGACGAAGAGCAGTTCCACGACGTGGCCAAGTGCCGGTCCGGCGTGGCAAGAAAACTCTTCTCGGAATGCCAAATTAAGAAGGCTAAAAACTCCCTGATGGGCGGGTGGCTGTTGTACACCGCCGCCTCCGCCGGGGACTTGAATTTTGTTCAAGAATTGCTGGAGAAAGACCCCCTTTTGGTGTTTGGGGAGGGGGAGTACGGCGTCACTGATATGCTCTACGCCGCCGCTAGAAGCAAGGACACCGAGGTTTTCAGGGTGGTTCTTGATTTTGCGGCGGCGCCGAGATTTGCGGCGGGCGAGGAACATACTGGGGAGATTCCGAGCGCGTATAAGTTGGAGATTATGAACAGAGCAATTCATGCTGCTGCCAGGGGAGGTAATTTGAGGCTGTTGAAGGAGCTTCTTCGTGATTGCTCCGATGATGCTTTGGCTTATAGGGACGTGAGGGGCGCCACCCTTTTGCACGCCGCCGCCGCCAGAGGTCAAGTTCAGGTAACATTAACGTTAACATCCATCCATCCATCCATCCATCCATCTCTTATTTTCTAATCATGCCTTCAATCCTCTGTTCAAGAAAAAGGCTAATCACATTCAAGTTCAACAACAAATAAAAGACCATTAATGGTGTAACGTTAAATAATAAATATACATAGAGCTAGAGCCAGAGGCCATTGAGCAACCAACCAACCAACATGTTTTGTCAAGTGCAATGATTTAATTTTGGTAGTTCAACTGTGTTTTGTGTTGTTGTTTTATGAATATGAATACGAATATGAATACAGGTGGTGAAGGATCTTGCATCATCATCATCATCATCATCAGGGATCATAAACTCCACAGACAACGAGGGGAACACGCCGCTACACGTGGCTGCATACCGAGGCCATTTAGCCGTCGTACAAACTCTAATTCTGGCATCACCTTCACTCATGAATGCCAGAAACAACGCCGGAGAAACATTTCTACACTCTGCGGTTTCCGGTTTCCAAACCCCCGGTTTTCGCAGATTGGACCGTCAAATACAGCTCCTCAAACATTTGGTAAGTGGACAAGTTGTGAATGTGGAAGAAATCGTCAACGCCAAGAACAACGAGGGTAAAACCGCCCTTCACATAGCCATCACCGGGAACATACATTCTGATCTGGTGGAGCTTCTGATGACGGTCACGTGCATCGATGTCAACATCCGTGACGCGGACGGCATGACTCCTCTGGACATCCTGAGGCAGCGCCCCCAGTCGGCCTCGTCCGAGCTGCTAACCAGGCACTTGATGTCTGCAGGTGGGATGTTGAGTTCGCAGGACTATTCAGCACGAAAAGTGATCGCGTCCCATATAAAGAGGCAGAGCATGGGCAGCAGTCCAGGGACGTCCTTCAGGATTAGCGACGTTGAGATATTCTTGTACACCGGCTTGGAAAACGCGTCCGCCTCCGACTATTCACCCCCGCCCCAGAGAAAAAGCAACAAGCTCGGTCGCCTAAAGCGCCTCCTCCATTGGCCTAAAACCAAGAGCATAAGGCTCAGCAAGCTAGTGGAAGAAGTTCCAGTCCCTCTACGGCAGAGATTTTCGAAGCATAAACGGGTGAGGAGCAACCAGCCTAGTCCGACGGCTAAGAAGAAGTTAGCCTCAGGCGTGATGCATGGTGTGATGCAGGCGGTTCCGGTTTCACATAGATCGCGCTCTAGTTCATTCTCGAAGATGTCCTTCTCTTCGCAGAGTTCATCGAGTGAGATAGCAGCTATTGCAAAGGCTTCATCTTCATGCTCCACACAGAAGGTGAACAAGAGCTTAATGAACCAGTACCTCTGCTTTGGTGGTCCGAGTCTGGAAGCTGATGTGCAGCCGTATGATATATACGAACGCTCTGTTCTATCGGCTGCTTGATGTCTCACTTGATTACATTTTTGTACAAATCTGTTTCTTTTATGGCATTAACCTACCCACATTTGCTATTTTTAATCTTTATTAACTTCTTCATATTATAAACATTTGCATTTACTTAAATTTACCTGTCTACAGGTATACAACACCAAACAATAAGAAATTTACTTAAACTTGTATTGTTCACATCACACACACGATGGGTTATATAGCATTTACAACTAGGTTCCTCGGATCGGATTTATTTATAAGGGCTTTGTACAATTCATGTCTATTTTCCTTTCACAATGTATTGTTAAGGCCCAGGTTATCTAAACACACTTTTTCATTGAGAGCACCCAAAAACACACCGATTATTGAATACACCCCTTAATAACTCCCTAAAATACCTTTTATTATTCACGTTTTCCTCCATATTTATATTACAATTGAAAAAATATCAAATCTCAAAATTCGGAATATGTTGCCGAAATTTTATAGTATTTTCGAAACATTTTTTCGAAAATTTGTCGAATTTTTGGAAAAAATTTGAGAACAATAGATTTCACCAGAAAAAAATTTTTAAACCTCAAAATTTGGAAAATATTGCTGAAATTTCGTAGTATTTTTAGAATATTTTTTCGAATTTTTTGAAAAAAAATTGAGAACAATATGTTTTTCAGTAAAAAAAAATATAAACCTCAAATTCAGTAAATATTGTCGAAAATAAGGTCAATTTTCGGAAAATATTGCCGAAAATAAGGTCAATTTTTGGAAAACCAGAGCCGAAAGTTTTGAAAAACTGAGGAAAAAAAAGACGCGCGAATACGTTAACACCCATATTTGTCATCATATTTACGTTCATTAACATCTAAAATGACTCAACAACAACAATTTTAATATAACAAACAACAAATAACACAATACTATTTTTTTTTTTTAAAAAGCTTAGTTCATCATAGAAAAACCCTAGTAAACAAGCTATAAAATTTAAATAAACACGTGGGGATGACGATTAGAGACCATTGTTGCAGAGTACCGGTTGTTTGACAAACTTCACGTTGGTGATCGATCGTTTTTTGTGAACGGTGAAGAAAAATCGTGTAACCCTCCCAGCGGAAGTTACAGCCGAAAAAAGACTGGGTCCATCACTTTTCCCATAGCAAGATGAAGAGGGTACTTTCGTTATTTTACGTTTAGTTAACTTTTAATTTTTTTAAGCGGGTGCTCTTAATAAAAATGTGTGTGCAGGTAACATGGGCCATCTGTTAAATATCCAATTTAATTTTGGTACTCCTTAGGCTTAGGCCCACTTGTTAAGAGGTGTATGTATTGTATTTGTATATTGGCCACTTGTTAAGAGTTGTATATTGGCCCAATAAACATCATATTTTGTTTGTTGGGTTCTTCTATTACAAAAACACTGCGGGGGAATTGCAGTGCATCTACTGTTCGAATGTGTGAAAATTAGATTTCACAATTGTGTTAAATTCGAGTAAGAATTAACAACATATAAATGAAATGAAACTGTAACAATCACCCCTTATAAGTTATGAAATATTATTGTCTTTTATGTGTGTTTTTGTTCATGATTAACTTATACCTGTCAAAAAAAAAAAAAAAAAAATCATGATTATATACATAAATTTACATATGCGCGACATCACCCTGACATTGGCATCAATTGACTTGGTAAAAGTTTCATGCCGCAGATGTCACACTTGAGCAACTTTTTATTTAGTGTAGAAATTTCCAAAACCATCAATTCCTCTGATACCCCTTTCCAATATAATAATAGTGTAATAAGTTAACATCATGCATATAATTAATAAGTCTGTGAATTAATCCAAATGGATATGAGTTGTCTTTTTTCTTTTTCTTAAAACCAATTAAACTATATTATTTGGGAAATACAACGAAGCAGGCCGTGCTGTTGATATTAATTCTGTTGGACAGCAACTCTGATTATATTTGCCGCTAGCGGTGCAGGATATTTTTTTGGATTTTTATCGGTATAAGTCTTGAAAGATATATTAATTATCAATTCGAGACCTGAAAGATGTTTATATTTAGAGATTTTATCAATTCGGAACCTGAAAGATAGGACAATTATCAATTCGGGACTTTAATTTCAGGTTCTGGATTGATAAAATCTCTTAATATAAACATCTTTCAGATCCCGGATTGATAAATTTTATCTTTCAGATCCCGAATTGATAATTAATATATCTTTGAGGACTTGGATGGATAAAAGCCCATTTTTTTCTAGAAATTATAATTAAATTGAGCAGAAAGACGGAGAAGAATCGCAGTTACACATTTTCAACTTGATATCATTTTATTATGCTTTTATTTAATTAAGGTAGCTAGGTCTTGCTCATAGTTGACTTACTAATATCAGGAAAATAATTGAGTCTATTTAGATAAATGAATATCCTAAGTTTGGACAATTTGGAGGAAATTTAAAAAGTTTTATATATATTCATGTGACAACAAGAATTTATTTTGAAAAACAAATTTTAATGAAAGAAATGTTTATAACAAGAATTTTATTTTCATCATGTGTTGTGTAATGAACTCAAAAAAATAAAAATTACTCCTATATATAACAATAATGTGAACGCATTGACCAATAGTATCTGCTGACTGCTAGCTGTATGAATTCGAAATTAGAACTAGAATGCGTTTCAAATAAAAAAAAAAAAAAATTGGAAAGAGGAAAAGTCGTCCAAGTCTAACCTAAGAGCGAGAGATGGGGATGAATTAATTATTTCAAAAACGTAAATCCGCCAATTGTTGTATGGCACATGCGTATGCGTATTGTTGACTATACTTGAGTTGAGTGTGCGCGGATTATGAGGTAGTATAACTTAATAAGTCAAAAACATGGAATACGGAATAACATATTCAATAAAAGTACAAGGACCCACACCAAATTATGCATATATATATATATATATATATATATTCAATTCGCCTCACACATTTCTAAAAAAGAAACACTATATAATATTAATACCATCACAATATTTTTTTTTTAAAATATCACTCTTATTCTACTCTACTTTATCTCATTAAATTTTTCAAAATACTCTTACACTTTATTCTCTTTTATACTATATAATTAAACAAACAATATGGATAAAACAAGATTAACACCTTAATACTGACAACTACAAAGGGTAAAACTCAAATCAGTTATGTTCTTAGTTCCCCAAAAAATCTCTAACCAAAACATAATTCTTCGTTGAAATTCTAAACAACAATTAAGACGACCAAATTTGTCCATAAATTGTGTTGATAATTTTAAACATGTGGCATTAAAATATAGAGTAATTCTATATTTTCATTAAAAAAATACAATTTACTAATTGTAATTATTTAGTGAAAAAAATTATACTATTTAAAAATACATTTAAATTACACGGTACACTTAATGCATACAAATAAGACAATATCAATTATTTTTTAAATATATATTGGAAAGTACAATTTTTTAAAAAAAGGTGACTCACAGTCAATTTTATCTTCTCCTACATATAAATAGTGTCAAAAAAATAGAGAATTGATCAAATTAGATTTTTCAGTTTGAAATAGTAATCCTTTGATAGTTGTGGGTGAAAATACTTATATATGAACATTACCCTACTACAAATTTAATGAATTTTACTTAACAAATAAAAAAACAAGAAGCGGGATAAATTCTTAAAAATAAATATTTTAGAAGAAAAAATGTAAAAGAGATCGTCTGGAAAAGGATTATGAAGTCAACGTTTAGATTGATAATGATACGGTTGGAAAAATCAAACAAGGCAGGCAGGCCAGGGCAGCAAACTTGGAACTTGGAAGTTTGAAACCATGGATTTGGCTGCCACGTAAGGGTCAACCACCACATCGTCGTGCGTTTCATTTCCAACCACTACGTACCTTTTTTTTTATTCATTCATACTCTTTTAAATTTTAATTACTAATTATTTTTTATTTTTATTTGCTCATTCTTGTTCATATTGGTTAGAATATGAGAATAGAGACATAGGTTAGAATAGAATAGGGACCATTTCCATTCGGCCATCTCTACATATATAGATGAAAGAAAATTTCAGAATAGCTCCCCTGTCTTTTGCAATAAAAACAAGGTTCTTAAAATAAGCTCTAATTTTCCAACTTGTTTTATTTGATTTGCTGGATACCTAAATAACTAATTCTGACACTCGCCTTCAGCTACCTAGCTGTAAGTAATCTTTTTCCTCCATGATTAATCCTTTTTCTTTTTTTAATCAAATTACATGAAAAAAATGCTTATTCTAATTTTGACCACCTACACCCAGATTCCCTCCTCTGCACTCTCCACGACCAAATTTCAGCACGCATTAGTATTACTCCCCCTTTCAATTTTCAATTTTAACGGTTTCACATTATTTAATAATACTTTATGATCATTTATTTAAGAAATAAAAAAAAAATATATATATTTTACTGTTAAATTGATTTTGGGAGGATGGCTTGGGTTGGGATTCTTTTAAAGTGGTGAATAGTGTGAACAGCTCAGCTAGGACAGGCTAAGCCTTCAAGAGTGTGCTAAGGTTCCGGGAATTTTCTTGGTAAACGCACAAGGTCTTCGTCTCCAAATGTATTGTACTGTATTTATGTTGAATAAATCCCACTCTTTTTTTATTTTTCTCACATTAGTTTTTACAATATTCATATATTTACACAAAAGGACATTACTTTTTACACTTAATCCATCCAACCACATGTCTTACTTTAATAATAAAAGACCTTTTAATACTTCATTCATAATACTATAAAGTCAAACAACTTCATCTCTCTAATCTTATATATATATATATAAAGATTAGGACTTGGACAAACTTACAACTTCTGGATCTCTCCACTTCATTTAATGAACAACATGGGAACTCAAGGCCCAGACTACCACAACAAATTGGACTCCTCTAAAAATGTAAGCATCCCATCCAACAACATCATGTTTTCTTAATTTGATCATATAATCTCTTCTCTTGTATGTTTGTATGCTTCTGAATAACAACACAATATTTATTTGTTATACTTTTTACCTTCTAAATAACACAAATATTTTCTCAACTCAGTTAGTTTATTGACAAATTTAATATTATTAAGATGGCATATATATATTGATTTCCCGTCAAAAAAAAAAAAAGATGGCATATATTGATTGCATTATAATTCTTGATATTTTTGTGGACGACGTTAGAATTACGGCAAACATGCATGTAAATTGTAATTTAGACTTCCTGATCCTATTCCTATTCCTATTCCTATGTATGTATGTGCTCATAAAAAGTCTTTTCCTTTGTCTTTACTCGTGAACCATATATAGATAGCTATGTATTCAACGTTTTATTAAATGTCGTTGATTTAATTAACAGGGATGTAGTTAATTTGATGGCATCTGAATCTCACTAACTATAAACTATGGTTTAGCCAAGATCAGATCCACTAAGTCTACCACTAATAATAATGGAGTAATTCAATATGATTACTTAGCTTATCAGTGAAAATGCAAGTGTTGTCTAAATGAATTAGTTTGATAGCAACTACTAAGCCTTAATTTCTAGTGTAGACATACAAACAAGAGGTTTGATGGAAAACAAACTTGTACAGGGGGATCATAGAACAGCAGAAGAGAAGGCAATCGACGCATGGCTGCCCATCACTTCTTCAAGAAACGCAAAATGGTGGTACTCCGCTTTTCACAACGTTACAGCCATGGTCGGAGCTGGAGTCCTCAGTCTCCCTTTTGCCATGTCCGAACTAGGATGGTAATACTTACATATCCGCACAACCACTATATTCAATATACATATTTTAAGATTGGTTTTATTCAGGGGACCTGGGGTAACTGTCATGATCATATCCTGGATCATCACTCTATACACATTATGGCAAATGGTTGAGATGCACGAGATGGTCCCCGGTAAGAGGTTCGATAGGTACCATGAGCTTGGCCAGCACGCCTTTGGTGAAAAACTCGGCCTCTACATAGTCGTGCCTCAGCAACTAATCGTTGAAGTTGGAGTGGACATAGTCTACATGGTCACAGGGGGCAAATCCCTCAAGAAATTCCACGATCTCGTGTGCAAAGATTGCAAGAACATCAAGCTTTCTTATTTCATCATGATCTTCGCCTCTGTCCACTTCGTACTCTCCCATCTTCCCAACTTCAATTCAATCTCAGGCGTCTCCTTGGCAGCAGCAGTCATGTCCTTGAGTTACTCCACTATTGCTTGGGGGGCGTCCGCGGACAAGGGGTTGCAGCCCAACGTGCAGTATGGGTATAGAGCAACCACCAAAGTTGGGACGGTTTTCAACTTCTTCAGTGCTTTGGGAGAAGTGGCATTCGCGTATGCTGGACACAATGTGGTGTTGGAGATTCAGGCAACCATCCCGTCTACGCCTGAAAAGCCTTCCAAGATACCTATGTGGAGGGGAGTCATCGTTGCTTATATAGTTGTTGCCTTGTGCTACTTCCCTGTCGCTTTCGTTGGATACTACATATTTGGTAACGAAGTTGACGAAAACATTTTGATTGCGCTAGAGAAACCTGTCTGGCTTATTGCCATGGCTAACCTTTTCGTTGTCGTTCATGTTATTGGTAGCTATCAGGTGAAGCTTCTTCTTCTTCTTCATCGTCTTCTCTAATATAAGTTGCTCAAATGATGAGGCCACTATATTAACTGCGTGTGCTTCGGATGGATGCAGATTTATGCAATGCCGGTTTTTGACATGATAGAAACCGTCCTTGTGAAGAAACTACGGTTCAAGCCTACTTGGTATCTCCGCTTCATTTCAAGGAATATCTATGTCGGTATGTTAAGCACTAGCACTAGTATGCAGTATAATTCATGATCATAACCTCCATTTTGTTTGTTTATTTATAACAAGTTGCTTATTATTCTCATCAGCATGCACAATGTTTGTTGGAATAACCTTCCCTTTCTTCGGTGGCCTCCTTGGATTCTTCGGAGGATTTGCTTTCGCGCCCACCACATACTTCGTAAGTATATGCATATCTCATTAATTTACGTATATTCTGTGGCATAATTTTTCTTAACATAAAACTATCTTTTCTCCTCAGCTTCCATGTATCATGTGGCTTGCCATCTACAAGCCAAAGAAATTCAGCCTCTCTTGGTGTACCAACTGGGTAAGTTCAATCTAAAATATCCATGTATTCTCTACAGTATATACCTAATAGGCTTAATCGTTTTTCCTCCTCCTCTTGAAATTCAGGTTTGCATAATCCTAGGTGTCATGTTGATGGTTATAGCACCTATTGGAGGCCTAAGGCAGATCATAATCCAAGCAAAAGACTACAAGTTCTACTCATAAGCTCTCTGATTGGCTTGGGTGTCACACACAGACAGTTCGTCTTCGACTACTGAGAGCAACATCCATCTTAGAAGAATTTTTCATGATGATGATGATATGTCAATTAGCAGGCATCCTCTAGCTAGCATTTATATCTGAATTAAAAGTGTGTATGTGTGTATACAAAAATCTGGATTTGTAATCTCTGACAATTGAAAGTGGAATATAATCATAGTGCTAAGAAATTCAGTGAGGAAAATATGCAATGATTTCAATAACACAAGAAGTACCAAGCTTAAAAGCAAGCAGCCTGTTCATTCTTCACAAGAGAAAAGTGATTAGGCTTTCGTGAAAATAACATATGGACAGAGAAGCTAGCATGGTGGCAGTCTCTATGAATTTTCTTGGAACATATTGATACATCCTATAGCATATGGACAGAGAAGCTAGCATGGTGGCAATCTCTATGAATTTTCTTGGAACATATTGATACATCCTATAACCAACCACCCAATTATCAACCTCGAAGAATCCACCAAATATTAATTTAGTTACCTCCGCTCCTAGGAAATTAATAACAATACAAATTTTAGTATCTTGCTTGATTTTTGTTCATGTTAAATACTTCCTACTCCAACATTAGATTCATTTTATAAATACAAATACATAATTGTCTGAACATCTATAATAGTTCATTTCTGTGTTGCAACAACATGACTACCAATGAAGGCCCTGATAATAATCCGTCTATTCCCGCTTCAACGCCACTGGATGCATCTGATTATGTCCCAACTAAAGTAACTCTCATCTCACTCCATCACACGCACACATAGAGAGAGCATAAAGCTTCATGAATATCACTATTCAATCATGTCTGTTTTCAGATGATTTTCGATTTTTCCATATTCAAATGAACATCATTTGTAACCTGAATTTCTTTGCTACACATCGAATGATTTAAATGTTTCTTATCTCTGAACACAGCAAGATTACCGATCAGTGGATCAAAAGGCAATAGATGATTGGCTTCCAATCACTTCTTCAAGAAACGCAAAATGGTGGTACTCAGCTTTTCACAATGTTACTGCTGTGGTTGGTGCAGGAGTCCTCAGTCTCCCTTACGCTATGGCGTCTCTCGGATGGTAAGTGAACTTCAATTCAAGAACAGCTCATCAAAGGGTGAACTAGTTTGACTTCTCTTATATATGTGTGTGTGTACGTGTATGCCTTATTCCATGGTTATATATGAGTTTAGGGGGCCAGGTATCGTCGTTCTTATTCTTTCATGGATCATCACCTTATATACTATGTGGCAAATGGTTGAGATGCACGAGATGGTACCTGGAAAACGTTTCGATAGATACCATGAATTGGGCCAGCACGCCTTTGGTGAAAAGCTCGGTCTTTACATTGTAGTACCCCAACAATTGATCGTTGAAGTTGGTGTCAACATAGTATATATGGTCACTGGAGGCAAGTCATTGCAGAAATTCCATCAAACAGTTTGTGGAGATAGCAAGCGCATCAAGACTACTTACTTCATCATGATATTCGCCTCTGTCCATTTCGTCCTCTCCCATCTTCCAAACTTCAACTCCATCTCTGGCATATCTTTAGCTGCAGCCGTCATGTCTTTAACGTACGTTTTCCCCTAAGAGTCAATGTAGGATTATTATATGAGCAGTAAGAAAATTTTATAACAGTAACGTCAAATAAATATACAGTTACTCGACAATAGCTTGGACAGCTTCTCTTCACAAGGGCGTGCAAGAGGGAGTCGAATACGGTTACCCTGCTGGGAGCAAGGCTGGAACAGTTTTCGACTTCTTCACGGCACTTGGTGATGTGGCGTTTGCCTATGCTGGTCATAATGTGGTGCTGGAGATTCAGGCAACTATCCCTTCAACACCAGAGAAGCCTTCGAAGAAGGCCATGTGGAAAGGAGTGCTGGTTGCATACTTGGTTCTTGCCCTGTGTTACTTCCCTGTTGCTCTTATTGGGTACCGGGTGTTTGGGAACCAAGTTCAGGACAACGTGCTTCTGTCGTTGGAGAAACCTGCATGGCTCATAGCAGCAGCTAACATGTTTGTCGTCATTCATGTTATCGGAAGTTATCAGGTTCAGTTTCACAACTTATTTGCTTTCTTCGACACTCAACTCGAATTGATTGGATGAATCCTGTGTATCTGCAGATATATGCGATGCCCGTTTTTGACATGATTGAGAGTGTACTGGTGAAGTCTCTACACTTCAAACCCACCTTCATGCTTCGTTTTATCTCACGCAACTTATACGTAGGTTAGTATCATCACCTGTAACTTTCAAAGCCCACAATTTCTGAACATATTTCCTCAGGATTTACTATGTTCGTCGCTATAACGTTCCCGTTCTTTGGTGGTTTGCTGGGATTTTTCGGAGGATTTGCTTTCGCCCCGACAACATACTTTGTAAGTGGTCATCAATAAAAGACATTCATTCTTTAGGTTTACATAATATATATATGGTAAGAATGATTGTGATTGTGAACTGTTTCAGCTTCCCTGTGTGATGTGGCTAGCAATCTATAAACCAAAGAGGTTTAGCTTATCTTGGTTCGCCAACTGGGTATGTATTGATTGATAGAATTCTGGTGTTATGAATGCACATTGACGAATCTGCTGCTTTTTTATATTTCAGACTTCCATCATTCTGGGGCTTATGTTGATGATATTATCACCCATCGGAGGCCTACGCAATATAATACTGCAGGCCAAGGACTACAGCTTTTACTCTTAACCGCTGTCACCTCTATTCAAATCAAATAATAGGGGAAACCTTTTTGATGTTTATGATGATGATGATGATGATGATGATTGAATTGTAAATCTAAGCACAGGCTCAATTTTTATTATTATTATTATTAATAAAACCTACTCCAATTAGAAAATAACTAGAATACAATGCCCATATACCAGCCCAACCAGTTTGGAACATTTCAAAATAACCACTAAGCAAAAAAACACGCATTTATCCATCCACAGCTTAAAACTTTAAAATCATAATACAAATTCACCACATTTTTATTGCATTACCAAACGACAATGGTACTGCATACGTATGTCCAAACTCAATATACTATTAGTGCCCAGTTTGGTATTCTGCACTATAATGCAACAATGTTTTGCAAGAAATGAATGCATAATATGTTTAAATAGATGCCCAACTGACAAAGTTGTAGAAATTAATTGTTCTTTTTCAAGTACCTTGTACACTCTGTATAAGTATTGTCGTACCTAAGAAATAGCAGCATCACTAGAACATAATTTTTGTCATAGTTAACATAACCAAAGTAATTGTCGTACCTACTCCACAAGAAAACAATTAAAATAAATTGTGTAAAGATGCAAGATTCTTTTATCAAGCCACCAAAAAGAGACCTAGGAGATCATTGGAATATTTTAATTTGGGTTGGCATCAGCAAATGTCAACAACCACCAAACAATCACTTGTTCTGCTATATCCCATGAAATCTAAACATTAACAATACCTAGAGAAACAGACTTAACACAATACATTCATCCATCAAAAACATAGAACTTGAAGAAACTTAAACATAATCATCAATTTATTAAACAAGTTACCAAATTGCTATTGCTATTGCAAGAACAGAGCAACAATGATATTTGCACTAATACGTCTGAACTTACATTACATAGAACACAGTATAGAAAACAATTTTAACCGACTTCTATCTAACTTTCTTTTCAGATATCTTCTCCTTTTCCCTAAAGAACTCAATCCAAAGATTGGAAATCCACAATATACTAACAGATATGGCCATCACAACAACGACAAGCCACGGAATCCAAATCCATTTGGGTATCACACTATCCGCAGCCCCACTCAAGTAGAAGGAAATCATCCGATACACAAAATAAGGACCCAGAAAACCCCTCACGACAGAATACAAAGCATAAAAGGGAGGAGACAAAATATCATACACCTTAGCTGCAAATTTGACATCCGATCTCCTGGCGCTAGCCAGCGTCCACACATTCTGGCACAAGCTGGTGACCTCGGCCAAAACTAGTAGAACGAGAATGGCAAAGGAACCGTGATAAACAAGGTATCGACAAGTCATGAAAACGAAGAGAGTGGCCAAATGGTGGCCGATGAAGAGAAGGTCGGAGGGGTAAAAAATTAGGTAATGGAGAAGATCCATCAAGAAATAGGCAATGCTGTAATCAAGAACGAGGCTTTGAAAGGGGGTATTGGGGGAGTGAAAATTACGAGCGGGGTCGGAGAGGATTGCGGCAGCGGCCAAGAAGACGGCGGGGGTGCCGTGAGCTAGGGATATGGCGCAGCTGGAAGCTTCGGGGCGGAGCTTTTGGGACCAGGACCGGAAAATTATGAAGTAGGCAAGGAGATAGAGGATTAAATAACCGGTGAAAAAGAGAGGTAAAAGTTGGAGAGAGTGAGTATCCATAGCCATAGCCATAGCCATAGCCATGACCTGAACTGAAGGACAGAAATTGATAGTGGGCAAGGTGCCGCCGTTACGTACTTTTCGAGGTTTTGAAAGAGCAGAGGAGAGAGAGGAGAGGAGAGGAGGTCAGATAGATTTTCCTTTAATTGACGCACCCAATAAATACACTTTTTTTCGTTTCTCTTCAAATTTACAAAATACACTTGGATGGATGAATTTCTCTTCTTGAAAACATTGTTTTGTTTTCATTTCAAATTTATAATAACGATAATTCAGTGGTGCGGCGGGCGTCTAAAATGTCAATCCTAATCTCCAACTAATCATTATCTTAGACACGCAATTAGTAGCTTGTCAGGAAGAAAATCACTACACACACAATCTTTCTTTAGTTTCTCAACCACAGTACAAGTAATAGTCGTCCTCATAATAAAATTCTCTCTCTCTCTCTCTCTCTGGGGTATTCTATTTCTATATTAACCAATCACGATGATAATTTTTCTTAGAAATAAAATTCAAAATAAATACTTCAAACTTAGATGGATCGTGCCTGCTGCATCCTATTTGTAACTAGCAGAAGCTCAATAATACAACCCAATATTCATCTATATTCTCAATATTCATTCAAGAGACAAATATTAATTGGTATTCAATACACACAATGGAGTTGAATCCCCCACAAGTCTTCACCTCTCTCCTCCTTTCCAATTTTTTTTTCCTGTTTTTGCTACGCTAAAACAATACCAAGGGTATATTGCAGAATCCATTCACAACATCTTGCTTTTGTAAAAAAGCCAAGCTAGTAATGGTAGGATAGGCATTCTTAGGGCGGCTAATCGATCTCTCCTTCCTCCACATCATTCGTCTTAGCATTTAGAATGCTTGGGGGCTCACCTTCTTCCTCATCGTCATCCATTTTCATGTACAACCCTAGCTGTTCCAATGGATTACTGCCTCCAAATTTGAAACTCCCAAAGGCATCCTGTGAGTGATCAGGACTCGTTTCGTCCACAGAACTGGGTAGTAGTTGCTCAGGAGGGACGGTCCTCAGCATCTCTAAATCTTCAAGAAACCGTGAATTTTCATTGATTTCAACCGTCTTCTCCATCTGTGCAGATGAATGAATTCCAATATGAAGTCCACAAACCAAACAGGGAGAGGACAAAAAAGAAAAAAAGCACTATATTATTGAAACATCAAAACTCGGGTAACCTTGAGCAATGCTTCTCGAGCTGCTTCTCTCTCAAGCTCTCTCCTCCTTTTTTCTTCAGCAGCAGCTTCTGCTTCTGCTCGCCTTCTAGCATCTTCAGCAGCTTTAGCTTCTGCTTGCAGCCTTGCCTTCTCTGTTTAAATTAATAAAAAAAATGTTCAATTTTTTTCTTTTTACAAGGAATGTTGTCACTAACAAAACAATTACAGTTAACAACCTCGCTTTTTGTGCATCTCAAGTTCCTCTCTCTCACGTTTGAGTTTCTCTGGATCAGCTTTATCATCCTGAGATGTATTAGACCAAGAAAGCTCAATCATGTCGCAAAGACTATGAAAACTAACCCATATACAGATTTTAATGGACCAACAAAACCAACCTGACTGAACGTCTTCTCTCGAGCTTTTAAGATTGTGTCTGCAAATCGGTTCTTCAAGAGTGCAGCCCTATACAGCTTGTCGGGGGAGACCTGTCTTTCAGTTTGTGCACCCTCCCCTGAAATGTTTGAGAATGACTTAAGGAATGGCAAATATTTAGCATAGCCAATTCATCATGCCGACCGACCCTTACCTTCCACTTGACCATCTGAATCGCTCGAGTGTGGCTTCAGTGAACTGGGTTCAAGAAGGTCCGACCCACTAACAAATGCTGTAGAAAATCATACATCTTAATTATTCAGCAACTCGTATACTTGTAACATGTCAATGTTCAAAGAAGCATAATGGTAAAAACAATAACCTATGGAGATTGCAATTCTACTTGTTTGCACAATACAAACTCGGTCATGAATATTATGAACTCTATCATCAATCGAACTCCAAAACCATACAAAAGCCAATCCTTATTCCGAGGCTAAGTTTTTTAAACATGTTGGGTTCAAAAAGTGTTAGCATCAGGATTGAAAGTGTTAATTGGCATTTACAAGCCATAAACACCACCACCATCCGATACCCAGACCATTACCGACAAGGAAATCATCCCAGCTAAATCTTGGAACACCAACACACCAACAGCAGTCGCAGCATAAAATCACTACCTGAAACTACTTTCCACCCAAGTATTCATAGCCTACAGCAAAATGGTGAGGTGTGCAACGCATGTAAGCACTAAAAAAAAAAATCAATAGGAATATGCATGGATCAAATCTAAAGGTCCATCACCAAGTAAAGTGAACAAAGACTTTGGCAGATACTTTTTATATATAAAGTTGAGAGCAAGATTTTAACTGAATTGCACCTCCAAAAAGATCTATGGAACTGAAATTACGACAATATTAAAAGTCAAAAACTCCAGAAGAAAGATCAGACTCCAGCAATAAAAACCCAAAGATCCCAGACATCATGCAGCCATTACTCAATCGTTTCAGAGACCAAAAATTAAGCAGATTCTGAGGTCATTCAAATACACCTAATATCTAAAGGTTTTAAATATCTCATGAATCAGCAAACTAGACAATGTAATAGAAGGTTTTTGAGAGCACCGGAAATCTCACAAAGCAACATAAATACAAGGAATACTCACGATGTCCACCAACCAACTCGTCAGTAACATCCTTTTTAGCTGAATCTGCAGTCTGTCCAATATCATCCTGAAACATTTATTAAATATAAGTAATATTACCAAAAGGAAGTTAATTGATTCATACATAGATCCAATGAATTTATAGAGTTAAAAACCAGAAAATGGAAATAGGCAAGTGACAAGACGACACCTGCACTCTCTTTGCAGCTGAAGAACCTTTGGAGCATTCTGATCCTCTATCAGAGTCTGGCCCTGAATAAATATCAGAGCTGAGTGCAATTGAGATGACATAATTTAAAAAAAAAAAAAAATTCATTATGGCATCCCAAAAACATACCACAAATACCACTTGCCATACATAAAAGAGAAACAGAGATTTACAACTTCGTAATCATTATGATTCAAAATATCATCCTTTGGACATGCCCAACGTAAGGAAAAACAATAATTTAGTGGTTATAAAAATTAAAAAATCGGTCAAAGCCCAGAATATCCCTCGGAACCATTATTTCCAAAAATATAACACACATCATAATACCGTATTTTTCAGAGTACTTTAATGTGAGGTCAGGTAGCATTTACAGAAACACAAAACTAAACCATCAAAGTGAGAGTGTTCAAACTGGAACAGAAGAATGCTGTCTTCACTAGTTACACCTTGCAAATATACTTATTATATAGAAAACAGGAACATCCGCCAAACAAAACATTCATAGATTAGCCCTTCATTTATTTATTAATCAGTAACTAAGAGCTGGGGGCAAAGAGGGATCCGTTAATTGATTTTGAAAAGAATAGGCCCCAGTTCATTTCACATGACGCAATTTTGAGCATCAAGAAATGATCAGATGGACTCTTTTTTTGTTATGAATTCAAGATTGACCAATTTTACCACGATATCACGAATAGGCTCATTTTGCTAATAACTCATATGGCTGAACAGTTTTTTGGGTGCTCACTTACGAACTTCTGAAGCCAACCATCAGCCTCTCAAATTTCTATTTCCACAAGTTATCAACAATATGTCGGAGGGAGGCATGGTGTAGATAAATTTTGATGTTCCACAACACCAGGAACTATATTTACTAGAGTATCACATAGTATTTTCTTGCTTGTAACAGGCATCATTCATTAGCAGGAAGTCCCAATGGAGGACTTACGAACAAGTATTATTTACTAATTGTGTATGCAGACCAACCTGCTTCATTATATTCTTCTGCTCCTCCTGTATCTCTATCAATCAAAACAGGAGGATAGCTGGTTACAGGAGCCTCATTTCCTCCAATATCAACATCCTCATCGAAAGCATCATTTCCTTAAAGTAGTCAATATATTACATTAAACATCATCATGTTAGCTGCACGTGGACTTTGGAGAAATTACACATTTGCATAGAACCAAAATTTCAAGAATTAGAACCTTTGTCAATTTGCAACGAGGAATTACTAAGCCCCAACACATTTGGCAACTGAAAAAAAAGTGATAACAATTTAGTTAGTCTTAATGCTAAACCATCATTACAGACTAAACAGAATTTTCAGGGAACAAGCTAAAATGAAAAAATACCTCAATCTCACAGGCTTCAGATTTGGCAAGGTTCCTCCTGTTTTCTTGCGACTGTAAATGATCATCTAAAAGCTTCCTCAAGGCGAACAGGGTGTCCTCGCTAAGATCATCGATATCTATTTCAATCTCATCCTCTCCACCATCAACCCTATCTGAACTCTGTGTTCTCAGAAGGTCAACTATACTGTCAGGCAGATCCCCAATGAAACCTTCCAAGTCCCTGCTTAACATATGTTTATGTTCATCAGTCATCTTTCGCTTAGTAGGTTCTTTCATTATTTCATGTGGTCTTGGACTAAGCTTCCTCTTTTTTGATGGGGCCGATGATTTGGCTATCTCAGTTTCTTCACCAGCCCCTGACTTTTTAAGTGCTGAATGGGAAGTGCTCATTCCCAGTTTCTTCTCAATAGGTTTCCATCTCAGTTCAAAAAGCTGACTCAATTTATCAGCCAAAACGTGGACATCATTCCCAGGTGAATTATAGGTCTTTGCATTGGTAAAAGTAAGTCTAACATCAGCTAGAAATTCTAGAGGGCTGGAGTACTCTCCTGAACTGAGTTTGCTCTTTATCGTTCCCAGATCCATGGGGTTTTTAATGATATCAAAATAATCTGGAAGATTCAGTTTCACAGTATCAACAGGTGTGTTAAAAACCCAAGCAAATTCCTGCGACATTAGCTTCTTCAACAGACTCTCGCATTGCTTAAATACCGCAACATTAGCAGCATTCATAACCGGTTTCTGGTTTGCTGATTCAAACCTTCCCGTTATTCCTCGATTCCATCCACGCCCTTTTTTACACGGCGCAGATCCCAACCCAGAGGGTTTGCTCCCGTGAACCACTTGCAGTCCCTTCTGCTGTCCATTGCTGCAGCTAAGTAAATCATTAGAAGAAGACTTCATTATCTTATTTACAGGTTTTATCTTCTGTGAATCAATTTTATTTTGAAATCGTCGAACCACCTCAAGCTCTGATGTCAACCGAAATACTAAATTCTTCCTCTCAAATGATGACAACTTGGACAAGGGAATAAGTTGAACGGGTACGGTAAAACCATCCCTTGAAGCATGATTCAAATCAATCCATTTTCTCATAGGTGCAGAAGTATCCTCAGCTGAATCAATACGTCCTGAGCTACCTGATCCTTCAGATTCATAACGTGGAGCAAAACTAGCAGAATACCCGGGGGGGAATCTATCCTTCTTGGCCATCATAACACCGGTCTATCCACTGACACAGAATTCTTTTACCAACTAGTGCAACAAAATGATCTCTGCATAAAACATTGGGGGGGAATTTGCATTCATTTCTTAGAATTTACCAGGAGATGTAACCTTCAATGATTTCTTGTGCACTAGCTTATGTACTCCAACTTAAATAGGAATTTCCTGGTCTTTTTTACAGTTTAAAGATGTAGAGTTTATTGGATTTAACCAAGCACGATTCAGCTGGCTAGTAAGCCTAAAGAAAACAAATCAATATTAATTAATCCATAAAAATAGGCATGCTCTCATAGCCCCTCTCCTCTCGCATTCTCTTATTACAAATAAACTTGAACTGAATTGAATATCTTAACTACAATAACATTTATCGTAATTCGCAACTAAGACATGGTGGAACCAAATGCAATTACCTTGATAAAAATCAAATCTTCAATATTCCATACGTGCAACAATCGGCAGCCAAAGTCCGGCCCAGAAAGCATATATACGATCTTATATATAAGATAATTATTAACTTACAACTGACAATTTGACAACTTATACAACCAATGAATAGAAAACCCTAGATCAAGAACTCGAAAACCCAAACTGGAACGAAGATAAGTAAATCGATAGAGGTGTAGGGAAAGAGTACTTTAGAAACCCTAGAGTACATAAATTTCAAAGGATTTAAGCAATAGAGTCGCGAATCAAACGCGCCAGACACTGGGGCAAAAGCTACCCGAAGCTTCCAAACTCCAAAGAGAGCGTGTATAGATAGACGTGAGAGAGAGAGAGAGAGAGAGAGAGAGTCACTGATGGTTTTACTTATTGAGGCAAGTGAAAGAGAGAGTCACAAATTTCCACCGCCGTTTCAATAGTCTGTAATCGGCTAATCCAACGGTGATGGTTGTATGTAGGTTCTCAGCCGCAAGATTCGGATCCATAATAGTCTGGGAAGAGAAGAGTCTAGGCCCGGAGGAACAATATTCACGTAAGTCTTGTTTGCTCTACATTAATTAATTATTTATTCAATATTTTAACATTCTTTCAATTACATTAATTAATTATTTATTCAATATTTTAACATTCTTTTAATTTCAAATAAGACTTGGAGTCAGGTTTAATTTTCGTGAAAATTACTACGATATTTTATTAATTTGTCTTTTTAACTAGATACTCACATAATTGTAAAAAATCATGATTTTAGTATCAATTGCAATTATCCAAAAGTTTAATTAAAAATACAACAAAGTCAAAGATCTTTTTTTTTTTTTTTTGCAATTGCCCCTTTAAAATACACAAAAATATATTTGAGGCAATCTTTTGCATAAATGTGATTTTTTTAATAAACTTTTATAATACATATAAATTTGAGTATTAAAAACTTATAAAAATAGTAGCCTACAAATGTGTTCAATATAATTGAGTTGTATCCCATAAGTTTATACAAAGTCAGTCATAATGTTCTTTTGACTTGATAAATAATATAGCCGGCAATTCAAGCCTAGTTTGATGGGCCAGCCCAACCAATCCGAATGTTAGTATGCGCTGGACTTGATAATATAGGTCCACCAATCCGAATGTTAGTATGCGCTGGACTTGATAATATAGGTCCAAAAAAAATTCAAACCACGGTTGGCCCATCTGGCCTGTACATATATGATTTTTTTAATTGCATTTTTTAATGTAATTGTCTAATTGAGACCTGACGCATAGAGGTCATAAACTAGGTATAAAACATAACCAATTTCATTTTTTTATCATGATTTTTTTTATTTTCTTATGAATTAGGCATCTCAATTTGTAATATAATATTTTAATTTATTTTTATTCTTTCCGTTTATAAAAATGGCAATAGGATTGATCTGTGTATTGATAATAGTTATGAGATATTGACCAAGATTAACAACATGATTCCAAAGAATTAATTTCTACATTAATTTTTTATAATAAATTTTTTTAAAAAGTTATGGGGTGGGCCCGCTAGCCTAACAGTGTTGGGCTGGGCTCATGGTTTATAGGCCTGATGTATTCATGGGTCGGTCCGACCTAATCCATAAACATCACTAGGCCCGATGGCTGGATTGTGATTTGATTTATTATTTATGCATTAATCACGTGTTTTGAGCTCGATTTGTGCTTAATTGTCGAGAAAGGGGCTTCTTGTGATTTTGTAGGTTTTAAAGCTGATTTTGAATTGAAGGAAGCCCCCGTTCAAGAAACGAATTGAAAATGAGTCAGTGAAGGGATGAAACAGCCAAAACGATGAAGTATATGTCCCTGCTCGAATTATGAATATTTTGTGTTTTTTATAAAAAATATTAGGCACAAAATATATTTTGTTCTCAAATGCAAAAAAATTCTACAATGTTAAGTAAGCCAAGTTTCAAATATATATGTTTGATTACAAATTTTGAAATATTTTCTAATAAACCATGTTGATTGTTTTCTTACCATCATCATCCACATCGCATATCAAAATTTTCAAACTTTTTTGTCTGTTTACTCTAGGCTCATTGATGTATGTTTGTAGTTGTTTATCGTATAAATAAGGGTATTCAAATCTGGCTAATAAACAAGCTACAAACATAAATATGAACACGAGCGATGGGGGAAGAACTCTTGAAAATGGCTTTGGGTGTCCTACGGGATCCCTACTTAGTATGTTGTAGATGTGAGTTTTATGGATGATGAATGAATTGTATTTTACAAAGAGTTGAGACCTTTATTTATAGAGCCCCAAGTTTTAAAGCTAAAAATGATCCTAACCTTTATTTTAGAGTTTTATTTACAATCGTTGATCTAATATAGTTACTAGATTTATTTTACATTTAATGATCTTGTCTTGTCTCGTAAATATGTCAGTATTTTGATATTTTTGTTGATGTTGACCCCTGATCTCCCCATACCAGAAGATTTTTCTAATCTTGTTGTCTGTTTGCTCATCGAGTTCTTGTCTTTGTCTTCGATTCGTAACTGGGTGAGCTAGTTGTCCGCCTTAGCTCGCCAGGCTCAAAGTCTAGTTCACTCACCTCGCCGAACATCTGAGTTGTCAATGAGCTTGTCAGTGACCTTGCCTTTATGCTGAGGTCAGGAAACCCCTATGAAATCTCGGCTCGTTCGCATCATTGGGGCATTTCAAGAATTATTTGTGTCACACCAATGTATTAATCATGATTAAACACTGATACTTTTAAGAGAAATCTAGAATTTTTAAATAGTTATCTCTAACTCTTGTTAATGTTCATAACATAATAGCATAAGAGATTATCAATATAATTTGACTACTTTTTTTCATTTCTCTTCAAATTTACAAAATACACTAGGATGGATGAATTTCTCTTCTTGAAAACATTGTTTTGTTTTCATTTCAAATTTATAATAATAATAATTCAGTGGTGCGGCGGGCGTCTAAAATGTCAATCCTAATCTCCAACTAATTATTATCTTACACACATACATCAAGTAGCTTGTCAGGAAGAAAAAAATCTTTCTTTAGTTTCTCTTCTCAACCACAGTAGAAGTAATAGTCGTCCTCATAATAAAATTCTCTCTCTCTCTCTGGGGTATTCTATATTAACAAAACACGTTGATAGTTTTTCTTAGAAATAAAATTCAAAATAAATATTTCAAACTTAGATGGATCCTGCCTACTGCATCCAATTTGTAACTAGCAGAAGCTCAATAATACAACCCAATATTCATCTATATTCTCAATATTCATTCAAGAGACAAATATTAATTGGTATTCAATACACACAATGGAGTTGAATCCCCCACAAGTCTTCACGTCTCTCCTCCTTTCCAATTTTTTTTTCCTGTTTTTGCTACGCTAAAACAATACCAAGAGTATATTGCAGAATCCATTCACAACATCTTGCTTTTGTAAAAAAGCCAAGCTAGTAATGGTAGGATAGGTATTCTTAGGGCGGCTAATCGATCTCTCCTTCCTCCACATCATTCGTCTTAGCATTTAGAATGCTTGGGGGCTCACCTTCTTCCTCATCGTCATCCATTTTCATGTACAACCCTAGCTGTTCCAATGGATTGCTGCCTCCAAATTTGAAACTCCCAAAGGCATCCTGTGAGTGATCAGGACTCGTTTCGTCCACAGAACTGGGTAATAGTTGCTCAGGAGGGACGGCCCTCAGCATCTCTAAATCTTCAAGAAACCGTGAATTTTCATTGATTTCAACCGTCTTCTCCATCTGTGCAGATGAATGAATTCCGATATGAAGTCCACAAACCAAACAGGGAGAGGACAAAACATAAAAAAAGCACTATATTATTGAAACATCAAAACTCGGGTAACCTTGAGCAATGCTTCTCGAGCTGCTTCTCTCTCAAGCTCTCTCCTCCTTTTTTCTTCAGCAGCAGCTTCTGCTTCTGCTCGCCTTCTAGCATCTTCAGCAGCTTTAGCTTCTGCTTGCAGCCTAGCCTTCTCTGTTTAAATTAATAAAAAAAATGTTCATTTTTTTTCTTTTTACAAGGAATGTTGTCAATAACAAAACAATTACAGTTAACAACCTCGCTTTTTGTGCATCTCAAGTTCCTCTCTCTCACGTTTGAGTTTCTCTGGATCAGCTTTATCATCCTGAGAGGTATTAGACCAAGAAAGCTCAATCATGTTGCAAAGACTATGAAAACTAACCCATATACAGATTTTAATGGACCAACAAAACCAACCTGACTGAATGTCTTCTCTCGAGCTTTTAAGATTGTGTCTGCAAATCGGTTCTTCAAGAGTGCAGCCCTATACAGCTTGTCGGGGGAGACCTGTCTTTCAGTTTGTGCACCCTCCCCTGAAATGTTTGAGAATGACTTAAGGAATGGCAAATATTTAGCATAGCCAATTCATCATGCCGACCGACCCTTACCTTCCACTTGACCATCTGAATCGCTCGAATGTGGCTTCAGTGAACTGGGTTCAAGATGGTCCGACCCACTAACAAATGCTGTAGAAAATCATACATCTTAATTATTCAGCAACTCGTATACTTGTAACATGTTCAATGTTCAAAGAAGCATAATGGTAAAAACAATAACCTATGGAGATTGCAATTCTACTTGTTTGCACACTACAAACTCGGTCATGAATATTATGAACTCTATCATCAATCGAACTCCAAAACCATACAAAAGCCAATCCTTATTCCGAGGCTAAATTTTTAAACATGTTGGGTTCAAAAAGTGTTAGCATCAGGATTGAAAGTGTTAATTGGCATTTACAAGCCATAAACACCACCACCATCCGATCCCTAGACCATTACCGACAAGGAAATCATCCCAGCTAAATCTTGGAACACCAACACACCAACAGCAGTCGCAGCATAAAATCACTACCTGAAACTACTTTCCACCCAAGGGTGCAACGCATGTAAGCACTAAAAAAAAAATAAAAAAATCAATAGGAATATGCATGGATCAAATCTAAAGGTCCATCACCAAGTAAGATGAACAAAGACTTTGGCAGATACTTTTTATATATAAAGTTGAGAGCAAGATTTTAACTGAATTGCACCTCCAAAAAGATCTATGGAACTGAAATTACTACAATATTAAAAGTCAAAAACTCCAGAAGAAAGATCAGACTCCAACAATAAAACCCCAAAGATCCCAGACATCATGCAGCCATTACTCAATCGTTTCAGAGTCCAAAAATTAAGCAGATTCTGAGGTCATTCAAATACACCTAATATCTAAAGGGATTAAATATCTCATGAATCAGCAAACTAGAGAATGTAATAGAAGGTTTTTGAGAGCACCGGAAATTTCACAAAGCAACATAAATACAAGGAATACTCACGATGTCCACCAACCAACTCGTCAGTGTCATCCTTTTTAGCTGAATCTGCAGTCTGTCCAATATCATCCTGAAACATTTATTAAATATAAGTAATATTATCAAAACGAAGTTAATTGATACATACATAGATCCAATGAATTTATAGAGTTAAAAACCAGAAAATGGAAATAGGCAAGTGACAAGACGACACCTGCACTCTCTTTGCAGCTGAAGAACCTTTGGAGCATTCTGATCCTCTATCAGAGTCTGGCCCTGAATAAATAACAGAGCGAGTGGAATTGAGATGACATAATTTTTTTAAAAAAAAACCATTATGACATCCCGAAAACATACCAAAAATACCACTCGCCATACATAAAAGAGAAACAGAGATTTACAACTTCGTAATCATTATGATTCAAAATATCATCCTTTGGACATGCCCAACGTAATGAAAAACTATAATTTAGTGGTTATAAAAAATAAAAAATCGGTCAAAGCCCAGAATATCCCTCAGAACCATTATTTCCAAAAATATATCACACACATCTTAATACCGTCATTTTCAGAGTACTCTAATGCGAGGTCAGGTAGCATTTACAGAAACACAAAACTAAACCATCAAAGTGAGAGTGTTAAAACTGGAACAGAAGAATGCTGTCTTCAGTAGATACACCTTGCAAATATACTTATTATATAGAAAACAGGAACGTCCGCCAAACAATACATTCATAGATTAGCCCTTCATTTACTTATTAATCAGTAACTAAGAGCTGGGGGCAAAGCAGGACCCGTTAATTGATTTTGAAAAGAATAGGCCCCAGTTCTTGTGCATCAAGAAATGATCAGATGGACTCTTTTTTTGTTATGAATTCAAGATGGACCAATTTTACCACGATATCACGAATAGGCTCATTTTGCTAATAACTCATATGGCTGAACAGTTTTTTTTGGTGCTCACTTACGAAATTCTGAAACCAACCATCAGCTTCTCAAATTTCTATTTCCACAAGTTATCAACAATATGTCGGAGGGAGGCATGGTGTAGATAAATTGTGATGTTCCACAACACCAGGAACTAGCTTTACTAGAGTACCACATAGCATTTTCTTGCTTGTAACAGGCATCATTCATTAGCAGGAAGTCCCAATGGAGGACTTACGAACAAGTATTATTTACTAATTGTGTATGCTGACCAACCTGCTTCATTATATTCTTCTGCTCCTCCTGTATCTCTATCAATCAAAATGGGAGGATAGCTGGTTACAGGAGCCTCATTTCCTCCAATATCAACATCCTCATCGAAAGCATCATTTCCTTAAAGTAGTCAATATATCACATTAAACATCATCATGTTAGCTGCACGTGGACTTTGGAGAAATTACACATTTGCATAGAACCAAAATTTCAAGAATTAGAACCTTTGTCAATTTGCAACGAGGAATTACTAAGCCCCGACACATTTGGCAACTGAAAAATAAGTGATAACAATTTAGTCAGTCTTAATGCTAAACCATCATTACAGACTAAACAGAATTTTCAGGGAACAAGCTAAAATGAAAAAATACCTCAATCTCACAGGCTTCAGATTTGGAAAGGTTCCTCCGGTTTTCTTGCGACTGTAAATGATCATCTAAAAGCTTCCTCAAGGCGAACAGGGTGTCCTCGCTAAGATCATCGATATCTATTTCAATCTCATCCTCTCCACCATCAACCCTATCTGAACTCTGTGTTCTCAGAAGGTCAACTATACTGTCAGGCAGATCCCCAATGAAACCTTCCAAGTCCCTGCTTAACTTATGCTTATGTTCATCAGTCATCTTTCGCTTAGTAGGTTCTTTCATTATTTCATGTGGTCTTGGACTAAGCTTCCTCTTTTTTGATGGGGCCGATGATTTGGCTATCTCAGTTTCCTCACCAGCCCCTGACTTTTTAAGTGCTGAATGGGAAGTGCTCATTCCAAGTTTCTTCTCAATAGGTTTCCATCTCAGTTCAAAAAACTGACTCAATTTATCAGCCAAAACGTGGACATCACTCCCAGGTGAATTATAGGTCTTTGCATTGGTAAAAGTAAGTCTAACATCAGCTAGAAATTCCAGAGGGCTGGAGTACTCTCCTGAACTGAGTTTGCTCTTTATCGTCCCCAGATCCATGGGGTTTTTAATGATATCAAAATAATCTGGAAGATTCAGTTTCACAGTATCAACAGGTGTGTTAAAAACCCAAGCAAATTCCTGCGACATTAGCTTCTTCAACAGACTCTCGCATTGCTTAAATACCGCAACATTAGCAGCATTCATAACCGGTTTCTGGTTTGCTGATTCAAAACTTCCCGTTATTCCTCGATTCCATCCACGCCCTTTTTTACCCGGCGCAGATCCCAACCCAGAGGGTTTGCTCCCGTGAACCACTTGCAGTCCCTTCTGCTGTCCATTACTGCAGCTAAGTATATCATTAGAAGAAGACTTTATTAACTTATTTACAGGTTTTATCTTCTGTGAATCAATTTTATTTTGAAAACGTCGAACCACCTCAAGCTCTGATGTCAACCGAAATACTAAATTCTTCCTCTCAAATGATGACAACTTGGACAAGGGAATAAGTTGAACGGGTACGGTAAAACCATCCCTTGAAGCATGATTCAAATCAATCCATTTTCTCATAGGTGCAGAAGTATCCTCAGCTGAATCAATACGTCTTGAGCTACCTGATCCTTCAAATTCATAACGTGGAGCAAAACTAGCAGAATACCCGGGGGGGAATCTATCCTTCTTGGCCATCATAACACCGGTCTGTCCACTGACACAGAATTCTTTTACCAACTAGTGCAACAAAATGATCTCTGCATAAAACATTGGGGAGGGGGAATTTGCATTCATTTCTTAGAATTTACCAGGAGATGTAACCTTCAATGATTTAATGTGCACTAGCTTATGTACTCCAACTTAAATAGGAATTTCCTGGTCTTTTTTACAGTTTAAAGATGTAGAGTTTATTGTATTTAACCAAGCACGATTCAGCTGGCTAGTAAGCTAAAGAAAACAAATCAATATTAATTAATCCATAAAAATAGGCATGCTCTCATAGCCCCTCCCCTTTCGCATTCTCTTATTACAAATAAACTTGAACTGAATTGAATATCTTAACTACAATATCATTTAGGGCAAATAACTAGGGGGTACAATATTAGCACCTCTAACACTATAAGATACAATAAATTTAGAAATTACTTGTAGATATAACAATTTGATTCATTGTTCTAATTTTACCCTTATCCCTCCTACAACTTTTGTCTGTCTTGTCAGTCTTGTCTGTCGTCCTTTTCTATACACATTTATTGCGATTCATTTTCCATTTGTCACAGATTCATTTTTGGATTGTTGGTGTCTATTACAGATTCATTTCTACACATTAATTTTCCATTTGTCTATTACAGATTCATTTTCATTCAAATATTGAAGTGCACAAGTAAATAAAAATTAGTAGATTCAACACAGTAAATTCAGCATTAAGTAAATTAAAACATCGTAGATTCAATACAGTAGAATCAACATTTAAGTAAACTAAACAATTCTGCACATGTGCAGAAGTAAAGATTTGCACATTATTACAAACCCTTCAGCAGCTTCGTTACAACAAAAACAAGAATCAAGAAAGAAATCCAGTGCAGCAAAAACAAGAATCAAGGCGGCCAGTGGCGGATTTAGAGGGGCACAAGAGGTTACACTTGTATCACCAAATTGAAAATTTTCCATCAGTTTTTAGATGAAAAAAATTATTTGTACCCGAAAAATTTGAGATAAAACTACATTTATTAAATGATATTATATTTATTATTTTTTGTATCCTAAATCTAAAATTCTGGATCCGCCGCTGAAGGCGGCAACCTAAAAAAAAAAAAAAAAGCACCGATCTGATATCGAAATCTAATCCGCCGATCTTACCCGGCGAGAGAGAGAGATCGGTGGGGGCTCCGGCGCATCTGATTCGGATCTGACACCGTCGCATCTGGCGGTGCACCAGCAAGGCGCGCAGCCACGTCGCCGAGCAACCTACAAGCCTCCACTTCGTCGCCAAAACAAGTTCACTGTCGTCGGCTGTTCTTCACCACCAGTTGTGTTTCGCTCTGCACGAATATCCAAGATGTGATCGGCGATTATTGCTCCGGCATCGGCTGATGAATCAGTGATGAAAGTGGGTAAATCGGTGATAAAAGTGGGAAAACATTAAAAAAAAAAAAACTAACAAACCAAGAGAAATCGGAGAAAAAAATAGAGAAAAAGACAGAGAAAGACTGAATGTTTGGGGAAAGAGAGAGAGGAAATGTGAGGAGGTTGGGGGGAGAGAGATGCTTGTGTGTGTGAGAGAGATAGGGTCAAAGATTAGTCAGCACAAAAAAAAAAAAAAAAAGTGATTTTTGATTGTAAAATGAAAAATTGAAAAGTGTAATGGTATCTAATTGTATTACTTTTTTTAAATAGTATCTAAGAATAATAAAACTTTAAAGACAGTACATTAGAGTAATAATTCTTAATATTTATCGTAATTCGCAACTAAGACATGGTGGAACCAAATACAATTACCTTGATAAAAATCAAATCTTCAATATTCCATACGTGTAACAATCGGCAGCCAAAGTCCGGCCAAAAAAGCATATTTACGATCTTATATATAAGATAATTATTATCTTACAACTAACAATTTGACAACTTATACAACCAATGAATAGAAATCCTAGATCAAGAACTCGAAAACCCAAATTGGAACGAAGATAAGTAAATCGATAGAGGTGTAGAAAAAGAGTACTTTAGAAACCCTAGAGTACATAAATTTCGATGGATTTAAGCGATAGAGTCGCGAATCAAGCGCGCCAGACACTGGGGCAAAAGCTACCCGAAGCTTCCAAACTCCAAAGAGAGCGTGCATAGATAGATGTTAGAGAGAGAGAGAGAAATTACTAATGGTTTTATTTAGTGAGGTGAGTAAAAGAGAGAGTCACAAATTTTCACCGTCGTTTCAATAGTCTGTAATCGGCTAATCCAACGGTGATGGTTGTATGTAGGTTCTCAGCCACAAGATCCGGATCCATAATAGTTTGGGAAGAGAAGAGTCTAGGCCCGGTGGAACAATATTCATGTAAATCTGTTTGGTCTACATTAATTAATTATTTATTCAACATTGTAACATTCTTTTGATTTCAAATAAGTCTGGGACTCGTACTTCAATAGGTTTAATTATCGTGAAAATTACTACGATGTCTTTTTAACTAGATACTCACATAATTGTAAAAAAAAAAAATCACGATTTTAATATCAATTGCAATTATCCAAAAGTTTAATTAAAAATACAATAAAGTCAAAGATTTTTTTTCTTTCAATTGCCCCTTTAAAATACAAAAAAATATATTCGAAGCAATCTTTTGCATAAAATGTGATTTTTTATAAACTTTTATAATACACTAGATTTTAGCACGTGCATTGCACGTTGTGTTCGTCATACCAGTGATAGTTAATGTGTTTTTATCGAAGTTACATAAAGGAGTTGTTTCATAAAAAAAAAGTTATTTCACTATAAAGTATGAGTTGTTTTACTATGATGTACTATCTCCTTTCAAAATTAGTATTCATAAATTTTTTACACAGATTTTAAAAAATATTGATAGTTTATGTATAAAATTATAGATCCTATGCATTTATTTGTATAAATTTCTTATAAATATTGGAGCGAGATGAACACATGATAAAGTAATGAAGGGTCATATTTATTATGTGTCTATCTCTTAGCGAAATTTACAAATAAATTACACAAGAAAAATAGAATTAAAGATAAGAAATACGACCGTCCCCTAGATATTAGATTCCTTCTTCTTTTTAAAAAAAAAAAAAAAAACTCAGCCAATGAAGCTAATATCACATCACAGTGATACAAAAATTAATTAAAAATAGAAAAAAATCAAGAAAAATGAAAGAAAATTACATGAATGCGGTGTCTCTCGGAGCATGCCGACGGCACGCGGACGACGATCGACATCGGGCTATGGGACACGAACAAGAGGCATAGTAGTTGCTACTTCTTTGGGCATTGGTTAAGGGCACGTGGATCCAAACCGGACACTTCATCCTAGTCTAATTTACTACAATTCTCATCAAGATTTCGTAAATTCCACAAAAGGCACCCTCCAACTGAATCGCAATGGCTTTTTCGGGAGATCGTGGGACAGAAACAGAGAGGAGGACGAGACGTCTCAACGAAAGAAAACAGGAAAGAAGAAAAAACATGCAAAATCAGTGGAGGACAAAAAGAACAAATAAAAAAAAAGAGAAGGGTATAATAGTCTAAAAATGATTTATATGCTTAGTCACTTTTATAGATATTATAGATATAAATTTGAGTATTAAAAACTTATAAAAATAGTAGCATACAAATGTTTTCAATATAATTGAGTTGTATCCCATAACTTTATACAAAAGTCAGTCATAACATTCTTTTGACTTGGATGAATAATATAGCCGATAATCCAAGCCTGGTCTGATCGGTCAGCCCAACCAACCCCAGTGTTAGTATGCGCTGAACTTGAAAAAATAGGTCCAAAAAAATTCAAACCACGGTTGGCCCATCTGACCTGTACATATATGGTTTTTTTAATTGCATTTTTTAATATAATTGTCTAATTGAGACTTGACGCGTAGAGGTCATGGACTAAGTATAAAACATAACCAACTAGATTAATATTCTGTGTTTAAGCGGGTTGTTCTCAAATTAAATTGATAACATAATATATTATATAATATATATATATATTAATTAATTTATTGTGTAAAATAATATATTTATATTATGAAATAAACATATTCAACTAATATATGTATAAAAGTATGTAATAATTTTTCTGTATATTTTAAAATTTTATTTTTCAATACATCAAATTTATAAAGTATTTAAATAGAATTTTATTTTTCAATACATCAAATTGTAATATAATTTTTATACTCCTATATATTATTTAAAATTGTGATATAAATAGAATTAATCATTATACTCAATATTATGATTTAAGAATTAATCACTATACTCAATATTAAGATTTAAGAGAAATCACATATTTAGAATTATATTATATAAAGTAAAGTAATCACATTAACTTAAAATTATATAATATCAAATTTTTATAAAGAGAAATACTTTGAGATAATATACTTACTTAAGGGATTTATTAAATTAGTCAAATCTTTCAATATTAATCATTCCATAAGTTTTTCTTAATTTAAAAAATTTATTACTTATTGACACATCATCACATTACTCAATATTATGATGTCACATAATACAAACTTAATAAAAAGAAGACGTATCATCAAAATGAATGAGAAGATGACAACTAAGCAAATTAAAACTCTCTATTAGTATATAAGGGATTTTATTTTTTTTATCATGATTTTCTTTATTTTCTTATGAATTAGGGTCATCTCAATTTGTAATATAATATTTTAATTTATTTTTATTCTTTTCATTTATAATAATGGCAATAGGATTGATCAGTGTATTGATAATAGTTATGGAATATTGACCAAGATTAACAACATGATTCCAAAGAATTAATTTCTACATTAAATTTTGTTAATAAATCTTTTAAAAAAATTATGGGTTGGGCGGCCCGTTAGCCCGCTAGCCAAACAGTGTTGGATTGGGCTCATATTTTATAGGCCTGATGTATTCATGGGTCGGTCCGACCCAATCCATAAACATCACTAGGCCCGATGGCTGGATTGTGATTTGATTTATTATTTATGCATTAATCACGTGTTTTGAGCTCAATTTGTGCTTAATCGTCGAGAAAAGGGCTTCTTGTGATTTTGTAGATTTTAAAATTGATTTTGAATTGAAGGAATCCCCCGTTCAAGAAACGAATTGAAAACGAGTCAGTGAGGGGATGAAACAGCCAAAAAGATGAAGTATATGTCCCTGCTCGAATTATGAATATTTTGTGATGCATGAATTATGAATATTTTGTGTTTTTTATAAAAATAAAATTAAGCACAAAATATATTTTGCTCTCAAATACAAAAAAATTCTACAATATTAAGTAAGCCAAGTTTCAAATATATATGTTTGATTACAAATTTTGAAATATTTTCTTATAAACTACCATCGTCATCCACATCGCATATCAAAATCTTAAAACTTTTTTGTCTGTTTACTCTAGGCTCAGTGATGTATCTTTGTAGTTGTTTTATTATATATACAAAGGGTATTCAGATGTGGCTAATAAACGAGCTACAAACATAAAATAAAATATGAACAGGAGCGGGAAGAACTCTCGAAGAAGGCTTTGAGTGTCCTACGGGACCCCTACTTAGTGTGTTGTATATGTGAGTTTTATGGATGATGAATGAATTGTGTTTTACATAGGGTTTGAGGACTTTATTTATAGATCCCCAAGTTTTAAAGCTAAAAAGGATCCTATCCTTTATTTTAGAGTTTTATTTACAATCGTTGATCTAATATCGTTACTAGATCTATTTTACATTTAATGGTCTTGTCTTGTTTCGTAAATGTGTCAGTATTTTGATATTTTTGTTGATGTTGACCTCTGATCTCCCCATACCAGAAGATTTTTCTAATCTTGTTGTATGTTTGCTCACCGAGTTCTTGTCTTTGTCTTCGATTCATAACTGGGTGAGCTAGTTGTCCACCTTAGCTCGCCAGGCTCAAAGTCTGGTTCACTCACCTCGCCGAATATCTGAGTTGTCAATGAGCTTGGCGGTGACCTTGCCTTTATGCCGAGGTCAAGATACCCCTATAAAATCTCGACTCGTTCGCATCATTGGGGCATTTTAAGAATTATTTGTGTCACATCAATGTATTAGTCATAATTAAACACTGATACTTTTAAGAGAAATCTAGAATTTTTAAATAGTTATCTCTAACTCTTGTTAATGTTCATAACAAAATAGCATAACAGATTATCAATTAATTTGATTGCTTTAAAACTAAAAAGAGAATCTAGTATTTGATGGAGTCAACGTCAGAATAGAAGAATTTGTGAATGAATTGGTAATATTCACTGCACAGAACTTAACAATAAAATGTTTAGGTTTCGTATTGGGCTTATATTGGAAAATAGAAGGTTTCTTATGGGCCGGCCCACTGTTTAGGGATAACTAGACAATATGTCCTGAGAAATGGTAAATGCATATTCTATTCTGCAAATAATTGGGTTAATTAGCACATTATTAATAATGCTAATGTCTTGTAAACTATATCCTGTATGATCTCAACCTTAATTTGGTTTCAATTAATGTTTGTTAAAATAAACAATTAAAATAGCCACAAAGCACACCATTCAATAAGATTGGCATCACAGATTCTTACAAAAAAGGCTTGATATATATTCTTTTCAAGCCATTCAGTAGTCTAAAGTAGTAAGATTTTTTTTTTCTCTGCAAGTCTAATTAACCTGCTAAACGGCAATCTTATTTTTTTTTCTTGAAATACTTCCAAGCAAACCCTGCTATACATATATATAATACAAGTTTTTTTTTTTATTATTATTATAGCAATTAGCTTAGGATAGAGATATTAACTTTATCCGCAAATCCGTCTCCTTCGGCATCATATATCCCCCTCCCAGGTACTGCATGCGTAAAAAACACTTTTATTAATCCATATATATATATATATCGAGAATTTCATTTATTTAATGGGTACTTCCCCGTCCCAATATTATTGACACACTTTCCTTATTTATCTCTTCCAAAATTAATTGTACATCTTAAAATGATAACATCACACAATATTAACACTCTTAATTACATTTACATATAACCGTGCATGTGTATGATAGTGATAGTGCATATGTATGATGGTGATAGTGCATGTCCATGATGGTGATATTAAAAATAGAGTTCATCGTCCGGTTCAAACAAATGTTGCTCAAAAAAATATGTGAATAATTTTAGGAACTACTCATTATTGTCTTCGTCAATGAATCCATCTTATAGATGGATTTTTTTTTTAACTAATGGTTATTTGAATTTGATTTTAACTAAACGTTTAGGCTATGTTTGCTCCGAGATTATAGTGAAATACAAAAAATAGTTTCAATTTTTTTTTTTTTGAACATCAAAAAAAAATATATATATTATTGTTGAAGAAATCTTTTAAATTACTTTCTTAGTACAAAAATTTGGTCCTATTTTCTTTTTTAATTTAAGAATTTAATATTGGCGAAGTGGTATAGCTCAAGTGATTAGAGCTCCACTACCTATGACCTAAAGGTTATGAGTTCGAGTCACCCTTTGCCCGATCAACAAAAAAAAAAAAAAATACAACATTTTATTCTCACTCTTCAAACATCTCTTTAAGTACTCAAATTGTCGACGTTACTTTACTTATAAATAATTATTTTTTTTATTCATAAACAGAACTCACAATATCCCATAATAATCTTCAATATATCTACTTTACACATAAATTTGTGAAAAAAAAAGACAAAACTTTTATTTTTTAATTTCTAATAAGACTAAGTTTTTTGAATGAAGAGAATATATCAAATCATGTGCACGACTGATGACATGATATTCTTGTTAAGTTTAAATGAGGATTAAGTTTTAAAAATGAAAATAGAAGAAGATGAGGGATGTAACATTCCATATCCAAAATATGGCCTTCATTCCATGCATGCTTTTCAAATAATATATATATATATATATATATGTATATAATTCAAGGATGTAAATACTAATAAGTTATAAGTTGGCAGTATTAAAGGATGGATATTTAGGAGAGAGGAAGCTTGGTAAGTAGTTTAATTAGTAGACATGCATCTCCAGGACAGGAGATGAGATGTACCAATCCCTATCCCTATATATATAATATATTGCTAGGGCAGGGGTTGTTAGAAATCGTCATTCACTTTATAAAAGCCAATTGAATTAAGGTTAAGGTTAAGGATTATAAAAAAGTTAATTAGGTCTCAACTCGTGCACATCGCGATTTCTTGATGGGAGGGCCCACACACTTTTTTTTCTTAAACATTTAAGAGTAAAAATATATTGTGTATTTATATTTTGCATTGTTCTTGAAATTTCTAGACATAATTTCAATATATAGTAATATAAATAATACATATACACACTTATAAATTTTACTTAATTTTCATAACATTCATTTTAATCTAAATTCTTTTTGTTGGTTAAGATGTTTATAAGAAAAAAATGAACTGACTGAGTTATTTTTCTATACTTTAAAGTTCCAACTTTATAAAAAATAATTAAAGAGAGAAAATAATAATTATTTTATGAAGAATCAAAAGTTTCAAAAAAAAATTTGGGTCATCGAATATTTGACAAAAATAAAATAAATTGAGAGAAATCAGATTTTTTTTGTTAGACACAAATAATATATTACCAATTTGATAAAATATCACATCTAATTATTTAGGTAATCAACTGAAACAATTAATACATCTATAATGTAAAAAACTAAAGATAAAAAACAAAACCGGACCGTCGAGTCCGGTCCCGCCGAATGGTAAGTTTTGGTGGTATTATGGATTAACTTGCCTCGCAGACTATTTTAGTTTTAAATTTATTTTTATTCTTGAAAAAATCAAATCAAAGACACGTAAAGAAAGGGGATATAAAAATAAATAACACTAGGCTCCAAAATTGTTTCTAAAACATTTTTTATTCGAAGAGAAGAAATATGTTTCAAAAGTTAATTAAATACTATAAACTTATGTATATATAAGAAGGAAGACTGAGAGTTGATGGCTTAGAGATTTTTTTTTTATCGGATGATGGCTTAGAGAATTAATATTGTACGTACTCTAGCTAATTTAGTACCTAGCTACAAGAAGATTGTATGTAGTTGGTAAACAGATTAAACATGATGCCACCATGCATGTGACCACTATATTAAAAGGGAGGATCGGAGCTAGAGCTGGAGAATGGGGCGGGGCAGGGCGGGTACCTATAGACCCAAGCCCGGCCCGTGCCGCGCTGCGGGCACTAATTTAAGCCCTATGCCCGCTCCGCCTTCCCCCATTTTTTTTTAAGTATGTAATATAAAAATCACAAATTTTAATGAAATAAACATTAAATATTCACCAAATCATTAACGTTAACAACATATTTTTAATTAGTATTTACAGCATATTTTTAATTAGTTCAAAATAAATATTAAAAAATGGAACACTCTTGTGTGAGACCGTCTCATGCATGAGACGGACATTCGACGGAGTCACTTTTTAATAAATTGTTATCACTTTTTAATAAATTGTTATCATTTTTCAATTTTTATCACTTTTATACTAATTTGTATCATTTTTTAAAAAAGTGATGATAATTTATTAAAAAGTGACTCGGTCTCATACAAATTTTTTCCCTAAAAAATATATTAATTATTATATCTTATAATATTAATATAATATATATATATATATATAAGTATGCACGGGTCGGGTCGTGGTGAACAACATAACTATGTCCGACCTGCCCCACGCGCGCGGGCCGGGCCTGCCCTGCACCGTTTTCTAAATGGGGCGGGTCTGACCTGGCCCAACTGGGGCGGGTCGGAGCATTTTGCCATCCCTAATCGAAGCTGGTTTTTAAAGTGCTAAAACATGCATGCAAGTATATATGTTTTCATGTTCCTTATTAATTTCGTGGGAGTTCTACATATATAGATAGGTTCAAATTCAAATATATAGAGCCATCTAACTAAGCTGGTACGGGTATTTAATTTGATGCCCATTACATTAGTAGGGATAGATCTAGAGGCTGGTAGCAAAAAGTAATTTTGAGTTATATATATTTAATTTGAGGACAATAAGAGGAGCTAGATCTAACAACGTTTATTAGGTAAAACAATTAAGCAAATTTTAACCAACTAAAAATCCATCAAAACTATATATATAGAGATTTACATAGTAAGTACGCAAAATGCCAAATTATATTAATTATTATCACAAATGAAATTTAAAATTAATAAAAAATTATTATATACTTCCTCCGTCCCCGTATTTGCTTTCCGTTTTTTTTTCTTTTGGCACAAAGATTAAGGTAAATAATATAATATAGATATATTACAAATGATGTAATGGAGTGAAAATAAAAAGTAAGAGATTTAGGTAAAAATAATGGTAAATGAGTGACAATATATGTAAAGAATATAAGTTTAGTGGGTAGTTACTAAAAAATAGAATGAATAATTTGTTAGAAAAATGAGAAATTTATATTGAGACGGAGAGACTATGTATTTATTATTGTTTTGAAAAAAAAATTATTATAGGAGGATGTTGTAATCAAAACACTTATTTTTAGAACCCAATATATATTACTATATGGACCAAAAATATCAATTAATAAGCTGATTAAACAAAGTGACTTGGAAATTTTTACGAAGATTTAGGGTCTTATGATTTAGATATTCGAACGTGAGGCCTTTTCTACTTCTAAGCACTTAATTTAATTACGGAAATTGTTTGTTAATTAAAGAGAATAAATTGTTAGTAGTTCCAAAATATAATTATGAGTGATGCACATATATATGTAGTATAATGATAGTGATGCATGCAACCCCGATCCACTCGGGAAATTAATTGGAAAAAAAAAAAGTCTAACCAAAGAAAATTATTATATAATGTATCTTAAAAATAATAATTGTGAAGCAAAGAAAAAATTAAATGGATTCTTGAAATGTTGACGTATGCAGATTAAATTATAAATGGAGTATTTTTCATTCTTGATATATTGATGCTGAAGGTACGAGTTAATTAAGTTGCATTTTGGGTACATTGTTGATTATTTTATACCCCATCAAATTTTGCAGCAAATTATTAAAGGCCGGAATTACAGTTAAGAAATTAATTAATTAATGTGGTTAGAAACATTATTGTTTTGTAGTCTATTTCTTAATTAATTGGTTATGTTTTTGGTATACGCCTTAATAGAATAAGTATTTCTTAGACAAGAGAGTGATACTTGAGTTTTCACTTGTAAACCTCTTTTTATTGGTTTACTTTACTTATATGGAGCGAGTATCGTCCATACTAGCTTATAAAAGAAAAAGTAAATTAATATTCATGAATTAATACGTTACGTTTTATAAGTGGAAGTTGAGTATAATATATATATATATATAGTCATTAAAAAAATCGGAGGGTTTAAATTAAATAAAAAAATATATTTTAAAAGAAAGTAATATTTGAAGTCCATAGGGACTAGGGAGTGAAGCCCCGTGAAAAAAAGAATGAGGGTTTTTAGATTTAAAAGGAAAAGGAAAAGGGGAAATTAAATAAACCAAAAAAGAATGATAATGATGATGGGTGCTACCTGATATTGTTTGGTGAAAGGCGTAAACCAAGGGCGGTATTGAGGTCCAATTTCCATGCAAAACCAGGTGGATAATCCATCCTGGAAACATCGCAGGGCACAATTGTATTCCATTTATGGCCATGCTTAGTTTGGTGGATCATTCTAAGTGTGCATGCAAAGGAAGGGGCAAGATGGGGTAATTTGTGTTTGAGGAGCAAGCACGTATTATTGAGGGGCGCCACCAAATTTGTATAGGCTTCGTTAACCCAAACCACGTTATTGGAAGCGTCGGATACAAAGCCTGGACACGTGTCCGCCTCTAGACTCTCTCGATCTGTAACTCCTTCTCCTAACCCTAATCCCAATCCCAATCCCGTGTGTACGCATTCAACGCTTATCCACGTCTTCGTACCACCGCCGTCCTTCGCCTTTGATCCGTAACTAACTAAATTTTTATGCCCATCTGATGATGATTCACTCTTTTGGGTTTCAGATCTATCCTCCGGTAGCAGCTGAAGAGTCACAACCTGTGATTGTGACTTCCTTTGCCTAACATACTTTCTTTTAGTCCTCCTCACGCCAACGTTTCTCTTCTCCAGATCCGCCGCCGCCGCGCCATCGGAAGGCTTCGGTGCAATCGGCCGGAATCTCAGCATAATCCGGGAATAATGATTCTCGGAGGACCCACACCCACGCATCATCTTGAGACCATAGATCTAAATCTGAAAAGCACTTATGCCTATGCCTAAGAAAATGAATATGAATATGAATATGATAGATACAAAATGTTTGTTAAAATGAAAATGTGTTGCTATAAAAAAACAACAAACAAAGAGGAGAGAGAAGTGAGAGTGAAATGGAGGAATGGCAGAGAGCAACGTGGCAGTAGTTGCCATAGATAAGGGGACACATGCACCTTGTTACAGAATAATGCTGCATGGGAACCTTCCAGAGACTCGACACGTGTGCGTTTTTGGTGAGGATGCCCCAACTTACTGTTCCCCAATTAAATCTCTAGGGTATGTTTATTTGGAGATTTAGCGAAATCTGGTGTTTTATTTGAGATTTTACTAATATTTAAAAATAATTAATATTATATTATATTAAGTGAGAGAAAAATTGAGAGAGAATTAGTGGATAAAGTAATTTGTATTGGGAAGAGTAATAATAAATTTTAAAGGTATTTTTAGGTGAGGATTGAGTTTTGGATTTGTAAGTCCAATTTTAAATTCCTAACCAATATGAGACGTAGTTCGCAACTCATCCGTGTGAATGAATCTCAAAACAAACATACCCCTTGGCTTTTTAATTTTCGACTTAACACTTCAAAATTTTATAATTATATTTTGCCCCGACCCCTAAAACAACTTCATTTTAGACTACTGTATTATCCTCCTCTCGCTAGCTCTTGCTAATTTCATATATTAATTACTCCAATTATTTCATTATCTATTTTTAATTTGATTTATATATTTTTTTTTATTTAGTTGGGATGCGGGCTAGGTTGGCTGATTGGCGCGGCCCAAGTTTATTTTTTTGGGAAAAAAAAAAAAAAGGCGAGAACCTACAAATTACTTGGCCTTGCTGCAGCCAGTTTTTTTGTTTTTTTCTTAAATTATTATAGTGATACATAAATTTATTCTATTTTCCATTGGGACCCGTCAATGAGCCTGTAATTAGTCCCCTAAATTAGACTGACTTTAGGCAAGTTATTGAGTCAATAAAAAAATCTAGGGTTTTATTTTATAATAAAATATATTGAGATACTATGCGTGTAGTGAAATGCAAAATAAGACACGACTAGCTTTTGCAATTTAATGTTAAATCAATGTAATTGCATAAATATATGCAATCGTGAAAAAGGAATACGTAGAAATAGTTGTGGATAGAAATTGATTGGGCTGTAGTCAGTCTTGGCTCCACTCAACACATGTTATATATCCTATCCAATGAATCCAATCTAATTTAAGGCTTCGTATTTCTCATGAGATCACACCTGATAAATTAGTAGCTGCATATTAACTTTTTAGCTAGGTTTCCAATGCACATATATACAGGGACATAATAATTACAGTATATGTATTTCTGAAATTCCACCAAATTGAAATGACTAATTACTGCCAAAATTTTTATTTAAAATATTAAATATATACTTTCAGTTCGACTTCTAAAGAGATTATTTGATCCATTAAAACATGATATGGTGGTATATTGTTTCCTTTTAGAACTGATCTCCATATATATACATATATATATATATATATATGGTATTATTAATTCGATCATTTGGTATAGATACATATTTAACTCAAACAACACTTCACATGCTTCTTTACCCAACAATGTTTCACCTTTTTGACACATTTACTCTCACGGACCACACTATTAAGCTCTTGATGTACAATTTTTGTTTTCTAACAATAATAAAAAATGTTAGCTATCATTAAAGTTTGGATTATTTTTTGTTCTTATAGATTTGATAATTTAGATCTGGAGGATGGATCAAGTGCTTGGCATGTGATACCTAAACTTGAAATTATGAAAAATTACATTAAAAGAATTTGGAGGAGGTATCAAAGGACGGTGTATGTGGAAGGTATAGTATTAGTATATATGCGAATTGTAATTTGGTGAAGCGGCCAAATGCTTAACCATTGATAATTAATGTTACCTAATTATATATGTTCTTTTAATCCCACCAATAATGCTCCAAATATGGCACTCATGTTGCTACCATATGCATTGTGATGTATGATTATGAAATTTTCGAGCGTATATATTTATTTATTGTACGAAAAGGACACAATCATATCATATCATATTTATATATAGCTGAATTTGCAGTGCGACAAACAATCTTTAACGTTACACACACACAAACAATCTTCATTACTGATTCTTCCTTGTTATTTATAGCAAAACCAAGGTATGCATGCAAATACAATTTGTATTCGTATTGTTCTTGTTCCAAATCCAACCATAGGACTCTGTATTTTTGAGTTACTTAGTACATGTACAAAGAAATACTAATTTAATTGAGAGTCGAGGGAGGCACAGGCAGTGGGTAAAAAACTGAAACATCTGATTTTTGAATTGTCATGCAATGGGTTTTGATTGGTTGTAAGAGATTGTGTAAGGTCAGTTGGTAAAGCATCGAATCTGAGGAAAGGGGTGTGTTTAATTGGGCAGATTGAAATAGCCAATGAGAGAGTGGACACATACATAAGTCTAATGATAACGTGGGCACTACTTTTCTTTCTTTATTTCAAACCTACGTACGTGGCTCACTATTCAATTAGGACACGTTGATGCTCAGATTTTAATCTGGACCACTTTTTTAAGATCAATCATTAAAAAAATAAATAATAAAGTTGAACACCGACCCCACCCCCACAAATATTGAAATCACACACCAGTTTAACACAGAAACCTGATTTTGTCACCAATTACAAGTTTCCATGATTCAAATTCAACTCACAAATGGCATATATATTTTCAGCAGTTACTATGCTTCGCCTCTCCAACAATAAATGCTGCTGCTTTTATTTCCACCACTAATTTTCCAGACACAAAACAGCTGGCCCATCTATTCTTGTACTACAAATTTCTTGATCCAGAAAAATTAAACTCTTTCCTTCAGCATTAAGGATGTAAATAATAAATCAAATATTATACCGAGTGTCCTTCCCTCAGATCCTACACTACACCCACTATAATAATAATAATAATAATATCAGAATCCATCTATCCATCTACATTTAAGTGCATGGCAATGGAATATTAACAATATCAGAAACCTGAATCGCATTAAAAGTAGTAGTAGTTCATATGCATATATCTCCAAAAGAATATTGCCAGCTGCATTATACAAAACAGTGCAAAACAAGCATATTACTCGAGACTCTTCTCACTAGCTCACAAACTGAAGAAAAAAGTATTGCAGGTGTGAATTCCTTATTCTTCCTCCAATTTAAAAAAAAAAAAAAAAACAGGACAAAACAGTAGTGCATTATGAAAAAAAATTGCCAGCTGGTTTTATGCAGCAGATAAAACTAGTTCATCGTTGAACATAATTATTGTGTTCCTTGAGGTGGACAAAGATAAAGAGGCATCCGAGATACTTAGTTGACAACATCAAGCACCAGCTTGCGAGACTTGAGAACCGACCACTTCAAGCGCCTATAATAACCCGCTTGAAGAAGTGCCAGAGATAGAACAAATATCCACTTAAATCCCATCTGCGGTAGTAATATAGTGTACTAATATGTCAGAAGGGAGCAGCAGACAAAAACAAATTATTTTAATTTTTAATGCATATTGATAACTAACCAGTTTTCTCTCTTCCATTTCAGGCTCCGCTGCCCAGGACAAAAATGAAACAACATCTTTTCCCATCTAGAAAAAACAAGCAGAGGAGTTAACAGATCATGAAGATAATTGCAGCCATTCTAAAATGTGAATAACCAGAGAGCTCACCTGGGCCTCTGTTGCAGGGGTACCATCTTCATACTCAACAGCACCATCATTAAGCATTTTAGGCATGGCAATAGCACCACCAGGAAAGTAAGGATTATAATGTAACCCTTCACGAATCTATAAGATAAAATATATTGCCTAGTTATCTCACATACAAAATAAAACAAAATTTCACCATGAAAGTAAAAGCAACATGGTACAAGAAAATTATTGATAATGGAAGGACAATATGTTCTTGAATGTGCTTGCTTAAAGATTAAGGGTAAGAACAATTTATAACACAACTTAAATTTGTTTTGAAAAAAATAGTGTGCATTTTATACAGTATAGCTCATGATTTTGAAAAACATAGTGAGCCACAATGATTTTTATCCTGAAATCAATATATTGAATTGCAGAGTGAACCATACATATGACCTGAACCCACGACCTGATGGAGTGAAGGAAGTATAACAGAAAGATATCACGGTGCAATTAAGAAATTTCAGGAGCTACTCCCCATCCTAGCCAAATTGCCACCAAAATGATAATCAATAATCTCCAATCAAAACCTAAAGCAAGGTATTTATACTCTCATGGCCCATGGGCCTACTTATTAACTAAACTAACAGGAAGGGAAATTAACAAAAAGGGAAACAACAATAAAGTAATCCCGCTAGGTCTCCGGCCTATCGGTCTTCTTCTTCAACTGCTTTGCACGCCTCTGATACACAATAGGTCTATCACAACCAAATTAGACTATCGCTCAAAAGACCAGAGCAATATAGGATTCAGTAAATTCAAGCTCCAATCTAAAGAAGAAATGATTAATTAAATCATTGAATGTCTGAGCACTGGGCATCATGTCTTTTGAGGAATGGTACTACATAAAATGTTATGTGCTCAATTGCACACCAGTATAATGCCAACACAGGGACTTATATTCGACCTTCTTTTTGCCATGTGCTAAGTTGCCAAAATTTGCAACACGATCTCTATGTCTTTGTACACCCCAAATCATCTTAAAATCTTAATAATTAGACAAACTGTGAGTAAATTAAGTAGGGAAGTTTTTTTTTCACATAAAATTAATGAAAAAATAGTCAAAGAACTTACTGAAACACCGGCAGGAGGATCATGGTATCCAGTTAAAAGTGCGAAAACATAATTTTGGCCATTATGACGAGCCTAAGAAGGCAAAATGCGTGATTAGAAGAGATAGATAAATAATAATTACAGATAAAATATATGGATTGAAAGCCAGGATATACTTTGGTGATAAGACTCAAATCTGGAGGATAGGCCCCTCCATTGGCAAACCTAGCTGCTTGCTCATTTGCGTATGGCTGAGGAAAACGGTCGCTCAGTTTCCCTGGACGAGTAAACATCTCTCCCTCGTCGTTTGGCCCGTCAACTACCTCAATCTCAGCTGCCAATGCCTTAGTTTCCTCCTCTGTATAGGCAACGCCTACCAAATCACGGTACGAAATTAAGGACATGGAATGGCAGGATGCACATACTTGTTGGTAAACCTGGTGACCACGACGAATCCTGTTTCAAATTGACCAAAATATGTCAATACAGCAATGACTTACAGGGAAAATAGTTGCACAGTTCATCACTTTTTCATGCAAACTAGTACATGGAAATGGACTAACGATATTTACTGATATCAAGTCGCAAAGCAAAACCATACATATATAGAATTGAGTGTGTATCTGCGGGTGATCTTACACTAAATAGAGAATATACTCATAACTACTAAATGAACTCACGAAGCATGGTCATAGGAACTTAGAATGCCTGCGTGTGGCCACGGGTAGTTAGCAGCCTCCAAACCATGTTCAGCCTCATCACAGGATGAGATTGTTGCAAAGCTTAACAGCCCTGATACTCCTGCTCCAAAGAGGGCCAATGTCCTCAAGGACTTTCTGGTAGTAGATTCAACTCCTCCAAGCTCTTTCTTAAGAGAGGCAAACAGCGGAGAATTCTGGAAGAGGAAAAAGTTGAAGTAGGTAAAATTTCTAAGTAATTGTGGTGATCTAGATTTAACAAACTTCATAGAAAAAGAAAATAACTAGAACTTTTACAATGGTTTGTGATTGAAGTTTCTCTTGCAGCAACCGGTGGATTGCTCTACTTCCAAACATTGTAATGAGAACCCTGTCTATTAGAAAAGGATAAGGACAGACACTGAACAAAATTCAGGAGAGCAGAAACAAAAGAAATATGTCACATTAGAGAGAGTGAGAGAGAGGAACTGTTAGATAGAGATTTCACTTTGATAGAAATCCATTTAACAAATATTCTTCCATCTGAGGGAGATACATGCCGGAAACCACAACAAATAATCTCAAATGTTGGGACTTATTATTATTATTTTTTTTGCATCAGTAATCCGGTATATAAAACTCAGCATATGTTCAAAAGATTCTACACTCCCCTTTTTTCCAATTTGGAAGGCATGCCAACTATGAGATATCACAAGAGAGTAAATGACATAATTTAAAATATTGATGGCTATTGTTTAGAGCGTGTGATATTATGAAGCATAAAGTAACCTCTCTTTCTCGTGAATCATGTCGAGAAATCCAGTTTAGCAACTCATTCCTAGATCAAGAACTGTTTTCCTGCCCTAGACCTGATGCAATTACTTTCAATCCAATCTTTGAGTGTCTTAATCCAGGAAGTGGTTCGCTAATGTTGCCACCGGTTACAGGTAATTCCAACACCTCCATGAGGCGCCAGCCGCGCCACCAGACTCAATTATATCAATTCTATTCTGAAAGTGTGATTTCCCCTGCAGCTATCGTCCTAGTGCTTAGATTTAAAATTTCAATTATTCCTCAAAGAATGCATTCCATAGTTAGCCAGCTTCTTTGAAGCTTGAGGATAGAAAGAAAATATCCATTTACCACTCTTCAGACACTTGGCTACTTCTTCCTTGCTAGCAACTAAGGTTTCTTCCACTACACTACCACTTTAGACTACCTCATTGCAAAAGAATTAAGACATCCAAATTATGCGAGATGTAGTAAAGTCTAATATGAAGTAGAAGAAGATGATACTAGCAGCCTTATTTTTACAGACACGGAAGGGTATTTTCCAGCGTCAGAACTAAGCACTCATCCCAATCCACAAAAGCAGACAGAAATTAAATTTTTTTATTTTTTTTAGAATACTGAAAGAGCCATCCATTTAAAAAAAAAAACGATTCAGCGCAAACGGTGCCTGCTGTTTCATGAACCCTAGTTTAAGGTAACAATCCTTTATCAGGAGCAATAAAACTGAAACCATCAGACAACAGATTATCAAAGCATTCCATAGCACAAATTAGATTTTATGCTACCAAGAGCCATGTCATAGAGTGTCAGCGGGCACATAACAAGAGTACTAAGAACATCGAGCTGCCACACGCCATTAAAAAAACGCATCAAAATTCGCGTACCGAAATCCAACGCACAAAATCATACCCAGCATTTACGCTTGGATCGACAGAGTTGGAATTATAATCAAATAAGCAAATCCAATATTTCACACATTAAATTCAAAACATCTCACAGTAGAATGAGATACGTAAAGTAGATATAATAACGAAAACCAGGAAACACAGATCCATAGGAGAGAGAGGGAAGGACTTACCTGTAATTAGGAAAACCTGATTGGGGAGTTGCGTCGGGAAGATCCAAGAAAATGGAGAAGGAGACAAGTCTTCGGAGAAGTACCGGTGATTTGTAAATGGTAAAGGTGAGAGGTTTCTTGTTTTGCTTTGAAAGGGCAGGGCCTCTTTGTGGGCTTAATCGGCCCAACACTGAATTGGACGTGGGCCCATTTTTAGTTTAGTATTTAGTAAGGCCAGGATATTGCCACACAAGAATTCTCAGAGTGCACACAAACACTGAGTATACACACAAAAAATCTGGGTCCACACACCGAAAAGTTCAATAATACCCCTGGTGTATATTTCCCTCCCTCACTCCAATCTTACGTTTTTTTCGATCAAAATTTTGGGTACACACACGTCTGAAAAAATCGCGGCCAACAACCACCGTCTTCGTCATCGTCACCGTCGTTCACCCACCGCCGCTGCACTCACCGGAACCGTCGTTAATAATGACAGGAGGTAGGTGCTGGAACTTATCTCAAAATTTCTGAAAATTCAACAAAAACGTATGTGTTTATGATTCTTGGAGTTTAAGTATGGGATTTTGATGTTTAATTATCTTTTTGTGTGTATTGTGTATGTATTGTGTATATTTATTACGTATAAGTATTTGCCTATATATTGTGTATATTGATTGCGTATTTATGTGAATTTAAGATTTTTAAAGCATGTTTAGGGTGTTAATGGCGTTTAGGGTTTGTGTAATGTCGAATTTTACCCCGAAATTATGAATTATATTGTTTAGATTGATTAATATGTTGTTAAATCGCACTAAATTTTTGATTTCTTGATTTTGAACTGGGCATAGATGGTGCGATTCTGGTTTGTTGCACAAATGAATTGTGTGCGAAACTTTTCTCCGCACAACTGTCAGTAGTGCCAAATTTTTTCTAGCACAAAATACATTTGTGCGGCCATTTTTTTCACACATGGTGTTTGTTTTCTGAAGTTTTTTTTCGCACATGATGTTTATTTTCGGAATTTTGTTTTCGCACGATACTGATTTGTGCTGCTTTTTGTTTCGAACATGTGAGATTTAACATTTTTCGTTGAACAGGTGATCCTGAGGAAGGGAGAATTCGTCCCACTGCATCTTATAGGCATAGAAAACAACAGAAAGGTGATGCTGAACCCGAACAACCCAACACAGAGGATGTTATACCTGTTGGTGATGCTGAGCCCGAACAACCCGAACAAGGGCCTCCTGAAGAAGTACACGATGAGGAGCCGGCGGATATAGATGATGATGAAGATGAAGAGGGTGACGACGGTGATGAAGAGGGAGACGGCGATGACGATGAAGAGGAAGGTGACGATGGGGATGAGGACCAGGGTCATACAATCACGGTGGAAGATGTCCCATCACCTCCCTTGCTTCATGGATTTCAAGATCATGTCGCTCGACACATATGGCAGGGTAATGAGAGAGATGTGTTGCGATGCCAGAGCCATATTGCTAAACTCCTAGCATGGGAGTTTGATAGTGAAGGCGAACCTGACTCTCCCCTCTTCCGCAGTATGTTTCATAGGTCAAGACTATTTCACATTAAGCGTGGAGCATACAAGACCCCGAACAAGAACTTGATCACTGCCTTTGTTGAGAGATGGCATCCCGAGACAAATTCATTTCACCTTCCTTTTGGTGAAATGACAATCACGCTTCGATGACGTGTATTGACACGGGTCTAATGGTGGATGGTCTCCCGGTGCAATCGACAAGGGAAGAGAAAGTGAACGGCTCTGAAGATGTGATGAATTTGTTGGGAGTAACGAGCAAGGTAGCAAAGGAGGCAGTTAGGGGTAGACGTGGGTCGTCTGTGAAGTTGACGTGGTTGAAGGACACTTTCATGGGAAAGATGGGATCAAATGATGCGGATGAGGTGGCGTATGCAGCACGAGCTTATGTGTTGTACTTGTTTGGTACCGCGTTATTTCCGGATAAAACGGGTACCCGCGTAAACACCTCGTGGTTGCAATACGCATCTGATATGAAGCAATTTAGTCAATATGCTTGGGGATCCGCAGTCTTAGCCTATCTATACAAACAGTTGGGTGAGGCATCACATTTCAAGGTTAAGCAGATAGGTGGTTATCTCACTCTTCTCGAGGTAAACATTTATTAATGCATCGTTTAATTTTAGTTGTTAATCATTTATTAATATACATTTTATTTGCAGGCTTGGATATATGAGCATTTCCCATCTCTGATATTACCACCCCAAAATGCAAACTTCAGATATCCCGACCCATTATCCATTAAGTATTCACTGGAAGCACACACAGGTCCAAGAATCGACCGTGTTCGAGACTATAGAGAGCGACTGGATGTGTATGAGCCTTCTAAGGTAATATTTTCAAATTTCAAATTTATATTTTATTTTGTGTTAGCATGTAATTAATTCACATTTTTTGTAGGTTAATTGGACTCCATATCGTGCATTAAGAGATCATTACCCGTTGAAGCCTGTGTCATACTTCTACGGATGTATTGTCTGTGGAGATATTGTGGAGCCGTACATGTCGGACAGGGTTCTTAGGCAATTTGGCTATGTACAAACAATTCCGGAAAAATCACTTGTTACGGGCGTCAAGCGAAAGGGTAGAAGTTCTAAAAGAACTAGGGCACTTTGGGGTGCAATTGGTCAAAGTTTTGGCACGTGGGATGCGCATCTATTGACCGAACAGAGGCTAGGTGAAGAATGCACGCAAGATGATGATTGTATTGATGGATACCTTGATTGGTTCCTTGCAAATGGTCCGCCCATTGTTTCAAACTCAGACCACATGAGTATTCGTCCTCTTGATCGTCCACGTCCACCTAAAGTCTCTAACGTGGATGCTGCAAAAGATGAGTTGAAGAGTCTTTTGTACAAGTACGAGCATGATGAGGCTTGACTTTTGCAGGTGCTATGGAAAAGGTGGAAGAAGTGTTACGTCTACTCAGTGGAGATGGAGTAGGAGAAACACCGTTGCATAGGGGTCGTAAACGGGTTGGTGGGAGCGGAGAAGGAGGATCATCATCACGTGGAGGACGCAAACTAGGTCGTCGATGAACTATTTATTCATTATGAACTATTTTAGAATTTTGTATAATTATGTGTATAAAACTAGGTTGAAAATTTGATGGTTTTGTGGTATGGATATGTTCTGGTAAACAATTGGAAATTTGATGGTTTAAAAAGTTTAGTATGTGGTATGTGATATGGAATTTATTATTATTATTTTGTGTTGTTGATATTTTTTGGTTAACACATTTTTATAGGGAAAAATATATAAACAGAGTACACACACTTTGTGCGATAAATTATTCCGCACTAGTATTTTTTGTGCGATACATTTTTTCGCACAAGTATTTTTTGTGCGAACCATTTTTTCGCACATTATGATTTCTTTAATACGTATTTGGAAATTTTGAGTTCACACACTTCTATTTAAGTTCACACACTTTGTGCGTTACATTTTTTCGCACATGAATTTTTTGTGCGTATGTTTTTTTCGCACAGGAGGATTTTCGATATGCATATTTGCAAATTTTAAGTTCACACACTTCTGTGTTGAGTTCACACACATTGTGTGATATATTTTTTCGCACATGAATTTTTTGTGCGTATGTTTTTTTCGCACAGGAGGATTCTCAAAATACCATATATTGAACTTATGAAAGCACACACAAGTGTTTTGAGTACACACACAATGTGCGACAATATGTTTCGCACAAATAGTTTTTGTGCTTATTTTTTTTTCGCACAGGAGGATTTTCGAGATTTGATGAATTAGTGCGACAGCTTTTTTCGCACAATTTCAACTTGTGCGATAATATATTTCGCACGAACACACATTTGTGCGAAAATAATGGTCGCACATGAGGATTTGAATTTTTTTTTTTTTAGTTCAAGCATGCAAACAATCACTGAAAAATGAAGTCGCACACACCATTGACAAAATACTCATATCCAATAAATATATGTTAAATTCTTCACATAATTGATCATTCAAAAGATGGCCCAAAACATATTCTCAAAAAAATTAACAAAAAAAGTGCAAGAGGATCCATGTACTCATATACACAACTTCTATCACATAAACAATCACTGAAATTGCAGCTTCTCGTACACCGTCAACAACCATTAGCAATAGGTTGGTGGTACTCATGCCATCCATGCTCAATCACCGATAAAGTGTATCCGACACCGAAGAACACCTAACAAGATTGAAATAAGATTTTTGTTACACAATTCACGTATAATTAAAAATGTAATGCACAAAATAATGCTGAGTTAATACCTGTATGAAGTGATTCTCATTGATTAAGGCACAAACAATCTTCTTTGGGCTTCTAGGCACTGCTTTTTTTAACGGCAGTTATGTCAGATTTATGCGAGGGTCTAGGACGGCAAAACACACGTTGTACGTGGATGCCACTAAATGTCCCATTTCTGGCAACGTCAACCAGTGCTCCTTCCCTGCGAACTCGTCATAGCAATTGAGGACTTTCAAGATGCGTTCGACTCCACCATCTTCGAGGAAAACGGTCTCGTACAATGCCACATTCTTGGACAACTCAGTAGTCAAGTCTTGTCGAACTTTTGCCCAATTCTCCTCGCCATAGCCCATTAGGTCTGCAATACACCGGTAACCACAGTGGCCATCGCCCTTGACATTCTTCATATCTACGATGTATGGATGAAATTCCACAGGAATACTACCAATCAAATCCATACCCTTTGTATGTCGGGTACGTCGACGGGCAACCTAAAACGTAAAAAACAAGATTATATATTGAGAATCACAAATTTATATACAAAAAAAAAATGACAACCAATTAACAAATATACCGATTTTTGCACCACACGGCCTTTCTTTTGAAACGTCGCAGATGGGACCGAGACATCCACGTCAATGAACTTGCTTTCTTCTTGCACCGAGCAACTCCCAACCAATGACAATGACTCTTTAATCTCAAACAAGCTTGGATCTCTCTTCGTCGATGTATCTTCCTTTATGCTTTTCTTCTTGTCTGTCTTTGGCCGTCCTCGGGTTTCGATCTTTGGCATTGGTTCAGTCATATCTGTAGTTCCGGGATTTGCTAGCTCGCGCATCCTTCTCAAATACAACAGTTGTTCTTCTTCAGAGTAGCTTTCAAAGACCCGATACATGTCATTTACGGCAGCTTGAAACCGTTTGTCAAATACCCTAGGCTTAGACCCCTTCTTTTCAACATCCTCTAGCTCAAATACCCTAGGCTCCAAATCCAGTTTTCTCCAAAATGCGTCAAGTGAATTAGCCGGTAATGGTTTATCATATAAAACATACTCTTCAATTTCGTGAGCACACGGTAATCCATATACCTTTTTTAAAATGTGAGTGCAATCACTTGACACAAAACCAGGACTCTTAACAATTTTAATTTCATCAAATAATTTCTCCAATGCAACAAGAGACACAACACCCCTTAAATAGTTGAAAAAGTTTGAAGAGAACCTGTGTTGGGCAACATTTAGACTCTTCTCAAATGAGGCTTTGATGGCAACATGGCATGTATTGAAAAGAGTGTGAGTCTTGTTCCAACACGTCTCAAAATTACCCATTGAATTCACAAGTAATCTCTTCAAAGCCGCATGATGGCTTTCAACCCTAAGAAAAAAAATGATTATTAATGATTGTTTTGAATATACAAAAGTACAAAGTAACTATTATTGTAAAAATTATTGTTTTTACCTGTTAGTTGTTGTGTTTCCATAATGCATCACTTCATTCGTCCACGCCCTAACGAATCTCTCTTTGTATGGATTTATCCATTGATTCATGACGTAGTCCACGGGCTTCTTTGGAAATTTGGATCGAAGCACACCCACAGCTTCCTCAAATTCAGCCTCAGAATCAGCTCTCCACACATCATTGAATTGGCCATTGAACTTGTCTCATTCTTTTTTAGTCTTGAACATTTCCTTGCAATTAGCCAACACATTTCGATCAATGTGGAAAGTACATAAAAAGTGGCGGGCATTTGGAAATTGGCTTGAAACAACATTCATGAGGGCCTTCTCCCGATCAGTAACAATGACTGTGGGTAATGAATCCTCTCCCAACAGTCCTCTAAGCAATCCTAATGCCCACTGATAATTTTCCTCCTTCTCTGCCATGAGATATGCCGATGCAACCGAAAATATCAAGCTAGTCGACGTCACTCCAACTATCTCCAAATATGGTAGGCGGTACCTGTTCGTCTTGTACGTGCAATCCATCATGAGCACCTTCGGAAAAGAATGCACCAACTGGATGGAGACGGGGTGTGCAAAAAATAACTCTTGAAGAGAGTTTGTCTTCTCACATCTCCTAGGCGTCTGAAAATATTTATTCTCGACCAACTTTGTCATCAAATGCTGCAAATCAAGGTCCGACCACACCACTCGGACACTCTGTGCTCCAGGTTCGACATTGTAAATATGTCGTAGTGTCGAATGATTATGCTCGTTCTTTTTCTTCAAGCTATCCAACACCATCTTCGGAGGAGCATTACACTTCGACATATCAACAACAAATGTCTCCTCCTCATGTGTCAAGCGTCCTCGGCATAAGAGTGGCCTTCAAGATATCGGGATATCGGATGATTGTGTGTGCCACACTTCACATCAAGCCGCCAAGTAGAATCAATGCGTTCCCTACCCTTCAATTCAAACGGACATCCACATTTCTTAGTGCCCGTAATCCGTCTCTTGATCTTCTCTTCCTCAGTAAAATCATCATCATCGTCATCAGATTTTTTCGACTTCTTTTGCCTCTTCTTCTTTGGCTCCGATTCACTAGCTTTCTTGTTTCTCTTACGGTATACACCCGATCGTTCACAAGCTAACCAGATACGGGCCTTTTTACTACCACCCCCACCATAGTCAGAACGGCTTACAACGACTACTACGTTGTGAGCACTACCGATACGCTTCACCCATGAAATAAGTGAATCTCGAGACTGAAAATATTCCGTGGTTGTGAAGACGTTCGTGTAGTCCATTGTAAGTTCACGATCTTTATTTTCAGCCTCTTCACTTGCAGCCTGATTATCCTTCTCATTTTTCTCAACCTTCTCATCCTCAAAATCTTCGTCATCCCCATACTCATCCTCATCATCCACATCATAATAATCCGGATCATAAAAGAAATCATAATCCGATTGAGAACACCCAATATCATATTCTTCATCAGAACTCTGAAAATACAAAACAAAAAAAAGTTCAGCAAGTGCGAAAAAAAAAACAAGAACAATGTAATAAAGTGCGAAATATATTTCAGAAAAATTTGAACTTGTGCGAAATTAATAATCGCACAAATGTAAAATGTGCGAAACATAAAACCGCACTATAGTGTTTTGTGCGAACAAAAATTTTGCACAAGTAACAGTTGTGCTAAGAACCAGTGTCGCACAAAGCTCGCGAAAAAATATGAAAAACTAAATGGCGCCAACAATGCAATACCATGGAAATAACGATTTAAATACACAATATCATCTAAAACAACTCACATTATCAATATAAGCCTCTAAATACTCAATATTTCATCAAAACCCTAGTTCTAATGACTTACTAAAAAACTATAAATACAAGAACTTACATGTTTCTTTTTTCCACGTTTTGAGCCCTTCATTTCGAAATATAACCGTCAAAATCCCTGGAGCAACTCCTTCTCATTCACAACAAGCTCCCAGGTTCGACAGTTTGGTGCTTTACGTCGTTTTCTTTTTTGGGCAATAGACGTTTACAATTCACCATCTTCACACGTAAATGTACAGTACGTGGTGTGTGCCCTTAGTAGTTCCCAATTTTGAAATTTTAGAGGGTGGGGTATTTTAGACATTTCACGTAAGTTTTAGTTAAAAAAAAAATTTGGTGTGTGCACTCTGAGAATTCTTGTGTGGCAATATCCTGGGCCTTTAGTAATACTAATATCCTCAATTCCTCATCATTATCATCATCATCATCATCATCATCATCATTATTATTATTATTATTATTATTATTATTATTATTATTATTATTATTATTATTATTATTATTATTATTATTAAACCAACGGAAACCATTAGCGCCCCTCTCTTTCTCCCACGGCCACGATCGATATTTCTATAGTTTACATTACATAACACATTCCTTTCTCCATGAATTCCTCATTGCATTTCTTGGATCTTCAATGGTTGTGTTATCAGCAGGAAAACACGGTTTCACAAAATCCACGGCCATTTTTTCACTTGTGTCCCTTATTGGAGTCTTTTTCATGGTGGATTTCTACTGGGCATCTTCTTCTTCCTCTTCCTCGGCGAGTTTATCAATTGCATCGAGATGGACTCGAGAGAGAAACCGCATTTATGTGGTTCCAATGCCTAAAAATGGCAGCGTAATAGAAAAGGTGTGTGTTGTGCTACTCTTTTCACTTTTATTTTCTTGAAAATCAAGAATGTGGAAGAAGGGGTTTATTGATTCTATATAATGAATGAAACTTGCTTTTTAAAGTGTGTTGTTGTTTTATTTATATTTTGGTTTGATCTGTGAGTAAGAAAGTATCGTACACTGATAACTGATGAGTCCACAAGAATGGTGGGGAATTATCAGCTGATCTACCTGCTCCAGAATTAAAATGGGAGGAGATGTCTTCAGCACCTGTGCCGCGTTTGGATGGTTCCGCAATTCAGATTAAGAATCTTCTATACTTCTTTTCTGGATATGGAAACCTTAATTATGTAAGGATATTTTGAATTGCAAAGTGTGAGAATATAGGAGTGATAGTTTAAATGCTTATAGGTGCATTCCCATGTTGATATCTACAACTTCACGGATAACACCTGGAGTGGAAGTTTGAAGACGCCAAAAGAAATGGCAAATTCACACTTAGGTATGGCGAGTGATGGAAGATATGCGTACATTGTCTCTGGGCAGTATGGTCCCCAGTGCAGAGGTCCTACAGCTCTTTCATTTGTTTTGGACACGGAGACGAGAAAGTGGGAGAAGTTACCGCCACTACCAGTCCCTAGGTACTTTAGAATCATACATATGGAACTGAAATCTCTCTCTTGTTAGGACTAATGTAATTGAATTTCAGGTACGCTCCAGCAACTCAGATTTGGAAGGGAAGACTGCATGCTATGGGTGGCAGCAAGGAGAATCGACACACGCCTGGAACTGATCATTGGAGCATTGCGGTGAAGAATGGTAAAGCACTTGAGAAGCAATGGCGCAAGGAAATACCCATTCCCCGAGGGGGGCCACACAGGTAGATAATTCAACTTTCATCTTTTAGGCCAGGCCAGGGCATATGTTTGTTTTTATGTTGAAATATTTGGATCCTCTTTCTTGGAGGGCTTGTGTTGCTGTTGATGATAAGCTTTTTGTTATCGGGGGTCAAGAGGGTGATTTTATGGCAAAACCGGGCTCGCCTATCTTCAAATGTTCACGGAGGAATGAGGTGCGTTAGTATTAAGCAGCATTAGCGGTGTTGTGTTAATAATAATATTATTATTTTAGGTGGTTTACGGGGATGTTTATATGCTCGATGGTGAAATGAAGTGGAAAGTTTTGGCCCCCATGCCCAAACCTAACTCCCACATAGAGTCCTCTTGGATTTTGTGGAACAACTCCATTATTATAACGGGAGGCTCAACTGAGAAGCACCCTGTCACTAAGAGGATTATCTTAGTGGGGGAGGTCTTTCGGTTTCATCTCGATACTCTGGTTTGTATACTACTAATATTTTACATCACTTTCTTTCATTCAATCTCAATTCTGCTGCTGCTGGATAACTTACAGACATGGTCGGTTGTTGGTAAGCTCCCCTACCGTGTTAAAACCACAATGACTGGTTTTTGGGACGGATGCTTTATTTTACATCAGGCCAGAGAGACAGGGGACCAGACAATCCACAACCTGGAAAAGTCCTCGGACAAATGTGGAGAACCAGGTTGAGCTAGCTAGTCAAGTCAAGTCAAGTCATATCATCTTTTTCTCATCACCCATGTATTTTACATTTACATCCATATGAGTTAGTTGTTCTATTCAAAATTAACATGTTTGTTGAAATTTAATTTAAAGAAAACAAGTGAGACAGAATTGCATTGCGCTCCATATTTATAACCAACAAGAAGAATGTACATGTTTGGGCAAATGCCACATATAAGGGAATGCAGAGTATCCCATCTTACAAAATGATGATGATAGGCACAACAATATGTATTCACAAAGGCACATACTAATGTGATACTAAATTTCCTAGCTTGCCAGAGGAGCTTACCACATTCATCTCCACAACACGATGAACACCTAAAAATGAATGAAAAATTGGGTGAGAAATTAATGCTTCATCTGGATGTAATGTAACTTTGATTAACAGAGGCATGACGTCTCACTAACAAGTCAAAATCATCCAAACAAGACAAAACTTTGACATTTGTTCTTCCACAAGAATTTATGAGCGAATTTGTGAAGAAAGGAGATGATTAAGTGAATATTAACATTGCTAGCTCTATACTAAGATGCATCTAACTTGCAGGAATTTCATGCCTTTCTCTTCATTTTCAATGTTGTATCTTTCAGTGAAAAATTCAACAAGATAGGTTGCTTGTGATGAAATATTAAAATGTTATAAATTGGAACACAGGATGTTCTTCTATAGGAGGTTAAATGAAATGAGGAATGGTTTTATGATCCTTAAACCGTGAGTTGTGGATGAATGTTGTATGGAACCTAAGACAAATGCAATAAAAATACAAAAAATATACTCCTGTCTCATAATATCAATGTTTTTAGCCTATGCACACTAATAGGGAAGTTTATGAAGCAGCTGACATACCCTTAATTAGTGCTCCTGCATTAATATCTACTACTCATAACTTCTCATGATGACGCATGACCAAATTAATTAAAATTAGAGTAAATTGAACTACTAATCAACCTTTTATACTGCAGAACATCAAATAATTTGCAACAAGATTTTGACACCTAAAAGGAAGGAGTATATAAAAAAAAGTCAATGAGAACTATTTTTGTGATTACTAACCTCATAAATCTACGAGAACTTGAAACGATATCACAAATTCATTATGCCCAAAAGTAACAGGATCATATTGGAGACTCAGCAATCTGCAAAAGGAACATTACTTGACAGAAACAATATAGACATTGCATTATATATATATATATATATATATATAAGAGAGAGAGAGAGAGAGAGAGAGAGAGAGAGAGAGAGAGAGACCAATTTAGGGTTGGGGCATAAGGAGCAGGGCATGGGGATATGGAGTAATCAGGTAACTGATTTATCATGTCTACAGTTGCCTGCAGGCATGCTTTTAATATTTTCTTCTCTGACAATACAAGTTTCGTTGCTACTAGTCGTCTTGGATTCAAGTTACAATCTGCAATCTACATGTGAAAGGTGTTGTCAACTGGAGTGCGCACACATACACACACACAGACACAAAAAAAACCTTAAAGTAAATAATCGAGAAGTTGAATCAAGTTACCAAAGTCTCATCTTCAGTGAGGGTTGTAGGATAACCAGCAAGTCTTCTAATAAAATACTCAGCAAGTTGGTCCATAACAGCACGTTCCATACACGAACTCACCTATGCATATCAGCAAAAGTTCCCAAGTAAAAATCAAAATCCTTTCACCTTGCAACTTAAAATGGCTTAAATATATCTTATGTTACTTATGTTTTCCACGAAAGGAAAAAAGAATATATATATATATATATATATATTAAGTTTTCTATTCTCCTTGCAAATAGATGAAAACAAAGGATAGCTCATACTCCTATTTCTGGCATAGATTTGATCTAAAATGCATGTAAAATGTATACCACTACATTAAGATTTTGGTGCTCCCTGGTCTGTGCAAAACTATATATATATATATATATATATATATATATATATATACACACACACACACACACATATTGAATAGGTACAGAAACATGAGCTTACCGGGCATATTGGACCTTGAGAAGATAGAACAGATTGCATCTCTGAAGGATCAGAAACATATCCAAGTCGCAAATAAGGAAGCATGTCCATTACAGCCTCTCTCTCCTTTCCAACGAAAACCTGTTCACAGATGTATTAGTTATGTAGTAAAAAGGAATCACCGAAAATACATATATTAGAGAGACACGCACACATCTAGAATTTGTACCTGAAATTTTTGAACTGATAGCTTTCCGTTTCTTTGAGCAGCCAATCTTTTATCCTGATACTGAGGATCCTCTGTATTCAAAGAAGCCTAAATGACAGAAACAACGTGATTATACAGACAAATCTATTGCAGGAACAGAAAAATAGGTCAAAAAAATTACCTCCACCACCATGCGATCAAAAGAATTGTCTTCATCCACAAAACCATAGTTTATGAGCAACTTTGAATTGGGCTGTGGCCCACACCTAGAAGTAGAGGAAATGGGAAGAAAGAGAGAGATTCTCCAAATTATGACAAGCATTTTGAGAATTGGCATACATTAATAGGCTCAAACAAGGAATTAGCCACCTACTCCACCCAAACCAATACAACAAATTTTATTTGATAGAAAGAGGAGTAGAGAAATTTTATTTGATAGAAAGAGGAGTAGAGAAAGATTTATGACCAGACAACAATAGGTTCACCAGCTTTATAGGGACGATCAATGACAAGTTGCACAGCCCCATCAACAGCAGTTAACATCGCTTTGCAGTTGCTCCTATAGGACAATAATGGAGGTCCTAGGGGAACCAATGCGAATCTCCTGGCCAAACTGACATTCTGGGTGACAAAAGGAATAAAAAAATTAACTTTAGTACCTCCTGGGAAAATGTAAAACAAATGTTATATGACTGACTGATCTAAACTTGATTTACTGTTGCAAATTCACATAGATATTATGCAAAGACCATTGCTCCAGCACAAAACAAACCTGCAAATGAACCACACAGGATTGAACTGCAACAAAAGCTTGTTTGAATATCTCAAAAGTGAAAGCCTCCGTGGGAATATCATATGGATATTGCTGAAAAAGTCAACAAAAATCAAGATTGAAGGGTAGTGAGTATTTTATGGCAAAGAATAACAATGTGATTTTGATGGAAGTTTATGATAAGAATATGTCCAGTTGAAAATATTGCCTGGAATAATGATCCAGCCATGAACCAAACAGTGTCAAGCTCATTGTACTCTCTTTTGATTCCTTCAGCTCTCTCTAGAATCTCAGCCTGAATAAACACGATATCCAAACTAAGAACTTTGGCCCCAGAAACATATAGTAATTTAGGATTACTATATGGCCATTGAACATTGTTGATATTAAACAAGTTAATGCAGTGAAGGGAATTTTAGATACCTTTGTGGGGCTTCCTGTCAGATAATCTAATTCAGCCTCTGACCATAAAAGTGGTGATTCCACAGCTAACTGCCCCCTACCTCGCTGACGATCGAGTTCTCTTATGTACGGATACCACAAGGACTTTTTACCTTGCTTCTTCTCATACATTAGATACAATGCCAAGCAGGCTAGTTCTGATAATTTGTTTGTGGTTAAAAGTTCCGCTGCATCATTTGGAACAATGTAAAGGTGATTAAGTCAACATTTTGATGAGCAAATGAGATAGAAGTTATATACTCCAACACTTCAGAGAGAGAGAGAGAGAGAGAGAGAGAGGGAGGAAGAGTCAAAACATCACAAAGTTACAAGGGATTAAAGACCTAATACAAGATTTCTGAACATGCCAAAACTCTGAAAGATAATCTAGTAAAGCCTCATGGAGATTTAGATTTACTAGGGTGTACTGTAATAAACAGTTAGTGACCATACAGTATACACCAGCATAAACATGATTTGCTAAGAAGTAATACCAAGAAACAGATCAATTTTGCCAAGTTGTAGCAAGATCCAATTTTCAGCTTTCTAACAGCAGAAATAATTTTTGAAATAGAGTTGAATATTCAAAATACATACAAAACAACTGTCAATAATTCCCTAATGCTAACAAGTGTATCTTACCAAATAACAGCTAGAGGAACTAGTAGTGACTTCTGACAGGCCAATGGTGCACTAAATGTTTAAAAATCAGATATAATGTTTTAACTGATGTCAAGTGTCAAGTTCAATAGCATATAAATAAATCACAATTTTGCAGTTCAAGTTCAACAACAGAGTGAAAAGTCCCCAGCATCCGTCACAGCATCTTACCTACGGTTTCGTTTCCCAAAACTCTCTCGAGTGTCACCACCAATGAATTAGGGACAGAAAATGCTACATCGCCTTCCTGATGGTAACAATCACCAATTACAAAACAAATTAGCGTGCTACTTTATGATCTATATACATTTCATCTAATGAACAAATCGAGTACCGAACTACCAATTAAAAACAAAGGATACAAGTAGGTCAGTATATAAGCTCTCGTACTTGGTTGGTGCATTAGTACAAACAACCAAACATGATTTACCACTATCTAAAGTTTAAACTTGGGTAAAAATAACAACACGTTCTATTGAAGTATTAAAAATAGGTATAATAAGTGAATGCAAAGAGTTAACCTGGAGATCTTCACTGGCAGCTACATAGTGAATAGGCGGATGGTTCGAATCATGAGAAGGTCTCTCTTTAAGCACAACCTTGCAAGGCGGAAGTCCGTTTTTCTCCATCCAAGACTTCAAATCAGCGTGCTCGTCCTCTTTTTTATTTATAATTTCGCTCGATTTCACTATTGTATCAGAATTCGATGCCGCGCAGATACCACTACATTTTCTCACATTTATAGGCTTTTTGGAGAGAGAAGCTGCAATTGCAACAGGCGAATGGTATATCAGCGGCGGAGGGCGAAATATAGATGAAATGCAGCGAGTACTTTTCAGCAAATCCATGGGCAATGATTCTTCCAATCGATTAATGCATGTGATTTGAATACAATAGGTTTTTGAGAGTTGATTGCGGCAACTCAGTTGCAGAGGGGTGAAGATATTTTTTTGTGACGTTGGTGATATTAAATTGGATTGACCTATATACAATAATAAACAGTATAGTATACTCTACAGACAGAGATGAGAAATTGAGAAGAGGGAAGTATCTGATCCGGAACTTGAACCCGGTTCGGGTCTTGGTTATGTAACGCGGCCCACAAATGGGATGATCATGAACCCACTGTTTTTGGAACCGATTGAACCGGGAAGTGGACCCAGCCATGAGACCAGTTATATTATCCAAAAAACTGTTTTTGAGGTTCAACCGGTGAACCGATACTTTTTTAAAAAATATTTTGTTTCCATTATTTATTAAAATTTAGACAATAACATATTTTGTATTTAATATTTTAATTTTACTAAACAAGTTTCCTAATTTCTAAAATGATCTATTGTGTATGATTATTCAATTCTCTCTCATTAATTTTTAGCAATTATTCAATTATAATATTCTAAAATAATATTGTGTTGTCTATGATTTAATTGTATTTATTTCAATATGAAATTTATAAGTTATAATTTTTAGAAGTGCATATTTATTTATTAATGTCACATAAGAAATATATATAAAAAAAATAGGCAGAAATTATGGCGGTTCAACCGATCCAATCCGATTTGATCGCCGGTACGATTATGAAAACACTAGAGTCACCAATGCCTGCCATTTACCCTTTTCCCTTTTTTTTTCCTGATAAAATCAAATTACTAGAATGCCCAAACATTATAGCTGATATTTAGTGGTCAAATTTTCCTGATTAGTTTGCATATTACATGGTACTACTATTTCATATTTAGTGGTAAATTTTCCCATCATACAGCATCAACAATGGATATGTGGTCAAATTTTCCTGATTAGTTCGCATATTACATGGTATTTCATATTTAGTGGTAAATTTCGGAACGTTACAAAAAAATAAACATTATTAAATGAAGAGATTTTCCATAGTTAGCAGCAGCAACAGAAACAAGATTGTTGTCAATCTTCTTCCAAAATTGTTGCCAAAATTTAGAAAGATTAATAATAGCCGTTACAAACTCTAAAGCTTATAAATAAATGGGGTTGGATTGTCTGACATTAGATTTTAGTACTAGTAGTTTATATATTTATAAAGAGAAGATTGGATTGATGAATTCGAGCCGGTGTGCAGCTTGCAAGCATTTGAGAAGGAGATGTCCCTCAGATTGCATATTCTCTCCTTATTTTCCTTGCAATAATCCAAGAAGATTTTCGTATGTTCACAAGATTTATGGAGCAAGTAATGTTGGTAAGATACTCCAGGTAAAACTTAAATAATTTTTTATATTTGTTATTTCCAAAGAAATAAAATCTAATTTGAAAGAGAGAACAAAACAGGATCTTCCAGTGAATCGTAGGGCAGAAGCAGCAGAGTCGTTGTACTATGAGGCACATTGCAGAATAAAAGATCCAGTGTATGGTTGTGTTGGAATAATTACGATATTGCATCAAGAGATATATAAAGCAGAATGTGAACTGGCCAGAGTCGAAGCACAGATTAGTAATTATCATTCCTCCTCCTCCCACCACCAACTTATATCTGGCCAAAATCCCCCTTTCACATCTTATGATCTCCCTACTTGCACCTTCCATTGATCTCTTTTACTTTTTCATATTACTCTTTAATTTGTTTTGGAATTCATGATTGCTACTGCCTACTAGCATTATGAATGAAGTTTATTTTTTTTCTAATAACATGGCGATACATGCCTATCTAAATAACTGATCTTGTACACAGGTGTTGTTACATTTTGTGATGTTTGTGAATTGGAATATATATAGATCTCTTTTATAATAAAATTTATTATTTGAAATGCCCTCCGTCCAATAAAATAATCGACAAGTTACAAAATGAAAATATGCTTACAAAAAGGTAATAAAATCGATAGAGAAAAATGAAAATTCAGCAGAGGATGAGCTTACAAAAATAATTCAAGTAATAAGCAGTAGATGTACAACACTTACAAAGCACAAACCATTTGAATTCCATAGAAGTAGCAGTAGCTGGAGGCATAAAGAGCTTAATTGACTTTGGTACTTCTATCCTTGCACAGCATGTGCCACTCCTGCAGCACAGCCACTTGAAGAGCGCGGTGTTCAATCTCCTCGGGAGTTAATTTGAATAACGTCGTTGGCCCCTTCATTTTTTTACCATCCTCTCCCTCCTTGTCCGTCTCCTCCTCCTCTTGTTCATCATCGGACTTGGGAGACTTAGGGCGGGGCCGTGCTGCCTTTAGCAAAGCTATTCGTTCCATTGAGGTTCTCAGTCTCTCTGTCGCCGCTGCTTTGACTTCATCTTCAGCCATGTATTCAACGGTGCCATCTGTTAGGTCGTCCATCCACCCCTGTAGATCTGAACCAATCTCATTCGTGATGGATTCATCCGAAGCTCGGACCACAAATTTACAAATCATGGTGGTCGTTTCGTCACCCAGGTCCACGTTTCTGCTCACTTCACTAGCTCCAAATATCATCATGCCCACAAAACCTCCATACCAGGTTTTAGCAGCGTAACACAGCTGTTTTAAGACATTTAAATCACATTTTAAGAGAGAGCAGCACGAGCAACCTTCTAATGGTCAGAAAAAATAAACTAACCTGAAATCCGGCCACTGTGCGGATAATATGCGAGCAAACTTTATGGAATGGCTTAGAAGCCAGAGATTTCAAGCCACTAAGGAAAGGAGACTCCCCATATTGCTGTGCTGCTGTCGCTTTAAAACCACTTCCTTCGTATGTATATGTACCAGTGGATTCAACTATAGCAGGTAAACTATGCCACAACCGGAAATACTCTACTGGAGATATTTTGTGAGGCAAAAGAAGTTCAGTAAGGGGAATTTTGTAAGGTTGGCATCTCAACATCACTGGTCCTAATTCATGCCTCAGACTTTTCTTTTGTCCAACGATTTGTGGATCGTCTTCGGGATAGTCCCCATCATAATCTGCTGGAGCACCACTCCCGTATACTGGGTAGTATAGGACTTGGACCCAAAGGGCACATCGCTCAAAATGTGAGACACCAACAGTTACACTACATAGTACTGGCTCCTGAAGAAATGCAAATCAAAACCTTTAAAACATGATAAGCTCCAAAAAACAACGAAAATCAACAAGACAAAATGTTGGGTGTAATTTTAGTAGATTGTGCTTCAGTTTAAACCCCAAGTAGTCTGTATGTTGATGAAACATATTATAATTTAGTGTTTTGATTGCTGTTGGGAATATAAAAATTACCAACAACCCACTTCTGCTTGAATGAAAAAAGAATAAAATTTTAAGAAGCAGTGACCTTAACTGGTTAAATTAAAGTAAAATGAGCAACATGCACTGACCAAGAAGCTAAGTTAACCCATCTTAACCTGTGAAGTAAGATCGCGTAACTGTCGCACTGCCTGAGGAGACCCATCCATGAAGTACAACCCACCAGACAGTCCAACCCGAATGTCAACACGATTTAGTTCAATCTCTGTAAGGTTCAGAACCTGAAGAATATGAATTGTTAGTTTGATCAGAACCTGATACAGCCAACAAAATGAACAATTTGTAAACCTGAAAGAGCTTTGTATAAAATATAAATCCACTGCATATTCCTTGCAAACCTAGTCAAATAAACAACACCAGAAGTAGCTGAACAGGTAGTCTAACCTTCAAATGCAGAGTTATCCTTCCATCATTTGGATCTGTTAAGTGATAACCTTCAACATAGCATGGATCACTGCTACCAGTCAAAGTGAATGCATTTGGAGGAATCTTGATCGAACTTGAGTCAATGCCTTTTGTCACCAATTGAATTAACTCATTTGGATCCGGTCTCCATAGTTCCAAAACAGCCTTATGAATCAACCCCTCAAGTTTTCGGTCCTGAGCTGCAGATGCATCATAGAACTGAACAGTTAGCTTGTGGTGGCTGAACGGATAGTCTCCTCTGGCTTCACTAACACCAGCCCATCTGAAAACAAAGTTGGAAAAAGAATAAATACTGCATCCAAATCAGAAAAATATTGTAGGAAATAATTTTTGTAGATACCAACTCCAAACCAATGTGATTATTTAATACTTAAATAGGACTAAATTCTCACTTGTCATCGGCATGACCAGAAACATATTTAATTCTTTGTAGCATTAAACGACATTGATGTTTATTGACTGAATCAGCAGCCGGACTGCCCCTAAACTCTTCAAGTTCTTTAGTCAGCAAATGACCTGCCCTAGCATTACGTGATCCCAAACGCTGTGCACACAGAAGAACTGCTTGAACATCTTGAAGCCGATTTGTTGAACTTGCAGAAGAATCTATGTTGAATAGGACTTTGTGGATATTAGATATAATAATATTTAACGGGTCCTCAGGATCATCAGCAAGAAGAGGGTCCAATCCCTCCAAATCAATGTGTTCTGATATAGCCCAGAGTAAACGGCTGCATATTCTAGGGGTGTTAACCTGGCATGCACAGTTATTATGCAATAAGATACACTTTTGACGTGATTTTGCATTAAATCAAGACAGAGAAATGACCGATATACAATCAGACACGGTAACACTCACTGGGCATGCGTTTAATTTAAGCAAAAAGGAAAACTGAGAAAATATTATACAATAGAAACAATGAACTAGCCAGATGGCAACTTTTAAAAACAATAATAGTGCACTAAAGTGCAGCTTCAATATGAGCTCAAAATTCATGGATATAGGAATTTCACAAAAATTACAAACCTCGTGAAGATCTTTAACAAGTTCCCGCTGCAAATTTTGCAACCTTGTTTCGTTCAGTATCTGATCTTGAGATGCTCCATCTTTCACTCTTTTGACACCACCTCTGGTATCATAAATATGGCAAAGTCTAACAAGCAATTTAAGATAGCAATCAATGGCATATGTTCGACCATCACAATCCCATTTAACACACGGCCTGCATACTTCCACCACTTCCAGAGCTGGTTCTGTCCAATTCAAAGCACCATAACCAGTTCCATATGCTAAGGCCCCAATTACCCTGCTTTCCATACCAGAACTCTTCTGCTCAGGTAAAGGCAGTGACAACTGGAAGCAGCTCTCGACTAGCATGGCAACTAATTCTTCTCTAAATAAACTCTTACCAGTAACACTGTTGAGGTCGTCCTTTAAACTTGCATCTTCGAAAAGTGAAGCAATATCTGTTCCTGCAAGAGGTTTTTGACCTCTGCGGACACTCTCCTTTGCAAAAAGATCTACACAAAGAGCAGTACGGCAGATGCATGCCAGAGCATGCATTCTGTCTGATTCTGCCCTCAAGTTTTTCACCATAAGAAGCAGCCTTTTAAACAGTGAAACCTGTGTCAATGAGCAAAAGCACATAAAAAAACTGCATCCTCACTAGTAACAAATTAAGCAGAAGACATCAAGCAGGAAACGTGAAATAGAACTTATCTTACCTGCATGCTTAGGTCAAGCAGATGCAAATTAGTTACAACAGCTCTAACTATGCTCTCACGGGCAGATGAGTACTCTTGTCTATCCCAAAGTGTAAGAATGGCAATTATGGATGTCGAAGCCCACTCAGGCTTCCCTCCAGGTACATCAGCCAAGTATAACATATTAATCCCCACCTCGAATATCAATGCAGGATCCAACGATGATGCCAGAAAAGGTGCCAAATGCGATACCACATCCGAGGCTCCCACAAATCTCTCCGCATTTCCTAAATCCGATGCTGCACCTGCACTTCTATTCTTTGACGACATTGATAGCTTCTTGATCGTCTCTATTGAACCTGAAGCGACTGATTTCACTGCATAAACTAGTGGATAAACAGTTGCTCTAAAACTCTCTACAGGGAGAACTAAAGATCGAGACATCAAGGCATTTCTCTTGTTCCAAACAAAATCAACCATTGATGAAATCCAATTTGACCGAATTGCCACAGAATTTTCAGTATCAACTAATTTATCTCCAGCTAGTCGACTCATCTTCTTTGATTCAAATTCTTGAAACAGTTTCCCAACGGATTCAAACGCAACCTTGGAAACAGTATCAGATTTATCAAGCATGTTTTGAGCAATCCGATTCCACCAATTGGAGACGCGATCGAGCAAGTTAATATTGTTCTCACATAATGTCACGAGATCGTCACGCGCGAGTATGCATCCTAGAGTTTCGGTAATTGAAAACCGGAGATTGTCGCTAGCAGAATCGAAGCAAGAGGAAATTTGTTGATGGCATTCATTAATGAGTTTACCGAGGCGGTACGAGGGAATGGCAGCGAGTATTGACACGGCTGCGGCGGTGACGTCAGGATCGGGGAATTCAAGATCCTTATGAACGCCGACGCAAACGATTTCCCACAGATCGGGAGTTAGGCGAGTCGAGCGGATGAGGTCAAAGGCGAGCTTTTTAGAGACGGCGGAGGCAGGAGAGGCGACGATCTCTTCCACGGCGGATTTGGCTATGACAGAGATATCTCGGCCAGCGGCGGATTGTTGTAGGGCCTGGAGTAATGCACCAGATTGGCGGAGAGCGTCGTTGGAGCGGAGGTCCGCCTGGATCTGGGCAAAAAGTATGTCCATTTGGGACGTTATGGAAATTATAATTCGGAAGTCGAACCACCGGCGACTTACTTCAACTGCTGAAGCCGCATATTTTCGACGGAATCACAGAGACTGAACACTTAATTCCCGGCGACAATGGTAGGGGAGTCCGGTGGTGGACTGGGTTTAGTTTTAGCAGAGTGATTTTTTTTTTTTTTAGCAGAGTGATTTCATTTGCGCACAAAAGAGTAGGAAAGCTAAAAGGGCTTTTGTCCACGACCTAGGCCCAGGCCCGATTTTAATAGACCTACCTAACTCCTAGGCCCAGGCCTAATTTTAATAGACCTACCTAACTCCTAGGCCCAGCATAACGTCATACTTGTTCGACTAGACTAGACAAAACAACTCTGAAAAGCTACCGGAGAATACTCCATCCATAGCAATGGCCGATTACCATTATGTATACAAAGATTTGGAAGGATCGTCGACGCAATGGGACGATATTCAGACCAAACTTGGAAATCTGCCCCCAAAGCCACCGGCGTTCAAGCCGGATCCTTTCACGCCGGCAGAGGACGAGGATTCCAAGCCGAAAAGCAAGGCTTGGATCGACCAGAAAACCGAAGAAGAGCTTGACGATCTCGAAGATGATCTCGAGGACGATCGTTTCCTTGAAGAATACAGGTACTGATCTGTCCATATATATGAATGAATTATGTTGCTGAGAACATGAAGTGAGGCTTGGTTTCGGAGAACTGGCACTAGAAATTTGGATTTTGGAAGAATCAATCTGAAATTAGAAAAATTCGATCGATTAAAGAATATTCCCTTTTAATATGCGCAGTCATTGTTAGAAATTAGTAATTAAGCAGTTGATATTTGATAGTATATAAGCCATGGAGTTTTTTTTTTGGTCACCGTTTGGAATGCTGTCTTTCATTTAGATTGATCTTGCTTTACGTTCATGAAAACTTTAACGACTTTATGCACTTGGAAACAAAGAGACCGACCACCTTTATCCACTTTCAGGAATATAATAGAAATTTGAAATCCAATCATCAATTGTAATTGTAATGTACTCCCATTTTGATTATGATAGGAAGAAAAGGTTGGTTGAGATGAGAGAAGCAGCTAAGGTTGCAAAGTTTGGTTCAGTAATTCCAATTTCAGGATCTGATTTTGTTCGTGAAGTTTCACAGGCTCCTCAAGAAGTTTGGGTTGTTGTGATGCTGTATAAAGACGGGTATGTCTTAATTACTAGCTACTGATTGGAGTTCTTGTATGAGTAAAGTATGTATTACTAGTTACCGGTTGGAGTTCTTGTATGTTTGAAGTTCTTGTATGAAGTTTTACTCATTTCTGTGGATTTTTTGACAGAAATCCGGAGTGCAGTATCCTTTTGCAATGTCTAGAAGATTTGGCTAAAAGATACCCTGCAACAAAGTTTGTCAAAATTATATCAACAGAGTGCATTCCCAATTATCCTGATCGCAATCTCCCAACCCTTCTGGTGTACAATAATAGTGCCGTCAAGGCAACTCATGTCGGAATACATAGTTTTGGTCGGAGGAGCACTCCTGAAAGTACGTAATCTCTTTCTTTGCTTTTAGTAGTGTTTTTGTCTTTTGGGTGCAAAAACTAGTTAGGTGGTAAAAGAGACATGAGCCAGTGAATTGACAATTTACATCCGTGAGACAAGACCAGTACATAATGTGGAAAAATGTAAATATGAAAATGAAAAAAGTAGCATATATTATTGGGTTTAATTTCTGTTTTGATGTAAGATTCTATTCCACTTTGTATGTTCGCCTTGGGAAAGGAGGATCAAAAGGAAGTTCATGTAACCAACACTTTGCTATGCTGTTTTCCAAGAAATGTAAATATTCGAACTTTCAGGTGTAGCGCTGGTCCTATGTCAATCTGATCCAGTGCTGAATGATGGGCACAGCGCTGGAGAACAATCAAGAGAAGCTGTTCTTGATGGAGTCCGGAAAAAGTTTCTGGAAAGGGTCGTAAGAGAGCGGGAAGATGATGATGGATCATCCAGCGATTGATCCATGTGAACTAGGAGTGTAAGTTTATGATGTGATTGCACTCTTTTCTTTCTCATTTTTCTTAATAATTAATCTGTATTTCTGACTGGACTGTGGTTCCAAGTAAAACATAAAGTATCTGATCTGATGCATCTATTTTTTACAACAAAGACAGCCCGCTCTATTTGTTTGATATTGAATTATGAGTGGAGAAGGTGCTGCCTCAGTTTGGGCGTCTCGCGCAGTAGAATGTCATGGTAGGCAGCCTCTTGCTGCACATCTATGCAGTCCCGGGTTCTCAGAACCTGAAAATTTGTATTCCATATTAATTTGGAAATTATAACTAATTTACACGACTGACTGACGAGATTAAATAAATACCAGTGTCTCGTAGAAGAATCTTGCACTTTCTTTCTTTGTTTTTCCTGCTAACAAATGTGATAGGCTCAGTACTTCTTCCTCTTCTCTACTCCTTTTATCCACAAACTTCCTACATAGATAACTTCCAGCCACTCTGCCCAGACAATAGTAATAATAAATAAATGAAAAAAAAAAAAAAAAATCATCAAGTGCCAGTGAACTAAATCATACCTGGTTCTGGTCGAGAATGTATCTGGAATGAAAATGTTGAAGAGGATCGTTGTAAGAACATGAACTTCCCTTTCCAAATAAAAATTAAATAAATAAATTTATCTGTTACCTGATTTCTTCAAGCTCTCTCCTTCAAAGGAGCTCGTATCCTGATAAGAAACATTTAGCCGTGAGTATCCACTTCAAAAAATTTCACGCCACTACATTTTGCACGTATGATTATCCACCAAATTTCAAAATATATGACAAATCAGGCAACAGCAATTTAACAAAAGAAGTCATTGCAATGTGGCATTATTGACCTACAAGTAAAACTCGTCTCAGTCTAATATAATAAAAGCGATAGAGGTATATGTAGAGCATGCGGATGACAGAATTCCAATACCTCCTCCTCAAACAAAACATCAAATCCTAATGGTTCACTTGAAGATGGGCCCTTCCCTACACTTTCGTACGAGGTAGCGGGTTCCAAGATGTCTCCGAACTCATGGCATCTTAATTGGTCCAAATGAGCAGCCGATGGTGTTCCAGGAGCAATAGGAGTTTGTTTACAAGACTCTTCTATAACAAGCGATTGAACGTCTAAACTTCGTCTGAGTGACTTTTCCCTAACACGAGATCTGACGACTGGAATTTGTTCTTGCGCCCCATATGTAACAGGAGAATTCACAAGTTCTTCTTCACTAGATAAATCCACTGCTACACAACTCTTATTATATTCAAGTTCTACAGAGATACCTGTGAAGGAAATGGTATTTAAGGTGGTGCAAAATTACACTCGTTCAAATCTCAGACAATACTTGTATACTTACCAGGGATTGATGGCTCAGAGAAACTTAGAGGGAAACAGGCCCGTTTATCAGCTCTCCAGGCACCTAATAGAGTATGAGGAACTTCCCTCCTTTTACGCTTTAAATCAGATGCATCACCTATCCAATTTTTGAATACCCTACAAAACATGAATATTTTACTTACGAGCCTTTAGAATACCATCAAAACCAAGAGTTTGTCTAAAGAGGTCATAGTACAAGTGATTAAGATTTTTCATAGCATTTCAAAGACACGCAAAGCGTCTTATATGCAAGTCATACAGCAGGAAGACCAAAAACTAAAAGTAGAGTTTTGCCAAGACCCGAAACTAAAGAGTAAAGAAAAAGGGTAGATCACATACTCATTAGGCACCACCATTGAGGTCGAATCCAAAAGTGTCTTTCGTTTTTTCAGGATCCTCGCACGCTCCTTTCTGCCTGGAGTATGAACAAATGCAACCTCTGAGGTACCAGCACCTCCTGCTAAAAGCGGGGGTGGAGAGAGATCTTAGAGATTCAGTATATAATAACTGAAACATATAAATATATTTTTAGAAACACAGATGCCTTGGCAGAATAAAATGTTGGGTCATCATTCCTCTACCAAAAGTGGTCAGTTGAAGTCCAAAGAAGATTATGCAATTTTCCTTCTCGAGTAACAGATTCAGAGCAAATATGGTAACAAAACCAGGATACCAATCTCTTATCAGATCATGTTAACACATCCACAATGATACATGTAAGGATTAATGGTGAATAGTAGTTGTGCACACGCGCCCACACACACGCATATATTAGAAGTTAAGCGCACCCGCCCCCACACACACTCACACTCACACGAGAAATTTACTGGTTTTAATGAAAAAGAATCACCTGGAAGCTTTGAGTCTGGAGTTACAATGGACACATGTAACTCTTCTGGCCGCTGACCTTTTACGCTCTCCCGGGTAATCGCATCTGGCACTTTATCCCCTGCATCTACAGCCTTTGCTTTATCAACTGATGCAGTGAAGTCCTGGTGTTCACCCTCTTGAAATTTGAACTCAGTGCTTAGGTGTTCCACATGCTCTTCTTCGACTCCATGCTCTTTATCAGGTGGCTTCTCATGACCTTGTCCCTTTTCAGCCTCATTCAACGTCTTGAAATTGGGTAACTGTTCCAAAGAGATGCCACTTTCATGAACCCCCAAGATTTCTACAGAATCGCCCCCTTTAGAGGATTGATGATTGATGAAGTCTAACTCCATGTCTTGAACTGGCTCCTGATGAATAAATGGCCTACAATCCAGTTGTTTCTTTTCAGCTTCATCTAACACCATAGGTTCAAGACGATCTTCTAAAGCAAACCAACTTCCACAAACTATCTCTAAACTTGGTAACGAGTGACTTCTATAATTGAGTGGACCCATATCAGAATCAGATTCCATATCATTAGTTGGGCGTTGAAAATTCATCTCAGTTTGCTTTTTATGCATTTGTTCATCTTCAGCCTCATCCAATAGGTTAGGATCTCTATGATCTCCTAAAGAAAAACGTGTTCCACGAAGTACCTCCACGCCAGCTAACGAAATTTTCTTATTACTTGAGGGACCCACGAGTAAGTTCTGACCAATGTGAGGGTGTCCAAACACGCTGCATTATGTCAACTCAATGGTGTGAGATATTGACAAGGTGTACGACTAGATTCATAAATACCAGATGCTGCATACGTACTCTCTAGGTGGCGTGTAAGCCAATGAGTGAGCTCCAGAAACTTGATCATTTTCCTATGTGTGTCAGAGGGATAACAAACAAAATTTTGTTAGAACACTTTCGGCATAACAATTTAATCATGAACACTGTCACTGAAACAATTAACAGACTTCAGGAGACCAGAATTCAAGCAGAACTCAACCACTTAAAAATTTAGTACGCTGTTGCGTTAAATAATGTAACTAAATATCAACCTGCCATTGTGTAGATTTAACATTAAAATGCATTTATTAGTCCAAAAATTGGACTTGATAGCTGATAAACTTTATGGTTATGGAGAAAGGGATTAATCAGTCTCTTAATTCGTCAAATTTGTGATAACCAGGTATATGTTCACTGTGCTTTTTGAACGACATAAAATGATAAAGAAGAACAATAATCACTCTAATGTTGCTTGGCAAACAAATTTAGTGCATAATGTCTGATCAGGAGGCATGTAAATGCATCAGAGATGTGATCAAGAGTGAATTTGAGAACTTGCTTTGAAGCTGACAAACTTCTATATTTGACAAATAATTCATCCTAGTTAGCTAAAGTGTCAAATTCTTATTTCTTTATCAATATATTACCTCCACGTCATAGTTTTTGCGAAAAAAAAAAAACAATAATAGCAACATAACCATTTTATGCGTGCTAACTTTGGCAGGAAGTAAAAAACAAAAGGAAAAAACGGCAAAATGTTACACGTGTACCTTGCGAAGCAAGCCAGATGTACTAGCATCTTTTCTGCACCAATCTGACATAATGGAAATGCCCAATTAATGTCAAATGCATGTCACAAAACAACATAAACAACAGAAAAAAGGTTATACCAGCAAGCTTGTCTTTTCCATGTGCGCTCACATTTCCACTGCATACACGTTTCAGCATAATAAAAAATAATAATAATAATAATTCAAAATACAGTTGCACAAGGCCCGCATAATTCAACATCTTATATAAAAAACAGCGGTATAAATAAGCAATAAAACATAACTTAATGGAATGTATGAAGCTCACCCCACCACATCTTGATCTTCCAAGAGTTCCAGATCAAATGTATCAAGTTCAAACCTCTTGGGTAAAGAGATAGAATGGTAATGAGTCTGTGATACTCCAATCCCTGCTAGTTTGCTTTTCCTGGTCTTAATGCTAGATAGTCTATTCAGCATTTCATTACAATCATTAAATAGATACTCAGCTTTCTTAGAGTAAATCCTCACGATGCCCAGAAGAAGAAAGGCGAGAATTCTATGTGTGACTTGTCGAATTTCATCATCCAGAATCTTATCTGAAGAGATTCAATTGTTGGCAAATGAGATTAAATGCAGCAAATCTGGATTAGTCAAGCAAATGAAAGAACAAAACTTTGATTCTGACATTTAACACATATATCTAACAGCAAGTAGACAACTTTGAAATAAAGTGAAGTAATATATGAAACAACAGAAGTGTACAAAGTCAGCCATGCTAAGAATATCGTGCTCATTAAGCAGATATGCACATGACATCTTCCAGCTTAACACTCTGACGATGTTTTTGCATGACAAATATGATCTTTTTTAGTATCATATAAGCTTTTACTGCTGTACTATAGAGGGGGAGACCCCTCAAACACTTCTAGAAACCGAATAGCATTCTCATGAGTGCAAGGAAACATATATATACGGAGCTTCATCCATAATGACGATGAACTGCAATGAGAAAAGGCAAGAAGTTCTAAAACTCTTTACGACTTTTAAATATTTAGGGAATCGCAATTGAAGGGGAGACCAGAATGGTGCATGATCCACTGCCTTGACTTGGGTGCACTATAAGAAATGAAACAGTTATTACAATCCTTTTGAAAAACTTATCTGTTGAGTTCTTTTGCCAGAAAATGCATTTAAACAATTTGCCTATAGGCATGTATGTGTAATAGCAATTATTGTTCAGAAATCTTTAGAAAATCTACTCTAATGATTAGTCAAAAGACCAACCAACAGATAAGTATCCCTATAGTTGTTGGTTGTGTCCACCTCTCGGCAACATACAACTATTTTAACCCTTGTCCTCGTAATCTCCATACATATGCAAAAATCTAAAATCAAAGTTATCAAATTCCTACAGATAACATTTAATTATAAAGAAAAATAAAACGTGGGATCGAAAAAAAAATTGGGAGAGGGAGTGCAGAAATCCGTGCATGGATAATAAAAAAAATCAAGTGGAAAGAAAAGGAAAAAGAAGAAGAAAACGGACCCACAGAAGACGAAATGTTGGTCTGCTGTATATCGCATTTGCGGAGTCTTTTGTGGCAATGAGCAGCCATCCAAACGATGCCTAAGGCAGCCGTCTTGGAGAGGAGAAACTGTGAGTAAAACATCTTCTCTGAAATGTGGTGGCCCTGAATTTCAACTGAAGGAAGGAAGGAAGGAAGGCCTTTTTTCCTCTTTTGGCCGACTGAGAGTAGAGTAGAAACGGTCGAAACCTGAGAAAGAAGGAAGGAAGGAAAGAAGGAAGGACGGGTGTAATAAAACAATCTTTTTTTCACGAACATTTTTTCAAATAATAATAATAATAATAATAATAATAATAATAATAATAATAATAATAATAATAATAAAGTTATGTAATGTTTTTTCTTTCTTGGGCTGAAATTCATATAATTACAAGCCCATTTTCTTTTTCTTAAGGAAAGGAAAGGAAAGGAAAGGAAAGCCCATCCAAATCCAATTAAAAGAAGTAGTAATTAATTAATTTGTTTGTACCAAATAAAATGAACCAGGGGCATAATAGTACACCAAATCATTTCGTACTTATCCACTTCGATCCTTTTAAATTATTTATTTAAATCCCAAACCTCCTAATAATCTCTTTACAATAATTAATTATAATCATACTTTTCCTCTCTTGGGTCTGAAAATAATATTAATTATACTTTTCCTCTTTTGAAATTATAATTTGGATTAAGTTTTTGTTTGTAAAATATTGAGGCGAACTTTTAAATTACTCAAATATTATAATAAAAATTATATTTTGGTGTGCAGAGAGAGCTGGCAAAATGTTTAATCTATATATTGAAAGGAGTCAGGTGGTATTTGCAAATTCAGAATTATGAGTCCATTAACTAACTGTTTAAATTTGGGAACATCAGCTTATCTTCATTATTTAAATTTATGATTAACGTTGTTCATTTGTGGGCGGGCTTAAACGACGTAGCTTAGCAGTGGCCAGCTCAAGTTTAATAGCGAGGAAAATGAAATATCAAGGAACTCCTCCAGGCTCCAACTGAATGCGCTTAATATGAATTTACAAGTAGACTAAAGACCTCGGCCCGGCCCGGCCAGTACAGTACTTTGAGATGAAGTACCTGGCTGGCGCTACTGTACATCAACAACCGAATAAATATTTCTCCCGCTTAGCCTCTTCTTCCATTACCAACCTTATCCCACGCACCCATAGTTCCGCCATTTCCATCCCCCCATCGCACACAAAATGCACTTCCTTCTTCTTCGTCGTCCTCACTCGGAAAATTCCTGCTGCCTCACCATCACCCTCACCCTTCTTCCGCCTGTTCCGCTGAAACCTCAGACTCGATCCCACTTCCACTTCTCTGCATTTCACATTTCGACAGCTCGACTTCCCCCATCGCAGAACTCCTCCACACTCCACCATTTTAAGGACCTTCATATGTGGGGCCCCCTTACCTCCCCTGGTGTGCTTTTGTACCTGGGACCCACCCAACACCAGCTTCCGTGCAACCGCATTCACCAACACCTTCTCAGCTTCATTCCCATTCCCATGCTTTCTAGCTATCGTCAGTGCAGTTTCCCCTTTTCCATTTTTAATATCAAACTTGGCCCCACAAGAGGTTACGAGAAGTTCACACATTTTACCATTGCCTTCTCTTGCAGCCAACATGAGTGCTGTGTACCCTTCCCCATCCGAGGCATTGATATCGTAACCCTTGCTCGCCAACAACTTCACCGCATCCAAGTCTCCACGTCGAGCAGCACAATGTAGGGCGTCGAATCCTCCAGCGATCCGGTTCCCCTTTTCCAGAGCAAACTCCAGCATCACCTTTTCAAACAGATCCCTGTTTCGTTTTGACAGAGTAATAGCAGTGTCACCGGATTTATTGCACAGCTTCACGTCTGCCCCAGCATGAACAAGCATCCGGAAAGCATCAATGTGACCCTCCATTGCAGCAATCATTACTGCAGAGAAGCCACCTTCATCCTGCTCATCAACCTCAATATCTGCATCTCCAATCACAGCTTTCAACCCAACAACATCTCCTGATCGAGCCACAAATAGCAAGGGTGAAAAAACGGATATGTTGCTAGATATTGGTACTGTTCCACTGCGAATAACATTGAGAAGTGCTTGTTGAAAACCAAGATACCACCGACTGGAAACAGCTATGGAAGTCACCGATTGAGCAGCTAAGTTAACAATCCCAAAGTCAGCACCCCCCTTTGCTAATGATTTGAGGCACTCTTCTTGCTTATATCGGACAGCGATCATTACAGCTGTATCACCAGATTCTGTTGTAGAGTTCAAATTGCAGCCGGAATCGATTAAGGTTTCAAGAATTGTAGACCGTCCAAGACGAGCAGCCATATGTATAGGACGAAATTCAGTTTGTTGAGTGGTCGTGATTGGTGTCTCTATATCACCACCACATTTTACGAGTACTTTCACGGCCTCCTTATTGTCGCACAGAATGGCATGGTGGAGAAGAGTTCTTCTGTAATGACGAGTATTGGGGGAGATGCAATGAAGGAGCATCCGCAGAATTGAACCGGTTGCTTCAAAATATTCCACCGCACACCAAGTGACTGGATAAGGCTCGGCCAGTCCTGCACCCACTCTAAATTCCTCGCCTGAAGCCATATCCCATGACCACGCCCCAAGTTGCACTTCGACATCAGTTCTGACACCAGCCTTTTTATTTTTTTCCCCCAAAAAGATAATAATAAGTAAAATTAATTACCATAATTTGAAATAAAAGAGCACAAGGGCTGAAGTTATTTTGGTGCAGATAATCACAATGTTCTGGTCTTGTTTGAATCAAGAGCGAAGGTATTAACAATAAACTAAGCAAGCATTAATTTCTTTACCTTCAGCAGAAGTTGGACTACAGAGATCTGCTTGCTAACAATAGCAGCCACAAGTGCAGTACAGTCAGCATTTGTATGCAGAGAAGGCTTACATGATTGAAGTAAAACGCGATCAGTTGCATTAGCATCCACTCCACACTGCCATCAATTAACAATTAAATAATGTAATTGAGGGTGAGCAATAAAAACTCAATTGATTGGTAAAAATATTCGTTTAAGAATTAAAACTACAGTATGGCTCTCCATATAAAGCAGCCAAAGCCATAGGCAACACACCCCCATCAGCCTACTAAAAGAGATAGCAATGTGTATGTTCCCCAATATTTTGGTTAGCAGCTTCGCTTGACGCTCAATCAGTCTTGATACATGTAAATTTTATTAAAGTACAGGCGTATGATATCTCTCCCCTATGTTGGGTTATTTTTGTGAAGCTGCAACAGGTACATGTTTGTAAATTCATGCATTCAATGATGAAAGTTGCAGGCCAATAATTGTAAGTTACTTAGAGGTATCTTATTTCGAGATAGATACAGGGAACAAAACACATCAACATCAAATAGAAGTTGCATTTAACCTTAGGTCATATGCATGTGGTATACAACTGGTTTGGATAACCCAATACTGTTTTTCTCCTACCGAAATAACATATAGATATTACACCAATGTTATTGTACCATATATGTAGTGGAAGATATACCTTCATGAGAGTATCAACCACCTCAACAAAGCCTCTACAGCATGCAGTGACTAAAGCATGAATAGCAGCATGAGGCCTTATAAGGTCAGATCCCATGAGCAACTCCACTAACTGTGAATGTCCATGACTGCTAGCTTCTAAAAGTGCTTCCTCACAAGCTGATTGAGATGCCCCAGCCTTGAGTAGGATCTCAAGAATCTCATAGTGGCCCTCCCTTGCAGCTGCTGAGGTTGCAAATCCACGAAACAATTGTAGGTTCACATCAGCTCCTACACTCTGCAATTTAGAGAAGTGTCAAGATTTGTAAGTATAGCCGGTATACAAAATAAATGATTAAGAATGAAGAGAGGAATAATACATATCCATTATTTCCTTTACTTGCGCATAGTTTTAGTAACAGAGTGAAGAAATCCTGGACTTTTTAGACATAAAACAGCAAGACAATCCCTATGTCGACCCACACAATGACATACAGAACCATCATCAGACATGATACATGGTTGGGTCGACAAAAATAATAAAAGAGGAGTAATGCATTTATGATTCATTCAGGCTTGCTAGCAATGCAAAGAACCTCACATAACTATAAACTTGGTGGGCTGGTATATCTGGATCTCTCTCTCTCTCTCAAAGTATATGGGAACGATGAATGCAAAGTGTTAAATAATGGGGATTAGCAGGTAAGACCCGGGACTTCTCTCAAATTCAGTGCACTATGCAAATTTCAATAGATAGCACATGCATTATAACACAGTTCAAACAAAATTATCTGGGGACGAACCACTGAACAATAAAAGGTGATGATGGACCAGTATAATAAAAAAAAAAGTGGGTTTGCAGTCATACTTGGTTTAAAGTCAAACTAGCTAAACGTTAGAAACTTGACTATGCGAGTTTAGACAAACTGTCCGACAGGAAACACCGAAACATAACTACTGAGCGCAGAAACAAGGGAAATCTTCGTAATTTATAGTTGAAAATCAAACAATAGGCTACAGGATTACAGGAAAACAATATACGCAATAAAGCGGTAATTAAAAGCAGAACATTATGCAATCAGGCTTAAGGCATACAGTCCACCAGTTGCAAGGATCCAAGTCAGCCAGATCAATTAAATATGTGAATTATTAGACAAGAACAAGAATACGCGATCAAAAAATTATAATTAGATTTCATTAACAAGTTGAAACCTCCGAATATCATGATGAACCAAATAATGGTTCAAGTGATAATAGGTACCAAAGCATCTGTCCTAAATATTTAGAATAATAATGACATCCGGTCCTGGTATAGTTCAAATAAGGTGAGAGAAATAAATTAATAATACATCTCAGATGAGCCATGAGCGGTCAACCGAGAATCGGTTCCTGCCAAAAGCATGTACTAGACTCCTTGTAGATTCAGTTAACAGTTTAATGACGCTAAACAGTAAGCTTTCGCCAAGCTCTCAACTCTTCGACTTCGAGACTCAGTGGTGGTGGGGTTAAATAGTAATGACTAAAGCTAATATAATAAAAAAAATTAAAGCAGATATCCAAACACAGCGCATCAATTTTTGAATTTTGAATTTAGCAACGACCAATGGAGACTCCAGTAATCCAAAATGCAGCAAATCCACAAAGTCGATAAAAGCAGCATAATAGCCGCATAATTACTATAACATCTCCATTAGACAAACTGAAAAGTGAGAGTATAGATAAAACATTCTAAATTGAATTTAGTGAAGATTTCCGGAGCAGACAACAACAATAACAACAAAAACAAAACAATAAATAAATAAATAAATAAGAGGCAGCACAGAATTAGAAAATGAAATCAGCTGTTAAACGAAGACTTACCAGTAATGTCCTCACGAAAGCGGAGTTTCCATTAGTAACAGAAACAAACAATGCTGTAGCATCAGTGCGGAATTCGTCGAAATCGACGCGCACTTCGCCCGGCAATTCCTCGCGCAGAAGGATACTAGTCTTCCGAATCTTCAAGCAAACAGCACCAACATAGTTGACGTCGACGAAGGGATCGGCAAGGCACTCGAGAGCCGATTTGAGATCATTAGAAAGCGAGGCTTCTAGAAGCCGGTGCGAGACCTCCGCTTCGTAGTTAACAGGAACCACTTGCTTTCCAGCCAGGAATCCACCGGTTCCTCCTCCGGCATGCCTCAACACCATCATTTCCGGCGGAGACACCTCTTAGGAGCAGTGAAAAACAAGAGAGAGTGGGTGAGGTGTTTGAAGAGTGTGAAATTCTATTTGTTTCGGTTAGTTGAGACTTGAAGATAGAGAGAACAACAGAGAATGGGAGCACGAAACTCGAGAGGGAGAAACTTGAAATAAGTGAGCGCCAGAGACGGGGATGGGGTATTTATTTATGAGTAATATTCATGATAAATAAAATTACTCCATCTACTTTTACTTTATTATAATAAATCTTCTATTTTATGCTTAATTCACACCTGATAAAGAAAATCTATTTCAAAAGGATATTTATTCAAATCAATTTTTCTTTATCGGTTAAATGGTTTCTTTAAAAATATGTTTTGATGTATAATTCAATTAAGTTGAATACTCAAGATCAAATAATCATTAGCGCTTATAAAGTAGGAGTATATGTTTCATTTATGGATTGACTATTTGAGTATTTGTCGAGAATGTTAAGTGTAGTGTGTACGCAAACCTTGCTTTTTGTTATTATTATATCATCATCATCGCTAGTTTATTTGCTCTCTTTAAACGTTGAGTTATAGTACATTAATTAAGACAAGTATTTGTGTGCATAATATTTTTATCAAATATTATAATGTTACTAAACTAATATTATACAATATTATTAACTAAACTAGTACTATACAATATTTGAAATAATATTATATTGAATCAAACTAATATTATATAGTATCTGAAATAATATTATACTGTAATCAAACTAATACTATACAGTACATGAAATAATACTACACTATAACCAAACTTTGTGCACACGATTTTTATTGTGCACAATATGCACACAAATACTACTCTTAATTAATAATAACAAAGCTCAAACGAACCAATCAAAGATTGCCTAAATTAATGGAACACGCCATAAGTCTGAGCAAAAAAAAAAATGGAACACACCATAAGATAAGTTATGGCTGTGGTGTTTGGTAAGTAAATTGAAAATCTTATTCATGATTTATACTTGTATATAATATATCACTTACCCATTTTTTTAAAAACATAAACCGAAGATTAATTTGTTACCTACTTACTGCCACGCACATTATTATCAGATTTATCGAATTGCACTCCGTAAAAAAAAAAAAAAAAGGATTTACCGAATTGCACCGCCATTTCATTATTCATTTGAATAAATAAAGACAAAATTGGGTGGTAGTTTTTTGTTAGATTGTGAAAGGGGAGATGCATATATATTTGTATGTGTAAATGAGCAAACATGAAGTTGTAGGAAAAATTCTGAGAGATATAGTGTCCCCTATTACTGGTATTTTTTTAACTTCTTGTGTATGTGCCTTATTAATTATGGTGAAAGCTGCAAATTTAGGTTTTTTTTTTTTTTTTTTTTTTCTTGTTTTCTAGTCAAAGTAGGAATACTTACTCCACAAGCCATCCCATTCCCTTCAACCTGGTCAACCTTTTTGACCAACATTTCTGCACATCTTCTCTTTTCATATTTCAACTGTAATCAGCTCTAATAGTATTTAATTTATTCGTCAAACGATTATGGATATCTAATTAATTCTCATTTTCTCTATTGAATTCTATATAATTTGAATTCATATACAAATCAAAATTGTAGGTTATCTACATGAATGTGCTGGTGCACCAATGCAGTGATCTTTAAATTATAACATCAACTTTTATTATTGAATTTCTACGTACTTCAATACCTAATTATATAATTCTATTTCTCAACTTAGTACATATATTGATGCTATTTTTCGATATTTGACATATATTATATACTGAAGCATATGATCAACGGCCACATAACATAGTAAATTGCGATTGATGGGGATGTCAAATCAATACATACTAATATATAACCAATTTTGAAACACTATAATCCACGACCTAAAAAATGTATCCGTAAATAGATTTAGAAATCGATATTTCAAAATAATTATACTGTCAAATTGCCTTCTCTTTTTTTTTTTTTTTTTTTTTTTTTTTTTTGCGCCTTAAATTTGTACTTTAATAAACATAATACTCTTTAACTTGACAAGAAAAATGTTGTGCTTTCTCCTTGAAATTATGAATTTCATTGAACTAAGTATCCACGCTTTCCAAATTATCTAGAAAAAGCGATTAATTCTTTGTGGTTAGGGTCCAATAGTGATTTATAAATTATTTTTTAAAACATATATTTTAAAATCTTATAAACAATTTGAAAGATTTATAAACTTGTAAACAATTGATAAGTTATTTTAAAAGTATATATATATATAATTCAACTCCATTAATAATAAAGTAAATAATAAGAGTTGTAAGTGAATATTTGTGTTAACATGCAATTCATTTTAAAATATGAGGTTGATCCATGAAACTCCAAACATGGTATGTTGTAATTTGTGAAGTAGTGAATTAACAATCGGGACAAGCGGTGGAGTTGAATCCATGTGGCAGGCCTGGTATAAGGTATTTGTAAATTAGGGATGCTGTAATTTCGCACATTGGCACGTGACTGTAGAGAGGTTATTGCAGTATGTATGTATTGTACTTTATTATTATTTTATATTTATATTATATGGACCTATGTCTAGGAGATGTAGCCACGCCAGCAACACGCGACCAAAGTAAATAATTATTTATTTTTTGCGCATTTAAATCTAAATCTATATATATGTAAAATTTTAATAATGCATTGTTTTATCTTTTTCGAAACCTAATTATTTAAGCAAATAATTGAGTTCGTATCTAATTTTAAAGACAAATTAAGGTATCCTTCCACAGGTTGAATAAGGTCATGTGCACTGTCAAATGCGCATTTTAACGACGCTATAAAATTACTAGCATTGATAAATGTAAAAGTGCGCTAGCGACTACTGTAGTTCCATATGTGTCAAGTATCATGTTTACCCCCATTTTTCATCTATGATGCTCCTTTTCTTTTCCCTTTTCCAGTACTTTTGGCCATAATTTGATTATTGTAACGTAATATTAGTCCTCACATTGGCACGTCCTAGTTCATTGCTGATATATACTTATTAGTATTTGAATGGGAGGGCATGCAACCCATGTTCAACAATTTATTTAAATGCCCTACTACTATATACAGCCATAATATATAAATCCAATTCTTGAGTAATCAGGTGTGGCCTAACATGAAACTACGAAAAGACAATAAAAGTGTGGATTATAAAGTAATAAAAATGGGTGCAGCCATAGACATCGTGGTTGACATCTTGTACATCATACTCTCAATTTTAATGATATAATAATTTTATTTTGTTTAGTCTCACTATCAAAAAAACACGTTTTGACGAGGGGATTAGCGAGGGACTTAGCGAGGGCCAGGAGATTAGCGAGGGTTTTACCGAGGAAAAAAAGCCCTCGCTATAAAGCTCCTCGTAAACACATCCCTCGGCTATCCCGAGGGCTTCGGCGAGGGCAGCTGGCGAGAGTTTTGTCGAGGGCTTTTAAAAAAAATTTGCAGCCAGGGGGTATCGAACCCGTGACCTGGCCGCGAGCGGGGTAGGCTCAGCCAGCCTTAATTCGGAATTTATTCGACATGTCCGGGTATCAAACACACGACCTCGCGTGTGGAGGCATATAGAGGCTAGGCGCTTTATCGTTTGGGCAAAGCTAATCATTCGATATGATTTTGCTTTTAAATATATTAATATCATATTATGTTATATATTTTATATATTTAATTAAATTGTATACTATATATTTTATTAAATTGTATACTATATATTAATTAAATTCTATATATATTATTATTTTATAATTGTTATTATTAACATATATATTCAATTAAATTGTGCACTATATATATTATTATTTTTTAATTTTTATTATTATCACATATATATTCAATTATATATTTACTAATAATATTATCATTTTATAATTTTTATTATTATCATTTTTCAATTAAATTGTATATTATCATTTTATCATTTTTTATTTTTCAATTAAATTGTATATTATATATTCACTATATATATTATTAATTTTTAATTTTTATTATTATCACATATATATTCAATTATATATTTACTAATAATATTATCATTTTATAATTTTTATTATCATTTTTCAATTAAATTGTATATTATCATTTTTTTATTTTTCATTTTTCAATTAAATTGTATATTATATATTCACTATATATATTGTCATTTTTTAATTTTTATTATTATCACATATATATTCAATTAAATTGTATTTTATATATATTATCATTTATAATTGTTATTATTATCATCACATATATATTCAATTAAGTTGTCAACTATATTATCATGTGAAATATGTACTCTTAAAAAATTAAAATTAATACTTTAAACAATTAAAATTCATCATCTTAATCAATTAAAATCCATACTCTTAAACATTTAATATTCATAAATTGTAAATCAACATTCAGAAAATTCATAGTTTTAAACATAAATAATGAACTCAGCGCCTAGGACCCCGAGACCCACGGGATGAGTGATCAGAACCACTCGGACCAGTAGGGGGTATACCACCACCAGATCCGGAACCCTGGAACCCCTGCATCCACTCCTGGAATTGACGCTGCATCTCCGTTCTCAAAGTTGTTGCAGTTCGCTCCACCTCCGCCTGCACCTCTTCTATTTGTTTTTGCGATCTCTCACGCTCCTCTTGGAGCAGGCGGTCGACATCAGCTTGGCTGTAGGTGCCAATAGGAGTACTCGATGAGCTACAGCTGGAGGGGTTCCGCCTAGACTTACCCAGTTGACCAAGACCCCGAACACGTCCGTGTTGTTTTCCAACGGAACTAACATACAACTGGGATAAGTTTGTGTGGGGTTCGGAGCTCGACCCCTCAGAGGGCTGAGGCATCTGGGAGGCCATCTCTTGTACTTCATATTGTACGAATTTTTCCATAATTAAAATTATAGATTACAATATATATATTATTACATAATATAAAATGAAAATACTTACAAGTGTGTCACTTATAGCCCCGTAGGTGTACTCCCCATTAGGATAGCAGTGGTAATGTTGGACAATGTCCCAGTCAGTGGCGGACCGTCCTGTAGTCCTCTCCTGTATTTATTTAATTAGATCAATGTGCTTAATTAAAATATCGAACTAGCATTAAAAAATTACTTACAAAGTCATATGCAAACTCGGCTGCTCCATGGGATCCGCCCCTATGACGGGAGATGCCACTACCCGGGCCTCCAGGCTCCGATAGTCGATTCTGCTTACACTGCTCGCTCTTTGCTTTTACGTCTTCTCTATCCCAGTACTCGAGCAGTGCATTGAAAACCCCTGCATCCCATCCAGGTCTCTTCTTCTTGGTCACCCAAACCTTTTTCACATGGTTCAGCATATCGGTGTATCTTTCCGCTGCCCTACGTAGGAACAGGTCATACACCTCTGTGCTGTTCGTAACAGCAGGGTCCCACCTAGTCTTACTCTACAAAACAAAATATTATTGTACTCAATAAGCGTTAAAGATCTTAAATTACTCAAAATTAAATAGAGATTATTAATGGTATATATACCTGAAATGTCTCCCAGTACAACTGCAGTCTCTTCGGCGATATCATCCGGAATGTGAAGGCGCCGAACTCCATATGCTGAGACATAATCAACCTAATAAGCTTGGAGACCGAAATTCGATGGCATCAACCTGCAAAAAAAGGGTGGTAAACACGCAAAATTAATAGACATATAATAATATTCACATATATTAAACTTACGTTCCCCTATATATCTGCATATGGGGCATCCTCATAAGACTCAGAGACGGTAGGCTGTTCCTACTGGAACTGGGGTTCCTCAATAACCGGTACAGGTACCGGTACTCTATCACCTCGACGGGTCGAGCCAGATGGACCTCGAGACCCAGACGGTCCCCGAGACCCAGATGCTCCCCAAGACCCAGACGGTCCCCTCGATCCACTCGCTCCGCTCATCTGTAACAATAATTAAATAAAACCACATTATTACACTATTCAATAAAAAATATGCATTTGCATAACATTAAAAACACATATTATCATCATATAAAATATCACTCATCATATATATAACATTAAGAACATATTATTACACTATTCAATTCTCATCTGAGTCTATATTTAGGTCCTCCTCCTCCTCCTCCTCATCCTCATCATCATCATCATCATCATCATCATCATCATCATCATCATCATCATCATCATCATCATCTTCTTCTTCTTCTTCTTCTTCTTCTTCTTCTTCTTCTTCTTCTTCTTCTTCTTCTTCTTCTTCTTCTTCTTCTTCTTCTTCTTCTTCATTCTCAATATCAATTAGTGCATCGTTCACATCTGTAAATATGACTGGATCATCATCCGTTTGCACAACATTAATTTGAGACTCAATATCGTCTTGAAAGGGGGGAAGCTCTTGTTCATTCGTTGGCGAGGTTTCCACCAAGGATCTCGGCTTGATTTTGCAAATGGCCAACCATTCATGTCTACGCTTTCCGGGGTACTTGCAATAGTAAACTTGCGTGACTTGACTTACTAACACAAAAGAATCGTAGCGGCCGTATCGTCCTCTCTTATTAACGTCCACAAGTTTGTAATTAGGATGTACCCTTGTTCCATTTGGCACAGATGGATCAAACCACTCACACTTGAACAGAACAACTTTATTCTCAATACGTCCGGGGTATTCCAATTGCACTACTTCCTCGAAGTTGAACGTTATAAACTTACTCGATTACGGTTGCAACTCGCTGCAATTCAGTAACACATACGTATGAGCCGTGTTTTTCTCCTCATCTACAATCCATCTTTTGTTCATCTTTCCAAAATGTCGACCAGGAGGTATAAATATGGACAAAGTACCTTTCGCTACTTGGGGTACTTCGCCACGATCACCGTAATTATGAGGTACATTGTGTCGCCTCGTCAGAACGTGATCGCCAAAATAGTGGGAACAAAATATTGAGGCCTCTTTCGTTAAATACGCATTTGCAATCGATGCTTCAACATGCGCCTTGTTACCAACACTGAGCTTTAAATTGTGAAGATATCTAATTAAATTAATCAAGTGTTATATATATAGTATAACCATTTTAGGTAATCAAATAATTTAGAGTTATAAATTACCTCTCAAATGTATACATCCATCTATATTGCACAGGATCAGCTATCCTTGCTTCGTATGCAAGGTGCACAGGCAGATGCTCCATCGAATTGAAGAAGCTGGGTGGAAAGATACGTTCCAACTTACACATTATAACAGGAATATCTACTTCTAATCGAGCCATGTTCTCAACTGTAATGTATGTAGAAGTTAATTCCCTAAAGAACAAACTAAGTTCAGTGATTGCTTTTCACACATTCGGCGGCAGAGTTTCACGGAAAGCAATCGGGAGTAGTCTCTGCATAAACACATGGCAATCATGACTCTTCATCCCAAACATCTTCAATTTGCTCCAGTCTACACATCCGGACAGGTTAGACACATAGTCATCGGGAAACTTCAACTCAATTACCCATTTGCACAGATCATCCTTTTCACTTTTATCAAGTGAATAACAAGCTTTGGGATACTTTCCTGTGCGTTGACATTCCTCTAGAGAGGGACGGCGACAATATTCATTAAGTTCATCCCTAGACTTATTTGTGTCTTTTATTTTTCCTTCCACATTCATCATTGTGTTGAACAAATTATCAAACACATTTTTTTCAATGTGCATCACATCCAAATTATGCCGGATCAAGAGGGTACTCCAATACGGCAAATCCCAAAAAATAATTTTCTTCCTCTAGCCACCATCTAATCTTTTGTTGTGGGCCTCAGCACCCTCTTCTGTCACTTTCCGGTACCCCACCCAATTAATTTTCTGTAGAAGCATTTCACCTGTTCGGATGGGTGGTGGGTCATCTGTAACTACTACATTCTTCATAAATGCAGTCTTGTTCCTGCGATACGGATGTCCCCTAGGTAAGAACTTACGAGGGTTATCAAACCACGACTGTTTGCGACTGAGTCTTAAAGTGAAGGCATCGGAGTACTCAGCATAATATGGACAAGCAGTCCTTCCAGCGGTGCTCCATCTAGACAACATTGAGTAAGCAGAAAAGTCGCTAATGGTCCAGATTAATGCGGCTCGCATCATAAAATTTTGCTTTCTAGCAACATCATATGTTTCCACACTATTTCCCCACAACATGTTCAAATCATGAATTAGTGGCTGTAAAAATACATCTAAATTATCCTTTGGATTTTTAGGACCAGGCACCAAAACCGTCAAAAACATGAATTGTTCTTTCATGAACAACCATGGGGGCAGATTATACGGTGTCACTATCACTGGCCATAACGAATACTGTTTTCCCGACTGCCCAAACGGCTGAAAACCATCAGTGCTCAAACCCAGCCTCACATTCCGTATTTCAGCTGCAAAATCAGGATATGAATAGTCCAGGTGTTTCCAAGCCAACGAATTTGCAGGGTGACGCATAACACCAGACTCATCATTATAGCAACTAGCATGTCATATCATATCCTTAGCAGTAGTATTGGACTGATACAGTCTTTGCAATCGAGGAATGATAGGAAAATAGAACATCTCTTTGAAAGGACTGTTCTTTTTTCATCGAACATCCACACCACGTCTAGCAGGTTTGAATCGTGACCGACCACAAACCTTACAGGAATCAAGTTCCCTGTCTGCACCCCAATATATCATACAATTATTTGCACAACAATCAATCCTCTCTACGGGAAGACCCATCCCACCCATCAATTGTTTAATATCAGAAAATTTCTTGGGCACGAGATGTTCTGGAGGGCAAATCTCACTAATCAAGTCAACTATTTGATTATAACCCCTTTCAGACAGTCTGTTCTCAGTTTTAATGTTTAAAAGACGGGCATTGAATGACAACTGAGAATGAGACTCGCAACCAGGATACAGATCCTGATCCGCTGCACGAAGCATGTCAAAAAAATGTGCAACATGCTGATTAGGAGGTTCCTCACTAAGAGGCTCTTCTTCCACATTTTGGAAACTAGGACCAGAAGTTAAGTCCATAATCATATTAGGGTACTAGCTAGATGTTGCAGTGTCGTCAACTCTATATGAAGTCGACGCCGGCTGATCATAGTTTCGGTGTGGTATAGGATTCCATTTTTGCTTATCATGTAAAATCCAATTGTGATAATTAGACATAAACTCATGCCTAAACAAATGTGATTTCACGTCAATGGGTTCTCTAAAACTCTGGTTCCTACATTTGAATTTCGAACAAGGACACCTAATCTTTCCTCCACTCATCCAATCCGGGTTACTAGTAGCGAATTCTATAAATGATTCGATTCCACTAAGAAATTCGGGAGATATCATGCCATTAATCGTTCTTGGACCATACATCCAACTACGCCTTGAATAATTCATATCAATATGTTTGAGATTAATGAAGATTTAAAATTTAATTAAATCATAATTAATTCTTCCAGTTAATATATTTTTTCCTAATATTTATAAATTTAATTTCATGCCATTAATCCTAATATTTGTTGTAACACGAATATTTAGTAAAATACTCCACCTCGGTAGGCAAACCAAGACATCATGGGGGTATCCCGACCTAGGCATAAAGGCAAGCAAACTAGACTGCTCTCCATGTCTAACTAGTTCTCCAAGCTAGGCAGCTCGGCAGCTCAGCAAGCTCGGCAGCTCGGCAAGCTCGGCAGCCAGGCGGCTCGGCAGCTCGGCAAGTCTAGCAGCCAGGCAGCTCGGTAGCTCGGCAAGCTCGGCAACCAGGCAGCTCGGTGGCTAGACAGCTCGGCGAGCTCGGCATGCAAGACAGCTCATCAAGCGATAAAGTACTAACACCTCTACGAGACAAGACAAGACCATTTAATATAAAGTAGATCTTGTCAGGATTTTATATCAACAGTTGTAAATAAATCCTAAAATAAAGGATTTATGATTATTTTTAGCTTTAAATACTTGGGAGCTCTATAAATAGAGCCCCAACCCTTGTAAAAACCACAACTCATTCTTGTCTTCCACATTCTATATAACACTAGGCTAGGGGTCCCTTGAGGACACCCAAAGCCATCTTCAAGGGAGGAACTCCATGAGTTCTTCCCCCATTCTTGTGTTCTTCGATTATTTATGTTTGTAACCCGTTTAATAGCCACATATGTACACCCCCGATTTACACGACAAAAAACGGTTACAACAATATTTTCTAAAATTTCGGCAGAGTTTTGTCTTATTTTATCGTATTCCCCTGATAATATATCACGTTCCTTTAGTTCTTTTTCTATTTCAGTTTGGATGAATAATCCAATTAGCATCATAGAAAATTTGTAAAGATTTGTTGTATTCTTGGGTATCTCTGGTACCCCATATTCTTTATAGAATATATTTTTTTCTGATAAAAAAAAATATATCACGTTCCTAGTGCATCCATTTCCGACTTAATTAAAATTAATCAAGTCGGAACGCACATTCTACAGCAAACAATATCAAACAATTCATCAACCCTCAACTCCAACATCAACTTGAATCGAACATCGATTCAGTTTTCAAAATTAATATAATTGAACTAGCGTGCAAAATTTGATCGAACATCGATCATCATATATATAAATAATTATATCATGCATGCAAAATCATTTTAAATCAAATAATTATTATAATTAAATTAAAAGCATCTTTAAATAATTAATAAAAAAAAGAATACTTACGGTGGTAGTGGTTGCGTGTACATAGTTGCAATTTGCGTACCTACAAATATATAAATTATAACAATTAAATTAAAATTATAATAATATTAAAAATAAATTAATATAATTGCATACATACTAACTCTAAATAATTAATTAATAATATTATACTACCAATTATTTTTAAATAATTATTAATAATTAAAATACACATAACAATTACAAAAATTAACACTAAATAACTAATAAATCAATACCTATACAAGCATATGTATAATAACAACTAAATTAACAACAAAATTACACAAATACATGCATATGAAAAAATACAAAATTTGTAAAATAACAACAAAATTAACCGATTAAATCATAAAAACTCACCGTAGAAATATTTCTAGGAACGAGTACAACAAAGCCCAACTAGTGGGTGGGCCAATTTCGGGCGGCAGCGTGGGCTGCTGTGGGGAAGAAGAAAAAAACGCGTGAGGGAGGGGGGAAAAGGGGCTGCTGCTTATTTAAATCAAAATTAGCGAGGGGCCCAGTGAGGGCCCAAGCCCTCGTTAACTTTGGGCTGGCGAGGGGGCCCCCGCCCTCGTTAAATTTGGGCTTGGCGAGGGGGCCTCGCCCTAATTAACACCTGCCGAGGGGCTCGCCCTCGTTAATTGGCGAGGGCTCTTTTTCCGTCGCTAAGGCCCTCGTTAATTAACGAGGGGCCCGTTTTCCTCGCGAAGGCCCTCGTTAAATGCAGCCCTCGCCTATCCCCTCGCTAATTAACGAGGGTTTTCTTCCCCTCGCTAATCCTCTCGTTAATTTTGGGTTTTTTTTGTAGTGTCTTTACTTAATTATTTTTTAATTTACTTATAAGATGTCAAACAAAGTCTTAAATTTACTGGACTTTAATTGATAAGTTTGTCTTTCAGATTTTTCATTAATGTTTATATCTTTCAAACTTTGGAATGATTGTTATTTTATCCTTTTACTTCCTGAATTTAATTATAAAATTTTAAGAAAATATAAAATAAAATAATATTATAAATGTTGAGACCAACACAAAATTAAATTGTTTCATATTATTGATCTAAATAACAATACATGCTCTGCACATTATTTAAAGCACAGAGCCTAAACAATCAGAGTAACTAACCCAATGAGCAGATGCCACGTAGATGATTAGCCTAACAAACACTAACAGAATAACAAACCCTAACTCCTTAACTTCCATGCACTGACATTCTTCATGCAAAGTAATACTGATTATGCATTACTTTGATACGCTCCGGAAGAAAGTGGAGTCCCCAACGAGCCAAGACCAAGTTTCATGCACAAAGAAGTGAACCGTGTAGGAGCTAGAGGTTTGGTGAGTAGATCAGCGGGCTGACTTTCCGTAGGAACATATCGCACATCAAGATCACCGGATTGAATCTTCTCTCGAAGGAAGTGAACATCGACCTCAATATGCTTCGTTCGGGAATGGAAAGCAGGGCTGAAAGCCAATGTGATGGCACTTTGATTGTCGCACCATAAGTAAGATGGTGTGCGTAGCGGAAGATTGAGTTCCCTGAATATTGTTGCTATCCAAAGAACATCAGCTGTGGCCAATGCAAGAGCACGATACTCCGCTTCTGTACTGCTGCGAGCAACGACTACTTGCTTTCGAGAACACCAAGATATCAGATTCGAGCCTAACTTGATGCAAAAACCTGAAGTGCTGCGACGATCATCTAAGCTAGCAGCGTAGTCTGCATCCGCAAATCCCTCTAACCTGAAATCAGACACAGGTTGAAACAATAAACCATGTGTTAGTGTTCCCTTGATATACCTAAGAATACGTTTACATGCTTTCCACTGATTTTGTGTAGGTGCATTAAGAAATTGAGATAACTTGTTGACCGCAAAGGATATATCAGGCCTTGTCAATGTGAGATATTGAAGTGTTCCAATGACACTTCTGTAAAGAGAGGGTTGAGAGAAAGGTGCACTGTCCTGTGTAGATAACTTGAGACCAGGACATATTGGAGTTGGACACGGTGAGCAGTGTTCTAAACCTGTCTTGATTAGTAGGTCTTTTGCATACTTGGATTGAGTTAAAGTTATAGAGGAGGGAGTGACAAGAGCTTCTAACCCCAGGAAATAATTCACAGTACCAAGGTGTTTAAGAGCAAAAGTGTGATTAAGAGTAGATATCAGCTGCTGGATTTGATCATTGTCATCTCCTGTGATAAGAATATCATCCACATATACTAATATCAGTAAGAGTTTTCCACCATTTCTTCTATGAAAAAGACAATTATCAGCCATGGACATAACAAAACCACTCTGAAACAGGAACTGTTTTAGTTTGTCATACCACGCCTTTGGAGCTTGCTTGAGTCCATACAACGCCTTTGTGAGCTTACACACATGATCAGGTTTGTCTGAACTCTTGAACCCTTCTGGTTGTGATATATACACCTCCTCCTTCAATTCTCCATGTAAGAAGGCATTGTTAATGTCCACCTGTTGGATTTGCCACCCCTTGGTTACTGCCATTGTGAACATGATTCTCAATGTTGCAGGTTTTATAACCGGACTGAAGGTACTAAAGTAATCCACCCCTGCATTTTGTTGAAATCCTCGAGCCACCAACCTAGCCTTATACCGTTCCACAGTACCATCCTTCAGATACTTCACCCTAAACAGCCACTTTGTGCTTATTAAATTCATATCTGATGTTCTGGGCACAAGCTTCCATGTGTTGTTTTTCATGAGAGCATTATACTCAACCTGCATAGATTGCTTCCATTCAGGAGACAAGAGAGCTTGAGTGGCATTGTCAGGTTCATGTATAGGATGAATAAGAGTAGTAGTGAATATCTTTGGTTTGTAAATACCTGCTTTAGACCTGGTAATCATGTGATGGCTATTCTGAATAGACTGATTATGCACAGATGAAGAATTGGATGACATATCAGAGGACAAATTTGGTCTGGAGTTTGTAGAATAATCAGATTGATGTAAAGATGAATAGGTATCAGACCTACCAGAATTAGGGGTAGCATGAATAGGTACAGCATGTGATGTGGGAATGATAGCTTCAATGTTAGCATGCAATTTGTTCTTAGAAGACACAGAGTCATGGAACACAGGAATGCTACTTATGCTTTCAAAATCAGAATCAGTATGAGATGCCTTATTAAACAAAGATTTGTAAGGAAACTCATATTCATGAAATTCCACAGTATCAGAAATATAAACTCTCCCAGTAGGATGTAAACACACATACCCTTTATGGTTAGAACTATACCCAATAAAAACACATTTCTCAGATCTAAACTGCAACTTAGAGTTATTGTATGGCCTCAAGAAAGGAAAGCAAGCACTACCAAAAACTCTAAGATGAGTGTATACAGGACTCTGACCATAAAGACTCTGATGAGGGGATAATTTCTGAAGAACAGGAGTAGGTAACACATTAATGAGATACACAGCAGTAGCAAACGCATTCCACCAAAAACTCATAGGCATTTCACTTTTAGCAAGCATAGACAACCCTAATTCAATAACATGCTGATGTTTTCTTTCCACCAACCCATTTTGTTGGTGAGTGTAAGGGCATGAATGCCTGAAAACAATTCCCAACTGACTAAACACAGATTTTAAAGCAATAAATTCTCCACCCATGTCACATTGAAATGATTTCACTTTTCGATTAAATTGCCTTTCAACAAGATGAATAAACTGAGGAATAATTTTGGCAACATCAGATTTCAAAATAAGAGGATAAATCCAAGTGTATCTTGTGAAATCATCAACAATGAGCAAGTAATACTTGTAACCTTCTCTAGAAGAAATAGATGCAGGACCCCAAACATCAGTGTGTAAAATTTCAAGTGGAAATTTAGTGTGATGTGTAACAGAATGAAAAGTTTTCTGATGCATCTTTCCTAGAATGCAATGTTCACAGAAACTATGCTTGCACTGAGTACTAGGCAACTTCAAAGATTGAAGAACATGAGTAAGAGTTACATCACAAGGATGACCTAATCTCAGGTGCCACAAATCGGCACTTTTATTAGAAACAGTAGACAAACATTCAGTTTTATTCAAGCTAGACAAATTTAAACCTACTGGCATACACTCCACTTTATTAGCAACAGGAAACACTTGTTCAGCATCCTCATGCCTTCTAGTGTCCCTTCTGCGGGTGATCTTGCCAAGGTTTCCTAAATCCAGTTGATACAAACCATTGCTAAGCACTCCTCTCAGCAGTATTTGCTTGGTTTTCACATCCTTAATAAAACAAGTATTAGCATGAAATTCAATGATAGCATCATTATCTTTTAGAAACTGAGATATGCTTAGTAAGTTCTTAGTTATATCAGGTACATGTAGAACTTTATTAAGAGTAACAGATTTGGATGTCAGAGTGGGTAAACACATAGATCCAACATTTTTAATAGGAATTGAAGCACCATTTCCAACACACAATTGCGATGTACCTTGATAAGGAGCAGTGATATGAAGATTTCCAAGTTGAGATGTGATATGATGAGTGGCACCACTGTCCACATACCAATCAGAATTTAAACCAGGGTGAGAGTTATAAGTGGGAGTAGATGCTGACTGAGATGGTGAGAAATCAGTAGTAGTGATCGAATTAGGCATGTGTTGAGCAAGATTTGCCTGAACAGAAGCATTGCTATGTGATTGAGAAGACTGTTGTGGCTCAAGACCATGAAAATTTGTGTCAAATCTTTTATAGCACTTAGCAGCTACATGATTTGTTTTCCCACACAATTGACACACCACCTTCTGTTTAGAGCCAAACTTTGTTTTGCCTCGAAATTTTCCACCATTATTCTGTTTCTGATCTTTGGTGGCAACATTCGCTTGAGGTGAAGTGGATGTTGAGGCAAATTGAGTAGCTGTAGCTAGTTGGTTAAGCCTCATTTCATGTGCCAAGAGAATTGATTGAACTTCCTCCAAAGAAGGCATCTCACCTCTAGCTGTGAGAAACACCACAACTGCATCAAAGTCAGAGCCAAGTCCTCCCAAAACATGAAGTATTAACTCATCATCACTAAGAGTTTGACCAGCTGCAATTAAACCATCAGCTATCGTACGCATCTGAAGTATATATTCATCAATAGAAAGATTTCTTTTCTTAAGAGTTTGAAGCTGAAAACGAAGGCTCATTGCCCTAGCCTTTGACTGAGATCTAAAGAGACTCTCAAACACTTCCCAAGCTTCACACGCATGATTACATCGGCTGGCATAACCAAGCATGGATTCGGCCATCGAACTGAGCATCCAACTCAGAGTGAATTGATCCCGCCGATGCCACATGATGGATTCCTCAGACTGATCCATAGGTGGAATATTATTCTTATCACACAAGAGAACATCCTCAAATCCATGAGCCTTCACCGTAGTAAGAATCTGCGATCTCCAGAACGTATAATTGTTCCGGTCAAGTTTGATATGTAAACGAATAAACTGAGTAGGAAGAGCAGAAGTAGATGCAGTGATAGTTGTATCCATGAAGAATAAGAAGAACAAGGAAGAACAGAAACACAAACTAACAGGATCGAAAGAAAAAAAAAACAAGTACAAAGAAATCAATAGACGCAGAAACTCGAAACAAAGGATATGATCAAGCACAAATTCATCAAAGATGAACTACACAATTCAGCAGAAAAGCTGTAACACGATGGCTTAGTGATACCATGTTGAGACCAACACAAAATTAAATTGTTTCATATTATTGATCTAAATAACAATACATGCTCTGCACATTATTTAAAGCACAGAGCCTAAACAATCAGAGTAACTAACCCAATGAGCAGATGCCACGTAGATGATTAGCCTAACAAACACTAACAGAATAACAAACCCTAACTCCTTAACTTCCATGCACTGACATTCTTCATGCAAAGTAATACTGATTATGCATTACTTTGATAATAAAGAGGAGTAACCGTTGGGTTCATCATTTGCATCGTGTAATTATTACACAATTATATTATTCAACAAAAATAATTAATATTAACTACTGCCTTTAGTAAAAAATTTAATATAATTTAAAAATATAGTATTTAACTTGCACAGTGCAAGACAAAATAAATGACCAATTAGCTAATTGGATCAATTTTCGAATAAAACGTTCATTATTCTTTCAAGCTATTAATACCCTCTTGCTGCAAGTGGAACATTAATAAAATTTTGTGCGAAACCATTTTATATATGAAATGTGATAATTTTTATATATTTTTATAGTACTTTTCAAATATAAGTATTAAAAAACAGATGAAAAATATATTGTGTCATGTATGAGATTATCTCACACAAATTTTTATGAAAGATTAAGGCTAGTGTATTAATTATATAGTTTTTGGAAACACAATCCGGCCCAAGAACCGACTAATCCGGGGGACCAATCCCACCGTCCACTAGCGGGCTCTGTATGGACTGGCCCATCTCAAAAATTGTTTGCACCCAATGGATTTCGAACCTGAGACCTATAGAGCATCACACTCCTAAGCCTCAAGGCCTCACCACTAGGCCAACCCCTGGGGGTTTGTTGAGATTATTAATTAATACAATTATATATCAGCGATCAAATTTCATTGAGTAACACTTGTATAAATTGGGTTCCTACGATGAATTGTATTTTTACTATTACTATTATGTGCATTCATTGTTACTGTTATTCACATTCATATGCACTGTAATAAGTAAATGTGACAGTAAGTAACAGCGAATGTGCATAATAGTGATAGTAAAAATAGAGTTAACACAAAGTTTTTGGCAATTTCATTTGCATACTCCCAATTTTAGTTTGGATAAATTTAATCAAGGTGAATACACTCGTGAGTATATAACTATATATACCATTGAAATGTAGAATACATTAAAACATAGGATAATACATATGAAAAAGAAAAAAAAAAAGAAAACGAAAATAATAATATATATAAAATTCTTCACGTCCATGTTTTTTAAATCATACCTTTTTTTTTTTTTTTTTTTTTTGAAACGTTAAACCATACCAAATTGTTTGCTTAAAATCTTGCTTTTCTTAAGATGATGACGATGATAATAAAAATTTGTTAGGCATATACAAATTATTAACGTTTTAAATCTTTAAATTCATTCTTCGTAGAATAAAATAAAAATATATTCGCACGTTGATAACACAAAGGCTTCATTTGAATGAAGTGGATTTGAAATCAACGGATACACAAACTATAAAATGGAGAAAAACTAAATAAATGGATTTGATTCACTCAAATATTAAAAACAAATGGGAAAAGTGAGAGAATTTCAAATGACTAGATTTTGTTGGGTATTTGAAATCCTCCCCCATATAAGTAATATTTGTGCGAATCAAATCCATTCATTTAATTTTTCTCCCTTTTAATTTGTAAATGTACAGTGTATTATCCTCAAATCCCTTAATTTCAAATGGTCAGGAAAATATGCCCGAGCGCAAAAGGATTTTGGCCAACTTGGCCTCCTGTCCAATCCTACGGCGACACTGACTAAGTCCGAAGAAAATTGATTGTTAGTTGAGGAATGGTAGAATAATTGAAAATAAATGATTACAAAAAAAAGGTAGATAATTAAAATGGGGTAAGTAATTAATTTTGAATTTCATGATCTTATATGAAGTATGATAAAAGTGAATTGATAATTTTTTATTTGCCAAATCAAAATTTTGAATTTTATAGTTTTAGGAGAGTCAAAATAGAGTTTTAGTAGTTCGATATAATAAGTTACAAACTGACTCCATCAACTCTCTACTACCAAATTGTAGGTTAAATAACTTTATCAAATTGTACTCCCTCCGTCCCGACCTAAGTATCCCATTTTACCATTTTCGTCTGTCCCACTTAAGTGTCTCATTCTTTTTTATTCATACCCCACTTTTATAATTATCCCTATACTACATGCATATTTACACAATATGTAACTCATTTAATATATTTAAATACATTTTTCATCTCTCTCCATCACATCACTTATACTATATTATTATATTATTTTTCATCTCTCTCTCTATCTATCACATCACATGTATTATATTATTATTATACAACATTTTTGCCCAAAAATGTTGAGACATTTAAGGCCGGACGGAGGGAGCAGTAAAAATTCAGAATAAGTCGCTGAGACCCTGGTAGTACAAATCAAGTATGAGTACTTGGAGAGAGGAATTAAGAGATCAACCAGAGTTATAACCCACAAATTCTCTATTGAAAAATATGTTTCCCATCATTATTTTTCTCGTCTTTTATATATTATTTGTAGGTGTTGAAATTTATTGGTTAACAGTGTATTTGAATGAAAATTAAATTTGCAAATAAAAAAAATGGACGCGACGGAAAAAATCAAATCCTAAATCCTGACTCAGCATGTTAAACAAAAAAAAAAAAAAAAAAAAGATTGGAGAGAATATGATTAGCGGGAAGATGGGAAGGATGAGCTATACCATACTCACATATATATATATATATATATATATATAGTAGATGAGCTCCCGCGTATTACGCGGTATTATCGTTAAATAAACTTTACAATATAATATATTATATATAATATTTTCAAATAATAATATATATATTAAATAATATAAGGAGACGATTAATAGAATTTTTTTTATATAAATGATGCATAAATATTACTCAGAATAATATATATATATATATATATATATATATATATTTACAATAAATATCATACATGATTATATTAAGTTTTTTTTTATTAAAATTGATACAACCACAATTTTCCTTACATACATTTATAGGCTTAAGTTAAATATAATTTTATATTTTAAAATTGTCATATGATAATACTTTTTAGATATAAGATAGATATTTAAAATATTTAAAGATTTATATATTAACATATTTATTAAAAAATATACATATGTTAAAAAATATACATATTGTGCAAGAGGTCTAAGGTTCAAACTTCCTTAGAAATGTATTTTTTAATTAATTCTTATATTAAAATGCCACATAGATGTCATATATTAATTATAAATCAATAGAAAAATGACACCTAGATTATTAACATATATATGCATTTAATAAAAATATGACACCTCATCCAAATTAATCTCATTACGACACCTAAGCAAAAACAAACTCCCTATTAGTAATATAGGGATATATATATATATATATATATATATAACTAGATGAGTCCCAGCGTATTACGCGGATTTTTATAAAAATCAATTAATATCATAATATATTATGTATGCATAAATTAATTTATCCATTGTGAAATAATATAATTATATTATATAATAAATATATTCAAATAAAATATATGTATAAAATTATATGTTATTTTTTTATTAATTCACGACCTTTAATTTCAATCTCAATTTAATTATAATTTACGTCAATTCTATAATAGTTTCAAATCCATGTGATTATATTTTTTTAATTAGACTCAATATTATTTTTAAAATTTCATTAATCATTTCATATATTTAATAATATATTTGAAATTTTCATGATTTTCTAAATGAAAAAATCATCAAATATAGTGAGATGTTAAAATAAATATAAAAAAATTTATATAATTAGAATATTTTATAATTTAATTAATAAATTCAGTAATAATAAAATAAATATACTTAATTTACTTATTTTTATTACTAACAAAGATTCTAATATACTTTAGACTTAAGATAATTATAATAGATATTTAATATTTATAAATTGGCATATGAGGTGCAAGGTTCAAATCTATGTGGATGCATTTTTTTTTTAAATAGATTTTGTAGAGCCACATAGATGACTCATAAGTTATACACACATACTCAAGTAAGTTATTCTTAGGGTGATATATAAGACAAATTAATGTGAGTTTGACACATAAGCCAAATGAATGTGAATTTGACACATCATCAAAATCAAGTTGGAAGGTGGAACATTGTTGGAAGTGGATTATTTTTTACTGATTTGCCCTACCAAACTACTAATAATCATTTACATGCACTTTAATTCTACATCCAATTTCACGGTTTCACCCTACCTCTCGATTAAACAATGACAAATTTTCATATAAAATATTTCACGGATCCTAAATCCGTGAAATAATCCATATTCATATTCAACTAAAGAAATTGGCGGATCCTGGACGGGACGGGTCCAACGGATATTTTCAAAAAAACTCGCGCAGGGGAAAAAAATTAAAATTCGCCCCCGCGTACTCCCAGGGGAGTTACTATTAGGTTAAACATGTGCTACTTTAACAATAAATATGTGTTACTATAAAATAAAAAATATATATTTGTCTAAAAATAATCACTCAAATGCAAAAAAATAAAATAAAAAAATGGTCAAATAAATCTCTAATCTAATTATATGTGTGGACCAAATAAGTCTCTAACCTTCGACAACTTTATTCTTATTAATAGAGTGTGATTTTGTTAAGATGATGACTTATTTGATCTCAATATTAAAGAGAAATGATTTAAATGTGTTAAAGAAAAAGTTCATGAGTCTATTTGATCCCCAAGTGTAAGATTTGGGGTAAATATATGTTATTGTAGTGGTAAATATGTGTGTTAAACTCGTGCAAAGGTAAAAATTAATTTTTACTCTCAGGTTGTGTTATCATAAGGTCAAACACGTGTTAATGTATGAAGAAAAAATGTGTTACTAATGAACAAAACCAATACAACACATGAATAAATATTTTATTCTTTAAGGACTAGTAACACGTACTTACCCTTACAGTAACACATATTTGTTCTTATAGTAACATATGTTACTATATGAATACAAATGTGTTACTGTATAGTGAAAGATGTGTTACTATATTAAAAAAATGTTACTATATGAATACAAACGTGTTACTGTATGGAGAAAAATGTGTTACTATACGAACATATCTGAAATAGAGTAATAGTTGTAATATTGATTCCAGATTTTGGGAAAAACTTTCAACCGGTAACAAAGATGATAAAGACAACAACACATTTCTATATGATGTCGTTGATGAATTTCGTTATTGTTTTGATTAGATTTTTTTTGTTGAATTTCCTCCAAATTCCATTTTTTTCCAGCGTTCTTTGATTTTTTTCTCTGCGTGTTCTGTGTGCTTGCTGATTTTTCTTCAATATGATGTTGATTAATGTCGCTATTTACTTCGTCAGAAATTCGTGGTGATTTGCTATATGATTCTTAATGGTGCTGCTGAAATGTTAATCTGCATTGGTTTTTTGCGTGTTTGTGTGTGTGATTTTGACCTAATTCGCGCGCTAAGTTGGATGACCCGTTTTCTTTGGTTGACCCGCGAGATTTTAATATTTTTTATCTTTTATCAAAATTTCACCATAAAATATTTTATAAGAGACTAGCTATTAAACAATATTCATGATTCTAATGCCCCCTTAATTCTGTAGCTAATTCTCGTGTAGGAGTAGGAGTATCCTCATAGCATCCATGCACATAATTTTGGATTGATGATTGTTTCTTCATGACGGTCCGTATTAATTAGTTTATAAGCCTACCTCTCATTAATTGCATGTTTGTTTTGATTAATTCAAAATCTTTAATTTACACTTACCCTTCTCCGTCACACCGTATTTCCAATTGGTTTGGTTATGGTAGGGCTGACATTAATCACACATACATATTAGTCAACTTGCTTCTGCTTTAAATTACCTTATTTAATTCATTTTCTTTTATCATATCTTCTTGTCTTTTTCCAACATTTGGTTGGTTTGCCATAATCCATATACTTATATATATATTTTCAAGTAACTTAGGCTGAACTTGAACTGTGGGACATACATTACAATCATTGCCTTAGATCTTTCCTTCAATCATCGACCGATGAGCATCTAACGAGCAACATTCACTTTTTTGTTTGAACCAAAAGCCAACTAAACTAACCCTTTAAATATTTCATTTTCCGAAAAGCTAGATCGATTAGCTCGGACAAATTCAAACCGGATGTTCTCTTTTAAATTTTGAAATCTTGAAAGGGAATAAGCTGTTCACACTGGAAAAATAGGTAATTAATTTAACAAAAGTTACTCCTTAATTTAGACATGATTAATATTTAATACACTGGACCGGAACTGGATATTAAAGTATATATGTCCCACGCAATTTACTAAAATTTGTAATAAAAGTTGGATAACCTTCCCTACATGATTTAAATTTGTCATCATAATTTAAACAAGGCCTGAAATATGTATATATCCAGTTTACTTCCTCAAGACTCAATAGAGAGATGATGAGTAGTTTAGCTGGAAAACGAATTAGACATGATTAATTGCTTATCAATTTGGCCAGATTAACCTTTTGTTTAATTGCGTCTTCAAATAATATTTTAGCACTCCTAAACAAATATATCAAAATAAAAGAGCAACCCTTATTTGAGACCTTCTTATAAATGAGATGTACTCCTCATCCCATAAAAACTTTCATAGAAATGAGGACACACAAATTAAAAAAGTGAAAGTATGAGTAGAAATTTGAGAGGTAATTTCGTAAATATTTACATATAAAGTAAAGAAATGAGTGAAATGATGTGTGAATCCAAACGTAATGACATTTTGTATAAAATTGAGAATATTTTGAGAGTGCAATTTATGAAAAGTTTTCTATTTTAAGAATGTGAAAGGTATTGTGAAAAAGAAAAAAAAAATAATAAAATGTGAAAGATATTTTGGAACAAAAGGTGTAATATTTTTATAAGTTTTTGTAATACTTAAAATTTTAAAAGTATACCAAAATCATGATTTTATTTTTTTGGTTAAACAGGATGCTAAATTTTTGTATTTCTGCTGAACATGCAACAACAATATTTTATAATCAAAAACCTAGATTTTTGTTGGCTGAAAATTCACGGTAAATCGTTTTATCCCGTTCTAGATTAAGAACCCTACTCTTCCTCATATTATCATTTACTTGTGTTATGGTTTATTATAGAAAAAAACAAGGACTAGGTTATTTGGACCCTCTTTTTTGTAAAGTTCACCACCCGGTTGAGTTTATCCCTCTTTTAGTTCAGTTCACCACCCTTTTTTTCCTATTATACCCTCACTCTTTTCAACTACAAATAAGGGGGCGAAATCAGTTTGGGTGGTGAACTACCAATTTTTTTTCAAAAACTCTCGCGCCAACACCACCGACGTTTCGTCCGTCATCCACCATTACCCAGCGCTGCCGCGTAGTAGCCATCGCCCACCGCTGATCGTTTCAATGGATAAAGGTTCGCTTTCTAATTTTAGATTATTTTATGTTTTGAATACTTGATTTCTTATATGTTTTTTTATGTTCAATATTATAATATTATTTGATTATAATTGTAATGAATCGTATATTACATATATTTTTTTTTTGGATAATCAATGTACAAAAAAAAAAAAATTAAAAAACTCGGCAAACATTATGTTTGCTGCTGGTTTTCCGAATATTCTGACTTTGTTTTCCAAACACTTGTGTAATGTACAGAAAAAATATCGAACATTGTGTTTGAAAAACTCTTCTGCAAGCAACCTAAATGTTAGAAAAACAAAAAATATCGTACATAATTCATATGTTCGAAAAATTATTCTACAAGTAACACTTTTGTTCTGAATTTATTTTCGAACACAAGTGCTTTGTATGGAAAAAAAATTCGAACATTTGCTATTTGTTCGGAAAATCAGAGCTGAACAAATGGTACCCCACCTTATGAAAAAAAAAAGACCCGAACCAACAAATACCAATATATATTCGTTCTCAATGTGTATTTGCTACTCATACAATACCAATATAAACAAAAACTAAGAAATAAACACAAATAACATAAACATTTGTGAGAGTGATGAACGTGGTTTGGTTTGTTGGGGGTAAACTCAGTTTGGGGGTGAATTCAGCAATTCTTATGTTTAAAATTGAATATGGGGGTATTTTGGTCTTTTAACGAATGTTTTAAAAAAAAAAATTGAGAGGTGTGAACTTTGTAAAAAAGGGTCCATATAACCTGGTCCAAAAAACAAGGTTCTAGTATGAGCACGAACTCCCCATCACATCAATTGGGCCAATAGAACTTTCTTGAGTAATCGGCGCAAAGCAAAACAAGATTTCGAGGAGGGTGGACTTTTTAAGTGTAGACTCAACTTCAATATTTGAATGAGTGGGCTTTTGCACCCAACAAAATTGCATTTCACATATGCCCGGGTTATGTGCACTCCTCTTTTAGGTTCACCTATCTTTTTGTGTTTATCAATTCAAATACAATCTAATTCATTCAAATTCTAATTTTACATCCATCCCACCGTTGTTGTTGACAAGTTACCGCCGAATCCATATTTTTTCTCAAATCAATTTAATTGAAAGAAAATCTCAAAATTTCGGGAAAAAAAAATAAAAAACTTACTACTTTCTAAAAAATAATATCGAATCTTGTACAAATTTTTAAAATTTGGAGGTGTATTTACTAAAATCGAAGGTTCAGATTTTTTTTTTTTTTCGAAAACACACAAATTTTCAAAAAAATTATTGAATCTTGTTCAAATTTTTAAATTTGGTGGGGGTGTATTTACTGATTTTGAAGTCAAAAATATATATTCCCTCCGTCTCATACTCACTGTGATATTTGGCAAAAAAGTCCGTCTCGTACTTGTTGCATCATTTTCTTAATTTTTTTTTTTTTGAAACGTTGTTTGAATTTCGGAAAATCAGTTTCGATCATGTTGTTTTGCCCAAAACTTCACAAATTGAAAGTTGCCTAAATTTAAGAAAATTGTTGTAGGAATTGAAAGAAAGAAAAGGAGATGAATCTGTAAATTTAAACCTAAATTTTCAAATAAAATTTAAGAATATACGGCGACCGACGATGATTGGGCGCTAGGAGGTGGCGCTGTATCTGGAGGCTGGAGCAGGGAGGGAGATAGTAGGAAAAAAATGGAGAGAGGAAAAGGGGGCGGGACTAAAGAATGAATGGAGGAGGGATTAAATGATAAGAAATTATGATTTTTTTAGAAGGATAAAAGTGGTAATTTGAGGTGGGTATACTAATCCTATGATACATACGTTAATTTGGTGGCTGTCATAAAGTGGGCTTTTGCTTTGGGATTAAGTGTGTGTTTGCAAACTCTAATTAAAAAGTAGAATTATTTTTATTTTATTATTATTTTGAAAAAAAATATTTTTCAAATGTTTGCAAATTACAACTACTATATTAAGCACTTATAATTGATTTTGGAGAAGCAACTAATAAATTCTTTTGAATTCTAAAGAATCAATTCTTACCAAAAATTGTATCTCTCAACAAATAAGTGATTTAAAAATTATTAGTAAAGTGATTATTTTGCAAACACATTCACTTTTTTAGAATCACTTTATTTCTAAATATTCTCCACTTTTAAATTTTACTATAAGAATCAATATCACTTCTAATTTTTCAATAGAGTTTCAAAATCTATATATATATATATATATAATATATATATATATATATATATAAAACAACAGTACGAGGCAAGGTTTCTGGCATATCCTACTGCTTCCGTGAACAACACTGGCTCAAGAGATAGAGCGTGAAATTCAACCGCTGAATAAACGAGTGAACAGTAAATTAATAATAAAATAATTCAGATTTTATTTTTAAAACTTAATTTATGCCTTTTTTTTAATCAAGAAATATATGGGCACAAAACACAATAACGGCTATACTGCAGAACTTTTTATTTACTAAACAAGATTATTTACCTTTTTATTTACTAAAAATTATTTACTAAACAAGATATAGCCCCTACATATAGCCCTACCCCTTCAGAAATCAGACAATTATAATTGTGATTCAATTTTAAAATAAAATTTCTAAATATATATATATATATATATATAAACCCTAATGATAGTCTGAAACTTTTCAGCATAATGATTGCATTAAATTTACAATTTCAATATAAACCTGGAAAGCATGTATTTTAAAATTTCAATATAAACATGGAACCAATTGCCTAATACAAATATAAATAAATCCTAATTTGAAGACCCTTCATCTTCTTTTCTGCAATTATGTCGGGCCCAACTACGCGTAGGGCCCAAAAACGACTAGCCCAATGGGGCCCAATGACGTTAGTAGATACCCTAGATAAAGGGAGGAAAGCCCGAGATGGGCCCGAGCCCAGATCGACCGCAGTAGGGCTACGAAGCCTTAACCCATCTACAGGTGGGCCACGAGGCCCAAAGCCTGTATGGAGAGGGGCCACGAGGCCCAACCCTCGCTACAGATAGGCCACGAGGCTTAAAACTGAATGCAGGTCGCGAGGCCCAAAACCCGTCTGCTGGTGGGCCGCGAGGCCCAAACCTGGCTACAGGTGGGCCGAGAGGCCCAGGCGAGATTTGAAGAGTACGTGAGGGTTTTTGACTGAGCCCATAGCGGTTATTTATCTGATAAGATCAAGAAACGCTAGAAGGAACGAGTAGTTGAGATAATTGAGGCCCAAGTCAAGGAATATCTCCTATATTCCTTCATTGACTGGGTCTGACCTCCGTCCAGGGGGGGAATTCGTAGATCTAATACAGATTTCTTGAGGAATAAGTTATTTACACACGACATCATGGCAGAACGTGTGGGATAATGCCTTGAAACCGTAATGACGGTTATTACTCTTAACTTACGTATAAAGGACACACCCAGCAGGGAGGTAACGGGATCGAATCATTATCACTCTCACTTAGCTACCTTATACGTACTTTCTTGAGTGTTTTCCGGTAATCTGACTTGAGCGTCGGAGTGCCTACGCCGGAGAACCCTCCAGCGTGTTTTGCAGGTACGTTTGTTCGAGGGAAGCTAAGGATCTTAAGTGCGTAAAGGCTTTACCCCCGTGAACCCAGGTGGGGAAACAGGCCCAGGTCAGTTTTTACGCATCAGATACAATTTTTAAAAATTTTATTAGAAGAAATCTCGGAAATGAAATTCCAAATAACATAAAAAATTCAAAAAATTAGATAAAAAAAATTTAAAATACATATTGTTCTCTAAAAAGTAAATATACCCAACTACAACCACTTTATAAAATAAATTTACATAAACAACAAACATATAGTGTTAGGTTCTTGCAATTGACGGGCAAAAACAATATGATTAAACGTAAATTTTTTTAGATTTATGTGGTGGGAGTTGATTTGTTTTTTTTTTTTTTTTTTTTTTTTTAAAAATTGCCGAAAATTAAAGGTGGGTGTATATGTATGTATTGAAAGGAAAAGTTGATGAGAGTTTGTATTGTATCAGAGCAGTATGTGTGTAAAAGTAAAGTAATAAAATTGGAGAACCTGGGCCATTAAATACGAAACCAGCCCATCAATGTAGCTTATGCGACTTTCCATTATTCCAATTTGCACCTCGAGCTGAGTAGTTTGTCGTTGCAAACAATCACGCACCTTCCTCTCCGTCTAAATCGCTGATGCGACTTTACGCCGAAGTACACTGTATAAACATAACCCGATGCGTTCCGACGCACAAAACCCGCGCTAGCCTATTCGCCATGGCTAGACAAGATAAGCAAGGTTGGTCTCTCTCCCTAGAAAACGATATAGCATGTCCAATTCTGTCCAAGAGATTATTGATTGTGTGTAATTTCAGGCTCTTCTGTTAAGAATGTTGCTGTTATTGGAGCTGGTGTTAGGTGAGTCAACTGTCAATCATAATTCAGTCATCAGATTCCTGAATTTCGCCGTTTCCACTGTTAAATAGTATGAAGTAATACACTATGTGCTTGTACATGCGTGATTAATCTGTAAATATTGTTTGGATTGAGTTATTGACTCAAGTGTAAAGCACTTTTGATGTGATGCACATTTATCTTTGCACAATGCGTATATTATGTCAACTTGTGGTTTGGTGTCAATGCTACGCTAGGCTTGGGACTCAGATTTTAAATATTGAAGTAAATGTTAGTTAGTTATGTTTTAAAAAGATGTGTGAAGCTAAAACTGTATAAATATGCTCATGAGATTCTCAGACTACTTATAGTTCTAGTACTCTGCTACTATTATTTTGTTTTATAAGCAGTGTGATAGTTTTTTTTTATGTTATATTTTATTCTTCACTCACATCAATGTCATTTATGATTTTTGGTTTTTGGTTTCTCCTTATCATTTCCTTTTTTTTTTTTTTTTTTTTTTTGTTTTATGAAGTGGGTTATCTGCGGCCTATAAGTTGAAGTTACACGGTTTAAACGTCACGGTCTTTGAAGCGGATGGGAGAGCTGGAGGAAAGTTAAGAAGCATTTCGCATGATGGTCTAATATGGGATGAGGGTGCAAATACAATGGTACTCCACATTGGAGAACAAAGTCGCGTGTATTCCATTTTATTGGGATATGTAATCATGCTCATGTCAAAACTATGTCCTCTTATGCTTACATTGATACTTTGTTTTCTATGCAGACTGAAAGTGAGGCTGCTGTTGGGTTTCTGCTTGATAATCTTGGAATTAGGGACAAGCAACAATTTGTAAGAATTTTCATCTTTTATTTTGATTTACCTTTCTCCTTTTCTTTGAATTTTGATTAGATATGACTTAAAAGGAGCAGATTCTCCGTTATAATTATTCAATACCATAATCATTTGTGTGTGTCAAGTCGATGTGCAATTGATAATATGTTGTTTGTGATGCAGCCACTTTCGCAACAAAAGCGTTATATTGCAAAAAACGGGGTGCCTATTCTGGTAAGATATTATTTGTACTGCGGTTTTGTGTTCTCCTCCTGGTAATGGAATAAAGGCGCCATCATCGACATTATCTATGAACTGATTGCATATTTTTCCATCTCAGCTACCCTCAAATCCCCTTGCATTTATCAGAAGCAATTTTCTTTCGGCAGGGTCAAAGGTTTGCTCATATCATTTGACACTTTGATATCTTATCATATAAGGTCCCTATGAAAGCATGATATTGCCATTTACTGCCTATTTCCTAATTGCAAACCTTATGATTATCAAGAAGTTATGGGGGAGACAATACTTATCTGAACTAAGTTTGGAACATTATCCTATAAAGTTATCAGATGAGGCAGGTACATGTTCGTGTTTAACTTCTTCTACATCCCTTGGAATGTTACACCAGGTTCCTGCACATGATGATACCGACAGTATCAATTTACTTATTTGCTTGTGTAAATGAGGAAAATGTTGATGGGACAAATTTAATCCTGCATTTGAAGTGCTAGGAAGTTAACTTTTGCGCAGAATGCATAGTTGAAAATCCTTGAGCTACATATGTAGAACGATCATGATCCCCTTTACTTAGCCTATGATGGCACAGTTGGCAGGATTTTTATGATTCTGATCACCCCTTACCAAAAATGAAAAAGCTTGTGTGACTTTTTGGATGATACGTCCCTATAATTCAATGTGCAAATGGTTACTGGTAGTTTCTTGCATTTGATTACCAGATATTGTGTTTAGGGGTGGGAATAGGCCAGGCTACCCGACAGGGGCCTACGGCCTGGCCTACTAAAGCCTAGCTCGGCTCGTTTAATAAATAGGCCAGGCTCAGGCCTTTTAAGAATCCTATTTAATTAAATAGGCCAGACTTGAGCTTTTTCGTAGGCCTTTTAAGCCTAACAAGCCGGCCTATTTAACTATATATATATATATAATAGTATAATATATTATATTTATATTTATATATATAATAATATATATGTAATATATGACATATAATATATATTATAATTCTTGAACTACTTGAAGATTTTGTTATTGCTTTTGTAAGTTGATAATTCTTGGTATGTTAGTTTTATTCGTATTTTGAGTTTTATAGTGTTTATGGTGTAATGTAACAAGTGTGATTTTTTAAAATTTGATGAAGAATAGAAAAGTTGCAACAAATAGGCCTTTTAAGGCCTGACCTATTTACTAAAGAGGCCAGGCCGAGCCTTAAAAAAAAGCCTATCATAGATACTAGGCAGGCTCAGGTCTAAAAATTATATAATAGGCCTAGGCTTTCTTATGTAAAGCCCGGCCTGACCTGGCCTATTCCCACCCCTAATTGTGTTGGTCTGTCAAACCAAGTGATTTCTAGAAGTTTCAAATATCATTATATTATGCAAATGCGTGATAATTTTGTCTGCGAATCGTTAAAGAGTTTATGCGCATTGTATGCTAAAAATACTCTTCTCATGAAAGTCTTCTACTTTTAATTTGACATCTACAATTTGCCTTTGTGGGAACCAAGACCACCTTTAAACATATCGATACAGCTTTCACACAATATAATTCTGTCTTTTTCAGCTTCAAATATTACTGGAGCCACTTTTGTGGAAGAATAATTATAAAGCAAAGAGACCTGACACAGATGAAAGGTATCAAAAAGTCGTCGGACTTACTTTACTTGATCTTATGCCTTTGGTTCTATCAATTTCACTGCACATGCCTAGACTTGTTTCAGTCTCATAATATTGGATACTGGAAAAACTTCACCTTGTCAAAATTTTAACTTCCCAGTGCACTAGTCACTCATTTTCTGAACCCAGGTTGCTATTCCATAGTGGGAACTAATGTGTTTGTTGTTTTGCCCTTTTAACTTATATTTTGACATATCAAATATATTCTTTGGATCTTCACAGAATTTCTTTTCACCTTTAAGTGGTGCTTTATGCCATGTCTTTGGTATTATATTTAGCAATTTTAGAGTCTACGTAATATTTTTTAAACTATAATCTGAGAAGACCACAAAATAAGATCAATATTTGCTTGTCTCTGCAGTGTTGGTGCTTTCTTCCAGCGTCATTTTGGGAAGGAGGTGATCCTTATACCTTGACATGCTTATCTTAAGTGATATTTGCTCCATGTTCCGAGAAATATTTACCATTCGAAAAGAGGAAAAAGCATAGTCTTTGTCTAAAGAAATGCGTTCGGTCTTGGTCTAGAAAAATGCATTGAGAAAGGGTAGATGTATAGAACCAAGTGGCTTAGCCCACCTGGCCACCGGGTTCCTCACTTTAGTGGGAGACCCGGGTTCGATTCCCTTTGGGAACGAATTATGGAGTTATAAGGTGGCTTGGAGAAATTCTTGGAGTGTTTGGGTGCTTGGCGAACTAACTACTAACAACTAACAAACTAACATTTACCGATCAAATAAAAAAAGGGCAGATGTATAGAACCTTTCAACGAGATAGTGCTTTTTCAACTCTCTCAAAATGCAACACATTCCAAACATATCTGGACGTATTACTAATTGAGTTCAGGAATAAAAAAACAAACTGTATAATTTGTTTTATATATCATCTGCAATGCATTTTAAACTATTTCAAATCAAAATATCTGTATTTGGAATTGTCCAATTAACCTGAGGCTTACTTTTAAGCATTATTTATTGGAAATTGAAATGGAAATGATTTTATAAAATGCTTCATCATATTCAGTGCTACAAAGGACTTGTTCTCCAGTCCACTAATCTCCAAACATCTTATTGTTATTGGTTTCCTCTTTTCATGTTGTGCTATATTACTTACAGGGCAAGTTTTTTCTCTCTCTCAGATCTGGTGGGTGATTCAATATGGCTTAGTTGGTAACATGATTCTTTTTCAGGTTGTTGACTATCTAATTGATCCTTTTGTTGCTGGAACTAGCGGTGGAGATCCTCAATCGCTTTCTGTGAGTATTTGCAATTCATTTTTGTTGATTGACATACTTACTAAGCTAACATTGAAAGAGGATAACAAACATGTTTTTCTAATTGACCGAGAAAGAGCACTAAGAATACTCTGTTCTGCGACCCTGATATTTGAACTGGTCAAATGCTGAAACCTCTTCATCTCATTTTTTTTGTTCGGACCAGATGCGCCATGTATTTCCAGAGGTATGGAATCTTGAGGAAAGGTTAGCTGCACGCATACCTTATTTAAACTTTGATGCATTCCAAATAGTTAGGACTCAAATGTTTTCAAGTTCATAGATAAAGATGAAATATAGGTCTCAGTTATAGGATGAAATATACTTATATTAACTTGAAATACTTCTGTGATATAGATGACCAAAGGTAATATGTTTTGATATATAGGAAATTTGGAGTGCGAGAAATGGAAGCCATTTTTTGTATTACATTGCATTTGGTATCATTGTTTTTTTTTTTTTGTCACATTTGGTATCATTGTTGGTTATATATCTGCCAGCCTTTTCATTTTTGCTTGTTCAATCAGTTTCTTTTATTGGTAGGAATAAATGTGTTGAGCCTTAACTAATAGAAACAACTCCAACATCATGACATTGTCTTGTGCCGACTCGCCATGTATATTATGTTCTTTTTTTTTTTTTTTTTTTTTGATCAGTAAATATTAGTTTGTTAGTTGTTAGTAGTTAGTTCACCAAACACCAAAACACTCTAAGAATTTCTCCAAGCCACCTTATTATGTTCATATTTTGACATGCTCACTACTTTATCTGCAATTTCAGGTTTGGTTCAATCATATCTGGTGCTATTCAGTCAAAAGTTTCTGCCAAAAAAGGAGCCACTGGTGGAATGGGGGTCTCTTCAGCAAAGACAAAACACAAGAGTGGTTCTTTTTCATTTCTGGGTGGCATGCAGGTATGCCTATTATATGTTGATCTTTTACAGGGAAATGTGAGCAAAGGCATCACTGCATACTTAACATATGGACATATGAAGCATTTCTTCTATGTACCACATGTCACTTGGGTGAATTTCAGCATATAAACGATGTACATTTTTTAAGTGCTTCATATGAATTTATAGTGTGTAAAAAGGGTTGGGGAAGGTGACTATACTTGGGTCACTAGTGAGGTGTGTTTTAAATAGTTTCTACATGGTTGACCTCAAATATGGGGCAGAAACATGGATCTGATTTCCTTGTTTTCTCATTGCAATTGGAAAATAGTATTGTTTGATTACCTGAACCCATAGTCCCCTGCTATGATTACATCGTTGCTACGTCATTGCAGACACTCACAAACGCACTGTGCAAAGAACTTGGCAAAGAAGAACTCAAACTTCGATCAAAGGTGCTGGAATTATCTTGCAGCACAAGTGAGAACTCTCCACAAGATAATTGGTCAGTTTCTTATGAATTGGATGACAAAATGCTTTCCTGTGAGAAGTCCTTTGATGCATTAGTAGTCACAGTAAGTACATCTATTCAGAACTCCTTTATGGTTCTGGTGCTTTACCAAAATAAGTAAAATAGATTTATGAAGCAGTTCTCACCCATTTATGTTCACTTCATATTTATTGGCCATGTCTACTAATATAATTCTATTTAATATGGTGCACAGATCTACACCATTTATGTCCTTGTAGGGACAAATTCATGTGAATATTGTTTCTTAGATTGTGCAAAGGATGGGATTTTCATTGATTCCTGATGTCTTTCCTTAGGCCCCCCTTTCTGAGGTTAAGCTGATGAAGATGACTAAACGAGGAAGCCCATTTCTCTTAGACTTTGTTCCTGAGGTATGCAGTTCTTGCCGCTCTCTATGAACATACCGAGCGTTCTTTCTTATTTGTGCAAGTTTTTCATAGCCTAAGTTATTTAGCCAGTATGTTTTTGTGATCTTCTCAAATTTAATTGCTACTTTGAAGAAAGATTATGAACGAATGCGGGTTGTAAAGAGAAATGACTTCAAAACAAATTTGATATTACCCTACTCTGTTTCAACCACCCAGTTTATGTCATTTCAGAGTCTAAATTTGACCATTTGCATTAGTTCATCTTTAGAAATGTCAGTTTTGGGATTACTGATGGCGCTGTCTGCCATATATTGCCTTCGACGAAATTATACTACTAATTGTGGTCTTTTTCGAAGATGGTGTTCATCCTGTCTGCACTATGTGCAGGTTAGTTATTTGCCAATGTCAGTTATATTCACCACATTTAAGAGGGAGAATGTCAAGCGACCGCTTGAAGGTTTTGGAGTTCTCATACCTTCAAAAGAGCAAGAAAATGGTTTGAGAACATTGGGTAATGCTTTTTTTTTTTTTTTTAGTTGTCGGATGTTTTTATCCATGTATTTCTGCTTTAAATTTTCTTGCTTGCAGGCACCCTCTTCTCATCAATGATGTTTCCTGATCGCGCACCCTCTGATGTTTATCTCTACACTACATTTGTTGGCGGAAGTAGAAATCGAGAATTAGCCAAAGCTTCAAGGTGTAAGCTTGGATTTTTTTTTCTTTTTCGAATTTCTATATATTAATCCTGATCACCTAAAACTACTGCTGCTCTCTTCAACAGGGATGAACTGAAGCAGATAGTGACTTCTGATCTAAGACAGCTATTAGGTGCAGAAGGAGAACCTACATTTCTAAAGTAATTATGCTTAATCAATTATTCAGTGGGCTCTTTAACTGAATATTCCCTTAGGGAATAAGCCTACCATGGATTTGTTTTCTTACAGGTTATTTGCTTAATTGCAGTCACTATTATTGGAGTAAAGCATTTCCTTTGTATGGGCATAATTATGATTTGGTCATTCAAGCCATTGACAGGATGGAAAAAGACCTTCCAGGATTTTTTTATGCTGGTAACCATCAGCTTATGTTTTCTCTGATTTAATTTTTAGCTTTTATCTCTTTTGTTTTGTTGTCCTTTTTTCTCTACGTCTTCTGCAAGTTGGCAAAAATCAGTTGACTGTCCATGGAATGCAGGGAATTGTTAATTAGCTTAAAGCGGCAGTTCTGCAATTCCTTAGGACCCCATTATTTTGATTGCACTCATCTTGGTGTTGGACTTATTGTAAGGAATGATAAGATTATATTCTGATGCAGAAATATGGAATACTTATAGTCGACCCATTTGAAGTGATGTGATATATTGAGCTCAGAAAAACTAAAAAGTTATGGGAACTACAGCACATCTATATTCCATAAATTGATTTTTAAATTTTTGTCCGCATTTTCTGATGCTAGGTAACCACAAGGGAGGATTATCAGTTGGCAAGGCCATTTCAACTGGTTGCCAAGCAGCTGATCTTGTGCTCTCATATCTGGACTCTTGTTCTGGTAGTAAGGCGAACTCCTGATGAAGGGACATCCCTCCAGGAAAGCTGACTGTTGCTCGGTAATCACTTGAGTGCCTTTTTTGCACTCTTTCACTTGAACTAGATATCATTACAATTTTTTCAAATTTTTTAGTTTGAGCAATTAATTAATTCGCTTCTAAATTTCAGAGTTTACTTTTTATTTAGAGGTTAAACCCAGTGGTAATTGTTTTCTGAACTGGATTTGTTATAGTTTGATAAAGCGTGGTGGACGTGAGTGGGAAAAATGTTGCCAGCTTCTCAGAGTCGAGCTCAAAAAGCAAAAGGAACACACGAATGTAAGGACGTTAATTGATTACAGCCTCTGTATAATGTTAAACAATAGTAATAATTTAAAAGAATGTAGTTGTAATGTTAGTAATAGTTGGAATCAATGTGAGAGAAGAGAGCGATGGGAAATGGAAATGGTACCTTTAAACATTGCAGACTGCAGTCCTCACCTTTTATCAGTTCTACTCGTCAGCTTTATCATGTCACAGTTTTCTGAAAAGCTGACTACATTCTCACAGCTAGTTTTAACATAAGTATCCTATGTTTCTGCTAAACTACTGCCTCCTCCCTCCTTTTTCTTTTCATTGGGTTCAGAAAATAAAGACGAATTCTCAGATTTCATATGCACTGCCAAGTACTAGTTGTTAGCATTGCGGATATTCTTTCTTACTTTTCCTTTTGAGGAAACATGGTGTGAGATGAGACGAAACTCCATTTTAACATTCGAGTGATGCTCTATCCCATTCTCGTTTGATATTTCCTGTTTGACACAAGTTTTAATGTAAAAGTTGTTTAATAGTATAAGTTTTTTTTTTTTTTTATGGGATGGGGTAGTCTTTTCAATTTTAAAAATAGAGTTGTTTAATAATATTAAATTGAGTTAATGTAGGAAAAATAGTGACATATGATGTAATATTGTAGTGTTTGAGGATGATAGATAAAAGTAAAAAATATATTTTATTATTATTTAAGAAAATGATAATGAGTACAAGATGAATATTATTTGGCAAATGTCACAAAAAGTATGAGATTGATGAAATAATTTTTTTAGAACATGATTCGAGTACATAATAAATGAGACATGTCTCATATGATACAAATGTTTGTATTCCTTTTTTACTTTTTTTTTCCCTGTTTTCAGCATTTATTTGAACTGCTTTAGCTCAAATTCATCTCCATTAACTTCAAATTAATTATTACTATTTCTAATTAATTTCGAGCTATTTGAAACAACTCGTCTTAATTGCCTTCTTAGTCCTTATAATCTCGTTTCAACATAATTCAAAAGAAGTCAAGTGGTATAATCGAATGGTAAATGGTAAATGATAAAATGATTGAAGTGAAAATATTCTAAGGGTGTGTTTGTTTTGGAACACATATGGATGGATTTAGAATTTTTCGACACCTGTTCCATACAAGTTTGGGATTTAAAATCTCATACTTAATCAACACAACCCTATTATTATTTTCAATACAATTCACTTTATACATTTAAAAATAAATAACTATAACAATTCACTTTATACATTTAAAAAATACCTACAAACCTATTATTACATTGTCCAATACAAATCATTTTACTCAATCATTACTCACATCATCACTTAATACGACATTAATCTATTATTAATTTGACATAAAATAAAATTTAATTCTACCAAAATTTCAAAACAAACACATACTTTTAGTATTTATCAATAATTTTACATTTCATGGATTTAAAGTCACACCTAAATCTCTACACAAACGTAGCCTAGATTTATAATTATCATTTTTTAAATATAGGGAACGTAGCCTAGATTCATATGGTAAGTGATGCGGTATTTTATAGCAGCCCAAGAAGGATGTGGCCCGGCGTGGGCCCAATCCTCTTTGTATGGCTCAAGCCCGACACTTCAAGTAAAATCAGTCAAGTGGGCCATCGCTAAGCAAAACCCAAAAATGAAGAATAAGTAATACGACCCAACGAATAAGAAAAAGAATGGATGAACTCTTGTGAGATTAAGTCCAAAATCAAGGAACCCAGGAATATTTTTATTCCACACAGGTTTTAACCGAAAAGAGGAGATAATTAAGGAGCAAGTATTATCCCTTCTCCACGGTACAACCACTTCGGCCGTGGAAGGGAAATAACCGCCAACGAAAGCACCATGATGAGAGAACACGCCGTCATGTAAGTAACGTTTATAAATACTACTCCCTCCGTCCCATACCTATTTGCACAGTTGACTTTTTTAACGATTTTTGTGTGAGAGTTATTTCATAGTAATATGTTTACAAAAGTTGTTTTATATGAATGATATGCTAGATGATCTTACTAGCATATCATTCATATAAAACAACTTTTGTAAACATATTACTATAAATAACTCTCACACAAAAATGAAAAAAAAAGTCAACAAATCAAATAGACGGACGGAGAGGGAGTATTTTTTATTGAAAAAAAGGTACGCATTACTTTTACACTAAAACTTATGTACTTCGTCTGAGTGTCTACACCGGAGCACCCTCCACCGTGTTTTGCAGGTCTTTTTATTCAAGACGAAGGAGAAATATAAAAGTATATTTTTTTACGTATCAATAAGAAATGCATTTTAGAGTAATCCTTCTTAAAAAAAAATTCAAAAGAAAAATAGGAAAAAATAAAGGAAAAGTGGAAAATAAAGTTGAAGAGAGAAGAACAAGAAAACCTTTTCAGAATGAGTCAAAATCAATCATCACAAAATAAAACAAAAAAGAAAAAGGTGGCGCAAGGTTTGATGACAGATTAAGATTGGCATGTATTTTTGTGCTAATTGACCGAGTCATCATTATCATACTTAGAATATTATAAATAACATTAAAAAAATAATTTGGAAGGCAAAATAAATTTTTAAAAATTATATATGAAATTTTATGAAATAATGATTTTCATTCCTCCCAAAAAGGTGAGGAATGAATATATGTCTTCGATTACTCACTTTTAAGATATCAAATATTTGATTTCCCTCAACTAAGAGGGGTGTATTCAATTGGGATTATATTGGAATTTTTTGGACTTTAAAATAATGTGGATTTAGAAAATCCAGGCTCCATTTTGGATGGAGTGGATTTGAAATCAAGGGATTTGAGTATAATATACAATGCATTCTTAAAATGGAGAAAAAGCTAAATGAATGAATTTGATACATTCAAATATTAAGCACAAGTGGGAGAAGTGAGAGGATTTCAAATGAGGTTTTTTTTATTGAAATTTTTGTGGATCTTCATTTAGTTTTTCTCCATTTTATTTTGTAAATGTATAGTGTATTATCCTCAAATTGATGTAAATCCATCCAAATAGCCTAAACACACTTACACTTATATATAAAAAAGTTATCCAAATTGTTTAGAAAAAATATCAAAAACACATTAGTTCCAAAAAAATACATTACTATTATTCATCATTATTATTCTCATCTTCATTCTCATCATCTTTGAAGTCCTATAATAATTTTATAAAAAATCTCAAAGATAATTTTAATGATTATAATTAAAATTAATAATTTAAATAATTTTTTATATTTGTTCTTAAATTAATATAAAATTCAAAATTTATTGATGTAAATATTAAAATTTGAAATATAATTTTTTTAATAAAATATATAAATATGTTTATTTCATTTTCATTTTTTCTTTATGTAACACCGCGAAAAAATATTAATAATATTCTCTAAGCAACTTTATATCATTTTTTCTTTTCAAATAAATGTGACCTATCATGAAATAATTGAGATTTGTTCTATCATTTCCATAATTGAGATTTTTTTTACGAAATAATTGAGATTTATTCTATCATTCTCATAATTGAGATTTTTTTCGAGCGGCATTTTTCTGAAGAAAGTTGTGTAAAGAAAGTTATGTAGAGAGATATTGAACTGGGATTGTGAAACTTTAACTGGGTTCACGAACAAAAGTCTTGACGACAAAATCCAAAATAAAGAACAGAAAAAAATTTGTAGAGTATTTTGTTAGAATAACAACAAAGGTTTTTTTTCTTCTGAGAGAATACGTAGAAATCTCTCATTGTTAGAAGAGATTTTGGAGAGTGAAATCTATTTATATTTTAGAAAGAGAATCAAATAAAATCCATAAACTATTAAAATCCATAGAATCTTGAATACCTCATGATTTTTTAAGATTTTTTAAAATCCTTATTGAATACCTCAGGATTTTTAAAGACTTTTGAAAATCCAGATTGAATACCCTCAGATTTTGAAAGTCTAAAAAAATTCTACACACTTTAGAACCAATACACCCACCTTAAATATCACATTCTCCTTTCATTGTTATTCCTTAACTCTAAAGTGTGAACCAAACACCCCCTCAAATGTTAATAAATAATGTTTCATATAATTATATTTTATTCATTCATTTTATAATTATTTACACTCTAAAAATAAGAATTATTTTTATATATTTATATAAAACACACTACTATCACATCACAGGTAGCATTGGTGTACAACACAGAGGTTGAAGCCTACTTTGAGGTCATTTTAGGTAGGTCAGCCCTGAATTTCAATATCTATATAGCAATTTTTCCTCCTCGCCAGGGAGCCCCGAATCTTGTTAATTAATTGAGAATTTTATCCAAATAAATAATTATCTAATAAAATATGTTTTTTTTTAATAATTTTTTTACATTTAAGTGAAGTAAAGAGTATTTGATTTCTTCCATTTGCAAGTGAAAAGAAGGGGTTATACTTATACTACTTATACTGAGAGTGAGTGTCATGTGGCTGCCAGTGCATTTGCGTTGTGTTCTTCTTCCTCCTCCTCCTCCATTTTTGTTACTCTCTCCATCCATGTCCATGTCCATGTCCTTGTCCTTGTCCTCACCCATAAAGCCCGACCCCATTAATGCATCAAAGGAAAACGCCAAACAAATTTCCATTCCCATTTTTCTTCTTTCTTCAACCAATAAATGAATAAATGCTGATTCTTCTCTCTCAAGTCTCAACTGCCTCCCCTGACCTCTTTTAATTTCTTCCCAAAAATAAATTCCTCTTTTTACTCATATAACATCCAACATTCTTCTGCTTCTTTCCATCTCCATATCTTATCTCTATCCTAACCCTCCTTTGTTTTACAAATTAATGCTGCTGGATTAGGATTAGGTTCTTTCTCAGAAATCTGCCATTCAATCTCTCTAGGGTTTTATTATGAAAATGGGGTGTTCCACTATTTTTGTGCTGGCGTTTTTTTCATGTCTGTTGCTTGCTCCAACGACTCACCAGTTGAAAAGCTATGAAACGCAGGTTCTTCTTCAGCTGAGGAAGCATTTAGAATACCCTGTGCCTCTGAATGTTTGGGAGAGCAACTATGGTGATTTGTGTAGTTTTTCCTCTCCTCCACAGATGAGCATCAAATGTGAGAACGACTCTGTTACTGAACTCAGAATTGTGGGAGAAAAGCCTTCAAAGGTCAGTAGTCACTTCACTGGATTTCCAATTCCAAATCAAACATTGTCCCGAACTTTCTCTATTGATTCTTTTGTGACAACGCTAACGAGGTTATCCAGCTTAAGGGTCCTTACATTAGTATCTTTAGGCATTTGGGGCCCACTGCCTGATAAGATTCATCGCTTGTATTCACTTGAAGCTATTGACATGAGTTCTAATTTCTTGTTTGGTTCCATTCCATCTCAAATGTCAAGATTGGTTAAGCTTCAGGCTCTGACCTTTGATGGCAACTTCTTCAATGACACTGTCCCTGACTGGTTGGATTCATTAACAAATCTCACCACATTGTGCTTAAAGAACAACAGATTGAAGGGCCAGGTTTCTTCTGCTGTTTCAAGAATTGCAACCTTATCTGAACTAGTTTTGTCACACAATTTGCTCTCTGGGAGACTGCCTGATCTGAGTAGCCTTTCTAATTTACAGTTGTTGGATTTGAGGGAAAACAATTTAGATTCTGAATTGCCTCCTCTGCCTAAAGGATTGGCTAATATATTTCTCAGGAACAATTCATTTTCCGGTAGTGTACCTGATCAATTTCTTAAATTGAATCAACTTCAGCATCTTGATTTATCGGACAATCATCTCACTGGAACACCTCCTGCTCTGCTTTTCTCTTTGCCAAATATTAGTTATTTGAATTTATCATCCAATGCTCTTAGTGGATCACTTCCCGAGCATCTTAAGTGTGGGGATGCACTTTCTCTGGTTGATCTTTCTGGTAACAGATTGATAGGGCGACTTCCAAATTGCTTGAACACTGAAGCAGATAACAGAATGGTTAAAATTGGAGGGAATTGCTTCTTTGTTGATGCCAGAAATCAGCATTCTGCGGCATATTGCCAAGACCAATATAAGAGTAATAGACAATCTAGAATGAGGGAAATAACCATTCTAGCTGGGGTGGTTGGGGGCATTATCATATTAGTGGTATTCCTCTTGCTCGTTGGTCTTTGCTTTTTCCGTAAAAGGCAGCAGAGGCAGACTACCTACGTTCAGCATATTGCACCTAAGGTTAAGCAAGATGATCCTCCATCTGGGATTTCCTCTGAGATCCTAGCAAGTGCCAGTAAGTTTTATTTTGCATGTTATCATATTTCCAGTCTATTTTTAGTAAGTAGATGTATTTATTTAATGTAGGACATGTTACCAACATTAGAGGCACCCTCACTATTTATCATCCTCCATTTGTGTTGCACTATTTTAACAATTTTGGTGGATGAAGGCATGTAGCTCATCCTAAGAACTCAGGTTTGTTAACAATTTAACTGTTTTTGGGCATCAGGGATCATATCTCAAGCAGCAAAAGTTGGGAATCAGAGTTCTCCATCCCATAGAGTGTTTACGGCAGAGGACCTGGAAGAAGCGACACAAAACTTTGATAAATCAACTCTTCTGGGCGAGGGTTATCTTGGAAAGGTGTGCTAGAATAGCCATCACAGTCTCTGATTTGCCCTTTTCCATAGTTGATATTTATTTTGAGCATTGATTGTAAATACTGCTAAATTAAAGAACAGAGTATCTATTGCCTCACAAACCACTGTAAGTATATGAAAGTTATCATGCATATGTTGAAATGTGATTCTAGTTCATGTGGAAGCAAGAAAATGTTTAATCATGATGTGGGCTTAGCGTAACTCAACAACTAAAGGGTTCAAAATTTTGAAAATAATTGATTAAACGCCATAATCTCCCAGGATTCTGTTATCAGAATCACATTTTACATTCTTATCACTGGAAATTTCTGGGTACTAGGACATTTCTACAAAGAAAACCTTATCTATTGGATTTATTTTTATTTTCTCAAGTGAATTCTGCCTTCATTTCTTCAGGTTTACAAGGGAAAGTTAGAAAATGGCACTTTTGTTGCTGTTCGATCTGTGGCCCTACATAAAAAATACTCTATTCGAAACCTTAGGGTGCGACTTGATATGCTTTCAAAGCTTCGTCACCCTCACCTGGTTGGTCTTCTGGGTCATTGCATTGATGGTGGGATTCAAGATGATAACTCGACTATACATAGATTGTTCCTTGTGCAAGAATTTATTCCTAACGGAAACTATTCCTCTCATCTTTCAGGTACTAGAATTATCATTAGTTGTTTCCTTTTGAGGTATCAACCAAATCTGTCTGGGTGGAGCTTCATTTTGAAACCAGAACATCAATGCCTATTTTTTGGACAACTAAACTCTATGTTTGCATTGATTCTTGATATGTGATTGCTAGATGAAATAGGTATTCATAATCTTTATAAAAGGAAAAGGTAATTAAATTTACTCTATAGTTTACAAAATTCATGTACAGAAAGAACATGGAACTCTATCTCTATTTTTAGTAAAGAAGTATTTATTTTGTATTACCTGCTGTTATCCATTTCTACTCAGAATCTTCTCCCAACAATAGATTTATCCGTCTACCCCTTTCACTAATTGTTCACAAATGATTTATTTGTTGGTGCTATTACTGAGCTCACGTTAAGCATATGTTAATGTTCAGAGACCTCCCCTGAGAAGATTCTGAAGTGGTCAGATAGATTGGGTATTCTAATAGGTGCAGCCAAGGCTGTCCACTTTCTGCATACTGGGGTTATCCCCCCTTGTTTCAACAATCGCCTTAGAACAAACAATATACTGATGGATGAGCATGGCATTGCAAAGCTCAGTGACTACGGAATGTCCATCATTGCAGATGAAACTGACAAACCTGATGTATGCACCCCTTCTTACTTCTCAGACCATATTGATTATGCTTGTAAGAGCTTTCTATATCTATCTTCTTCTAACCCGTGTGTATGATCTCGTTTTCAGGCAAAGCGAGATGCAGCTAAATCAGGGTACAAACAAACTTCTCTTGGCACCTTAATTTTGCTCAACCAGCTGCTACCTTGTAGTTTATTCATCAACATATTTGTTGCAGGCATGTGGATAAGTTGCAGGATGATGTTTACAACTTTGGCTTCATATTACTGGAAACGCTTGTAGGTGCCGTTGCAACTGAAAAAGGAGAAGCATACCTATTAAATGAAATGGTATGTTACTACTATAATACATGTAAGCAATTAAAAAATATTAATCCAACACACAATTATCTTGCAATTGGTAGACATCGTTTAGCAGCCAAGATGGGCGACGAAAGATAGTGGATCCAATAGTGTTGACAACTAGCTCGCAGGAATCATTGTCTATTGTGATAGGCATCACAAACAAATGTATATCACCTGAATCCTCGGGGCGGCCATCGTTTGAAGATGTGCTGTGGAACTTGCAATATGCGGCTCAAGTCCAGGCTACTGCTGATTCAGATCAGAAATCAGATACAGCATCGCGTCAGAGCTTTAGTTGAGAGAGAAGCTTTGATTAGTTAATGTAAACTGTAAATACGTATGTGTGTGTTTGTTTTGATTCTTTGATTGAGGTGTAGAGACAGATATATTAGATTGTAGTTAGTGTTTGTTTATTCATTCTAGTCTAGAATTTAATTATTGATGCATCCACAAATCACAATGTTGTGGTTCCATTTCCAGTCCCAGTATATAATATGATGATGATGATGATGTTAGTACAATTACAAATTTGTAGATGAAGGAACATACTTTCTCCTTCTCCACTTCCACCAGATTTCTCAACTTACTTAGCTTAACAGCACAAAGGCACAACTGAATACAAGGTCATTATGTTTGTTGTGAGACGCTGACCTCACAACCTTCCATTCTAGAACGTTAGGTGGAAAAGATTCAACTGCAATGCGCTGAAATTTCCACGTTTTTTATTCCAAAAACTTTCGTACTTTCTTTTATGAGACGTCTCAATATAAGTTTCACACCCTCAAAAAAAAATTATTCACAACTTAAAACCCTAAATTTCACACCCTTAAAAAAAAATTATTCACGACTTAAAACCCTTCACATTATTACTTTTATTTCAAATTTGTCACTAAAAAGATAATATAATTTTTTAAAATGTGTATCTTTTTATATGTCAAAGCTTCTCCAATGGAGGGAGCATTATTTAATTTCTTTGGTGAGTGAATGGGAGTGACATCCCAACCTACTCTCTTTCTTTGCCCAACTCGCTCTATTATTGTAATAATCCTTCCACTGCTATGCTAGGGTAGTACATTTTATTGGGATTAATTGTAAGATTTTTTATTTTTTTTTAAAAAGCAACTAGTATTTCACTATACTGCTATTTAAATTCAGAGAAGCACCCAGCTCTCATACTGTTAATTTAGATGACGCCACTAACATAAATTTAGATTGGCTCGCCTTTTCATAAACTCTGCTCTGTTGGACTTAGTTTCCTGGATTAGAGTGAAATAATTAATTAATAAAAACAGTACTGGAGTATTATTTTAAGTTGAAGGGAATGGAGACTCTATTACTTTATTCTATAGCAAAACGTATCGAAAAAGACATTCTGGCTGGTTATGCTTTGTAATGTTTACTTCTCTCACAGCCTCACACTCGGATACACACACACACTCCCACCGACGCACGAACACACGTTTATATGAGTTGAGAAGACTGTAGAGACACCCCCAACAAGTTACAAAACGCACCGTTTCTGCAATCATCTTCTCCACATTCTTCTAATTTTTCGCACTGTAAGTTTTTTTTTTATATGAGTATCTCTTTTCTTGTGATATCTTCAACTCGTTTCTATTTATGTTATCCAAATAATTCTTATAAATTTCTTTAGTTGCTGCGCATTGCGATTTACCTGTATGGTATGGGGTCATTCATTGGAGCTGCTGATTGAGTTAAACTGATTACGTCTGCACTCTTTGGATCACGTTTATGTAATTATCTTGCAATTGTATTGTGGATTCTTGTTTCTAGCGGATTTATGCCCCCAAACAAGTGCAAGCTTTTGTTGCATGATGTTTTAACATAATTCCGTATTCAATATTGATTAATTGGATGGTTTCTCTGGGCTCGTGTTTGAGACTCAATGACTGCATAGTGAAGTGAATGTGCCAACAATAGCCTCACCACCCCACCCCTCCCCTCTTTTGTGATTACTTGACAATAAGTATCACAAAAAAGATACCATCCTGCATTGGTACTAATACCCAATCTGTTTTATTCTTATAATCTATTATCTGTCTCACCTTGTTGTTAAGGTTAAGGTTAAGGTTAAGGTCAAGGTTAAAGAAGTGTTTGTTGTTTGCTGTTTAGGTGCATTTTCAGCTGCTTGGTTTGTTTGATGTGACAATGGTTCTAGGTCAGAGGACCAAAACCAGGAAAAGCCAGCTTGAATACATTATCCATGTACAGGAGATCAGCCCCTGGCCCCCATCTCAGTCGCTGAGAACACTTCGTGCTGTTCTGATTCAATGGGGGCATGGTGATAAGTCTTCTGGCTTCACCAATCAAGTTGTGCCTTCAATTGCTGATGGAAGAATTGATTTCAACGAATCTTTTAGACTTCCGGTAACACTAATGCGGGAGATGTCCATCAAAGGTGATGCAGCTTATCAGAAGAACTGCATCGAGTTTAATCTTTATGAACCACGTAGAGACAAGGTATTGAAAGGTCAGCTGCTGGGAAGTGCAGTTCTGGATTTAGCAGCTTATGGTGTTATTAAAGAAAATTTGAGTGTTAGCACTCCCATTAACTGCATGAGGACCTACAGAAACACTGTCCAACCACTTTTGTTCCTTAAGATCCAGCCTGTCGGGACGAGCCGCACAAGCTCCTCCGCATCAATGGACAGGAATCATGTTGAATCTGTCTCTGCATTGATGAACGAAGAATATGCAGAAGAAGCTGAGGTTGCCTCCTTTACCACTGATGATGATGTTTCCTCACAATCGTCGCTGGCCGTTAACTCAAATGGAAGTTCATCGCCTCTGAATAAAAAGGTAAAGGCCTTATACAATCCTCTTATTTATGCTAGTTACTGTAATTCAGTAGTTGATTTGATTGAAAGATGACAATATATTACACAGAATGAGAGAGTTGCTGGTGAGGCTAAAGTGGACCATGTACCACACCAATTGGTTGTCATATCAAGTGAGGAGCAAACCTCTGAATCTCATATGAGTTCAATGGATCAATCTTCTGATATTGCTTGGATCTCGAAAAGAATTTCATCTCAAAATTTGCAGTCATCTGTATTGGAAGACAAAAACAAACATGAAAAGGCAGCAGAGGGCATTCACGAGAATGTTGTGACTGGTGAAAGGGATGTGAACACTAAGCCAACCTCTGAGAAAGCCATATTCAGAAGTTCTATTTCCAAAGATGGTGCAGAGGATTTTCCCATGGCTGCAAAAACAAACTCTCCTCTAAATGAATTCACAGATAATGAGACCAACGGAAAACATGTGGAAAAAAGAAGAATTATGGAAGAGAAAGAACAAAGGATTGAGAATGAGTTAATTGACTTTTCTCGAGTCGATATGCAGAAGCAAGTCACATTGGAAAAAGGTTTTGTTTCTTCTACAAAAGAAACTGTTGCAGTTCATAGTAGTTTCTTAAATATTGATAGATCTAAGAATGGAAAGTCAGTTCGCTCATCAGTGGAATTAAGCAAGAGCAATGGTTCAACCAAAAATAATCGTTCTCTCGTGGTGGACAAAGATGCTAAAGCATATAGAAAGGAAACTAAAAACCTTGTGTCGGATAATCAAATCCAACATTTGGAACAGAGAATAAAAATATTAGAGGGAGAATTGAGGGAAGCAGCTGCTATCGAGCTCAGCCTTTACTCTGTGGTTGCAGAACATGGAAGTTCCATGAAAAAGGTCCATGCCCCAGCTCGGCGCCTCTCCAGGCTCTATTTTCATGCCAACAAACAGAGTCCAAAATCAGGGAGAGGAAGTGCTGCTAAAAGCATTGTCTCTGGATTAGTTTTAGTTGCAAAAGCATGTGGAAATGATGTCCCTAGGTATGCTTTTCATTGAGTTTTGTTTTTAATAAGATTAAATGCAAGCTTTCTGCAGAGTTACCTTTGTAGTTTTAACAAAAAGAAATTTAAAAAAGATAAAATACTGTATTTGGGATGCATCAAAGAAATTTAAAAAAGAGAATAAGATAAATCAATGTTTTTCATCCTAAATATCTAGTGGTTACTTTATTTCTCTACATTTTAACTCTCTCCTGCTAAATGCATTCGGGTGTTTAGCACTGATAAATTCTCTTAGTGCTGGTAATCACATTCCCGTGCCTTCTTAATTGAGTTGCCATTCTCCTAGCATCTGAGTCCACTGGGCAGGGACTCAAGTTCATCACTTGTTTCTTTATCGTTGTCCTGCTAATTGGAGTGTACTTTAGTTTGTGTCAAGTTACTCATCTTGTCATTTGTTTGTCATAGATTGACTTTCTGGCTCTCCAATACTATACTGCTAAGAGTGATAATCAGCAAGTCCTTTGAGAACTGTCAGCTACCTTTTTCTGTTGGATGTGACAATGGAAAAGTTGGTGACAAAATTAGAAAGAAGAGAGCATCACCACTTATATGGGACTCCTTACCCAGTCAGATTACTAGAAATGCTATCGAGGATAGTGTTGGTGACTGGGAAAACCCCTTTATGTTTGTAACTGCGCTGGAAAAGATTGATACATGGATATTTTCCCGGATCCTTGAGTCTCTTTGGTGGCAGGTATTCATTCTCTTTCATTGTCTGAGTACTTCACCAAATTCATTGATGAAATAACATGGTATCAACCAACACAACATGTTGATCGATGGTGGTTGGGCTTACAAAAGAACCAGTCATTTAGCTCTAAATTACTTGCTTTGTCCTCCAGACTTTTACTCCACACATGCAGTCTGGTGCTGCCAAAGCAATTCGTAGAAGTATGGAATCTGATTCTAGCAAGTTAAGGACATCAAGTTCCATTGATCAACAGCAGGGGAACTTTTCACTTGAACTCTGGGAAAAGGCTTTCAAGGATGCATGTGAAAGGATATGTCCTGTTCGAGCTGGAGGACATGAATGTGGGTGTTTACCTGTGCTCTCCAAATTGGTAATTCTCACCATAATCCTTCTATGAAAAAAAAACATTCTAGATATGCATGCCATAACACTTTAAACAAATCTGATTCAGTTCTTGTGGAGATCATGTGCTGAGAGAGTTAAGTAACTTCTTAGTTGTTTATTCCTTAATGAGACCCTTCTTATCCCAGATATGAAAGAAAAAGTTACAAATTGGTTTTCCACAAAACTTCAGTCTAGATCGTATGCTTTAAGGGCTTGTTTACTTTGGCTTGATATGGAGAGATACTAACTTAGTATTGGATTTCACATTTGTGGATAACATGAAGCCTGGTATAATTTTGAAAATTTTGGGCTATCTGCGTGATATGAATCCAAGGGGCGGTGTGAATTATTTGACACTTGAAATCCAATTTCTTATCAATATGAATCCTATCCTACCAGGCAAAGTAAACCAGATAGGTCAAGTGGTCAACATTTATATGTTTTGACACAAGTGAGACCTGATGATACCCTTTTATCCTAGATTGACACGAAAAGTTACAAATTGGTTCTATTTATGCTGTCTGTCAATTACTGAATGCCCTATTCACAATGAAACTTAAGTCCAGATCATACCTTTCTCTGTTCTGCTTGGAGTTTGTGATGGAATACCCAACACTAGATTAGCTTGATAAGCCTGCTTTTTACATGGAATAATTTGATAATAGTATTTTAATTAACTAAATAATGAAGCAGTTATTACTTACTATATTATGACGATACTCCTTGATAACTAGGTAATGGAGCAATTGATCGCACGACTGGATGTGGCTATGTTTAACGCCATCCTCCGGGAATCATCTGATGAAATTCCAACAGATCCTGTCGCTGATCCAATTAGTGATGCTAAGGTGCTACCTATTCCACCGGGAAAAGCTAGCTTTGGTGCTGGTGCACAACTCAAAAGCGCTGTGAGTGTAAAATACAAAATTATTTCTTGTATTCAAGTAACTTTGTCTTTAATTACATTATTGTCATTTACTTTGCTACATGTTAAAAAGGGAATCACATGTCCTCGTTTTGTTATGCATATTAAGCACCCTTCATCCTATGAACCTAAATCAGCTTAGGATATTCTGTCCAAAAAAAAAAAAAAAAATCAGCTTAGGATCGCAAACAGTTAATGTCACATTTCAAATATGACAGATTGGGAATTGGTCCAGATGGCTTACAGATCTGTTTGGTATGGATGATGAAGAAGACAATGTTTTTGAAAATGAGAATATCTCAGAAACGGCTGACGATGACAAGCAAAGGTCACCTGATGCATCATCAAAATCTTTCCATCTGCTAAACGCATTGAGTGACCTTATGATGCTTCCCAAGGATTTGCTTTTAAGTCCAACAATTAGAAAAGAGGTTCAGCCAGTGCCACTATTCTGTTCCTTACTAATTGCATTTAATATCACGGAGTTGCTCATATTTTTCTTTTTCTATGGCCCCAGGTGTGTCCTGCATTTGGTGCACCACTTATACGAAGGATTCTCAACTCTTTCATTCCAGATGAGTTTTGCCCCGACCCGATTCCTGGTGTTGTACTTGAAGCTTTAAATTCTGAGGTTTTAACCATCTCTTCTCCTTTTCATTTGGCCTTTACTGTATATGTTTTATCATCATTGTAGCCAATGAAAGCATGAAACTGTGTCATAAGTATTAATGATGCAAACAAAATATTCCCGCCGTCCCGGAGTTAGCTTCACAGTTGACTTTTTAACGGTTTTTGTGTGAGAATTATTTCATAGTAATATGTGTACAAAAGTTGTTTTATATGAATGATATGTTAGTTGATCTTATAAAACAACTTTTGTACACATATTACTATGAAATAATTCTCACACAAAACCCGTTAAAAAGTCAATTGTGAAGCTAACTCCGGGACGGAGGAAGTAGTATTCTTAATAACCCATTCATTCACTGTTCTGCTCTCACTAGGACCCTTTGGACTTGGAAGATGATTCCATAATCAACCTCCCATGTGAAGCGGCACCAATTACATATCAGACACCTTCAGTGGCTGCAGTTGCCAGTGTGTTGGGAGAATTTGACAGTTGTTCTAAGCAGCAGCTGACACGTAGTGGATCCTTGTTACTGAACAAGTTACAGACGAGCGATGATGAACTTGATGAACTTGAGTCACCTCTCATCCTTGACAGCTTCCAATCGTCACCTTCCTCAGTAAATACCAGTTGGATATCAAATGGTAGTGGGAGTCGAAACACAGTAAGGTACCAACTGCTTCGAGAAGTATGGATGGACGTATTGTAACTTTATGGCATTGAGACTACTGTCTATTACAGTTGAAGGAAAGAGGGTATCGGAACCATGTATTGATGTCATCTGTAAAATGTGTAGTAGATATTACTCCATTTTTCACCGTTGTGTGTGTGGTTGAAAGTTGATGTTCACCACTCAATTCTTTTCGTGGTGTATTTTTACTTGGGAAAAGTCAATTTGTTGGGTGAAAAAATGCCATAATCATGAAAAAATAAGCTAGAGTAAAAAATCTAATGCCGGGTGAAGCTCACACTCATTTCTATCAACCATAATACTAGAAAAGAAAAACATACTTTCATCTCTCGTACAAAACTGCGGACGCTCTACAAAGATATCTATGATACTGGGACACATGAAAAACTAAAGAGACGTATCATCAGGGTGTGGCCAAAATTAAGCAGTCAATTTCTGCGATGAATTGATAGCTGGAGCAACGGCATTCATGTGTTGCAGCTGCAATGCAGCCAAAAGGCCTTCCCATGCATCTCCAGGTGCACCACCCATTTGGAAGTCAAGAAGCTTCCTCTGTTTTCTGTAGTATTCTTCTACAGGCTTCCTCTGGAAACAAAAATATTAAGAATTATCTCCATTAGTATACTAGCAGTAACAGTCTTTCTTTAGGAATCTTGCAAATTTGCAACGCATCATGTGTAATTTGTAAATAGTACAGCATATATACAATAATGACCTTTACCCCAGATAAAAAATTCAAAGAGAAGGAGCCGCCAACCATATAAACTAGAATATTGCATGATTTACCAGGTTGCTTGAACATCAGCAGAAATTTGAGGCTTTTTATCATAGATTAGCGACCAATAAAAAGCACCTTAATCATTTCAAAACACTTCTACTGTTCAAATTTTATTTATGTGAGCATGGAGGTACCTGCTCTATATGCATGTGAAGTTTTTCCTTCCAAATAGTATCTGATTCTGCACGTGAAGATTGAAAATGACCAGTCTGTGGCTGAAGATTGCGATTAAGTCCTGAAGTAGCCATGGAATGTAATTCTTGGGAAGGAGAATAGATTCCATCCTCCAGAGTTTTCTTTACCACAGACTCATCGTTGCACTTGAGATTCAGCACCAAATCTATATCAGCAATTTGATCTAATATCTCCTGAAACAGACAAAAACAAGAAATATAAACAGCATCGATCACCTTGGCTCTTTACAACCAACGCAATATCCTCTACAACTATGTTATCTATCATTGGGCTTCCGAATCAGAATACACTGCTGACAAAAGTTCGGAATATTAAGATTAATTTGACACAAAATTTAACACACACAATAAATAAGCATCAGAAATAAATCTATTACATAACATCAATTCCACTAGCAAGTGATAATATTGATCATGAAACTCTTCAGATGAAAACTGACTAACACAATACAATTAGAAAGAGACCACTGTAAACTGACAAGACAAAACAAAAAACAAAAAGGATAGAGGGCAAGAAGCACTAACAGCTTGAATCCTTGTTCGAGGGATTCCATCCAGAATAAAGCCAGTTTCACCTCTGCAGTGTCCTTCTTCCAGCCTCTTTGATAAAAGGCCAAATATTACGTCCTCTGGAACTAGCTTCCCTTGGTTCACTGCACCAGCAATCTAATACAAAAGAACAAGCAGAAGTTAGACGCGTCGGTTGAGACCATGACAGTAGCATTATCAAGGAAGTTATAATCCAATTGGTGACACAAGCGCTATTTGAGCTCCGGGATGTCAAAAAATGATTTCATATGAGATTCAACGCTTCAAGTTTGTGATTCATACATGTTGCTGGTTTAGTGATTGACTTCAAGAAGTCATAAATTAAAATCGTAGTATAAACATGGGCAATAGCCTAGATATTTCTGAGAAGCAAGAATTCAAAGAAAAATAACCTTTTTATAGAGAGGGGAACGAGGGTTGAGTTCCTGGCGAACCAGAGAGCCCATAGAGATGTGAGGAACGTCAAGAAGCTTGGCTAACCGCTCGGCGTACACGTGTCGCCTCACCATTGGATCGCCCATGATCACCCATTGTACACCCCTCCCAATCGTTTCCCATCCATCCGACTCCATCATTCCTTTCCGATTCGGTTCCCCCTCGTCATCGTAATAATCGTAGTCGAGTTGAGCGGCGGCAGCTGATCCATAACCTCTGGTGATCGACTTACGCAACTGAGAAGTGAGCCGCGCTGCCATACCGAGCCGGCTGAGCACTGACATAATGGTGGCGCGGGCGGACAACAAGTTTAAAGAAGAAGGGTTTCGAGAATGGTAAACGGAGAAAGAAACGAAGGAGGCAGCCGCTGAAAGAGAAAGAGAAAGAGAAAGAGAGAGAAGAGGGTTTGTAATTGTATTTGTATGGAGGCCACAACCTGGTCCTGGGGTTTTTCGCCACATTTATTTATTAATGCTTTATAACTATATTACGTTTCCAAAATATTGCTGGATGGTATTTTGCATTTTTTGACCATTAACTTCCAAGAATACATCAATTTTAATTAGTTAATCTATTCAATTTTAGTATATCATTTTAAAATTATTTATTTCTATCCTCATAATATATATTTATTTATATTATTTTTTATTTGAACCTTACACTATTTTCTCCCTCCAATTAATAATTTGACAATAATACTCTTATTTTTTATTCCATTCATGTATTTTATATATAAATAACTAATATTTTTTAAAATTTATATCCAACCTATTTGTTTAATTAAAATTGGGAGGAGGGAGTATTTCTTTTCCACAACAATTTTTTGTGCTCATCACTCATTCATTTTTATTTCATATAATATCATATTAGTCATTGTGGGTAGGGCTGACCAAAAAAATCGAACAAAATCATGTTTTGAACCGAACCAATGTTATTTGGTTAATAAAAAAATTTAATAATTAAATGAAACAATCTCACATAATTTAAAAATAATACAATAACTCGCCCACCACGACCACAAGGTTAAGAGCCTTGCGCTCTACCAACTGAGCTAGAAGGGCTGCTTAAACGATTTAAAGCAAATTGCTACGTATTTATTTTTATAAAAATGATTTTTTTTCTTTTAAATTTTTGTTTTAAAATGATACATTATATATATTTAAAAAATTATACTGTATAATTTATCTAATACAAAATTTATTATTTTTAATTTTTTTTAAAAAAAAAAACCAATTGTAAAAAACCATCGAAAAGATCATTCACAAAGCTTAAAGACTTGATCCAAGATGAAGAAGTATCAAAATTAATTGTAAAATGAGTATTCCTCCTCGAACAATTTTAATTTTAAAGTAATACTAAGTAGTACTACAATTGGCATATATATAAAAAAAAAAAACTTTGGTGGTGGTGGCGGTGGATTGACAATTTGACATATAAAAAATAAGCGTGTTGATCGTGGGGGCAAAATAGGCATAAGAAAAAAGGTAGTACAGATCATAGGCGGAGGATGAAGATAAAGCAGGACCTTGCAGAGTTGTGGATGGACGCTGGAGAGACCTTCTTCTCCTCTGCGGCTGTGCAATCAATCTTCTCACTTGGTTTATCCTAATACTCCGGAAACCAAATCATTACCATCATCATGTCTTTCTCTCTCATCTCTCTCTCTTCATCCTCTCCTCTCACCTCCAAATCTCCACCTCTGGTTTATGTTTCCGAACTTTCTTCTCCATCCTCCAATGCTACGACCCGCTCTTCTGCCCTTAGTAATCCATCCCTTTTTATCCGCGGACCTACTCATTCTCATCACCGCTCCACATGGTCTTTCCCCATCAATTCAAATTCCAACCTTTCTTCTATGTTTACTGGCAGGGATGCCTGCGTGGACCCTAGTACTCGTTGTGCCTCTGCAAATGACGACCTAGGGGTTTCTGATTCTGATGACGATGAACTCCATCAACACCCCCAATGTCATCACAATGAACCTTCTTCCCCCTTGCCAGATAGATGGCATGTCCTCGGCCTTGGCCAAGCTATGGTACTTCACCGTCACTTATTCTTTCTATTTCCTTTCTCAGTTTCCTTCAATTATAATTTGTATTTCGTGCCGCTATTTTAGATTAGCAATTCTTCTTTTTGGTTTACGGATATCCTTTTTATTGTTTATATCCCAATGATAGCTGATTTTTTGGTTATTATGATTCTTAAGTTAAAGCACTTCATTTTCACCATTCTAGGTGGATTTTTCTGGCATGGTTGATGATGAATTTCTTAATAGACTCGGATTAGAAAAGGGGACTAGGAAAGTAGTTAATCATGAAGAAAGGGGTAGAGTTTTACGGGCAATGGATGGATGTAGCTACAAAGCTGCTGCCGGTGGTTCTCTTTCCAACACCTTGGTAGCCTTGGCAAGGCTTGGTGGCCACTCTATCGGAGGACCTTCATTGAATGTCGCCATGGCTGGCAGTGTTGGAAGTGATCCATTGGGTGGATTCTACCGGTATGCTTTCTTCTTCATGTATTCATATCCTTCGACTTCAAGTATTCATTATTTATCCTGTGGATTATTTATGGTAGACTTTCATTGCAATGTTCTTTCTGTACTTTCAATTTCTGTGTCATTAATGCTCTCATTCTTGTGCAAGTGATCTGGGAATGGGTTAAGATTATTTTTTCAAATTAGGGACATATTATTTGCACTTTTTTGTATTTTTCTGTCATTACTTTAAATGGGTCTTGAGTTATGAATTTACTCTTCAACTTTTTGCATAGGTCTAAGCTTCAGCGGGCAAATGTGAATTTCCTTTCGGCACCAGTGAAGGATGGAACTACTGGGACAGTTATTGTTCTCACAAGTCTGGATGCTCAACGGACAATGCTCGCATACCAGGTCAGTTGTATTGTTCTCAATGAAATGTTTTAGGCGTATCCTGTACAAAGTCTGTGATGAGTTATTGTCTGAATAAATTCTTAAAACACAGGGTACATCTTCAAGGGTGAATTATGATCTGTGCTTGGCCAACTTGATATCAAAAACAAGCATTTTAGTTGTTGAAGGATACTTATTTGAATTTCCTGACACAATCAAAACAATCACCATGGCATGTGAGGAGGCCCGCAGGTGCGGTGCTCTAGTTGCTATCACAGCATCAGATGTCAGCTGCATTGAGAGGCATTATGATGATTTCTGGTAAATAACTTGTAATACACCCAATTCTTTATATTTCTTCACTGGCTGCAGAGTTGCTTAGGATTAATTGCAGCCTTGTGATTTGTGGAAGCGGTTTTATACTGAAATGTCCTTGGGAAGAGAGATTTAGGGACAATTTCCAAATGCATATGAGGCTTGTCTTCATTAAGGCTTATCTACAAATATATGCTTTGTTTGCCAGGGATTTTATTGATATTTAATTCATCAAACAGAAAAGTTATTGCATCTTGGTTGAATTCTGGAGATCCCTCTTTAGATATTTTTTCCTCTCAAAATTATTGATCAAGCAATGTGTTACTAACGTCTCATTTTCTGTATTCACACCAGCAGCATATATTTGCACATTTTTTCTGCAGAAACTTAAAAAGGAGTTATCTGCCTTTGTTCTTTTGCTTAATTTTGAAATTCCTTTTTGTTGTTTGACAGGGATATCATGTCAAATTATGCAGACATTGTGTTTGCAAACAGCAATGAAGCCAGAACTTTTTGTCATTTTTCCTCGGAAGAAAGCCCTGTTTCTGCTACTAGGTACCTTAGCCATTTTGTTCCATTTGTTTCAGTCACAGATGGCCCTAAAGGCTCTTATATCGGTGTAAAGGGAGAAGCTGTTTACATTCCTCCAACACCTTGTGTGCCAGTAGATACATGTGGGGCTGGGGATGCTTATGCATCGGGCATATTGTATGGTTTATTACATGGGGTATCTGATTTGAGAGATATGGGTTCATTAGCTTCTAAGGTGGCTTCCATAGTTGTTGCACAACAAGGAACTCGTCTGAGGGTACAAGATGGTGTTAAGTTAGCGGAGTCATTCACATTCCATCATGAAAGCTCGGCTAAGTGGTCGGATGTAGGTTCAGACCAAATCTCAAGCTTGTAATACATCCACATGAAGATTCTTACAATAATCCGTTTTTCGATCCGATTTAATTTTGAATTAAGTTGAGGGAAAAGAAAAGGATAAGGAAAAATCACTAGTTGGGAAGCAGTTGAATTTGTTTTGTTGGATAATAGAATAGTGTATATCGAAACTAGTAACTAGTAATTGTTTATTTATAGTAGCTGATTCAAATTATTGTTAGTGTATTGTTGAATTGCAACCGTTGTGTCCAATTATGGAAATGGTACAAGTATTTTAGAGAGTAGAATGAGTGGTAGTGTTGTGATAAATTGTGTTGATATTTGGCACGTTAAAGTAGTGATTGGAGTGTAGTTTGATGGTTGTGAGAGGATTTGGAATTGTAATTGTATGAAGAAGATATTAATGGGATTTGGATTGTTGAATGGTAAAAGAAAATGTAGTTTAGCTAGTGAAGCTGCTGCATATTGTGGACATGGTTGAAATTTGAATAAGTCCATTCATCCGTATGTATGACTATGACCATGACCATGAGGCGGAAGAAATGAATGAATCATTTACTGTACTAATAATCTTTTGATTGTCACAAAAACCATGACCCACCCCATGCAAGCTAGATGGTTGGTTATGAGTACTATATAGGGTTACACACACACGCTTGCTTTCTCTACTGATTTATGTTTTTCGCATTCAACAAAACTAAACAGTCTTGGGCCCCAGTAACCCATTCATATTCATGATAATCAATTTTTTAAGACAAAAACATCACACCTTCAATTGCTTCCTCTTAATCATCGTCTCCCCTTTCACGGAGACGGGGTGAGGCCTGTAGATCAGAGGATTAGAGCACGTGGCTACGAACTACAATGCCGGGGTTTCAAATCCCTCCTCGCCTTCAACCGGCCCAAAAGGGAAGTACCTTTCCCCCGGGGTAGGAAAATCATGATCGAGATAGCGGATTAAAAGCTATGGAACTTGGGTGTAGAATTTGGAATGACTTTTTCTTTTTATTTCTTATTTATTGTAAATAATGGAATCATTAGCGTATTTCTTTTGTATTACGCCCTCAAATCACTATTATTATTATTATTATTTTTTTATAATAAAATAAAACCAGCTAAGAAGAATAATGCTCATTATATTAAATTATGCCAATAGACACAAATATTGGCCTGGCCACATGTCCCTTTTCTTTTTTTGATCGGTGTCGGTATTTGACACAGTCCGTGCAGTGCCCATTCAAAAAGTACACGCACATACCCAACATTATTTACATTTACATTTCTGATCAGGTTATAAATTTAATGCATAGTTTAATAAGCTGAACACCAACCCAACTAAAGATATGAATGTTTTCGTATTACCAAAAATAATTAGCCTCACCTAAAGAATAGTGATTAACACCTACTTGGTCCAGCATTTGACATTCAAATCTTCTTACTCAACTCCATATATTCCAAGGTCTGATTTAATTGAGTTAGGTCCAGGAAATCAATGAATGATATACGTATGGACTCTTGAGTCTTTTACATTGATTGATTGATTCATTCATAATCAGAGGTTCAATAGTACACAATGATGCATTTCTTTATAATGTTTCTATACAGTCACAAACATATATACAGGAAAGGCGGAGCAATGTCATTGCATCAAAGGCAACAAGACACACACTAGGGAGTAGTATTTACATTTATCCACTCCACCATGGTATTATTTTGTTTTATTCGTTCATTCATTTTTCACACTATATATGTAACAGCAGTAGTACTAGCTTTAGCATTAGCATTAGCATTAGCATTAGCATTAGCATTAGCATTAGCATTAGCATTAGCATTAGCATTAGCAAACAAGCAAGCAGCACCGGGTTCCATCGAGGAAGCTCAGTATGCTGGAACTGTGACATTAACATTCCATAATAAGGCCCAGTATGCTGGAACTGTGACATTAACATTCCATAATAAGGCCGCCGGTGGGAGCTCTGTGAGGAGTTCCCTTCCTCCTTTTGGCATTTCTGTAATTCATCAATGGTGTCCGAGGCGGGGTGGATGGGCTGAAGCTCTGTATCTTGTTCCCAATCACTTGTTTATCCGATTTCTTGTTGGACGTCCACACAATCTGAATGACAAGTTTAATTAATAATTGATCACCACCAGCAACAGAAACAAGGTAAGGAATGTACCTTGCAGCCAAGGGAGCAGAAGGCGAAGGAATCGAGGAGGGTTCGATGACAGACAAGGCAGGTATTGGTGACTCCTTTGCCGGGCCTGGGCTGGGGCCGCTGGTTGAGGAACACTATCTTGGCGCTGTTTATAATGTATGTCTGAACCCCTGTAATGTCCACATACTTCTGAATCTCCCCCACCCTTATCACATCATGGTATGATGACCTTCGTATCTGCCCCCAACACCCTATTATCTATTAATAACTTTCTTTCTTTCTGAATGAAGCTTGATAGATAGACAGATATTTGATGGCTGACCTGAATAGAAGGATGATCCTTGTGATGATTGAGGCAGAGAGAGCAGAGGGGTCCGTCGACGCAGTCCAAGCAAAACATGTTGCACTCGCTCTTGTGTGCGGCGGCGTGGACCTTGCATTGCCCGAAGAAGGATGTCTGCAGCAGAGGCCGGAGCCACCCGGGCCACTCCTGATCCAAATCCAATAATAAATCAGTATTCAATTCCACAAGATTAACTCCTAGTATTACTATTAATTATTCAACTCACCATTCAATGTGCTGCAACGAAAACGAAAAAGGAGCAGGGAAAGGGCGAGACCTGTTTCTCACGTAAATTTATTCCTCCACATACATTTTCATTTCATGCTAATACTATTATTGTCATTATTATTATTATTATTAATATAGTGTATGTATCAGCTATCAACTATCAACTGATGATAATGTAGAACTAGTAGTAGACTTAGTAGTATAATAATAATAAAAACGTTACTTTCAATGTTTGGTTTGGGAATTAAAAATGATCTAGACCCGGCTTTTGTGCTTATCTGCTCTGCTCTGCTCCACTTGGGCATTGTCATCTCCGACCCGACTTCCATCATTATTATTATTAAAAAATATATAAATAATTAATAATATGATGAGTCCCACCCTACCTCCCAAAGCCAAACCAAATTCATTTTTGGAAACTGACGCCTCCTTGTAATTACATTATTATACGCCCACACAATTCGATATATTTGCACAGTGTGCCCCAAATCCCAGAGGCTGATTCATGCCAAATTTTGCCACCTGCCACGCATCTACATTCTCATCCTTTTGCTTGCGTTTGCTAGGTACAGAATGGATTTTAAAATAAAACTTAGTTTCAACTTTCAATTTGAAACGCAACCCCAGGTCAAAACTAAGGACATAAAAGAATCAGTCATTCAACTCAAACTTGATCATTCAAGTGATGATGTTGGTATTGGAAGGGTGAATACCGCAATTATTGTTATTTTCTGTACATTGGTTTAAAGCATGCCTTTATACTGAAGAATAGAAAAACAAAAAAACAAAAAATGACTATGATCCAACTCAGTCTTTCAGCCGTCGGAGCAAAAGGCCTCTTTTTTTTCTAATTGAGAAAGAGAAAGAGAAAGTGGGAATCCATCAAAGCAGCATCTTCACCCGCGCATTGCCTAACTTACATTATGCACCACTTCCCAAGCACCTTTTTCTAACCCCAATTTCGTGTTTCATTCAAATGCTCTCTCTCTCTGCTTCCCGAAACAACACGTCATAAATTATTATATTATTATAGCTTGCTTTGTCTTCTTCTGACAAGTGTTTACAGTTAAAAGAGAAACATGAATAATAGGACGGACGGATTTAATTAAGCCCTACTACAGCATGTTATCTCCACACAATTCATCCCTCCTCAATGCATGCACCCATGAAAATGTACTAAACTAGAATATTGAGGACAATTCCTGTCTACATCTTATACTCTAAAGTAAACAATGAAGAATATTATACTGATTGGATGGAGCATAAGACATTTTTTTATAATTCTACTGCTTATATTGTACAACAATTTCTGACAAATAGTAGCAATATAGATGGCTATTCGCTCTAGATCTAAAGAAAAATAAAATATAGCCATAAATTAGCATATACAAGAAATTGTTGCTCTACAACAGGTGGTTTTCACCACCAGCTCATGCACTACAATGCGTGTAGCAATATCATTTGATACAAACATTTGACAAATCTATGAATGATTGACAAAGATATCATTGAGGTGGAGAGAGGTGAAGAAATAAAATGATTCCGAACCTCATTTTTCTTGTAAATCATTAAGTTCCATCAGTGGCTGTGACCTGCATAAGCACAGAGAAATCACAAGGCAACCAGGAAATTGGAAAACTATAATGTTGTTGGCCAGGACATCCCTAATCCACATGTACAAGAATGTAAAGAATAAAGTAGATCACAAATTGCATATTATCAAGTGATCAACAAGTCAAATAAACCAAAAATCAGCTCTTGTTGGTACTTACTTGGTTGCTACTGTGACAAATATTATGCCATTATCTTAATTACTATTACTTTCATCACTTTTACACCCATTTCGATTTCTCTGCTCAATTTATATGGGATAAAGAACAAATAATAGGTAATCTAATGCAACATTATTTAAGATAAAACAAAAATAACATCATCAACATCAACCATAACAATATTAAACAATTCAGAGTTTTTCTAAGATGCGGAAATCTGAAGACTGTGGAGAGGCAGTGGTATTGTGCGGCAGAAGGAATCAGATTTTAGTAAATCTATTGCAATTGTATTAAATCATACTACTCTTGGCACACAAATTATTGACTAGTGCTGGCAGAATCAGCTTCATATTGCACGATATCTGTTTATATAAATCATGCAACATGTAGACTCAGTTTGTATCTGTCTTGTTATTCATACATCCTTTCCCTTATTCTAGAGTCTGGCACTGAAACAAACAGTCACCTGTACACCAGTTAAAGATCAAGAATCAAGGTAGTAGTCATAAAAGCTTTGATTTCTCTGAAGTTAGATACAGTTGTTAACAAATCTAGCTTAGATACCCCATGCTCGGAAACCCTACATAACATGCCTGTACATACCAAAGTGATGTACTGAAAAGGAAATAGACCAAGTGCTAGATGGCCATACTTACCAAATTGATGTGTGACTAATACCAAGCCCATTACAGGTAAGTATCATTCCTTTAAATCTCGATAAATATTCCTGGATGGGCAGATATCAGAAAAGTGTCAAAGATCCATCACGGGAAGGTGAAATTACTCGGATCAAATAAAAGCCTCAATCAGGGAGGACACTAAAAAATAATGTGCAAAAAAAAAAATACTAACCCGCAGCGTGTATTTGTCAATCTCATAGTTCCCATTCAAATCATACTCAAGCCTCTTATCTGGATCACTTAACACTACAAGAAATTTAAGGGAATGATGGTAAACAATATGGCTCCAAAGAGATGATGAGAATTTTACAAAAATTACATATTCAAGAGTCCAACGAGGCAATCACCATAAGCCCTGTCGTGTCAAAGGCCAAAAAGGTTTATGTTAACAAGAAAGGACTGTATGCAGAGCCTTTTTAAGTTCAACTATCTTAAATTGCAGCTTCAGACATCAAAGATGAAAGTAGCACCCAGATGGAAAACCCAACATGCATATATGCACACCAGCTTCTTCTTGCTTTCCATACATATCATGTTTATTCTAGACTATATTAATTGAATTACAACTTCCTGCATTGCTACACTTACTTTGATTAGATTTTGCAATTAAAGTTACAGAACAAATGGTTTAACACTTCCAAATTTCCTGTTATAACAAAGATGATAAAGTGAGCGCTGAGAGCCTGAGACATAATTTAGGATGATAACTGATGGAAGCAACTAAATTTCATCCCAGGATCATGATAGTTTCAAAATAACCTTTACTCATAAAAAAAGGCAAATCCAACTGCAGCTCATACACCTATTACTAATAGTACTTCGCCTACTATACTAATTTACGAGCAAGAGGTGTTTCAGTACGAAACAGGAAATAAAAGAATTGTATGCTTAGATAAGCAATCACCAGTGTAAGCTTCATTAATTTCTTGAAATTTTGCAGTAACGGCACTATCTCCCTTATGTTTGTCAGGATGCCACTTCTGCACATTGACAGGAAAAAAGTGAACCTTTTGTCAGCACCATGGGGATGGAGATGGGGATGAGGGTTGATTGATTAATTAGATGTAACCATAAGCATAGATGCTTCAGAGAAGATAAACTACCAACCAATGCCAGCTTTCGATAATTCAATCGTATCTTCTCATCAGTTGCATCATAATCTACTTCTAAGACCTTGTAGTAATCCTAAAACGAGAAAAAGTCTTGTGTTAGGCATATGGCATGCTATATAGTCGATCAGCAAACAGAATTTGGTTTGTTTATCTTAAAAATAACAATATAGACAAGGAAAATAAATTTTGGAAGCTATTTGCTTGTCAATAATCCATCTGAATAAATAAGATTTTGTAGAATAAATTAAGCTCAACCCAGGATGCAAGGGGATGCAGAAACGGGTCCCCAAAGACGGAAGGATGCAAACAATTTATTTTATTTTATATTTATTTAATTTTTCTCCTGTCTGCTGAAAATTCAAAGGCATGCTTCAAAATAAATGAATCACAAAAAACAATCTGAGATTGAAAAAGGCAGAAGAAAAGAAAGAGGTAGTAAGCAATGCGAAATAAAATTGAAACTGAAAAGCAGGAAGTGAAGTACCTTAAAATTGGTGGTGTGTTTGTCGTCCATAAGCTGTGAATTATGGAATTGAGAGAAAGATTCATTTCATGGAGGAATTAAGTGTGTGTTGGTGTGTGTGTGAGAGAGAGAGAGAGGATTGTTGTGTATTCTGACGTGAGAAGGGATGGGGTTGTTGCCTTGGTATTCATGTAATGTACACAGAGAGAGGGGGAGGAGCTCACCCACTATTGGATTTGGTTCCCTTTTCTTTTTTGTCCCAATTATTCAACATGGGCTTCGGCCCGTCCAATATATTTTCAATTTCCACTACCAACATTTCATTTCCAAAAATATATCATCAATTCAACTATATCCATTATTTTTTTTTAAAATGCAGTTATTTTTAACAATAACCGATACGATTTAAGAATATATTTAAGTTCCTCTAATATTAATTATTATCTATTTGTTGGAGGGTGATTGGTGGTATATAAAAAGGTAACGAGGATAACATACCACCATACAAGTATGATGTGGATGAGAAGGAAACCAAAATTTTATGTTGTATAAATCATATCAAATAATAATAAATATATTGATAATAAAATGCGATGAAGGCGATTGTCTCTTGATCTTTCAAACACAATAAATGAATGACAAACTCTCTTACAAAATATTATATGGATGCTTGATTTGTCAAATAATTCAAATAAAAATATTGAATGAATATTTCAAAAAAAATTCATATAAGGGTAAAAAAAAAAAAAAATTGCTCTCATTTGCTCCCAAAAATGTTACTATTAGGTTAAACATGTGTTATCGTAACGATAAATATATGCTATTGTAAAATAAATAATACATATTTATCTAAAATACTCATCCAAATGCAAAAAAAAAAAAAAGTTCAAATAAGTCTCTAATCTTATATGTGTGAATCAAATAGGTCTCTACTTTTTGATAACTTTATTTTCACTAATAGAGTGTGATTCTATTAAGATGAGGGCTAAATTGATCTTAACATTAAAGAAAAATAATTTAAATGTGTCAAGAAAAAGTTTATGGGTCTATTCGATCCCAATGTATAAGATTTGTGATAAATATATGTTGTTGTAAGGACAAATATGTGTATTAAACTCGTGCAAAAGTAAAAATAAAAACTCATTCTCAGGTTGTGTTACTTGATTAATGTGAAAATTGCTTGAAATTCATATGATTTATTTACTTAATTTTATAAGATTACATGCATTTATTTATATTAAATTGACTAACTACACCTGAAATGAGAAAATGTAGTGTTTTGTTATTTTTATAGGTAAAATGAGCATTTTAGAAGCAAAACACGAGTCTACTATTTTTTTAAGTCAATCGAAGAATACGAGAAGAAATTACAATTGGGCTCGAAAAAAAAATTTGCACAATATTTAGCAATCAATACAAACCACAAGAGTATGGTATCGTTATGACATGCAAGTATTGCGACCAAGTATTTATCGAACCCAAAGGATTTAGGAGAACGGTATGACCCTAGTGCCATGTGTCGGCATGCTAGTGTAGAAACGAGAAGCTCAAATCCCTATATTACTAATAGGGAGTTTGTTTTTGCTTAGGTGTCGTCATGAGGTTAATTTGAATGAAGTGTCACATTCTTATTAAATGCATATATATGTTAATAATCTATGTGTCATTTTCTTATTGATTTATAATTAATATATGGCATCTATGTGGCATTTTAATATAGGAATTAATTAAAAAATATGTTTCTAAGGAGGTTTGAACCTTAGACTTCTTGCACAATATGTATATTTTTTAATAAATAAGTTAATATATAAATCTTTAAATATTTTAAATATCTATTTTATATCTAAAAAGTGTTATCATATGACAATTTGTAAACATAAAATTATATTTAACTTAAGCCTATAAATGTATGTAAGAAAAATTGTGGTTGTATCAACTTTTATAAAAAAAAAAAAAATTTAATATAATCATATATGATATTTATTATATAAATATATATATATATATATATATATATATATATTATTCGGAGCAATATTTATGCATCAATTATATAAAAAAAATTATATTAATCGTCTCTTTTTTTATTATTAATTGTAAAATAAATTTGAAACAAATCTTATAGTAAATTCTTTCACATAATTATAATAATTCTAATCCCTAACATGAATTGTCATACAATTAATATTATCATTATTTAAATTTAATATTATAATTACAATTTTTTTATACATATATATTATTTTAATATATATATATTATTATTTGAAAATATTATATATATATATATATATAATATTACATGGTAAAGTTTATTTAACGAAAATACCGTGTAATTAATACGCGGGAGCTCATCTAGTGAGAAATAAAAATAAGCACTAAAGAAAACAAATAAATAAAAAAAATAATAAAGGGGCACCCAACTAGGTGAGGTAAAAGGGGAGAGGAGCGCGAACTTAGGTTATGATCAGATTGCAAAAATTAAACAGACGAATTAATAAAACTATCCTAGTTTATTTCTTAATCGAGTGAATACGTAGACACTTTCAACACGATTACTAATGCCTACATTTCGTCTCTTCACTAAATATTCAAATTCACATTCAAGCATTTAATGTCTATTAACGGGGGATCTAAGCAACTAACCCCCTCTTGGTGTAGCTAATCACTATTTAATTCAAATCGACTTATCAAAGCCCTCACCTATATAACCAATCATGCATACCCAACTCTCGTTACAATAAACAATAGTCAATAAGCGAGCTACTAACAATAATCAATTAATCAAGCTACCAAAGCCCATCAATAAAAGCATCAAAACCTATTAATGGCAAATTAAAATCATAGAGACATAATCACACTAACTTTATTCATAATTCATACACTCAAAGCATAAAAAGCATAGCTCATGGCTAAGAAGAGTATATCAAGAGATAATAATGGAATTAAAACAAGACCCATAACTAATTTTACCAAATGAAAGCTTAATTGAAATGATAATACCTTTGAAGCTAAACTTTAATTGAAAACTTGAAAATGATCCACAAAATGCTAGCTTTGCTCTTAATTGAATTACTACTGTAAATTGAAGCAAATCTAAGTTTTAATTGTTAATTAGTGAGATATAATGAAGAAAACTTGAAAAATGATGAAAAGTATCACTTGGGTCTCTCTAAAATGACTGCTCCTCTTCAAAAACGAATATGGAGGGTATTTATACCCTTGGGGAATGTGGGCACAAAAATCTAGGTAAAAAATGATTTTTGTAGCAAAATTTTAAGGAGCTCGACTCGAGCTCAGCTTCTCTAGTCGAGCTCCGGGTCGAGTTCAGCACTTTTCAACACTTTTTGACTGATCTGGTCGAGCTCGAAAAATGCTCTGGATAAATTGGTAAATGGTCGAGCTCCCGCTGATCTAGTCGAGCTCAACTGATCTGGTCGAGCTCCCCTCGATTTTTAGCACTTTTTTTATTTTTCAGCAATTTTGACTTGTTTCTTTCACATCTTGAGCTCTTGTGCTCTAATTGGCTTGATTTTTTTTTTTTTTTACTGCCATCCTCTTTCAGCCCTCTTTACAATGATGTCCTCCTTCACTTGATTCTAGTAAATATGTTGTTCTCAAATTGTTTCAAAAGTCAATGATTATCTACACATTTAGCAAAACAATATCAATTTTCTCTATCAAGTGCAATTAGTCAATTAAGAGAGAAAAAATAAACATGAAATCACATCTAACCTAGACAATTAAGTTTAGGTTAGATGTAACAAGCTCGCCCCTCTCATTATCAAGAGATGGGAGTTGATTAGTGTGAAAATTGCTTAAAATTTATATGATTTATTTGCTTAATTTTATATGATTTCATGCATTTATTTACACTAAATTGACTAATTACACTTGAATATTTTTTTTCTCTCTTCCGAGTCCAATTGTAATTTCTTCTCGTATTCTTCGATTGACTTAGAAAAAATAGTAGACTTGTGTTTTGCTCCTAAAATGCTCATTTTACCTTCAAAAATAACAAAACACTACATTTCTTATTTCAATTGTAGTTAGTCAATTTAATGTAAATAAATGTATAAAATCTTATAAAATTAAGTAAATAAATCATATGAATTTAAAGCAATTTTCAATCATTACTATAACAACAAACACATATTACTGTCTGGAAAATCACTCATTTATTATTTTATTATTTATTATGTGTCTATCTCTAGGCCACTGTTACGAATCATGACACTCAATGATAGATTCAATCCCTAGCTCAGGCTAGCAAGAAGAATCAAGAAACAAACTCAAGGATAAATTGAGTATTCTCTTATCAATTTTCAATAATCTCTTGATTACGTTACAACTTCTATTTATATCCTTCTACTTGCAGGAAAGATAAAGGACTAAATTCTAATTATCTTGCAAGTCAGTAATCGATGCTTTGCTCTACTTGGGTCGTATTTGTTTGGGCTTTCCCTTGACTATCTTGGGCCTGGGCCTTTAGTTTGGCACGACGAGCTCGATTATAGGCGTTCTTTAATCCCCGGGCCTCGTTTGTAACATTCCCATCCCCTTCAACATGGACCTTGTCCTCAAGGTCTAGCTCCGGAAATTGCTCCTTCATTACTTCTAGTATTTCCCAGGAAGATTCTTCTTTAGGCAAATTCTCCCACTCCACTAGAACTTTCCATCTCAACCGACCCCCTCTTTTAATTTGTCGATAATCCAATGCTTGTTTTGGCCATAACACCAGCTGGCCAGCTTCTCCAATGGCCGGTAACCTGTCTTCTGCTACGATGTCCGGTCCAAGTCAACGTTTAAGTTGTGAAACATGTATCACTGGATGGATTTGTGCGTCCACGGGCAAGTCTAGTTTGTAAGCCACTTTGCCCACTCTTTCAAGCACTCTGTAAGGCCCATAATATCTTGACCCCAGCTTGTAAAGAACCTTCTAGGATATCGTTTGCTGCCGGTAAGGTCTCAACTTCAAATATACCATGTCCCCGACCTGGAACTCCTCATCTCGGTGGTTCTTGTCATAGATATTTTTCATTCTATTGATTGACTCTTGCAAATTGGTCTTCAACTCTCTCAGCACCAATTCCCGTTCAAACAACTCTTTGTCCACTTCTGCATTCAAGGTGTTTCCTGCTCGAAATGTTTCCAGCTGGGGTGGCGGCCTCCCATACACCAACTCGAAGGGAGAATGCTTAGTTGATTCATGGAATGTTGTATTATACCAGTACTCAGCCCATGACAAATAATCCTCCCATCTTCGTGGATTCTGGTGCACGTAACTCCTCAAATATTGCTCCAAGGTACGATTTGTAACCTCCGTTTGTCCATCCGTTTGGGGATGATACGCCGAGCTCATCGCCAAACGAGTTCCCTGCATCTTAAAAAATTCTTTCCAGAAATTACTAATAAAAATACGATCGCGATCAGTGATTACCGTTCGTGGAATTCCATGTAGGCGAACTATATATTCCACAAATAGGCATGCTACAGACTTTGCCGTATATGGGTGCACCAACGGAATGAAGTGTGCGTACTTGGTTAACCTATCAACCACCACAACGATACCATTAAACCCGTTTGACAATGGCAATCCTTCAATGAAGTCCATCGTAAGATCTTCCCAGATTCTGTTCGGTATTGGTAGCGGCTCTAACAGACCACTCGGTTTTCTGAAATCGGACTTTACCTTTTGGCACACGTTGCACTGACTTACATATTTTTTAACATCAGATTTCAGCCCCTGCCAATAAAAAGTTGCTGCAACTCGGACCCATGTACGATATATTCCAGAATGGCCCCCAATGTGTGAGTCGTGAAAGTGCCGTAAAATTTCTTCTCGCAAAGTATTGCTTGATGGTACCATTACCTTTCCCCGATAAAGTACTAAACCATCTACCCACTCATAATCTTCCAAAATTTATGGGCATTTTTCCATAATCTGTTTATTTATTTCTTGCAACTCAACTGATTCCCTTGTTTCGGCTCTGATCTTATCCCAAATGTCCCATATTAGCTGTGTAATTGTGCATAACTGTGGTGAGTCAGTTCGACGAGATAAGGCGTCTGCTACAGCGTTCTGTTTGCCCGGTCGGTAGTGAATCTCGAAATCAAACCCCATTAATTTCGCGACAAACTTTTGTTGCTCCGGGGTTCCTATTCTTTGTTCCAGAAGATGCTTTAACGGCTGTTGGTCAGTGATAATTTTGAACCTCCGCCCCATCAAATATGGACGCCAAACCCGCATAGCTTCTACCACCGCCATTAATTCCTTAGCATACACCGACCACTCGATCTTCTTAACCCCGAGGCCCTTGCTTAGGAATGCTAGGGGTCTTCCATTTTGCACGAGTACTGCCCCTATTCCGATGTCACTTGCGTCGGTATGAATTTCAAATTGTGCGCTGAAATCGGGCATGGCAAGAACTGGTGTGGATATCATGGCTGTCTTTAGTTTCTGAAATGCCACTCTACCTTCTTCAGTCCACTTGAATTGCCCCTTTTTAGTCATGTCAGTTAATGGCCGTGCGATCGAACCGTAATCCTTTACAAATTTGCGATAGTACCCAGTGAGCCCCAAGAACCCTCTGAGTTCAGTAAGTGTGCGAGGTAGAGGCCAGTCTTGCATTGCTTGGATTTTGGCCGGATCAACCTCGACTCCTTTATCAGTGATAATGTGGCCCAAATATTCCACCATAGTTTTTCCAAAATCACATTTTGACAATTTAATAAAGAATTGATGTTGTTTTAAGATAAGGAATACCTGTCTTAAGTGCAGCAAGTGATCGGCCCAGGATGTAGAATAGACGAGTATATCGTAAAAAAATACAAGGACATACTTCCTCAGATACGGCTGGAAAATCGATTTCATTGCTCCTTGGAATGTGGCCGGAGCATTGCACAACCCGAATGGCATGATCCCATGTAAATTCCATTGTTTCCTTGGCATAATCGGTCACCACCTTTCCGAGGCCTTCTAGCCATTACACCCCGAGCACAATATCCGGTCCTACTAATGGTAGAGCGTAGAGATCGGCTGAAATTGATACCCCTTGCATCTTGAGTGGGATATCTTGATACACAATGTTGCAGGTCATGTTGTCCCCATTTGCCACCTTGACATGGAATGGCTCCACGCTTGCGGCCTTCAAATTTAGCCTCACCGCTAAGTCACCGTTTACAAAATTATGTGACGACCCGTTATCGATCAGGACGGTTACTCGTCGAGTTTTAACCCATGCTGTGAATCTCATGGTCCTAGGCCCTTTTACTCCAATGATGGCGTGAACCGAGATTTCTGCCTTTTCTTGGTCATCTCTTTCTTCGGAATCATCTTCTTTATCATCATCTATGTTATAGGGTTCGACCAAGAAGGCTTGTCGATTCTTGCATCTATGTCCGGGAGTAAATTTTTCATCACAATTGAAACAAAGGCCTTGCTCCCTTCTTTTTTGCATTTCATCCCACGGTAGTCTTTTTACTCCGGCAGCCGTCGAATGGTTATTGGTGTTTGTGGTTCCCGTCGTGCTCGTACCAACTCCTTTGGTTTCAATTGGGCCTCGCCTATTATCAGTTTTAACTCCCTTCCTTATCGAATTAATGTGATCATCCCTTAATCGTGCCATCTCAATGGCATCCAAGTACGTCTTGGGTCGATATACCCGAACTTCTGCTGCTAATTCCGTTTTCAATCCTCCAATAAACGCTCCCACAAGAGCCTTTTCTGGCCAGTCACGAACCCGGCTTGCTAAGCGCTCGAACTCCTTCTGGTATTCCCGAAGGGAACCCGTCTGCCGAATATGCGAAAGAGCCTCATCATAATCCGAATATTCAGATGGCCCAAATCGCACCATTAGTTCTTTCTCAAAATCCCTCCATCGTATGTGTTTTGCTTTCTTTCGATACACTTGGCTAATCCATTGCCACCACATATTGGCTTCACCTTCCATATAATAGGCGGCATACTTGACCTTTTCTTCTCTTGGAATTTCATTTAATTCAAAGTATTGATTGGCTCGGCTGAGCCATGAAATGGGATCGGTTCAATTAAATGTAGGGCATGTTATCTTGGGTCTTCCCCTGCGCCGATCATTGTCTTGATTTCTGTGATGCAGACGGTCTTCCATTCCGCCCCCGTAGGTGGGGTTAATTTCCCCGTCGGATTCCGATTCTGATGACCCTGGGTTTTCCGCCGACGATCCTGAACCCTCAGGCCCCAAGCGGTTATGACTCATCCGCTCCATCATCTGTTCAAGTCGGCCCAAGAGGTTATCGACCCTTTCACCCAAATTAATGAATCCCGCGTCCATCTGATCGAATCGCCTTTCCAGTAATTCGATTCTTTCACGATGCGTCCCTGCCATCTTAATTATGCGTCACGATTCAATACTCTCTCAATGAAAGCACCAATGTTACGAATCGTGACACTCAATGATAGATTCAATCCCTAGCTCAGGCTAGCAAGAAGAATCAAGAAACAAACTCAAGGATAAACTGAGTATTCTCTCATCAATTTTCAATAATCTCTTGATTACGTTACAACTTCTATATATATCCTTCTACTTGCAGGAAAGATAAAGGACTAAATTCTAATTATCTTGCAAGTCAGTAATCGATGCTTTGCTTTACTTGGGTCGTATTTGTTTGGGCTTTCCCTTGACTATCTTGGGCCTGGGCCTTTAGTTTGGCCCGGCGAGCTCGATTATAGGCGTTCTTTAATCCCCGGGCCTCGTTTGTAACAGCCACCAACAACATTAAAATAATATAAATTATTTTTTAGTTAATATAAAACTCAATCCAGTAATAATTCTCAATCTCTGATAAAATGCACATCTAATATTCACAAAATTACTCAATTCTATTTTTTAATTTTTATTTGATCCACGACCATCCTCAACCATACTCCGTCCAAAGAAAGTTGCATGGGCTGCGACCGACTTTCATTTTCATTTATATTTTCATTTGTTTGACTGGAACTAGGGATGTTAAATGGGCTGGCCCTAACCCTATAGGGCCAGTCCTACAGGGCTACGGGCCTAGACGGTTTCGGGCCTTATCGGTTCATTTTAATCGGTCCACTAACACCCGAAACCTAACCCTAACCCTAGCGGTCCGCGGGCTAAACGGGCCACTAACGGGCTCCAAAAAAAAATTAAGTTTTAATATAAAATATAGATTTGTAATTGTAATACGCTACCATTTAAACTGAAAATTTGAAATATTGTTCATAAAGTTCATAATTGTTAAAAAAAAAAAAAATCAAACATTGTTCATAAAATTCAAACATTAACAATTAATTCAGAATTTAATATAACTATCGCAAGACTCTTCAGTTTTCGGCATTCGATCCTTCCTTGGACAATGACAAAACATCATCTTCCAAATCACCACCATCATCATCATCATCATCTAAAACCTACACAAAAACATAAATTAGTTATTAATTATGTAAAATAAATTATTTATGAAATAATTATTTATTTATTAATATGAATGTAGTGTACATGAGTGAGTGAGGAGGGAAAATTTAAAAAAAAAAAATTCCGGGCTAACAGGGCTAGTCCGGTAGACCGGCGGGCTAGCTCGTTTAGCCCGCGAGCTAACCGGTCCGGGCCAAAAAGACCCGGTTTTAAACGGGCCGCTATATACGTGAACCTAACTCTGCACGGTTTCGGGCTAAACGGGCCAGCCCGCCAACCCGCGCCCGTTTAACACCCCTAACTGGAACGACCCTAATACTATAATACTATAGACAAAACAAAAATATATACATTTAAATTTGAAAACAAAGCTAAGTTTAGAGACCAAAATATCAAATGAAATTCTCCCATTTATTTGAGATCTTCTCGCATAAATATTAAAAATTTAATTGTCAAAAAGAAAAGAAAAAAAAAAAAGCACCGAATGCGAAATGGATGGGTACAAAGTAGGGATGTGATGAAGGGCATGCTTAGAGATAAAGCAAACCAATTTAACACGAGGCGCGAGACGGATGTACACACGTACTCACCCCACCCTACCCTACCCTACACTTGAGGGTGAGACTGAGGGCCTTTACTAGTTGCTGCCTAACTTAACTTTACCAAATTACTCACGGTTATTTACTAAATCATCAAATGAGAGCATTGCAATTGCCTTTCTTCTTCTTTATTGCTGTTACGTTCCTCTTGCTTTCTTCATCTGTGGTTCCCGATCACAACCTAGGGTTTTGCGCCGACCGGCAAACCGATAATAGCAACATTCACATGGCTGCTCTCGGAGGCCTCCACGACTCTAATCCCGACCTCGAATCCCTCGCTCGTTTCGCTGTCGATCACCACAACTCCAAAGAGGTATACATGCATATATACCATTTTTTGCTCTACTTTTACATTGCTCTAATCGAATGCTCTGCTACTCTGTTGCCCTAATTTTGAATTGAATAGATGAGGCCATGATTTATATTTTACACATAATAATAATTTGTGTGCAGTAAGCAAAACGACGTCGTTAAGATATCTTAACATTTGTGTGCTGAAACAAAAGGCATTCTTCGACTTTACCTTTTGATCGACGTCCGTTGTTGTTCCTTTTCAGAATGCATTACTTGAGCTGGTCAGGGTTGTGAAGGCGCAACAACAAGTGGTCTCGGGTACACTTCATCATCTTACACTAGAGGTACTTGATGCTGGGAAGAAGAAACTTTATGAGGCCAAGATTTGGGTAAAACCATGGATGGATTTCAAGCAAGTTCAAGAATTCAAGCATGTCGAGGATGTTCCTTGCTTCACTTCCTCCGACCTGGGTGTTAAGAAAGGTAGGCAATCCCCACTTCATGTAGTAGTTGTCCCAAGTTATTTTTCTTGCTCGTGACTCAATATTGAGGTTACATTTCTTTTTTAATTGCATTGTGATACTCCGTGACTCAGAGGGATCTGGATGGAAATCAGTGCCAGTGCATGATCCCGTCGTTCAAGATGCTGCTCAACATGCTGTCAACACAATCCAGTCGAGGTCCAACTCATTATTCCCTTATCAACTTAGTGAGATAATCCATGCCAATGCAGAGGTGGGTTTAGGTTTTAAATGTCACCCACTATATATTTTGTGTACATAGCTAGGTCTGACAACTGAAGTGATCCAACTTTGCTTGAACAGGTTATTGAGACATCAGCTAAATTTGACATGCTTCTCAAGCTCAAGAGGGGAGAAAAGGAAGAGAAGTTCAAGGTTGAGGTGCATAGGAATAATGAAGGTGGTTTCCACTTGAACAAGATGGATGCTGATCACTAATAACTATATATGACCCTAGTGCCATACCAGTTATATGGTTAATCTCGACACCAAACTATGAATGAACTCTCTCTTTTGTTATTTAAGTGAATTTACCGTCCTAGGTATCACAGTGTTGCTGTAATTTGACCCACGTTGACTTTTTTACTTTTGCCTAATGCCATCGACTTGTGTGCAAGTTTCTATTATATTGTTCATATCATGGATTATGACTGGGTGCAAACAGAGAACAAGGTATAGAATCTTTTCTGTTCGTATAAGTATTTTTGCCGTATAAAAATTTTCGATTTTCATTCAGCAGCATCACAAATAGGAGTTGGGAGAGGTCTATTTCGCTCAGGGTATGAGTTCAATTTTATTTTATGTAGTGAAGGGATGTTTGGTTTGTTGAGAGGAATGAGAAAGTGTTCAAGAAATCACAATGACTTTTATCCCTCCTCTTCACTTTGATATTGAGGTACGAGAATTCTCTAAAAATGGAAGTCAAAATCTCTATTTACTAGTATTTTGTTACTTCATATTATTTTGAGCAGATCTTGATATTTTAATTCGAATTTAATTGGAACATTTAGAACTCAATTATATTAACAAACTGAAACTGAAAATAAAATTTGATTAGACTCGCAAACGAGTCAAACACGTGAGTTTTAGCTTAACAAATTCTCATGTCTTACATTGAAATGATAAGAATATTTTCATATATCAAGCTTAACAAATTTTCATATCTTACATTGAAATGATAAGAATATTTTCATATATCAAATCTAAGGAGTCAAAGGAGTCAAGTTCTAACTAATTCATTAGTAAATTGAATATTCTTATATATCAAATCTAAGCAAGGATGAAAATATCGGTATCGGTATTGGTATTGGTAGAAATATCGATACCTTAAATTTACGAATATATTGGTGGAAATATCGATGTATCGGTGAAAATGTCGATATATTGGTGGAAATGTCGATGTATCGGACATGAAAAAAAATGGATATATCGGTGGAAATATATCGATGAATATTTTCATCCATGAATCTAAGGAGTCAAGTTATAACTAATTCATTAGTAAATTGAATATTAGCCTAACAAATTCTCATATCTTATATTGAAAGATTAGGATATTTTCATATATCAAATCTAAGGAGTCAAGTTCGAATTGAATATTTTACGAGCTTGAATTTGATTTTATCAAGTTCGAACATTAAAGAGTCGAGCTCCGGAGCTACTCTATTCAAATTACAGCTCTATTTAGCCCTGACCTTGCATGCACTGTTATTTTCTTCACCTTTTCCTAGATCCACCGTGCATCCCCACTACAATAAATAAAAGCATACACTACAATAAAAAATTGTTAATCACTTGGAATGCATAAAACAGCTGAGTGACTGTCACTGTACAGGAAGACAAAGTACATATTCTGGCGCTCACGACACCCAAACCAGTCCACCAGATAAATTTAGCAAAAAGGGCATTCAAGATTACAAAGTGCTAATACATTGTGGAGAACAACTAAAGAAGCCATGGTAGCACCATAAACTTTGAAATCTAGCAAAATAAATCATCTTGCATTCAGATCGAACTCACCTCCTCCAGGCCACTCACTCTGCAATGCTGCATCCCCATTTTCGGTTTCATCATCATTCAAAAAGTCCTCGGATGGCTCCTTGTCATCCTTCTGTGCACTGGTGCCCCATCCATTTATAATGTCATCCTGCTGGAAATCTTGCTCCTGCTCACCCATTTCAGGCATTGAATTACTGACTCGAGAACCAAGGGCATTTGCTCTTATGGGGGCCACCCGTGCCATCATCTCAGCATGAGCTTGTGATTCTGCATGAGCTTGATCCACATGAGCCATGGCTGCCATTCGCATATTTGCTTCATGACTTTCTCTGCTAGCTTTTTGCCTTGAATCCATTTCAGCCCTCAATTCAATCAGCGACCGCTTCTCTTCCTGCAACAGCAACTGCTCCATCATCAACTTCTCCTCAGTACGAAACTCCCCAAGTCCTCTTTTACGGGAAATAATATTGAATGCAAGGACTTGTTTCTCGAATGTTGCTGTGAATTCTGCCACTTTCGCTGCAATGTTATTGTCCCACTGCTGAGAACGAGACAGAACTTGGCCTGTAGTGGCTGAATCAAGAATCTTGTCATCTTCCTCCGCTTCATAGTCTGCCACCACATGGTAAGGTAATAGCCTACACAGAATTCACGAGAGAAGCACAGCTACAGTTGTAGTTGGTCATGTCGCTTAAAAGGAATACAATAATCGGCAGGAGGTAAGACGCTAAAATAAATTCTGTATCAGTTTATGTGTGAACAAAGGAACTTCTTTGGCATGCTATTTGCACATAAGATCAAGAGTTGTATTAACTTGCTTGCCCTTTCAAGATTACAAAACAATCACAAAAGAAATAACGACCAAGAAAGTCAGCAGATGATGATGATGATACTGAACACTCACCAACATATTTTGCAAGAATTTAGTATTAAGAATTAAGATCTCATGAAAAGTCTCGAAATACCAGCTTCTCTCTAATATCATTCACAATCACAAGGCTAATATGCTACTATCAAAATTTTGATGTTCAGATGCCTATAATTAAAAGCATGCTACATTGACTAAACAGGACCGAGAAACTAGTACTGCTCTACACTCTAAAACCTGTCATCCTGTGCGTAGAATAGGAAAAAAAAATATCCTTTATACAAGGTCAAACTATTAATGCATAGTGTAATAAGGTCAGCGATCACATAGGCAAACAGTGTGAAACAGGTATTCATATGCCCCAAATCTAAAATCTGAAGTATTTCTCTGGAGACATTGGAAGATTATTCTGAGATGAGATCATGTTTAGGGAAACATGAAAATTGTAAACATCCACCATTACACGTTCATAAATGGTCCCTCACCAAAAATGTTATGGAAAATTTATGATAATATTATGATTATTTGAAATGCCACAGCTTAATTTTGTAAGCTATGAAACAACGGACACCAAGAAACCACTCCTGGTGAAATTTAGACCAGCTAAAATATGATAAAGTGGGGACATTTTAGAAGAGAAGAAAATATAAAAGATATGGGTGGACATGTCACTTAGAAAGATACACCGAAATTATGTCAGAATAACTTGCTAGACCACCCGTATAACAGAATACTAAAAGCACAGAATGCAATCGAGTGACAAAAGCACTTTACATATGTATGCAAACTACTCAAGGAGAACGGGTCCGGTATAACTAGCGCATGGTACAGTCTGGTTGTCTCGAGGGATTCCATAACAAAAATGTTTGGCATAAAGTTGCAAATTATTCCAGACGGTAGGACACAGAAAACGAATTTGTAAAGAAACTGGTTGGTCATGTAACGAGAGACCACATCTACAACAACAACAAGCAGATGACATCTTCTCAAGCAATAACTTAAGTTTAACAAAAAATCTAGTAAATAAAATTTCCGTTTCAAGACGAAAAATGGACAAATAATCACCTCTCGCAAGCGTCTTCGAGGGAAGAGAAAGGGCGCTTGAAGTCAGGGTGACAGACCCGCCAGGCGTCCTGGTAAGCCAGCTGGAGGGAGGCCTTGTGCTGCTGCTGCTGCTGCGGGGGGTTAGTGTTAGTTGGTGTTGCAGAAGAATTAGGATTAGTATTAGGGTTAGGATGAAGCTGATTAGGGATGATTTGTTGTTGGGGAGTGGAATTAGGGTTGAGAGGGCGGTGCTGAAGAATATGATGCTGTGGACGGAGATGGGCGTCAATGTTGGAGGGGAAGCGCGACATGGCGTCCTTTTGTCTTTGGATCTGTTGGAATTGTTGCATCAGATGCTGCTGCTGCGCAATCGCCGCCGCCTTTCCGTCTTCCATTGTAGCGATGCCTTTCCTTTTCTTTCCTTGCCCGAAGGAACCCCGACCTCAAAACTCCTTCATTTAAATTGAATGTTCTAATTTCACATTTCCACCCCCACCTATACCCGCTTTTTCACTTCTGTTCAGTTTATTTATTTTATTAGGGTTATTACAACTAGTATTTCGCCCACGGCTTATAATATTTATCAATATATTTTATACAATTTTTTAAAAAATAATTAATTAAGTATATTAAAATATTTATATACATTCCATTAAATAATTAATTATTTTAATACATAAAAAAAGATAATAAAAATTTATATGCTAAAAGAGAACATTTTAAGAAAATTACGTGAATTCGTTTCAAGAAAACTTAAAAATTGATTATGTTAAAATACGATATTCTACAATATAAGAAACTAATATAATATTTAAACTAATTCTCCTGTGTGATGTACAGTTTAAATATTATATTTGAGTAATTTGCAATTATTTAATTAATTGTATATATGCAATTTTACTTATGCATTAAATTTTAATAAAATTTATATAATAATAAATAAAATTTAAATTCAATGAATATAACTAATCCATCTATTTTTTTATGAATATGAGACCTTTGGAAATCATTTTCACGTATATAATATGCATTTCAAATTAAAGATCATAAAAAACAATTAATTTGATACACGATGCGTTAAAAATAAATTTTAAATAAAAAGTTAAAATTTAAAATCATAATAAAAAAATTAAAAAAAGGAGAATAATAATAAATTATTTAGAGAAAATATTCAAAAAAAAATTCAAAATTACAAATAAGTTCAATGTGCAAATATTTTGTGTTTTTGTGTAAATTTTCTTTGTTATTCAGTGTAAATTTTTTGAACATATTTATAATTATACTACCCTTTTTGAACCTATATGTAAATGACCTAATTATTTAAGGTAATGGTTCTAAAATTGAATGTGGGAAAGAAACAATCTTTTTTTGTTATTATGTTTGAACCACCCTATGAAATTGAACCTTTTATTCTTTTAAGATATGATGGCACGTCAATATGTAATACCCAAGTGAAATACAAATTGACATATAATAGTGAGTGAAATACAAGTTGATTATTTTACGCATTTTAGATAGCAAATAGTATGTTTTTATTAATTGTTTTAAAAATGTAAAATGTGTAGAACTTAAAAATCGAAAAAATAAAATTAGATTGTCATTTGATCGTTTTTTTTTTTTTGATATATACATAAAATTATAAATGAATTAATATCAAAACATAAATGAATTAATCAAATGAGTCTGTTCACGGATGGATGCAACTTAGTTCAAAAAAATTTCTTGAAAAATAATTTTATTTTATATTTTTTAAGAAGCTAAAATACCTAAAGAAGTGTCAATATAAAATATTTTTGCTGAAAATCAAATTATCTGATTCTTCAAATTATTCTAAATATTTTCTCATATTGTTTGATTCATTGTTATAGTGTGTTTTGCCGAACAATATTGATCTTCATCTGGTTAAGTTGGATCTAAGAAGTGTCAATATAAAATATTTTTGCTGAAAATCAAATTATTTGATTCTTCAAATTATTCTATATATTTTCTCATATTGTTTGATTAATTGTTATAGTGTGTTTTGCCGAACAATATTGATCTTCATCTGGTTAAGTTGGATCTAAAATTTTATGTCGAAAACAGATCTAATGTGGGTGTACTCATCTATATGCGTTGCATATACTATGGGCCCATAAAAAATAAATCAGCCCAACATATTGGGCTGTAAATTAAATGGGGTGTGCTAACAAAAAATGTGGGTGTAGATATGGTGTGCTAAAGTTATTATCTGCTACTCTTATTTATTCATTTTCATTCTCTCTCTCGCTCGCTCTATCTCTCTCTTTTTCTTCTGTCTCTCATTCCCTTTGCGACCACCGTGCCTCTGTGACCATCGTTTCACTGCCGCTGCTCAGTTGACACCGCCATCGCCATTTGCGCCGCCCTCTTGGCGCCGCCACCTCCGATCTGCGACGCCGACTACTAGCCTCACTCGTGGTGCCTCCACCGCCCTCCCCACCATCTGTAAATAGTCATTCTTTCGGATGTATGTTTTTTTTTTTTTCGGAAAATTCAGGAGGAATTTGTGAGAGAAAAAGATCTGTGGATTTGAGATTTTTTTCTTCCGTATCGTAATCGTACTTTCTTGGGCTGATTTTCTGGATTTTTTTTTGTTTAACAAATTTCAGATATTGGATACTGATTTTCTTATTTTTTGGGTTTTTGTTGTTGTTTTCGATTTCATTGATTTATCTATTGGTTTCATTCTCCACCCTCTACTACTTTTTTCGTTGGGTTTTTTCTAAAGGTTTTTCTATTTTTTTATATGGTTACTATTCACGCCAACATTGTACACGCGAGTACAGTCCGGGTGAAGTACACGGTTACACAGTAATGCGAGTACTGTTCACTCGCACAAAAAATTAACAAAAATTTGGACAGTGGCTGCTACTTTTATATAGTTATAGATTTGTAATTTATTTATATTATATTTTATAATTTGCAACTTATATTATGGTTTGTAAGAAATTGCAATTCGTACTGTAAAATTGATAAATTAGTACCTCAACTCAAATTTTGTTCGTTTTCCCGACCAAACAGTGGGACAATTATTATGTGACGAATTATTCGCCCCAAGACCCAACTCCAGCTGGGCCGACCCAATCCTACCAGGCCGAGCTCAAAGGAGTTCGACCCCTCCAGAAACCAGCCCGCCCCGGCATGACGAGCACGTTTAGCCAAGCAGGCCAGACCCTCCAGACTCGGCCTGCCGAGGAATCTGTCCGCCCCGCCGAGGCGAGCGAGGCCATCTAAGGAGCAGATAAAATTAAGTCCAAATAGGACCCGGACTCGCCACAGGATGGTGAGCTCGGCGAGATCAACAACAACCAAGCTCGGTGGATTGGTAGCTTCCAAGCTAAGTCTCTCCCAGAGTAGTAATAAATACAGTGTAACAGTAAACTAGGAATGTCAACCTTACCTAGTATAGTAGAAAATCTTTTTGGTCATCAGAAGATCACTAGGCAGCGGACAGCTGGCAAGACGTGAGAGGGCAGCAACCTGTCCCAAGTACAAGGGAGGTACACCCTCATGAAATGAAAAACCCAGCATCAAATGCAAATCCCTCATTTCGTGGGATCCTAGGGCAACACCCATCTTGTATAAATTAGACCTACAAGGCACAATAAATGAGTTACAAATCCACACTTAAGACTGAGATTAAACCCCTCAGCAATTCTCTGGTTCTTTACAAGCTTTCAACATTTATTTCTATATTTATTGCTCATCATCACCATTGATTGTTCTTGGGAATTTATCATCATAAATTCCACAATCAATATTGTTATTAACCGATTCCTAGCCACATCCACATTAAATGCTCACATTTATTTCGGTTAACAACAATTGACGCTAGAAGGAGGGTCGGTTCTCCCTACAAATCTCTGAAAAACTCGAAGAACACTCACTGTTCTTCGTGGAAATATTCTTAAAGAACACTCATTGTTCTTCACGCAAAAAACCACCCCCACCAAAAGAAGATCCCGATTCTTTTGAAGATGTTAAAGGCTGAAAATGCCACTCCCATGGGGGATAACCCCACCAACGTTGCATGCATGGAGCCCATTCATATTCATGAAGACAAACAGTGCCAGGGGGAACTTACCACCATCAGGGCTACGAGGGAGATCGCTCCCATTCCACTCCAGGAGTATCAAACTCCGGAGTAGATCCAGACGGCCATCAAGCTTCTTCAAGCTCGAGGCCGCGAACTAGGGGCCACCAACCCCTGGTCCCTCCACGGTTCCCCAGAATAATAAGGGGAAAAAAAAGAAGGCGCAGCGGGCACATAGTGGGCCCGACTCGCCGGGAAGGGGCGAACAACCCAAGGGGTCCAAGACCGTCTTCGAATGGCTAGGGTCCTCATGATAGCTGGATTTCGGGTCTGACTCCGAGATGAAATCCAAGACGGGGAGTACCCCGAATAGACAAGCGGCGGGTGACCTTCCGCCCGCCAACAGGGCTCCCGCGCCCAGTGGACCACTCGATCGTGAGGCGAGAAGGGTCTCAGCCAAAGATAGACTGGGCTGGGCCCAGCCTGAAGTCATTAACCGCTCAGGACCCCACCTCGGACCTGAGCCCGACTCTCGCGACGCTCTTCTTGTCGCTATGCAAAAGAAAATCGACGAGATGGAATCCCACTTTGGGGCCCGCGATGGGCAGCCAAAGCGAAACGTGGTGAGCGAGACACTCTCCATGGAGGTTGAACACGCACTAGTTCAACCCAAAATCCTCCCCCCACAAACTCCTGTGTACAAGGGAAAAACTGACCCTGAAACCTACCTCAGTAAATACAACATTTACATGGTCGGGAGAGGGGCTTCTGACGCAACCAAGTGCCGTCAATTTCCACTGACCTTGGGCGAGCTCGCCCATAAGTGGTACGTTTCTCTCCTCACTCGCTCGATCCACACTTTTGATAAGCTGGGCGAGAAATTCATCACCTACTTCGCCTCGAAGATTTCTAGAGCCGAAAACCGATAAAGACTGATGGGAATCAAGCAGGAGAAGAAGAAGAGCGACGAGGCATACCTCGATCGCCTCGATGAAGTCCTCCTGACGGGGGAGCCAGTTGGGGATGAGCTCCAACTCCATGCTACTCTTAGCGGCCTAATACCGAAATCCCACATGTTCCAGCACATGACGAAGAACTATCCCACCTCCTATGCTTAGTTCCGCTGGCGGGGAGGCGAGCTCATTACTCGTAAAAAATATGCTCGCTCAAAGACTGGGCGAGGCGAAAGAGGAGGGGAGAAGAAGGCGGAGAAGGTTGCGCCCAAAGCTCCTTCCACCGCCGAGCACGGCCCTAGCCGAAGGAGGGGCCAACAGAAAGCTGCCGGGGGGACCTTCAAGAGCTTTGAAAACCCCCCGCCCCCGCACAAATCTATCCAGGTCGTGGAGAAGCTCAAGTACACTCTGGCCTATGTCTACAATGCTATCCAGCACACGGGCTTGATTCCTAAGCCCAAGCCTGTCAAGCTGGACCCCACCAAGCTGAGCACCAGCAAGTTCTGTGCTTACCACGACTCTCCAGGGCACAACACTAGCCAGTGCTGGGATTTTCTCAAATAGCTCTGGAGGCTGTTTGAAGATGGACTGCTGGACAAGTTCGTCAAGAGGCCCGCTGATTGTAGGAATCGGGCAAGCGATTTTAAGACAACCAAGTATATCGAACCCAAGGAAAAAAGTATGCAATGAGGCCCTAGGAATACAAGTTCACGATGACTATTATTGCAAAGCGGTTTCAAAACAAAATCATAACACAAAGCTAGAAATAAACTCAAACAACACAACAAGGCAATTGATCAAACACTTGGAAGACAAGAACAAATAACAACAACAAATGGGGGATTTGGGTGCTAGGGATAACATACATCAAAGAATCAATGATCAACAAGCTATGATTGAATCAAATTGCAAATCAACTAAGATAGAAAGCATAAAACCATCATGCAATTAATCACACAATGCCTAATGTGAGTATCCTTAGTGCAACTAATCTCTCAATTAAGAAGCACTCAATTCATACATTCATACACAATTATAACCCGATTAATCCCGGATCATGTTAGCTCAACCCTCGTCTATTGCTAGGGTGATCAAACATTAATCTAAAGAGATAAAAATGCATGAAGCACAATTAGAATCACAATTAGGGAGCAATCTAACTCAATTGATCAACAATCATCAACAATTATAGCATAAGACAATCACATCATCCTCAATTTCAATTATCCCAAGCACAAGAGTATTAGCCCGTGGTGCAAAGAGCAAAACCCATGGGTGGAAAATCTAAGTGCACAATTAAAAAGCAAATCACAAAAATAAACAAAAAAAATGAGAAGAGAGGAAGAACATCACCAATTGGATTAAATGAACAAAAATAGGAATGCTTGAATCTTCAATACACTTCTTCTCCAAAGGAATTACAAGCTTGAATTGAGAAAACAACTAGATCTAAGCCTAATCTAGCAACAACTAATCAAAATCCATCCAAATCTAACAATCTACTCTACCTACAAGGAGAAATTGGCTTAGGGCCTAAGGAATCGCCCCAAAAATCGCTGGTAACTGCTATATGGAAGGTTATGGAGAATATGCTCTGTTTTCCCTTTAAAAAGACGAATTTTGAAATTTCAGATCTCTCGACTCGAGGCTCAGCCCTCGAGTCGAGCTTGCCATCAATTTCCTGCTCCTCGACTCGAGGCTCCTTCAAAAATTGGAATCCCATCACTTGACCTGCAACCTCGGATCAGAGGTCGAGTCCAGGGAATTTTCTCGACCCGGACTCCGCCTCTGACCCCCATTTTCGCCCGTCTCGATCGTCTCTTCACCTTATGAATGCTGGTACTCTCGGTTTGGCCAATTTCTAGGGGTGAGCAGAATACCGAAAAAACCGAATTTCCGAACCGAACCGATGAAATTCGGGCAATTCGGTTCGGTTTTCGGGGCTAAAATTCGGTTTTTAGTAAAAAAAAAAAAAAAATCGGTTTTCGGGTTCGGTTCGGTTTTAGGCATATAATAACCGAATAGCCCGAATAACCCGAAATGTATTTTATATATTAAAATTAAATATTATATATTATAAATAATATATATTAAAATTAATATACTCAGCGCTGCCCCTAACCCTAATTCCCTAATTTCTAAACGTAAACGGCGCTGAGCGTGCGAGACGCCTCCCCACTCCCCAGCGCCCAGCGGCCCAGCCGTTCGTCGCCGCCGTGTCACTGCTCACGCCTCCCCGCTCACGTCTCCCCCCCCACTCCTCAGCCGTTCGTCGCTGCTCACGCCTCCCCTCTCCTCAACCGTTCGTCGCCGCTCACGCCTTCCCACTCCCCACTCCCCAGCCGTCTTCGCCGCCGTGTTGCTGCCTTTCACGTCTTCGCCGCCGTGTTGCCTTCCCACTCACGTGTCGCTGCCTTTCACGGCTCCCCACTCCCCACTCCCCAGCCGTCTTCGCCGCCGTGTCGCACTGTCGCTGCCTTTCGTCGCCGGTCGTCACACAGCAGTACAACACAGGTATGAATTTTTTTTACTCTGTTCAAATGCAATTTGTTCGTAGGAGGATGATTTCTTAATTTTATGAATTTATTATCCCAGTGTTCAGAATCTGAGATGATTGATAAAAATATTTAAGTATTAGAAGAATTTTAGAAGAATTTTAGAAGAATATTTAAGCTGCTGGTTATTGACTTATTGTATCTTGGGATGATTTTAGAAGAATTTTAAAAGTGTTTATTTTTATTATTTCAGAATGAAACAAGATCTAAATTAATTGCTATAAACCTGTGAAACTCCCTTTTATATCCTAAAATAAAATCTGTGAGATGATTGATCAATCTGGTTATTTTATTTTTAGATGTCTTCTCAAAGCCAAGAATCTGGAGGAGAAAATCAGCCAGTTTCTGATGCCACTGTTGATCCTTCACCAAAACCCCCAAAGCCACCACGAAGAGCAATGGCCAAAAGGTCTCTTGCTTGGGATCATTTCGAAGCTTATGAGAATGAACAAAAGGAGAAAAAAACTCGTTGCAATCATTCATAGCAAAGAGTTTTTTGTGATCCCAAGAAAAATGGTACGAAGTCTTTGCTCAACCATTTAAATTCTTGTAAGGCTCTCACTGCTGGTTTGGACAAGTCTCAAGGTATGTTGAATTTTCAAACAGTGAGTGATTCAGGAGATAGTAGAAGCACTTTAACTACTTGGAGATTTGACAAAAATGAAGTTAGGAGAGCCTTAGCTCTTATGATCATAATAGATGAGCTGCCTTTTAAATTTGTTGAGAGTGAAGGATTTAAGTATTTAATGTCAGTGGCATGTGGACCTCAATTTTTTATGCCGTCTAGATGGACAGTGTCTCGTGATTGTTTTAATCTTTACATAGAAGAAAAAAACTTGCTAAAAGGGATACTCAAATCTTCTAAGCAAAGAGTTTGTCTTACTACTGACACGTGGTCATCATTGCAAAGAATCAATTATATGTGTTTGACTGCACATTATATTGATGATGATTGGAAATTGAACAAAAAAAATTCTGAATTTTTGTCAAATTTCTAGTCATAAGGGCAAAGATATTGGCTTAGGAGTTGAAAAGTGTTTGAATGAATGGGAAATTGATAGGGTGTTTACAATTACTGTGGATAATGCTTCGTCTAATGATTCTGCAATTGTTTATTTGAAAGAACAAATGATTGATTGGAGTGGTAGTGTTGGTAAGTGTGAGTTCTTGCATATGAGATGTATTGCACACATTATCAATTTGGTCGTTACCGATGGGTTGAAAGAGATTGGGGAGTCTGTTAAGAAAATTAGAGGTGCAGTTCGGTATATGAGGTCGTCTCCTGCTAGGCTGAAAAAATTTAAAGAATGTGTAGAACATGAAAAAATCAAAAGTAACAGTTTGTTGTGTCTAGATGTAGCTACTAGGTGGAACTCTACCTATTTAATGTTGGAGTCAGCTCAAAAGTTTGAGAAAGCATTTAATAGGTATGATTCACAAGATCTTAGCTATCATATTGAGATGCAATTGACTGAAGTCTTGGCTGATGGGACCCTTAAGAAGACTGATGGAACTCCTAAGAAGGAGGATTGGGAAAAGGCAAGAAAGATGATCGCTTTCTTGAGAGTGTTCTATGAGATGACCTTGAGAATTTCAGGTTCGAAATATGTTACATCTAACTTGTTCTTCCGTGAAATTTATATGATTAATTTTTTGTTGAAGGATTGGATAAATAGTGATGATGTTGAGTTGAGTGCTATGTCAAAGAAAATGAAGGGAAAGTATGATAAGTATTGGGGTGATCCGAAAAAGATGAACAAAGTTGTTTTTATTGCTTGCATTCTTGATCCTCGGTATAAGTTTGAATGGGTGCAATTTGCACTTTCTAATATGTATGGGGTTGATGTGGGTTTAACAATGGGATATGAGGTGAAGGAGCTATTATTCTCTTTGTACGATGAGTACAAAAGGGATATAATGCCAGAAAATCCCAATGACCAAAGTGGCATTGTTGGACAGTCAAGTGAGATGGATGTTGATGATCCAACAATAAAGGCTCAAAGGATGATAGAATCTGAATTCAAAAGATTTAAAAGTGAAGTGATAGGTGGAAAAAGTAGCAAATCGGAGGTAGAGAAGTACCTTAATGAAGAAACCGAAGAAGATGAGTCGAAAAAGTCTTAGGTTTCCCGTCCTCTCACAGATTGCTCGTGATATTCTTTTGCTGTTCCTATCTCCACAGAGCTTGAGTCCACATTCAAAGACCGGAGGTCGAGTACTTGATGCATTTAGGAGTTCATTGACTCCTAAAGTAGTGCAATCTCTCGTATGTGGTCAAGACTGGCTTCGCAAATCCACTACTCCAATTAATGTTGAAGAAAGCCTAGCTGAAATTGAGGATCTTGACAACAGTAATGTGTTTTTTTTTTAATTATTTTTTACTTGTTTTCATTTCTATTTACTAAATTCTTCACTTTTTTTTTTTTTTCAGGTTTACAAAGTGTGTCATTTGAATCTTCCACAGATCCATGAAGACATGATGAATTTGGACTATTTGAATATTGATCGTTGATGACTTGATGGTGTTATTTGAATTTTAGTCTATTTAAAATTTGAACTATGGTGTTTAATTAATTGTGTTGAACTTTTAAACTTAGTTTGGTATTGTAATCATGCTATTGGATGTTAATTCTGTTTGGATCTCTCAATTTTATGGATTTATTGCTTATTTTAGGATTTTACCCGAATAACCCGAAATAACCGAACCGAAGTAGTTCGGTCTATTCGGTTCGGTTTGCTAAACAATCGGTTCGGTTTTCGGTAACTTTTTAAAAAAATTCGGGCTATTCGGTTCGGCCCAAAATCGGCCCGAATAGCCCGAACCGACCGAATGCACACCCCTACCAATTTCCACCGATTTACCTGTAAACGGGATGAAAAACATCAAAAATACATCAAGTAGTACTTTTTAGGCAAAGTAGTGATACTCTACACATTTAAGCACAAAATCTAACACTTTTGATCACTTATTGCACTAAAATAACCCCTAAAAACATGCATCAATTCACTCCAATCATAATACCCCCAAACTTGAAGTGTTGCTCGTCCTCGAGCAACGTAGCAAATAAGCACAAAGGAGTGAATTGATTGCAGTTATGTCTCATGACACTATAGAAGAAATAGAAGACCATCGAACTCATCGATGAACATAAGTATCAATGCAACTTTTAACTAGCAATCAAGATGAATCATGCTCAAACAAATGCAACATCAAATACTCAACTCATTGCTCCTTCCATGGAGTGTTTCACTTTTCACTCAAGTGTATCAAGGTATAATGCACTCAATCATCAAATTCACAAACATGTACCCCATAAGCTTGCCAAATGACTCAAGCTCAATCACAATCATTTGAGTTCAATCAAGAATCAAAGAGGTCTTTCATTTAGGTTGTAATGTAGGCTCTTTGGAATGGGTAGGATATTTTTAGGTAAGAGTGACTAACATAGTAGAGAACTTGAATGATAGTTAACACTTCAGTACACTTCTCTTTCAATCTTTATCAATCAACTCTTTCTCAGGCATTTCAAAGTTCAATCACCACCCTTCTTTTGAGCTTTCTTTCTTAACTCACAATTGAATCTTTCTCTTCTTTTCACTTTCACACTTTTTTCACAATTCAACTTTTCTTTTTTCATCTCAACCTCTTTCTTTTCAACTCAATCAACTTAGCACATCATCTTTCCACCACACTTTACATGCAATTCACCATCTATTAGCCAACAATCAAGCTCTACTAAGCATAGGACAATAAGGCTCATAAAAATAGTCAAATGACTTCAATTTCACTTGGCTTGCCAAAGAAGATGGACACTAGGCTCAAAATGGCTCACTAAGGAAATCGAATGTGTTTGGTGGGGAAAAATTTAGCAAAATGACTTATCAATTCAAACATGACCTCTTATCATTTTCATAAAATCACACAAAGATCAATTTCAACAAGTCCAAAGGCAAGTTCTAGCATACAAATCTATGAATGATGCACTCACAAAGAAATTCATTCAACCGTATAAGATGTACGATTATTAAGGCACAAAACTTACGGGCTTGATTTGAGCAATGAATCAAGCATTTTCAATCACATTCATCATCACATAATCATCAATCATGCTAACTTCAAGCAACATATCAACTCATGATCACTTCTAAATTCAATATATCTTTCAAATCAAGCACAAGTGCAATGTACATAATCTCAAGCACACTCACTATATCAACAATGATCACTCAAAGATATGCAATAAATCTACAATTAAGCTCAATACAAATCAATGCCAAAAATTCATGCAAGGAAATAGGCAAGGAAAGAAGAACACCTCCCCCAAACTTAGACTAGTCTAAGTTTGAAAGGAAGTGTTGTACCAATAAGCCTTCAAACTCCATCTTCCTTCAAGCATGTAGGGCTCATCAAGCTTCCTAGCAATTCCACTTCATCTAGCAAGTGTACCTATGATTGAGCACAAGACCATTAAATCCTTCCCAAAACGAGTTGCAAGTTAACCAATAAAAACTATCAACCCCCCAAACTTAAATTTTAGCATGAAATTCAAAATTTGGCAAATGAGTGATACAATTATATATGCAACTCCTAATGGTATCAACTAAGCTCAATAAGCCAAATAATCCATAGCAAAATATAACACAACCTCCTAAGCATGATCACATGAATTCCTAGACAATTCTCCAAAACAAAGACCAAAAGCACAAAAATCAAACCCAACACACAAAAGCAACAAAAAGAAGATGGGTTGCCTCCCATCAAGCGCTATTTTTATTGTCCTGTGCAGGACTTATTCATTCATTTCAAACTCTCTTTCATCGGAATGACCAAGAATATCGGTCCTCCTTTCCACAATACTTCAATCTTTGAGCTTCAAAATCTTGGAGGCACTCATAATTGGTAGGCCAACCACTCATATATAAGCACATTGTCAATGGTTATCCCCCTTGCTCTCCCGCCATTATCCTTCTCCATTTTTCATTTCTTTCAAGGATGCCCAAGCGCTTCATTAATTCTTTTCTATAGTCAAAGTTCACAAGAGGTAAAATAAAATCAATAGAAGCATCAATCTCAATTAAAGTACAAATTGAAGAGTTTGAAGGTATAGAAATGCTCATTTTGTTCTTCAGTGCTTCATTCGATGCTTCTAGATTTTCTTTTTTATTGTTGTTCATGTCCATCAATGGACATTCCCCTTCATCACTTTTGACAAGGAAATTATTCATCTCATCCTTCTTGCTTGGACCCTCTTCTTCATCAACTTCACTTTCATTTTCTTCCTTCCATTCCTTTTGATGATTCTCCATGATGGTTTTGTCCTTTATTTGGATAGAAAATATTTGAGTTGACTTCTTAAGACATTGAATTGAGCTTCGGTGATCTCCATGTTCCCATTTATCATTGCATCAACCATTGCTTTGGTCTCATAAATGTTCTCATACAAGGGGAACATTTCTTCACATCTAGGGTCATTTTTCTCAAATCTCTTCAACAACACTCCAAGCATCTCCTTCAAGATAGCTCTCACATCATGGATTTCCCATTCTTCATAATGAGAGGAAGCTTGTGGCATTTGATAATAATACTCATAGCTTCTCCCATCATCGTAGAAATCTCCTACCGACGCTCCTTGAAACTCAAATTCACCCCGTGGATTGAATATTTGATCATAATGCTCATAATACGGGAACATTTCTTGAGGTGCGGGAGGAACTTCATCACATCTCCAATCTTGATAATCGTAGGGAACTTGTTGCATTAGATAATTATCCTCATAGTTCCCCCAATTATCATAGCCAAATCCTTCATAGTGTGGAGGATAAACCATACTCTCTTGATAAAAATCTTGATTACACGCGTATGAGTCATATCCATCCATCTACACAAGAGAGCAAATATCAAATTCAAACAAAAACAACAAAACAAACACAAACACAAAACAACAAATAACCACTTCCAACAAATTCCTAAGTCTCACTTTAGGTGCAAAAACTAGATCCCCGGCAACGACGCCATTTTGATTGTAGGGATCGGGCAAGCGATTTTAAGACAACCAAGTATATCGAACCCAAGGGAAAAAGTATGCAATGAGGCCCTAGGAAAACAAGTTCTCGATGATTATTATTGCAAAGCGGTTTCAAAACAAAATCACAACACAAAGCTAGAAATAAACTCAAACAACACAACAAGGCAATTGATCAAACACTTGGAAGGCAAGAACAAATAACAACAACAAATGGGGGATTTGGGTGTTAGGGATAATATCCATCAAGGAATCAATGATCAACAAGCTATGATTGAATCAAATTGCAAATCAACTAAGATAGAAAACATAAAACCATCATGCAATTAATCACTCCATTAATCACACAATGCCCAATGTGAGTATCCTTAGTGCAACTAATATTTCAATTACGAAGCATCCAATTCATACATTCATACACAATTATAAGCCGATTAATCCCGGATCACGTTAGCTCAACTCTCGCCTATTGTTAGGGTGATCAAACATTAGTCTAAAGAGATAAAAATGCATGAAGCACAATTAGGGAGCAATCTAACTCAATTGATCAACAATCATCAACAATTATAGCATAAGACAATCACATCATCCTCAATTTCAATTATCCCAAGCACAAGAGTATTAGCCCATGGTGCAAAGAGCAAAACCCATGGGTAGAAAATCTAAGTGCACAATTAAGAAGCAAATCACAAAAATTAAACAAAAGAAATGAGAAGAGAGGAAGAACATCACCAATTGGATTAAATGAACAAAAATAAGAATGCTTGAATCTTCAATACACTTCTTCTCCAAAGGAATTACAAGCTTGAATTGAGAAAACAACTAGATCTAAGCCTAATCTAGCAACAACTAATCAAAATCTATCTAAATCTAACAATCTACTCTACCTACAAGGAGAGATTGGCTTGGGGCCTAAGGAATCGCCCCAAAAACCACTGGTAACTGCTATATGGAAGGTTATGGAGAATATGCTTTGTTTTCTCTTAAAAAAGACGAATTTTGAAATTCAGATCCCTCGACTCGAGGCTCAGCCCTCGAGTCGAGCTTGCCATCATTGCCCTGCTCCTCGACTTGAGGCTCCTTAAAAAATTGTAATTCCATCACTTGACCTGCAACCTCGGGTCGAGGCCCCTGGACCTCGACCAGAGGTCGAGTCCAGGGAATTTTCTCGACCCGAACTCCGCCTCTGACCCCCATTTTTGCCTATCTCGATCGTCTCTTCACCCTATGAATGCTGATACTCTCGGTTTGGCCAAATTCCACCGATTTACCTGTAAACGGGATAAAAAATATCAATAATACATCAAGTAGTACTTTTTAGGCAAAGTAGTGATACTCTACATATTTAAGCACAAAATCTAACACTTTTGATCACTTTTTGCACTAAAATAACCCCTAAAAATATGCATCAATTCACTCCAATCACCCGCCCCGCGATCGGACATCGATAAGTGAGCTCCCCGACGATAGAGGGTGGTGTCCTAAAAAAGGGTCGCTGCGGTCGAAGTGGCGGATGACATGGAGTCGTCTAGTGACAAACTCCCAGCTGCTCGCCCTGGCAGACGGATGACATGATCCAAGCCGGGGGGTAGTCTGGGCGGCTTGGTCGAGGTGTTCAGCCAGTCGAAGAGGAAGGCCGAGCTAAGGACCATCGACCACATCCATTTGGTCAATGCTCCCCCGGAGCCCACCATCTCTAAGACTGCGATAATTTCTTTCTCTAATGCTGACCGCGAAGTACATCAAGCCTTACGATCTCTAGCTCCGCGGCTTCGGTGACACAGTCGTCACTGCATATAGAAAGATCAAGCTCGCCGTCGAACTAGTCGACTTTGCAAATAATAAGGTTAAGATAACTAGGCCTGTTGAATTTGTAATTGTTGACTTGTCGAAGATGTATAACGGCTTTTTGGTCGCCCTTTCCTGGAAACTTTTGAGGCAGTTGCCTCCTCTTACTTTTATTGTGTCAAGTTCCCTACTACTGAGGGGGAAGTTGGTACGATAAAAGGAGATCAGAAAATGTCAAAGAAGTGTTTAAATTACTCATGTCCAGATTTACTTTCTGCATTTAGTTTAGATTCCTCCTTTATTTTTGCTCTCGCCAAACAATGAGACGCCGAGCTCCCCCAAGAAAATAACCCCTTAAGCGAGCTCGACACCATTCAAAATGGACCAACTCCAATGGATTGCACCCCATCTTCCTCCTCGTAAGCCGAGCGGGCCCAGGACGAGCTCGCCCACCCCGCCACAACTCCGGCCAAGTAGGCGAGCGAGACTTGGAACCTAACCTTGGCTTCGAGCCAATGTCCTTAGACATCGATCCAAGGGGTAACATCCAAGACCCCAATGGACAGCGACTAAAGCGAACCGCTCCAGTCGAAGAGCTGGAATGTATTCCCTGAGATTTGCCACTGGAGGGCCAAGATTTGGCCACCCGTATTCCCCGGATGAGAATCACCTTTACCTTCTACCATTCCTCTAGTCTCCCTTCTTTCCGGTGAAATATTCCTCAGTATCTCTACCTCTGGCTCTTTAAGGGCCTGTCCAGAAATAACCTCGTCCTCGTCAGTGGGCTTCTGGGCTCTCGCCCTGTCCCTTCCGTCAGACCTGCGTGCTTGTGATGATACCAAGACGGATTCTCTGTTAACCTCCCTCTCGTTCCCTTCTGGAGGCACTGGAAACTACACCCCTTCCGTAAGCATAGCCTTCACTGTGACATCAATCTGCTCCTTGAGAGTCGTTGGTACCTCGGGGATCAAAGGTCCTGGAGGTGTAAGACCTTCCGTACCAGAAACTACCACTGGTGTTGGATCATCACCTTGTCTGGTAAGAGGCGTGGCAGGAGGTCCCTCCCTGCTGGCACTTGGTCCAGCAGGAGCCTGGTTCGTCCCTGAGACCACATTCCCTTCCTTGTGGATTAGGTGCTGGAAGGTCCGTTTGAGCCCTTTCCAAGCCAGGGCTAACACTCACTACCGTACGAGACAACATCCTCTCTCTTCTCACAACTGCCCCAACGGCCGGGGGCAGAAAAGGGACAGCCAGAGATGGCCGACCTTTTCCTCCACCTTCTCTCTTAGGTTCATCTTGTCCTCCAGCCATAACAATCACGATTATAAAGGAAACTCACGCCTTTAAACTCAAGTTTCCCACAGACGGCACCACTTGATGCGTGCAATAAAGTCACGCTAGATTCAAATACCTGCAAAATACGTAGGAGAGGTCCCCAGCGTAGGGACTCCAACGCTCAAGTTAGTGATCGGAAAGAGTATGAAAGGAGGACCCTTAATACCCAGTAAGGGACCTCTAGGAGCTAATATGAACTAGTTGGTTAAGTGATAATAAAGATAAAGTGTCGTGCTCGAAGTATGATAAGTTGATAAGTGAATTTGTACCTTTTATCCTTGTACTGATCATATATAAATAATACCTGGAAAAGGACGATTATCTCTGTAAGCACATTAATTTTGTGCCCAATTAAATGGCGACACGTGGAAATAAATATTAATATCAAATAAAATGAATTATTTATATTATGAGAATTTAATTAAATTAATTCTCAATTTAAATAATATATTGATATTTAATATACACGTATGAGCCGAAATTAAATCCCACGAATATTTAAATATTCGTGACTTGGTGGCTAAGTAATTAACTTACCATTTAATGTATAAATCTCGTTAAAATGAAAAGTTAAATAAAATTACCCCACATGGAAACAAATCAAATCAAGTCAAATTAAATCAGATCAAATCAAATCAAGTCTGATGGGCTTCTAAGCCCAACCCATTAAATCAGTCTCACCCCACAACTATAAATATGGGTCTTCATTCATTCATTCATTCCACACATAATTTCAGACACAATTCCAGACTCAATTCCAGAGCTCAGAGCAGACTTCAGACATTCTTGAAGATTCAAAGGCGTTCTTCGCGGCATCAAACACGTTCTTCAAGCAAGTCAATCGGGAACGGCGTTCGATCCGAGATTAAGGTTCTCAACCCCTCCGATCAGACTTTTCTCCTTGAAGATTCAAAGGTGTTCATCGCGGCCCCTTGAAGATTCAAAGGCGTTCATCGCGGCCCCTCAAAGATTCAAAGGCGTTCATCCGGTCGTCAAGAACGTTCATCCAGAAAGTCTCTGTAAATAGCGTTTAATCCAAGATAAGGCTCTTAAGCCCTTGGATTAACGTTATAAGTCCACCAAATCCACCAAATCAAATCATCCAAGTCAACACCGATTTTGAAGAGAAGAATCAGAGGGTTAAATTTAGAGTTAGAGTCCACAAAATTTTATCTGTTCAATCCGATTAAAATTAAATTGTAAATATTTTTCGTGTTTTTATAAATTAAATTCACGAAATTTGTTGTTACAAATTTGGCACGCCCAGTGGGACCGCTCTACCTCTCATCTCTTCTCTTCCTTTGAAAAATCTAAAGATCATCAGAATGGGTCCTCACAAGCTCTACCTGATTGGGGCCGGCTCATTAAACACTGTTGATGCCAATGCCATCACGCGAAGTATGTCAAGAAGGTCGCAAACTCAGACCTTTTCAAGAGCAAATCTTTGGATTAACACTACTGCAAGCAAGCCATCCAACATTGCAGAAGGCAAGGAAGGCGATTTTCCATGCTCTACTCCCGACTCCTCTTCAGACTCTTCATCAACCTCGAGCATAGCTCCGGTCATGATGACGAATGCCTCAACCGTTGAGGAACAACTTGCCAGCTTGACTAGAGCAATTGAGGGGCTCACACGTCATGTTCAAGAAGGACTCCCGCATTTCCAGCTTGATGAATAAGGTGGAAAACGATGAGGCAAGCATAGCTAAGGGGAAGCGAGTTGAGGGGTACAATGACGAAGAAACCTCAACTAAGCATCATGCAACTGAATCTGAGCTAACTGTAAAGGAGTTGCAAATTTCTGCTGATGGAGGAATCCATGTGGAGCAACTCAAAGAGCTTATACGGGAAACGATGAAGGATAAGTTCGACGATGGTTCTAAGTCATCCTTCACCTATGCCAAGCCATATACAAAGAGAGTTGATGGTTTGAAGATGTCAGCTGGCTACCAACCGCCAAAATTTCAACAGTTTGACGGAAAGGGAAATCCGAAGCAGCACGTGGCTCATTTTGTTGAAACGTGCAACAATGCTGGAACCTATGGAGATCATTTGGCAAAGCAGTTCGTCCGTTCCTTGAAAGGAAATGCCTTCGACTGGTACATAGATATAGAAGCTAACTCTATCGATAGTTGGGATCAGATGGAGCAAGAATTTCTGAATCGCTTCTACAACACAAGGAGAACAGTCAGCATGATTGAGTTGACAAACACTCGCCAGTGGAAAGAGGAACCTGTGATCGATTACATTAATCGATGGAGAAATCTAAGCCTCAATTGCAAGGACAGGTTGTCAGAAACTTCTACAATTGAGATGTGTAGCCAAGGGATGCAATGGGGTCTCCGATATATCCTCCAAGGAATTCGACCAAGGACCTTCGAAGAACTGGTAACAAGAGCTCATGACATGGAGCTAAGCATGATTGGAAGTGGAGTCGAAGGACCACCAATTTCAGAACATCGCGACAAGAGTTATGTTAAGTCTTTAAATAAAGAATACATAACAGACATGCCTCACGATAGGTGGCAAAGGGGGTTGACTCTGAAGGACATGCAACAAAAGCAATATCCATTCTCGGACTCTGATGTCTCGAGGATATTCGATGAGTTGCTTGATGCAAATCTGATTGAGTTGCCTATGATGAAACGACCGGAGGAAGCTGGACGCACTGAGGATCCAAAGTACTGCAAGTACCATCGATTAGTAGGTCACTCAATTCAAGATTGTTTTATCTTCAAGGAAAAGATAATGCAATTGGTTCAAGAAGAGGATATAGTGCTAGAAGAGACTACCTAAAGTCCATCAAATCAATACTCCTTCAGGGAATATCTCAACTTCCTGTTAAATACCCGCGCATCTGAGCCCCTTTTGAGATCTTGGGCCTAGCTATACCTTCTCTTTTTTTGGGCCTCTTACTGGGCTCTCACTTACCCTTCGGCCCTTTAACCTTACCCGGGTTCTATTCGGCCCAAAACATAGTTATCCCAAATCAATATCCATTTATTGAGTATTAAAGTCTCTATTTGGGTTTTCGAGGGAATTCATGGGTAATCCTTGCATGGATTCCACCTTTATTGATAGTACTGAGATCTGTACAATGGACATATTTCGGCCCACTAGAGTCTTGTTAATTGTCCGTTGATGAAGATTTTTATAACATTTTTAGGATTTGTTACCATACTAGCTTGACTATTCAATAGTACTGTTATAAGAATTTTTTTTCTTTACTAAGAGTGTCAGTCTGGCGTGGGCGTTGCTCGACAGTGATCTGCTCACCGAGCCACTCTTCAAGATTGGGTGGGCTTGCTCTTCGTCCTCGACCTCTTCTCGCCAATGGCTGCTTGCCTCTCTCTCTCTTAACCTAGGTTCTTAGTATACCAAACTTAAGGGTTGTTTGAATGTGACGAGTTCTGGCACTTGGGATAAACAATATCACAATAAAATATTACATTAAAATATTAATTAGTGTAATATTAAATTTCAAAATATGATAAATATATTCCTTTTTTTATTTTCAAATTGTTTGTTTGAGATGATTGGTGTTTTTCTAAGAAATATTTAAGAGGACATCTCTAGTTTAAATGGGCTAGTCACATATATGGGCCTTAAAACGGACTGGGTTGGACCCGCTTTTGAGTGTTAATGATTGTCCCTCCGAGCCCCTTTCATTTGTCTACTGAGAATTCAAAATTCAAAATTCAAATTCAAATCCTATAATTTACGCAATACGAGTTTCGACCACTCAATTCCTAACAATGGCGTCGAGAGGCGTGAAAGGATTCTTCAGAGAGAAGAAGAACTCTGGTGGTATTTCAAAGCCAAAATCTTCATCAAAGAGAACTCCAAAGGGAAAGCATTCTGCTTCCTTCGGATCCGAGGTTGTCCAGCCCCCGGCTCTTGTCTCTCATGCTTCTCTAGACCTTCAAGGTCTCACCTCACCTTCTATTCTCTATTTGTCTCTCTCTCTATATATATATACATACACAAACATATATATGTAATTTGTGAAACTAGTAGTGTTTTTGCTTAATAATGTTAGCGAATCTTCTCTATAATTCGTCTCAATTTCGGAAACCCTAATTTGTTATCTGATGCCTATGAAAACCCTTATTTAGCGCCGGATTCATATTCTAATGTAGTTTCTATATCTTTTAGAGCAACATTTCAATTTCCACTGTATAATAAATCTTATATTTCTCACCTTACTAGTGTTTCCACCGTGGAAACACTAATGATTGTTTGATGGTTTCTGCTTGCACCTTCATTCTTTTTTTCCAGGATAATTTCGTTAAACAACTCTGTGAGTTGTTAAGTTTATTATTAACCCAAAAAACAAAAGAACTCTACTATTTTGGAAATTTACTGTACGTGCGCTTGTAGAATTTACTCTCTCTCTTTCTTACCATCCCCCTCCCCTTCCCCCTCCCCGGAAGAGGGGAGAAGGTTAAGGAATACGGAAACTATTGGCACCATTACGGAATGCACGCACACGTGTAGAATGTAGAGAGCAATTGTGCGATGTATTAGAGCCATTTATTATACTTCCGCTTTCCAAGATGTTTTGAAGGTGATAATAAAGTAGCGAGATAGTATTATTATTAAAAATGGAATGTAATTAAATATTTTGGACATATGAAAAAGGAAAGTGAGAATCATTTTAATGGAAGGAGGAAAGTACTTTTTTTTTTCCTGCTGGAATATTTATTATACTAATAGTGGTTGTATATTTTTGGTTTGGAAATGATTATTGTTTTAATTTATTTAACATTACACAGATGAGTATGATGAGAAGGAGGAGATTTTGAGGCAATTTGACGTGAACATGGCATATGGACCATGCTTAGGGATGAACAGACTGGATCGGTGGGAGCGGGCAAATGCAATGGGTTTGAATCCCCCAAAAGAAATAGAGAATCTGATTAGAGTAGGAAAAGTTAACTCTCTATGTTTGTGGGATGGTCGTGTTTAGTCGTCTCCTCCAAGTATTGTATGACATTCATCCTTTTGTGCTTGGGCTCTCACTGTCTTCGAGTTGATATTTGTTGCTTCTCACTAAAAGCTGGCAATACTGAAATAGCATGGATCTATTTGTAGTCTGTTCTATTTTAAATTTTCTAGTTGAAGCATGTGTAGCTTCTTTTTTCTTTGGCTGAACTACTGTATGATATTTGTATTGCATCATTCTCCCCATGAAATTGAGTTTGCAAATTCACATGTAGCTTTGAAAAAAAATGATCGTGTAAGCTGTTTTTATGGTTTCGAAACACCAGCCTGGGGAGTTGTGTCCATCTGGTTAAGTATCTTGTGATTTATGTTAGCATCCGTTCATGTCGACAATGATGCAATACTGTTTTTGTATGTTGGGACAATATGAAACTAAAGATAGGAGGGTTCTTTGGGGCAGTAGTGCAAGATAAAGTCAGGACGGTACTATTATAATACATTACATTACCAAAAATTGTACTTTATTTTTTTCTTTACATCCTGAATTTTTGTCGCCATAAATTAAAAAAGTGGCATATGTTGTTGATTTGCTTGCTATCTAGGAAAAAGTGACTTCCTTCTCTTTCTGTTTATATACATAACAAATGAGCTCCCTGTGGCTGTGCCCAAATCAATGTTGTACCAACATTGCATCCAATCTTCTCTTCCTGGCAGCATGTTTTAATTTCTCGAGCGCAACAAGTCCCACCTGCCTCACTCTCTCCCTTGACAACCCTATCCTGAAAATTATTTTCACAGAATCAAATTGTGCAAATGTTCAATTAAAATCAGAAAAACTGCAGCGACCGCACCTTCTGCTGATATCTTCCCAAGTGAGACATTCATTATCTAGGCCATAGTATTGACGGATAATATCTCTCTCCCGTTCTCTTAACGTTGCATCAATGAGTTTATCTACTTCGTCCTGCAAATACATCTAGTTGAACTTGAAGGGAAAGAAAACAGAAAAATAAAGACAAATCACACTCAATTCCTATTACTATCTTCTCCAAGAATGATCTTTCAGCCACCCAAGCCAAAAATTGTTATTCTCTCTTCAGTTAGGCTATTGCTCAGAATGATGGATTTATACATTCCAACAGCTTCCTATTTTGATACCTTAAGTGCCCACTCGTCAACTCCATTCCATGGGTTATTCTCAGGGCGATTATCAGCAATGTACTGCAAAAGGAGGGGTTTAGTTAGAACTGAAGAAACAAAAGGCATGACAGTATATAATACGATGTGCTTCTTTCACTTACACTATGAAGAGTCTCTCCAGGAAGACCGTTTAACGAGGGGAATGCTTCTCTGTCGAGAGAGAAAACCTTGCTGATTGCCTGGAAAGAAAGAGCATTCATCACTTGATTTGACTGAAATATATATGTGTGTGTGTGTGTGTGTATATATATATATATATATATATATATATCCTCAGTAGTGTACCTCAGTGGCATTCCTGACTTTTTTCTGTGACATGTTAAGACTTTGAGCAATTCTCTGGAGCATCAAATAAATTAAGAGGGGTTAGTTACAAATATGAATTTGGATTTGGTAAGTAAGATGGAGATGAAAGGTTGAGGATTACATCAATTGATGGAGTTATTCCTCTCTCTTCCAGTCTAGCCTTTGCGTTTCTAATCAAACTTAGCCGTTCATGCAAATGAGTGGGTAATCTTAGGGTTCTTGAGTTGTCCACTAGAGCTCTTGAAACACCCTGCAGCAGATAATTGTTGCATGAGGATTGAGCACATAATGAATCATATGTTTGATTATATATAAGTAGTCTCACTCTCACCTGTCGGATCCACCAATATACGTAAGTTGATATCTTAAAACCCTTGGTAGAGTCAAATTTCTCAATTCCTCTGAGGAGTCCAATGAGACCACCCTGAATAAGGTCAGGCATTTCAGCACCCATGTTATCATATCTTTGAGCGATGGACATGACAAGACGGACATTGCTCATTGCCAGCTTCTCTCTTGCCAGACAAGACTCTATCAATCTGGACTGTAAATTAGCACGACTAATCCTGAGGGAAGTCGCAAGTTGCTCATCCGAAGGGTCGCATCCCAATCTTTGTTTCAATCTGAAGAAATCTTAAAGTTAAGAAAGACACTGCATACTCAACACAATCTGAGAAGCAAGTAAAGTACCTGGACCTCCGGTCTTCCAAGAAAAGGCCTGCTTTAATCTTGTGTGATAGGTGAACTACTTGAGCATGGGTGAGCAATTGTTCACCAACAAAACCCTTTACATAATAGCCCTGCTTGCTTGTGGTTGTATTATTATTATTAATATGGGAATGGATTTTTTGAAGTTTCCTTCTAGAATCTAGCCTTCGGCGTCGAGCAGTGGTTCCAGAACAAGTAACCTGAATTTTGTGTTTGGGAATAGGTGAATTTGGATGTAGATTTAGATTTAGATTTAGATTCCACTGCTTCTCAAGCATAGACTTTTGCAATAGAAGCAGGGCATCCACCAAGTAGTCGGAGTCGGAGTCGGAGTCGGGTTGGGGTTGGTCGCCCAATAGGCTTGTACCCTGAATCAGCCACGGCTCCATAGTAGAGTGGGCATGTTGTTTTTTAAGTCGAAAATTGGAGGAATAAGATTTTTTAGCAGTGGAAATAAAACTGCAATTGGAACTGGAAGGAAGCTGCTGCTGCTGCTGCTTATTATTATTATCGAGAATATGATGTGCATCTGCTGCAGAGGCAGAAGCAGAATGAGAGTGAGAGTAGCACAAGGTGAGGAGCCTTTTACCTGCGCTCAGACCCAAAACAGCAGCAGTCGCCATGATCATCACCTCAGACACCGCAGGCGCCACCCATTAATTAATTATTATTCCACCTCCTGCACAGTAGTAGTAGATCGATAACATCCATGAATTTGGCTGATGGCAAAAACAATGATGATGATCGAGATATACAAATATAAATATATAATCGTCCTGATTTGATTCTCGAATGATTAATGTTTCTTACCGATGGAATGGATCCGCTTCTCTTTCCGTTGCAACTGAACTCAACCTTGTTACTAAAATAAAATAGTATTATCACGGGATGGGATGGGATTGGGATTGGGATTGGGTTTGGGGGTAGGAAATTGGAAATTGATAATTAATGAACAAGATTAATTGTGGGGTGGGGGATAATAGGAAGAGGGAGAGGCAAATAGCTATTGGCTGCTTTAGATTTTTGGTCCTACTTTGGGTGGTCTATATCCTGCCATGTTTCTACTTCTATTTTTACTCCCCTCTCCCTCTCTCCCTAATAACTAAACTAAAATATTGTTAGCACACAAAATAAAGTAACAGATTATAGACTTTTTAAAGTAACTAGATTTTTAGCACGTCACATCTAAATAATTGTTATTTTTTTTCTTTTTATATGTGTATATAATTTATAATACTCAAATTTTTATTAATGATAACGGTTGAAAAAAATATAAGCAAACAAATATTATTGAAAAAATCGTGAAAGTACATAAATAATACATGAAAAGATGATAAATAAAAAAAATTGTGTGAATAATTGTGCTAAATGATTCAATTATTTAGATAAGACAAACATATACATAATATTACTATGATGACATCAAATAGATCCATATTGCTACAGTATAGAGCACTTTCAAACCTTATATAGAAAAATACAACATATTTATACATTATTTAATTTACCAAAAAATTATTCAAGAATTGACAACAACTTCGTGCTTCCTTTGTTAAAATAAGGATAAAGGGTTTGATTCGACATTTACTAAGAATCGGCTTGCTGAAATAAACTTTTTCATATATCGAAAAAATGAATGATCCTCCGGGCTCAGGATTGTTTTCGGATAATAGATAAAAAAAAACTCCCTCCGTCCCGTGATAATTTTCACATTTTCCTTATTCGGACATCCCAACATAATCTTCACACCCAAATAAAGAAAGTCAACATAATATTAATATCCTCATAACATCATTTTAATTTAAAAAATATCATTTTACTTTATTCATTCTCCTACATTTTATCTCATTTAATCACTCAATATACTCTTATATTTTATTCTCTCCTACACTATTTCAACCAAAAAATAAATTTTCTGCAAAAAAAAAAAAAAAAGGACGAATCTGCATGAAATAAAAAATGAGTGGATAAAACGGTCCAAAAATGATTTACACTCTTAGTCACTTTTATAAAATTATAGATTATAGATTTATGTTCTTCATTCTTTGAGAATTAATTGTAGATATTTGTTTCTTATGATACAATAAAGAGATAAAAACAACATTATATTTTACTCAAATGTGAACTATAATATTGCTTCAAAGTATCATCACAATAACAAAAGAGATTCGAGAAAAAAAATACAGGAGGATAATAATGATGACTACTTATAGTCTCAAAAATATGACTTTTGGTGTTTGGTCTTAACAAGTCTATAATAGCATCTGACCATAATCGAAAATCACATGAGTATAATTTCAAAATTATTGTAACTATAATTATTAATAGAGCCGTCAATTTAGGCCCGACCCGCTCGAAAAATTATATGGACTGGGCCAAAAAAATATAGGCCTGAAAAAAATCGGGCCGATTTAGCCCGATAGGCTTGACGGTCTCGGTCCGTCTTACCCATTTTTTTAAAATTATTAATTAAAATGAGTATTGGACTTACATGTAAGTTAATTTATATGTATTAATTCATTTTATTGTGTTGAATTCCAATTAAACAAAGAGTCACTCTTCAATGAAGCAGTTTCATAGTATGAAATTGATACCATTAGAATCACTCTTTGATACCATTAGAGTCATTCGCTGATACCATAACCATTTTATACTGTGATATCAGTTTATAAGTGTAATGGTATCACTAAATAGATGTTATGATATCAATAAATGATTCTAATGGTATTAATTTCATACTATGAAACTGCTTTGCACAAGATTTTGCCTTAAACAAAATACTTGAAAATATGATTTTAATCTTTTCTTTAATTAATAGATGATGTTGTAATTTAAAATTATGTTATTGATTAATTTGAAATTTTAAAAAAGAAATATTGTATCTAATTTACTAATGGTGCTCATGAATTGTGTTTGCTCTAGCTAAACTGTAATATTTATTTAATTTTCTATTTTCTATTTGTTGTGTATTAATTGTATAATTCTATTAATTTAGGTCATCTCAAGAAAATAAATTTTGAATCAAAATTTTGAGAACAACTCTCAGTTGTTGACTTTGGACTCAGCAACCCGTCTCGGTTGTAGATATTGACTTGATAGCTATCACTCCCGACGGTGATAATTCACTCAGGCCACAGCTTCTGACTCCATAGTCATCATCTCAATGTTTATAACTTTTGGAAAAATAAAAATGAGGTAAAAGTTAGTTTGTCAGACCGCTATCAATTCCATGCAACATTTGTTTATGCAAGTTGTGTTCGTACACAAGTCTGTAATCCTAAAGATCAATTTCGATCAAGATTTACACCCTTGCGCGCACATGTAAAAGGTGAAGGAGCTTTTGAATTGTTGGAATTTGATCAAACAAAATCACCACTAATTATCGGAAGATCATGCGATTTTAGCGTTGGAAGAGTGTTAGAAGAATTGATGCATACCACTCATACCATGAAAGTGATCTTTATTTCCATCTCCAGAAAACTCACGTTAAAACAATTTTGCATAGAACATTTGAACGAGGACAATATAGGTTGCTCATCAGTATCACTGCGCCCAACATTAACTTTAATGATAATTGCTCAAGCAGGCTTAGTTGATGAGTACATCTACACTCAAAGACCTACACAATGTACTCATTTAGTGAAACCAACCCCGAACAAAAGATGTAGAGTTTATATTTATGTAAAACAATTTTATTATGTAACATGTTCGCAATTATCATTTTATAGTAAATGACTAATACTATCAAACTCTAATACATTTTAATAATAAAAGAACTAATATTATTTAAAAATACACCCAAAATATAAATTAATTGTACAATAAAATTAATTTATATGAAACTTTACCCTAAAATTAAGTGCGGCACAGATCAATTATCCCAACTCCCAATCCATTCTAATATTAAAAAAAGCCCAAGGAACTGGGAAAGAGAAACGAGCATAAACAAGAAGACATCAGCTGGATCAAATTACAACAATTTTCTAATACAATGGATGCAAAGGACTTGAAAATCCCTGAAGATGAAGTTTTAAGCTTTTAAGAACTAGAGATAGTAAACAATACATAAAAACGAGAGAACACCCCCCTCCCCCCCAAAAAAAAAATTATATATATATCACAACTGCTTGCAACCATACAAGAAAAGCTAGTAAGCTAGTATAAATAATGATGGTTTCCCCGAGCGAAAGAAGATGGTTCCTAAGCTCAGAAGGGTGAAGGATTGCACGGAATTGGTATTCTACTCCCAATACAACATTCCCTGCCACTTGGTGGCAAGCTACTCCTGTGCATTAGGTTTCCTTCTGTAATCTTTTCTTCCATGGAAAGCCGCAGGAGCATTGGAGACCGAATAATTACTTCTACGTACTGTAAAAGGCATACCATGATAGTGTTATGATATGGATAAACATTGTAAAAGGAGACGCAAACCTTTTCACCATTTCTGTTTGAACATAGCAAAACAGAAACCAACATGAAAACAAAAAGATATTCCCTCCGTCCCAATATTTCTTTTATAGGGAGGGAGGCACAATTATTAAGAAAATGGGAGAAAATGTAGGAGAGAGAATAAAGTGTAAGAGTATTTTGGATGGTTGATGAGATAAAGTGTAGGAGAGAGAATAAAGTAGATTAAAATAAGAGTGACATTTTTTAAATTTAAATGGTATTGTGAGGGTGTAGTTTATTGAGGATATTCCTTTTTTAGTGTGTAAAAGTAATGTTGGGATGTCCAAATAAGACAAGTGTGAAAGTAATATTGGGACGGAGGGAGTACGTTTTTTTGGGGTTGGGGGGGCGGGGAGGGGAGCGGTGCTATACTACTCCTGGCTTCAAGGAGTTTGGGATTGGATTTTCAAATGACTCCACTCACCATCACGGAGTGGTGCTGATCTCCCCATGTTATTCCGCTGAATTTGCTGCTGCCCCAAACGACTGGGAGAACCTTGTGCCGAATGAGGCGCAAAATATGGCTGATTTGTCATGTGGGTGTAGCCATGAATTGCAGGATTGCTCCCTGATTCCCCAACAGAAAAAGACTGAATAGGCCCATCATGCCTATATCGTGATCCAATGACACAGATTAAACTGAGTCTCAATAAGAAACAAAGGGACCACAAGAAAGCATAAAAATTTAAATCATGTCATGACAGCTCAATAAATATTAAAATAAAAATATGGACAAGTCATAAACTTAATCCCCAAACACGAGCATTATATCCTCTAATGTTGAATCATAGAAAAAGTTCAGCATGGCATCAGATGAGGAATGTGGCATTTTTACATCAGAGTTTGACAAGCATAGTTCGAAGTAGTTGTATCCTTGATAATCATGGGAGATGTCCATAGAGATCATGATACATTGAGATATAAGGGGCAATACGTGTGCATGCGTGCGTGCACACACAAAGGGAATGCAAAAGAAGTTAAAAAAAGTGCTAATTATTTTATAGATAATGCAAATAATAATATATATAACAAAAAGGTATCTGCAAAGTTATACATTTAATAAAATACAATTCACTAGAAATAACAGCAGCAAACATATGTTATACGTGTAATAATGCATTTCAAGTAATTGAGAAAACAACACCATCAAAGAACAAAACCCGTATTATAACAGTGTTATTAAAGGATAATGTGAGTCGCTCTACAATCTGATGTTATGGAATATTATCAGCAGTGAATGTAAATTCACTGAATAAGTAAATAAGTATATTAGAATGAATGTCATTTTCAATTTTGAAGAACGTGGAGTTTAATGAGACACTTCCCTTATAAGTAAATAAGTATTTAGAATGAATGTCCTCAAAATTTACTATGCCTAAAGGTTACCTTTGTAAATACAATTATTTTTCAAGAAAGAAAATGGGAAAATAGGCTATTAGCAATATTAGGATTAGTATAGATTGCCAATGTACTCTGCTTTAAAAAGCGACTTCATGATAATAAAACAGTAAATACAAGACTGCTTTTATTATGTAAACATATTTAAGAATACAAAGCTAACCTTTGCACAGGAATAGTGGCATTGGGGAGGCGATTGGAACTTCCAGCTCCTATCAATGATTCAGTGGAGATTAAAGGTTGACTCAAGTGCATCTCCTGGATAAACTCGTTTGTCATGCAGTTTACATCTGAACAGTCCTCTTGCAAAAGAAGTTCTTCACTGAAAAGACATAAATAATGCAATATAAAACAATGTACACATCACTAAATCCGTTTAGACACACTTGTAGGATACAATTGACGTTCCATCTCCTATTCCAATTTCACCAATATATAGCAAGCATGTAAATTGGAATATTCAACATTCAAGTGGCACGTTTGATGGTAGTAGATTAGAGATGATTCGATGAACCCATTTTCACATAGGATCGGGACTGCCTTAGTGATTAGATGAACAGGAGTATTTTTGCTCATATACTCATTACTCATTCGAAGGGTCTTATTGAGATAAAACATGTCTCTGGCTGCCCGCTATCAATGGCTAATAACCATCAAGTAGGATCTATCGGACATAATACGCACACCAAAGGGACTAAACAATGATTACATGCCATCATCAGTACACCAACATAAGTGACAGTTACACAAGCATTATTTGATTAGTCCATTGCTTAAACTAGCTCACCTCCTCTAAGCGATGCTGATCATAGATTTTGAAGAATATTGCTATGCAATGTCATTCAGTTTGGTAGTTTCATAAAACACATAAGCGAACAAAAATTAATTAGATCATTTATCATGTATATGGAAGTCTCCCATAAAATTCTAAATGGTAATATGTCTATCAAAACAACCCTAGTATGCGAAAAAGGTAAAACTACCAAAAAAGTTGCACATTAAGAGAAGTAGCAGAGTACATTACTGGATTTACATGCATACCTATAATTGGGGTCCCAATCGCCAGGATCAGGCAGCGAGTTACTAGCCTCAGGCTTTTCATATGCACTCCCATGGACAGTGTGCATATGTGAAGAGGGGTAACCAGAGGTTACACTGCGCCCTCCTTGCTGCTGTCTCCATGTTGATGCACATAAGGTGGGATGTCGATGAGATGGAGAGCCAACAAATACAGAAGAGTTCCCTTCAGGCTGGCCAAAGGTATTAATATCAGCAACATTTCCTTGACAGTTAGAGGAGGATACAGTCTCTTGGGACTGAAAATTTCCATAATACGCCCAATTCTTTCTTCTGTTGTAATGGCTTCCCGATGCCATCTTTCCCAGAGGGGATCCTTGAGAATTGCCTCTAACAGGAGAAGGAGGACCATAATGTCCAGGCGATCCTGCTGAAATCTGACCATACGAGCTAGGAGGAGTAAATTGTGAAGGACTAGAACCTAGGGACATAGGTGCGAAATTTCCAGGGCTAAAACCGATTCCACTCCCGTGTGGTAGTTGCATAATGCGCCTAGTATCAGGACTATTCCCAAGAATTGACATACCACTGTGGGCATAGACATTCATTCCAGATGGACCTGCCGGAGAATAAAATGCATGGAAATTGTTACTGTCTCCATAACTTCCATAGCTGCTTCCAAGTCCCAGGCCATCATTGTAGCTCCCATGGCTTCCCAAGCTACCATAGCTACCTGGATGCACATATGGCATATATTGGTAATGTGGGCTGTTCGGTATCACAGCTTTGTTCCTTCCGGAGATCTACATGAAAAGGCCCGACTAGGTAATTTGCATTCATGAAATATATAAACAGAACTGCATAATCTCAACAGCGAAATTTGCTCACATTAGGGGAGAGACCAGCGGCGAACCAGTGACCCCCAGCTGGATGATGGTCCACCTTAACATTTTGAGAAACAGGCTGAAAAGGAGGGTAGAACCGTGAAAATATAATAATCAATAAAACATCCAACGGGATAGGTAGGGTCACCCAGGCTGCTATCAATATATACAAACTCATGGATTAAATGTCGCTAAAGGGGATAGCATATAACAAATAAATGATAATTCACCCTTTGCAAGTTAGGACAATAACACACTAATCTTTATACATGAACAATACTTGACTTTCAGAAAAAAGATAAAAATGTTGATTGATCACGTATTGACTGGTAAACACAGATATCTGGCTGGAACCTGAAAGTTAAAGACAAGAGCAATGAGAAGGTAATTCAATGATACTAACTTACCATATGAGGGGTCTCTGGAGCAGGTTTATAAGGGCATGTGAAAGGTTCCCCAGTCACAAAAGGATGCTTTGAAGCCTATAAAACAGTAATTATCACTATACAGCAAACAGAATCAAACTTTGAAACCAAGCAAACAACACTAGCTGCCGCCAAAAAAAAAAAAAAAGAGTGAACCAATATTTTTCAGGCAAATACAAACTTCATTTTGAAAATACTCTATAGCACTGGACAACCATTTATCAAGTCCAGATTTATCAATTAGCTTTAGTGTTTTTGCCCCTTTATTATATTCTGGTGATCACAGCATTTTCATTTTGTTTACAAACAAATGTCTTCCAGAATCTAAGCATATGGAGAAAGATCAAATCATGCCTTAAGATGCATTCATAGAGTTACCAGATAAATAGGACCTCCTATAAGGCTTAGGACATCTTGAAGTCTATAAAAACAAGTAAAATGCCTCTCAACATTGTCATAGAATTTTGGACAATCATATATATCAAACTTGGCCAAGTTGATATAAACAACCAAGTCTTGTGCATTAGGGCATATGTACTCTAGCCAATTACAGAAATATTTTTGTTCACTGGAGAAAAAATTGAGCCAACTATATGCATTAGGGCTTATGAACTCTACCCTACAAAAATATGTCTATTTTCTGGAGATGGATGCTGGAGTGCTTAAAAGTTCAATAAGTGTGGGATGTGGATCTTGAATCTGAAGTGCTATTGAGACAAAAGAAGTTGATGAATTTCATAGCCTTCTTGTCAGCAAAGTTATATTCACTAGAAACATAAAGTATAAGGTCGAAACCGAAAAACAATTAAAAACCTACAGTTTATTGTATCAAGATGAACAGAAGGAAAACGTAATTTCTGAATTAAAATATTGTAAGCCATCTAAGTTGCAACTAGATCAACTCATAACAAGAATCATCTAACTCGTGACAATGACCCCTGAAAGATGCTAAAAGGTCACAATTCAGAGTATATGCGCATTTATTGACAAGTTGAAAATGTTCCACGCACCTGCAAAGGCGACCACCTTTTTGCCGGATCAAATTCCACGAGGCCCCTTAAAAAATCAATCAGTGCGGATCGTATTTGACTTTCTGTAAAATAGATAGTCAATAAACATTACAAAATAAGTGTCGCAAAAAAATCTTATATTCTTGAGTAGATTCTTTAAAAATGTATGATAATAACCTTTAACAATTTCTTCCTCAGGCAAATTCTTCCTATAAGGGTACTTTTCAACAATTGCTTCAAGGTTCATATGATTGAAGTACTCCTTCCCTATTGATGGTTTTTTTGATTCCCTCTGAAAATCAAAGAAAAGTCAGATTAAATAGCAGAAATAATTAGAAAACATGAAAACCAATAAAAGAGCAACAAGGAAGAAAACACAAAAACTAATAAAGAAATCAAGAGAAAAGCAACACAGAAGCTTGCATGATTGTAACAGGACCCAGAATAACTAAATGCGAATTTAGCATGCTCATAATTTTTTAATAAAATGTGTGAAAGGAGTGAACAAACTACTCACTAACTCGGGATTAAGATGGTCATGTGCTTTTAGCACCAGCCCTAGCTACTTGTAGATTAACAAGGCCGGAATATACATTATACAGTATGAGTTAGGTAATAAATTCAGGTTACGTTTGTATTGATTGATTTCAAATCCATAACAAGAAACCCCTTAATGTATTTGTTGGGTAGGTTCATTTTACGGTAGATTTCAAATCCTTGACTTCCATTTTGTGTTTGATGGATTTCAATTCATATAATATGGAGTCGGTTGAAATTCATTCCTCCAATCAAATTCTCCATTCAAACACAGCATATGCACACACACACTCACACATAAGCATATATGTATGTATTTTAATAGAATATAGAGTCACACATAAGTCATACACATGCATAAATAGAACATAACACAGATTCAAATCATATAAAATCTCGAAGCTGTAAGCTTAAAATGTTGAATATGCACTTACAGCTGCATATTCTTCTTCAGTCAAAACCTGATACATGCTACAAGTGCTTCTATGATTCTGGTCTCTCTCTTCATTGTTGATGTGCCCACTGAATTTAAAGAACTTGCTAGTATTTTTCGCCTTCCGTAGAATATAATCAGGAGGTTGCCCCCTACAAACGTTAGGAGATTAAGCCAATTTGCAAGAAAGATGTTGCCTGAGCAAATTAATAGTTTCCAAAAACAGGTTCCCATAGATACAACAAAAATCTAAGCCTTTATCCAACTATGTGCAGCCAGGTGTATGGATCATATATCATCATCATATTCGGTCTCAGCACATGCTCTCATTAATTTGTAGTTTAAGTCTTTTCAGGTCTTCCCCTTCCCCTTTGATTGAGCTAAAGATACTCTACTTTCTAACGTCGAACTGATGCATCTAAAGGTCAACCATCACATGTCCAAACCATCTTAATCGTGTTTCTGTAATTCTCATGGGGCTATCATTACCTACTTTCTCATGCATTCATTATTCATATTATCTGATCTCATGCGCCCACACATCCATTCCAATATTCACATTTCTGCTACACTCGTTTTTTTTCATGTACATATTTTAGTTGCCAACACTCTAATCCACAAAACAGGTTCCCATAGATGATTTTTTTGGTTCTGTTTCACTGTTATCTTGTTTCTTTATTTTCCCTCAATACAGGCAAAGCATGAAAGGAAAAGGAACGTATAAACTATGGTAAGCTATATCTGATTAGGATTGATACATTACACACCATAGGTCACGTGAAATACAGATAGCTAAGAGGTTTCAATTAACTGAAGAGTACATCTGAATATGCAGTCTTGTACAAAAGAAATAATGGCCCAAACATAATAATGAACAGATACACATAATGACCACAAAAAATCTCCTGAAGCATAAACCCAAATCCTTCCCACTTGTCAAAACATTACTTTCTACAAAGAAAAAAACTTTCTTACAGAAGAAAATGCCTAATATACAGAAAGATATAAAAAACAATATCAAAGTTATCCAGTTACAGAAGTCCGAGTTAATTAAATTTCCGAAAATGAAATGGATGATACCATACCCTAGAATTTTAATCATCCTCCTCAGAAGGTCAAACTCAGAAGCTCCTGGAAACAATGGCAGCCCCAGAAATAATTCAGCAACGATGCACCCAAATGACCACATGTCAATTGCTGTAGAGTACCTATATCCCAGGTTAAGGTCTTCAAGCATTTTTGCATCACAAAGATTCTGTTTAATAAGTAGGAGTAGCCATAAACAAAGAGAAAAAGAAAAATCACAAGACAAAGGATTTAATTCCTCAAAAGGGAGGAAGTGGGCTCATCAGGAACTTGTATTTTTTAGATATTGGTTAGAGAGTTGCTGCTCAATCATGGACCGGACAACGATTTCACAGCAAGCTCCTTTCCACTGTTTGTGTGTGTGTGTGTGCTGGGGGAGGGGGAGTTTATATCGATTTGTGGGATACTGATATCCAAGAAGAACTTCTGGTGATCTGTAGTACCGACTCTGCAAAAGAATAAAAGTTTGATATATTATCAACTAAATAAATATCAGTATATCAATACTCTACAAGTGAGAAATGCTTACCTGTATATAAGAATAAACAGTACGATCTTCCATACAGGCTGATCCGAAGTCTATTATTTTGATTTCCGCTGGCTTGACACTGTCAATTTCATGACTTTACACTTCAGCTATTGAAAATGAATAATCAAACAAAATTAAGCAGCTCAATATCATTAAGGGGAGGACCTTGTGCATAATAGAATGTTTTCTGGCTTTAGATCACAATGAATTATGCCAGCATCTTTCATAAGATCCAAGCCTCGCAATATCTGCAGTGAAAAGAAATCAATTTAATAACACATTACTAAATCCAATGCCATCCCATGGATGAACTATCTGAAGGCAACACCAATTTGAAGCAAGGAAGTGACCACCTGTTTTGAGAATAGTTGCACAATGCTCAATGACAATCCCCTAAAATGATTCAACTTGATAAGCTCATACCTGATACAAGATTCTCAAGGAAATGCAGATGAGTTCCCAGGTGTAATCAAGAATCAGGCTTTTTTCTGAAAGAATAATTGGATTGGTTACTCACAGGTTAGTATCGAGTAACTCAAAGGCAATGCACAGGTGACGTTGATACACAAAATAATCATATATGCGAACAATGTGGTGCTTATCCTCAGGATCAAACTTCTTATTTAACTATGGGAAAAAAAATAAATGTCTGAGATTTTTCTGTAAAAATTCGGCAGATAAATCAGAAAAGAGAGTTAGAGAATCAGAATCCAGTTGAATGCAGATTTACTGTTCTCAGAATGGAAACTTCAACAAGCGCCTGCTGGTAATAAGCAGGTAAATTTTTTATTATCTTAACAGCAACAAAACTATTTGTATCTGCAACCCAGCACTTAGCGACCTGCCCAAATGTGCCATGACCAAGAACGTCCTTGACAATGTACCTGCATACAGGAGTAGCTGGCGAGTCATGTAACGGCAGCTAATGTTATATTTGCCAACCAGAGACAGAAATGAAGAGAAGGCCAGTAGAATGAGAGAGAGACAGCAGAATACATGGGTAATTTTTTTATATGATTTGCAAAAAGGTGTTATAATTAAAAGCAATACTTTTCCGCAAATTCATATGGGGTTAGAGCCAAGATGATAACATATATCATTTCCTAGCTTTTTCAATTTTTTATGCAACGTTGTTAAATATAATACAAAATGCCTTTAGATATTTTAACTCGCGCTTTTGGTTCACTGCTAACTGGGGGGCAAGTACTCAACATTGTTTCAGAATATAGCATGGAAAAATTATTTTCTATTAACCCCCCCAAACAGTAGGACTATTATCATTGAATAAACAGATAAGAACTGATTACTCATTTTACGCACCTACTTTCCGTAAGTCATATTCTATTATTATCACCATTATAGAAGAAACAGAACAGTTGCGTGCATGGCAACCTAAGTTACCTAACAAACAACTGTCATGATGAATATCCTGTGGCATGAATAACAATTCCCATTTAGAGATAAAAGATGAAGAGTTATTTGAAGGGTTGCAGAATTTTTTATATGCCCACTACATAACCACTGACAAGATAGAGTGAATAAAAGTCATTAGCTGAAAGTAGACAAAATGAATACACTAGTATAAAATCTTAGGTATGTTTGCAGTGGGTTTAGAAATTATATGTCACTATTAGAGTGTCATTACAATAACATTAGGTTGTTCTTGACACATCTTATTTGCATATTACCCAAATATGCCCACCAAATAACATTGTGTGGACTAATTCAAGACTAATTCAAACAATCATGTTAATTGGTTTGATAAACTATCAACAATCCAAATAAATATGTAAATATTTCAGAATGATATATTGAAATATAACCAGAAAAGACAGCATAATATAAGAAAACCTAGCAGTAAATTTGTTAGAATTCCTGATTTGCAATCCTAGAAACTCAAGAATTTCACTCTTGAATTACCCTAGTAACCAGCGCTGAAGCTGTAGAAATATTTCTCAAATTTCGAATCAAAAAGATATCCGCAAGTCTTTACAGCAAGATTATTGTCATAATCACAAAGGGGGAGGATGCATGTATGCCGATGGAGAAAAGAGCATCTGTGATCTTGGATAAGAGAAGTTGTTCGACCAAGGGAGGAAATGAAGAGTTATTTTGTGAAGAAGAAGAAGTTTGTGGGAAAAAAGAAAGTCAAAAGTTGTCTGATGAAGTTGTTTTGGAAGAAGTGAAATTGGACGGTGGAGATGAATATTGAAGACAAAATTTGGATTGGACACTTGTTCCTTTATCTGCTTTAATTTACCATTTTGCATGTTTACAATTTTAACCCAAATGTTATTGGGTATTATCTTTTCAGTATTTTAATTGTTTTAATTTACACTTATGACTTGTGGTCCCTCAATTGGATATATGAGGTGTACCTTTCAGTGAGTAATGGGAGCAGAAAATATTCTAACTACTTCCTCTAACTCTCTCTCTCTCTCTCAACTCGCGCTTTTTTTCCCCTCTCTGATATTATTCTATCCTTCACCTTTCTTTCTTTACAAATTATCTAAATCCCAGAAAATTACAAAGTATTATTAATTCATTTGTAATTGACCCACTACAATTATAAAATATCAGAACCTATCTAGAGCCCATGGGCTTTAGCAAAAATAAAAGAGATAAATCTCTAACAACTCATATTTAAAAATACTAGTCTAATAAATCAATAAAAACAACTTCTAGTCTAGTTTCGGCTCCTTCCCCCTTGGATGATACACCTGTGTTATTGACAGGACTAATGCATTTGCAGTCATATCAAAATTTATGAAATTCATCCACCCATTCAAGCAAGTTTTGTGTAGATAGATCTTTTGACAACTATTTGTGACCGCTTTAGTTCAATGTATTCCTATCTAAAGTTTCAACATTAAACAATTGAATTAGAGGTAATGCTCAATGGGAAAAAAACTTGTGTTTGGTTTGAAAGAAATATTGGATCACACAGATCTACAGCTATAAAATGAAAGGTCCAAAATGATCAACACTTCAGTACCCTCAAATCCTTAAACATATTTGCACCAAACATGATAACAAACAAAAGGGCAATCATATACAGAATCATACCTTCGCTTTGTCTCTGAGTTAACCAGGGGGTAATTTACGGTAAGGATTAGGTCTGACTTTGCATTATCACAACCATCATTTGAAAGTCCAACAGATGGTGATGTTAAGAACCTCTTTGGATTCAACTCTTCAGAATAACTAAACTGAGGGTTGCAGATTTGATATATCTCAACAATATCCTTAGTCAGCCGGCCAACCAACTGCAACACAAAAGAGCCATGCCAAGGCATTCAACAAAGATTTCAGAAAGAAATACAGCTCATCACGAAATGACTGGTTAGTTGGCTGATAAAGTTAATAATAAGATCTAGGAAAACAATAATAAAATGTACCGATCTACTGGTCACCAGAAATCTAAATAAAATCTTCATCAGCCTATTTGAAGTTGTTACTACTTGATATGTATCATTACATTCTACTCTCGGAATAAGTAAACATTACCGAACCCTTGCCATTTGGTAGGCGGAGTTCTAGTTTGAAATATCTTGATCTCTTTGGCAGTGAAAATATTAAGTCTTCTTAAATTTGTTTTATTCAAATAATAATCTCAAAATAACATCATTGTATGTTCTTTTCATCTAAACCAACAATGATACTCTATTCACATACACATGCATTGGATTTTTCATCCACTTGAAATGACATCTCGTAATACTAATTTAATTAATGAGATTCAAATCGCAGTATGGTCATTGATGAAGATAATTAAAAAAATTCAAAACAATATCATGCACCACTTTTTTTTTTTTTTCACTTCTGTACCATATTCAATCAATCAAAGTGAAGATCTTTTCTGTCTTTGTTGCCTACTTTCTCATCATAGCTTGCTTGATGTTCAGTGCAGCCTATAAAAAGACACATTCTTGGACCAGGGGCACCTCTTCCTCACTCCAGACATTCGCATTTCTCCACAAATGGAGACTACTTTTTTCAGGTTTCAACATCAGGTGACATAAGCACAAAGTGAAGACTTGTAAAATTGTAGCAATAGAGTTTCCACGTATCAGAAAATTATCATAAGATCAACAATGCCAAAGCAAAAGTGTATATGCTATGCTACACATGGAAAAATTGCTTCCAATCAAAACGACACACAGAGATCACCTACCGGTCTTCTGACAACCACTCGCAAAGGTTGAGACTTTGCATTGGTATCCGAAGTTGACAAATAAGGGCGGAAGGCAAGGGGTCTAGGGCGCCAAGATATTAGTCTAGATGTGGATGAAGAAGATGTTGAGCTCTCATTCGCTTCCGATTCCAATGACGGAGAATCCTCTGCCCTATTACCAGTAAAGGCCTCCTCCATAACCCACTCCGAAAACCCCACCGCTGCTCTATGTGTGAGTAAAGATACAAGGGAAGGAGTTGCAAAAGTTAGAAACTGGATGAGTGGCAACGACCAGTGGGATGGTTTAATCCTCCAGCAAATTCAAGGAATTTACCAGAAGATTGCAATCCCATCCTCATTCACACCAACAAGTCAAGGGAGAATCTTCAGGATTAGACCCATCAAAAACGAAATAGCATCAATGGATAAGAAAGAGAAGGGGAAAAGGAGGGCAGGGGTGGAGTTTGAATTGATCCAGCTGAGTTTTGAAGGAAAAAATTATTGAAATTAGAAAAGTTGAGAATTGAATTTGATTGAGAGATTTGCAGAAGCAACAGTCGTCGACAATTCTCACTTTTGGTATTCTTACACAGCCGGGGATGGGGGAGAGCCGCTGTCAATTGTCAAATGCGTATTACTCCCAATTAATAGATAGCTGTAAACTACAGCAGTAAATAACTAGGCAAAATATATTATTTTTACCTTTTTTGTTTACAGAAAAAAAAAATTATATTTTTTTTACCATTCTAGTACCATTTTTTTTTTCGGTAGTACCATCTTTATTTAAAAAAAATATATATGGAGCAAGTTTTTTTTTTTTTTTAACAGAAATATGGAGCAAGTTTCTTAGATTAAAATGGACACAGTACCCTTAGATGAATACGGAAATACCAAAACTACCCTGATTAACATAAAACAGAGAACAAGACATAGATCAAGATTCAAGATGTATCATTTACCATATTAATTTAGTACACAAGGCTAAAATATATATATATATATATATATATATATATATATATATACACACGTACATACATATTCTCAATCTTGGCTGTCACGTTAAACTCGCCTCTTTTAAGCTAAAATGAATTTTAATCAAGAACACAGAGTCTAATTGTAAGTACGTGGGTGTGTATGGTATAACACAGAGAAGAGGAATGAACAACCTGCAAAAAGTTACTTTTGCAGGGCTACGTGGGGAAAAGTGGCCCCTTGTCCAATTCAACCGCCATTTTTTCCCTAAGTCCTTATCCAATTCTCATCAGTTGAATCTCAAAAGGTACTCGGCAAGAAGAAGTTCAGCACTAAAGGCGAACAACTCATCAAGAGACCAGCTCGGCCTTCGAACTCCCTCAGAGACCAAGCTGTGGGGCAATTGTTGTATGACAGTTTATTCGCTCCAAGGCCCAATGGCCGCTGGGCCGGCCCAATCCAATTCGGCCGAGCTCGAAGGAGCTCGGCGCCATTGAAGACCAGCTCGTCGGGGCACGGCGAACAAGCCCGATCGAGCGAGCAGGACCCTCCGGGCTCGGCCCGCCGAGGCGAGCAGACGGAATCAAGCGAGGCGAAGTCCCAAGCTCGGCGCAAGATGGCGAGCTCAGCGAGGACTCTTGTCAACCCAAATCGGTGGATCAGAGACTTGCCGACCAAGCCACCCCTGAAATAGTAGCAAATGCAGTGTAAGAGTCTTAATTTAATATCAACCTTACCTAGAATGGAAGGAAATTCTCTCAGTCGACAAAAGATCCCCTGCCAGTGGACAGCTTGCAGGATGCGAGTGGCCAGCCGCCTGCCCAGGTGCAGGGCTGGTACACTCCAATTAAATGGGGTTGTATAGAATTAATTATAATTGTACTTTTTGTCTGTCCAAAGACAACAAAAACCATGTATAAATAAGACCTATAAGACACAATAAATGAATCTGAAGCATCCACACTTAAGCCTGGGACTAACACTCCCAACAATCCTCTTGTTCCTCACTAGCTTTCAACATTCATACTTGCATTTATTTCTCATTATTGCTTATGATTGTTCTTGGATCATTATTGTTTTAACCGATCAAAAAGCCACATCAATCACCCATAAATATTTCGGTTAATAACACGTATATTTACCTTATTTGGTGATATATACAAATTATATAGATAGTTTGCAAATGTGTATATTTAATTTATTTAATAATATATACAGATTTTATAGATATTTATATTTATATTTAGTATAATTATAATTATTTATTATATATATAATTTTTTTTATCTCGCAAATTTTGTGGGGTTAAATATCCTAGTGTATATATATATATATATATATATATATATATATATATAATTTTTGTCCCCCAATTAATTTCACACTTTTTTTTTGAACGTCTCACAATTAATTTCACAGCCCTAAAATGAAATACCCTCCATAAACTACACCCTCACAATACCATTTAAATTAGAAAAATGTCACACTTACTTTTTACCTTATTTTCTTTTATACACTTTATTTCATATAACCACTCAAAATATCCTTACACTTTAAACTCTCTCCTACACTGATTTAACTTTTCTTAATAAACGCGCCTCTTCACACGTGAAGATAACTCCGGGACAAAGGGAGTATTATTTTATAAATTTAGTTGTTTTGTTATATTTTATGCAAATTAAAAATTATATAAATAATTAAAAATTGTGGAACACTCACATATTTCTATTTTACAAGAATTTGTATATTAATAAAAAAATAATAGAGATTGAGTAAGTAGATAAACAAAATAAATTCAGTTAAATTTATTATTATCAGAACTCATCTCATATAACACCCTCAGATGCTAGCTAGAACTTAATAGTATTTAAATCGGACATGGTCCAGGTAAATTACTAGTATATATAAACTCAAAATACAATTTACTGACAAATGGTCAATTGCAAGCAATTATGACAATTACATTATCTTCACTTCGAATGCTTTTGGTAAAACAAATACAGCAGAGTATAATAGATGATGCTACTTACACCTATATCCAGTTGAAAATGAATAATCTATTTACAGATATACATATATGCACCACCATCAATAGCTTTGGACTAGGCCATCGCCATAGCTGAATATCCACAGGAATTGGTATATTTGATGCTACACCTATAGCTTATCTACCATTATAAATCACACATGCGCCACATGTAGTGGTGCAAATCTATGGTGGATTAATCATCCCGTATTGTTCACCATGTGTAGCATCTAAAAGACCAATTCAGGAATGTCAATTGACTGAAGGCAACATGGGGTTCATGCTTAGGCCAGATCCTCCAGAGCCACCTGGCTCAGCATGCTTCACCCTACCAAAATATCTGATATGGCGTAACAACCTTGCCAAAAATGTGTTATGGCATATTGTGGAGCTATCACAGACGATTGCCACATGTTTACGTGCTCTTGTTATGGCTACATTAATTCGTCTGCTATCTCCTAAAAACCCAACAGCTCCCATGTTGTTTGAGCGAACCTGAGATGACATGCAAGGGAATTTCAGATTTCAACAACTATGATATATCTGCCTATACACATATACTGTTCTTATGCATATACACATACCACTTGAATCCAGTGTTGATATTTAAAAGGGGGAAAAGAAATTTCTCTACATTCAACAACTTGGTTTGATGATATGGCAGATTAGTCATATATTACATGATATAAGTAAGTTAACAGCTCCAAGAAACAACGAGAAACTAAGTTTTTACCCCACCATGTTGGGTCAATTAACATAATACTGACAATAATCCTGATTCCTAAAAGGAGAAAGGGATAAAATGGTATCTGCTTCTTTAGCTATAAATATGGTAGGTTCTCAGGAAAAAAAAAAAAACAACTATAAATATTGCCAGAAGTCCACCCACTTCCTCTTGACCATAAAAATAAAAATCACATTTTTATTAAGAAATGAGTGCACCATGTCACCAGGATATGATAACCTAATCGATAGGAACAGGATAGAAGCTTCACACGGCTGACTTAATTAGTTAGCATAAGATCATCATTAGTTTTCCTCAGAGAAAGTGAGTTGTAAAGGTCGGAGGTCCACAATGCTTTCCAATTAAAGATGATTGTGACTATTTTTGAACTGGTTGACAAAGAAAAGCTTTGACATTTCAATGCTAATCGTTCAGCAGCACTGAATAAGAAATTTATATGCTACTGATCTAAGAATTTATAACTTGTGCTACTTTTATTTATGTTCTTGAAATAACAAAGACAAAATAAGATTATATTTTACTTTGGAATATCATAATTATAGGTTTTTTTTATTCTAATAGTAGAATGATTTGACCGAGGGGAATGTTATATCCCCATTCCCCAGGTCTCCACTTAACTATCATTAGTGGAGGAATTTCCTCTGTTAATACCTCGTTACATTGGCTGGCAATACTGCAGAAAATTCTCTATATTATACATATTTTGCACTGCACAGCATTCAAATCAATAAGAAATTTCCTGTCACATATCTTCACTTACCATTGATATAATTACAGCATCCCCTTCACGGCCTTGAAAGCTATCAATAGTTGAAACCTCAACACCTGTGGCTAGGGGAATATCTTCCACCCTGTCTCTTAGAAGTTGCACTTGAGCAACATAAGGAGATTGTACCACTATGCTTGCAGGGCTAACACCTACAAATGGAAAATATTTTAAAATTGTGACTAAGATATCTGCAAATTACTGTAATGGTAGTTGTCAAATATATCTACACAGAAAAGACTATTCGAGGAGTCGAACGGTTTCTGAAGATCCAAGAAAAATGATAGGTGTAACTCATTTTTTTGCTTTTCATATATTTCAACTATTATTATTCTTCATTAACATGCTTCAATGAAATAACTTTTTGAGATCAAAACAAGGATAGACTGGAAATTACTGCCTTCAAAGAAGAAAATGCTTGTCATACAAAATACCTTTAAAATTAAAGTGCAAACATTAACAAATACTTTAAAATTACATGCCTTTAACATGTATGATGACCTAAATGAGATGTCCAAGAATCACGCCACCTCTTATCTCACTATAACTTTACAAGTTTTTTTTGAACCAATAGGACCGAGTCAATCCCTTCCTCAAAATAAGCTCATCCCATAACATAGGGGGTGTTTGCAAAAAATTATGCTCTTGAGAAAGTGATTTAATTTAGTGATTGTAAGAAAAATTGCTTAATAATGAAAGTAAGTGTTTGCATAATTTGTAAAAGTAGAAGTTGAGTGTTCGGTAAAATGTTAAATAAAGAGCAAAAGCACATGATGATTCTCCATCAGAAGCATGGCTAGTGGGAGAATCCCCTACAAGCATACTCTTTTAAGCTTATAAATTTTGGATTCTGGGTTATTAATTTAAGTAAAAACATTCAATTTGAAAACACTCAAATCAGCTTTAATCTGCTGCAAACACCCCAATAATCTATCCATATCGGTAGCCTTAAAATGATCGGAAAAAAAAAAAAATTACAATGGTCTAAACGATTCATATTCTCTAGCATGTCTAACCAGATAAGTGGATCATGCATGTAGTATGATAAAAGTATTTCAGTATAATCTTGTTGAGATCAAGCAGATACAATAATTTAGATGCTTGTTGTAGAGAGATTATTTAGTTGAACTAGAAAACAGGTGCAAGGGATACCAGCATAAATCAAGGAAAAAATATGTTGTACGACGATATCTGCTTCGCCTTCATTGTAGAAGGAGCCCGTGCCAGCTGGATCTAATTGCTCTTCACACCCAATGGACAGACTTCCATATGGCATTCTTGTGTCAAGCAATAGCAGAGGGCATTGCGTTATCCATGTTGGCTGCAATAAGTACAAATAATTGTTAAAGAAATATAACAAGGTTATATTTTGTAGAGGAGTTGAAGACAGATGTACTCACCTAACTACAAAATATAGAGAAAATCTAGATGGTGATACACACATGATCAGGTTTTGACAAACTTGGGCTGCTTGGTTAGATGGTATAACAAGTGAGGTGGTTAGAAGTTACCAATAAAAGTGGTGGTTTCAGGAAATAGCAAATACGCTGTTATTTTCTAGACATTGTCATTATACACAGGGATCTCCATGACTCTTGTACTTGTACATATGCTATAATCAAGAAGGGACGAGCAACATCCGCAGATTTATGGAGGATGGTTTTTGACACATAGAACATATGCTCTCCTCACACTTTCTTGAAGGGAACTGAGGACTTAATTGCTCAGGGTTACAGTAGTCCATATGGTTTGCTTAAAAATTGTTTTAAAAACCATAGATTGCAACAAAAATTTAAGCCAAAGGGAGATGAATTGAGCCTTCTGCATATGGTAATAGATATGTAAAATAGATAGTAGTATTAGAGAATTCATATATTGTGTATAACTGTATATTTAATTGGTGTAGGAGACTCCCATATTTATAGTGGGAGAAAGACCTAGGGCTACAACATAATATAAGTAAGGAAAGAAAAAAGTATGGTTTACCTACTTAACATAGAATAACTAAACTAAGGAACACAATAAAGATAAAATCTCAACATGATCTTCAACATGATAGATGACAAAGAAACGAATATTCATCAAAAGGCGGTGTACCTTGACCAATGGAGAATCAGAAAGAAGATGAGCAGTAACACTGGCAGAGGACTTCAGTATTCCATTATACATCTCCTTGGAAGCCCAACTAGCTATTGCATCATTCATCCTAAACTGTGTTGTTAACTTTGTTGCAAGAACCCCTTCATGCAAAGTTGATGCTCTCTCCAATAACGACACTCCAAGACCACCTTCTAAGGCTTTTCTAGATAATATCACTGGAGCAAGTTGGCATTTGTCACCTGCAAGTATACAACGCTTTCCCAGCAATATTGGTATCCAGCAAGAAGGTTCAATGGCTTGACCTGCTTCATCTATGACCACCAAGTCAAATGAGTTGAGCCATCTAATCATGGGGTCAGCTGCTCCAATATTTGTGGCAAGCACAACTTGAGCACCTGATAGAATTTCTCTAACAGTTTCCCTCTCTTTCTTCTTCATCGCCTTTCCCAACTGTTTCAGAAGCTGACGTATTCCAGCAGCTAACGAATCATCTTTTAAGCAATGACTAAGATCCTTCCTCAAATTAGATTTTTTCCTCTGAAATTCTGATTTAAAATCTGCAAGTCTATTATTGACAATTTCGACCAATGATTTGGAAGAGACAGCAGGTGATATACGCGCAGGATTACCAACACGCACAATATTAGCTCCAATATCAGATAGTTTTTCAACCATGTTGTCTACAGCTGCATTAGTGGGTGCTGTAACAAGTACCCTTTCACCCTGTTTAACAACAAGTGAAATTAGTTGCTTCAGCACACCAGTCTTTCCAGTTCCAGGTGGCCCTTGAATTATCAATACTGGACGCTTTCTATTCAAACCTAGTGCAATTGCTCTTTTCTGGGACTTGTCATAGAATTCAGCATCTAACAACCCATCCAATTCTGCTTCGGACCAATCGACCAAGTCATTGTCCCCGAGCAATGCAATATCTTCTTTATCTCCAAATATTGTCGACACAACTGCTATTGACGAATTCTTTTTCTGCAAACCTTTCTTCTGAAGCATCATTAAAGCTTCACAATTGCGCTGCACAGTAATTAGAGCAAAGTAAATGAAAATACAGATTGATAATCCGCAGATATTATATTATGAACATACGAGAGTCTATTCCAGGTAAGTTTTCCCTATGTGTTCTACTCGCTTCATATAATAAGATCAAGAGAGAAAATGGAGCATTCTATTTAGTACCTCATACGTGAGTGCATCAGCCAACCCTTGAATGCGATCTATGCGGATAGTCTTGCCAAAAAGTTTAGAAAAGGTAGGATCACCATGACGAGATTCAAGAGCTACACTAATGCTACATCCATCATCTCCTAAATTATTAACAAAACCTTGCATGCAAGACGTTGCACCAGCCCCCCTACTGTCACATATCCTCACGCAAACCATGTCTCCCGGTGAAAGGTTAGTGGGAGGCAATCTGTGGTTCCCCTCAACTCTGAACAAAACCAAATGCATTCCTCCCAATCCTGCATGTACAAGCTAATATTATGAGTTTTAAAGCGGGGGCAGTTAATTATTGTCATCAGTTATGAACTTATGTCATGATGATGGTATGCAGCAGTCCAAGTAATATTAACCAGTAGAGGTGCTGATGGCATTCAGATTGCATATTGTATCACAAAGTTCTTGCTCTGCCTGCGAATGGCTGACCAAAAATTCAACTGGCTTTGCCGAAGGGGAATGCTCATCAGGTGTTGGAATAGCATTCAGCTCCTCCTGAGTGAACTCCAATTCAGCATCCCTTTCTATGCGAAGCAAATCAGACATGTGCTGGGTGTATTCGTCAATTCTGCCTTGAATGGCTTTGACCTTGTCTATTTCCAACCCCAAAACACCATGCGTCGACTTGGGCAGGAAAGTCTTCCTGGCAATGGCCCTATGTTGAGCTGCAGAAAATGCATAAAATCAATTCAGACCAATTGGCACGGAGGAGAAATGATGTTTTTGCACAGAAGAAGCAATTAATTAAAGCAGATAGACTCGATGACTGATATGTGCTAAATCCAAGAGAGAACCTGAATTAGCCAGTTCTTTAAGCAGCATCCATGACTGGGTTTCGCGCCAGCTATCAATGAGAGACTTGCGCTGCAATTGCTGGAGAACGTCCCTGAGCTCTCTCTGGAAGTGGTCGAAAAGGGTGGGATAATGAGTGCAAGCTTTGAGGCATATGGCCTCGACGCCAAGGGGCATGGGAACGGCATTAAGGTAAGGCTGAGCCTGAACAACAAACGTGAGGCCCGACCCCATTCGCTGTCCCAATTCCGCAAAATCCCCCTCCATCTCCGCCATTGCGAAATCCACAGCCATGGCTTTCATTCCTTGGGATATCCATTTCACCACAGCTTTGCCCAAATCCCTTCGCCCGAGGGGGTCTCCATTCCCACGATTTGGATTTTGCAGTTGATTTACTTTCTTTCCACTCTCTAGGGATTTTTCAGTAACAGCGACAATAGCATCACCTTCTCTATGCTTGCGGCGGCTTCTTCTCTTACTGCTTGGGATACTTGCACTGGCCCAAACACGATGTGAAATTGGGGAGCGGTAGGAGGAAAGCAATTGCCGGCGTATGCCCGTTGGAGACTTCAATATTGAGGCGGAAACGCCGCCGCAGAAAATGCAGGACGCTTCCATCATCGCAGGATCCTCCCAATTAAATTTAGGGTTTTAGGGTTTAGGGTTTAGGGTTTAGGGTTTAGGGTTTAGGGTTTAGGGTTTAGGGGTTTAGGGTTTAGGGTTTAGGGTTTAGGGTTTAGGGTTTAGGGTTAGGGTTTAGGGTTTAGGGTTTAGGGTTTAGGGTTTAGGGTTTAGGGTTTAGGGTTTTTAGGGTTTAGGGTTTAGGGTTTAGGGTTTAGGGTTTAGGGTTTAGGGTTTAGGGTTTAGGGTTTAGGGTTTAGGGTTTAGGGTTTAGGGTTTAGGGTTTAGGGTTTAGGGTTTAGGGTTTAGGGTTTAGGGTTTAGGGTTTAGGGTTTAGGGTTTAGGGTTTAGGGTTTAGGGTTTAGGGTTTAGGGTTTAGGGTTTAGGGTTTAGGGTTTAGGGTTTAGGGTTTAGGGTTTAGGGTTTAGGGTTTAGGGTTTAGGGTTTAGGGTTTAGGGTTTAGGGTTTAGGGTTTAGGGTTTAGGGTTTAGGGTTTAGGGTTTAGGGTTTAGGGTTTAGGGTTTAGGGTTTAGGGTTTAGGGTTTAGGGTTTAGGGTTTAGGGTTTAGGGTTTAGGGTTTAGGGTTTAGGGTTTAGGGTTTAGGGTTTAGGGTTTAGGGTTTAGGGTTTAGGGTTTAGGGTTTAGGGTTTAGGGTTTAGGGTTTAGGGTTTAGGGTTTAGGGTTTAGGGTTTAGGGTTTAGGGTTTAGGGTTTAGGGTTTAGGGTTTAGGGTTTAGGGTTTAGGGTTTAGGGTTTAGGGTTTTTAGGGTTTAGGGTTTAGGGTTTAGGGTTTAGGGTTTAGGGTTTAGGGTTTAGGGTTTAGGGTTTAGGGTTTAGGGTTTAGGGTTTTTAGGGTTTAGGGGTTTAGGGTTTAGGGTTTAGGGTTTAGGGTTTAGGGTTTAGGGTTTAGGGTTTAGGGTTTAGGGTTTAGGGTTTAGGGTTTAGGGTTTAGGGTTTAGGGTTTAGGGTTTAGGGTTTAGGGTTTAGGGTTTAGGGTTTAGGGTTTAGGGTTTAGGGTTTAGGGTTTAGGGTTTAGGGTTTAGGGTTTAGGGTTTAGGGTTTAGGGTTTAGGGTTTAGGGTTTAGGGTTTAGGGTTTAGGGTTTAGGGTTTAGGGTTTAGGGTTTAGGGTTTAGGGTTTAGGGTTTAGGGTTTAGGGTTTAGGGTTTAGGGTTTAGGGTTTAGGGTTTAGGGTTTAGGGTTTAGGGTTTAGGGTTTAGGGTTTAGGGTTTAGGGTTTAGGGTTTAGGGTTTAGGGTTTAGGGTTTAGGGTTTAGGGTTTAGGGTTTAGGGTTTAGGGTTTAGGGTTTAGGGTTTAGGGTTTAGGGTTTAGGGTTTAGGGTTTAGGGTTTAGGGTTTAGGGTTTAGGGTTTAGGGTTTAGGGGTTTAGGGTTTAGGGTTTAGGGTTTAGGGTTTAGGGTTTAGGGTTTAGGGTTTAGGGTTTAGGGTTTAGGGTTTAGGGTTTAGGGTTTAGGGTTTAGGGTTTAGGGTTTAGGGTTTAGGGTTTAGGGTTTAGGGTTTAGGGTTTAGGGTTTAGGGTTTAGGGTTTAGGGTTTAGGGTTTAGGGTTTAGGGTTTAGGGTTTAGGGTTTAGGGTTTAGGGTTTAGGGTTTAGGGTTTAGGGTTTAGGGTTTAGGGTTTAGGGTTTAGGGTTTAGGGTTTAGGGTTTAGGGTTTAGGGTTTAGGGTTTAGGGTTTAGGGTTTAGGGTTTAGGGTTTAGGGTTTAGGGTTTAGGGTTTAGGGTTTAGGGTTTAGGGTTTAGGGTTTAGGGTTTAGGGTTTAGGGTTTAGGGTTTAGGGTTTAGGGTTTAGGGTTTAGGGTTTAGGGGGTTTAGGGTTTAGGGTTTAGGGTTTAGGGTTTAGGGTTTAGGGTTTAGGGTTTAGGGTTTAGGGTTTAGGGTTTAGGGTTTAGGGTTTAGGGTTTAGGGTTTAGGGTTTAGGGTTTAGGGTTTAGGGTTTAGGGTTTAGGGTTTAGGGTTTAGGGTTTAGGGTTTAGGGTTTAGGGTTTAGGGTTTAGGGTTTAGGGTTTAGGGTTTAGGGTTTAGGGTTTAGGGTTTAGGGTTTAGGGTTTAGGGTTTAGGGTTTAGGGTTTAGGGTTTAGGGTTTAGGGTTTAGGGTTTAGGGTTTAGGGTTTAGGGTTTAGGGTTAGGGTTTAAGGGTTTAGGGTTTAGGGTTTAGGGTTTAGGGTTTAGGGTTTAGGGTTTAGGGTTTAGGGTTTAGGGTTTAGGGTTTAGGGTTTAGGGTTTAGGGTTTAGGGTTTAGGGTTTAGGGTTTAGGGTTTAGGGTTTA